>OX384041.1:0-2798333 GCA_947534325.1 Agonum fuliginosum
GTCTAAATTCGGTCTAAATTCAATCTAAATTCAGTCTAAATTCGGTCTAAATTCGGTCTAAATTCGGTCTAAATTCGGTCTAAATTCGGTCTAAATTCGGTCTAAATTCGGTCTAAATTCAGTCTGAATTCGGTCTAAATTCGGTCTAAATTCGGTCTAAATTCGGTCTAAATTCAGTCTAAATTTGGTCTAAATTCGGTCTAAATTCGGTCTAAATTCAGTCTAAATTCGGTCTAAATTCGGTCTAAATTCGGTCTAAATTCGGTCTAAATTCGGTCTAAATTCGGTCTAAATTCAGTCTAAATTCGGTCTAAATTCAGTCTAAATTCGGTCTAAATTCGGTCTAAATTCGGTCTAAATTCGTTCTAAATTCGGTCTAAATTCAGTCTAAATTCGGTCTAAATTCGGTCTAAATTCGGTCTAAATTCGGTCTAAATTCAGTCTAAATTCGGTCTAAATTCGGTCTAAATTCAGTCTAAATTCGGTCTAAATTCGGTCTAAATTCGGTCTAAATTAGGTCTAAATTCAGTCTAAATTCAGTCTAAATTCAGTCTAAATTCGGTCTAAATTCGGTCTAAATTCGGTCTAAATTCGGTCTAAATTCAGTCTAAATTCGGTCTAAATTCAGTCTAAATTCGGTCTTAATTCGGTCTAAATTCGGTCTAAATTCAGTCTAAATTCGGTCTGAATTCGGTCTAAATTCGGTCTAAATTCGGTTTAAATTCGGTCTAAATTCGGTCTAAATTCGGTCTAAATTCAGTCTAAATTCGGTCTAAATTCGGTCTAAATTCGGTCTAAATTCAGTCTAAATTCGGTCGTAATTCAGTCAAAATTCAGTCTAAATTCGGTCTAAATTCAGTCTAAATTCGGTCTAAATTCAGTCTAAATTCGGTCTAAATTCAGTCTAAATTCGGTCTAAATTCGGTCTAAATTCAGTCTAAATTCAGTCTAAATTCGGTCTAAATTCAGTCTAAATTCGGTCTAAATTCAGTCTAAATTCAGTCTAAATTCGGTCTAAATTCAGTCTAAATTCGGTCTAAATTCGGTCTAAATTCGGTCTAAATTCAGTCTAAATTCGGTCTAAATTCAGTCTAAATTCAGTCTAGATTAAAATATATATTTTTATACATTTTAGAAATCCCTTTGTAAAAGCTGTACCCGTTGATATTTTTTATTGAAACTATGGATTCCTACATCATTTGACCCGAGGAGAAAAAAGTCAAATGAATAAATATTGCTATTTAACAGTGTATCTATGTTTATTTACCTTTTTCTACATAAATTAACCCTTATTTTTAATCAATTAAATTTGTACACAGTGTAGTTTTTAATTTTCGTAATTTCTCGTGAACGGTAAGTAATTATATAATTCTGATGCCATATTTGGAATCAGCGGACCTAAATTAACCGATTTCAATACCAAGAACCCTTGAAATATATGAAACAAGCCCTTATTTTAAGGGAAAATTGTTAGAATTTTCAAACCCTCATAACTCGCTTGGAATTGATTTTTTCGCAATTCTGAGAAAGTTTTCGGCCCCTTTGTGAGTTAATCCCACGTGTATTTTAATGCCCTCTATACATGGCCAAAGTCTCAAAGGGCTAAGGGCAAAAATAAGGGTTAAGTCGGAAATTCAGTCTACATTCGGTCTAAATTCAGTCTAAATTCGGTCTAAATTCAATCTAAATTAAAATATATAATTTTTATACATTTTAGAAATCCCTTTGTAAAAGCTGTACCCGTTGATATTTTTTATTGAAACTATGGATTCCTACATAATTTGACCCGAGGAGAGAAAAAGTTATTTTATATTATTTTATAACTAAATTTTGAGCGAGTCGGAAATTCAGTCTAAATTCGGTCTAAATTCAGTCTAGATTAAAATATATATTTTTATACATTTTAGAAATCCCTTTGTAAAAGCTGTACCCGTTGATATTTTTTATTGAAACTATGGATTCCTACATCATTTGACCCGAGGAGAGAAAAAGTCAAATGAATAAATATTGCTATTTAACAGTGTATCTATGTTTATTTACCCTTTTCTACATAAATTAACCCTTCTTTTTAATCAATTAAATTTGTACACAGTGTAGTTTTTAATTTTCGTAATTTCTCGTGAACGGTAAGTAATTATATAATTCTGATGCCATATTTGGAATCAGCGGACCTAAATTAACCGATTTCAATACCAAGAACCCTTGAAATATATGAAACAAGCCCTTATTTTAAGGGAAAATTGTTAGAATTTTCAAACCCTCATAACTCGCTTGGAATTGATTTTTTCGCAATTCTGAGAAAGTTTTCGGCCCCTTTGTGAGTTAATCCCACGTGTATTTTAATGCCCTCTATACATGGCCAAAGTCTCAAAGGGCTAAGGGCAAAAATAAGGGTTAAGTCGGAAATTCAGTCTAAATTCGGTCAAAATTATTTTATTTTAAGTATAACGGCCTTAATATAATCTTAATCCTTACAAACTAGATATTTCCTAACGCCGAATTCGCTGTAGTTTCCATATTTTCAACGATCATTGCGGTATCTCTAATCGTTTGCGAGTTATTCCTCCATGACGTGTCAGTGTTGTCCACGGATGTGAGGGCTGGCGGGTGACCCATCCAAAGAGAGTTCGGTGTTCGTTCTCTACGCGGCTGTGAAGATCGTTGAGTCTTGGCCTTTGAAGAAGTATTTCTTGCTTAGAAACACACAAACAGGAGTTAGTCTTTTAAACACTCTAATATTCTAAAACACAAATCAGTTAGTTCATTCTGTCTTATTTCAATCGCTTGTCACTGTACAGTACACACAGAAATTGTTCAACACTAAATAAATCAAATTTACTTACATATTACTGTTTCTGAACTTGTAGATTGTTGTTTAAACTTTACATGGACCTCAGAAGTTCACCAGAAGGTTTTCAAAAACTCTAAATGCTTGAAGAACCGCAGACAATGCCTCGAAATCATTTTGTAGCCTAAAACAAACCAAAATGTTATTGTACATGGAACTTCTAACGTAAACAACAATAATTTTAACTGTTTTGACACTAACACATTATAATATGCACAAAAGAACTTACTAGCGATCTACTAGACTTAGAATTTACTAAAAACAAGAGGTAATACTATTTTAAATCCTCTATTATCATCTGAAGATACAAATGAATTCGTTCTTAATTTTAATCGCCAGTAACTCCAGAGAACACAAAATAAATAAAATGTACTTACATATTAATATTTCTGAGGCTATGGATTCTTAATTCAGCCTTAGAAGTTCACCACAAGGTCTTTAAAGACTCTAAATGCTTGAACAACTGCAGACAATGCCTCGAAATCATTTTGTTGTCTAAAACAAACCACAATGTTATTGTACATTGAACTTCTAACGTAAACAACAATAATTCTAACTGTATGGACACTTAAAACATTAAAAGGAACTTACTAGCGAGCTACTAGACTTAGAATTTACTGAAACAGTTATTATAATACACTAAGAACAAAATCTTCCAAGTTTGTTTTTATGGTTATGTCCATAAAGTAAGAAGGTAATATAGAGTACCAAGTACCGTGGAAACTGATGGAAACAAGCTCGACACTAGCACTGCGGTGTCCTGTGGCAGAACTAATCAAGGCTAACATGATTATGATTTATTTTATTTCGTATATTTAAATATTTTTAAATTAAATTATAAAATAAAAGAAGGTATTTGAAAATATATAGGTACTTATATTTCAAAATATTATTTTACAAACACATACGTACAGTAATGTTCAGAAATAATGCCCAGACTCCCTACCCCAGTGCTGACGATTTATGAAAAATTCGATATACGTTCGATTGAGTGAGGGTGATGAGAGATAAGTAGCAAAGGAAAGGTATATTGCTTCTATTCCAAGAAAATAGAACCAAATTTAGAAGTATCCTCTTTACCTGAGAGGCAAGAAAATACCTTGACTTAGAATTTCGTCAAGTGTATGAAATCCAAATGAATTTTGAACCAGAGAGTTAAACTGTAACCTAGAATGTGAGAAATAAAAATGTTTAGATTTTTGTTTCAGTTTTAATCTGATTTATGCAGGATTCCAAAATATATTATTTAGATTATTTTTATTTATTTTTAATTATTATTAGAGATATAACGAATAGTAAATGTGCCGAATAACGAATATAATGTATGATTGTCTGTCGAATAACCGAATATTTAGCGAATATTCTGCACCCTTATGGCGCAAAAAAAAAGATAAACTTACATCGAATGCAGAGAATCTTATTTTTTACTCCATTATTTTCCGCTTTTAATAACGAATAGTTAATCATTTTTATTCGAAATGAATTTTGAACCAGAGAGTTAAACTGTAACCTACAACGTAAGAAATAAGAATGTTTAGATTTTTGTTTCAGTTTTAATCTGATTAAATTAACAAATCTAATTCAAGCTGGAGAATTATTTTTGACCTTTTATGTTTAGGTATAAAATAAATTTTAACTTGGTGTAGCTCGCGTAATCATTGTCTAAAAAGTCGCGAAAAATTACTAACTTTTTTGGAACGTTTTCTATAAACACTATTATGGTAAATTCAAATTTCATAATATCATAAATTAATTAATAGCATACAAGCTGCAGGCGAATATAATTTGAATTTTTCTCTTGTTTAACTCTAATTGAGTCATACATTTTTAAGTTTAACAAATAGCTTTGTCTTTTTTGTTTATTCGACGATCATAACTGTGATATTTCTTTGCATTTATGGTACTTTTTGTTTTTTACTTCTGACGACCATTTTTTGTAATATTTATTCATTTATTTGAATATAAGATCTATAAAAATATATCGTTATAATGTAATTAAATTACATTATTCTTAAATATGTTTTATTATTGATTTACATATTATTGTCTTTGTGTTACAAAGTTTAGAAATAGATATAGGTACCTATGTAAATATAAAAAGCATCGTTTAATTATTTTTTTATGATAATTCTTAACGCATAATTTCATGATCTACTAATTTTATTTAAGTTACTTCAGTACAATATGTTTTATAAATAAATAGATATGAATTAATGAGTTCTAATTATAATGCAGAATTTTGACAATACAAGTGATTCAATAAGAAAGTATATATCCGAGGTATAATCGAAAGTAGTGAATCCTAATTTACAAAATATTTCAAAATCTGAAAGCCTCTGTTTACCGTAGCTAATGTTGTTTTTCCGAGAAAATTGGGAATATAGCTATCTTTTGCTTTGTATCTTCTGCCTCTGTTCATCAACGACTGCAGACGTATTTCGAATTTTTCATAAATCGTCAGCACTGGAGTAGGGAGTCTGGGCATTATTTCTGAACATTACTGTACATAGCAATAAAAGAGCAACAAACTATTGAGATGAAATTACCCAAATAATTCTTTCATATAATACATGTTATAAAACGATTTAAGTTATTTAAAGGTATTCTTAAACTGTGGTTCTTAAAACTAAACGAATTATAAACTATTATAATTATTCAAATATTAATTATAAAGATATCTCTATTCAAGAATAATTATTATTTCAAAGTTATACAGAAAATAGAAACTAACAAGATACCTTATAATAATATTAAGACCGGATTTATTACCAAAATAAATCATCTTTATAATTTGTATTTTTTCTATGAATAGAATTTAACGATTTACGTTAAATTCGGTTCCTAAATTTCATTATCAAAAGTGTGTAATAATAATAAATAAAAATGTAAATAATCATGTATTCCTCCCGAGCTATCATTATTGCTTGTAATTCGCTTGATGTCATCTATGCAATAATCGACATTTCACACAGCACAGTGTAGTTTCCAATAAAGAATAGCATGTCTTTACCATTTCATTATTTTCTAAAAATAAAAATAACAGTAAAATTATGGAAAAATTTAAATATCAATGAATTACCGGGATTTACAAAAAAGGCAACGAAAATCTTGAAGAAATAAAAAATCAACAATATTATAAACTCTTCTTTCTTCTTAAATCTCGTTATCTCACTCTTCAGCTGTCGTTTATGTTTTTCTGCAGATCTTTCTATCGTTTAATTATGAAGCGTTTCTTTAATACCGTTTATCCATAATCTCTTCACTTTTCAGCTGTCGTTCATGTTTTTCTGCAGATTTTTCTATCGTTTAATTATTAAAGGCATGAATGTGGTCTTTCAAAGTGAAAATTTGTCGAATGTGTTCAATATTGAGGTCATCTATGCAATAATCGACAATTCATACAGGGCAGTGTAGTTACCAATAAAAAGTACCATGTCTTTACCATTTCATTAACTTTATAAAAATAAAAATAACAGTAAAATTATGGTAAATTTAAATATTAATGTATTACCTGACTTTATAAAAAGGCTAAACATATAATTAACTATAAACAAATATTTGCAATAACTGCACAAGATAAATAATAATAACTTTATGAGATAAATGACACAAATTTCTTTCAACCTTTCTTGTTGAAAAGGTAGAAACAATATCTGTCAAAAATATTTATTTTCGTGTGTAACTTAAATATTTTATTACTTTCAATTTTATTTTGAAATGTAATATTGAATTTCCTTCATATTTAATTTGAAATGCAATATAATAGTGTACACTAGCACTGCGGTGTTCTGTGGCAGAACTATTTTCATGACGTCACGTGCTGTACGTTTTCCTGGGCAACCTGTGACTCTATATTACCTTCTTACTTTATGGTTATGTCTCCTTTGACAAGTCAAATATTATGAATTATTTAAATAACATATTTAAAGGTGAAAATTGGTAAACGTATGTAAAAAATTACGCTGAATCGATTGCTGTAGTTCTTTTTGCCGAAAGATAAACAGTTTAGCCGTAAATAATTAATTTCCAATACGACACCAGCGCCAATCCGCAAAACTGAGCACGGTGTAAGTCTGGTGAACTACTCTTCCGTCTAAATAATAGTTACCTGTTTTACTGATTTGAAAACAGTTAAGCGTTTTACCGACTAAGTAGTTCACCAGAATCACGGGGCTAAAAAATTTGCGGATTGGCGCTGGTGTTCCATTATAAATTAATTATTTATGGCTAAACTGTTGGTTTTTGATCAAAACCGATTAGAGCAATCGAGTCAGCGTAATTTTTTACATATGTTTACTAATTTTCAGCTTTAATTATGTTATTTAAATAATTCATAATATTTGACTTGTCAAATGTGATCTAACCACAAAAACAAACTTGGAAAATTTGGTTCTTAGTGCATTATAATAACTGTTTCAGTAAATTCTAAGTCTAGTAGCTCGCTAGTAAGTTTCTTTTGTGCATATTATAATGTTTTAGTGTCCATACAGTTAGAGTTATTGTTGTTTACGTTAGAAGTTCCATGTACAATAACATTTTGGTTTGTTTTAGGCTACAAAATGATTTCGAGGCACTGTCTGCAGTTCTTCAAGGGGAACGTCTTCAACACTGGAATATTATAAACTAGAAAATTCAAGCAGAGAATATTCTGGACAGGAATCATAAAAATCACGAAATCCCAAGCTAAGAAAAATTCATTCACAAAAAAAACATTAATAGAAAAGACATCCAAATGTAAAGGTTAGTGCAAGTGTCAAATATGTTCTATAATCATTTATAACGCAAAGACTAATGAAGATGGGGCCCTACTGTCTTCATCGATGCATTCTGCAGCTTATAAGGCATAGGTAGGCATATTTTTAAGTCTATTGATCAAATCCTAAGATGACAAATGGAAATGTGTAGACTGAAGATTAGCGTAGATATCATATTATGTGTTCATAACTATTTAGAACGCATTCTGCAGCTTTTAAAACATAGGTAGCTATATTTTTTAAGCAAGTTGACTGAATAATTTAAAAAAGCAAACAACATAAACACGTCACGTACCGTATTATGAGATGACAGGTGATGATGATAACTTTATATTGCAGATTGGAAACTCCTTGAGCCGACATCTTCTGAGGACTTTGATGCATTCTTTGTTATTCTTCAAGCATTTGCGAGTTTTGCACAACATTCTGGTGAACCTCTGCAAAACTGCACGAGACTTCATTGCTGAAAAAAGAAAATATAATAATTTTAACGATAACTAATTAAATGCAACTCTTTTGATGATGCAACTAGAAGATAAATAAATAAATCTTACCAAATTTGTGTATTTCATCTTGCATATTCTAGTTGGACGTCACCTCTCGGAGAAGTAAACATATTCAGTAAAGCTAGATTCAGACCAACCGTATTATAAGTATGTGCTAAATTACTTAATTAGTTATTAAATAAATTTGATATTAAAATCGATTGTCGAAATTTGAATTATTGTTGTTTGACAACTAGCGACATCTTTCCACTTGTCCAACTACTAGTTTTATTGATTTTATCGACGAATTGTTAAATGTTTAAAAAGTGACTGAAAGTGACAGTCAAGCAAGCAAAGCAACACATCATTTTGCTTTGCGCAAATCTGGGAAATAAAATAAGCGCGAAAGATCCAATCACAAAAGAAACAAACTCAATCGGGTGCTGAGTTACAAGAAAAATCTTTGGCAAATTTCACGGATATGGATGTGTTTCTACAAACTGTACGAGTGAAAATTCGAAATGACTCTAGTGAAAGAGAAATACGTGCAATTTTTGACAGCGGGTCACAAAGGTCATACCTTCTGAAAACCACGGCGGAAGAAATGAACTATCCTTTAAAACATACACAACAGGTCGTACACACGTTATTTGGAGGAATGCTGACATCTGCTGAACAACATAATTGCTATGACGTGAGGTTGTGTAGTTTAGATAATAAATATTACTGTCGTTTTTAAGTTTTAGATCAAACAGTCATCTGCCATAACGTTGCTTCTATTTACCTCGGTGATTGGAGCAGACGTAGCAGGCAAGCTATTCACTGGCAAAAAACGTATTTTACGATGCGGGCTCGTAGCAATGCATACTCTTCTTGGATGGATTCTCATGGGCAAGACACCGAAACAAAATCTACAACGTTGTTCGTCAATGTTGTCACTTCACTTCTTAGCAAAGAAATGCAAGTTTCGGATTGGTGGAAGTTGGAATCTATCGGTATTAAAGATCCGGTGGAACAGAAAACAAAACGAGAAAATGAAATTGAAGTAAGAAACAATTTTTTAAAAACTATTCAAGTTAATACTACAGGTCGTTATGTGCTGCAATTACCTTGGAGAACGGATCATCCACCCGTTCCCAGAAGTTATGAAATTGCCGAGTCCAGATTGCAACGTATGATTGTGAAGTTACATAGAGAAAGTTTGTATGAAGATTATGACAAGGTGTTTGACAACTGGCTCCAAGAAGGAATAATTGAAGCTGTTCCACAAGATCAGATATCAAGAACTGCACACTATTTACCACATCGTCCCGTGGTGAAAGCCAGCAGTTTGACTACAAAAATCAGGGCTGTATTTGATGCATCTGCACATGAAAAAGGAAGACCATCCTCGAAACTTCACTGAGTCTATATGTTGTTGGTGTATTACGAAGATATCACTGTTGTTTACTATGTAAGTGTTATATTGCTTTGTACCTATTTAATTGAGTGTAATTGTGGGTTCTGGTTTCAGTGTCTTGTGAGCAGACGTCGCTGGTGTTTGAAGGGCTGTGCCGCGTGGTGAAGCACGTAGCTCGGCAGAGCGTTGTAACCTGGCGCACCTGTACTCGTCGTGCGCCGCCCTGAAGGCCAAGCCGCACGGCGCAGAGCCGTTCGGCAACGCGTACCCCAAGATCCGGCAGGCGCTGTACAGTGCGCTGACGACCAACCCGAGCAGCAACTGCGTGTACAACGCGGCGTTCATGGCGGACGTGCTGGGCGCGCCAGCTGGCCGAGTCATCAACGCCGTGCTGTGCGTGTGTCGCGAGCAGGACAACGACCTGGCCGTCATGACCGCGTGCTGCAACGCACGTGCTCACCCACAACTCCCTCGCCGTCTTCACGTCCATCCTCATCGCGCGCCATTGCTTATGATATGATATGATTTATCTATCTGTAACTTAATGAGGTTCTTTGGATCCAAAAGTCAATTCTTGCAGACATTAACATTTTATTTTATGTGTTGTTGTCTGGCTTGTGCTTACGATCAAATACAAATGGAATTTCAATGCCATCGTAAGGGTTAGTTTCATAATAAATTGACTTGTGTAACTGATTTATATTTTTGCCGTGCTCAAGGCTATCCTCGTTGTCGGCGATGCCACTGCCAAGGACAGCAAGGGCTAGGCTGACGTGCCTGCCAAGCCCGTCAACAGTGCAAGCGCGAGCTCAGCATCTCACACATCCTCGGCACCAGCGACCTGCTGCAGCCCATGCCGGACGAGCTAGAGCTCAACACCAACAGCGACACGCTCTCCTTGTTCGCCTGGCACGTGCTGCGCGAGATCTGCTCCCAGCAGTGGGTGCTGGAGCGTTGCCTCAACCACCCCGACAACCTGCTGGACCCGCTGCTCGACGAGCTCGACCACAAGACAGTCATCACCATGATCCTCGAGAACCAGTGGCTCGATACTGTAGCTAAAGCAGCCATTGATGTGTTTCAACTGAATGAAAATAAGAGAAGCGAAGGTAAAACCGGCTCCATCTGGCTAGTGTCCAAGTTGCCGAGCGCTGTGCAGGGCAACTGGACGACAACAACCAGCAGTCGCTGCTGAGCCACCAGCCGTTCCATGACGTGCCTCCAGGGCCAGTACGACCAGCGAGAGAACCTGCTGTCGTCGCTGTGACGAGCGCATCCACCAGTACGAGGCGCGCGCGCAGCTCATCGACCTCAACAACAACGCCGAGCTGTTCACCACCGTGCTGGACATGCTGGCCACGCTCGTGTCGGACGAGAACAAGAAGCACTACCAGCTGCTGCCGCTCAGTGCGAGGTGCTGGCGTGCGAGCCCATCGGCTGCCTCACCGACAACAAGATCCAGGGCTTCGACAGCAGGGACAAGCAGCGCGTCTCCGCCTGGGACCTGCTCGAGAACCCCGCCCCCCTCTCCTGGGCATGGTTCGGTGCCGTCAAGCTGTGGTACGAGGACGCTAGACCTAGACCCTATACCCTTACCACCTGAAGACTTAAAACCAATACAAGAGAAACCGGTAACAAACATTTCTTTTATTATTTACATAATACTTCATAGAATATTAGTTATATTAAACCTTATACGCAATAACAAATGGACTACTTGCATGATTTTATTTAAAAGTAAATATTTTTGAAAAAGAAACTAAAACTTGAGACTTGTATTTTTTATTTTATCAAAATTTTTATTTACAAGCCAAAAATAATTAATAAACATTGAAATTTTAATATTATGACGCATAATGTATATTTTTACATTCTTCAATTTATTATTTTTATATGTTTTCCATGTAACATTCTCAGTATTATGCAAGTAGTCTATTATTACTGTTGTCGTTTATTCTGTTATTTATTGGATTCGTTTAATGTGACAGAAAGTTTTTATATAACATTAATTTCTATTATAATTATAATGTAACCATTATGGATTTTGTTGAATGTCAACTTTTTGGTTTCGTTAACAAGAGTGTTGAGTCTAACACGTTGGGTATTTAGTGTTGTTGTGTTTACTGCAACCTACAGCTGAAGCGCAGCCCTAGGCAAAGGTCGCGGCAATGGACAGCGACGTCCGAGGAAACCCAAACCAGGCGCAGCCGTCGGTGTCCCCATGGCCCTGGGGCAAATCTCCCTGGCACAGTCACAGCCCGGCCCAGGCATCCCGCCACCCAACACCAACATGCTAACCATTCAACAACAACAACAGCAGCAGAACATGGTCGCGTACCAGCAGCAAGTCATGGCACAGCAACAGCAACAGTTCAACACGGGGCCCAGCCAACAGCAACAGTGGTACCAGCATGCGGCCATGTCACAGCAGCAGCAGCAGTCGCCCACTTAGAACGTCCGCCGATCAACCAGTCCAAGCAGGCGCTGTCCAACATGCTGCGGCAGCGACACCCGTTCATGAGCTCACCGCGGCCGCCTACCAGCAGCAGTACTACGGACAACAGCAACAGCAGCAACAGATGATGCCTCAGCAACAGATGTACCAGCAACAGCCGCAGCAGCAGGGGTTCCGCAGCCAGCAGGACTACCTGGCGCAGCAGCTAGCCGCTCCCACGGCCGCCGCGATGCAACCGCAGTACATGCAGGCGCCCAACGTGACCATAAGCAACATGGGCCCCGTGGCAGCGCCGGCGCCGCCGTACTCCAAGTCAAGCCCGCCCGCTCAGCAACAGCAGTTCCAGCATCAGCGCATGCGGCTCTTTGCCTTGTAACAACAACAACAACAGCAACAACAAGCCACACCGGCACTCGTCGCACATCTACGTCAGATGAATCAACAAGGGGGTCGCGGCGGACCCAACGCATATCAACAACAACCGCCGCCCTACAATATGTAAATGTTCAGGTACCTACATCATTTTATTTGTACCTTCACAATATTCTACATTTAGTCAAAGTCCATATTAATCAAATTATTTATATAATTCAAGTCAACGTCTGTGCGCTACTTATTATAATTTACTTTCGTAAATATATTTGTTCCTTGTAATTACTGTTGTACTTGTCTATCTTTGATTTATTTTCCTTACGATTCAAAGTAGTTTAAATAATACATTTTAGTACCTACCTACCTTACATTCAATGAATATGAATTTAAATTTAATAGAATTCTTTAATCAATTGAAAATAGATGTAAAAAAAATAATAGTAAATGAAAGTGCAACTGTTCCACTTCCTATGATGTTGATTTGTTGCTGTTTGAAGAAACCTCAAGTGTGCGCAGCCACCAGATTACAAATAAGAAAATTTGTTATTTTCCATCACATAATTTTATGCTTCTTATTTTTAAATGTTATGCCAAGTTATGAATAATAATATCAATATCTTAACTGATTACTTTATTCACAGCAATGAGAATAAAAATAAAATTACACATTAAAATTTAAGTAAGAATCTAGCAAATGAATTCTTATAGTTAGAGAGCCGTAATATAAAATCGTGCCTGATTTTACCAATTGCCAGAAATGACTTGTTGTGTAAATTCAAGCATTGCCTTCAAGAAAATGTTATAACTGGGGTATTTCAAACAGGGTGCTATTTTAAACAAGTGACTTATTTGATTACTTCTGGTCATTCAAAGAAATTATGAAGCACCACGCCAGAAAAATTTTAATACAGCCAGAATCGTTGAAATTATGAAGCTTCCGAATGCCCAAGTGTTGCGCCTTAAGAAACTCATCAGTAGTTACATTTTAGTATCAATAATTGATTGGATAGATTTACAAATTGAGGTACAGATAAAAATATATTTCAAAAAGTTTGTTACACTATTATTGTTTTTATTACAATTATTTTTATTTGAAACATACAAAGTAGCGAAGTTGTATATCATTCTATATTAAATAAGTAGTTCTTTGTTGAATCGCTCGTAAAGTATAACAAATCCTTTTACAAAGCTGGAAGATGTCTTCAAGAAGTTGCAGACGACTTACAAGGAAGAAGTGACTGGAACACACTGAACAAGATAAGTTAATGAACAGTTTTAAAATTATTGTTTAAACAATCTTACAACATTATAAGAAGAACCATGCAGATCTTCAGAAGGTTGTCAAAGTATCCAACTGCAGAGAGTGATGGCCCGATCACAAGGAGTTTCCAATCAATCAATATTGTCTGCTTTTTTCAATAAAAAGATTTAGCACATACTTATAATACGGTTGGTCTGAATCTAGCTTTACTGAATATGTTTACTTCTCCGAGAGGTGACGTCCAACTAGAATATGCAAGATGAAATACACAAATTTGGTAAGATTTATTTATTTATCTTCTAGTTGCATCATCAAAAGAGTTGCATTTAATTAGTTATCGTTAAAATTATTATATTTTCTTTTTTCAGCAATGAAGTCTCGTGCAGTTTTGCAGAGGTTCACCAGAATGTTGTGCAAAACTCGCAAATGCTTGAAGAATAACAAAGAATGCATCAAAGTCCTCAGAAGATGTCGGCTCAAGGAGTTTCCAATCTGCAATATAAAGTTATCATCATCACCTGTCATCTCATAATACGGTACGTGACGTGTTTATGTTGTTTGCTTTTTTAAATTATTCAGTCAACTTGCTTAAAAAATATAGCTACCTATGTTTTAAAAGCTGCAGAATGCGTTCTAAATAGTTATGAACACATAATATGATATCTACGCTAATCTTCAGTCTACACATTTCCATTTGTCATCTTAGGATTTGATCAATAGACTTAAAAATATGCCTACCTATGCCTTATAAGCTGCAGAATGCATCGATGAAGACAGTAGGGCCCCATCTTCATTAGTCTTTGCGTTATAAATGATTATAGAACATATTTGACACTTGCACTAACCTTTACATTTGGATGTCTTTTCTATACCAGAGTGATTCTAGCGGCCAATTCTAGCGGCCACTTTGGGCAAGCAGTATATTGTGAACAAACATGGCATCAAGTATGACCAAGGCCAACTAGATATGAAATTTAGTAATTTTTATTATAAATAAATTCAAATACATTCAATAAAGCGTATTTTAACTGCTATTATGCTCAAATAGATTATTTCTTATATTACAAATTTTAGTTATAAATAATACTGATGAAATGAAATATAAACTTCAACATAACCTCCAAATTGTGACGTTTAGTTCTAACTTATATGTATTTATTTGTTAACAAAGATTAACTATAAATACCAAATAATAAAAATAAAAGTATAAACAATGCAACAACAATTAAATAAGGTAGTAATGAAGTAAATAATAATATTTTTTTTTATCAAAGTATAAATATTATTTTCACCCCCTAAATATGCATGTCCCTCATAAAACTTTATTTTATTTTATACATTATACCCTCTCCTGTCATAAAAATTTATTAACAATATAGCGCCACCCGTAATAAGGGTAGAAAATAAATATTTATAACTGTATGTATATGCAACACACAATTTAAATGCAAAGTTTAACCGTTATTTTCACCCCCTAAATATGTATGTCCCGCGACAAACTATATTTTATTTTATACATTAAACCCTGTGCTATCATAAAAAAGTAGTAACAATATAGCGCCACCCGTAATAAGGGTAGAAAGTAAGTATTTATACCTGTCTGTATATGCAACACGCAATTCAAATGCAAAGTTTAACAATTATTGTCACCCCCTAAATATGTATGTCCCGCGACAAACTATATTTTATTTTATACATTAAACCCTGTGCTATCATAAAAAAGTAGTAACAATATAGCGCCACCCGTAATAAGGGTAGAAAGTAAGTATTTATATCTGTCTGTATATGCAACACGCAATTCAAATGCAAAGTTTAATCATTATTTTCACCCCCTAAATATATATGTCCCGCGACAAACTATATTTTATTTTATACATTAAACCCTGTGCTATCATAAAAAAGTAGTAACAATATAGCGCCACCCGTAATAAGGGTAGAAAATAAATATTTATAACTGTCTGTAGATGCAATACGCAATTCAAATGCAAAGTTTAATCATTATTTTCACCCCTTAAATATGTATGTCCCGCGACAAACTATATTTCATTGTATACATTAAACCCTGTGCTATCATAAAAAAGTAGTAACAGTATAGCGCCACCCGTAATAAGGGTAGAAAGTAAGTATTTATACCTGTCTGTATATGCAACACGCAATTCAAATGCAAAGTTTAATCATTATTTTCACCCCTTAAATATGTATGTCCCGCAACAAACTATATTTTATTTTATACATTAAACCCTGTGCTATCATAAAAAAGTAGTAACAATATAGCGCCACCCGTAATAAGGGTAGAAAATAAATATTTATAACTGTCTGTAGATGCAATACGCAATTCAAATGCAAAGTTTAATCATTATTTTCACCCCTTAAATATGTATGTCCCGCGACAAACTATATTTCATTGTATACATTAAACCCTGTGCTATCATAAAAAAGTAGTAACAGTATAGCGCCACCCGTAATAAGGGTAGAAAGTAAGTATTTATACCTGTCTGTATATGCAACACGCAATTCAAATGCAAAGTTTAATCATTATTTTCACCCCTTAAATATGTATGTCCCGCGACAAACTATATTTTATTTTATACATTAAACCCTGTGCTATCATAAAAAAGTAGTAACAATATAGCGCCACCCGTAATAAGGGTAGAAAATAAATATTTATAACTGTCTGTAGATGCAATACGCAATTCAAATGCAAAGTTTAATCATTATTTTCACCCCTTAAATATGTATGTCCCGCGACAAACTATATTTCATTGTATACATTAAACCCTGTGCTATCATAAAAAAGTAGTAACAGTATAGCGCCACCCGTAATAAGGGTAGAAAGTAAGTATTTATACCTGTCTGTATATGCAACACGCAATTCAAATGCAAAGTTTAATCATTATTTTCACCCCTTAAATATGTATGTCCCGCGACACACTATATTTTATTGTATACATTAAACCCTGGGCTATCATAAAAAAGTAGTAACCATATAGCGCCACCCGTAATAAGGGTAGAAAGTAAGTATTTATACCAGTCTGTATATGCAACACGCAATTCAAATGCAAAGTTTAACAATTATTGTCACCCCCTAAATATGTATGTCCCGCGACAAACTATATTTTATTTTATACATTGAACCCTGTGCTATCATAAAAAAGTAGTAACAATATAGCGCCACCCGTAATAAGGGTAGAAAGTAAGTATTTATATCTGTCTGTATATGCAACACGCAATTCAAATGCAAAGTTTAATCATTATTTTCACCCCCTAAATATATATGTCCCGCGACAAACTATATTTTATTTTATACATTAAACCCTGTGCTATCATAAAAAAGTAGTAACAATATAGCTCCACCCGTAATAAGGGTAGAAAGTAAGTATTTATACCTGTCTGTATATGCAACACGCAATTCAAATGCAAAGTTTAACAATTATTGTCACCCCCTAAATATGTATGTCCCGCGACAAACTATATTTTATTTTATACATTAAACCCTGTGCTATCATAAAAAAGTAGTAACAATATAGCGCCACCCGTAATAAGGGTAGAAAGTAAGTATTTATACCTGTCTGTATATGCAACACGCAATTCAAATGCAAAGTTTAACAATTATTGTCACCCCCTAAATATGTATGTCCCGCGACAAACTATATTTTATTTTATACATTGAACCCTGTGCTATCATAAAAAAGTAGTAACAATATAGCGCCACCCGTAATAAGGGTAGAAAATAAATATTTATTACTATTTGTATATGCAACACGCAATTCAAATGCAAAGTTTAATCATTATTTTCACCCCTTAAATATGTATGTCCCATGACAAACTTGTTTTTATTTTATACATTAGACCCTCCCCTATCATAAAAAAGTAGTCACAATATAGCGCCAACCGTATTAAGGGTAGAAAATTAAATATTTATATCTGTCTGTGTACGCAACACACAATGCAAATGCGAAGTTTAAAAATCATTTTCACCCCCTAAATATATATGTCCGCTGAAAAACTTTTTTAAATTTTATACATTAGACCCTGTACTGTCATAAAAAAGTAGTAACAATATAGCGCCACCCGTAATAAGGGTAGAAAATTAAATATTTATATCTGTCTGTGTACGCAACACACAATTCGATTGCAATGTTTAAAAATGAGTTTCACCCCCTAAATATATATGTCCGCTGAAAAACTTTTTTTTCATTTTATACATTAGACCCTGTACTGTCATAAAAAAGTAGTCACAATATGGCGCCACCCGTATTAAGGGTAGAAAATTAAATATTTATATATGTTTGTATACGTAACACACAATTCGAATGCAATGTTTAAAAATGAGTTTCCCCCCTAAATATATATGTCCGCTGAAAAACTTTTTTTTATTTTATACATTAGACCCTCTCCTGTCATAAAAAAGTAATAACAATATAGCGCCACCCGTAATAAGGGTAGAAAATTAAATTTTTGTAACTATATGTGTATGCAAACTACAACGAAAATGCAAAGTTTAAAAATTATTTTCACTTTACAAATATTGGTCTTCTTATTATTAATATTATCTTAAATTACTAGAAAAATACTAAATGGTTCATGTTTACAATATACAATGTTATTTGTCACCTAAAAAAAAAATTGTGCCAGTTATTTTCAAATCGTATTACTTCTGGCGCCTAAGTTTTGATTTTTATATGTATAGCGGCGCGACTATCGCTGAGAGGTTGAGATCGTTCTGAAATTATACTCTATTTAAAAACTCATCGGACAAATCTGAAGTGATATTTTTCTCCTATTTATACAGTCGATATGGAACAGCGAGACAACTTCAAGTTTGTTAAGTATTAAATAATTAACTATACTTGATTTAATAACAAAACAAACAAACTTGAAGTTGTTTCGCTGTTCCATATCGACTGTATAAATAGGAGAAAAATATCACTAGATTTTTTTGGCGGCAAATTTAAATTTGACATATCAGCGTGAAAACTCGGTACAGTCACTGACAACAGCTGATATGACTAGATGGAGAGAACATTAATTTGTTTACATTATAAAGTTTGTGTGGTGTTACATCAGCCAATCAAAAACGATCAGTTTTAGCATTCCAACTTCAGATTTGTCCGATGAGTTTTTAAATAGAGTATAATTTCAGAACGATCTCAACCTCTCAGCGATAGTCGCGCCGCTATACGTATAAAAATCAAAACTTAGGCGCCAGAAGTAATACGATTTGAAAATAACTGGCACAATTTTTTTTTTAGGTGACAAATAACATTGTATATTGTAAACATGAACCATTTAGTATTTTTCTAGTAATTTAAGATAATATTAATAATAAGAAGACCAATATTTGTAAAGTGAAAATAATTTTTAAACTTTGCATTTTCGTTGTAGTTTGCATACACATATAGTTACAAAAATTTAATTTTCTACCCTTATTACGGGTGGCGCTATATTGTTATTACTTTTTTATGACAGGAGAGGGTCTAATGTATAAAATAAAAAAAAGTTTTTCAGCGGACATATATATTTAGGGGGGAAACTCATTTTTAAACATTGCATTCGAATTGTGTGTTACGTATACAAACATATATAAATATTTAATTTTCTACCCTTAATACGGGTGGCGCCATATTGTGACTACTTTTTTATGACAGTACAGGGTCTAATGTATAAAATGAAAAAAAAGTTTTTCAGCGGACATATATATTTAGGGGGTGAAACTCATTTTTAAACATTGCAATCGAATTGTGTGTTGCGTACACAGACAGATATAAATATTTAATTTTCTACCCTTATTACGGGTGGCGCTATATTGTTACTACTTTTTTATGACAGTACAGGGTCTAATGTATAAAATTTAAAAAAGTTTTTCAGCGGACATATATATTTAGGGGGTGAAAATGATTTTTAAACTTCGCATTTGCATTGTGTGTTGCGTACACAGACAGATATAAATATTTAATTTTCTACCCTTAATACGGTTGGCGCTATATTGTGACTACTTTTTTATGATAGGGGAGGGTCTAATGTATAAAATAAAAACAAGTTTGTCATGGGACATACATATTTAAGGGGTGAAAATAATGATTAAACTTTGCATTTGAATTGCGTGTTGCATATACAAATAGTAATAAATATTTATTTTCTACCCTTATTACGGGTGGCGCTATATTGTTACTACTTTTTTATGATAGCACAGGGTTCAATGTATAAAATAAAATATAGTTTGTCGCGGGACATACATATTTAGGGGGTGACAATAATTGTTAAACTTTGCATTTGAATTGCGTGTTGCATATACAGACAGGTATAAATACTTACTTTCTACCCTTATTACGGGTGGCGCTATATTGTTACTACTTTTTTATGATAGCACAGGGTTTAATGTATAAAATAAAATATAGTTTGTCGCGGGACATACATATTTAGGGGGTGACAATAATTGTTAAACTTTGCATTTGAATTGCGTGTTGCATATACAGACAGGTATAAATACTTACTTTCTACCCTTATTACGGGTGGAGCTATATTGTTACTACTTTTTTATGATAGCACAGGGTTTAATGTATAAAATAAAATATAGTTTGTCGCGGGACATATATATTTAGGGGGTGAAAATAATGATTAAACTTTGCATTTGAATTGCGTGTTGCATATACAGACAGATATAAATACTTACTTTCTACCCTTATTACGGGTGGCGCTATATTGTTACTACTTTTTTATGATAGCACAGGGTTCAATGTATAAAATAAAATATAGTTTGTCGCGGGACATACATATTTAGGGGGTGACAATAATTGTTAAACTTTGCATTTGAATTGCGTGTTGCATATACAGACAGGTATAAATACTTACTTTCCACCCTTATTACGGGTGGCGCTATATTGTTACTACTTTTTTATGATAGCCCAGGGTTTAATGTATACAATAAAATATAGTGTGTCGCGGGACATACATATTTAAGGGGTGAAAATAATGATTAAACTTTGCATTTGAATTGCGTGTTGCATATACAGATAGGTATAAATACTTACTTTCTACCCTTATTACGGGTGGCGCTATACTGTTACTACTTTTTTATGATAGCACAGGGTTTAATGTATACAATGAAATATAGTTTGTCGCGGGACATACATATTTAAGGGGTGAAAATAATGATTAAACTTTGCATTTGAATTGCGTGTTGCATATACAGACAGGTATAAATACTTACTTTCCACCCTTATTACGGGTGGCGCTATATTGTTACTACTTTTTTATGATAGCCCAGGGTTTAATGTATACAATAAAATATAGTGTGTCGCGGGACATACATATTTAAGGGGTGAAAATAATGATTAAACTTTGCATTTGAATTGCGTGTTGCATATACAGACAGATATAAATACTTACTTTCTACCCTTATTACGGGTGGCGCTATATTGTTACTACTTTTTTATGATAGCACAGGGTTTAATGTATAAAATAAAATATAGTTTGTCGCGGGACATACATATTTAGGGGGTGACAATAATTGTTAAACTTTGCATTTGAATTGCGTGTTGCATATACAGACAGGTATAAATACTTACTTTCTACCCTTATTACGGGTGGCGCTATATTGTTACTACTTTTTTATGATAGCACAGGGTTTAATGTATAAAATAAAATATAGTTTGTCCCGGGACATACATATTTAGGGGGTGAAAATAACGGTTAAACTTTGCATTTAAATTGTGTGTTGCATATACAGACAGTTATAAATATTTATTTTCTACCCTTATTACGGGTGGCGCTATATTGTTAATAAATTTTTATGACAGGAGAGGGTATAATGTATAAAATAAAATAAAGTTTTATGAGGGACATGCATATTTAGGGGGTGAAAATAATATTTATACTTTGATAAAAAAAAATATTATTATTTACTGGATTACTACCTTATTTAATTGTTGTTGCATTGTTTATACTTTTATTTTTATTATTTGGTATTTATAGTTAATCTTTGTTAACAAATAAATACATATAAGTTAGAACTAAACGTCACAATTTGGAGGTTATGTTGAAGTTTATATTTCATTTCATCAGTATTATTTATAACTAAAATTTGTAATATAAGAAATAATCTATTTGAGCATAATAGCAGTTAATATACGCTTTATTGAATGTATTTGAATTTATTTATAATAAAAATTACTAAATTTCATATCTAGTTGGCCTTGGTCATACTTGATGTCATGTTTGTTCACAATATACTGCTTGCCCAAAGTGGCCGCTAGAATTGGCCGCTAGAATCACTCTGGTCTTTTCTATTAATGTTTTTTTTGTGAATGAATTTTTCTTAGCTTGGGATTTCGTGATTTTTATGATTCCTGTCCAGAATATTCTCTGCTTGAATTTTCTAGTTTATAATATTCCAGTGTTGAAGACGTTCCCCTTGAAGAACTGCAGACAGTGCCTCGAAATCATTTTGTAGCCTAAAACAAACCAAAATGTTATTGTACATGGAACTTCTAACGTAAACAACAATAACTCTAACTGTATGGACACTAAAACATTATAATATGCACAAAAGAAACTTACTAGCGAGCTACTAGACTTAGAATTTACTGAAACAGTTATTATAATGCACTAAGAACCAAATTTTCCAAGTTTGTTTTTGTGGTTAGATCACATTTGACAAGTCAAATATTATGAATTATTTAAATAACATAATTAAAGCTGAAAATTAGTAAACATATGTAAAAAATTACGCTGACTCGATTGCTCTAATCGGTTTTGATCAAAAACCAACAGTTTAGCCATAAATAATTAATTTATAATGGAACACCAGCGCCAATCCGCAAATTTTTTAGCCCCGTGATTCTGGTGAACTACTTAGTCGGTAAAACGCTTAACTGTTTTCAAATCAGTAAAACAGGTAACTATTATTTAGACGGAAGAGTAGTTCACCAGACTTACACCGTGCTCAGTTTTGCGGATTGGCGCTGGTGTCGTATTGGAAATTAATTATTTACGGCTAAACTGTTTATCTTTCGGCAAAAAGAACTACAGCAATCGATTCAGCGTAATTTTTTACATACGTTTACCAATTTTCACCTTTAAATATGTTATTTAAATAATTCATAATATTTGACTTGTCAAAGGAGACATAACCATAAAAACAAACTTGGAAGATTTTGTTCTTAGTGTATTATAATAACTGTTTCAGTAAATTCTAAGTCTAGTAGCTCGCTAGTAAGTTCCTTTTGTGCATATTATAATGTTTTAAGTGTCCATACAGTTAGAATTATTGTTGTTTACGTTAGAAGTTCAATGTACAATAACATTGTGGTTTGTTTTAGACAACAAAATGATTTCGAGGCATTGTCTGCAGTTGTTCAAGCATTTAGAGTCTTTAAAGACCTTGTGGTGAACTTCTAAGGCTGAATTAAGAATCCATAGCCTCAGAAATATTAATATGTAAGTACATTTTATTTATTTTGTGTTCTCTGGAGTTACTGGCGATTAAAATTAAGAACGAATTCATTTGTATCTTCAGATGATAATAGAGGATTTAAAATAGTATTACCTCTTGTTTTTAGTAAATTCTAAGTCTAGTAGATCGCTAGTAAGTTCTTGTGTGCATATTATAATGTGTTAGTGTCAAAACAGTTAAAATTATTGTTGTTTACGTTAGAAGTTCCATGTACAATAACATTTTGGTTTGTTTTAGGCTACAAAATGATTTCGAGGCATTGTCTGCGGTTCTTCAAGCATTTAGAGTTTTTGAAAACCTTCTGGTGAACTTCTGAGGTCCATGTAAAGTTTAAACAACAATCTACAAGTTCAGAAACAGTAATATGTAAGTAAATTTGATTTATTTAGTGTTGAACAATTTCTTTGTGTACTGTACAGTGACAAGCGATTGAAATAAGACAGAATGAACTAACTGATTTGTGTTTTAGAATATTAGAGTGTTTAAAAGACTAACTCCTGTTTGTGTGTTTCTAAGCAAGAAATACTTCTTCAAAGGCCAAGACTCAACGATCTTCACAGCCGCGTAGAGAACGAACACCGAACTCTCTTTAGATGGGTCACCCGCCAGCCCTCACATCCGTGGACAACACTGACACGTCATGGAGGAATAACTCGCAAACGATTAGAGATACCGCAATGATCGTTGAAAATATGGAAACTACAGCGAATTCGGCGTTAGGAAATATCTAGTTTGTAAGGATTAAGATTATATTAAGGCCGTTATACTTAAAATAAAATATCCCATGTTATTATGGAAATTTTTAATTTAAGCATAACTCTGAAAGGGTTAAAGATAGCGCAATGATCGTTGAAAATATGGAAATTAGAGCGAATTTGACGTTAGGAAATGTCAGCTTTATAAGGATTAAGGTTATATTAAGGCCGATATACTTAAAATAAAATATCCCATGTTATCTTTATTTTTAATTTAAGCATAACTCTGAAAGGGTTAAAGATAGCGCAATGATCGTTGAAAATATGGAAATTAGAGCGAATTTGACGTTAGGAAATGTCAGCTTTATAAGGATTAAGGTTATATTAAGGCCGATATACTTAAAATAAAATATCCCATGTTATCTTTATTTTTAATTTAAGCATAACTCTGAAAGGGTTAAAGATAGCGCAATGATCGTTGAAAATATGGAAATTAGAGCGAATTTGACTTTAGGAAATGTCAGCTTTATAAGGATTAAGGTTATATTAAGGCCGATATATATACTTAAAATAAAATATCCCATGTTATCTTTATTTTTAATTTAAGCATAACTCTGAAAGGGTTAAAGATAGCGCAATGATCGTTGAAAATATGGAAATTAGAGCGAATTTGACGTAAGAAAATGTTAAGTTTATAAGAATTAAGATTATATTAAGGCCGTTATATTTAAAATAAAATATCCCATGTTATTCTTATAGGAGATTTTTAATTACGAATAACTCGGAAACGGTTAGAGATAGCGCTATGAGCGTGACATTTTTGGATTCTTCGTACATTTTTGTGTTAGGAACCACATTTTTAAAATTTTAGAGCCACTGGTCTAGCCGTAATTTAATTATTTTCATAATGAAAACACTGTTTAAATTTAATTTTTGACATCTAAGGCCTCTATTTCCTAAACGGTTAGAGATAGCGCTCTGAGCGTGACATTTTTGGATTCCTCGTACTTTTTTGTACTAGGAGACATATTTTCAAAGTTCTGGTGTCACTGGTTTGGCCGTAATTTAATTATTTTTATATGGGAGATTTTTAATTTAAGAATTATGAAACTGAGGGGTAGTTACACCCAAATATACCTATGTTAATATTGTATTGTATTATAACTTATCTTATGTGATATTATTTTATTAGAATATGTAAGTATGATTAGAATTATGAAGCTGTGGGGTAGTTATACCCAAACATACCTATGTTGATATTGTATATTATTTATCTTAAGTGAGAATTATAGAATTATGAAACTGTGGGGTAGTTACACCCAAAGATATGTATTAAAATATGTACACTTTTTAAATAAATAAATAATGTTGTTAAAATAATAAATTTGCTTTAAATAATAATAATATACCAACCTATTCTCCCACCTACGCCCCGTTACAAAAATATGATTTCTTTGGCTGATTAAAATTTTCAACTAAAAATCTCAATATTTGTATCAGGAGAACATAACTTGTTTGAGATCAAAACACCAATTAAAATTTGTTGCCAAACTGCGAAAAATTCGACGAAAAACAGAAAAATTTTCATCAATTTTTTAATTAATTTTTTGGTCTCCAACAAGTTATGTTATCCTGATACCAAATCGACGATTTCAGATGAATTTTTCTCTGTTTTCAGTGACAAATTTTGCTGACTTTAAACAATTATTATCTCGTAAACTAAAGGACTAAGGGCAAAAAGTTAAATACAAAGGGCGCGTAACTTTTCATTCTCTATCTGTCTGTCTATGTTTTGGCCGATTTTTAATTATTTTTTGATCTCCCACCATTCATGTTATCCTGATACAAACTTCGTGATTTTTGTTCGACTCAAATTTGAAGTCGAGTGAGGGTGGAAATTAAAAAACGCGATTACGTAAAAACTAAGGGTTGGGGAGTGATTTACGGGTCATATTCGTACTCTACGCGTTGAAATACACCAGTATGCATATTGCCACCCCTAAAAGTTAATTAGCACCAGAGATATTCAACCCTTATTTGTATCTCCGGTGCTAAGGGTCGTATCGAAAAAATGTACTTTGCAGTCGATAGAGAATGAAAAACTGAGCATCTTTTACATTTAACTTTTTGCTCTACGACCCTTAGTTTAAGGGTTAATGACTATTTTTAGACGACTTTTTCACCACTGTGATTGTTCATAACCCTTAAACTAAGGGTCGTAGAGGAAAAAGTTAAATGTAAAAGATGCTCAGTTTTTCATTCCCTATCGAATGCAATGTAGATTTTTTCGATACGACCCTTAGAACAGGAGATACAAATAAGGGTTGAATATCTCTGGTGCTAATTAACTTTTAGGGGTGGCAATATGCATGCTGGTGTATTTCAACGCGTAGAGTACGAATATGACCTCTAAATCACTCCCCAACCCTTAGTTTTTACGTAATCACGTTTTTAAATTTTCACCCTCACTCGACTTGAATTTTGAATCGAACAAAAATCACCAAGTTTGTATCAGGATAACATGAATGGTGGGAGATCGAAAAAATAATTAAAAATCGCCCAAAAAGGCCTTATCTATAGACAGGCAGATAGAGAATGAAAAGTTACGCAACCTTTGTATTTAACTTTTGGCCCTTAGCCCTTTAGTTTACGAGATAATAATTATTTAATGTCTGCAAAATTTCAACAAAATCAACTAAAAATACGTTGATTTCGTGGATTGTTTATATCGTATACCCCTAATTAGGACCCGCTGATTCTAAATCTACCCTCAGAATTACATAATTACTTACCGTTTTGATATACTTATATATATATATAAAAAATGGAACTATGCTAGGAAAATATTAAAACTTGAAAAATAAGGGTTGAACTACAAAACTAAGGGCATATTTGGATTCAGTAGGTCCAAATTGAGGGGGTAGACTACCCTTCTTTATCCTGCTACCCTTAGTATTCGAGTTATAAGCATTTTAAAATTTTCCTAGCGTAGTTGTAATTTTGCTAACATAATCGTCAAAAAAATTGACACTACGCTAGGAAAATTTTAAAAGTCTTATAACTCGAAATCGAAGGGTTGTACAACAAAATCGGGGTCATATTTGGATACAGCTGGTCCAAATTGAGGGGGTAAACTACCCCTCTTTGTCATACTACCCTTAGTTTACGAGAAATAAACACTTAAAAATTTTCCTAGCAAATAATTAGAAATATTATTGTGATGGCAAATTTTTAATTAACAGCTTCATTTTCTAGGCCACTGCTCAAAAATATTCTGTGACGTCACACCAAGAGATGGCAGCACTAATCTCGTTTTTTGCAATTTCACCCCTAAAAAATTAAATTAAACGCTATTATAACGGGACGTAGGACAACGATAAGTTGTTTAATAAACATAGTAAAGCAAATTTTCTATTGTAACTAAATTATTTATTTATTTTAGAAAAATTTACATTTCATTTAAATAATTCATGCAACAATACTGCATATTTACTGATTTTAAAATGAAACATGAGGAAAATAAACATAAAAACTGTTCATTTTTCTTTCTTTTTATATACAAGACAAATACATAAGAGAAATATATACTTTCATACATACTACATTTACCAAGTTTGGGTGGCACGAACCTTGTCACACATTTAAACTCAACAAGCAGTCAAACATTCCCATCCTGACACACTTCTTTCTCGTCATCCACATTTATTATACTTTTCAGTCAAGCACTTTTATTCTTTCCACTCAAATCATTTACATTTCTAATACATCATCAGTCATTCCAATCAACATATTCACCGGACAAACGCTCATCTCAACCGCACACATTCTCTTTAAAACACACATAAATGTGTCATTTCCCAAGTTGGGTAGGCACACTTCATTTGCTTCGTTCACTCGAAATCATTTGCACTCGCAATTAACCATCAATCATTTTAATCCACTAATTCGCAAAACGTTCACGCAAACACACAGCAACTATTTCACAAACTCATTCGCTCACAGAATCATTCTCTCAAACATCAACACATTTACAAATAAAATATTCAAATACAATACAAGTTTTTGTAATTTTATTACAATATAATATAATGAAATGACTTGCCCTGTAAGAAATACAATAAATTATTAGTTACATTTTACATTACAATTGAATTTTATTTCCAAATGTTATTACAACATGAGTTGACGCTTATAAGATACTTTATTTCATATTTATTGTATTGCATTTGTTACATTAATATCTTCAATATTCTTTGCAGTTTCAAATGCATCTCTTTATTTGCTTTGTTCTAAGGACCATTAAACAAGGAGTAAACCATTGTTTAATGTTTCATTTTTACGATTATGAAAGAAAATTGAATAATGAAATTGATATAATTAAAAATTTAAATGCAACCCTAACCTGCGGGTGTTGGTTAGAAAGCCAATAGAACATGGCAAACAAACAACCAAAGGCAAAGCTATCACCTTCCCCAATTAAAAATATTTTAAAATCAAAAATAATGTCACAAGTTTCATCAAAATTTCGTTGATCCCTTAATCTGTACTACTAAAGTACTAGTAAAGTAAAGACGATGTGGTTTACTCCTTGCAAACTATTACCTAAGTTAAAATTAATTGTTGAGATCATATTCACATGGTCATTGGGAATTGAACCCAAGACTTCATATAATTCCAATCTCAACATTATTATCAAAGATAGAAGATTCAGTCTTTATTATTTATGTAAAGTATTATTTCGAGTTAAAGGAATGATTCACGCAAAAGGAAAAGACTGGCAAAACTATCTTTGATAATTCACTTATCACTAAGTCTCTGGAAGGCTGCTGGAGTTGATGTCGCCTGCAGAAAGTCCCACGATGGATGTTGAAGTTGTTCAGTGTAATCCGTCGACGACTCTCGTGGTTGATGTCATGTGCAGAAAATTCTTCCATGTCCTTCGAAGACTGCTTGGCTTGTTCACATCGAATACCTAGGAACCACAAATCATTTATTTACATTTGATAAACAGTGTTTGCTTATCCTAAAAATATTAAATATTTATAACAAATGAATTATTTTATACAGGAAGTATCCAACAGTTGATGGCTGGTAACCGCACACACGATAAAAATATATATATCTATTCCGATAACTCACAATATGTGAGGCTGCCGCACCCTAATTGGGTGAAAGGCGTGATAGATTATGTATGTAATTCATATTTTTATATTTGTTTGACTTTGTGGTTCTGACTGTTCAGTTTCAGATCCAATTTCAAGTTACTGCACAAAAATCTGGCCTGTAGTGTACTCTCCACAAACAGTCATGAGTGCGTTAAGTGCTGGTAACTGCACACACGGTAAAACATAATATCCATACCGATGACTCGCATGTGAGGCTGCCGTACCCAACTTGGGTAAAAGGCAAGACATATATGTATGTATTGTAATTGTAAAGAAAGAGTAAAGAAACTTACCGAAAAAATATTCTCCCATGTCTTTTGAAGGCCGCTACAACTGCTTCTGCTTCCTTAGAAGATAACACGACACGTACAAGTCTTCTATTCATATGAGATCCTCGACTACCTAGAAAACACAAATATATTAGTACCATTTATCGCATAGTTCATACTGTCACACCCATATTAAATAAGAACAATAAGTTAAACATCTATATCAAAAAGTAAATGCCAATAACTCTCTTATATAAGTAACTTGTAAAATAAATTATTATATACGAGCCCCGTCTTATTGAAGTTGGCCCATGCGTAAAAAAGTAGTTTTTTGTTGTACATAAGTTTAAATCAAAATACAAGTATAATGTACTGTGTCTAATATTTATTGAAAACTGCAATACATTTTATACAATCTCAAATCAAATCAACAGTCGAAACTATGCAACCGAATAAAAAAATAATTTGAAACATCGTGTTATGCAAGGACAATCAAAGAATTATTGTAACACAGACTGTAGAATATTTGGGATTTTTCTCCAGAAAAGTATGTTTATTTAGGACTTGTAGATACTATGCCACAACGAATTTAAACAGTTTCAAAATTAAGGTGGAGTTACACAGGAGTAAAATCGTTTATAGTAATTACAGGAAACAACAAAAATATTTGCTAGTTATATACTTTATTATCTAAGTTATATTTAAAGTTTAATTTACTTAAAATATGTTAAAGGTATATTTTAAGTGCATGTAACTTTAAATATAAACTGGCAATTTTTTTATCGTTTATAACATAAATGTAACTCCACCTTAATTTTTAAACTGTTTTAATTCGTTGTGGCATAGTATCTACTTACAAGTCTTAAGCATACTTTTCTAGAGAAAAAAATCCCAAATATTCTACAGTTTGTATCACAATTCTTTGATTGTCCTTAGATAGGACGAGTTTTAAAAAAAAATTAATTTATTCGGTTCCATAAAGTTTCTACTATTGATTTCATTTGAGATTGTGTGAAATGTATTGCTTTCTTCAATAAATATAAGAAACAGTACATTATACTTGTATTTTGATTTTTATTTAAACTTTTGTACTTGACTCACATACATATACTTATAGGCTGCCACACTTAAATTGAGTGAAGGCATTGAGTCACTTTTTGATCTGTAGTATTTATACTGATGTTCACAGTGACCTGTGAGGCTGTCACACTCAAGCTGAGTAAAAGCATAGAGTTGCAAATGGAATACGCAAAGTAAAAATTTAAAAAACTTACGTGTTATGTGGTAGCACCAAAAGATGTTCCCTTTCCTAGAAACTCCAACTGCAGAATTTCAAACCAAAGAATCTTCAAACTTTGTACATGAAGTCCAAATTAATCTGTAACAATAACAAACATTTAGATTCATATAAACTGCACTAAATAACGAAAAATGTCCACTGTGGTGTGCTCTCCGCACATTTAAATAATGAGTTATAACATAATGACTAATGTGTTTAATTCTTGAGAAAACACATCAATAGTAGAGATGGATCATTTTCAAGGCGGGATAATTTCCTCAGGCAATTTTACACCTAAAACCACATTTTCGTGATTTTCTACGACAATTACATGTCTCTTTAGTGCTACCATTGCAATAAGGGGGCACCAGTAGAGACAGCATAATATTTTAAATGATTTTTAACCCAGTAACAAAATTCTCACGAATTTTCGACGATAAATAATGAAATAAATAATATTTCAACGAAATACCTCATATTTGCCACCTCTAGAGGAAGACAGCGTAATATGGGGCCCAACAGTGGAGGAGGATAATGTTTGAGCTCAGAATCGGCTTCCCCAGGAAATTTTACCCCTGACTACAAATTTTCGCGGCTCTTCTACGATTATTAACAGATAAATCATAAAGTATTTAAAAATAATGGCGGCTGAACAGATTGTAGCAGCCATTTTAATTATAAATGTCAAAATATCTATTCTATAATCCCAAATATAAAACAAGTGTACCCGTGAAACGAGAATCACTCATTGAGCTACGACATTGAAAGTGTGGTTCTTAATGTAGAAATGTCAGAGGAATGATGATTTCAAAATGCTTACATGATTGCTTGAAGATCTGCAGATGTTGATTCAAAATTGACTGTTGAAGTTGATGTTTCCCGAAAGCTGCTGCAGATGAATGTTGAAGTTGTTGTCCAGTGAAGTCTCTCGTCTTTGATGTCAGGTGCAGAATATTCTTCTACGTCCTTCGAAGACTGATGAAGTCATTGTCCACTTGTTCACATATGCTCGAATACCTAGGAACCACAAATCATTTATTTACATTTGATAATTACTAAATAAATGTTATTTTATACAGGAATATCTGCACAAATATTACACCTGTGGTGTACTTCTCACTAACAACTAGGTATGAGAATCTAAAATAATTATTTTATATATTGATTCAACCTTGTAAAGTTTAAACTGTAAACAGAATAATTAAATTCCAAGTTGGTTTATAGAATTACATAATATTCAATAACATGGAATAAATCATGTTCAATATTAAATTTTGAGATAAATATTTAAATAATTATATCTGACGCATCTTACCTTTCATGTTTGGGGGCAGAGCACCTCGTACTGGATTTCCAGGATGATGAAATGGTAATGGGCTGCAAATCTGTAACATAATAAATATTTTCGTTATTACACAACAGTTTTACAACTTTAAAAATGTGGTAGACAACTCAACGTACTTTATAAATGTAAATAAACACTTATTCAACAGTAAAATCATGTAGATATCGGTGGATATTATTTAAAAACAGCACTAAACATCACAGTTTTAACAATGAACTGCTTCTTTTCTACTATGAATATGAATAAATCGACAAACTTATTCCTATAAAAATAGCGCCCTGTTTGTAATATCCCGGATGCAACATTGCAAGACTTGAGTTATCACAAAAAGTCATTTCTGGCACGATTTTATATTACGACTCTCTAACTAAATATAAGACTAAAAATATTTTATACTAAAAACGCAAGTGAATCAATACTTCTGTCTAAGTTTCAAATCCAGATAGGTACACATTTCTGTTTACTGCACAAATATGTCGCCTGTAGTGTATTCTCCACAAACAGTCATGAGTGAGATGACTTAATATTATTTTATACAGATATAAATATTTTCTGTGGTGTATTTTTCACTTACAACTATATACGCACATACGCTATGAAACATCTATACAGATGACTCACATAATGTGAGGGTAGGTAGATAATTATGTATGTAATACTATTTGTGCATAAAATGACCACTAACGCTAATTTAAACATAAATAAAGACACTTACAGTTGATGCATCGTCTCGTCTCAGGAACTAGAAGATCGGGGGGCCCACCAGTCAGACAAGGAGACTCTACGACTGGAAACAGCAGCCAGCAAGATGAACCGTCAATCAGAAGCGAACAAGTCTGAAAATGCAAGAAAAATTACATTCATGAAATTCAAACTTGCAAACTTAAAACTGTAGAGTATGAGCATCGTATGAGAAGTTGTTTAAGAACGCAGTTTGCCTATTTTTAGACCGGATTCAGGTTTTTTGATATTTCCGCAGTAACTCCGCACAACTTGACAAATGCAATACAATATAAATAATTTATTTTTTATATTCAATTAAACTGCGGCTAAACCAGTGACTAACTAAATAGGAGCATTCGCACATCTTATTTTCAAGCACTGTGAATGCTCGTATTTAGTTAGATGCATTCAAACTTTCTTAAACGTAAACATAAATGTAAACCTTAAAACTAAATGCATATGTGAATACAGTTTTAAGTTTCATATAAATTGTACTAAACTACAAATAAATTAATAAGTCATATGCAAATGTCATAATAAAACGCTTACCATCAATATTAAGATGAACTAGGTTCATGAACAGCTGCAGATGACCAATGTAGTGATTACAACTCCAGAACTCTTGCAGCCTCCAAGAATGTAATAAGAGACAGCAGGAGGATCAATCTACTTTTGAAGACATCCGGTAACCCAGTTCTACGGTTTGTGAGCTCTGGAATTCGCATAAGCAGTTCATCAGAAGATTATCAGTCTGCAGGTGGCTGAAGAACGTAAGATGTGATAGACAAACCTGGAACAATGTAACAATTAAATAACGAGTACCTAATCAATAAATAAAACTAATTAATTACCTTCAATACTACTGAAGAAATACATCTTCTTACACTGTAATGTTCTCAATATGCTCAATGATGATGGTAAATAATATGTAGGTTTCGAGTATTCACTTTGATATTCGATATTGTATTCATTTTTACACACAACAATATTGACCTGTAAATATATCACTGATTACATATTTTTGCCACAGAAACGATTTAATATTTGCTTATAACTTGAAACTAGACAACTATAAAATTCACTTCAACTACTTGCTAACAAAACTAAACTGTAAACATTTAAAATGCATCGCAAATCAATATGTACGTTTACCAGAAATTATTACATCACGAACGAATGTTAATGTGCAATTAGCGTAAATAAATAATAAAAGAAAGACTGCTTACCTTAGCTGTAGAAATAAATATTCTCATTATGTAATCTCATGTTTAAGATTCTCATTTTTTTCAAAGATGATCTTAGAAACCCTGAATTTGTAGGTAGTTTCAAGTATTTTCTTTGAAATTGTCCCTCTTCTACATATAACCTGTAAATAAATCACTTATTAATACTTGAAGCGATAACCTCGGCTGGCATGAACTGATCATGGAGTCAATTAACAGCAAATTAATAAGTTTACAACAACTTGTGGATAATTTTGTCGCAAACCAACATTATTTTATGTTTAGGATACTCACAATTTCTTATCTATCACTCGAAATTAAGCCACTGGTTATTTAAATACAAAGAACAAACTACGAACAAGCAATGGCGTCAGTTTCATTACATTCTAGATTCCATTACGATTACAAATTACACAACCCCAATATGGCGTTGAAAAAATCAATAATAATGAATAAATCGTGAAATCAAACCGTGCTTTCTGCCCTCTATTGAATAAAGTAAGAACTCCTTTGGCTACGTTAGCCAGAATGGTGGGAGATCAAAAAAATAATTAAAAATCGGCCAAAACGGCCTTATCTATAGACAGGCACATAGAGAATGAAAAGTTACGCAGTCTTTGTATTTAACTTTTTGCCCTTAGCCCTTTAGTTTACGAGATAATAATTGTTTAAAGTCAGCAAAATTTCACCAAAATCGATGAAAATTACGTTGATTTCAAGGGTGGTTTGTATCATATTCACCTAATTAGGACCCGATGAATCCAAATATGCCTCCATAATACTGTTTTTGATCACCTAACATTACGTCACAAATAGGTCCAAGGAATAGGTCTAAATTCGGTTCACGAAGGTCGTGTTACTAATATTTTGTTTATATTCAATTACTCTACTAATAATAGTACCAGCATAGTAAAAATTTGTATCCCAGGGTAAAATAATCCGAGGAATCCAATGGTGCCAAGATCAGCCCTGTATCTTGTACCGTTCAGAAGTTACAAACAAAGTTTTCGTGGTTATGTCACATTTGACAAGTCTTAATATTATTAATTATATAAATAACATAATTAAAGCTGAAAATTAGTAAACATATGTAAAAAATTACGCTGAATCGATTGCTGTAGTTCTTTTTGCCGAAAGATAAACAGTTTAGCCGTAAATAATTAATTTCCAATACGACACTACCGCCAATCCGCAAAACTGAGCACGGTGTAAGTCTGGTGAACTACTCTTCCGTCTAAATAATAGTTACCTGTTTTACTGACTTGAAAACAGTTAAGCGTTTTACCGACTAAGTAGTTCACCAGAATCACGATGCTAAAAAATTTGCGGATTGGCGCTAGTGTTCCATTATAAATTAATTATTTATGGCTAAACTGTTAGTTTTTGATCAAAACCGATTACAGCAATCGAGTCAGCGTAATTTTTTACATATGTTTACTAATTTTCAGCTTTAATTACGTTATTTAAATAATTCATAATATTTGACTTGTCAAATGTGACCTAACCACAAAAACAAACTTGGAAGATTTGGTTCTTAGTGCATTATAATAACTGTTTCAGTAAATTCTAAGTCTAGTAGCTCGCTAGTAAGTTTCTTTTGTGCATATTATAATGTGTTAGTGTCAAAACAATTAGAATTATTGTTGTTTACGTTAGAAGTTCCATGTACAATAACATTGTGGTTTGTTTTAGGCTACAAAATGATTTTGAGGCATTTTCTGCAGTTCGTCAAGCATTTAGAGTCTTTGACGACCTTCTGGTGAACTTCTGAGGCTGAATTAAGAATCCATGGTTAGCTCTAAACTAACACGAAAACGTTGAGAAAAGATCTCAAAACGAAAACGACAGAAGATATAGTAAACCAAACGTAAAGTGTAAACAAATTTGCACAAAACAAATTACTAACAAAGGTTCAAGTACAGATGGAGAGTTGCACAAAGAAGACTGATTTCGATATAAAATATATAGTATATATCTGAGGATATTAAAGAGTGAAAAATGCAAGGAATATCGTTAGAATAACGTAAAAACACAGTAACACTGAAAGCACGTCAACAAATCAGTAAAAATATGAGAGTGAGTTCTTATTTTTTCGCATAAACGTCACCCGAGTTTGACAGATCGGTGATCGGTCCATCCCATATCCATATGTTCGGAGTGACGTAATATGACGTCATACGAAAATTAGGTACGGCAAACATCTTTACTTACTATTTATTACGTTTTATCAAAATATAAATCGAATCTGTTGCATGAAATCTCAAAATGGAGCCCAGCTTCTTATTATCTAACTCAACACGTAAAAACACCATGCACAATCGGCGCCAAAGGCCTGTGCAGACATTTCAGTTACTCGAACATAAGTCAATTCGATGCAGCTCACGGAGACGATGGCTTTATCGAGGTAGAAAAAGATTACAGAGAATCACTCACCGATGAAGAACAGTTGTCTGAACTTGGAGTTGTTGGCTGTCCTAGGAAGAACACACAATGTGTTCAGTGAACTTAACCATCACCAAACCAGGAAGGTATGTGTTACTTACTAGTTACTTATGCTACGCTCCTCAACAGCGATGAAGAAGATCTGGACAAAGTGCACACTGTTACAATAGAGCATGAAGAATCTAAACGCAAGAAACATGGACTAAAAGTTGATTTAGATGATTGTCCGTATACCATGCCTTGCAGACAAGTCGTTTACTGATACCGATGGATGGATTAAAAAGTAATGAAAACGCAAATGACGGTATAAATTCAATAGTAGCGATACCACATTCGCAATGGTCGTTAGATTATATTCGTCCGAAGTCAGTTTGCGTCCGGAAGGATGGCAAATGTGTTCGCAGTCGAAAAAAGTGAAAATCGAAGTCGGGAACGAAGATCAAATCGGCAAATCGCTAAAATAAGACCGCCGAATATTCTTGACAATTCGAGCAATCTTATTTATTTAGACTACAACGAAGTGATGGTAGATATTAAAAGTAAAGTACCCAATTCAGGTTATTTATTTTTATCAACCTAATCATCCAGGTAAACTAATAAATACATTTTATCCAACATTATATCTAATTACCTATATTTCAGAGTTCGGTATGAATGTATTTATTCAAAACGGTCAATTCTATGTTCGCACGGCGATCTTTGGAGATTCTACGGAGAGTCAAACTCCCGGCAAAGAAGAATTTTTTTTCTTTCTAGTGATAATTACGTGGTTTTGAAGCAATCAATAAATTATAAATTCTTCTTTTCCACGATTCATTGATAATTTAACAAATAATTCTCACTAGAAAGAAAAAAAACTTCTTCTTTGCCGGGAGTTTGACTCTCCGTAGAATCTCCAAAGATCGCCGTGCGAACAGGGCTTAATGTTCGTGCCAGTCTCCAGTCAAATGAACTTTAATAAATTACACAATGAATCGAACGCTTGTGATGACGTCCGTACATCTCAAGCAGTAAACAAATTCCGTAAATATCCCGTGGATCGAAAAACCATGTATTATTGTCTGCTGACCGATTGTTGCCCATCATACAACAATTGTTGCTTGTCATTTATAATTGCATTGTTAGCAATAAATATTTACAGATATAGATTGATTGTATACTTATTTTTGTTAACTTACATAATATAATATAATGGTGGTAAATTTGTGTAAATTGCGTATTGTTTAAATACCGCGGAAAGCTGCGATCTGCGCCTACTGACCCCAGCGGTGGCGACTCCACTGATACAGATTGTTTATTTTTACTTCTTAAAAAATATGTATACATAAATTAATTACATTTCTTGTATTTTAAATAACTATTTGTATCGTGAATGTTCCTTAATAAAAATAATTGTAAAAATTTATTTAAGGATATTTTCTACACCATTTGGTGGCAACACTGGCTGTCAGCTCAGCTGTCAAACATTTACCTTTGACAATACGTATACCTTAAATTATATTCTTAAAATGTCATAGTTTCAGAGTTTTATACTTAAAAATGACGTAAAACCCATAAAATTGTGTTCTTGATAGCAGAAACAATGTAAGATAATTAAATCTGATTGTTACATTATCGAAAATAAATATGAAATGATTTTAACAGGTAACCAAAGTTTACATCCAGAATGGAAGACTACAAATTTTTATTCAAAGTTGTATTGGTGGGCAATGCTGGAGTTGGGAAAACGTGTTTAGTTCGTCGTTTCACTCAGGGCTTGTTTCCACCAGGACAGGGAGCTACAATTGGCGTTGATTTTATGATTAAAACTGTTGAAGTTGACAACGAAAAAGTCAAAGTAATTTGATATTTAGAGAAATGAAGAGGTGAATATAAATAACATTGTGTACAGTTACAGATATGGGATACGGCAGGACAAGAAAGATTTCGTTCGATAACCCAGAGCTACTACCGTTCAGCTCATGCTTTAATACTCGTCTATGACATTTCATGTCAACCAACATTTGACTGTTTACCAGACTGGCTGCGAGAGATAGAAGAATACGCAAGTAGTAAAGTATTAAGAATATTGGTAGGTAATAAGATTGATAGGGAAGATAGAGAAATTCCAACACATGTAGGCGAAGACTTTGCGGCCAGGCATAACATGTACTTCCTAGAGACGTCAGCCAAAGAAGCCGACAATGTGGAGCGACTGTTTATGCAGATTGCCGAGGATCTTATGGAACAAGCACAAAGTAAAGAATTACCACGATACGATACAAGCTTAACAACGATCAATGGCAGAACATCTACAGTGAAAGAATCATCTTGTTGTTCTAGGATGTCATAATGTATTATTATTGTTATTACTTTCACCAGACCTCTGCTGCACGTGATTTATCTAATGACATGTAAGTTCATTTGTTGCTCCCTTCCTTCCTTAGATACGTGTGTACCTAGTTGAAGAGATTTATAATGTTTCATCTATATTTTGTTAAAAACATAATGTGATTTAATACATTCCACTATAATAATTATTATAAGTTTATTATTGAAATAAGAACGGTGTAGGTTGCGACTGCATTAATAAACTAAATCTACGTATTATTACAATGTTATATTATTTTATTTGTATCATGCTTTATACATAACACTATTTATAAATAGTACCTATTTATTAAGTAATAAACCAAAGATTAACAATTACTAAACTAAGTACACCCGTTTTATTCTAAATCCCCGAATTTCTCAATATTGAGCAATTGATTAGTGAAATGAAATAAGTTGAGTTGAAGTTGTTCGTCAGTAGCTTTGATTGCAGGTGGCATCGGTCTACAATTGGTGACGTAGGCACCTGGATGGGCGTCGAGTCGTGTAGAGACCGCCGCATGTACGACCGGCGTCGCTCCCGCTACCGGAGTTTTAAATAACAGTCTCGGCATCCAAGGAAAGAGTCGCTTCAGAGGTGTGCCATTGAATAAATCCGTGTCACAGACACCAGGATGCACACTATACAATTGTACAGGAATTTTACGTGTCTCCATCATGTTCTGCAAGTGTAAAGTGAACAGTACTTGTGCTAGTTTCGATTGCGCATAGGCCTCGGATGTGACAAATTCATGTTTCATATTAATATCTTCAAAGTTTATATCTCCGGTAAAATGTGCGATTGAAGTTACGTTCACAACTCTTGAATTTGTTTTCGATTCGTTTCCAGCGCGTATAAGAAGAGGTAATAATAAATGAGTTAAAAGAAAATGACCTAAATAATTCACAGCGAATTGTGATTCAAAACCGTCTATTGACTCTTCGTACGGTGCAAACATAATTCCAGCTAAAATCAAAACAGTCATGTCGTTTGTCAATTACTTTCCTAACTAATTATTACCATTATTAATTAGAATATTTATTTTATCGTATTTTTCCTTTATATTAGCGCTGAATGTTTTCACAGATTTTATTGAACTTACATCCAGTTCAAATACTTTAAGATCTCCAGTTTTGATGCCTTCTTTTCGAATAATAGATTCCAGTTTTTCACCTGATTGAACATTTCTACAACCTAGATAATAATTTAATTGATTACAAAAGCAATATACGAGTAAATAATGCAAGTACCTATTATAACATTCATATCACATTGCATTAACATTTTAACAATTTCAACTCCAAGTCCTCGAGATCCACCTGTTACGATCGCATATTGGCCGCTTTTATTGGGCAACTCTAAAAATGAATAGGTATATTAATATTTAGAAGTATATTATAACAATAACAACGAACCTGTTTTATTTTTTCGCCTCATAACAATATCCTCTACCAAAGATCGTCCTCCAAGTATTTGATAAATTAATTCAAATTTAATTTCTGTACAAATATGTTTTAAAGATTTTCCAGAACGTAAAATTGCTATAATTGTACAAAAAGTCACAATAGTAAAAAATAGAATGAATATCATTTTGTTAAAACTTAGTAGGTACTGAGTACCAGTACCACGTATCACAGAATCTAATATTAAACTGATGATGTGCTCTTTGGTACTTGTATTCCTACATACTTTCTACGTGATTAAAGATCAAACCCACTTTCTAAAAAAATCACGTTTTACCGTACTTATTTCTTTAATTATTTTTACCTAATGATAATATAATATAAATACATAAAAATTGGAGTGTCAGGTTAGTATAACATCACGCGAATATAATAAGCATAACGATGTAACGCGAATGTAAAAAGTTTTGTTATGGTTAATTATTGTAACTTTCTTTTCAATGTTTTGAGTGTGCATGACAATCAAAGTGAAACAAACAATTAAAAAATAAAGATAACCAGATGTGTTTCCTTCTCTTTCACCAACAATGACGTTTAGTTTAGACAGCTGAGACATCTGTCGGCGTTTCTGTGAGTAAATAGGAAACGAAACGGGAAATAGGAAAGTCATATTCATATTGGATGACGTGCTTTAGTAACTTCTGTTGATATTAACTTAAAAATTGTTTCAAATATTTTATAATCACACATATCTGTCGGTATTTATCATTATTAGCAGCAATGTAAGTATTAATATTGTTAAAAAGTTTAAAACATAAATATATTTAGTAATATTCATAATGAATGAATGATAATTATGTTATAGACTTATCAGACAAGCAATTAATATGAGTGACAATACAACAAATCCAGAAAGTACCTCAAATAATGAACAGCCTCCAGCAAGAGGTTTCGATGCTTTAAAACAACATGTTATTGCACACAAGGTTGATGTTGCCTTGTGGGCTACCAGAGTTTTCACATTAATATTTGCATTTTGTTATTTCATTCCCATTTTCGGGTAAGTGATAAATGATTTAAGAATAATAATAATTATCAGTTATTTTCAACTTGATGAAAGATTTCATTGGACTTATGTCCTACATTTTTGACACGTATTTTTTAGTAACCCGTATAATGCGTATTATAAAGTATTGGTTGCAAATGCCGCTACAAGTGCATTAAGATTGCATCAAAGATTACCCAGAGTACAATTAACAAGAGAGTTTTTATCACATTTAATATTAGAAGATAGTTGTCACTACCTCTTTTATTCGTTAATATTTTTACACGTTTCACCAGTGACCTGTATCCTTTTCATACATGTTTATAAAAATATTACATAAATAAGTTTTTTCTTAACATATTTAAATAGTGGTTTTAATACCAGTCGTCCTATTTGCTGTTTTACATTCAGCGAGTTATTCTCTAACATTGTTGGATGTAAGTATTTGACCTTGTTTAACAACCGGTTTGTTATGATTAATTTTGGGATATTTCATAGACTTTAGGACAGAACTCATGGTGGGGAGCACGACTCTTAATTTCGTTGGTGGAGTTCCAATCGCGGACAATTTTAAGAGGTGTCAGTTTTGCGGAAATTATTTTAATGCCAATGTCTGTGATACTCGTCCTTATGTAAGTAATTAATGACACTACACTAGTAATTATAAAGGAATGTAACATGAATTTTCCATTAAAAATGATTTGATAATTTCAGGGGACGCGCAGGTCTGTTAACACCATTTATCTACTATCATTTTATAATGCAGCGCTATACGTCTCGAAGAAATCCGTATACACGTAACATGTTCCATGAACTTCGGCTTCTTGTAGAGGGAACTGCTGCGAAACCTGCCGTTCCCGGCATATTGAAGAAAGCTCTGCTTGCAGTTGTGTCGTTCACAAGTCGCTTAGCGCCTCCACAGTACAACACTAATACACAGTAAAATAAGACTCACCACAACTCGCGTTAGTTATACAACACGTATTATTTCGCACTACTATTATAAGTTGTATTAGGTACCAGTTTTCGATTTTAACTAAGGGTTATTATTTCATATTGTTATAGGTTGTTATGTGGTGTATGTTTGGATGTTTTATATTATGCATTCATTAAATAAATTTCACTAATATTTGTAATTTTATTTTATACGTACCTGATATTTCACCTTTTATTACTAAATGAAACATACATGAATTTTATTAAATATTTTTATTATTAAAAATGTAATTATGCGACAGGTAATCCAACAGGTGGAGCATCAGATTTGAGTTTAACGTCGCTAGTAGGGAAAGCCGGAATGACTTCTTCCTTGGGTTCTACTACGCTGACGTTATCAGGAAGTGGTTTCTTTGGTCCAATCTTACCATTTGGATCCCACGGAAGCATAATCTTTACCTTGATCCCTAGAACAGAAACAGTTGTAGTAATGAAATAATGTTGTTATTATAAAACATACCTAACACTCCTTGTCTAAGCAACACATGCCTGGTGGCAGTGTCAACGTAGTCATTGCAAGGATCACCGGAATGGATCATCAAGCCGTCGACGAACTTCATGCTCTTTGCACGCTGTCCACGAAGTTTACCAGAGACAACAACTTCACAACCCTTGGCACCGCTTTCCATGATGAATCTCAGTACACCGTAGCAAGCGCGACGAACAGCCAAACCGCCGATGAGTTTGTATCTGAGAGACTCCGCCTGAGCGATGGCGCACAATCCTCTAGTGGCGACCTTCTCAGCGTATAGCTCCACCGAGTGCTCGGGGAAACTGAAGCGTTTCTGTACCACGGAGGTCAACTCGCGAATACGACGTCCTTTCTCACCCAGAACGTTCTGGGTTCGGGTGGCCATGATAATGATTTCAGTACGTGTAGGGGTAACACGCACTTCGACGCCAGAGTAGCCATCCTCGGCCAACTCGCGGGTCAAAAATTCATTCAATTCGGCTTTGAATACACCATCTCCAACAAACTAGAACAAAATACATCACTTGAACTTTCTAATTCTAACCAAAAACATAACATTATCCTTCGTTATCTCGTCATTTCAGTGTCATCGTATCCCATACTTATATTACAGGACATCTGATAATAATTATATGTATAATATAATTATTATTTTCCTTTAAAATACGCTGAAATCAAATCAATTTATAAATTTACCTTTCGTTTCTTTGAAATTGTGGTAGCCATGTTGACCGCACTTTATGGAGGATTACAGTAGAAAGAGATAGCAACAATACTGACGTTTGAGTCTTTTAACAGTTGTACCAACATCAACATATAAATAAACCGAACTATAAAAAATGAAAACTTCCTACTTTTGACAGTTCAAGCGGGGAACAAAATAAAATGATTAATTTTTTTGTACACAGAAATATGATAGTACGACTGCTGTCAACTGATAAACGTTTACGTAAAATGTAAATTCGTTAGCGAAGTTAGTCATTCGATGAATATTTAGCAAAATTTTAAGTTATGTTTCAATGTAAAACAATTTTTTCTGTAATAGGCTTCGTGCTATTATTATTTTTCGGCATTCCTATAAGAGTAGATCCTCCTCCTGTAAATAATAATGATAGTTCTATTTTATTTGAAAATTATGTTGAAAAATACAATAAGTCTTATCAAACCAATCATACTTTACGAATACAAAAATTCAGAGTTTTTCAAGTAAGTACCTACATAAAACAATTATTTTATTTTTTAATATTCTTAATTCTTTTGTAGATGTCTTTAAAAGAAATTAATAACTTAAATTCTCAAAGAGAATACAATACAAGTGCAATTTTTGGAGTAACTAAATTTTCTGATATGTCCGAAGAGGAATTTATTAAAAAATATTTACAAAAAGATATGTATACTCGTATTCAAAACAATACAAGTCTTAAACAAAGACAGTATTCCACAGAAGATTCACATGAAGAAACTACAAAGAAAAATATAAAAAGAAGCTTAGAAAGTATACCAAGAAACGTAGATTGGTAAAATACATGACCAACAAGTTTTGGTTTTGTAAGAATATAATTGTAACTTATTAATTTTTTAGGAGAACTAAAAATGCAGTTACTAAAATAAATAATCAAAAAAGTTGTGGAGCTTGCTGGGCTTTTAGTGCATTAGAAACAGTAGAATCTATGCGAGCAATCAAGTATAATATTTTAGAGCAATTAAGCGTTCAAGAATTAATAGACTGCGCTGGGTACAATAATGAAGGTTGCAGCGGAGGAGACATTTGTACTTTATTATATTGGCTTCACGATAATGATATAAATATTGAAAAAGAACAAGAGTATCCTTTACATTTAAAGACTGAAACATGCAAACTAAATAATTCAATACCAGGGATTCAGATCTCTGATTTTATTTGTGAGTCATACGTAAATGAAGAGGATTTAGTGTTATATCTTGTTGCTAATCACGGGCCAGTTGCAGTTGCAATTAATGCGATGTTATGGCAAAACTACCTTGGAGGTGTAATACATTTTCACTGTGACTCATCAGCGAGTTCACTAAATCACGCTGTACAAATTGTTGGCTATAATTTGGAAGCTGAAATTCCATATTATATCGTTAGGAATTCATGGGGTCAAGATTTTGGTGATAAAGGATATTTATACATAGCAATAGGTAGTAACGTTTGTGGTTTAGCACACGAAGTTGTTTCTTTAGATATTTTATAATAATTATTACAACATAACATAATTTATCACATAAGTGCCATTATAAAATATTCCATTTTACCTGTGATTCATACTAATATATTAAAAATATATATATATTTATGTATTTATATATGAAACCTACCGTTTATTGAATTGATGATCTGCAAAAGATATAAAGTATGGAATATAGTAGGTAATATGTTTTGTTCCAAGCAAACAAAATGCTTTATTAGATACACCACTGCAGTAGTACACGCATGTAACAAACTGATATGACTGGCAATCATATTATAAATATTGTACTTAAATAGTTCACAATCAATTATAAATATAAACTCGACATAATTAGGTAACGAAACGTGTGCAAATAAGTGGCTTTTTGGCTTTTCTCATTGATTCACTAACAAGTGTTGTTGTTGTTTATTTCAACCACATTTCAGAAATTCACAATAACACACGCTTACTAATCATGTCTTAAACAACCTTGTATCTCTTATTATTAATTAATCAATTAAATATTGATGGAACTGCACAACATCATTTATTTTAAATATTAATTACTTCGTAAAATTGACCTGAACTCTATTGACTAGGCACACTTAGTTCATATAATAACAAGAAACTGTTCTATGAAAAATAGAAACTTCCGAGAATAAAATAAAACAGATAAATAATCAAATCATCGTGTCCGGTGATGTCCGGACTTTGATTTTACAACGGTTTACATTTTTTTCGATTTTTAAAAATACTTTATCATTACAACATATAAATTATCAAGATTCTCATATTGTTAACAGTACCAACAGTATACATGGAATGCTTTGGCCAGATAATGTGCTCCAAGGTCAATGACACTATCAGCTACACAATATCAACGAACAATGTTCAAAAAATAAAATTCATGTGCGTCGCAATTTTGGTACAAGAATTTATTATTGATATAACGAACGAGATGTATTGCAGAATCACGATACACGTTTTATATTAAACGATAAAACGCTAACTCACAACTTAGTCACGATCTTACGAACTCTAAAAATTTCAACATTTCTGCAAGACAATAACAACATTAAAAATACAATATTCAATGATTCTTCAAAATACTTGTAATGTTTATGTGTAGGTTGTGTAAATATGTGTGTTAAGTTGAGCCAGGGGCGCAGAGTTTTAGTTCATAAGATTTTCAAGAGTTAAGTAAGAGTTTGGATTTGGATTGGAGACTGGAGACGGAGAGAGTCGCGCAGATGCGGTGCGTGCGGGAATCATTAGTAATTACAAGCTATCTATCAATAACAATTACACCTCTGTAGTAAAAAATATATCATATTACTTGGAGTGATTAGAATTTAGCAATCAAGTAAGTATACAAATACGTAATGAAAGTGTCAGTCTTAGTTGAGTAAAGTTGGCTTCGCGTCGTCAACAGCGGAGATGACACGGTAAGGCGGGGTAACAATATATACGCTTACAAACTACTGACTAGCTTCTTTATGTTTACAAACAAGTGCTAAGCTTTTATTTATAAGGCAAAAAGCGATGCAAATGCAAAATGCACAAGTTGCAAAAGCTAATAGTTGTTGTTGCAAGAAGCACATTACCGGGACGACAGACAATACAAATCAACTGACATAATAATAATGTGTGTGTGTGTATAGTGTGCATGTGCAACTCATTATGAATCTGTGTGTTGTGGTTGTGTCTATTGCTATCAAATATAGAAAAATCTGCGATTATCTGCGCACGTAACAATGTGATATTTGGCAGGAACAGTGACGGACAAAGCTTCCTACACGCTAAGGTTGTGTATCAGTAACACAGTACAATCTACAATAAGTACTTACTTATCATTATAATAATATGTATGATTCGATATAAAAAGGACTAGACTAGATATGAAGAAGGTAGCTGGGTGGCAACGGCGAGGGCCTGTGCGGGTTGGGGTTTGGTCCACGTTGTCCAGCTACACCGACAGCAATAACAGTGTCAAGTCAAGCAAACACAACATTGAGTTTGTAGTAGTGAAACATCAAGTAACAGGTGGTAAGGGTAGCGGGTAAGGTAGGGGTTTTGGTGTATGTGTATCATATCTCAATAGCAATAGCAGTAATAAAATATTGGCATTTATCCACTATACAAGATGAATACGAGTAGACGACAAGTACATAAAGTCATTGGTGTTGGACTCCCGGGTCCCTGAGTCTGAGCGCACGAGGCGCGGACAACAAACTAACAATCAGAGAACAAATTCACAGTAGTAACGCGGAGTGGTGGCTTTTGATTTCATTGTACGATTATTATTTGATTTGATATTTGTTTGATTTAAATTCAAGTGAAACCAGAGAGAACCAAGAAGGACTAAAGGCATTTCCAATCATCACAGTCAGTGGCCAGAGCAGCAGAGAACCACGGGAATCTTGTCTTACTAACACTGCGGCTTATAATATTAACAGTGCAATATCTACGCGTTCAAATGGAACAATCAACTCTACAACATGAGCAAAAACGCATACAATTCATGTATAAAAATTTATTATTTTTGAACAATATTTCACACATCAGTGATTAACAAGGTTTTTATTTTTTTAAATGTTTTCATTTTTTGTGCGTACGGAGGACATCCGACGCCGACTAGATTGAATGAAACATACGCGGGTCGCGCGACAAGTTTTTAAAACAATATTTATACGTTTTATAGGAATGTTAATAAATATAAATATATAGTAATGAATAATAGTAAACGATCGGTGTGTTTGATACGAGACAAACTGAAAGTTTAAGTAGATTATGTACAATACAAAGTGATCCCTAGATTAATTGACATGAAGATAAACGCAACATTATCCGCGGTCGCGGTATAAGACTATTGCATTCGCAATTTATAAATTGCGATCACTACAAACTAGACTTTTTCTTTCGTTCGTTATGTTTATGTAAGAGAATATGTATGTGTTGTTTGAATCAGTCTTACCGAAACGCTTGATAAATACTCACTTCACTATGTACTGAAAGATTACTATCAATAGCTACGAGCCTACGCTAACACTAAATCACACTCATGCCCTACGCTAGAATTTAACATTAGAAACTACGATATAGTTGGGCCCACAGAGATTGTTCATGTACACTTTCAATAATAATATATGTAGGTATAATATGCTGCTAGCCCCTTCACGATATATACCACTCATCAAATCAAAAATAAACAAATGTTATGAAAACTGCAAGAACTGGTATTATTAATTAAAAGCATTTACAACAAAAAATCAAAAACAAAAACAATGTACATTAATTTAAGAACAAATTTACCATAATAAAAATTAATAATAATAATAATAATAACAACAAGTATTTAAAAAAACTGTAGTAGAGTTTGGTCGTTTGATTGGCGTTGAATGTAAGGGGCGCTAGTCCGAGGGCTTCAACGTGTGCTCCAAACGGTAAACAGCTGAAAACAACGTCTCAAGGGTACAAAAATAAACTAGGAACTTGCCATCGGACTCGCGTCTCTTCGCCACCACCTTACAACCACTCTACCCATCTTACATACGTACATTACGACAAATAAAATCAAATCATAGATTGCGAATGTATGTACAAATATTCAACAGTAGTAGTGCGATCACACACACAAATCAAATATTACAATCAATCAAAATCATTTATGTACAATACCAACATTTACCTAATCTATGAAATGTTCATGTTGTACAATATTCAATCCGTTTTAGATTGGATTTCGTCTAAGTAAATTCAATTGTAACATTTGATTATGATTTCTATTATGTATGTTGTGTTGTTATAGTAGGTATATTTAATAAGTAAATAATAATAATAATAATAATAATAATGAGAAATGAAATGAAAGAGATCTGTGTCTGTCTGTGTGTGTGTGTTATAATAATAATAATATAATAGTGTGAGGTGACGGGGCTTGCAGCAGCCGAACCCCGCATTCGTATCTTAAACTTGGCAGCATTCAACAAACATATATTATCAATATTACTACTTACTACAACTAATAATAAAGAGATGGTGGGAATATTGCATGCACCATACACATTACTTAAATAATAATCATGAAATATAATAATAATAATAATAAAAGTATAACAAAACTGCGATAAAAATGAGAAACAAAATGATAAAACCGAGCTTGAAGCGGGGCCGGGACTAGGCGACTCTCACTTACATTCACACACGCGTATCATTTACTTACTAGTAGTAAAATAGAGCTTATTATGTGAGGGAAACTGCGACACATTCAATACAAGTGCCTAGTGCGACACAACAAACTACAGTAAGTAACTAATCATTCATAAGAATAAGAGAATCGTTTGTTGTGTGCACCATGCACGGCGAGAACTTGTAACAAGGTCCATGTCGGACCGGTCAACATCTCTTAAAATGTTAATATCCCTGTTTTCAATGATAGATTTGGTCAAACTCGAACGTACCGTGCAAAATCGTACATATTAAAAATATCAACATGATCATCATCATCAAAATACAAAACTATTATATGATTATTGTTAATATTATCATCGAGAAGGGAAGAAGTGAATCTCAAAAGAGAGCTCAGAGTGGCTTGTTACGTTATGAGCCGCCAATCGCTCGGTTATTAAAAATGCGTCAACAAAAGTGTCGAGCGAGGGAGGCCGTCACGTTCACGTTCAGAACGCCCAGAGAGAACATATTATAATATTAGATAGAGATCGTTGATCATCTTACATGCCTATCGGTGGCACCTGCACATAACGGTAAATGTACAAGCGGTAATCTTTACTTGCTAATACCACGGAGCCGTCGTCCATCAGAGCCACATCGAAGCACTGCGCGTGCTTCACTTTACTTTCCAGTGCTGACACCAGCTGTCCGTCTTGCGTGAAGATCGTCAAGTTGAAGTTGTTGTGATTGTCTGCTATGAGGATCTCTCCCGCTGCGTTGATACCCACACCGATCGGGTAGTTCGTGATGCCTTCGCCTCCTATTTGTCTCAGATATGTTCCTTCGTAGCTGAACACTTTCACACAGTGGGCTCGGTTATCGCTGATGAAGATCTCTTGTTTGTCGTTCACTACGACTCCGTTCGGGAACTCTAAATGCTTTGAACATCCGAACTTTTGTAATACCGCGCCAGCCTGATCGAATATTATCACTCGCATTACTTTACATTCTACCACAACGATTCTACCCTTGTTATCTACGGTTACCCCTCGTGGATGTTGGAGAATATTGGCGCCAAATTTCCGTACAAATTGTCCGTACTGATTATAAATCTGTATTTGGTGTGTTGGAGATCGTTCAGTCACAATGATGTCGCCGGATGTTCGCACGACTGCCACTCGGTTTGGGTACAACAGTTGCCCGTCACGTTTACCACATTCGCCGAATTGGAACTTGAATCTACCTTCTTTGTCGAATATTTGAATTCGGTGATTGTTTGTGTCGGCTACGATGATGTCGTTCTGTGCGTTCACAGCTACACCACTCGGCTCAGTGAACTGTCCTTCCATCACACCAAACTCACCGAACTTACAGTGGTAGATCATCTTCTGTCTTTTGATTTGTGACTTTGGTGGAAACATGGCGGCGGACATTAGTTTCGATGTTAAGTCAAGGACAGAATCACCATTTCCGGTTAATACTGTGTTGTAGCCAGTGGAGTCTGTACCATTCTGGAATATGGTATCGGTACCTCCGCCGTTCGACCATTTCTCGTACGGATTGATGCCGTTCAGGTTCATGTCACCAATGGTGGCGCTGAACGGGCCGAGGCTGTTGGCGCTACTGAAGCGTTTGGATATGATTGACGTGGTGTCGAATGGCGAGGTACTTTGTGACGAGGAGGAGAGCACGTTGAAGCTGCCGCCGCCGTTGAGGCTGCCGGAGCTGCCGTTCATGCTGCTGCCACTGGACGAGGATCCGCCGCTGCTGGAGATGAGTCCGCCGCCACTAACACTTCCATTTGTCGTTGGTCTTGCGATGGGCGGTTGCTTCGTTGGTCCGACTTGAACTTCACCACTGGATCGTACGTAGCCGAATGTGTTTCGTACACCGACTTGAATCGCTTGGTAATTCGATACAAACTCTAGTTCACAAGCGGCTGCTACGCTTTGGTCAACGTTATATGATAGAAATGATTGTAATTTAGCGTCGACTAACTTTCTCAACATTAACATTTCCACGACACTTGCGCATTTGTTAAACCGCTCGACTACCTCAGTCGTCTTGTAGATCTGTTCGACAGTCTCTTGTCCCTTCTGACTGACGACTCCCAGTGAGAGTTGCTTGGCACTGAACACGCTCTCCAGCTCCTTGAGGAGCTCCTGTTTGCGCTCCTCCAACATGGAGCGGTAGAACAGGAACGTGTCGTTGATCTCGTTCTGTGCCTTGTGATACTGGACCTGCAGACGGCCGGACGTGTGCTCGACAGTCTTGAGCATGTTGCGGATGTCGGTGGCCTTGGCTTTGACTTCGTGGACGACGCTGGCCAGGGCTTCGAGCTGCTTGGCACCGACGTCAGCGAGGTGCTCGACCTCGTGCAGAGCGCCGTGCTCCAGCGCAGTGCACTCCTTGCACACGGGCACGCCGCACGTCCGGCAGTAGTACTTCAACGGCTCGGTCTTGTGCCTGGGACAGAGGAGGGTGGACTTGTTGTCACCGTTGAGCAGTTTGTCTGGCTGGTCCTTGAGGTCGAGCACTCGGTGGCCCTCGAAGCAGTGCATGAACTGGTGCGCCATGACGCAGTTGGCACAGAGGTAGTTGGCGCACTCGACGCAGCGCGCGACGGCGTCTTGCTTCTTGTTGCTCTTGCAGCCGGTGCAGCGCGGCGGCGGCTGCACGTCGAGGAACAAGTTGCTGAGGATGCTCTCGACGGCGCTGGGCAGCGAGCTGCTGTCGTTCTGGTTGCACCTGGGGCACGTGTACTTGTTCTTCTCCAGGCACGGCTGGCAGTAGTGGTGGTAGCAGGGTGAGAACTTGCTGTCTTGCAGCACCGGTTCACGGCACTCGATGCAGCAGGAACGTTCGTGTACGACGTCACAGATGGCCGAGTCGCTGGCGGGCGGTGATGAGCCGGACACGGTAAGTGGCGAGTCTGCGAGTGGGGACAGAGACAAGTAATCCGCCTGGTCACCAAACGACCCTATCGAGTTTCCTCCACGCAATGAGTCCAGGGACGGGGTAGGTGAGGCCATCTTAGTTAACCGTCATCCCTATAACAAACACAACATTCTATTATAATATCAACAACAACAACAAAGTGTAAGATTGATGATCAAGGTTCCCTGCAGCATATATCTGTCTAGACTAGACACACCAACCGTGTCGTCGTCCATTCATTTCATTGCTGGATCGATTCGGCGCGGCGCGGCGCGGCGCGACGCGTCCCCCTATGTTACCATGGCAACGTGGTGGTAGAGGCGCCCCACTAACGTTGCATTTACACAGTGCGGCGCGCGCGGTGCATCGTGTCATTATTTTCATTCTCTTGTTCGATCGGTTATACCTGTTGCCTAGGCAACATGTACGCTGACTATTGCCACCCTTTATTTTTAGGAAAGGTGTGAAATATAAACAAACAACACAGAATGATGACAGTTTTCAAAGCACGCCGATAGCTCTTTGCTGTTCTGTTAAGTAAAGTTGAAGGCCTAGACTAATTGAATCACCATCATGCATCTTGTTGGCGCGCTCTGTTCTATATTCTCATAGACGTTAATGGAGGCACCCTACACAATGGGTTTTTTATCGTCGTTTTCCCGCCGTTTGACCACGCTACCTTGATTTAATGTCTGCCACTTTGCCTTAAATTGTAGCGTTAATAAAGAACTCCGGGTGAAAAACAAAGAAAAGATCCTTCCAAAAACCTACTTGTACTCGATGTACAATAAATCAAGATTCACAATAAACTGTTTTATTGTTAGTTAATTACAATAATCAATTAATGCCGAGTATAATTATTTTTAAATATATACATTGATACTTTAGGTATAAGTATTGAATCAAGTTTAATTTTTTTCAGACATGGAAAACAATCTTTGTAATTTGTAATTCCTGCCTCAGTCCAATTACCTTCTTTTATGCCAAGTAAAGCAAAAAGACTATTGAAATATTCAGAAAGAAAATTAATTTAAATTTTCTTGTAACAATAGCAGTCGTACTAATGAAATCTTTTGTTGTAAAAAAACTCACTTTTCATAAAAATAAGTTATTATCAACTGCTTTTTACCACATTTTAATTTTTTAACCGTTTAACAATAATTATTATACTTTTAGAAAAAGTAAATGTAATTTTTAATATATAAGTTATAATACTTTTATTTAATGGAATTTAAATGATACATTATTTTCCAAGAAATTATCTTTTAATTAATAATTAATTATTTGTTTTGTTACATTTATTATAGTTCTTTTACAACATCCGGTATCAGTTGACGGTCAACACATGTTTTTTCCTGTATTTACAATTTCATCTAATAAAAATGTCGTTGACCGTTTTTGAATATTTTCGCTACACATGGTGGGTTATTCGTATTAGAAAATAACATTAAAGTTTCGAGTTGTTGAACGCACAAAAGAAATATGATACATACAAGTCTTTCGCAATATTTGAAACCGATATTTAATAACTAATATAGTTATTTCAATACATTCTACGTCCGTGAGAGATCAGTTTATCATAATTATTTATAAAACATGTATATTATAACATAACAACCTTCAAATATCACGTATGCCGGTACAACAATGACTCTAACCATTCTAACCTTTCAACAAGCAAGTTTTTCCAATAAAGTTTTACAGAAAAATTAGCTTACCTTTCAGTCAAAACTCTAAAATGAAAATATTGTACTCCTACGAATAAGAGACTTTGTAAAAATGTGGAAACACACACAAATATTTCACTGAACAGTAAACAAAGAACGTAAAAGCTGTTGACGGTTTGAATTTAAAAAAACTTGGTAACTTGATTGTCAGAACGGCGATACATTGACAATCTGTATTACCGGCGGGTCGCCGACTATGTGAGTAGTTCGTAGACTGACTGCAGCTGTCAGGAGGGCAGCACTATGCACGCTTGGCTTGAAACTTTGAAATGACAATGCGGGAATATCAGTGAATCATGCATGGATCAATTATTGTAATGTTTTGAACAATCAGATTCTGTTTAATTCGTGTATAATAAATCGTTACTTGAATATGTAGCATGCTATTAAGTATTTTATTGCACGTAATTAGTGGCTGCGCGTAAGTTTTTGCCACGAACTTAAAATAGTTCTGTGACGTCAATTAATAAAATAGTATTTTTTTTATAATAACATCTGCTTGCTAACTGTATTCGTAAAATATACTAAACAATTTTTTATTGATAAAAATAAGTGATAACATTACACGGCTAGTTAAATATGAATTTAAAGAAGGTTTTGTGAAGAATGATTAGTGTACGATGTAAAATTACGTAAGATAATACATCACGTCTTTGAATATGGTTTGAAATGTGATGCCCTGTCACTTTCCAAATGTGAAAGTACTTGGAGTCGTGACCGACTAGCAAAGCAACGCAAGGCGCAAGGCTCTCAGCAGCAGCAGCGCACTAACTTGATCTTCATTGGGGCAGAATCATAAGAATATTACTAGCTCATATTTCATAATTCACTATGATTGGCCTTTCCAGTTTATATTAACAATTAAATGTCAGCTTCTCGACATATATTCAAGTCATGTGTTGTGTATGTATGACTAATACCAAAATTGTATTACTCGTGCTAATTTTTAAAGAAAAATTTATTGAATCATGTAGAATAAATTTGCAATGAATTAAAAGTAGACCACACGACCACAGTATTTTCATAGAAGATATAATAACTGAATGATTGAGATGAATCTGAAAGTGAGGATGGAATATAAAGTTACGTAACGGAAAGCAAATGCAACAGTCTGTAGTGAGTGAAAGTCACCGCCACCTTGACTGACGTTGCGAAATGCCCGTCAGTATAAGTACAGTACAGCATCATAGTATAGAATTTAACGTTCCTAAAACATGTAAACATCATTATAAGGTTTAAATTCTGTCGCATTGTTTATATAATGTAAGAAAGCGCCGCGTCGCCGCGTGCTTATGATAAACGATGTGTAGCAACTATAAAATTAATAAAGCACACGATACGGTATTAGATGAAACGTGCCCGCCGAATAAACTCAGATAACACATACGTGACAAAATATAAACAAACAGAGCAGCGAAATTTTATAAAACATCCAGTATTATCTGTACGACATTATGATTAAAGTATCATATCTTTCTGTTTCCGGTTTACATTATAACACCCTAGAACAATGTCACAAGTGACATCCCGCCGAGCTGTCAATAGTGCAAGTTACCATTGACAACTGATAAATGAAACAAACCAATGCGCAATGTGAATTATATACACCTACACTACGCTACAGAATACACACGACACACTATTATAAATGATGAATATTGTAAACATACCCCGTGTTGTGGAAATAATAAAAAGCACGGAATGTGTAGTGTGTTCTTGTTCTTGTTGAGGATAACTTAATAAACAAAGAGCCTTCACGAGAGTCGCATATCTCAGCCCTTGTTGTCTTTGTCGGCGCACCGGAACTCAATTTGCGACCGGAAAACGTCTGTCCGCCATATTGAGACAAATCACATACTCACAGAGATACTTTGTACTCTGCAGAAGACTACAAACGATAAATAGATTTCATCTGTATACCTACTCATCATTATTACCTACTTTCATAAACAAACTATACATATCTGACGAAATCAAATCATTCTTTTTGCATTTAAATTCAATTTAAAATGGTTAAACACCATTTGTCATCGATGACAAAAAACAATATGTAATTTTTCCTTGGTTTAAATACCAAGATTTTAGGGGGAAGTATTAATTATTGTAATCGTGATTTTTTGACAGTTCGAGATTTCGATGCATCTTCAAGATTTAGACCCTACTGAACGCAAAAATCATGATTTAAAAAAGTCGATCTGTGTGTCTGTCTGGATGTTTTTATAAACTAAACTTTTTTAATTTTTATTAAAATACTATCGTATGTGGTATCAAATTTAAACTCTCTGAGAAAAAAATCTAGTCGAAGAATGAAAAATAACATTTAAACGATGGTCAGTTATTTTTTCACATGTTATTAAAGCCTTTACGAGAGCAAGTTGTGAAAGTACTGTGATTTTTAAAACATAACAAATAAATATAAATTTTGACTTAAATTTGAAGGGGAAAACTAAGTTGTAGTCAACCACCTGAATCAAGTAGTAATTTGAACAATACTCTAGTCTTGTCACTTCCACTTTCACGCAACCGGAATAGGAACTAAACATTAGCTAGGCTACCTACATATTACTCAACATTGTGTAATTACAAGATTTAAAAAATACTGCCACGCGAAAATCCAAACAAGAAATAGATTATTCAATATCGTTCATATATTCGTGTGATACAATCGAAATTTAAAGAAAGTTCGCGCTACTTTTACTTGCGAAAACGAAAGTGGTTTGGAGTTTTTCAACTTGCAGATATCAAATGATTCTTGTGATTTATTCTGTTAATGTGAATATCATCTCTATGACAACAATATTACCAGCAGTTTGACTTTTGTGCCGTGTCTGGTACGAAACTTTTCAGTTTGTTGTCTTATTACAATATTATAATGTTGAACATAAGTCTACTGTTTGTGTTTCAAAGTTCACATTTATCAATCGGTAACAGAGAAGTGAACAGAACTAGACGATAGAGAAAGTTATTTATGGTTTCAGAAGTCATTAATGGGTGAAATGATCGGCGTAGTAGGTATATATTGTGATTTGGTGGATTATTATGTACAAGATTCTAAGTTTACACAGTAAAAGTAGAGCAGTAATGATTTGCCGCAGTGGAAAACCTATGAATATATTACACGACGCGAGAGACTGTAACTTATACTAATTATCAGATTACATTTAATATTGAAACTTGTAAACACAGCGGTGAGTGGTGATGGTGAGAACACTGAACACAGATCAGTTCAACTGATGATCTCATCACATGTGTCTCAGTTTCTTCTCTTAGGTCATTCATCTGCACTTATCACATAGACTTGTACTCTGTCATTTTATTATTTCTACTTCAATCATATCGTTCAGTCCAACGCACGTAACTTTACTGATGTGATATCATACGAACTTTATTACTAATAAACCATTGACTTATTGTTCTGCTTGCTACAAAATCTATTTCATTTTGCGTTTGGAATTATACGCTTGATAATGGTTCCCACAATATAATATACATTCTTTACATATCTTTAAAAAATCTGATGTGGCCAGCACATGACCTTCCCCGCCATACTCTAACCTACTCTTTTTACAATTATTATTAGGTAAGTAACTATTTGATATTTTTTGAGTTATATAAAAAACGAAGTCTGTTTTAGTATTCTTTGGTGTTGATATTTTTCAATGATGTCGTCTTTACCTGTGATTATCTCTTTCGCTTTATGCGTAATTTACGTCCTGTTCGGAGCGTCGCCGTCGCGCTGAAAGAATATGAAATCTTAGTTTTCTACGCACGAAGTTCGTCTAAAAGAGCAGTGACAAATGAAGTGCGGAAGGCGACAAGGAACATTTTGTCTTAGTGTTAGGCGTTTGTTCTCGCCTCATCTGTTACATTCGCCATTCGGTTGTTACAGCACAAAACCGATACTTTGTCAATTGTACTGCGGAAATTTGCATTTTCTTTTCATATTTCAACTTCATTCTTAATTTGATCATGTATAACAACGGTTAAGTAATTTAAAATGTATGAATTGTAATGATTGTAAAATGAATTTTCATATTAGAAAAAGGCGTGGCAATGTATGAATTTAATGTCACCTTTCTAGGTCATTGCTACTTATAAATACAGCTATGCGGTGTTTATGTTTGAAATTCGCCCGTATCTGTATCTTGACGCTTTTGAAGTTTTCATTGGAGGCAGCAGCAGCAGCTCTTTTATCAATAGCACTAAGTGTTCAGTGTCGAAGTGTACAATTTATAATTTAGTTTTCTCGGCTTGAAATAGTAATTGTAACATAATAAATGGTTCATTGCTCCGAGCAACGCCGCCATGTTGTGCCTCCCGCGCCGTTGTCGTGTAAACACCCAGCGTCATACAACGTGTTATTTTTGAATTCTAGTAAACTATAAACAATCCAAGAATATTTACAATAGCTTCACAATTTTTAATTATTTTATATTTATATAGGTACAGGGTAAAGATCAATTCATTTATAGTATAGATATTAATGAAAAATAAAAACAATTTATTATAAAAATCTAGACAAATGAAACGCTATTTAGATAAGAGATATTGTTATTTATTTAGAATATTTATTCTGTAGAGTAATAATTCTCATGTACATGATTTTATTTAAAGTTTAAATTATTCATAAATAAAGGTATAACAATATATAAATGATTCCCTTATCGTTATCACTTATTTATTAAACGTTTATTGCTATAGATATGTTTACAACAAACTTTTATATTTTATGACTTGTGCGTTAAATCGTTAAATAATTAGGGAATTTCATGAAACTATCATTAGTCAGACATGAAAAGGAAATCAAGAATTAATTGTACATTAAAAGTACACATGTGCGGTAATTTTTAATTGCTGATCACTTCATTAAAATATAATTAAATGTGTATGAAGTTATCTAAGTATATCGTGAGAACATTTTCAATTTGTTCTGATCAAAATAGTTTGCCAATAAAAATAAGTATCATGCGTTTGGTGTAAACCACCAAAAATATTAAAACGAATTGACATATTGATAAGTGATAACAAAACGGACAGAGGAGGAACAGTGCAACAGCCAATGTTGAGTCTTGTGCTGTGGTAATTCATTAATAATTCCATCATCTACAAATTAAACGCTGCATAATGCTCTGTCCTGCGAGACATCACAACGGCGTCCTCGCAAGAATTTATTTATGAAAATTTCTCAAGTTTATATTGTACACGGCGGGACCGTTCGTTTAATAAATTTTAATAAAACCCTTACAGGCGCCTGGAATGTTATAATAATACGATACTAGTTATGGCGCTCTGTTATTTATGTTAACATGTACACACTTTACTAAATACTCCTTTAAATCATAATTATTTACTATAGAAAACCCAATAAGATTATTTTATGCTTCTGTATCCTGAAAAAGAATTCACTGTTTTGAAGCTATGAATGAATTACAAATTCTTCTTTACCTAGACTCATTGATGATTCAATTTAGTGGCGGTGCTTTTTGACAGGCAATATTTTTGAAGAGAATAAAACTTGGGATCCGTATTTTTTATTTTCACAAAATTGTATCAACAAGTCCAAAAATAATTAATGAAAATCAGGGACTCAAACCGATCCGGAACAAAACCAAAACCAAAGTACCATTCTCGCCAGAATTATTTTTAAAAATCTGACGTGGCCATCACACAACCTTCCGCCATATCTAGACTTTAAACAGAAATGTATACGTACAATCTGGTGCCCATTTAAAATATACAAATAAAAATCTAAAATATTCAAACACAGAAATTAGTATCACCTGAATCAAAAGATTAATTCACACGAAAACTCTTCTGTGTTGAAGCAATCCTCCGTTCAGTTACTACATTTAATAGCTTAGTTATGACTTATATAGCGCTAGTATGCCAACTTGTCACCCGTCTCATCTGTCAATATTTTTTATGCAGAAACAAAAATCAACCGAACATGGATTACAAGATTTCAATGTTTTATTTGATAAATTTATTTTTTAAATTTTACTGCAGTTCTTTAATGCTACCAGATAAAGACAATTTTTTTATAACGTAGATTGCAAATTACTTTTCCTCTTATTCTTATTACAAATAAATACTATATTTATCCAAATTTATAGAAATTTTTGACACTTAATCTTTTCAATCTTCAAAAAATATCACTTCCGGTGAAGATATTTGTAACAAAATCTAATGAGCTCTTCCAATTTGTATACAATTGTAAAATACCAAATATCAAAATTTTTGGGTAATTCGTATTTGAGTTATACGACAGACGGCATCGGCCCGGACCACACACATACACACACACGCACACACACACACATACATACACACACACACACACACACACGCACGCACGCACACACACACACACACACACACACACACACACACACACACACACACATACATACAGACATCATCGGGAAACTATCAAAAATGAGTTGTAAGGACCCTAATTCGTGCTCATCCACTAAAAACTCACTACCCGATTTTTTGCATGATTCCAATACCTTCCTTTACAGGTAAGCGGAAGGTAAAAATGAAGAAGCATGAAAGAATCTTAAAAGAATTATTGTGTGAGCAGGGCTTACCGATAATAACTGATAAGCTTTGAATATTTCATGAGCTGAATTCTATGCCGTAATGAGTCGTGTACTGTGCTCATTTCATCTTGTAAACGACTTTAGATGATATTTAGTGATCACATAACCGGCGCGACGAATATATCCAGCGATTCTCGCGGATATTGAAATGTAAATCCCTGAGGTTCGCTCTGGCTCACAGGAAGGATTTTTCATTTGCAGGAATTGTTTTTCGCACGCCACTTGAATTCGGCGCGCGGGAAAGTGAATGTAAATTGTGGTGAATCTACGTTTTGTTGAATTTGTACAAAGTGAACTTTACTGACAGCGTTGCAGTTCGTGGAAGACAGAATTTCCATGCCGCAACAAAAACAGATAACACCAGCGTCAGCGACACTAAATCTCACACTTTTTAATTGAATTCCTCGCATTAAATAAAATCAATACAACAAACAGAATTCATAGTTTCAGTTGAAGCTTAAACTACGTAATACTTCAACTTATAGATAAATACAGAGGCGTGTTTTTCGTTACCTACTTAAAAGGCGCATCTCTTGCTATAGAGTAAAATTCAAATAGCTAGAACCCTGCGCGAAGTACGAATTCTCGTCTTCGAGAGAGAAGCATACGCTACTGTCTGTTCTACAGAACATTAGCTTCAATATCTGTTATTCTCATGTTGACGTTCGTAGTGTTTTGCTTCGTGTAACGCTGTGAATTTTGTAATTGATTGTGATTGAGTTATATTTTAGTTTTGTTTGAAAATTAAGTGAAGTGCAGCGCAGCATATACTCGCTAGCTCCGCTTTTGTAAAACGGACAGTACATGACAAGCTCTGCCTTCTCGCGCAGTCCAGGGTCCTAGCTATTTGAATTTTACTCTAACATTTTGTGACTTAGGTCATAGGCGTGCGTGATTTCTGTGTGAGGTGAGGCCAATGCACTCAAGTAATGGGAAATAATTCATTAAAAATCCTAGATTTAGATGTAAATTACAAATCATAGGTATCTATTGAAATAAAAAAGATAATTGAAATAAAAGTTTACACTGTAATGCAGTTGTAGAAATCTTTTACGTGCGATTTCTCAATAATTATTTCGGTGACACATATAGAAGTTTTTATGTTTTTAATAAATAGGTAGGTACCTCAGATATTTTAAAAAATAATCACATATTAGTTTTGCAAACATGTGTGTTGGGTTGTTATGATATATAATATTTTTTAATCGTTAAATAAATCTACTGCTAAACTCCATATATATGCAATGCATTTTAGCGCGTGTTAGTGTCAACTTTAAAGTCAATTATCTTCGCTATTTCAACGGCTACATATAAACTTAAATTTTTATCCAAATTCTAAGACTTTATTGAATGCTGTATATTAATTTGAGTCAAATTTTGAGTTGACGCTACCCATGGATTTAAGTTTTGAAGTCTATGATCTCATATAGTTGTGCTTACACGGCTAAAATGAAATTTACAAAAAATTGTTGTATTCTGTTAAATAATTTCTAAAAATTACTTAAAAGGCGAATTTTACACAATTTTTTACAGTAAATGGGTTAACTAGCCGTCTCCGACTAATGTACATTATCGATTTCAAAAGAAAAAATTAATTTGTGTATTAAAAACGTATAAATGGATTATTAACTGATAAAAGTAGCTACAAGTCTTGCTAATAATTGATGTCACAGCAATTTATAACTTACATTATCGATGAACTAATGATTCATGATTCTTAATGTTAAATTTTAATAACAGCTTCTGGATTCACAAGCCTTAAAAAGAGTTTTAGGATGAACCCTCCATAAGATGGCGGTTTCCATTTAATGCAAATATTCCGAGATTAAACCGCGTGTAGGGTTATAAGATTAATCCAGGACCGGTTTAAGTAACGGTTACTAGATTAAATTCAGGGCCAGTATAATATAACAAACGTTTTTATATTACCTAGATATAGTTAAAGGGGTGCTGTACTACTGTAACCCCTGTACTATAGTGTTAGTGATTATCGCACGGAATGACGCACAGTTCTATCACCAAGGTAACCGTTCAAATGATGTCACTTGTGAATTGAAATTCAGCCAAATAAATTCATATAATTACTAGTTGTAATTTAATGAAACAGTATGACCGTGAGTGTGAACAAAGTGTTTAATTTGCCACGTCCAAATGTCAACATTCCAAATGTATACCTATCATGACGTGAAATTAAAATCTAATCAAATGAGAATTTCTTTTGATTTTGTTATTATTTTTAGTGGTCGTATTCGATCGGCAGATGTCAACACAAAGGGCGGGAACTAACGTTTCCATGCCGACCGTTAAACGAACAAGGGCCGGAAATACTTAACAACTTTACAATACTAGTGTTTCTATATATAATATGTGTCTGGGCGTGTGTAAGTGGAAACAAGATTCGCTAAATTTACCAGCCGTTACTAACAATACTAGTCTCATTTTGTTAATGCGGCAATCGTAAAATTTTGCTTTCCTTTCAAATTAAAACTGATAATCATCTGAATAATTAATTAATGAAATGCATATAAAACAGTTTTGTATTTATTTGATTGAATAAAATAATGTAGCTTTCTAAAGTCCGCCTCCCGCCAAAATATTCAGTTAGATTCCTCAGGTGTTCAAGACAAAGACGGGTATAAAGTGAAAAGGTGTAAAGGCAAAGCCCTTCAACGCCCAATGCGATGAATATAAATGAATCGAAGGAAACTTCCATTTCATCACAATGAATCAGTTTATTCAAAAGATAATTAAAGACCTAGACTTGGTGTCATATCAAATATGAAACTTATGTGTTGTATAGTTTCACTTTCTGTTATGATTTCATTGTATAAATGATATAATTATGTTATAGTACAGTAAATATAATAGTATACTTCGTTGTTGTGACGCCCTGCAGCGCAACAGGCAAAAGTCCGGACTCTAATCGATTCTAGAGTCATAAACGATCACCCGGAATTTATTCCTCTCAAACCAACGCTACCTTCATAACGAGATTGAGGCTTTACGCTTTATTTAGATCAAATTCACAATTGGGAGATTTTATTACTCCAGAATTCCAATAGAAACTTTTCCCCCGGATAAGGTAATTTTTGTTTGTTCGGGTGGCAAGTCGTACGCGGATATATGATTCCAAATTGAGGCAGATACATCAATATTATTGTTCACTACATAAAATGGTTCATAACTAATACATGAGGTTTAGACGTGGAAAGTAGTTTAATTTTATGTGCTCACTAGACAACGATTAAACTTTATTTAATAGTATTTTTGATAAATTTTGATTCATCTTGATACTGTAAAAAATATTAACTTTCATAATCCAGTTCTTATCATAATTTGACTGTAAATAATAATAATTTCGCCTTTTATAGTGCAGTTTTCATTTAAAATTTATACAATCACGAGCTAAAAGTGTTCGAAAAGGTTCAAAAATTATTTACCTAAATTTATATACGTTTACGTGAAATATTATAAAAGATAGGAATTTGAATTGAACTAGTGATTTGATGGCTGATATCGATGTCTCACAATATGTGAGGCTGCCATATTCAAATTGAGTAAAATGCAAAACATATTTTATACTATTTGTAACGTACTTAATAATTGATGTAAGTTTTTGAGTAAGGCACCTAATAGTTTTAGGTTTAGGGTCGTATGTCACTTGTATGTTGTGTGTTTAGGCCTTTGCGGTATACACCCAAAGTTTAAGTACTTTGTAGATAGTAATATTTCCCCGAAAACGTCCTAACAATTTCACAGGACACTTCTACATAACTACAGCCCAGCCCGGCTTAGTAACTTTGTTAATAAATAAACAGAACCTTTGGAGAGATTTTTTTGCTAGAAATGACAGGAAGTATAAGAAAATGACGCATGTGTTCAGCACATGTAGAGTGTTCTAACTTCCGTGCGTATTCAAAGTCAGAGAAATACTCCAGCAACTTATCAAGAATAATAAAATGAAGGTCGCGTGATTATCAAGAAATAAATAAAAAGTGATTAGGTATTAAAATGTTGTTGACACTGCCTGTTGCACGTTAGTAGAATGCATTAGTGAAGTAATTTGTTCTCAGCTCTGTGGGATTTTCGTTTTGGTTTTGAGATGTTATTGAAAGGCGCTGAAAACGGATCGGATTGCCAGAATCGAAAGATTGGAAATGTCAGATTACTTTGACGTCCAAGAAAATGCTGGATTTTCATCGCGAGAAAAGATTTGCCGAGATTTTTTCAATTTATATGCGATTATCTTCTCTGATACTCTTTAGATGTGATCAATATTTATTGCTTCAAAAGTTTTAATCATTAAATGGTCGTCAACTTGCTTTTTATAATTATTAATAATAAACAAGTTTCTTATCGCAAGAAAAAAAATCAAACCAGTTTCATGAGTTCACCAGAAGATTATCTGAGAACCGAGACAATTGTAAACGCACTCAGGTGTATTGGATCCAAGGTTTATTCTAATTAGACTTCCGAAACTTTACCACCACTACGACGTTATAAAAAACACATAAATCATATTTATATCAGTAGATTAAAATGAAAGCGGCCTAAAAATCCACACAATATAACTGCATGGACTGCCGACTGCCGGTTTACATACACTATAGTGAAAGTTGTGTAGTGTAATAATATGACGCAACTAAAGTACGTGTTACATCAATGTAGGGTAACATTGCCATTCGTAGAAAACCGAAAACGCACCCTTGCTCTCAATACGATTACATCAAAACCGTGAAGCATTTTCAACATATCAACAATGACTATATACATGCGAATCCCAATGTGAACTGTTTGACATTGGGCCAAGTGAGTGACCGATCATATACCAGCTGTTCAACTTCAATCTGTTCGGAAAAACTATTTTATTTATTCATTTGAGAAGTTGTTAATACAAAACTAGTTAATATGGACACCACAGTCGATCATATTGCTTTATTAGTTAGCAAGAAAAACGCAAGAGAAAATAGCCATTCAGCATTATTTCAGAGTACCAAGGAAATAGAGATTTTTGTATTTTGTTATACTTTTAAGTGCAAAATTATTAATTTTAAAAAATAAAATGGTATGCTTGTCAACTGTAGTTCAATGTAACTCTGATATAATGCTATAAATGGTTATTTTCTTTTGCGTTTTTCTTCTTCTCGACAACTAACAAAGCATCATGATGATGAATGATTATATCATTGGACTAATATTGTGTATTTTGAACAATTTTTGTATGTACAACTTTCGTTTCAAATAGATAGATAAAGTGACTACAGCAAAATTAAACAAATAACTGATTAGAAGTAGACACCCGGTATGGTATGGTCTCTAACTGACCAACGAGGACAAGTGACGATCGCGGTCACAGACCTTGTCCGCAGACGGAGGTCAACAAATTCAAGGACACGAATTCGGAAGAGGGCCAACAAATCTTTCTAAATTTTGTTCAAGCGACTTTTTATTTACTTCGCAATGACTTGACGAATTTTTAAGAACTCTTTGACGATTCTTTCATGTTTCTGAAATTGTAAGAAAATTAATCCTGGCGAGAATTGCTTGTGCAATAGCGGCGCTGTCAAATTGAATCTTCAATGATCTTGGAAAAGAAGACTATTTAATTCATGATAGCTTCAAAACTATGAATTTATATTTACAGGATTCAGAAACATGAAAGAACCCACTGCCTAAAACAAAGAAATTCAATAACCCTCTGTGTAAGCGTTGTGCAGGAAACCTTGATGTCAAATCTTACCTCAATCATTAACAGCTCAAAATATTTACCAATAGTTTGTAATTCACAAACAGTTATTACCTGTAACAAAAAAACAAACATTAGTAATGCTAAAAACGTATTTAAGCAAATATTGAAAAATTTATAGTACTAAACTGGCTACCAAATAGCAAATACCCTGTTTACACAATTATTCTATGCTTATAAATTTTGAGATAATAATCGAACAATCCTGGTGTAAAATAATTTGGAATTAATTGATAGATTCAAAACAGAGAATTTTTTTCCCAAGATACACGAGCAAGAAAGAATCCTTGTGCGAACAGGGTTTAAGTAATGATCTATTTGAATCTCGTTAATGACAATAGTGAAAATTTCTTTTGAACTGGTTCAAAGTCAGGTTCGAGGCCAAATGGCTGGCACCAGCTACCAGCAACACTAACTCATTCACACAACAAAATGATCTTCTCATACTATAAATACGCAGTCGAATAGCCAGCTGTTTGTATTTTTGTTTTGTACGTAAGTAAGTAGTGTCAGTAGAATAGAATTAAAAATAGCGCACACAACTTCTACTATCTGACACTTTGTGTTATTTGCAAGATAAGAATCCAGCGATGATTAAATTCTAATTTTATACCAGGATTTGTCTACATTAATATGCATGCAACAGAAATTCCCTGTATCGTCAATCAATTCATACTGAACAACACAATACTTATGCTAATTGCACACTGCACACATCAATGTTATAACATAGATCAAACTATATTGTATATCGCTTCATAACTTATAGTTTGTTTTTAAATTTATTCTACAACATTCATATAATTTGAAAATTCGTTCTAATTTTTACCTCTCGCCTCATATTCTATAAGAGAGGTATTGTAATGGGTCAAAATTTTCGAGTATGAGTTTTTGGTGGATAAGCACGTTTCAGGGTCTCTAGAATACGAATTTAATATTTTCACGATGATGTCTGTGTGTGTGTGTGTGTGTGTGCGTATGTATGTATGGACGTATAGACGTATGGACGTATGTGACGATTTTTCATCCACGATAACTTAAAATGTATCAAACCTTTAATAACCAAATTTCATATTTAAGGTTTTAATAAGGATCTTAACACCGGATAAGATTTTGGTAGAAATCCGCAAACCGGAAGTAGTACTTTTTGGAACTTGATATAGTTTTTCTTAAATAAATTGGTACATTATTTATTTATGACAATTTTTGCAATTAAAAATAAAAGATAATATAATTATCTATGGGTACAGTTAATTTTAAATACAATTTGCTGAATCTGGTAGTAATTAGCAATTAAATAAAATGCAACTAAGTACCAATATCTTGTTGTCCATGATATGAAATTTGTTTTTACTCAAAATTTGAATTATAATGACAGTGACAGTACAGTTGACATCTTTTGCTTGCATCTTGGTTTACTATTAAAATGTAAGTAAAACTATTTATTAGATTAGTAGAATAAGCAGAATTAGGCGAGAGGTCGTGTACTGGCCACAGCAGATTTTTTAAATACAATTAAATAACTTGTAGGAATTTGAAATTAATGAATAAAAAACCCTAGTGCATTTTAGGATTTTGAAGAGTGTAAATGAGACTTTTGATGTAATTTCTCCTAGATTAAAATATGAATTTGGTGGAGGCACCGTTTACAAAGTATGTAGTTTGATGACGTTATGCGTGTGTGTGTGTAATTGGATGAAGCTTATCTTTGACATATCGGCAGTAAGTCATGTGTTCAACAGGAAAAATCAATTTTTTCGGCGTATCGTGGCATTGAATCGTATTTTTCCGCTGACAACGGTAAACATAGGCGAGTTTGCTTGAATAAATATTAGTTTGAACTCTGTGCAACAGATCGAAAATTCACACCAGAGAGCTTCCACGAAATCCACGACCAAAAATAACAAACAAAATATTATAATCCTCTAATAACCTGACTCATAGCTACACTAAATCATAATACAATTCTGCGAAACAGCAGGTTCAAAACTATACCAGGAATTATTTATCCGAATAAGGGTGTTTCAAGAATGAAAATACAATAATCAAGCAATCACTGAATCTACCTAAGTACAAGATACTTGGCAGACTTGTAAACAAACAAGTCATAGACAAATAGAACTTATACAAACAAACAAATAATAAGCAAAGTTTTGGTTTCGATAAGAAGGTATTTAGACAGACAGTGAGTAATACAATAACAAGTATTGCACGTGTGATAATCAAATGCAAAGCTGCAAATGAAGCAACAAAGTGATGATTAAAATTTCCACGTAATTATGTGCAATGAAACACGTGTAAAGTTCTTTGTGTTTTCTTGTTGGCGGGAAAAGACCACAACAGGTAGTCTTTTGGTTATCGGGGGATAATACCCTCAGGTAGAATACCTGTATATACCAAGAATTCTCAAAATCTACCTCAGGTATTGTTGGAATTTACAAGTTATCGATTTTAACGTTTTATACGTTGATGGATTGAAAACGGTACAAAAACTTGCAGATACCGAAACATATTCATATTTATGAAGTACTTTGCATGATTTGCTCACATTTATATAATGTGATTTGTGAAGAAATATTTACAATAATCTTCAATAAAGGAATAACATTCTAAATATTGTACAAATGATAAGTTAAAATCGCGTTTCGCGTATCTGCATAATGGAAAAATCTATACCGGCCACCATTTTATTTTATTTGTTTCGCTTTGTTGCGAATCATGGCAATGAAAGTGATACAAAAGCTAAGACCGTGAACTGATTGTGATTCTCATTTGATTTGAAAACAAGAAAGTTTAGTTAAGCAATATGAAGAAATAGTAAACAAAGAATAGGTAACTCACCAACAATACATCATACAAATATTAAACGAAACTCAAGCACTAAGAATACTCCAGAGAAAAATAACATACGAATGAGTGAATTCTATCATCCCCAGACTGGCCAACCCAACAAATATCCCTGGACAGGAAGGTAGCGAGAGATGTCCAGAACCGTACAAATACAATTTTAGGAAATGTAATTAAGTCTAAAATGGACGTTGTATGTAAAATGTTTTAAGGGTTAATTAAATTTTGTTTAATCCTTTTTCTGCTAGGATAAATTCGGTGAACCTTTTTCCTCACTTATGCGATTAAAAGGTTTATGTTAATTTTATTTCGATTTATCATATCACGAAAATATAAATGTGAAATTCATTCAAAATCAATAATAATGAATTCGACGAGTCTATTGTTTAACAATTAGTAATAAATTACTATCAGTATAACGAGTCAATAAATTATATGATGTTTATGTTTGTGTGACTTTGACATTAAATATTTATATAGCATTTAGTCCTAATGATAATAATAATGGAATTATTTTCTTACGCTATTGTGAGAGAAGAACATTCATTTTTTACTTGAACAAGTTTTTTATTTATTTCTGTAACAAGTTTCTAACACGTACGTGGTATGTAACAGAAAACGGATAAAAGGACTACCTTTGTGAGACTGTTGTCAAATATAATAAATAGAAACAAGTATTCATTGATTAAGTTTTTATATACAAAATCCGGTAATTAAATGATAAACGATAAGTCATTGCCAAACTAAAAGTTATTGAACTTGAATCATGGAAAACTACCAATCAAAATCGAACAATAAATGACATAACCTGGTTTTTCCTGCTAAATTATATCTAGTATTTTTGAATATAAATCTCAAATAGAGTTAGAAGAGGTAAACGCCTTTCGTTTTGTCCATTAGTTTGTTGAGTTTAGTTGTCTTCAAGGCCGACCTTGATATCTCAGTGTGAGGACAATGGCTCCAGGTAGGTAAGTGTGAGCATGCGTGCGCGCAATGGCCGCTACCACGCACACACGCACTCGCATCACGCACAGGAAACTGCTGTGATCTGACGAGAATGTTTATCAAGACTTAGTGTAGGCAGAAAATGAATCAGACTTGATTTAGACAACGACTTTGCTAGATTTTTATACATTCAATTATTTACATCATACATCCTAAATTACTTCTATTCATTTACTTCCCCATACACAGTGATTAAAAAATGGTGGCAGTTGAAAAACGTGATTACTATTAATTCTTGCTAGACAAGGAGTATTGTTTTTCTTTGTTTATTGCGCAACAATTAGTGTATTGTTTTCGTTGTTACAATAACAAATTTCTTCTGGTTAATAATAATGGCATATAAAGTCAGTTACTAGAACGAATACTTATAAGTTTGTCCACATTTCTTGTCCATTAAAAAACCGGATCGGAGCCAACGGTCAGAACCTACCTCATTCCAACTTTCATTTTCATTCCATAAACACGTTCGCATAGTTTTTACATGGAATGTACCGTGTGTAAGTAAGTACAGTACAGGAAATATGTACACACGATAGATAGTGATGTTTGTATAGTTATACCCACAGAGATACATTTGCAAAAGGACTAAATTAAAATATTATAAATAGTAGGTACTGCGCGTAAGGAAAATGTTATCAGAGTTGGCGATACATAAAATATTGTTACTTTATTGTTTTATTAAAACCGTTATGCTGATAACAAAATAAAAATAACCAAGTGATAAGCACTGATAATTATAGAGGAAGAGCTAAAATAATACTTGAAATTATTCACGATAATTTCAAAGGACATTCACCTAAGACTCAGTGTCAAAAATCATTTCTAATCATTCAAATCACATTTTTGATGTTATAATTTTGCAGTTAAAAATGAATGTTGAAACACACACCGGAAGTAAATATAAATATAATGAGAGTTAGTCATTTCACTCTTGGAATTCATGACACATTTGTTAAGACTTTGAAGCAAATAAAGTACGTCTCTGGACTGTATCTTAACGGAAACCACATACAAGATAATGAAATTTATGTAATAACTTTAAATAAATATAATATCAAAACCAGAAACCAGGAAGGTAATTGTAAAAAGTTGCAAACAACGCGGAGTTGGCTCATAATTTTTTCAGATGAGTTGGAATAATATTTGATATTGTTTGACTGTTTCTGCGAATCGTATCATTTTACAAGGTCAAAAACTGCCATGAATACAATAAAAACATAGTGGGAAATGTCAAAGAACTATCACATGTTAACATATTCCATCAAGAGTGGGTGGAACAAGATTATTCTTCATCTCATTCTCGTGTAATTTGCAATATCGTTGACACAATGTAATATTTAGTTTTTATCTTTGTGCGCTCGAGATTGCTTGAAATTGAATAAAAGCGGGTAGATTGGTCTGTAATAAGGGAAACTTGTATAGTAAACAGTGCGCTGGATGGCATTCGTTGCAGTGAAGCACTAACTTGGAAAATATCCAAATATAGTCCGTCGCACTGGCGCGCACTGCAGGACTAACATATGTTTGTTAGATTTGCCGGCTGACATGGCTGTCAAATAGCGCCGCTTGTACAGACAAAGACAATACACATACCTTAGAGTCGCCATGCGAATTGTCCAGGCCGTGATGAGAGTGAGAGAAGTAAATCCTAGAGGTAAGTATCTTGCACACACACTGAACACAGACGCACACAATGTTGTTAGTTTAGTTGTGTTGTCTCTATCGCCAACTGGCATCGAATGAAGCCTGCCGTCGCTGCAGCGTTGTGGCGACGGCGGCCTAATGCGCGCGCACGCCGCAGGCTCCAGTGGGGGCACCACGTGTATTGACAACCACTACCCCTCTGTACAACACAACCCCATCAAAACACACAACTAGTTAGTTCTGAACCTGACTTAAGATCTAAGTATAAGTGCTAAGTTAACCAACTAGCACTTAAGCTAGATTTAGACCTACCCACTTATAAGTATAAGTGCTAAATTAACCAATCAGGGCTTCCACAAAATTCCAATTTCAATTATAAGTGCGAACGTTGAGCGCTGATTGGTAAAATTAGCCACTTATACTTATAATTGGGTAGATCTGAATCTAGCTTTATACTAAATTTTACTTTCAATTAGTCACTTATACTATACAATTATAATTGAGTAGGTCTGAATTTACCTTTACAAGCACTGTTTACACATGGATTCTTTTAAGTATCTGAATTCAGAAAAATATTCACTATTTTGAAGTTAACAATAAATTACAAATTATTCTTTTCCAAGACTCATTAAAGATGTAGCGTTGTCGCTATTCGACACGTAATTATTCTCACCAGGATAATTTTTTTCAGGTTTCAAAGCATGAAAAATCCTCAAAGAATCCTTGTCTGAATAGAGCTTTACCCAACTTGAATGTGTGCGGTTATCAGCAGTCAATTCACTCAATATCGCACACTGGATTTTATGAGATTTGTTTAAATTTAAAAGGTAAAATGTAAATATAATATAGTTTAGCGTGTGTGCGGTTACCAGCCGTCTACTCATTCATGGTTGTATATATCAATACGCAAAAAATAATAATAAAGTTATCAAAAAGTCTTGCTCTATTTACAGAATATAATAATAATCAGTTGTTTACACACCAGCGGCCAGCGCCAATATGAATTGTATTTAGTACAATTGAAGAAATTCTTATGAAGTTGATACGGTGATAAGTGAGTCCAGTTTCACCTTACACTCGTGCAGCGTTTGAATCTCAACCTGAGATGCTGAGAAGTTGGCAGAGAACCCGTCTGGAGCAGCTTGGGACTTGGCAAGTGGCACACACACGCCGTGCTAGCGTCACGGACAATGATACGAGTGCAACTCTAGAGACTCTGTGTACTTGTTGCAGGAAGATGCAGCCAGATGACTGATTTCATCAGTGAAATACTTGTTTATGTTGAATATTAGTTTGTGCATTGATGAGTGCAGGCGCAGGGGTAGTCTACAGTGTTTACAGAACAAAGAAGAGTGTGCCATGCTGCAGACTCCTTGCTCTCCATGCATCGCAGGTCAATTACACTGAACTATTCAGGGTCCCGACCTCTTTGTGTCGGGCAGAGGCGTACGACTGGGGCACACACCACAACACCCGCACACATGCTCCTGCATCAATTCTCTCTTTTCAAATGAATTACAAAATAACAAGATTCTATTTAGCGGCGCCGCTATTTGCCAGGCAATTCTCACAGCATTAGGATTCAGAAAAAGAAAGAATCGTTGTGTGAACAGGACTTAAATACTCTTTAAGTTTAAGCAATCCAAAAACTTTGGTAGTTTCTAAAACAACTCAGATTCCACTGTACTATTGTAATTTATTGTACTTGTTTGAAAATTAAAATAATTAATATTTTACATATTTTTTTATTTAAACATTATATCGTTGAAAAGAGAAAAAAATCTAATTTAATAATATGAAACTCCAATATGGCATCCATTAAAAACAGTGAGTTAATTTGAAGCTATAGAGTGTGTGAGGCAGCCACACCCGAGTGACGTGACAGTGTGGAGTTAGGTTTGGCAACGTCGCAGGATCATCCCTTTGTCTGCAGCTCACGATGTATGTGTCTGGCCGGGGTCGGCCGGGGCCCTACCGCCGTACCGTACACCCATCTCTGTCTGCCACACTGTGTACCCGTGAGCACAACTAGTTGTTGATAAAGTGATATCATTACAAGGTGATGTCACCGGAAAGTATTTTATCATTTCCTGTTCTATGTTCTACGAAAACCATTCTCACTTTATTTTAAAGCTATGTTTACTAATTTAAGGTGAACATTGCTTTGATTTATCAAGTGGCTGGTTTTTGAGTTTGGTCTTTGTATTTAAGTTTAAAATAATATTCTTAGAAGCAGTCGAATGCAGCCGAGCTGAGAGCTGAGAGCAGACGCTTGTGTTTGTAGCAGGGGGGTTAAATTTAGCAAGGGCGCCGCCCTAACGCATGCGTTTACCGCCAAACAAGACAGGGGTTCAGACTTCTATCAACTTTCATTTCATAATATTCCACTGGAAAATGGCGCCCAGCGTCCCACTAATCACCATGTATCTAAAGTTACCTACAAAAATAGTATACTGTGTTATTAGGATTAAAAGTGACACTTTGTTTGACGAGCATTAATTTTGTAATTGCGAGGCGAAGCGTAGCGTAGCGTAGAATTAATAACAAAAACGTCAACTTTTAATACTAAAAACAGTATTAAAAGAACCAACTTTTAAGACGGTTGAAGAAAAACATTATTTCTATTTGAGTAAACAATGTAATTTTTCTGTGAGATATAGCAGCATTCTATATCACATAAAAATATTGAATTTTATCATAATTTTGGGCTTATTGTGAAAATAAATACATCTTCTTCGAAACTATTTACCTAATAAAAAATATAATGCTAGTCGTCAGTGCATCGGTGATGCAAGACAGTGTTTTGTCTTTGTGGAAAGCTCTAAGCTCGGGCAACAGATGTGGGCAGATCCAGTTACCCGCGCGCGATGTGATTTTGTTTTAAGACTCTTTGTTCCAGACAGCCCATTGTTTTTTTTACTGCGGCTTCAAGGGTAATTTAACACTGAATATGTGGGTGGTGGAAGGAATACACATTCAACATTTCATTACAAATTAATTAGTTTGATATAAATGCTGCAGACAGAAAAGCTCCAAGTTCCGTCCGTTGTTGCAATGATGTAAGATGAAACATGGATTGATAAGCTATTAGCACGTTGCACATCCCTCGCACTATACGCAGCTATACCAAGGCTTTCTTTCTATATAAGATCTCCTCATTCTAATTGCACTCAAATATAAATCATTCACGTCTCTGTGAAAAACAAAATCAATATAACGCATAGAGCACCCCTAACTTCCAATCCTCCCCTAGCCCTAGCAACCGTCAGTAGCGTCCGTCACAAGGGGGAATGCAGTTAGGGTAGGTTAGGCTGAACCAAACATCTCTACTCACCAAGATGAACAAATTTATTTTTTGACAAAAACGTTAGAATATATAGCATGATTCACAACTTCACGCATTTCTTTTAATGGCAGTACTCAACTTACTGATCATGGAATAATATTTTTTTTAATTTGTAAATTTATGAACAGTTTTCACAAGAAGCACATTTTGGAAACCACAGGATTGTTGATTTTACAATGGATATTTTGTTAACTAAAATGTAATAAAATTTGATTAATAGTGCTATGGTAAAAATAGTAAATTTATGAAATTCCATTTAAGAACATTTATCCAAAACTGTTTGATTAAAAAACCTGAAAACAAAAATTATAAATTATGAAAAAATTCTTTCAGTTATATGACATTAAAATATATGCACAAAGTAGTGAACAATCCAGTGTACACCTTTTTATCCACGTAATGTACGGTGGTAAATAATGTAATGTAATCTTGTAAATGTAGGATGGAATGCGGTTATCATGTTACTTTCTCCAGCCATCCTAGTAATATTTATTATTATAATAAACCATTAAGTAACCATGAAAGTTACTGACTAATAATCATAAATATTAAATTGAATAATTGTATTATTACGACAAACTGTTGCAACTGTACTTAACCCTCAATTAAAATAGAAACCAAGCGAACAATACAATTTGTTTCCTAAATACAACATTAACAGTTTCTCAATTTCAGACTTTGAGTTAGGGTAGTTCTTGGAGGGAAAAGAAGGTTTCTTTGTGAGCGATCACAAGTCACACCCTTAAAGGGATGAAAAATGATTGTGCAGGTACCACCAGCCCTTATGGGAAAAGAAAACTTTGACGGTTACAAAGAATTTGTTAAATTAGAATAAGAAAGTAATTTTGGAATGGTTATAAAGCGGAAACAACAGTTATTAATTGGAGGAAATTTCACTTAAAATAAAACTTTCATGAATATTTTACAAGCCTATAGAATAATAATTGAATGAAGTGAATCCCGGCCCTAAGGTCCAACCTTACCTGGTCATAATTACACTGTACCTGGTAGTAAACCCAGGTAATTTGATGATTTTTTACCGGGTTCCGTACAGTCAAACCAGTTCTAATACATTTCGTGTAAAGTTCAAATCGAACAAGGCAATAAAGAAATAATGCTGTACAAATTGAAAATTGCAAAGTACAAATTCAAATCTATCATTCATGGTTTGATCAATAAGAAACACGAATGGAGAAATAAACGAAAGAATAAAAGCAAAACTGCAGTTTGGAAACTTTACAGGCACATGTAATAGCTGTTAATATTACACATACATACGAGTATCTTGCACGCCTATCCATCTTGGGTAATATAACAAGAATATTATGCGATTTATATATAGGCATCGAGGATGTTCCTAAGTGACGAGGTGAAACCGAGTCTCTTTTAATCGCATATCAAAAAATCTGCTGTGGCCAGTACACGACCTCTGGCTTAATTCTGCTTATTCTACTAATCTAATAAATAGTTTTACTTACATTTTAATAGTTTCATGTTCATGTAATATGTAAACGATAATGTATACCAAGATACAAGCAAAAAATGTCAACTGTAATGTCACTGTCATAATAATTCAAAATGTAGAAACAAATTTCATATGTTCATGGACAACAAGATAATTTCAAAAAAGTAGAATATTAGTTGCACTTTATTTTATTGTTAAATACTACCAGATTCAGCAAATTGTATTTAAAATTATCTGTACCCATAGATAACTATATTATCTTTTACTTTTAATTGCAAAAATTGTCATAAATAAATAATGTACCAATATATTTAAGGAAAACTATATCAAGCTTCAAAAGGTACTACTTCCGGTTTGCGTATTTCTACCAAAATCTTATCCGGTGTTAAGATCCTTATTAAAATCTTAAATATGAAACTTGGTTATTATATAGGTTTAATACCTTTTAAGTTATCGTGGACGAAAAATCGTCACATACGTCCATACATACATACGCACACACACGCAGACATCATCGTGAAAATATTAAATTCGTATTCTAGAGACCCTAAAACGTGCTTACCAAAAACTCATACTCGAAAATTTTGACCCATTACAATACCTCTCTTATAGAATATGAGGCGAGAGGTAAAAATCTACAATTTTATCTGTCATGTAAAAATAATTATGGATGATATTTGAATGTTATTATGTGGTTGTTGTAACGTATCAAGTTCGTACAATGAATGCATTATAAGTAACTAACGTGTATTATAAGTACTAATTAATATATTATGTTGCTTAGTAAATATTGAATATGAAAAGGTTATAGTTGTTATAATATTGGATGATATAGTATTGTGTTTGAATTCTATTCCGCTCTATTTGCTGTGTCTATTCTTTGACGTAATTTTTGATCATGACATTCTTGTAAACTAAAGAGTGAAAGTGTTTTGTTGTGTGCCAACTAAAGAGCAGTTTTTCTGCACTCGATCCGATACGACAACGAGTACGAAATCGAATTTCTCTCTCTGATTCTGATTATGTAATTCATATTAGCTGTTGTTGTACCATGTGAGAATTTACATAATTTCAATCATTCCACTACAAGTTGAATAGTTCAATTAGTGCACAGTACAATCATTACGCATTGTTCTAACTTTGGTGAAGAACAAAAAAGTGAAATGAATATCAAATCGTCGCTCTACTCTAGTAATTGCTAATAAATTAACTGCCTGAATATATTACGTTGTGTAACTTTCAAAATTGCACCGCATTAAAAATTCATCACGACATTTTTGCGCAAAATACTCTGTTTACATTGTAAACTAGTTAATTAGATTTTTTACTTCCTAACCATCCCTTGTAAAAGTGGAATAATTTCTATGTTAGCCATGAACCAAATATGAAATGAAACTAAGTAAGATTTTCTCTTTGAACCTTCACTGTGAGCTAAGCAAGCAGTTTGAGTTAAGATTCATTAAGTTGGTTGGTTCTATAACAGGAAAACTCAATGAATATCCTTGGTGGCTATGAAACGCCATATTGTAATGTTCCTGTATTGCTACATGGCGTGATGCACTTATAAGTATGCATTCGCTATGTGAACGGATTCAGTAAGATTATATCAACAAGCTATCACCAAGTATACAAACAGGTATACTGAATACAATATTTTAATTATTTTATATACCCAAGTGGTTCAACTGTTGACGAATCTAGAAAATGTTTCTTGGTTTGTTTATTTTTCTGATTTGGTTTTATTCCTTCCGCGTTCATAAATAATTCAAATGCTACATCTATATGTAGGTCAAAATACATCGCAAAAATACCTTAAGTATATCACATATCACATATTCATATTATAACCGAAATAAGATCAAAACATTTGTAATTCTGATTCAGAGCTCGATCATAGAACAAACACACGATAACTGAAGATAAAGTAGATGAAGAGTGTTTTCTCTATTTTAAATTGCAAAAGGGCAGGATTGAAGTGAAGTTTTCTATTCCATTCCCTTTCCCATTACTAGGAAACCAGCCCGAAACTCGTACTTTGTCGCATCCTAGCAATGCAATATCATTTTGTAACATACTGTTTTAGTAAACATTTAATACAGAAAGAATGGATCTACAAATTTTATAAATGAATTTCTGTCATGAGATATAACCGAATAAAGTTTGCATAAATTAGAAATTTTTAAGATTTTTTTTGGAATTTCTATACAATTATTTTAATTAAAATTTTAAAAAGGCACAACTGTTAATTGTTTCTTTAAGTATATAATCTTTGTTACCATTCTTGTACTGACCACAAACACTTGCAGCGTTAGTAACTATCACGGTGTATGCAAGATGGCTGCCAAGGGGAGCCACCTTTTGATTGGGAAAAATGAGACAATAAACAATTGGAACAAAAATACAAAATTGACAGATTGACAACACAAAATAAAAGATCTTCTCGTGTAAATAGGAAGTGTTACGTGCCTAATTGTAAGACGGTTTACAAGTGATTGAAATTCATCTCCACTGGATGCTGCGTGAATTTGACAGTTATTTAGAATTCGGGTAAAATGAGCGGTGAACTAGTCAAGTTCGCGCAATGAAATGATGTTGAATACAGGTCTGTGTGTAGTCATCAGATAGGCGCGAAAGCAACAGAATTAAATCCCGCGTGTAACACGTTCCCTTCGACGCCTTCACGAAATGTTTCTTCTTCTGAGTCTGACGAATGCTACAAATTAATTCGGTAATCAAAAAACTTTCCTGGGCCGCCGGCCGCGTTCATCTCGCGAAGTGTAATTAAATGTAGCTATTTACTTTAGCTAGCGCAGCGGTTGTAAAACGTTCCTGTTCTGCGATGGCACGAAGTCAGCCCATCAGAGGTTAAATAGCATTGATCTCAAGCTACAAACAAACAATAGCAGGCGCGATGAGCGCTTGACGCTTGTCTCACACAATGGCCAAACTAACCCGGCCGGTTTATAATGTGGATGTAACCGGTTACTTATTCTGTTAACTTACTTACATCAGCTTTACAATATACAGAATAAGTTAGCGGTTACATCCATTATAAACCAGCTTTTCATTCATGCTTCTGAATCCCGAAAAAATATATTTACTGTTTTGAAGCTATCAGTAAATTTAAAATTCTTCTTTTCCAAGGCTTATTGAAGATTCAATAGGCTATTTGCATGTTATAGAAAATGAGATTTTTAGACGATCTCTACAAAAAATAAAATGACGGCAGCAGCCTACTGAAGACAGCTGAAAATTTTATAAACTAGTATTATTATGGTATGGTTATATCGTAATTATGAGACCAAATCAACATGAAATGACAGTAAAAATATCATTTGATTGTTTTAAAAAGTTATAAATTATGTTTTTTGTAGTCGTCTAAAACTAGCGTTCATGACTCGTTCGAAAGTACCTAAATATGGTATTGCTCGGGTGTTGTTATACCTCGTTCGTTAGACTTTACACTCGTACAATATTTTTCACTTTTGATTCTCGTTCTCAAATATATTATTTTGTTACTGTACCTAATGTTAGATGGAAAATATAAAGTTTATTTTAAAAATATTATGTTTTTTAGTAGGTAAATTAAGAAAGACATTTTGCTGCGACGTTATTATTTTGTATAGCAGAGATGAAAGCATTCTACTTCACATATAAAATATTCAACTTTCATTAATAATTTTCGGGCTTATTAATAAAAATTTAGTCTAAATAAAAAATACGGGTCCCAAGTTTGTATCCCTTTTTCACAAATATTATTTGCAAGTAACCAATTTAGCGGCATCACTTTTTGACAGGCAATTGTTACCAAGATTATTTCTCTCAAAATTAAGAAGCATGAAAGAATTCATAGGTGAGTGGTGTAAAAAGCAGTGAAAATGTTGTGTAAAATGGTTTAGTTTCACAAAGAAGTGAATTTGTGTAATGAGTGCGGCCCTGGAAATGAGTAGAGCGTGACGCGATGTCCTTGGTTCGCCAACGTTCCTCCTCGGACACTGACCACTACTAACTTCTACAATATCCAATACCTCATCGCCTCCGTCTCGTTTCCATATTTCATATACAATTCACATGTAAAAACACAGAGTCACAGCACAGTCCACAAAGGTAACGTAACAAACTAATTATAAAAGCTCTGATGAAAAGCGCGTTTCGAATGAAGCTCATAAACTATTTACAGAATACGTACACACAGGATATCATAAATGAAAACAGTAATTAAACATTTAACTCCAAACAATCAACTGCAGGAAGGTGTATACTGTTCGAAATTAAATACTAAACAGTAACATTAGATGATTCACTACGCACTCATAATAATAAATGACAAATCGACGACAATTCATTACCACTAATTAAATCATTTGTTGACACTCCACATTTACATACAATCGTTTTTATTATTCAACAGAATCTTTTGCTTTTTTAACCGTATGATGATGAGTAAAGCCTGTCTTACAGTATACTTTTTTACCTTCCGCTTACCTGTAAAGGAAGGTATTGGAATCATGCAAAAAATCGGGTGGTGAATTTTTAGTGGATGAGCACGAATTAGGGTCCTTACAACTCATTTTTGATAGTTTCACGATGATGTCTGTATGTATGTGTGTGTGTATGTATGTATGTGTGTGTGTGTGTGGTCAAGGGGTGTTAGTCGCATAACTCAAATATGAATTACCCGAAAATTTTGATATTTGGTATTTAACATTTGTATTTATTTATTTATTTATTTTCAAATACACTGTCCGAACAGGTAAACCCAAAAATTGGACAGGAACAAAATAGTAAAATAATAAGTAAACTAATGAATACACAACGAAATATAGCAATAATTATATAAACAAGAAGGTACATGAGGCATATCTAAATACATTACAAAAAAAAAAACATAATACTGAAGAAATAATTATATAAGTACAATATAAATTGAAATAACTTTAACACAAACCGTAACAGATCATAATCATTTTAATTAATATGTTCAAGATTTTTAATAGAATTTAAAGTAGCGTTAAATATATCAATATCGCTTTCTACTTTTTGGTATAAATCGTACATTTGACAAAGAGGAGAATGCAGTAAGTAATTAGTACGAGACATAGGTGGATGGAAAGTTTGACGACTGCGTGAATTAAAAGATGGTACACGAAAATTGACTAAACTAAGGGTTAATGGATCATCAATCAGATTGTGTAGCATTTTGTATAAATGAATAAGTTGAGCTTTATTACGTCTGTCACTTAATTTAGTAAAGTTAAAAAATTCTAGTAGGTAATCATATGATATATTGAAGTCTGGATAAACATGGTTTACTTTAAAATATAGATATCTTAGGAACTTTTTCTGTACTGACTCAAGTAGTGAAGTATATGTAGTGTAAGTAGGATTCCATATAACTGAGCAATATTCAAGTTTACTACGAACATATGCATAGTACAAAAGAATAATTGGTTCAATCGAAGAAAAATTGCGAGATTGACGTATAATAAATCCCAACATTCTATTTGCTGAAGATGCAATGTTGATTATATGCAAATTTAAAATTGATTTGGCTTCAAAAGTTACACCAAGATCTTTGGTTTGTGTACAACGTATTAAGGAAGTTCCAGACAAAGAGTAAGAAAAACTGATTGGATCTTGTTTGCGTGAAAATGAAATAACCTTGCATTTGCTAACATTAAGATCAAGTTTATTATTCTTACACCAATTTGATAATTTGATAAGATCTTCTTGCAGTAACATACAGTCATTAAAATTAGATACAGAACTAAATAGTTTAAGATCATCCGCAAAAAGAAGTTTGAAGTTAGATAGAACAGATGGTAAATCGTTTATAAATAGAAGAAATAAGAGTGGTCCAAGATTAGAGCCCTGAGGCACTCCGGAAGTAGCGTGGAAATCAAAAGAATTAGTGCCAAGATAATTAACAAATAAGAAACGGTTATTCAAGTAAGAAGAAATCAGTTCAATTAAGCAAGAGGATAAGCCAAACTTGTGAAGTTTTTCTAAAATAATGTGATGATCAATGCGATCGAACGCTTTGGAGAAGTCGGTATATATAACATCAACTTGTTTACCTGCATCTAAAGATGTAAGAAGAAACTGTGTGAAATATAATAAGTTAGATGATGTTGACCTACGTTCAACAAAGCCGTGTTGTGAAACAGAGATAAGATTATGTACATGATTATAAATAGTCCTATACAATATATTCTCCATTATTTTACTGAAATTGCTTAAAATTGCTATAGGGCGGTAGTTTATAATTTCTGAAAAGTCGCCAGATTTGTGAATAGGTACTATTCTGGCTTGTTTCCAGACTTCTGGAAATGTTCTAGTCTTTAACGATAAATTAATAATGTGATATAAAGCTGTAGTAAACGGAGACGAGCAATCTTTAATTAAAAAGGAAGGAACTAAATCAGGGCCCGATGACATTGAATTTTTTAGCTTTGTTATAGATTTGACAATATCATCCTGCGAGATGTGAGAAAGTGAGAGAGTGTTATTGTAAAAGTGAATTTCGGGTGAGTTAGAAATGGGGTTACTTGGAACTGAAACAGAGTAAACACTTCTAAAGTAATCAGCGAAATTATTAGCTATATCAGAAGGAGTTGTTAAACTGATATTATTATACGTCATACTTGTTGGACAAGATTTTGTATTTTGTTTTGATTTCACGAAGTTCCAAAAGTTGTTCGGATCATCTTTAATTCTTAATTCAGTTGATTTAATATAGTTATTGTATGCAGTTTGAATATCAGCCTTAATTTTAGTTCTAAGATATTTAAATTTTTCATAGTAAACAGAGTTATTATATTTTTTATACAATTTGTGAAAGTGTGATTTCTTTTTTATATCATTTTTAATTTGATTCGTGTACCAACTAGGGTAGGATGAGGTTTTAAAGGGTCTAGAGGGTACACACTCGTTAAAGAAATTATACAAAGTAGTGTAAAAAAAGTTGCAAGCAATATTAACATTATTAAAAGTTTCGAGTTGATTCCAATCAAAAGCATCAATTAACGAATATAATCTGGGAAAGTTTGCATTTTTAAAATCATATTTTAGACCTACAATTTTATGTTGAATTTTGTTTGTAAATTTCATTGGTATGTCTATAACAAGAGCAGGATGATGATTATATTCAATGTTAAATAATAGATCATCCGCTCGTGTAACAGAGCAATCATTACAATTTGTTATAACTAGATCGAGAATTCTATTATTATAATTTCTTACATTGTTAAACTGTTTGAATTCAAAGAATTCTAGGAAATTATACAAACAATTGACAATATTTGTTTGAACATTGCTACACAAATCAGATATGTTGAAATCACCAATAATAATACATTTAGCATTAGTATATAAAAACGGTAGAGATTGAATGAATTCAAATATAGCTGTATAAGTGTGAAAATTACTCGTAGGAGGAATATAAATATTAAAAAGATATATAACTGAGATATCAGAGTATATTTTTACACATAAAATATCAACAAGAGGAGGTATAGTTAAATTAAATTCATTAAGATTAACTTTGGTGGCGTTTAAATTACTTTTGATAGCCAGTAAGACACCACCACCACGGGAAAGACCCGTAGCTTCAAAATTGCGATCAGTTCTGAATATATTATATGAGCTATCACTAAATTCGGAATCGCTAATATCATTATGGAGCCATGTTTCAGTAAGTGCTATTATATTATAGCTAGAAGAAATCATGGCTGTATAAATAATGTTTAGTTTATTTTTAACGCTTTGAATATTTTGATAGTAAATATTACAACTAGTATTTCTAGTAATATTGTTGATTCGTGAAATATTTAGTTTTTTGCTATGTACGGAACATCATTGCGATATTTTATACGAATATTATTTTCGCCTTCAGATGTTCGTTTATCTAGCTCAGCTTTAATTTTTTTATAATAATCAGTTTGCAAACGTGTTTTATCGCTATTAATATACATATCATCATATTTATTGAAAAGTCGTAACTTTTTAGCATTAAGAATAAAGGCTTTTGCAGTATCACAGTTATCAAAAACTACTTTGACTAGGCGTGGCCTAACATTGAAAACATTGTCGTCACCATTAGCGATGTCACTAGTGTTGGTGTTGGAGGAGCTGGTGCTGGCGCTAGCAGTGGCGATGCTTCTGGGGCTGCCCAGACGATGTACCCTTTTAATGACTAGCGAAACTGCTGGAATAATGTCCTTGGCGATTTCTGATACTTTAGTAGAGAGGTTTTCGTTATTTTCTTCCGGTAGGCCACGAATAATAATGTTCTTTTGACGAAATTGTCTGTCACTTAATTCACTTATTACTTTATCAACAATGTTATTAGTTTGATCTTGTTTTAGGTTTTTTATTTCGTTTTGAAGATCGAGAATAAGTTTTTTCAAGGAAGCTATATTATCAGAGTCTTTGAGACATAGATCACAATAAAAGCGTACGGATCTGGATGTAGTGCGCGTGAAACGATTCGCGTCCTCTGGAGTGAGTTGAATACATGACAGATGAGTTAATCTTTTGCAACCATCACATGCAATAGATTTATGAATGTCATTTTTTGCTGGTTTATTGCAATTTGGACAATTTGAACTCATTCCGATACGGAAACGAACGAAAATACACGATTAAAAATAATCTTACTGTTGGACAACAACGCAGTAGAGAGGTCAGCGTGCGCACACAATAAATTTGTTAATTAAATTATCACAATTAGCTACCTCTTGAATTTATAGGATTTTGGTCTTTATTGCACTATTGAACACATATCACTGATTTTAAATTGGTTAAAATATAGATTAAAAATAATATTCAAGTGATAAATAATATTCCAATGAGTGCAGTTCACTGTTACAATTTCGTACATAAACACTTGTAAATTAAAACACAGAACTAATCCACAAAAATATGAAATTAGTATACGCACATGTGAGACACAGCTTAGCGGTATTATTATTATGTTTATTATGTATATAAATTGGAAGAGCTCCTTAGATTTTGGTACAAATATCTTTATCGGAAGTGATATTTTTTGAAGATTGAAAAGGTTAATTGTCAAAATTGTATATAAATTTGGAAAAATATAGTATTTATTTGTAATAAGAATAAGAGGAAAAGTTATTTGCAACTTACGTTATAAAAAAATTGTCTTTATCTGGTAGCATTAAAGAACTGCAGTAAAATTTAAAAAATAAATTTATCAAATAAAACGTTGATATCTTATAATGTTATAATCCATGATCGGTTGATTTTTGTTTCTCCGTAAAAAATATTGACAGGTGAGACGGGTGACAAGTTGGCATACTAGCGCTATATAAATCCTAAGTAAGATATTAAATGTAGTAATTGAACGGAGGATGGCTTCAACACAGCAGAGTTTTCCTGTGAATGAATCTTTTTATTCAGGTGATGCAAATTTCTGTGTTTGAATATTTTAGATTTGTATTTGTATATTTTAAATGGGCACCGGATTGTACGTATACATTTCTGTTGAAAGTCTAGATATGGCGGAAGGTTGTGTGATGGCCACGTCAGATTTTTCTTTTAAAATTCAAAATATGATAATGTAATTCACGAAAATCTTCATCCAAGTTTAGCACATTTTGCGTTCCCAACCTTCTGTACATACATTGACATCAACAATCAGAAGCGACTCCGGGTTCTTGACTTCTTCATATTACACAATATCATTCATAAGGTTTACCTAATGATTTTTAATTTTTTTTTGTTATTTACTTTTTCCATTCAACAAAGCGTCAAAATTACAGTTTAAAAATTGAGTAACATTGTATAAAACTTGGATGTAAAGCTAGATTCAGAGCTTCCCAATTATAAGTATAAATGGCTAATTTAACCAACTAGCGCTCAACGTTCACATTTAATTGAAATTAGATTTTTGTGGAAGCACTGGTTGGTTAATTTAGCATTTATACTTATAATTAGGTAGGTTTGAATCTAGCTTAATTCTGGACAAAAAAAATCAGAAAAGTTTCTAAAATAAAAAAATCTGACGTGGACACCACATGACTTCCTTGTACGCCTTGTGTGTTCATACTTTTCTTAATAACTAAAATGTAGAATAATATAAAAAATTATTTTAACTTATTATACTAGTATACTCACAAATATATTTTAGTCATTTTATTTAAACTGCAGAAGAAGATATAAAGCATATTTTACTATTGTCACTGTCATGTCATAATCATTTAAATTTTACGTAGTAACAAATGTTAATCGATCATGGACTACAAGATAAAGAAATACTAAATTATACATATATACTTTAATTATTCCTAAATAATACCAGATACAAAAATATTTATAAAATACCGATTTTAGGTAATAATCACATAATCTTTCATTTAAAATAAAAAAATTTGTGTTAAATTAAATATTTATCGAAATATTTTTTAAAAGTACTACTTCCGGTTTATAGATTGAAACCAAAAATAGGAGGTGCACAACTAGATGCTATAACAGTCCTAAATACAAAATTTCAACTCTCTACGTCTAACCGTATTTGAGTTATGCGACACACATACGTCCGTACGTACGTACGTACGTACGTACGTACGTACGTACGTACGTACGTACAGACGTCACGTCGAAACTAGTCATAATGGATTCAGAAAAGGTCAAAACGGATATTTCCGTCAAAATCTGAGAACCGAAATTTTTCGCGATTACAATACTTCCTTACTTCGTACAAGGAAGTAAAAAGTATAATGTAAAACAGGCTTTAAGGTTGGTTTAATGGATGTAACTGGTAACTTATTCTGTATTCTGTCAAGTTTAACAGAATATGGACTAAGTAAATGGTTAGACCAGCCTTCAGTGGTTTTGCCATCGTTTGACCTGAAATGACCGCATGTATGTACGTTCACTTACACTCCCACACACACACACACTTGGTACTACTCTGTACACTGAAGCGTGATTTTCTGACGCCAACTACTGATTTGTTTATAAGAAATAAACCAAGAATGATATCATAATTGTATCAGCTTATATTGTTTACTAACAATGTTATATTTTTGTGATAAAACACCAGATTATATGTACAAGAAAAATAGTCAAATATGCAGAAAATATGCTTCATAATATGCAGTCATATTTTACAAATAAATATAAAACTATATGCAATAATTAATGAAACTGAAAATAATGTGTTAATATGATTATATCATTCATAAACATTATTTTAACGAGGGCATTATTTAATCTTAAAAATTTATTATTTTACCTAAATGTCAATTGAAAGTTTCAAAATATGCAATTGGCTACTTGCATGGTATTGAAAATGAGATTTCTAGTAGGTACATAGTAGTAATGTTAGGTCGAAAATATATAGGTAAAAATAAAAATTTTATTAAAAAATTGTTGTTTTTTTAGTAAATTGAGAAAGAAAATTTTATGTGGTCATTATCTTGAACAAGAGGAGTGAAAATACGTGTCCTAAGTTTTAATCTTTTCTTTAAAAATATTTAATAAAAAAGTCATGCAAGTAGCCCATATGCACAAAGTTGGACTATATTTTTTCATGAAACGCAAGCATTTGTAAACAAATTAGCAATAGGCTCAATAATGTATAAAATATGCATATAATCCGGTCTCAAGATAAGTAGACGAGACAGTTTGTTAACAAAGCGTATTTAAATCAGTAAAACTTTTGTTTAGTAAAAACCCTGTGACGTCATCTCTGGGCGAAGGTAGCGCTCTGTGAAGTCAACGAATGACGTTTTTTGTCCGTCTCTTTTGTAAAGTTTTTGCGATAGTTTTTGCTGGGGATTTTATTTGGTTTTTTGTTTCGTATTAATATTGTTTGAACACGGTACGGCTTCACCCTTTTCAGAACTGAGGGCTTTTTAACAAAAATACCAACTCTGAAACATGAGTCTCACTGTCATTTGAATATAAAGTTAGTGAAATGAAAGTACGAGTACTCGCTGCTGATAGATAATTAACGTTCGTGAATTTGGACGTGTGATGATGGGTAATTAGTTTTAACTAAAATTAGGCAAGAAATCACTTTCATCCTAAACCTAACGAATTTACATTCAAAAAGAGAAAGGCTAATCTATGTAAATATCAAATTATATGTAGGTACCTATATACGAGTAGCATGCACCCTTTTCATTTATTCAGACAGTTTAGTTTCATTAAATTTTGAATGTACCTACTACATATATTATTAAAATTTTACTAATTTATTTTCACAATAATTTTGATAAATGGTTTTTGGCCTAAAATTTAATAAAATGAAAATAAAATGATGTATTTTATAACTATAAATTTTGAATTTCTTGAAAAATGTAAATAAAACAGAAAATATTAATCAACATGAAGTGAAGAATTGGACCCAAAAACAAGAACCTGAAACAGAAAGAAAACTATATTAGTAACTTGAAGTGAAAAATTCAATAAAACCTTTCAAGGACTACTCGTCGAACCTGAAACATAAAACAGAACATTATTAGTACACATGAATTGACAAATATATACGACGATACTCTCCGGTGAGAGTCTTCCCTACCTAGCTGTAATCTACCTGCCTAGTGACATGCTATGACAACCGAACCGGCACCGGTACCGGTTAAGCTAAACCGCGTAACCGCTCCGAAACCGAACGCCTGACCCATTCGCGCACCCACCAAATTTCGAGCGCAACTACATAGTTTTGTTTGGCGCATTGAACCTGAAAACCGAATCAAATTCGCGAGTGTGGCACGGATAAATTAATTCGACGAAGTATTCCGGTATCATTCGATACTACCGCAGTTGTCACTATACTCCTTTGACGAGCTGGTTATAGTTTCATCGCTATAACGAGCTCGTTTTAGAAGTATAGTGGTAGTAGAAGAGCCCGCATGACCCCGGGGCCGGTGCCTGTTCGACGATGATCTTTTAAGTTTAAAGATCATTATAAAAAATCGCGGATTGCGGCGATCTGAGATATTTTATTAATTAACAGGACTTGACAATGCCTACCTAATCTTAAACACAATAATTTTTGTGTTTAAGCCGAACGAACAACGACGACGGATTCACGAAAAAAAACATGACATGTGCCTTCCTTGTAATTGCTAAATAACTAAAGTTTAGTTATCAGAATATTAAGTACAAGTTTCTGTCTTTCCAGCGTTTATGTGAATTTTATGTGCCTTTAAAAAACAAAATTAATTTAAAATTAGTGACTAGTTATAAAATACCTAAATATTTTAATAGACACATAAAGGTCACTGTAAAACCCCCATTATGCCCATGTCACACCTGTAATACTTGTATTATGTATGATGAAAATTGTCGTGTGTGACGAAAATCTCTCGCCTGGATGTAACACTTGTATGATATAAATAATATGAAAAATTATATAAATTAATTGGAGTAACAAACAGTTTCGTCTGATTCTGTAGGACGTGTATGACAGAAATAGCAGCGCTTCTATTTTTCGTCATACACAGGTTTGATCATACATGATACAGTGTATTATAGGTGTGACATGGGCATTACGTACACCAATATAAAATAATTAATTTTAGCAAACAATATTGAAAACAAATATGATGGTTAAATACGATGGGAATCTTTACGACAATTTAAAAGCTTAAAATCTAATCTTCATCTTGACTTCTTGTAATTCGGATTGGACTGGAGTCCAACATGGTACCTTGGAATCTTGATTTTTCATTCTTCAATATATTCACATGCAGCAACCCTGAAACCTATCACGATTTTTCCCTATACCCTGAAAAACTAACAAAACTAAGCTGAAAGAGAGCTGTAAAGAAAGGGGTTAGGCTGTGAACAAAATAATTAAGCTGAAAGAAACACACGATTAGTAAATACAACAGTGGCTAACCGCGGAGCTAAGAATACATTTGAGTACATGTGCTGGAAGACAGAATGGCTAAGAAAGAGGGACTCACTACTTAACCCTGAGGCTGCGTTCACTCAGGGCTTATCCTCTTCTCTGGAAGGGAAGACAGGCACACCTCGGGATCACTTAGTTCAGTTCAATACAGTCTGCACTGTTCACTTCACTCGCGTTTACTACTTTTACGGCACTTATTTTAAATACATTTTAAACTCAAAATGTTGCTACAATCAAAACAAATATAACCAAATGTGAATGGTGTTTTATCAATATTATACCCCAGCAAAAATATTTATGTAAATTAATGAAACAATAATTTATATCAAATTTGTATTTTATTTTATGCACCGATGGCCCTTATTTTACAAAATATAAATGGATAACTATTGCACTATTATAACATTTACAGGCATTTTGCTACCATGAACCAAAGAAATTATAAAAGATTGAGATTTGCAATGAGTTGATACAGGTTTGTACCAATTCAAGCCGTGTATTTCGTTTACTGTTCTTAAAATGTTTTGAACACAAAATTTGGAAAAATAATTTTAAAATATTATATTATAAAAATATGAGCATTATTTTATTAAATACAGGTATTATTTTAGTAGTTAATAAAATGAATAAATTTTTTAAAGTATCTATTTACTGGTCTATGGCCTATGATATGGTTATAATTTTACAAACACATTTCTGATATAAAAACTGCACCCCCAATAAAAGTAATTATCATTATCGATTCAAATAGTTAAACTACAGATTTTCATTAAGTTTTCTTATGACTTGAGAATATTTCCAATATTTTAGTTTAATAAAATAAATAAAAAGTACCTACTGGCCTCTGATATAGGGTTATAATTTTACAAACACATTTCTGATATAAAAACTGCACCCCCAATAAAAGTAATTATCAATATCGATTCATAAATAGATTTTCACTAAGTTTTCTTATAACTTGACAATATTTCCACAACAATTAGGTAAAACAATGAGAGTTTGACACTTCACGTAAAACAATACCACTGTTATAAACAACTGATACGCGCGCATCGCCACCTACACTTGCAGAGCCAAATTAAAATATGACATTTTTTATAAAAAACTTTACCCCCAATGAAACTAACTATTAATATAGATAGATCAATAGTTTAATTAATGAATTATACTAAGTTTTGCCATTAATTAACAATATTTGCACGATAATGAGACACTAACACTCGCGTTCAACATACAGGCATTTGTTTTTGTTTACTGATATTACCAACGTATGTCAAGTATAATTGCCAAATTAAAATATGAGATTTTAAGTAAAAAAGTTTACCTTGAATGAAAATAAATATTAATATTGATGCACTAATAGTTTAATTAACGATTTTTATTAAGTTTTGCTTGATTATTAGTTTTACATACTAATTATTAATGTAATTATTAGGACACTGACATTTGCGGCCAAAATCTTCTAAACACTAAACAATGGAGTATCGATATACGTAATGCCAACATTTAAAAAATTAATTTCTCAATATTTTAATCGGTCTCAATAATTTATAAATTCAAATTTTGCGGAAAGAAATTTAATTATGTAAATTTAATTTGCTGAAAATTAAAATGTTTTAAATAAACTGTTTGATACAAATGTAATAATTTGCATAAATTAATAAATTAATTTTCATAATATTTGATCGATGTAAACCAATGACTAATTATTCAATTTATCCAGTGCTTTGATTGTAGAAAGAAGCTGCGGGTTTTAATATAAAATGTCTAGATTTAGAGGACGAATTTTAATATAAAACAGTCTCTCTGTGCTTGGTCCTTGGTTGAATTGCTTGTAATGTAATTACAAATCTGCGGTAAAGTCAAGAGAATTACACAATTAAATCTACAATTACTGTGACAAATTCAGAAATAAGAAAGTGTCATAGCCGCCGGAATGAAAGAATTTACTAATAATCAAAAAACAAATCTTTTCTTTAGTGTTATTAAATGTAAGTTTAATTAAAATTGGGCGCGTCACGCGAAAATATCACGCGCACGTTTTCGAGTCACGTACAGAGACATAAATTTAATTATTTTATGTGACAGAACAGCGTTTTTACCGCCTTCTTTTTGCAGTTGCAGTTGGCGGAAGAATTATTGTTTTCTTATCACTACGGAATGTATAGTAAATTAATTAATTTTCTAATTAGTACGTAGTAGGTAATCAAATGTGGTAGGTATATTTTACGACTGAACGACCATAAAACATTGTTGTCAACACAAAATAGGATCCTCCACCATTTTTAATTGCTTTTTTATGAATTTTGATATTGTTTCAAAGTAATTACTTGTACTTTTTAATCTTCATTATTTTTGGAAAGCTGTTATTGTGACGAATATCTTCTCAAACAGTGGGTCAAATTTAAATACATAAAGTCAGGGTACGGGTACAAGATTTATCCAACATTGTTGGTTTTAGAAAAAATCGTAAGGGGTACATTGAACATAATCTGTCAATTCGTCTATTATTTTTAACCAACATTTTTATAGGTTTTTGTTATTTTGGTTGTGTTTTCTGGTTCTTAAAATGATTGAAAATAGAACTTGGATTTAGCTAAAAGGATTCCAAAGCTTGACATATTTTGTCAGACGTCATACACGTAGAAATAATTCAGAATAGGATAGATGTCAAAAAAGAACGCAATATTATGACGTATAGATGTGTAGCTATGTAAAATCTCAAATAATAATATTTTGAGGTCTCCTTTGAATGCTGAATTGCAGGTGTAAAACTAGCGACAGAATTTAATTGTTTTCTTATCATTACGATATATGTGAAGTAAATGAATTAATTTTCTAATTTGGCAGCAGTAGGTAATCAAATGTGGTAGGTAGATTTAACGACTGAACGCCTATGAAACCTTGTTGTCAATACAAATGAAGGATATTCAAAATTCACATAACTCACATAAGCATGTAGTTTAAAGGTTTACATTTATATAGTTTGAATACATCTAACTAAATACGAGCATTCACAGTGCTTGAAACTAGGACGTGTGAATGCTCGAATTTCTTAAACGTATATAAACATAACGTAAACAGTAGGTAAGGCTTTGAAATCTCAAGTAAAGATTGAAGTGATAAATTTGTGTCTGGTTAGTATTGGAATGCTTTGAATGTATGGAATGTTCGATTTGACGATATATATTTTACAATTCTAACGCTCGCTACTAAACGGTTAAGTTTTAAACTCATCAATCAAAGTTGTGCCTTTTGGAATTTTGTTAGGAAGTTGTAACGAAACTTGCGAACTTTACGCTTTTATTTTTATTCGCTGTTATTACATGACAGCTTCATTAACTTATTATTAATCGTAAATTTTCAACAAAATTTCTTCCCTTGGCAATCAATACCCAAAGAGGAGCACAGCGCTCGCTGGTTCATTAGATGCATCTTAGAGGCTGAGTGTATATAACAGGTTATGAAAGAAAAAGCCTAAACATTTTTTGTAAAAGGCCTGATCTTTTTATAACCCTTGAGAATAAAAGAAGAAATCAAACGAAACCGAGTAAATGAATAAGGGCGACTGCCACCTCCATAACCGTACGAAGTATTTTACCCTTTAACGTCTTACTGAATATACTACAGTACGTCTATGTCTTCAACGGTTGCTACGACCTTCGTACTAAAAAACAGGCTTCACTCAGCCACTCAGCTCTTTCTTTTACCAACCAGAAGCGTACGCCACACAACCACTACCCCACACACACACAACCTGTTCTTCAACTACTACAGAATCACACGAAAAATAACTCAAAGTTAAACCCTTCAAAACAGGCCTTAAACTGAACCGGAAAACTTTTCCGGTTTGTGATATTAACCGTTCCGTTTCGTCAAATACTACCATTTCTTAATTACAATTTTTTGAGAAGTTGTTAAATTATTGTAAGTATCTACTTAGGTACAATATACGTAACAATATAAAAATAAATGCACTGTTTTGAAACTATGAATGAATTTAAATTCTTTTCCAAGATTCATTGAAGATTCAATTTAGAATCTTGAAGAGTGTTTAAGAAATGATTTGAGATGCGAATGACATTTTTGTAATTATAATTTATTATTAGTAGAGGGTGGTGCGAGTGTAATATTTGATCAGGTTGATAAATTGTGTACATAGAAAGAATAATGAAAAGTAAACTGGTCTGAGGTCCGGGCAATTAGAAATCAATTATTTAAGGCCGGTCCAACTTTGATCGGCAACCCTCATTATGAAGGGTTCGATTGGGCAATCAGAGTGGCCTTGATTCAATATTTAAAACCTTTAACCAGAAGATTGCATACAAATATAAATAAAACTCTGTATTCAGCTAAAGCTAAATAAACGATGACGTGTGACCGCAAAGCTCGCGCCCTCTGACCCTTGGAGCTTAGAGAGCGCACTGCATTTTTCATTGTTTTCTTTTCCACGAACGAAAACTAAAGTGTTTTCCACTAAGACAAATAAGTAATAAGCCAAGTATTTCTTTGTTACAAAATGTTAAAATAAAAAGAAAGTACGAACAAATGTCAAGGCGGCCAGATTGTGTCATTTTTAGCTGTTGAAACATTACGTACTCCAATGAGAATGCACTTTAAAGCTCTTCTGCCGCGGCTGCATATTAGCGAGATATTAATATAATATTCCTTGTTCAAAATAATCCAAATAAAGCCTAAACTTTACCTCTCGATGCAAACTTACGTTTTACGTAGCAAAGTTTAAAGGTGAGCGTATACGTCACAACTTCCACTCAAATAAAACTACATCCTCCGATACTATATTTCCTCTACGACTATACGAGACTCTGCAATTTTAAAAAGGTAAAAAAACCACAACTAGAATCCTCCACGACATTTTCTTCTACTCGAACACAACATTTCCAGATTTTACCCAAGATCAGAACTATTTTTATGTCTAAATACGTCAGAAAAAATAAACAGTTTAAATGTAAACACATCCCAGATTGTCTACAAGTTATTTACAACTAACCTCAACATGTACAAATAAATACTTATCTCCTTCAAATACTAACATCTGACGTATAGTCATTTTCTAAATGTCATATTATTTTATTACACTCTATTTGGTAGAAACTCTGAATTGAAGTGAATAAACAACCTACTTGAATTCCACAGACTCCGTTTTGACAGATTGCATTGAATTCAATAAAAAACCCAATACTCTTCTTCAGTCTTAGGCCCTATTATATTCTATGAAGATTCTTTCAAGATTCTTGGAAAATGCAGGGTTTCGAAGTAATCTATAAATTATAAATTCTTCTTTTCCAATTTAGCGGCACCGAAATAGAATTCAGAATCTTGAAAGATTCTTCATAGTGTGAACAGGGCCTTAAATACTTGGACCCAATACCCTTCGTGAGTCCCACATACTCAGAACTGAACTAAATAAAGAACCTAATACCCTTTTTGAGTGAAATAAAATGATGTGACATTGTGTTTTATAATATGGCTGCTTAGAAATCTGAACAAATACTCGAGTATGTATTGCCGTGCACACATGCAATTATACACCGTAGATTTAGATTACATATATGATGATAACATGACCTATATACCGTGTGTGCTATAGATCCATGTTTAGGTTAATAATGTGCTAATAGAGCCACCTGGATGCAGCAAATCATATCACTGTAGGATTCTACGCTTATTTCTCTCTCGGTTTGTTCTTGTACACTTGGGAGACAAAAGCGTTAGTGTTAGAATGAGAGAGAAACAGAATGATAGAGCGAGAGAGACTAATTATGCGGTTGCAGCACATGTGCGGCTATATCAAGTGAAATGTTTCATATTCAAGATGGATATTAAAATCTGTACACTGTGCAATGCACTTCCATGTGACCTACTTGTGCACTTCATACACCAAATCAGCGCACAAAAACACAGCAGGAAGACTCATCTATCATTACATACACATACTAACTTCGAGTACTTATGTTAAAGTACATAAAACCAGTCTAACAATTTTTAAAATGCTCACGAAATTTCACAGATAAAGCAAAATTTCTAAAATTAATTTACAGATGAAGAATGGAAATAGGTTTATGCCGAGTTACATTTTCCAATAAATCTTTGAAAGATTGAATTAAGTGTGTGTAGTGTGATTGTAAAGAAGTCGACAGTGAGATGTAGTCCTGTAGCACTCGCACTCTAGATCTCATCAAGCAAATTACACACGTGCTACTAGAGTTAATGGAGTCCAAGTATTGACTCCGGGCATAAACCACATCACCGGACCGGAGAATAGGCCTTCATTACTGTACCATCAGGTCACACTGGCTCAAACTCTATCTCTCTCTGTTACTTTAACTTAGAGAAATCAACAAGAGTGATGCTCTACTCGTATATAGTACTATAGCCATACTTATATATTTCTTGGTTATTTATTATTATTTAAAAAGAGAAAACTAAAATAATAAAAAAATGTGTGAGGTAATTTTCTCGAGTGGGTGTCATCCCTTTTCGCCCACGCGTTTTATCCAACACCTCTTAATAACTGCTTAAATATTTATAAACCTAAACGTCGTTATTATAGTGACTTCCAACAAGCAAAGTAACAATGTATCCACTAGTGGGTATAATTTTGGTCAAAGTCACTAATCACCATAGTTATGATGCTTTCATTAAGAGGTGTTGGATAAAAGTATTAAACATTAACATTAAACATTTATTTAAAAAAACTGAAATTAGAACATTCAGTATTATGCATGAAAGATATGTATGTATGCATACATATCTTGACAAAATCACTACGAATTATTAATCAGACATTGTGTAAATAGAATATACATTAGAAAAAATGACGTCGTATACATTGATCTATGGTATAAATTTGACAGTACTGCATTGTATTGATATAGTATTTAGATAAGAATGGACAGATTAACATGTTTGCATTGTAAAGTAAACATTTTGTCATTTACAGCTCAACGCGAATTTCAGAGCGCTGCATAAAATATCCGCGTGGCATATGAACTTATACATAATGCAGTGCAAAGCCAACAATGTAAAGTTTACTTCACAAGTGTGTAAAGTTACGAGCTACAAAAATACTGCACTCAACACTGGTCACAGAACTTATACAATGCATTGATTACTTGTTACATTACATTTACATATTGCTAGTATGCAGTTTCAGCGCCTTCAAGCGCCACGGCATTTTTACATTAATTGATCACACATAAAGCCCTGTTCACACATGAACTCTTTGAGAATTCTTTCATGCTTCTGAATCTTAAAAAAAAAGAAATTCACTGTTTTGAAGCTACCTTTGAATTAGAAATTCATTTTCAAGACATATTGAAGATTCAATTTGCATATGAGACCTTTTGTTTGGTCTAAAACATAAATAAATTAATTTAATTTACTTGTTCAAATTGTTCATATTACCAAAAATTACTAAATTCTTTGACTATTGCTGAAGTAGGTACCAAAAAAATTCCGAAAAGTTGTCCTCATTGAATTAAACATTTACAAGTTAATTTATGTTAAATGTAAGTAAAAATGATATTATTTAAATAAAAAATTATACAATTAATTACAGAAAATGGTTATTTATAAGATTATGTGTAGTTCAAAAATTGAAAATCTAAACTGTTTGCATTAATTTGACGTTTCTTTATGGCGCACTGCGCTATAAAGTGGTTCGTGGGCTATAAAGTGACGTTTCACATGTACAACCAACAAAGAATACAATACAGTATACCAAACACCCTAAAAGCAGCACTAAACAATAACACAGATCATTTAAATAATATAATTAATTTTCTTAAACACATTAAAATATACGAGAAATTGTAAAACTACCAGTTAGACAACTTAAAAAATGTAAACCACTGTACCAGGAGCTAATAACCTAGTTGTTGAAGCTCTTTAATTTGTTAAATAATAAAAAAAAAGTGACGTTTATGTCAAAGAAGTTCGTGTATAAATATTAAGTTATGATAGGACCGTGCATTAAAAATTGTTTTTTAGTAAATTGAAAAAGAAATTTTGCTGTGACGTCATGTACAGGAGATATAGCAGTATTCTATATTACATCACATATTATTCAATATACATTAATTGTTTTTGGGATTAAATAAATATTAAAAAATACGGGTTCCAAGTTTTTCACCAAAATGATTTTTTCAAAATTCAGTAAGAATCCTTGTGTGAACAGGGCTTAATATAGAACTATACTGAATTTAGTTTAGAAATAATTGTTTGATGTTTCGCGCTTGTGTTAGAAAGTGTGTGTATATGTAACATGTAACAAGCATCTTGTAGCATAAGAAGAGTTTATGTGTCACAAACATTCCTCTTTTTTCCAACATTCGACATGACGTAAGCTGAAGCACATTTCAAGATGTTCCACTTACTCTAAACGTTCGCCTGCTACAATCATTTCACTCCTGAAATGTTACACTTTTATTTCTAACGGCCGCACAAAGAAATTACAATGCTAAGCAGCTTCAAATATTCACTGAATTAATATGTGTTTCCTCAAACAATATTTTCATTTTCATTCATGTGAAAATTTAACGATTCCTTTGTTTGAAAAATCGGATAACGGTTGAACGATAAAAGCAAATATCGTTATCGTCCTAAATATACGTGTTACGAAATCATTTCTGTATGTTTTTATACTGTCGAATATTAAGGCGGTTGCATTGTCAAATTATGGGTTTAATAAACATCAAATCAAATTGTATATCTGAATAACTAATTTTAACTCTTTTTGCATTTTGTAATACAGAATAATACATACATTTTTTAGGTGGCTATCACAAAAAATTATATAAATTTATATAATATCATATCATTTTAGGCTAATTAAATTATAGGAAATTACTTCTAAATTATATTACCTAATTAAAATATAATAAATTTGTTATTTAAAGAAACGAGCAAAACAATAGTAGTCATTTGGACATTATGTCAAAAAGTGACACTTTACGGATGTCAAAAAATGCAATAGCCACATAAAAAATTAAATTTAAAATTAATCAACACCAGTCGTCAATATGGCGATAAATAATACACAGTTTTCCTCATAAAATTGGTTTAAATAATAAGATTTTAACAAATAGTTCTAGAATAGTTGCCCTATTGTGCTTTAATGCCACTTCTTTAACTTTTAATAGTATTATATTAAAATACACATTAACTATTTATAAAATTGACCATTTAGCCACGCACATAAAATAATTGATGAGTAAATTTAAAAAAACTATACAAAAATGTCGTAAATATTTGAAAAATTTCAATTTTAATTAAATTCTGAGAAAAGTAAAGATAGTTTGAATGATTTGAACGATTAGTAGTCACCCACCTTAAGTTGTGCGGTTTAAATCCAATGAAACATGTGGAAGTAATGCACGGTGAGGCGATAACTAAACTTCAGCTAAGTTAGAAACTTTCCACAACTGAATTTCAACTGAAATTCGTTGATATATTCGCTCATACATTTATGATTGAATTGATTTTTAAAACTAGCAACTTTAATCCAATTACGCGGTGCAGTATTTGTTTCATTGCATCTATTTTTTAATTTGACACATGGATGGAGCCGATAAACTGTTCAAATTTGCTACATTCACAGAATTGTCACAGCACACGCGTTAGTAGTAAGCCCATGGCTGGTCACAGCCCAAAATATTACTCAAATTTATATACAACATTCATCACAAGTCGTAGAATTTGGATATAAATTAAAATTCATAGGTAACCATTGAAATAGCGAATATCGTTTTCTTGCATCTTGGTTTACATTATTGTTTACATATTACATGAACATAAAACTATTAAAATGTGAGTAAAACTAATTATTTAGCTAGTAGAATACACAGAATTAGGCGAGATGTCGTGTGCTGGCCACATCAGATTTTTCTCATGATTTGACAGATTTCCCTGACTGATACTGAAGTAACTAATTTGGCATTTGTGAGTGTAGTGAATGTTTTTTGTGAGTGAAATCCCTGTAGGGTCAAGTGCGTATGTTTATTGAATGCATGTTGGTGGGTTGTTATATATAATGCATGGTTTTTGTGCGGGTTCGTATCATTTGGTTTACAAGACACATGTGCGCATGTTATGAGCTCATCCGGTCCCAATGTTTAGCTTTCAGAACAGAATCAGAACCGTCTTTACCATTTACTGGAAAATCTCACCACACACAAACCAATCGCAAAATTCAATATTTAAATCATTTATAGTGAGGACTCACAGTATGTAACTTAATTAGGTAAAAGGCTTTAGAAAAATCTAACAGCCAACTAAAGAATTAAACCGTATTGTTTGTTTTATTATTTAATTACCAGGGTTCCATTCAATCTAATATTCTATGTATTTTCATTGTGAGGCTGCCACACTCAAGAAAATCTTGAAAAAAAATACCTACATTCAAAGAATCATTCATAGGAAAATTCAAATCTATTATTTTAAATTTAACATATATGCAAACACAAGAAGATACAAATCTAGACAAGTTATAATCAAAACCGAATATGGGACTCAATATGGTTTTAGTTCAGTTCAACCTATAATTTATCTGCTTGTGTCAAAGAGACAAACTCGTTTTCAGGATTTGCATCTTCCGGTGTTTGCATCTTCCTATGTTTGCATTTATGCCGAATCTAGAATTCTATAGTGCAGAAAGTAATTATTCGGGCATTTTATTATTAAAAGACCGACGTTTCGGCACACTCTTGTGTCAGCTTCAGGGTAAATTAATGAATAAATGAAATTACATAATAGTGTTAAACAAAAATTATATATATCCACAGAACACAGTGTAAATTTTTAAAAAAATATAAATTTTCACGTCTCATAGGAAAAAACCTAAAATTCTAGATTTGCATTTTCCTGGGAATGGTTTTTTTAATGCATACTTTATTTCGTATAACTTTTTCTGCGTATGAATATTCTAGAATTGTTCAATTTTACAGAATACAGATAAAGTAACAATTTAAGTAAATATTTTTCCAAATATTAAATTCCCCAAATCGTAGTAAGCAGACATAGTTGTTGTCTGTGTAGATTTTTCATCTGGGTCTGGGTTGTGAAGCTGAAGCATGTGGTTGTGTGTGTGTTAGTGGGTGGTACCAGACCGACAGTGGAATGTGTTCTATAATGTGGATGAACCCGAAGATGCCCCGATGTTGTGTTGTCAAGGGCAACAGAGCCTTATAACTGGTTTTAATATTCACTTGGTAAGCTTACTTATATACGATTTGTTTGAATCTTTGTAATGTGAATGTGGAAGTAATGTATTGGTTCGGAGGAAACAGATGTGGAAATGTCGTTAATCTTAACTCGACATGAAAAATGATCTGTTAGGTGACACGGCAGCGGCAGCGGCAGATGGCAATCATATTAAAATAGCAAACTCAAAGTGTTCGTGGTTATTGATTGTAGTGTTTTGATTTGATGAAAGTAAACACAGCCCAATGTTGTACCCTGTTGAATGCGTACAGTTAATAATTCACTCATTCAGAACACGCACGCATGTTTTACTTGTTGCTCTAGTTCTACCGCAAACCAACTCATTCTTTTACTTTTCACCACCGAAACAAGCTTTCATTTCATTGTACCGTCGCGTCGGCGTCGGCTGGTAACCGCACACACTGTTCAGGCTGGTTATAGGTTACGCTTCATAATGACACTGGATTTAACTGGAACTTGTGTCGTTAAGTTATCAGATTACTAAACCACACACTTCTCATTGACATCACACATCTTACAGAATACATCCCTTATATTTCCGTCCCTCATTGTGTTTAGGTTTCAGTCTTCACTTCTGTAAAAACTTGAGAAATATGTAAGATTTTCATAATTATTCCCTTCAGTCGTCAGAGATAAGATCCTCCGCTTTTGTTTTGTTTTACTCGAAACAGACGAATTTTAATGAGATGTACAACAGAACAAGAGGAAATAATTAGTTACATTGTAATTAGGACTTGTACAGAGACATTTTTGTTCAACTTCGATGATATTCTTTGTGAATGTTTGATGAATTAAGTTCAGCGTTAAGATGATAATGTAACATGTAGTAGTAAAGTGCTACCCTTGTTGACTCTCTGACCTCTGACCCCTGTTGTATCTAATATGTCGGACTTAACACACTCTACTACTAGCAAACTAAATTAACTCTACGATATAACTAACCCGCATCAAGTCCAGGCCTAACTTCTACATACACTAACATATCCAAACGATGGGTGGACATTGAACATCAGAAAATTACATTCAAGAAGATTCAAATTTAAAAAATCTGATGTGGCCAGCACACGACTTCCCGCCTTAACACTGTACCTAATTTATGTGAATTTGGTTTTAGTTAGGCTTTGTTAAATTATAATTTTTCGATAAATTTACAAACTTTTTGAAAATAATTTTATAGTTTTTAGTTCTTTAATTATCTCTTTATAGATAAAAATTTAACTTTATTATTACCTTATTACATTATGTTCAGTTAATAATATTTACATTTCTTTTAAAATGGTGCCACAAACATTTCAGAAATTATGCATACGTCTGTTCATCTGTCACATTGACATATTCATTTTTGTTTTAAATTTTTTCCTATATTGTGATTTACAAATCGTGGTAGGTAAAATTATGTATCATTGAAAAATAATTTTCCTTTATTGGTAAGTGATATAGACAAGATGTTAAATAAATATTGTAAGATATAATTTGTTCTTTGAAATGTCGCATGACAAATTGTAGCTATCGCAGAATTTTCTAAATTTTTTTGCAAAAATGTTAAAATGCTTTAAGAAAATACCATTTCCGGTTGGCAGATTTTTACCAAAATCTAATCAACTCTTCATTAACATATACAAATGTATATTGCAAAATATTCGAATTATATGTTCAGTAGAATTTGAGATAATGAATCAGAACGAAAGACTATAGTAGGCGCACATACAGACTTCCATACATACACACAGACACACACACACACAGACATCATTGTGAAAATAGTCAAAATAGGTTCCAAAGGTGCTAAAACGTGCTTATTGACAAAAATCTCGACATCGAATTTTTTCACGATCCCTATACCTCTCTAGGCGAGAGGTAAAAATGTACACCTATACGTAATCAAATATTAAAAGATTCATTTACAGGAAAATGCAAATCTGAAACTTTCATACACAGGAAAATGCAAGCACAAGAAGATTCATATATGCGTAATAAAATATCTACATCAAGAAATTAATTTACAAGAAAATTCAAATCTAAAATTTTAGATTTGGCATAAATGCGAACATAGGTAGATGCAAAATCTAGAGAAGTTATAATCAAAACCGAGTATGTGGGATTCAATATGGTATTAGTTGATCCCCTCGTGTTGAAGTGAAGAGACAAAGTAGTTTTCTGGATTTGCATCTTCCTATGATTGCATCTTCCTGTGATTAATTTTCTAGATTTGTATCTTCTTGTGCATATATTTTCCTGTGTATAAATATTCTATACAGTTGAACCCAATCCCCAAATGATTGAATTGAAATAGAATAATTTCGTCCTAATATAGTGAAGTAATTGAACAATAAGTAGCTGGTTCTATTCCACATTTGAAAGTGTGCCAAGCTGCCAGGCCTAAGGAATTCCAAGATAAATGTCTAAGAATTGAACAAAGCAACGAACGTATTACGCTTGTAAGTAAAAATCCACCGGCGTAGATATAAAAGCTATTAGTGAGAAGTTAAGCCGCAAGATACACGAGCAGAACATGTTTCTATTATCAACTCCGGTGATTATGTATAATACGTGATCTCACATAACATTACAGCCTTTTGTACACAACAGATTTTATTATGTTAGTAGCTACGGAACTAATCGCTCAAAAATCCTACAAAGAGGATTGGGTTCAACACCAGAAAATACCTTCATCCAAAGATTCCCTCACATAAATACAAACACAGAAAGATGCAAATCTAGAAAAGTTACAGTCAAAACCGAGTATGTGGGACTCAAGAACGGTATTTATTTTAGTTCAACCTAATTTATTCCCCTATAGTCCAGTCAACGAAGGATCATTTTGGGCAAATGACGGTTCAAAATTCGAAAGTTTTGAAACTTTGTAGCGTTGTTCGGGAAGGTCTAGTAATGAACATACCAAAAGTCCTGACCCGTAGGTGGTGAGCGGGGGCGTGGGGACTACAAAATGGCTGCCAAAATCTGGTTTTTCTATAATATCTCGTTATCGCTGCATTGTAGAGTACAAGTACTTATTACAAAGTTGTAGAGAATAAAATTTGCTACAATTTTGATATAAAACAATTTTTCCCCAGATCAATGGTTCGCAAGTTATGATAAAGACAAGCGGAGCGTTTTGTTTGCTCTTTGCAAAAATGTTGAATTTTTCCTATTGCAACTGTAACTTTCAAACAGATGAACATATCGACTTCCGGTTTTAAATATTCAATTTAGCAGACATTTTTCTATCCAAATTAAAATTTTCAGATTTTGGGGACCCTTGTATAGCAACATTTTTAACAAAGAATATAAATAATTTTTAATTTTTTTTCTTTAATTTTTGTGATTTTCTTACTATAATTTCTGAACTAATTGAGATAATGACCTCCGGTTTTCGGAATTGAATTTCTTAGACAATTTCTTATAATATACATTATATTAAAAGGCCTTGGTTAAGCTAAAATTTTAAGTTTTTTTCGAAGAGAAAATGGTAAAATTTTGGCATTTTAAAAATTTCTTGTGTTTAATCAGCTCTGTATTATAAACGAATTGAGATTGAGATTTCATATTATTGATGAATAAAATCTGAGTAGGACTGAACAATATTACAAGACTATTATTGACTGGACTATAATATAGAGCTGATTAAACACAAGACATTTTACAAATATCAAAATTTTACCATTTTCTCTTCGGCAAAAACTTTAAATTTTAGCTTAACCAAGGCCTATAAAAAATTTAATATAATGTATATTATAGGAAATTGTCTAAGAAATTCAATTCCGGAACCCGAAAGTCGATATCTCAATTCGTTTATAATATAGAGCTGATTAAACACAAGAAATATTTAAAATGCCAAAATTTTACCATTTTCTCTTCGAAAAAAACTTAAAATTTTAGCTTCACCAAGGCCTATAAAAATTTTTAACATAATGTATATTATAGGAAATTGTCTAAGAAATTCAATTCCGGAACCCGGAAGTCGATATCTCAATTCGTTTATAATATAGAGCTGACTAAACACAAGAAATTTTTAAAGTGCCAAAATTTTACCATTTTCTCTTCAAAAAAAACTTAAAATTTTAGCTTAACCAAGGTCTATACAAATTTTTAATATAATGTATATTATAGGAAATTGTCTAAGAAATTCAATTCCGAAAACCGGAGGTCATTATCTCAATTAGTTCAGAAATTATAGTAAGAAAATCACAAAAATTAAAGAAAAAAAATTAAAAATTATTTACATTCTTTGTTAAAAATGTTGCTATACAAGGGTCCCCAAAATCTGCAAATTTTAATTTGGATAGAAAAATGTCTGCTAAATTGAATATTTAAAACCGGAAGTCGATATGTTCATCTGTTTGAAAGTTACAGTTGCAATAGGAAAAATTCAACATTTTTGCAAAGAGCAAACAAAACGCTCCGCTTGTCTTTATCATAACTTGCGAACCATTGATCTGGGGAAAAATTGTTTTATATCAAAATTGTAGCAAATTTTATTCTCTACAACTTTGTAATAAGTACTTGTACTCTACAATGCAGCGATAACGAGATATTATAGAAAAACCAGATTTTGGCAGCCATTTTGTGGTCCCTACGCCCCCGCTCACCACCTACGGGTCAGGACTTTTGATATGTTCATTACTAGACCTTCCCGAACAATGCTACCAAGTTTCAAAACTTTCGGATTTTGAACCGTCATTTTTCCTATTTTGACTGGACTACTAGTATTGCAGAGTCAAACTAGTTTTCTATTTTTACCTCTCGCCTAGAGAGGTATAGGGATCGTGAAAAAATTCGATGTCGAGATTTTTGTCAATAAGCATGTTTTAGCACCTTTAGAACCTATTTTGACGATTTTCACGATGATGTCTGTGTGTGTGTGTGTGTATGTATGGAAGTCTGTATGTGCGCCTACTATAGTCTTTCGTTCTGATTCATTATCTCAAATTCTACTGAACATAAAATTCTAATATTTTGCAATATACATTTATATATGTTAATGAAGAGCTGATAAGATTTTGGTAAAAATCTGCCAACCGGAAATGGTATTTTCTTGAAGCATTTTAACATTTTTTGCAAAAAATATAGGAAATACTGCGATAGTTACAATTTGTCATTCCACATTTGAAAGAACAAATTATCATTTACAATATTTATTTAACTTCGTTTCTATATCTCTTACCAATAAAGGAGAATTAATTTTCAAAAATTTGTAATTTTACCTACCACGATTTGTAAATCATAATATAGGAAAAAAAATTTGAAAACAAAAATGAAATGTCAATGTGATAGATGAACAGACGTATACACAGTTTCTGAAATTTTTGTGACACCATTTTTAAATATAAATATATTATTAACTGGGTTTGAAACTTAGAACCTATAGGAGCCGAAATATAATAAATTAAAAACTGACTGAATTCCATTAAGTTTTTATCCTTTCATTAAACGTATTCAGTCAAGAAGTATCATCGATTCATTATTATTATTATAACTGGATATAAGGTAATAATAAAATAAAAATTTTATCTACAAAGAGCTAATTTGATTTCAATGCCAAGAGGAATCGGTACTTTGCTTGAAGAACTATAACAAAAACTACAAAAAGTAGCCTAACCAAATCCAAATTCACATATTACAGTGTCAAGGCGGGAGGTCATGTGCTGGCCACAACAGATTTTTTTGCATCTGTGTTTGCATCTCCCTATGTTTGCATTTATGTCGAATTTAAAATTCTAATATCTTTGAATGCAGGTATTTTGTTGAAATTTCCTAGAATTTCTTCTACCCTGTGGAAAGGCCAAGTGATTCAGAATGAGAAAGGTCTAGCTAGGGGAAGTGACGTCATGATGAGTCATCAGCCACCCTCGTGGCCGTGTCAAGCTACAACTTCTTTCACTATTGAGAGATTCGTTTTATTTTTAATCGTATTTGCGTTGATGAATTCTCGACAAGGGGTTGAATTACTAGGGGATGGACTGTACCAAAAATTTACATCAAATTCTTATTAATATCCTAATAGATTTTTATTATCGGCGTAGTAGCAGTAGCATAATATTTGTGTATTCTATAGGTGTTTACTCGCGAATTTCATTATCTTAAAACATTTTAAACATTAACAAAATTGAATAGATGATATATTACATCTACGCGACCCGGTTTCTCTATAAAAATAAACAATTTCCACCGCATATTTACAGAAACCCACAACGTTTGCTTCACAACTTCAACGATTTCTGCCTGTATTATTAATAATTTCAAACTGAAATTGAACAGGAAGAATCATACATCATTAGTGAATCGATAAATGTAAGTTATAAATTGCTGTCACAACAATTTACTCAAACTTGCAGTTTATATTTATGACTTCATCCAATTCAAACGTTTATTAATAATTATTACTTATGAAATCGATAAGTACATTAGTCGGAAGATGGCTATTTAAACTATGAAAAATTAGGTACGAAAAACTGCAAACTGGCAAACAAATTCCAACTAAGATATTCCACTTAAAGATGTTATGAACGCACAATCTTTAAGAACATCGTTGAAAAATATGAGAATATAAATTTCAAAACCAAAGTCACAAAATAGCAAGATTTCAGCCTTAATAATGAAAATATAATTTTATAAACACCCAACACCAGAAAATAAAATTTTAGAATATTCTTATACAGGAAAATGCATGCACAAGAAGAATCAAATCTAGAAAATTTATGCATTATAAAACCTGCATTAAAAAAATCTGACGTGGCCATCACACAACCTTCCGCCATATCTAGGTTTTAAACAGAAATGTATACGTAGAATCCGGTGCCCATTTAAAATATACAAATAAAAATCTAAAATATTCAAACACAGAAATTTGCATCACCTGAATAAAAAGATTCATTCACAGGAAAACTCTGCTGTGTTGAAGCCAGCCTCCGTTCAATTACTACATTTAATATCTTACTTAGGACCAAGGAGGGTTAGGACTTATATAGCGCTAGTATGCCAACTTGTCACCCGTCTCACCTGTCAATATTTTTTACGCAGAAACAAAAATCAACCGATCATGGATTACAAGATATCAACGTTTTATTTGATAAATTTATTTTTTAAATTTTATTGCAGTTCTTTAATGCTACCAGATAAAGACAATTTTTTTATAACGTAAGTTGCAAATAACTTTTCCTCTTATTCTCATTACAAATAAATACTATATTTTTCCAAATTTATATACAATTTTGACAGTTAACCTTTTCAATCTTCAAAAAATATCACTTCCGATGAAGATATTTGTACCAAAATCTAGGGAGCTCTTCCAATTTATATACAAATGTTAAATACCAAATATCAAAATTTTCGGGTAATTCGTATTTGAGTTATGCGACTAACACCCCTTGACCACACACACACACACACACACACACACACACACACACACACATACACACACACATACACACAGACATCATCGTGAAACTATCAAAAATGAGTTGTAAAGACCCTAATTCGTGCTCATCCACTAAAAATTCACCACCCGATTTTTTACATGATTCCAATACCTTCCTTTACAGGTAAGCGGAAGGTAAAAATCATTTACAGAAAAATTCAAATCTAGAATTTTATATTCGGCATAAATACAAACACAGGAAGAAAAGTTAAAAACAAGTATGTGGGTTGTTCATTTAGTTCAGTTCAAGCTTTGTGTTGAAGAGACAAACTAGTATCTACCTGTGTTTGCAAACATAGCACAGGAAGATGCAAAACAACTTTAGGAAACTAGTTTGTCTCTTCATAACAAGGGGATAAATGAGGTTGAACAACAACACAATACCATTCTTGAGTCCAACATACTCGGTTTTGACTGTAACTTTTCTAGATTTACTTCTTTCTGTGTTTGCATTGAATATAAAATTATAGATTTGTATTTTTCCTAATAATAATGATGAACTGTCTAGATTTGCATCTTCTGGTGTAGAATGTAATTTTCAGTTATTATACCACAAGAGCTTCGAAAATAATTGAAAATACTGCCGACTGATGAGACGTATTTCCATAGAAACAACTCGAGACCGGAGGTCGAGAGGTGTTTTGCGGAAATACGTCGAACCAGGAGGCAAAAGTATTTTCTATTATTTTTGATGATCGAGTGGTATACGCATTGACTATTTTATGAATAAATCAAATTTAACAATTTTAAATAACACAATTTTATTTATTAGCATAATTTTTAATTTCATTTTAAATATTTTGACATTTGGTGAAAAATAAACAAACATTTATTATTGATTGTTGTGTCATGGTTACGGTTGAATATACGCATACTATCAATATTCAAAAATATGCACTGGAATAGTTGTTTATATAGATAGTTTCTATGGTTTTTGTGAAAAATAGTGTATTTTAATTTGTTAAAATATAATGAGGGAAATAGTCTGGTGTAGTTCGCATTCCGAATGAAATGTCAATGTCCACGAATCAGGATCCAGTAAAGCTCTTGTAAGTGCGGTGGTATAAATAATTCAACAAGTAAAGAGGATTTTTTGTCACCAACAGTAGTGTATTGATTTAGTCCAGTGATTCATTGTTATTTTATACAATGCAATAATTATATTATTCCCAATTATACAGCGTCTCAGCTTTACGTGACATTTCAGTTTGAGGCAAGTTAGAAATTCAGATATCTCAATCAATGGCACAAAGAGGCAATCTACCTCGGCGTCGGCAGGCTTGGAGGCAATGCGCGTAATTAAATATTAACAAGCCACGCCCACCACGCATGGAGATTAACATGCGTTCATTTACTTCGTGGATTTAACATCATTTATTAGAAGATATGTAGGCGCCTCCACCATCATTTATAATTGAAGAATATTACTTTTAAAGCGTCTATAATTTCTCGAAAATGAAATTTTATTTTAAGGGTACTTCAAGATGGCAGTATGTATGTGATGAAGCGTAAAGTTAGATTCAGACCTAACCAATTAATGCTAAAAGCAATCAGCGCTTCCACAAAATTCCAATTTCAGTTATAAGTGCGAACGTTGAGCGATGGTCGGTTCAAGTAGCCACTTACACTTATAATCGGCAGTGTTGTGATGTGACTGATCTAGATTCATTTGTGTGATCTTTGATTTGGTGTAGATTTTATTTTTTATTAATACAAAATTAAATAAATATAATTTATGATCTTAAAAAAAGATTTTTTTTCTATTCTATGCAAGTTAAAACTTAGTAATATTTTTAAACTGCTCATATATGAAACTGTAGTTTGAAATTTGAATCGCTTATTTTCTTTTTCAATTATTTAATGTAATGAAATGCAACAGTTTAATATCTTGACTAATAATTATAGGTAACTGATTTTTTTAAGATCTAAAAAATGATCCTCTAATTTTAGTTCTCATAAAAAAAATCCATTCATAAAAATTGATCTATGATCTGATCTAGATCATATCTGAAGTGAAGATGTTGATCTCGATCTAGATCTTTTTGTAAAATGCCACACCACTGATATTTGGGTAGGTTTGAATTTGGCTGTAGAGTTATAAAGGGCAAATAAACTGTAGTTTTTTTTCATTGTCAACATTGGCCATTGCACTGAATTACCTTTAAGAATTTTTTTATTTTTTGTAACTTGGAAAACATGTTAATTTTGAGTTAATTTTCTTACTGTTAACCAATAACTTTGTACCTATATTACGTAAAAAAATATAGTGCAATACCTATAAAATATGTGTATGTTTTTTCTGTTTCTCGAAGTTATATATACTCTTGAATTTATAAACTGACGCACTTTCGTGTGTTCGCTTGCCGTTAAATTATGTTATAACACAGACAGTAGATTCTTCAAAAAGAAAGTTAACTTTACGTAATTCTACTATTCTCATCGCAAAATTATCCAGTTAGGTAACGTAACGCGTGGACTTTCACCGGAACCCACTGAATCTCACTAAATTACCAACATTACAATAGAATAATCACTAGCTACACAGTACATTGTTGTAAAGTCATATATCCCTTATATTATTGTAATATGTACTAACAATATTTTATAATTATTTACTTATTAATTTTCTTACTAATCATAGTATTGTATTTTATTCTGAGTATCGTGAATAACAGGATATGGCATTCTGCTTACCCTTCTTAAATTCATTCAATTCTCGCTAAGATGATAAATGACATCCTGTTATTCAGATATTAAAAGTGCATAGTATTTAAAATATAAATTCCTTCTAGAATGTTCCATGAACAAACGGCTTCTGGTCACGTCTTGTTTTCGTCTTTAAAATAGCTAAATAAGCACTTTGTGACAGAGCTGGTCGTTCCTGAGACAAACGAGAAGTCAGTCGTATAACATCTTTCAAACTAATAAGTCGATCTACATCTCTCAGACTTACAAGTCGCTTTTAATATTCTCTTCGTTACAAGTCGTAGTCGTTAAACTTGTCTTTCTTCGTTACAAGTCATAAGTCGTTAAACTTGTCTTAACTAAATATATTCGACTCTCCTGTATGTAATATATGTACCATAGTAGTTAAGATTAATAAACCCGGGTTACCGCATATCAGAGTTTCACTTAAATATCACAAAGAACTCCGCATTACATAATTTACAGATATTTCGTCGCCTCCTGACAATTCCGCTCGGCCAAGGTAAGGTGATCGAATGTAAATTACAACATAAATTTTGGCGTCAGGTGTTGCGGTTCAACTGTGCGTATAAATTTGGTGTCAAAGTGTCGTGATATAACACACCTAAACTTGGTGTCGGTTCAAACTTTACATCACCGCCAGCTGAAGTGAATCTTACAGATACTACTCATCTGTAAGATAAGTGAACTCGTGAACTCAAAGTATTCGCGGACAGTCGCGCTGCGCTATACTTCAAAAACCCGAACTCTAACTACGTACCAGATTAACTACAGTCGCAAGTTAATCTTGATTATTACATCAGGATAAAAATCCATCAATCTTCAACCATCAATCTTCGACCATCGATCTTTTGACCATCATTTCAATCTTCAAGAATCTTCAAGAATCTTCAAGTTCCTGTATTCCCAGAACGAGTTTCAACGTTTGTTCCTGAACTTCAAGTCCCAGGACATCTTTAATCCAATCTTAAAAATTTCCCCAAGTGCCAGTGCAGTGAAACGTTAAATCAAAGTGAAATATTATGTAAGTACTTCATTTTTTATGTCAATCTTACAAGCCTTTGGTTCAGATTTTGAGGAGTTAGTAAATCTTAATAATATTGAAAATCATAACATGGCTTTTTCGATTGACACTGCCCTAAAAATGATACCCGAATTTGACGGGAATAGGGATAAATTACATCGATTCATTACTTGTTGTGATATAGTTAATACCACTTGCACAACTAATATTCATACTGCACAATTCCTTAATTGCATTAAATGTAAATTAACGGGTCAAGCCTATAATGTTATTAAATATCGTGATTTCCTAAATTGGGACGATTTAAAACAAGAATTAAGAAATCAATACTTAGAAAAACGCACTATTGCGCAATTACAACGTGAATTATTATCTTGTAAACAACTACCTACAGAAAACATTAGATCTTTTTCAAATCGAATTGAGCGATTAACTTCTGATTTAACAGATGCTTGTATTGCTAGTGAAGGCCAAGATGCCACACAAACTATTCAAAATCTTAATAGCAAATCATGTTTAAAATCTTTTGTAGAAGGTTTATTAGAACCTGTAAAAATAATAATAAAAGCAAGTAGATTTGAAAATTTCAATAATGCTGTCACTGCAGCTTTAGAAGAAGAAAGAATTTTAAATCAAGATAAGAAAACAGAACAGAAAGATAAGAAATTAATTAGATGCTTTAAATGCAATAAGCTAGGTCATTCTGCCAATAAATGTTTTTCTAAAATAACTCAGAATTCTAATAATACTACTGAATCTCTTCCAAATTTCCCAAAGAAGGAAGGAAATTTAAACGTAAATAGAGTAGAAATCATATGTGCATACTGCAAAAAGCCTGGTCATCATATAAATAATTGTTTCAAAAGAAACAAGCCTCAAGGCAGTAATCATGATTATAGGAATTTTAATCCTAATTTTAAAAATCAACCAAACTCTTATCAAAGTAATCAACGTTCTAAATTTAACAATTCAAATAGAACAAGTAATTTTTCAAATAACACACATGTTCCAAAAAACGAGTCCAGCCCTGGCGTAAGCAGCGGTATTGCGTCAGCGAATCAAATCTCCAAGTAGATAACCGCAAACATAATAACTCATATGATAATTCAAATAATTCCTATAAAATTAATAATCCTACTCAACGAATTTTTACTTATAATATATCGCTAATTGAATCTGATAAACCAGATAGCGTTCATGTTGACTTATTATCTACGAAAATCAATATTACTAATTTTCTGGTTGATAGTGGAGCAGATATCTGCGCAATTAAATTAAGTAGTTTAAAAGGCGAACAACTTATTGATACGAATAAGAAAGCTATTTTAAAAGGTATTATAGATGGTCAAACCTCAACAATAGGTACTACTTTAATTTGTTTTAATCTTGGTGGTCAAATGCTGAAGCATTTCTTTCATGTCGTTCCCGATTCTTTCCCCATTAAAAATGATGGTATTCTTGGGAAAGACTTTCTTTCTAAATATAAAGTTAATATTGATTACGGGAATCGTTTATTTAATTTTTATTACAAGTGTAATCTTGTTTCTTGGAATCTTACGCCAACTCTTATGAATAATAATTATTCAGTCTTATCACCTCGTAGTGAATCTTTTATTAAAATTTATACGTCTTATAATACCGAGTGTATTTGTTTATCGAAAGAAATCGATAACGGCGTCTTTGTTGGCAATTGTATTACAAAACCAATTAATGGTTATTGTCTTATTAATATTATTAACAGTACAGAAGAGACTGTTACTATAGATCATTCAAATATAATTTTTGATAATCTTAATGATTATAATATTTTAAATATTGAAACTTCGCAAACATATAAACGAATTGATCGTATAATTTCACAATTGCGATTAGATCATTTAAATTCAGAAGAAAATGAATCCATTTCTGAAATTTGTAAAAACTTTAATGATATTTTCTACGTAAAAGAATTTGATACGTTAACTCATACCGATTCAATTACTCATAAAATTCCAGTTAATTCAAATACTGAACCTATTTTTGTTAAACCCTATAGACTTCCAGAAAGTCAAAAACAGGAAGTTAATAATCAGATCAATCAAATGTTAAATGAAAATATTATTCAAAACAGTAAAAGTCCTTGGAATGCACCTCTGTTGGTTGTTCCTAAAAAGTTAGATGCATCTGGAAAACAAAAATGGCGCGTAGTCGTTGACTTTAGAAAACTTAATGATGTAACTATTAATGATCCTTTTCCATTACCTAATATTACTGAAATTTTAGATCAATTAGGTTGCTCAAAATTCTTTACCACTCTTGATTTAACTAGTGGATTTCATCAAATACTTATGAACCCAGAAGATAAACAAAAAACTGCTTTCAGTACCGGACTAGGTCATTTTGAATTCAATCGTATGCCATTTGGGCTTAAAGGTTCACCTGCCACGTTTCAACGTTTAATGAATTATGTTTTAACTGGATTACAAGGAATTAAATGCCTTGTATATCTCGATGATATTGTTATTTATGCTAAAGATTTAGCAGATCATAATAAAAAATTAATTGAAGTATTTGAAAGACTTCGCGAACATAACTTAAAATTGCAGCCAGATAAATGTGAATTTCTGCGAAAGGAAATTATGTATTTAGGTCATATTGTTTCTGAAGAAGGTATTAAACCAGATCCGCAAAAAGTTAGTGTAGTACAAAATTTTAAAATTCCTGAATGTCTAAAGGAATTAAGATCATTTTTAGGATTAATTGGTTACTATCGTAAGTTTATACCGAACTTTTCCAAAATTGCTAAACCTTTGACCTCTTTAACACAAAAGGGTAAAGATTATACATGGTCAGCCCTTTGTGAAGAATCTTTTAACAAATTGAAGCAAGCCATATTGTCTCCACCTATCTTACAATTTCCTGATTTTAATAAAAAATTTATCTTGACGTCCGATGCAAGTCAATTTGCGATGGGTTCGGTCCTGTCCCAAGGAGAGATATCAAATTCTCTGCCGATTGCTTACGCAAGCAAATGCTTTAATAAAAGCGAATTAAATTATTCCACTATAGAAAAGGAATTTCTTGCCATTGTATGGGCTTTAAAAATTTTTAGACCTTACCTTTATGGAAGGAAATTTACTATCGTTACTGATCATAAACCCCTTGTAGGAATTAAAAATGTATCTGATATCGGATCCAAATTAATTCGTTGGAGATTAAAATTAGACGAATATGATTATGAAATAATTCATCGATCAGGAAAATCTATTTCTCATGCAGACGCTTTAAGTCGCATACAATTTATTTCTGCCATTACTGATGATTATGAAGCCTCCTATCATCAATATTTAAATGATATTGAAACAAAATTAATTTTTAATCCTAATGTTATCGAAATTGAAGATGACTTATTTAATGCACCCAGTGATTATAATTTAGCTCATTGTGTAAGTACCGATCTTTATATGAATGCAGGTATAGCTAAACAATTTAAAGAAAATTTTAATAATGTAGAAAACTTGAAGGAACAAAATCCTGAACTTTATAAAATTTTATATTTGAAAGAAAACTCGAGATTTATTTTATATTTAATAACAAAAGAACATCATTATGATAAACCAGATGACAAGGATATTTTTTATACTTTATTAAATTTAAAAGCCTTTTGTTTACAAAATGAAATAACAAAACTTGCAATTCCTAAAATAGGTTGCGGGTTAGATTTACTTAAATGGGAAAATATTAGAACAATGATAAGATATATCTTTAAAGATACAAATATTTTAATTTCCGTATATGTACTTGAAAATTTTAATAAATTAAGTAAAGAAGAAATTGATAAAATAATATTTGAATATCATAATACACCCCTTGGAGGACATCAAGGAGTAAATCGTACCTTTAATCGAATTAAAATGAAATATACTTGGCCTAACATGTATAAAGATATTAAAAGATATATAAAAACTTGTAAACAATGTCAATGTAACAAATCAGGAAAGAAAACTAAAGTACCAATGGTTATTACTACAACCTCTAGAAAACCTTTTGAAAAAGTATTTCTCGATATAGTTGGTCCATTGCCAACATCCTTAAATGGAAATAAATATATACTTACATTTCAAGATGATCTTACCAAATTCTCGCATGCTATTCCAATTCCAAGTCAAGAAGCCACTACTATTGCAGAAAATCTAGTAACTCATATAATTTGTCAGCATGGTACGCCTGATAAAATCTTAACTGATCAAGGATCAAATTTCTTAAGTTCAATATTTAAAGATGTATGCAAATTACTTAAAATAACTAAGTTACAAACTACTGCTTATCATCCAGAATCTAATGGTCAAATTGAAAGAAGTCATAAAACTTTAAATGAATACCTTCGATCTTATGTTGATAAATCTCAAACTGATTGGGATACTTGGATACCTTTTTCTATGTTTTGTTATAATACTACCCCTCATACATCTACCCAATATACTCCTTTTGAATTATTATATGGTTACAAAGCTGAATTACCGTCTTCTTTACGAAAGGAACCTGAAAAATTATATAATTATGATGATTACTCGAAAGAATTAAAGGCTAGATTGCAATATTCACATAAAATTGCTTATGATCGTTTAGTGGATAAGAAGCAGAAGAGTAAAGAACAATTTGATAGAAATTCTAATCCTATTAATTTTAAAATTGGCGATCTAGTGTTATTAAGAAACGAAGCACAGCCTAAAGGCAAATCTAAAAAATTATTATCTTCTTTTAATGGTCCTTATGAAATCTTGGAAATAGATGGAGTAAATTCCACTATATTATGTAATAATAAACGTATTAAGGTTCATAACAACAGGTTACGACCTTATAATAAATAAATCAATGATGATATAATATGATAATTTCAACCGACAAATTCCTCTTTTGTTTAATTTAATTTGGGGAGTAGGTGATTTACTTTATACCCCATTCGATTGTCCTTCCAAATTAAGTAAACCCTACTTAGCCCGAGGAACTCCCGTGGAGTCAAATTACTCTTTCACATCCTAGGTTCTAGCGATGTTAAATAGCGTTAATTTTATTAACGTTTTTAAACTTGACGATTATAAATCGTTTGTGTATTCATACACATCCCCGCTTGGGTATAATTCCGGGCGCTCTTTTTTTTTTTATAAATCCTGCTTAATTGACTAGGTGACTTATGGGCGTTCTATTTTTCTGCCTTATTGAAAACCTTATCGGTGTGACGCGTTTGTTTAACGGTCAAATTTGAAGTTTTACCGGTCCAATTGTAATACATATGACACATTGCAAAAAAATTGTGTCCTCTTTAGAAACCCACATCCATTCTCTCTTTTGCCACTCGTTTTTTTTGTGCCACTTGCCGCATTCACTGCAAAATTTCGTCTTAAAATCGCATCTCTGTTGGGATGACTCATCTCCGATCTTCAGGATCTGGATTGTTTCCCAATCTACTAAAATTATGATCTTTTCCATCAAAACTAAATTCTTTTTACGTCTTTTGCAGATCTATATAGCATTGAAATGCTAGTTCTACGAATAATTCTACTCCTACTCACCTTGTTGGGTCACAAAGCCAAATATCTCGTTCGCACCCACGAACTTTACAATGTGACCTCCATCGAAAACACACCTGGTCTTTATTACGAAAAAATTGGCATATTAAAACTTATCAGAGACGAATACAACGTCATGATCTACATAAATTTATCAACTTATTTTGAACAATATAAAGAGATACAATTATCAATTGTTGAATTACATAAATTATGTAACACTTTTAAAAATAAATCTATTGAAGCTAATGAATTAGAAAATTGTAAAACGTTTCTAAATGAATTCGATAATATCTATAAAAATTTAGAATCATCTAACCGAATCTTAACACCCCTGTTTCATCAACATTTTATTACTAAACGCGGACTATTTGATGCCGTAGGAAAATTATCCAAAACTTTATTTGGAACTCTAGATGATGACGACGCTCAAAATTATGATAAGAAAATATCAAGGTTAGAAGATAACGATAAAGATACGTTAAACTTGATTCATGAACAAACAATTATCATGAAGTCTCTTGTTACCAAATCAAACTCTTCATTTATCAAATTAGGAAACTCTATTACAAATATTAATTCAAAATTTGAACAACTATCCTCATATATGAAAAATATAGGATTAGTTCTTAATAATTCTCAAAGAAGAGAACACTTATTCGCAAAATTAAACGAATTAATTGCTCTTATTACTATCACGATAGATCAATTTTCATTAACTCAATTGAAATTGACCGAAATTGTTTTTAATGCACAACAAGGAATCCTACATCCTATGTTGTTAGACCCAGTCATGTTAATAAAGGAATTGAATAATGTGCAAAGTCAATTAAACGACGGAATCACTTTTCCAGTCCCTCTTACAATTGAAAATATTCATCATTATTACAAACTAATTAATATAATTATCTATTCTTATAATAATAGATTGAGTTTTGTTCTGAATATACCATTAGTATCTCATGTAATTTATGATGTAATTAAACTAAATAGCCTACCAATCAGGTATGAAAATAACCAATATATATTTATTTACCCAAAATCGGATTATTTGATAATCGATGAAATCAGAGAACATTATTTCTTCTCTTCTAAATTCTATATTTCTCAATGTAAAATGATTTTGATAAAAACAAATTTCTATATTTGTAAACAGAACTTACCTATCACTCTTATCAACGAAGAGTCAGAATGCGAAGCAAAGATTCTGAGAAATAATAAAACTATTCCAGAAAGTTGTAATAAGAAACTTATCATTTTACAAAAGGGAATCTTCGTCAAACTAATTGAACATAATAGTTGGTTATTTACATTACCTAACACTGAATTATTGTATGTAGTATGTAAGAATAATATCAGAACACAAGTCAATCTTATAAATACTGGAAAACTGACTCTTAAATTTGGATGTGCGGCATACACAGACAATGCTATCTTGCACACCCAAAATATTAATAAATCTTTTGTAAATGCTGTAAATGATTTTACACCACATCTACCAATTACTAAAGGTCTAAACCTCACCTTTTCCAATAAATTTAAATTCTTAAAATCACCTCTTAATAATACTGTAGTTCTACATCATGATCAAGGTCATGTATTTGACGATATTAGTTCAGACTTAAATAAATTGCAAGATAAGGAAAATGAATTAAATGATCATTTAGATAGGAATTCTAATATTTGGAAATTCACCTTATCTACTTCAAGTTTACTTTTTGTTTTTATATTAGTTCTATTAATAACTATATTTTATAAAAGACATCTTGATTCTAAGGTGCCTGAAAATTCAGTTACTTATCGAAATTCTTCTACGATAAATTTAAATGCTACTCAAGATGACTCTCAAGTTGAAGTTGTCGAGCCTGTTGATCAAAATGTTCCTTGTCCTAATCCTACTATCAGAACTACAATTGGTAGACAGCCACGCTACCAATTTCATTCTTAGAGGGGAGGTGTTGTAAAGTCATATATCCCTTATATTATTGTAATATGTACTAACAATATTTTATAATTATTTACTTATTAATTTTCTTACTAATCATAGTATTGTATTTTATTCTGAGTATCGTGAATAACAGGATATGGCATTCTGCTTACCCTTCTTAAATTCATTCAATTCTCGCTAAGATGATAAATGACATCCTGTTATTCAGATATTAAAAGTGCATAGTATTTAAAATATAAATTCCTTCTAGAATGTTCCATGAACAAACGGCTTCTGGTCACGTCTTGTTTTCGTCTTTAAAATAGCTAAATAAGCACTTTGTGACAGAGCTGGTCGTTCCTGAGACAAACGAGAAGTCAGTCGTATAACATCTTTCAAACTAATAAGTCGATCTACATCTCTCAGACTTACAAGTCGCTTTTAATATTCTCTTCGTTACAAGTCGTAGTCGTTAAACTTGTCTTTCTTCGTTACAAGTCATAAGTCGTTAAACTTGTCTTAACTAAATATATTCGACTCTCCTGTATGTAATATATGTACCATAGTAGTTAAGATTAATAAACCCGGGTTACCGCATATCAGAGTTTCACTTAAATATCACAAAGAACTCCGCATTACATAATTTACAGATATTTCGTCGCCTCCTGACAATTCCGCTCGGCCAAGGTAAGGTGATCGAATGTAAATTACAACAACATATACAATACAACTACTACCCGATTTTACACAGTTCATTTATTTTTAAGTAAAACAAGATTTTTCATATAAATGCTACCATGTTTGACGTTCTTTTTAAATGAAACAAGGAATAAATTTAAATTTGTTAATTAATGTGACACTGCTGCTACCTGGAAATACAAAGTCTATATACTTAGAACAATTAAAAGCTCAAGTTGAAAAGTCCTTTGTAACTATTACAATTGCCCAAATATCTTATGTTGTTCAAGAGTAAAGGTTCATTCCCACTGCTTATCATAGTCATAGTTTTTGTTAGTTGTCATAGTCTTACACAGTTTGGCATATCGAATTACGTGTAAACATTCACAGTTTTAGTTTTAGTTTTTAGGCTTTGTCATAAACACAATCACAAAAGTATGCAAACTTCAAATTTTTGTTATAATCATAGTAATTATTTTATGAAATATTTATATACCTGTCTCTTTTTAATGCTGTTGTCAAACAGAATATGATCTCCTTATGTCAAAAAATTATATTAATAATGCTACAGAAAAATTAAAACAAGGTAAAAAATATAAATAAAAATGTTCCTTCATTACTTAAAAATAAGTTTAAGCCGAGTTTAAGCTATAATTTATAAATAAAATATATTTACAGGCATATTGAATTAACTGTCATGACATTGTCATAAACATAATTTATATTGTGATGGGAATGGTCAGCGCATGTTTATGATTAAGACAGAAACTTATGACAAAAACTATGACTATGATAAGCAGTGGGAATGAGCCTTAATTCAGTTAAATTTATTCCTATGCTATACTTTAATACATTGCTGTGAAATTTGTATCCAATGATAAAAAATGCTGTGTTTCACGTTAAAATAACACTGTATACATTTCAATGTTTGTTGTATTATTATAAATTAGTTTTCAGTCAAAAAGTAAAAAACTATCAAATTGTCAGTTGCATATCATATCAGATTACAAATAGCAATTTAGGATTAAAATACAAAATATGCCATTAGCAATTTAAATATTCCAGGGTAGAAATATTTGTTTTTACAAATGCAGTGATTTAATTTTGAATAAAAATACACATTTGAACGCAACGCAAACAACATTGTATAAACATAGTTGTATTTGTTATCGCGTGTGTAATTTGACAAATGTGAGTTTTTCCGTGAAATATTTTCCTCAATCTGAAAGTAAATGATCTGTCCGGCGCAGATCCGTGTCATTAGTGTGTCTATTTCTCCTGCTTGCTTGCTACCTACTAAATAAATTGTCATATTGATTAGTTTTTTGCGAGAGATGAAGATCCAGACATTTGTCAACATAATGAAAAGAGGAATTTCAATCTGAAAACTACATCAGTAGCCGTAGATTCAGAGAGAAGGGAATCCATTTTCTTGCCCAAATTCACTTACGATGTTGTTCAGTTCTTCACTTATTTATTACTTATACATATCTCTCCTTTCCACACTACTGGTACTTATGGTTGTTTATGAAACGTACACTATAGGGAATATTTTTGTGCAGTTTTATGTTAGCCAGAGGACTATTATTATTATTAGTTAAATTTTAACGTAATCAACCATAATATGAGATGTTAGGCTTTATTCACACGAGAATTCTTCGATTCTTTGAAGATTTTTTAAAGATTCTAAATTTTGGAAAAAATAATTCTAGTAAGAATTACCTTTTAAATTGCGGTGCCCCTAGATTGAATCTTTTGGAAAAGAAGAATTTATAATTTATTGATTGCTTGAAAACCGTGAATTTATTTTTATTCAGAATCTATTATGGGTAAATCTTGAATGTTTGTAAAAATTCGTGTGAAGATGTATCAGTCTATCAGTTTTTGTTTTAAGGGGTTCGTGTCAACTCTATTTTAGGGACATGGCGTATACAGGTTGGTGGAGGTGAAATGCGAACATAGGGAAATATATGACAATGGAGTTATCATGCTAGGCATCTTGATATACGTGGAATAAGTACTGTCAATGTCAAAGTACCTGTCATATTATTGAAGTTTTTATTTTCATTAAAATATTTTCTTTGCATAATAATGTACGTTTACGAGCAGAACGAGAAAGTTTACATGCACTTTTAGATTTTATTATTATTTCTGTTATTGATTACACTTTCTGCCACACAAATTCACATTACTTCGTTTTGTGACACTACTACAAAAGGTATCAAGATACCTGGCATGAAAGTTCGATTGTCATATATGTTCCCTATGTTCGCATTTCACCTCCACTAACCTGTATATAATATATTTCACATATAAGTAAAATGAAATTGAAATATGGCCTCTAATTCGATGTTGTCCATTAAAATAAAGTGACGCATTTTTAACATGGTTCCTTCCTCAAACCTGGTTCACACAAGGATTCTTTCTAATCCTGAGAAAATGCTGGTGAGAATAGCCTGTCAATTATCGGTTTTGCTAAAATGAATTTTGAATAAGTCTTGAAAAGGAAGAATTTGTAATGAATGAATAGCTTGAAGTGCAGATATTATAGATTGAAGTATAGTTTGGTGTTATGAACCTCTTGTTGCATGGTAGAGGTTGTTGCACGGTACACAGGCAGACAGACAGACAGAGCGAGAGGGTTCGTGGTTGTAGTGACGCGACAGTATCGATCGGCTCCGGGCGGCGCGGCGCGCTCCAGGCTGGGGCTCCGGACTCCGGACCCGAGCGATGACTCACCAGCAAGACATGGTACAGGTTCACACAAAGACTTCACTAACACCACATCGAGATATCAAATATCTAGTGTAACTACCACATCGATAAATCTACTATTATTATAACAAAATATGCTAGCAGGAAATATATATAACATGCCATTTATTTAAGGTAGAAAATCCGTCGGTCATAAGCGTGCGTGATTTCGGTGTGAGGTGAGGCCGAAGTAGTCAAATAATCAGAAATAAATCATTAAAAATCGTAGATTTGGGTGTAAATTACAAATCATAGGTATTTAATTAAATAAAAAATATAATTGAAATTTAAGTTTACACTGAAATGCAGTAGTAGTACGTCAAAAACATATTTTTTCTTGAGACTGGAACCTTTTGGATGCGATTTCTCAACCATTATTGCGGTGACTCATATTTTTTATTTTTCTAATATATACCTCAAATATCAAAGAATAACATATTCGTTTTCCAAATATGTGTTGGGTTGTTATGATATAAAATGTTCTAATCGTTTAGTAAATCTACTGGTAACCTCCATATACGCAATGTATTTTATCGCGTTTTTGTGTCAACTTTAAATTCAATTATCTTCGTTATTTCAACGGTTACCTATAAATTTTAATTTTTATTCAAATTCTACGACTTGTAATGAATGCTGTATATTAATTTAGGTCATATTCTGGGTTGTCACTACCCATGGATTTACTACCTTAACTAAAGTCAATGGCAATGACAGTCTTACATATAGTGAATCATTATTATACCAGTCATCAATGGATGATTCAAAGTAAATCACAACGATACTTGGATGATCTTTAGTATCTATTACAAAAGTACTAAATCAAAATGGTATTGAATTTTTCTTTTAAGTTATTTTAAAAGAGTACAAGGTGTGTGAAAATAAAGCCTCATTCACATAAGCATTTAGTTTAAAGGTTTATATGTTTACGTTTAAGAAAGTTTATATTTATGTAACTAAATACGTGCATTCACACAAGCACTATAAATGTTCATATTTAGTTAGGTATACAAACTTACTTATATGTAAACATAAATGTAAACTAAATACTTATGTGAATGCAGCTTAATTTATTATCCCTCTGAAAATCATGCTACAAATTAAATAATAACTTTTATCCTACTAAACTAAAGCTCAAATTTTAATATACATTACAATGTATTTTTTATAATTCTACAAAATAATGTTCCTTTATAAGTATGTTTGTTTGTACGTCTGTAAAACTATTAAACAAATATATTATTTTATACTTGTCGACATTTTAAAAGAACTGAGTTTATACTGAAAATTATATATACAATTTTACAATTGACTGTACACTTAACTAGTTAGCAAACCATAGCAAGTGTTCCACAATGTAACCTCGTTATAACCGTATAACTTTGCTACTTGTCTGCAGCTCATAGACAACCCTTACACCAGTTCAGAATCATACTGACACTCGTACAACGTAGGGGTAGTAAATACGCCATCCAGATTCAAATATCGATCAGTGCAATTAATAATCTCATTGTCTAGGACCGCTAGGCCAATAGTGACACAAAGTAAGTGTAGCGCCCCTACAGACCACTGTGGCACAGATAATAGACAGGAAGTTCCACACCGACTTCCGGGTAAAGTTAGCGAGGGTGAACCGGCCTTTAATTATACCAACAATAACAACATATGTTGCCTGGGGTATATTCGTTACTAAATTTCAAACAAAGAGACAGATACTTATTATTTCAACCGAAAGTGACAGTATCAATACCATTAGAAAGTGCTCTATTCAATCTTATCAATACAACAAAATAATTATTGTGTCAATTTATAATAAGCACAAATTATCTACTGTAATTGATTTTATTTGTCACTTGCCACCATTCTATTAAAAAATATGTCGGAACACAATAGATGATTAGTTACGTGATCAATACAACTACTAAAAGGCGCTAATATTTTGAAATAGTTAACTAATCAAAACACCGAATAAATCACACATTCAGCACTCATGTTATGGACCAGTTCAACGTGATGTACAAACTGTGACGATAAGGAAAGGTGGCAATTCCCAGGCACGTGCTACTCGTATCAGAGCATCTACAATACTGTCCATATCCGACTCACACCTAGCAAGTGTACTAACGTAATCGAACAAACAAACACTATCATAACTTCATTAGCACACTTGCATTCCTACCATTAATTATTATTACAATCAACATGATTGCTAACCCCGACAAATAATAAAAAATTATCATGGATACTTAGATTTAATATAAGTATTTGTTACTTGAATTCGCTTGAATTTAATATTTTCGACTTGTGTTTAATATTATGAAGGTTAATATTATATATTTAATTCAGTTTATTCTGAGTTTCTATCGAACTGAACATGCGAGACTCGTGTCTGATTTTACCCCTTGTCAGAAATGACTTTTTGTATTAATAATTCAAGAAAATGAAAATATATAATTTGCATCCGGGGTATTTCAAACAGGGCGCTATTTCAAACAAGTCTTTTAGCATATACTAAGTGGCTAATTTTACTACTTTTGGTACAAAATAAGGGGCATTCAAAGAAATAATTAAGTACCACGTCAGAAAAATTTACCGGTTGTACATGCTTCAAAGCGCAAATTGAGGGACGTCATGGTGACATGTGTCACAAAAATTAAACGTCACTTGACGTTTCCCGATATTATGCGCACTTCGAATCAATTCAAAGCTTCTGGCAGACATGTACAACCGGTAAATTTTTCTGGCGTGGTGCTTATATTTACATTTTCTTCAAGGCAAGACTTGAATTAATACAAAAAGTCATTTCTGGCAAGGGATAAAATCGAGCACTCTAGCTATCAGTAAAATCATAGAATTTAACAAATATTAAATTCAACTAGCGCTATTTAATTCAAGTGGCAAAATTTTTATTTTTACTTACATTATTATCACATTATTAAATTAGCGTTCAAAATTTTTGTATAGACATTTGTGTATTTGAATATATATTTCTAGCATTTAATAGTATATTATTTAACGAGTAAATAATGTGGGCTATAATTAATAAGGATGAAAATTTATTCACGAGCCGAAGGCGAGTGTATAAACCATCCGAGTTAATTATAGCCATTATTTTCGAGTCAAATACGACGTTTTATCTACAACTTTTTAAATAAAGCAACATTTTCTTACTACAAATTTTTATTGATATTAACCTAACCTCAAACTTTGGTGTGATGACAATTCATCCGAGTAATTTAGAACTATTATGGGCTAGTCATATACAGCGTTTTATTAATTTTTACTAGTGATGCCGCGAGACGAGACGAGACGAGAAATAGTCAATTCTCGTCTCATCACAAATTTTCGAGACGAGAATTTTTAGTATTCTCGTCTCGGTCATTTTTCAGCTGTTCATTTCTCGTCTCAAGGAACTCGATTCTCGTCTCGTCTCAAATTTCTCGACAAAAAGTTAGAGCCACCTAACGATTTTTGCAAGAAATATTAGATTTCGCGTCATGCCCATGTCACACATGTAATACTTGTACAGAGTGAACGAAGTGATCAAAACAAACTGGACTTCTAGGAAGAAAAGTTTGATTTCCAAGTTCATGGGTGTGCGACTTAAGATAATAAAGATTTTTTATTTTAGTACTTAATTTTATTAAACTCAAACAATATTTTCTAAATGAATAATTAAATAAGTTACAATAGCCACCGTTTCGGAATTATAATTAGTGATGACCACCGAAAACCGCTAATATTTAAAAATAAAACTTGTGTGCAGCGCGCCATCTGTCAGTAGTAGTGAGTAGAAAAAACATCGTAACCTCAAATTTAATGATCAGACTACTACAAATTGAATGTATTTGATTATAGTTTTATTCGTTACAAAAAACATTGTACAAACCACTTGCGGGAAGACACCATCCCAGCATTTACGTAAATGAAACCCTCGCTTCGCTCGTATTTCAAAAAACCGCTCATGTGGGACCAAAATCTTCCCGCATTTGGTTCATAAATAACTATTCACTATTCTTGATTGTTCTTTTAATAATGTAGCTCCTGATGATGACGTATGTGACGTCGAAACTAGTCGACTGAGAAATAAAATATTGTTGAGTGCATCCCAGTAATTTTTCTTCATTCCTGATTAAAAAGATATTTTTAAGTCAAAATTTCGAGAATTCTCGAGTTCTCGAGGGTATTTATCGTCTCAAAATTATGAATTCTCGTCTCACCCCGAAAATCCGAGACGAGAAATTTACTGATTCTCGTCTCGTAATTTCGAGACGAGACGAGAATGAGACGAGAAATTTCTCGTCTCGGCGGCATCACTAATTTTTACTGTTTCTGCTTATAACGTCATAAAATGATAACACTAATATTAAAACAGATGTGATGGCAGTTTGACAGTTCGAGAGAATAAAGTACTCATTATTTAACAGTGTGAAATAATGAATTCATTATTTCATAATATGCCCTTATGGAGGGGTTTATTATACTACTTTCACGTATATAATGAATACATTATTCTATATTGTTGTAGATAAATAACATTAATAATCGTAATGAAATGAAATAAAATATCAATATAGCTGTGTAATAAAGAAATAGTAAATGCGGCAGCATTAAAAGCGTATAGTCTCATTCGTTATGATTAGAGTTGAATAAATCCGCTAACACGTTTGTTACAGCCCGGTATTAAACGTTTATTTCTGAGTTGCAGGCCAGTAATGAAATAATCTGCTACATCCCTGGTTTAATCAAAGCGGAGCTTACACTGTTGTTACATTTTTATGGCCCGTTTTGCAAATATTAAAAAACACAAGTCTGAATTAACTGTAAACTTGTATCTCTACTAATGGCAAATGAAACATAAAACGATATTAGCAAATACACAACTTTAAGAATACTTCACATTACTAGAAGTTGTTTCTACATTTTCATATCAGAACATAAAATTTTTTGTCCGCGGATCTTCTATTATTTTGTAGTTTACTACCGGTATAAAATTTCCACCATAAATTCAATAATGAAAATTTACAATGTTATACATTGTGTAGTTGTTTATGATACCTGGATCCTTTCAATTTAAACTAATATCTAGTGTACAATGTAGGCAGCTAAATAAAAAGCCATTTCGGGGGAAATAGCAAAGAGTAAGTGTATACATTCCGGATCATTGCGGTTAGCGGGAAATTATTACCGGTTGACCGCCAGCCGTAACACGGCAAAAACTCCGGCCTCCGGATTTATTTATGATGCGCAGACCGTGTGTGCGGTTACCAGCCACTCACGGTAATTATAAAATCACTCCGCGTATAATGTCAAATCATTTTATTACACAATAAGCCGACACAATTTGATTTCATTACAGTTTAAACTTTTTCAAAAATATAAAAAAATTCAATGTATCCTATGAGAATATTTTTCATAATTTATATCACTGGATTAATAATTATTTTAACATAATAATAAAGGTGTTTATTAAAGTTATTTTTATAATAAATCATGCGAATTAAAAATAGAGGATATAAGTAAACTGTAGCGTGAATTTTTCGACCGTGTGTGCGGTTATCAGCCATTTCTGCTTATCAGTGTGCGTAGTTTTAGAGCGTCGTCGTTTAGAAGCTAATTAGAAAAACGCTTAGAAAGCACATGGAGCAGAGCTTGTGCTAAGCACACGGAGCTTTCAAGCTTTCCGGGGTAATGAAGTTAGTAAAACCCGGAGTTAGATCCACGATTAGAGAAAATGTCTTCCCATTGGATTATCACACAGCACACACTGTGACTGTGAGACTTGCTAGCGTGAGTAAAATTGCTTTATTGATATTTCTTGAAAAGTTAAAAAGAGGATTAATTTTTGTACCTGCTTATCGTCGTTCGCCATATTCCAAAACTTTGAAAAGCTAATCCTTAAAGTTCGTTTTAATTAACGTGATAATGTAGGTAGCTGCGAAGGGAAAGTTTTTAACAAGTAAACACTTTAGCTTGCGTTTTTTAGCGCTTGCCGCTTGCGTTTAGAATCAATGCACTTATTATAATGATTCATGGCTCGCTGTATTGTCCTGCAGGACACACAATACGCCTTCGAGTAATTGAATGAGGCGTGACCGACGTCTGTGTTTGTACAGCTCAAGTTACTGACACGAGGATGTGACGTCAGCGACGCACCAATTAGGTTTCCCAAAATGTGCCTTTGTTTAGGAACACTTCGCACGACAAAACACAGGAATCAAAACTCCAACAAGGTTTCATCTACTATCAATTCAGGTTCTACTCGAAGATATTTTAAACGGCCCGTCTACATTTTTTCTGAATTCCTAGAATACTTTCGATTCTACTTTTTTTTCTATTCCAGCCCGAAACTCGTACTTTACCGCATCCTAGCTATGCAATGCCATTTTGAAGTTGAAAAATACTGCAAAAGTGTTTTCGTTGCGAGTAAACTGTTAGTTTATTATTGACTTCAAGGCAATGTTTTTATAAACATTTAATACAGAAAAATACATATACAGATGTGCCTTATTCAAATTTTAAAAATAAATTTCTATCAGGAAATTTGTATGAATTTTTCAGAATTTTTAAATTATGTACAATTTTTGTATTAAAATTTTAAAAAGGCACAAAATACTCACTACGTTAGTACGTTTTGTGCTGGATTCTCTGAGGTAGACAGGCCTCTTAATATCATGAAAAAGTGCTATGTATAGGAAATTACTATACTTCAGGAAACATTTAAAAAAAGTACCTACATATTTTTTAGTAAATTAGAATAGTATATTGTGTATCTAGTGCGCAAAGTAAGCAATTGCGCGAGGCTAGATGCAGCCCGAGCAGTAGCGGCTCGAGGCCTACCGAGGCGAGCCGAGGAGGCCGAGGGTCGCTACGGCGAGGGCTGCAACGAAGCCAAGCGCAATTGCGCCTTTGCTCACGAGATGCACACGATATTTTTTGTCATTACTGCACAAAAAGTAACCTTTTGAGTGACCTTACTTATCAAAAGATAAAATGAATACTTTTAAAATTAATATGTATAAAATAAAAAAGTACCTAACTAATATTTACCTACATGTAAAAGCATAAGAAACTAATTATCAACAGTAAAGAAAAGAACATTAAAATATAAGAATAAAATATTATTGTCCATTAGATCCAATATCCAATGCACAATCTGCACAATAGTCGACAGTAGAAACTATATGCATAGAGAAGTAGGTACTACAGCTGTTCACGTGCTTGTAGTATTAGATTATCACGTGTATGGCGCTAGTGCTACGCGCACATTTCGTGTCGGAAACTACAGAAAACTGTGTGTGTTAAATTTTGCGTGCGCAAAGTGAAATTTTGCGCACGCTATTCCCGCACGCTTGTACTTTGCGCACGCATTTTTGTCTAGTTAAAAAATAAGCCACTTTGCGCACGTAAAACAGGCACGAAAAAGGTTACTTTTTGTGCAGGTATGACAAAAACGACATTTTTCTGTGTCATTATTATTTCATATAGGTTTTATCTCGTCTTTAAAAATATTAAATAAAAAAAGCAATGGAAGTAGAATATTATTTTGTTTTAATAAAATATACTTAAGTGGTATCCCATAATTTTGGGAATTTTGCAAAAATTATGTAACCTTAATGTTTTTCCTGATGGATAATAACATTCTATACCCTTCTGGGTAAGGGATGATTTACTTAAATTAAGGTTCTACTTGAAAAAATTTTAATATCGTGAAAAAGTGTTGTGTATTTTAGTAAGAATTCTCAGTGGCCCAGACCAAATCCATCTCTAAACTCAACGGAGCTTAAGAAGAAATGCAGGAAACGTGAAATAAAAGAGAACGTTAATTTCCTGTACTGGAAAAGTGGAAAAGCTGCTGCAATGAAAAATAAAACATGGCCATTTCCTAGCCACCACTACGTACAAATGTTCATATCACGATGACCATCTTGCCGATCACATGATTTTTATTCTTATATAGCTTGAACAGAAATAAAGGGTTTGAATGTATGAGTTGATTGGTTTATGTATATAGGTTTTCCCACAGTATCGTGCAAATGAAGTGAAGCATGTAATGAGCATAATAATAATCGTTTTATGTGTTAGCAGATGGCCAAGTATCACACACAGACGGTTTCCTTGTGTAGCGAGCCGTGCGAATACGTTACCACACCTACGTTACGTTACTTTACGTTACTTCCTCTACGTCTGCACAATGCAATGAAAGTGAAATGCACCAAACAAACACGAATGTGTCACGACCAAAACTAATATCGAAAATTCATTACAACTTTAATATACGATAGTGACAAACTTTATTACATTTTTAATCACATAGATTAGCAAGTTTTTAATTAATTTTATATGCGCTGAAAATATCAAAATATTCGAATGTTTCCGAGAAAACTTTGGACACATATTTGAATTATTTATGATTCGTTGAAACTTTTTTACGTTATATTTTCAAGAGATTTGAATAGAAATTTTGTAAATATGAATCTTTAGAAGCTCCGAAGTATTGTGTTTCTTGAGAAGAAAATTAAATGTTAAATTTGATCCTTGAAAACACTCAAGAGTCAAGTGAACCGTGTAATTTTATTTCCCAAGTGGCTCAAAACCGAAGTAAAACATTATAATTGCTTATTTATGATTTAAGCGATTGCTAAACAGTTTGTATAGAGAATTGACTGGCAATTATGAGATGGCATTCCCGGATTCCCGGAAACCCCGGAGTCGCATTGAAACTGTTCCGGTGTCGATGTGAGCAAGGAAGTCTTTTCAGCAGACAGGAATCGCGATTCTAGACATGGAGCCATTTACTATTATATAGTTATTGATTTATTTAATGGAAGTATAAAGATTATATTTGGGCCTGAATTATCAAGAGATTAATAAAGGGCTTGAGCAGAAATTCCTTATGATTAATAGCCAACTAGAGATTTGAATCTATTTTACCAAACTTGGGTGTCACAGCCTCACATTTGAATCAGTAGTACGGATATTTATAGTACCAAACGTCAATTCACTATACACACTATAAAGGCCGGTTTACATTAAGCAAGTAGACAAGCAAGTCAAGTGAGCAAGTAACTTGCTTTGAATTTTTAACAGCAAGTGCATAAGCAAGTGTCTGTTCACACGTCGCAAGTAATTGATAGGCAAGTTTAGTTGAGATTATATTTTGCAAACCATTTTATATTTGGTTTATAGACATCCTCAGCTCCAGCGCCTGATATTTCTGATTTTATTATTTTAGTTTGTTCTTGATTATATGTTGCGCGAATATTTTTAATTTTTTGTTTTACTTCTTCTACACCAAAATCTTATATTGCCATTTCTTCCATAATTTCTATTATTGCTGCGTCTTTAGCTTGTTTATTTCTATATATAGACAAATTCATGTTCCACAAGCACTCATGTTGGACATACAGTTCAACAAATTTACACATCGTGTTATGGTCCCATCTTGGTGGTGACATTTTTAATAATAACCTAAAATAAACTACGATATTGGTATGTCATATTATTTGCAATTTAAACTTACTTACAGTTCACCAGTTCAGTACGCGTTCACACGTGGAAAGTGATCAGACAAGTTACTTGTCTGCACACAAATTTGGTGGAAGGGGAAAGCAAATGGGCAAGTAAATAGAACCTGATTCTATTCACTTGACTGTCTTATTAACTTGCCTCACAACTTGCATCGTACTTGCCTTGCCTCAAATATGAGGTAAGTAGATGTTTACACAAAGCAAGTAACTTGTAGCAAGTTACTTGCTCACTCGACTTGCCTCTCTACTTGATTAATGTAAACCGGCCATAAGGGAGACCTGAATGGGCTACTTGCATGGTACTGAAAATGATATTTTTATCATTATGGTCTAAAACAATAGTAAAAATACAAATTCTATTAAAAAGAAATATGTTTCTTAGTAAATTGAGAAAGACATGATGTGGCATTATTATTTTGTACATTAAAGATTTAAAAAATATTCAATTTTCATTTATTTATTGAGTGACATTGACAAAAAAGTCACGCGAGTGATTTTTGATCAATGTCATGAAATAAATTGGCAACAAGATCTCGTAAAACAATCTGAAAATTTTGTCAAGACAAAATTTAACAACGAATGATATTTGGATGACAATTTCATGAATGAAAAAGTCAATTTTGACACTGAATATGTTTTGAGAAGGAAGTTATTAAAACGTCAACATTTTTTCCCTTATCAAAACTTACATAGTTACGAAAATACAACAGTCTGTCAAAATAAAACAAGGTAACTAAGTAAAATCTTGAATTTTGGTTGGTTTAGAAATATATGAGTGGGATAGTCAAAATAAAAAATATACGGGTCCCATTTTGTATCTCTTTTTCACAAATATTGAATAGAATCAAGCAAGTAAAGTAGATAAAGTAAACCACAATCTATTTTAGTTCGTTTTGAATATCAATTAACCCTATTCTCCGGTTCGTTAAAAAATAATTCATATGTAAAATAGCTTTGAATATTACAATATCCCCTTGAGACGTTTTTGAGACGAAGCTCAGTTTGAGATAGGATGTCGGCCGCGCATTGTGGACCCGGGAATTCATTCGACATACAGACGCACACACCCACACACACACACACCAGTAGCCCAAAGAAATCAAAGAGGGCGAGATCGACATGGCACAGAGCCGTAGCAAGGAGGTAAGGCTGCTTATTCTGTAATGTGGTTACATCCTTCATAAACCAGCTGTATAACTTGGGTAAGTGTATTTGGGGCCTTACATATACTAACATATATTATAACGTGTCAAGCAAAGTGTACATAACTAAAAAAGTGTATTTAATCTGGAAATTTTAAAGCATTTTCAATAAACAAACAAATTGAAATTTGCGCCCTGTTCCATAAGAATTCTTTGAGAATTCTTTAATGCATCTAAATATTGAGAAACATAATTTTGAAGAGACTTGCCTGTCAAATGTGGCGAAGTTAAGTTTAATCTTCAATGAGTCTTGGAAAAGAAGATGGTGTGTTATTCATTGATAGCTTCAAAACAGGATTCAACAAATTGTGAATTAAAATATCAACTAGAAAATTTTGAGAAAATATTTCAACTAATTCCCTATGAATTTTAATAATAAATATTTTTAGTTATATACAAATTAATCATTTTTAAAAAGTCATCATTTTAAACATATTTGAATAAGATATGTATTGCTCAAGATACTTTTCTCAAATTTTGTTTTTTATAAACCATAAAAAGTATGTTGAATCTAATGGTTGATTTAGTTTATAAGAGTTGCATAGTGTTATGATATATCCGAGTCCAGGCCTGCATTAGTACGGGGAATTGAGGCTAATCTCGGTCGTCTCGTCCACTCAGACTGATGCGGGTTCAGTTTTCAGGTTTGAAACTTCTGTGATATGCACGAGAAGAATGCATCCGAACCGAACCGAAACTTATAAAAGTCACTAGCACTATACCATCCATGTGTCCCAAACTTCCCTGTATAGGCTACTATCACTTCCAGATGCATTTCCAATGCAAAACAGATATAGGTAGGTATTGATATTTGAATTGTTTCACAAATATTTCAAGCATAATAAAAATCTCATTATTATTTCATTAAATACTTGCATGATTTTTATATAAAATATTTGTGCAGAAGAGATCAAACTTGGGACTCGTATTTTTATTTTGACAACAAAATTATTTCAGCCCAAAAATAATTAATAAAAATTGAATATTTAATATATTATGTGACGGCTATGCAACATACAACCCTGGATTCTTTTTGAGGAATAAATAATTCATTGTTTGAAGCTATCAATAAATTAAAAATTCTTCTTTTCCAAGACTCATTGAAGATTCAATTTTTAATTAAATATTTGTGAAGAAGAGATAAAAATTTGGAACCCGTATTTTTATTTTGACAACAAACTCCAAAATAATTAATGAAAACTGAATATTCAATATGTGACGGAGAATGCTTCCATTCAAAAACCTGGAAGCTAATTAATCTTGAAAAATGATTTAAGTTGTGATCAGCCAGTGTGTGCGGTTGTCAGGGAAGACTAGTCGTATAGGTATGTTTGTATTAAAGACAAAGTAGTACGGTTTTACGAGGTATTTGTTTAGTTCTGGAGGAATATTCCACGCTCTAATAGTACTGAGCGAAGATTTACGTCCGTCTGTCGTGTGGTAGGAAGGAATTTGAGAATTTTACGTGTTGTTTTATTATCGGACTTTACAACCCTGGTCAACTGGCGTAACGCGGCTACTTCTAGACGTTTTGTTTCAAAGTTCAACAGACCGTTTAAGAGTTGGCAGAAATATACTATAAATCTATCTGACGTTAACTATTCCAACTGATTCAATATTTGATGCTGAATGCTGAATGTATTACCGACCGGGAGTTTGCTTTACTCGCTTCAATGCAATCAATTTCACACGAGCTTCAAAGCCTCAAATGTTCAAGACAGATCGTCAGATCTCAGATGAGATGTACATTGCTGGGGTACGAATCTAACCTTGTTAGTAGATCAGGACCACAAACCTGCACTGCTCTCCCACCTGGAACAAACAACAACATTATTAAACACTGTTATCAAACACTTTGTCATATTTATGTTTCTATATAAAAATATGAGCACCTCATGTCTCAAGATATAAAATGCATCTGTGTACCTACAGAACGACACAAGTTTCCAGGATATGAAGTGAATAATATATTGAGGAATTTCTTCAACTTTTTCAAGTGCTGTTTTATAAAAATACACAAAACATAAACAAAGACCTTCAGTCTGAACAAATGTTTCATAATTAAAATGTTTCAACGATTCCTTCTATTTAAACATGTTGTGTTAAATGTAGGGTAACACACACATAGAAATAATTATACAAAATAACTTTTACAACTGGTTTATTCCTCCAAAACTACCCAATCAATACTAACTACATTCCCAAAAATACACGATTAATATAATTCCTACTTATGTCACAATAAACAGTAATTAATTAGCAAAGTTTTTTTTTTTTAATCGATTTCGGCCTCGTACGGTTGTACATTGGTCCGGAGCTATGTTGTTCATTTACTCCTATATTTGGAGTCCTGTTTCATTTATGTATCGTGCTAGTGCTGTGTATATTTCTTTATTGGTTGTTGCTAATAAACTGGCGGTATTTGTAGAGAACATTGTCTTTTCTTGGATTAATGCATTTACTAAATGTTGTCGTTTCTGACTAAATTTATTGCAGCTAAAAATGTAGTGATCTATATCTGCTAAGTCGGAATTAGCAAAGTTGATCATAATATAACAAATCAACTAATGACGTTACCGCAACTAACAGCATCTAGCATTCACATTATCTAACACATGTTTGTTTGTTTCATAAAATAAAATTTTGAATTTTGAAAAAATTCTTTCAGTTCCGTGATGAGTAAGTTGAGTATTATACGCCATTAAAATAGTAAAGTTTGTGTGCGGTTATCAGCCATCAACTCATGGGCACTCATTTAAACTGTAAGTGAAAATATTATGAAGTATTTAGTCAGTGTATGTTTGTTGAGGACCACTGGTTGGTCACTCGATATTTCAAGCTCATCATCGCCCGGAACACTAAGGGCTTCGTTATCCTGAAACACTTTTTATATTTTTTACTTTTTATTCTCTCCACATTGTTTCAGTAATGAGGTCTATCGAATGTAGATGTGTTTGTCTGTAAACTACTGCACTTTTATCAATATTGTTATAGCAGTGATATGGAAATTTCTAAATTGAAGGAAACAATAACAGAGATGTCGCACAATTTTGTGTTTATTATAAATAAAGAGATTCCACTTGATAAAAGTCAACATAATTACATTACAAAGCTGAGTTCATTAGAATCAAGTTATGAAGCTCTTTGCATATCAACTCGGTTCATTGTTTTCACATATTTCTCATGCTGTAGCAATGATTATACAAGCGAAGCATTAGCGGTTTTTGTCAGCTAATTAAATAAACCTCGGACTATTTTAAATACAATGAAGGAAATATTTTTCTATGTAATTTAAATGAATATTTGTTTTGAAAAAATGTACCTCGTAGAGCTTGAAGTAATTAATATTAACTTGACATGCAGTAGTAGGGAAAATTCATTTGACTAATGACTGTTTTGCTGGTGCATGTTTTAATTATGAAATATAAAGGCACAGCAGTAGCCATGATACAGGATTTGATATTTCAAAGCTCTCTGTTTTTATATAAGTTCAAATGATAACTGTCATGTTATGATTACCTATTTTGTTTTTTATTGTAACATGTTTAAAATGTAATAGCAAGAGACGCGCCTTAAGGATTCCGTATCCATTTTGCATATTTAGAGGTGTAGCAGTTTCTGCTTTAAGCCCTGTTCGCACGAGGATTCTGAATCCTGAGAAAGAAAAACTTTCAATTCATCGTTTTGAAGCAATTAATAAATTATAAATTTTTCTTTTCCAAGACTCATTGAAGATTCAATTTAGTGGCACCGTAATAATTAATTCTCACTAGAAAGAAGAAAATTTGCTCTTTTCCAGGATTCAGAATCTTGGTAGAATTCTCCTGCGAACAAGGCTTTACTCATTGCAAATTAAAAATTTAAAGGAAAAACAGGTACTATATATTTGTGAAAGAATGAATCTAGGTTATGGCCAGTTATAATTCTAAAAATTCTTTGGGATCCATATACATTTTTCGTCTGTAAAAAAATGTATGAAATTTTGGTTTATCTGTAAAACTTAGCTGACTGCTTTTACGTATTTTAGGCGAATGTTGAGCTACGTAGAGTCGATATCCTTAAGAGGAACGGTTACTGCACTACCAAAATTTATCGGTCTGGGTCGGTGTTATTATCAAAAGATGCAATTTCTTAGAATTTTAATAAGTGTACCCAATACGACTCTAGCTTGGAGGTGGAGCTAAATTGAAATGCGAATATTTATTCGAATATTTACACTGCCTGACCATATTTTTGTGTCAAAAAGGGGTTTAGTTTTCATATTTAGTTTAGTTTAAATATTTAAAAAAAATTACAATTTTTTTTTAAAATTTGTAGAAGAAAGTTGGTTCTATGACATTTCCGTATTGAAATTTTAAAATTCAAAACAATACACGTTAAAATGAATTACAAAATTGCCAATGTTTATAACGCCTATAATAACAAATCAAGCAAAAATTTAAAATTGTAATACACAAATGTCATACAAACAACCTTCCTCTATAAATTAAAAAAATAAATATTTTAAAATGTTAATATTTAGATTAGATATCATGGTGAAAACGAAACCTTGTTTTCACTTGTACGTTGCACCAGTATCCGTTCCTCTTAAGGACTAAACTTAATAATATAATGCCCTGTTCATGCTTCTGAATCCTGAGAAAAAAATTGAATCAGCAATGAGTCATGGAAAAAAATAATTAGTTAACAGTGAATAAGAATTGAATGTGAAAAAGGCAAGATGTGAGTAATGATTGGTAGTGATATGCCGCTCGATGGTGCTGGTGTATCCAGTTCCCTGTTGAGAGTTTGACGTAGCGCTTGTAATTTGTCTCAGGGAAGTAATTTGATTATACAGAGTCGAATTGGAGGAAAACGTTGAGTTGTAAGTTTGTAATATGACGCGTTCGCTGTGCGCTCTATGTATAATTTCATGAGGCGTTTAATTTATCTTATTGTTTCGTGTAGTTGTAGGATACTACGCCTTGATGAAATGTTGATTTATTATCGTGTTTTGTCTTCACACACACACACACACACACACACACATATACGTCACCATCCTTTACCCAACTCGGAAAATAAATATATTTTTATATTTCTGCACAGTCTCACTTGACATGAATCGTCCATGGGATGTTTAAAAAATCTTATTCTTGTACTTTAAATAAGTCTATCCTAGCCACATCCTGAGTATTACATACTCAATACAAACATCTCAGAGAATTACATGGGATGCATAATTGGGATATTATTACCAAACTACTAACATTGGGATGTTACATAAATAATGTTACTAAGGGTAGACATTAGCAAGCACTAGGATATTCATAGGATGTTAATAGGCAAATATAGCAAGCAACAAGCCGGGATGTTCAAATTCTTGAAATGTTCTGGGGGTTTTATTTTGTCAAATGGGGTTAATCTCAAATGTGTATCTGACTGAATTTGAACCTGAATAATTGTCACATGAGATACATATTATTTAGTACAAACGCTGATTGAACTGAACTAAATAAACAACACAATACTCAATACATTTCGTGAATCCCACTCAACCTAATACCCTTTTCAACTGAAATAAAATGATGTGACATTTTGTTTTATAACATGCCTACATGGCCAGGTTTTTTATAAAGAGCCTAATTTTACAATTTTACGACGTTATGCATATTAAAAATTTATTTCCTTTTGGAGAAATGCTGTCAAAATATATATAAAAAGTAGTCGAAGAAAGTGAAGTGAACAATTTTGATTTCTATTCCGTCTGCTAATTAATATATAATTTATAGTCTTAAACTTAGTAGGCGTATACATAAAAACACGCATGCTAACTTTTGAACGTAAAAAAATGTTCCGGTCCTCTGGAATCCAAGTAGGCAGAAAACTAACGACAAAGCAGATGAAGGTGATTTGCAGTGGTGACTAGATGAGATCACGGCCGGTCGCCCCGAGATCGTTGATCTTTTGTTGCGAAATTTGACATTTGAAACAATAGAGGGTAACTTGATCGGTAATTACTTACCAGTACCAGTTGCTCAACTGCCGGAGTAGATTTACTTTTCATTAACTTATACGGTGTTTTTCTCTGAACAGGCGGTAGCCTAGATTACACTCATTTCATTTATATTCTATTAGTTGCTCAGCACCGTTTTGCTTTTCGTAAGCGCGCGTTTGATATACGGGAAAATGAATGCTGTATATCTTTGATTCAGATGGCCATTTTTTGTAGAGATTGATTTTGTATTGTTAAATTAATTAGCAATTATGAATACTGTGTTGATGAAATTAATGAATGTTTGTATGGAAATAACAAAATGTTGTATTGAACAGTTCATTAAATATTGAAATGGTGTATTTTTTAAACACGCGTTTAAAATTTGACATTTATTTGGCCATAAATTAGCGTCTGACATTTTATGAATAACAATGCCCGCCTTTAAAAGTAGAGCTCGCGATCTTTTCTCGTATTTCAAAGGGAATAAGTTGCTCGTTTTCCCAACAAAAGAATAAGTGAAATACGGAAAATGAGTCGCTTTTAAATATAATAATAAAAATCATAGTGCGCTCTCGGTTGCGCTGTTTTCTTTGTTTGAGTTCAAGGTGAAAGTTGAACGGCCGCAGCGCCACCGGTCAGCGGCGCGGCCGCCGCATGAACTAAACACGCGGATGGGAGATCGTCATTTCCGGTTGCTTCCGGTGTTTTGTTCTACGCATGTGTGAATTTTTTGTCAAGTAGAATGAATCACCGTCGCCGTCGCCGTGATTTCATTGCAGCAGTTGATGATGTGTTAGATGTGTGACTTATCGACTCCGTGCTGATGTTCAGCTGTTTGCCCGGAGCCACGGCCGGAGTTGATCAGTGAAAGGCAAAGCATAGCACACCAAGATACTATATACCTACCAAGCGCGGCTTAAAAGTGAACGTTCAATGATGATGATACACATTGGCGTATCAAAAACTATTTACCTTAAGGCGTATCAAATCCAAAGCATATTCAGCACTTTTATCTAAGTTCTAAAGGTTCTTTCAAAATTACAAACAAACACGTATTTGTAAATACGAAAATATTACAAGTGTTTGCAAGAAGCTTCAATAAGTTCAAGAAGGCCCATTGTAACTTCAGTTTAGAAATCTATGATCTCATATTTTACAATGATACGATACATTTCATAAATTAACTGTTTAAAAAAATTATCTACAGCAGTCTTCCAACAAATACCCTGTTGTGTTTTGAAACTATCAAGAAATTAATAGTATATTATTTAACGAGTAAATAATGTAGGCTATAATTAATGAGGATGAAAGTTTGTTCACGAGCCGAAGGCGAGTGTATAAATCATCCGAGTTAATTATAGCCATTATTTTCGAGTCAAATACGACGTTTTATCTACAACTTTTTAAATAAAGCAACATTTTCTTACTACAAATTTGTATTGATATTAACCTAACCTCAAACTTTGGTGTGATGACAATTTATCCGAGCAATTTAGAACTATTGTGGGCTAGTCATATACAGCGTTTTACAAATTTTTATTATTTTTACTGTTTCTGCTTACAACGTCATAAAATGATAACTTGATGTAACACTAATATTAAAACAGATGTGATGGCAGTTTGACAGTTCGAGAGAATAAAGTACTCATTATTTAACAGTGTGAAATAATGAATTCATTATTTCATAATGTGTCCTTATGGAGGGGTTTATTATACTACTTTCACGTATATAATGAATACATTATTCTATTGTTGTAGATAAAAATTATTATTTTCCAACATTCATTAAAGAATCAATTTAGCGGCGTTGCTATTTGGCAGACAATTCTCACCAGGATTATTTTTTCAAATTTCAGAAACATGACAAAATCTTCAAAGAATCTTTGTCTGAACAGGGATTAATGTACATTGTCGATTTTATGAAAACATTAATAAATGTATATGTAAATTGGATTATTAAATAATAAAAATCTGCTGTGTCCGCCACAGTATACTTCCCCGATTATAAGTTTTAATAACTTACTTTCGTAACGCCGTTAATTTTATGCTTTATTCTGCAAAATTTAAATAAATTTATCATTTTTCCCCAAACTATTTAAGTTGATACCAACTTCGGCATAATTTAAATACCATAAAAAATCTGATACTTATTCACTAAAAACTCACACTCGAAAATTTTAACCCGTCATAATATCTTATAGCCTTATAGAATATAATGCGGAAAGTAAAAACAACTGACCATTGTTTAAATGTTGTTATTGATTCTTCGACTAATATTTTTTTCCAGAAAACTTTAATTTGATAATACACTTGAACAAATTTGATTAATTTTTTGAGAAACAATAATTGATTATCGCATAAATGTCATTTTTACATTTTTATTAAACTTATCTCCCCGAGAGCTTTAAATTGACACCAAACTCGGTATAATTTGAATAATGTATGATAAAAAAATTGACGATCAGTTGAAGCTTTAATTTGATACCACACACGATAGTATTTTAATAAAAATAAAATAAGATATGTTTATAAAGTTGGTACCACTGGTTGAATAAAAAAATTTGAGTAATTTTTTGAGAAACAATTGAAAATCGTATTAATGTCATTTTTTACATTTTTTAAAAACTTATCTCCCTGAGCGATTCAAATTGACACCAAACTCGGTATAATTTGAATAATTTATATAAAAAAACAATTGACGATCATTTAAATGTTATTTTTGTTTTTCTACTAGAATTATTTTCCCAAGACCTTTAATTTGATACCACACACGATAGTATTTTGATAAAAATAAAAAAGTTTTGTTTATAAAGTTGGTACCACTGGTTGAATAAAGCTCATTAACGAACTTGAAGTCAGATTTTGGCTCAAGATCTTAAATATAAAATTTCAGTCCAAAATTCCAACGCGTTTTTAAGTTATCCAACATCCAGACAGACTAACAGACCGACAGACCGACAGACCGACTTTTTTTAAAATTATGTTTTTTGGGTTCAGTAGGGTCTGAAACGTGAAGATTCACCAAAATCTCGAACTGTCAAAAAATCACGATTACAATACTTCCCTCTATTACATAGATCGGGGAAGTAAAAATTAGTCCCAATATTTGTTAGATGTCACAGCAATTTAAAACTTCTGGGTTCACAAGTGATAAGACAATGATTTTTCCAGTGCTTCTCTATCTGACGGTGTGGAGCTCTGTCTTGAACAAGAACGTTGGGTTCATATTGAAATTGTGTGAATCTCATCTACTGCTGCTAGTGATGACGGTGGATTTATCAATTTACCCTTGTTACGGGATTCTAATAGTTTAGCTGATGAACATGTAATGGTTATGAAGACATGTAGGTAAGTGCGGTGAACGGAAGTCGCGATATGTTCCGGTAGCTCCAGAACTTTCTACCCAAGGGAAATTCCGCCCCTTCTGCCTCTAATAACCAGATTCAAATCATTATTACATATTTCACTTTATACGATTTCCAAGTGCGTGCTTCTCAAACACTCACGTAATATACAGTAAGAAGGGTATTAGTTTTTTACCTTCCGCTTACCTGTAAAGGAAGGTATTGGAATCATGCAAAAAATCGGGTGGTGAATTTTTAGTGGATCAGCACGAATTAGGGTCCTTATAACTCATTTTTGATAGTTTCACGATGATGTCTGTGTGTATGTGTGTGTGTGTGTGTGGTCAAGGGGTGTTAGTCGCATAACTCAAATACGAATTACCCGAAAATTTTGATAATTGGTATTTAACATTTGTATATAAATTGGAAGAGCTCCTTAGATTTTGGTACAAATATCTTCATCGGAAGTGATATTTTTTGAAGATTGAAAAGGTTAATTGTCAAAATTGTATACAAATTTGGAAAAATATAATATTTATTTGTAATAAGAATAAGAGGAAAAGTTATTTGCAACTTACGTTATAAAAAAATTGTCTTTACCTGGTAGCATTAAAGAACTGCAGTAAAATTTAAAAAATAAATTTATCAAATAAAACGTTGATATCTTGTAATCCATGATCGGTTGATTTTTGTTTCTGCGTAAAAAATATTGACAGATGAGACGAGTGACAAGTTGGCATACTAGCGCTATATAAGTCCTAAGTAAGATATTAAATGTAGTAATTGAACGGAGGATGGCTTCAACACAGCAGAGTTTTCCTGTGAATGAATCTTTTTATTCAGGTGATGCAAATTTCTGTGTTTAAATATTTTAGATTTTTATTTGTATATTTTAAATGGGCACCGAATTGTACGTATACATTTATGTTTATAAGTCTAGATATGGCGGAAGGTTGTGTGATGGCCACGTCAGATTTTTATTTAATTCAGTGCAATCAGAGTGTGTACCAAAACCAAGTCTGTAGTCTGTGGGATTGGGTTGTAACATTGTAATAGAGAGTATTTAGAATGTAACGTCTTGCTTGATGCAATGATTATAGAAGATTTAACGGCCGTCTCGTCTGGCCAGATATTGGTATTGATTCAATGGTTTTCAATCAAATTGAAATGGAGCGTATGATACTGTTTTGACAACGTTCCAAGACAAACATTCCAAGTTCAAAGATCAATTCAACAGGACAAAGAGGCCCTGGGCACCTACCAGACTCAATATTTACACTAATATTACCCTACTCTCCACTAACAACCACAACTGAATTACCTAACCGCACACACACACATTATAACTGCCAGTTGCCAAATCGAAGTATTGAAAGCGCAAAATTCATTAAAACTAATAATTTATTTATCCAGTTTTAGTTGACTTTACCGCAAATATGAACCGATGGTAAACATTGCAGTCATGTTGTAATACCGTATTAAACTATGTATTTTAAACAGTTCAACACATGAATATTATATAGTGCACGTAATACGAGGTATACGAAGTAGCTATAGTCAATATTATCACAAGTGAATTAATATTTTGTACACTGCAAAATCCATAACTGCAAAAATATCAACGGTTCAACTTATGAGGAATTGAAATAATATCTAGGATGCAGTCAAATATTTTTTTACAACACTAGTTATAAAATATGCTGGAAAATAAGTCTCATTTTTTATGTCTTCTTCTTATTTCTGCAGCATAAACAGATTCATAACTGTTTTAACTTAAAAAAATATTTTTATACTTTAATTAAAGTAAAATAAAATTAAAACGTGATCACCAATCAACGAAACTTACTTTTTAGGAAAACTATTGCATAAATAGTTGTTTTACGTATCCTTTGACAACCGTAAAGTGTCACATTTTTTGACATCTGTCAAAATGACTACTTTACGGCCGCATTTACTTCACGGCCGCTTTTACTTCACGGCCGCATTTACTTTACGGCCGCTAAATAACAAATTTATTTAATTTTTAATTGGTAAATATATGTAAAAGTAATTACCTACAACTTAGAAATTAAATTATAGAAATAAAATTATTTATGATAAAAAGAAACTTTTTTTGACATAAAATTATATATTTTTTGATAGCCACCTAAAAAATGTTGTGTGCATGCACCTCGGCTTAAAAGTGTTTTAGCCTCACCTGAATTACTGGCCTCGGCATACGCCTCGGCTGCAAACTTCAGATTCGGCCAAAAAAGATCACTTTTACAGCCTTGATACACAAATAACTATTAATTCAAACATCAGTCCAGAACAAATTTCAGGCTTATTAAAAAATTGTACTTTCATAGAAGAATAAAAAAAATCTGCTGTGGCCAGTACACGACCTCTCGCCTAATTATTCTGCTTATTCTACTAACCTCGAGACTAATCTAATAAATAGTTTTACTTACATTTTAATAGTTTCATGTTCATGTAAGATGTAAACGATACTGTAAACCAAGATGCAAGCATAAGATGCCAACTGTACTGTCACTGTCAGAATAATTTAAATTTTATGTAGAAACAAATTTCATATCATGGACAACAAGATAAAATATTAATTGTACTTTATTTTATTGTTAAATACTACCAGATTCATTAAATTGTATTTATAATTATCTGTACCCATAGATAATTATATTTTCTTTTATTTTTAATTGCAAAAATTGTCATAAATAAATAATGTACCAATATATTTAAGGAAAACTTTATCAAGCTTCAAAAAGTACTACTTCCGGTTTGCGGATTTCTACCAAAATGTTATCCGGTGTTAAGATACTTATTTAAACCTTAAATATGAAATTTGGTTATTAAAGGTTTGATACTTTTTAAGTTATCGTGGACGAAAAATCGTCACATAATTCATACATACATACATACGTCCATACGTCCATACATCCATACATACACACACACAGACATCATCGTGAAAATATTAAATTCGTATTCTAGAGACTCTGGAACGTGCTTATCTATCAAAAACTCATACTCGAAAATTTTGACCCATTACAATACCTCTCTTATAGAATATGAGGCGAGAGGTAAAAATCTCTTCGTCTAAATGAAGACATATAAATCCACAATATAATTTACGCATACAAAGACACAGTGGCGTGCGTGGTGTTGCGTTGGTGGTGTAATAATTTAATTTAAGCGACAAAATGTCGCACGCAACCGCAAGAAGGGTAGGTAAATTATAAGACAATCTCTTGTACACAACGCTGAACATTTCATACGCAACTTTACACGGTGCTGTCGCCACCGCTAATTACAAGACTTTATCAGAAATCAAATCAGGCCAAATCACTCGTAAATAAAGCCTCCATCGCTGTTATTAATCAGAATTCCTCCGCCATTTTATGTGGTTATGTTAGTATTGTTTCACTGATTGTTATCGGCCATTGAACTGGCACAAATCATTGCTATTATGTTGTATTTTCTTAGATTGGTTACTTTGCAATTATTTTACTAACAAAAGCCTTCACAACCACATACGAGAATGGTGGCTATTGCTTGATATCGTTCTGATTACTGAACACCAAATATAGTTCAAACAGTAGCTATACGTCATCGATATAAACTGATAAGAAATCAACTAGAAATTTTAATGAAAATTGAGAAGTACTGCCATTCAAAACTATTTATTAAAATTGAAAATAAAATTCATACACAAGAAAATTCAACAGCAGAAGATGCAAATCTAGAAAGTTCATATGGAATAAAATACCTGCGTCAAAAGATTCATTCACAAGAAAGTTCAAAATAGACTTTTATATTCGGCATAAATGCAAACACAGGAAGTTGTACGCCTGTACAAGAGGGGAATGGGTTTAACTCCAGAAAATGAAATTCATACACAGGAAAATGCATGCACAAATTTAGAAAATTCATAAATAGGTACATTCGCAGGAAAATCAAAATCTAGAATTTCAGATTTGGCGCATAAACGCAAACACTGGAAACTGCAAATATAGAAAAGTCATAGTCAACACCGAGTAAGCGGGCGTTTCCTATAATATAAATGTAATTGACTTAAAAATGCAATGTATTCAGAATTTTATGTAGAATCAAAATCTAAAAAAATATACGGGTGTTCCATTTAAAGTAAGGAAGTTGATGTCACTTCTGGCTAAACAGGAAGTAATAAAAATTCATTATTTATGTAGGGTAATGCGCCTTTGAATGTAGTTTAGAGTCCTGTAATATAAATGTAATTGACTTAAAAACACAATTTTTTTGGAGGTTTTTGCATCTTTCTACGTTTGCATTTATGTCGAATCTAAATTTGCATTTTCCTGTGAATGAATCTTTAACTGCAGGATTCTGTTACGTAATTATAATTTTCTTGTGAATGCATTTGTCTGTGTATGAATGTAATTTTCTGGTGTTGATAACTGACAATATGTGAATAATAGCAAATATCAGTAGCAATGAAGTTTGGATTGTAAAGAGTCCAGGCCTGATGTGAGAGTTTCCCCTCATCTTATGAACGTAAAAAGCTTCAGTCCCCGTCCGGTCTCCGGTTCAGGTTCAGAGCTTGCTTGGCCCAGGGACCCCCACCCCACCCAGCCTCCATCGATCCACTACTGTCTCACTGAGCTTTCAAGGCAAAACCGGATTTCATTCATCAGGATCAGAATTTATATTTTATATTTTATATAACCAGCTTTTTAACCGATTGTACTGTTTGTTTATTACAAATAGTAATACTCAATAATAAAACGAATTTTTAAAATTTTTGTAATGGAGATTCTTTTTAAAAGCATAATTAATTAGTTTGACAGCTGTTACAGAAATAATACGAAGATTTATATAAAGTAGGTATTATTTCTATAACTTATAATAAATGCATGTTTAATCCCAAATTGTAAATATCACTAAATGACAACAAACTGCCAAACGAATTAATTTTTCATAAAACGATTTGCTTTTCAAAAGTGTCATGATTATAAACATTTTCTTTTAAATCGTGTTATTTATAAAACATGAACCTCTTGTATTTTGTTAACCAGAACCTTTTTTGTATAAAATAAACTCAGAAATGAGCTGTTAAAATTTGTAATGCTCGACCTGAAACACTTTGTGTAAATATATAAATGATAAAGTATAATATTTAATGTGATTTGTAACGTAAAATATCTGTTTTATATTTGTTGTGTCTTTGTTTTCGTGCACAGATATATAAACTGTGGGGCGCTGGTTAAACTGTTCAGCAAGTTATGATCGCATTAAAGCAAATATATTCGCCTACGTATATAAACCTTGGCCTCCGGAGCCTCCGGAGCTTCGTCGGGTCCCCGGAGTGGCCACAAGACAAGTGTTTCACTCTCGACTGTTTTCCCTGCTGTCCTGATCGTAAGTCCTGTACCCACGCACGCACTGCCCGGACAAACGCAATTGATTTCATGTCAAGCTCGCGCTATTCCATTTGTTTAAATAGTGCAATGAAACGTAATAATGACGGATCATTTATTCATATTTGCACATGTGTTAATTAGTTTTGTAAAATAATTAGTATATTGCTAAAATTATCACTTCAACCGCTATAGTGTTATCTGTTTTTTTATACAGTATGTGCCTTTATATTTCGGAACAAAAATTAAGACAATAGTCTCATTCACAATACGAAATTAGTAGTTATAGTCAGTTAACGTTAGTGATTTCGCTTGTAGCGTTCACAATAACGAAATTAGCTCCATGTTAATTACAGATATTGCGAATTTTTGAAAAATTCTGTCTGTCCCATGCTACGTAGGCCATGTAATATAATACTGACACAGCCTGTATAATAATGCCGTTGTTATTTACAATATGAAACCCTTTTGTATAGAAAGCAATTTCATTAGAAGCAATTACATTAAATCACAGAAGCCAACCGTCTCTACCGTTAAGTTATTCGAGTTGATCACATCCGAAATTAATTGCAATTAACAGCAATACACCGGAGTAAATCACGGAGCCAACCGGAACCATCCACCGGAAGAACAACAAACACAAAACCAGAACATTTCAAACTAGAAATACATCAGAGATTGAGATGATATAAACATCACTTCATTTTAATGTATAAATATAGCTCCCTGTTCTCGCAAGCATTCTTTGAGGATTGTTTCATGCTCCTGAATATTGAGTAAAAGAATCCTGGTGAATTAAATCTTCAGAGTCTTGGAAAAGAAGAATTTGTAATTCATTAACAGTTTCGTTCAAAACAGTGAATTTATTACCTCTTGCCTCATATTCTATAATAGAGGTATTGTAATTGTACGAGTTTTTGGTGGATAAGCACGTTTCAGGGTCTCTACAATACGAATTTACTATTTTCACGATGACGTCTGTGTGTGTGTGTGTGTGTGTGTGTGTGTGTGTGTGTGTGTGTGTGTGTGTGTGTGTGTGTGTGTGTGTGTGTGTGTGTGTGTGTGTGTGTGTGTGTGTGTGTGTGTGTGTGTGTGTGTGTGTGTGTGTGTGTGTGTGTGTGTGTGTGTGTGTGTGTGTGTGTGTGTGTGTGTGTGTGTGTGTGTGTGTGTGTGTGTGTGTGTGTGTGTGTGTGTGTGTGTGTGTGTGTGTGTGTGTGTGTGTGTGTGTGTGTGTGTGTGTGTGTGTGTGTGTGTGTGTGTGTGTGTGTGTGTGTGTGTGTGTGTGTGTGTGTGTGTGTGTGTGTGTGTGTGTGTGTGTGTGTGTGTGTGTGTGTGTGTGTGTGTGTGTGTGTGTGTGTGTGTGTGTGTGTGTGTGTGTGTGTGTGTGTGTGTGTGTGTGTGTGTGTGTGTGTGTGTGTGTGTGTGTGTGTGTGTGTGTGTGTGTGTGTGTGTGTGTGTGTGTGTGTGTGTGTGTGTGTGTGTGTGTGTGTGTGTGTGTGTGTATGGACGTATGAATTATGTGACGATTTTTCGTCCACGATAACTTAAAAATTATCAAACCTTTATTAACTAAATTTCATATTTAAGATTTATTAATAAGGATCTTAACACCGGATAAGATTTTGGTAGAAATCCGCAAACCGGAGTAGTAGGTACTTTTTGAAACTTGATATAGTTTTTCTTTAATAAATTGATACATTATATATTTATGACAATTTTTGCAATTAAAATAAAAAATAATATAATTATCTATGGATACTGTTTATTCTAAATACAATTAGCTAAATCTGGTAGTATTTAACAATAAAATAAATTAGGTACAGTTAATATTTTACTTTTTTGAAATTCCAGTATCTTGTTGCCCATGATTATATAAAATTTGTTTCTACACAAAATTTGAATAATTATGACAGTGACAATACAGTTGACATCTTTTACTTGCATCTTGGTTTACATTATCGGTTACATATTATATAAACATGGAACTATTAAAATGTAAGTAAAACTATTGATTAGATTAGTAGAATAAGCAGAATTAGGCGAGAGGTCGTGTGCAGACATCAATTTTTTTTCCAAGATTCACAAGCATGAAAAAAATTCATAAGTAAATGAACGACTGGTAACCGCACACACGGGTGCATTCATGACTCACAGTGTGTGAAGCTGTGATATAATACGAGGCTGGTTTGAAAATGAAAACTAGTAAGTACATTTAATTTTTCAAGAACTCAGAAGCATGAAAGAATTCTTGTGTAGACAGGAGTATAGATATTTGATTACGTGTGGGGTGTGTGCGTTAACTCATGATTTTTAGTGGATAGTAGTAGAAGAGATTTTTGTGCATGTGTTAGATTGAAACCTTGTTGTCAGTCGGAGTCGTAGATGCTAACAATTATTTATTATATTCATAGAACGAATATAAAATAACCATGTCCATGAAATTTCGAGATAAACGTTTTACAACGTATAGATGACTTACTTTTTGCTGATTTCTGCCTATCCCGGCTGCAACCTCCAAGTCCTGGCTTCAGGTCTCCTTCACAGCAGTCCACACACACTGTAACACAATAGAACTGAATATTACTATCAGATAATGTACAAAACTAGCTTCAAGTCACACACGAACCACTGAATCAATCGGCATTTTGTTTACTGTTTTTGCTAAGCGTGAACAAGTTCGTTCAATTACTGAGCCGTCTACGCTTGCATAGAGAATTAATTTATACTGGGTGCATCGTAGCTTCGAATTCATTCAATTTGATATGATATAAAAATAATTTTACCAAAAAGTCTAAAAATAAATTTTTTGCATTTCCGGGACTAAAACTCTTCTTTGGTCCTTATTTTTAGGGACTTAGGTTCTTAATTTGATCCCAAGGGATTATTTTTCATATTTAATCCCGTTGTCAAGGAATTGAATTAATTAATCCCGTTGTCAAGTAAATACGTGCTATTTGTTACAGAGTATCTATGGTAACAATATAAATATTTGTCATAAAATTTACTGTCAAAATTGCAAAATGTGTATTCTTTTAAACTATTTTGCATTCGTTTGAGGATGAAGTGCAAAAAATAGCGTATATACCACAGGACTAAAGTATCTTTAATCCCTCAGGTGATTATTTCCCTCACCTTCGGCTCGTGAAATAAACTTTCACCCTCAGGATTAAATCATGCACTTTAGTCCCTCAATATATAATATACTGTTTTAAGAGAGCATTTTTTGTGACTCTGGATTCATAATATTATTTTAACAAAACTTCTATAAGTAATTCGAATTCTAAATAAATGTCATACTATTTAGGTGTAGGTATATTAAAGATATTGAATGACTCACAGAATGTGAGGCTGCTACACTCAAGTTTTCATACATTCTGTATAAAACAATTTTTGAAATATGATTTTATGAGAAAAGTTAGTTTGTAAATATTTTAGCTGTCAGGTACTGGTAGGTAATTTAAAATGGGTCAGCCTTGTTGTTTTAAACTGAAGTGTTTAACTTAGCCAAGGACCAACTAAGCGGCTTTTTAAAAAGCTAATTAAATATTTACCTCCTTCTGTTCTACCTGTACAAGTGTACAATGCTCACTTTTACAAGAAAAGATTTTTCAATAAACGCTTTCTTATTTTCACATGATAGATTAATTATGATTCTTGTACGAATAATTATAGGAAATGTTTGAGACAATACACATTAAAATAATGCATATCATTTCATTAAACACTTGCAGACTTCCTATATACTCGTAAGTATCTGTATAATTTGAAATCGAAAGTTGTCCTGAATGATTTTGACACTGTGTGTGATTAATAATGAATGGATGGATGTATATGTACGTTGTTAGGTAGGTGGGTAGGTTTGTTTGTGTTGTTGTAGCTGTGGCTAACTAGATTACACTGCTGAATATTCAAGTTGTAATCAACGGAATACAAAGTTATTTGTTAACATTGAACTAAATGCAGTGCACTTTGCTATGCACACACCAATCACACTAAATATCACTATACAAAAGTACAAATGTTACATTATATTATATACATGCACAGCTTCGAATCCAGGCAATTACACCAAAAATCATTATTATGTATCCAGTTTTATAAACGACAATTTAGTCATGAGTTTTTAAGGAACGAGCGCAGCGAGTGTATAAAAAACGAGAGTTTATAAACGAGTCACAATACCTTTTCTACAACCACAAATTAAGCAACATAAAAATATAAAATTTCATTTAAAATAATTTTAGGTTTAATCATAATGATACACACTTGACATGAATCGTCCATGGGATGTTTAAAAATATCTTATTCTTGTACTTTAAGTGATATTACCTAAGTCTATCCTAGCCACATCTTCTGGAGTATTACCTACATACCCAATACAAACATCAATAATACATAATTGAAATATTATTACCAAATTACTAACATTGGGATGTTACATAGACAATGTTACTAGCAAGCGCTAGGATATTAATAGGATGTTAATAGGCAAATATAGCAAGTAACAAGCCGGAATGTTTACATTTTTGAAATGTTCTGGGGATTTAATTTTGTCAAATGTGTACCTAGCTACAAAATTCTACTTAGGTAAGTGTATTTAACTATAAAATTGGAAAAAAAATTGACAATGATTGAAAGAAATAGTTAATTTCAATCAGTTTTTCACAAAAACTAAACGTGAAATATAGGAGCCAACTTCAGCCCGTACTTAATAAGTCAGTTGCTATGTTCAGCCCGGAACTAAAAACGGTCGGATTGTCGAGGTGTGTTTAAAATGTTATTTAGCGCCTTGGAAACCAGTTCGTTAAATGATGTTTTAATACCAGGAGTAGACAAAATAAATGAAAACATCAAGTTGACTAAAAGGCATAATATATAATGTGTGTGTGTGCGGTTCCCAGCTGCCAACTTGGTGATGGTCGTTGGTGGATAGGAGAGTACACCACAGTTCAGTTGGGGTTTAATATAAAATGAGCATGGTATCTGATTGTATTTGGGGAAGGGAAGGAAGGTGTATAAGTTAGGGGTAAAGTTTTAGTGAAGCCAATTAAATCCACCCGCGCGGCCGTCGGTTGTTTCGTTTGTGTTTTGTTCTCCCCTTACAGTCACAGCTGCTGCACTTTGCATTTCCTTAATATTATATTTTTCAAAGAAACCAAAAAGTTCCAATGCCAAAAGCGACAGGCTTCGCTGTATCTTCGCGAGGTAATTGTTGTTGTCGTCTCTGTTTGGTTAAAGGTTTTTTAATCCTTTTGCCTGGAGACACGCGCGGGATTATTCCAACTATTCGCGACTGTTTCCATTACTTGTAAAAATAACAAGAGCGAAGCAAATCCTCGACTTGTGTTTTGTTTGTATCCGCTTGGAATTTGTTTTCTGTGAAACGTCAAGAGAAGGTTCGAATTTCGAATCAAAAGTGAAATTGCTGTTTTATTTCCAAAGTGATATTTGCTGGCTTTATAAGGGTTGCGTCAATATTTATTTTTACCTCTGTCTACACACATCCCATTACACTTATAAGAAGATTATTATACAGGATGGTTCATCGGTTTGGTTTTTTTTATTTTATTTTTTATATTTGCAGTCACCCTGTACACAAAGGAATATGGTACATAGATACATTTACAAGTACATACTAAAGTATATTATAAGTGGTATTTAAATTTGGTATTATTTAACATTCGTGTAAAATATCATTTCCGTGCAAAAATGATAATTGTTTCCTCCAAAAAGTAAAAGCATTAGTGAAATAACTCTTACGTACGTTAGGTATTTTCACTGTTACAGTCAGACGGACGTTACATTGAATGCTCTGGTGACTTAGACGACGGAAGCTGAGCTTCTTTTATATGTGATTCAATCTAAAATAAGACCAGCGCAAAACATCTAATGTATTGCTCATTTTCCTTTCATTCTCTTTTGCTATTCATTTGCGGAAGCTATAAACTATATTCAATTTGATGCTGTATTATTAATTTAATATCATTTAACTTGAACTGCACTTTTTACCTAACTTGAGTGTGTCTTACAAAAAACTTTAACAGCTTATTCCTGAGGTTATTTTAAGCAAAAAATGTCCAATTCCTTATGGTTAACAAAATACAAGAAGTTTCGAATTTATTAAAATTTTTGTAATCAAAACACTTTTGGAAAACAAATCGTTTAAAATTAGTTTGACTGCTGTCATTTAGTGACGTTTACAAAATTAAAAATGTATTTATTATCATTATATAAAGTATTGGAGTAAGAGTAGGTTACTCCAGGGTTTTGCGGTGTTTCGGAACGACGTAGAGTAGGAAATATTTTATGGTGATATAACCTATAACCACATTTATTTGATATACAAAATTGATCTTGCATAAGGTTTTCTAATATATTTATGAATATACCTTTATTTTGCAAAATCAACATATTATCTTCTTTTTGAATACAAATTACTTTATAATCGTTTGCGTCAATTTGTGTGGCTGATTTCAATTCGTTGTCCATTATAAATTAATAATAATAAGATATTATGGAACAGACAATTTAAGTTAGCACTATTTGGCGCCAAAGTCACCAGAGTACGTTTGTACCCTCCTATTTTACAGGGTACGAAGAGTATGCTCTTCGAGTAAACTCGAACAGTTTTGGAACACTTCAGAGTTTCCACTGGAGATATACTCAAACCTTTTGGAACGACTTTGAGCATACTCTATACTCTGGAGTATGGTTTTGGAACGCACCCCAGTTATAGAAATAGTACTTCATATAATTGAAATATTGCTCGTATTATTTCTGTAATTTATAAAAAATGCATGTTTAATCTCGTATTGTAAATGTCACTAAATGACAGCTGTCAAACTAATTAATTTTCTATAAAACGATTTGCTTTTTAAAAGTGTCTTGATTAAAAAAATTTCGTAACCTCTTGTATTTTGTTAACCAAAAAGAACATTTTTTGCTTAAAAACTCCTCAGGAATAAGTACAGATGATATTTTATCGCTTGTGCGATTATCAAATGTAAATTTTCAGGGTAGATTTTTGTGCTAACTAACTATCAAATGCTAACGAATGGTGAACCTATTCCGTGAATGAAAGCTTTGATATTCGTGTAATGTATGCGGCCGTGTCATACAGCGCAACACAAACTAAATATTTATTAAAGTTCATATTTGAATTCCTGGGAGCGCGGTATCTTGCAAACACACACACACACACTTCAGATACAATTTATTGTCTCTGCTGCAAAAATTTCCATATGTGAAATTTTTGTAGAGAAGAATGTCTGCTGTATGTAGCGGAAATTCATATTATCCCTGCGGTGAACGACTTGAGAGCAACTTCCGTCTCAGCATTGAACATGATACACTTTATCCAGCTTTACCCCTTCAACTACCAGTGTCACATTACCTACTGCACTTCCTCTCAAATGAGGAACACTCACAAACAACCATCGCCTGGTAAACGCACACACGATAACCATCAAGTTTCAGTACATACGTTGAAGGTATACACAGTTTCATATACCTACTAATTATAAGTAAAAATTGTAGTTTACATTATAAGTGCGGTAGGGTTCATTCTTAGAGGATAGAAGTTTATAGACACAGAATAGGAACAAAACAACATTTAGTATTTTTTAAATATTAGTACCGTGATACAAATTTGTACTATACAGGGGGGTAATGGGGTAATTATCCCCCCCCCCCCCCCAAGAATCCTAAAGTTAGATCTTAAAATCGAATACTATTCCAATTTCTACTTAAGTTAATACTATTTTAACTTACGTGGAAGTAAAATTTAAGTTTTAATTTATTTTTACACATAAAAAAGAATGTTATTCAAATCCGAAATTTCATATAAAGGCATTTGACCTTGATCTAAAAAAAGTTTCGCCTGCGGCGCTATTTTACCATTCCATTTTTCAAAATTGCCCCCCCTAAGAAAATCATCTGGATCCGCCCTTGGTACTATAATATTTATAATATGACACCTATAGATAAATAAACGAAAAAATAACAGTTCAAAGTAAGGTCATTTTGACATTGACATTTCTCAGAATTTCACAGATGAAAATTATTTGTATTACGTCGTCAAATTGTATTTGAACGTAGTATAAGTTATGCTTTATTTGAAATATAGGGTCATTCTCTGCATTCGGTTCTTTCCGTGGTATGTTAACTAGTATTTATAAACATTTCAAATGTAATTACACAAGAGCTTTTTATTTCGCCGGTTAAATTCCTGTCTGTATTGAAACCGTGTTGCTAATTATGTTGTTTATAATTATCAATAAATGTTGCATATTAAAATGTAATAACAGTTGATGATACGATTAAAATAATTATTAATCCAGTGGCATGAAAAATGATAAATGATGCAAGTAGCATATTGGGAAATAGGTGAATTTTGAAATGATAAAATATCTTGCGATATAGTTTTGGTGGAGGTGCCGGTATGTGTTTGAACAAACACGATCCACGTTTCACTTTGTAGTCGGTAATAAAATTGTCTAGCGTTGTCAAGTTGTATACAACTACTCATCCTTTTGTGTCTGTTTTCTCTTTGAGTCTACGTTAATTATGAATGCCGCGCTTTGTTCACAAATATTATAATCCCAATAGACGTGTGTTTATTATACCCGCCTAACCAACCAGCTTATTATTCATACTTTAACTACGAGTACCTGAAATTGTACATGGCTAAATCTCATACAATTGTCAACAACTCAATCACCTCCACCAACAACCATGAATAACCGCACACATATCATAACTGATACATTTGACTATGAGTATAAATCCGAGCTCCTTTCCTATGTAGATGTTATTTAAATTTGCTTGAATATCTGAGCGACCTGCGAAAAATGCAAATTTGATTTCTTCCTTCGCGCGTTGGATCTTTATTTTACGTCACAATATTTGTGAAAATTATTGTGTGCAATTTAGCTGGAATATAGTTGAGTTTACAGCCGAGATAATGTGAGTTTACTAGTTTATTTTGTGGTTAAAATCGCATAAAATTGTTTCATGTTTATTACAAACTTAATTTAAAGCTCGGATGGAACTAACATAACTTTGATGTATATTCAAATACGTACATGCTACTTTCAGAAGGTTAATTATACTCGTAAAGCGAACAAACTTTACCCCTTAAATGGCTGCCGTATTCTGTTTGACATATATTTTTACCTCTCGCCTCATATTCTATAAGAGAGGTATTGTAATGGGTCAAAATTTTCGAGTATGAGTTTTTGGTGGATAAGCACGTTTCAGGGTCTCTATAATACGAATTTACTATTTTCACGATGATGTCTGTGTGTGTGTATGTGTGTGTGTTTGTATGAATGTATGGACTGACGATTTTTCGTCCACGATAACTGAAAAAGTATCAAACCTTTAATAACCAAATTTCATATTTAAGGTTTTAATAAGGATCTTAACACCGGATAACATTTTGGTAGAAATCCGAAAACCGGAAGTAGTACTTTTTGAAGCTTGATAAACTTTTCCTTTAATATATTGTTACATTATTTATTTATGACAATTTTTGCAATTAAAAATAAAAGAAAATATAATTATCTATGGGTACAGTTAATTATAAATACAATTTGCTGAATCTGGTAGTATTTAACAATAAAATAAAGTACAATTAATATTCTATCTTGTTGTCCATGATATGAAATTTGTTTCTACATAAAATTTGAATGATTATGACAGTGACAGTACAGTTGACATCTTTTGCTTGCATCTTGGTTTACATTATCGTTTACATCTTACATGAACATGAAACTATTAAAATGTAAGTAAAACTATTTATTAGATTAGTCTCGAGGTTAATAGAATAAGCAGAATTAGGCGAGAGGTCGTGTACTGGCCACAGCAGATTTTTTCAATAGTTGATGTTAAAGTATTTTGAGTAAATAAAAAACACTTTACAGTAAAACTAGAGTAGGTAGATAAATAAAACTTTAACAGCAAAGGTGGATAAGGTACGTTAATTTTTTTTCTGTATCCACTTTGTTAAAAAAGTAGAATGAAAAACATTACTAACTCCGAAATTGTGCTTTAATAATTATTTAATTCAAAATTGGTTTCAATATTATATTGTTTTTCTATTTGGCGTTAAGTTAACTTTGTGACATGCAACATATTTTTCAGATTAGTATTACATAATCATTCGAGTGAATTATAACCTTCGACCATATATAGGTATAGACAGATAACACTCAATGCTGTAGTATACAATGTTGTGAAGGCAAGAAGTACGGTAGCGGGGAGCAGCAGCTATAGGCGGGGAAAGGAGGTGAAGACACTCTAAAGTGTTGCACATTGCTGACTTCTGGTTTGTTATCATGGAACAGAGAATGAAAATAGGCAAACTGTAACACTTCAAGGTGTCTGCAGGTCATACTCCTCTTCACACCGCTACGCTAGTTCTTTGCTTCACAACAAAGGTTTGCGTTGCTTGTCTATTCCTATATATGGTCGAAGATTATAACCATTATGTTACCTTTTAAATAAAACCTTTTATAAAAATATTTTGATTATAACATCAACCTAAGCTCACATGTTGGTGTGATGACATATGACAGTTGTATTGAATAATGTTGGCAGTTCTATGAAATAATGGACTTATAATACAGTAGTGTTGAATTATGAATTTATAAAACAATAGTGTATTATATGGAGGATTTTATCTTATACATAATGTAGGTATGTATTGGACGTAATGGTGTCACTATTTTGTTGCTATAAGTAAGACAAGAATGAGAATGAATAGTAAAAATCTAGAAGGGTGTACACTGTACAGTTTGTTGTAGCTTTTACGATACCGTTGCGCGTTGTGCGTGTAGTAAGAACATGTTGCGGCCGTCCTGAAACTCGGCGACTCTCTTGGGCCCAACCCTGTACTAAAGTCCAGAGTTGTACTATAAATATCCATACTATATTCTATTTATTATTGGCTTGACTTCTCTCAAATAAATATTGAAATAATACATTTATCCCGTTGCAAAATTGAATTTGTGAAATCTATTCGTTGAAAGCATTGCTTGCAGTCATATTTCTGTGAGAGAGCAAAGCACGAAAACTAACAAAAGGTCTTGCTCCACATTTCAGAATCCGTACCTTGGAAATGAGAAATTCTATAGCCTTGTATATGCCATGAGATATACGTACGTATTCTAATACGGTGCAAAAGCACGAAAATAATACAACAAAATCATGTTGTTGATGATTCGAATATTCTACATTAGAGGCAAAAAATGTCCAATTCTTTCTGGTTAACAAAATACAAGAGATTACACAATTTTTGAATTTTTTATAATTCAGACTCTTTTCAAAAGCAAATCGTTTTATAGAAAAATTAATTACTTTGACTGCTGTCATTTAGTGTCATTTACAATGCTTTTTTATAAATTACAGAAATAATACAAGCAATATTTAAATTATATTCAGCATTTATATTAAATTATTTCTATAACTAATCCAGTTCTAACATTTGTGGCGTAATTGTTGCAAATGCATGTAAAATTTTAATTTGTATTTCATTCAGGGTTGTCACACTATAAATTTTAGATTTAATACAATACCACATGAAAAAAATCTTGGATAGCTAAGTCCGCAGACCTATTATTCCACGGGTAAAATAAAAATTTCAATAATATGACAGCTACTTTAACATTGACAGAATTCCACGTATATTAAGATGCCTAACATGATAACTGAATTGTCATATATTTCCCTATGTTCGCATTTCACCTCCACCAACTTGTATTTTGTTAACCAGACAGAATTGGATTTATGTTCAGTGACATTTTTTGCTCAAAATAACCTCAGGAATAAACAACAATTCATTTAATGGCTCGAGCTAAAAAAGGTTCAAAAATTACTTGCTGAAATTTGTACACGTTTACATGAAATATTATAAAAGATGAATCGTAGTTGATGGCTGGTAACCGCACACAGAGTGTGGTATTTGCAGCTTTCGAGTTTGATTCGGTAGTGAATGTATCACTGTCCCCCCTAATGAAAATAAATAATAGCAGCAGGGCTAGCAACCTTCCGAAACGAAACAACGAACAGTGAAACTTTCCACAATCCTCTGTTCTGAGCTCAGGAAGGAATTATTGAACTTGGAATTGGAATACTTACAAAGTTCTCAGAGATACCAGGGATTGGCTTCAACAACTTTTAGTATTTGTTACTAATTAAACCCAAGACGGTTTTAACTTTCAGCTTTGCTTGTTTCAATTCTGTATTTGTTCGACTTGTTCAGAATTCTATCGATTCAGATTTTATTGTTATCATATTATTATACTCTTGAGTAAATAATCTTAATTTCTATAATAAACTGAGTTGAAATGAGGTAGATTTGATACAGCGTTGAACTCCTGGGTGCATGTCACTGCGCCAAATTGCCGTAATGTCAAATACCCGCTGTGTCCAATTGCCGCAATGTCAAATTGCCACTGTGCCAAAACGCATCCCCACCACTTACATACTTGTAATAACGTATGTCGAGAGACTACTGGCAATCGGGCATAGGTTTTGGTATTTACTACACTAACAAAGCTAACAAAACCGTACTAGAGCCCCACAAACTCGGTTTTGGTATTTACTACACTAACAAAGCTAATAAAACCGTACTAGAGCCCCACAAACTCGTCAAATTGCCTCTGTGTCGAAATAAATTTGCAGTAGTCTCTCGAAATACGTTATTACAAGTATGTAAGTGGTGGGGCTGCGTTTTGGCACAGTGGCAATTTGACATTGCGGCAATTGGACACAGCGGGTATTTGACATTACGGCAATTTGACGCAGTAGAGTGTTTCCGAACTCCTCACATAAGCATTTCGTTTTTACCTTCCGCTTACCTGTAAAGGAAGGTATTGGAATCATGCAAAAAATCGGGTTGTGAGTTTTAAGTGGATGAGCACGAATTAGGGTCCTTACAACTCATTTTTGATAGTTTATCGATGATGTCTGTATGTATGTGTGTATGTGTGTGCGTGTGTGTGTGTGTGTGTATGTGTGTGGTCCGGGCCGATGCCGGATGTCGCATAACTCAAATACGAATTACCCAAAAAAATTGATATTTGGTATTTTACAATTGTATACGAATAGGAAGATCACATTAGATTATGGTACAAATATCGTCACCGGAAGTGATATTTTTTGAAGATTGAACAAGATAATTGTCAAAAATTGATATAAATTTTGATAAATATAATATTTATTTGTAATAAGAATAAGAGGTAAAGTTATTTGCAATCTACGTTATAAAAAAATTGTCTTTATCTGGTAGCATTAAAGAACTGCAGTAAAATTTAAAAAATAAATTTATCAAATAAAACATTGAAATCTTGTAATCTATGTTCGGTTGATTTTTGTTTTTGCATAAAAAATATTGACAGATGAGACGGGTGACAAGTTGGCATACTAGCGCTATATAAGTCATAAAAGTAAGCTATTAAATGTAGTAACTGAACGGAGGATTGCTTCAACACAGAAGAGTTTTCGTGTGAATGAATCTTTTGATTCAGGTGATACTAATTTCTGTGTTTGAATATTTTAGATTTTTATTTGTATATTTTAAATGGGCACCAGATTGTAAGTCTAAAGTCTAGATATAGCGGAAGGTTGTGTGATGGCCACGTCAGATTTTTAAGTTACAGTATAACATAACACCGCAGTTGGGTAAAAGACGAGACGATTATTTCCTAGTTTTAATCCAGTAAAAAGAAACTATAAAGTGTAAGTTTTCATTGTGGTTTAAAACAAAGAAACTTGCTCTGTTCTATTGTGAGTTGTAATCCTGCAGCGATCGTCTATTGTCCTGCCACTTATAATTCCGTCCATGGCTAGCGCGATCCTAGCGGAGTATTTCACTAAATGGTGGAGGAGCACGTTTATATAATTTTTCTGATCGATTTTCCCTTCGTTGGTGAATCTTGCGCCCTAGCAGCAGCAGCACAAGTTAGTGGCAGTCATAACGTTTCATGTTTATGTTCTGTTGCTAAGAAATGAAGTTTATATCTCTACCTTGTTTACCGGGAAAATTATTACGAAGAATGCGGGATGTTTTATTTTGTGTGGAGACACTGGCTTTGAATTAAATTCAATCAGAGTTTAGCTGGAATCCAATTACAAAACTGATTTGAAGTGATTTGATTTGGCTAATCTACATCAAAAGTCATGCTACATTATTTCGAGGATTACAAAAGTTGTACAAAGATTATGATTTTCAGATTTCACGGTAAAAAATGCTGTTAAGCTCCCTACTTGACATGAATCGTCCATGAAAAATTTAAATATATTTTATCCACAATCATCTCATAATTAGCATTTATTTGTGCTCATTGCAACTATATAATGTGACTTATTATCTACTAGTGGAATAAAGTAACTTTATCTACAACAATAGAATAATGTATTCATTATATACGTGAAAGTAGTATAATAAACCCCTCCATAAGGACACATTATGAAATAATGAATTCATTATTTCACACTGTTAAATAATGAGTACTTTATTCTTTCGAACTGTCAAAATTATTCGGATGAATTGTCAATTTTTTGAGGTTAGGTTAATGTGAATACAAATTTGTAAATAAGAAATGTTGCTTTATTTAAAAAATCGTAGATAAAACGTCGTATTTGACTCGCAAATAATGGCTCTAATTCACTCGGATGATTTATTAACTCGCCTTCGGCTCGTGAATAAACTTTCATCCTCTTGAATTATAGCCTACATTATTTGCTCGTTAAATAATATACTATTATTCCACTGTTCATAGCAACAAATACCAAAGCATCACAGCAATGCATTTATTTCTTACAATCTTAATCTAGAATTTGATAAATTATAAAATGACATTTTGTAAAACGAATTAATTTTGAATAAAAGTTTTTATTGTGGATAAAACGTTATATTGTATTCGTGTTTTAGTTGCGCATTATCCACTCAAAAAATTAAACGCTCGAACTTCGTTCTCGCAGTTAAACATAAAACGCCATCTAAAACACTTATACAATAAATAACTATTATTGTTGTACTTTAAATGATATTATTATTTAAATGAGTTTACATACTCAATACAAACATTAAATTTTAAAAATCAGAAGCATGAAAGAATTGTCGTGTAAATATTATGAAATAGAGGACATACACATTTTAAAAACGTAAGAATAACTGTTTGATTTAGCAGTGTATTGTAAAATGAATTGTAAGCTTCAGGTCTGTTTTGTAGTAATTACATCGCACTTGTTGAGAGTGAATTGTAGCGAAATCGGCGTATTTACACAGCGCGGCCGTCAATACGACTGGACGTTCGTTGGCTTGAAATGTTTATTTAGCGCACGGTATGCATTATTAAATGAAAAACCTCCGAGCTTACACACACCACTACATATTACACTAAATACGAGTTCACATCATTTATAAATCTAACATTTTACCTGGATAATTATTTATTCAATCTTTTAAAATTAAATGTTTTTTCTACACCCATGCTTTAATTTACTTATTATATATGCATTGTCTGTACTTTAATGACGTTCATTTCGATTCAGATTTTCATTTCGAAACAAATTTTCATTTCGATACAGATTTTCATTATGAAACACCCAAGCAAATTTCATGCAAATGAATAGTTTTTTTTTAAATGAAAGCATGGGAGTAAAAAAAATAGCGTATGCAACTCGTGTATAATGGCTATTAATACACTATTAATAGCTATCATTATAAACTCATTGCATAATATACTATTATCTACGACTAATGTATAACATTCACATTAAATGTGTGATGTTTGTTACATAATGCCATATATTAATCCCGAAGGAAATAATACCAGAGAGTAACAGTCAGTATTTGCGTGAATCAATTTCTCTGTGCAAATTATTTTTAAAAAACATTACAATGTTTAATGATATAACTATGGTGATAGAGATTTTACATTTATTAAGCTTGAATTACATTATACTTTTTTCGGCTAGAAAAAAGAACTTTTTTTTAGATACTTAATTCGGCTAGAATCTAGTTTTAAAATTTGTTCTTGCACTGACATATTTTATTTAGCTCATCGACCAATACTGTCATTGAAAATTTAAAAAGAAATGTAATTGTCAGTTGAGGTTGTCAACGTACTCGGTTAATGTGTTAGTGATGAAGTTTTATGTACCTACAATTTAGTTATTCTGCTGTCATTAACACTAACTTTATTATTTTTGAGGTTATATAAAAAGACGGTTCTAGTATGAAACTTGGATCGAAATTTTCTTGATTTACATTATCCAAGTGAGCATTCTAGAATTAAGTATGAAAATTGTCAAAGTTTCTAGCCGAAAAAAGTATAATGTAATTCAAGCTTAACTGTCAAAATTTTTGCGTATTGGTATTTATTTGATTAAAATCTTGTAGATACGTAATACATACGATATTTTGTAGATAAAGTACCGTATACAACTCGCTATAATGGCTATTATTTCTTCAGGAGGAAGAAGACACATGTGGCGTCGAAACCGGTCGAGGCAGTACAATAAAAATCATTTGGCTGATATCCAGCAATTTTCTTTATTCATTATGCGCCCAGCCAAGTAAATCTTCCTTTATACATTATTATGTGTGCCGTCAAATTAAACATTTCAGCAAGATTATTCATTTTATAATATATTATTTGAGAATATGTTTTGATTTGGATGAAGTGTGGCAGCTAGTAGCCTGAGGACTGATTTGATTTATAATAATAAGATTTCCAGCCTATAGTTAGTATTTATATGTTGGGGTCTGTCTGTCTGTTGTAATATTGATCTGTGCTACCGTCGCTGACGCACCGCTACGTCCCCTGTTGCTTCTCTACCTCCCTCCCCCTCCACACCCCCGCCGACACAGCCTAACTTACTGATTACGTTCACACAACATGGTGGAGGCGCCATTCACTTGGCTGTGAGTACCCACTACCCTCTACCAACAACACGGCGGTTCACTGCTAGTACCCTAAATTTTTTGACTTGCTTCAAACAATTTATAATAATTATAATGTAGTGAAATAATAGTATATTTTTTAACGAGTAAATAATGTAGGCTATAATTAATGAGGATGAAAGTTTGTTCACGAGCCGAAGGCGAGTGTATAAATCATCCGAGTTAATTATAGCCATTATTTTCGAGTCAAATACGACGTTTTATCTACAACTTTTTAAATAATGCAACATTTTCTTACTACAAAGTTGTATTGATATTAACCTATAACCTCAAACTTTGGTGTGATGACAATTTATCCGAGTAATTTCGAATTATTATGGGCTAGTCATATACAGCGTTTTACAAATTATTATTATTTTTACTGTTTCTGCTTACAACGTCATAAAATGATAACTTGATGTAACACTAATATTAAAACAGATGTGATGGCAGTTTGACAGTTCGAGAGAATAAAGTACTCATTATTTAACAGTGTGAAATAATGAATTCATTATTTCATAATGTGTCCTTATGGAGGGGGTTTATTATACTACTTTCACGTATATAATGAATACATTATTCTATTGTTGTAGATAAAAATAAATAATAAATAACAAAATACGATTGAAAGTCTTTGGCTAGTATAGGTATTAGGAATATTTGATCATATAATCAATGGTTAAAGCTAGAATGTTTTTTTTGTTTGTATGTGAACATGGTTTGTGTAAGCCATATATCACTGCATGTGTGTATGTATATTTGTAGGCACAAAGGGGTGATAAATATTAATATTTGTGACACGTATAGATTCGAATTGCTGGAACGTAAATTTGAGCAGAGATAATCGCGAATTTAACGGTTTATCGATCGCCGAAGCTTATTTTATTACAACTTTCAATAAAAATGTTTACTATTCATCTGTCAATAGAGAATCATCCACGGAGGAAACATTTCATTTTAATGAAATAAAAATTCACTCGATGAATACCTTTTGTAATATTAAAATGAAACACAAACACTGCGACATTATTAAAATCATTTAATTTATGAACAGCAGAGCTTCAAGCTAAATCGACAACGTATTTTATTTCATACAGATTACAGTTTTTCATTCCTGCTGTAGAGTTTCCTCGGGTGGAAATATGTGTTCAATTAAAGAAAATAAAAAACCAGACGTTACTTCATTCTGATGTGAAGTAAATGAAAGTTTCCGGTAAATGACAGTTCGTTAGTGGTTGTTGAGAGAACTTTGCTTGTATTTATTTGAGGTAGTGTTTTGTTGAGGATTATAACAGTAGTTACCCCGCTCAGTGTCTTATCAACACAGTGCACACGACGCCCGCCGTTCCGACGTTCCGACGCCTAACCGCACAAACACGAGTAACTCAAGAATTACATTTTCTCCCCCAAACAAAAATACACTCAACTTGATTCTTAATTAGATATTATATTAAATACAAAATTCATATTTTCATATTACAGTATTTACTTTTATTAGGTAATGCAAATATTTAAAAAAACAATACGATACAACTTTTTTACTAATTTTTAAAAAAATCTTTTTTTCATGATCAGCACGTCGTATAGTATAGGTATATATACCATTTAATTTTTTGTCCGAAGTTTATTTTTAGAATAAATCACAAAACTATAACATTATGTTACAATATAAAAAAATATTACATGAAGTGAGTGTGGCAGCCTTGCATATTGTAACTTATTTGTATTGTATAATATTTGATCAACTCAAGTACACCACAAGATAAATGTTTGTAGAATTCAACCTGAATAATTTTTTCTGTAAATAATAACAAACTATTAAACCCATTGAAATTATGGTGGAGGTGCCTCATCAACGAAATTTTACTTTGTTCTTCAGTGTTATCATCTATTTAATAAATACACTAGTATGATAGTTTTCTCGACTATGTTTGATAAGGGCAAAGGTTTGTAGGTGCATCGTTGAGGTTGCAATACAGGAGCTGTGTGCCTTTGAAGCTAGCGGGAAGTCTGTGGCTATTGGTTCATTAACGCTCTGCTAGGATAAACGAGGGTAACAACAGGAGAGCGTCTTATATTCTACTAAACCAGACTTTCAATAAATAATCACACGAGAAGACGATAACTTATATAAGTCTACAAGTTTACATTTATTTAAAAACACAGTATTTACATAAATAATTAACTTAATTTTTAATAGATATTTATACACCAAGTGAGATACATGAATGTTTATTCAAGAGAAGAAAGTTTAGCCCCCGAGCCCGAAGGGCGAGTGGGATAATTTCTTCGAGTGAATAAACATTCGTATCTCATGTGGTTTATACAATATTTTATTTAATTTTGACGAAATTATTTCAAATATATGAATTATAAATTTATTTTGACATAACAAAAAAAACTAATCAAAGTAGTCGTTAATGGCAAGTTGTCATTGTTTTTATGCATTTTTGACGTAATAATAACAGTTTAAAACGTCAGAGTGATTTAAAAATGTGTTGAGTGATTTAAAAAAAAATTAATTCACTTGTGAAAAAACATTTATTTAAAGCTGTTGCTATGGAGTTAATAATAGCAGTTTAAAACGTCAAAATTGAATAAAAATATTTTTGAGCAAGAGATAAAAACTCGGGATTACTCGAAAACTTAATTAAATATCGAAACGCCGTTTGCGGCATTGGTTTTCTTGAAGTTTGACTTATTTAGAACTATATTATTAGAATTTGTTATTTTGTTGGCATTTTTTATTTATGAACTTTAAATTCAGTTAGAATATTAAACGTAAACAATAATAATAAACTGTATTTTGTCTTTGCTTCCCTGGATTTTAATGTAATGAGTGGTTGCTATCGTTTATAATTCCGTTCGACGTAGAAAAGTGTTGACATTTCGTATCTTAAGCCACGGCACAGAGGATTAAGCTGCTGTAAAGTGCGTATAACACAAGATGATCAATCATCATCCCGCACACACTTACAACGCTGAATAATGAAGCAACAAATACATCGCGATCTGAACAGACTTGACACGTCGCAGGGGGTAAACGAACTAGCCGAGCAAAATGGCGGCCACGCTCGCTGCTTTATGGGGGTGTTAAATTCTTATTAAATGTACTGTCACCGCAAGTACTAAAACCTAGTTTTTAATACTCGTTAAATCTAAATGCAAAGAGTTTATTGACATTTTAATCATGGAGTATTTTCATACACCAGCTTAGAGCATTTGGATGTGGCAACCTCACATTAGAAACAAAATAAGTAGTAATAGTTTCTGTAAATAAAGCATTATTCACATAAGCATTTAGTTTAAATGTCATGTTTTTATCACTAAAGTTACATCATTCAAATAATTTGCACAGAGAAATTGATTCAGACAAAGTGATTGGTGCAGAGGAGGGAATACTGACTATTATTCCCTGCGAGATTAATATATGGGTTTATGTAGCAAAAAATATAGTTCTAGAAAAGTCGAACACAAAAACTAACAAATATATTAAAGTGTAGGTTGGCATTGAATTTTTCGCACTGTAATTGCCTAACAACAAAATTTTCAGAATTTTTAAAAATTTTCGAGAGTAGATAATTTCCAGGAACCAGAAAATGTTTAAAATTCTAAAAATTAGGTTATAAGAGAATGAAACTGCAAGGAAAACAATGCCGCAAACCACAGTTCGATATTGAGCTTAGTTTTTGAAATATGCAGCCTCAAAGTTGAAATTGAAAAATGTAAAATCGGGGTAACTAAAAAACTAAACAATATTTCGAAACTGGATTTTTTGAGGCTACCAACATCTATAAATTATTTTGTAATAATATTATGATAAAGACAGCCAGTATCAATAATAAATATTGTAATGATGGTTAATATGATTCTCTTCTGTGTATCAGATTCATGTTATCAATTGATCTCCCGGGGGTTTGTCAGTTAATTACGTATCATATGAAAATATCAGATACACCGTGCATAGCAGCCAGGTAATTGGAAACGTTGAAAACAGAAACGTTAGTTCACTGACATACTAAACTAAACTAGCAAGTCTCGGGAGCTATTTTTATTTTAACTGCTATGTAAACATTTCGCTAAGAAATAATTTAAGACTTAGTGCGTGACTTTGGTGAATACAACACTCGGGTTATTAGAATCGGCCGCTATTTTCAGGAATGCATTGATCAACACTTAAATCATACAATGAAATTCAATACCCTGCTCTGTTCATACATGGATTCTTTGGTGATTCTTTCATGCTTCTGAAAAATTATCTTGAGAAGAATTAGTTGACAAATCTTCTATGAGTCTTGTTATGGTAGAATTTCTAATTAAAGCTTCAAAACAATGAATGTATTTTTTCCAGGAAAAGGAACAGTGTGCAGTTTAAAAGCATAGTTTTGTTAGATGATGTAGAAATGTAAGAATGTATGAAACCCCCTCGTAATTCAGTGATGCAAATTATATTCATATCTGGATAAGTCAACAAAGTTTTTTAATAACCGAACAGTTGGAAAAATTCCCAAGTTTGGAAGTAATAGAACCGCTACTACTTCAGTATGCATTCACTGTTAAATTTTCATATTACGCGAGGATCAAAGCTGAAGCTGCTGAGGTCGGGATGTACGTACAGCATTTCATTCTTTATGTGCACAAGGAATTATTCAACGCTGTAATTATATAAATACCCTTTTGCTTTGCTAACGAACACGACGATGTTGCGAAATTATATCAACGAAACTAAACTAAAGAAGACTTACACACATTCATAGAATTACATGTATCTATGCTAGAACATCACATATAAGAAACTGTATTTTAACTCAAATATGGTGGAGGTGCTTATATAGTGGTGTTTCAATAAATAAATAAATAAATAAATAAATATTATATTTACATACATATAAGTAATTTTAATTTGACCTTAAACCCTATAAATATGTAACCTTATAGCAATAGTTTACGTCAAAATTTAATTTACAGACACATACATTCATAGAATTACATGTATCTATGCTAGAACATCACATATAAGAAACTGTATTTTAACTCAAATATGGTGGAGGTGCTTTATAGTGGTGTTTCAATAAATAAATAAATAAATAAATATTATTTTTACATACATATAAGTAATTTTAATTTGACCTTAAACCCTAAAAATATGTAACCTTATAGCAATAGTTTACGTCAAAATTTAATTTACGCTAAATTAATTACGTTTCAACGGAACCGCGAATGATTTTTCAGACAAAGTGAGCAACAAAGAAATTTTTGCCGAATTGTATTTTATGTTTAATATAAGATGTGATGAATGTGTTTATTTGAGCTTGGTGAATGTTTTGAAAACACCTATCAAAATTTCAAAACAATCCTCTTCAGAATAGAAAATAAAAATACGACTTAGTGTCGACCTTTCAAGGTCATTTGGCAAGAACCGCGTATTTATAGTAGGCCGTGCAGGGCGTCGGGTCATTGCGGTAGGTCGCGGCCGAACATTCCCGAACACCGCCGAACTAAATCACCATTATCTACAATTATACTCAAATCTCAAAAACCAAAAGTAGAAAGATTGCTCTTCCATTCAGGGCTTGGAAATGCGAAAACTGATTTGAATAGAATTTGTCACGGCGCAGCGGATAACATCGTGACTCGTGGCTTGTGCAACTTATTTTAGAAACAATAAATAAAACAGTATTTGTGAGGTGTATTTATAGCTACAAGTCGAAACCCACTTCTGATGGAGCTTGATTTATTATCGATATTTTTAACTCGGTAAACGTTGCGTTGTTTACATGCTTTAAATGCACACACGACGACAAATTTACCAGCGCGCAGGTCTATTTACAATTCACGCCACAAAAATCACCCTTACTACTTGTTACTCTCCATTTACAACTACCATTACCGCACACACAAGCCTCAATAAATCACTTTATCAAAAACTCAAGGGATGTATCAGGCTGGCACATCCAAACATGTAACTTCAAGTAGTACATAAGGTATGTTAAAGTAAGGTACCTATAAACAGTTTTATATGCTACAGATCAAAACGATTCTTCAAAAATTATAAAAAAATAGTTATTTACGTGGCGAGCGTAGTAAATTAATCTTTACGGGTAGCTGGAAAGTTTGGGTCGACGAAAGAACGAGACTCCTTAATCCAGTGAGTCCAGTAAAGACTATTTGTAAGCGAGTCGCGTACAAAATTTTATTTCCACCTACATAGCGTTTTTTTGATAAATTAACTTTGATAATTAAAAAAAAGATACATTATTTTGTAATCAAAGGTTGTTGGTGGTAGACCTGTAATGTTATTTCTATGAGCCTTGTAATGTATTCTTTATTATATTAATTTATTTACTTAGTTATCGTAATACTTGTAAAATGTCAAATATTATCACTATAGAAATATTCAAACATTCTTATTAACGATAATGTAATAATTTAAATAAAATTGTATAATAGTTTAATAAATCTAATTTGATTTAGGTTCTAAATAATAATAATAGACTTTGTAAGTGAACTTCCCCTAATTATACAAATTATCAAAAATTGTCAAACTGTTGCATCCTGTATATACCTCACAGTATGTAAGGCTGGCACACCTAAATTAAATACCATGCATCACAGATATAATAAATGCATAAAATAATGAAAATAGAAGGTAGCAAATGCAGTATGTTTCTGATAACAAAGTGAAAATTTGGTGGTGTGTGCTTGGTTCTTGGAAGGGGCAGATGGTTGCTTGGTGCAGCTGTCGAGCACGCGCGCCCCTTCGCCATCTGTCGTGCGATGTGATGTGCTCCCTTGCTCATACTTCCTATGTAACTGTACATCAACTCCACACATTCTTCATTTCGTATAAGTAATACTTAGTTGACTCTGCGCTGCCACCAGAATTCACTCATTATAAAGCGGTTGCGGTAAATTCGCCGCAGTGAACCGGACATTCATACTTTGTTTAATAATATGTCACCAGCTCTATTTCATGGATGCTATACCCTTTTTACAAGCCTTATCAAAATCTACATACTACCTATGTCAAATGAAAACTGATTTATGTTAACATTTTCAGGCAGTTTACAACACATGATTTATTAATTAATAAAAATTTATAACAAAGCAGAATTTTGTGTAGTTAAACTGGCATGTGTACCAGACTGCATTCAAACCTTAGTTGTTTTTTATGTATTGATATATTTTCTATTTTATCTATGGCAGTAGCTGTCTACATGTTTTCCAAATTCCTTAAATACTCCAGATTTTACTAATTTTTCTATTCCACTCTTTTCCCACTACTACTATTACTAATCCAGTAATATAAAAAGTAGATTTTTGTGTAGTGAAACCTCTGATTGAAGTTGTATTTTGTATTCTGTCCATGAAAATGTCAAGTACAGACGATCCCTGGCTTATGTAATATCGAAAGGCAAATCAATCATTCGTTTAGTAATCAAGGTAATAATTGTGTAGGAATGTAAGTATTTGAGTCGCAATGCAGCGGATAATTGCAGTAGCAAGACAGAAAGTTCCGTTCCCGTGAGCTCATCAAAGTTTCCCTATTTTCTTGTCTGTAAAGCTGACAAGTTTATTAAAGCTAATTGTGCATTTCCACGGCGCGGCGCGGCGCGGCTTGGCGGAATAAGAATATAAATGTTTGTGTGAAAGCGATGCGATGCGATTCGATTGAACAGCGGAGTTGATTTATGATAAAATTGCTCTTTATGAACCTCAATATAATTAAATTCCGTCTGGAATATTCCCATTCATCTCGGAAGCAAATTAGAAACAGGCAGAAAGAAAGGAGAAAAAAGAAAAATGCAAATGAAAAGTCAACAACTAACTGCCGCCCTCCAGCCTCTACAACATGGCCGATCCGACTTCATCAAAGGCTTTATTTGTTTCACTGTTGACAATCGTTTGAAATATTAGACGATCAATCAATCATCTGTAAACACTGATACCGCACCGTTTCCATGGCGATCACACAACATTCTCACGTGTCATTCGTACTATACATGTGTCGTTCAATTATGCTTTTTATAAAACACAATATCACAAATCCCCAGAACATTTCAAGACTGTGAACATCCCGCTTTGTTACTTGCTATATTTCCTATTAACATCCCAGCGATTTCTAATATCTATGTAACATCCCAATGTTAGTTATTTGGAAATAATATCCTATTTATGTATATTTGTATTGCAGTATGTAATTTTTGATCGTACTCAGGATAAACTTTTAAATATCCCATGGACGATTTCTGTTAAGGGGGTTTTATCGCTCAGCGCTGCTAGATCACAAATCCTCGTTATTTCAGGTATCCGCGCTGACAGCCTATGTTTTATGAGCACATGTTGTCTCTATTTATCTAATTGCTATGTTTCGCTCCATTTTTGTTTAGAAAATACTCAATTTGATTGGCTAGCGCGCATACAATTTTTAAATTTATTTAACAAATTACTCGACTACTATTTGAAAATGTTATATAATAATGTGATATAAACATTTAAATTTACAATGCAATCAAACTTACGAAGAGTTTTTCTCAGAATTATTGTTATTTAATTGTTTATAAATAATAATAATAACAATTTAAAAAATTCGACAACGTAGCTAGATTTTTACTGCCTTTATCTTTATATGGTATTTTTTTTAGATTTATAGGATTAATAGGTTGGGAGTAATTTGTTAAATACTTTTTTACTGCCTTAAGCAAAGAAAAAAAAGTTGGGGATCACTAAAGCGTTTGGGTCATTGCGCGACCGAAGAAGAACATTTGTTATAAAAATCGTAATAAACGTACAAAAATTAATCAAGATTAAATTGTTGAAAGAATGAATGATATCGGGTTTTGGTTTATGGAGATGTGTTTCTTTTTTCATTATCTTTAAAATATTGGGGTGGTCATCCCCAAAAATCTTCACGTTGCAAGCAAATTCTAAACTATCAATGACTGTAGTTTTTATTTGATCCCCAAATCGTCAATTTATTTTCTTCACTCGTTCAAAACTTATAACTCCGTCCGAGACTTTTGGAAAATCCTGTACAGAGTATCTAGCAAAAGCCTCGGCATATTGTGTTTTAAAATGGCATTATATATTTAGAAAAAGGCTAGGAGTTTTATAAAACGACTAAATTAGAAGTTCTTATCTAAGAGTCATTTTGTGTTGATAAATAGAGAATCTGAATGTGAATTGCAAGAGCCGCTGTTTGAACGTTTTATCTTTTATTTGTAAACGGCAACATTTCACAACAAAGTCGATGTCGTATGAATTCTATATCTAGTGTGTTTATTATGTGACAAGTGTAGTGGCAGCCCTGCTCGTAAACCCGGATGTTCGTGTTTTATTTGTTATAAACAAAGTTAGAAAACGGTTCAAGAATTCGCACACGTACATGAGGGAAGCTGGTGTAAAAATATTCAATTTACCAGACGAACGTTTAAGTTTATTGTCTGTAAAATTTACATTTAAATTTGTTTAGTTGGATACATAGTTGTTGTTAGATTGTAGCAGAGTGTTGAGTGATTTTTGGCGGCAATTTCTTCAACGGTTCTCCAACTCCAACCGTCTAGGAGTAGTTGACACTTAAACAAGATTAGCCCTTCGTATAATTCACTTGGCTGCTTTGTACTGTAGACCTGCTCTTGTATTTCACACACGACACAAAGGATAAATAGGTTGCCTTGCTATGCGCTATGCACTTGTTCGCTTCTTAGAGCCTTTCTTTATATTTATGTAGATCAAGTGGTTAGTGGAAGCATAACGGTTTTTACAAGGAGGACAAATATTTCTACTGTTTTTAATTTCATTTCATTCACCACTCAACTTGGATGGGCCAACCCAAATTTACTGTTTTAGTTTTTTTAAAAATGTCGTTTGCATCATTTTCTCGTAGGAACAATACAAAAATCTGATGTGGCCAGCACAAAACCTCCCGCTATACCCTACTCTTTTTACTACTATACAAATATAGGTACTTACAAACATATTTTAGTTATTTAGTCAAGTGTAGAACTGTAGAAGAAGATATAAAGGACGTATCAGTATTGGCACTGTCATTCTGACACTGTCATTATCAATTAAATTTTTTGTAGTAATTGTTAAACTAAAAATTATAAATAATACTCCTAAACTACTATGACAGAACAATTTACAAAATGCTAAAAAAAGTAGACAATAATATATAATCTTTCATTTGAAATATAATATTGCAATAAATTAATTATTTATCAAAATATTTAAGGTAGTAAATCCATGGGTAGTGACAACCCAAAATATGACTTAAATTAATATACAGCATTCATTACAAGTCGTAGAATTTGAATAAAAATTAAAATTTATAGGTAACCGTTGAAATAACGAAGATAATTGAATTTAAAGTTGACACAAAAACGCGCTAAAATACATTGCATATATGGAGGTTACCAGCAGATTTACTAAACGATTAGAAAATTTTATATCATAACAAACCAACACATATTTGGAAAACGAATATGTTATTCTCTGATATTTGAGGTATTTATTAGAAAAATAAAAAATATGAGTCACCGCAATAATGGTTGAGAAATCGCATGCAAAAGGTTCCAGTCTCAAGAAAAATTATGTTTTTGACGTACTACTACTGCATTTCAGTGTAAACTTAAATTTCAATTATATTTTTTATTTAATTGGATTCCTATGATTTGTAATTTACATCCAAATCTACGATTTTTAATGATTTATTTCTGATTATTTGACTGCTTCGGCCTCACCTCACACCGAAATCACGCACGCTTATGATCGACGGATTTTCTACCTTAAGAAAAGTACTACTTGGGGTTTGGGGATTGCTTCTAAAAATAACTGGGTTCTTAAGATTTGTATTACGACGTTATATACAAAATTTGGTTGTGAAATGATTTGTAAATGTGTTGAAAATATAGAACAAAATAGCGTTGGATTTTCGCGCACAGCAAATCTCATTACAGTCTAATTACTTAAACAAATACAAATAGTCTTGTGCCGTAGTGTAATTAACGACTATACTAACAAATTTAAACCGACAACTCATTTATAAGTTGACTCTCCTCGAAACCATTAAATGTGTTTCATCTGTCTCTAAACCAACGAGCTCTCTCTCCCTCTCTTTAAAAACAATTTACTATTAGTGCAGATCTGCAATGATTATGCGATGGAACATCTGCAAGCGATTAAAAATGCAACAATCCTAAAATCATATAATAGAGGGGGGGTAATATTGAAATGAGACTGGTTGTGAAGTATTGTCAACTGTTAGCACGCGCGGCTGCTAAGCTGTTTTGTTTTCCCCTTAGTACACGTTTCTGAATTTGGTTAGCTTGGCTGGTACTATAAACCCAGTATCATTTTACAGGGGAGTATTATATTCATTTAGCCCTGTATTTAGAATTACTTACATCTGTATAGATAAATATGTACTGTGTGTGCGGTTATCAGCCGTCAAGTCATGGTTGTCAGTGGTGAGTACATTTTGTGCAGTAAAAATGGAATATATACTTGACGGATTTGAACTTGTGTAAGTTATTAGAACCACAACCTCATTCACATAAGTATTTAGTTTTAAAGTTTTACTTACAAGCACTGTGCGAATGTTCATATTTAGTTAGATGTATTCAAACTTACTTAAATGTAAATAAAATGTAAACTTTAAAACTAAATACTTACTTATGTGAATGTAGCTTAAAACTGTTTATTTTATGATTTTTCGTTAATATATCTTGCTGTATTATAGGTAGCAAATCCAAACATTATAGTTTATTGCTAAAGTAGGAAATGTACAATTTTCAAAAAATATAGCAAGTAATCATTTCTAATTAACATTTACCTAATAAATAAAAACGTAGTTTTCTGTATTCGGGTTTAAGTTTTGTCAGTATATATTTTTTTATTTAAAAATGTTTACTATTTCCAACGAAGAAAGTTGAAAGTAAAAGATTTGGTGGCAGCGCTTGACAAAATGCTCCTAGTCCCGTCCTGCAGCTATCAGTCACATCTGCTGGGGGTAGTGACGTCATCACTCATTGCGTGCATGTACTTGAACACGCGTGCGACCAGCTGCGCGCTACGTGTGCATTTACATACAACCCTAGTAAGTACGGTTATAATGAAAGAACGGTTACATTAGGGGCGAGCGACTCTTTGTCCTGTTCGCTGTTCCGCTGTTCCGCTGTTCCGCTGTTCGATTGACTATTGGAAGGGTTGTGTGATGAAAAATTACACATTGTAGAATCGATTTTCAAGATATTTTTTACTTTTTAATTTTATAAAATATTTATTAACGATCGATATTGAAAGTAGGCTTTACTTAGTCACTTGAAAATGAACAATTGCAGACCGTTGTTAGTGGTGACGGTCTGAAAATATTTTCAACCCGCTGCTTATAAAAATATTATCCAGTAATTATACAAAATTTAATTTAATTGTTTTCTACATTCTAAATTTAAGCTTCAGTAGATATATTATGATATATAGTGGGATTCTGTGAAAATCTGTAGTTGATATAGATCTACAAAATTGTAAATATTCAACAAAATCGCAATGATATTCATAATCATATGAACTTTTTTATATTTGTTAACAAACATGATGTGATTTTGTTCAATATTTAAAGATTTACAAATTTGTAAAACTTATAGATCTCAGAATCTCAGTAATAAATTAATCGTAAAAAAACGGTGTGTATACTTGAAGTGATTTAAGGGTTCATGTTGTATATAATGTAAGAAATCCAGGCATCATTGAGTGTGTTGTATGTAAGATGATTTGAGATGACTTGTGTTACATTGATTGAACTCTGGCGAGTCCGGGGATTCCGGGCAGACACAGCGCAGCGCAGCGCTCATCGCAGAGGATTTATCGCCCGGAAACCGGAACACTCTCCACTCTTAATACCACACACACACATCTATCACTCTTTACCTGCTATACGAGTACAACTCATTGCTAAATCAGTCGAAACTGATGAACCGTCCGTTTGTAATCAATTTAAACCTTATATATTCCCAAATAATTTTAAATTAAATTGAAAGACTTAAACAAAAGTATTCATTAAATAAAATATTTTGAGTGCAAATTGTTTACTGTAGCAGAATCCTAGTAATTGGAATTTACGTGACAGATTAAAATTAAACTTTTAACTTTGAAAACACAAAGTACAAATGAGTGAAACTCCAAGACAAGACAGCGATTTAATTAAAAATCTCGCCTTGTATTAGAGAAGCCAGGCGCAGGGCTGCGTGGTGTGAACATTTTGGTGACCGCTGGTGTGTTTTCGAGCCTGTATGTCACGCGTAGCGCCCCCGGCAGCTGCTGAAGGGCTACATCAGCTGTCACACACACACACACATGGCTATACCGCATGCAGTGCTATTGTCAAATATCTGTGTAAATTATAAAATATGTATTTTATTTCTATGTTATTGTAAATTTATTAAAACATATTTGGCTGGTTGCAATGTTACAATTGTAAATATTTGCAGTATGCACCGCTACATTTATTATGTATCGAAATTATTTAATAAAAATTATAATTTCACTCGAGCTAATGTCTCTATATAAAATCCGTAGACTGATGTTATCTATGTAAGTTTGAATACGTTAATTAACAGTATAAAGCGTAAATTAAAAGCAAATATTATGTTTTTCATTCCTTTTTGCATACGAAATAAAATAGATGTATTCAATATGCAAAAGATACCTCGATTTACATACTATTATAAAACTCAAATATTTATTTTGTAAATTAATATATTATTTTATTTAAAAGTAATTGAATAATCATATATTATAGTGGTGTTTCCATTTGGCAATACGTCGAATTTTGAGAATTTTCTATTGTCGAGTGGTATACGGCTGGACTATATCCTGAATAATGGTATTTATTTATAAACCGAAATATTATATTCAAAATTGACAAATTTTGTTACTCAAGTGACGTCAGCGAGAATACAAAGGTTTGTGTAATCGATATTGTCATGGATATTGCAAATAATAAATAGATGAGGGATATAATAGTCCATTAATTTTCTAGATGAACTGCACAAACATAATATCTCCTGTGGTGTACTTTCCTTTACAACCCTGAATTCTTTGAGGATTCTTTCATGCTTCTAAATCCTGACAAAAAAAATCATGGTGAGAATCGCCTGTCAAATTGAATCTTCAATGAGTCTTGGAAAAGAATAATTTCTAATTCATTTGTAGCTTCAAAATACTTAATTTCTTTGTTCCATACAGTATATTATACCTATACAAATTATTCACAATATGTGGTAAAATGGTCAATAACTGTAATGCAAATCTTGTATTAATCAAAAATCTAATTAAATTATTAAACTATTATAGTAACAAAAAGTAACACATTAAAATATGAATAAATTTTTGAGTCTCTTTGAAGTGTTCCTCGTTCCGCTCACATATTACCGGGGTCAGGACATTAGCCGGGGGTCAAACACAATGTCTGGTAGTTGCCGGGCACCCGGTATAATTAAAACATGGCATACGTTCAATTAAAACTTGTCATTAACAAAATTGTCCAGCAGCGAAGCTGAGTGTTCCGCACTTGCAACTACTGGACACAGCTACACAGATCATTATTAATTACTCAAGAATTAATTAATAAGCACTTGTCTTCACACAGAGAGATGACATTTTTAGTTTAAAGAAAACTTTATTTTAGAGGGTTCAAAAATTACACATATTTAATGCCCATGTCACACCGGCGTGGCACGAAGCACGGTGCTCGATGGAAAAAAATTAATAACGTAAAAATTTATCGCCGCTATTCCGTCGAGCATTTTGACATATGGAAATTTGTTGCTGATTTCACAGTGAGTCGTCAATATAATTTTTAACATTTGGTGAATAATTGATGTCAAAATAGTAACAGTAAGTAATTTGATAATAAGAATATAACACTTTAAGCTTTTGTCAATATATGAACTAATTATTGATTTAATTAAAACAAAAAATTTATGAATTTTAATTCTCAGCTGTCAAAAATAATTTTCAAAAACCTTCAAAGTACGATGTGAACATAGCAATATACAAATTTTCGTATGGCATTTTGCTATACCGGTGTGACACCCTTTTGACAGCTTTGAACGAAGCAAAATGCCACATCGAGCACCGTGCTTCGTGCCACGCCGGTGTGACATGGGCATGAGGTATAATAAAATAATTGCGTCGCTGTTGTATTAAATATATAAGAGGATAAAAGATTCCTGTCTGTTATTGCGTAAGTCTCATTATCCCAGTTGTGAATGAATTCAGCAGTTGTTCGTTTTATGTAACGGATTAAAAATAAACTTCGTGGAATCGTACTTTACCGCAAAGTAGGACACAATTGTCAATTTTACTTCGAAACTCCACAAACACAACTTTCAATTATATAGAGAGAGAATTATACAAATAAATAAAGCATTTTGTACAAGTTTGCTTATACGGAATGAACAATAACTTCCAAGGATTCAGAAACATGAAAGAATTGGAAAAGAATCCGTATGTGAATACGGTTCATTTTAAGGGGCTTTTATCACAGTAAAAAAGTATTTAACAAATTACTCCCAACCTATTAATCCTATAAATCTAAAAAAAATACCATATAAAGATAAAGGCAGTAAAAATCTAGCTACGTTGTCGAATTTTTTAAATTGTTATTATTATTATTTATAAACAATTAAATAACAATAATTCTGAGAAAAACTCTTCGTAAGTTTGATTGCATTGTAAATTTAAATGTTTATATCACATTATTATATAAAATTTTCAAATAGTAGTCGAGTAATTTGTTAAATAAATTTAAAAATTGTATGCGCGCTAGCCAATCAAATTGAGTATTTTCTAAACAAAAATGGAGCGAAACATAGCAATTAGATAAATAGAGACAACATGTGCTCATAAAAAATAGGCTGTCAGCGCGGATACCTGAAATAACGAGGATTTGTGATATAGCAGCGCTGAGCGATAAAACCCCCTTAAGTATTATTCGCATAATTTCTGTTCAAAATAAATTTAATTACTAGAAGTAATTACTAAGTATTAGAAGTGACATATTTCGAAAATTATTTTAAAATTTTTTGAAATTCTTTGTGATCTATTTATCAAACTGTTTAAAGTATGTAGTCGTAGTTGATGTAATGATACATGATGTTTCCAGTCTTGTTTTGTAAGGCACAATTATTTATTGTGAGTCTGAAAGCGAATCCTTGATTGGTGTAGAATTTATAACGCACATAAAGCGTCACGCTGTCGTAAAAGCATCGATGTAAGTCGGGCTGTTTGATTCGATGGCCCAAAGGGATTATAAACCGTGGATCTAATATTTTATTAGCCCTTTTATTACCCTTGAATTAAGGGCTGACATTCATGACTGCCATATCATTGTATTTATTTATCTAAAATTACTTTCAGCAAGATTAATTTTTTATTTTAGTGTATATGTGCCCATACCAGAGTCTTTTGTAATAATACTTTTTTTTGTCGGAGGTATCTCAAAAACTGTGTGAGATATCAGTATAAAACGTCTGCCACTTGTTGAAGATGCAACAGCTTGACTCTGGCGCAAAGTGGGTTATCTTCTCACTAAGATTTATATACACAGTCGAATTTAAAGTTCCGCTCGGTTTTTTATACCCACCACTTAGTTTATTAATGTAGCTCAATCAGCCAACAGACAAAGAGAATATACCTCTATCTACGACCAGTGAATAATACATTCATTGTATTATGAATTCAGTATTCAATACTATTGTACTATGAGTTCTATCACTGTCATTCCATCAAAATGTTTCAATTATTAAAAATTAGTAAACAAATATTGTATTTAAAAAGTCGTAGAGAAAACGTCATATTTGACTCGCAATATTCTACAAAGATTCTGAGTCCTGGAAAAGAAGAAGTTTTTTTCTAGTAAGAATTATCTGTTAAATTGCGGTGCCGCTAAACTCAATCTTCAATCTTATCAAAGAAGAATATATTGATTGCTTCAAAACCAGGCATTTTTTTCAAGAAACTTCTTTTCCAGGATTCAAAATCTTGGTAGAATCCTTGTGCGAACAGGGCTTTATAGAAACTCGGATTCAGCCACGGTACAAGACACTGAAGGTAACCCAACTTGGCTTGCAAAAGTGACTGCTGAACTGGTCCAGTTTCGTGGTACTGAGGGGTAAAGGGAGTACTCAATATGGCAGCCAACATAGGCCATCAAAAACCCGCGAGAATCGCTGATTAACGTGTAAAGTATAATTTCTATATATATATTCTGTAATTTATTATAATATATACAATATTCTATAAGTTATTGAAGATTTTAAGTGAAATTGCTAATAAAATTTGGCCTATGCGATATGACACCGCCTAGCGGCGACAGGGCGAACTGTAACCTCTTGAGCAGTCATAAAACTAGTGGAAGGGGTATGCAAGTTACCGGGGCCTGGATTCAGCTCATGCATAAACTTTAACCAGCTTGAATTATAGCGTACCTTATGTGCTGGTGAAATAATACTATTAACGCAAAATAAATTGTTGCAATGAGGTACACGTTGTGAACAGGCGCTAAATTAAAATAAAACATTCCGTCAGATTGTAATGAGCTGTCAATGATAACGTCACGGCGTTGTTATACTTCGATTAGGCCTGTCAACGTGATATGCATGCACCCAACAGCTTATTATGATTTTTAATTACTAGAATATTGACACGTTTTACGACACTTCCAAAAAATACCAATTAAACAGGACCGACTTTAGAGTCCAAGAAATCAAAGGTACAAATTGTCACTGAAAGCTCATAATTAATCAGTTATCCAGTCAACAAGTCAGTGCTTCTTTAGAAAACATCCCTTAAATTTAAGAATTTTAAAAAAATTCTTTTTGTTCCTTGATCAGCAAGTTCAATACTAATATGACATTCAAATATATGCCATAATATTTTTTGTTAATAATTTTTTATACAAGACGATAATAGTATATTATTTAACGAGTAAATAATGTAGGCTATAATTAATGAGGATGAAAGTTTGTTCACGAGCCGAAGGCGAGTGTATAAATCATCCGAGTTAATTATAGCCATTATTTTCGAGTCAAATACGACGTTTTATCTACAACTTTTTAAATAAAACAACATTTTCTTACTACAAATTTGTATTGATATTAACCTAACCTCAAACTTTGGTGTGATGACAATTTATCCGAGTAATTTAGAACTATTATAGGCTAGTCATATTCAGCGTTTTACAAATTTTTATTATTTTTACTGTTTCTGCTTACAACGTCATAAAATGATAACTTGATGTAACAGATGTGATGGCAGTTTGACAGTTCGAGAGAATAAAGTACTCATTATTTAACAGTGTGAAATAATGAATTCATTATTTCATAATGTGTCCTTATGGAGGGGTTTATTATACTACTTTCACGTATATAATGAATACATTATTCTATTGTTGTAGATAAAAAATATTAATTCACAGGTGACGAAGGAGCGAGTTAATTTTTTTTTTCGAGTCCATAATATAATTTTATCGTCGTGTATAAAATCTTTAACATCAGCTGTATATAAGAAAAATCAATTTAAAATTAAATTATTAAAAAACACAAGTTCAGAGTTTGTTTGAAATATTTTTCATCCTACTTGTTTAAAAAGTTGATACAGAAATGTGTGAAAATGAATTTGAAGAAAAAATTTAAATACTCTATCTACCCTTGCTGTTAAAATTTTACTTTATTTATTCTTCCCTTGCGGTGTAAGTGTTACTATATCTACTGAAAATAGTCGATAAAGTAGCACTTTAACGTCAGCTTTGGAAAAAACTAATAAATAAATAATTTAGTATAATTTGTATCTTTTAAAAAGTGTATAATATTAGAATTCCTGGTCGTTTGAATGAAAATAACGCGATGAAAGAGCGCTACGCATTTCTTTGTAGTAGTTATTTACATACAGACACACATACACCCTATCAACGTTCGCTGCTGACGGCTGATGAATATGTATAGGCTATGTAGATTTTCATTTACGTCTCAAAGTCAAAACGAATATTTTATTTTGCCTCTAGCGACAAAAAATTAACAAGAAATATTACAGTAGCACAGTATAGTTCAGAGTATCTAGTATCTAACTTGGGTGTGGCAGGCTGGATTCGAACCTGAGTTGTGAGAACCACAGTCGGTCATGTCAAACGATCAGCTACTAGTTCAATTTATTAATTTATCAAGCAAATAAACTGTTCATGTATTTGCTGCAACAACCATGCAACCAGGCATGTATTTATATTAATAATTTGTTGTGTTGTTCAGTAATTTGTTGATAAATAATTGCTGCCATATTTTCATATTACATACAATGAAATGTACAACACTAGTACACTCATATTCAATATTATTAAGTATCAATATTGTAAAAATATTTTATATGCCTCCGGTCGGCATCGCTAGTTTTCCATATCTCAAAATCCGCCAGAAACTCTTTGTTGCCAGCCTAGGCCGGCAAACAACCGGAAGTTATAGGTTGGCATCTTGACATTGCTACAGTTGTCAAGCAGATGTCAATTTTATGCGTTTAATATTTTTTATACAATTAACAAGATTTTGACAAATTTTAGACGTAAATCGTTAATAGAAACTGAAATAAATATATTTTAAGCTCAAATTCAGTGCACATTTTTTAGGTTATGTATAATAAAATACAAATTAATTAAATTCATTTTATATTTTTGTAATGAAATCGGCACATAAAATATTGTGTATTACACGTCCAGAAACTGCTATGCTAGTGCTCGTAATTTGCAAGCCTCGCCTGTGGCTCGGCGTGTCAAAAATACTCGCTCTTGTAAAAGGTCAGTTTCTGGCCTTGTGATACAAATAACTATAGAGACACAAATATAGTAATTTAAATTTAAGTAACAGATTTTCCTAAGATTATTTTATAGTTAGAGAGCCGTAATAAAAAATCATACCTGATTTTTACCCCTTGCCAGAAATGACTTTTTGTATTAATTCAAGTCGAACCTTCAAGAAAATGTTGCATTTCAAACAGGACGCTATTTTAAACAAGTGTTTTACTACTTCTGGTACTTGATGTACATAATAAGAAAGAAATTATTAAGCACCACGCCAGAAACATGTCTGTCAAAGTGATTCGAAGTAAATATCAGGAAACGTCATCTGACGTTTAATTTTTGTGACACATGTCACCATGACGTCCCTTAATTTGCGAACTTCAAAGCACTTTGAAGCATGTATGACCGAAAAAATTTTCTGGCGTGGTGCTTAATAATTTATACGTACATCAAGTACCAGAAGTAGTCAAATAAGTCACTTAGTTCATGTAAGTAAGTAAGTACCAGCCTGAATTCAAACTTAAATCGAACGAATAGCGCACTCAGCTATGCATGCACCCCATAAATTTCTATATCAGTCAGTAAATAAAGAAAATTGAAAATAAATCCTAGACAAATCCTGAAACTCGTAAATAAATTTCAGCTTCGACAATAAAATCTGTAAATATTTTTCTCGTGCATTATAATATTTCTCTTGGACAGATGTGCACCACTGATGTAAACCACCCCTCGTCATTAACAGTAGATGGTTCGGATCCCTCGGGACTGATTCAATCATTATAATTGGATCAGCGACGCGCGCTGAAGTGCTAGGAATTATTTTTACATGATTGAAAATTTGGTGGATGCGTAGACAACGTTGTAATAGGCGATAGGGAGAAAACTATAGCAGTAGGGTAGTAGATCTGTGTATTTTTATTTAGTTTGTGTGCCAGGGTTGGTGTTTACTTGTATTTCTATTTGTTCCTGTTTGCAAATTAAACTAATTTCGCATGTTTGTCCGGGTACTAAAAGAGTCAAGCAAAATTACAACTAATTTTGTAATCAGTCCGCAAACAACATTGCCGTGGCAACGAAATGAGAGCTATTTATAACAAGTGAAACAGTATAGAACACTAGAAAGAACATTTAAATATTTACTGTAAGCAGGAATTGGCTACTTGCACTATTTTAACTTCCTCGGCCTTATAATAGGGGAAGTATTGCAATCGTGGTTTTTTGACAGTTTTAAAAAAAGTATGCCTGTCTGTAAACATGATAACTTGAAAACGCGTACGAATTTTCGACTGAAATGTTATATTTAAGCTTTTTACAAAAAAGTTTATTAATGAGCTTTATACAATCAGTAGTACCAACTTTATGAAATAATTTTTACTTCCTTGTACGGAGTAATAAGGAAGTATTGTAATCGCGAAAAATTTCGGTTCTCAGATTTTTACGGAAATATCCGTTTTGACCTTGTCTGAATCCATTATGACTAGTTTCGTCGTGACGTCTGTACGTACGGGCGTACGTATGTATTTCGCATAACTCAAATTCGGTTAGACGTAGAAAGTTGAAATTTTGTATTTAGGACTGTTATAGCATCTAGTTGTGCACCTCCTATTTTTGGTTTCAATCTACAAACCGGAAGTAGTAAATTTAAAAAAAATTTCGATAAATATATAATTTAAGACAAATTTTTTTATTTTAAATGAAAGATTATGTGATTAATACCTACAATCGGTATTTTATAAATATTTTTGTATCTGGTATCATTTAAGAATAATTAAAGTATATATTTATAATTTAGTATTTCGGTATCTTGTAGTCCATGATCGATTAACATTTGTTACTATGTAAAATTTAAATGATTATGACATGACAGTGACAATAGTAAAATATGCTTTATATCTTCTTCTGCAGTTTAAATAAAATGACTAAAATATATTTGTGAGTATACTAGTATAATAAGTTAAAAGAATTTTGTATATTATTCTACATTTTAGTTATTAAGAAAAGTATGAACAAACAAGGCGTACAAGGAAGTCATGTGGTGTCCACGTCAGATTTTTTTAAATTAATACACAAAGAATTGATTGAAATTCCATTCTTAGAGCTCTTTCACTTATGTCGTAGGCAGATTGTAAAATTAGGCTTTTATAAAAAGCCTAGGCATGTAGTATATGAAACACAATGTCACTTCATTTTATTTGACTCTTGAACGGTATTAGGTTCTTTATTTAGTAGGGTAGAGTCTCAAGGTTGTTTATTTTATAAAGCAACTAATTTCAAAGTGGAATATTTTGTGAAAGATATAATGTACAGAGTTAAGGAGCATGCCGGCTCCTCCACCAGAAATGTACTATGTACTCCCGTCGTAATATAATCTTATTAGCACGTACGTGTACGTACGTAAGTAGGTACGGCATGTAATTGATGTGTTGGTAATGTGTAAAGTTGTTGTCCTGCTGAAGGCGTCGCCATGGCAATAGCAGGAAACAAAATACGCCTGCATGCATCGACTTACATCTACTAGTCCTGAAGGTGACACACACAGAACACAAAGTTTTTGTTTCCAAATTGCGTAAGTTTCGTGGAACAATTTCCTTGTTAAAATAACAGCCGTGCATTGTGGGTTAGCGTGATACACATCGTAAACACAATTCATAAACTTGGATTTGGTGAACGCTCAACGATTCTATAATAAATAACCCAAAGGATTTATTTGGGGCCTTTGTCAGCCGAGACAGAGAGAAACAGAACCACATTCATTACTGTGGAAAAATGCCACTATTGATTTTGATTTTGTCCATATTTGACTTGGGTGGGGCAGCCTCACATATTGTGAGTGACAGAACCTCCATCCATTACTATTTACTTATTCTGCATTGTATAAAATTGAAGTATAGGCATTTATATGTTACGGTTCATAATGAAACAAGGCCGTAACATAAGTACCTTTGTTTAACATTGCAGAATACAGAATAAATTATCAGTTACAAGTGCAAAATATAATTGTACTACTCCCATGCTTTAATTTATTTATTAAATATGCATTGTCTGTAATTGAATGACATTCATCTCGATATAGATTATCATTTAAAAACACGCAAGTAAATTTCATACAAATGAATTTTTTTTAATGAAAGCATGGGAATAGAAAAATAGTGTATGCAGCTCGTGTATAATGGCTATTAATTTGCTCATATCATAAATTTAATACCTGTATTAATAGCTATCATTTGTAATAAGAGTCCGAGGAAGTATGGAATAAGATTCGAATATGTGTACAAATTATATTTATTATTTTGCGATCTTATTGTCTGTTCCACTAACTTCTACAACTTTGTTTTTTTATTTAAATCAATACGTTATTCATTACTTAACAAATGCATTCATAATTACCCAAATAAATTCCTATAAAATAAACGAATAATAATTATAATAATAATTAACGTTCATAACTGAATCTTGTCCATTGTCTTTGCCTGTGTCGTAATCCTAGTTCTCACTTTGTAAAACTCATTGCAAAATTATATCATTTTAAATGGCATATTTTGACAGTTAAACATTAATTTCTTTAAAGTAGTTCGGTCGTCAATTGAAGTCGTTGATTTTGTATTGAAAATGGTCTGGTTGAATAGAAAGTTTAATATTATTTTCAAAAGTGTCAAGAAAACATGGCCTTGCGGTACTCGTTTTTGAGAAAAATGAGTTTGAAGTTCACTATTTTTACATGGGCTCTTATGGAAAATGACACTTTTGGTTAAGAAAAATTGAAATTGCGCCGTAAAAGTTCGTTGAATAAATAGTGGCAAATTGATATTTGGAAAGATAATATATTAAGGCTTCGTTATGCATAGTCAAAACCCTACGTTGCCGATGTAAATAGCCCAAAAAATGGGAAAATATGTGACAAAATCACGACCAAGCGGAAGCCAATCGGGCGTCACGTTCTGCAGGGTTGCCAACTGCGAAGCGTGGGAAATTTAAACGCGAATTAGAATGTTAACCTTTTATTTATTGAAACAGATTGGATTGAAAAATCAATGATTTTCATGATTTTAAGTCATTTATCAAGAACTCGTTTTTATAAACACACTATCGTATTTATCATTTACAACATAGCTTCAAACAAAATTCCGAACTGATGTAGATAACTGTGAATGCCTCGGACAATGCTGCCAACTGTGTCGACGCCATAACCTGGCCCGAGTCAAGTTGCGAATGAAATTACAAGATTTGTAAAATACGACTATTTGTTTGAGAACCAGATGCATAAAAATTCCTAATAAAATATTAAAAACCGTTACAGTCGAATTTCACTTCATAAATTGACAAAAAAAACGGACTGATTTTGACTAGTGTCAACGATGACCGAACTACTTTAATAGTATGAAACCATGATAACCTGGTTGCAATAAAAATAGTAGATATAGATGTTTGAAGATTTTGACGAAACTAAGATGTGGCAGCCTCACATTTATTTAATATAATCTAACGTTTCGGGTTTCAGCTGGCAGTTGAAGTTTTATTTATTTATATGTTGTGCGTCCCTTGTTAGTATTCACCTAAAGAAATTCGTTTAAAATGTATTCCACCCTACTATAAATGATTGTAGGTCTGGCTACATGTAAATTATAAAAGTGCGTCTGATGTAATACATAGAAAGCATGTTTTATATTTCAGTTAAGTGTTGCTTACGTATTCCGCGTAAAGATACAATAGTTTTCGTGCCCGGAATAATCTTACACCTTCCAAATAAAAACACCTGCGTCATCTGTCTGCGTCTACACAACCACTGCACTAATTCATTCAGTTATTTGTTTTAAACAAACTAAAGCACATAAGCTGGAAATAATTTGACAATTCTGTGCTAAGTTTACTCGAATACAAATCCAGTCACACAATACAATATTGTCACGACTGTAGCTATGTCAGTCTAATACTAATTCACAACTTCAACTGCAATTATATTACATAGAAGTATACAGGGTGTAACCCAACCTGTGTAACTAAATTTAAGGGTGTAGTATTGCACGCAATGATCATGAATCTAAAAGAATTTTGTTGAAATTCGCAAATAAAAAAATCTGCTGTGGCCAGTACACGACCTCTCGCCTAATTCTGCTTATTCTACTAATCTAATAAATAGTTTTACTTACATTTTCATAGTTTCATGTTCATGTAATATGTAAACGATAATGTAAACCAAGATGCAAGCAAAAGATGTCAACTGTAATGTCACTGTCGTTATAATTCAAATTTTGAGTAAAACAAATTTCATATCATGGACAACAAGATATTGGTACTTAGTTGCTCTTTATTTTATTGCTAATTACTACCAGATTCAGCAAATTGTATTTAAAATTAACTGTATCCATAGTTATTTATATTATCTTTTATTTTTAATTGCAAAAATTGTCATAAATAAATAATGTACCAATTTATTTAAGAAAAACTATATCAAGTTCCAAAAAGTACTACTTCCGGTTTGCGGATTTCTACCAAAATCTTATCCGGTGTTAAGATCCTTATTAAAACCTTAAATATGAAATTTGGTTATTAAAGGCTTGATACTTTTTAAGTTATCGTGGACGAAAAATCGTCACATAATTCATACGTCCATACGTCCATACATCCATACGCACACACACACAGACATCATCGGGAAAATATTAAATTCGTATTCTAGAGACCCTGAAACGTGCTTATCTACTAAAAACTCATACTCGAAAATTTTGACCCATTACAATACCTCTCTTATAGAATATGAGGCGAGAGGTAAAAATCTGCTGTGGCCTAAATCTGCTTATTCTACTAATCTCGAGACTAATTTAATAAATCGTTTTACTTACATTTTAATAGTTTCATGTTCATGTAATATGTAAACGATAATGTAAACTATGTAAACCAAGATGCAAGCAAAAGATGTCAACTGTACTGTCACTGTCATAATCATTCAAATTTTATGTAGAAACAAATTTCATATCATGGACAACAATATTAATTGTACTTTATTTTATTGTTAAATACTACCAGATTCAGCAAATTGCGTATTTATAATTAACTGTACCCATAGATAATTATATTTTCTTTTATTTTTAATTGCAAAAATTGTCATAAATAAATAATGTACCAATATATTTAAAGAAAACTTAATCAAGCTTCAAAAAGTACTACTTTCGGTTTGCGGATTTCTTCCAAAATGTTATCCGGTGTTAAGATACTTATTAAAACCTTAAATATGAAATTTGGTTATTAAAGGTTTGATACTTTTCAGTTATCGTGGACGAAAAATCGTCAGTCCATACAAACATACACACACACACACATACACATACACACACAGACATCGTCGTGAAAATAGTAAATTCGTATTGTAGAGACCCTGAAACGTGCTTATCCACCAAAAACTCATACTCGAAAATTTTGACCCATTACAATACCTCTCATATAGAATATGAGGCGAGAGGTAAAAATGGGCCCAAGCAAATGAGACATTCTGTACAAGTACCTACAAACGAAATTTTTTCCTGTTTGTAAAATTATTATTACATTAGTGTAATTACACTATAATAAATACTGCATAACCATTTTTTGTATTTAAATGTGACAACCAGTGGTACCTAAAATGATATTGTTTTGCAAACTACTGTTAATTTTACGAATTTTAATCAAATTATTTTTTATTCATGATCAGTGCTTCCAATACTATACACCTTTAAATTTTGTTACACAGGTTGAGTACACCCTGTATAATATATTTAATGTATATTTTAGAACAAAACATATGCAATGAATTGTGTTTGATTGTATAATGGATATCTGATTAATTATGAACGGAATAAAATTAAATTTTAATTAATTGTACAATGGCAAGAATAGTAAATTTATGAAATTCCATTTGAAAACAGTGACCAAAACTGTTTGATTAAAAAGCCTGCAAACTAAAATTACGAATTTGCAATAAGTGAGTTGAGCTCTATATGTCATTAAAATATAAAGGTACCTAATGAATTTGACCCTTTATTATCACAAACCCTAGAACAGGTGTACCAACAAAATAATACAGTACGGTGTAAATTCGACAATCGCAATGAGTCATACAAATACAATGATGTACGCAGCAGCTGCAGCCTGTCATTTGTCTTTGTGTGGCTGGTTGAATGATGAATAGAGAGAGATGGATAGGGGTGATATGATTGAATGAATTGCAGTTTGCAGTAATCTCTATTGGGAATCGGGATTTGCAGAGCTTTAAAAAGATTTCATGCCGCGGTTTTCAATGGATAATAATCCCTGTGGTGCATCAATAAAGCCCCTACTTCTTATTGACCGAGCTATATAATTACTTCATATTTTCAGGGAGTAATTCTATATTTTATGGGCAGTTCCTATATTTTGTATTTATTAACGTAAAAGCTAAAAAGATACTTGAAAATCATGCAAATATATGCTTGTACTTTGTAGGAATTTAATCTAATTCCAGTTTAACAACAAAGTAGCTATTTGCATGCCAGAAGGCTGAAAGTAGCATTTTGCAGATTGGGCGAGGTCTGCAACTAGTCGAAGTGGAAAAACATTTTTTCTACGATTATTTAATTTTGTAATTTTTCATCTACAGGGTGAGTCATCGAAATGCCCGTCGTCGATATCTCACTTGTCGTTAAAAATACAGCATAAATTTATTAACATAATTTTTCGTCTACTCAAGGAGCATAACTTAAAATTATTTTCACATATACAGGGTGTTGCATAACGACTTGGCAATAATTGTTCGTCTTTTTTTAAATGAAACACCCTATATATTTTTATATATTTTGAATTGTATTTTATTTACCTATATGAAAATATAAGTTTCATTTTAGTTTTCCGCGGCGTTGCCAAGTTATTCAATTTTTTCTCTAAAAAAAGCCGAATACACGTATTGTTTTATAAAGGCGTACTGAAGTTATTTTAATAGTAAAAATTATGAATTTTTTTTTTCTGTACAGCTGTAACTATACTCTTTGTTCTGACATAACTTTTTTTTAGTGTTATTATACAGGGTGTTCAATACAAAGAATCAAATTTACTCAATTTCAAATGGCTATAACTCGTCATTTTCAAATGGAACACCCTATATTTTATTATTCTGTTGTGTGTATTTTTGCATCTTCTTATGTTATAAAGGATGTCCTATGTCTAAAATCATTAATTTCGAAATTAATTAAATTAATGTTTTAAGGCATAGGACATCCTTTATGAAACTAAATGAAACTTATATTTTCGTATAGGTAAATAAAATACAATTCAAAATATATAAAAATATATAGGGTGTTTCATTTAAAAAAAGACGAACAATTATTGCCAAGTCGTTATGCAACACCCTGTATATGTGAAAATAATTTTAAGTTATGCTCCTTGAGTAGACGAAAAATTCTGTTAATAAATTTATGCTGTATTTTTAACGACAAGGGAGATATCGACGACGGGCATTTCGATGACTCACCCTGTATATCATCATATCTATGGAAGTTTAAATTATTTTGAATAGATAAACAATAAAACAAATATAAATTTATATCTTAATAACTTATTTATGTTATAAGTAGTATCGTAACGGTACTGATTATGGTACCTACTAGTCGTGAAGATTATCAGCCAATACGAAGCCGAGTACAATGATTGTTAAATAAACTATTTGGTATTGAATAATAGGTATTTATGAAACAAGTACGCAAAATAGAGTCTTTAAATTAGGTGAATCCTCTCCTCTAAAACTCAGTTTGTGTACAAAAATGTTTAGTATATATGCGCTCCAAATTTGTTTAGTAACAGTTCGCAAAGTAACGATTTTAGAGAGCATAAAATTAAAAAGAAATTTAAATCTAAAAAATAAAGTATGCTATTTTCGAAACTTCTTTAATATAGAGTTGTTTGTTATTCCATAATGGTCCTGAATATATGGTCTTTGTCCTAATGAACGCCATTATGTCCTCAAATAGAGACTCATAATATTGTGATTACGACACGCTGCATCAGACAGTGAAATAAAACTGATGAATACAACACAATGTGATTGAAGTAATAAACAAAGATAGCAATCAGAGAATTGTCTCTTGGAAATCATCCACTGTGCTACTGTGAGTGAAATATGACTCTCACTGTCACCCCCTCTGTAGTGCAGGGTTTATGAGTAATCAATGTTATTTATTAGGCGGACGGACGGTCCGATGACGCATCGTGTTCCCCTTAGTACGGCCCATGCACGTGGCGGTCTTTCAGGATTCGAGCCATTTTCACACGGAAATGGCCAGGGGCGAATTTGTTGGGGTAGGTTACAATATTGTTATTTACACTCAAATCTACCCAGTTTGGGTGTCGCTGCCTCACAATCTTATAGTAGGTATACAGAGTGAATCATTCATATGCTTATTACAAATCAAAATAATTTTTTTAAATTAGAAAAATAGTCTGGATCTAAATAGAATAGAATTTGTAATTTCAGGGATGCAGTCACGAATGTATTTATTTCTCAGTCTTCATTTAGACAATTGCTAATTAAGAGCAAGCGGTGAAATTAGTGTGGACATTTGATTAGTCGTGAAATTGAAGGGCTTGCATATCTGCTGAATATGGAATGTCCAGTCTGCCAGTCCTAAGTGGCCGGATTAGGCTTCCTCAAGTATCAAAAGTTGAGTTACAAAAATGTTCATTATATAAATTAAGAGTTCTGGCGTATGTAGAGGTGGGAATAAACGATATTTTTTATTTATAAAACATATTTCCAGAACGTTTGTACTCTTCCAATCAAACCAAATCAAACCAAATCAAAAATAATAAATGACATTTGAAATTTTCATAAATGTTAAAAATTTGCTTGCTATCAGTGTTTATCAGGGGTGCGTTCCAAAACCTTACCATGGAGCACAGAGTAAAGTATTGGAGTAAGAGTAGGTTACTCCAGGGTTTTGTGGGGTTTCGGAACGACGTGAGTAGGAAATATTTTATGGTGATATAACCTATAACCACATTTATTTGATATACAAAATTGTTCTTGCATCATGGATAATAGAAGGGCGTTAAGAGTTATAACTGCGAATATCATTGTAAATACAGCAAAAATGTGGTGCTGTTCAAATGTCACAAAGACAATATGTCAACATAACCTTCAAACTGACCATTTTACAAGTGTTTATAGGAATATAAATACTTACGAGATGAAATAAAATGGTGCAATACAATTATTATTGTGTAACTAATGTACATTAAAACCTCTGAATGCTTATTCTTCAAAGATAAATAAGTAACATGAAGAAATATAATCGCTTATGGAAGAATAACATGTATTCTGAATTTGTTTGGAAAGGTTGAAAACTGTTTCCCGCTACCCGCGAAACATGTGACGTCACGACTTACCCAGTCTATTCGTTGTCCATTATAAATTATTAATAATAAGATATTATGGAACAGACAATTTAGGTTAGCACTATTTGGCGCCAAAGTCACCAGAGTACGTTTGTACCCTCCTATTTTACAGGGTACGAAGAGTATGCTCTTCGAGTAAACTCGAACAGTTTTGGAACACTTCAGAGTTTCCACTGGAGATATACTCAAACCTTTTGGAACGACTTTGAGCATACTCTATACTCTGGAGTATGGTTTTGGAACGCACCCCTGCTTACCTATGCAAAACAATAATAAAAATATGTAATCATAAGTGCTGATAATCCGAAACAAGCAAATTTTTGATAGTTATGAAAATATAAAATGTCAATTATTATAATTTGACTTGAGGAAGCCTAATCCGGCCACTTAGGACTGACAGACTGGACATTTCATCTTCAGCATATATGCAAGACCCAAGCCCTTCAATTTCACGACTAATAAAATGCCCACACTAATTTGAACTTAAGATATATTGTAAAGTTTATCTTCGGGAATAATAACATGTCGTATAGTATTTTGATGCACGGTGGTGTTTGTGTGTGAGTACATAAACATTTGACAATCGGTGAGAAGCGCATCGCTCAGCAATTTGAGTAGGTAAATTGAAAACTCCAAACAGAAGTGAAGTCAGCATTTCTCCCTGCCCTCGCTCTTCACGCTGTTCCGCAGCTGAGAATTCACCTGTTTTGAATAAAATCGCATATTTATTGAGCCAGAACAGCGAGGAAGAAACCCGACGATAAAAAACCCCACCACTCAGTTGACTTCCCCTCAAGCGCCGGCGGGGGGGGGGTCGGAGGGGAGGGGAGACGCAGGAATTTTCCTGCAAAGGATAATAGGTTTTTTCTGTTTCCCCGCCTGAAAAATTCCTGAAAGCGGGGATTAACCGCTGAATAATGGCCACCAGAATCGCTACTGACAATTAATAAATTAAGAGCACTTACACTCTTTCATATTGACAAAATAAAATCCCCAGAACATTTCAAGAACGTCAACATCTATATTTGCCTATTAACATCCTTTTAATATCTTAGCGGTTGCTAACTTCTCCCAATGTATATAATAATGTCCCAATTATTATGTGTTCCATGTAATTGTGTGAGATGTTTATATTGAGAATGTAATTTTTGATCGTACTTAAAGTACAAGAATAAGATATTTTTAAACATCCCGAGTGGGTTATGCTCATTTTATTTCCATTGATTCCTCATTTTGTCCAGATAAACTAATAAACTGGAAAAGAACTGAAAGCCTGAAGCCGGAAGTATCTGTAGAATACAAAACAGTGTATTGTATTTCATGGCGTATAGTCTAAAGATTTTCTATATCCGTTTCCAAAATAAAAAATAACAGATTCTGATCCAGTCAGGAACATATCAACTGCACAAATATCACTGTCCACTAATAACTAAGTGTATCATAACTTCTAGAATATACTTTCATGTATATCAAATAATTTTTATACCAACATATAAAATAATTAATTTCTCAAGATTTTGATTCAAAATTTTCCTTGATTTTCTTAGCGACTGAGAGCCGGGGAAGTTTTGTTGGGGACGATTTGCCGGGGACTAACTGCGAGGGGAGCTTTTGCGTGGGGATATTCGTGTTTGGAGACGTTTTACTAGAGACCTTTTCTCCGGACACTGCTAATTATAGAGAATATTTGTAATTCCATTGAATTGGTAATTATGTTTTTGTATAAGTGAAACTAAAATGATGTTGAGCTGTGGTAAGAATGATAATTCAAGTGTTGATTGGTAGTGAATTAGAATGTGGGTGGCTTGTGTGTTTTCTCGTTGCGTTGCCATGGGGATGGGGTGACAACAACACAACAACGAGCACACAATAGCAACGCGCCGATCGGAAAACAGCCGCCTATTGTTCGACAAGTGCGAGCGACCCACTCGATTTTGTAAATTTATCCATCGGAAAAAACCTTCAACCGAACCACACCGAACCGGTAAACATCAACAGCAGCAGCTACTCTCAATCTCAATTACATTGAAGCAAGCTAAATTTCATACCACATCATGAGCTCATCATCATTTTCCTCACTATTATTATAATTATGCGATAAGTAGGTGGTATAACTCGAGTAGAAAAAAAGAAATTCATTATTTTGAAGCGAGTAGACATATTAACACCAGAAAATATAATTGTACACTGTAAAAAAATGTGTGTAATTTTACATAAGAAACTTAGGCAACTAAAATGCCTAAGTATTAACTGTAATTTTACATGTACTTGTAATTTTACAATGAATATGTAATTTACTTCCAGAACTATTATGTAAAAATATTAATAATTAATTTAGTAATATTACACATAAAATTCGGACTTTTACTTAAGTATAGCAAAATAAATATACATATTTTCTGTAATTTTCCATATGAGATTATGTTAATTTACACCCGTAATCTAGAAATACTACATAGCACATTACAGAAATATTTATTGCAAAAATTTAGTATTTTTTACCGTAATTAGTAAATATTTCCTAAATTTTGTCTGTATTTATGTTTTACATAAATATTGTAGTAATGTATTTATAAAACAGTAGTAAATTTCAATAATAAATTATGAAAATTACAGTAAGATATTAATATTACGTAACTACTGGAAATTTACTATGTAATTTCTGTTGTCATTTGTAAAACAGTAGTAATTCTACACAATATATTACAATTAATGAATAATATCACATAATTATTGTCAAATTACAAAGAAATATTCGTAAAATAGGAATTACACATTTTGTATGTAAAATTTTTACTACAATATGTATGTAAAATCGCGATTTTTTTTTACAGTGATAGAACATTCATACATAGGAAAATCTAGAATATACATACGCAATAAAATGTCTGCTTCAAAAAATTCATTCACAAGAAAATGCAAATCTAGAATTTTAAATTCGGCAAAAATACAAACATAGAAGGATGCAAATCTAGAAAACTAGTTTGTTTCTTTAACACAAGAAGGGATACAAGTTCACCTGAAAGCGAGAACGAGTGGCTCTCAGATCGATTCCAGCAATCAACAATTTTACCAGTGAGTCGAGTGGTTGGATTCCACTATAATATAATCTACCATTGAGAGTGAATCTACCTTTGTTGAACTTTACGAAGTACAGAGTAAGTAAGGGAAATAATATGTAACATAGTTTGTTGTCGCTGTAATGGTTATTTATTTGCCGGTGTGTGTTTGGAAGCCAATTTGAATAAAACCCAGGATCTTATTGACACTGATCCCCTTGGTTCTTATTTACGCATTGAATTTGTAATGGCGTCAGAGCTGAACTCTTGGTTTTTATACTTTCTTGTCACGTCTGCTGCTATAACTTTCAATCAGTACAGACCTGGCCGCCGACAGCCTGTACCAGATCAGACTCACATCATATCCATCGATATTCATACACATGCACAACAAGGATTTTAAATTTGGCATAAATGGATGCAAACACAGCAAGATGCAAATCGAGACAAAATATACTTGAAAACAAAATTAATTTTTACGATAAAATTGATTTTTATTAATACACATTTTGAACGATTTTGAAGAAAATTCGTCACCATTTTGGAATGGTTGGAGAAAAATTATTATGGTATCGTTGTAAAGCTTATTTTATATAGGTACATTCTAAAAAAATATATGACATTACCGATTCTCTATGTTAGACTAAAAGTTGTACCCATTTCCGGTTTAACACAATTTTACAAACTTCTTTATCTAGTTTAAAATACCTAGCTTATAAATTTTTTGTGTATCTCTTAAAATTAACGAAATATTCCTAGTGCTGGATTGCGAACTAATAAAAAATTGACATGATAGAAAATTGAGATTCTCCTTTTCAACATATGTGAGGCGTGATAGATAAACTGACAGCTCTTTCAAAATGAGAATTATTTTTTTCTCCTGAAATATTTTTTTATAAAACCTCTTGGAATAAAAAGGGAAAAGAGAATTCAATATCTATCGCTTAGCATAAAATATTCTTTAGAATATTGATGTATATCTATGATATTCACTCGATCCTGATACACTTTATTTATGAAGATTTTCTTTCAAACATAATCCCGTCTAAAAATACATTGAAATTAAATTTGTAGCGAAAAAGTATTTTAATACCTTCAAACAGATGTTCACGCTATCAAAAAAATAATAAAAACTTTATTCCATTCATTAAAATGAACACTAAACCTTTCTTTACAGTTTTACATTTTAAAAAGCCTAATAAAACTTGGAGTTAGTAAATAAAGTTCAGTATAGTGTTGTATGCTATGCATCTCGTGCACGTATTAAGTGTAATGGGCTAAAGTGTAATCAGGACCGGAACCGGAACTCCGGCCACGGGTCACGTGATCCCGGATCAAAGCGCAGGACATGTCACAAATAAACAAATGCGTGTGCCGGACCATCTGTTGCTAGGATTCCAGCTAATACCACCGTTGATATATCCTAGTTTAAATACGCGAGTTAAGCCAACAAACTCAAGTTCTACTCCCGTCCCGATAACTCAATATGTGACACATTCCACACATTAATTCTTTGAGGATTCTTTCATGCTTCTTAATAACCTGGTTAGGGTTGCCAGTCAAATAGAGACGCCGCTAAATTCAATCTTCAATGAGTCATGGAAAAGAAAAATTGAGGATGTAACATTCAATATCCGACATGTCCATTTTTGATGAAAATGAGTTAGACATCAAAATCAATCAAAAACCGTCATCTGCGTCGATTGGTGCAGTCAGATTTTGTCAAAACAGTACTAGTCCAAAGTTATGCGCTTACAAAAATGAGGGTTCCATTCAAAATCAAACACGTCCAAACCAGTTTTTGTACACAAATTGCATCACAAACCGACACGTCCAATAATATTTAGATACTCGTATTCAGAATTCAGTCAAAATTCGATATGTCCAAATCTCACAGTTCTTTCACGATTGCTGCTGTTTGCGTAGAGCTGGTATTTCTTGTGTAATGAGTGTGGATTTTAAGGATGTTTATTGAATAAGAAGCGAAATGGATGCCACAGTTTCTGAAATTAACGTGAGCTCCCGCAAAAAGTTAAAAAAAAAAACAGCAAACGTCAAATGTTTAAACTTAAAAAGTAAGGTTATATTTCCTGAGTATTTTCCTAATATTTACAATTTTATACTTATGAAAATAAAAACGTAAACTACTCACTATTGGTAAAACCAGCGAAAAAAGAAAATTTGTTGAAATTGAAGCAATTGAGGCTCAAAAATCATATAAAAACAGCTAAATTGAAGGATGTTAGAGAATTACTAGAAAAACACTATAACCGACAAGAAGGTGATATTACGATTATATGGAAGGATCTACCAGAAGTAGAGTATTATAGAAAAATACCTGAAGAGGATACAGGAGATAATGTTAATGAAAATGAGACGAAGAGACAAGCGATGATAAGGATAGGTGCAATTGCCTAGAAGACGATTGTGTCCTTCACATTTAAGATAAAACCATCATTATTTTTACTTCCTTGTACGAAGTAAGGAAGTATTGTAATCGCGAAAAATTTCGGTTCTCAGATTTTGACGGAAATATCCGTTTTGACCTTTTCTGAATCCATTATGACTAGTTTCGACGTGACGTCTGTACGTACGTACGTACGTACGTACGTACGTACGTACGTACGTACGTACGTACGTACGGACGTATGTGTGTCGCATAACTCAAATACGGTTAGACGTAGAAAGTTGAAATTTTGTATTTAGGACTGTTATAGCATCTAGTTGTGCACCTCCTATTTTTGGTTTCAGTCTACAAACCGGAAGTAGTACTTTTTAAAAATATTTCGATAAATATTTAATTTTAGACAATTTTTTTTATTTTAAATGAAAGATTATGTGATTATTACCTACAATCGGTATTTTATAAATATTTTTGTATCTGCTATAATTTAAAAATAATTAAAGTATATATTTATAATTTATAGTATTTCGGTATCTTGTAGTCCATGATCGATTAACATTTGTTACTACGTAAAATTTAAATGATTATGACATGACAGTGACAATAGTAAAATATGCTTTATATCTTCTTCTGCAGTTTAAATCAAATGACTAAAATATATTTGTGAGTATACTAGTATAATAAGTTAAAAGAATTTTTAATATTATTTTACATTTTAGTTATTAAGAAAAGTATGAACACACAAGGCGTACAAGGAAGTCATGTGGTGTCCACGTCAGATTTTTTATTTCGGTATCTGTAATCGTTCCAGAATATTTTTTAAAGTTTAATAAGAGTATATTATTAATTCAAATTAGTTTTCATTAGTTCAAAAATTTTGCTTCGTTCAAAAGGCTACATGTCCACAACCAAATTCAAACAAAAACCCACATATTTTTTATTTTAATTGATACGATTTTTGTTTTGAATTTTAACACATTGTTCTAGTGCCCATAAAGTAAAGTCCAGCTTTTGCGAAATTTAAAAATATCTTTTACTTTTTCGTACACAGTTTTTCTCGATTTGTACGAATTGTGAATTTTGGACATGTCGGAATTTGAATATTACCTCCTCAATTTCTAATTCTTGATAGCTTCAAACAGTGAATTTATTTTGTTCAGGATTCAGAAACATGAAAGAATCTTGAAAGAATCCATGTGTGAACAGGGTGTAATATAATGTTTGTTTATGTAACAATGTGTATGATTCTACTGTAATATGTGCATCAAGTATAAATGAATGGTGATTATGAGTGTCAAAGTAAATGATGAGTTATTGGCTAATTAATTAATATTTACATATAAATTGATTGCTGCGTTTGAATATGAACGCATATTAATTATATTGATTGCTATAGACTATCAAAATTACATCAACACAACATAACTGTTTACCAACATTACACAATATGAAGATACGGATAAACGGGATTTTATTAATATTTAAACGATGTTTATTCAACTTAAATATCCTTAAGGGTTGACTATAAACTTTCATCTGAATTTCAATTTATTTCAGATTTTCCAATCATTCAACGCTTTGAAGTCGAAACATTAAACGACAGCTATTGATGTTTGTAAGTTAAATAAAATGTTATTACTTATTTCCAATATGATTTCAAAAAATTAATTTTGATTAGTCTAGAATTTGAATCCAGAGAAATGATTTGTCGAAGTGATTAGATTCCCTTCTCAGGGGTGAGTAGTATTTATCATCCCCATCAACATCACGGGGATTTGAATTCACAGCGAAAAAATCGTTATGCGATCATATCTACAGTTGGCAGCGCCGATCAAAAACCTAATTACACTGTGCAGTGATTGGCAAGCCTGATAATTGCAAGGCTTAATGGAAATAGCACAGAAGGGCTGCCAACTCACTTCAAAAAACACCGGGGGGTCACACTCATTATCCACACAGCCAGGCATTGTGAGAACCTTGAAAATCATCCCTTTACAGACCATCAATACATATACGATTTCTAAATAATAACTATATACCTACGAGTCTCATTGAAGTTGGTCCATACGTAAAAAGTCGTTTTTTGTTGCACGAAAGTTTAAATCAAAATACAAGTATCATGTACTATATCTTATATTTATTAAAAATTGCAATACATTTTAAACAATCTCAAATCAAATCAATAATCAGAACTTTATGGAACCGGAAATTTTTTTTGCTGTAGCCAGCACACGACCTCTCGCCTAATTCTGCTTATTCTATTACTCTAATAAATAGTTTTACTTACATTTTAATAGTTTAAAGCAAACAATAAAAAAAATTGCCAGCTGTATATACCTACTTTAAGTTATATTTCAAAATACATGAATTTAAAATGTATATTTAATAAACTTTAAACATAACTTAGATAATAATATATATTTTTATTGTTTGTTCTAATAACTATAAACGACTTTACCCCTGTGTAAGTCCACCTTAATTTTTAAAACTATTTCAATTCGTTGTGGTATAGTATTTACAAGTCCTAAACATATTTTTCTGGAGAAAAAATCCCAAATATCTATAGTCTGTGACACAATTCTTTGATTGTCCATACCAAATGATTTTTCAAATTTATTTTATTCGGTTCCATAAAGTTTCGATTGTTGATTTGATTTGACATTACGTAAAATGTATTTCAGTTTTCAATAAATATAAGATACCATCAAAAAAAAAAAATGTCCCAAGTTTCCTTCTTTAAAAATATTTTATTAAAAAATTTATGTAAGTAGCCTACTAAAGGTACACGGTAAAATATTACCTGTGTATACCGATAACTCACAATACGTGAGGCTGTCATACCCAAGTTAGGTAATTATTTTAAAAAATATGAGTTTTCCGCTCGCCTGGCAGCTCGTGCCCAAAATACTCTAACACAAATTTAACTATAAACTCACGGGCACTACCTTTCAAAGACAACAGTGACTGCACCACAGTAAAAATTAAATTATTAGCTAACAGCTAACAAAAATTATTTGTACTGTCAGATCATCGTAATTAATAATTTCAACATTGCATTGTGCAATTAAACCTACAATTAAAATTCTTATTCCTCAGAGTAAAATAATCTGGCCAAAAACACGCAAAAAATTTACATAAACATAAAAATTGCTCGCGAAAATGCTTCATTTTCGCACATTACAGCCCCAGTGATAATAATTTCTCACCGTGTGTACAGCTGCCTGCTGTACAGACGCATTGCGACGCGGACTGTACTTGTGTTTCATTGTTTCCCCCCCCGAGAGAGAATGTTTTATTGACATGGCCAAACACAAATTTAAAAATTTAACCACAGAAATAATTGAAATAAAAATTGTACTTACCAATGGTAGACCGGGACACTCGACACGGGAATAGGTCAGCTCACATCAGTTCAGTTCAGTTCGGGTAGATCACTCATTGGGAATCAGTTCAGTTCAGTTCGGATACGTATTTGATTTCTTACGCGCGCGCACTTTTAAAGTCATTTTGGTTCTGACAGGTCTATACGAACTACTGTGATCGACAAATATGCACTTACATTTATATTTATACCTTGGATGCACGTATCGTAAAATTAAACTGTTTTCAACCCCAAAATACTTCAAATCATCCCTTAATTAAAAATAACTACTCAAAAATAATTATATTTTATCTCTAACCAAATTTTAATATATGTGTTTATTAAAAAATGCTGCCCCAATCAATAATTTTATTTTTAAACTAATAATTTTATCAATTGTGATATTATTTCCACTGTAAACAATAATTATAAATGTTTTCTATCCAGGCAAACAGTTCATGTTTTCACGCACTAATTTCAACTCTGACTAGCTCTAACGAGAATCTAATTTGTATAAATCTTTAAAAAATATTTGCATTCTATGTGCAAACTGCAAAGTGCCAACTTTTAAAAAGTTAATATAGGAATCAAGTTCTTTATTGAAATTGAAAATAGCCACATTTGAATTAAAATTTATTTATTACAATATTATAATATAGGTACCTACATATTAATAGTTTGCCTGGCTGGTTTTATAAAACTATTAATATGTTTAAATTACAATTATTGTGGAAAAAAAGAAATTCATTGGAAACAGTCATTTATTAAAAAATTAAACCACTAAAAAAACAAGGCCCAATTTGTACTTTCATAAAATAAAAACTATAATTTACTTGAAATGTTAATTTTAATTAGTAATTTCTAATAGATTTAATGAAAAATTTGTATTATTTATTAATATTTAATTTTACCCTACCTATGCATCTTGAATGTCCAAACTTTAATACAACTTTTCCGATATAAAAACTTAATCCCCAGTGAAAATATATATCGCAATCGATGAACAACTAGTTAATCTACAGATTTTTCCCTAGTTTCAACAATACTTTATGATATTACCACAATAATTAATATAAACAATCAGAACTTGACACTTCGCGACCAACAATCCGCCATGAAACAAATGACTAACGAATTTTGTAAACAGCCCGCTAGCTACTATCTTCAATTTGATACAAATAAATCTCTTGCAACCAGATTTCAATTAAGAGTTTTATGGTATAAAAAGCTTACCCCCAATGAAAATATGTATCACAATCGATAAACCAATAACTAATCTGAAGATTTTTACTTAGGTTTGACAATACTTTGAGATATTTCCACAATAATCAATATAAACAATCAGAACCTGACAATTCACAACGAACAAACCGGCATGAAACAAATGACTAACGAATTTTGTAAACAACGAGCAACTGAATACGTTCAAATTTTTTAAAATATTCAAATTATACAAAAATATGATTTATTATTAGATTATTGTATACGATCTTGAAATATTTGTAAATTATATTTGATTTAATTAGAAATATGTAAAAAAATAAATTTAATATTATTATAATGTTATGATTTAGGTTCATTTTTTGTTATAAAATGCTTACCCCCAATGAAAATATGTATCACAATCGATAAACCAATAACTAATCTAAAGATTTTTACTTAGTTTTAACAATATTTTGAGATATTTCCACAATAATCAATATAAACAATCAGAACTTGATAATTCGCAATCAACAAACCGGCATGAAACAAATGACTAACGAATTTTGTAAACAGCGGGCAACTGAATAGGTTCAAATTTTTTAAAATATTCAAATTATATAAAAATATGATCTATTATTAGATTATTGTATATGATGTTGAAATATTTGTAATTTGTATTTGAATTAATTAGAAATATGTAAAAAAATAAATTTAATATTATTATAATGATATAATGTTATGATTTAGGTTAATTTCTATGAAATATAAATTCATATACCTAGGTAGTTTACTGCAATAACGTTTCAGTACAATTAACACTGAATATTATTTTATAGAAAAAACCACAGATTAAGTCGTTTATGTCAAACTATACTTTGCTACATAAAGTTACATAAAGTATGTATTTATATATTTTAGGTTAATCCTAAAAAATATATAAACAAAGATAGTTTATTTTTACAGTACGTACCTTGTATACTATATTATAGTATATTAGTTGTTAATATTGTGCACATATTTAACTGTCTTTCACCAAATGATTTTATATCAATAATCTAAGAAACATGTCTGATTATGTATAGCATAAATATTTATCAAATAAATTAATTTTGAGTAACAAATAAAAATAAATATTTTATAGATGTTTACATAATGTTGAAATATGATAATAACAAATTATAAATCTTTAAAATTTAGTAAAATAATAATATTTTTAACCCTTGTTAAAACAGATAGGTAAAATATTTAAAGCAAAATGTTTTACAAGTACACTTTTGAATTATATCAACAATATTTTAAATCAATAAAATTTTTAACCCTGTACTAAAATTAAACATAAAATGTACAAAATACACCTGAAAAATATAAATAAAATATTACGGAGGGTTACAGAGCAGTACATCCTTGTCCAACTTAGTATTTCACGCATAACTGCATCTTTGTCTTATTCACACAAAAAATTAGTTCAAAAATGGTTGATTGAGGGCGGCACTAGCCAGACAAATTACTGCTTCTTAAATCGGAGTTAATTGATATAGTTTCGTACCGGTTGGTTGTGTCCGAATTACGTGACCCCGGCAATGCTTGGCCCGAGTACTGGGCAACCGATGCTTCGGTCGCCGGCATCGGAGAGCGTAGAAACACGGGCAAAAGCTGATGCTTCTACCAAAATGATTTGTCCGAAAAAAAAAACTGTATATCTAAAGATATTTTTTAACATTTAATAGACTTATATAGGAAATAATGTACTGAATGCAATGGTATAAATATAAATTAATATAAATATCTGCATATTATATACTGAGTTATCTGTATTACAATTTAAAATCAAATATTGAACTGAACTGTTTGGATGTTGGTAATCACCTGGCATCTGGCATAAGCTATTTCCGATTTACCGGAACCGGAAACAGAGAAACAGCGAAATTAACAACTGAATATTGCGTTGTTCGCACATATGCCGCCATAATTTCACTATATCTATAAACAAAACACGGCATGCAGATTTATTCCAAAATACTAAGCGAAAATAATATTTATTATTTAAACCAACAAACACGATCTTGTATCTTGTTCACAGATGGATTCTTTGAGGATTCTTTCATGCTTCTGAATCCTGAGAAAAAGAATTCCCTGTCAAATAGCGACGCCGCTAAATTGAATGAGAATTTCTAACTCATTGATAGCGTCAATAGTTTTAATGAATTATTTATGAAATAAAAACGCACACACTCAACAAATTAATGAATTCTTTAATAAAATCTTGGAGGGTGAAAAGTTAATTAAAATTGCGAAAGTGTTTATCCAGGACTCCAGGCTTCTAATTAGACCTGAAAAAACACTACGAACCTTAATTTTAGAGTTTAAATTTTCCCGTACAGATTTTCCACTATCTATAAACGTTTAATATTAACAATGTAACAAAGCGGCTTAATTAACGATTAGTAATTAATAAATCAACAATAGCGTGTTTGTCTGTTCCATTTTGCAGCGAATTGTGAATAGTAAATGAACAAATGTAGTGTGTGTGTGTGTGTGTATGTACTGAGATTTGCCGCTATTTATGCATTGAACGCAATGCGACGCCTGGTGACGTCATCAAACCGGGGTTATAGGTCACACATTGTACCTGGAAACTCTCAAAGAACTACAAGATTGATTGCTAGTGTACATTAATTAATCTAGATTTTCACGTCAACATCCTGAGGGACGACTTTACAAATGCTACTGATGTTCCTAAGTCTCTTGAGATATTTCAAGATCGTGCTCGACTCAACAAATTCAACAGGCTTCATCTATTTACTATGCGGACGACATATTCACCATTATCCTTCCTCATAACGAGCTCGCAATAAGCATAACTACCATACAAGATGAAAAGTTAATGAGATTAGTAGTTAAACTGTATGCGGACAACATCTACCATTGTGCTTAGAACGAGCTCGCAGCACGCATAACAACAGATTATGTTTATTCTAAAATGTGTGCACAACTAATCATTTACCTCGGATATAACAAGGTTGTAATAAGCATGGTTAGACATCGGAAAGCTGTTTCAGATTATCTTAAATTTAAAGCACTAATTTATTAATTATAATTGCTCATAAAAGCTCGAGACAGAACGTACCGCCTGCGTTTGTGTTCCGTCGCTAATGATTTTAATTATTTAATTATTCAGTGCTGCATAATTTACTTCAGGAATTTCAGGATTCCTGAAACAAACTGCAGGAGAAAATAAAATAAAAGACGTGCACATTGGAAGAAAAGAAACCTGCTGAAATTTATAATTTTTCTTTCACTTTGAAGTCGATCAATTAAAACGAAAATAAGCCGCGATAAAAAAAATAACGATATAAAGAAGTCGTGCGATGAATTGAATCTGAATTCTCCGGGAGTCGTGATTTTAGATTGTAATGGAAATAAGCTTTTATATTGAAATGTTCGTTCCTCGCGTTTAAATTCGACCGAATTGAATCATTACTAACATAGACGGCAGAAGAAAGAAAACTTATTATATTCCTATTGCTACATTCTTTCTTTCCGATTCCGATTCCTTTTTAAATAAACGAATTTACCGAGCCTCGTATATGCTCGCGATGTTTATTTCCATATATAATATTTAATGAGACACGCAGAATAAAAATATCTTTTGAGTTCAAAAGAAATACATAATTGAAAATATTGCTTTTGATATATCAGTTTATAATTGACAGGAATATTACTCAAAAATACATTCGTTGCAATAAAAATATACATATTACATAAATAAATAGAGTATTAGAGTTGGAAATGTAATAAAAAATTAATATTTCGAAAACGGTTAAAAATACAAATCTAAGCTAGGTACCATTGGATTCCTCAGACATTTTTGCATTATACACTAAATTTTTGTACTATTTAAGTCCTTAGTATAGCCTGAAATTAATAATTTATAAAATATGAGCATTTTTTAGGCTCATTTTGAGCTATGTGCTGCCATCTCTACACAAACTCGTGAACTACTTATGTACTAAAAAGATTGACTTTTAAGGGCTGTACCTTATAAAAGGTTCAAAATAGAAGTCTGAACATATTTTTAATCGATTCCTTGGACTTTTTTGTCCTTGCACACAAATTTTTAATTCAATCAAGTCTTTAGTTTAGGCGTAAATAAATAATTAATACAATGTGACCATTTTTTTTACGTTGAATTATGATTGAGACATTTGATTAATCTCACTTGACAAAATAAAATACTCAAAACATTTCAAGAATGTAAACATCCCAGCTTGTTACTTGCTATATTTGCTTATTAACATCCTATTAATATCCTAGCGATTGGTAATGTCCGCCCTTAGTAACATTAGCTATGTAACATCCCAATGTTAATAATTTGGTAATAATATACCAATTATGTGAGATGTTTGTATTGAGTATGTAATTTTAGATCGTACTCAGGATGTGGCTAGAATAGACTTTAATAGACTTAAAGTACAAGAATAGGATATTTTTAAACATTTTATAGACGATTCATGTCAAGTGAATTAATAGTAGTTCATCAGAATTACGTTAAACTCACCTGTAACTAATTGCAGACCACTAATTTAGACGTCAAGTTATCCAATAGTTAATTATGACTACAATAACTATTCTGTGACCCGTGTTAATATACTGTATTATAACTTGGGGCTCATTCGATCCATTATATTGATAAAACAATTCATAGCGGAGCTAACTAAATCGATCTTTAATACCGGGATAAACGGGGACATAAATTGGAAATAAGTGGGTACGGACCAGACCAGACGATACACTGAGATTCTTTGTAGATTCTTTCATGTTTCTAAATATTGAGAAAAAGAATCAAATAGTGACGCCGCTGAATTAAAAAACAGGGAATTTCTTTTTATTCAGGATTCGGCAAAGTGCAATTTATTCAAACAAAGATCTTTTAAAAATATGTACAAATTTATTTACCAGTTTATAACAATATATTTACAATATTTATTTATGCACAAACAATGTGCCGAACTGTTAAACGAAAAATAAATATCTATGGCAATCGGCAGTAGTTCTCATGTCGTTATAGCCGTTTACATGCCGTTATAAGCGGGTCCGCCGCCTCCTTCCGGAACCACCCAGTTAATATTTTGACTCGGGTCCTTAATATCGCAAGTTTTGCAATGAATACAATTCTGTGCGTTAATTTGAAGTCGTTGTCCGTCGCCTGACTCGAGTGGAACAAACTCATATACACCTGAAAGGAAAAAACCAAAAATAAATAAAAATAAGTACAAAGAATAAGGGTTGACAAAATAATTACAGCTTTCAGGGCGAAATAAAAACCGTAAAAGTGTTTTTAAAAAATCACCTCGCGATAAAAAATAAAAGCTATTGTGTGAAGGCTAAGGACGCTTTTTGTGCTGCGTCTTTTATTCGACTAATTACATCACATTAGCTACAGAAAGATTGAAATCAGATGTCACTTTCGTTTTTATTTCGTTTTGTGATGGATTGTTGACCCACATAGTTTAAGATACATTTCTATGTTCAATGTGTTTCAGGCGCAACAATTCTGACTGTGTTATTAAAATTTCCAACTTAAATTTAACATAAAGAATCATGAATCATTAGTGAATCAATATAAATTGCTGTAACATCAATTAGCAAAACTTTTGATAATCCATTTTATACGTTTATTAACACACAAAAATTATTTTTAAATCGATAATGTACATTATTTGGAAGACGGCTATAGAGAGATTTTTTTTAAAAGTTATCCATTGACAGTAAAAATGTATGCAAAACTCGCTTTTTAGAAATTTTTAGAAATTATTTAACAAAATACAACAAGGTGTTTTGTAAATTGAATTCTATAGCCATGTAAGTACATCATTGTAAAATATAAAACCATAGATTTGAAAATCAAAGTTATAAAATGATTTATTGTAACACGCCTTTTGGTTTGAGATGCGCCTTAAGATACATCTCAATGTTCGAAGTGTTTGACATTCTGAGCGTACCGAGTATTTTTCTCATTACAAGTCAAGCCGCATTGAACCCGCACGCCGCTGGAATACAAATATGCACTTCTACCCCACTTGCGCGCCACTGAACGCTGCAATATTTTATTACACTGCAATCTACTTTAGTTTTATTACTAGCAAATGCACTTGGAATAAGAAATATCACAAAATACTTTTATTAGAGGTGGAATTATCTTATAAATACCGCCCTCAATTCAATTCCATTAAGGTGTATTAAAATGCAAACCAAATTCGGAGTATAAATCTTACAGCAGGAAAATTAATAGACCAATTAACGGTAAAAACGGAAATTTACCCCTGCTATTAATAACGGAAAGGTAGGTTCACCACGGAATTAAAAATTACCACGATGTTTTACTATTTCACGATCTTTCCCCCAGAGAATTACTGTTTTTTAATTAATTTAAACTGGCTCGGATTTATTACCAAGAACAAAATTAATTTTACTAAGCAACTTCGGTGGTGATATTATATTAATGTTTATCTACAACCAATCAATCATTATGTAGATAAACCACTCCATAAGACACACTATTGTATTATGAATTCATAATTCAACACTACTGTCAAAATGTGAAGTTAAATTAACGTTTAAATTAATAAAAATTTGTAAATTTAAAAAGTCGCAGATAAAACACCGTATTTGACTCGCACATAATGGCTATAATTAACTCGGATGGTTATACACTCTTGAATTATAGCCTACATTATGTATTCGTTAAATAATATACTACACGACTTTTATTCTATAATAAATTATTTGGAATGAATAAGAAATGTATTCATTCTATAATTATTTGCAGTAAATAATGTGTCCCATTATATACTCATTAGTTTATTATTCAACCGGCTTATAAACAAAACATTTTTGACAGCTATCAGTGCAAATTTATCTTATATGATTGAATTAATTAGTATAGTCGTGGATAAAGTACAGTATTCTACTCCTTGAGTAATGACCATCGTTAAACTCTCACCGAATAATATACAAAGTAATTCACAACTTCGTACATAATTTTAATGGCAAATAGTACTCAACTTACTGATCATGGAACAAAAAGAATTATTTAAAAATTCGTAAAATTGAAGTCAGTTTTCGCAAGAAGCACATTGTATAATGGTTAATAAATATCTGATTTACTATGAATGGAATAAAATAAAAAATTTAATTAATTGTGCAATAGCAAAAATAGTAAATTTATGAAAATCAATTTTAAAACAATGACCAAAACTGTTTCATTAAAAAACCTGGAAACTAAAATTGCGAATTTTGGAAATATTCTTTCAGTTCCGTGATAAGTGATATGCCATTAAAATATATGCACTTTGTTATGAATCACCTGTATTATTCTGTATGTAAGATGTTACGGGGTGCAAGATGTAAGTCTAGCGAGGTCACCGACGGTCACCGCTCGAAGTTCAAGGTCACGGTGGTCAATGCACCGCTGGCTGGATCGATTTTCCTAGTGTCTAGACATCCCTCAACCCTTGTGCAGTGCAACAAACCCATGATGCATCCTCTAATCATCGTTACATTGCATTTTAAATCACTAAATACATTCCAAAATTGCCGCATATGACATGCGAATTTCATGCAACTTTACCATAATGCCCTGTTCACACATGGATCCTTTCATGATTCTTTCATGTGTCTAAGTTTTGAGAAAATAATCCTGTCGAGAATCGCCTGTCAAATAGCGGCGCCGCTAAATTGAATCTTTAATGAGTCTTGGGGAAGAAGAATTTCTATTTAGCTTCAAAACAGTTAATTTATTTGTCTCCAGGATTCGGACGCATTTACATAAGTATTTAGTTTCAAGATTTACATTTTTTTATGAAACTTTAAATTCATCTAACTAAATACGGGCATTCACAGTGCTTAAACTTTAAAACTAAATACTTATAAGTATCTGAATGTGGCTAAGCGAAGCATGAAAGAGTCTTCAAAGAATCTGTATGTGAACAGGGCTTAACATAGAAAAATATAATAAGGCGCATCTCTTATTATACAATAAGTCATTTTGTGACTTAGGTATTGAAATCTTTGATCTCGTATTTTACAATGATGTATAGGTTGTGCGTACACGGCTATAGAATAAAATTTACAAAAAATTTGTTGTATTTTGTAAAATAATTTTTAAAAATTACTAAAACGGCAACTTTTCCATATTTTATTACAGTCAATGGGTTCACTGTTCAAAATATATCTCTATAGCCGTCTTCCGACTAATGTACATTACCGATTTCAAAAGAAAAATTTAATTATGGTGTATTAATAAATGTACAAAATGGATTAATAAATGATAAAAATTAGCTGCAAGTGTTGCTAATTGATGTCACAGCAATTTATATCGATTCTCTAATGATTTATGGTTCTTTATGTTAAATTTAAGTTTGAAATTTTAACAATACAGCCAGATACGTTGAAATCGTGATTCACAAGTGTTGCGCCTCAAAGGTTTGCTTACCTGCGGGACAAAATCTGCCTTCCGGTCCATCAAAAACAGTCAAATTATTCTTAACAGGAACTGTGTCGTCTTTGAGGGTTAGATGAGTTGGTTGGTCACCTTCGTGATTGGTTCCGGTCAGCGCAACAGAGGTCAAAAGATCGAAACTGATTTTGCCATCAGGTTTAGGATAATCGATTGGTTTACATTCTGCCGCCGGCTTCAGACGCTTATAATCTGGCTCTGGAACAATACCACAAGATCAATATAAATAAATACCACCATTTCAGATTCACAGCTATGAAAATGAAAAGTCTTATGACTTAACATAAAATAAAACATGCATTGTACGAAATTATGCAAGCAATTCTTCTTCTTAAACTACTTTTTAAATTAAATCCATTTTATTTGACATTCTGATATTTCACAAAAAGACTGATATTACTATTTTTCTCCACCCTCTCTGATTGAATGGGACTTATATTTATGCTTATACTTGTGAAAATAGTTATTTTTTATACAAGACAGTAAAATTCTATTTTATTATCGAGAAAAAACTGTTAGTTCACAAGCGACGAAGGAACGAGTGAATTATCTCGAGCCGATAATATAATTTTATCATCATGTATAAAACTTTTCTCTATATCTCTCTACAAATTTATTTATATTGTTTATCAATAAGATATTTTTTGGAATTATCTTCCTGATATCTTTTATACAAAAACCTAGTGATATCTTTTTCGAGTTATCTTTTAGATATCCTTTATAAGAAAATCTAGTGATCTTTCGGATGATTGTGCTCTGTGGGAAAATATAAGAAAACAAATTTTAAATTAAATTATTATTAAAACACAATTTCGTATTTTATTTGTAAATTGTAATGTATTTCATTCTACTTTATCTACCCTTGCCGTTAAAGTTTTACTTTATCTACTCTAATTTTATTTATGTACCATTGCGGATAAAGTGTTATTTTATCAAAGCAAAATAGTCGATGAAGTAGTCCTTTCATAAGAATCAATTTGCTAGATTTGTATTAGTACGTGTAATTTTATTTTCATAGCAGTGAATCAATCTTGATGTAAATATTTTACCTCCATGACTTAAAGTCCAGGGTTCGTGTCCGCCAATCATGAACGAGAACCCAGAGTACATCATTCCGCCCCACAGGCCGAGCGGGTTATGAAAACTGGGTCTGATGTTCCTAACAGCCTTTAATTCTTTCCAAATCCACGAACTTCTGATCTTCTCCTCGTAGTTAACGGGAGTAAAGCTTTCTGTTTCTTGTTTTTCGCCGAAGATGGCTTCATACGCTGACTCGGCAGCCAAGGCACCGGATTTCATCGCGTTGTGCGTCCCTTTGATCTTCGGCACGTTGAGGAAACCTGCGCTACAGCCTACGAGACAACCTCCGGGGAATATCAGCTTCGGGATGCTTTGGAAACCGCCCTCTGCAAGAGCTCGCGCCCCATATGCTATCCTGTTGCCCCCTGGAATGTTACATATACATTATACAATAGCTACGTGCTCGGCCAAAGTTTTCACTATTTAATTTCGAATCCTGTCAAATATACAATTGTACTAACGGCTTGTAACCGCACATATAATATAGTGTTAATATATATTTCGATGTCCTGATATTTATACACAATATAAAGTAGCTACGTGATTGTGATTCTGAAAAAAGGCGCATCTCTTGCTAACTCTTTCTCAATAACACCACACATTACCAAAATTTTAAGAGTCCGAAACATTTTAACGTTTATCTAATAACGAAATACTTCCTTCTTGAGCACCAGAAACTGTGCAAAATATTGACAGATAAAATATCGTAAAGGCGTGGTAGTTACGATACAGAATTTTAGTCGGATACGATATTTTGTGAAATATTTTCTTGGTGTTTAAATCCGGCGGTTAAGATATTTACGGATACTAGTGGTGCTTCCGATAGTCGGATTTGTCGGAGTAAAATACTATTTTCAGCGGGGAAAATGAATTTAAATATCGTAACCTCCGTAACTCATTTTCTCAAAAAATGTCGCTTACGATACTCCGCTTTTTAGGGGACAAATGTAGTCTCTTAATCTGTGAGGCTGTTATATCTAAGTTGGACAAAAGACTTGATTAGATCATGTAAAAATATAATACTTTACCTTCAAGAACAGATTTGACTGATGGATGATGCTTAAACCGTTGAAATTCTCTAAACGGACTTAAATACGGGTTAGAATAATCCAACCCAACAACAAATCCAATGGCAATAAGCGGCGTAGCTTCATTTAAATGATACAAAAACGAGCCACCATACGTAAACTTATCTAGCGGCCATCCAACGCTGTGCTCAACAAGACCAGGCTTATGATACTTAGCATCTATTTCCCAAACTTCTTTCAGCCCAATTCCATAAGTCTGTGGTTCGCATTTCTCTCTTAAATTAAACTGTTTCATGAGTTGTTTGCTCAGATGCCCGTGACAGCCCTCGGCGAAGATCGTACACTTGGAGTGGAGTTCCATTCCCGGCTCGAAAGTGTCTTTCGGGCTTCCGTCTTTAGCGATACCGACGTCGTTGGTAGCTACGCCTTTGACGCTACCATCTGGGTGGTATAAAATCTCAGAAGCGGCGTATCCCGGATAGATTTCAACGCCCATGGCCTCTGCTTGCTCGCCGAGCCATTTTACAACGTGGCCGAGACGGACCACGTAGTTGCCGTGATTGTTCATCGGCATTCCAGGTAAGATTGGAATTGGTATTCTACCGGTTTCTGTTAGAAATCCCATTTTGTCTTCTGTTACAGGAGTATTGAGAGGTGCGCCTTTTTCCTTCCAGTCAGGAATTAATTCATTTAAGGCGATTGGATCAATGCAAGCGCCAGATAAGATGTGACCGCCAACTTCGGAAGCTTTTTCTACTAAGGTAACTCTTAGTTCTTTGCCGTCTTTTTCTGCAAGTTGTCTGGCTCTGATTGCAGCTGCCATGCCAGCTGGACCGCCACCAACTATTAATATATCTGTTTCGTCCGAAAAACGCTCCATTTTTACGTCTAAAAGCAAATTATTTAATAAAAATGTACAGATACATCTGATAAAGATTACCTTTCCATCTTGGGTCTTTATCACGGGGGTAAATCGTGTAATGTGTCGTTATTTTCGGGAATTGCTGATCCGAATAGCATCTTTTAGATAGTAATTGTAACCTTTTTACTGAAAAAAATATTTAAATTAGATAAACCAGTCCCGAAATAAAAATAAACAAAAAAGGAGATAAAGCAATTGTACTTATTAAGTAATATGAACTTTGAACTGGAACAATTTGTTCAAAGATCAAACGATTTATTTATAATTTAAACTCAATTTAACAACTAATAACTAATTGTTATTACCTTTATTTGTTAACAATATGTTACAATGCAAATTTTAATTTAACAACAATGTAAATAAATCATTTTAGGTTAAATCTTCCATAACCATAGTATTTATTTATACTCGAATTTGTCTTGATCCACTTGTTGATTATAATTTAGTTTTTATTATTTATGTTAATAAATAAACGTTAAAAATAAGAAAAACTTACTGCTTTTGAATGTGGCAAATAATGATGAAGACATTTTGAAATGATGTGATTGATGACAGATAGATGTCTCTAGAGGTCCAGTGTACTACATCTGTCAGAAATATTTGGCGCACATTTTTAACTTAAAAACTTTCTTTTTTAATATGTTACAAAATGAAAAGCTTAATCTATTTGCAGTTCAATCATTATATTAATTTATTAATGCAATCCCAGACAACCATAATTCATTTAAAATTTATAACATTATGTCATAAATTAATATGATAAGCTAGATTATTTTTTAGAATACAAACAAGGATATAAATTAATTTTATATCTGATTTATTATTCGTTTTATATTATTAATACGTATTTTTAATATCTGACGTATGACAATAAATATATTCTTATATCATACATAAGCTATGTTTAGAAAATTAAAATAGCCATAAACATCATTTCAATAATTTCATCATTAAAACAACATAATTTTATTAATACCATTCAAAAATATTTTTATTGTTGATAAGATCTTGCATATTTTTTTCCCGAGTCTGTTTAACAACTATCGCACCGTTTAATATGTGAAAAAATCCTACATATAAATTCATTATCACTTCCAGTATATAAGTTTGACATTGCGCAAGCAAAACGCGAAAGAGACTTCCTAGAGTTTGAAATTTTAGTGCTTCTTATATCAGTAGTACAGTAGCGCGTGTGAGTTCGAAAGAGTCGGTTGAGTTCCTATATATCCAGCAACATGGGTTGTCCGATGAGACAAGCGTAAGTAGAAACATTATTTTATATTAATATGTTTACTATAGATTATTAATTAATTCCTTTATGGATTAGTGTTGACTTAGATTCAACAGAATGCGAAGAACAAAGTGGAATGTTGTACGGTGAATATTTAATGCTGGATAAAGTTCTAGATGCACAAAGAATGTTAAGTAAAGAAGATAATCGGCCAGTTCATGATGAACATTTATTTATTATCACCCATCAAGGTATCATCAACATATTTATACTGATTAATATGATATTTCAACTTGTGAAATTTCCAGCTTATGAATTATGGTTTAAACAAATCATCTATGAATTGGATTCAATCAGGGATATGTTTATAGTCGAACTAGAAGAATCTCAAACTCTTGAAATCATAAAACGATTAAACCGAATTGTTCTTATTTTAAAAGTAAGTACATTTCTTATCATATTTAGAAATAAGCAAAATAAAAGATTACCAACGTTTACAGCCTTGAACTCTTATTCATTTTGCAATTCTGTTTTTTAAAAAATTGATAAAATTCTTAGAACCGGCTCACTGTTCACTGGGGCGAAATTTATTTGTAAGACGATACTTGAATATTTACTTTCTTCCTGGCATGCCAAACTAAAACGACAATCTAATGCAGTTCATGAACAATCTAAGTTATTGCTACTTTAATTTGATAAATACGTCCCATTAATTTAATCGTAACGTTTGATTAACTTTTATGCAATTTACAATAAATCTTACAAAATTTAAAAACAATATTTCGTCACATGTTTGTTTATTATAACAAATAGGATTATATGTTTGGCTTCTTATAAAGGGAAAATTATTAAAACGTGTCCTAAATTCTCTGTTAACACGAGATTCGGTTACACTTATAATTGAATAGATCGTCTTTCTCGTTTCCGTCCACGAAAAAAAAACAAATAACAGCGAAATTCGATACTAATACTACTTAACGGATAACACCATTCAATCATCTCTATTGATTAAATTTGCTACTGATTCTGACACAAATTTTAACTTGAAATATTTCCTTATTAAAGTCAACCCCTTTTGTCTTTTAGCTTCTTGTAGACCAAGTAATGATCCTAGAAACGATGACACCCTTGGATTTCATGGACTTCCGTGGTTACTTATGCCCTGCTTCAGGCTTTCAAAGTCTTCAGTTTCGTTTATTAGAAAATAAACTAGGTGTTCAGACTGAATTAAGAGTCAAATATAATCAAAACTACTCTCGAGCCTTTGGTAAAGATGAAGTAGCTATGGAAGCAATAGAAAAGTCAGAATCGGAACCATCTTTATCTGATCTAGTACAAAGATGGTTAGAAAGAACTCCTGGACTTGAACACGGATTTAACTTTTGGGAGAAATACCAAAAAGCTGTTGAGAAACTCACAGAAGAAGCAGAAAGAAAAGTAGAGGCAAGTAGGAATATATTAATGCATAATTTTTCCCACTATTGTATTACATAACAATACATATTTTTATAGTTAGCAGATACAGAATCAAGGCGAAAATACGCTCTGTCGGATTTAGAACAACGTAAAGAAATTTTCGAATCAATTTTTAGTCCTACAGTCCATGCGGCTTTAGTTTCCAGAGGCGAAAGACGGTTTTCTCACAAAGCTCTTCAAGGCGCGATCATGATTACTTTTTACAGAGATGAACCAAGGTTCAGTCAGCCGCATCAGCTTTTAACTTTGCTCATGGACATCGATTCACTCATCACCAAATGGAGATGTATGTTGATAATTTTAAATAATTTTTTACTCCCATGCTTTAATTATTTACTTATTAAATATGCACTGTCTGTACTTTAATGATATTCAATTTGATACAGATTTTCATTATGAAACATCCAAGTTAATTTCATGAAAACTAATAGATTATTATTAAATGAAAGCATGGGAAAGCCATGGCTCGTATTGTAAATTTCATACTCACGTTTAATAGCTATTCTTATAAACTCATTGCATAATATACTATATTGAAGTATAATGTTTGGTTTCTTGTAGATAATCATGTGCTGATGGTGCAAAGAATGATTGGCAGCTCGGCTTTAGGAACAGGCGGATCAAGTGGATATCAATATCTGAGATCTACGCTGAGCGATCGCTATAAAGTGTTTGTTGATCTGTTTAATCTGTCAACGTTCTTGATTCCTCGAGAAATTATTCCTCCTCTATCAAGTACAATGAAGGATCATTTAAACTGGACCTGGGGCAAAGTGCAAAATAATAACAAAGAAAACGATCTAGAAAATTCACTAGAAAAATCAATGTAACATTACTAGCAACTCAAGGGAAACGGCAATAGTAGACTAAGTTAAAATTGTAAAAATAGTTTATTTAATAAAAAGAAAATAATATATTACTACACAAAAAATCACATGTAAAATAAATGTTATTACAGTAAAAACACAACAAATTTCACAAGTAGAAAATATATAATACGCAGTATACGTGTGTCTTATTTAGTTCAAGTCGGTGCCGACTTGTGCAGCCAAATCGACGAACTGATCGACGAAGTCTACGCCGTTTTCTCCGAGAAGAGACGGGAACTGCGAATCAATCTACAAATAGGAAACAAAAATTATAACTCACATTTCAACACAGATATTGGTTGAGGTGATGCTCTACCATACCAAGAAAAGTCAAAAACATGGATTTCGCGCGCCACATAACAGCGTTTGTTGTTATGATAGAAAAAATATAATTATGGTACCATATTTGTAAAAAAATGTAACATTTTGATTTTTGTAGTCCGTACTCTACAACTTCAAATTTTAATACGTTGGATCTGTAAAAAAACCTATGTAATTTATCAGTCTTTTAAAAATAGAAGTTATTTGTAATTAAAAAGCAAAAAATAGCAACATTAAAATAAACATATTTCAATTTTAAAGAAAAACATTTTTTAGACTTTACTTTTATCTTTAAGAATATCTTTTGAGTATTATGTTTAAAACACATCCCTTGCTATCACATACAAATCAATAAATCATTTTATGACTTTGGTTTCAAAATCTATGATCTCATATTTTATAATGATGTTAATAAAAGTTGTGCGTATACGGATATAAAATAAAATTTACAACACACCTTAATAAATTTTACAGTCAGTTGATTAATTGTTTTAAAAATTCCGGCTAATGTACATTATTGATTTCATTAAAAAACTAATAAATTGAATTATTAAATGATAAAAATTAGATATATTATTTATTTGGGTATAACTCTGTATGTTTTTATTTATTTATACAATGTTTCGAGAAACTTTGTATAAATAAATAAAAACATACATAAATAAGTAATTTATTTATCATTATGAGTTCTGAAAACTTCTATCAATCGATACAAATTCAAGTTTTGTTAATTGATGTCACAGTAATTTATAGCCACCATTTATCGATTCACTAATGATTCATAATTTTGAACGTTAAAATTCGGTTTAAAATTTTAAATTATATAGTCAGAATCGCTGAAATTGCGTAGACTAGCGCGCGAAATCAAAGTTTTGTCTGTTTTCTGGCATATGAACTATTCTTACATCTTGTGAGATGGGCGCATCATCACATGGAATCACAGCTGGCGTGGACGTCTTCATCGGCGACTCCAAGTGGCCTAGAAGACTCGTCAGCGAGTAGTCATTCACTTCAGAGTTCAACCACTGGTTCTCATTCTCTTTGAGAATACGCGACGGGCTGGACATTGGCGTATTTGCCTCTGGCATCTCATCGCTGAGTAAACCTGCGAAACTTGTCAAACTCTTTCCTCCTGATATTAAAACGTTTGCGTCTGCGCTTGTCAAATCCAAGTCCAGAAAGTTGGAAATACTTGTCGGTGAAGATACTCGTGGTTCTGGCAGTTCTATTTGTTTATCTTCTTCCATTTGTGGTTCTGTTTCTTCGGTGTTTTGTAGTTCAACGTTGAAGAACGTTGGTTCGAATTCTGTCTCGTTGTTTTCTGAAGTTGATTCTGCGTTTGGTTCGACTCTGGGTGCAATTGGACGAAGTTTAGACCTTTCTTGCGATATTACTTTCATTGTTACTAGAGAATGGCCGTTTAGAAGCGGCTTCGGCAATAAAGGAAGCATTCGTTCCACTACGACGTGTTTTGAACGAACTGGTCGCCCTTTTCTGTTCGTGTATTTTGGACGCATTCTTTGTAATGACTGCAACAAAATATTTTTTATTTTACAGGCAACCACTTAACAAGATTTACTCCTAATTATAGAATGGTAGATGGTGTAGTCGGAATCTCAATGCGTGCGCTGATCTTTGAAATCCAAAGCAGCAACGAAGGGATTATTATGCTAGCAGACTACCAAGCTGTGCTTAAACCCGCGCAGCTACCGCCTCAACATTTTTATAATATATAATAATGAATAAAATAAATGAACTTACATCTAGCTGAGCCCTGAATGAGTCCGTACTAGCTCCGTTGGTTGGTGAAATGGCCGGTTTTCTAAACAAATGTTCAGTTTTGACCGTAACATTCCTCATTCCATTCCCTGGTGGTGCTGCTACAACGTTATCCACTTTTTGATTTGTTTTGCTTACTATATTTTTATTTCTGTTTGTAGAATTAGTTTTCGGGCCACCACAGACGTGTCCGCAAGGACAACGAATTCGTTCTTTTCTGTAGTGAAGTTTAGCTAGATTTAAAAGTTTCTGCAAAGTTGTGGATAACTCATTTTGAGCTGGAATTTCTGCTACAGTTTGCGGCTCAGCTTCTTGGTCGCTTGGTTCGCTTTTGAGAAGGTCTGGCGGATCCCAAGAATACTGGAGCTCCAATTTTGAATCGTGGCCGAACTATAAATAAATAAATAATATTTTGTTGATATTATTATTGGAAGTCTCTCACCATTAAATACATTTCGCCGATGGTTAAAGTCCCGCAGTCTTCTATCGTCCACCCGTTTCGAATCTTATGTATTTGTTCTTCCTTGTCGAAGGGAAGTGTTGTGTCTGTATTATCATTTTCAGGCTTATTCTCTTCTTTAATTACTTCAGTTTCAGGTTCTGTACTTTGCACTTGTAAAGATAAAATAGTGTTAATGGCAGTGTCCACAACGTCGCTCACGGTTGTGGGATTGTCATCGAGATCATCACAGATTTCTTTAGGTTTGAGAGTCTTCTCTCCTAAAATAACAAAGCAATAAAAAAATCCAATTAAAAACTGATGCGCGCACCTTTTAAAATGTTTTCTCCTATGCTTTCATTCCGCTGCCGCTTGGTGGCCCCTTTCTTCTTATCATTTTTGCCTCCGCCTTTGAAACTCGCGCACATATTTTGCCACAGCTGTTCGCCAGGTATTTTAACACCAATCCTTTCTTCGTAAGCATTTAAACAAATTCTGTGGCTAGTTAAATATTCACTAAGATTAATAGTAGGCAGTTCAACAGCAGTGCTGGGTCTCGGCGCCAGGCGTAGCACGGGGCCCTGAGAACATGACGCGCTTTCGGCCGTGGTGTTTGTGAAACTGTGCACCTTTTCATGCTAGAACGTTGTTAAGGAATCATATTTTATTCTGAATCCTGGAAAAACATTCACCGTTCTGAAGCAATCAATGAATAACAAATTCTTCTTTTCCAAAACTGAAGAAACAAGAAAGAATCATTGTGTGAACAATTTGATTTGATTAAAAAATAGCTACATCGGTACTAATTTGAATTCTGGGCAGTTATTTCTAGGTTCATTAATTTTAGCATAAACTTCTTTAGGTTTTTATTAATGTTGTATTGATTGCATGGATGAGATGTTAGGCGACGTTTCGTATTAATATTTTAGGGAAATGGCGTAATTTGATATATGTATGTATGTAAAAAATAAAAGGATACTGCTCGCTGAAGCTGCGGTTTCCATCTCTCGTTGACACAGTTTAACAGCGCGCTTAATCGTCGCTGTAAAGTTAAAGATAGTCGTATACGAGGATTCTGAGACATGAACTGCACATTTAACCAGGTCTCCATGTTCCTTGGCCGCAATTCTACTAATATTCTAGTCGGCAACTTCAAATCCTCATGTTTCTCTTAAAAATAATTGAAATGATTAAACTGTTATCTTACTTCAAGTGAAATATTGTACCATCAAGTTGATTTAATTTACGCAGCGCACGACACATTGGAGTCTTGACTCGAATATTTCTTCCTTTAGATCTGATTGCAACTGTTCCACGATACATCAGCTCGTTTATTTTCATTAAAACTTTCTCGGTGACTGATACTTTTTTTCGAAGTTCGCCGTAGTTTATTAGCGCATATAGTTCTTGAGCAATCTTCTTTATATCTAAAAATTAGGAATTGTAAATGAAAGTTTTTATGAATGAGTTGGAGAGTTTTACCATCTGAAAATTTGAGATGTTTGCTAACTTTATGCCAGGTACGATAGTAAAAGTGCCTTATTTGTTCCTTAGTTTTAATTTGTGTTTCTGGAAGACCTTTTTTCTTAACACATTTGTTAATATATTGATACATCCCATCAAAGTCTTTCCCGTGCTCGTTCAGGGCTTCGAAAAAGAAATCTTTATCTTCTGTTGACCACTGAGGTCTGAATTGCTTTTTTATTTCTATTTTTACATCAGAAGTCACATCTACAAACAATATTAGGGTAATATAACATAAGATTGATGTAATAATAATATGTGAACCTTTCTTTTCCTTGTCAACAATTGGCGACGTTGTTATAGCTAAAGCACTGTCTAATTTCATTTTCTTAAAGACTCTTGCACTCGTTCTTAGCTGCTGGCAGTTCTTGGAGCTGCCGAAGGAATCACTGCCTTCCACATTGTTATAAGTTGTAACCGAACCCAGCATTTCTTCTATGGGTTGTACTTGTACTGTTTGTATTTGAACAACGTTTGATTCATTATTGGTTGGTTGTTCAGCAATTGAATCGATTTGATCAATATTTTTACCACTTTCTGACGAATCCATCCTAAAATTATGACATCACATCTTAATTATGGTTATTTTTACGCGTGAAAATGTATATTTAAACATATCAGAATGTAATAAAAAGAACAAAATGGAAGCAAGTAATTGAATCGTAAACAAATCTAAATTGCCGCGATAAAATTGATTATGGTCGGGTTTTCTAGGTTGTTTTGTATTTATTTTGTAATATTTTACTTAAATTATCATTCTGTCTAACATTAATCAAAGGGCAAAGTGTATTTTTTACTGTAGGAAATAATATAATCATAACCATTTGTACGCTTACCTTTCTACGCGCAGTTGCTCTACTTTATTTTTCAAACATAATTTTGCGGCGCGCACACACAAAAATATATTAATTTATAAATTAAAAAACCATTTTATCATATTGTTATATGTTTATAACACAAAGAACTGTACATATTTTAATTGCTACTCATGATTTATAAGGAAAATTATTGCAAATGGCGATTCTGTAATCAAAAAGATATTCACTCAAATACACAAAAACTAAACACTTTATTTATAAAACTAGGTATATAAATAATAGTCTATGTTATAAGGATTTAAACTTTGGTGATTTTTGAACAATATCACATAAAAATTAGCATCAATTCAGATTTAAATCAGCTGTAAACACACAGTTAAAAATTGTAGTCCCACTCAAAACATAGACCGCATACTGCCAACGTGCGTTACCTGTCAAAAATAGACAAATAGAAGAAGAGACAATGACCAAATTTGTACAAATGTCAAAAAGATATTATTACATACTTATTACTTTTGTAAAATTCATTAAGGATTCATGCTAATTAGTAGGATAAATAAAATAGAGCAGTTCAAACTTTAAATTAAATTTTACATTTGACGTCTCAAATGACAATTGTCATTGAACAATGTTGCCAACTGTTGAAATTTAAAATGTCACTAATCACCGGCTGATCTGAAGCGACATCTTGACATAACCGTACATTTTGACAAACGGTTATTTGAATTTTTAAACAGGTGTCAAAAATTCAAACAACAAAATATATTTGCCTATTTTGAATTCATTAGGTATATTTTTGGATTCTTATTTCACATATTAGTAATGAATTTTACTAAGAATTCTGTAGAAAGTTTCGGAATTGAAGAAAAGGAGTTAATACATAAATTGGCAGATGATTTACGTAAGTAAATGTTTATATACAACTTTATTTAATTTTATTATAACATAATTAACAATATAGGTACTATTCCAATTGACAATATCATTCAGACACATAACAAAATTATGAAAGCTAATAACAACATCTTAAAATGCATTAAAGAATGTAAAAACTTTAAAACACAAACACTTAAACAGAAGGAGAAGATATAAATTTAAATCTGTTTGTATTTTATACCAGCAAATAAATAATTGTATATTATTATAAATGTTTTTTTTTTCTTAAAATTTGGCTAATATTATTCATCTTTTAAACAATTGAAGTTCCTATGTCAACGACTTATTTATTTCAGAATAATCAAGATAAATAGACGGTATACAAATGGAGAATCCTGTAGAAAGTAATAGAAACGAAGAATTTTTACAATGGTACGTAGATATGATAGAAAATTTTCCCAATACTTTCGCACATTATTTATCCGATGACGCGTTGTTGCAATGGTTTGGACGAAGCATCAAGGGCCCGGACAGAATTTTATATTTTATAAAAACTAATATGCAGGGCTCAAAACATCTTATAGGCATTCAAACCTCTAATGGTCCCCTAGAACATACTGCCAGGTAAGTTAGTTATTTTATTTGCGTCTATAATTTTAATATTTTCTTAAATATTTCAGTGTTCCAAAAGAAGTTAATACAAAACCAAGTACAAGTGGCAATAAATCAAAATTAAATCTAACTCCGGAGTCAAATGTCTCTACAGTAAATATAGATTTAATAGAACGAGATGATTTTGCAGCAGGTGATGGACCAAACATTGACAGAATACCTCTGAGAACGAAGACTGACCCAGAAGGCGAATGTTCCACCAAAAGTCAAAGTGGCATTTCGACTTTATTTGAAACATCGGGCGCTATAGAATTTTGTCGGCCTTGTTATAAACGAGGTGTCGCTGAGTCGAAATGGGAGCGCCCGTGTACTCTCAAAGTCGGATATAGTGGAAGTTTAGCGAAACCAATTAATTTAACTATTAAAATTATTATATATGGCGATAATATGCCTTGTAAGAGAAACCTGTTACCAGAATTTAATGCGTGTGTTCATGAAGACTAGATTAAGATGATTTTATGTACCTGACTTGTGTCATACAAATTTTTACTTAAATACTAAACTTATATTTAAATAAACAAATACGTACTAATATACAATTATTGCGAGAAAAATTATTTAATTTTAAATTGCACTTACATTTATTTAAGTTGGCTGTACATCTAACAAACATTATATGAGTATCAAATAACCAACAGTTGTTCAATCTCGCGTGTAACCATTCAAGACGTCGAGTCGCTGTGTTCTGCTTGTTTTAGTCTTTTTAGTTTCATCGCAGTGTTGTTCGCCTGCTTACAGACCTTTTTCTTGTGTATTTTTAATGTCAAATTAGTTTTAAATTTCTTTCCACAATCATCGCAAGTATAAATTTTCTCTTTAGCGTGTGATTGTAAGTGCGCTTTTAAATGCCCAAGTGTTATAAAGCTTTTTCCACAGTCACTGCAAACGAATTTCTTGGTTAAAGTGTGTGTTAGTATATGTTTTCGTAATTGTATGGGATTAAAAAAAGACTTCGGACAAGTGTCACAAGCGTGCTGCAGTTTTGGACCCACGAAGATAACAATCTCCGGAGGATCTTTTGCTTTGATTGGTTTAGTTTCTTCTCTCGGACGGTGAAATTTTTTATGCGTATAAAATGATGATAAATTACTGAATGTTTTATAGCAAAAAGCACAAGTGTGAATTCTATCAAGATGTACGTCCATGTGAGTTGCTAAATTTTCCTGAGTTTTAAAAGTTTTAGGGCATTGCGTACATTTATATTTCCTTTCATCAGTATGAGTAATTGCATGGTTTTTAAGTGAACTAGATGTTGAAAATCCTTTGCCACAAATTTTACATTTATGCGATTTACGATTGTTATGATTTCTCGTATGACGATTTAAGGCTTTTTCATTTGCAAAACTTTTAGTGCAAATATCACAAGGATACAAAAGTTCTCTAGCTTTATAAGAAATATTTCTAACATAATTTCTTTCTTCTATTGTTTTTGCTTTTCGAGTGATCGGGTTTTTATGTTTATGTTTGTGATGATATAAACTACTTCTAGATTTGCAAACCAAGCCACATACATCGCATTTGTTTACTCTTTTCTCTTTAGTATGTTCTCTCCTGACGTGTCTGTCTAGTGTCTGATTAGTTTTATATTTATTATGGCAATAACTGCACTCAAAATTCCGTTCATCTGTGTGAACTAATAAATGCATTTGTAGCCTGCCCTCTTGGCTGAACTGCCGGCCACATATTTTACATTCGTAAGTACGTAACTTTGGATGAGATTTTAATAAATGTTGTCTTAATTCATCTGCGTTTTCACATTTTATTTGACAAAAATAGCATATTAAACTGGAACTTATGAAATGACTTCCAGAATTCAGTATATATTCATTCTCCTTACTTGTGTGTTTATAAATTTGATCAGGATCTAGTTCTAAATTATCGTCCTGGATGAGTTCCTCTGTTCCATCATCATTTTCGATTGTAATTTCACTCTTAAGTGTAAAAACTTTATTTGCATTTAATACATTGTGGGGTTCGTTGTTGTCTTCTTCTGAGTCTTCTATTAAAAGTGGATCAGCTTCTGTTTTAACATTGGATATATCCACGGCAACAACTGCTTCTGGATCAATTTCTGGCTCTTCCAATTCGTTCCAGTAATTCAAAGATCTGAAACATTGTTGCTTAAACTCATACGCTTGATTCAAGTTTTCACAGCAAGTAGAACACATTGAAGTAGGAAGATACATGTGTGGAGGAATGATTAAATCTTGAAACACAGATTTAAGTTTATTGATGTACGTTATCTTGTCATCGCCACAAGCTTCAATTTTTATTTTTATAGATTCTAATTCTTTTACGCAAAAACAACAATTTTCTTGGATGTTATTCATGGTTAGATTCAGTTAGATTTGTTTTTATCACATTATAGTGTTGATGATAATTATTTTAATTGTGATGGCCAATGTTACCAATAGTAAGAAAAGTAATACATCAATTTAAAAATTTATTTACTAACAAGTATACAATTAAAATATAAAAAGTAATTATGAATTTGATTTGTGGTATTTATTCATATGATTATCATAATGATGAGATTTAATGAATCCTTTGTCACATAATTCGCACTTGTATGGCCTCACTCCGTTGTGTAATCGCATATGAACTAAAAGTGTACCTGCAACAATAAACAACAATAATAATAATAATAACAACAATCATCTATTATTATTATACCTGTTTGTGCAAAAGTTTTATGACAAACTTCACATTGATGGGGCCTCTCTCCTGTGTGGGTCAACATGTGATTCTTTAATGTGTATTTTGATCCAAAAAAGTTACCACATTGATCACAAGGAAATGGTTTTGCGCCAATGTGAGTTTTCATGTGGTCATTTAAATCGCTTCTATAATAATACATCTTCGCACAAACTTCACATTTATATCTTGTTCCCCCAATGTGCACAACTTTGTTGTGTCTGAAAAGTGCGGCGTATGATTTGTAAGTTTTGGTACATAATTCACAAGAATAAGTTTTGTTTTTGTGTCGATCCATGTGAATAATTAATGAACTAGGAGATTTAAGTTTCGCCTGGCAAATATTGCATTCATATTCTTTTTTATCTGTATGGACTAATTTATGAACGTTTAATGTGCAGATATTAATAAATGTTTTGCCACAAACGTCGCACATGTACTGTCGCTTCTCTGTATGGTATTTCTTCATATGAGTATTGAATTTATATTTATCTTTAAATGATTTTGCGCATATAGAACAAGTAAACTTGACTTCTGAGCTGTGTTGAATTTCATGGCCCTGCCGTTCGGAAATCGTGTAGAATTTCTTGTCGCAAGTTTGACAGGTGTATTTTTTGTTGCCAGTGTGTCGCTGCATGTGGCTTCTTAAAGTTTTAGATAAAGTGAACTGTTTACTACAAATTTTACATACAAAGAATTTTTCCTTATAATCCAGCACGTATGTGTCTGTTTCTATTTTCTTTGCTCTGCCTACACAATTTTGTTTAGTTCTGACTTTCTTCTTTACTGGTTCTTCTGCTGAAGAATCTATTTCTTCATTTGAAATATCAAAATTAGGATCTAAGTATTCTTCTTGGTCATTCTCACAGTGAATATCGGAGGTATGACTAAACGTATCCATATTTTCCTCAGATTTTATTTCATCTTCTACGTAATTATTTATTTCATTAGTACTTGCTTCTTCTAATAAACTAATTTCTGGCAATAAAGCTACATCATCTACTTTAATATCTTGTGTGTTAATGCTTTTTCTCTTGATATTTGCATTTATACATTGATCTTTAAATTCAAACGCATTATTTAAAGATTCTCGACATATTTCACATAGGAGATTGAATGATTCTATTTCATCCTAAAATAATAATTGTTTATAATATAATAATATAAATAATTACAACTTGTAATGTTGAGTTACCAATAATAAATCTGGAAATACTAATTTTAGTTTATCTATATACTTTTTACTATCTTTATCATCATAATCAAATATAGTTCCTACTAAATTATTGTCGTTAACACATAAACAACATATATTTTCAAAATTGTACATAATTTATAGTTAATAATAAATGTATACAACACGTTTTATGAAATGTCAAAGTTAGTAACTTTTCTGTTACGTTTCCTATGCTAACACCCAGTGTTGCCTCTCAAAATATCCCTATTTGGCTATTTGTAAAGAAAGGAAAACAAAAGGAACAAAACAGTTTTGTTTTTATTTTATTTTATTGTATTGTCAGAATATAAATACAGATATAAATAACAGTTAATGATATAACAAACTATAAAACGTTCTCATAACAACTTCATCTGTTCTTATGATGAAAGCTAAAGAAATAAAGGTCTGATTACACCGTAAACGTAGTGCAATGACTCTGGAAACCGGAAATAAGACTGGGAAGGCTTTTATTTGTCTTTGTTATAACACATTTCGCTAAAATCAAAACAATAACATTTTTGAAAGGTATTCTTTCTTTATAAAAGTACACAACTATTATATTTTTTCTAATGCTACGTGTACATTATAATTTTAATCTTTCAGTTATTAAAAAACGATTTGCTGGATAAAAAAACCTGTAGGTACATTAAGAATAAAAATAATTTCTTCGGGACAATTTGAATTCTTGCATCATAAAACGGCTGAAAAATATTTTTTCTCATGGGAAGAAGTGAGAAAGAATGTGATTAAGAACAGGAACTAAAACAGGAGCGAAAGAGACAGGAAATGTTCTCAAAGATACAATAGAATCCATGGGAAGAATTTATTTTCACACTGTTAGTCAAGACACAATGAACATTTTTATTAGTTTTTATGAAGAGAAGATTCACAGCAGACAGAACAATTCCTGGGTCATACAATAGCGTTAGAAGTTGGTAATTATTAAAAAATAAATGATTATTTATGTAGTTAGTCAAAATTTTGTACACAGAGAACTTCACCATCTGTCTATCATCTTCTCGTAAAGTAACAGTTGCAACAATGTCGCTACTCAGGTGTTTTTTTCTTTGTTGCCGTAGCTATAGTTACTCCAGTCTCGAACAACCGTTAATCTAAAAACAAATGCCTCGGGTAGGTACGTTTCACGTTTCGCAATCTTGGCAATCAGGAATATTATCATGCACTAGAAACATTATTAGATAGTCGTTTGTTTTTTCGGCTCAGTTGTTTTTGTTTGCTGCGTGACCGTGACTCTCGATTGTTTGTTAGTCGTAGTGTTGACAATTGAAAAGCGGAATTTTCGATGCGCGAGGAGCAGGAAGTGACGTGGATTTAATCTTTATAATCAGATGTGGATGTGTCACCTGTAATTAACGATTGTTACCTGTTGCTAGTCGAGTTTTTCCACTTTATAATATCATAAAATAAATCAAAACATCAATGAGACAGCCTTCGATCTTCTGTAGCGTGTACGTTCTAAACAAACAATACAATTTAATATTACATTATGAAAACCAATCTTTAGCACAGTAATCTGTAAAATTGACGTATGAAGACAATGGGCCAAGTGTCCTAAGTACGGTTCTGTCTTTCTCAGGTGAAGTTCATGTAAGTACGACCACTTCTAATGCAGATAATGACAGAACCAAGCAACATAGCTTTATAAAATAACTGCTTTGATCGCTTGGCTTAGACGGTGTACACGTCACTGCACCAGTGCCGTACTTTTAATTTTATACAAGGATTCTTTGAAGATTCTTTCATGCTTCTGAATCCTGGAAAAAAATTCTCTGATTTGAAGCTACCAATGAATTAGAAATTCTTCTGTTCCAAGAATAATTAAAGATTCAATTTAGCGGCGTCGCTATTAGACAGGCAATTCTCATCAGGATTATTTTTGTTAAAATTCTGAAGCATGAAAGAATTTTCAAAGAATCCTTGGCTTTAATTAAATTTAAATTTTCCGCCCTTGTAATACATTAAGTTGGCAACAAGTCCAATCAGAGAATCGGACGAGCTTCACGCTTCACACCAAGTTGTCAATGTTTTTCAAAAACGGTTACAAAGATTTTAAATTTTTAATTGAATTAATTTAAATATGCATTACAATTGTAAGATTAATTGATAATAGGTACGTAGCAAAAAAAATAAAATTGTTACTGGCGTTAATCTTATATGAATTTAGGTGTTCAAAAATATTTGGCTGGCTGTGCGTATGGAAACTTGGAAAATGGTAAAAAGTTGAATATTATCAAAGTTGTGTAATGTATGAATGAAATGTTTCCATTCTTAAACAAGGAATGGTGCTGGTTATGGTTGGCTGACTGACACCTGTTGAAATCATGATTGAAACCTCGGACCGTGCTCATGACCGTGAATTTAACCGCACCGAATTCTCCCCTAATTCAAATTCAAATCATTTACATGTGCAACTGAAACGAAAATCATGTTCAGTTCTTTTTTACAATTTTTCACTGCACGTCATGTGCTCTCAGTCGGAAAATGGAGGGTGGAAAATTGAATGTGAATAATGACGATAATGAATCGTTTCCTGTTTATGCTAAGAAATTTTAAAATGACTAATAATGGCATGAATAATACTAGAATAAACGCAGGAAGTCAAAAAATATTTCCAGAGATTATTCGCAATCTTCTTGTCACACATTTTGCCCCTGCATACGTACAACGTATTGTACAATTTATTTTGGGCTACTTACATGATACTGAAAACTAGACTTTTATTACTATGACCCTAATATTAGATCTAAAACATTGGTAAAAATACATATTTTATTTGAAAAAATGGACTTTTAGTACCTAATTGAGAAAGGAATTTAACTGTGGCGTCATTATTTTGTATAGGAGATTATGGCAGCATTACGTCACATTACATATTTTCATTAATTATTTCTGGGCTTGTTGATAAAATTGTGTGAAAATAAAAATACGGATTTCAAGTATTTATCTCTTTCAAAAATATTTAATAAAAAAATCATGCAAGTAGACCATTTTGTTTAAAAAAGTAGCTCTACAAAAATATATTAATAAATATTTTGTAGGTACAACCCACCTCACCTCAAAATAAAAATGAATCAGTCTACATCAAATTCTACAGAAGAAATCACACAATATTTAATTTAATTAAACAAGTAAAATCCAGGAACATGTACATGCGCTGAATGTGTTAGCGGTATTTCAACAAGAAAACAAATTAAGTTTGAACGTGCACTTCTACAATGTTTAATATTTAGTATTCGTCTTGTATTCGTCAATAACTGAGTAAATGCGTAAGGGAAACGTTTAAAAAATCATAGAAAATGTACCAAAGCAGTTCAAACAATAAAACTGTGGTTAAAAGCTAAATAAACAACGAGGAATCCAGTGATGTAATCAGATTTGCAAATTTCGTGGTCTTAAAACAAGTTTTCGTCATTAAATGAGCAAATACATAAGTGAAACGTTCTAAAAACTAAATAAATAACAACAATAAATGAGTGAATACGTATCTTAAACGTTTAAAGAATAAAAACTATACTTCAAACAATAAATCTATGACTAATAATAAATAACAAGGAATTAAATGGCGCAGATTTCTTTACAAAGTAAGTAAAATTATACCGATAACCGAATTGCGATTATTATAACTCAAGTAAATTTCAGGGAATACAACAATTCGTTAGTAAATATCTGTGATATTGACTATGATACCAAGTTGAAGATTGTTGTTGATGACGCCGCCGCTGTTTGGTTTGCCGGGCGAAGCACAGCAGAGTTGGTTCGCTAGTTCAAGTGAACCGATCCGGAACGCAACGCGAAGCCTTGAGCTTGTGACGGACCAGAGTTGGACTCACGAGGAAACGAACTGCTGAAGAAGATGCCCTGTAACACTCTCACAAGAAGGTATCATCATTTTTCAGTATTTATTTTGTACCCAATGAAGGTTTAAATTTTCCTCAACTACGGTATGACAGCCTCACATATCGTGAATCATAAGTGTATAGATTTATTTTTGACCGTGCGTGCGGTTATCAGTCGTTCACTTGTTCATGGTTGTTAGTGGATATATAGATCCAAAAATGTATTTAAATTTCATTCACATATGCGTTTAGATTGAAGGTTTACATTTATGTTTACGTTTAAGAAAGTTTAAATTCATGTACCACAATACAATACAAGCATTCACATTTCGCACTTTCAAACACTGTGAATGGTCGTATAGTTACATGAATTTAAACTTTTTCAAACGTAAACATAAATGTAAACCTTCAAATTAAATGCTATGTGAACGAGGCATCAAGTGAATTATTTTTGTCTAAATAATTTGGTCTATTGCGCTTTTTACCCAACTTGGGTATGAGTTATTGGCATAAAATAGTATAGATTCATGTTTATAAATAACTGATTCAATATTTTAAAGTTTCAATTAATCAATCAAAATAATTTGATCCATCAAGCCGTTACTAGTCATCAACTTTCTCCTGCTGAAATGCATACCTGACTGGATTCGAACCTGAGTCAGTTGTATGTTTAAAAAATCTGCTGTGGCCACCACACGACCTCTCGCCTAATTCTGCTTATTCTACTAATCTAATAAATAGTTTTACTTACATTTTAATAGTTTCATCTTCATGTAATATGTAAACGATAATGTAAACCAATATGCAAGCAAAAGATGTCAACTGTACTGTCACTGTCATAATAATTCAAATTTTATGTAGAAACAAATTTCATATCATGGACAACAAGATAGAATATTAATTGTACTTTATTTTATTGTTAAATACTTCCAGATTCAGCAATTTGTATTTATAATTAACTGTACACATAGATAATCACAATTTCTTTTATTTTTAATTGCAAAAATTGTCATAAATAAATAATGTACCAATATATTTAAGGAAAACTTTTCCAAACTTCTAAAAGTACTACTTCCGGTTTGCAGATTTCTACCAAAATGTTATCCGGTGTTAAGATACTTATCAAAACCTTAAATAAGAAATTTGGTTATAAACGGTTTGATACTTTTTAAGTTATCGTGGACGAAAAATCCTCGGTTCATACAAACACACAAACACACACACACAAACACACAAACACACACACACACACACACAGACATCATCGTGAAAATAGTAAATTCGTATTCTAGAGACCTTGAAACGTGCTTATCCACCAAAAACTCATACTCGAAAATTTTGACCCATTACAATACCTCTCTTATAGAATATGAGGCGAGAGGTAAAAACAGGATAAAGTTGTAATTGAATGAAATAAGTAAATTATCTGTCGCACGTCACTATGTTAGATAAAACAAAGTAGTATACACGCAATACGATAAAATTAACATGAATATTGACTAGTAAGCTACTGGCTTGGTAAATAACTAAAATTTCTTTCTATTTGTCGATGATTTCTCTGTTTTTGTGCATTTTCTTTTCTTCCTGCTGATAGTTTGTTACTGTTGATGGCTCTCGGGTATTTCTTGTGTTGCTATGACAACGCGCTTGGCTTGGTCAGAGCGTAGAGAATCGCTTACCCATCCGCGGAACAACACAACACGTTCTTCACTTGTTACTTGTACACCAACCAATCCTTCAACTGTTCACTACAAACAAATGCTATACCCGACTTGATGTTTTGTTTCTAGACGTGGAGGAATTTTCTAATCATTGTGTTAGCGATTCACGAGAAATTTACTTATAGCTGTTGTATGATGGGGCCCACCAGTTGATATATTTGGCGGGAAATTGTACTTTATCTTTATACAAATTTACAAAAAATAAGTTATTACTAAAATAGTTATTAATCCTCCAGTAAAGATACGTAGGTTTTTAAAAATAACGTTCAATTCCTGGAATAATTTATAAATAAATTAATAATTATATTTGTTCGATAAATAATAAGAGAAATTTTCTACGATATATAACAGAACAATTAAATTCAATAAGCCTCATTCGTATAAGCATTTAGATTTAAGGTTTACATTTATGTTAACGGTTAAGAATGTTAAAATTCATGTAACTAAATATGACCATTCACATATTGCACTTTCAAGCACTGTGAGTGCTCATATTTAGTTATATGAATTTAAAATTTCTTAAACGTACCTGAACATAAATGTAAACCTTTGTATTAAGGTGCAACACTTGTTATAAATACAGAAGCTTCACAATTTCAACAATTCTGTCTGTATTTAAAAAAAATTTAAACTGAAATTTAATATAAAAGATCATGTATCATTAGTGAATCGATAGATGTATAGTCAGTAGGTATAGTTAGTAGTTATAGTTGATTAGTTAGTTTTGACTACTACTGTCGTTCACAATTATTACAAAATTAATGTTGTAGTTAGCCTAGTAAAACAATCTGGTTTTGAAGTTAGTTTCAGAAGTCAGAAATGTCAGTTTGTTCGCTTATAGGTATATTTTATGTTTTGTCTACTTAAAGTTGCCTTTCATAAATAATCCTTTTCTTTAAATAGCTGAAGAAGTATTTATAAATATGGTGCAAAATTATAAATGTCTCTATGATAAAGGAGATTCCGAATATTTATGTCACCTTAAACGTCAAACGTCAATTGACAGTAAAAATTTATGTATAACTCGCGTTTTTTGTACTTTATTGAAATTATTTAGCAAAGTACAATACGGTTTTTTGCAAATTTTATTGTATAGCCGTGTTCACACAACCTTTAGTAACAAAATAACTTTTTTGCTTTGAATTTTATAGCATTTTATATGCGTTTTAAAACAGTGCGGTGTGGCATCCTCACAGGTCACCGTGAGCAGCCAGGAAATGTATAAAACAAATAAAATATTGTCATCAATGATGATAACAATGTATTTCATTTTATTGGAAAACTATCTCAATAAAAATCAATGCGAGCAGGAAATGTTCAGATATTTAAATCCGAAGGCCGAATTACCATTCAAAACAATACAATAACCACGATTAAACGACAAAAATAAATTCTAAAATTTCATGTTTGGTTCTAATTATTTCTGAACAAAAAATGTTTTATAATAATGACTCCACGTTGCCGGCCTTGGTTCACAGCAACTGTATCATTACGTCAATTTAATGACCGCCCTGATAAAAAACACACACATAGAGGGAGAGAATACTTTATATTGTTTTCTATGGGCGCATCTCTTGCTACAAAATTTTAAGTCAGTTTGTGACTTTGGTTTTGAACTCTGATCTCATATTTTACAATGATGTACTTACGCGGCTATAGAATTTACAAAACACCGCGCGGTATTTTGTTAAATAATTTCTAAAAATTACTAAAAATGCGAGTTTTACATAATTTTTTACAGTCAATTGATTAATTGTTTAAAAGCCGTCTTTCGAATCATGTACATTATCGATTTCATAGAAAACATTAATTTTTGTGTATTAATAAACGTATAAATTGGATTATCAAATGATAACATAAGCTACAAGTTTTGATAATTGATGTCACAGCAATATATAACTTGCTTTCATCGATTCATGAATGATTCATGATTCTTTATGTTAAATTTAAGTTAATTTTTTTATGATACTTCATAACTATACACATCGATATTAAGGCAAATATTTTTTTTAAGTTAAAATAAATTTGTAACGACGTCATCTGTATTAAGTAGTGACACTCAACCAGTTTATTTTAATGCGTATTGTATTTACTCCTTTTTATATTTGTTAAAAGTGTAAATATATAATAAATCTTACAGTTGTAATTATCTTATCAAACATTTTCATATATTTTGACATTCTTAATTTTGACGTTTCAATGTCACTGGTGAGCTTGAGTTGTTGGACTAAAATATCATTATACTGCATTGTATTAACATACGAACATTACAAAACTGACAGTTTTAAATAAATTATTAGGTATCCATTATGTTGCCTTCCTGAATAAATGTCGAACAGCGGGAAAACAATGTTTAGCCAATTAGCTTCATTTCAAAGCTAATACAGTTGACGTCATGGATTTTATAAACCTTATATCTCTTAACTAAATAATTTTTAATAATTTTATGTAAGGTATTTAAAGAATGTATTATAAACAATAGTTATTTACGTTATAAGTCCGGTAGATGAGTTTTTACGGTACGAGTAAGATGTAAGGAATTTCGAAACGAGTACCGTGAAAATCCTCTACCGGACGAATGACGTACAACGTTTTATTTCATACCTGTGTTGCATTTTTGGACCAAAGTTTGCACCCATTCTTGCCTGAAAATATTTTTCTAAATACAATCAGGTCGTCTTAGTCTCAATACAAAATTAAATTTCAGTCCGGAAAATGAAACATTACGGTATTGTTCTACTTTACAATCCTGTAAAGTAGAACAATACCGTAATGTTTCATTTTCCGGACTGAAATCAATCTCATAAAGAAGCAAATGCAACACAGTATGAAATAAATTAATTTTATGTAAGATGTTGTTGTTAGAATTACTATAATACTCGTACTATCTGGGGTTGTAGTGTTGGGTTGTCAGTATAATATCTGGTGTTGTCAGTATAAATCATTATAAAGTACGTTCGTGTATTTGGTGATATCTGCGATCAGTGTGCCTTAGTTTCTAATATTTTCTTTTACTAATAATTATTTAGTACGTAATTACTATTTTGAATAGAATTTGATTGTGGTTGATGAGCCCATTGCGTCTTAACCCTTTGTTGTACTCACGATATGTGATCTATGTTTTGATAAATATAAACCCAAATAATAAATATCTCTGATAAGAAATATTTTCATTTATGAATCATCATTTTTGATAACAATTACTTACATAATTTTATAAACACACTTATTATAAGCAAGGACACTGAAATTATCAAATTAGAGGATTTGTATAATTTTTTTTTGCTGTGCTAACCAACTTTCAAATTATGATAAAAAATTCAATTATAAAACTATTTTACTTTCATCTACAAAAGATTAAAAGAAAAATAAATCTGTCTACTTTCAAAGCTGACGTGGTTTCGACTATGACTAACGCACAACTAACTTAGTAAATATTATAATACAAAGACCATTGCTGGAACAATAACGTTCATTTAATGATTCTGAAATTTCCAAATCGAATTTCTGCGTGGGCACTGCGATAGTACGCGATTATTACAAAATTATACTATTCACGAAAAAAATTAGCAGCAATGTGCTTAGAATTCACTTAAGTTAAATACAACACAAAATTTTAAAATGATACATACATTTTGGTCATTGATACAATTATATAATTTGATAACTCACTACAGGTGAGATTATCGTGTAATTTAACTGTACATAGCTACAATTAAAGTGTGTGCGGTAATCAGCCGTCAACTCATTCATGGTTGTTAGTAGAAAGCACACAACAGAGGAGATTTTTGTGCAATTAAACTGAATCTGTGTTGCCAGAACAGAACCATAAAATTACGTTTGTGCTCTTTTCAAATAAATTAAAAAAATATTAGACCATAAACTTATGATTGTTTGTGGAGAATAGTTGATATTTTTAACACTGGATACGAACATGAGTTGACTGAACCACAGTTGTAGTATTTTGTGAATGAGACTTTACACTTTTAACAAATATAAAAAGGAGTAAATACAATTCGCATTAAAATAAACTGGTTGAGCGCCACTACTTAGTACAGATGACGTCGTCATAAATTAATTTTAAACTTCAAAAAATCATATCTGCCTTAATTTTCAAAGCGAATTTTCACTGTTCGATATTGTTATGAAGTTTAAATAAAGTTATTATAAATAAAGCTACAAAATATTACACCGTATGTGCGGTAACTAGCCGTCAACGATTCATGGTTGTTAGTGGAGAATTTATAAGTGGTCAAATAAAGTGTGCGGTAACCAGTCGTCAAAAACTCAGGGTTGTTAGTGGAGATTGTCTTCTAAGGTAGTTAAATTATGATGAATTTAAGCTGCAATGTTTACAATAATAAGCCGTCAATTCATGCTTGTTAGTAGAGATTGTTTACCTCCCGCTTTATATTTTATAAGGGAGGTATTGTGACAGGTCAACATTGTGAGTTTTTGGTCAATAAGTACATTTTAGGATCCCTAGAATACGAATGATGTTTGTGCGCTTGCGCTTGTGCGCGTGTGTATGACTGTATATTACAATCTTTTCGTTGATAAAAACTCAAAAAATATAACATATTAAACAACCAAATTTTATATTTAAGGTTTTAATACGAGTCTTAAGAACCCAGTAAATTTTGGATGCAATCAACAAACCAGAAATTAATTACCTATCTCGATTCATTCTTTCAAGTTTTTTATTTATATTATATTATCTGCAATTAGTATACTTCATATATATTTCTATATAATTTAGTACTATTTAGGAATGAAAGTATTATTTATAATTTACAGTTTGAAAGTCAGTATTTGTTAGTTCGTAAAATGAAATGAATGATGACAGCGACGACAGTGACAGTAAGAAAAGTGACACATCTTCTTGTGCAGTTTACATAACAACTATAGTATATTAGTAGTTAGGGGTCCAGTGTTTGTAATACTTACAGTACAGCAGATGTTGTGATGTGTTGTATAAAATGGAACCGCACACCGGGAATGGCACTAAAGAGCCACGGGCGTCGTCATCACCCCGTGAATTCTTCCAGTGCCATTGCCAGTGACCCGGCCCTGTCCACTTCGACACATCCGGGTTCAAGTCAGCACCACTAGAACAACTCTCCTGCTCTTGATGACGACTGATGATGATGATGATGATGATGAACACACTACTACAACTACTACTACTACTGGAGACTGTTGTAGATCACTTTGTTTGTTTGTTTCAATGTGGTTGATGTGATGAGCTTGTTCACTTGTTGGCTTATAATACAGTTGTGAGTCACACAAGGTATGGCAGCTACAGGTAGTTGTGTCTCCCCACTACCAGGTGCTGCGCCCCCCTTGCCCTGTCCCCGCCGAGGACATTGCACCTGTAGCGCTGAAACAGTGGCGCTACGTTCAGGGGGGCACAAACTCAAACTCATTTCTTCTTAAGTGCTTCTTAATTCATTCTCAAACAACGAATTAGAAATTCTTCTTTTCAAAGACTCGTTAACAATTCTATTTAGCGGCGCCGCTATTTCACAGGCTAATTTCGGTTTATTCTTCAACAGTCATATTTATATTTTTAATTGCAATCTTACTCAGATAAATTTATATACAAATACTTATGTTGCATTTTTTATGCAACTTGGATGGTTGTTAGTAAATTATTAGTTTCCTATAATATTTAGGATGTTTTTATATACTTGACTTATTAATTAATCTATACTTTATTTAGTCTTTTATGTTTAATATCATTTTTCAAAAACTATTTTAAGGAATATAATATTCAGAATATGCCGTAGAAAAAAATATTAGAGCTAATTGTAGTGTATCAGCCTTATGTCCTGTTCACAAAAGGATTTTTTTAATTAAATATTTTCTAAGAAGATATACAAACTTGGGACCCGTATTTTTTATTTTCACAAAATTCGTATCAACAAGCCCAAAAATAATTAATGATAATTAAATAATATGTGATGTGACGTAGAGTGCTGCCATATCTTCTATACAAAATTACAGCACTGATAGCTGACTCGTCCGCCATATTGGAGCCCACAGCTGATTGACACATCATACAACTGATTTGTCCAATCGCTCTTTTTAAGATATTAATATAAATGACGAGTTGTTCCTCAACTAATTGTTTAAGCACCCGGACAATATAATATTGTTAGATTTGTTGTGATGTGCCCCTGTGGCAATGTCCCCCTAGTGCCAGCCCTGGCTAATGTTCCACGCTTGGAGATGATCATGAAGGCATGACAGCAGAACGCAGGACCGTACATCCTAGAATTTATGGTGTCGTGGAGTGAAACGAACCACATCAACACACAGGCGAAACCGTAACAAACATATTCACAACCACTGGCACAGCTCACTGTAGCATTGTTTGAGGACCACTGAGGAGATTTTAACGCGGGAGACAGAGGATTCATCAGTGATTTCAATTATTTTTACAAGATTTTTAAACAACTTAATTGTGGATTAATCTTGTTGATATAAATGCTGTAGTAATGCAAAGTTATCAATTAGTTTATCCAGGGGATAACTCGACCTGAATCGTCTTTAACCCATTTAGCTTGTTTATTGCAATTTCAGTAGTTTTTTGATTTAAAAAAATTATTTACTATGTTTTTAAGCGTATATGATATATCATAATAGGTAATGGGAAAATATATACAATTGCTGGAAAAAAATCTGCTGTGGCCACTACAGTACTTCCCCGGCTATAAGTTTTAATAACTTAAATAGGATTTAATTTCAAAATAACGTAGGCGGTGTCAAAGTGATAGCAGTCATTTTGTGACATTTAAAATTCGAGATTTTATTTATTGCATTTGTTATATGTTTATAGACATAATACGAGCAATATGTAAATTAAATTAAATAATATTATTATTTATTTTTGGTCCTAAAGTTGCAAAGAGTATTGACAAGTCATAATAAAAATATAAATATTAAAAGTATCTACATCATAATTTGTAAATTTAACTAGTGAAAGCAAAATTTGTACAATATTTTCATCAATTCAAGTACTAATTTAAACAAAATTAATTAACAAAATTAATACCACTGATTGTATAAAACTAATTACCTAACGAACTTTTTTGTAAAAAGCTTACATATGAAATTTCACTCGAAAATTCGTACGCATTCTCAAGTTATATCGTGTTTATGGACAGACCGACTTTTTAAAAATTTTATAAAAATGATTAAAATTAAAAGTAGTTTTTAAAATTTATACTACAGTTCGTAGAATAACTTAAATTATTGTTCTAAACATTCGATATCGTTTATTGGCACCAACTTCAAACACAATAAATTTTTATAGTTAATAAATGTTGACGTATGATAAAACATACGTAGGCCTTTAATGGGTTAAATGGTTTAAGAAATAATCATATATTATTAAAAGTTAGGTACTTATTTTTCATAACAAAATAAAATTAATCTGCAAATAATGATATTTAAATTCAATATTCAGTCATTTCCAGATTATTATTGACTCCAAGATAATGTTTCTATAAACATTTAATAAAGAAAGAATGGATCTATGGATGTACCTGTTTTCTATCATGAGGTATAATCGTGTAAAGTTTGCATAAATTGGAAACTTTGTAATTTTTCGGAATTTTTATAATCATGTACAATTTTTTAATCAAAATAATTTTAAAAAGACACATTAGTATTTCTCTATTAAATAATTGAAATAAAATTTGAGCATTCTTGTACTGACCACAAAACACTCGCTACGTTAGTACATTTTATGCTGGATTTTAGGAGGTAGACAAGCCTCTTAAATTAAACCTTCAATGAGTCTTGAAAAACAAAATTTTTAATTAATTGATAGCTAAAACAGTGAATTTATTTTACCAGAATTCAGAAGAAGCATAAAAGAATCCATAAAATAAAACACAATTGTATTAGTCTGTTACAAAATTATAATAAATGAAACAGAATACAGTAATTAAAACTGTATCAAATATTCCGTCTTGTATAAATAAACTAAACTATTCTCTTTCTCTATTAAATATATTCTTCGCGTGCTTATAAGTGTCTTGGTTCAGGTCTATGGTAAATTGAAATAATTTTTCCAATGTAATCTTAACTTTAATGACGTATCATTTTCCAAAACAATGAGCAGAGCAAGTGCGTAACATTGCACTGCACTACAAACAGGATATTCACATTGTAAGAAACTTAGCAAAGACAAAAACTCTCAATGCAGAATGAGAAGATAATGATGAATGTAAATAGAATAAATGCGGAAAGTTTTATTAATCACTTAGTCAGGGTTCTGTGAAACAATCTGATGCAATTTTGCTGGCTGGCAATTGCGAAAATCTTTCCACTGGTACTTGAGAATATTGCCAAGAAAGAAAATCATTTCTTTTTCTTTACTTATTCCATCTTTGATGTGGCAGCCTCACATAACATGAATGTTGTGTGTGCGGTTATCAGCCGTTACCGCACACTTGTTTGATTGTAGAAACTGTTTAAAAATATAATACTTTTTATTTTATTTGTTTTATTTTTTTTGGTTGTTCGTGGAAACTTTAAAATTGTGTTATTATGACATTTTATTTTATTTGATGTGACAACCTTGCATACCATGAGTCATCAATTTTATCGTGTGTGCGATTATTTATTTTTTCCATAACTGGTGTTAAAGTGCTACTTTATCGACTATTTTGATTAGATAAAATAAAACTTTAACAGCAAGGGTAGATAAAGTACTTTTATTCGTTTTCACACATTTCTGCATCCACTTTGTGAAAAAATTACAAACAAACTCCGAAATTGTGTTTTAATAATAAATTAATTTGAAATTAGTTTTCTAATATTTTTTCTATGACATCAGCTATAAGATAAAAATAGAATTTTGTACACGGCGATAAAATTACATTATCGACTCGAGAAAAATAATTTGCTCGCTCTTTCGTCGCTTGTGAATTAACACTTTCCTCTCGTCGATAAAATATAATTTTATCGTCTTGTATAACTAATCAGGATTATTTTTCCTGTGGTGTACCTACCTATACTATTACAGCTAGAAATACCCGTGAAACATAAATCATGTTATTAATGAATTGACTAACAAATTATTTATTTTTATCTAATAGTTTAAGAAATGTTAAATTTTGTACGAAACTGATTGTGTATTGATGATTGTTTCTGTTTGTTTTAGAATCACTGGTAGATGATTACCGGCATCGGATTCCGGAAGTTAAACAAAACAGCAGCGACCGGGAAAGCAGGTATGTAAAAAATTAATTACGAATTGTAATTAACAGTAATGAACATGTCATAGTTAGCTACATGGGCATACAAATCCCAATGAGCCACTTTTACTAAATTTTACTTCAATTATTACCAGCAAAATAAGTATTATCCCCTAACTTATACAATGATTTAGCAGAGCAGCGTGAAATATAACAAATACAAAGTCATTTTGTGTTCTTATCTGCCATCAGCGTTTTCTTCAGCGGAACAAAGAAAAAACGTTACAAAGAACAACTTATCAGAGCATCGCGGAAAACTCAACCAACAAGCCGAGTATTTTTCTAAATAATTAAAATCATAATTTACATTTTTTCATTTCCGTCTTCATCAAAATGTAGTTTACATTAGAACAAACAAAGAAATAGAAAAATATTATAGTTCAGTCAGATATAAATATATCTACATCTTGTATGATAAACATAATTTTAAAATAACTTTAAAAGGTACATCTGTAGATCTATTCTCTTTATATTAAATGTTTATAGAAACATTATCTTGAAGTTAATAATAAATTGACAGTTTATTTGGAACGAACACACTTTCATAGTATTTTTTAACTTCAAAATGACATTGCATTGCTAGGATGCGGCAAAGTACGAGTTTCGGGCTGGTGTCGAGCAACCGTAGTAGTAGGAAAGGGAGTGAAGTAGAAAAAAATAAAATTGGGAGTATTCTATAAAATTCGGAAATAGGTAGACGGGAAGAAGCAGATTTTATAGTAAAATATGCAATGAAAGGTCAAGAATTGAACCTTTTTGAAAATCACTCGAAAATTTGTTTTATTTACATATACAGGGTGTTTCAGGAAGTGTAACAAACTTGAATAGCTGATTCCTGATTTTATTTGAAGCAAAAAATATCAGTGAACATACGTCTAATTCCTTCTGGTTAATAAAATACAAGAGGTTGCATTTTTTAAATTTTTGTAATCAAGACACTTTTGAAAAGCAAATCGTTTTATAGAAAAATTAATTAGTTTGACAGCTGTCATTTAGTGACATGTACAATTCGAGATTAAAATGCATTTTTATAAGTTACAGAAATAATACGAGTAAAATTTAAATTATTAAGCACTTATATTATGTATTATTTATATATTAATTTCTAATCTCGAAATGCAGGTAAATGACACTAAATGACAGCTGACAAACTAATTTTGCTATAAAACGATTTGCGTTTCAAAAGTGTCTTGATTACAAAAATTTTAAAAAATTCGTAGAAGGAATCAATGACATTTTTGCTTGAAATAACCTCAGGAATAAGCTGTTTTTTCTATAAATAAATGATATTTGATGTAAATATCTCATAATACAGATGATGTGCAATGATGGAGCAAGCGACGAACCCTGGCGTGTGTTGGCATCTGGCCTGTGTGGCCATCAACATCGCCATTCTTCTGTTCTTCCTCTTCGCTCGCTGTTAGCGTCAATGAACGTGCCTAGCTTAGTACACATTTACCTTATGTCGTACGTTACAACACACGTGTAAAAGAAATTCATTAGACTAAGAATAGACAGAGATTTTTGAAGAAAATCACTAAAGGGTTTTGATGAAGCTTTTCGCTTTGTTTTCTTTCTAAGCGTTTTTTAAAAGCTCGAGTGTTCTCATAGCGTTACGCAACTCTGGGATGCTTTGTGAGTTATGATTTGATGATGCGGTGTGAGTTTAGTTTTTGCAATTAACTGACGAACGCTGTTACAAGTCGTGACCTCTGAGACAGATGTCCAACAGCGATCATAAATTCTACAAGATGAAAATTTTAAACTTACATATTTATCAAGTCTTTTATCTGACTTCAGAATGTGCGAATGTATGTGCGGTTACCAGTCTTCAATTCACTGATAGTTGTTAGTGGAAATTACATCACTCAGTTATAAATTGTTTCTTTTTATCGTCCTTACTCGTGAAAATAAATATAAAACTTCTTTTAACCCTGTTCACTCATGGATTCTTTGATTGCCTGTCAAATAGCGACAACGCTAAATTAAATCTACAATGACTACTGGAAAAATGTAATTTCTAATTAATTGATTTTTTCCAGGATTCAAAGGCATGAAAGAATACTCAAAGAGTCTTAAGCACTGTTCGCACGAGGATTCTACCAAGATTTTGAATCCTGGAAAAGAAGAAGTTTTGTTATTTCTAGTGAGAATTACTGGTTAAATTGCGGTGCTGCTAAATTGAATCTTCAATGAGTCTTGGAAAAGAAGAATTTATAATTTAAGAATATTTGCAGACGCAGGGTAGATGATTTGATTTGTAATGTTTGGTGCGTGTGTGCGATACAGATACAGATCTGCTCTCTTGGGGCAATGGTCGCTATCCCCAACATCGCACGCACCACTAGAGCGTGTCTCCTTTCTACTGCACCAACTCAAGTCACTCAGTCATCAACGCACAAGACTTCTGTTGTTGCAGGTGCCATCGCCAACAAACACTTGTTACAGATGCCTGTAGGGTTGTCACACCCACTGTGCTTTCAATAACGAAAACCAACACTTGATTGTATGCTATATTATTTTACACCCAAAATTGCTAGTTCAGATTATGTTATTCTCTGTTATTAGTCGTAGAAGATCGGTAAAAACCGATTTTGACTAATGGGTAGACATTTAACACCAGAAAATAAAATTCATACACAAGAAAATGCAAGCACAAGAAGATTCAAATATGCGTAATAAAGTATCTACTACACATCAAAAGATTCATTTACAGGAAAATTCAAATCTAGAATTTTAGATTTGGCATAAATGCAATCCAGAAAACTAGTTTGACTTTTCACTTCAACACAAAGGAATAAATTAAGTTGAACTGAACTAAATGAACAACCCAGTACGATATAACTTGTCTAGATTTGCATCTTCCTGTGTTTTATAGATTTGAATTTTTCGGTAAATGAATCTTTTGGTGTAGATATTTTATTACGCATATTTGAATCTTCTTGTGCTTGCATTTTCCTGTGCATGAAAATTCTAGAATTTTATTTTCTGGTGTTGAACCCATTCCCTTTACTTCTTTCCCTATATTAAATAAGAAAATTGAGGCATTTTATTTGTATTTTTAGTTTGAATATTGATTGTATTTTTACTGGTTATCCCTATTGATTCGCCTATAGTTTAACATTGAAACTACTACGTATTAGTGATTGTTTATTTATTTATTATCATGAGTGATTTATATTATGATTTAAATGTGTGTAGTACTTATGAAGTTTTTCTCATGATTTAGTTTTGCACTGCCGGTGAGTGTACAGTGTGTTGTATGTAATATAACGGAAGGAACTCGTTTTTGTGCTGTTATACGCTCATCATAAGTTTGTTGCCATCAAAGGTGATGTGAACTGATTTAAACTCACGATATATTATGTTTTATTTAAATCAGAGCCTTTTATAGCGACGCTGCCGTATTAATCATATTTTTATCGAAGAGTATATTCACTGGTTTATATTAAAAATAAATCAATAGGTTGTTCTTCGAAGACAGGAAGTATTTCCGTTAACCAAATGTTCCTCGCGATTATGAAATCATTTTTATGGAAATCTACTGCACAATGTGGGCTCAAACGGTATATTCGACTAACTTTTGTATCGCACCATCTAAACACTAGCAGCCTGCATATAGACACATTTACATAGATAAATTTAATCACAAACCGAAAAATATATAGGTACATTTGTTTGTTTATTGTTTGTATTGAAAACCATTTCTGGGATCATTTATAAGTAGAATACATTTTTTGTACAATTAATAATGTAGTAATAGGGGTTTCCATGTTAGATGTTTAGGAAAACCAACAGCGTACAACTGTGTGGGGCCCACCAGAAAAAATACGCTATCTTTGAGGACGGAGTTAAATTCCTCATATTATTTTGAAGTAGAATACAAATTTTTATATTTTTCGTACGATTAGTAATGCAGGAATAGATGGTTCTCATGTTAAATATATAGGAAAACCAATAGGGTGGAGCCCACCAGTAAAAATACGCAGTATTTAAGAGCAGAACTGAATAGAAATTGAAATAATGTTTGTAATAATTTGATTCCAAGTAATGTTTGTAATATTTAATGAAATCTCGTTCGCGTTATCTGTTCTGGTTGAAGTCAAGTTCATTACCGTGTCTCTTTCTGATGATATCCGGAAGTAGTCAAGGTTTCCGGCGACGAGGTGAAGGGAAAGGGGAACTCCAGGTCACTCATTGGAACAGTGGAACGAGAATACGAATCTTAAACTTACTTATATACAATCAAATTCTACTCAATCATGAAATCATGCCTACCCTTAGCTGCAATATTTTTAACAAGAGAAATTATGCTTCTAGTGAAATTTATTTTCTCTTCACGTTCTATAAACAAAATCATAGTTCACTGAATATATAGAATGAACCTGAAAAAATGCTCAACGATATATAAATTATTTTCTATTGTTAGCAATGCACATAATGGATTCTTTGATAATTCTTTTATGCTTCTGGATTTTGAGAAAATTGTCTTGGTGAAAATTGCCTGTCAAATAGCGATGCCGCTAATTGAATGAGTCTTGGAAAATAATAATTTCTTATTCATTTTTAGGTTCAAAACAGTGAATTTATTTTTTCTAAGATCCAGAATCTATATGTGAACAATGGTTAATGTGTTGAGTTCTGTGAGGTAGCATCACTCAAGCTAACAATAATCTACTTGTACAGTTTGTTACTGTATTTGAGTGTATAAAATAATGATAATGAACTCTGTGGCTTCTTGTTTTGTTAGAAATCTGTCTGCGTGTTGTATTAATTTGTTTATAATTGCTTGCTCTTCTTCTTTCCTCGCTCTGGTTGAGAAGCAACTCTTAGAAGCATGAAGCATAACGAAGACTAAGTTAGTGTTCTGTGACTTTATGTAACTAATTGTACCCCTTGTGCGCTCTTTTCTATTCGAACTCATTACTTTTAACGGACATTTTTATTCAACGAATTTGCATTTTTAATTTATGTCTTTAAGTGCTTTCAGTTACCCCCTAGATTCACTCAAGAAAATCGTTATTTCTTAGATTATATTGTAGTACTTCTATTTTGCTAAGTTATTCTTATTATTGTTTCTATCAATCGATTTGGCACTCTTTCTTCTATAAAAAAACCTAGATTCATAAATAATATATTCAGAAATAAATATTTTATAGAAAGAAAATTTAATTTACTGCTAAAAAAGTTGTATGTGATACAAAAATGTTTATTTCTTAATATAAAAATGAATTATTTACACATTTTTAAAAATTATGCAGACATTTTTAAATGCGAAAGTGGCGCCGAACTGTTAAAAATAACATCGTGGAACTAAATAATTTTAGTCGATAAAACAAATATATTTTTAAGTATTTAATTTAAAAATATAATTTACTACTCATATAATAATTATGTTCTTATTTAAATTTTGCATAAATAATTTTTTGCAATAAACTTTTAATCTGTTTTGCCGACTAAACGAATTTAGTTCCCAAGCGTCATTTTGAGCACGATGGCAGCACTTGCCTATTTTATTTTAAACGACAGCGAAGCGGCAAACAGTTGTAATTACAAAACTACAAAGAGTGTTTTTATTTTATTTACTATATTTTTAAAATAAGCAAGTTTTAAAATATACATTACTTGCTATTAGGTAATAATGAAGTTGATAATAATTAAATTTGTGTAAAAATGAAATGTGTAAAGTGGAGTAAAATAATCCGCTGTTACGGTTCTGATTCAAAATAATACACAGTTGAATGAAAATGTCACACAAATGGGAAAATAAAAAGGCAAACAAAAAGCAATGTGATCTACGGTTGTTTTGTTAATGGTTGAGTTGAAAAAACGAAACATGCACTAATGATTTACTTTTTTACTAGCTAAACTATCTGGAACTTAATGTAAAAAGCACTACACAAAATAAGTGCCGTACAGTACTGAAAAACAACATTATATTTGCTAATAATTTGTACATAATTGTTCCAACATTTTGTGATAACAATATTTTACATCGAATTCCATATCATACCAATAATTAACAGCAATACAACAATGACTTTGTCTAACATGATGAAACCATAAGCTTGGTAAATATAAACAATCACCTTTCTCAACTCTAACTTTGTATACATTTGCTTCTTTAAATTTAGGGTATTTAATTAGGTCAGGCTGCAAAGGGTCTATAGAAATCCAAGGTAAAGTTGTAGTTCTATTTTCTGGTGATAATTGTTCTTCAATTTGATAATTGCTATCAGTAACGTTTTTAAATACAGCTACAGGGAAGTTTTTGTAAGGAATACAACTTAAATCTGTAGGTGGAATTAAAATAAAGTCCTTATAGCCGTCTATAACACAGTAGATGTTTTCATAAGGATCTTTGTGCACTAAAAATGTAAATTTTATTATTTTCAACCCCGGTACACGGTAAAATATTTGTCTTACTGCTGGTAATAGCTCTCTTGTCTCCCATCCAAAAGTTAACTGCATCTGGTTTTTTGTTAAAAGCTGTAGATGCCCAACTAATATCTTCATCGATATCACACATTAATTCTTTGAAATCTTCAGTCAAATTTGAATTCTGTCTTTGAATATAACAAACATAATTATCTCTAGAAAATAATGTAATATAATGTCTGTAATGTATTGATTGAAATATTATACTTTGGGTTTTCTAAGTTAGATAAAAATTCTAACATATTCATTGGTTTTTCTTCTGGCATAACAAAATATTCCGTCTTATTTTTTGCCAGAATTCCGTCTGCATATCCATTTGGGGTAACTGCAACAGTTACAGTTTTATTTGGAATTTTTTTTCTAAAAACTACAAATTACAATCTGTTTATAGTAAAAATTATGCTCAATGCAAACTTGAAGTAATTGCTGTTCCATTTTTTGGTTGCATTCCAGTTTAGCATTCCACCTTTTATTAAAACTGGAATATTTTTTGATACATAATCTCTGTGAAATTGTAGAGGAGTAATTTCATCGTGTATTATTGTCACTTCTGTGTGGAAATGTAATAATTCTAGAACATGAAAAAGTAAGGTTAGATGTAATACAAAATAATTATTTTACCTTTGCATTCAGTTCGTAAGGTGTTTAAGCATTTATTAATTTTATTGTTGATTTGTTGATCCATATTCAATTAGTAATTAAAATGATTTATACTTGCTCCAAATAATTTATTTAGCTATTGACTGACATATTTCCAGTCTTAAAATCAGTTATATTTATAGTTATAGTAAGGTGAAATAATATATTTTACTTTTAATAAACTATATACTATTTATTTCATAATAACAATTACAACAACAAATACCTAGTTTACTTAGGATAATAAATTTATTTCCATCCCCCGCATTATATAATAATATTTAATACTTAATTTACTCAATTAAAATTTGTACCTTATTCAATTTAACGTTGATAAAATTCTATAAAACCGCATACATTCCAAATAAATAATAATATAATGTCATGTTGGAAAAAAATACGTGAAATAATTTGTCAGTACTACATAGTCCCTCGTATTTCAGCTTGAGCAGCTTTCATAACATCTAAAGCTCCGATTTTCAACAGCTTTTCTGCTAAGTTTATCCCTAGATGTTCAGCTTGTTCCAAAGCCCAAAGCGGCGTCCTTTTAGAAGGAATAAGCCCCACATATAACTTCGGTTCCCTGTACGGACAAACGCTAGGAGTTGAATTATTGTCTGCACTGTTACCTTGAACAGCTTCGTCCAGTGTTACTGTCAGTTTTCCATCTTTAAAGAATGGACATTTAGTTAATTTTTCTTTATCGCCAGACAGATTATGTATCTCAGCGTTGACGGGACATTTTCCAGCCTGATCTGAATCTAAGTAGGGACATTTCCCCATGAAATCCATCCCGACTGGAATAGAAACCGGACAATTCTTGTGCGGATCATCCAGAGATAATATGTTTTTTGATGAATGTGAAGCGTCAGATTCTGTTTTTAATTTTTTACAAGGAGAAGCTTCATACGGACATGTCTCATTTTTCAGCGGAGATTTTTCACATTGTTTGCTGTATCCTAATGGACAGACATTCGTTTCTTTTGATTCGTTGTTTGGTTTGATTTCAACCGTACACTTTTCACTGTCTTTTAATTCGATTTTTCCATCTAAGCTCCAAACACTCCCAGTTAATTGAAGACTGAGTTTATCTTCAAATGGCGCTAACTTCGTAGAAACTGCAACTGGAGCACTGCAACCGCCTCCTAAAGTTCTAAGGAAACTTCTTTCTGCAAGAATCCTCAACAGAGTTTCCGGACAATGTAGAGGACTTAACAAATTTATAATGTCAAAATTATTTTCTCTACATTCGACTGCTAAAGCTCCTTGACCAACTGCATACAACATTTCGTTACAGTTTAAGATTTTTGTGATTCTTTTTTGCCAGCCCATGCGACATAGACCAGCCTGGGCTAAAATAATGGCTGAAAAATTATCTAATTCATCTAGTTTACGAATTCTAGTATTTAAGTTTCCTCGAATACTTTCTACTTTCAAATTTGGGTAAAATCGAGCTAATTGAGCAGTACGACGAAGACTAGAAGTTCCTATGATGGATCCTTCTTTCAGATCTGCTAAACACTTTTCTGAACAATCTTTTTTGACTACTAAAGCATCTCTTGGGTCCTCTCTATGAACAAAAAATATTTCTACAGTAAAATAAAATGAAACATTCTCTTCCTGTTACCTTTCGAGGACAGCACCAATGGCCATTCCTTCTGGTAAAGTAGTAGGAAGATCTTTTAAAGAATGCACAACAAAATCTACACAACCAGTAGCTAAGGCAGTTTCGAGTTCTTTTGTAAATAATGATTTTTCTCCAATTTTCGGCAATGGTATATCAAGAACTTTGTCTCCTAATGTACTCATTGTAACTGTAATAGGGTACACATATTATACAGCCACTGAAACAAATTCATTTGTTACTTACCAATTTCGAAATTTTTGTCCGGATGAAGTTTGGATAAAAGTGAAATAACATGTCTAGTTTGAATTAGAGCAAGCTGAAATCATTTCAAATTAAAGTTATAACACTACTTTTAACATTTATTCCAATGAATGTCTTATATACCTCACTTTTTCTGGATCCTACCCTGATTTTCTTATCTCCACTCATGTTTGTTAATTAAAAAGTTTGAATTACAAGACTACAATAAATAAAATATAAACAAAATAGTACGGGAACTTTGAATAGTGAAGTGTTATTTAAAAATGCAATTCATGTTCATTATCGAAGCAATATCCACATGGCACTGCCCATATGTAAAAAAGGATGTCAACATCATGTCATAATATGTAGGAGAAAGATAGTTGTACCGGAAGGTGAAAGAAACGCTCATGTTCATAATGTATGGTTATGGAAATCGATATACAAACAAGTGTTAATTCTTTATTAAAAGTTTACTTTATTTATAATATTTCATAGACAATATTATTATTAATGTTGATCCTAATAAATCTTAAAACTGGCAATTTTAATTAGAGTTTATTTATAATAAGTACTCCTTGTGTTTTACTGTAGGAAATTCTTTTTTACAGATGTGTCGTTGTCGTTTGCACTGAAGCATCAGCAAGATTTCCTCACAAAGTCCCAGAAGCAGCAGTTCGCACACAAGGTCTGTATTAAACTTTTATCAGTAAACCTTTAAAATTCGGACTGATACTATTAAAACAAAAATCACTAATTTGATTTCAAACAGAAACAATTCATCATAGATTATATTGTTACCTGTGTCTTAATTACTAAATTGGTAATTATTATTTAAAACACGAACTACTCTTGAATTGTTTACGACTCTGTTCTATTTACACTCATTGGTAAAAATTACAATATCCTTAATTAACATTAAATTGTTTTATTATAATCTCCAATGTAATATACAATAAAAAATACTTTAATTTTTCAATTTTAATTTTGATCATCCAAATAAAACAATTAAAATCACTTGTCATCAGTGTTGCCAACTATGGGAGAATAAATTTCCCGTTTCACTTAAATTAAAATTTCCCTTTAAAAAAGAAACTTACTAGCGAGCTACTAGACTTAGAATTTACTGAAACAGTTATTATAATGCACTAAGAACCAAATCTTCCAAGTTTGTTTTTGTGGTTAGGTCACATTTGACAAGTCAAATATTATGAATTATTTAAATAACATAATTAAAGCTGAAAATTAGTAAACATATGTAAAAAATTACGCTGACTCGATTGCTGTAATCGGTTTTGATCAAAAACCAACAATTTAGCCATAAATAATTAATTTATAATGGAACACCAGCGCCAATCCGCAAATTTTTTAGCCCCGTGATTCTGGTGAACTACTTAGTCGGTAAAACGCTTAACTGTTTTCAAATCAGTAAAACAGGTAACTATTATTTAGACGGAAGAGTAGTTCACCAGACTTACACCGTGCTCAGTTTTGCGGATTGGCGCTAGTGTCGTATTGGAAATTAATTATTTACGGCTAAACTGTTTATCTTTCGGCAAAAAGAACTACAGCAATCGATTCAGCGTAATTTTTTACATACGTTTACCAATTTTCACCTTTAAATATGTTATTTAAATAATTCATAATATTTGACTTGTCAAAGGAGACATAACCATAAAAACAAACTTGGAAGATTTTGTTCTTAGTGTATTATAATAACTGTTTCAGTAAATTCTAAGTCTAGTAGCTCGCTAGTAAGTTCCTTTTGTGCATATTATAATGTTTTAAGTGTCCATACAGTTAGAATTATTGTTGTTTACGTTAGAAGTTCAATGTACAATAACATTGTGGTTTGTTTTAGACCACAAAATGATTTCGAGGCATTGTCTGCAGTTGTTCAAGCATTTAGAGTCTTTAAAGACCTTGTGGTGAACTTCTAAGGCTGAATTAAGAATCCATAGCCTCAGAAATATTAATATGTAAGTACATTTTATTTATTTAGTGTTGAACCATTTCTTTGTGTTCTCTAGAGTTACTGGTGATTAAAATAAGTTAAGAACGAATTCATTTGTATCTTCAGATGATAATAGAGGATTTAAAATAGTATTACCTCTTGTTTTTAGTAAATCCTAAGTCTAGTAGATCGCTAGTAAGTTCTTTTGTGCATATTATAATGTGTTAGTGTCAAAACAGTTAAAATTATTGTTGTTTACGTTAGAAGTTCCATGTACAATAACATTTTGGTTTGTTTTAGGCTACAAAATGATTTCGAGGCATTGTCTGCGGTTCTTCAAGCATTTAGAGTCTTTGAAGACCTTCTGGTGAACTTCTGAGGTCCATGTAAAGTTTAAACAACAATCTACAAGTTCAGAAACAGTAATATGTAAGTAAATTTGATTTATTTAGTGTTGAACAATTTCTTTGTGTACTGTACAGTGACAAGCGATTGAAATAAGACAGAAAGAACTAACTGATTTGTGTTTTAGAATATTAGAGTGTTTAAAAGACTAACTCCTGTTTGTGTGTTTCTAGGCAAGAAATACTTCTTCAAAGGCCAAGACTCAACGATCTTCACAGCCGCGTAGAGAACGAGCACCGAATTCTCTTTGGATGGGTCACCCGCCAGCCCTCACATCCGTGGACAACACTGACACGTCATGGAGGATTTTTAATTTAAGAATAACTCGCAAACGATTAGAGATACCGCAATGATCGTTGAAAATATGGAAACTACAGCGAATTCGGCGTTAGGAAATATCTAGTTTGTAAGGATTAAGATTATATTAAGGCCGTTATACTTAAAATAAAATATCCCATGTTATTATTATGGAAATTTTTAATTTAAGCATAACTCTGAAAGGGTTAAAGATAGCGCAATGATCGTTGAAAATATGGAAATTAGAGCGAATTTGACGTTAGGAAATGTCAGCTTTATAAGGATTAAGGTTATATTAAGGCCGATATACTTAAAATAAAATATCCCATGTTATCTTTATTTTTAATTTAAGCATAACTCTGAAAGGGTTAAAGATAGCGCAATGATCGTTGAAAATATGGAAATTAGAGCGAATTTGACTTTAGGAAATGTCAGCTTTATAAGGATTAAGGTTATATTAAGGCCGATATACTTAAAATAAAATATCCCATGTTATCTTTATTTTTAATTTAAGCATAACTCTGAAAGGGTTAAAGATAGCGCAATGATCGTTGAAAATATGGAAATTAGAGCGAATTTGACGTTAGGAAATGTCAGCTTTATAAGGATTAAGGTTATATTAAGGCCGATATACTTAAAATAAAATATCCCATGTTATCTTTATTTTTAATTTAAGCATAACTCTGAAAGGGTTAAAGATAGCGCAATGATCGTTGAAAATATGGAAATTAGAGCGAATTTGACGTTAGGAAATGTCAGCTTTATAAGGATTAAGGTTATATTAAGGCCGATATACTTAAAATAAAATATCCCATGTTATCTTTATTTTTAATTTAAGCATAACTCTGAAAGGGTTAAAGATAGCGCAATGATCGTTGAAAATATGGAAATTAGAGCAAATTTGACGTTAGGAAATGTCAGCTTTATAAGGATTAAGGTTATATTAAGGCCGATATACTGAAAATAAAATATCCCATGTTATCTTTATTTTTAATTTAAGCATAACTCTGACAGGGTTAAAGATAGCGCAATGATCGTTGAAAATATGGAAATTAGAGCGAATTTGACGTTAGGAAATGTCAGCTTTATAAGGATTAAGGTTATATTAAGGCCGATATACTTAAAATAAAATATCCCATGTTATCTTTATTTTTAATTTAAGCATAACTCTGAAAGGGTTAAAGATAGCGCAATGATCGTTGAAAATATGGAAATTAGAGCGAATTTGAAGTAAGAAAATGTTAAGTTTATAAGAATTAAGATTATATTAAGGCCGTTATATTTAAAATAAAATATCCCATGTTATTCTTATAGGGAGATTTTTAATTTAAGAATAACTCGGAAACGGTTAGAGATAGCGCTAGGAGCGTGACATTTTTGGATTCTTCGTACATTTTTGTGTTAGGAACCACATTTTTAAAATTTTAGAGCCACTGGTCTAGCCGTAATTTAATTATTTTCATAATGAAAGCACTGTTTAAATTTCATTTTTGACATCTAAGGCCTCTATTTCCTAAACGGTTAGAGATAGCGCTCTGAGCGTGACATTTTTGGATTCCTCGTACTTTTTTGTACTAGGAGACATATTTTCAAAGTTCTGGTGTCACTGGTTTGGCCGTAATTTAAATTTTTTTATATGGGAGATTTTTAATTTAAGAATTATGAAACTGAGGGGTAGTTACACCCAAATATACCTATGTTAATATTGTATTGTATTATAACTTATCTTATGTGTTATTATTTTATTAGAATATGTAAGTATGATTAGAATTATGAAGCTGTGGGGTAGTTATACCCAAACATACCTATGTTGATATTGTATATTATTTATCTTAAGTGGTTTTATTTTATTCACAATATGTGAGTCAGTCACACCAAAGGATTAGAATTATGAAACTGTGGGGTAGTTACACCCAAAGATATGTATTAAAATATGTACACTTTTTAAATAAATAAATAATGTTGTTAAAATAATAAATTTGCTTTAAATAATAATAATATACCAACCTATTCTCCCACCTACGCCCCGTTACAAAAATATGATTTCTTTGGCTGATTAAAATTTTCAACTAAAAATCTCAATATTTGTATCAGGAGAACATAACTTGTTTGAGATCAAAACACCAATTAAAATTTGTTGTCAAACTGCGAAAAATTCGACGAAAAACAGAAAAATTTTCATCAATTTTTTAATTAATTTTTTGGTCTCCAACAAGTTATGTTATCCTGATACCAAATCGACGATTTCAGATGAATTTTTCTCTGTTTTCAGTGACAAATTTTGCTGACTTTAAACAATTATTATCTCGTAAACTAAAGGACTAAGGGCAAAAAGTTAAATACAAAGGGTGCGTAACTTTTCATTCTCTATCTGCCTGTCTATGTTTTGGCCGATTTTTAATTATTTTTTTGATCTCCCACCATTCATGTTATCCTGATACAAACTTCGTGATTTTTGTTCGACTCAAATTTGAAGTCGAGTGAGGATGGAAATTAAAAAACGCGATTACGTAAAAACTAAGGGTTGGGGAGTGATTTACGGGTCATATTCGTACTCTACGCGTTGAAATACACCAGTATGCATATTGCCACCCCTAAAAGTTAATTAGCACCAGAGATATTCAACCCTTATTTGTATCTCCGGTGCTAAGGGTCGTATCGAAATAATGTACTTTGCAGTCGATAGAGAATGAAAAACTGAGCATCTTTTACATTTAACTTTTTGCTCTACAACCCTTAGTTTAAGGGTTAATGACTATTTTTAGACGACTTTTTCACCACTTTGATTGTTCATAACCCTTCAACTAAGGGTCGTAGAGGAAAAAGTTAAATGTAAAAGATGCTCAGTTTTTCATCCCCTATCGAATGCAATGTAGATTTTATCGATACGACCCTTAGAACCGGAGATACAAATAAGGGTTGAATATCTCCGGTGCTAATTAACTTTTAGGGGTGGCTATATGCATACTGGTGTATTTCAACGCGTAGAGTACGAATATGACCCGTAAATCACTCCCCAACCCTTAGTTTTTACGTAATCGCGTTTTTAAATTTTCACCCTCACTCGACTTCAGATTTGAATCGAACAAAAATCACCAAATTTGTATCAGGATAACATGAATGGTGAGAGACCACAAAAATAATTAAAAATCGGCCAAAACGGCCTTATCTATAGACAGGCAGATAGAGAATGAAAAGTTACGCAACCTTTGTATTTAACTTTTGGCCCTTAGCCCTTTAGTTTACGAGATAATAATTATTTAATGTCTGCAAAATTTCAACAAAATCAACTAAAAATACGTTGATTTCGTGGATTGTTTATATCGTATACCCCTAATTAGGACCCGCTGATTCTAAATCTACCCTCAGAATTACATAATTACTTACCGTTTTGATATACTTATATATATATATATATATATATATATATATATATATATATATATATATATATATATATATATATATATAAAAAATGGAACTACGCTAGGAAAATATTAAAACGCATATAACTTGAAAAATAAGGGTTGAACTACAAAACTAAGGGCATATTTGGATTCAGTAGGTCCAAATTGAGGGGGTAGACTACCCTTCTTTATCCTGCTACCCTTAGAATTCGAGTTATAAGCATTTTAAAATTTTCCTAGCGTAGGAAATCGTCAAAAAAATTGACACTACGCTAGGAAAATTTTAAAAGTCTTATAACTCGAAATCGAAGGGTTGTACAACAAAATCGGGGTCATATTTGGATACAGCTGGTCCAAATTGAGGGGGTAAACTACCTCTCTTTATCATACTACCCTTAGTTTACGAGAAATAAACACTTAAAAATTTTCCTAGCAAATAATTAGAAATATTATTGTGATGGCAAATTTTTAATTAACAGCTTCATTTTCTAGGCCACTGCTCAAAAATATTCTGTGACGTCACACCAAGAGATGGCAGCACTAATCTCGTTTTTTGCAATTTCACCCCTAAAAAATTAAATTAAACGCTATTATAACGGGACGTAGGACAACGATAAGTTGTTTAATAAACATAATAAAGCAAATTTTCTATTGTAACTAAATTATTTATTTATTTTAGAAAAATTTACATTTTATTTAAATAATTCATGCAACAATACTGCATATTTACTGATTTTAAAATGAAACATGAGGAAAATAAACATAAAAACTGTTCATTTTTCTTTCTTTTTATATACAAGACAAATACATAAGAGAAATATATACTTTCATACATACTACATTTACCAAGTTTGGGTGGCACGAACCTTGTCACACATTTAAACTCAACAAGCAGTCAAACATTCCCATCCTGACACACTTCTTTCTCGTCATCCACATTTATTATACTTTTCAGTCAAGCACTTTTATTCTTTCCACTCAAATCATTTACATTTCTAATACATCATCAGTCATTCCAATCAACATATTCACCGGACAAACGCTCATCTCAACCGCACACATTCTCTTTAAAACACACATAAATGTGTCATTTCCCAAGTTGGGTAGGCACACTTCATTTGCTTCGTTCACTCGAAATCATTTACACTCGCAATTAACCATCAATCATTTTAATCCACTAATTCGCAGAACGTTCACGCAAACGCACACCAACTATTTCACAAACTCATTCGCTCACAGAATCATTATCTCAAACATCAACACATTTACAAATAAAATATTCAAATACAATACAAGTTTTTGCAATTTTATATAATATAATTTTATATAATATAATAATGAAATGACTTGCCCTGTAAGAAATACAATAAATTATTAGTTACATTTTACATTACAATTGAATTTTATTTCCAAATGTTATTACAACATGATTTGACGCTTATAAGATACTTTATTTCATATTTATTGTATTGCATTTGTTACATTAATATCTTCAGTATTCTTTGCAGTTTCAAATGCATCTCTTTATTTGCTTTGTTCTAAGGACCATTAAACAACGAGTAAACCATTGTTTAATGTTTCATTTTTACGATTATGAAAGAAAATTTAATAATGAAATTGATATAATTAAAAATTTAAGTGCAACTCTAACCTGCGGGTGTTGGTTAGAAAGCCAATAGAACATGGCAAACAAACAACCAAAGGCAAAGCTATCACCCTCCCCAATTAAATATATTTTAAAATCAAAAATAATGTCACTAGTTTCATCAAAATTTCGTTGATCCCTTAATCTGTACTACTAAAGTACTAGTAAAGTAAATACGATGTGGTTTACTCCTTGCAAACTATTACCTAAGTTAAAATTAATTGTTCAGATCATATTCACATGGTCATTGGGAATTGAACCCAAGACTTCATATAATTCCAATCTCAACATTATTATCAAAGATAGAAGATTCAGTCTTTATTAAAGTATTATTTCGAGTTAAAGAATGATTCACGCAAAAGGAAAAGACTGGCAAAACTATCTTTGATAATTCACTTATCACTAAGTCTCTGGAAGGCTGCTGGAGTTGATGTCGCCTGCAGAAAGTCCCACGATGAATGTTGAAGTTGTTCAGTGTAATCCCTCGACGACTCTCGTGGTTGATGTCATGTGCAGAATATTCTTCCATGTCCTTCGAAGACTGTTTGGTTTGTTCACATTCTTCTTTGCTCAAATACCTAGGAACCACAAATCATTTATTTACATATGATAAACACTATTTGCTTATCCTGAAAATATTAAATATTTATAATTAATGAATTATTTTATACAGAAAGTATCCAACAGTTGACGGCTGGTAACCGCACACACGATAAAAATATCTATATCTATACCGATAACTCACAATGTGAGGCTGCCGCACCCTAATTGGGTGAAAGGCGTGATAGATTATGTATGTAATTAATATTATTGTATTTGTTTGACTTTGTGTCCTCGATTTATTATCTGTATTTGTATTCAATTTTTTTTCTATTTTGTTCACTATATTTAGTCAAGGTACATTTGTAATGTTGTAATATTATTCTGTAATTGGATTCTAAAACCTGTTGAATAATAATAATAAATAAATGTAATGTTTTAAGATTCAGTATTGAAATTGAAATAAAATAGTTTAAATTGGATGCATAGCTGAATGTGCTAATGACCGACTGTGATTCTGACTGTTTAGTTTTAGATCTAATTTAAATTTCCTACACAAAAATCTGCCCTGTAGTGTACTCTCCACAAACAGTTATGAGTGAATTACCTAACTGCTGGTAACTGCACACATTGTAAAACATAATATCCATACCGATGACTCGCATATGTGAGGCTGCCGTACCCAACTTGGGTAAAAGGCAAGACAAATATGTATGTATTGTAATTATAAAAAAAGAGTAAAGAAACTTACGGAAAAAATATTCACCCATGTCTTTTGAAGGCCGCTACAACTGCTTCTGCTTCCTTAGAAGATAACACGACACAAGTCCTCTATTCATATGAAATCATCGAATACCTAGAAAACACAAATATATTAGTAACATTTATCGCACAGTTCATGCTGCCACACCCATATTAAATAAGAACAATAAGTTAAACATCAATTTCACAATGTAAATGCCAATAATTCTCTTATTTAAATGACTTGTAAAATAAATTATTATATACGAGTCCCGTCTCATTGAAGCTGGCTCACACGTAAAAAAAGTCGTTTTTGTTGTACACAAGTTTAAATCAAAATCAAAATACAAGTATAATGAACTGTATCTAATATTTATTGAAAACTGCAATACATTTTACACAATCTCAAATCAAATCAACAGTCCAAACTATGGAATCGAATAAAAAAATTAATTTGAAACATCGTGTTATGCAAGGACAATCAAAGAATGATTGTAACACAGACTGTAGAATATTTGGGATTTTTTCTCTAGAAAAATATGTTTGTTTAGGACTTGTAGATACTATGCCACAACGAATTGAAACAGTTTAAAAATTAAGGTGGAATTACACAGGAGTTAAACAAAAATATTTGCTAGTTATAAACTTTATTATATAAGTTTAATTTACTTAAAATATATTAAAGTAATTTTAATTGCATGTAACTTTAAATATAAACTTAGAGAATAAAGTATACAGCTGGCAATTTTCTTTATCGTTTGCTCTAATTACTATAAATGAATTTACCCCTATGTAACTTCACCTTAATTTTTAAAACTGTTTTAATTCGTTGTGGCATAGTATCTACAAATCTTAAACATACTTTTCTGGAGAAAAAAATCCCAAATATTCTACAGTTTGTGTCACAATTCTTTGATTATTCTTGGATAGGACGATTTGATTTGAGATTGTGTGAAATTTATTGCATTTTTCAATAAATATAAGATACAGTACATTATACTTGTATTTTGATTTTTATTTAAACTTTTGTACAACAAAAAAGATTTCATTTTACATATGGGGCCATGTGTTATATGTTTCAGTTTCAAATCCACGCAGGTACACATTTCAGTTAACTGCACAAAAATCTCCCCTGAAGTGTACTCCCAACAGTCATGAGTGAGTGAGACTGGCAATCGCACACACGGTTACACATATGCCTAAACCGATGACTCACATACGTGAGGCTGTCACACTTAAATTGAGTGAATGCATTGAGTCACTTTTTGATCTGTAGTATTTATACTGATGTTCACAATGATCTGTGAGACTGCCACACTCAATTTGAGTAAAAGCAGAGTTTCAAATGGAATACGCAAAATAAAAACTTACGTGTTACGTGGTAGAGACTCAAACTGTAGAATTTCAAACCAAAGAATCTTCAAACATTGTACATGAAGTCCAAATTAATCTGTAACCATAACAAACATTTAGATTCATATAAACTGCACTAAATAACAAAAAATGTCCACTGTGGTGTGCTCTCCAGTAACAATTATAAGTGAGTTATGGCCGATAACCGCACACACACACAATATAATGTATACGGAGTGATTCATCCGTCGTCATTCTTTTATTTCATTTTTTTATAGTGCTATTGAAGTCATAGAGTAAAACTCTTCGGTTAAAATGTATTTGATATATTATCTATCTACGGACCATATTCATTTGTATACAGGTGTTCCATTTGAGCGCGATAACTTTATATTTCTTAATGGAACTCCCTATAAATATTTATTGATTTTGATAGCAAAGTAGATATTCCCTTAAAAAAAGTAATGTAGTGAAGTTTATAACTTTATAAATGAAGAAGTTATTAACGTTTTTTCGTTCAATGATAAGTAATTGAGTATGTATCATGTTACTATTATCAAAGTAATCGATGGATTATTTTATAAGACATTCGTCAAATACATTGAGCGAATAAACGTTAATAACTTTTCCATTTATAATTTTAAACAGTTTACTACATTACTTTTTTGAGGGAAATCTATTTTGCTATCAGAATTAATTAATATTAATAGGGTGTTCCATTAGGAAATATAAAGTTGCATATTATTGGTCTCAAATGGTACAGCCTGTATACAAATGAATATGGATGACCGTTGAATCACTCTGTATATCTATACCGATGACTCACATTATGTGAGACTGCCACACCCAAGCTGAGTAAAAAGCTTTCAGTTTCACATTCCTGTAGTGTACTCAGAGTGAGTTGACAGACATTAAGAGCATTGAGTGACTTTTTGATCTGTAGTATAGACTGATGTTCACAGTGACCTGTGAGGCTGCCACACTCAAGGTGAGTAAAAGTATCATGTTCCAAATGGAATACACAAAGTAAAACTTAGAAACTTACGTGTTGGACTGGTGAACGAGATGTTCCTTGTCCTAGACACAGTAGACTCCAACAGCAGAATTTCAAACCAAAGAATCTTCAAACTGTGTACATGAAGTCCAAATTAATCTGTAACAATAACAAACATTTAGATTCACTATATATACTGCACTAAATATTAAATAACGAAAAATGTCCACTGTGGTGTGCTTTCAAATAACATAATGACTAATTTGTGCAATTCTTGACAAAACTCATCAACAGTAGAGATGAACAATTTTCAAGGCGGGATAATTTCCTCAGAACCACATTTTCGCGAATTTTCTACGACAATTACATGTCTATTTCGGGCTACCATTGCAATAAGGGGGCACTAGTAGAGATAGCATAATATTTTAAAGGATTTTTAACCCAGTAACAAAATTTTCACGAATTTTCTATGATAAATAATATAACAACAAAATGCATCATATGTGCTACCTCTAAAGGAAGACAGCAGCGTAATATGGGGCCCAACAGTGGAGAAGGATTATGTTTGGCCTCAGAATCGGCTTCCCCAGGAAATTTTACCCCTGACTACAAATTTTCGCGACTTCGATTATTAACAGATAAATCATAAAGTATTTAAAAATAATGGCGGCTGAACAGATTGTAGCAGCCATTTTAATTATAAATGTCAAAATATCTACTCTATAATCCCAAATATAAAACAAGAGTACCCGTGACCTGGGAATAACTCATTGAGTGTGTGGTTCTTAATGTAGAAATGTCAGAGGAATGATGATTAAAAAATGCTTACATGATTGCTGAAGATCTGAAGATGTTGATTCCAAGTTGACTGTTGAAGTTGATGTTTCCCGAAGACTGCTGCAGATGAATGTTGAAGTTGTTGTCCAGTGAAATCTCTCGTCTTTGATGTCATGTGCAGAATATTCTTCTACGTCCTTTGAAGACTGCTGAAGTCATTGTCAAGTTGCCAGTCCACATGTTCACATATGGATATGCTCGAATACCTAGGAACCACAAATCATTTATTTACATTTGATAATTACTAAATAAATATTATTTTATACAGGAATATCTGCATAAATATTACACCTGTGGTGTACTTTTCACTAACAACTATGAGAATCTAAAATAATTATTTCATATATATTGATTCAACCTTGTAATGTTTAAACTGTAAACAGAATAATTAAATTCCAAGTTGGTTAGTAATTACATAATATTTAATAACATGGAATAAATCATGTTCAATACGAAATTTTTAGCTAAAAATGTAAATGTATATCTGAAGAATCTTACCTTTCATATTTGGGGGCAGAGCACCTCGTACTCGATTTCCAGGATGATGAAATGATAATAGGCTACAAATCTGTAACAAAAAATATTTTCGTAATTACACAACAGTTTTCCTACTTTAAAAATCTGGTAGACAACTCAACGTACTTTATAAATGTAAATAAACATTTATTCAACAGTAAAATCATGTAGATATCGGTGGATATTATTTAAAAACAGCACTAAACATCACAGTTTTAACAATGAACTGCTTCAAATGGCATCTTTTCTACTATGAATTTGAATAAATCGACAAACTTATTCCTATAAAACGTTAATGCTGCTCATTTTAATGAGTTTAAAACGATAATTTTAATACTGTTAATGCTACTAACATGATGTAATTGTTTATCTAATTTGGTATAAAAGAAACTAAATGAAATGCAATGTATAAGCAGATGCTGAAGAAATGTGCTACTTTTTATCTTCAATCATCCAGCTTTATTATTGATTTAATCGCGATACAAACATAATATCGACAGTACAAATCTCATTTTACCTGATATTTCTGAGGAGAATCACTTTACACTACATATTTTTGTATTTTAATTAGAACGTAAATATTTAACGTCAGTTCGCCATTTTGTGATCTTGCAAACAGTAAAACCAAGAGTAAAACAAGCGACATCACAATGTTTACCCTTGATGTTTACGCTTGGCGCATTCTGCGCAAGCGCACTAAACTTCACGCATATTTTTTAAAAATGAATTCATTTAGCAATATTTTATTTAGATTATTATGACTTTTGTTAAAAATATTTTGTACCAAAAAACGCAAGTTAATCAATACTTCTAAATCTTATTTCATTCCATGACTGCGTTGACGGCTGATAACCGCACACACGATGAAACATTATTTTTTATACCTAATTCGGATTGTGCTGCTGCCGTTGGGCAAAAGGCGTGATAGATTATAATTAGCTAGAGAGCCGTTATATAAAATCGTTCCTTATTTCACCACTTGCCAGAAAGGACATTTTGTGCTAATTCAAGTCTTGCCTTCAAGAAAATGTTACATTCGCGGTATTATAATTATGTATGTAATACTATTTGTGCATAAAATGGCCACTAACGCTAATTTAAACAAAATTTAAAGATACTTACAGTTGAGTCATTGTCTCGTCTCAGGAACTAGAAGATCGGGGTTGCCCAGCAGTCAGAAAAGGAGACTCTACGACTGGAAACAGCAGCCAGCAAGATGAACCGTCAATCAGAAGCGAACAAGTCTGAAAATGCAAGAAAAATTACATTCATAATAAGATTCAAACTTGCAAACTTAAAACTGTAAACTATGAGCATCGTATGAGAAGTTGTTTTGGAACGCAGCTTGCATATTTTTATAGCGGATTCACGTATTTTGATGTTATTTTATAAATATTTCCTCAGGAATTCCGCACAACTTCACAAATACAATATAAATAATAATACACATGCAAATGTCATAATAAAACGCTTACCATCAATATTAAGATGCACTAGGTTAATTAACAGCTGGAGATGATGATCAATGTAGTGATTACAACTCCAGAACTCTTGAAGATACTTCAATTCTTTGCAGCCGCCAAGAATGTAGTAAGAGACAGCAGGAGGATCAGTTCGCTTTTGAAGACATCCGGTAACCCAGTTCTACGGTTTGTGAGCTCTGGAATCCGCTCAAGCAGCATAAGAAGTTCATCAGAAGAATATCAATCTGCAGGTGGCTGAAGAACGTAAGATGTAATAGAGACAGCAGGAGGATCAATCAGCTTCTCGTCCGCTAACCCGGTTCTACGATTTGTGAGCCTTCATCAAACCTGGAACAATGTAACAATTAAATAACGAGTAATCAATAAATAAAACTAATTAATTACTTTCAATACATGGTCCTACTGAAGAAATACATCTTCTTATTGCGTCCTTACACGGTAATATGTAGGTTTCGGGTATTTACTTAGATATTGTCTTCATTCTTAAGAATAACAATGTTTACCTGTAAATATTCTCATTGTGTCATCTCATATTAAAAATCCTCATTTTCTTCAAAGATGATGGCAGAGATCCTGAATTTGTAGGTAGTTTCGAGTATTTTCTTTGAAACTGTCCCTTTTCTACACATAACAGCGTTTACCTGTAAATAAATCACTTAATTTAATACTTGAAGCGATGACCTCGGCTGGCATGAACTGATCATGGAGTCCATTAACATCAAATTAATAAGTTTACAACAACTTGTTGATCATATTGTCGCAAACCAACATTATTTTATGTTTAGGATACTCACAATTTCTTATTTATCACTTGACATTAAGCCACTGGTTATTTAAATAAAAAGAACAAACTACGAACATGCAATGGCGTCAGTTTTATTACATTTCACATTCCATTAAAAATTGCACCTCAATATGGCGTTGAAAAAATCAATAATAATTATTAATAAATCGTGAAATCAAACCGTGATTTCTGCCCTCTATTGAATAAAGTATCCTTTGGCTACGTTACAAAGTTTCCATCAAGTTTTAAACGGCATAGAGTTTAGATAGTTGTGTACTGGAAATTTCAAGTTTGCAATGTCTTTCACATGATAAAAGACGGATTTCTCAACAGCCGCTTAGATTTGAAGTGTAGAATATAACCTAATACTAGAGAATGTAATTTAGGAACGCAGCTTTGATTTTTGACAAGCGGATACGCAAATTTTGTATGAGACGAAGTTATGTGGGAGGGAAATTTAAATTATTATAAAGGTTAAACTACAAGAATACATACAAAAAATCTGTCGCAAACCAACATTATTTTATGTTTAGGATACACACAATTTCTTATTTATCACTTGAAATTAAGCCACTGGTTATTTAAATACAAAGAACAAATTACTGACCTGCTCGAATTAAGTGCGTCTTATTAAGCTCTGTACACACAAGGACTCTTTTATTATGCTTCAGAATTTTCGCCATTAAATTATCAATGGGTCTTGAAAAATCAGAATTTTTTCAGTCACTGATAGTTTCAAAAAAGTGAATTTCTTTATTCAGGATTAAGGAGCATGAAATAATCCTTGTGTGAACATGGCTTTATGACGGCGGGAAAAAACATGCCTTCTTGTTTCTTTCGAATAATTACTGAGCAATTTAATGGCATTTAGGAAAAGTTGCTTATTTATGACCCTGGGCCAAATTTCCCTTAAAATATTATATTTTGTGTTAAATCAACAGTTCTAAAATAAGGTTAATTCTTCTACAAAATTGTTTTACAAATATAATAATAAATACATATCGCTACCATTTACCATTCACGAGATAAAACTCACTAAATAATATATTTACCTCTTTAATAAATGCTTCTACTTTTCCCAACGATTACATTACCATCATTAGCTACATTACTTCACCATTTTAAAACTTTAATCAAAAACATTTATTATAGACTAACATTTATGAAAGCTGATTATAAGAATCCCTAAATCTGATTCTTCTAAAAGTAAAAATAAATAAATTGTATTAGTGTTAATAGCATATAAATAAAAAGTATTTGTATTACCTTACAAAGTTTTCAGTCATTTCTTTGACAGCTCTGGATCTCTTCAAGATAACTATAATGCCTAGTGCACACGGAGAAACTTTTGTGAAGTGCAACTAACTTCTTATTTGTCAAATCGTCAAATGTGACATGTTGATCATAAACATATTTATTGTTAAAATAAAAAATCTCCCTTTTCTGGAAACTTTTTTCAGGAAACTTTGTGAAAAGTTTCCCCGTGTGCACTAGGCATAACAGATTCATAATTCAAATCCTCTTAAGAAATGTAGTACCTACTTGCAACGCAAAAACTAAATATAAGCAATGCTATTTTATTGTTATAATAATTTTACTTTTTAAAAATATAAAAGTTGTAAATTATTTTAATATAATTTAAAAGAAATTGTATACAAATACGCTGTACATTCGTATTTGTTTATGGTAACGATTCGCGATTCACAGTAAATAAATATCGTTGATTATCTACAATATTGTACCTAAGTCTATTCTATTCTATTGTATTAATTGATTTATTTGTAATAGAGACACGTCATGTAAAAATGCATTTGATTGTTTGCTGTGGATTCATATGGATGGCCGAGAAGTAAACCTGTTGTTCTCTTTATTTGTAGATGTTGTTGTTGATGAGTTGTTTAAGTTCTCTTCTGTAACTGCTGCTGATTTTTCAATCTGGTTTAATATTTTCTCTCTGCTTTTGATAAATTCCTCGAATCTTCTGTTGATATCTTGTTCTGATCGAGAGGAAACTGCTACTGTTGGTTCTTCCTCTAAATTTTCTTCATCTACTTCCTATTGAATACACGTATTATAAACTATATTTGTATTGTTTACAATGAAATACCTTTATTTCTGAGAACGTAACTGGTTGTGTACGATATCTGCTGGATTTTCCTCGACGTTTTTTGGGAACAACTCTTCTATGAAGTAGCGACATGGGTTCTGGATAAATTGTATCCATTGTTGTATTTCCTAAAGATGTAAACAATTATAATTTAATAACAAACACATTTCTTTTCTCAAAGGTCGTTCACCTTATAACGCAATTTAATAGCGAAAATTTTGTGACGGATTTATATATTAACAAACTAAAAATAAAAATGTAATTGGCCAAAACAGGTATCAAGGCGATATGAAAATGATTCTATATAGGGCATGACTCATTTTGTTTTTAAACTATAATTTGATTGAATAATAAAGTAATTAATATAAAGAAGTGCAATGTATAACGATGCCGCAATCAAGTCTATTGTTTTGACAGATAAAAATCGTACAGAGAAAATTGGCAAAGTAATAAAGAATATTTTTACCTGGTTGCGTCGTATTGCAGCAAGAGACTGTAGAACGTATATGCATATTTAATTATTTAACTACAATTAAACAAATCACTGAATATTGAAGTGTTTTTACCAGAAACTAGAAATTGTTTCACCTCTGATTCTCAACTGCAGTGAATTGAGATTTTCTAAGTATTTTATCTAAATTTAAACTCTAGAATGTAAGCATGACGACATCAAGAAGTCGGCAGCCTGCTGGACGTTGAATAAAAATAAATTTCATGTGTACTTACCCGCCAAACGTATTATGTTCCTGAAATCGCATATCAAACGGTTGATTCTGATGCAGTCACATTTATTGATCACGTAAATAAATGTAAAAAGTAACACATAACAAAAATAATGACAGATTCTCGGTTGTGTAAACCAAGTCAGTGGGTAAGACGAACAACACTGAGGTCTACAACATGAAATGAGGATGAAACGAGGACTAGTGAAGAAGGAAACGGAAATTGAGATTACTGGTTGTTGTTGGGGTTGTAAGTCCATGTGTCCGGGCTGTGCGGTGTCCAGATTGAGCTGAACGAGCTGAACGGGTCGAAGCCTTGCATTCTCTACAAAATAAACCACATCAAACTCCACTCACACTCAACTTCATTCAATCAGAGTTACGGCTCTACACTGCTTACTACCATTATATCAATTTTACCTTTAGATTTCAATATAATCATTCAGTAAATACATTCTGTACCTGACTGGATTTAAATCTTAGTATCAGAACCTCACCTCGTGAGTTAGGTACACACTCAGCTATCCTACTTTCCACTATTTATATTCATTCATTAGCAAATAACAATCTTTAAGCCATGTTCATATATGGATTCTTTATTATTTCAAGTGCCTGAATCCTGGAAAAAAATTAATTAATTGTTTTGAAACTATTCTTTTCCAAGACTCATTGTAGATTCAATTTAGCGCCGCCGCTATTTGACAGGCAATTCTCAGTAGAATTATTTATCTCAAAATTCAGTAGCATGAAAGAATCTATGTATAATACAGCAAGTGTAGAGCCCAATACTGACTTAACAATTATCATTCTTACGCTTTCAGAGTCGTCCCTATTGCCGAAGCCAGGGGGCGATCTAATAGGAAGATTGCTTGTCTCCAGCAGAGGTTCGTTGGGAACGAGTGGGGTCCAGGGTGACACGCCCCACATTGGAGAGACTGATGTTGTGTTGCCCCACAGATAATCACTGCTGGCTAGAGACTGTTGCGGCCGATTCTCACCCACGGGGGCACACAGCGGTTCCCACACGCTGCCGTGGTTCCAGTTTTCTAAAACATAACAAATATATTCATCAAAATCATACTAAATATAAACTTACACAACATAGCCAGATTTCCGTGATTCAAGTCTCTTGTGATTGTAAAACACCTTTCAGTTAAATCGCACTCGGGCACTTCAAGCTGACCACTTCATCGTCTTAACTGTAGTTCTGGTTGCAAAATAATCTATTCGCTACTATTTTGAATTTAAAGAGTCGTTGCACGGATTGAGATTCTGACTGCTTGAAGTGGTTGGATTCCATTATAATAACATCTACCATTCTATAATTGGAAGTAAATCCACTATGTGACTGTCAATTCACATCCAGTAACGTAATCATCGTAGGAAAATGCACAAAACTGCATTAATATCCACGGCTGATAAACGCACACACGGTCAAATATTAGGTATAATATTACATGACGTTGAGCGAGAAGTAAAATGAACATTTTTAGTACCACGAGTATAAATTGTTCTTAATATTGAAATTAAATTTTCTGTAATTGTTATTACTTATTCAGTATTCTGTTCTGTTGAACAGAGGATTTAAAGGCTCCGTGTCATAGAAATAGAAAATTAGTAATCGATTACATCTAAGCGTTCTTAATCTTACCATGGAAGGGGCTCAAGGAAGGAACTTCCTGTACAGGCTCCTTGGGCTGGAACAAGCCCCCGTTGTCGCCCCAGATCTCGGGCCCATCAAAGTACGGACTGGGCTCAACAGCAAACGGTTCCGACTCCGTGAAGAAGCTGTTGGACAGCTGTAGCGGTTTCACATTACTATGATACGCCTTCGTGTCGGTCCACTCGGCCTTCTTGGAGCCAATGGGGCCCAACTCAGCACTGGATTTGATCTCCTTCTGCTTTTGCGTCGGCTCGACGTACAGCGTAGGTTTGATGGGTTGCTGAATGCACCTCGGGTTCTGTGTGAACAGAGACTGCTGCGCTGCTTCACTTCTAGCGACGACGTCGCTGAAAGTGGCTCGGTTTTCGCCCCAGACGCCCACCGGGGGCACCGGCGGGGACACTCGGATGTTTGAGCTAGCGTGGCTTGAAGATAAGTCAATGTGTGCGTTCTTGTTTGTACTTTTGTCAGCTCGTCTCTTCTGTGATGATTTATCTTTGCGCTCTCGCTGGTTGGATTTGTTGTTTTTGGTTCTGATTTCTTGTACTGCGCTCTTGGGTGATTCTTGTTTTTCTTCTTTGAGTGGTTTGCACTCTCGCGGTTTCCACTGTTTGTTGTTTTCTTTCTCGAATTCTTCGTCTTCGCCGTCGCCTTCGTAGTCGCGGAAGTCGCTCGTGTCGGGGGATTTATTCTTTTTTGGTAAAGAATTTGTCTTCTTTGATTTGTCTTTTGGTTGGTTATCTGTGAATTTTTCTAGCTCCTCGTTGTTGCTGCTTTCTGTGGTCGTAGACGAGGTTTCTTCTTCCGAGCACGGAAGATCGGGGACTTTGGTTTTTTTGTTTGGTTTCTTTTTTGGTTCTACTTTAACTGGACTTACTTTCTTTTCAGTTTTTGTTACTGTAGGAGATTTTTTACCCTCAGGAATTTCTGGCTGTAAGTTTTTAGGTTTATTATTATTACTTGGTGGAGTTCTATTTAAAATATTGCTCCATGATTTTTGCTCTGTTACGTTACTTTCTAAACTGTTCTTTTTGTTTAACTTCTTTTTAGTTACTTTGATTTTGTCATCAAATTTAAATATATCTTTATTTTGTTCCGGACTCCAGCCGGATTTGCTGATTTGATAGACCGGATCTTTGTCTTTCTTTTGCGATGAAATTGAGTTAGCAATTCCATCGTTCCAATCATTTTCTAATTCGGATTTATTGGATCGAATTTCATTGCGCGTTTCTGTGCCTATTAATCTTAAATCAAGCGGCTGAGTGTCGACATCATCTCTGATAGTTAAAGAACTTCTTAAAATTCTGTCTGACTCAATAAAACAAACTGATACAACGATAAATAATGAAAAAACCATTAAACTAACAAACGCGTAATATAAAAGTGGCTCCCAGGTTGGGCGAGCTAGCACGCTAGCGCACGGAGCCAAAAAATACGGCGGAACCGTTGTAATTAAAGTATAATTAACTGGTAGGTTTAAACTAGTATGTAAAATTAAAGTACGATGAATTTTAGATAAAGTAAAATCTGGAGTAAATGCAATATCGATCTTTCTTGTCGCGTTTGGTGCTAACTCAAACGGCAAGCAATTTAAAACTTTAAATCCATGTCCTTCACATGGAAATGAATTAATATAGAAAGCATTAACTGTCACTGTGATATCTCCAGTATTTCTGGCAGTAAACGAGCGTTTAACTGTCAAATTCGGAGCAGGATTCTTCCTATTCTTTTCTTTCTCACAATCACGTAAATGTTTTTCCGTCAACTCGAACAGCAGCGGTAATACCGAGCCCGGTTTTCGGTTTCCGAACTTGAAACTCGGATGCGCGCCTTGGCCGGTCAGTCTGACCACTTCCATGATTGTGAGATTATTTCTGATATACATTAATGCGGATTTTAGACTTATAACTGTTGCTTTAAATCCGATGGTAATGTGTACTGACTCTCGCGCTGGTATTGTGATTGGAACTGTTTTGTGATGAACATAAACATCGTGATTCATAATGAACTCGGTACGGTTTAAGTTGTGCGTCTCGTGAAAGAAAAATGCTTCCGAATCTTGCGAGTCTTCTAAATTGGGTAAAAAAGCAGACGGCAAACTCTTGAATAAGTTTTTGGCTTGCGGATAAGCCCAATCCATGACTAATTGTAATGTCAGAACAGCGTTGGAAGGGTTTCTAATTGTGACATTTTTGTATGAAATGTTTCCTATTTGGGTTAAAGGAAACATTAAAACGCTTTTGTTGGCTGAAGATTGCCCGACGACTAATTTCGGCCAGCTCATTTTGACTCTAGTGTGAAAAAAATGTCCCTTCACTTCTGTTGTGTCTAACCGAAGAGTCAGATTCTGCCATTTTTTGCCCGCTGTTGTTATATTTAAGTAACGGCCGTAGAAAATATTTAATAAGTTTAAATCTAGATCACAAGTTGCAGAAGGAAGGGAGAAACTTTTCAGCCACTGTGCACCAACTACAACAAAATATAATTAATAATCGAAGATTGATTTCTCGACTGGATGTTAATTCAAAAAGAAGATTTCTGGAGAAGCAGAAGAGAATTTAAGTACTCTCACAGTTGGTTGATGAGTGTGAATTTTATCCTCTTTTGACGTTAGATTTCTGTAGTATTCTTTAATTTTTAATAACCAATTATCACTCTAATGAAAACTAATTTGCAGTCGAAAAGTTGGTATTTTATTGGATTTCAATAAATTGACTGCTTCTCCAATAATTTTCTTTTATAATTAACAAAAGTGTTTTAATAGTTTACAAAAAAAAGTGAAATCTTACTTGAAGAATTTAAAGATAACCCAGTATAGCAATGATTTTTGCATCCTAAAACTGGATCCAGGAATAAATGTCCTATGATTTTAGCAGAACGCGAAGTAATATGAATCGAATGAGAACTGCTGAGTCTAGGATCTGGCGGAATACTTATTATACTCTCAATCACCATCGGATCCACAAAAGTTGAGTGAATTCTCAAAGGATGTGTGCAGATTTTGCCCTACAATATATTTTTATTAATCTCAAAAATGTTTAAAATAAATTTAAACTTACAGGAAAGCATTCGTCAAAGACAAGTCTGTCGGGTCCGATTTCTAGTTTCCCGTGTGCGACTTTAAATTTAATCGGTACCATAATTTTTTCAAACTGGGTCTGAACAAAAGTTTGGACCAACACTTGTCCTTCTGATCTTGTTGTATGTACATTTACACGGAACACTCCATACTCTCCTGGCTTTAAAAATGTCTGAAATAGTAAAATAAACTATTACATTATTTAGAATTATGATTATTAAAATTTATGTGCTTTAAACCGCACACACGGTCAATATACATCTATACCGATGACAAATCGGGTAAAAGGCGTGAAACATTGAAATGTTAAATTTATTTTAGTCTTGATTTTAGTCAAAATTCTAATTCTATTTCATTAACAAAAATTAAACCATTTTATCGAGAGAAAAAGTGAATAAACTTACGCATTTAGTCATATTAGAAGGCGGAAAATGAATATCATTGTTGTGGTTTTCCGTAGCACAACCAATAAGATGAATCGAGCCAGAATGAATGCTAGTTCCAATGTTAATTAATTTAATGTCAACTGGATTGTTGTTTAATAATATAAAGTGTGATTCTTTTGTGCCTTCACTGCCAACAAGCCCTAGATCCAAGGTACTGTCAGATTTTTGTCCTGGTAACATCTACAAATGACAAAACATTATAATATTTTATTTAATAATGAGTGAAAAGTACAAACCAGTGTTAATCTGCCGTTATAACTAAGTAATGGCACTTCTACGTTGGAGATATTAGTATGAACAACTAAAAACGTTTTTAATTTCAAATCTGAGGACGCAGCTTCAGACTTTAGAGTTAATTCGAATAGTACAGCGGTTTCACTCGGCTGCAGTATACAAGGTTTGAACTTTTTTATCTGAAAAATACAACTTTTAATAAATGCACCCAAAAACGTATTTACAACGGGGTGAGAATAAACGCTGATCTGCGAAGAAATGCACCCGCTGAACTACATTTCACTAAACTAAATAAAGAAACCAACATCCTTCTTAAGTCTAACATTTGATTCTTATTTACGTGCATCTGTGCATTTCTTCGCAGATCAGTGCGTTTTATTCTTTCCTTTTACACGTACAGAAAAATACATCTGTGCCTCTTTGGGAAGAGAAATGTTAGTAATAGCTAACGGGTACTCGTATTTATTGATAATTGTGAAATTCCGGTTTTCAACAGAACCTTTGTCAGTTAGAAACTTCGTAATGGAAGCGTTGTAGTGCAGCCCGCCTTCAAACACCGTCACCCAGTACGGGATCTCTATCTCGCTCTTGCCTTGCTTGTGTTTCACGGTTATTTTTCCGAAAAAATCTTTCGTTTGGAATACGCCTTTCCCTACAACACATAACAATCATTAAACCTCATTCACATAAACATTTAGTTTCAAGGTTTACAATTTAAGTTTCAGAAACATAACATTCTCATAAAGCAACATTCACATATGCATTTAGTTTTAAGGTTTACATTTACGTTTAAGAATGTTTAAACAAATGTAAATATATGAGCATCTACACTTTTCACTTTCTAGCACTGAAGTTTGAATCCTCCAAACTTTAAGTTTATGTTTACCACTTACTAAAGCTATTATAAAAGTAAACATTCACATTAAATTATTATGTGGGAACTTAAAATAGCTTTAGTAAGAGGTAAACATAAACTTAAAGTTTAGTGTTAGATAGTACGGATGCTCGTATAGTTATATGAATTTAAACATTCTTAAACGTAAACATAAATGTAAACCTTAAAATGAAATAAACCGCAAACATTATAAGATATATAATGATTCCAAGGATGATTCACTACTTAGTGCATATATTTTAATGGCATATAGTGCTCAATTCACGGAATTGAACGAATTTTTTCAAAATTCGCAATATTATTTCCAGGTTTGTTAATCAACAGTTTTGGGCTACTGTTTCTAAATGGAATTTCATAAATTTACCATTCTTGTCATTACACAATTAATTAAAATTTTGCTCCATTCATATTTAATCAGATATACAATCAACAATCCAGTGGTTATAAAAACGTACTTCTTGCAAAAACTGCCCTTTTTACGAATTTTAATAAAATTATTTTTGTTTCATACTCAGTAAGTTGAGTAGGTACTATATGCACGAGGTTGCTATATCCAAGTTGGTAGATATAGTAAAATAAATAATGTTTACCAGTGATGAAAGTGAAAAGCGTGATTGAATGAATGTCTACTTACAATCTAAGTACAATGTGGCGATCCCGACTGGCTCCTTCGACTCAGGAAGAACTTTAAGCGGTTGAAACTCAACCCGGATGGCTTTGGTATTCGTGGTAACACTCTGTATACGGATTGGTTTCTTTAAAGTGTTGAAAACTAAGAGTTTAATTTCTTTGGGCTTGTCCAGTGTGCCTCCGACCCCGAAGTCAACGGTTCCTTGTGGGGTGTGAAGGCCGCATTGCGCTGACACTTCTACTTCTAAAGGAACCACTAACACGTCTTTAATTCCGTTCACTTTTATCCTAAAATCACAGACAACCTGTATAACATGCTATTTATATTTTATAAATAATTTGTTCAAGTTAATGCCCTGTTTACACATGGATTCTTTGAAGATTCTCTCATGCTTCTGATCCTGGAAAACAATAAATTCACTGTTTTCAAACTGTCAATGTATTAGAAATTATTTTCCAGGACTCATTGAAGACTACTTGACAGGCAATTCTCATCATTAAAAAATACTCAAAGAATCCTTGTGGTACCACAAGACGACAATCTTCAATTACCTAATTAAATAATAAAACAGTCCATTTTCAACTATATTTTTACCATTAAGAACAATGAAAGGAAAATTTAATTGTGGAATAAAGCAATACAAAAATATCTCTAATAATAACGGCAGATACGGTATATGAAACCTATACCGATTACACACAATCTGTGATGCTGCCACATCCAAATTTGGTGAAAGGCGTTATAGATATGTATGAATTAATTAAATCATTATCGTATTAAATAATACAGACAGTACCATTGAAATTCTGACACAATAAAAATAAATAATGTGGTTCTCCATAAAGTTGCTGAAGCTAAATAATTATTTGTCACTACTCATTATGTTGAGTACTACACGTACCTACTTCAATTAATTAAGTGCTAATTAAACACTAGTTCATTATTTTTAGTGGTTGTAGTACAATATTGTCAAGCAAACATTCTGTGTCAAAATAAAAAATTTCTATTACCATGCAATAATTGAGATATTTTATATCTGTCATCTATATTTTAAAGACACTCATTTCGATACGGATTTTCATTTCCATACAGATCTAAATTAATCTGCTTCTAAATCGATTAATTTAAATACAGATTATGCTACACACAAGTAAATATCAGGCAAATTAATAGTTTTTTAAAAATTAAAGCATGGGAGTAGAAAAAATGTGTATGCAACTCGTGTATAATGTCTATTAATATACCCGTATGATTTACAACACTCGCCATGGCTCGCGTAATAATAGCTACCATTATAAACTCGTTGCATATTACTCATACTCTTAAGTTAGATTCAGACCTACCCAATTAGCAGTATAAATGGCTAATTCAACCAATCAACTGAACGTTCGCACTTGTAATTGGAATTTTGTGGAAGCGCTGGTTGGTTAATTTAACACTTATACTTATAATTGGGTAGGTCTGAATCTAGCTTTATATATATTTTTTAAATATATATGATTCTGACCTGACATATGCCGTGTAGTTACTCTCAGTTCTCGCATTGAACCTGACTCTAATAATGGGTTTAGTTTGAAAAGGAGGAATTTCCCACATGCCTTTAGGTCCTTCAAGTTCTCCCGTAGGAAGTTCTAAATGAAATTCACCACCGCTACTGTAAACCTCTACAATCTGAAAAACATCGAGTCAATTTCCACTTGATTTATTGTTTAAATATTATCAATACCTGTATTGGTTCTGTGTGGGGATTGTGCATATAAATTAATGGGGAAAAAGATGCGTTTAAAGGAACCCGAATATCGACTATTGGCCGCAATCGATACGGACTGGCTACGCTTGCCCCGCGAACCTAAAACAAAAATATTCATTACTCAAAATGTAATCAATATTTATATTAATCTAGCAATAACTTTAAGTAAATATTAAATATGCATCAATGTTAAATATTTGAGCAACTAAAGGATAAATATCATAATCTCATAATCAATGTTTGTGTTTTCTTTTAGCAAATGATTCTCACTTGATATTTGTAACTCCCTTCTGTAGTGTGTATAAATAAATTGCTTTCGATTTCTGCTTCTTCTCTACCGAGAAAAACAACGTTAAATGTTGTATTTCCCAGCGGTGGAATTTTCTGAAATTCATATATCGGTTTATAATAAGAACTCATAGTTTATTTGTTCTTGTTACCTTATCTTCAAAAAAAGAACTGTGAAAATGAACGGTGTTCCCCGAAATAGATGTCATATCGATACTTTTATTACTATTTATATTAAATAGAGTTACTTTTTCGAGATGAGGAACACCCAATGGTCTAAAAGAAAAAAAATGTTGAAAAGGAGAAATAGATATTTTAGGAATATCCAACCTTTCTTTGAAGTCCAAGAATTCTGGTTCAAATCTTAAAAATGAATTGAATCGTGCATCATGTAATTTTGTATTTCTGAAAAGTTTATGTCATAAGTTGTTATTTATAATGCTCTATTTTAACGTTGATAAATTATCTATTGTGGTTTATGCATTTCCGCAAAATATTATAAAAAACAGTCTACTTATAAATGAGGAAAAAATTCCAAGATAATGAATATACTTTAATATTACATGCAATAAATGATAATATACTTAACAATGTTATAAAAAACCATGATAATAATAATTAGAATAAATTGTTAAATTACGTAATGTATATTATTTAAATAATGATGATTATTAACCTGTCATCATTAGAGTTTCTTATTTGCTAATGATTGCATCAAAATTTAGTACCATGATGTTTGTTTATAAACAGAATAATTTCAAAAATGTGAAACTCATTCTTCTACAGGGAATCATGCAGTTTGGGGCAACATTAAACGGGTTACAGTGAAAAACCATGCAACTACCTTATTCCTGGTGCAAATTCCTGTAAAAATCATAAATAAATGTATTAATTTAAAAATAAATTATGCTATTGATTAAACATACCTTGTGCATTGTTGAAATATCATCCACAAGATATCTGACCTCATTATTATTCTGAATGAAACCTAGAAAATAACAATAATGCATCAGATTACTTGCAGAATAAGCAGTTTATATAGTTGTATCGTTAGATAATTAAAAATAACATAATCAAATGGAGCAAAGTGTTAAATATGTAAAATGTTTTACCATGAGCGGTGTCACGCACTGAAATCTGTGTCCGAACAAACACTTCCATTAACGTAAACAACACTGCTAAATACCATATCGTACATTTAACCATTTTGTCATTTATATATTCACTATTAACCATTTGCACTTTGCAAATCACAAATCGCAGCCATAACATAAAAAGCTGCGTTATCTCACAGATGGTTTTGTCACTACGACAGACGACAGAGCCATCATCATCTGTCACTGCCTTCATACCGAAACATCCAAACTGTTCCCGCCAACATTCAAATTGTATTAATTACTACATAATTCAACTACATTTTAAATGCATAATTATTATACAATCATTTCATTAATTTACTATATACAGAAAAAATCATTCAATGATATTTTACAGTTATTAGGAAAAAAACAATGACGTTTCATGAAACCTTGACTTTCTACTAGCTTCACTCATATATGGCCCGGCCAATTTGACATGGTTTGTGAATTTGACAATTACAACTTTTAAATAAGAAAACGTTACAATGATCCTTTAATTTGACTATATTCTTTTAATATAAGGACCAAAATGAATGATAATAAAAATACAAACGATGGAGCGGGCGGTAGTATGTTTGCAGGCGAGCATTCTGTGTTTGTACAAAATAACGAGCAACAAGACGATGAAGAAGAATTAGAAGACCAGAAACGAAGACAGGAAGAAGTAATTCACTTCATAAACTAAAAAACCATTAGCTCATTATCTTATTTTCACAGTTACAAAACCTTATTGCAAATGCATTTGACGAATTTGAATACGAAGATGAAAACAGTAGAGTCAACAGTAGTTTCGAATCTACAAACAGTTCTAAATACAGAACCAATACTTCTAATATACAAGGATCTGGCGATAATTTTACATTTACAGACAAAAATTACAAGAATACTAGCTTAAATGGAGTTGAACAATTACAAGTTTTATATCAGATTAGAGTTCAAGAGACCCAGAAGCTGACAAAGGATATGGATGCCCTCAAAGAACAGTTCAAAGCAGACAAAGATCAAATGTGTAGGAAGATGTTGTTGCTAGAAGCTGACAACAATCGAATCAATATTACTCTTACACAATCACAACATTTATTAGGTAAATTATATTAATTTTACATTCATAGTTTCACTGTAAGTTTCTTTTTAGTGGAAAAAGCTGAGACAATAGAAAAACAATCCAAAGAAATAGAAAAACTAAAAGAGTTTGTTGAAAATTTACAGAGCTCCAATGAAAAGGTACACTTTCACAGCAAATCATGTAATCAATAATTCGATTAATTTTTCAGTTTGAAGAAGAAGTCCTGTTCTGGAAATCGAACTCAAACGAAATAGAACAAAAGTTGCATTTAATGGAGATAGGATTGAACAAAAACATTTCTGAAAAGCAAATTCGTGGTCATTACGAACAAGAAATTAGCAAACTGCAAGAAATTTTACAGCTAACAAACACGAAATTAGAAAAAACCGAACAAGAAGTGCATGACTTACAAAATCATATACAAGAAGTTGAACATGACAAAGAGGTTGCACTTGGTGAAAAAGCTAGAGTTATCAACACAATTACAAAAAATTTAGAAGATTCACAGGCTCAGTGCTTTTCTTTAATGAATAAACTCACTTCTTTACAGCAAGATAAAACTACATTAGAAAACGAATTATTTTCAAAATCAACAAAAGTAAGTAAATATTTAGGTAGCAAAAACTTGAATAAACAAATACTCTTTTAGCAAAATACAACTGTTAAAAGAAGTTCTAATCAAAATTACGAAGAAATAATTGTAACATTAAGAGACGAATTGCGTAGATGTTTAGAAGAACAAAATAAGAAACGGCAAGAAATTAATCAGTTGGAAAAACTGGTAGAAACTTTAAGACAAAATGAATTTAAATTACAACAGGAATTAAATAATAAACAGGTAAATATATTTGTAAATAATTATGTATGGTTTCTTACCTTGTTTATGTGCAGTCAAAAGATTCAGAAAATGGACAACTGAAACAAGAAAATAATAAAATGAGTCAAGAAATTTTGAACTTACAACAAAAAATAAAAGAATTACAAGACAAAATCAATAAAAAATCAGACGGAAACAACAGTATGAATTCATCACGAAGCAGGTAACTAAATAAATATATCTATTTTTAACTTACTAATTTATTTTTGCATAGTATAAGTTCTGAAAGAAATCGAGAAAAACGTGAAGAATATAAGAAACTGAAGGAAGAATTATCTAAAGTAGAAAAACAAATCCACGAATCGTTAAATTTAAAAGACCGTTACATAAATTGCGAACAACAATGTCTAACTTTACAAGAACAAGTCGCAGATTTAAATTCCAAGTTGTCTGAATCCCAATTAACAATTACTACTTTAAAAGAAAAGCTAGCTTTAACAGAAGAACGTGATAATTTAATTGAATCTCTAAAGAAGAAAGCAGAAATGTTTGAAGAATACATGGCGAATAAACCAGAACCAGTAACAACACAAAATACTTCAGTGAACACTTCCAACTATGAAACTGAAAGAAATAACTGCGCAACACAAACAGATGAAGCAACAGATCAACAAATGAATGTCTACATGAAACAATTGATTGAACTAGAAAGAATACTTGACAATCAAACGAAACAAATGAGGATATTGTATGAGGAAAATAAGGCACTGAAAGAGAAGATTATCTTTGATAGGAAATCTCTAAATGAGTTATCTTCAATCTGGTCCCAGGAAACCAAAAGATTAAATCAATGCTTAGAATTAACAAAAGGGCAAAATGAAGAATTAATAAAAAATATTGATGTATTAAAAAAAGAAAATACACAAAAACAATTACTATGCGACATATTAAACTCAAAAATAGAACAAGCTAAAGAGTATATCAACTTAATGGAGGTAAATTTACAGAGTATTGTTTGTAAACTGTAAGAGTATTGAATGGTTTTTTTTTATTAATAGAAACGATATGTATTTATGTGTGTAGGTTACAAGTACGAGGCACAACAAACATGTGACGGTTGAACATGAGCAAGTCAAAGCGAAATTCCAAGGTTTATTAGGAATTATTGAAGCTCGATTAACTAGATGCGTCGATGTCACTAAGTCTAATTTATATTAATGTATTTTTCTATGCGTAATAAATTTTATTAATAAAAATAGTGTCGTTTTCTTGCGCTAAATAATAAAAACGTTGCATATAAAAAATTTAATGGAACATTTTTAACAAACCATTTAACTCATTGACAATTTAATTAATAAATATGGGTCCCAAATAACTTACGTTTCTTCAACAGTCCTCGCCATCAAAAACCAAATCTGAAAAAAACTGTTTATTGGCACAAAGCTATACAAATCTTTAACAAATTAAAATTTAAAAAGAATTTAGAATGAATCACGGTTCTGACCTAGAGTAGAGAGTTAACAAACACCGCGAGCTACTGTTGCTTGCAGTTCTTCTGTTTGGCTTCGGGTGAATCAGAATCTTCCTCCTCGTCCTCTTCGTCGTCTTCTTCCTCCTCCTCCTCCTCGTAGTCTTCGTCCTCGAGGCCCTCGCCGGTGAAGAAGAGCACCGCGCGCGGCACTATCCGCTCCCGGATGTAGTGCCCGATCTCAAAGTCGCTGGTCAACAGCGCCTTTGTTTCTTCATCTACTTCCGCCACATCATCTGGAACTGAACATTCACACTTGCTATAGGATGCTACAATATTCTAAATTATCAAATCTATTCACTCATGTAAGTTTATAAAGACTGACATGACGATATTCTTCAAATACCTAACAGCGCTGATAATGCATTACTGAAATCAATCAATGTTGTTCATTTTAAAATATTTTTAACCTTAGGTTCATTCACAGCTTCGAAAATAAAACACGTATTGTACGCAATTATAACTATTTTTTAAAATGAATTCTACATTTAAGTATATACAATTTATTTGATATTCTGATATCACAAAGAGACAGATGTAACAATTTTTTCCACGGCCAGTTTCCATACAGTTACCTTGCTACGAAAATAAACAATATACATCCGTTCAACTCGTTCGATATGTTGTCGAACAGTTTCAATTTTTGATTCACCTTTTAGTAGGTGTGTGTTTCTTTCTGACATTTGATAATTTTTTCCTGTCATTAAGAATTTTGTGAAAAATAATGTACACAACTCGAAGGAAAGTGTCTATCGAATGTTCGTGAGATTTCCAAACTTGACATCCCATCTCTCTGATTGACAGATACTTATGTTTATGCTACGTTTAAGTTAGATTCAGACCTACTCAATTATATGTATAAGTGGCTAATATAACCAACCTGCGCTCAACGTCCACACTTGTACGTTGTAAATTTGTAATTGAAATTGGAATTTTCATTTAACGCTAGTTGATTAATTTAGTACTACTTATAATTGGGTAGGTCTGAATCTAACTTAAACGTTTATGACTTATGTTTATTTTTATTTAAAGCTGCTATGAACACTTCCATACAAATTTTGGTGGTACTTTCAAAACAACGTAAGGAATCGATTATATCAAACAAAATTTAATCGTACGCATTAATAAAGTAAGAATCTTGAATAATAAAATTCAAAAATTAACTCTTATTTTCTCTAAATGTTGTTGCAACAATGTATTGTATAATGCTTTGTGATGACTTGAATTGACGAAATTCCTTGTTACATTATCATGATTCTCACCTGTCGGCGGTGCAAAGAAGTTGAAGAACGAGTCGTTCTGCACGGTCTTGGTGATGGTCCTGACCAGCCCTCTGGACTTGTGTTTCTGCTTCTTCTTGACAGTCTTCAACGTAACATTTTTGCCTTTTTTCCAGTCGATTGTGCAGCCCTTGCACTTGTAGATCTCGGGGCCCTCGAAGCTGAAAGGGTCGTCTGTTTCGGGTACGCACTTCATGAGGTACTCTTTGGTTAGAACTGAATTTGAGAAATAGTCGTTCGGGGAGAAATGGAATTCAAGTGCGAAACCCTATAACAAATATTACTGTAGATTCATAATAATAGCTACAGAGCCGTAATATAAAATCGTATCTTGCCTTCAAGAAAAACAAGTGTTTTAACATGATGTACTAAGTGACTTATTTTATTACTTCTGTTACTTGATGTACAAAATAAGAGGCATACAAAGAAATTATTAAGCAACACACCAAAAAAATTTACCGGCTGTACCAGAAGCTTGCGCATAATATCGGGGGATGCCATGTGACGTTTAATTTTTTTTTATATAAATGTCACCATGACGTTCCTCAATTTGCGCACTTCAAGGCATGTACAACCGGTACACCAAGTAACAGAAGTAAAAAAATAAGTCACTTAATATATGTTAAAAGATTTGTTTAAAATAGCGCCCTGTTTGAAATACTCCGGATGCAAATTTTATATTTACATTTTCTTGAAGGCAAGACTTGAAAGTTATTTCTGGCAAGTGCAGGCACGATTCTGTAATTTAATGAAATAAATATCTTACCATGGGGTTGTCGAGGAAGAAGACCTGAATGTCTATTAAATGTTTAACAATAGGTTCATCATGCTCTTGCAGCATTTCTGATAAAATTCCAACGTTTTTGAAAATAGTAAGCCAGAACTCAGGAATGCCAGCAACGTTCTCATCTTTTTTCTCATTCCTAATGTAAACAAATGTAAATAAAAATAGACACATTCTGTAAACAAAACTTACTCTTCCTCTTTCTTATTACTGTCGACTTCTTCAATTTTAGCTTTGTTTTTCAGGTCACCGCTCAGATCTTCCTCATCAGAGGCCCAATCGCATTCTTCTTCATTTGGTTCATAAATTCCGCTAACAATTTTTCCACGCTGTCAAAAATTTAATTTTAAAAATATTGAATCAAAATAAAATACATCAGTCTGCCTGTACAGTCAAGGACATCGTTTGACCAATCAAACCAGTGAAAGCAGAAAACTGACTTGCCGCAGTTTGATATTTTGCAGTCGTTCTCAGCTGATTACATGGTTTGATTGGTTTTGACTGTACAGACAGAATGACATGCCCGGGATCTATAATATTACCTTTTCATAAATAGGAGAGTACAATTTGTGGTATTTGCATTCCAGCTGATGCACTTCCTCGAAGAATTTAGCTTCAATGTGCGTAGCTTCCAGTTGTAATTTTTTTAAGGATTTGATTCTTCGTTTGACGGGAGCTGGTAATGCAGCCATCATCTCGGCGTGCAAACGGCCTTGTAAAGCTGCCAGGACATCAGGGCAGTTGAGTATTTGCGAAGTGATCTCATCACCAAGTTCTTCCTCACCAACGGACTCGACATCGTCGGCTCCGTCGCCTGCACGTTCAGTTTCCACCGACATTGCTAGAAAAAATACATTTTAAAAACAACTCACACCAAACTTATTTGATTTTAAAGCCCTATATGTAGCGCCCACATTGTAAAATCAATGCATGTAATGTCATTGTCCGGTAAAAGAAAAAAAACGCAAAAACTGCTCACAAAAAATTGCATGATTGTTCATGTAGGAAATACGTTACAAATCATGACCAATACCAGTCAATTACCTGTTAATAATTATAAGATAAAATTTGCAAATAACTGCGATAGAATTAATAACACCACTGCCAAGTCAAGTCTTTACGAACGCCATAAACACATGCAAAGAACAAGAAAAGTACTGCAAATTATGAAATTTTCACTCTCATTGACAATGAATTACAACAAAACAAAAACTAAACACATTTATATGACGCTTACTTGAAACTCACATGAAATTAATTATAATAATTAATGTAAAAGCGTTAAATTAAAAATAATTGAACCACGTTGTTGTACGCACCTATTTGCCGCTCAAGACGATGTCGAAAAGATGGAGAATCGAGCTGCTCTGACGCAGGACAAGAGATTCGGAAAATAGGGAAGTGCTGTTTTCTGACCGTTCAAATCACAAATGTTGCCAACTATGTCAAAAAATAAACACAATTTTAACCTAATGTATTATTGAACTATGCAAATTTTTTTATTGTACAAGCTAAAATTATATCTTAACTGTAAATGAATATTTATTTTAATAACAGAAATCATATTTATCTTCATTATTTTGTTGAATACTAAATACTTACTCTATTTTCAATACACATTTGGCACAACTGAATCAAAAATGATTTTGAATAATCTAATCCATTTCCTGTTCAACAGTTTTTTTAAAATTATCTCCTGAATTCAAAATGGATTGATAAATGAATAATAAATCTGTACAATTTGTACTTTACTTCTTTGCTTAAATAAAATCATTTATAACATTATGTAGATGACTAAAAAGTTCATTTAAACAAAAATGATAGGTTATTTTTTGAAAATGAAATTAAAAACAATTTTTTTTAGATTTTGTGTAATATTTATGTTTATTTTTATAATATATGAGGTACGTACTTACTTATTCAATTTTGTTATCCATTAAATGCAAAAATAATATAAACTTTTTCCAGTTAAATACTAGTTATCAAAATCATGTATCTACAAAAAACATAGATAATAAAAAACTGACTACTATTTTATGGTGGACTCCTTTTTACAACAACAATTTAACAAAACACATTAATTGTGATATTAATAAATGCTTACTAACAGAAAATCGAAGCGTTATTTTAAATACGGAAAATATAGTATGTATTCTCAACTATATTTTGAGCCATTTCTTAGCTTCCAATTTTTGTAGGTATATTTATTTTATGGTAGTAAATTTGAACCCTATGATTTACCAATTCCAAGAAAGAGATCTGATTTATGGGCTATAATTCATGAAGAATCTCCGAAAAATTTAGCGCTATTTTTATATGAAGAAACCCATAGTTTATTTAACTTTACCTCAACTTTTAGTCGTTTCAGTAATTTTCCAATTACTTTACAGTATTTATCAAACATTGATGTACTTACAAGTAAATAAAATTGTTATAAAACTCTTGAACTTATTTATTAAAAATTATTTGTACTTTAGGCAATAAATACGTAAAATTTGTAGAAGAAAAAAATGAGTTACTGAAAAGTTTGGCTCCAATTTTATACATACAATCAGACTGTGTTACTCCGTTGGAAAGAGATTCATACGTCGCCGAATTAATGAAATATATTTCTGTTGACTCATACGGGCAATGTCTGAATAATAAAGTTCTACCAGACAAGTATTAATCATCAATTTATTCTTAAATCATTATTAATTCCTCTAACTTTTCAGTTTGAAGAAAAATCCTTTAAATAATTTATATTCCGATGATTTCCTACATTTTGTGGCTCAATATAAATTTGTTATTGCATTTGAAAACGCAGTTTGTGATGATTATATCACCGAAAAATTATGGAGGCCTTTAATAGCAGGATCTGTTCCTATTTACATCGGTTCACCTTCTGTTAAGGTACTGTAATAAACATTAAATTAATTGTAATTTTATGCATGGTTATATTTACAGGACTGGCTACCGAATGATAATTCTGTGATATTAGCTACTGACTTTGATTCACCTAAACAATTAGCTCAATTTATTACAAAACTAAATGAAAATGACCATTTATACAGTCAGTATCTGCAACATAAAGTCTCAGGTAAAGTAGAAAATAAAAAACTCACCAAATCCTTAGAAGAAAGAAGTTGGAGCATCGACGATTCCGAAGCAACGCATTTTTTTGAAGCATTCGAATGCTTCATATGTGATAATATTAATAATATTCCAGTTCTTCCAAATAAAATTTATGACTGCCCGGATCCAATTTCTCCTTTAACGAAAAAGAAAAACGAAAGTAACTGGTGGAATTCTCACTGGAAAGAAGGAAAATGTCAAGCAAAGATTTTAAAACAGTTTGTTAACAATTTTACAATAAATCATTTCACAAAGGAGATGTTTGACAATCAAGTTAATCAGTTATTACTTAATGACGATTGTTAATTTGATATTATTATTTAGGATTGAGGGTGTGAATAAAAAAGCATCTATTGTATTAGCTTTTTAAATTCATACCCTTTTATGTTTATTATTTTGGTTTATAAAAGTATAATTATAACAGTTCTTATTGTGTATTTATTTAGGACTGTTATAAAACTCCATTATTGCTTTTACAGTATATTATTGTATTCCACGTATGTTATTATTGCCTAAGATTTTATATAAATAAATATTTAAAAAGAACAACAGAAATTAAAATGTTTACTACATTAAATTGGGGCATTGTCATTGTGTTTATCACATATCACAAATTTACACATAAACGACACAAATAATTGACACTAATCTCTGTATTCAGTCGAGAGTATTTAACTCTTTCAGTGGAATTTACAATTTATTAAGTAGTTCAAAAGATATAATTTATTAGTATATTATTTACATCCCATTTGTTTATCAGGGAAATATATCGAAAATATATCTTGAAAATTAAAAATAAAATCAAAATAAGTAAGTGAATTTAAGTACATAATAAATTAAAAAACTGGAATTTCTAGTGCTCTCCGAGTGAATAATATATTAACATTCCAGTGTATGTGACAATCTTTTAATAACACAAATAATACAGGCACCATTCTCAAATATCTACATCTCCTGCAATGAACTAGGTAAGGCATTTTTTCTGATATGGAAGACTAAACTTCTTCAGTAGAAGCAACCGTCAGTCGGCGACTTTGGACTTGTTTTTCTTGGAGAACGCGGGGAAGAGTTTTCTTCTTCTGCGCTTGACGTCTTCGTCAACAGTGGAGGAATCAGTCGAGCAGACGTCTTCCTCGATGATCTTCTGACGCGACGTGGACTTGTGAGCTGCCTGGGTCTGCGCTGACTCTAGGTTGGTTTCGGATTGAGAGATTTTTGGCAAGGGCGAGTCAACCACCGTGGCGATGTTGGTCTCGTGGGACTGGGAACGCGTCATGTTTGTGTTGTTAATACTGTTGTTACTTGAGCTTCGCAGCTGCAGCGGTTGTTGCGATTGGGCGCGGCTGTACTTTATACCCTGGACGTCTTCGCTGGACCAGTTTGTTCTACACACAACAAATCTACATACATATCTGTCACGCTTGTTATCCAACTTATACAAGGACTTTTATACAAAGAGGATTCCAATATACACACATTCAAAGCACCAAGCCACTGCACGAAACATGTTCTTTTTAACGATACAATTATTTAATTTTGATCATAAAGCTCTGTTCGCACGAGGATTCTTTGAATTATCTACCAAGATTCTGAAAAGAAGAAGTTTTTTTCTTTCTAGTGAAAATTATCTGTTAAATTGCGGTGCCGCTAAATTGAATCTTCAATGAGTCTTGGAAAAGAAAAAATTATAATTTATTTATTGCTTCAAAACTATGTAATTATTACTAGAAAGAAGACAAATTAGTAGAATCTTCAAAGAATCCTCGTGCGAACAGGGTTTAAGTTATACATAAATTTCATACTTTGAAATCCTCTTTGTACAAAAATCCGAATATATTTAGTTATCGGTATAGATATATTATAGAGATTCACAACTTTGTGCATATATTTTACTGGCATACTGTGCTCAACTTACTTATATAACTGAAAGAATTTTTTAAAATTTGTAATTCTAGTTTCCAGGTTTTTAATCAAATAGTTTTGAGTTACTGTTTTCATAATGGAATTTCATAAATTTTCTATTCTTGCTTAGCACAATTAATTTAAATTAAATTATTCCATTCGTAGTTAGTCAGTTATTAATAATTATACAATCAACAATCTAGTGGTTTCAAAAATGTACTTCTTGCGAAAACTGCCCTTAAATTAACAAATTTGTTCAAAAATCTTTTTGTTTCATGTTTAGTAAATATATGCACAAAGTTGTGAATCATCCGGTATATTCCATGTTTTTTGTGCAGTTGAAATGCGTGGAATGTCTTGTGGAATCCAATATTGTAACAGCCAATTTAGCTTTTGCGACTAGTTAAATATTTATTTATAAATATTGTACTTGTAAACAAACAGCCAGTTTTGTAATACTGATACTGACAACAATTTAATCAAATTAATTAATTCCGCGCAATATAAACATGATACCGATGTACATAAATCATAATAAACACTAATTGAACTACGTTTCGTTTATAATATGGTCAATATTGACCATTCAACCTAAAACAAACATAGAATACATTCAGGATGTTTTTATACCTACCTCTGCACAAACAGATTTTTTTAAATTCCCAAAAATATGGTAGTGCCACTGGTTTAAAAGTACATTTAACCGTTTATTTATTGTTATTATTAAAATTGTTAATACTACTTACAAATAGTCACTTACTATGTAATAAATAATAAAATGTACTATCAAACCACTGATATCATGCAACTACCCTCATTTTTGTGAATTTAAAAATTATATAACTCATTAAACCATGAAAATTTCGTGCAGAAGTATATAAACATTCTGTATTTGACACAATTAGGATGTGAAAGTCCTACAATATTGTTAGGCACCGTGTGTGCTGTGATCAGAAAGCAAACTTACGTGTCTGCATCAACAATGACGTGAACATGATTGAGATTTGTGTGTGCGGTTATCAGCCGGCAACTCAGTCATGGTATTAAACTGTAATGTGTACCTGACTGGAGTACAAACTTACGTGTCTGCACCACAATGATGTGAACATGATTGAGATGTCTGTCGGCAACTCAGCAAATAAAGATGCAAACTTACGTTTCGCCGCCGACGATGAAGTGAACGTTGTTGAGATTTCTGTCTTGCGCTGGTGTCAAGACATCGTCGTCGTGCTTGCTGGCCTCAGAGCCGGAAGAATCCGCAGGTTCTTTCCACACGGAGTCTGCGCAGCCTGCGAACACCCAACACCACATAGCACAGCGTCAAAACGACACTGAGATGAGAAACATCAAATCAACATTAACAACACTACAGCCGAACCCATCTACAGCGCGTCAACACTTCACAAGGAAACAGGGATGGAAAATTATTCTAATTTATTTTTTCGTAATTTACCGATTTTTATTACCATATTGAGTGATTTACGGCTAGTTACACCGCTTCCATTTACATTTTAAGATTTCCTTAAATGAACAAATTGACAAACGGAGAAATCGCATTGTTGGCATTAAACCATGGAAAATTCTTAAGAACGAATTATTTAGTGAATACAAAATTAAATTTCAAATAGAAAAATAAAACACATGAGGCATGTTTATATCAATATTTTATGCTAAAGATGGTAAACATCATACATGCTAACTTATAGAGAATGGTTCACTATTCCATTCATAGTTAATCAGATATTTATTATACGAACAATTCTGTTGTTTCAAATTTAAAATAAAATCTTTCTGCAAGTAAATAAAATACTAAATTAATATACGAAGTTGTGAATCATCCTGTATAATTGAAATAAAAATTAACAAAAACAAACATAAAATATATAGACACAACATTTTTTGTAGAATTTTTCAATAAATATAATAATTTTTAAATGTAATTTATAGAAATGTGACGGTAATAAAAATTGGTAATTGACGGTAATGAATGAACATCCCTGACTGTAACAAACATGCATTCAACTCACTGATGTTTACTTACTGCTCGTTATAAAGGAGTTCAGCTGTGTGCGAGTGCAAAACAAGGTCAAAAATGCGGCACGCACACAAACCAATAAAACTAACACTGCGTTATCTTGTTTAATTAACTCAAATAGGACAACAACAGGTTTAGTTGTTTAAAAACGCCAACGTCAGAATAGATTCAAGCTTATATTTATACAGCGTGATCAAAAGAAAAATAACATTACGCTCTAATAAATAAAACACAATAAATATATCACCTACAAGCAAAATACATCCATAAAACAATAATTGCTGCTGAAAATATCACTCAACACGATCCTCAATCTGAGTAGGAATCATCATCATGCGTAACGGGCTTACCTGATGCGCTCGGCGCGTACAGAGAGCTTGTTTCGTCGTCCAGGTCATCCGTGCTGCTGTTCATTCGACCTTTAACACAAACACACACAATTCAGTCTCTTCACTTCGCAAGCCCCATCCACAGCCTGAAATTTGCTTCCAATTGTCAACTGTACTTGCGTTCACATCCCTGACATTTGGTGTTGTACACATTGCCATAGACATACTTTACAAATTTCACCAAATTTCGGGCTGTGAATTCAAAGCAAAATAGGATGTACAATATTCAAGATTGTGACTTTATTTTGAAATCTATGAACTCATATTTGACAAGACTGACAATATTCTTGAAATACCTAATAGTCTGCTGGTAATTAATTTCGTCAATTAAATCACTGTTTGATGTTTTTCCTAAAAAACTGCTTGTGGCACTATTCAGAACGTTAGAAATAAATTATATCAAACAAAATTTAATTGTATGCATTAATAAAGTAAGAATCTTGAATATTACAATCCAAAAATAACTCTTATTTGCAACAATACAATAAATAATTTTGTCTTCCTATGTATACCTATGTATGTAATTGTTTATGTCATAGGTATAAGGTACGTTATATACTATAACAAAATTTGAAACGTCAAAGCGAAATGTCACGTGCGGAATATTTTAAATAAAATACTGTATGCACCACGGACATCATTGATGTTTATAACCCTCGGACGATAAAAATCTCGCCCTCGGATGGGCATAAACATTATCATGATGCCCTTGATACATAAATAACTATTGTGACTTTGGTTTTGATATCTATGATCTCATATTTTAAAATGATGTTCTTACAGGTTGTGCGTACACGCTATAGAATTCAATTTGCAAAACACTTTCCGGTATGTTGTTAAATAATTTCTAAAAAGGTGAATTTTACATAACTATTTACAGTTTTGGTAATTTATAACTTGCATTTATCGATTCACTAATGATTTATGAATATTCATGTTTTTCAGTTTGAAGTTTTTAATAGTATAGCCAGAATCGCTGCACCTAACAGTAAAAACAATTTACCTTTATTGCTGCCTGGCCTGCCGTTTATATTTCTGTACATAACGCTCTCCAAATACTGCAGCCCGTTGTTGTTAATAATATTAAAGCCGCACAACATCTCAATCTGCTTCCATCTGTAGACCCGTTCCTGTAATTCCTGTGTGACTTCATTCAAAGAAGTCCGGGCTTCAACAATACTTCGGTCAACATCATCAATTGATTTTCCATGCGTTGAAACGAACGCTCCTACTAAACTTGAACGTTTTTTCCGGAGCTTTTCACACTGAAAATAAAACAATTAATACAAGAATGACAGAATGAGTGGTGTAATTACTGCTTCTCTGGCTTGTTGAAGTTGTTTTTCAGCTGAAATCTTTTTCTTGATGTAGGATTTGTTTTCTATTTCGTGAGTTAGCTGCAGCCACTGCTGAAGGCCTAACGGAGGAGACCAGCAACGGTCTTTGAGCTCGCCTTCTGCTATTTGTAGTTCTGTGCGTAACATCTACAACAAATGTTATTAATCAACTAGTTTTGATAATATTTTGTAGTTATTACTTCTATTTCTGCTTTGAGCTGCGAAACTTCTAAGTCAGAGTACGAAGTCCTGAGAGATCCGCCGTCTCCACCCGCTTCTTGCAATTTGCGCTCCAAGTTTTGCTTTTCAGTCGATGCGTTTTCTTGGGCTAGTTTAGCTCGTTCCAACTCTTTTTGCAGATCTTCCAGAGCTAGTTCAGCCTTGTGCAAACTCTCCATATCTCGCAACATGCGGTGCAAATGGGTCTTGGATTTCTTGCGCTGCAAATAAGTGTACCAACAGCCAATAATTGAGGCGAAGAGCAAGGTCACAAGTGTCATGTCCTTCCAATGAGAGTTGCTGTCTTTCGGTGGGCCGAACAGGACAACGTCCATTGCTTTCAGAGCGATTTTTTGCTTGTGGATTGGGTCTTTAATGCCGAGAACATTGTTGAGATAATGCATGTTATTTACTGCTAATCTGTAATGTATCTTGTTTATAAAGAGGTTGGGTTTGTATGATTGTTTTCTACCTGGGAAGAGTAGCTCCGCTGACTCTGTGCTGCTGGAAGTTATTGACGTATTGTGGAAGATCAACACTGACTGCAAGCCATTCTGTGGTCTGTTCAATAGTCCAGTTGTGAACTTCAGATTTGAGCCACGCTTCCCAAAGCTCGCGAACTGAGATGTGCATGTCGTCATTGCGATGGAAAGCTCGCTGCCGTTTCTCGTACCCAGAATCGTACTTTAATTCTTCTCGAAGAAACTAAAAATGCAACATTCCGATTGATTTATATAAATAGATATGTTAGTCAACACAAATTCGTTGAGTAATGTCAAAAGCATGGTACCGGTACGTTGACATACAAGTAAGGAAGTTATGCAGTCATATGATGATAATTGGTAGGAGTACGTGAGTAATTAAAAGTTTAATTATCTGGTGGTAACTTACATCGTCAGATTCGGACAAATCAACATTTCCATTGGCATCATCATCGAGCTGTTGATGTAAAGCTTTGATCGCTTCCAAACCCAAACGATCACTTGCCGCCGTTAGAAGACAACCAATGTCATCATTGCAATTATCACCTAGATAATCACAATTAATGATATGGTTAAAGAAGAAAGCTATCCTTGATGTTGATACTCACTCTCATGGCTAACGTGTGACATGGTATCGCTTAAAAGGCTAAACGAGCTTTTGACTCCGTCATTTTTGCTTGATGCATATCTTTCTTGGCGGCTGTCGCGAATTTGTTCAACAATATCAGCATTTTGACCATCACACCAGAAGATGATAACGACGAACCAAAATATGATTTTATTATTATGCATGCTAGTTAAACCTAAGTGTTGGATGTTGCGCACTGAACCCTCAATTATCACAAATATAGATGAAATGATTATAATGCATACTATTTCACTGTTTGATTTCACATTGACAAGCACCGCGGACCAGCGTAGGAATTCAAGGTTGTTTTTTTCGCTGTTCGTTCGTCCCGAAGACCGCTGGGCTGCAAGATGTATCCGACCCGTCAAAATCCTCTTTTCGCAGCCACCGAGCGATGTCTCTACTTGTCAAATGGAACGAATCTTTGCCCCTCCACTACATTCACAATCACATATAAACAATTGCACCACACATGTATACAGAGACGGACTGGCCCAATAGGAAATACATTCCAGCCCCACAGATCTATAAATAGCTAGAAATATAAATTAACAGATAGCTTTGTCTTGGGTAATTTCCTTTTAAAAAGAGGCACCATGTATTCAGCTGCCAAATTGAGTCACGTAAAATGATTGACCAATCAGATTCGTTATACGTTCGACTATACGTACGTTACTACTCAATATGGCGCTCGACCTACATGCCAACACAAACGGAAATGAAAAATAGCGAGTGTATTTTATAATATACTCTTTTATTAACATTTTTAACGCTAGACTATGATTACAACGAACTCAAAAACATATTTGTTCGACCGTATTAATTTTTAATTTAATGTTTTACAAAAATTTAATAGCACATGAAAAAATTTTGTTCATGGTCAAATACTTTTAAATTGAATTTTCAGAGTTTAATTTCAGCACGATTTTCCCTCTTTTATAACCAAAATAAATTAAAATCAAGCGAATATACGTACATTTTTAATAATAATTTTTTTTTTAAATTTTATATTCCTGTCGGCTGCCCAGTAGGAAAAATTCCACTATCCCACCGGGCCAGTCCGCCCCTGCATGTATATGTCACAAATTGCGATCATGGCCAACAGCATTTGACCATCATATCGTTACAAATTTATTGTAAATTCATACAAAACATAAACTGTATTAATCATTACATAACAATCATGATTCATACTCTATAAGCTCTTATAATCTAATTATAGGAATATTACACTTGCATTCCTCTAACAAATTCATTATTTAAGCTCTGTCTATTCATTATAAATAATGACTTTTAAATTAGTAATAATTGCTATAGTTAACTCTTCATATTTTATAGAAAAGATATACACATAGTAGATAAATAAAGTTTTATTTTTCAAAAACGATGTAAAAATTGTTTATAATTTAACTTTACTTAAACCAAAAGGTTTAATTGATTGTATCTTTTTCAATAGCACCTGAAACATAAATAAATAAATAAAATACGCATTAATAAATATAATAACTCACCAAATTGTCATGATCAATTTGTCTTTGCTTCTTTCGCCTATTAATTTCAGCACTGGTTACTTTTGATCCATGATTAACAGTTTTATATTGTTTCTGCCGAGTATTATGCGCTAAGACCTTCTTCATTAGCATTGCATTTGTATTTTCAATTTCTCTAATTTGAAAGTATGTAAATGTTTTATTCTTTGCTGATTTAGAATCTAAAAATTCGGATTTTGACTTCAATTCATTTGAGGCGATTTCTTCTCCTTCAGAGTTGTCATCTTCAGTTTCTTCTTTTTCGTAGTCTGAAGGGTATTCGTTGTTATTATTGTTTTCCATTTTGAAATCTAACCCGCTTTATGTATTCTCTCATGAAAATAATTCGATAACCTTGTAAGTTGCGTTCTTATGATATGAAATAATGAATTTACGAAAAAATCGTTACCATAATAAAAGTGAAATATTATATTTATGTTGTCATAACGACAGACTCGCTTGAAAGAAATGAAAAATTCTACTCATCGATAGACGCCCTTTAATTACATTCTATTTTTAGTTTAGTTTTTACTTTGTTTACTTGTTAAGTACAACATATTTTAATCAATATTCCTACAAGAAAGCGTTCATGTTTCACTGTCTTATGTTGTGTTCTTATTGCGAAATAAATGATTAAAATCTTTAAAAAATACTATTGTAAACAAATTTATCTGCAGGAAAATATCGATAATATTTATCCGTTTCCTCAAAATGTACGGAAGTATAGTAAGGTCAAGATAAAAATGATTATATGTATCAATGAAGTAGTAATACATAAAAAACTTTAATTATATTATCATAATTCACGCATTAAATAATTGTGGTATATCACAACAAATTATTTACATAATTGTTAACTTAAACATTTGTAATCTACAAAAAATATTTTACAAATGATTTCCTGGCATTCATGTTCAGTTTGTCATTACTTATACCAAATATTTATATAATAACCAGATAAAAAATTATCACATTTTTACAATCTTTATAAACAAACTAAATTAGAACGCCAGGTGTAAATATATATTAATTGGCAGGTTTAAATATAACAGTAAATCGACACACACAACTAACAAATTAATATAATAATTAATATATTATATATATATGAGGAAAAAAATTTCACAAAATATTTTGTGTTTTATAACTAGTGTAAAGTCATTCCTAAAAAGCTTGAATCATTTTGAGCAATTTGTACAACGTAATTTTGTAAAAATAAATAGCAACCGTAAACAGAAACTTTAGATACAGTTACTAACAGTTAGTAACTAGTTATTTATAATACAGAGCACCTGAACTAGCTCTATATTGCTTGTACCCCGAAGTTACGAATTTATCAGTCATTTAATACTAGTAACACGTTTAGAAGTCAGTTTAGTAAGAGTGTCATCATGTATTTGTAAGATATGGACAACTACAAGGCACGCATGGTAAGAGATTTGCGAGTTTGTCAGTAACATCCATCCATCCAGTCGGACTTTGTATTTGAAGGCTTTCTTTGCAATGGACGGCTTGATGGCGGCCTACAACATAGTCATTCTTAATAACGTTAAGCTCTTTCATTCTTTAAATCCTGGAAAAAAAGAAATTCACTGGTTTCAAGCTATCAATCAATTAGAAATTCTTCTTTTCCAAGACGAGTTGAAGATCGAGTGGCGCCATTATTTGACAGGTACTTCTATTATTATTATATTAACTATAAATAGTATGGCAATAAATGAGAGTAAATACCACAAACGATACGTAAATACAGTGTAAATTTTGATTGAAGAAATTACAAGCATTTTTGGATGATTAAACTCAAATAACAAAAAATGAAAAAAATTGTTACTTCTTGTTATCAAGATTTCAAAGTTGTTTTTTACTTACCACTGTTAGTATTGAAAGTACACTACATAATACATAAAGCACTAGTTTGTGTTTTTTACTAAGAATGAAGGTGTAAGTTCTACCTGAGTAATTTGGGGCCCGGTATCCTGGACATGGGTCTGGGAATGCCGGTGGCAGTCATTGTGGGTCTCGGTAGACCACTGGTCCGTACTTTGGGTCTAACCGCATTGGACATCGGAGCAGAGTGTGCTCTATTTGGTTGTACCATTGTTCTGTTTATTTCCATTGGTTTTACGATCATCTATAACATTATTTATGTTTATACACGGGTTATTTTCACATTATTTCTTAGAAAATGTTATAGGAATCTTCCCATAATTATAAATATATTAATTATTTAGTTTTTGTTAGAGTTGTTATTGTATAATCTCGCGAGATGTACAATCAAATCTTAATTATGAGATTAGTTTTTCTGGATAGCAAAAAATTTAATTAAAGTTTGTACTCTTAATTTAATACAGCTGAATTATTTTTGTTACCTAATATAGTCTCAAAACTTATGTAGTATAAATTTATATTTGAAATTTTAATTTAACGCTATATAGTATAAATTACCGGCCTTCAACTTATGGGTACTCATTGTAGTGCATAAATATAATTTTTTTCTATAAGTTATAATCGGATAAGTAAATAAGTATTTTGTTTATGAACATGTAAAGCCTTATTTACATAAGAATTTAGTTTGAAGGTTTACATTTATGTTTACGTTTATGTAACTATACGAGCATCCGCACTTTTAACTTTCTAGTACCAAAGTTTAAAACCTCCAAACTTTAAGTTTATGTTTATCACTTATTAAGCTATATAAAGTTCACTATGTGAATGCTGTGTTTCTTAAACTTAACTATAAATGTAAACTTTCATACTAAATGCTTATGTGAATGAGGCTTTAGGCAAACTAAAGCATCCGTTTTGTACGTCAAATTTGACTCGACGTACATGATTGTTACAATGTTAGTAAGTCTCACCTCAGGCTTAGCCGCGCGGTTGACGTTGTTGTGCTCCGCCCCCTGGGTCCTGACCGGAGAGCTGCACTTGGAGATCCGGCTCCGCGCAGTCACACACGAGTCAGACAAGTCAGAGTCGGACCTGGACAGGTTGTCTTCACTGGAGTCCACACAGCGGGATTGTATCGGCGATAGGACTTCGCCCTCTAGCAGCAGGAGGCGGCCCGCGGGCTTCACGGGCGTTGACATCGCTTGCTGGAGCCCTACGGACAGATTTATAGTCTTAGGCCCCCAATAACACCAGAAAATTACATTACACAGGAAAATACTACATCAGAAGATGAAAAATACCTGCTACAACAGATTCATTCACAGGATAATTCAAATCTACAATTTTAGACTCGCAAACACAGGAAGATGCAAATTTAGGAAATTTATAGTCAAAACCGAGTATGTGGGATTCAGGAATGGTATTGGGTCGTTTATTTATTTCAGTTCAACTAATTTGTATTGAAGAGACAAACTAGTTTTCTAGATTCCTTGGTTGCATTTATGCCGAATCTAAAATTCTAGATTTGCATGTTTCTGTTAATGAATCTTTTATTTCACGACGTATACATTTTCTAGATTTGTATCTTCTTTTGTATGTATTTTCCTGTGTATAAATATTCTACAATTTTATTTTATACGTTAATGCCTTAAGAGTGGGTTTATTATATAAAGTTTAATATGCTGATTAAAAATTAAAAATAATAATTTTTCAGAAATTCAAAAATTCGCATAATTACATTTAAAAATGAATTTAATAAACACCTAAATATAATTATGTTAAATCAGCACATCAAACTGTAGTTGTAAAAATAATTAAAATACAGTTTATACCATAAATAAATTATTTAAATAGTTTCTACCGGTCTCTAGCAAATGTATATAAAATAAAATACCTGACATCCCTAAAATTCAAAATGATTATCCTGTAATATAATAAAATGGTTTACTTATAAAACAGTACTATACTAATAAAACTAATGCAATAATACATTTAAAAGCCGTTTAAAAATAGGTCAATAAAAACATTTAAACGTAATTTGTCTTTAAAAGAAGATTACTAAGATCATTGCAAGTTTCCAAATATAGAAATATATCTTCTAGACATACTTATTTCCCCATTTGGCAAAGATTTCTGTTTTTATAAAATACCGTCCAACAAATTTAATTTAAAATATGATTCATTTATATTCAATTGCATAACTGTATTACGGAGCGCATATTTATAACTACAGGATGTACTTGTTCACAAACCGTTATTAAATAATTTATATAGAAGTTAAAGAGTTTCACTAAACATTGCATAACAAAAACAATGATTTAAAAAGTAAAACTTAAAAAACAAACACTTACTTTGTTCTTGAACCCTGGCTAAAGCGTCCAAGTCTCCCATGTTTAAGATTTTTGTAGAATCTTTGCTGCTATTCGAAATGCTGCTCGATCTTTCGTCCAAACTATCTGCGCTTCCAGATCTGGCGCTGTGGAAAATTTCCGCGGATGGGTTCATCAGTTCCATGCTTTGATTTAAAATCGTTCTCTTCAAATCTTCAGTTAAGTTCGGTTGACTTTCGGAGAATTTCTGAAACGTCAAGTCCAAACTACAGTCGTGATTCTTCTGAAATGTTCTGTTGATATCCGGACAGGAAGATTTTAAACTTGATGTTAAGCTTTTCGGTTTTTTGGTAAATGTGCTCGTGTTAGATAAATTATACCTAGGAGAGCCACTTTTGTTGGTAATATTCTTCTGGAAGGTTGAATTCAAATCGTTTTCGTTTATTTTAGCGTAAGTATTGCTTAGGTCACTCTTATTTTGTAGTTTAATATCATAAGTATCGTTTAATGATTTGTTTGTCTTCTCTTCGGCAATGTATGTAATGTTAGGATCGTCGTTTTCTGTTTCAACGTTTGGCACTTCTTGATTTACGTATCCCGAGTCCATTAAAGTAGTAAAAGTAGAAGAACACAGCGAGTTCATAAGACTAGGAGGCGACATATTAGTAAATGAATCTATGCTTTCATTCGCAGTGGCTAGAATCCGCTCGAATGAAGTATTATACACCGGTTCGGATAATTTGAATTGAACCGGTCCTGAATACGCGTCGTATTCTTGATATGAATCGTTTGATACATCTTCACTTATACTAGATTTGCTATCTGATAATTTGGTGTTACTATAATCTGAAAAATGTTCTAAACTTGGTCTACTTATCCGTTTCTTTGGCCTCGTAAACGTTCGTGTGTCAATGATTTTTTTTTCTAACTTTTGTTCGAAATCTAAAAATTGTGAAACGCTGCTGTCTTTTACAAAATCTTGGCGTAACCATTCTTTTAAGTCTCCTGTATATGGGTTCACCATTGAATTTTCCGATACGTATAACCTGAAATGTATATATTATAAAGAATAAATGTGTAACATTACTAGATTTAAATACAAACCATCGTTCATTATCTGAGAAGTCCATATTATCCACTGCAATCAAATCTTCAGAGCTGCACGTTACTAGATCATCAACACTTATTGACGAGTCTGAATTTTTCAATGAGTAATTTAGAGAGACATTGACGGGTGTAGTGGAATAACTTTCATTCTTTTGTGCCTGTTTTGATAACTTTTTAATCCTTTCTAACAAACCATGAACTTCTCTTGACAGTTCCATTTTAGCCCAATCTGTTGCACCAATCATAAATCACATGTAGTATTTTCTACATCTCACAGTTAATAGAACTCATTAGAACATAAATTACACTTACCAATTTAAAAAACAATTACAATTTATAAAAGAAATTAAGAATGTCAAAAAATAAACACACCAGTTACACACGTTTCCGCCATTAGAATGTCTCGAATGCGTCAGAATTTTTTTCATACGAAATGAGAACAACAAACAGCACAACGAAGTTGGTCACGAATATTTTTGAATTTTAGATGACTTGTTTACCCAAAATTACATTTTTCATGGACAAACAACCCTTATTATTTAGTGAAATAGATCTACCCTTATCTACATAACTGTTTATTTACAAATCTTAAATAATAGCTACCTACGCTACAACCCAGAATAAATTATGATAAATATAGTCCAAATAAGCAAAACGACCAAAACCAGTATTTTACAATTATATCTGTGACATACTATGTAATAATAGATAATATAAATATAGAAATTAGGTACAACGAGCTTTTAAATAGCTTACGTAATTTTTGAGTTCATTTTTGTAATAATTGAATAAAATTGATTTAACAAATTACATAACATTACAACAAAAGATATAAAAGCTTCATTATTTATTTTCCTTTTTGCTATAATCGATTATTTATTAAATATATTGTTAAATTAATTAGTTTAATAGTAATTTTCCATGTTGTAGTGACGCAACCGTTGTGACAGTTAAGAAATGTGTGTCATCCGCATTCAAGGAAAATAATTTCTCTACAAGCATCATTGAGATATTTTTAAAGCCGTTATTCTCTCAAGTAGAGCTCTATTATATAATCTAAATGTTAACATATGCAATGATTAATAAATAAAGAATGAAAAACACATGTTAAATAAATTAGTTCATTTAGCATTTACCGAATAAATGACATCTAACAAACGGCGGGACGCAAAGGGAAAAGTTGGTCACGTGATCATTTCAGTAGTCTTGCAGTGCGTCTGTTGAGTAGTTGCAGTAGTTGTTTCCTCGAAAGGTGCGAGAAAGGTGTATAAACAAAACAGTAACTTCAAATGACATTTAAATTGTGAAAACGTGTACTTTATCATCATCTCTTTGTACCTGAAATCCCACCATGAATACTACAGAAAGAAACCAAAAACTAGAACAACAGGTAAAGGTTGCATTAAATTTTAAAATCCCAATAACACAATCAATGTTTTATCGTAACAGCGGCAGCTGATGGAACAGAAAATGCGTCAAAAGCGACAGACAGTCGGAATGATTCAAGCTTCCGACCTGAGGAGCAAATCTGCCAAGAGCCGATCCGCCAGCGGCAACAGAAGAGAACTCCACGGTACGAAACCAAATTCCCACTCAAAAAATATACTAACAATTCATATTGCTGTAGGTTATGACGGCCCTATGCAATACTCAATGTCTGAAGAGAACCCAGATCAAGTTATATCAATAATTCCATCAAATGCAGAAAACGACGGTAAGTAAACACACTAATTATCGATTAAATAACCAACTAATTACTGTTGTTCATCGTAGAAGTGACAGAACTAAGTTCTCCAGTGCAAGAACTGTTTGATGTCGAGGACGAAGAATCTCACCCGGTGCCTTTATCTCCAGATAACGCATTAAGCTCATCAATCGTTCCAGCAGATCAGCCAAACTTCATCAACCACACCTCGATTATTGAAACTGAAGGCGATGTTGAGGGAAACGTAGAGAAGTTCGTTTTTGAACCCGCGCAGCAGAAGGTACTGTACAAATGTAGAATCACGCGAGATCGCAAAGGCATGGACCGAGGTTTATACCCCACGTATTTCTTACACCTCGAGCGGGACTACGGGAAAAAAGTGTTCCTTCTCGCCGGTCGAAAGCGTAAAAAAAGCGCCACGAGTAACTATTTAATCTCTACAGACCCGACAGACCTCTCCCGAACGGCAGAGTCGTACGTAGGTAAACTTCGTTCGAATTTATTAGGAACACAGTTTACCGTATTCGATAACGGGTATTCCCATCGAAAGAGCTCTCATAACTCAAACAAAACTCCTCGACAAGAACTAGCAGCTGTCGTATACGATACAAACGTTCTTGGCTTTAAAGGTCCTAGAAAAATGACAGTAGTTCTTCCTGGAATGACTCAAGATCATCAGCGAGTTCAAATAAGCCCGCAAGATGAATCCGACGGTTTGTTAGAATCGTGGAAGAGCAAACAAATGGACAATTTGGTAGAATTACACAACAAAACTCCAGTTTGGAACGACGACACTCAATCGTACGTACTGAATTTCCACGGGCGGGTAACTCAAGCGTCGGTGAAGAATTTTCAAATAGTTCATGACAGTGATAACGAATACATCGTCATGCAGTTTGGGCGCGTGGCTGAAGATGTGTTCACGATGGATTATCGCTATCCGATGTGCGCGTTGCAAGCGTTCGCGATCGCGTTGAGCAGTTTCGACAGCAAGATCGCCTGCGAATAAATTTGTGTGCCTAACGCTGGCGAATTGTCGGTGTGAACTCTCGAGCTTATTTTGTGAACCCACACAGTGTGAATGCAACGGTTTTATAGATATATTTTTTATTGTATGTATTTTTTTCTAGTCTCTTTTAATTGTAGGTAATCACGATGTACAATTAGTTTTAGGTTTTATTCCACATCCGTCTGTAAAAATGTGATGCCATTTTAAAACGCCTTTATGATAATAATTTTAAATTAGTATTTTACGAGTTTCATATGCTCAAATATTCGATTTTATTTGATATTAATTTATTCACTTGCTCATCAACTGTACAATCAGTATTAAACTATTTTTGCATTCGACTTTCTTGAAATTTTGTGATATAAAACTATTTGATTGGCCTTAATGCGCAGAGGAATTATATGTGGTTTCATATATTGATTTATATTTGCGCCAAGGAATTGAAAAAGCGCACGAATTACTTAACAATAATTAATAAACAATGGTAGCAATTTGTAAACATTCCATTCTCGTATTAAAATAATATCTGTTCGGTGTGAAATCGATGTTCTAGAAGGCCTAAACTTAATCAAAACTTTTGAGTGACGATCCGTACTTTGTCCATTAATTCTAAAATCAAAATTAAACCTGTTATTTAGTGGGTAGAAGCATTTTGATATCTGTACACTGAAGCTGTCTATGTTTTTGAATTCACTTACAATTTGTATAAAATTCCTTAATTAGTATTTAGTTAAATATTACGACTAAATTTAACGGCGTTGATTATTTGTATTTGTACACTTTAAAGTTATTTTAATAAATTATGTATTTCACTAAGTGAATGTTGTTTTCTTTATTGATGTGTGTGAGCATGACTCCTTGTCATTTATTTTTACGTTGAATTGTCTTTTATCTATTGAGCGATGAGTTCAGCACGACATACTATCTAAATTTTTCAAATAATGACTACATGAGCAAAGTTAATGCTAAAAATAAACTAAAGAGTCATTACAATCATACGGACATAATAAATTTTATTACATCATTGTCACATACTTTCAATAAAATTCATTCTAATATTTATATGTTTACATATTAGGAAAATTGGAGGGACGTAAGAAAATTATATCTAGCATCTATGACGCTCTATGTCCTATCAATATTTTATGTCTTAATTTATGTCGATTGATTTCTTGTACAAAGATGAGTCACCCATATTTTTATAGATACATTGTTGAAAATCAAGGTCTCTCTAATTGTTACACGCTAATTTCCACTAATTACAATCCAGATTGGTGGGAACGCATCAAACAATTCACATGTTTTATAAACAAAAACAAACATGATTTACTTTAAACATTACAAAAGAACATCAGATATTCCGCTGGCATATTTTTATTAACCAAACAATAGCGATGAGTCTGTGATTATCTTATGCAAATGTAATAGGAAATTGTTCTATAAAATAAAACGAGCTTCGAAATGAAAAGAAATGTTGAGAAAAATTTATTCAAAATAAGAAAGAAATGCAGATGTACTGATTAAATAATCGCGTATTGTTTTTTCATGCAAATAATCAGCATTAACTTTTTTAAAGTTTTCCAAGGTGAACCTTGAAGTTATTTGTTGTAAATTGTAAACATTACATTCTGTAACTATTCGCAAATGCGTCCAATTTATCTATTATCAATTTAAACTTTACAGCATGTGTACTGTATAAATATGCGCATAATTAAATGTATATCTTGCTGGGAACTTGAAATATATGCATTTGATTATTTCTACATACAATAAATTGTACATATAGAAAATGTAATGCAAATATATTCTGATCGAATACGTAAAGCAAAAATAAAAGAAAATTTCATGTGGTACTTCTTAATTAATTAAAAGATAATTATATTTGTCGAGTAATAATCTGATAAAAAATGAATTACAGTCCATGTTTTTTATAATTACAGAAAATTGATTTCTATATTTTTATCACATTGTCTTAACATAAAATTTAGGAGCATCCTGTATAAGTATGTTAGTAGCACTTAGATTATTGACGAACAAATTAAAATAAATAATAAATCATGCGACGAAATTTAGCTACATCTAAATATTTAACGACGACAAAGAGAACTGTGAAGGTGTTACACCGAAGTTGAGTAAAATTCGTGCTAAATTTATTTCTCTCCTGTTTTTCCTATATTACAATTTTCTTTTTCGATGAAATCTCGAATAATAAGGTCACATAAAGTTTTTGTTATTGATTTTGTTGTTTAACTTATAACTACCCGTAAGGTCGCAATTTTCTATTGTTCCCATATCGACGAACAAATTACAAACAGCTGAAAACTGCTGCAATTCACATGTTTTGTTATCAGCAACTTTCACAGCTAATAAACATTCAAATTATCACTACGACTACAGTATACTCGAGGGAATAAAATAAATGGAATAAGTACAGTCTGTGCGTAATTATTCAGAGCATGAGAATTATTGTAAAGGTGTGAATGATTTTCACATGCAAACAGATAAAAATAACCATGTTTACTTACATGCCACGTGGATTATTGTCATCACTTAAACACTGTCATTAAATCTTAATCCTTTTGTTAATTACATTTTTTAATTATATATTCAAGTTAAAAGACTGTATTAACTGAAATTGGCTTTGAAGTTAACCAGAAACGATTAAGATTATGTTTAATTAAATTTTTGTATTTTTTTAAGGAATGTGATAGAAACTCGGTAGATACATTTACTGAACATTTATTAAAGTAACAAGCACCTTAATAATAATTTATATACATAAAACATTGGTACTTCATTCGTTTCAGTTTACTGAAATAAAAAACGTTTTGATGTTCTTTGGCACACATTTTTCAGTCTACCAACTTATCTGAATAAGCTAAACGTATAAAAATTGCACAGAACCGTTCAAAAGCTTAAATTTAAACTAATATGCATGTGTACCATAGTATAATTAATAATAATACGTAATAAAAGGGAATGTTAGAATATTATTCACACATTTGTAGAAGAGAATTTATTGTACCATCTTTGTTACCACGATTAGCCTCAGAAACTGATTTTATTACCTCTTTATCGATGTTGGGGAACATTTCCTCAATCTAAAAACATAATCAGAGGTGTTTATCTGATTTTATAAACTACAAGCCGTGCTGGGAACGATATGACAGGACAGGAATGTTTGGCGTAGAAGTGCAACTTAATAATTACAAAATATGAACATAATTTGTCTTACTTGTTTGATTTCCTGTTCGCTCAGCTGATGTACAGGCTGCGGCGACTGGGGCTGAGGGGACACCGCCCCCGGGGCTGTGCCAGGGGGCGCAGAATACACTGCAAGAGGCGCGTGCCCCCTTCCTAAGTTTGGTACCATCAACATCGGTGCGCCCTGGTACAAAAGAGGCGACACTGACACGGGGTTATTCTACAAGAAATCATACAAAAAATCATGCACTAGAAAATTATACATAAGTTCAATGTACTCTACTCATCTAAAGTCTCATAAACCTAAGTATTTAATTTTAAGATTTCCATTTAAGACAGTTTAAATACATCTAACTAAATACGAGCATTCACACTGCTTGAAGTAGGAAGTGTGAATGCTTGTATTTGTTATATAAGCCTTATTCACATAACCATTTAGTTATAAGATTTAAATTTATGTTTACGTTTAAGAAAGTTTAAATTCTGCCTCATTCATATAAGCGTTTAGTGACGGTTTACATTTTAGTTTAAGAAACACAGCATACACTGAACTTAAAATAGCTTTAAACTTAGTTTGAAGGATTCAGTGTTAAAAAGTGAAAAGTGCAGATGCCCGTACAGTTACATGAATTTGAACATTCTTGAACGTAAACATACATACGAGCATTCACAGTGCTTGAAAATGGGAAGTGTGAATGCTCGTATTTAGTATATGAATTTAAACTTTTTTAGACGTAAATATAAATGTAAACCTTAAAAGTAAATGCTTATGTGAATGAGGAATCTAAAAATCAGCTACTGCGCATGAATATATAATGATAAGATAACACTGAATTACGCATTGAATATTTAATGACTTACCGAATAGCTTAGAACTAAATTAACCATTCCTTCTACGCCTTCGCCCTGTTTTCCGTTTAATGGATACCAGTTTTCATGAACCTCTCCATTGAAAACTGGCTGTGGAATGTTGATATGCGTCCATGCAATTAGTTCATCCATTGTAAAAGAACATTCATCGTATATTTCTAAATAAATACTATTCACTCCTTGTGGAAGCAAACTGAAACACGAAAATGATGACTCAACAATCTTGCACAAGTTATTTAGCCTACCATTGTATAACTTTGTTCCATCTGGGATTTTTGCCTCCATTGGGATCAGTATGAGTTTCGTAAACACAATGTCCTACCCTGATTCTCGCATAAGGATCCATCCGTGTCATGCCATAATTTTTGACGAGCTTAGCTTGGGCCACTGTAATATTTAACCGTCCGACAGCATTTTGAACATACGGAGTTCCAACTAATTGTTGCTGCAAAGCCAATGCGGCCTGCTGGTCGGCAGCGACTTGCTGTTGTTGATCTGTTGCTGATAAACGCAAAAAATCATCGGGTAGCGTACCCAGAAATACCTGAATCGTGAAGTTAATTATGTTGTGAATGCTTGGAAAGTATGTTGAAGTAACAAACCCTTTTTCTTCGCTCGGCATTTGCTGGGGAAATTGTTCCTGCCATTTCTATTTTGCTTTTTCACGCAATGACAGCTGTCAGATATCTGCGACAGTCAGCGCCACCCGTGACATAGGCGGAGTTGCGCGGCTTTTAATTTTCAAATTAGAATGATTGATTATTGAATACTGTATAATAAAAATGTGATGACAGACACAGTAGCCTTTAATTTGTCAGGATTTGAAAAAAAATCGACACGGAGGTCCCCTAGAGAGATATATTTTATTTTTTCCTAGTGGAGAAAAACAAAAGCAAAATGCGATTTTTTTTTAGATTCTTCTTTGATTGCAAGGATATCTGGAACACAAAGGACTGCATCTGAAACATACTAAACTATAATTATTAATTTTGTATCGAAAACATTTCTTCGTACGCTGAAATCTGTGATGATTTCTTACGAATACTAACGGAATATGAAACAAACTAAACTACTAAAATTAATAACAAATAATAAACACTTTAAATTCCCTTCAATCTGAAAATATGAACTTTTAAAATAATAGTCCCGCATAGACGATTCTTATTTCCAAATCGCAAAATATCAAAAATATTCGACACTGATTGTCCGACTGACTGGGATTTTAATAGGACAATCAATATCGAAATAAGTAATATGGAATTTATATTATATCCAAGATAGGGCCCAATCCATTTTTTCAATAAAATAAAAACCATAGTTTATTAATTTAGACTGCGAATTTGTAATTTACATCTCATTCAAATAAAAATAGTCTGTTACACCACCTTGATAATATATTATTGTAAGTTAGAATCATACAGACGTTGTAGATAATAATAAAGAAATTATTTTTTACCTACTTCTTTTCAGTACTCTGGAAATACTTGCAGAAATCAAAGATGATTCCTATTTATAAATCGCGAAATAACCAAACTTATACAAACTGTACCTAACTAATGTTGAAAATAATATTTATTTTATATAAAAGACAATGCCTTGTTGTCTTTTATATAAAAGGAATATCATAGTTTTATGTGTTTTCAATATCTAATTTATAAATTTAATTAAAATATGAATTTTCTGTTGTTTCACCGTAATGAAGATTTCAACCCATGCTTTCATTCAACAATTTTTTTCGCAAATATTTTGTTCACCAAATGAAAATTATTATTACAAACGTAAGAATAATGTTTTAAATATTGTTTCTTAACATTTTGTAGTCACATTTTATAGTATATTAGCGTTAATCCAATAATTAGATTCAACAATACTCTAGCACATATTCTGTGATAATCAGAAACAAATTATTAACTTTCTTTACTTTAATGAACATAAAAATTAATTATTTTGTTCTATTAATGAATATTTAGCACCTATTTTAGGAATATGAACTATGATATCTTTATATTTATTTAACAATAAAAATGCGTTTTTAATTTCATTGCAAAAACATATTTGTTTATCTTCCTATTTCAATTTCAAAAATATAAAAATACCGAACAAACATCCGAATTACAATTAAATTTGATAATCGGGTTTTTCATTAATTTTAGGAAGAGTATTTATAACAAGAAAACAAATAATCTTGCTTTGATTATCGTCAATTCTAGACAACTTCTTTATAAACGAGAAAACTTATCGGTGATCTTTACGGGTCAGTTATCAAAAAACATTAACACTTGTATATAATAGCCACTAAACCAGATTTCTTTTAGTTGAGAGCGAAATCTTGCAGAGGTAAGAAATCATCCAAAACATATTAAAGTAGGTACTAATCATTTTTCTTTGAATTTAATTCAAACAGGAAGATATTCTTTAGTTAAACAACTCAAAAACTAGTTCCAGTTAATTTTTTGCCCTTTGTTTCAAGTTCTGATAAAAAATCCCGAACTAATTGGCCATTTAATTGTAATTTTCCTTAACTGAACAAAGTTTTCTACTTCTCTATACTATAACAAGTCCAGCCTACTCAACATGACTCAGTTTTTGATTCATTTCAAGGGCAATAACATAACAAACCGTGACCTAACAAACAAGGCTAAATATCAACTTTAAAACGGAGAACTTTACTTCCAGAGAAACAATCCATCATCATGCGTGTGTACATTTGTTTCGTTGCTGTGGCGACGGTGCTGGCCGTTGCTAACGCCGCCACGACCACCGGCCGACGGGGGCAAACTCCTGTCATTCAGCCCCAGTCCACCGACAAAGACAAGGGACGGAGTATTATTCATCCGGCATTTGCCAACGCTGGTAAAACCCCTGGAGTCGAAATCTGGAGAATTCAAGTAAGACATTCAGCACTCTTCTCTAAGTTAAAGAAGCTTCTCTAAAAATAACAAACAAAGAAAATCACATGTTTCTATTTGTAAATAAGGAAAATGTAAAACATATTTCCATGGATATTCGAGAAGCTAAATTCGACCCAATGTTATCAACAACTAAAAATATTTGTTTTCATCATTGCGCAATTATTTATATAATTTGATAACATTTATTTATTTATTTATTTTTGTTGGATAAAACGAAACTGATAAAATATTATTCTAATATTTCACTTTCTAAAACCGGTCTACTTGTAATTTGAATATCAAGTGAAATTATTTTTACTTCCTGTGTCAATTTTTTATACAAGACGATAAAATTATATTTTATTGATGAGAGAAAAGTGTTAATTTAAAAGCGACAAAAAATATAAGAAACCCAATTTTAAATTATTAAATTATTATTAAAAGACAATTTCTGAGTTTGTTTGTAATGTTTTTAATCCTGTTCACAAAGTGAATGCAGAAATGTGTAAAACCCAATTTGACGAAAAAATGTAAAATAAATTACCCTTGTTAAAATTTTACTTTATCTACTGTGGTTTTACTTTATCTACCCCTGCGATTAAAGTATTACTTTATCCACTGAAAATAGTCGTTAAAGTAGCACTATAACATTAGCTAAGGACAAAAATATTGTTTATAGAACTTTGATCCAGTTGCTTACCCGAAAGAAGATTACGGCAAATTTTATACAGGTGATTCGTACATCGTTTTGGTAACAAAACAAAATAACAAAGGCGACAAAAGTTGGGATCTATTCTTCTGGTTGGGATTAGAAACAACAGCAGATGAATCTGGAGCAGCTGCTGCTTTAACAGTTCAACTTGATGACCAATTAGGCGGTGCCCCAGTCCAATACCGAGAAGTACAAGAACATGAGTCGCAACTTTTCAAATCCAACTTCAAGAATGGTAAAACTAAAATATTAATGTAATAACAATTTAATTTATTTCATATATTAGGAGTTAAATACCTGAGCGGCGGTGTGCCAAGCGGTTTCCGTCACGTCGACAACACCGTCCAGAAAAAACTATATCAAGTCAAAGGCAAAAAAGACATCCGTGTCAAACAAGTAGAATTCTCCGTGGCTTCAATGAACAAAGGCGACTGCTTCATCTTGGACGCAGGCAACGATATCTACGTCTACGTCGGCAAAGAAAGCAAAAGGGTAGAAAAACTCAAAGCTATCAGCGCTGCTAACTTAATCAGAGACCAAGACCATGGCGGCAGATCGAAAATACACATCGTAGACGAGTTCAGCACTGAAGATGAACACGCTGCTTACTTCCAAGCTCTTGGATCCGGCTCCCAGAAGCAAGTTCCTGAAGCCAACGTCGGTGGAGACGACGAAACGTTTGAGAGAAACGAAAAAAACAACGTATTCTTGCATAAGGTTTCTGACAAGAGCGGTAAACTGACCATTGAGAAGCTCACTCAGAAGCCACTGAAACAAGAACAACTTGATACTAATGTAATGTATAATTAATTATTCAAGTATTTATAATAATATGTTACCTTTCTTTAGGATTGTTTCATCCTCGATACTGAAAACGCAGATGTGTACGTCTGGGTAGGAAAGAAAGCAACTCAACCTGAAAAAACCGAATGCATGAGCAAGGCTCAAAACTTTATCTCTACCAAAAAATATCCGGCATGGACCAAAGCACAAAGAGTTATTGAAAATGGAGAGCCCAGCATTTTCAGGCAATATTTCCACACTTGGAAAGGTGCTGGAGAATTGCATTCCAGATTAATTTAAATTTAAGTGCCCAAATAAACTATGAACCGAATTATGTATGTTCGAAAATAACAATGTAGTTTTGTACTTTACTAATATACTATTGATACTATTCTTAATTTCTGGAGTTTGCTATCTTCCTGTTTAACTTGAATTTCATTAAGAATACTGTAATAATAAGTAAATAAACAATAAGAACCAATAATTCAAATTATTGCAACCGGCTTACCAACTTTTATAGATGTCGCTAGCGACTGGGGCAGACGGATTTTCCAAATCAGTGTTGCCAACTGGTGAGTAATTACTTATTTGGTGAAATTTTTTTACATAAATAAATACAAATCTCAGCCCTATTCATGTACTTTATAAATATAAAACGCTTCTCATTCAAGTACTTACCACCAAAATTTACACTGGTGAGAAAAATAGGAAATTTTTACATAATTGATGAGAAATATGTACTTAAAAGATTGGCAACACTGTTTCAAATGTCAACGATGTCAACCCAAATGTCAGAAGAGTCGAACATTTCATAAAACCTCATTATTTGTTGTTTATTCCCAAAAGGAGAAAGTTCCAAGTACAGTAGTTGGTTTATCTGTAAATACAGTGTTTTTAATTTTATATACCTTCAAAATAATTACCAGTTTATGTGATATTTAAGCAGTTATGAATTTGTGAAGGTTAGTTTCCTTATTACTATCATTGAAAAACTCGATATAAATCGTATTTTTCCTCGTTTAGGTAATTATTGCGACTTAAAATGGTTGTGGGAAATCCAGATCACAGCTTACAAGCTGATATTGTTTTTGTAATCGAGGGAACAGCTACAAATGGGGCTTATATCAACGACTTAAAAACAAACTACATAGTACCTACATTAGAGTAAGTATTTTATCTTTAATTGCGTTTGAATTATATTTATTTGCGTGATGAATTCGAACGGATAATTGAGCCGGTTTGAGGTATCAAATAGTTATTTGATGTAACCTTGCTTTCTTTGATGAAAATTTCTTCCTGATTGCATTATCAATGCAATTTATATTATATAATTAAAATACTAGGTACTGATAACAGTATATTTTTAGATGTTTTACACAAGGAAATATCGAGGAACGCGATTACATATCTGAAAATTCAAACGCGTACGGCATAGTCGTATACCAAGCAGCTGATTGCCTTCCTCATCCAAGTAGCGACACATTTGGGCCGTTTTCTAATGCGTCTAGACTTCTAAACGCTTTAGATAAACTTGAGTAAGTTACACATGATTGTTAAGAGTCAGGAAATGAGTAACAATTATTTATTTATGTAGATTAATTGGTGGAAAAGGCGAATCTCACGCAAACGTAGCTGAAGGCTTAGCCACAGCTCTGCAATGTTTCGAGGAATTGCAACACAAAAGAGAGCCGGGTGTACCTGCTCAGAAGCATTGTATACTCGTGTGTAATTCGCCGCCTTACTCATTACCTGTGATGGAGAGTTATCAGTTTTCCGGAAAAACTGCTGAACAATTAGCCGCTGTTTTACTAGAAGTACGTACATTCCTTGAAATATCGTTCATTAGCCTAACGATTATTTATTTGTAGAGAGGCATTAATCTGTCTGTTATATCACCCAGAAAAATACCAGCACTCTTTAAATTATTTGAAAAGGCGGGTGGAGATTTGTCAACATCACAGACTAAAAATTACGCCAAAGATCCGCGCCATTTAGTACTTTTAAAGGGGTTCTGGTAATACATAAAAAATATCAATTTTTAAGCGCTGTTAAAACCACAGAAACAGTTTTAACAGTGCTTAGAAATAGAACGTTTTTTGGCCCACTGTGTACATAAATCAATAATGAATTATCAATGATTACAGCTTAAAAGAGCGTCCGATAAGCCCCCCGCCGGGCGTAGTAAACCCACCGCAACCAAACACAACAAACATCTCTCTCCCGAGTCCTCTATCCAACAACGACAGCCCGATGTCGAACCCGCAGCCCAACCAGTCGCTGATGGGGCAGAACGGCGGCAACAACGTGCCGTGCTCCGTGGCGCAGGGGCCGGTGTTCCGCCCCGGGCAGATCCAGCAGGCGATGGTGGGCCCCATGGTACGGCCCGGGCCGGGATACATGGGCGCGCAGCAGTTCACGCAGCAGCTGCAGCCGCCCGGCTACCCCGGCATGGCGGGCAGGCCCCCCAGGTGGCCCATGATGCCGCCGCAGCCCCGGCAGCCCTGTGTGCAGCCCACTAACACGCAGGGCAGTGCGCTCATCGCCCAGTTGACCCAGCCGCCGAACAGCATGTCTGCGCCCACGAATGTTGTCAATCAGTTCGGACAAAGTATGAAACAACGATTCTTTCATGCTTCTGAACCCTGGAAAAAATCTATTCTTTATTTTGAAACTATCAATGAATTAGATCATTAAAGATTCAATTTAGCGGCGCCGCTATTTGACAGGCGATTCTCACCCGGATTATTTCTCCCAAAGCATGAAAGAATGATTGTTCGATTTTGGTTGCAAGTTGTTATATCTTCTTCAAAAGAAAAAAGTGTTCAAATTTAAACTGGTAGCAAGTTAAATAAAGAGAGTGAAGATTGGATAATAATAAATATATTAATGTTGAGATTTCTGATTTATTGCTTTATTGCGCAACAAAACTTGCAATCAAAACTGCATCATTTAAAAGGGGCTTTACAATATTATAAGATATTAATTATTGATTTATATTTTAGTGACAAATGCAGCTCAGATGAACCCGCAACAACAAGCGATCAGAATATCAATGCTAAATCCACCAAATCAACAACAAAACCAATCTGTCAGTCAAAATCAACAACCCGTCTCCACGGCAAACGTAGCCGGGCAACAGCAACAACAACAATCCATGGTGAATCAACAAGTGTCTGCAGCCAATGCCCCTCAAGCTCAAGCCCCTGTGACGTCACAGGCCAATGCCACCCAACAGAATCAACAAATGGCCGGCAGAGAACGACAGACGATCTGGCACGGCGTGTTGGAATGGATTGAAAAGGCTAAAAATCCTACAGATCAACAAAAGTTGACACGACATGTTCCCTGTTCTGTTTCTACTACGTTGAAGGACGGAGAACCTGAATTAAAGGCAGATTCCTGGCCTCAGAAATTAATTATGCAATTAATGCCGAAACAGCTGATTGGAAGCATAGGCGGCATGTATCTGAGGAATTCTAAATCAGTTTTGTTTCATCCGCAAAATTGCGAAGCTCTAGAATCTCTAACTAAAGTTATGAGCACTGGATTTGTAAGTTTTGTGTTCATATTCACAGATATGAATTATAAATAAAATTAATAGTAATTTATTTTAGGCTGGTTGCGTACATTTCACAAGTCTTCCATCTCCTTCAACTTGTGACATAAAAGTATTAATTTTATTATACACAGCAGAAAAACGAGCATACTTAGGTTTCATACCGAACGACCAAGCAGCATTTGTTGATCGATTAAGAAAAGTAATTCAACAACAAAAATCCAGCCAGCAAATGGGCCGCCAAGGACAAGTAAATATTTTATTAAAAACTCAAGAATTATATTAACACTGAAAAGGAAATGGTAATGTCGCAACAGGTGGGCGCACCGGGAGCCTCAGGGCTCCCGCCAGCTCCAGGGCAGCAAATGGGGGCCCAGCAACAAATCAACACCCCGATCTCACAATCTCCGAACTCGCAGCAAGGCATCATGTTGTCTCAAACCAACACAATGGCCATGGGCGGCGGACAAATCACTCAGAATGTTGTAACATCGACAAGTCAGCCCAACCAGGCCGGCATTGGGGTGCTCGGGCAGCAGGTCAACCCCGCGACCATGTCCCCCCGGATGTCGCTGCAGGTAAAACCACAAGCGCTGGAAAAGTGCCACAGAAGAAATTTCAAATAATTATCATTTGTAAATTTGTTACTTGATTGTATCAATCAAAATTTAATATATTGTTTTCTAAATTTGTGTTTAGGAATGTTGGAAAATTATAAATACGAAGATGGGGAATGCCTTTGGACGCAAAATTCGTAACAATTTTATTTTATTATTTGCGTGTTTGTGAATGCTTGATAAATCTGATGACTGAATGAAATGATAGGTACACAAATTGATGATCTCAAATAATATGGTTTATTTATGTAGGGCATGCCCCAGCAGGGCCCTCAAGCGTCGCAAAACCAACAAACAGCCGCCAATCAAAACATGCGCCCCAATATGATGGGCGTACCGCAACAACGTCCGCCGTTTGACCACTTAGAAGTTGCTAGACAGCAAAACTTGGAGAAAATTCTACAACTAAAACAAACTTTAGAAGCAGCTCAACAACAAGAGGCTCAGTACAAGAGTCAGCTTGAAATCATCAGTCATATGAAGACCCAACAATTACAAGAGGCGCTACAAGTCGCCCAACAGCAAGAAATGCAGTACAAGTTACAAATGGACGTAAGAAAAATTAATCATTTGAGTTTCACAGTTGTATGAATGGTTTTTATAGATGCAGCAGCAGCAACAACAACGTCAGCTCAGCGCGCAGGGTGGGCCCCAGCCAGCCGCGAACCAGCAACGTCACATGCGCCCCATTTTAACAAACAACCCTGGATTGAGACACTTGTTGCAACAGCAGCCTCAGTACCGGCAGCAGTTAATAGGAATGCAACAAATGTCAGGCGGTGGGCCCCGACCTCAGCAAATGGGGCAACAAATGCAGAATACGACGAACCAGTCTCAACAACAGTTTGAAGACTTTTCATCATTCGATTGTATGTAGACAATATTTTTATATTATTTACAATGTATTGACTTTATATAATAAATGCAATTAACAATAAATACTAACTTACTTCTTTATTATTAAATACTTAATAAAAAGCAACAATATATAATATATTTGAACAGCCACACAATATCATCATACGTACTTGAATATTTATTCCCTTCTTAAATTATCGAGTCGAGCTTGGAGGTCGGCATCGGCGTCCGAGAGAACACCGCCGCCTCCAGCAGCCACAGCAGCGGGAGTTTTAATACCAGGAGTAGCTAGTGTATTTGTAGCTTGAGGTAAGCCTGATAATGTGTCGTTTAATTGTAAACCAAGCTCATCTAGAACTTGTGACACAACTGCATCAGTTTCCTCCTCGTCTGCGTCATCTTCCATCGCATCATCGATTGCATCATTCATCATATCTTCTTTCATATCCATTATCTCAGACTGTTTCTCAAATTCTTGTAATATTCGCTGTATTTGTGGCATATTTAGTTGCCTGTTCATGCTCTGCATAGCTTTCGTTACGCCTTTCATGGCTTGCGCCATGGCATTTTGAGACCTTAAAGTTTGTATTTTTAAAGAGACTGCTTGAATATTAGCTTTCATTAGCATGAATTTCTTGACGTATCTTCTTGTGCGCACCAAATCTTTTGCCATTATTTTTACAGCATCCTATAAATAAATAGAGATGATACCAGATGTAAATAATTGTTGTAGAGTCTTACCATTTGTCCTTCCTTTGCTAATTTCTTAATATCTTGAATAATTTTCTTTTCTTGTTGTTCCATTCGCATCTTTTCCCGATCCAAATCTCTCATAGCTTTATTTAAGGCACGCTGGTTCTTCCGAAGCATTTCTTCTGGCGTTAATTTTTTTCCAAATAGCCACTCCATTTTTAAGTACTTTATGTAAAAAATGAACGAGAATTAATATATATTTACAATAAAATTTCACAAATTTATTTCTAAAGTACTGTCACTGTCAGCTGTCAATATTAGTCATCAACAGTTATTTTGACAAGCCCATTGAATATCCCTAGGTGATAGTTTGTATGGCTTTGTATTTAAAGTACGCTTTTTAAACTAAATTTAAATAAATTATAAAATAATAACAGCAATATATAATATATTCTTTATTCAATAGGAAATAATCCAGTGTAATTAAATATAAATTAATAATTTTTGATGAAAAGTTTGGGGGAAAGTGCAGGAAATTTTTCTGCTTACCGAACAATAATTTCACCTCTACACGCACAGAAATCAAAATGGTGTTCTTATGCAGAGTGGTATTTTTATAAATATTAATTAATATCTACCTATATTTGTATTTTAAACGCTTAAACATAATTAGTTTTTACATACGAACTATTAATCTTTTATGTAATTGTAGTTTTTGTGGTGTTTTCATTCTACTAGTGTGAAAGGTTGATAAAAATACGTGCTGGCATTTGGCAACTTTCTATAGTGTTTGGAGGGAATGAGTACCTAATCGTAGGTACAATCTGATAAGAATTTTCCAAATATTTTTCATTAATGATTACCTCAAAATATTTGTGACTAAAGTACAAAAATGGAAGACATAGAAATGTCAAGCGTCGAAATGGACTGTAAATCAGATCCAAATCCCGAAGATACTGAAAAGACAAACGGGGAAGTAAACACAGTATCGAGCGGGGAAAATGAGGAGATTAAACAGTCCTCAGAAGAAGAAACTCCAGAAAATGTTGAGGAAAGGACGACGGAGAGTCCCACAACTGGAGATAACCATCCTAACTTTAGTGGCATTAAGTGCGTTTACTGTGAACAAGGTCTAACAACTAGCGACGAACCTAAATTAATGGAATGTTTGCATTCTGCTTGTGGTTCCTGCATCAAAGCCAAAATTGCAGAGCAAAAACAAACAGAGGACGCAAATGGACATAGTTCAAAAGGTACGAACTCATTTACTTTCTAGAAAATATTTCAAACATTTTTTTTATTAGGATTACCAGTGATTACGTGTGCCGCATGTAGAATAGTTTGCCGGCAAAGCCAAATAATTGATAATCAATTTTTAACGGAAATAATATCAGAAGAAAATACTAACGACACTGCTAAAACCGAGGACCAAAAATGCAATAGTTGTGCAGACAACGAAACAGCCACAAGCTGGTGTGTGGAATGCGCCGAGTTCATTTGTAATCAGTGCGTTCAAGCTCATAAACGGTAAGAAATTGCATTTATCTTATCTCCGCTCCATCCTGTATTTTACATCCTGCGGTTCCAGATTAAAAATAACTAAAGATCACACAATCAAATCTAAGGAAGAAGCTGTACAAGATAATCCCAACAATTCTACACTGGGAAGTAAAAATTTGATGTGTCCAATTCATCATAACGAACAGTTGACGCTATTTTGTGAAAACTGCGATGTTCTCACTTGTAGAGATTGTCAACTGAACGATCATCGAGATCACAAGTACAAATTCACTCATGAAATCGCTTCTGAAACCAAGAAATACATCAAGGGAATGTTAAAGGACGTCAGGTAGACATTCTAATATTATTTATGTTTCAAGGATCGTAATGTGAATTATTATGGTACTATTAATGTCCATAATCTCCTAGTTGGAGCATAGGGCCTCCACGAAAGATTTCCATTTTGATCTGTCTTGGGCGATCAGCTTGGCTTGGTTCCAGGATTTCCTGGTGGCTTCTAGTTCCTTAAGTACTGTCCTTCTCCAAGTGATCCTGGGTCGTCCTCTCCTCCTGCGTCCTTGAAGATTCCAGTCCAGGGAGTTTCTTGCAATATTTTACATGGCCAGTCCAGTTCCACTTTCTATTATGGTACTAGTCGTGAATATTTTCAAACGAGGCGAAATCGAGTTTGATAACACGACGTGTACCATAATGATTTGTTACAATCTGTATTGCATATCAAATTTTATCTGCTGGCATAAATTAGTCAATAAATTATTTAGTATTGAACAAAAATTTAAATAAAAGAAAAAACTTAGTAACGAGTTGTTTGTTATTGCATTTACTGGATTCATTATGGTCCTTGGCCTATAATGAACACTATTATGGTAAACAAATTGAGGCTTATAATGTTGCCATTATGAAATGTCAGCAGACAAAAATAATTAATTATATTTTAATATTTGAAAATATCTTTCACAACTCATTATTATTAAAATTAATCTTTTAGTTTTAAGTTCTGTATACAAATATATAAAAATATCGTAAATGTCAAAATTTATGATTAATTATTTGCAAAAGGTAAATAATTTATTAAAAATTTTGACATTTACGATATTTTTACATTAAATATTTGTATTTCGATCGAAACCTTGTATTTATTATAAAAATATATATACAGAACTTAAAACCAAAAGATTTATTTAAATTGTATTTTAGTTACAAACGGGTATTATTAGACAGTGCAATGAAAGTGATCGACGACCGCCAAAACCTAATAACAGATAAAAAACAAACCTTAGTTAAAGAAATCACACAAATGGTTGTCAAGTAAGTTTTCAACCTTCAAATTAATTACAAATCTTATAATAAACCCATTATTACAGACTCACAAACACGATAAATATACGGGGCAAAGAATTAGTCCACCGGCTAAACGAAGTTTGCGACAACAAGCAAAAGACTTTGAATGAGAAAAAAGTCGCGCTAGAACAATTATCTCAATTGACTGACCACTGCATTGAATTTGTGACGACTGCTTTAGACAAAGGCAGTGATAATGCAATTCTTTACAGCAAAAGACACGTAACGAATCATTTACAAAGAATCAAATGTCGGAGGGCTGATATTCCCAACCCGGAAATTCCTGTGAGAATCCATTTGGCCCTTGATAAGGTCCCGGATTTGATAAAAGGTAAGTTTTGTTTTATTATGTCATATTTCATATTTGGTTGAGTATTTGTTTATTTTGTTGTGCATAACAGGACTTACAAATGGTAAATATAAACTATTATGTGTAGATGTTTTATAAAGGTTCATTCACAGCACATATAAAAATATAACACAGGGATATGTAAATGTCAAATACATAAGTATAAACATAAGTCTCAGTCAATTAAAAAAATAGTTTTAAGTAGAAGGTTTGCTTGTATAATACGTGTTCTCGAACAAGAGTCAAAAGACAGCTATAATTATATTTCTTGTTTTCATAGCTGTGAATGAACCTTAAATGTGAATTTGTTTGTAAGTAGTATTAAAACGTTACAATTTATTTTTTAGTTTTGTCATCTATCGGCTCAATCGTAGTGGACGGCAAAGTATACCCGCCTGTAGCTCCCGCAGCCCTTGGTGGGGCCCACCCAACAACACCTCCGTCTACTTCACCTGTGCAACGTTCTAACCAAAACTCATCTCCATTAATCCTGCCTCGTATGCCGCCTCCATATCCACAGCAACATACTCCACAACAACAGTCTCAACAACCATCTCAGCATCAACAACAACAATCGCAGCAGCATCATCAACAACAATCACAACAACAACAGCATCAACAACAACAATCACAGCATCAACAACAACAATCACAGCATCAACAACAACAATCACAACATCATCAACAACAAACACAGCAGCAGCAGCATCAACAATCACAGCAACAGCAGCATCAACAACAACAATCGCAACAGCACCAACAACAACAGTACGCTTCTCAGGCTCTCATGCAACAGAACATGCATCGGCAACAGATGCAGCGGGGCCCAACCAGCATGCTGCGCCACCCGTCAGGCATTGTCAGACTGCCAGGGGGTCACCAGCAGGTTAGCTCTTCTACACATCCACAAGTAAGAACAGCGAACTTATATCTATGAGCTCGGTCCCATTTCAGTTGGCCCACTTACAACATTCTCAATTATTTTTAACTTTGTCCAGAGGAAACTAAACAAAATTATAACATGGATATATTTAATTTTATAATAATGTAGGCTATAATTCAAAAGAATGAAAGTTATGCACCCATTTCGTTTCTGTTATAAAAATATAATTATAATGGAACATACTTTACATTATTTTTGCAAAAATGGTTTAAATATCATTGTTGGCTGATTGTTTCATATTATTTCTAAGGAAATTGAAATTTCAGTAGGTGGGCCAACTGAAACGGGACCGGGCTTATAATTTAGCAGTATTAATGTTTTAATTTATTTTAGGCATCGATGAATATGTCCAACGATCGGTTAAACCCTCAGCTACGCGGCTTGTTGCAAAGTAGCAACGGTCAACCAGTTTATATACAAACTGGTCCAGGAGTTTACCAAGCCGTTCAACCATCTTACGTCGCCCAGTCACAGTACAACCAGCAAAGATTCTCACACCAGGCACAAATGAGCGCGTATCACAGCCAGAGTCAAAACCGGATAGGTACTCCGTCCGGAAGTCAGATGATGCAGTCTCGGCCGATGTTACAGCGCCCTGCAGTACCGCCGATGATGAACCAGTCCTACCAACAGCAGCAGATGCAGCAGAGCCAGGCGCAGCTCAACGCCAAGTGGCACATCCCGACGGAAAACTCTCAGGGGGGAAGCATGGGGGCTAACAGACCTCCCCCCGCGTTGATTGCCCCCGACGACTCCTTCAAGATCACCCTCAAGCCGCGCTCCGCCCCAGACAACAAATCCACGACACCTACTGTCACTTCTACCATCCCGAAGACGCCCAGCCCTAGTCTGGGGAAAGCTGACGAAACTGAAAGAAACCTTGACAAGTTTTGTGAGGATTCTGTCAAAGATTTGATGGCTACGATTGCCAAGCTCGACTCGAATGGAGTGCAAGTCCTGGCGGAAGGTAGAGGCAAGACCGGGGATTCGCCCCATGTTGACAGTTCGACTGATGAAAGTTCTAATGCCGCGAAAACTGCACAAAAGTCGCAGATGGGCGACACGGATAAAGATGATCCGAATGAGGACTGGTGCGCGGTTTGTATGGACGGCGGCGAACTGGTCTGTTGTGATAAATGCCCCAAAGTGTTCCACCAGAACTGCCATATTCCGCCTTTAAGCGTCGAGTAAGTATACATATTTTTTATATTACACCATAACTGATGTTGAAATTTAAACTTAAACCGTTTGAAGGTAAATACAATCGTAAAACAATTTGTATCAGGTACATTCCGTACTGAATTTTAACAGTATGATTTATGATTTGTAATTTGCCGATTTTTATTACCATATTTTTTACTTTTTAGTAGACGTGTGTTGTCTTTCTGATATTTAATTAAGAATTTCGTGATAAATTGCATTAAAAGTGATTTATCCACATAAATTAAAGTAGTACTGGTATAATTTAAATACAAGAATACAAATACAACACAGCGCGCTAACTTCTTCTACTTTACGGTGGTAAAAATTTGGTAAAATTTACATCTCTTTGTAAGACTGATCATTTTTTACATTTTATACTATTTATTTCTGTGTAACAATTCTTGTAGGGAGAGCGATACCTGGCAGTGTTTACTGTGTATGAACTTTGCTGATATTCCTGACAACGCATTAGGCGAACGTCGAGACGCTAGTCTAAGTCCTAAAGAAAAAAAAATCGTTGAAAGAATCGTACTGGAATTATTTTGCCAGTATGAACCAAGTTTACATTTTAGAGAACTTGTTGGACTAGATGTATGTTACAATACCTACAAATAATTTTATTTACTAACAAGTTTATGTTTTTTAGAATGAGTATTATTATTCAGTAATTAAAAAACCTATTTCACTAGAAATGATTAAACAAAAAGTGAACTGGAATTCAACTGAACATTATACAAGTATTGAACAATTAATTAAAGACGTGAGATTATTATTCCGTAATGCTTATCTTTATAATCCGGTAAGTTAATATTTTTGATTGATTTAATATTTATTTACTAATGTGTTTGTTATGTTTTTAGGAAGATACACCAATATACAAAGATGCAAAAATTCTGGAGGCCTTCTTCGACCAGCAGTTAGAGAAGTGGCTTCCCGCGTACGCGTACGAAAATTTCGGCGATGATGACGATGAAGTTATGCCTTCGAATAAAAAGTATCGAAGAATCATATCAGATTGAGTTGATTTTTGTTAGACAAAGTTATTTTTGGGTTACAAGACTATAAGCGAGTAATTTATTTGATTTTCCGGGGATATTTTTTATGTTCAACGTCAGTTGCAGGAGAATACAGACAGGCTGTGAACGAGTTGCGGAATAATACAGTAAAAATAGTAACACAACACGTTAAGTGGCAACTGACATATTTTCATATGTTTCTTTTAAATATAATTTTTATTTAGTGCAATTCTAAATTCTAAAACAAAAATATGTCCTAGACTAGTGAACATTGTATTAGCTTTAGAATTTTATTCTATGGATCTGACTTTGAGGAATCTCCGAAAAGAAACTCATGAAAATAGAGAGAAAGTAGGGCTTAACAAGTTTTACTATTTACAAAAGTACGTAGTAGTTTTAAGTAATTTTAGTTATAGTTCATGTTATCCTAATCTTTTTTATTATATCTTTTAAGTATTCATTATTTCATGTAGAATATTAGGAGTTATTATAGGGGAATATTTATATTTGTTTATCATTTAAACAATATTATTCATAGGAATATGTTACTTTTATTATTACATTACATGTAATGCTTGTTCAAAATAACTATTTGTTGCTTTCTTCCTCCTCCTCGGACTCCTCACTTTCTTCTCCCGATTCGGAGTAATCATCATCATCGTCGTCATCATCATCATTGTAATTCGTGCTATAGCTATAATCAGGCGTATTATCATAATCGTAATAATCATCACCGCCTGCCTGGCCCTGGCGACCGAACTTATGACTGCGAGCTGAAAATAAATTCATATACTCTACTCCATTTCAAGTGTAATAAATCTGGAATAAAATACTTACTAGACATGCTAAGATCCTTGGTTTGAGAAGTTTCATACCCACATTTCGGACACGGAATAGCTTTATTCTTTTCGTATTTAAAGCCTTTACGTCTAACATGATCTTCGCAGAAGCAGATCTTACATCTGAGACAAGAGTATTGTCCCAGTTTATTACACGATTGACCTGAATACATAATCATTACTACAAGAAATATTGATACACGTAAAATACGTACATTTAAAGTTCTCTGCTTCTAGAACTTGGCACGAAGCCTGATGTTCAAACTGATCATCTTCACAGAGAAAAGAATCACAAAAAGAACATTTAAAAATTCGCCCGCCGTGGTCCCAAACACCGCGTTCGCATTCAACGCAAACTGCGGTTTGCAGTGGACATGAACATGCGTGAGCTTGAAGGCAACGTTTACCGTGGCAAACCCACGCCTCGCAAAAATCGCAAATTGCTCCCTAAGACGATTCATTAATAAATAGAGTACGAGTTTATGTATGAGTTGTGTGTTTAATTAAAGAAAAAGTACGTACGACCATGCCTAGGCCCGTGGTGTACACCCCTGGGTGATGGATAACGCAGTCACCCGTCTTGAGCATACATTTGATTTTTCCACATTGTGCGCAAATAGGAAGACGTTGAACACTCTGACAAAAGTAGCAAAAGGCACGACTTTTCTGTTTCCTATCCCAACATTAATCAGATTGTTTAAAACTTAAATAACAGGTAAAAGTATAACATTGTACTTATGACATTTTTCGCACTCCATAGCAGCATTGCATGGGTGCTCAGCTAAACCCATGTGATCTTTAGCTGTTCTAATTTCTTTTTGCCGAAGTTTCTGCTTTTCGGCTTTTTTACGTTGCCCAGTTTTCTTTTTAGGCATTTTGATTTAATTTTTCACTTAGCACAATGAGGTTAGTTGGATTGTCAAATGGACAATCAAGTGCGCATGCGTTGTTTACTGACAACTGTCATTAATGACAATTGTTTAAATATAAATGTCAAACTTTAATCAATCATTACTGGCTCTTTAATATATTTATTTTATTTATAACGCAAAATATTACGATAAATAAGGTAAACTATGATATTCCTACTTATTACTCAAATTTGGCGGTACGTGCTGAACCTGAAAAATGGCGAGTGAGTTCAGATTACATCATTTTCCTAAGGAATTATTTTTCAGGGAAACTCCAGAAAACTGCAATTTAAACTGCAATATGCTACTATACCAGTAATACTGCCATGCTCAATTTGTTATCACTGGGAGTGTATGTTATCTCTAGTACAAATAAAAAAAGAAATTGCTCTCTCAAGGCTTTTATATCTGAACACACTCAAAATTTTTATAGCCTGACAGGCAATCGGACATTTTCATAACTGAAAAATTCTGTTTGAAACTGGCACCCGAAAGATCACCGTTAAATGAAGTAGTAGAGAAGAAAGTGTAATTTATACAGTATTTAATAAGTGAGTGATCTCGTTTTGGTAAGTGTTGCTTCTTACATTGCGTTCTATCATTTGGATGACCATATTTGACACAGTTTTTATTGTACCAAATAGAATTATTTAATTTGTTTGCATACTGCAAATCCATATAAGGATATCATTATGAATCATTCTGTTTATTAATCGTGAAAGGATTATTACCGAATTGCTAAATTAGAGCAAGTTCATCTGGTTTCCTTCTTTTAAAACCATCATGGAATTTCGATTGTTTCATTAATGTCGTTCAAATCTTTTGTTTAAAATGTTGCCTCATGACATCTCCTATTTCACGATGCCGCTTTTTAATTATTTTGACATTTTATCAATATTTTAACTTGACACCATTAAGGATCACTTCACGCGTATTCTAAATTTGTTTGTTTTCTTGGTTGGATCTTATAAATTATGAATAGTTGTTCTTATTCTTTCGGTGAGTCACTGAATAATAGATTTCAAGTATTACACTTTTTGTGGAGTAAATCATAATAATCCAGAAATGTCGTATTAGGTCTTACAATGGAAGAGGATACAGAATTCAAAAAATTACCCGTTGAGGAACGTGTAGTTCACAAACTATGGAAAGCAAGAGTGCACGGCTACGAAGAATTAACAAAACTTTTCCTCCAAATCGCCGATGAGAAATCGCCGGAATTTGCAAAATACCTCGGCCTTGTCAAGAAGTTCGTCATTGACAGCAACGCAATGGGCCAAGAGAAAGGTCTAGAAGCGGCGCTCGCATATGTGGAGAACTACGCGAACGCTGGCAAGACAGTAGGCGAAGTTATGTCAGGAATCGTCGCTAAATGCATCGCAGCCCCAAGAACAAAAACCAGAGAACTGGCAGTTCAAATCACACTCATGTACATCGAAATAGAAAAGCAAGAAGCAGTCCAAGAAGAACTGCAAAAAGGAATGGATCTCAAAAACCCTAAAATCGTTGCTGCGTGCATCAGCGCCACAACTTTAGCACTAAAAGAATTCGGATCAAAAGTAATTAACGTCAAACCACTGATCAAAAAAATGGCTGTCTTACTTGCCGACCGAGACAAGACAGTGAGAGACGAAACCAAAGCAATGGTGGTCGAAATCTACCGATGGATCGGCAACGCATTGCGTTCTCAACTCTCGAATCTGCAGCCAGTCCAGGTCACAGAACTAGAAACAGAATTCGCAAAACTCGGTAGCGAAAAAGTCACTCCGAATAGATACCTCCGCTCTCAACAAGAAAGACAAGCTAAAATTGCAGCTGAATCCGGCGACGCAGACGAAGGTGGAAATGAAGATGAGCCTGATACTCAACAAGACATCGACCCGTACGAATTAGCAGACCCCGTCAATATTCTCTCAAAATTGTCGTCAGATTTCTACGAAAAAGTCGAAGCCAAAAAGTGGCAAGAGAGAAAAGAGGCCGTAGAAGCGGTAGAAAATTTAGTCAAAGCGCCTAAACTTGAGAATGGTGACTACGGAGACTTAGTTCGAGCACTGAAAAAAGTAATGTAATATAAAATGTACTGTGTGCTGTATTAATTTTTGTTTTCTAGCTCATTTCCAAAGATTCTAATGTCATGGTAGTAGCAACTGCTGGAAAATGTTTAGCAGGTCTAGCGAATGGTTTAAAAAAACGTTTTCAACCTTATGCCTGTGCCTGTATACCTGCTTTACTTGAAAAGTTCAAGGAGAAGAAACAAAATGTTGTTCTGGCTTTGAGAGAAGCCGTAGATGCCATTTTTATTGCGGTACGTTAAGGAGCCCTAAGAATGGCTTAAATTGACATTTTTTATTAAATATTACTTTATTTGATAAAGCCGTTTTTGAGAAATTTGCTATTAAAATAGTTTTATGTATTTTTGGAGTTATTTTTAAGCTATTCTTACACCACCTTAATATTTTATTTGAAAAACTTTGAATTATATATTCAATTTTGTAGACAACACTTGAAGCTATAGTTGAAGATGTCTTGGAAGCTCTGAACAACAAAAACCCATCTGTAAAAGCTGAAACAGCGAGCTTTATGGCTCGAGCTTTTACGAAATGCCAACCAGCAGCTTTGAACAAAAAAATGTTGAAAGCTTATACCGGCGCCTTACTTAAAACATTAAACGAACCAGGTATTCAATCAATTTATTCTGTATCCTCGAAAATAATAATTAATTTTCAGATCCTACCGTACGAGACAATTCTGCTGAAGCCCTAGGAACTGCCATGAAACTAGTAGGAGAAAAATCAATCGCTCCATTTATGGCCGAAGTTGATAATCTAAAAATGGTTAAAATTAAAGAATGTTGTGAAAAAGCTGTAATTACAGTAAAAGTAGCGGCTGCGAAGAAAGAACGGCCGTCGACTGCGCCCCCCAAGAACGACGCCCCACCCAAGGCCGGCAGCGCAGCCCCGAAGGCCGTAAAGAGGCCCATCAGTGCAGGTAGGGCGAGCGCTAATTTCAATTTATTCTTAATTGCATATTTGAACATTTTGCTATGTATTATTTATTTCCTTTATTATTTCTCATAAACTTCACCCTCATTTTTATTTTAAGTTGTTTTATTTTTCGTTGCTTTTTATTTCTCATCAAGGCGATTCAAAACCCAAACCTGCTGCTGCTACAAAAAAGAAACCTCCTTCTTCTTCAGCTGCTTCTAAAACCAAATCCAAAGCTAAAATCGTCACCGAGCAAGAGATGAGTCCGGACGAAATCGAAGAAAAGGCTCTTCAAATTATCGATCAAGAAACAATCAATAATTTCGCTGACTCTAACTGGAAAAACAGATTAGCAGCCGTCGAAAAATACCAAACAGTAGTCCAACAAACAGAAAGCGGTACCATTTCGGCACAAATTTTAGTAGGAATTTTAAGCAGAAAACCTGGACTCAAAGATACCAACATTCAAGTTGCGAAATACAAACTAGAAACTTTAAAAATAATCGCAGAGACCCACAAGTTTTCAACGTAAGTAATCAATAACAGATGTAAAATTATGATAATTTATTTTTTTGGTAATTTACTGATTTTCATTTCCACATAAATTACCGAGTAATAAAAAAATACAAATAAGGCATAGCGCGCACTAGCGATTTTAAAGTTGCTCAACTAAAAAAGTGCTGCTAGCTTTGAGCTCCGCGCACTTTCGACTAGATAGTTGCCGTGGACTTGTACTTGCACTTATCAGTTGTCAAATTGTCTTGTGATGAATGTTACTGAAGTAGCATGTCTGTTCACTAATTATTTATTACCTCTCGCCTCTTATTCTATAAGAGAGGTATTGTAATGGGTCAAAATTTTCGAGTATGAGTTTTTGGTGGAGAAGCACGTTTCAGGGTCTCTAGAATACGAATTTAATATTTTCACGATGATGTCTGTGTATGGATGTATAGACAGACGATTTTTCGTTCACGATAACTTAAAAAGTATCAAACCTTTAATAACCAAATTTAATATTTAATGGTTTAATAAGGATCTTAACTCCGGATAAGATTTTGGTAAAAATTCGCAAACCGGAAGTAGTACTTTTTGAAGCTCGATATGAAACTATTAAAATTTAAGTAAAACTATTTATTAGATTCGTAGAATAAGCAGAATTAGGCGAGAAGATATTAAATTTTTGGTAATTTACGGTAATAAAAATTTAGCGAATACGGTAATTAATTTTATAATTTACCGGGTAATTCACACATTACATTCCTGATCAATAACAGTATTGATCAAACTCAGTTTATTAATAGTTGCAAAATGTGTTTAACTTGCGAAATATTTTTTAGCGTTTCTGCGAATTTGTGCATAAATGATGTGGCGGATAAACTAGGCGATGCAAAGAACAGCGGCCTTGCTGCTGACGTTTTGACTGCCATTGCTGAAGCTACCAGTCTGGAACATGTCTCTTCTGCCGTGCTTGACTACGCCTTCAATCAGAAGAGCCCCAAAGTTCAGCAAGAATCACTCAACTGGGTCTCTACTGCCATCAAAGAGTTTGGATTATCGTGAGTTCAAAAATTTGCTACAGTAATCGAGTTGAAAATTTAATACGCCATTGTCCTACTTGGGTGTGGCAGCCTCACATGCTGTGAATCACCGATATAGTAAATTTATGAAATTCCATTTGAAAACAGTGACTGGATTTTGAAAAAATTCTTTCAATTTCGTGATAAGTGAGTTCAGCACTATATGCCATTAAAATATATGTACGAAGTTGTGAATCACCCTGTATACTTACATATCTACCACGTCTTTTACCCAATTTGGGCGTGGCAGTCTCACATATCGAGAATCATCGATTTTTCCGTATGTGCGTTTACTCAAATTGGGTTTGACAGCCTTATATACTATGAGTATATAGTATATAAGGCTATATATAGCTATATTTTTACCGTGTATGTGACTACTAGCCGTCAAATTACAGGTACTTACGTTTACTAGTAGAGAATACACCACAGAAAGATTTTGTGCAGTTCAACTGAAATTCGAATCTATTTGTCAGGATCACAGTCCATAAAATTGATTAAAGTGACTAATTAATTACCAAATGAAGTAAAATATGAATACATATATTATAAAACAAAGTCATAATACTGCGTATATCAATTTAAAACATTTCACATTGCAGTGTAAACTCCAAACAAGTAATCGAAGTAGCAAAGAAGGGCGTAGGCGCCACCAACCCAGGCATCCGTACATCGGCAATATCCCTCCTCGGTACTTTATACCTATACATGGGGCCCACCCTTCACATGTTCTTCGCGAACGAGAAAGCCGCGCTGAAACAACAAATCGACGCGGAATTCATGAAATACGACAACGAGAAGCCCCCAGAACCGACACGAGGCCTCAACAAGAACAAATCTTCAAGCGCTGACAACTTAGACGATGTTGAAGAGGAGGAAGAGACAAACGAACCCGCGTTCAACCCACAGGATCTGCTCCCGAGGGTCGACATCAGCGGACAAATCACCGAGGGGCTCATCAACGAACTCGCGGACAAGAACTGGAAGGTCAGAAACGAGGCGCTGCAGAAGGTTGAGACTATTTTGAAAGAGGCGAGGCTTATTCAACCCAATATTGGAGACTTACCGCAAGCGTTAGCTCAGAGATTAGTCGATAGTAACGGGAAGATTGGACAGACTAGTATTCAGATTTGTCAGACTTTGGCTACTGCTATTGGACCGCAGTGCAAACAGCATGTTAGGACGTTGTTCCCGGGTTTATTACAAGGTAAATCATTTATTTTATCTACGACCATTGAATAACACAATATAAGGATAATGGATGAATAAAGGACAACTTCAGAATTCCAGAAGTAGATCTTTATTCATTAACTAACTATTTAATGTCAACTACTTAAATAACTTTCCTATTCAACGATTAAATTAAATTATTCTTTTTAAATCGATATTTCTACAATTTTATTTTATGATTTGCATCGGATCAAACTTTTATCTATTATGCACTAGTAAAGCCATTTAAAATATACCGACTTTTATTAATTATGAGTTAATTAGTCAGTAATTAATTAATTGACTGTTAAATAATGTTTCCGTGGTGGAAAATTTATTCGGACAATAAAATATCTGACGCATTGACGCACAAATTGATGATATATCTAAGTGGAAGTCATCGGTAAAAATACCGTGTGTTACCAGCCACCAGCACATTTACACTAGCTATCTAGTAAACCAAATGAATTGAATTTGTAAAATTCAATATTTATTTTACTATCAATATTCTTTTCATTATAAATTAATGTTTCTATTTCTAGGAATGGGTGATACTAAAAACTGGATCAGAGCTGCTGCCATCACATGCATCAACACATTTGGAGACACTTGCGGATATAAAGAGTTTTTCGATGGCGAAATGATCCATGATGCTTTGAAAACTGGTTCACCAACTTTAAGGACTGAATTATGGGGGTGGTTGGCAGAAAAACTCGATAAACGTAAGTTATTTTGTATTATTGGATAAAATATGTATTTAAAATGTGATCTCTATAGTTGTAATATGTTTTTAAATTCGTTTGATTGCTATTTAATTATAACGAAACTTTATTTGAGTCGATGAACTTTGAAACTTGATAGCGCTTCTAATAGATTTATTCCTGTACTATTTGCCCGCCTTATTCATGTAAAATAATATACCTACAATTTGTTATGAAATATTATTAAAATCTAATTTCCATATTTGGTACAGTTCTATTTAAAAAATATTGTACTACATTCAGAAATTGATCTGAATATTTTATTTTACAATATAATCAGTATTACACTTAAATTTTATTTATTTTAAGGTATAAACATACATTTTTCAGTATTCTTTACAAATTTTAAATATTTTATATTAAATCCAGACAATTTTTCTGTTAGTTCCAGCAAAATCATTCTCAAAAGAAGAACTCCTAATCTGCATTCCACTGCTATACAACAACCTAGAAGACCGCAACGCAGACGTCCGCAAGAACGCAAACGAATCCGTCTTGCCTTTCATGATTCACTTGGGCTACGAATCAATGTCTAAACAAACCGAGAAACTAAAACCAAGTTCCAAACCCGTCATAATGGCAATCTTAGAAAAAACTCGACCTAACCTCCCAGTCAAACCTCTACCAAAATCAGCTAAAGCTCCACCCGAAAGCGCAAAAGCTCCCAGCAAAGCTCCTGCCAAGAAAGAAGACGCAAAACCCGCCAAGTCAAGAACCAGCGTGGCCGGGGCCAAAGCACCCGCCTCGAGAAAGAAAGAAGACGATGTTGACACTTCGCCACTGTTGGTCGTCAATAATTTAAAACATCAACGGGTTATCGATGAACAGAAACTGCGAGTTTTAAAATGGAATTTTAATACTCCTAGAGAAGAATTTGTTGATTTGTTGAAGGATCAAATGTCGGCTGCTAATGTCAATAAGACTTTAATGTCCAATATGTTTCACGTTGATTTTCGGTACCACTTAAAAGCAATTGAATCACTTACAGAAGACATAGAAGGCAATAATTCTGCTTTAATATCCAATCTAGATTTAATTCTAAAATGGCTGACACTCAGATTTTTTGACACAAACCCGTCAGTACTTCTAAAAGGATTAGAATACCTACAAATAGTGTTTAACATGTTGATACAAAGTAAACATGTTTTACTAGAAAACGAGGCTAGTAGTTTCATCCCGTATTTGATTTTAAAAGTAGGAGACCCAAAAGACGCAGTCAGAAACGGAGTAAAAAGTTTATTCAAACAAATAGCAGTCATCTATCCATTCAGCAGATTATTCACTTATGTCATGGAAGGTTTAAAATCCAAAAACGCGCGTCAGCGCACCGAATGTCTAGAAGAACTCGCCACTCTAATCGAAGGCTACGGAATAACAGTTTGTCAGCCATCTCCAGCAGCCGCTTTGAAAGAAATCGCCAAACACATCTCCGACAGAGACAATTCAGTCCGAAACGCAGCCCTCAACTGCTGCGTCAAAGCTTACTTCATCGAAGGAGAAAAGGTTTACAAAATGGTGGGCCAAATATCTGACAAAGATTACTCTTTATTGGAAGAGAGAATAAAACGCGCTAAGAAGAACACGCCGGCGCCACAGAAGCAAGCTAGAGTGTCGATCCCTCCTCAGCAGCTGTCGCCCCAACAGCCCAAGGCTTCGCCACCCCCGTTGAGTAGAGAACCTAGTGACGTGGACAGGATGTCTGATGAGGAGGAAATGGCGCCGCCGCCGGTATTAACGTGAGTTTTTTAAACGGAGAAAGAAAAATCGACTGCAATAAGTAATTTTAATTTGATGCCATGTTTATAAATGAAAATATCAGTCGTACAACTATGAGAAATTGATATTATACTTCATGCATATATTTTAATGGCATATAGTACTTAACTTTCGTGAAACAAAGAGATTTTTTTTTTTAATTTTCGCATAAAGCATCAAACATTCAAGTACCTAAATATAATTACTTTAATTTAGAATTAGATTTATTAAAATTATGTTAACATAATAGTCTATTCAGTAGCATGAAAATTATTCTCTTCAATATTGTTATATTTATTTTTGGAATTAAAAAAATTATTTTTGATCCGTAATCAGCAAAATTATATAATAAGTTATGATACACTCTGTATATCTACCGATGACTCACAATATGTGAGGCTGCCACATCTAAATTCAGTTCATTTTCAAACCTTTTTTTATGGTTAGGTACTAACTTTGAAGAAGATGAGTAAAGAAAATCAAATGTTGTGCGACTGATATTTTAAATATTTTTTTCTTATAAAATAGATGCAAGTTGGTCGATTTTTCGTCTCCTGTGATATCGATGTGGTTTTGTATTTATTTTATTTTTATTTAAATCGCTTTTTATTACTAATTCACCAGCCCGGCAGCACCGGAACCTCCTCAAATAAAAGAGGAACCAAACGCTAACGAAACAGTTATTTTGGATAATAATATGAACCCAATGACAGAAGAAAATCTAAGTCCGGAAACGTCAGTAATAGTATTTATATTTTTTTCACTTATCATAGCGGGGTTAATATTCGTGGTGGACCTATTAATCAATCTCATAATAATATGTTGTGATTTGTGATTATGTTGCACTCATTAAATTTTTAGTCGTACATGATTTGTTTGTTTATGTTTTTAGATTAGTTGGAGAAGCATGAAGCATTTGTGATGCATGTTTTTATGTTTATTTGTCGGATAATTTAGTGTTGGGTTTTTGATTAATTATGAAATTCTACAGTCGTAGAGAATCGCCGCCGCGACCTGTTTCTGGTCCATTTGGTTTGGACTCAAATCTTTTGCAGCAACTAGAAAAAAATCCAGCTCGCGTCCGCATTCCGCAAGTTTTAGAAATGGATCTCGACTTTTTGGACGACCCGGTACCCCGTCTCTCAGAAATATACAGGTAAGACAACAATTCGTTACAGAAATAAGTCAAATCATTGATACATCGGAGTTTGCAGTCATTCAATAATTATTATTTAATTTAAACCGACGCTTCGGCTATTACTCAAGTCTCTACAAAAAATCATAAAAAATCTTAAAATTTACAATTCATGTTACAAAATAACACAAAACTTAAAACAAAAGTTAAGAACCTATTAATTAATTAATTATTAACAGTGTTGTGACTGATCTGGATCAAGTTGTGTGATCTTTGATCTGATTTAGATCATCTTATCTAGAAAAATTAAATAAATATGATCTGTGATCAGATTTTAGATCTTTTTCTACGCTATGCGAGTTAAAATTAAGTAAGGTAGTACAACTAAGTAATCTTTAATATTTTATATCTGTTATTTTATTATTGAAACGTTATTTTGGCTAAAAAGTTGAATTTATTTATTTTACCGTTAAATTATTGTAAATGTTAATTATGAATCTTGAGTAGTAGCTATAGTAATAGCCGAAACGTCGGTTTAAATTAGATAATAATTATTGAATGACTGCAAACTCCGATAAATTACTTTTCCTTAATGATCATCGTGTGTAAATGAATGATTTATTTTTTAAGAATGCCTCAAGCTCCGGCAAAACGCGTACCAGCCTTAACTCCTGCTCAAGCATTCACCACTTCGCGACCAACTGTTTCTAGTTTAGCCAATCCCAGAGTAGGACACGAATTACTATTAGAAAAGACTATAAATCAAATAGCAAGTCCCGATTTAAAAGTCGCACTTGCTGCTATCAAACAAATGGAAGAAATATTACAATCTAATAAAATTAATCTGATGAGCGCCTTTGAAGATCAGTTCATGATTGCTCTAACTGTGCAGTTAAAACTGCTGCACTCGCAAAATATCGAGAATGATGAAGTTTTGAAAACTTACAGGTCTTTATTAACAGTCTTGTCCACGGTAAGTTGCAAACCATTTGTTGAGAAGCAAAATAATTATTTTTCAATAGCTGATGTTAAAGTAAAACTGGAGTATTTATTTAACAGCAAGGGTACATTTTTCTTCAAATTCGTTTTCACATATTCCACTTTGTGAAACAAGTAGGATAAAAGGATTATAAACAAACTCCAAAATTGTGTTTTAATAATAATTTAATAATTTATGTCGACTCAAAATAGTTGATAAAGCAGCACTTTAACATCAGCTATGGAAAAAATCAATTTTATACACGACTTAATTAATTAATTAATTCGTCATTTTTCTCTCGTTTAAAAATATAATTTTAATAACTATTTTTTACAGTTTAACGACAGTAAAATATTGGGCAAGCAAGTATCTCGAGAGGTGCTAAAAGACATTTTATATCAGTTAATAACTTTGTTAATTGATACTAAATTGGAGCATATACAAAGTAGTGACGCGTATAACCGAGTAATCAATTTGCAATGTTGCAGACTCATTGAAAAATCGGACCATACCCGAATAATATGGTAAACAACCAAATATTAAATTAATCTACAATGTAACAAATTTTTATGTATTTTAGCGCTCTGATTAAATTGCTGCACGATTGTGTAAGCTCGCCTTGTTCTCCAAGATTTTTAGAACTAGTAATGAAATGTTTATGGCGAGTGATAAAAATACTTCCCACATGGCAAGAAGAACTAGACTACGACACAATATTACTTGAGATCCACATATTTTTCAAAGATTTTCCATCATCGTGGTGGAAACAAAAACCTAGTGACACCCCATCGCGTACAGTCAAAACCCTGGTACATTCGATGGCAAAAATAAAAGGCAACACTCTGATCAGCCACCTGACAAAAATACAAAACCCAAACGAGTCAGAACTGCAATCCTACTTATTAAAACTATTAAAAACTTTAAAACTAGAAGAAGTAAAGCAAATCCCATTGAAGAAAGACATCAAAAGGCCTATCAGTCGAACTCTCCATAATATGCTGACTGAAATATTCCAGAAGATCGGTTCGAAAGAAGCAACCAAAGAAGGATTAACTTTACTGTATGACTTCAAAATGCAGCACCCTGAAACTGACGTCCAGCCATATTTAGAACGATCGAGTCAATTCTTCCAGGAATATATCGAAAAAGGTCTCAAAGACATCGAAACATCGAGAAAACGGGCGGCGGCGGTAGAACTTGCGTCTAACTTCACTCAGCACACGCAAAATACCTTCTCTACTTCACCTGCAGCCGAGTCAACTGGTAAGTCTTGAAGATTAAACGAACTTTTGCATCCAGATCAGGCTGTTTACAAAATTTCAAACTTAAATTAAACATGAAGAATCATTAATCATTAGCGAATCGATAAATGCAATCTATTACTACTTCTGGTACTCGATGTACATAATAAGGGGCATTCAAAGAAATTATTAAGAAACATGTCTGCCAGAAGCTTTAAAGTGCGCATAATATCGGGAAACGTCAACTTTTAATTTTGTTGACACATGCAGACAGATGTCACCATGACGTCCCTCAATTTGCGTACTTTGAAGCATGTACAATCGGTACATTTTTCTGGAGTAGTGCTTAATTATTTCTTTGAATGCCCCTTATTATATACATCAAAGACCAGAAGTAGTAAAATAAGTCACTTTGTATATGTTCAAACACTTGTTTAAAATAGCGTCTTTATTGAAATACCCCGGATGTAACATTTTCTTAAATGAATTAATACAAAAAGTCATTTCTGGCAAGTGGTCAAATCAGGCACGATTTTATATTACGGCTCTCTAGCTATAATTATTATAAATTATTCAACAAAATATTGGAATTCTATAGCCGTGTACACACAGCCTTTATGTACATCATTGTAAATATGAGACTATAGATTTCTAAACCAAAGTCACAAATGCTTGTAACATGCGTTTTTGCTTTGAAGGAGAAGGCGATAGTAAACAGAACCCCGACTACTGGATGAACAGACTTAAAATGTGGCAGAATGTCATCACCACTGGTGGCTCGACTTCTAATAATTTGGACAATAAATTAAACGATGAAAACTTGAACTCACAAAGAGCGATGGGCACTAATCTTGCAGACCAAGATGTAAGTATACTTTATTACATAACTATCTATCACGCCTGTCTCTCAACTTGGTATAGCAGCCTCACAGACTGTGAGTCATCGACATATTTATATTTATTCTGTAAAGTTGAACTACAGTCATTCTATGTTACAGTTCATAATGACACGAGCCGTAACATAGAAATACCTTTGTTCAACTTTATAGAATGGTTACATCCTTTATAAACCAGTGTTTTAAAAGCCAGTAGAATAAATTTAAAATATTATTATTTATTAGTATAATGTTGTTATTTAGTTTCAGAATGTATTACGACAGGCAGAAGAAGTGCGAAAGAAAACGGAGCTGCTAAAGCAAAACATAAACACAAACCTGTAAATTAGTATCCTTTGTGTATTGAAAGTATTTAAGCCATGTTATATTATCCTGTATACCGTAGCGCTAAGTTTCAGTGGAAGATCTGGAACAGTTTTATACGAGTTACGAAGTGAAGGCCGTAGTTTTTAAAGTTTATTTATATTTTTACATTTTTTTCGTCAGTAAATTGAAGACTGATACTATTTGATTTACCAGTGCTAATATTTTTACGCATTTAATTAATAATTTTTTTATTTCTCATTAATATAAAAATCAGTTTTATAACATATTATGTTATAAAATTCATTTTAGCGGTTTTGTACCATCAATATTTATAACGAATCTTAATTTATTGCAATATTTTATTAATTTTTGGTCTGAATCTCGTTTTTGATAGATTTGAGAGTGCCGTAGTGTATTTTTTATCCCTTTAATCATAAATGTTGATCGTATATGTTGTACATTAATGAATATAAATAAAACCCAACATTTAATTTGTCTACACAATTGTATCACAATTATTTCTCCATTTTAACAATTACATTTATCCCAATAATTAATGCAATAACTAACAACTTAAATATGCGTTTATTATAATTAATATTAGCACAAAAATGGTAAATAAGAAGAAATGTTAATATTAAATATAAAATTTATTTATATTTATTCAAGAGTCACAACAGGTAAAAATATTTAATGTTTCTTGCCCTTTTTATTTTTCTTCTTTTTTGGTGTATCTATCTCAATATCATCCGTGGATTCGTTGACTCGTTTTTCGCCACTATAAAACAGAATTAATGAGTTTCTTCATTGCTAAAATTACTCTTAATAACATTGATTCATAGCTGATATTTGTGTGATTACCTTTTTACTGTAATAATATTTTTGCTTCCTTTTGTAAGCGCCTTGCTCCATTCGTCTTCCGATCCTTTTATGGCGTAGTGACTTAAGTTTTCTTTCTTCAATTTATCTAATTCTTTCTTCTGTTTGACTGCAAGTTCCTAAAAATAAAAACATTAATATTTGTTTAAAATATAGATAAATAGACATACTTTTGCAGCCTCTTCTAATTCATCATGCATACTCTTTGCCACTGGCGTCATTTCAATTGCAGTTTTTGTTGTTAAAGTTTTTTCGAAATCTTGTTCCAATATTGAGTTGCAATATTGGACACATCGTCTAATTAAACGGTTGAAGAGACCTAATAATTGTGTTGCTGGCAAATCTAGCTCAGTTGCTAAATTGTCTACTGTTTTGTGTTGCAATCCGATGCCTAATAAAATTGCCTAAACAAAAATTATTAGTCATTGTTACATAAATAAAAATGTTTTACTTACTGCTTGTACAGCTGATAAATGTACATCCCCCATTTGGTTCATAAAATAAATCCTGGCTAAAGTAGGCATCAAATCTATAATTAAATGGTAGTCTACCATATTGTTGCTGTACATTTCTAGCCGTTTAACATCGTATTTAGTTAAATGAACATCTAGTTCATCTCGTAGTAAAATTTTCGGTTGAATCTTTTTAGCTTTATTTGTCAAAACCCCCAGAGCTAACGCTGGAGTAAAATTACTAAACTGGTAAGACAACAACGAGCTAAATCGTTTTCTAAAATCACTAAAGTATTCTTTCAACCAATCTGTATGTGTGTTTGATTCTTCTTGGTTCAAAGTGTACAGCATAATACAAGAATGTTCTCCTGTCAAATCATTTGTCGTTTGTCGCAAATATGTTGGAACAAATCCAGCTTTCTTCCAGAATTTCAACAACGGTTCAGTTAAACCATAAGAAACACCTAAATAATTAAGTTTTTCAGGCTGTCGTTCGCTTAATTTTAAAAGCAAAGGCGGAAGAGTTTTCCTAGGTTCAATATTTTCTTCTAGCAGTCCCAGATCTTCGTCAGGAATATTTTCTATTTCTTCCGGACCAGCTTGGTCTTCTTCAATACTCGGTAATTTAAATTCATAATATTGTTTTAACAATTCAATAGCCCGTTTACCATATCCCATACTCTGATAATCAGGATGCGTTGCTATTCGTACAATTCTTGCTCCGCATAATCTAGGAAAATCATTGTCTTGGAATTGTTGTCCAATAGTCCACGGTATTAAGTCGCCTGCGGCTCGTTTTCCCCGAGTCATTCCATCAGTGATTGTACCTTTGTTTATTTGACCTTCAAGGCAAATTTGTATAAACACTAAAACTTCTGGTAGAGATTTTTTGTTAGGATCTACAGGTCCTAATAAACAGAACAGATGATGTGCTGGCGCATCTGACATCATTTGTAGATCGTTCGGAGAGTTTTTATAATGCGAAGCAACGTAAAGCGCAACTAATCTTTGTAAAAATTCTTCTGATGCCCGGTGGTAACAAAATAATGTATCGCGGTTTATGTAATATAGTTCGCAGCCATCAGGTGGGGGACACCCGCTCAAAATTGGTTGTACACTCGTTGCGTTTAGGCATAACAATTTATTTAGCCAAGTTTCAACATCGTCTCCCGGTTTGTAACGAATAGATTCGTCTAGAACAACTTCGTGTAACGATCGTCCAGTTGCAGCTACAGATTCTTTCTTATTAGCTGCGTTTGTGTTTGCTCCAGCTGGTATAGCTTGAACTCTTAATTGTTGCAATAATTTAAGCGACAAAGAACGTCCAGTACCTTCGTAACCATTAATAGTAGAAGCTAAAAATACTAAATACGGCCCAAGCATGGCTTTAACATAAGGTAAAGGAATTGCAGCTGCTTCGTCAATAACTAACAATTCAGCTTGTGCTAATCTGTGAGCATCTGTTGGATGTATATATTGAATAGTTTGTCTGTGATCTCGAAAAATGTTCACTCGAACAATAGCTTTGTTAAATTCAGGATTTGTTGATTGTATCAAACCGTAATCAATATGTTCTTGGTATTCAAGAGCATCAAAACCTTTAAAAATAAACTCAAAGAATGTGTTTAAATTTTCAGGGCTCGGACTAGTGACAAATATATTCGAATATCCAAACGCAACTGACGCAGCTACAGCTAGGCCCAAAGCAGCTGATTTACCGCGACCTCTAGCTGCTGTTAAAGACACAGTGCTCCGTAAAGTCTTTTCTGAAATAGCTTCTATGAATTTTAACAAAGCTTTGCCTTGGTCCAGAGTTTTACAGCAGTTCACTAGCGCTCCTACAGGTTGAGTGTCGCGTAAACTGTCTTTTAATCCTGTTAATTCGTTTTCATTTTCAGATATTCCATCAGATTTCTCAACTGGAGAAACTTGCAGGTTGTGAGAAGATAATGGTAAGACTTGTAACTGGTCATCAACAACTAAACACCGGTTGCAAGATGCTAAAGACAGCAAAAATCGTTCGTTGAATCTACAGATTACGTCTTGGTGTGCATCTGTACGGAATCGCTGATGTACATCCATGCTCATGGTGTATAATTGTTTTAAAGATGCGACTGTACGTAGGAGAAGTATAACAAGACCGCCGCCTTCAACAGTTTCAATCGTGCGCGCGAGTAAATTTGGCGTGAGTGCTTCAAAGTCTTGTAACACGCACATTCCGTAAGTATTGCCCAGGATTTTGTGCGTCTCATTGTAGTAACAGTATCGTATTTTAGTGGAAGAAACGAATAATTCGAATGGATCATCTTCGTTTACGTTTACTTTGCCTGCTTGAATTTTGTGCTGCAAGTGCTTCATGCGCTTCTTGCGATGGCTACTGAAGCCCAGCTCTTTTTTATAACACCATAACACTGACGGCCTGGCTTTTACTTCAGCTTTTGTCAACATGTGATGAAGAATAACGACCTACCAAAAGGTAAACATTAGTTTCATTTATTTATAAATCATAGACAAACCTACCTGGTCTCTTCCCTTGTCGCCGACGACCACAAAGAAGGTCCTGTGCCCCAGCTTGACCCCATTTTCAATTAAAACGCGTATGCGGTTATCAATTTTCTTTCGTACCATTTTCGATACCTTATAGATATCAAAAACACGTGAGGGAAAGTAAGGTTAGGTGTAGTTTTAGAAGTGTCAGATTTTGACATACCGCATGAAAATCCCTAACAGTGCTTACAGTGTTACCAATGCTATAAAATTATCTTTAGATCTACAGACAATTTTAACTATAAAAAATAAGTGTTGTTTTTCCTGTTAATTAGTGAAAATAATACATCTTTACATACAAAATATTATTTTTTATTCTTTTCCATTATATAAAAGTCATTTAAGCTAATGTCTACAGATTTTTTCTGACAAAGAAACAGATTTTTGTAAAATAGTAGTGGCAACACTGGTGCTTTAGTTTATATTGCATCATTTTACAAAACGCCGGTAACCAATCAAAATATTGTTTTTGTGGTTCTAGTGCACGTGTGATCCATCAACAGGTGTTTTGGTTTTCAAAAAGGGGCCCTCAGAAGCGAGAACAACATCGGTGAGTCCCAGAAAATTGTTTAACTTTATGATTTTTCCTTGTATGAAACTTGTCTTTGAAGTACTGTTCATGTAAGACTTGTTCAGAGATAATTTATTTGCGGGGGCGCAAAAAACAGTTCTCTTATTGGAATTCCAAGAATTTGTTCCTATATCAGTCTGACTGTACGGCCAAGATTATCGTTTGATCAATTAAACCAGTGAAAGAAGTAAATTAACTTCTCGCGGTTTGATATTTTATAGTTGTTTTCAGCTGATTACATGGTTTGATTGGTTGAATGAAGATTTTGGCTGTACAGACAGAATGACATGCCCGGAATCTATCTATTTTATTAATTGTTAGGTCATTGCTCTTCTATAACTTGATTTAATGCGCATTGTAATAGATACCTATATAAAATGATGATTTTGCGGAACATAACTGCTTTGTATGCATTAAAAGGATACACATAAACAAGAATTATGATTAAATAGATTGCTATTATTATTAAATATTTAAACTAACACAATAAAACAACAAAAATATAAATGCATAATTGAAATACTTATTGTTTGCATTTATAACAATAAAGCTTTTGATTATTTACAAATTAAGAATTAAGGGGATTCTATTGCGCCGCCGTTGATTTTCTCGTAGCAAGGTCGGCAAACAGGAACAGATTTGTGCGACAGATGACCCGGCAGTTTGGTGTGTTTGTCTATACATCTCATACAGAACACATCGCCGCATTTCCAACAATGATACTAGAAAGATAACAATCATTACTACGCAACAATCGCCAGTAATAATCACTTACCTTTCTGCTAAAATGGTCGAACGGCGTGGAACAGCTACACTCTTTGATATTCCTCAAAGTTTTCCAGTCCAACGCAACCGTTCCGAGCTCCGAAGTGATTTCTTTTATGCCGTCCGAAGCGTCTGTTTCTAATTCCACTAAAGGTTTTTCGTATTTATTTTCTAGTTTTAACGGATGATAATCGTCCGCTGCTTCTAGTTCTCGCATTGTTGCTTTTTCGTACAAATATTTATTGTCTAGTGTATTTGAATCGTCTGGTTTCGAAATGTCATTCTTTGATTTAGATTTTTTCTTGTCTGAAGATGAGGAAATCATTGATTTGATTGATGTGATTCTTTTTGTTAAATATTTGATGTGGTCTTCTAAAGAATTGCTGTGATCACAAGTTGCTAATAAGAGGTCACCCAGAGGTTCTCTGGGGTGTACTCCGCTTTCGAAACGGCAGTACATTCCGCGCCAAAATCTACAACAATTCATATCATATTAATAAATAATTTATTTGAGAAATATGTTTGTAATTACTTAATATTTTGAGAGAGCAGTACGGGTACAATCATTCCTGCATCTTCTCCAGAATATAAAGGATTAATATATTCATTCATGTGGTTTGCCATGTAGCCCCATAGCGAAAAAGTTCGTTCAGATAATCTACAAAAATAAATCAATTTAATCAGCTATTAAGACGATCCTCTACCATGCCGGAAAACAGCTAAAACAAGAATTTCGCGCACCATAAATTATTTGTTATTATGTTTACCAAACAATAAACGCTGTAGAATAGCGTGTGAAATCCATGTTTTGCATGTTTTCTGGACATAGTAGATAATCACCTTAAAAATCTACCTTAAATCAATTCGATCCTTTTCGCAATTTCCGATAAAAGTGCCGTATTGACAGCTCTGTACATGATCATGTAAAGTAAGCAAAAATCTTTCATTAAACTGAAACGTTGCTGGGAATTGTTGCATCAACTGCCAAGTGGCGTCCAACAGTTGCGTAAACACGGGGGAAATTTCCTTATTTTCTCCTTGAACATGTCCACATCTCTCGGAGAACTTGTGTCCGAATGCCAGCCAGTCTTTCTCGATCAAAGCCTAAAGAAAACTCATTAACAAGAATAATAAACAGTGAATTGATTGCGTACTTGGAATCCTTGAATGGTGCGATAATAAGGCTCGAGTAAAATTGATGACAGGGAACAGACTTGTGCTGTACGGTCCCAACCGTCGGAACAATGCACGACTACGCTGATGCCTTCCTCCAGAGCTTGTGCTATGAACCACGAAGTATCTAGAATTGATTTTATGTGTCGAAGCCATCCACTTGATTCTAGGCCACTTAAGAAGCTTGACATTGTTGGATTCTTTTGCTCACATGCTACAAAAAATATTTATTATGATAACTATGATTTCACACATTTGAAATATAATTTTACACTAACATAATTTGTAACCTCATGAAAACAGGATTCACACTAGTTTATCAATCATGAATTTTAATTTTGCAGTTATGAAAATCGATTTCACAAATATGAAAAATAATTACAACTTAATTTTTGTAAGATTGTAATATAAATTAAGCAATAATAATAATAAATACATCTAAATAAATATGAGTATTCAGTGCTTGAAAGTGGGAATGGTCGTATTTAGTTATATTAATTTAAACTTTCTTAAACGTAAACATAAATATAAACCTTAAAACTAAATGCTTATGTGAATGAGGTTTAAGTGTATTTGGAAAGTGTGAAACCATACTGTAAAAGGTATAGTTAAAAATACGTACTTTCTATGACTTTGGTTAAGCTGTTTCTCATGACATGGATGTTCTCGACGCCCAAAAAGTGAAATTTGATGTTTTCGTAAAACGCTTCGTTTTCGTAGCCTTTGCCGGCGGCGCGATTAGCCATAGCATTAATCTAAAATTCAACTAATTATTTATGAACTCATGTATTAGTAGATAATCACTTGCTTTTGGTCTGGTATCAACCACATACATAAAATTCGAATTAGGATTAGTTCTTAAAACGCAATTTAACATTTGTTCATCTTCTAAGCATCTGGCGCTGAAGCCAGACAACGGCTGGCTGCATCTACAGATTGCAGCTTTATTTTTATACAAATAAGACAAGACAGGAAGTCGCCCTTTTGACCGGAAGCGGGAACTGCCCATTAGAACTGTTGTTGTCGCTGAAGCCGGCACGTAAAGCAGGCGCGGATACGTATCACATAGCTACAACAGAAAAATATGGTGGTTAAGATAGTCTGCCTTTTAGGGAACGATGTGTGTATAATTTTTATGTGTAAAATGTGTAAAACTTACGTCATAATCTTTATTAAGGGTGGTGGACGCCCACTGATCGTTGGGTACGCCCATTCTTTGATACTCCGATTGTAAATCAAAGAAGTTCCATCCAGCTGGTTTAGGAATGTCTTCATTGCTACTAGTGAACTGGAAGCAGTATAAGTCTTCTATATTGCTTGGTTGCGACAACTGCTGCAGCGTTATATAAATCTCATGACAGTCGCGCTCTTTGGGAATCACAAAAGTTACTGAAAGAAATGTTTTGCATCTTATTAGAAGCGGAGACCCCGTTGTGGTCAGAGGGAGCTTATCTAGGCTTGCTATGTGCATGTGGAGAATCTAAAAAAGAAAAACAGTGTCATTATTTACTTGAAAATATAGTAGAGGCTCTACACTTGCTTGTAGACTGTCCTGATAATTCAGATTTGAATTTCAACGATTCTAGCTGTATTATAAAAAATTGCAAACTGAAGGATCATGAATCGATAAATGAAAACTATAAATTACTGTGACATCAATTAGCAAAACTTGCAGCTAATTTTTAACATTTAATAATCCATTTTATACGTTCATTAATACACCAAAATTATTATTTTTTATCTACCTACCTACTTATATTTTACATAAATATCTATTCAGAATAATGTAGAATATAGAAAATTGTGACTTGATTATTAAAAGCTTAATTCGCCTAAAGTACGTAAAAGCAGTCTAGCAATTTTTAAAATGCTCACGATGTTTAACAGATGAAGCAAAATTTCATTAATTTATTGACAGACGAAGAATGGTACTAGGTTTATGCCGAGTTACATTTTCTAATAAATCTCTTAATCATAAGATAACACATGTAATAAATTGTTTACACACTTTTTACTTCTTTGTTTTATTTTTATATGAATTCCAAAGATTTTTTCAGAATTCTAACTGGCCATAAACCTAGATTAATCCTTTCACAAACAGCTAGTACCTGTTTTTCCTTCAAGTTTTTAATATGCAATGAGTAAAGCAGAAACTGCTACACCTCTAAACACGCAATATTTTGTTACGTATAATTATTATTATTATCGTTCAAATAATTTTTCGTATATTAACATATCCAGAATGGATGAAATTATGTTACAATTACAGTAGCAAGTGTAAAGCCTTCAGTCTTATTATATTATTAAATTAAGTACCCATGTTTCTTTTTTAGCCTCTGGGTCTACAAATATTAAATGTGTTGCTGTCAGGTATAAGGTTCCTTGAGAAGGGTTTCTAGTGTTGTAGCGCTCCAACATTCGCACATTTTCAACCTGAAACAAACAAAAAATCATCAGTAATCATCTTATTTATTTTATGAGTAGGTACATAATCAGTACAAGTCAATAGATTATTTCTCTTCAGGCGCAATACTTTTGAATTTAGAAGTTTCACAATTTCAACGATTCTATAATCGTATTCAAAATTTTAAACTGATTTTTAACATAAAGGATCATGAATGATGGTATAATTATTACTGAATTGATAGATGCAAGTTATAAATTGCTGTGACATAAATCAGTAAAACGTGGTTATTATTTATCATTTAATATTCTACCTCCGAAAATCCAGCATAAAATGTACTAACGTAGCGAGTGTTTTGTGGCCAGTACAAGAATGGTACAATTTCATTCCAACAAGGATTATATACTTAAAGAATCAATTAACAGCTGTGCCTTTTAAAAAAATTAAAAATTAATTATAAAAATTCCTAAAAATTCACAAAATTTCCAATTTATGCAAACTTTACACGGTTATATCTCCCGATATAAATTTATTTTTAAAATTCTAAAAAGGTACATCTGTAGATCCATTCTTTCTCTAATAAATGTTTATAAAAACATTATCTTGAAGTCAATAATAAACTAACAGTTTACTCGCAACGAAAACACTTTTACAGTATTTTTCAACTTCAAATGACATTGCATTGCTAGGATGCGGCAAAGTACGAGTTTCGGGCTGGTTTCAGGCAGCCGTATTAGCGAGGAAGAATTATAAGAAGTATAAGAATTCGGATAAAACATAGACGGGTCGCTTTCGAAATTAGTTGAGTTGAGTACTGCCAAACAATCGTATCCTGCAACCTGCATTATAATTTCTTTGTGATTGTTGGATCGATTTGTCCGCGTATATTTAGCGTCGGTGTGGTCATGTTTCGTGGGATCGTTAACACACCACAATGTCATGTTATATTGATCCTACACGAAGCGCTGCCGTTCCGAGTAGTTGGGCCTCAGTCAATACAACCCTTAACCACCTGTTTGCAACATGCAGGTCAATAATGCCAAATAGGTCAAGGGTCACGGAAGATTTTCACACGGGAAGGCATTTTTGCAACATGAATTTAATTGTTTATCGGTCCTGTAACTTAGTTTGGGTTGTAGAAGTTGCGAATTATTGAAAATTGGGGCGTGAGATTATTTTTGGGTGGAATTTATTTATCCTATACGACAAATAAATATTTTTAATTATATGCATTAATTAATTGGTTTTGGTATTTAAGTACCTACCGTAATATGGAAAGGGGGTGTGAGATATTGTAGTAGGTATAATTATTTGTTGTTGTAGTTCTATACGAGAAATAATTATTTTTAATTGTATCAATGCAATAATTAATTGATTTGGGTGTTCCAGTACCATAATATTGAAAAGGGGGTGCAAGATATTTTGTATAATTATTTTTTGTTGTACCTAGTTGATTAGTTTGAGGTGTGGCAATATTTCTATACAAGTAATGATTATTTTTAATATTTTAATTGTATTAAATGCAATAATAGATTCATTTTGGTATTTAAGTACCGTAATATTGAAAAAGGGGGTGTGAGATCTTGTGGTATAATTATTTTTAAGTGTAATTTATTAGATTGAGGTGTGGCAATGCTTCTATACGACAAATAATTATGCAAAAACTAATTTGTTTTGATATCCAAGTAGCATTGAAAAAGGAGATGGTATAATTATTATTGGATGCAGTTTATTAGTTTTGAGGTACGGCAATAATTGTATATAAATGCAATAATAAATTAGTTTCGGTATTCAAGTAGCGTAATATTGAAAAAGGGGGTGTGAGATCTTGTTTTTATTATTTTGAGATGTGTGTTTGATTGTTTACTAAATGTACTGATTGGTCAACGCATTGTTGGAGGTAATACAATAATGAGTCAAGTGTAAAATTATATTTTGATCGGAGTAGTATTGTTTTACCTTCTGATTAATGTGGTTGCCCCTAATGAACTCAGTGGCGATTTCCTCGTGGTCACTAAGCAGCCAAGCCCGGATTCTCCCATACATGGAAGGCGAGCTGCTGATATTGTTAACAACTACTTCAGGTTCCTCATACTCTTGCATATTTCGCTACCGAACCACGTATTACATCACCAGCACCCTTTGTTTTGACAAAACACTGTCGACCGACCCACGGCTGATAAACAAAAAACTGTCGGACCCGCGATTCGATCTCACGATCTCACTCAGTGATGAGGCGCAGCTGATTGTCAAAAGATGGAGATGTTTTGCGCAGTAGCGCACGTTTTAGAAAACAAACTTATTTTGGAGACGGGCACGATTTTTTATCAGGCAATCAAGGTTCATGCGTGATAAGATTTTTGATTGTTTTTGTTTTGAAATAATTGCATAGTAATTTCGATGATTGTGCGATTGTTTTTGTGCTTTTTGTTCCTGCAAACTTATGTTAATTTCCGGAATACGATCAACATTAATACTCAAACAACTACTGATAAATGATAATTTCTCCTGATAATATCTAAGTAAATAAAACTTTTTTATTTATACATTATTACAGGTATGTTTATTTACATTTCATGCGATAATTTTTTATGTTGCCTCCTGTAGTGCTGTAGTTGATAAAGAGAAAATGTAGTTATGAAAGTACAATAAAATTGAACGCAAGTTTAACGACCTATTGTTAATTATTTTTGCACAAATGCAACGTAGCATTTACACAATGGAACGGAAGTAGTTTACCGGAATTATTGAAATTCTAATGGGTGTAATTATAATTAAAACATTAGCTTTTACTTTATGGGAATTAAACTCGCGCAGGCGTGAATTATGTCCAACGTCGATTTTGCAGAAATATTGACAGAAAATCTACCGAACACATGGCAGAGAATCCTTTGTATTCTCATTATTATTATTATTATTATCGCAGCAATAAATTATTGACCTGTATGTTAAATTTTTTCATAGAAATTAGCACTTACCTTTGGTGTTTTTATAAGATCCAGTGGTTCCATAGTAAAAGATACAAATTATTGATTTTTCAAATGTGTAAAAACACCGACTATTTAAATATGTACAACAAATACGATTATCTACAATAAAAACACTGATTAGTTTATAAATATTGTCCACGAAACATCGTTCAGTTGACAGATGTCACAATCTAGTTACTAACTAGATCTAGGGGATTACTTGAACTTGGTATTGATAGACCTGTGGAATGACAGCTATGAGTCAAAAGTGAAAAGGATGTGTCATTTTGTACAAGTCATTCAAATTATACACTTCCCAACCGTTCTAGAATATTTTAGGTAGTATATAAGTAAATTCTAGTGTGTGTTTCGTCATTTTAAAAAGTGCTTCGCCATGGAGATGCCACATTTGGGTCAAAACTGCTCAGAGAAAACTTGCAACAAGCTAGGTAAGTAACAATTTTGTTTCATCATCTTTTTGTTAATTTCTAACAACAATTCAATATGACAGATTTCCTGCCGATGAAATGCGACGCTTGCAGCCTCGTTTACTGCAGCGAGCATTTTAGTTACGAGAACCACAACTGTCCCTCAGCTTACAAGAAGAATGTGCAAGTGCCTGTCTGTCCTTTGTGTAACATTCCAATTCCAGTTCCGCGGGGCCAACTCCCCGACGTAGCAGTTGGGGCCCACATCGACAGTGACTGTCAGTCTGATCCCGCGAAGACGCGCAGAAAAGTTTTCACAAATCGGTGCTCCATGAAAGGGTGTAAAACGAAAGAAGTTGTTAAAGTTTTGTGTAATGAGTGCTCGTTGAATTTCTGCCTAAAGCATCGACACCAAATAGATCACAAATGCGAGGGCAAAAACGCTGTGAGAAACAACACTGTGTAAGTATTTTAGGTTATGAGTTTTGCCGCGTTAAAACTTTACTCACATATGCATTTAGTTTTAAGGTGTGCAGTTATATGGATTTAAACTTTCGTAAACGTAAACATAAATGTCAACCTTAAAACTAAATGCTTATTTGAACGAAGCTTTAATGCTTATATGAATGAGGCATAAGTTTATATTTATTTTATTTGTAGAAGTGCTGCTATAAACCGTACCACACAACGAAATGGAATATCGTCAGCTATCCAAGGAACTTTAGTATGTATTTTAATTTATTTTACTTATTATTGTTACTTCTACGCAAAATAAAATGCTGACGCATTATTAAAATTGTTTTATTGTGTTTTGTTATGAATGAATGCTTTTAGGATGAAGACGAAGCTCTCGCGAGAGCTTTGGCGCTTTCTCTTCAAGATCAACCGCCTGCCAAAGCTGCTCTAACCCAGGAAGAGCTTGATCGAGCTTTAGCCCTCCAGCTGCAGCAACAAGAACAGCAGGGCCGTGCCGGAGCCCAGCCAAGGTCAAGAGGTGAAGGTTCGAGGGATAGATGCCTTCTATCCTAGCATATATAAATCGGAACATATTTTTAACTCATTTTGAGACGTAGGATTAGTTGTACAAAGTTATTATCTCACTTTTATACACCAGTTAAGGAGCGTTTATTGTTATATTTTGTTATAGTTATATTTTTATGTAAGAATTAAATAAGATGATAGTAGAGACGCGGAATCAGACGAGGTACGTCATCAAAATATGTTGTCTGCCATTTATAGGCTATTTATTTTGATGACGTACCTGTAATATATTAAATAAGCATTATAATATTTTATAATAATATATAAACGTATGTTGCAGGCACCCAGCAAAATTCTAAGATATATCAATTTTATAATCGTTTAAAAAAGTCGTAATAAACTCTACGAAATCTTTGGCAGTCACAATATCCAAAAAAATATCTCTACACATCACAAACATTTTATGATTACCATCTACACTGTCAACAAATTCTTGAGACAATTTTTCAATCAGTTTTATATTCACAGTATTTCCACTTTCTAGTTTTGCCTGTAATTTAAATATTGTTATAAGAATGTATTTTAATAAATACTTTTAATTTTACTTGATGTCTTATCCATTGCCAGACTTGAGACCGAGATATTTCGGCCGTGGCAGAATCCTCTACCGAATTTTTGAAGTAGAAATGTCCTTTGCCCAAAAACCAGTGGTAGATATACAAAATTGCAACCTGAATATTGTGGTTTAGGCCTTGCATTGTTACAGTTCCACTCGGCATTGTTAGCAGATCAGTTTCAGTTATTTTTAATTGTTGTTCGTTGATTAATTGTTGTTTTTTGGTCCATAACTACTTAAAATAGTAATATTTGATTATTTTATTACGAAATTTGTTTAGAAACTTACTGATTTTAAATATGGAAGCAATTTTATATCATAAATAAGAAAACCGTCACAACCAGCTGTTATTTCTTTAGTTTTTGCTTGAATCACCTTTTCAATTGTTAGTTTATCGCTAAAATAAAACAATTAATCAATGAATTAATAATTAATTATTTATGTTAATTACTTCTCATTTGTTAACAATTGTGCTGCCATGCCCCCTGTAGCGGGGGCGCCACGTAAATGACAAGTTTGGATAACAAGTTCCATATATTTTTTCAAAAAATGTTTATCCATATTTACGTATTTATTGCGGTCAGGTAGAATAAAATCTGTACGATCACCTAGATAAATAAACTAATAATATTATTTTTATCTCAAAATATTATTACGTACCAAATTTGCTTATTATTGAAGCAGCATAGTCCCATATGCCGCAGTTAAGTCCAAGCGAATGATCTTTTAATTCAAATAAAATTTCATCCATTTCAAAAGAACTTAAAATGTTTTCAATTAAAACACAAGCTTTGATGGTTCCTTGAGGAATATTTAAACGATTTTGAGTCCAAATAAAAATGTTGTTCCATAATTTGGCTTCTGATGCGCCTTCCAGTTTTGAGAGATACAAAAATGGCCCGTTTTTGTTTACAGATAATTTGTGGGCATTATGAAACATTAATACAGCAAAATCTACGATTGGACCTGGTACTTTTTTGCCGTTAATCTATAAAGTAATATTTTAATGTTGGTTCAAGCAAGAATATATTTAATACCATAATATTGTGTTCAATTATGTTCCAAGCTCTTGGCCGCAACATTAAAATCGGAATATTGTCTAAATTTAATTTAGGAAATAAACCGTGTACAGTTTTATAAACATTGTACAGTCCAGTTATTTGATTTGTCCAGTTAGGACAATGCCCGTCGTCAAAATCTACCTTTAAACAAAAATATGCCACAATTTGAAACGCCCGTAATATTTATTCGTTACTTGTATTCCGTCTGCATTGCTTTTCAAAGCTTGTAACAGATGTTCAGTATCACTCGGGCTCACGTCTCCTAAATCAATGTTCCTACACCTTAATCTGGGTGGTAAACATCCAATCTTCCAAGTCCTGTCCTTTCTTTGCGCAGAGTTTAAAAATATGGGTGTGACATTTGTCGCATATTTAATTTTATTTTGTAGCCGATTCAAGTAGAGCTAAAATTTGTTTGTTGCATTATGAGTGTTTGCTAATTGTTGCGTCATCAACCTGATCTATTTGTTGATCGAATTCTATAAAGAGGTCTGATAAAAAGGTCATGAACTGTTGATTGAATAGAGTGTTGAAGTTTTGCTGCAGCTCAGATGAAGGTGGAGATATTTGGACATTTTGCGCCCTTACATTTTTTATCTATACAACAAATCAAACAATTAATATTTTGTTGTAGTTTATTATAAATAATATACTACCTGTGGTTCTAATATTTTTTGTAGTACAGATAAGCGCCTAGCAGTTTTATTTTCCATTCTTTTTATTTATTTTTCAATTGCGTAAACTAATTATGAAACTACACAATAATAACTTTCGTCATTTGTAATATGATGTTTCTAAGCTAAAACGGATAACAATCCGATAACCTTTCGCCTTTCTGACGTCTAAATAACAATTTAATTCAAACGGATGATTGAGAAAATCAGTCCTGCAGTTGCTGCTGTGCACTAAAGTTAGTTTTACTTTTAGATCATGGATTCCGTGATAATTAGATGGTACCGCACGCCAGCTTTTACTACTCATAAAACTAAAGAAATTTTGTTGAAACTAAAACGAGTAAACAATCTTATCGATAATGTGAAAACTGAGATTTGTTATCACGTTGAATTCAACCAAAAAAACGTCGACGATAAGGAGAAGTCTACACTAGAATGGATCTTGAGCCCACCTTTAAATCCGGATAATCTTACACCCCATTCACAGCTCAAAGCAAACAACACAGGTAAAAATATATAACATCAACATATTTAACAAATTAACATGTAATATATTTTGTAGACAAGCATGTCATCATCGAATGCGGGCCCAGGTTCAACTTTTCCACATCTGATTCAAGTAACGCCGTCTCCATCTGTCATTCATTGGGTTTGACAAACGTGCAACGTTTAGAAGTCTCTAAAAGATACTTAATAACATGGACCAACCAAAAACTAATCATGACACCTCAACTAGAAGAAGAATTATCTTCAGTTTTACACGACAGAATGACAGAATGTCGGTACACCGAGCAAAACATTCCGAAAAAGAGTTTCAACGAACGATTAGTCAAACGAGAAGATCTGCACGACGTAAACGTCATGCAAGAGGGAAGAAAAGCTTTAGAAAGAATTAATGTTGAGATGGGGCTTGCGTTCGACGAACGAGACTTGGATTATTACACACATTTGTTTACTAAAGTCATGAAACGTAATCCGACAACCGTGGAATGTTTCGATCTTGCGCAGAGCAACAGCGAACACAGTCGACATTGGTTCTTCAAAGGTAAAATGGTCATCGATGGCGAAGAACACGACGAATCTCTAATCGATATGATTATTAAGACGCAAGAGACCACCAATCAGAACAACGTCATCAAATTCAGCGACAATAGTAGTGCGATAAAAGGATACAAACATCATTCTCTGCGACCAGTAAATGCGGGCAAACCAAGCCAACTTAAAAAGCAACCGACTGATTCTCATTTAATTTTCACAGCAGAAACGCACAATTTTCCGACGGGCGTAGCCCCTTTCAGCGGAGCTACGACCGGAACAGGGGGCAGAATCCGGGACGTACAAGCTGTCGGCAGAGGAGGTTATTGCATCGCAGGTACAGCCGGATACAGCGTTGGAAATCTATACATTCCAGGTACGTTTATTTATTTATTTTATTTATTTATTTATTGAGTAACTCTTTGGCTACAATGTTTACATTATAATTATTATAACATTAAAATTAATATAATACTTTGTACCCATGTACCTACATAACAAAATTAAACTATTGAACAGGTTTATTAATAAAATATCTGTTTTAATTGGAGACCCGGGCTAAAAGACACTTAAAAAAGCATGCAATTTTGTTGAAAAAAGCATAATAATTAAACAAAAGGTATACAAATTTAATAAAAGGCACAAATCACAAAAAGGCACTTCAAAAGTTTAACATTTGGACAAAAAGGCCTAATTTGAATTTAGTATTTAGGCGTATTTAGGATTGTTACTAGCTACATCTGTACTAATTTGAATTCTGGGCAGTTATTTCTAGATTCATTAATTTTAGCATAATGTATAATTTTAAGCAAAGGTATATTTTCTATAAATCTGGTTTGTAGTAATAATAATGAAATAAATTATTTTGTAGCTTATACTCTTCCGTGGGAAGATCCGTCATTCCAATACCCGCCAAATTTCGCGTCTCCATTGGACATCCTAGTGGAGGCATCCAACGGCGCTTCAGACTACGGCAACAAGTTCGGCGAACCTGTCATATGCGGGTTCGCGCGTTCTTTCGGATTAAAAATAAATTCAGAACGTCGCGAGTGGATCAAACCGATCATGTTCAGCGCTGGTCTGGGCAGCATGGAGGCCAACATGGTCGACAAACTCACACCAGAAGTCGGCATGCAGATGGTTAAGATCGGTGGGCCCGTCTACCGCATTGGGGTGGGCGGCGGCGCCGCTAGCTCAGTAGAAGTGCAAGGAGACAACAAAGCCGAGCTCGACTTCAACGCCGTTCAAAGAGGCGACGCGGAAATGGAACAGAAATTAAACCGCGTAGTCAGAGCGTGTTTGGAAATGGGCGACAACAACCCCATCGTTAGTATTCACGACCAGGGAGCTGGCGGGAACGGAAATGTGCTCAAAGAGCTAGTCGAACCGGCGGGAGGTGTCGTCTACGCAGATAAATTCGATTTAGGCGACCCTACAATCAATTCTTTAGAGTTATGGGGCGCGGAATACCAGGAAAGCAACGCGCTCTTATGCCGCAAAGAAGATGCGCAGCTACTCAAAGATATATGCGCAAGAGAACGTTGCCCAGTTAACTTTGTTGGAGAGGTAACCGGAACTGGTCGCATTGTTCTAACTCTTGATGAATCTCAGCAAACACTTCCGGTTAATTTGGATCTGGAGCATGTGCTAGGAAAAATGCCGCGTAAGGAGTTCCATTTGCAAAGAATTCACAACCAGACGAATCAGCTGCAGTTGCCTAAAGATTTAACAGTGAAACAAGCTTTGGATCGCGTTTTAAGATTGCCGGCAGTTTCTAGTAAACGGTATTTGACGAACAAGGTTGACAGGTGTGTTACTGGATTAGTTGCGCAGCAGCAATGCGTTGGGCCCCTTCATACGCCGCTAGCTGATGTGGCAGTTACCGCCATCTCCCACTTTGGATACGTAAGTTATTATTTTAGTCTGTGTTTAAATTAGGAAGAGTAAAAACAAAAGTCAGATTTACGCTCTTAAATCATTTAAAAAAATCATTTTTTCTGTTAATTTCAAATTTCAATGTCAATCACGTAAACTGTAATTCACGAGTAATTTAATTATACTGATATCAAATTCGAGCGAATACCAAATTATATTCTCTTTGTAAAATGAATTACAAAAATTGAGATTTTGACAGTAAACATAAACAGAACGAAACAATAATTTAATATAGATCTTATAAAAGTAATAATATGAATAAAATCGCACAAAATCACCTATCCAGTAACCCCTAAACAAATAAACCATTAATATTATAACCCATATTATTTATTAACGTACAAAAAGTTAATATATTAGACTGCATTTAAACGTGAAATCAGTATAAATATATTGGTGTGTATGAATGTAGTAGTGCAGGCTCCAACTTGGAAATCCGACTAAAAATCTCTTCAAAATCCATTTTTGCAGTTTGTGGTACATGCGTAGCGCCTGGCCAGGCAGGCAACCCGCTTCAGATGTAGGCAGCCCGCAGTACACCACGCACCGCCGTGTACCAAGGGTTGCCTGCCTGTCCAGGCGCTACGCATGTACCACAAACTGCAAAAATTAAATTTCAAGAGATTTTAGTCGGATTTTCAAGTCTTAGCTTGCACTACTACACTCACACAGTCAACACGTATACACTTCAATACATTTATACTGATTTCTCGTTTAAATGCAGTCGAATATATTGACTTCTTGTAGGTTAATAAACAGTATGGGTTATAATATAATATAATTATAATGGTTTATGTGTTTAGAGGTTACTGATAGGTGATTTTTTACGATTTTATTTATATTATTACTTTTATAAGATCTAATTTAAAAATAAAATACATTGCTGTGAAGTTATAACAATAATATTAATAAAAATCTGACGTGGCCATCACACAACCTTCCGCCATATCTAGACTTTAAACAGAAATGTATACGTACAATCCGGTGTCCATTTAAAATATACAAATAAAAATCTAAAATATTTAAACACAGAAATTAGTATCACCTGAATCAAAAGATTCATTCACACGAAAACTCTTCTGTGTTGAAGCAATCCTCCGTTCAGTTACTACATTTAATAGCTTACTTATGACTTATATAGCGCTAGTATGTCAACTTTTTACCCGTCTCATCTGTCAATATTTTTTATGCAGAAACAAAAATCAACCGAACATGGATTACAAGATTTCAACGTTTTATTTGATAAATTTATTTTTTAAATTTTACTGCAGTTCTTTAATGCTACCAGATAAAGACAATTTTTTTATAACGTAAATTGCAAATAACTTTTCCTCTTATTCTTATTACAAATAAATACTATATTTGTCCAAATTTATAGAAATTTTTGACACTTAATCTTTTCAATCTTCAAAAGGTATCACTTCCGGTGAAGATATTTGTACCAAAATCTAATGAGCTCTTCCTATTCGTATACAATTGTAAAATACCAAATATCAAAATTTTTGGATAATTCGTATTTGAGTTATGCAACATCCGGCATCGGCCCGGACCACACACATACACACACACGCACACACACACACACACACACACACACACACACACACACACACACACACACACACACACATACATACAGACATCATCGGGAAACTATCAAAAATGAGTTGTAAGGAACCTAATTCGTGCTCATCCACTAAAAACTCACTACCCGATTTTTTGCATGATTCCAATACCTTCCTTTACAGGTAAGCGGAAGGTAAAAATAATAATATATTATCGAATGACGCTATAATGGATGCGAGCGAACATGGGTTTTAATCATCGGAGGGATTATAGCGAGTTGTATACTGTGCTTATATAATTACAGACAAGATTTTAATAAAATAAATACCAATAGGTACGCAAAAATTTGGACATTTCCAAATGTAAATTCTCTATCACCATACATAATTAACATTGCAATGTTTAAAAATAATAATTGGCACGTAAAAATTGATTCAGGCAAAGTAATTTTCTGGTTGGAGCAGAGGAGAGAATACTGACTATTATTCCCTGCGGGATTAATATATAGCATTATGTAGCAAACATTACACATTTAATTTTAATGTTATACATTACTCGTAGATAAAAGTAATTTATTTCGTAAGTTACCCGGTAATTTACACATTTACATCCCTGGTTCCAGTCAATCACAAGCATAGAAAACACCTAGAATTTTTTTTTCACTGCTAGTTTAAAAGCAATAGTTGATTGTCAATTTTGATTTCAGGAAGGCATAGCAACAGCCATCGGCGAACAACCAATCAAAGGCTTAGTCAACAATGCATCCGGAGCCCGAATGACAGTCGGCGAATCTTTATCCAACTTAGTTTTCGCAGCAATCTCCGATTTGAAGGACGTAAAATGTTCCGGCAACTGGATGTGGGCCGCAAAGTTACCGGGCGAGGGCGCAGCCCTATACGACGCTTGTGTCGCGATGTGCGACTTGATGCGCCAGCTCGGAGTCGCCATCGACGGGGGCAAAGACTCTCTCAGCATGGCGGCGCGGGTGGGACCAGACACCATCAAAGCGCCTGGAACATTAGTTGTTTCCACTTACGCGCCCTGTCCCGATGTCCGTAAAGTTGTCACCCCTGACTTAAAATCGCCTGCGAACAACAAAAAGGGTGTACTTATTTTTGTTGATTTATCCAACGGAAAGAATAGGCTGGGTGGTTCCGCGTTAGCACAATGTTACCAACAGTTGGGAGACAATTCTCCAGATGTCGATGACCCTAAATTATTGGTGAATGCTTTTGAAGCGACACAAAAATTAATCAAAGAGGGTAAAGTTTTAGCTGGACATGACATCAGCGATGGTGGATTGATAACTTGTTTATTAGAAATGGCTTTTGCTGGATTGTCTGGTTTAAACATTAATATTTCACACAGAAACGGCAACATTTTTGAAATACTTTTCGCAGAAGAAATGGGCTGGGTGTTGGAAATAGACGAAACCCAATTAAATTACGTGCAAAACATTTTTAAAACGTACAATGTTCCGGCATTTAATATCGGCCAGTCAATCGGGCACGGAGTATCATCTCCAGTAGTAGTAAGCGTCAACAAAATAGTCTGTCTTCAAAACAACATCCACCCTCTTTTCAAAATCTGGGAAGAGACATCCTACATGCTCGAGTTCCGCCAATGCATGCGCGACTGCGTTCAATCCGAATTCGACTCTTTAAATTACCGCACCGGGCCTAAATATAATCTCACATTTGATCCTGATGTACCACGACCCTTAAAATCTGCAGTGAAAGTAGCAGTTCTTCGAGAAGAAGGCACAAATGGCGATCGAGAAATGGCAGCAGCCTTCGCAAGAGTTGGATTCGAAGTCTGGGACATCACGATGCAAGATTTAATCGGCGGAGTTTTGACAGTTGATCAGTTCAGAGGACTTATTTTCCCGGGAGGATTCAGTTATGCAGGTAAGATGTTTATTTATGTCCAGTTCACATGCGGAAAGATTTTCTTAAAAAGTTTCTTGAAAGTAAAAGTAGCTTTACTTACCAATTATAAGTACAAGTGGCTAATTTAACCAACTAGCGCTCAACGTTGAACTTAGAATTTTATGTAAGCGCTGGTTGGTTAATTTAGCACTTATAATTGTGTAGGTCTCAATCTTGATTTATTTTCAAGAAACTTTTTAGGATAAACTTTCCTCGTGTGAACTGTGCGTTATATATTAGTAGCATTTATTTATGAATATTTTGTGTAGATGTTCTTGGATCAGCTAAAGGTTGGGCAGCCGGTATTTTGTTCAATGCAACAGTACAATCTCAATTCAAACACTTCTTATCTCGCAAAGACACCTTCAGTTTAGGCGTTTGCAACGGCTGTCAATTAATGGGCCTAATAGGATGGGTCGGCTATACCCCAATAGCTTCTCACAACGACACTCCTGATGTTATTTTAGAACACAACAGTTCAGAACGCTTTGAATGTCGCTGGAGCACAGTTAAAATAGAAAGATCTCGCGCAATCATGCTTGAAGGCATGGAAGGTTCTTCTTTCGGTGTTTGGGTCGCCCATGGCGAAGGTCGATTCACTTTTAGAGACAACACAATCTTAAAACAGCTTGAAAAAGACAGCTGTGTTGGGATGAGATACGTTGATGACAACGGAAATGCCACTGAGGTCTATCCGATGAATCCCAACGGAAGTGTAGGCGGATTGGCGGGAATTTGCTCATCAGATGGACGACATCTTGCTATGATGCCACATCCGGAAAGGTGCGATCAGATGTATCTATGGCCTTGGATGCCTAAAACTTGGGAGAGGTTTGAAAAATCGCCGTGGGAACGAATGTTCCAAAATGCGTTTGATTGGTGCCATAACAATAAACAATAATTTGTATTAAAACAAGGGGTGGCCACTTAACACCAGAAAATAGATTTCTAGAATATTCATACACAAGAAAATTAAATCTATAAAATGTATTTATCCTGCATTCATTCACAGGAAGATGCAAATCAAGATCTAGAAAACTAGTTTGTTTCATCAACACAAAGGGGAATCACAAATTAATTTAATTAAATTCTCGAGTCCCACAGACTTGATTTTAACAATATCTTGTCGTGTTTGTGAACGAATCTTTTGATGCAGGTAATAAACTTTCTAGATTTGCATCTTCAGCTGTTGTGTTGTGTACGAAAATTCTATAATTTTATTTTCTGGTGTTGAACCAATTCCGAAAACAAGTGGTTAATATAATAATAAATTTTATGTATCGTTTTTTAGTAAGTGAGGATATGAATTATTAAACCCAACCTACCATCCCACCTAATCAAATATTCTTTTGCGTATTTATAAGATTTGATCAGAAAAATACTTGTCTCCGTGTTGTCTACTACAAACATTGATCCATTGACGGCTGAGCCAACAAAACGAAACCAATGCAATGCTCACGACTTATAAGATATGATAAGGATCCCGTAGGTCTGCAATAGCACGTGTGGTAGTTATAAATAAAGTTGATTCTTTGAGTATAGAGCATTGGTTCAATGCGAGCAACACCTGCTTCGCGTTCGCGTGACCCTGCACTTAGAGGTCTACATCAGCAGTGATATGGCGGACGCGCAGGCCCGGATCTAGACAGATTTTACCATCACCGAGGACAAACACAAGAACAAAATTAAAACAAAGTACACATAAAGCAGACTGATGCTGATAACATAATTTAAAAGTTTTGCCAGTAACAATTGAAGAAATATTTGTTAATAATAATTGAAGGTGATTGAATTATCTGTAGGAAACTGCAGTAATTTTTTATTCTGAAATATCTGATTAATACTCTGTTTGAAAATTCTGTCATGATCTGAATCCCGGAAAAAATAACTGTTTCGAAATTACCAATGAATTAGAAAAAGACTCATTGAAGATTTAATTTAACGGCGCCGCTATTTGACAGGCAGTTCTCATCAGGATTATTTTTTTCAAAATGCGGTACTGACATGATTTTTTGAATTAAACATTTTTAAAGAAGAGATACAACTTGGCAACTTGGGGCATGTATTTTTTAATTGAAATTACTAACAAGCCCGAAAAAAATTAAAATTGAATATAAATATGTGACGTAAATAAAACCGAACCAATGAATGGCCGTATAGCCGTAGCAACGACTCAACTAGTGAGCGCCCCATAACAACGGCTTGTGCAGGAAGCTAAAATGACCAACCACATGTTGCATTCTTGAAAAAATAATTAAAAAAAAAAAAAATTTATATTTTTATCACGGATCTCAGAACTGTGTGAATGTTTTCGGCCACGGTTAAAGAATAATTATTAGGTTTACCGTCTGGCAACGTTTTTCATTGACAACCCCGGTCAGAAGTTGTAATTAGTTCATAGGTGTTTCTAGGTGTCTCTGCTGGTACAAATTCATTCTGTCAGCTGTCACTTATGGTCACCTACTGTCACTGAATAGTATTTCTGAAATTGAATACTTTGTGAGTTATTTAGTGATATAGAATAATATGTAAACAATAAAGTACACGTAAGCTTATTAGTACATTAAAAAGTAACAGGTAAATATATGAAAATTGTTTCAGAAAAACTGTTAATATTGATATAGGTTATTTTAATTTTAGGAGAAATGAGTAAAAATCGTCATGTTTTATAAACTACATAATGAAGATGAATAGATGTACCACGAGACTGTATGGATGGAAGATTTTCAAATACATTTTGTCATAATATTTTCGATCTAAAGGTAAATAATTATGGAACATAGCCTCTACATTAAACATAATGTTAATTCATGTATTGAAATGATTGGAATGCCATATTTAGAACACTTTGACTGTAGTAATAGTTTCATTTTCAATACCATGCAAGGCATGCAAGTAGCCCATTGAAGGTGGTTAAGTTTTAAGTTATCTGTAAGAAAATGCAGTAAATTGTGAGGAAGGTTATTCCGAAACGATTGAATAATTAATTCTTTAAAGATTTTTTCGTGTTTCAGAATCCTGAAAAAAACTGTTTGAAGCAATAATTAGAAATTCTTCTTTTACAAGACTCATTGAAGATTCAGTTTGGCGGCGCCGCTATTTGATTTAAGATGAAAGAATCCATGCAAATAAAGACAGTATCTATTGATAACAATATTTATAAGTTTTACAAGGAACAATACTTGCTAATAATTGGAGGTGGTTGAGATATCTGCAAGTTCATGCAGTAATTTGAATTTGTGAGGTAGGTTGACTGATTTGATTTGTCCTGATTCCGGCGCTGCGCGTGTGTGTTTATAAAGAGCGCGCCACCTTTCTCGGTTTCGCGTCAGTCAGTTGCGAGACGGTGCTGCAGTAGTACCGTGCGCTGCGCTTAGCGCATCTGTCATTTTGACATTCTTGTACTTTACACAGGAAAAGTGTTGTATTCCTCAAAATAAATCCTTTTCAGTGTGTAGTGTCCGTTTAAACACCAACAAACCTGTGTTCTTTTAAGTGTAAAATGTTTTGCCATTGCAAAAAATTCGCGAAAAAAATATTACAAGGTGCTGTTTGTAAATAATATTGATTACAGAGAGACTACAACAATGATAAACACGTACAGCACAATGGCTTTAGTAATAATATCCCAGCTGATTAGCAACGTGAGTGCTGCAACAACACCTGAGGACTGGCCGCCGTACTCAGTGATCCACACAGAAGAAATGCGAAGTACTGACACTTACACGATCGCGTATTTGAACGTAACTTACGAGGACATGTCAGGCTTGCGGCACAGCAACAAGACGGACGACGGGCGCTACGGGGGCGGCTTCGTGGGCCCCGCAGCGGGGCTGGTGGTGCACATCCGCAGCGAGCTGGACGCCGACGACCACTCGGGCTGCGAGCTGCCGTTCCGCAGCTCCCGGCCCGACGGACAGCTCCCGAGGGCCGAGCCCTGGGTCGCGCTCGTCAAACGGGGCAAGTGCAACTTCGAAGTTAAGGTCGAGAACGCCTTCCGCAGCAACGCAGTCGCTGTCATCGTCTACAATGACAGGAGCCAGGCCAACTTGGAGAGGATGAAGATCAGTGACGACAATAACAGTGAGTCTTATCTTTGTTATCTTTTGTTTTATGTCGCACGTTAAACAAAAGACTACCTATCTCACTTGTGATGAAATCAAAACAATTGGGATGGGGCCAGACTAAATTATCACGTAGATACTGTTACCACTTCCGCCAAAATAATAACTATTTCTGTCGTATCGAATTTGCTATGTTCTTATGCTTATAAAACACACAGGAAAAAATCATGGCCATTTTATACCTGAGGTGTAAGTACAAAACTAATCTAAAGATTAGAAATCCAGCAATTCTTTTGTAACATATTTTCTTTGTTACCATTTCGAGACGCCTTTCAATTCTCGTTATTACCGTTACCTTTCTGTTAAGTGGCTTATAGGACCACCTTTACGTGCGATGTGTCATTGCCTGGCTTAACATTAAATACGCTAGGATTTACCAAAATGTAGTAAATTTTACCTGCAATTTACAGTAAGCAGTAATAAAATTAATTATATTCATAAAAGATAAACAGTTAGAAATTAGAAAATTGCTAGTTTTAGGTACAACGACCTGAAATTATAATTCTGTTATTGTTTCGTTTATTTTTGACTCAAATTATATTTCAGTACCTACTAAATTAGAGACATAAATATTAAGTTTCATATTATGTTGTTTAAATGGTGTCATGTAAAAAAAAATCGGATGTGGTCAGCACAAGACCTTCCGCAATACCCTACTACTTTTACTACTATACAAATATAATTTTAGTCATTTAGTCAACTGTAGAAGAAAGAAGATATAAATGATGTGTCACTATTGTCACTGTCACTGTTATAATCAAATAAATTTTTCGTAGTAACAAATGTTCATGAGCAACAAGATACTAAATTATAAATAATCCTTCAATTCCTAAAGTACTATGACAGAACAATTTATAAAATGCTAAAAATTGTAGATAATAATATAATCTTTCATTTAATATAAAAATATGGCGATAAATAATTATTTATCAAAATATTTAAGAAAAGTTTCCTGTTTGGGGATAGCTTCCAAAAAATAACTGGGTTCATAACATTTGTATTAAGACGTTATATACAAAATTTAGTTGTTAAATGTTTGTAACTTTTTGAGTTATAGAAGCCGGAAAATTTTTTATACACGACCTAACGTACATACACACACACACACACATCTCAAAAATACTTTATTCGTATTCTAGAGACCCTAAAACGTGGTTATCCACTCACTCGAAAATTTTGACCCATTACAATACCTTTCTTATAGAAAATGAGGTAAATGGTTTCCTGAAAAAGAAATCTCTTTTTTTGAAGTTATCTGCAAATTACAACTTTTTGTATGACTCATTGAAAACAGGATTTTTTTTCTCAGAATTTAGATTCAATTTTGAGTAAACAAATAATCTAGTGTAAAAGGGGCTTTATAACGAATGAAATACTGGCGCTCAGACTTCGCGGGTGACCAAAAAATCTAAACACATGTACCAATCTAAAAATAGAATGCACCCAAACATACTAAACTAAATATCAGAATAGCAAGTAAACAAACAATACTATCTGCATTAAAATTATCTAGTACTAGTCTAACATGTCTCAGGAACATTGTTTATTTCTATAAGAAGTAAATAAAAATCACCAAGCCAGTTAGACTGGTTTCATAGCAAATTAATGACAAATAAAACAAAATCCTAATGAATTCCTCCTGGCGTTGATCAAGTGTTTGTTGTTGCGGCTTTTGTTTCACCGTCAACTGTCACCACAGCACGAACGGTTTATCGTTTCATTTGTTTTTCGATGCTAACTTGTTTAATTTAACATGCGTACCGCGTGTAGTACTAAACAGTACTTCCTTGAATACCGGCTAAGGACCTTGTTCACTGCGAATTTTGACGGCCACGCTAATAATTTATTCCGTGAATATCGGATATTTAATATTTGCAAGAGGATAGTCATTTCATGCTATTCATTATTAATGTATCGGCCAGCGAAATTTGAGGGCCTTTACAACGAATTTAGTGTAGTAAGACGATTAAAATCTTATAACACTCATAATCGAGTTTAATGAAACCCTGTTAATCGCAGAAAAAATAATTATTTGTATTCTACTTATACCTAAATTATATATTTAACATTATTAGTCATACGAAAAATATAAAAATATGTATTCTACTTCAAAATTATATCAAGAATTCAACCCTGCGCTCACAATTTATTTTTCTTTACTGGTGGGCCCCACACAGAGCTATACCTTGTTGGTTCAGGTTCTTCTATACATTGAACATGGGGACCAACTATTTCTACATTATTAATAATACAGAAATTATGAAAATTTGTATTCTACTTATAAAAAATGATACCAGAAATTTAGCCCTGTCTTCAAAAATCACGTGACTTTACTGGTGGGCCCCACACAGCTATATCCTGTTGGTTTTCCTATACAGTTAATATGGGGACCACCTATACCTCTATTACTAATCGTGCGAAAATTATAAAAATTTGTATTCTACTAATAAATGATACCAAGAATTCAGCCCTGTCCTCAAAAATCACGTGTCTTTACTGGTGGGCCCCACACAGCTATACCATGTTGGTTTTTCAATACATTTAACATGGGGAACATCTATTCCTACATTATTAATCGTACGAAAATATAGAAAATTTGCAACAAGTCTTCGTTATACACGTATTTTTAAAATGAATACTTGAGTGTTTTGCTAATGCTTCCTACAAGGTAGCAGTCTCTTCCTATTTACTCCTACTGTGAGTATTTATGTAAATTCACTCTCAGGCTTGCCACCTTCGAAACATTTTATTCCAATGCTATTTCCGGTCGGTAGGATTATATTCATATGATTTGGCAGACTGGTAGAGGTCAATTCTAAAATTAGAATGTCATCGATCAGGAAAAAGACAGACCTATACACTGTACTACACGAGCGACTGAGATGGAGCATGGACGTGAAAAGGACATTCGAAACACTGATACATTTATAACATTATATCGTTGCTTAATGAGAAAAAATATTTAATTCGGAGAATGGCCTTTGTTTGCCAGGTAGATCTCAAGATGATGAAAGATTAAGAGTTTTATAGTTTGAGTTGAATGAACTATTACTAGGTATATAAAAAAATAATTTTATGTGTTCTATTTTAAAATGACATTTTTCAAAAAGTTCATGGAACAATTTTCAAATAAATATTTTAGTTACTGTTTAATTTTTCTTAAAATATTTCTTTATATGATTATAATCTAAAGCCCATTCACATAAGCATTTAGTTTTAAGGTTTACATTTATGTTTACGTTTAAAAAAAATTAGATTCATATAACTAAATACGAGCATTCACACATCTCACTTTCAAGCACTGTGAATGCTTGTATTAGTTAGATGTATTCAAACTTTGTTAAACGTAAACACAAATGTAAACTTTAAAACTAAATGCGTGTGTGAATCTTCCATTTTGTGCACATCCAAGCTTCATAAACGAATAAACTGAGGGCGCAATAGATATTTAATTTTGTTTACGTTTTACAAATCTGTGTCCTCTATATTGGAGTATCTTACGGATTACTCGTTTTAGGAGTAGTATTGATTTGTTTTCTTTTTATGGTTTTTGGCAATTCTCCTATTTTCTACCCTAGATAGATAAATGTTTCCTAAATTTTGTCTGATATAAAAAAATGCTATACATTTAGTAAATTATATTTTGCAGTATCTCTAACTTTATTTAATACAAATAGAGCAAATTTATGTATTTATCAAACATTTTTTATACGAACATAATCTCAGATGATCGACTGTAAGTTTGAATCCAGTCAGGTAATAGTTATAAAGTATGTGGATACTTTAAAACTAGTATAAAAGTAATATTTCTAGTTTACCTTGGATTATTTTTAACAAATAGATAAAAAGATGTACCTACTTTAAATTTATAAAATAATATAAGCTATCATAACGATTAGAAATTTTTTAAAAATAGTTTTACTTCTAATGTATGTTTTTGTTTGATTTATTCGTCGATTTTGTTTAACAATTTTTTCTTACCCTTTCCATCCAGGAAGAAAGATAAGACAAATTGACAAAACAAATTATAAGTGGGTTACCTTGGCAACCTCGTGTTTATTTAGAAATGAAAAGTGGTTTGCATTTGATCATGAAAATTTAGGATTAATCAGAATCGAACAACGAAGGTCAAGACAGAAGAAGGTCTTTAGATCTGGGTCAATCGAACAGTCGAATATCTAATCATTCCAAATTAAAATCCATTTCCGACACAAAAATCAAGAATTATTTAAAATGATGTGTTTGTTTGCTATTAATATTAGCGTATTTTTTCCATGACGTATATTCAGGTGCAAAAAATACTTAATAAGATTGTTTAAGATATTTTTAATTTAAACATGCAATGATTATATTTGTATCTTGTTGTTTGAATGATGTGACCATAGCGAAGAATAAAAAATAAATTAAAAATAAAGTTCATTCAAGAATTGCTCTCCTACGAAGATGAACTTTTTATTATTTTATTTTGATACTCAATAAAAACATGTGCTATATCCGTTCTAGTATACATAGAACATTTATGTCAATTGTATAATACAATACAGTTTGATATGCTGATACAAATTAGTAGTTATTTTTTATACAAGACGATAAAATTATGCTTTATCGACGAAAGAAAAGCGAAGAAGGAGCGTGTGAATTATTTTTCTCGAGTCCATAATATATTTTATCGTCGTGTATAAAATTCTATTTTTTTCTAGAGCTGATATTCGTCTACCTCCTAAAATCTAGCATAAAAGATGATACTAACGTAGCGAGTGTTTTGTGGCCAATACAAGAATGCTAAAATTATATTTCAACAAGGATTATATACTTAAAGGGTCAATTAACAGTTGTGCCTTTTTAAAATTTTAATAAAAAAATTGTACATGATTATAAAAATTCCGAAAAATTCATAACAATTTTCAATTTATGCAAACTTTACACGGTTATATCTCCTGATAGAAATTTATTTTTAACATTTTAAAAAGGCACATCTGTAGATCCATTCTTTCTCTATTAAATAAATAAAAACATTACCTTGAAGTCAATAATAAACCAGCAGTTTACTTGTAACGAAAACAATATTACCTACATTATTTAAATTTATTTTTGCACATATAAAGATGTTCAGTTAGTTTGGGTGTAACACTCCACTGGATTATTTTGCTGTGGAGCAGTTACAACCATGATTAACCGTGAATATTAGCAATAAAATATGTGATAGGTATTTTTATGTATAGTGTGTGTAATTATTAACAACCGTAGTCGCGACATTTTATTGATATATTTGAAGAAATTGTTAATACATAATATGCTCATTAGTTCATTTTAAATTTATACAATAACCTCATTATCTTATAATAATAATCAAAATTAATTGCACCGTTCATTAAACAATATTACATAAATATAACTGATTAATATTAGTTTAAGATTCTTATAGATTTAAATGAATTAACTTTGAACCTAAAAATTATCAATCCAGATACATTGAAATATATTTTGGAAGTTTTTGAAAATTTCTTTTTGATCTGTAATCAGCAAATCAAAGTGTATATACCTACTTTTAACGTTTGTACTCAAAGTTATTAAATCAACACCATGCATTTATTTGTATCACCGTTTATTTATCTAATTTAGTATCTAGCTGTAAAATCATATTTTTCTAAATCCTAAAATTAAAATAAATCGTGTCATTGAACCACAATGTTTTCGCGTATATCTAAACTTTCTGGTTTGGGGAATTCCCAAAAATTTTTACTTGCTTCCTCCTTCAACTGTAAAGCATAATTTATTCAACAAATTATAAATTATAATTTAGTTATTTTTCCAAAGCAAATAACATAAGGTAGGCTCTTCTATAGTATGAGGTCAATGGTATATCACATTATCAGATATTTTATCGCTCATTTTGAAGAGAATCTGAGATAGTGTGAGTCAACAACCTCGGGAAATTTTAAACATTTTACTCGGCTTATAACAAAAAAATCTGATGTGGTCAGTACACGACCTCTTGCCTAATTCTGCCCATCTACTAAAATCTAATAAATAATTATTTACATATCAAATTTAGTAGTTTCATGATCAACGATAATGTAAACCAAGATGTAGAAGATGTCAAAAAATGTCACTGCCATAATAATTAAAATTTTGTGTAGAAACAATTTTCAAAATAAAACTAGAATGTTAGTTGTACCTTGAAGTCAATAATAAACTAACAGTTTACTCGCAATGAAAATACTTTGACAGTATTTTTCAACATCGAAATAACATTGCATTGCTAGGATGCGGTAAAGTACGAGTTTCGGGTTGGTTTCAGGCAGCTGTAGTAGTGGGAAGAGTGAAATAGAAAAAAACAGTAAAATCCAGAGTATTCTAGGAGTATTCTATTTTTATTTTGCACTTCCGGGACTAAAACTCTTCTTTAGTCCTTATTTTTAGGGACGTAGGTTCTTAATTTGATCCCAAGGGATTATTTTTCATATTTAATTCCGTTGTCAAGGAATTGAATTAATTATTCCCGTTGTCAAGTAAATACGTGCTATTTGTTACAGAGTATCTATGGTAACAATATAAATATTTGTCATAAAATTTACTGTCAAAATTGCAAAATGTGTATTCTTTTAAACTATTTTGCATTCGTTTGAGGATGAAGTGCAAAAAATAGCGTATATACCACAGGACTAAAGTATCTTTAATCCCTCAGGTGATTATTTCCCTCACCTTCGGTTCGTGAAATAAACTTTCACCCTCAGGATTAAATCATGCACTTTAGTCCCTCAATATATAATATACTATTTAAGTATTAACGTATTTTAATAATTTTTCTACAATCTCTTAACATCGATATTAAAAAGAATACCAAATGAAAACTGTTTGCATATATAAAGTTATTTATGGTCTGTTGACAAAGTTTAGTGTCTCGAATATAAAATCGTTTCACAGCATTTATAAGGCCCCTGGGATTATTTCTTTTTGTATAAAATCTGTCGCCTAATTTAAATTCAACGTCCTGTGAAAACAAAATTTAAATTCAGAAAATGTAGCCTTCGTACATCCGCGCGTATTTTCCCTATTTTTATAAAATTGGATTTACTCACGTCAGGAAAAATCTAAAATAGTTATTGGTGAAAATAATAACTAATAAAACAAAGCCAAAATGATAAATTGTCTCATTTTTGGCGAATATCAAGTGAATTTATTATAATCTCGGCTTTCAGTTTGTTAGTCACAACCCAAGTATTTCCGCTCGGCAAATACACGCTTCCCTTATTAATTCACCACTTTGTTTCATTGCAAAAATATGTAAATTTTCAGTTGATCCAAGGTTTGTAATAAACAAACATTTTCTTATTTACTGTGCGAGCGTCGTGAAAAATAACCTTACCAGCCTGAAAAGGGATAGCGCTGGAAAAGTCAAGGACAGATTTTCACATTTTCAGGAAATAAATCCTGAAATTGCTGCCACTGAACGAGAACTAGAACCATCTAAGTTCTAATCATTTATTATTATACAACCTTGGCTTTTATTGAGATTTAAAAAATAAGGAAATGCTAAATTTAAATATTGCTTAAGGCGCATCTCTTTTTTTAAGTTTGTAACTTTGGTTTTGAATTATGTGAACTCATATTTTACAATGTACGTAAAGGTTGTGCTTACACGGCTATAGAATTAATTTTACAAAAAATCTTGTTGCATTTTGTTCAAACATATCTAAAAATTACCAAACATGCGTTCAATGTACATGATTGATTTCAAAAGAAAATTAATAATTTATTAACCATGTTTCATATACATTTATATATAATTATTATGGATCGTTAAAAAAATGGAAAATAATGACTAAAATATTAATGATATTACTGGAGATGTATCCAAATATTCTTCTACACTATAAAAACAATGTTGTAGTAAATATGATTTAATTCTAGTTTTAAATTGGTTAATGTTCAATTCTTTAACGTACGAGCAGGTAAATGGTTGTACAAAATTTCTTTGAACATTTTTTAGAGATTTATGTTTACTGTTTCTAAAGATGTCAGCTGAGCGGGTATTATAATTATGAACGTTGCTATTTTTGTGTACCGTGATTTATTTGAGTGAATTTTAATAATTTTTGTGTATTAATAAACGTATAAAATGTATTATATTGACAAGTGTTGCGTCTCCGTAACAAAATATTGCGTGTTTAGAGGTGTAGCAGTTTCTGCTTTACTCATTGCATATTAAAAATTTGAAGGTAAAACAGGTACTAGATGTTTGTCAAAGAATTCATCTAGGTTTATGACCAGTAGGAATTCTAAAAAAATCTTTGGAATCCATATAAAAAATTAATGACAAAGTGTGTTTTGAACAATTTTTTTACATGCTTTATCTTATGCTTAAGAGATTTATTAGAAAATGTAACTCGGCATAAACCTAGTTCCATTCTTCGTAAATAATAATAATATAATAATAATAAATTTTTCTTTAAGGAGTGAAGGTGTTAATAAATGATTTAAAATGCTAGAGATTTAGTAAGATATCACTTCTGTCTTGTATAAGTATTAAGTTCTGTTCTAATTGCATGACCCTGACGTGATAATATTCTAAGTGCCGTAGCTGACATTCAACTGTCTGTGATTTGCATACTCTACTTTGGAATATTTAACATCTTCCTACACCGATGCTCTGTTGTCTTGCGCGCCGTTGTTTTGCCTTTTCACGCTTTTGTTTTCGTTGATCGAAGGACGAACGGTGTATCAAATATTAATTGCTCTTTGTTTTGTTTTTCCTTTGTCGACAACCTCAAATGTTTCTCGGCGCAAATGGACCCTTAAGGGGATAATTAAATATAATAATTAAAGGGGAAATATAACTCATGCTTAAGCTGCCCGAAACTCGTACTTTACCGCATATGTCAATTGAAATTGAAATATACTGTAAAAGTGTTTTCGTTGCGAGTAAACTGTTACTTTATTATTGACTTCAAGACAATGCTTTTAAACATTTAATAGAAAAAGAATGGATCTACAGATGTGCCTTTTTAAAATTTATCTATCAGGAGATATAACCTTGTAAAGTTTCCATAAATTCGAAATTTTTATGATTTTTCTTATTTTTATAATCATGTACAATTTTTTAATTAAAACACAACTGTTAATTCACCCTTTAGGTAAATAATCTTTGTTGGAATGAAATTTGAGCATTCTTGTACTGGCCACAAAACACTCGCTACGTTAGTACATTTTGGGCTGGATTTTAGGAGGTAGATGGGCCTCTTAAGTACTACATTATTCTATAGAAGACAGCTTTTTCACATACTTTATTTCGCACCTAATTTTGATCTAATAAAATGTATGAGTGCCAAAATATAAAATTTAAAAATTTATTGCTGAAATGGGGTAGTTATAGTTTGAGACCTACCCAATATAATATAAGTGCTAAATTAAGGGTCTCGTCTCCGTAACAAAATATTGCGTGTTTAGAGGTGTAGCAGTTTCTGGTTTACTCATTGCATATTAAAAATTTGAAGGAAAAACAGGTACTACATTTTTGTGAAAGAATTAATCTAGGATTATGCCCAGTTAGAATTCTGAAAAAATCTTTGAAATCCATATACAAAATTAATGAAAAAGTGTGTTTTAAGCAATTTTTTACATGCTTTTTCTTATTATTAAGAGATTTATTAGAAAATGTAACTCGGCATAATCCTAGTTGCATTCTTCGTCTGTAAATAAATGTATGAAATTTAGCTTTATCTATAAAACTTCGTGAGCATTGTAGAAATTGCTAGACTGCTTTTCCGTATTTTTAGCGAGCGTTTCTATGCATTAATATAGGACAAACGCGGTGTTGAGCTACGTCGAGACGATACCCTTAACCAACCAGGTAGAAAATAGAAATACTCATTGATTCTTAGCTTAGCTCCAATAAATAAATTATGTCAGGAAACTTTCATATTTTATTTAAGTACAAGTTACAGTTCTTGGAAAAACCGTTGTTGTTACAAGAATTTTTTACCTATTGTATTTATTCTGGATTTACCATTTGTAAATAAACAGATAAATAGTATGTATCTTGTTAGTATTTAGTTATCATTGCAATTTTATTAATCTATTAATTTTTATTGCGTATTTATTTTTGAACCATAATACCAGGGCCAATAGAAATAAAAATAATATAGGAAGCTATATATTTCATAAAAAAACTAAATATTGATAATCCATTTTTGTCTTATACATTGAAAGCTCGCCAAACGCCAAGTAAGTTTAAAAAGCTTCTTCTACGTAATTTAACCTCGGATTAAATGAGCTTGACACTACACCAAACTAAGCACAAAAAAGAATCTTAATATACCTGGATGACCTATTTTGCAGAAACGAATTTATCAATGCTGGTATTATATTTTACCGTGTGTGCGGTTATCAGTCAATTAACTCATACAATAATGATTTTTTAAATTAAATATTTTTAAAAAAGAGATCAAAACTTGGCCACGTATTTTTTATTTAGACCAATTTTATTAACAAGCCCAAAAATAATAACTAAAATTGAATATTACTATGTGACATTATGTTTTCGACCTAACAATAGATATAAGTACATAGTAATATAGAAATGTCATTATAGGCACTATTATAACTGTAATATTTTATAGTTTTCTGTTCGGTGATAGATAAAATGACTTTACGTTGGTAGATATTGATTCGACTTTAATTATTTATGCACGTCATTGATTTATACATTTGTCTGAACTTACTCACGATTTGTTTAAAAATTAAATTGAAACAAACAAGTATTGCACATTCGAACATTCATGAAAGATCTATTCACAATTGCATCAGTAGGAAATGAATTTGTCGTTAATTTGAAGGTTCCATATTTAAATAAACCACCAACAAACAGGTAACACTTTCAATATTTGACTTAAATGTTTTTTCTGAATATTCTCGATTTTACTTTTTTTCTTTTCCACTCTTTTGCCTAAAGCAGCCCGAAACTCGTATTTTGCACGTCATCCTAGCAATGCAATGTCATTTTGAAGTTGAAAAATACTGTAATGCCTAGTGCACACGGGGAAACTTTTTGACATGTTTCATGGAAAAAGTTTCCGGAAACTTCAAAGTTTTCACGGCGCCTATAAAAATGAGGCGTTTTCAGGAAACATTGTGAAGTGCAACTAACTTCTTATTTGTCAAATCGTCAAATGTGACATGTGGTCATAAACATATTTATTGTTTTAAAAAAAAAATCTCCATTTTCTGGAAACTTTTTTCAGGAAACTTTGTGAAAAGTTTCCCCGTGTGCACTAGGCATAAAAGTGTTTTCGTTGCGAGTAAACTGTCAGTTTATTATTGACTTCAAGGTAATGTTTTTATAAACATTTAATAGAGAAAGAATGAATCTACAGATGTGCCTATTTAATATTTTAATATATTTAATTTCTATCAGGAGATATAACCGTGTTAAGTTTGCATAAATTGTAAATTTTTATGAATTTTTCGGCATTTTTATAATCATGTACAATTTTTTTATTATAATTTTAAAAAGGCACAACTGTTAATTGATCTTTTAAGTATATAATCCTTGTTGAAATATAATTTTAGCATTCTTGTACTGGTCACAAAACACTCGCTACGTTAGTACGTTCTGTATTGGATTTTAGGAAGTAGACGGGTCTCATATAAAAATATACATCTCCTTAATTCAAATATACATATCCATAATAATTAAAAATCTGAAGTGGCCTGCACACAACCTTCCGCCAAATCTAGACTTATAAACATAAATGTATACGTATACAAGCCGGTGTCCCTAAAATATACAAATAAAAATCTTAAAATATTCAAACATAGAAATTTGCATCACCTGAATCAAAAGATTCGTTCACAGGCAAACTCTTCTGTGTTGAAGCCATCCTCCGTTGAATTACTACATTTAATATCTTACTTATGACTTGACTTATATGGCGCTAGTATGTCAACTTGTCACCCGTCTCACCTGTCAATAAATATTTTTTACGCAGAAACAAAAATCAACCGAACATGGATCACAAGATATCAACGTTTTATCTGATAAATTTATTTTTTAAATTTTACTGCAGTTCTTTAATGCTAACAGATAAAGACAATTTTTTTATAACGTAAGTTGCAAATAACTTTGCCTCTTATTCTTATTACAAATAAATATTATATTTATCAAAATTTATATAAATTTTTGACAATTATCTTGTTCAATCTTCAAAAAATATCACTTCCGGTGAAGATATTTGTACCAAAATCTGATGTGCTCTTCCTATTCGTATACAATTGTAAAATACCAAATATCAAATTTTTTGGGTAATTCGTATTTGAGTTATGCGACATCCGGCATCGGCCCGGACCACACACATACACACACACACACACACACACACGCACACACATACACACATACATACAGACATCATCGAGAAACTATCAAAAATGAGTTGTAAGGACCCTAATTCGTGCTCATCCACTAAAAATTCACAACCCGATTTTTTGCATGATTCCAATACCTTCCTTTACAGGTAAGCGGAAGGTAAAAATATACATCTACTTAAATAAAAATAATACTAATTAAACTTGTATTATTAATAATTATCTACTTTACGAGTAGTTAAACATATTTTGACGTCTTGTACTAAAACTTTTGCAGGTAATTAAAATAATATGATTGCATAATTGAATTCAGCATAATTTAATGATTTAAATAAACACAACTTCATTATTCTTTACCTTAAAATAAAAATTTAATGATCACATTTGTAAAATCTTCTCTACGCGGAAGTAAACTCCAGATATGAAAATGATATAATAATTGAGTAGGGCTGAAAATAGGTTGCAAGGACAAGACACATGCAGTTGTTTTATTGCATAAGTAAAAACAAATGAACATAGGACACGTACCAGGATAAGAGTTAGATGTTCACTTGTCAGATACATTCAATGCCATTGTAACAATTTTAACACTAGATATCAACTTAAACGACATTTAAAATCAAAATTACGTTCTCATTTTATACAGAGCCATATGGACTGTGGTTCTAGCAACTCAAGTTCAACTCCAGTCGGTGGTGAACACTTTCCACTAACAACCATGAGAGAGTTGACGACTGGTAACCGCACACACGGTTTAAATATATATCTGTATCTATAGACGAGACTTCAAAATTATGAGACGAGAAATAAACAATAATTATGTGCAAATTTAACAAAAATGTACAAAAAAGTTGTCAACAAATTTTTTCGAGAAATTGAGACGAGACGAGGATTGAACAGCCGAGAAATAAGCGAGACGAGAATACTTAAAATTCTCGTCTCGAAAATACGGAATATATAATAAAATACCTGCATCAAAAGATTCATTGCCAGGAAAATTGAAATCTAGAATTTTATATTCAGCATAAATGCAAACACAGCAAGGTGCAAATCTAAAAAAGTTATTGTTTTTTCTACATTAGCATCTTCATGTGTTTCATTTATGCCGAATCTAAAATTCTAGATTTGAATTTTCCTGTGACTGAATCTTTTACTGCAGGATTTTGTTACGGAATAAATTTTCTAGATTTGAATAGTCAAGCTGCCAAGGCGTGAAAAAATGCAAATGAACTTTATTGTTAATATTTTGTGAAAATAAATTTGAAATTAGGACAGCTGCTTTAGTTTTATTATGTAATAAAGTGCATACTATCAGAAAATTAAAGTTATTGTTCGACTTGTATAGTAATAAATATGTTTATCTTACTTTATAACAATCATGCGACCGCAGAATGAAAATGAAAACATGAAATAAGTGCACGCTAATGCAAATATCAGAATTAATCGTAAATTGTACGATTTTTACCTCTCGCCTCATATTCTATAAGAGAGGTATTGTAATGGGTCAAAATTTTCGAGTATGAGTTTTTGGTGGATAAGCACGTTTCAGGGTCTCTAGAATACGAATTTAATATTTTCACGATGATGTCTGTGTGTGTGTATGTATGGATGTATGGACGTATGTATGTATGAATTATGTGACGATTTTTCGTCCACGATAACTTAAAAAGTATCAAACCTTTTATAACCAAATTTCATATTTAAGGTTTTTATAAGGATCTTAACACCTGATAAGATTTTGGTAGAAATTCGCAAACCGGAAGTAGTACTTTTTGAAGCTTGATATAGTTTTTCTTAAATATATTGGTACATTATTTATTTATGACAATTTTTGCAATTAAAAATAAAAGAAAATATAATTATCTATGGGTACAGTTAATTATAAATACAATTTGCTGAATCTGGTAGTATTTAATAATAAAATAAAGTAGGTACAATTAATATTCTATCTTGTTGTCCATGATATGAAATTTGTTTCTACATAAAATTTGAATGATTATGACAGTGACAGTACAGTTGACATCTTTTGCTTGCATCTTGGTTTACATTATCGTTTACATCTTACATGAACATGAAACTATTAAAATGTAAGTAAAACTATTTATTAGATTAGTCTCGAGATTAATAGAATTAGCAGAATTATGCGAGAGGTCGTGTACTGGCCACAGCAGATTTTTTATCTGGCTTAAGTGTGGCTGCCCACAAAACACAGATATCAGAACAAATTTAAATTTATATTTTACCTATTTATCAATAAATTAATTAATAAACATCTGTGTCACTTAAAAAAATCTGCTGTGGCCAGCACACGACCTCTCGCCTAATTCTGCTTATTCTACTAATTTAATAAATAGTTTTACTAAACACTTTAATAGTTTCATGTTCATGTAATATGTAAACGATGACAATTTTTGCAACTAAAAATAAAAGAAAATATAATTATCTATGGGTATAGTTAATTATAAATACAATTTGCTGAATCTGGTAGTATTTAACAATAAAATAAAGTACAATTAATATTCTATTTTTTAAAATTCCAGTATCTTGTTCATAATATGAAATTTGTTTCTACATAAAATTTGAATGATTATGACAGTGACAGTACAGTTGACATCTTTTGCTTGCATCTTGGTTTACATTATCGTTTACATATTACATGAACATGAAACTATTTAAATGTATGTAAAACTATTTATTAGGTTAGTAGAATAAGCAGAATTAGGCGAGAGGTCGTGTGCTGGTCACAGCAGATTTTTTGATAGGCGATTTTCTTTTTCTCAGGGTTCAGACGCATGGAAGAATCGCCAAAGAATTCATGCTACTAGGATGTAACTAATTGCGAATTCAGTCACTAACTTTTCTAACTGTCGTGAAGATGACAATGACCGAATACAGTAATTTACAGTTATAAAAAGAGCAACAACTTTCTGACTAATTTGCATGTGTGTTTTTTCTGAGTAAACTCAGTAATTGAGATAAATTGAAGACTTAATTTTGCTAACTTTGTTAGCTGCAGTTAAAGTAATTATTACTGAAATGTGAGTCAATTTCTCGTGAAACTTTTTGTCGTTTAATCGGTGCTCATATTTTTATGACTACGTATTTTCGTTGATAAATAGATAAACAAACAATCCTAATTATTAAAAAGATAACAGTTGCTAACAACAAACTTTGTTTTTGCCAAAAGGTGTGCATTTATTTGCAGAATTATACACTACGTCAATATATCTTTTTAATTGTTTCAACTAGACGTAGTATAGAATACAATGGGAATTATTTAAATAGATAGTGCATTAAAATTAATACTTTGTGCAATCAAATAAAAATCTGACGTGGCCATCACACAACCTTCCGCCATATCTAGACTTTAATCCGGTGCCCATATAAAATATACAAATAAAAATCTCAAATATTCAAACACAGAAATTTGCATCACCTGAATAAAAAGATTCATTCACAGGAAAACTCTGCTGTGTTGAAGCCATCCTCCGTTCAATTACTACATTTAATATCTTACTTAGGACTTATATAGCGCTAGTATGCCAACTTGTCACCCGTCTCACCTGTCAATATTTTTACGCAGAAACAAAAATCAACCGATCATGGATTACAAGATATCAACGTTTTATTTGATAAATTTATTTTTTAAATTTTACTGCAGTTCTTTAATGCTACCAGATAAAGACAATTTTTTTATAACGTAAGTTGCAAATAACTTTTCCTCTTATTCTCATTACAAATAAATACTATATTTTTACAAATTTATATACAATTTTGACAATTAACCTTTTCAATCTTCAAAAAATATCACTTCCGATGAAGATATTTGTACCAAAATCTAGGGAGCTCTTCCAATTTATATATAAATGTTAAATACCAAATATCAAAATTTTCGGATAATTCGTATTTGAGTTATGCGACTAACAACCCTTGACCACACACACACACACACACACACACACACACACACACACACACACACACACACACACACACACACACACACACACACACACACACACACACACACACACACACACACACACACACACACACACACACACACACACACACACACACACACACACACACACACACACACACACACACACACACACACACACACACACACACACACACACACACACACACACACACACACACACACACACACACACACACACACACACACACACACACACACACACACACACACACACACACACACACACACACACACACACACACACACACACACACACACACACACACACACACACACACACACACACACACACACACACACACACACACACACACACACACACACACACACACACACACACACACACACACACACACACACACACACACACACACACACACACACACACACACACACACACACACACACACACACACACACACACACACACACACACACACACACACACACACACACACACACACACACACACACACACACACACACACACACACACACACACACACACACACACACACACACACACACACACACACACACACACACACACACACACACACACACACACACACACACACACACACACACACACACACACACACACACACACACACACACACACACACACACACACACACACACACACACACACACACACACACACACACACACACACACACACACACACACACACACACACACACACACACACACACACACACACACACACACACACACACACACACACACACACACACACACACACACACACACACACACACACACACACACACACACACACACACACACACACACACACACACACACACACACACACACACACACACACACACACACACACACACACACACACACACACACACACACACACACACACACACACACACACACACACACACACACACACACACACACACACACACACACACACACACACACACACACACACACACACACACACACACACACACACACACACACACACACACACACACACACACACACACACACACACACACACACACACACACACACACACACACACACACACACACACACACACACACACACACACACACACACACACACACACACACACACACACACACACACACACACACACACACACACACACACACACACACACACACACACACACACACACACACACACACACACACACACACACACACACACACACACACACACACACACACACACACACACACACACACACACACACACACACACACACACACACACACACACACACACACACACACACACACACACACACACACACACACACACACACACACACACACACACACACACACACACACACACACACACACACACACACACACACACACACACACACACACACACACACACACACACACACACACACACACACACACACACACACACACACACACACACACACACACACACACACACACACACACACACACACACACACACACACACACACACACACACACACACACACACACACACACACACACACACACACACACACACACACACACACACACACACACACACACACACACACACACACACACACACACACACACACACACACACACACACACACACACACACACACACACACACACACACACACACACACACACACACACATACACACACACACATACACACAGACATCATCGTGAAACTATCAAAAATGAGTTGTAAGGACCCTAATTCGTGCTCATCCACTAAAAATTCACCACCCGATTTTTTGCATGATTCCAATACCTTCCTTTACAGGTAAGCGGAAGGTAAAAAGGCGCTACACTGGTGCCAAAAATATAGTGAAAAAGTGACTTTGCTATATTACAAACTGAGCTCTTGTTAGTACACCTACACTGTTCATATTTTATATATAGATAGTTAAAAGATGACTCTAGAGTGCTAAGAAATTAGATTTTTGAAATACTTAATGGTATTTTAGTAATAAATTAGTAAAAATAGTTAATTTGGCCGATGTTTTACTATTTTTTTTCGTCAGATGTGTAATTTTTTTGAAAAAATATTTTCTTAGCACTCTCACGAACAATGCAAGGAATCGACTTTTTAAAACAAAATTAATAAATATGCAATAATAAGACCGTAATTTGTAATATTAAAATGCATAAATTAATTCTTATTTTCTCTAATTGTTGTCACAAGAATGTATTGTATAAATTTTTCGATCAAATAATGCTTCGTAATTACTTATGGTAAATTTCAGATTTTTATTTTGAGCATTATAGCCAGAATCGTGAATTCTGATTCTATTGCAGCAATATTTCGTTCAACAAGTGTAGAGCCTTAAGGCGCTATACTTCTTGAGTGCAATATTGCTGCAATAGAATCAGAATTCACATTGTGGCTATATTGCTCAAAATAAAAATCTGAAATTTTACATCAGTAATGACAAAGCATTGTTGAATTGAAAAATTCGCATTATATATTGTTCCGACAACAATTAGAGATAAAAGAAATTAAACACTAGAATTTCGTGAGGATCTCATGAATAAACTATAAAAGTTATCATTGAGTTTAAAGACAAAATGAGTAGAACATAGATGTAAAAAGTGCGGAAAAACAATAAAACTATAATTTTATTAACATAATTGCCATAAATTATATCTAAACTTGTACAATTTTCGCCGATTTTCGCATAATTATTTAAGCCAAACTAATTACATTAATTAAAGATTTTGAAGATTCCGCACTTTTAGTATGCTTCCTTGATCTACATACAAAAATTCAACATCATACGTATAACAGTATTAGATTGAGATCATCACAAAAATTACTCGTTTTTCAATGGGAATTATTGCCATGCAATATAGGCTCTTAATAGATATTTATACACCAAGTGAGATACATGAATGTTTATACAAATATAATTAATTCCTTTATTGGAGAAATTGTGCTTATACTTTTCCTGAGTGATTTGTTTGTTTTTCTTCTGTGAATGTTAGTTAATGTCGTGAGCAATGCGGGCGATATTTTGCCTCTGGTAATTTTCTGTTATCACGTTTAATTTCCATTATTTTTCCTCGTCAACCTCGAGTTAATTAAAATTTTATTCGTATACAACTTTCCTTTTATTTTCTATTTGTGTTTTCTGAAGTTTCATTTATGTTCACAAGTTTCTGTAAACAATTTCAAACATACTCGATAAAGTAAAAATCTTGCAAAGACAAATAAAAATGCGTTGTAAGATATATCTATGTAAAGAGTACTTAATTACATGCTTTTGCACTCGTTTTAATCGAGTTGTTATATGTTTAAGATAAAAGTTGTTTGTTTTTCATTCAGTTGAAGGTATAAAACAAAAGATACTATTTCCGGAGACACAACATGATTTTTTTAATTAATATTTTTGGTACCTGTATTTATCATTTTTACAAAATTTGTACGTATACAAAGCTGCAATCCGATACAAAATAATGACATCACATAAAAATTTCTTTCTCAATTTACTAAAAAACATACTTCATTGAATGAATATAATAATTATAAATACTTTTAAATTTCTATACTTTGAAGGTTAAAAACTGGCCTTCACATGTTTCAAAACTTTTTTAAAGTTACTAAACAAAACACTATTACTTAAGTGTGCCTTTTATTTTCATCTGAACTATTTTTAATTGTCATTATAGTTTGAAGGACCCAGTTATATTTGATAGTATTTTGAAGTTGGCATGTGTTGTGTCAATAGTTTGCGAATGGCGAAAACCTTCCGCCAAAAACTGCATTTGTGGTCTCAAAGTTAAATATTAATAATTTATTATTCAGGTAAATATTATAATGTTTGCAAAAGGTTTAGCGTATGCTTTATCGCGTAAAAGAGGCCCGACATAAGATAAATTGTTATAAAAACCACTTTGTTTAATTAGAAAATATGTAAGTTTAAAACCACTTTGTTTAATTAGAAAATATGTAAGTTTTTACTTTAATTAAGCAAAGTTCTTTTAGTAATATTTCTGCGATATATTTTGATATATTATATTACGTTTAGATAAGTAAACAGTATATTTGTAAGTATGTATTTCTCTAGAGAAATCGAGCAAAGTAAACAATAGTTAGTATACATCTTTGTCATCAAGGTAACTGTATAAGTAATAATAGTAATAATTAAATAATTATGGGCAAATACTGTGTCATCCTTCTATTTGTCCATTGTTTTCGACTACAATTTAACTGGGAATTATTTAAATTAAAAATAATACTTTGTGCATTCAAATTAAAAAATATTTCGCATTAAATAAATATATCTATTTAAAATAAATAATTTAAAATTAAAGAATATTTTATTCGTATTTTAAACTGTCATTATTTCGACAAAAATGCATGAAAACAATGACTACTGCCCCTAACGACTACGTTGAATAGTTTTTTTTTGTTATGCCAAAATAAATTTATATATATTTGAAATGATTTCGTCAAAATTGAATAAAATATTTGAATGTGTTTTTTGTTCCAGGAAACATTAGTGCAGTGTTCACATACAAAGAAAAAGGCGAACATTTAGCAAAATTAGTGGATGATGGGTCCAAAGTTTTTGTACATATAACAGTAGCAGGTCAGACCCTATCCAGAGCCACCAACATTAATAGGTAAGTCCCTAAATTTACAATCATTTATTACGACAAACTGACATATGAACCTTAAATTTATTATTGTAATATTTATACACTTTAATGTTTTTAAACTTTTATTTAAGTTTCAAAAATGAATACATTACTTATAGGTTTATTATATTAAATATTCCGTTTTCTAACTTCTTTTCTTCTTGTGTATCCGTGTTGACAACGTTACAATTATTATTATGCATTCATTATACAACACTATTGTATTATTAGTCCATTAATTAACACTACTATCATTGTCATTACAACAAAATGTGACGCTAGATTTTATTGAATAAAATGAAATGTTCGACTTAAAAAGTCGTAGACGAAACGTCTTACTTGATAATGGCTATAATTTATAATTCACTTAAGCCCTCTTTAGAAGTTACAATTGTACAAAATATATAGTGATAATACAAATGAATAAATAATGCAAAAACAACTTACGGATAATAATTTAAAAATAGCAAACATGTTAAAATAAATAGTCAACAGTCAAGAAAATACAATGTCATAAATACAAACTTTCATCCACTTGCATTATAACCTACATTATATGCTCGTTATATAATATACTATTATACTTAAGGTGGTTGCATACCTTACATATAGAATTAAAAAATCAAACTGTTTTAGAAATTTGAAATCCAGAGCATTAAATTTAAAATAGGTCAACAACAGTCGTCAAAATGCAGTTCCAACTTGGATGTGCAGCCTTACGTAATGTGAGTCACCAGTAGATATATTATTTCGTGTGTGCGGTTACCAGCTTCAAACTTGTCATGGTTTTAGTGGATAGTGAGAAATGTGTACTTGAATTTCTCAGTCACAACTTTTTTCTGAATGGTAAATAAATATTTATGTTTCGTGCTTTAGTTAATTCTTTCGTCAGTCGTCCATTTTGTAAACTATATTAGGAAATCGTCCAATCATGATAACATCGTAGCGTGTGTAGAAAAGATCAACTCTTCAAAAATAAACTGAATTTTACTTGAATAGTAAAAGTAGAAGAAACCATCAACTGGCGTGACAACGAAACACGATTATTGATTGATATATTTACTTGCGTTTTACAAACTATTTATTATTCAGTACTGCGTGAGTCACTGCGGCAGACAGACAACTGCCACCATTTTTTTTTTACAGACAATTGAATTACCTACCCTGGAGTAAAAAGCATACTTATTTTATATTTTTAGTTGACAGCGAAAACTTTGACGGATTGAGGACAAAATATACAAATTCAACAAAGATAAAATATTTATTGGGCATCAAATTTTAGTAGGTCAGGGAGAAATATATTCGATTATTGTAAGTCGGATTTATCGTCAGATGAGCACATTTTTAGTATACTTTCCAATTTTTTTTAGTAGCTATACGAAATTATATTCTTGTAAAATATACTAGCTATAAAATAATATTTTCATATAAAATGTAAATAACAGTTCATTTTTAAGTACTCCAAACATCAGTTTGCACATTAATGATTTTTGAGAGCATTAAGGATGTCAACTCCACATAGCGTTTGTCCTTTGGTAACATTCGCCTAAAATACGTAAAAGCAGTAAAATGCTCACGAACTTTTACAGATGAAGCAAAAGTTAATAAATGTATTTACAGACGAAGACTAGAACTAGGTTTATGCCGAGCTACATTTCTAGTCTCTTAATTGTAAGATAGAGCATGTAAAAAATTGTTTAAAACACACTTTTTCATTAATTTTTTATATGGAATCGAAATATTTTTTCAGAATTCTAACTGGGCATAAACCTAGATGAATTCTTTGACAAACATCTAGTACCTGTTTTCCTTCAAATTTTTAATATGCAATGAGTAAAGCAGAAACTGCTACACTTCTAAACACGCAATATTTTGTTAGAGACGGGACCCTTAAGCTAGATTCAGACCTATCCAATTATAAGTATAAGTGGCTAATTTAACCAACCAACTTATAATTGAAATTATAATTATGTGGAAGCACTGGTTGGTTAATTTGGCATTTAGACTTATAATTGGGTAGGTCTGATTCCAGTTTAAAAACTTTTTTTAATTCAAAGATTCTTTCAGAATTCTTGCATGCTTCTGAATCCTGAAAAAAATCGCTGTTTTGAGCAATCAATGAATTATAAATTATTCTTTTCCAAGACTCAGACGATTTAATTTAGCGGCGCCGCTATTTGACAGGCAATTCTCACCAGGATTCTTTTTCTCAGGATCAGAAGCATGAAAGAATTCTCAAAGAATCAATACAATAAATTGAAGACATAGATCAATATGTAGTTGTAGTAGTTAAGTTTTTATGTATTTTTCAGTTCATCCCTCAGTCTATACTATTACATTATCTTCTTCAGAAGTGAATAAACTTCTTGATCATCTTCTGAAAGCTGCCGTGTCCCCCATGTGCAGAGAAAGTAATAAGAAAATAAAGTTTTAATATGAACAACATGAACATCACTAGATCGTTGACTTGTGGGGGTCGTTGTACCTACCGAACCATCATCAACAACAAACTCACTGAAACAAAATACGCACAAATTAACTGCGGTGTTTGTTTTCATCCCACGACACATTCACTTGTTATACTAGAGGGATCAGCCTGCTTGATTAAATAAGGGAAAATATGAAATTATAAGAAAAAGGCAAAATGCTTGAAGTTCTAACAACTTAGGTTCGATTTTAGACAAGTACACTTTCCAGCTAACTGGTTTATTGTAAAATTAGTCTTTTTATAAAAAGTCTAGGCATGTAGGTTATAAAACACAATGTCACATCATTTTATTTCACTCAAGAAGGGTATTAGGTTCTTTATTTAGTTCAGTTCAATCAACCAAAACTGAGTATGTGGGAATCGCGAAGGATATTCTGTTGTTTATTTAGTTCAGTTCAATCAGAGTATTTAAGACGATCCTCTACCGCGCCAGAAAACAGCCAAAAATATGAATTTCGCGCGCCACTCCACAGCGTTTATTGTTTCATGCACGATCATATCATAATTTGACACTTACCTATACTCTAATTTCTTTGACATAAACGTCACTTTATAGCCCACGAACCACTTTATAGCACAGTGTGCTATAGAAAACGTCAAATTAATGCGAACAATTTAGATTTTAAATTTTCCTCATATAAACTACTAATAATTCTATAAATATCCATTTTCTATAATTAGTTGTACCATTTTGTATTCAAATAACATCATTTTTACCTACATTTAATATAAATTATCATGTAAATGTTTAATTCAATAATGACAACTTTGACATTTAGATTTTTGTTTATTATTGGTAATTTGAACAAGTAAAGCCCCATTCACATAAGCATTTAGTTTTAAGGTTTATATTTATGTTTACGTTTAAGAAATTTTGAATACATCTAACTAAATATGAACATTCACAGTGCTTAAAAGTAGGACGTGTGAATGCTCGTATTTAGTTATATGTTTTTAAACTTTCTTAAACGTAAACATAAATGCAAATCTTAAAACTAAATTCTTATGTGAATGAGGCTTAAATTGTATTAATTAATTTGTTAGAAAATTATCAACCGTTCATAAAGTTGGGTATGTACCACGGGCGTAACGTGCTTTTATGATTCTTGACGTGTTTTTAATCCTCGGCTGACGCTCGGGCTCAAAATCACGTCTCAAGCCATAAAAACTTCCTTTACACCCTTAATACATAAATAACTATTATTAAATATGTCGGGATTAGTAATCATGTTGATTGTAATAATAATGAATGATATAGGAATGCAAGTGTGCTAATGAAGTTATGATAGTGTTAGTTCGATTACGTTAGTACACTTGGGATTACGTGCTAGGTGTGAGTCGGATATCGGCAGTCTTGAAGATGCTCTGATACGAGTAGCACGTGCCCGGGAGTTGACATCTTTCCTTATCGTCACAGTTTGTAGATCACGTTGAACTGGTCCATGACATGAGTGATTTGATTAGTCAACTATTCCAATAATTGCGCCTTTTAGTAGTTTTATTAATCACGAAACTGATCATCTATAGTCCGCTCCGCTCGTACTCCGACAAATATAATAATCTAAAGATATTGTTGAAGATAAAAGTGCAATCTACAAAATAATATGAATTTTGACAATGTTTGTTATTTTTTGAACACAACTATCTAATAGTAAACGACGTGATTCTTATTTGCTTGGCGTTTTTTCGCGTTGCATAAGAAGTGTTCGCAATTTCGCTATTTCTTGATTATGATTGTGATTTAGTCTTTGTTCGTAATACACAAAGAAGAGTTGCAGTAGTTTTTCAAGGCTAACTCGTCTGGTTCTTCAACTGCAGAGTTTGAGTTCAGACGACCTCAAGGCGTCGAGAAATTTTTAAAATTACGATTAAATTGTATGCAAGTCGGGTTTACACTCTAAATCACTAGAATCTTCATCGTAAACATCAACTTGCAGTGCATATCTACAGGTCTGAAGGATGTAACCAGTTATTCATTCTGTATTCTGTAAAGTTTAACAATAGCTTTTCTATATAACATTTAGAACCGTAACATATAGTCCAAGAGCTAGCGGTCAAATTAGTGTGGACATTTTATTAGTCGTAAAATTGAAGGGTTTGGGTCTTTGCATATATGCTGAAGATGGAATGTCCAGTCTGTCAGACCTAAGTGGCCGGATTAGGTTTCCTCAAGTCAAATAATCATAAATGAAATTTTATATTTTCATAACTGTCAAGGTAAGCAGATAAACACTGATAGCAAGCAAATTTTTGACATTTATGAAAATATCAAATGTCATTTATTATTTTTGATTTGGTATATATTGGAGGAGTAGAAACGTTCTGGCAATAAGACATATCATTTATTTCCACCTCTACATACGCCAGAACTCTTAATTTATATAATGAACATTTTTGTAACTCAACTTTTGATACTAGAGGAAGCCTAATCCGGCACTTAGGACTGGCAGACTGACATTCCATCTTCAGTAGATGTGCAAAACCTGAATCCTTCAATTTCACGACTAATCAAATGTCCACACTAATTTGACCGCTAGCTCTTAGACAGAAATTTTCAATTTTACAGAACACAGAATTAGCCGAGTTATGACCGAAAAGACACAAAATAATGAACTTTGTGGGTTGATTCACGATTTTTTTTGCATCCGGTACAAGTTGTCAAAGTTTTACATTTTTTGACATCAAGAACATTTTTTTTCTCAGGGGGATGGCAGAGAGTGAAATGAACTTGGCGTCAGATTAACTTGCATGACCTCAACCTTGTCAGAACTCGAAGATTCATCCATTTTCGACCAAATTCAATTGAGTAATGGCGGTCTAAAAATTTAGAATTTTTGGTGCATTTTGAAGTGGTGCGTTTTTTGTCGAGTGTATAATGACATTTACTTAGAATTAGAATTATTATCACTGCCTATAGTCTTCCCTGTCATATTGTCAAATAATAATCATGGCGAGAGTTGTTGAATAACTATTTTTGCCAACTAAAGCTTTTTGATGTTGACATTTAACTTGTCTACCCTATATTCATATTTAGAAATGTCAATTTTACCCCTATTAGAAATCAAGGCTAGAGAAAAGGTACAATTAAAAATTGTCATAATGCAAATACTAATTCCAATCTGATACTCGTTCATTTACATTAAAAACATTTTTATTCAAAATATGCGTCGAAGAAAAATACTTGGCTGCTTGCATATTAATTCTATGTTTACTGATTTAAATTTATGCAACTCATACTGTACTTAGGAAAAGTTGTATTTGTTCTAATTAATAAAGCGAATCTAGGGATTTTTGTGTTTGTATTCAAAGTTTAAACCGCGTTTACAGACATGTAATAGAAAGTGAATTTGTCCTATTTACTGATGAAAGTTTACCTAGCTATACACAGTATAGAATCGCTAAAATAATCAATTGTGTACGTACTAAAATCAATATCAACGAATAACGACAATTAATTTTCCATCCTTTATATTAGGGTGCACATAATTTCAAGTATACGAGGTTTGAAATCTGAAATAAACATAAAATACTTCGAATTGTACTCTTTTTTTTATTCCACTTTTTTTTCTACTACTACGGCTGCCTAAAACCAGCCCGAAACTCGTACTTTGCCGCATCCTAGCTATGCAATGTCATTTTGAATGATTTAAAAAAAAACGTAGGCGACCGTCTACGTTTATTCTGAATTCCTAGAATACTCTCGATTTTTTTTTCTATTCCACTCTTTTCTCCAGTAGTACGACTGCCTAAAACCAGGCCGAAACTCGTACTTTACCGCATCCTAGCTATACAATGTCATTTTGCAGTTGAAAAATATTGTAAAAGTGTTTTTGTTTCGAGTAAACTGTTAGTTTATTATTGATTTCAAGGTAATGTTTATATAAACATTTAATAGAGAAAGAATGGATCTACAGATGTATCTTTTTAAAATTTTAAAATATATTTCTATCAGAAGACAACCGTGGTAAGTTTGCATAAATTGGAATTGTTTCAGAATTTTTATAATCATGTACAATTTTTTGATTAAAACTTTAAATAGCCACATCTATTAATTAGTCCTTTAAGTATATAATCCTTGTTGAAATAAAATTTTAGCATTCTTGTACTGGCAACAAAATATTCGCTACGTTAGTACATTTTTGCTGGATTTTAGGAGGTCTTATGCTAGAAATGGGCTAGAATCGTAGAAATGTTGAATTGTATTAGTCAAATTAAAATATTACACTACTGAGGTCATATATAAAATAAATAATACTTAAACAATTAGCGCTATTTCAAAATAATTACTTTACTTCCTCGCACGCGTATGCATTGCGAAACTCATTACTAAACTCTCAAACAATTATTCCATTCTGCACATAAATATTATTACTGTACATAAGAATTGTATTAGTTAATGTACTTAAGTAAATCTGCTGAATAGCTAAGTCTATAGTATAGTGTAGTAGATAGTAATAGTAAGTTAGTAATGCATTTTAAAGTGCGTTGATATACCTACGTATCATCATATGAGGGCAGAGATCTATTAACAATTTGTAATTTAATTAAGTACGCTAAGTAGCTTGATTATTAATCATATAATTAAATGTTTCATTTAGACTTTGCCGCTGGTGCATTTTTATTTATTGCCGCAATTTTTGTTTAATGCTCACATTTTTTAAAACCTCATTCACATAAGCATTTAGTTTTAAGGTTTACGTTTACGTTTAAGAAAGTTTAAATTTATATAATCTAAATACGAGCATTCACACGTTCCACCTGTAGCACTGCGAATGCTCGTATTTAGTTAAATGTATTCAAACTTTCTTAAACGTAAACATAAACGATTATGTGAATGGGGAAGATTTTTGTGCAGTAAACTTAAATGTACACCTAACTGGATTTGAACCTGAGTTGTTAGAACTACTGTCGGTGACTTAAAGCTCGCAAAAATAATTTAATAAATAAATAATTTGCTAAGTTAGTCCTTGCAGACAACTTAGAAGACTTACATACTGTATCTTGTAAACGTGTGTATATTTAGCAAGCTAAGTACTCATAAGTGCCTACTTTGTAAGTGACGTATTTTCTTACATAAAAAAGGTTGTAAGGTATCTAAACACAGCAATATTATTGATAATTTGTTAGCAAGAAAAGCCTATAATTAAATAATACTTTAGGAAGAAAGTCTGCAAAAACAGAAACACGAAAAGTAAATAAAACTTTTTATCTCTTATTGATTCTTACATCCTTCCAATTTATTATTTATTTGCAACTATTAATACAAAACACATAAATAATTAAATCTAAAATTGAGAATGTCGTAACTGACAGCAAAAAATATATTTATCCAGTCGTATAGAAAAGTATAGCAATTGACTGATCGAATTATAAAGATTATTCACATCATCTGTCAAAAGAAGACAGATAAAAATACAGAATATTGAATTTCACAGCCAATGAAAATGAGTAGACTTGATTATTTTGTACTAGTAAGGTTGTGTGTCGACTATTCACTACTAGTACTTTTAGGTGCCTATTTAATAAATGAATATATTTATTATAATCTATATTTCCCATTTTTATTGCACCATTTCTATCTCTGGGTTTTCTTCAAAGGTGTAGAACATTTTTCACTTGAAATTCACTATTTTATTTGTAAAGAAACACAAAAAAACATTAAATTACGTCTAAAAATCAAAATATTTGTTTTCTGAAATTATGGATAACTTAATTTTTGTCTTTTAATTTAAAACTGAATTTGATTCAATGAATAATCTCTTGAACACCATTCGTATTAATAATTAAGTAGATTATTTTTTTGGTAGTATATTATACACTCATGTATCTTGTGCTTGCGAATATTCATATCCAAGCACAAGGAACATTCGTAATAGGTAGGTACTACCAAAAAAATAATCGACATAACTAAGACTACTTATGGTATTACAAGTGACAATCTATGTAAAATATACCGTGAGTTTATTTTAACGTGAAACATGGGATTTTTCATATCCATGGTTACGAATTTGACAGCAATGTATTAGAGCGTTCTTTTTAAAATCGAACATAGGGAATCAATATAACTGTATTATTCTTGACCAATATGACATATTTGGGCAGCTGCAATAGTTCCAAGGGACGCTTTCAACATAAACTTTTAATTGTTTAAACTATACCTACATCGTATTTCCAGGTAGCATCAGTTTGACTCCAATTAACAAATTCAAATGTTGCTACCTGGAAATACGATGTAGGTATAGTTTAAACAATTAAAAGTTTATGTTGAAGGCGTCTCTTGGAACTATTACAGCTGCCCAAATATGTTATATTAGTCAAGAATAATACAGTTAAATTGATTCCCTATGTTCGATTTTAAAACGAACGCTCTAATACATTGCTGTCAAATTCGTAACCATGGATATGAAAAGTCCTATGTTTCATGTTAAAATAAATTCACGGTATTTGGTTTATGTGTTATGATTCATTTGATTTATTCTGCTAGAGAACAATCTTTATTAAAATGCGTAGCAAGGTTTGAAAATAATTTGATTGTGTTTATAAGCTTGAATATTTCAAGCAGAAATGATAACAGCACAAGGGTCAGAATAACGGAATGAAATTAATAACGGTTTGGTTGTCCCGTACTCAATTTCGAATTGCAAATTGCAAATTGAAATGTTGTTTGTTCTTAATCAAACTATTTACCTCTCTAAGTGTACTCAAGCATTACTAATACTTTTATTACGAATATAAAACTAAATGACTAAGCCACACTTATCTTAAGTTTGCGAACTCGTGCTTAATTGCCAACTAACTAATGTTAATTTAACTTAAACGGATGTCCGGGGTATACGGCCAATAGCAATCGATTACGAAAGTTTAGATAGTGGTTATTTAAGTTTACAAAACTTCTCAAATGCCGGAGTAGTTTTATATTGCAAACTTTAGTATTGGAGATATAAATTCAGTTTGCGAGTATCGGCTTTTTATTGAATTGTAAATTATAGAAATATAATTGGAAAATACAATAGTATTAGTCAAAGTGCTTTTGAAATAAGCTTTATTCATACAAAATTAGTGCATTTAAATTTAAATATAGATTCAAACTATAAATAGAACGATACAATTAGTATGTAGTAATATGATTTACTCTGTATAAAAACGGTACCAATTTAGATACAATTATTGTGTGAATAAGATTCATTTGGACAAATTGTTCAACATTATTAAATTAAATTTCAAAATGCACAAACATAATTTATATAAATAAAACACAATGCTATTAAAATTGAATTGACTGCATCCCAGCATTGTGTTTTATTTATAATAATCCTTCAGTCAAGAAGCTTCCATTTTTAAATTTATATGTTTCTTCTTAAATATTGAAATTTAATAGTTTTTTTTTAATAACGTCAATAAAAATGTTATTATTTTGATTATTATAGACGATATTTAAACAAAACTGATACATTATTTTATTTTGATGTTAACCGTCAGAAATTTCCAGTGAAAATCGATGTATTTGAAGCTTTTCGGTAAGCACTTTCTGGTGCAATAATCTCAAGGTTATTAATTTTAATTTATTTTTATTTATTAAACATCCCCACTCGCAATCATAAAATATCACTTTTAACACTTATCATAAATAACTATTTTATTAATTGTTAACATCAAAGTAAAAATCTGATAAATTTCAATATTTTATTTTATTGTTATAAATCTTTCTTTCAGTTTATAGTCAATAATGTTATTAATTATGTAAAGTTTTCTATAGAAAAGTTATGCGTAGGTACTATCGCCTACTAAGAATGATATTTATAAGAAATTAATTGTATTTAAAAAAAAATACGTGCACAATATCATGTACTCTTCGTTCAAATCCAGGAAATTTTATAATTAAAATCGTCCTTGTCATCTCGGAATTTCTATACTAAAACGACTAAAACGATCACATTTTTGTCGTGTAGCCAAAGTTATAAAATAAATTAATTTGGACCTGTCATACTGGAATGAATCACTTATTACTTATTTTCAGAATGTAAACGATACTTATTTTATACACGTACAACACAAACAAGAAGAAAACATTTTTCTTATAAAGAATGAATCCTTCAATATTTTTATTAAATTGGTAATGAAACACTAAATAATCATTTATCAATAAGGTTATTGATAATTTAAACCTTGCAATATTTGTAAATGTATTTTGTACACATTATTGACCATGGTTTTGACTTTGGTTAGCAATTTTTGCTAAGATAAATTTGCATTTTGTATAAGGACATCAGTAAATAATTATTCTTATTTCTGAGTGACACAAGTCGAATTCAGTCAGTAAATATTTTACTAATGGCTGGTAATGTAACCGCACACAGCAAAATAATACCGATGTAAAATTTGAAACATATTGGAAAAATTAAAATGTAATTATTTAAAAAACGTAATTGGTTTTGGATATTTTTTGTTGGTCATTTTATTTTTATTGCCTATAATTAAATTTTAATCATATATTTTTTTGCCAATTTAAAGGTCAAATACTTTTACAATATTGAAATTTATTTAAAAACTTATTTGTGTTTACTTTTTACAATATTAATTTGGCAAAACAAAAATTCAAAACAGTAAACAGTGAATTGTTTATAAACAAATTTCGTATAACTTGTTAATAACAAAGAAACACATGTGTTATTGTCACATGTTTTTACATATTAATCTTATTTAATTATACTCTGTCGAGACGTTACTAAATATAAATATAATATACAGGGTGTCCTTTACCTTTGCACGCAACTTAGGTTTATACAGTTTGATGACTGACTACAGAAATTTAAAAAAAAAATGGCAAAAATACAGGTAGTGAAAATATTAGTTCCATTGGTTTGAAAGCCCATTTAACAGTTTATTTATTATGTTATTTATAAAATAAAATAATAAATAGATTGAAAAATAATTAATAAATAGACAGTTAAGTTAAATACACTTTCAAACCAGTAGCACTAAAATTTTCACTACCCGTATTTTTTCGAATTTTGAATTGAGTTATCGTCAACGAAAAAATTGTAACATACGGACACACGCACAGACATCATTTAGAAAAAGTTAAATTCGTATTCTAGGGACCCTAAAACGTGTTTATTCACTAAAAACTCACACTCGAGAAAATTTTGACCCGTTACAATACCTCTCCTTATAAAATATATAATAATTTTTTCTATAAACAGTATATTAAATTATAGGACCTATTAAAGTTTCGTGCATAGGTATAGAAACACCCTGTATAATTTATTACGAACATTCCTTATAAAATTTATAAACAATGTATGACGTCTTTATTATTGTTTTAATTTTGTTGAGTCAATATTTTGAAAAATGCAGGTATTGTGAAAAAGAACATTCAACAATATTTTTGTTAGCTTAAAGTAGATAAAACTATCTTTAGTAATAAGCTATAATCGATACTTAAAGCTAATGTTTATTACAGTAGGTAATTATAGTTTGAGAAAGTTTTATCTTTACAAATAATATTGATGTTTCCATCGTAAAACTATAAAAGTTTAATATATTTTCTTCAATCAATATCTACGTTTTCTCGTGTATGTTATATGACATCTATGGATTAGCATCGAACCGGAAATAGCTATGACGTTTGCATATAAATAACAATATTATTTCCGTCTATAATCATGCTACTAAATTATAGAAAAAGGAAAACATTTGTTGTTTTGAATGTTTGGACTCGTAACCCAAATATAATGACCTATATAATTCGTTAATTACTTAATTAATCGTACAAAAATTATGAACATTTGTATTCTACTTATAAATTATCTCAGGAATTCAACTCAGTGCATAATTTACTGGTGGGCCCATACAGCTATACCCTGTTGGTTCTCCTGTATATTTAACAGGGAACCACCTATACCTCCATTAATAATCGTACGAAAATTATGAAAATTTGTATTCCACTTATAAATTATACCAGGAGTTCAGCCCCGTCTTCAAAAATCGCGCATCTTTACTGGTGGGCCCCACACAACTATACCATGTTAGTTCTATTATACATTCAACATGGGAACCACCTATTTACTCCATTATTAATCGTACAAAAGTTATGAAAATTTGTATTTTACTTCAAAATTATACCAGGAATTGAATCATGTTCTTAAAAATCTTACATCTTTACTGGTGGGCCCCATACAGCTATATCCTGTTGGTTCTCCTATACATTTAACATGGGAACCACCTTTACCTCCATTATTAACCGTACGAAAATTATGAAAATTGGTATTTCACTTATAAATTATACCAGGAGTTCAGCCCTGTCTTCCAAAATCGCGCATCTTTACTGGTGGGCCCCACACAACTATACCATGTTAGTTCTATTATACATTCAACATGGGAACCACCTATTTACTCCATTATTAATCGTACAAAAATTATGAAAATTTGTATTCTACTTCAAAATAATACCCGGAATTGAATCCTGCCCTTAAAAATCTTATATCTTTACTGGTGGGCCCCATACAGCTATATTCTGTTGGTTCTCCTATGCATTTAAAATGGGGATCACCTATTCTCCATTATTAATCGTACGAAAATTATGAAAATTTGTATTCCACTTATAAATTATATCAGGAATTCAGCCCTGTCCTAAAAAATCGCGCACCTTTACTGGTGGGCCCCACACAGCTATACCATTTTGGTTCTCTTATACATTCAACATGGGAACCACCTATTACTCCATTATTAATCGTACAAAAATTATGAAAATTTGTATTCTACTTACAATATTGAATTTTTGGTTCATGTCAACCCTATTTATGACAGTTTACTAATTTAATTTATTGTATTTGTTCCAGAACATCAGTTTTATTCGTTTCAATCACATTCATAGTCCTTATGATAATATCACTAGCTTGGTTAGTGTTCTACTACGTCCAGAGGTTTAGATATATACATGCCAAAGATAGATTATCGGTAAGTGTTATTTAAAAAGCTAATTTTACTTACTAAATTGCAATATTATCAAAACTGCATGCCTATGACACATATAAGAAAGCTGAAACAAAATTATCATGAAACTTTTATGGTCTTATGGATAAGAAACTCAACAAGTTTTATTTTTCGTTAATTAATCAGTTAATTATTGCGATACCACATTTAGGGCAAGGTTAGCAATGTACGCTCTTAAGGTCGCAATATTCAAATTACCCAAAATTACCTTTAGCTGTTAATTATTCATTAACGAAATTTTTTTTACAGAGAAGGCTATGCAATGCTGCCAAAAAGGCGCTCTCGAAAATCCCTACGAAAAACATCAAATCTGATGACAAGGTAAGTCATAAAATATAAAATTCCCATTAAATTACATGGCTGGTCAGTTAAAAAATTATTGTTTCAAAATTTGAAAGGTTATGAAATGGAAAGTGGCGCCGCCACCGTTTTATGCCAGATTGATGAACTAAATTCTCAACTTAAAAATAAATATTTGAAATTAAATAATAGTTTACAAGTGGGCAAAGTAAGGAATTACCCATGAGGAAATTTTTAATCACGAGACCGAAGGATGAGTGAGGTAATTTTCGAAAAATAGTCTCTTTTTCGTACATTTTTATATAATGGGGGCTTAAAGTGGCGCTAGTGTTCCAGACCCAAGAACTAAAATTTTTACCCCCTCCATATATTTGACGTTTTAAATATCAGATATCAGATGTTTGTATTTTGAAATTGTAATTGTAATAATTCCATTATTAATTTATATTTACTACCATACACCGCACTGTTTAAATTACTTGTTTACAATATTTGACATTTCAAATACACGCGTGATATGACACAATGTGTGTGCGTTCATATATCACATTTTTTGGGACTGGATCACGGCTGCCATCTGGAATAGTTTGGCCTGTAAGCCCCCATTTTCAGTCAAATTTGTATTGCTGAAAATATTTTAATGAATCTTGGTTTATATATGGAACAAAATACGCCGAATCGATTGGTGTATTGAAAAACGTAGCGAATTATGTACAGTCAAAATTATTAATTAATTTTTGTAATGATATTTTGGGTCTATAATCTTTATATTTTAATTAACCATCTGAAACTTTGTACACTTATAAATTTAATATAAGATGAATTCAATTGATCCTAAAAAAATTCTGTGGATGCCTTCAGCTGTTTTTTAATCCAATTTTCATTAGCGTCTTGTCTTGTTGATTAAGGTATAATCTAATTTGCTGCTTTCGGTCCACAAATTTTATTTGGACCACCAGAGCTCCAATTAGGCAATTACAAAAAATGCAGTATCTGTGCAGATGCCACACCCAAATTTAATAAATTAATATATTATAGACATATATTTAATTTAACCTTTATTCAATACAGTCGTTAATATTTCAATTAAGTAGTCATTCGAATTATCATTGTTTAAATAATGATACACATATCTATAACGCAGTTAACCCAACTGTGTGCGCGGTTATCCACTGATAACTCACGGTAATTCTTGGTTGTTAGTGGACAGTCCAGCACACGGTGCAATGTACCTGATTGAGTTCGAAGTTGAGTTGTGAGAACCACAGCTGGATATTGTTCGGTTCATCTCTGACCTCAGAGGTCAACCTGACACCCTCTTACACGTTGTCATGGTTACAGGAAATGCAGGGCGATGGCGAATGTTGTGCTGTTTGCATTGAGCCCTACAGAGTCTCAGACGTCATCCGAATATTGCCGTGCGGGTAAGAAATACAATCACTTACATAACATATCATATCCTGTTTGAGTATTTATAATTCGAGTTAAATTATGTTATAATGATTCTTTATCTATCTCGCCTCTTATCCAACTTGGGTGCGGCAGCCTCACATAATGTGAGTCACCGGTATAGATAACAAATAGCTTTATTGGACAGGTTTACGTTATAGGAGAGATTTTTGTGCCTGACTGGATTCGATCCTGAATTGTCAACTGCGCACTCAGCTATGTTTTCAATTTACTGTTTATTAACAGCAATATTGTCTTTAAATTGTAAAACAAACTTGACATCTGTACGTGTATTTGTGCGTAATGTAATAATTCGGTTCAGTGACTCGGTGAAAATCCATTAAAATAAAAATTAATTGGATTTTCCCGTTTTTCTTCAAGGTACAATTAAATTTTAATTGGCTGATTTGTAGAGGAAAATAATCCAAGCGTTTAAGGGGTCGTTTATTTTTCATATTCATGGCGAAAGCGAATTGTTATTTTATTCATATATTTATATTGGAACCCCCTATACCTACGTTATTAATCATACAAAAATTATGATAATTTGTATTCTACTTCAAAATTATACTAAGAATTGAACCCTGTTATAAAAATCTGCACATCTCTACTGGTAGGCCCTACACAGCTATACTCTTTTGATTCTCCTATACATTTGACATGAGAACCACCTATACCTCCGTTATAAATCGTACAAAAATTATAAAAATTTGTATTCTACTTATAAATTGTACCAGGAATTCAACCCCGTACTCAGAAATCACATCGCTCTACAGCTATACGCTGTTGGTTTCCCTAAACATTTAACATGGGAACCACCTATTCCGATATTATTAATCAGACATAAATTATAAAAATTTGTACTCTACGTATAAATGATACCAGAAATTCAACCCTGTGCTCAGAAATTGTGTACCGTTACTGGTGGGCCCCACACAGCTATACCATATTGGTTTTTCCATGCATTTAACATGGAAACCACATATTCGTACATTACTAATCATTCAAATATTATAAAAATTTGTATTCTACGTATAAATGATACCAGGAATTCAGCCCTGTACTCAGAAATTGTGTACTATTACTGGTGGGCCCCACACAGCTATACTATATTGATTTTCCAATACATTTAACATGGGAACCATCTATTCCTGCATTATTAATCCCACAAATATTATTTGAATATGTTTTGTACTTATATTTTGTGTTTGTAGGCACGAGTTCCATAAAAACTGCATCGATCCGTGGCTACTGGAGCACCGGACGTGTCCAATGTGCAAGATGGACATCCTGAAGCACTACGGTTTCGTGGTCAGTGCTTCATACAGCGACTTATAAACACAAACGCTAGCCTAGTTACACTCTGTGATACAGTCGGTGGTGGTGGTGGCCCAAGTAGCCTAGTTATGCTTACACTAACTTTCATTTCTTCACCACTATTCTCTATATTAGAGTCTTAAACGGGAACAAATGAAAGCTAGTTTTATTTTGTGCTATTTTAAGCTTTTCTTGTATTTTATTTGTAGTGAATATCGAAAATATTTATACTTTTACAGTACACAATTTTTTTGTACCACATCCTGAACCATTCATAGTGGATAGTTCATCATAAGAGCCATCAATTCATTTATAATTGTTAGTGGACAGTACATCGCAGGTAAATGTTATTTAGATTGATGTTGTAATGAATTATTTTCGATATTCAGCATCTTGTAGTGTTGTGTTGGTCTGGTAGCTTTCGCTTGGCCGTTGGGCTGGTACTGTGTATAAATGTGACGTGTATGACGTGTACAGTTCACCGGAAGTCAAGAGAGTATCCTCCACATGGAGATAGACGAAGCAGTCGGACTTGGAAGCAGTGACAGTCACGACTCCGGCAGTCCTAGAAGAGGAGGCGTCAGCCCTCTGCCCCAAATCAGAGCGTCCATCACCGATAGACAGGTATAGAATCAAACAAGCTGAAAAAGAATCAAATCAATCCAAACCTAGTATGTAGGAGTCAAGAAGGGTAAAGGTTTATTTATTTAGTCCAGTTCAATTAGAATTTTTACCAAAACCGAGCATGTTGGACTCAAGACGAGTGTTAGGTTTATTTATTGTGTAGTTAAATGTTTTACGTCGATCTGTGCAATTCTTAGCCCGCAGAGGGCCAAATAGTCACCATCAATCAGAGAATATATTCATTATTCTTATTATAAATTCTTATTAAAAATACCAAATTATTAGAACGGTAGATGTAATTATAGTGGAATCCAATCATTCTATATCGATTCGTCTTGATGCAGTCGGATCTCAATCCATGCGACGACCTTTGCAGCTCAAGGTGGCATCGGAGAGGGCTAAATGTAAGACGATCAAGTGTTTTACAATCACACACTGCTAGCCGAGAGACTTGAACCACAGAACTCTGGGTTTATAAGTCATCACATGCAGAGAGCTGTGCCTTGCTTAAACCCGTGCAGCTATGCCTCGAAATGAAAAAAAAAATGCATGGGACGGTGTGAGAATTATAGCTTTTTACCGAACATTTTACAAGTCCTAAGAACCCAAAAAAAATAGGCGCGAGTCAAAATCCTTACACCGTCCCGCGCCAATTTTTTTTGGGTTTCTAGGACTTGTAATTTTCGGTAAAAAGCTAAAATCCTAACACTATCCCACGCAATTTTTTTTACATTTTGAGGCATAGTTGCATGGGTTTAAGCAAGGCACAGCTCTCTGCATATGATGACATAAAATCCAGAGTTTCATGGTTCAAGTCTCTCAGCCGGCAGTGTGTGATTGTAAAACAGTTGATCGTCTTAAATGTAGCCCTCTCCGATGCCGCCTTGAGTTGCAAAGGTCGTCGCACGGATTGAGATCCGACTGTACCAAGACGAATCGATGTAGAAGTGGTTTGATTCCACTATAATCTACCGTTCTAATAATTTGAAGTAAATCGTGTTGAATGATTAACAGGAAAATAAAATAAATATATTTTACTTCGTGGCACATTACCGCTGACTGCACGGCTAGTAAGTGATACAACTCTGTGTGTTTTAGGTCTCGCTGGACAGCTCGGTGGACGGCGACAGCGGGCGCAGCAGCCGGGCCTCCACCCCGGACGAGCTGACGCCCTCGCTGCCTCGTGCGGCGCGCCAGGAACTGTGCGTGTCGTGTATCGCCGCCGCCGCAGCCGCCGCCCTCGCCGCCAGCCAGGAGACAAGCCCCACGCCCGCGTCGTGAGTTCCGCCCAAAGGACGCCTCATTTGTGATATTTATATTCCCGTTGTGTATATGACTGACGTGTTGCCTCTGAGAGGCCTGCCTTAGTAGACGCCAGGACTCCGTTATTGTGACAAGACACACATTGCTGAGATACTTGATTATGCCCCTGGATTCAACAATCACATTACCAAGAGCTAGCGGTCAAATTAGTGTGGCCTTGCATACTTGCTAAAGAAGGAATGTCCAGTCTGCCAATCCTAAGTGACCGGATCAGGCATCTCCAAGCGTGAGAATAAGTGCAGATGCAAACAGTTATAAAGTGTCATCTGTAATGTATAACTTATTGTTGTTCTGGCGAGAATTTGGTGGAGAGGAAATGGTCTGTCAATATTTCTTATAAATAAACCTGTACAAATGGCAGACCTAATAATTTATATAAATTATACTTATACCCATCTTTTCACGCTTGGTGATGCCTGATCCGGCCACTTAGGACTGGCAGACTGGACATTCCTACTTTAGCAAGTATGCAAGATCCCAGCCCTTCAATTTCACGACTAATAATTTGACCGCTAGCTATCCGTCTAGAATCAAAACATTCATCAATTTAAATTATTTAAGGTAACAAATCGTAGGCGGATATATGATGCACTATATAAAAGAGACGGCAAATGGTTCATAATACATGAGGGTTAAACGTATAATAAGTACATTACATACCGGGCAGGGAAATGCTGCATTATAGCCGAGCGCTGTATTAGATGACTGAGGTAAGCTGTAAGCACGAGGCTGAAATAAGCTTTGCCGCGAGGTATACTATCACACTCACAATCCAATGCGCGTTTTAAACATTAATTTTAATAATATTGGCAGTTTTATTATAATTTCTTCAATTTATTTAGCATACTTGAAAATTGAGATCTATGAGTTGCTAAATAACTTGAAATTTTTTAAATCGTTTTTGTCAACTTTATTGAAAAATGAAATATATTTCCAGTTAGCTGGGAAGTAAAGTTAACAATGCCTCGCTCCCCAGCTGTCTAGAAGGTTGGTAACGCACACATTACTAACCGATTGTGAGTAATAGTATATTATGCGATGAGTTGATAATGATAGCTATTCATACGAGAGTATTAACAGCCATTATAAACGAGTTACATACAGTATTCCCATGCTTTCATTGAAAAATGTTCATTTTCATGAAATTTACTTGGGTGTTTCATAATAAAAATCTGTATCGAAATGAATGTCATTCAAGTACAGACAATGCATATTTAATAAGCATGAGAGTAGAAAAATCTATATTATTTATGCCCATTAATATTTCATTTAGGAATATGTTCGAGAATGTTTAACAAACAAAATACTTTTTTAAAAGTAAGGAATTTATAATAAGTGATTGGAATTATTTTTGAATTTGGGAAGGACATGAATATAAATTTTGTTTTACACGAATCTTTACAAACATTCATCGATGTACGCCGCCTAACATCTCGTCCATGCAATCATACATACATGAATAAAAACCTTTAAAAAAATATTAAAAATAAATTAAATTAATCAAACAAGTACAATTAGACTTAAACGATCCATTCATGAAACAAAAGGTAAATACATGTCTTAATTTATATTAATTGTTTTACTTATTAAAACTAATTAATTTCATGAATCCAGGAGTAAAAACTTGTTGCCGCATTTGAATATTGAGCCTTTTATCAACTGCCACCCTCAGTTTAAGGGACAATAATACGATAATACAAAAATTTCTCGAATGCGCATATGGTAAATAATCTACAGAAGAGTTGACAGCTGGTAAATGAGGCTGTCACACCCAAGAATCAAGTTTTCGAAATTTCATTATCAGGTAATTTTCTAAATTATTTTTATACTTGGTACTGTTTTATAAATGCAATAAATAAATGGCGTCCCATTAAATATATACATAATTATAATTTTTTCAAGCTTAAGCTAGATTCAGATCTACCTAATTATAAGTAAGTTACTAATTTAACCAACCAGCGCTCAACGTTCGCACTTATAATTGAAATTTCTGATTGGTTAATTCAGCACTTATACTTATAATTGGGTAGGTCTGAATGTAGCTTTAAAGGAGCTTTTGTAAAATAGTACAATAAAAATATTTTTAAATTTACAAATTAAAGTTTTCATTTTAATATTATTTATTTATTTAAAGTTAGGTACTCAAAAATTATTTGTAAAATGACGAATGAAATAATAAGACAAATCACGTATTTATTTGTTGATGGTTTTATTAAAATAAATTCTACGAAAATTTTCTTCGGCGATGTTCGCCCTTACGAACAGTCTGAACCATTTCAAACTTGTTCCTTTGCGAGTCTATGAGTCTCAGCCAAATTTTCTTTAGTCCTTTGACATATTTTGATCGTGAAACATAGTGCAAAATGGGAAACAAATTGAATAAACTCTGTTGCGGCAACAGTGGTGAGTAATAATCATTATCTCCTCAATGTGTTAGATTCACATCGACGCAAACAAACATAGCTTGGCAAAACTTATAAACAAATGTAGAAAATGTACATCGTTGCAATAATTTGGCCAAGTACATTACTTTACGAAGTGTGGTGACGTTACTGTTGCAGTAATTTCACTTTATGTAATGTTCAAATTGTAGAATAAGTTATTGAATACAGATAACGTTGTTTATAACTTGTTGTAATCTATGATGCTAACGATTATGACTGAGAAACACTAATAAATAATAAATAAAATGTTGAATAGTGGAGACACCTTTCAATGTGATACCTGTATCCTTTTGTGCCTTGCTCACTAAAATGCTTTAGAAATAATTGTTTTTATTGTTACATGTATTATTAGTAACGTTACTTATAGAATTGTGTTTAATAACAAGCAAATATTATTTATTTTTGCTTGTATGTTTGTCAAAAATTAGTACGTAACACTTAAAAGTACAAAATCTCTTTGAGAGGTAAAAATATTATTAAAGATGGTCAAAATAATTGTTTACATTTGTTATTTAGTGTGTTAGATAAATTTAAACCATTTATTTATTAAACATCCATACACTTATCAAAATACTACTTATATCTTTATAATTTTGAAATAAATTACTTTTTACATTCAATTAAAGTATAAATATTTAGTGCAACGATTGAAATATGCTCTACGTTTGTTATTTAATTAATAATAAAGTCAAATAGCTATATTATAAGATTATATTGAACAAAATATATTCATTTTTATTTGGGGAGGCAAAATTGGTCATATATTAATTATTTTATCTACAACAGTAAGAAATACTGTGTGTGTTGCTTGTGAAATAGTGGCGCCGCTATTTTGTACCTTCTATGTAATGCCCTGTTCACACGTTGCTACTTTGAAGACACATTCGTGCTACTGTAGCAAGAAAAAATCTGAGTCGCTTGTCAAATAGCAGCGCTGCTAATTTGTAGCATCAAAGTATCAAGAACTACTCGTTGATAATTTCACATCGTTGATCGTTGTGTGTGTAGATAGCGATTTTTTGCGGTAATTGTTTCGATTTGAATTTCTTTTCATGCTACAGTAGCACGTATGCGTCTTCAAAGTAGCAACGTGTGAACAGGGCATAAGTAAAAGTAAAGAAAAAAATCAATTTTGAGGCCACACGTTCTTCATTTTGCTTTTGTTGCTTGTGAGTGTGTCTTATATGTGTCCATGTGTGAACAGGGCTTTAGACACACTATGAATTCATAATTCAATACAACTGTATTATGACTGTCATTTCTCATCGCATCAAACAAATTAAATTTGTAAAGAATTGTTTTATTTAAAAAGTCGTAGATAAAACGTCGTATTTGACTCGCACATAATGGCTACAATTCACTCGGATGATTATGCACGAGCTGAAGGCGAGTGCATAAATTTTCATACTCTTGAATTATAGCCTACATTATGTGCTCGTTAAATAATATAAAATTTGTTTATTTAAATATTAAATGTAAGTTTTGCGAAGCTCGGTAAAGCAGCTAGTGTATAGTCAATAGCAAGTATAGTTATATCATCCTCCGCAAGATGTCTGTTTTAAGTCACTTTCACATGTTCTGACGTCACACTGCTCTCATTCAACTGATTCTCAGCGACAACAGGTAGTTTGATTCCAGACTCCATGGAAAACACAACATATGAGTGCAGTGTGATATTCAACCTTCAAAAAACATTAAATATCGTGTGTTCATCGTAAACAATATATCGTTGCATGATTGTTAAGTAAAATTAGTTCACAATGGGTGTTGGTTTACCTCCTCTGGAATTTACAGAGTGCATGTATGACAGTCCTGCATTCCGCGAAAATCTTCACAAACATGAAAAAGAGTTGGAAAACACCAGTCAGCAGATCAAACGGCTCATCAAGGAAGTTAAAGACCTTATTGCTGCGGCCAAACGTAAGTCAGACACACTTTTATTACCCACAACCAAACATCTTCTGTCCAAGTTGTTTATTTTGATTTTACGGTACAATTGTTTTCATGACATGTCTCAGTCATTGAAATCACTCGATTTTTCGCGGAATTCCCAACGTTTAACAAGTATTAATATTCTCAATATGAATAACTAATTTAGTAGTATTTCCAAGATAAAACAACTTTATCAGCAAGTTATCAATCCGTATCCAAATAGTGGTAGATAAACTAACAAAACATGACTCATAAAACCAAAATCTTAAACATTTTTTGTTACAAAATGCACCTCAGTTTTAGGGTAAATTAATTATTGAAATTTGAAGTAGGCTTTGATGCTGATGCTCTACTGTTAGAGGGGTAACGTCATGGATGACTAGATTGACTTGATTGCTAATTGTAATTCGATTAGTTTAGGGATGATCAAATTGATCCGGATTAGTAAACTGTTTATAATTGATTATCGTTTGTCCTGTAGACTGTCCTTTGTTTTAATTAACACTCTATTCATCTGTTAAATATTCTTCTCTCGTTTTAAATGACTTGTCCTTCACACAATTGCTCCAAAAAAGTCAGTGAAACTAGTCAGTCATTCTGTCACGTCCTTTTGGTCCTTTTGCGATGTAATGAGATTCAAAGTCACGTCGGTCAGACATCCATGTGCGATGCAGGCTGTTTTCACATCATAAAACATTCTGTAGACTGCAGCCCTTCTATTATATTATAAAGGGATTATATTTACAACTAGGGGTCTGTGACAAATGAGGATATTTTTTTACATAAATGTAACTGAAATTCAAATGATTATTCAGTAGGTATATTTATTATTCATCTGCTAGTGAAAATATTGAACCAGCATTTTGATTAATAAAACTTTTTGTAGGCTTTTGGCCAAAATTAAAACATAATAGTCTGTTGATAAGGCAGGTATAACGTATAAAACAAAAAATAGGATAGGCAATCGGTGCAAATCGGGTGCAAACGGTTACTGATAACTGTCATTTCAAATTTGCCGTCAGAAATAAATTAATAACAATAATTTAATATTTTCTAGTTGAGTTTACTGTACTAATAACTGATTACATGATTGTAATAATCGTCTTCGCCTTATATAGATTCTGTTCGCACGAGGATTCTTTGAAGATTCTACCAAGATTCTGAATTCTGGAAAAGAAGTTTTCTTCTATCTAGTGAGAATTTCCAGTTAAATTGCGGTTCAACTAAATTGAATCTTCAATGAGTCTTGGAAAAGAAGAATTTATAATTTATCGAATGCTTTAAAATATTCAGAATCTTGAAACTTCTTCTTTTCCAGGATTCAGAATCTTGGTAGAATCCTCGTGCGACCAGGGCTTTATGCTTCTAAATCCTGAAAAAATTAATTATTTTGAAGCTATCAATGAATTCGAAATTCTTCTTTTTCAAGATTCATTGAAGATTTAATTTAGCGGCGCCGCTATTTGACTGGCAATTCTTACCAGATTTAAAGCAATCAATAAATTATACCTATATATACATTCTTCTTTTCCAAGACTCATTGAAGATTCAATTTAGAGGCACCGCAATTTAACTGGCAATTCTCACTAGAAAGAAAAATACTTCTTCTTCTCCAGTATTCAGAATCTTGGGAGAATCTTCTAAGAATCCTCGTTTTTTCCTTCTCAACTCATTATATAACTAAACTCTCGTTCAATAAACCAATTCCAGGTAAGAATATTTTTGAAATGCACAGCAATCATTTCCAATTTCGTCATTGTTATTGTTTTCCAAATAAATATGACAATTAAGATAGCTAAAAATATATTTAAATTTAGTTTTCATTGTTGCTGATTAGGGAACCAAACACTACCAAAAAATAAATGAAAGTATTATTGTTCGCTTATAGAAAGTGAATTTAGAAATATTTTACCCTTATTCGGGGTAGTGATTAATAATCCCAAAACAAAAGATAATCAGCATGTTGAAATAACAATTGGCGGTGTCAGAACAACAGGAAGGAAGTGAGTTCGCATTCGGTTGTTTCCAATGTGACAATACCGAATAAAAGAGCAATTCCCCAAGTGTACTTTTGTCGTTGGGTGTACCGTGAATTCAGCGCTTACTGAGCGTGATAGTGATTCGTGATTCGTGAATAGTGACACTACATGATGTGCCGTGGACCAGCGAAGCAGCGAAGGTCGAGATAAATTGATGATAATTATTTAAATATCATTGTATGTACTGTGAATAGAATATATAACGTAAGAGTACAAATTTTCTAGGGAAAATCTCATGAATATTTATTAATCCGAGAATGCCATGCCACGCGATCGTCAGCTATTAGCTGGATAATTATTCATTTGTTTTCTGGCATGTATCAATTGTCACATCAAAGGTACCTGCCAGAGTTATAATTTATTTTTAAATAGGAAATCATTGGAGATCGTATTCCTTATACATTTTTATAAACATAATTGATTTGTGGCACTAATATGAATTGTATATAATTCACAAATTAAAGTCTTGAAATATTATTTGGATACAGAGTTATCCAAGTAGGCAACCCTGTTAGTTTTATTGGCTAGGGGTTGGTAACCCCAACTGCGCCGTCATTTATTTGTGTGAGAACGGGGCTCAAAGTAGGCTTTTAGGGTATTGTGATTTTTTGTACAGTAGGGTAGTTTTTTTGGACATTAACTTGTATTTATTTTCTTTGGGATATTACAGTATATAAAAAGTAGAACAAGTAGTTAGGGTGCGTCTTCAAATTAAATAAAAAATATCTACCATGCCCGTTAGGGACTATTTATTAGAAAAAATAAATAAAAATATCTGTTAGGTGTGTCAGTCCCACAATTTACCAGAACTATTAATATTTAATATGGTTAATTGTTGATTGATATAAATGAACATATTATTTAACTGCATCATTGTTATCATAATTATTAATATTTGTTTAGTTGATCAAAATGATTACTCCGATATCACGACTATTTGTTTAAATGACGTGTCTTTAAAATTTGCTAAAAATAATATTTTGCAATAAATTCACTTCTTAGAATTAATAATTTTATTGTTTAAAAGTTTATAAATATTTTTGTGCGTCATGTATTTTATGATACGTGTTTAATTGTTATTTTTTAAATTAATTTACAATTGATATATAATTTGAGTCCCATTTTCGGATTTGAAGGTGAATCTGACTGTGTACGTTATGTTTGGCCTTGAACTTATACGGTATGCGACCGGACAGACAGAGATGCTGCAATGCTATGGATTCACATAGTTCCGGTTTTCAAAATTATACATACATTCATCTATTACACCTTCTACCCAATTTGGACGTGATAGCTCCACAACTGAACAAATTATTATTTATTTATTCTTAAAATAATGATGTAAATATATTATATTTTTATTATTAATATACATTATTTTATTTTGAAAAAATCTGCTGTGGCCACCACACGACCTCTCGCCTAATTCTGCTTATTCTACTAATCTAATAAATAGTTTTACTTACATTTTAATAGTTTCATGTTCATGTAATATGTAAACGATAATGTAAACCAATATGCAAGCAAAAGATGTCAACTGTACTGTCACTGTCATAATAATTCAAATTTTATGTAGAAACAAATTTCATATCATGGACAACAAGATACTTACTGGAATTTCAAAAAAATAGAATATTAATTGTACTTTATTTTATTGTTAAATACTTCCAGATTCAGCAATTTGTATTTATAATTAACTGTACACATAGATAATCACAATTTCTTTTATTTTTAATTGCAAAAATTGTCATAAAAAATAATGTACCAATATATTTAAGGAAAACTTTTCCAAACTTCTAAAAGTACTACTTCCGGTTTGCGGATTTCTGCCAAAATCTTATCCGGTGTTAAGATACTTATTAAAACCTTAAATATGAAATTTGGTTATAAACGGTTTGATACTTTTTAAGTTATCGTGGACGAAAAATCGTCGGTTCATACAAACGCACAAACACACACACACACAGACATCATCGTGAAAATAGTAAATTCGTATTGTAGAGACCCTGAAACGTGCTTATCCACCAAAAACTCATACTCGAACATTTTGACCCATTACAATACCTCTCTTATTGAATATGAGGCGAGAGGTAAAAAATGAATTAGTGAAACAATGGCGCCAGTTAACAACTGAATGTCTTCCACATGACTTAGAACGTTTGTAAACAAAACACTCTCAGCTCATTTAAAAATATAATCGTTTATGTAAATCATCAAAAGTCGCTCAACCTATTAAATTGTAAACACAAAAAGTAGAACTGTATAAAACTTCTTTATAAATATAACAGTAATATGTAGTTAACATTTGTACAGTTATAGAACATATTATAGAGAAGAATCTTTTATTTGAGATGATGTTGTTTATTTAAAATATTTACAAAAGAGATTAGATGAAATAAAAGTTCCAACAAAGCAAAGTAACAGTTTACCCACTAGTGGGTATAATATTTATTAAAGCCACTAGTGGGCAAATCTTTTACTTTACTTGTTTAAAATCACCATAGTTTAGTAAGAGGTGTTGGATAATAGTATATTATATATTGAGGGACTAAAGTGCATGATTTAATCCTGAGGATGAAGTTTATTTCACGAGCCGAAGGTGAGGGAAATAATCACCTGAGGGATTAAAGGTACTTTAGTCCTGTGGTATATACGCTATTTTTTGCACTTCATCCTCAAATGAATGCAAAATAGTTTAAAAGAATACACATTCTGCAATTTTGACAGTAAATTTTATGACAAATATTTATATTGTTACCATAGATACTCTGTAACAAATAGCACGTATTTACTTGACAACGGGAATAATTAATTCAATTTCTTGACAACGGGATTAAATATGAAAAATAATCCCTTGGGATCAAATTAAGAACCTTAGTCCCTAAATATAAAGACTAAAGAAGAGTTTTAGTCCCGGGAGTGAAAAAAATATATTTAAAAATACATATTTAGATACCTACAAAGTAGAATATATTGATTGCACAATTTATAATTATTATAGTTTTTTGTATGTAGACAGGAAATCATTAGTTACACAAAAACAATACAAACAGAAAAACAATTAGTTCATTATAAACTCCAAGGCGTATATTTGAAAAATCAAGTTTCACTAGTATTAAATTTCGATAATTTTATCTAATCTACACTTATACATCTGGTTGCGGTAAACATTCGATCGTATACAGTCAAACGGAAAGTTTTTGGGTTTAAAATACGAAATCATAACGTTTTAAGTATCATTTCACTGTAACCTTGGTGATATAAACAAACAACGTAGATTCTACTTTTCCTTATTTGAGCATTTTAAATAGAAAATTGAGAACACAATGATTCACGTGTGCTAGTGCATTTACATATGTAAAAACGGTCAAATAAAAACAATACCACATAAGAAATATGAATAAGTTTTTATTGTATTTTTAATGCGATTTCCCTGAAAATAGTATATTATGCAATGAGTTTTAATGATAACTATTAAGGAAGATCGATAAATGCTGGATTTCACTGTGCAGCATATTACACATTAATAAACAAAGGATAAGATTGTTAATTTAAATAAATAAATACAACTATTTATGAACTATTTAATTCAGAAAATTAAATTACAAATGGTTCAATATACAAGCCATCAAAGCTATACCTATTAATTTTTCCATTAAAACTGGTGTCAATATTAAGATTTATTAAATACCTAAATAAAATATTTTTAAATAACTAAAGGTTGTCCTCAAGTGCGTCTAACGTCAATTTTTAAATTTTTGTTTTAAATATGTGATAAAATACGTATAAAAAACTCACAAAATAGCTAAATGTTTAGCCATTAATATAAAAAATAGAGTAGGAACAAACATGAAAAATGTTGCATTAGACGCATTTGGAGACAACCTTTATCTATTCAAAAATATATTTGTTTTTCTAAAAATGTGAATTTTACCTAATTTTTAAGGAAAAAACTAAACATAAGTACTTTTCAGTATTATTACGCCTGTAGTGACCCCTCTTAACGTACTGAATTTAACGTACCTACATACTAAATTTAACGTACTTTTAACGTACTAAATTTAACGTATCTACTAAATTTAATGTACCTACTTAACGTACTTTTAACGTACCTACTAAATTTAATGTACTGAATTTAACGTACTAAATTTAATGTACAGAATTTTACGTATTAAATTTTACGTACCTACTGAAAATAACAATATAATCGAAGTTTACTTTAAAGCTTCTGACAGACATGTACAATCGATTAATTTTTCTGGCGTGGTGCTTAATAATTTCTTTGAATGTCCCTTATTATGTACATCAAGTATTAGAAGTAGACACTTAGTTAAACACTTGTTTAAAATAGCGCCCTGTTTGAAATACCTCGAATGCAACATTTTCCTGAAGACAATACTTGAATCAACACATTTCTGAAAGACACGATTTTATATTACGACTCTCTAGCTACAAATGTATTTAAATAGACTACAACAGTACCTATACGTTATTGAAATTGTAAGAAAAATCAGCTCAGAGACAATGTAATAAATTGAAATAACAATGCAATTTCATCTCTGATATTTAGCGCGCATCTAAATTCTAGGCCTCGGTGAATCTTCACTTATTGTGACATTTAGAATCGTGCATGGCCCTTCACTTGTTCACCTTTCTGAAGATGTTCCTCCGATGTTCGGTTATTTGATTCAGATGTTTGTACAGCTACCATGGCTAACATCATTGCTAATGAGGTGGTGCTGTTTTATGATTTTTTTTAACAAGTAGGTTTATATTCGTTCTGTTGGTATTTTGAAAGAAATCAACAATAGGGATAGGGATAGATGATTGCTTTGCACTAAGAAATAACGGAGGTAATATAATATGACCTGGCTATGCAAGGTTCCTTGAAGGCCAGAGTAAAATCATTCGCTCGTTATATGTAAACAATATTTTAAATTATTATATATTAGATTTTGAAGGTTGTTTATGTTGCAAGACATTTATATGGGAAAGAAATGTTGTTACGTTTTTACAATTATTATATGCACACATTTAACAAATTTGAATCCGTCATGTCTTTGAATCTTGCAAAAAGAAATTTGCTATTTTGAAACTATCAATTATGAAGGTTTGTTCGCATGAGGATTCTACCAAGATTCTGAATCCTGGAAAAGAGGAAGTTTTTTTCTTTCTTGGAAATGATTGTTGTGCATTTCAAAAATATTCTTACCTGGAGTTTGTACATCAATGAACGAGAGTTTAGTTATGTAATGAGTAATGAATGCCGTCTGAGAAAAAAAAACGAGGAGTCTTAGAAGATTCTCCCAAGATTCTGAATCCTGGAAAAGAAGAAGTTTTCTTCTTTCTAGTGAGAATTACCTGTTAATTGCGGTGCCGCTAAATTGAATCTTCAATGAGTCTTGGAAAAGAAGAATTTCTAAAGCCCTGTTCGCACGAGGATTCTTTGAAGATTCTACCAAGTTTCTGAATCCTGGAAAAGAAGAAGTTTTCTTCTTTTTAGTGAGAATTATCTGTAAAATTGCGGTGCCGCTAAATTAAATCTTCTATGAGTCTTGGAAAAGAAGAATTTCTAAAGTCCTGTTCGCACGAATATTGAAGATTCTACCAAGATTCTGAATCCTGGAAAAGAAGAAGTTTCAAGATTCTGAATCTTGAAAAAAAATTCATGGTATTAACAATCTTAAGAACCCAGTTATTTTTGGAAGCAATCCCCAAATCTGAAGTAGGTAGTACTTTTCTTAAATATTTTGATAAATAATTAATTTATCGCAATATTTTTTATTTCAAATGAAAGATTATATATTATTATCTACAATTTTTAGCATTTTGTGAATTGTTCTGTCATAGTACTTTAGGAATTAAAGTATCTTGTTATCCATGAACCATGATTGTTTAACAATTACTACGAAAAATGTAATTGATAATGACAGTGTCAGAGTGACAGTGCCAATAGTGATACATCATTTATATCTTCTTCTACAGTTGACTAAATGACTAAAATATATTTGTATAGTAGTAAAAAGAGTAGGGTATGGCTGGAGGTTTTATGCTGGCCACATCAGATTTTTGATTTGTTTTAACATCGATATTATAAATCGCATAATATTCTTATTATGTTAATAGCTAACATATTTATTATACACTGTTCCAATCCCTCTGGAAACCTTCATTTCGAATGTCAGTCACGTTTAGAACGTGTCGTGAACGTTGATTGCTTGAATCGGACAAAGGCGATCTTTAAAAGGTTCGTACAGCGTTCATCGCCTATAGGACACAGTTACTTACATATGTAACTGCAGTATGTGATCATGTAAGAATGTCTACTTCCTTTTTAATTCTGTGACGTGACGTACTAGATTCACAGACGAGGTAACAACATACAATTTGTCTTTAGAACTTTGTAATTTTATTATTTTTAAAATAAAAACAAATATAAAGCATACTTTTGCTTTCGCGGTCCAGTTCTTATCATAATTTGATTGGATATAGAAATAAATCCGCCTTTTAGTGTTGTTTTCATTATTTATTTAATGTATAAAAGTCAAACAATCACAAGATAAAATTTCGATAAAATTGCAATATAATGTTCGAAAAGGTTCGCAAATTATTTGCTGGCATTTGTACACCTTTGCGCGTTAAATATTATAAAAGATTAATTGTTGTTTCTTATGACAAAAATGTACAGTAAATTACCTCCTAGAATACTCTCGATTTCACTTTTTTTTTTCTATTCCACTCTTTTCCCTACTACTACGGCTGCCTGAAACCAGCCCGAAACTCGTACTTTTCCGCATCCTAGCAATGCAATGTCATTTTGAAGTTGTAAAATATTGTAAAAGTGTTTTCGTTGCGAGTAAACTGTCAGTTTATTATTGACTTCAAGATAATGTTTTTATAAACATTTAATAGAGAAAGAATGGATCTACAGAGGTCTTTTTAAAATTAGTTATATCAGAAGATATAACTACCTATATAAAGTTTGCATAAATTGGAAATTTTTAAGAATAAAATTAAAACTTTTGCGGGATTACATAAAAGGCACAAAACCGCACCGGGCGAAATAAAATCAATTAGTACTTTATAATAGGAATTAATTTGTCTAAGCAGTGGCGCTTCTATCGAACTACTTATAAACTATTTTTTGTTTACACAAGACAAGACAGAAATTTGATTTCGGTGAGATATTGGAGTTGCACAAATTGAATTTTATCAACTGAAATTGTCATAAATAAATAATGTCCCAATATATTTAAGGAAAACTATAATAAAGCTTCAAAAGTACTACTTCCGGTTTGCGGATTTCTACCAAAATCTTATTCGGTGTTAAGATTCTTAATAAAACCTTAAATATGAAATTTTGTTATTAACAGTTTCATATTTTTTAAGTTATCGTGGACGAATAATCGTCACATACATTCATACGCACATACACAGACATCATCGTGAAAATAGTAAATTCGTATTGTAGAGACCCTGAAACGTGCTTATCCACCAAAAACTCATACTCGAACATTTTGACCCATTACAATACCTCTCTTATAGAATATGAGGCGAGAGGTAATAAAAATTTAACAAATAGATTCTTGTGGAAGTGGTCACAGCAGCCTTAAATAAAAATAAACATATTTTACACAAGCATAAGCATAAATTGTTACATCTGTCTCTTTGTGAAATTATTAGAACATCAAATAAAATGTGTATAATTTTATTATATTTCTTATTTTCATAGCTGTACTGCTTTCGTAAAAAAATAATTCATATTATAATTATTCATCTAATTTCGATTATTGATACCACGTTTTGAGAACCACTGGTTTTATTAATAATATAAAAAATTCTGATAGGGGGCGTTTGTGTTGACCCGTCTACTTATTCATTGCTATTGCTGTTTATACGAGGAAATTGTTACCAAAATGGCTGATTTTTTCATTCATTGCAAAGTATCTACACAAATCTTAGATATTGTGGGTTTGATATTAGTGTTTGTTTACAAAATTTAGTGTTTTTAAGTGTCTGGATGATTGAAAATTCGATTCCTGAAGGATTTACTTGGACCTGAGCAAGGCATCAGATGTATTGAAGGTATTTATTTGAACCGCATGGTTTAATTAGACATTGAAGCAATTACCTATGAACTACGTATTTATAAAAATGTACAAACGGTTTCTTTTTCTGCAAGAGATAATAAATGAAATATAATATGTGCTGTTTAATAAATGATTCTATGAATTTATAATGCTTTTAAGGTGCGGGTTATGCTGCAGAAATAATTCTTATAGCTTGTTCCTTATTATTATTTCTGCACCATAAACGACTCATATGTTATATAAGTTCATTCACAGCAACGAAAATAAGGAATATAAATAAAATTATAAATAAGTCTTATGACTCGTGTTAACAGCTTCGAAAATAAATCACGTATTGTTCGCATTTATGCAAGCAATCCTTCTCCTTGAAACTCCTGTTTTTAAATTAATGCCACGCATTTATATACATTTTATTTGATATTCTTATAATTATTTAAAATACAATTTGCTGAATTTGGTAGTACCTACTTAACAACAAAATAAAGTACCTACCTACAATTATTAATATTCTACTTTTTTGAAATTCCAGTATCTTGTTGTCCATGATCATATGAAATTTGTTTCTACACAAAATTTCAATGGTTATGACATGATAGTGACAGCACAGTTGACATCTTTTACTTGCATCTTGGTTTACATATTACATGAACATGAAACTATTAAAATGTAAGTAAAACTATATTTATTAGATTAGTAGAATAAGCAGAATTTGGCGAGAGGTCGTTTGTTGGCCACATCAGATTTTTTAATTTTATTTGATTTTCATTGCTGTGAATGAACCTAACTGTTTTAACTTGAAGACCATTCTTATTCTTAATAATTACTATCCTTAAATTTTGTGAGCATCTATAGAGCAATGTTTTCTGCAACAAGCAAATAATTACATATTTAAAACTTGTAAATAATTTCAAAAACTCGTAGTTATTTTAGGTATACAGTCTTATTTTGTGAATGTTGGATCTAAATACTAATGAATCTTGATAGATATTTGTAGTTTAGCTGTGAAACGAGTTAGAAAGTTGATAGAAAAACGAATGTCACTAGGATTGCAAAAACTTAGGTAACTTCCAGTATCCGCTAAACTACAGATTTCTCTATAATTTACACAAGAAGAGACAAAAAAACTTTACATGGCGCCACACGAGATTTTGTTTACCTTATTTATAAACATATTCATACTCATTAAATAGTAGAGTATGGCGAGAGATCATGTGTTGGCCACATCAGATTTTTTTGTACAAGAGATATGGCAGCATTCTACGCCACATCACATATTCGATTTTCATTAACTTTTTTTGGGTTTGATGACAACATTTTTGTTACAGGACCCAAATTTTTATCTCTTATTCAAAAATATTTAAGTAACAAAAAAATCAGGCTAAATTAAATCTTCAATGAGTCTTGGAAAAGAATAATTTCTAATTCATTGATAACTTCAAAAATTTCTACACGAACAAAACAGATTAAAATTACTTATCAATGTCACGAAATGGCAGCTCGTGATTTTATTAAAAACATTTCATGTGATTCGGAGATTTATACAATACATGCTGCAAATGTAAACTATTAACTATTCAGATCATAGGTTTGAAATAATTGTAACGAATTCAATCTTTAACCTTCGATGGATTAAAAAAACATTGCTTATGTTTGTTAAACAACGAGGAAACATAAAAAGATCAGGTGTTATATTGTTGTGTGACTCAAGTGTTAAAAACTTGAAGTTATATAAGTATAAATTTCCATGGAGACAAAACAAACATTTGAATAAAGCTTTTTATTATTTGATTAATTAAAACAATCTGTTAAACCTCTTTTATTAAACATAATCTTTATCTTATTGTTGTACGAGTATTATTATAAACGTATTGTTCTTTTGTTAGGCACTTAAATGACAATTACATGGTAGCTGCAGTCGACACAATTTCTATTGTATAAAATGTCATTTTATGTCATAATTCTTTTTACAAAATTTTGCAATTAAATCCACTCCTTTATATAATAAATCTTGTTGAAAATAATTATGCAAACATAAACTTTCGTCCTCCTGCACTGAGTTGTGACGTCAGCCACCTTCTTTTGTTTCATATATGCATTTGTTTTAAGGTGATTGTGTTTTGTCTTTGTTAAACACACGCACATCGCTGTGATTGACAATGACATAGACTGAAATAGATGACATTCTTTCAGTGCACTGTCATTTGTTCAGGCATTGTTTTGTTTTTTGTCACGTTGTACATCAACGCGGACGTGATAAGAATTTATTCATTTGTTTGGAATATAGGCTAATGTTTATATTGGAAATTTATAATATTTTACATGCGCTGTAACAAAATTATTAAATTTGCTGAACAATATAATTTTTAATTTAATATAATTCGCATTTTTCGATATTTGCATCTTCCTGTGAATGCATTTATGCCGAAACTAAAATTCTAGATTTGAATGAATCTTTTGATTTAGAGATTTTATTACGTATATATTTTCTAGATTTGAATCTCTTGTGCTTGCATTTTCCTGTGTATGAAAATTCTAGAATTTTATGTTCAAAAATTAATTTGTTAGGAATTAATGAAGCATTAGTAAAGTAGCTGATGATGTTTCAACCCTGACAGAACATCATTAAAGAAAATTAATGACATCAGATTTAATTTATTTCTTGTTGGCTTCCCAATTTCTTGACTGATGTCTAAAATTATCTACTGACAAAACAAACCTTAGACCAGCCCTGAAATAAGCAAACAGAAAATGAACCTATCCTGTAGACTTGTAATATACGATATTGTTAAATATATTTGACTTGCATTATCTTGTTGGAAAAAATACTTAAGTGAAAAATGAAGCACTTTCAACACACACAACAAACAATGCTATCTTAATTGTGCTTGGTATTCATAAACATCGACTATGCGCTTAAAGAGTGCAAGGTTATCTTCTAGATTATAGTATTCTACATGCAAAACTTACTATGTATGTGAAGAAAACGTAAGATTCGTTAGATGTGATAGTCTTAATTGAATAATTAGATAATTAGTTTCAAATTGACGCCAGATTTAATGAGATTACAAGTAGTGTTAGTGGTTAACTAGGCATAAGGTCAATTATAACTGTCATGATTAAAAATATTAATTAACTGACACCGCATATTATAAATATTTTTGGGAATTAATTATTATAACAGATCTACAAGCGAGAAAATGCCTTATAAATGCTCCTCGTCTCTCGTAAACTGAGAAGGCTCTTGTAAGTCTTCCTCCAAAGAAAAAAGGCTTTCTTGGTGTAGTTTGCAGTTTCGTTTCTTTAAGGCCATTTGTTCTGAAAGTCGTGACTGGAAATCTTCCCTGGAACTGTTATTTATGTTCGTTGGGGTCGTTGCCTCATCTCAGTGGAGCTCCACCCCTTGTGATAGAGAAAACATACCCCATACAATAGTCGTAGAATATGTTGACGATGAAAATATTTACTTGCTCTTCGAGTTATGTTATCAATCGTAAATAGAAAATATCTAAAGTTGTATGCTACTTTACTTATTAATAAATGGTTCTAAGAATTCAATGTCCGCAAATATACAGTATCTGTTTTGGTGGGCCCCACACGGCTGTACCATGTTGGTTTTCCTATACATTTAACTTGGGAACCACCTATACATCTATTATTAGTCGTAGGAAAAATATAAAAAGTTGTATTTTATTTTTAAATGATCTTACAAATTGAACCCTGCGCTCAAAAACAGCGCATCTTTATTGGTGGACCCCCACACAGCTATACCCTGTTGGTTCTCCTATACATTTAACTTGGGAACTATCTTTTACTGTATCTTAATCGTACGAAAATTAAGAAAATTTGTATTATACTTCAAAATGACACCAGGAATTTAACCCTGTCCTCAAAAATTGTATACGTTTACTGGTGGGCCCCACACAGCTATTACCTGTTGGTTTTCCAATACATTTAACTTGAGAACCACCTATAAATCCATTATTAGTCGTAGGAAAAATATAAAATTATGTATTTTATTTTAAAATTATCTTAGAAATTGAACCCTGTTCTTAAAAACTGCACATCTTTATTGGTGGGCCCCACACAGCTATACCCTGTTGGTTCTTCTATACATTTAACTTGGGAACCACCTTTTACTGTATTATTAATCGTACGAAAATTTGTATTTTACTTCAAAATCACATCAGGAATTTAGCCCTGTCCTCAATAATAGCGCATCTTTTCTGGTGAGCCCCACACAAACATACCCTGTTTGTTTTCTCATACATTTAACAAGGGAACCACCTATTCGCCTATTCCTATATTAATAATCGTATAAAAATTATAAAAATTTGTATTCTACTTCAAAATTATACCAGGAATTCAATCATGTTCTTAAAAACCGTGCATCTGTACTGGTGGGGCCCACACAGCTATACCCTGTTGGTTTTCCTATACATTTAACATGGAAATCACTAGGTGACCACCTATTACTCCATTATTGATCGTATGAAAAATATAAAAATTTGTATGCTGCTTATTTATGATATTAGGCATTTGGCCCTGTCCTCAAAAACCGCGCATCTTCACTGGTGGGCCCCACACAGCTATACCCTGTTGGTTCTCCTATACATTCAACATGGGAACCACCTATACCTCCACTATCAATCGTACGAAAATTATGAAAATTTGTATTCTACTTCAAAATTATACCAGAAATTAAACCCTGTAATCAAAAATACCGTAACTTTACTGGTGGGCCCCACACAGCTATACCTTGTTGGTTTTCCTATACATTCAACTTGGGAACCACCTATACCTCCATTATTAATCGTACGAAAAATATAAAAATTTGTATTCTACTTATTTATGATACCAAGAATTTAGCCCTGTCCTCAAAAACTGCACATCTTTACTGGTGGGCCCCACACAGCCATACCCAATTACTTCTCAAATACATGTACCATTGCAGCCCCACTACAAATCATACCAAAATAATAAAAACATATATTCCACATCAAAATGACACCAAGAATTGAACCCAGTACTTAAAACCCATCTATTTTTACAGCAACCCCTTCAAACAACCCTTACGTTTGATTTGGCAACAATTCCAGTTTTTAATGAACCCTAATCAGCTTCTGGGTGTGATAAGATCTTGCTTGAAGCTTGCAGAGCTTGGCAAGCTCACGCGAGAGCTTTCACCCCAGCGCTGGTGATATTGACATTCGGGCATCGCGATGCAAGGCCTCGGCAGCCGAGGCTAGAGGGTTGTAGGTGATAACAGCGTTGCATTCCGCTACGGTCGGACATTGACCCTAACCAGGGGCGGAACAGAGGGGCATCGATTGGGGAAAGGTTTTTTTTTTATACATACTAATTTAAATTTAGATAAAAATCCGATGTGGTCAGCACTTGAACCCTCTAAACTAATCTAATACCTAAATATTTATTTACATATCAAATTTAATAGTTTCATGCTCATGGTTACTAAAAGACAGATTGGGACACTTCCTATGCAGGGTGTTCCACAACTTAGGACAAAAAATTAAAGTGTATTATACTGTACGACGTGCTGATCATGATACAAAAAGATTTTTTTAAAAAATTTGCAAATAGACAGAGCTAGCGGTCAAATTAGTGTGAAATTGAAAGACTTGTGTCTTGTATATCTACTGAAGATGGAATGCCCGGTCTGCCAGTCCTAAGTGGCCAGATTAGGCTTCCTCAAGTATCAAAAGTTGAGTTACAAAAATGTTCATTATATAAATTAAGAGTTCTGCATGGCGTATGTAGATATTTCTTTTTTATAAAACATATTGCCAGAACGTTTCTACTCCTCCAATCTTAAATATACCAAATAAAAAATCTGACGTGGACACCACATGACTTTCTTGTACGCCTATTAAACTGTTCATACTTTTCTTAATAACTAAAATGTAGAAATATAATATTATACAAATATATTAATATATAAGTACTGCTACTATACTCACAAATCTATTTTAGTCATTTTATTTAAACTGCAGAAGAAGATATAAAGCATATTTTACTATTGTCACTGTACTGTCATAATTATTTAAATTTTACGTAGTAACAAATGTTAATCGATCATGGACTACAAGATTCCGAAATACTAAATTATAAATATATACTTTAATTATTCTTAAATGATACCAGATACAAAAATATTTATAAAATACCGATTGTAGGTAATAATCACATAAACTTTCATTTAAAATAAAAAAATTTGTCTTAAATTAAATATTTATCGAAATATTTTCAAAAAGTACTACTTCCGGTTTGTAGACTGAAACCAAAAATAGGAGGTGCACAACTAGATGCTATAACAGTCCTAAATACAAAATTTCAACTTTCTACGTCTATCCGTATTTGAGTTATGCGACACACATACGTCCGTCCGTCCGTCCGTACGTACGTACAGACGTCACGTCGAAACTAGTCATAATGGATTCAGAAAAGGTCAAAACTGATATTTCCGTCAAAATCTGAGAACCGAAATTTTTCGCGATTACAATACTTCCTTACTTCGTACAAGGAAGTAAAAATAACAAACGACATTTGAAATTTTCATAAATGTCAAAAATTCAGTGATTATCTGATTACCTATGCAAAAATATTAATAAAAATATTAAATCATAAGTGCTGATAACCCGAAAACAAGCAAATTTTTGCCAGTTACGAAGATATAAAACGTCAGTTATGATTATTTGACCTGAGGAAGCCTAATCCGGCCACTTAGGACTGACAAACCGGACATTCCATCTTCAGTAGATATGCAAGACCGAAACTCTTCAATTTCTCGACTAATAAAATGTCCACATTAATTTGACCGCTAGCTTTTAGACTAGAAGCTAAAATTGCGAATTTTGAAAAAATTCTTCGAGTTCTGTGATAAATCATTAAAATATTACAATCAATTATATATTAAATTAAATAATTTAAAGCTAATTTGTAGTTTAATTAACACCCAACTAGAAAATGATATAATTGAATAGAATTATTTTTATTTCGTTGCATAACAGTTTCAAGACGACAGTAAGACAATTTTGTTCATTTAATATCAAAACATCAAAACTTGGTTTATCACTTTTCTAAAAACTTTTCGCAAACTATGTGTAATACAACAACAACTCACAGTGATAATTTCGTTGACTCACGGTTATTTAGAGGGTGACACATCCGAATTAGGTAATACGCAATAGATATTTATTATTCCTTATTGTGACAAATACTTTTGTCGTAAAATTATGAAATATACAAGATAAGTTATCTTGTTTAAATAAAAAAAATGATAACAACAATAAGTACCTGTTTAAGTTACATTTTTATAGCTTAAAAGCACTTAATCTACTCAGCTGATATAAAGAGAAAATTTCTTCTAGTTCATTACATAATTTCCTAAGTTTATTACATAATGGGGAAATTTCCACCCTGGCAAAGTGCCAACACGATAAGCAAGGCAATTTTCATATTGGGATGTGTGGTTTCACCCCATTTTACGAATAACCCTCGCACGTCAAATTGGCGACGATAATTTAATTTTGTACGAATATGTTTCATTGATTTATTGTAGAAATTTTTCCTGGTTTATTTATGAGAATAATACTCTTGCTCGAACAAGTTTGAAAAAACTTTACATTAAACTCAATTATAAATTCTTTTTATCTTTGTTCCTGAAATTTAATTAATTCTTTTAGGAAACAGCAAAATTATGTAAGAAAATTCTGAAAAACATTTCTTCAATCAAAAATTTTTAAAACGTGTTTAATTTATTTTTACATACATACATTATTATCTAACATACAAACATATTTTATCGTGTGCGGTACTAATCGACTAAATTGTTAGTTTTTTAATCGACTGACTGAAATTCTAAAACTCAGGTTTAATCCAATATAAAACACGGTTGACTGCACAAGAATCTGCTTTGTTATGTACTCTCCACTAACAACCATGAGTGAGCTGACGGCTGGTAACCGCACATACGGTATATGTATTCCAATGACTAACGTTATTTGAGACTGCTACACCTTACTCCATAAATAAGTTAATAATAATAATATGTATCTACCGGAATTGGGTAAAATATAAAATATAATAAACGAAAGCAAATAATAGTTGACACTTTTCTGTATAATTAATTACAAAGCACAAAATTATTAAGGTTGGGTTTATGCTCAAAAATTTAAGAATAAGGAATAAGAATAATTTTAAGAATATTTTTAATTTAAACCAAGTGAAACGTGATTATATGCTACGCTCCAACGAGCAATCCTGCGCAAGCAGCAGTTGAACCTCGGCGAGCTCAATGGAGACGGGAGTGGATCGTATCAGGTTCAACAGTTAATAGAATACTCAAGATATTTTATCTAGACCGACACAGTAAATATCTGAAATGGCCAAAACTAGGAAGCTCAAAATATTACCAGATAATTTGGAAATATAAACTAAGTTTGTCAGTTGACATTTATATTTTTTATATGAAGAAATGTATCCGTACCCGCAAAATCGATAAGATTTCAGGCTACTTCAGGTTATGTCATGCAAAAAATTGACATGTCTGTCAGAAATACGGAATAAGGCGTAAATATTTTGAGCATAAACCCACCTTAATTCTTTTTATAACACCAAAATTGGGTAAAAGGTAAAAGTAGTGGTAACTTAATTAAATAAATAATACATGTTAACGTGATAAATTGTGCATTCTAATAATAAATGCAGTAAATCTTATCGCTCCATAATTACAAAAAAAATCCGTTCGTGTTTTGGGGCTATAGTACCCCTTAACAATTCTGTACGCACGCCAACTTTTGATCAATACAGTGCATTCGTTTTCGCCATGTTCTGTTTCACTCTATTGTATCGCGCTCTCTGTCTATCGCAGCAGACACTCCGTCTGCCAAGGAAGAACTAAAACCTTTGAGGATTCTTTCATCTGATTCCTGAAAAAATAACAGTTTTGGAGAATTTTCCAAGACTCATTGGAGATTCAATTTAGAGGCAGAGCGCTATTTGATTCTTTTTCTCAAGATTCAGAAGCATGAAAGAATCCTCAAAGAATCTTAACAACTAACACTGGATGTTTTTTTTGCAGAGTTATCTAACGCTCAGAGAACCTTCTCGAAGAGTCTGCAAGGCTTCAGCTTCGAATGCATTGGAGACTCGCAAACCGATGATGAACTTATTATTTCGTCTTCCTTGAGAGAGTTTGGAAAACTCATCGCTGCAATCGAAGAAGAGCGAGACCGAATGGTAAGTTTCATTGTTTGTTCATAATTATGGCCCACCAATCCGTTAAAGTATATAATTATTTCATTATTTGTAGATTTGTACGATTAATAATGCGGTAAAGATGGTTCCCATGTTAAATTTATAGGAGAACCAACAGGGTTTAGCTGTGTGGGGCCCACCAGTAAATATTTTCGGTTTTTAAGAGCAGGGTCAAATTCCTGGTATCATTTTGAATCGGAAAACAAATTTATATAACTTTTGTACGATTAATAATGGAGTAATAGGTGGTTCCCATGTTAAATTTATTTAAAAAACCAACAGGGTATAGCTGTGTGGGGCCCACCAGTAAAGACACGTGATTTTTGAGGGCAGGGCCAAATTTCTAGAATCATTTTGAAGTAGAATACAAATTTTTATAATTTTCGTACGACTAATAATGGAGTAATAGGTGGTTCCCATGTTAAATGTATGGGAAAATGAACAGGGTATAGCTGTGTGGGGCCCACCAGTAAAGACACGCGATTTTTGAGGGCAGGGCCAAATGTCTAGAATAATTTTGAAGTAGAATACAAATTTTTATAATTTTTGTACGACTAATAATGGAGTAATAGGTGGTCCCCATGTTAAATGTATGAGAAAATTAACAAGGTATAGCTGAATGGGGCCCACCAGTAAAGATACGTGGTTTTTAAGGGCAGGGCCAAAGTCTTGGTATCATTTTAAAGTAGAATACAAATTTTCATAATTTTCGTACGATTAATAATGCGGTAATAGGTGGTTCCCATGTTCAATGTATAGGAGAACCAACATGGTATAGCTGTGTGGGGCCCACCATTACAGATTTTAAGTTTTTAAGAACAGGGTCAAATTACCGACATAATTTTGAAGTAGCATACATTTTTTTAAAATTTTCGTACGATTAATAATGGAGTAATAAGTGGTCTCCGTGTATAGGAGAACCAACATGGTATAGCTGTATGGGGCCCACCAGTAAAGATGCGCGGTTTTTAAGGCCTAAATTCCTTGAGTCATTTTGAAGTAGAATACAAATTTTCATAATTTTCGTACGATTCATAATGAATGTATAGGTGGTTCCCATGTTAAATGTATAGGAGAACCAGCATGGTATACCAGTATGGGGCCCACCAGTACCGATACGCGGATTTGGAAGGCAGGGTTGAATTCCTGACATCATTTTGAAGTAGAATACAAATTTTTATAATTTTCGTACGATTAATAATGAATGTATAGGAGTATAGGTGGTCCTCATGTTAAATGTATAAGAGAACCAGCATGGTGTAGTTGTGTGGGGCCCACCAGTAAAGATATGCGGTTTTTAAGGAAAGGGTTGAACTCCTAGATTCATTTTGAAATAGAATACAAATTATTATAATTTTCGTACGATTAATAATGAAGTAATAGGTGGTTCCTATGTTAAATTTATTGAGGAACCAACAGAATATAGCTGTGTGGGGCCCACCAATAGAGATAAACAATTTTTGAGTGCAGGATTGAATTCTTGAGATAATTTTAAAGTAGAATACATATTTTCATATTTTTCTTACGATTAATAATGTAGTAATAGATGGTTCTCATCTGATTCTGGGGTACGAGATTTCTTTGAACATGATTAAACTTTTGGTATCACATTTAGAAGTAGAATATACAATAGTGATGATGTTATGAACTGATGTGAGTGGCTAGCTACATCTACAAGTTTGAATCATACAATGAAACGGATACAGCAACATAAATCAATAGCAACACTTGACGATTATTCTATTTTCACAAACGGCGAGTGGTCGGATGTAATTTGCTGTGGAATAATTGTGTGTGACGTCAATGTGTTACATACAGACTCCCTTTATACCTACAGATCAACACACCATCGTACATCGAACACCAAACATTATTAATTAATATCCAGCTCTAATTATTATTAATTACAATTAGTATTGCATTACATACAGGAGGAAATTCTGTTTTCCAGATCATTATTTTGCCAAATCATTTCAGAATGGATAAACATATTTATTACAGGATTATAATTTGGTATCACATCTTTTGCTCAGTAGTTTTTGGTATAGATAGATAATGTTCACTCATATATTGAGTATTTTAAACTATAATTTGTTTAAATTTATTTATTAGGTGACACAGATTTTTTTTAACATTCTCATATGTTGTTAAATAATTTGTTGATAAATAATTGCTGCCATATTTTCATAATATGTTTAATGTAATGTAGGTACCAGGTACACTCATACTGAATATTTTAAACAATAAATTGTTTAAATTTTCAAGGGCACAGATTAAGTGACATAATTTTATACGATTCTCATGTTCTCCTGTTGTTAATTAACATCTAGTTATTCATTTAGAATAGGGTATTTCGGTAATTTTTGAATTTTTAATATGATATCCGGCATAAAAAATAAATAAACACGTATGTTTACATATTTTATACTGCCGTCCTTAGGAAAAAGTTTCTATCTGCAAAAATTTTGTTTTAGCTATTATTTTATATAAAAATTTTGTGGCTTTCTACTTTAACTTTGCTTTATATAAATACATATAATAATAATAATAATAAATTCTATCTTTTCTTAGGGCAGCTGGATATTCTATTTTGGTATATTTGTAATAATTTATGCAGATTACAAAAATCTCAAAATTTGCAGATAGGACCTTCTTCCTAAGGAGGGCATTATAATGATCTGTGGTGTTGTTACACCTAATAAAATAAATACGAATCTTTAAGAATTATCTTGAATTTCCGTAAAAATCTGCAATAAACTAATCTCTACGCTATGACTCACAATTAATGCGCAGATATGCATTGTGCCATTTTTTATTTTCTCACCTACGTATGTTACGTAAACCTGCCGTGTTGTGTGTGTGTGTACGTTTGTATTTACTCTTACAGGTTCTTCGCAAGGTCAGACGACCGTTAGTTGAATGATACAAGGATTTAATATATAAGATGACATTTATACAATCGTAGGTTGCAAAAATGGGCTACAAGACACCTATAGTATGAATTTTAATTAGTTGTGAGGTAAAAATAGTTCATTGGCGGTTTGTTTTTGTTATTAGATTCCAGTTGTTGATATGTGATATATTGAGAATAATTATACGAAATAAAAATGTTAATACATTGACAATGGGCCACTTGTATGGGACTAAAAATGAGATCAACCTAATGTTAGGTCTAAAACATTGGTATCAAAATATTAATACTCGAAAATTCTCACGGCGCTCTTTGGAGATTCTACGGAGATTCACAATCCTGGAAAAGAAGAAGTTTTTTTTCTTTCTATTTAGATCTACAAATAACTTAAAAAAGGTTATGACTACATTATACCAAAAATTGAATTTTTTGGATGATGTACAGGGTGAGTCAGCTAACTATTCCCTATTTGGATTTTTTATAACTTAGGCAATTTTTATCAGAAAGTGACGAAATTTTTGCAAAACATGAACTATCTAAAGGAATTTTTACTGCCGAAATTTCAAATCGATCAGACAAAAACTTCACGAGTGGTTCACTTCAATGTGAAAATTGAACCAATTAATCCAAAATCTCCAATTGCAGCCCAAACAGTCGTTCTAGGAGAGTGCAAGGATTGTTCAGCAATCCAGTGGGGATTTTCATCTGACCAATACCGATGATTGTATCTATTTAATCCACCATCAAGATGAAAATGTGTCTCATCAGAAAACATGATGTTATTCAGATGACCAGGGTTTTCATTCATTCGTTCAATTTCGTCTTCAGCAAATTCCAATCGGTTTGCTTTATCCTCTTCAGAAATTGCCTGCATAATTTGAATCTTATAAGGATGCCACTTAAGGTCCTTTAAAATCCTACAAATAGTCGTTTGACTAATCATTATTTCAGTCACCAATTAGGAAGCAATAGAGCAATAATGATAAAACTTTGCGAACAAAAACTCAAGTGGCTACTGTATTTACAGCAAAAATTTGGCGGACTTTACACAAAAACTTGAGACTTTACAAACAAATGAAATAGGGAACACTTAGCTGACTCACCCTGTATATTGACAGTAGACGTCATTGTAGTTAACAGTTTCTAAAAATGTGCCCAAATCATAGCGCATTTTTGCTATAAATTGTTGTAATTTCTAGACAAACACATTTAAAAATTTGAAACTTTATATAATAACGTAGAAATGTGCATACTTTAATTTAAAGTTTGGTTCAAATTGTTTGGGTTATTTTTTAACAAGTTATTCATCTTTATACCGAACTGACTATTATTCTGAATTCCATAGTAGTACCTGTTTTTCGTTCAAATTTTTAATATGCAATAAGTGAAGCATAAACTGCTACACCTCTAAACACGTAATATTTGTTAAGGAGGCGAGAATTTTAAAGTCAAACTACTTTATAGATACTTTGTACTACTAAAGGCGGATTTATAATTATTATAATGGATGTAACCGCTTACGTATCTTGTATTCTGTAAACTGTAAAGTTGAAATAAAACTTTACAAAAGGAGTAAACGGTGACATTTATTATAAACCAGCCTTAGTGAACCGAATCTAATTCAGTTCTTTGGTTCTTGACAAATAGAAACTATTTTAATCTGTCAACACAATTCCAAATCGCATTATCTGCGGTTTGTCCGCAAAAACAAATTATTTCTGTTTGTATTTGTTACGCACTACTAGGCTTCGACAATAGTTAGTTTATCTAGATTCTGTCCACAAAATTCTATTGCAATGAATCAGACATGATAAAAGTTTACCTCAAAAAAGAATTTCTCATGAAAATTTAGTTCATACATTTCGCGAAGTTTCTTTAATATATCTGACATCACCATGAATCATAAAAAATGGTTTTTAGCGTAGAACTTCCTGATTCTTTCAGGATTCTTTCATGCGTCTGCATTTGAGATGAGAATTGCCTGTCAAATAGCGGCGCCGCTAAATTTAATCTTCAATGAGTCTTGGAAAAGAAAATTCTTCAAAACAGTTAATTTATTTTTTCCAAGATTAAGAAGCATGAAAGAATCCGCAAAGAATTATTGTGTGAGCAGGGCTACTGACTTCCTTTACCCAATAAAAGAATTGATAATTAATTTAATATTATTAAGTGTGTGTGTGTGTGTTGCAAAATTTTATCTCCTTGCAAAATAGTTTGAAGATTCTTTGGTGATATAAATAGGTATTCGGGTGAAAATAGACCTCCTTTTATGAAATCTGCTTCAAGACATGAAGTTCATTAGCTTTGTCTAGTCATATGGCTCACAACTCCAAGTCCGATGTTTTTGTATCACCCAGTAGACGAAAACGAATAAATAAAATGCACGATTTCCTGCCTCACATATGTGTAGAAATTTATAAGATTCAGATTCAAATTCATGAATTTTATTTATTTATAATAGTAATTCAATGAGTCCAGTGATTTATAAATTTTTAGAATATCAGAAAAATTATTTTAAATTCTTAATCAGCATAATATCAAACTGTGTGTATCACAGGCTAATTATAAAACGCCTAGTCGTTTTCTAAATGACAGGGCATATAATGTCATAACATTTATTACACAATATGCCGAGGCTTTTGCTAGAAACCCGGTTTTGGTAGACACTCTGATTGCACTGAATTAAATAAAAAATCTGATGTGGCCAGCACAAGACCTCACAAATATATAGGTAGGCAAAAAAATTTAAAACATAAAAATGCCTACTTAACAAATATATTTTAGTCAGTCAACTGTAGATCTGTAGAAGAAGATATAAATGATGTATCACTATTGGCACTGTTACTCTGACTGTCATTATCAATTTAATTTTTCGTAGTAATTGTTAAACACTCATGGTTTATGGATAACAAAATACTGAAGTTTCATACTCTAAATTATAAATAATACTTTAATTCCTAAAGTACTATGACAGAACAATTTACAAAATGCTAAACATTGTTGATAATAATATATAATCTTTCATTTGAAATAAAAAATATTGCGATAATTTATCAAAATATTTAAGAAAAGTACTAAGTACTTCCGATTTGGGGATTGCTTCCAAAAATAACTGGGTTTGGGTTCTTAAGATTTGATTTACGACGAAGCCGGAAAAAATATTACATACAACCTAACGTACACAAAAATATCGAAAATACTTTATTCGTATTATCCACTAAAAACTCACACTCGAAAATTTTGACCCATCACAATACCTCCCTTATAGAATATGAGGCGGCAGGTAAAAACCAATAGCCTTCTTGAGTCTCAAATACTCGGTTTTAATACAAACTCTGATTGAACTGAACTAAATAAACAACCCAATATTCTTCGTGAGTTCCACATATTCAGTGTTGGTTGATTGAACTGAACTAAATAAAGAACCTAGTACCCTTCTTGACTCTTGAGTGAAATAAAATGATGTGACATGTGTTTTATAATACGCCTACAAGCAGGGTTGGCAAGTTTCTTCCACTATGGTTTAAACCACAGGTTAAAACCGGTTAAAACCGTCCTGGTTAAAATGAAGATTTAGCCACTGGCTTTTTTGTATTTGTATTGCTCAAGTGCTAAGTCGTATAGAATTTTAATAAAATCATAAATAATACGTAGGTTATAACAAATTTTAGGAAGGAGTAAATGAAACACTATTTACGATTTTAAACAAATGTAAATGTATTAATCAAAAATGTATTATAACAAACATATTATAATTTCAAAACAAATAATAATCAAAATATTCTGAAACAAAATTCAGGAAAACAATATAGTAAATTAATGTTTTTTAAATTCTAATATTCATCATCTTCAAAATTAATAATAATAACCGTCCGAAACTGGTTTAAACCAGTTTTGACCACTGGCCTGGTTTTTATATGAAAAAAGTGTTTTTTTGCCAACCCTGCCTACAAGTCTAGGCTTTTTAAAAAGCCGAATTTTACGACATAATCATAGTCTGTGGTACTGACCCACCCAAATCTGATTACAGACGTGATAAAATCACATCCACACTCACTCTCTCTAATGAAATTCTGCAAAATTAATATCACCTCCCGTATGGATCTTAGGAGAGTTAAATATTAGATGGTTTCAGGATCACGCTTGAGTAATTTTCCGGTGTTCACACTTCCGGTTGAACCGGAACGCGCCCGGAGTCGTGTGACAAATGCCTAACACGGTTTTTATGCTAAGCAGAACATGTCTCCTGGTTTTATGCTCCGTGTGATTTTCCATTTGGGTTAAATATCGCAAATATGACTTCGGAGTTGTTGTAACTTTACACGCTGTTGGTAGCGTGTAAACCAAGCTTTACTATAATTTATCCCATGAAGTTTTTGCTCGTAATATGCCCTGTCTGCAGCAGATGACGACCGAAAGTTTGACGAAAAACAAAGTTTTCTTGTTAGTGTTTCATCAGATGTTGCTGAGGATTTTATGTGTTTTGCACTGATTTGGAAATTTGGATCAAATATTTAAAGGCTGCTTATATTTTATAGTGTAGGTATTAGAATTTACTTAGAAAAATGAACAAAACAAATAGTTTATTGAGTAAGTAAGTAAGTAAATTTTGTTTAATTTCAGGTTTTAAATATTATTTATTTAAAAGTTTGCGATGTTTCGACCTATGATGAGATTATTTTGAAGTAAAATTAAATTGTTATTAATTATTATTATATTATTATACATTGAATAATGAGTTAATTAATTTTTAAAAACTTTTAGAGGTCTACCTATACTTCAAGAGTCGATTTAATAATAAATTAAAATAAGTATATTAAGAATTAAAGTATTAAATTAAGTTTAAATTTTAGTTTACTTTGTATTTTATATAAATAAAAAATTATCTATACAGGTTCGTTCACAGCTATGAAAATAAAAATAAAATTAGACAGCATAAAAATAAAAATAAGAATCTTACAAATAGATTCTTCTGGAAGTGTTCATAGCAGCCTTAAATAGAAATAAACAAGTCCAAAAAAACAAGGATGCAAAAATATATTTTACACAAGCATAAGCATAAAAAAATATAAGTCTCAGTCAATTAGAGAGATTGGGAAAAAATTGTTACATCTGTCTCTTTGTGAAATTATCAGAACATCAAATAAAATGTATAATTTTATTATATTTCTTATTTTCATAGCTGTACTGCTTTTTAAAAATAATATTCATATTATAATTCATTTATTTTCGATTATTGATGGCACGTTTTGAGAACCACTGGTTTTATTAATAATACAAACAATTCTGATAGGGGGCGTTTGTGTTCACCCGTCTACTTATTCATTGCTATTGTTGTTTATACGAGGAAATTGTTACCAAAATATCTGATGTTTTCATTCATTGCAAAGTATTTGCACAAATCTTAGATATATAGTGAGTTTGATATTAGTGTTTGCTTAGAAAATTTAGTGTTATGAAGTGTCTAAATGATTGAAAATTCGATTCCTGAAGGATTTTCATGAGTCTGGACAAGACATCAGATGTATTGAAGGTATTTATTTGAACCACGTGATGGTTTTGTTAAACATTGAAGCAATTACGTATGAACTACGTATTTATAAAAAATGTACAAAAGGTTTTTTTCTGTAAGAAGTAATAATGTGGAATTAATTTTAAAAAGTAGGTTTAAGGAAAAGGATTGCTTGCATAATTGCGTACAATACGTGTTTTAGTCATAATAATTTTATTTATATTTTTTCTTATTTTCATAGCTGTGAATAAACCTTTATAGTTATATTTGTTTTAAATTTACTTGTTTAGTTAGTAAAAATAAATGAATCCGCTTACTTTTGGACCAGTAAAATAGAAATTCTTGTATTTGTCCATATAATGTCCAAACATTAATTAAAGTACACATGAATTTAAAAAATAAAATAGGCAATCGTGAATTTGTAACATGATAAATATAATTTCAAATTCAAATTTACCCTACCTATCAAATATTGTCAAAGCATATTCTAACACGAGTTTCCATATTTTGTAATTAAAAATGTAGTCCAAATAATCGCGGTATTAAATAAGAAAATAGACTGTTTATGTATGTGGTGATGCAAATAATAATAATCTGTCACGTTTTTTTTAAATTACTGAAGTTATTGGAGCGCATCCCATGACATATTTGTTTGAATTACAATATTTTTAGCATTAAACTAACTTTAAAGGCTCTCTCTTAAAAAATGCTTTTCTAATCCAGGATATTTAAAAGCAATTTATGTCTAATGATAGTTTAAAAACCATTTAAACGATTAAAAAATGAAAGTGCCTGTATCTAACCGAATATTCCACAGCTGAATAAAGCCAATTGCGTAGAAAGTTAATGAATACTTTCAGTTTCAGTTCTGTAATTTGGCTTCTCAGATATCGCTGTTGATTTTTACTCTTACTTTCATTTAGGACCATTTTTACCTCAACTGACATGTGAATAGAAACTCTGGTGGCCTGAATTGTCAAATTTATGTTTGTATGTGACATTTACGTCCTCTGTTCTGTCTCATGTCATTATGCGTAATCCCAGAGGTCACAAGAAGGTCACACAAGGATTTCGAAGTGGCGTTGTTCCGAACTTAGGCCCTAAATTAACCCCAGGGACTCGTAAAAGGATTTGCGGATAAGATGCCCTTATACTTGCTCGCCCTTCCAATAGAAATACAAATTTTCAACAAATTTTTAAACCTTTTACTGTACATTCCTAAAACAGATTTTTCTATACTATTAGCTACTTAATTTACAGGGATTCTTTCAGGATTCTTTCATGCTATTTGAATTTGAAATAAATAATCTTGGTAAGAATCGCCTGTCAAATATCGGCGCTAATAAATTCAATGAGTCTTGCAAAAGAAGAATTTCTAATTCAGATTCAAAGTCCCTAAACGTACCTAAACTAAAATTTAAACTTACTTTAATTATTAAATCGACTCTTGACGTATACACCTCAAAAAGTTTTTAAAATTTAATTATCTCATATTCAATGTAATTAATAACAATTTAAATTTGCTTGAAAAAGACCTCAACATAGGTTGAAATATCGCAAACTTTTAAATAAATATTTAAAACCTGAAATCCAACAAAATTTTAAATATTTATTTTATCAACTTACTACAACTTCAGCTTAAGAGGCCCGTCTACTACCTAAAATCCAGCATAAAATGTTCTAACGTAGCTAGTGATTTGAGGCCAGTATAAGAATGGTATAATTTTGTTTCAACAAGGATTATATACTTAAAGGATCAATTAACAGTTGTACCATTTTAAAATTCTAATAAAAAAATTGTACATGATTATAAAAATTCCGAAAAATTCATAAAAATATCCAATTTATGCAAACTTTACACGGTTATATCTATCTAAATTTATTTTTAAAATTTCTGTAGATCCATTCTTTGTCTATTAAATTTTATGACAACATTACCTTTAAGTCAATAATAAACTAACAGTTTACTCGCAACGAAAACACTTTTACAGTATTTTTCAACTTCAAAATGACATTGCATTGCTAGGATGCGGAAAAGTACGACGTATATCAACAAATACATATGATGGTATATATCAGGATTATATCCATTGATATCCTCGTGCCCTGAATAGAAATGTCATTTTCAAAACCAGCAGTAGCGCATTGTCTAGCTATTTTAATTTAAACTCTCATATTTAATCTCCCTGAAAGTGTATCCTCTTAAGTGCAGTGTGACGTCACCGGTGCATTAATTTTTATCTTCACAGCGCCAGTGAGTCACTCTGCCATCATCTTCAAGAGCAGACGTTAATCATTACTTCTTGAACAGAGAAGTAACTTAACACCCACGCCATTCAAATTAACACGTAGTAGGCTGAGGAACTGTTCAACTGTTCTCCTGACCAACTTTCATATGTTTTATACACACACACGTCACCACGCAGAACAAAACACTGTCGATGTCTTATTATAATTAATATATAAGAAGATGTAAGGCATAGGTGCAGTAAAAACACTTTTTCTTATTTAAATTTATGTGGTTATTAATTCTGTTCGATGCTTTCTCTTTCTATTTAAGCGTTGGAAGGTTAATGACTTGGCGAATATATGACGCAATTTTTATTTGAGAAATTAAGCAACAGGGTTACCTGACTGGGGCCCACCAGTAGACACGCCATTTTTGAGATCAGGGCTGAATTCCTGAAATAGAATACAATTTTCGTACGGTTAATAATAATAAATAGGTGGTTCCCATGTTAAATGTGGGGCCCACCAGTAACGATGCGCTGTTTTAGACGACAGGGTTGAATTCCTGGCATCATTTATAAGTAAAATACAAATTTTCATAATTTTTGTATGATTTATAATGGAGGTATAGGTGGTCCCCATGTTAAATGAATAAGAGAACCAGCAGGGTATAGCTGTGTGGGGCCCACCAGTAGAGATGCATGGTTTTTAAGAACAGGGTTCAATTCCTGACATTTTGACGTAGAATAAAATTTTTCATAATTTTCGTACGATTAATAATGGAGGTATAGGTGGTCCCCATGTTAAATGAATAAGAGAACCAGCAGGGTATAGCTGTGTGGGGCCCACCAGTAAAGTCACGGTATGTTTGAGTACAGGGTTGAAGTCCTAGAATCATTTTGAAGTAAAATACAAATTTTCATAATTTTCGTACGATTAATAATGGAGGTAAAGGTGGTTCTCAGGTTTAATGTATAGGAGAACTAACATGGTATAGCTGTGTGGGGCCCACCAGTAAAGACACGCTATTTTTGAGAACGGAGTTGAATTCCTGATATAATTTTGATATAAAATACAAATTTTCATAATTTTCGTACGATTACTAATGAACGAAAAGGTGGTTCCCATAAATCTATAGGATAATCAGCAGCAACAGGGGGAGAGGCGGGGGGCACCAGTAAACTAAGAACAGAATTAAGTTCCTGGGATCATTATTAATCTAATAGATTCAGTTTACGTTGAAATATAAAAATACAGGGTGAGTCATCGATATGCCCGTCGTCGATATCTCCCTTGTCGTTAAAAATACAGCATAAATTTATTAACAGAATTTTTCGTCTACTCAAGGAGCATAACTTAAAATTATTTTCACATATACAGGGTGTTGCATAACGACTTGGCAATAATTGTTCGTCTTTTTTTAAATGAAACACCCTATATATTTTTATATATTTTGAATTGTATTTTATTTACCTATACGAAAATATAAGTTTCATTTTAGTTTTCCGCGGCGTTGCCAAGTTATTCAATTTTTTCTCTAAAAAAAGCCGAATACACGTATTGTTTTATAAAGGCGTACTGAAGTTATTTTAATAGTAAAAATTATGAATTTTTTTTTCTGTACAGCTGTAACTATACTCTTTGCTCTGACATAACTTTTTTTTAGTATTATTATACAGGGTGTTCAATACAGAGAATCAAATTTACGCAATTTCAAATGACTATAACTCGTCATTTTCAAATGGAACACCCTATATTTTATTATTCTGTTGTGTGTATTTTTGCATCTTTTTATGTTATAAAGGGTGTCCTATGCCTTAAAACATTAATTTAATTAATTTCGAAATTAATGATTTTAGACATAGGACACCCTTTATAACATAAGAAGATGCAAAAATACACACAACAGAATAATAAAATATAGGGTGTTCCATTTGAAAATGACGAGTTATAGCCATTTGAAATTGAGTAAATTTGATTCTCTGTATTGAACACCCTGTATAATAACACTAAAAAAAAGTTATGTCAGAACAAAGAGTATAGTTTCAGCTGTACAGAAAAAAAAATTCATAATTTTTACTATTAAAATAACTTCAGTACGCCTTTATAAAACAATACGTGTATTCGGCTTTTTTTAGAGAAAAAATTGAATAACTTGGCAACGCCGCGGAAAACTAAAATGAAACTTATATTTTCGTATAGGTAAATAAAATACAATTCAAAATATATAAAAATATATAGGGTGTTTCATTTAAAAAAAGACGAACAATTATTGCCAAGTCGTTATGCAACACCCTGTATATGTGAAAATAATTTTAAGTTATGCTCCTTGAGTAGACGGAAAATTCTGTTAATAAATTTATGCTGTATTTTTAACGACAAGGGAGATATCGACGACGGGCATTTCGATGACTCACCCTGTATAATGTCCGATTTTTAATAGTAATACATTAGCATATGCCCTGCTAGAAATTCAGCGTTCTACGTCAGTGCGAAGTTCAAGTGTCAAACAAAATTGACCCGAACGTTAAAAACAAACGCTTGACGTTCAGCAAAGGCATTAAACTGTCAGTTAACTTGTTCTGCTCTTTAAATCAATGCCGCGAATATCCAGCCAGCCATGGATACACGCGCGCATTTGTTTTGATTGTCAGTTGTCTGCTGTACGCCTACTTTGATTGGACAATATGTCTAGGACACACTGCGATGGCATTTTGTTACATACGCCTACCAAACAACAGACGAATGCAGATTGCATTTGTTTAATTGTTATTGCGAGAGTTTTTTTTGTTAAACAATGGAAATAAACTGCTGCAATTGAACCGCGGGTCACTGAGATACGAATTGTGTCATAATGATGTAAATTTAAATGAAAATGATGTAGACTATTTTGAAATCGCTCAATCAATTCTTTTACTTTCTCTAGTTTCTATTCAACCAAATGTTTACATGCTTTGTTATCAAAAATGTAAACTAAAAATAACACACTTCAACAGACAGTTTTTTAAACTGCATAATAAACTTTTAAATCGTTATTGGTTTTCAAGTGAAAAACTTTAAAAGTTATCTACAAAGATATCTATTTTTACTTAGCTATACTTTTGCAATAAAATTACCATTACAAAATGTCTTAAAAGCCTTTTATCCTACTGAGTATAGAATGTTATTTACAAAAAACCTTGTTTTATTTTGTTAAATAATTTCTACATTTACTAAAAAGGCAAGATTACATAATTTTTACAGTCAATGAATTCACTGTTTAGGACAAAATTAAAGGGTATGTATACTGTACGACGTGCTGATCATTAAACAAAAGGAATTTCTTTTAAATTCGCAAAGTTAAGGGTAGTATACTTGACGTGGGTACATTTTAAGTAGGTATCACTGTTTTGATGGTATATTTGATAATTTGACATTTATTAGTATTAGATTTATGTAAACAATTACTTTCATTGTAGAAGATTTGAATAAAATTATTAAAAATAACTACCGACCAGTGGCAAAAAATACGATATAATTTTTATTGATAACTTGCATTTTTCGATTCTCTAATTTTTAATAATAGTCGTTGAAAATGTGAGTTGATTATCACCTTTATTAGCAAGGGCTCCAGCAGTGTGTTCTTTTGTTTTGGGGTCACAAGTTCATATCATTAACATGGGCAACAATAATGCTCTGTTACAGTTATTCATATAATGAAACAGTAATTTGGCTTCTTTATCCAGGTGCCATTTTACATGCATTAAAATACAGGCCTGTATTCAGCGAATTTTTCTCTTTGTTGCAGTTAAAAACAGCGTACGATCAGGTGGTCGTGCCCTTAGAATTATTCAGAAAAAAACACATTGGAGGCGTCAAAGAAGGAAAGAAGAAATTTGACAAACAGACTGCCAAGTTTTGTCAAAGTCAGGAGAGGTATTTGAACCTTTCTACCAAGAAACAGGACAATGTTCTACAAGAGGTATGTCTTATTATTATTTATTTGATCAAACTAAAAATATTTTGTACAGAAAAATGGTACAAACGTTTTACAGATTTTATTTCTGACTAAAAGTAGGTATTAAATAATTAAATAATACATTTTGTCCATAGCTGATGTTAAAGTGCTACTTTATCGATAATTTTAAGGAGATAAAGTAACACTTTAACCGCAAGGGTGGATAAAGTAAAATTAGAGTAGATAAAGTTAAACTTTAATCAGCAAGGGTAGACAGATTTTTTACATTTTTTCTTCAAATTCGTTTTCACACATTTCTGAATCCATTTTGTAAAAATAGAATGAAAAACATTATAAACAAACTCCGAAATTTAAAATTGGTTTTCTCATATTTTACACGACGATAAAATTATATTATCGACTCGAGAAAAATAATTCACGCGCTCCTTTGTCACTTTAAAATTAACCATTTTATCGTCTTGTATAAATAATAAATATTATTGTGGGGGTGTCATTTTTATCTCATAAATTATAAGTATTCTTTTATTAGATAAATTACTTATTCGAATTGTTACGACACTCGCCTGCGACTCGTTTAATATTCTTTAATTCTCATTACCCAACTTTATTATCGGTTATCAGTTGTCAATTCTAAAGTATTAATTTATGGTTGTTAGTAGAGAGTACAGTACAGGAAATATTTGTGCGTATTTAAACTAAAATGAGTATTTGACTGCGACTGGATTCGAACCTGAGTTGTTAGAACCACAGTCGTTCTCATTCTCAACTATCCCAAAAATTGTTTTGTTTCATAAAGACGTTATTATGCCCTATTTATTTATCTTTTCTGAAGTGTTTAAGCGATAAACGCCCCTTAATAACTTCGGAATGTCAAGCCTTTCCGTTGCATTCAATATTACAATTATTTCATTTAGAATTTACAATTTAGTCCATTCATTCACACACACACATACAACTCAAACACAAATACATACAGAAGCCACGTGTTAGCCAGCATGCTGGTATATTAACATACAACAGTAAACATAACCTACAATTACTTTTTTCTGACTAAACTAGTAATTTTAGTGATAATTTAGTTCTAAATGTCTCCCCTGGTTCTAAGTTTCAATTCAAAACATTGATATTTGAAACCATGCGGGGGTGGATACAATATTGATTCAGAGTGACGTGTATTGCGTGTGCGCATTAGTATTTTAGTATATTTATCAAGCAATGTTCTAGTTTTCGTGATTGACGTTTTCTCAAATTAGTTCCCTGGTCAACAATGTAAATTTTTAGTTTGTAATCAGTGTATTTTTGTAATCATGCGTAAATAATTGTGGTAATATAACTATAGGTACATGTGTGTTAGTTTCAAATGTGTGTCATATTATTTTTGTCAATGGAGGATGAAAAAACGTAGATGTCAACTAGAATGAGTACGTATTTATTTTATAGCGAATTGAATGGGCCTTTGTTTACGGTTTTTTAATGTTTTGCATTGTTGTAATTCTTAGATTGCGTATTATGACAAAAGATGAACTTTAGAGTCATAATAATGCCGTTGACATTTATCTACATCGTTATTTTGTTGTGTCATTCATTTGTTTTTTGCAATTCACTTGTTTTTTGACACACTATTTTGGAACAAACTATACCTAACAAAAATTATTTTTACATAATTACCACGGTACAAATTAAAATATAATTAATATAAAATAATGTAGCTTGTATTTAGTATTCATATATTGTTTAGATTACTGTAATTTAATGCAACAGGCGTATGTGCTATTCCTAATGCTTTGTTCGGAAATTCTACTCACGTAAAACTGAGCTCGTAAAATTCATAAAATTTGACCGAATTTTTTTGTCACACTGACCCCAAACTTAATAAATAAACCACATTATTTATTCAATTAATTAAATAGTTAATTATTTAATTTATTCCTCGATTTATTTATTTTTTATTGCATTAAATACATTTATTATTCTTATCTAAACAAGGTTTAAGTATAAAATATTTATTGTACAATGACTTTTATTTTTAGAAATAAATTTTATCAGCGTCTACATTAATTACACATTTAATTATCAGTTCAGTAAGCCTGTTCAATTTTGAGTTGTAAGTTTACGATTTTTGTAGTAGTAAATGAGAAATTTCCATTGTGAAATACTCGTTCAGGTGATCCACAACTTTAATTTAAGTTATGAATCAGCCTGTTTATTACAATTTTTCAGTATAAATATATATATTTTCGTGTGTGCGGTTACCAGCCGTCAACTCACGGGTACTCATGATTGTTAGTAGAGAGTACATCATCATTATTAAAGGATAAAAATTTGTAAATTAATGTCGCAGCAATTTAAAACTTGCATTCATCGATTTTCTAATGTTAAATTTCAGTTTGAAATATTTAATAATACAACCAGAATTGTTTAAATTGTGTGCGCCTTAAGCGACCCGTCTAGGTTTTTTCCGAATTCCTAGATCTTACTTTTTTTCTATTTCACTCTCTTCCCTACTACTACTACGGCTGCCTGAAACCAGCCCGAAACTCGTACTTTGCCGCATTCTAACAATGGAATGATATTTAGTTGAAAAATAAAACTGTAAAAGTGTTTTCGTTCCGAGTAAACTATCAGTTTATTATTGACTTCAAGATAATGTTTTATAAACATTTAATAGAGAAAGAATGGATCTACAGATGTGCCTTTTTAAATTTAATCAGGAGATATAACCGTGTTAAGTTTGCATAAATTGGAAATTTTTATGAATGTTTCGAAATTTATATAATCAAGTACAATTTTTTATTAAAATTTTATAAAGGCACACATATTAATAGATCCTTTAAGTATTTAATTCTTGTTGAAACAAAATTTTACCATTCTTGTACTAGCCACAAAACACTCGCTACGTTACTACATTATATGCTGAATTTTAGAGGTAGACGAGTCTCTTAAGCTATTATTAAAAATGCCTAATACTTTGCATTTAGGGCAAATCTCATTGTATTTTGAACATATACTGTACATTTTGCTTCATAGTTTACCTTTGCCACAAAACAAGAACAAATTTACTATCTCATGACAATTAGGTGTTCATGCTACTCTGTTTCGTGAATCTATGAATCTCATTGTATTTTGAACATATACGCCGTACTGTACATTTTACTTCATAGTTTACCTTTGCCAGAAAACGAACAAATTTAGTATCTGATTACAACAATATTATGTGCACGCTACTCTGTTTCGTGAATCTGTTAACATATGTGATATTTTTCTAGGCGGACGCCTCGCTGGACATGGCAGAGCGCCACTTCTACCAAGCCAGCATGGAGTACGTGTTCCTGCTGCAAGAAGTGCAAGAGCGCAAGAAGTTTGAGTTCGTGGAGACCCTCCTGTCGTTCATGTTCGGCTGGCTGACGTTCTACCACCAGGGGCACGAAGTGGCCGAAGACTACCGCAAGTACATGCAGGACCTGCAGTTCCGCATCCAGAAGACCAGAGAGAACTTCGACGAAACCCGCAACCAAACCGAATCGCTCAAGAAGAAGATGCTTGAAGTGCGACAGCAGGTAGAGTCAGACACCAAAGTAAATACAAACCTTCATTATTATTGCTAATCATCACGAAATATAATATTAACACAGGCGTATCTCACAAATGCTAAGAAATGATTCAAGTCGTGCCTTCAAGAAAATGTTGCATCCGAGGTATTTTAAATTTTAAAAAAATGTACTAAAAATGTACTACTGTACTGCGAAATTACTTTTTGTGTTAATTCAAATCTTGCCTATATTTTAAGAAAGTATTTTAACATGTACTAAGTGACTTAATTTACTACTTCTGGCACTTGATGTACACAAAGTGACATTCAAAAAATTATTAAGTACCACGTCTCAAAAATGTATTGGTTGTACATGTCTGTCAGAAGCTTTAAGGCCTAGCGCGCACTAGCATTTTAAAGTTGACCGATTTAAAAGTTGTTTAATTAAAGAAGTGCTACTAGCTTTGAGCTCCGCGCACTATCGACTAGAAGACTAGATAGTTGCCCTTGTCAGTTGTCACCTTGTCTTGTACAAGATGGTTGTTCCTGAAGTAGCATGTCTTTGTGCACTAAGTATTAATTTTTTAGTTGCTCTGATTAAATAGTTGCCTGTGCGCGCTACCTTATATAATTCAATGTGTTTTATTTTGGTGATTTTTAAGTTGCCGCAACAAAATTGCTAGTGTGCGGTAGGATTAAAGAGATTCTAACTGCGCATAATATCGGGAAACGTATTTTGACACAATGTCATCATGACGTCCCTCAATTTGCGCACTTCGAAGATTTTGAAGCTGTTTTCTGGCGTGGTGCTTAATAATTTCTTTGATTGCCCCTTATTATGTAGTACATCAAGTACCATAAGTAGCAAATTAAGTCTTTTAGTACATGTTAAAAATAGGCAAGACTTGAATTAACTCAAAAAGTAATTTCTGGCAAGTAAGTGGTAAAATCAGGCACGATTTTATATTACGGCTCTAGCTTTTCTGTTTGTCCTGTGCAAGAGAGAATAATCTTTACTGGGCCCGTGCGTTATCATCGTTACCGTTGTTTATCGTCATAGAATGCATGCTCCGAGCTGGCCCGTATTGGCTGTCTCTCTCTAAAAGGTAAACAGAAAGGCCATACTTCATCCGCCCGAGTGTCTACTCCTGTCATATATTATACTTCGTGGTATTGATCGAGTTGTTGATTGTAAGAAGTTGATGACTGTTACTTTGCAGACTCATGAGGAACCTGGGAGATCTAACAAAGGAAATACTAGGGAGGGATATTTATTTTTACAGGAAAAAAGTAAGTCCATACAACTTACAATATTCAAATTTCGATAAAAATAAATGTACAATTTAATGTTATGATTTGTAGAAGCGTTCGGAACAACATGGCAAAAACAGTATTGTACATACGACAAAAGTAAAAAAGAATTCACAATGTTACCTTACAACCAGTTAACATCAAAAGTAGTACCAAACGCAGACAAAATGGTGTTGAATTCCTGTGTCAGACGAATGTCAGAATCGATAGAAAAACGATTTTGCTTCGATATACAAGTAGAGGGACGTCCAGGAATAATCTACACATTTCAAGCGCTTTCCGAAGACGACAGAAAAGCCTGGATGGATATTATGGACGGCAGAGAACCAGTAAGACATTTCACAACAAAACACAACATCCATTTTACTAATTATTATATTTATAGACATATATAAACTCAGGAAAAGTCCCGAAAACCGAAGAACGCGTCTTGGACGACGTGGGCATCAGCTTCGTGAACAAATGTATTGAAGTTCTCGAGAACAGAAGTTTGGAAGAACAAGGGCTGTACCGAGTTGTTGGCGTCGCTTCAAAAGTAAACAAACTGCTCACAATGGGCCTGGACAGAAGAAAACCTGACCGCCTAGCTGGGTTAGAAGATCCACTAGAATGGGAGACGAAAACCATCACAAGTGCACTGAAAAACTATCTTAGGAATCTGCCCGAACCCCTGATGACTTACAGATATCACAACGGATTCATCGCTGCAGCTAGTAAGATATTGTTTTTTATACCAGTATTAAAATAAAATATAAATCATAACAGATAACTGTTATATTATATTTACCTCACAGAAATATTTAAAACAGTAGTAGATTTAATTTAATTTATTTGTTTCAGAACAAGAAACTCGACAGATAAGAATAAACGATGTACACACATTAATACATCGGCTGCCGAAACAAAATTTCGAAATACTGGACATTCTAGTTAAACATTTAACAAAGTAAGTACCAAATATTCTTTTATATATTGAGAGAAACTCATAATTACTAATAAATTATGTATTTGAGTTAAGTTCTGTAAATTAATTTAAAATACGACGTTAAGCTCTGTTTACACAAAGATTTCATGCGGATTCTTTTATGCTTCTAATGCCTGGAAAAATAAATTCTCTATTTTGAAGCTATCAATGAATTAGAAATTCTTCTTTTCCAAGACTCATTGAAGATTGACAAGCAATTCTCATCAAGATTATTTAATCAAAACTCAGAAGCATGAAAGAAGCCTCAAAGAATCCATGTGAACCGGGCATTAAGTTACCAATGAAAATAAAAATAAGAATCTAACCAATATATTCTTAAATAAAAATAAACATAAGTTACAAACACAGGTATATGCAAATGTCGTATATTTTACACAAGCATAAACATAAGTTTCAGTCAATCAGAGAGATTGAATTGTTACATCTGTCTCTTTGTGAAATTATCAGAACGTCAAAAAATGTATATAAATGTGGAATTAATTTTAAAAAGTAGTTTTAAGGAGAAGGATTGCTTGCATAATTGCGTACAATACGCATTTTATTTTTGAATCTGTGAATGAACCTTAACACGTTTCCGAAACAATGATACTAAATAAAATACATTACATACATATATTTCACGCCTATAACCCATCTTTAGGTGTGGCAGACTCACATTGTGAGTTTTCGGTATAGATATACATTTACCAGCCGTCAACTGACGGATACTCATGGTTATTAGTTGAGAATACACCACAGGGGAGATTTTTATGCATGCATACCTGGCTGAATTCGAACCTGAGTCGTCAGAACCATATTTGTTTGCCTTAGCACACTCAGATATCCGCTAAAGAAATAATAAATAATAGAACTAATTGATTCTTCTTCTTAGGGTGGCAGGCAAATGCGACAAGAACCTAATGACAGTGGGCAACCTCGGCGTGTGCTTCGGGCCGACGCTCCTACGGCCTGAAGAGGAGACCGTGGCGTCCATCATGGACCTGAAGTTCTACAACGTGGTGGTGGAGATCCTCATCGAGAACTACGAGACCATCTTCAAGTCTTTGCCGGAGGCGACCGAGGCAAGTGGGCTGCCAGTGCCACATCCCACGCCGCCGCTCGCGAGCATCAGACACACCAGCCTCAGTCATCCGCAGCCCAATGCACGATACGCAAATCACTATCACATGCCACTGCCTGTGCACTATGTAAGATGCTTTCTCATTGCTATTTCAAACTGGTGGTGGTTGCTATGTTATTTTAAAAGGGATCGTCTACTCTTTCAAGGTTTATAGATAGAATCATTTATACGCAAGAGTTTTTGACAATTCTTTTGCCTGTTTACACGATCCAAGTCGGAAATTCAGTCTAAATTCGGTCTAAATTCAGTCTAGATTCGGTCTAAATTCAGTCTAGATTAAAATATATATTTTTATACATTTTAGAAACCCTTTGTAAAAGCTGTACCCGTTGATATTTTTTATTGAAACTATGGATTCCTACATAATTTGACCCGAGGAGAGAGGGATTTCTAAAATGTATAAAAATATATATTTTAATCTAGACTGAATTTAGACCGAATCTAGACTGAATTTAGACTGAATTTCCGACTCGCTCAAAATTTAGTTATAAAATAATATAAAATAACTTTTTCTCTCCTCGGGTCAAATTATGTAGGAATCCATAGTTTCAATAAAAAATATCAACGGGTACAGCTTTTACAAAGGGATTTCTAAAATGTATAAAAATATATATTTTAATCTAGACTGAATTTAGACCGAATTTAGACTGTATTTCCGACTCGCTCAAAATTTATGCCGATTTAGACCGAATTTAGACTGAATTTCCGACTCACTCAAAATTTAGTTATAAAATAATATCATTATATTATCAGAATATTTTAAATTACATGGCAATTGCAGAAATAGAAAAAAATAATTGGTTAATTAAAGATAAATAATTTTAAAACTACATTTTACTGTTTATAAATTTTTAAACATGTGTCCGTGAACATTTCATAACAAATTATATTAACAACCTGAGTACAATAGTGCATAAATCGCATTCATAAAAAAAATGATTCCCTTGAACTACCACAAAACATCATTCATTGCACAATTTCCCCGTGAGAACGAGTACACCTCCTCAACAACAACTCAATGGTTTCAGTACTGCGACGGACCTAACACAGTGAACATGTCTTCAAGTCTGCACAACGTGACAATAGACCGCGAGAGGGACCGCGAGACGAATGGGGGGTCACTGTACAGCATCATGACTCGAAGTGAGCACACTCACACGCCCCACGGAAGCCACGCACAGCTGCAGACCCACAGAGACCGAGCCACTCTGATCCAGCACCACAGGATGAGCAACTCGGTGCCGATGACGACGCATTCCGAGGGAAACCTGCATACGATACATACGTATAAGCATAAGTTACCTAATATTGCTGACAGACGTAAGTATGATACGATTAGCAGGTTGTAGAATCAAAATTTCGTTAATTCTGGATATATTGTTCAAAATGAAAATCTGAAATTTAGGAGTAATTACCGTATAATAATAACAGTTTTATAGATCTGTAGCAACTACAGATTTTCACAGAATCCTACTATTAATCGAAAAATTCTCACTATACATTGTTGCGACAACAGAAAATAATTTTTGCATTTTAATATTCAAGATTCTTACTTTATCAATGTATACAATTAAATTTTGTTTGGTATAATCGATTACTTCCGTTGTTATGAAGAGTGAAAAAACTTCTTAAATTTTAAAATTATGCTGTCAGTTTATTATTTAGATAATGATTTCTTATATATTTTATAGATAGAGCATTGATCTACAGATGTTCCTTTTTAAAATTAAATTTCTGTAGATGATAGATTTTTTTGGTAACCGGTTTTCAAAAAGGCGGTACAATGATCTCTTTTGATTCAATGATTTATTAAAATTAGCTTAAAATTAACTATAGAAAATACCTAATTTTTCTTAAAAATTTAATAGCATTTTGATACAAAATGTTACATTTTAGTTCCGATTCGCATTCATCGTTTTTACCCCGGTTATGGGTTTACAAAATAGTTTAAGATTGGTTTCGGGTTCACTAAAATATCTGCGGTTTATTCCGATTTTCGTTCCTGTTCAACTATTTATTGATTTTTTGAGTACATAATCATTTTTGAAATGAAATTGTACATTCTTCACAAACTCGCAATGTTAGCACATTTCAAGTTGGGCTCTGAAAGGTAGGTAGGTAAACTTTGTAACGTTGATTCTCTTTGTAGCATTTTTGCGAAACGACATATCGAATAGTACAAGCAGCTCAAATGAATCCGTATCATCCGTGACTGATCTAGGATTGAATCACAATCATTCTGTTAATCATTATTCGTCGTACTCGCCCGAAAAAACAAAAAGAGCCAACCCTATCCATTATGCCACGGGGTACAGGTCACACCAAGGAAATGTGTAAGTTTATATTTGATTATTATTTGGCTTTGGGTAAATGGTTATTCACAGCAATGAAAATAAAAATCAAATCACACATACAAACAAGAATCTAGCAAATATAAACATAAGTATCTGTCAATTAGAGAGCTTGGGATTTTTTTTTAAATTTGTGTCTGAAATTATCATAATATCAAATTTATATAAATGTACACGCGTTTTTTTTTCGACACAAGTCATAAGACTTATTTATATTTCTTATTTTCAAAGCTGTGAATGAACTTAAATGTTATAATATTTGGTTGAAGTAATTCTGCATGAATGGTGGAGGTTTGTTCTTCTTTATAAATTGGTTTAAGTACTAACACATATCACAAAACCTTGATAACATAATTAAATATATAGATGAAGTCTCTCGGTCTTGAAATAAATCGCACTCGGGTGCTTCAAATTGGCCACTTAATGTTCTTTAACTTAGTCCTGGTTATTTGAGGATTCTTTCATGTTTCTGAATTCTGGAATAAAAGTAATTCACTATTTTGAAGTTTGAACCAATCAATGAATTAGAAATTCTTCTTTTCCAAGACTCATTGAATATTCAATTTAGTGGCGCCATAACATAAGTGCTGTTGTTCAACTTAACAGAAGACATAATAAGATACTGGTTACATCCATTATAAATCAGCCTTTTAAGAGAAACACAACACATAGGTAGTTCGTTTAAATAAATGTTGCTTAGTCAATAACTAATTGATTGTTTGATAATAAATAAAAACGTTAGACGCACTAAGTACACTTAAATTTTAAATACAGATGATTCACAACTTTGTGCATATTTAATAGTAACTTACTCACTTACTGATCATGGAACAAAATGAATTTATAAAAATTCTTAAATTTAATAACAGTTTTCGCAAGAAGCACTGAATTGTTGATTGTATAATTGTATATCTGATTAACTATGAATGGAATAAAATTAAATTTGAAACTGTGACCCAAAACTGTTTGATTAAAATACCTACGAGCTAATATATGCACGAAATTGTGAATGACACTGTGTCGTGTTTTTGAAGGAAATTATTGTTGAAATAGGAGTGTATTTGTGGGCATGTGTAACTAACTGTCTACTAAGTGTGACCTATTTTGTAGGCGATCTTTTTCTCCTACTACTGCTAGCGGGCGTTCAAGTCCTTCGGTTTCTGGTGTAAGGTGAGACGAGCTTTCTATGCTAACTGTGGCTTCTTCTTGCATGATTATAGCATAATAGCATGATCCACTTATGTTATTAATTGTAAAACTATTGTTATATAATGATTTGTTTATATAAATGTTATTTTTCAGGAGAGTACGGACCCTGTACGCCTGTTTAGGTGAAAACGATGGGGAACTTTCATTTGAACCCAATCAGATCATTACAAACGGTTAGTAAATAATAATAATTTTATTTGACAAATATCACAACTATTTTACAAATCATACACAGATTTATTTAAGCACAAAAGACAGATATAGTCATTTAAATAAATGCATATAACACACATAATCAGTATTGTGAGAGATCATTTTAAAAAGGATCTAGATCAAAATCTTCACTGGATCTTTTAAATGTAACGACAAGCGATTAAATCTACTTAGGTGTTCTTACTTAATTTTTAATTTACAAAAAGTTTAACTTGCATAGCGTATAAAAATCTAAAAATCTAGATTCTTAAAGATAAGGATCTAAATCAGAACACACAAATTGATCTAGATCCGTCACAACACTGCTAGTAATATATGAATTGTAATACTGACACTTGAAACATGTTATACAAACATGAACAGTCAAAGATGATTCATAAACAGGATTGAAAATACAATTAACATGGCGTGTTGTTATATTTATATTTGTCGAGGCTGTAGCTGCACGGATTTAGAGTTTCGTGGTTCAAGTCTCTCGGCCATCAGTGTGTGATTGTAAAAACATCTTAAATTAAATCAAGATGACCACTTGATCGTGTTAAATGTAGTCCTGGTTGCAAAAGAATCTGCTGCCACTTTGAATTTCAAAGATTCTGACTACCAAGACAATAACATCTTTTTAAAATTACTAATATAAAACCTTAAGTCCTATCCTCCAACTCCAGTCACTTGAAGATGATCAAAAGATCGAGACACGTCGTGATCAACCTAGTGCCGAGTCTTGTATCCCAGTTAGTATTGTGTTTGGTTTTTTGCATACATTTCATCGATCTTTGTATCAAACCTCACACCATCTGGATACATTACTCATTGACGAGTTCATAAACGGAACGATTTTGATTTATATTATTGTGACAATAAACTTCTGAAATTCAGATATCATTAATTTCAAAATAAAAATGAATTGTATTGCAGTGCGCACATCACAAGAACCAGGCTGGCTGGAAGGCACATTGAACGGTAAAACCGGCCTGGTCCCAGAGAACTACGTGGAGATCCTGCCTTGACGCCTGGAGTCTTCCAGTTCTCTGGGGAAGCTGTTCTCGTCTTCACTGCGCCAGAGTCTGCGCCTCGGAAGAGCCTTCCACTTCAGCCGCTCGGCAGACGGTGCGAGCGCAAGCAAAACATAACACTGTACATTGTAAATACTAGAATACTCACATCAATATCAATACATATATATGTTGTCAAACACTGTGATAGTACAACAGACTGGCACCGATAGAAATCAACAAGATATGAGAACGGAAAAGTTACCAAACTAGCATTCAACATCAGAAAATACACATTCGCAGGAAAATGTTAATCTACAAGTAGGTTGGAAATTCTCAACTATTTACAGTACAGAGTTTTGAGTATAACTTTTCTAGATTTGCATCTTCTGGTGTTGCATTTTTCTGTATATGAGTAATGTAGAGTTGTATTTTCTGGTGTTGAACCCATTCCCGGTATAAATGTTTTATCTGTTAGAAATTTTATGAAATTATTTGTTAATTTATTTTTATAACTTGGCTAGAAAGGTAACTTTTCTAGTCCTCGTGTCCAGTTTTAAGCCATAATGTATATTTGTTTAGTTGTAAATATTATACAAAGTATATTTAAATCAAAGTTAATATATGTTGTTAATTTAGTGGTACCTTGAAGGGACCATTTCAAGTGATTGCCATTTGAAATCATTTCTGCACATACCATATCATTGCGTATTTTTCTAACAGTTGCACAAGTCATAATGAGCAAGGCCCAGCCTTATACCTTAAACACCAATTTAAAATAGGACATGTTTACACCATAGAATTACAAAATTAATATTGTAGATTTACCGGCATTCGTGTATTTTAGAAATCATTTCTAGAATAATGTTGTCACAGTATCAATTATTTATCCGTTGTTGTATTCATATTGTTAATATTATCCTCGTATTATGTGCAAACCTATTTTTTCATAAAATTGTTAATGTGTCATTTATTTAAATGTATCTATTATATTATGTACAACTCTGTTGTATGTTTTCAAAATGAAAATTTTGTTATTAACAAATAATTATACTCCTTTTTAAATACATTCAACTGACAATTTTAGCTATACTGCATCATTTTATCAGCGAATTAAATATTCTGACGAAATAAAAACATTTTCAACTGCTCCAGAGCAACAAGAAGTATCTTCTAGAGTTCGACAACCATCATAAGTTACTGAATTCATTCAAATATATCTCCTTAATTCTAGTACACATCTTCTTAAATAAAAATAGAGTAACCGCACACACGGTTGTATATGTATAAATAAGAAGAATCCGATTACGTAGAACAATAACCACTCGTATTAGTGTTCATCGATTTAGATATAGACCAGTGTTACAAATAAGTGTTTTGCTGCCAGAATTTCAAGTGTGCTTTGTCCTGGAGGTGATATTCTTTGTGTTTGGGACCACTTATGGTAAAAATAATGGTACGCTGTATTTTGTTTGGTGAATGTTTCAGGACCTCTGCCCCTCATGGATTTGGAGCCCTGGCGGACCTTTATTTATCAACATTGGGTTCGTACATGATTTATTGTTGCATTTTTACCTCTCGCCTCATATTCTATAAGAGAGGTATTGTAATGGGTCAAAATTTTCGAGTATGAGTTTTTGGTGGATAAGCACGTTTCAGGGTCTCTAGAATACGAATTTACTATTTTCACGATGATGTCTGTGTGTGTGTGCGTTTGTATGAACCGACGATTTTTCGTCCACGATAACTTAAAAAGTATCAAACCGTTTATAACCAAATTTCATATTTAAGGTTTTAATAAGTATCTTAACACCGGATAAGATTTTGGTAGAAATCCGCAAACCGGAAGTAGTACTTTTAGAAGTTTGGAAAAGTTTTCCTTAAATATATTGGTACATTATTTATTTATGACAATTTTTGCAATTAAAAATAAAAGAAATTGTGATTATCTATGTGTACAGTTAATTATAAATACAAATTGCTGAATCTGGAAGTATTTAACAATAAAATAAAGTACAATAAATATTCTATTTTTTTGAAATTCCAGTATCTTGTTGTCCATGATATGAAATTTGTTTCTACATAAAATTTGAATTATTATGACAGTGACAGTACAGTTGACATCTTTTGCTTGCATATTGGTTTACATTATCGTTTACATATTACATGAACATGAAACTATTAAAATGTAAGTAAAACTATTTATTAGATTAGTACAACAAGCAGAATTAGGCGAGAGGTCGTGTGGTGGCCACAGCAGATTTTTTAGTTCGTCATTTAATTTGTAACTCCTGAACGGATTAAGATATCAACTTGTGGTTTGCACTATTTTATTTCGCATGATTTGTATTTTCAGACACTCTATTTTATCCACGAATTGTAGATTTTAGTAGAGGCTAGTTGTGTAACTTGTTTGTTTCATGATTTAATTAATCTTTTCAATTTCATTTGCAAATTTGTATTTTTCTTTGTAATCAATAACTTTAATTGAATTTTAGAAATGATTTTGTAAAATTTGAAGAGTTCAGAAGTCTTTGATTGGTTCCGTGGTTTTAAATTAGTTCAGTGATAAAGCAAACGCGTACAGGTGGGGGTGGATTTGAACTGATTAAAAGACTTGAATTATTGTATTTTTTATGTAGTTTTGTAGTACATTATGTACAAACTTAATCAAGTTTAAGAAAATGCAAAAATTGCGGTAATAATTAATATATGAAAAGTATATAAAATTTCTTTGACTTGTAGAATCTTATGGTTGAATATTTGTTGTTGATAATTTTAAAATACATATGTTAGGTGATGTATCAAAAATTGAATTTTAAATCATTTATTTATTTGGCATCTTTTCTGATTCATTTGTTGCAGAGATTCGAACAATCCAGGTTCAATCCTACATTATCAGTATTCTGGGGAACCCAGCAGGGCCAGAAATAGAAAATCTTTGCCGGAGAACATTGCTGATATAATAATAATAATGTATTCTTTGTTGAATGTTGATCATTTATTAATTTGGAATGTGTTCTGCTTTATCTGTTACAGAGATTCGAGCAATCCAGTAATTTCAACAACTTATACAGCGGCGACAACATTTTCAAGATTGGACCACCATTTTAGTTACAATTCAAAGTGTTGTACTACAAAAACTAAGGTAAAATTTTATTTATTAATATTTGTATTAAATATTTGCAACTGCACGGTTTCTAACATTAAATTTTTAAATGCTAACATTATTTTAATTGCCTTATTTAAATTGTTCGAATTGCTATAAAAATGTATATAAAAATTGTAGTTTTTAATTTGACAATAATTGGTTTGTGTGTGCAGTTACCAGCCATATTATTTGCTATTGCTGACGTATTATATTTATAATTGAAGTGGGATACCCAAGTGAAGTTGAATAAGGATAGAAGATTGAAAAGATGTAGTCTTGACTTCACGTTTTATTTTATAAATGACTTTACTAGCGAGCTACTAGACTTAGAATTTACTGAAACAGTTATTATAATGCACTAAGAACCAAATCTTCCAAGTTTGTTTTTGTGGTTAGGTCACATTTGACAAGTCAAATATTATGAATTATTTAAATAACATAATTAAAGCTGAAAATTAGTAAACATATGTAAAAAATTACGCTGACTCGATTGCTCTAATCGGTTTTGATCAAAAACCAACAGTTTAGCCATAAATAATTAATTTATAATGGAACACCAGCGCCAATCCGCAAATTTTTTAGCCCCGTGATTCTGGTGAACTACTTAGTCGGTAAAACGCTTAACTGTTTTCAAATCAGTAAAACAGGTAACTATTATTTAGACGGAAGAGTAGTTCACCAGACTTACACCGTGCTCAGTTTTGCGGATTGGCGCTAGTGTCGTATTGGAAATTAATTATTTACGGCTAAACTGTTTATATTTCGGCAAAAAGAACTACAGCAATCGATTCAGCGTAATTTTTTACATACGTTTACCAATTTTCACCTTTAAATATGTTATTTAAATAATTCATAATATTTGACTTGTCAAAGGAGACATAACCATAAAAACAAACTTGGAAGATTTTGTTCTTAGTGTATTATAATAACTGTTTCAGTAAATTCTAAGTCTAGTAGCTCGCTAGTAAGTTCCTTTTGTGCATATTATAATGTTTTAAGTGTCCATACAGTTAGAATTATTGTTGTTTACGTTAGAAGTTCAATGTACAATAACATTGTGGTTTGTTTTAGACCACAAAATGATTTCGAGGCATTGTCTGCAGTTGTTCAAGCATTTAGAGTCTTTAAAGACCTTGTGGTGAACTTCTAAGGCTGAATTAAGAATCCATAGCCTCAGAAATATTAATATGTAAGTACATTTTATTTATTTAGTGTTGAACCATTTCTTTGTGTGCGATTAAAATTAAGAACGAATTCATTTGTATCTTCAGATGATAATAGAGGATTTAAAATAGTATTACCTCTTGTTTTTAGAAAAATTCTAAGTTTAGTAGATCGCTAGTAAGTTCTTTTGTGCATATTATAATGTGTTAGTGTCAAAACAGTTAGAGTTATTGTTGTTTACGTTAGAACTTCCATGTACAATAACATTGTGGTTTGTTTTAGGCTACAAAATGATTTCGAGGCATTGTCTGTAGTTCGTCAAGCATTTAGAGTCTTTGACGACCTTCTGGTGAACTTCTGAGGCTGAATTAAGAATCCATAGCATCAGAAATATTAATATGTAAGTACATTTTATTTATTTAGTGTTCAACCATTTATTTGTGTTCTGTAGAGTTACTGGTGATTAAAATAAGTTAAGAACGAATTCATTTGTATCTTCAGATGATAATAGAGGATTTAAAATAGTATTACCTCTTGTTTTTAGTAAATCCTAAGTCTAGTAGATCGCTAGTAAGTTCTTTTGTGCATATTATAATGTGTTAGTGTCAAAACAGTTAAAATTATTGTTGTTTACGTTAGAAGTTCCATGTACAATAACATTTTGGTTTGTTTTAGGCTACAAAATGATTTCGAGGCATTGTCTGCGGTTCTTCAAGCATTTAGAGTCTTTGAAGACCTTCTGGTGAACTTCTGAGCTCCATGTAAAGTTTAAACAACAATCTACAAGTTCAGAAACAGTAATATGTAAGTAAATTTGATTTATTTAGTGTTGAACAATTTCTTTGTGTACTGTACAGTGACAAGCGATTGAAATAAGACAGAAAGAACTAACTGATTTGTGTTTTAGAATATTAGAGTGTTTAAAAGACTAACTCCTGTTTGTGTGTTTCTAGGCAAGAAATACTTCTTCAAAGGCCAAGACTCAACGATCTTCACAGCCGCGTAGAGAACGAGCACCGAACTCTCTTTGGATGGGTCACCCGCCAGCCCTCACATCCGTGGACAACACTGACACGTCATGAAGGATTTTTAATTTAACGATTAGAGATACCGCAATGATCGTTGAAAATATGGAAACTACAGCGAATTCGGCGTTAGGAAATATCTAGTTTGTAAGGATTATATTAAGGCCGTTATACTTAAAATAAAATATACCATGTTATTATTATGGAAATTTTTAATTTAAGCATAACTCTGAAAGGGTTAAAGATAGCGCAATGATCGTTGAAAATATGGAAATTAGAGCGAATTTGACGTTAGGAAATGTCAGCTTTATAAGGATTAAGGTTATATTAAGGCCGATATACTTAAAATAAAATATCCCATGTTATCTTTATTTTTAATTTAAGCATAACTCTGAAAGGGTTAAAGATAGCGCAATGATCGTTGAAAATATGGAAATTAGAGCGAATTTGACGTTAGGAAATGTCAGCTTTATAAGGATTAAGGTTATATTAAGGCCGATATACTTAAAATAAAATATCCCATGTTATCTTTATTTTTAATTTAAGCATAACTCTGAAAGGGTTGAAGATAGCGCAATGATCGTTGAAAATATGGAAATTAGAGCGAATTTGACGTTAGGAAATGTCAGCTTTATAAGGATTAAGGTTATATTAAGGCCGATATACTTAAAATAAAATATCCCATGTTATCTTTATTTTTAATTTAAGCATAACTCTGAAAGGGTTAAAGATAGCGCAATGATCGTTGAAAATATGGAAATTAGAGCAAATTTGACGTTAGGAAATGTCAGCTTTATAAGGATTAAGGTTATATTAAGGCCGATATACTGAAAATAAAATATCCCATGTTATCTTTATTTTTAATTTAAGCATAACTCTGACAGGGTTAAAGATAGCGCAATGATCGTTGAAAATATGGAAATTAGAGCGAATTTGACGTTAGGAAATGTCAGCTTTATAAGGATTAAGGTTATATTAAGGCCGATATACTTAAAATAAAATATCCCATGTTATCTTTATTTTTAATTTAAGCATAACTCTGAAAGGGTTAAAGATAGCGCAATGATCGTTGAAAATATGGAAATTAGAGCGAATTTGAAGTAAGAAAATGTTAAGTTTATAAGAATTAAGATTATATTAAGGCCGTTATATTTAAAATAAAATATCCCATGTTATTCTTATAGGAGATTTTTAATTTAAGAATAACTCGGAAACGGTTAGAGATAGCGCTATGAGCGTGACATTTTTGGATTCTTCGTACATTTTTGTGTTAGGAACCACATTTTTAAAATTTTAGAGCCACTGGTCTAGCCGTAATTTAATTATTTTCATAATGAAAGCACTGTTTAAATTTAATTTTTGACATCTAGGGCCTCTATTTCCTAACGGTTAGAGATAGCGCTCTGAGCGTGACATTTTTGGATTCCTCGTACTTTTTTGTACTAGGAGACATATTTTCAAAGTTCTGGTGTCACTGGTTTGGCCGTAATTTAAATTTTTTTATATGGGAGATTTTTAATTTAAGAATTATGAAACTGAGGGGTAGTTACACCCAAATATACCTATGTTAATATTGTATTGTATTATAACTTATCTTATGTGTTATTATTTTATTAGAATATGTAAGTATGATTAGAATTATGAAGCTGTGGGGTAGTTATACCCAAACATACCTATGTTGATATTGTATATTATTTATCTTAAGTGGTTTTATTTTATTCACAATATGTGAGTCAGTCACACCAAAGGATTAGAATTATGAAACTGTGGGGTAGTTACACCCAAAGATATGTATTAAAATATGTACACTTTTTAAATAAATAAATAATGTTGTTAAAATAATAAATTTGCTTTAAATAATAATAATATACCAACCTATTCTCCCACCTACACCCCGTTACAAAAATATGATTTCTTTGGCTGATTAAAATTTTCAACTAAAAATCTCAATATTTGTATCAGGAGAATATAACTTGTTTGAGATCAAAACACCAATTAAAATTTGTTGCCAAACTGCGAAAAATTCGACGAAAAACAGAAAAATTTTCATCAATTTTTTAATTAATTTTTTGGTCTCCAACAAGTTATGTTATCCTGATACCAAATCGACGATTTCAGATGAATTTTTCTCTGTTTTCAGTGACAAATTTTGCTGACTTTAAACAATTATTATCTCGTAAACTAAAGGACTAAGGGCAAAAAGTTAAATACAAAGGGCGCGTAACTTTTCATTCTCTATCTGCCTGTCTATGTTTTGGCCGATTTTTAATTATTTTTTTGATCTCCCACCATTCATGTTATCCTGATACAAACTTCGTGATTTTTGTTCGACTCAAATTTGAAGTCGAGTGAGGGTGGAAATTAAAAAACGCGATTACGTAAAAACTAAGGGTTGGGGAGTGATTTACGGGTCATATTCGTACTCTACGCGTTGAAATACACCAGTATGCATATTGCCACCCCTAAAAGTTAATTAGCACCAGAGATATTCAACCCTTATTTGTATCTCCAGTGCTAAGGGTCGTATCGAAAAAATGTACTTTGCAGTCGATAGAGAATGAAAAACTGAGCATCTTTTACATTTAACTTTTTGCTCTACGACCCTTAGTTTAAGGGTTAATGACTATTTTTAGACGACTTTTTCACCACTTTGATTGTTCATAACCCTTAAACTAAGGGTCGTAGAGGAAAAAGTTAAATGTAAAAGATGCTCAGTTTTTTATCCCCTATCGAATGCAATGTAGATTTTTTCGATACGACCCTTAGAACAGGAGATACAAATAAGGGTTGAATATCTCTGGTGCTAATTAACTTTTAGGGGTGGCAATATGCATACTGGTGTATTTCAACGCGTAGAGTACGAATATGACCTCTAAATCACTCCCCAACCCTTAGTTTTTACGTAATCACGTTTTTAAATTTTCACCCTCACTCGACTTGAATTTTGAATCGAACAAAAATCACCAAGTTTGTATCAGGATAACATGAATGGTGGGAGATCGAAAAAATAATTAAAAATCGCCCAAAAAGGCCTTATCTATAGACAGGCAGATAGAGAATGAAAAGTTACGCAACCTTTGTATTTAACTTTTGGCCCTTAGCCCTTTAGTTTACGAGATAATAATTATTTAATGTCTGCAAAATTTCAACAAAATCAACTAAAAATACGTTGATTTCGTGGTTTGTTTATATCGTATACCCCTAATTAGGACCCGCTGATTCTAAATCTACCCTCAGAATTACATAATTACTTACCGTTTTGATATACTTATATATATAAAAAATGGAACTACGCTAGGAAAATATTAAAACGCATATAACTTGAAAAATAAGGGTTGAACTACAAAAGTAAGGGCATATTTGGATTCAGTAGGTCCAAATTGAGGGGGTAGACTACCCTTCTTTATCCTGCTACCCTTAGAATTCGAGTTATAAGCATTTTAAAATTTTCCTAGCGTAGTTGTAATTTTGCTAACATAATCGTCAAAAAAATTGACACTACGCTAGGAAAATTTTAAAAGTCTTATAACTCGAAATCGAAGGGTTGTACAACAAAATCGGGGTCATATTTGGATACAGCTGGTCCAAATTGAGGGGGTAAACTACCCCTCTTTATCATACTACCCTTAGTTTACGAGAAATAAACACTTAAAAATTTTCCTAGCAAATAATTAGAAATATTATTGTGATGGCAAATTTTTAATTAACAGCTTCATTTTCTAGGCCACTGCTCAAAAATATTCTGTGACGTCACACCAAGAGATGGCAGCACTAATCTCGTTTTGAGTGATTTCACCCCTAAAAAATTAAATTAAACGCTATATAACGGGACGTAGGACAACGATAAGTGGTTTAATAAATATAATACAGCAAATTTTCTATTCTGACTAAATTATTTATTTATTTTAAAAAATTTACATTTCATTTAAATAATTCATGCAACAATACTCCATATTTACTCATTTAGAAAGGAAACATGGGGAAAATAAATAAAAACTGTTAATTTTTCTTTTTTTTTATATATAACACAAATACATAAGAGAAATATATACTTTCATACATAATACATGCAATAATATCACGCCATTTACCAAGTTTGGGTGGCACGAACCTTGTCACACATTTAAACTCAACAAGCAGTCAAACATTCCCATCCTGACACACTTCTTTCGCGTCATCCACATTTATCCTTTTCATTCAAGCTCTTTTATTCTTTCCACTCAAATCATTTACATTTCTAATACATGATCAGTCATTCCCATCAACATATTCACCGGACGTCCAAACAAAAGCTCATCTCAACCGCACACATTCTCTTTAAAACACACATAAATGTGTCATTTCCCAAGTTGGGTAGGCACACTTCATTTGCTTCGTTCACTGGAAATCATTTGCACTCGCAATTAATCATCAATCATTTTAATCCACTAATTCGCAGAACGTTCACGCAAACGCACACTAACTATTTCACAAACTCATTCGCTCACAGAATCATTCTTTCAAACATCAACACATTTACAAATAAAATATTCAAATACAATACAAGTTTTTGTAATTTTATTACAATATAAATTAATGAAATTACTTGCCCTGAAAGAAATACAATAAATGATTAGTTACATTTTGTTACATTGCAATTGAATTTTATTGCCAAATGTAATTACAAGTCAATATTGCAATAACTGCATTTATATTGATAACTCACAGTGTGTGAAGCTGCCACACCCAAGCTGGATGATAGGCAAAATAGATACGTATGTTTTGTATACAATTGTATCAAAGATTTAGTTACATACCATGGCAATGTCTAAAAAATAAAGGAGTGGAGAAGAGAACCCACGTAAATGGCCCTGTACACAATTCATAAAAGGACCATTAAACAAGGAATAAACCGCACACATATTTTATTAGTGACATTTCCTATCTGAGCTTAATATTGACTATTAAAGTAATAGTACAGTTAAATGTGGACGGTTTATTCCTTGTCAACTTTTTACTTACTTAAACCTAAGTTTGAAATATGACAGATGAAATACTAGTGACCTAATCCATTTCCACCCAATATTTAACATTTACCGCGCGCGCTTTTTGATTCTAACTCCAAGAACAACCGATTGTTGTTCTTGTGCAAATATCGTGGGATTTCTTGCCGATCCCCGGATGAGTGCTTAGAGCTCGGCAGACAGCCAGGGAAAGACTTTCCACGGTCCATCACCACCTTCATGCTCAGGATTGCCGGGATGGATTCAGTTTTGCATTCTAGTGACTCAATTCATCCAAGCTATCGAAGGCTGACTGACCTAAACCCTTCGAGCTGCTACATCCCGACTCCCCGTGGAGTGCACCGGATCCCTCGTCGATCCTTACACGTGCAAGGACGTACGGTTCGAAGTCATCTGCGACCAAGTACTATACTGCCCGCCAAGTTAAAAGCAAGCTATATAAGATAACAAGCCCCTAACTATACTAATCCCAATTTAAATTTCAAATTCAATTCAAATCAATGCCACACCTAATTGCAAAAGAATAATTCGCGAACCGAAATGTCACTGTAAGTTATTTCACCTACCAAAATTTCCTAATTCTAAATGGTTCTGCACATAATTCATTAAAGAAAGAGATGCATGCTGTCTGGTGTTTCGAAGCTACTTCAAATTAATTTATTTGTTATTATTCAAAAGTCTACAACATTCAACTTATAAAAATTAATTCTGCTCAAATTGTCATCATTATGTTTGCAACTGAATGTTAAGTATCTGGCAACAACGAATTTATTCATCACTCCTTGTTCTTTATTTATTGTATTGTCACATTAACATCTTCAATTTTATTTGCAGTTTCAAATGCATCTCCTAATTTATTTTGTTCGTTGAAAAAGGACCATTGAACAAGGAGTAAATCACATTTATTTTCACTAGTGACATTTCCTATTTAAGTTTAATATTGACCGCAATTGATTTTAACTTGAAACCCAAGAACATGACAAACAAAACAACCAAAGGCAAAGGTATCACCCCAATTAAAATTATTTTAAAATAAATAATAATGTCACTAGTTTCATTAAAATTCCGTTGATCCCTTAATCTGTACTACTAAAGTACTAGTCAAGTAAAGACGATGTGATTTACTCCTTGCAAACTATTACCTAAGTTAAAATTAATTGTTGAGATCATATTCACATGGTCATTGGGAATTGAACCCAAGACTGTGTCCCCTGGATTCATTTAATACCAATCTCAACATTATTATCAAAGATACAAGATTCCAGTCTTTATTATTTATGTTAAGTATTATTTCGAGTTAAAGAATGATTCACGCAAAGGGAAAAGACTGGAAAAACTATCATTGATAATTCACTTATCACTAAGTCTCTGGAAGGCTGCTGGAGTTGATGTCGCCTGCAGAAAGTCCCACGATGGATGTTGAAGTTGTTCAGTGTAATCCCACGACGACTCTCGTGGTTGATGAATATTCTTCCATGTCCTTCGCAGACTGCTTGGTTTGTTCACATTCTTCTTTGCTCAAATACCTAGAAACCACAAATCATTTATTTACATATGATAAACACTATTTGCTTATCCTGAAAATATTAAATATTTATAATTAATGAATTATTTTATACAGAAAGTATCCAACAGTTGACGGCTGGTAACCGCACACACGATAAAAATATCTATATCTATACCGATAACTCACAATGTGAGGCTGCCGCACCCTAATTGGGTGAAAGGCGTGATAGATTATGTATGTAATTAATATTATTGTATTTGTTTGACTTTGTGTCCTCGATTTATTATCTGTATTTGTATTCAATTTTTTTTTCTATTTTGTTCACTATATTTAGTCAAGGTACATTTGTAATGTTGTAATATTATTCTGTAATTGGATTCTAAAACCTGTTGAATAATAATAATAAATAAATGTAATGTTTTAAGATTCAGTATTGAAATTGAAATAAAATAGTTTAAATTGGATGCATAGCTGAATGTGCTAATGACCGACTGTGATTCTGACTGTTTAGTTTTAGATCTAATTTCAATTTCCTACACAAAAATCTGCCCTGTAGTGTACTCTCCACAAACAGTTATGAGTGAGTTACCTAACTGCTGGTAACTGCACACATTGTAAAACATAATATCCATACCGATGACTCGCATATGTGAGGCTGCCGTACCCAACTTGGGTAAAAGACAAGACAAATATGTATGTATTGTAATTGTAAAAAAAGAGTAAAGAAACTTACCGAAAAAATATTCTCCCATGTCTTTTGAAGGCCGCTACAACTGCTTCTGCTTCCTTAGAAGATAACACGACACAAGTCCTCTATTCATATGAAATCATCGAATACCTAGAAAACACAAATATATTAGTAACATTTATCGCACAGTTCATGCTGTCACACCCATATTAAATAAGAACAATAAGTTAAACATCAATTTCACAAAGTAAATGCCAATAATTCTCTTATTTAAATGACTTGTAAAATAAATTATTATATACGAGTCCCGTCTCATTGAAGCTGGCTCACACGTAAAAAAAAGTCGTTTTTGTTGTACAAAAGTTTAAATAAAAATCAAAATACAAGTATAATGAACTGTATCTAATATTTATTGAAAACTGCAATACATTTTACACAATCTCAAATCAAATCAACAGTCCAAACTATGGAACCGAATAAAAAAAATAATTTGAAACATCGTGTTATGCAAGGACAATCAAAGAATTATTGTAACACAGACTGTAGAATATTTGGGATTTTTTCTCTAGAAAAATATGTTTGTTTAGGACTTGTAGATACTATGCCACAACGAATTGAAACAGTTTAAAAATTAAGGTGGAATTACACAGGAGTAAAATCGTTTATAGTTAAACAAAAATATTTGCTAGTTATATACTTTATTATCTAAGTTATATTTAAAGTTTAATTTACTTAAAATATATTAAAGTAATTTTAATTGCATGTAACTTTAAATATAAACTTAGAGAATAAAGTATACAGCTGGCAATTTTCTTTATCGTTTGCTCTAATTACTATAAATGACTTTACCCCTATGTAACTTCACCTTAATTTTTAAAACTATTTAATTCGTTGTGGCATAGTGTCTACAAGTCTTAAACATACTTTTCTGGAGAAAAATCCCAAATATTCTACAGTTTGTGTCACAATTCTTTGATTGTTCTTGGATAGGACGATTTGATTTGAGATTGTGTGAAATTTATTGCATTTTTCAATAAATATAAGATACAGTACATTATACTTGTATTTTGATTTTTATTTAAACTTTTGTACAACAAAAAAGATTTAATTTTACATATGGGGCCATGTGTTATTTGTTTCAGTTTCAAATCCACGCAGGTACACATTTCAGTTAACTGCACAAAAATCTCCCCTGAAGTGTACTCCCAACAGTCATGAGTGAGTGAGACTGGCAACCACACACACGGTTACACATATGCCTAAACCGATGACTAACATACGTGAGGCTGCCACACTTAAATTGAGTGAATGCATTGAGTCACTTTTTGATCTGTAGTATTTATACTGATGTTCACAATGATCTGTGAGACTGCCACACTCAATCTGAGTAAAAGCAGAGTTTCAAATGGAATACGCAAAATAAAAACTTACGTGGTAGCACCAGATGATGGTCCCTCTCCTAAAGACTCAAACTGTAGAACCTTCAAACATTGTACATGAAGTCCAAATTAATCTGTAACCATAACAAACATTTAGATTCATATAACCTGCACTAAATAACAAAAAATGTCCACTGTGGTGTGCTCTCCAGTAACAATTATAAATGAGTTATGGCCGATAACCGCACACACACACACACACAATATAATGTATACGGAGTGATTCATCTGTCGTCATTCTTTTATTTCATTTTTTTATAGTGGTATTGAAGTCATAGAGTAAAACTCTTCGGTTAAAATGTATTTGATATATTATCTATCTACGGACCATATTCATTTGATTTTGATAGCAAAGTAGATATTCCCTTAAAAAAAGTAATGTAGTGAAGTTTATAACTTTATAAATGAAGAAGTTATTAACGTTTTTTCGTTCAATGATAAGTAATTGAGTATGTATCATGTTACTATTATCAAAGTAATCGATGGATTATTTTATAAGACATTCGTCAAATACATTGAGCGAATAAACGTTAATAACTTTCCATTTATAAATTTAAACAGTTTACTACATTACTTTTTTGAGGGAAATCTTTTTTGCTATCAGAATTAATTAATATTAATAGGGTGTTTCATTAGGAAATATAAAGTTGCATATTATTGGTCTCAAATGGTACACCCTGTATACAAATGAATATGGACGACCGTTGAATCACTCTGTATATCTATACCGATGACTCACATTATGTGAGACTGCCACACCCAAGCTGAGTAAAAAGCTTTCAGTTTCACATTCCTGTAGTGTACTCAGAGTGAGTTGACAGACATTAAGAGCATTGAGTGACTTTTTGATCTGTAGTATCTATACTGATGTTCACAGTGACCTGTGAGGCTGCCACACTCAAGGTGAGTAAAAGTATCATGTTCCAAATGGAATACACAAAGTAAAAATTAGAAACTTACGTGTTGGTCTGGTGAACGAGATGTTTCCTAGACATAGTAGACTCCAACAGCAGAATTTCAAACCAAAGAATCTTCAAACTTTGTACATGAAGTGCAAATTAATCTGTAACAATAACAAACATTTAGATTCATATCAACTGCACTAAATATTAAATAACGAAAAATGTCCACTGTGGTGTGCTTTCAAATAACATAATGACTAATTTGTGCAATTCTTGACAAAACTCATCAACAGTAGAGATGAACAATTTTCAAGGCGGGATAATTTACTCAGAACCACATTTTCGCGAATTTTCTATGGCAATTACATGTCTCTTTCGTGCTACCATTGCAATAAGGGGGCACTAGTAGAGACAGCATAATATTTTAAAGGATTTTTAACCCAGTAACAAAATTTTCACGAATTTTCTATGATAAATAATATAACTACAAAATGCCTCATATGTGCTACCTCTAGAGGAAGACAGCAGCGTAATATGAGGCCCAACAGTGGAGAAGGATAATATTTGGCCTCAGAATCGGCTTCTCCAGAAAATTTTACCCCTGACTACAAATTTTCGCGGCTACGATTATAAACAGATAAATCATAAAGTATTTAAAAATAATGGCGGCTGAACAGATTGTAGCAGCCATTTTAATTATAAATGTCAAGATATCTACTCTATAATCCCAAATATAAAACAAGAGTACCCGTGACCTGGGAATAACTCATTGAGCTACGACATTGAAAGTGTGGTTCTTAATGTACAAATGTCAGAGGAAAGATGATTTAAAAATGCTTACATGATTGCTGAAGATCTGAAGATGTTGATTCCAAGTTGACTGTTGAAGTTGATGTTTCCCGAAGACTGCTGCAGATGAATGTTGAAGTTGTTGTCCAGTGAAGTCTCTCGTCTTTGATGTCATGTGCAGAATATTCTTCTACGTCCTTTGAAGACTGCTGAAGTCATTGTCAAGTTGCCAGTCCACATGTTCACATATGGATATGCTCGAATACCTAGGAACCACAAATCATTTATTTACATTTGATAATTACTAAATAAATATTATTTTATACAGGAATATCTGCATACACCTGTGGTGTACTTTTCACTAACAACTATGAGAATCTAAAATAATTATTTCATATATATTGATTCAACCTTGTAATGTTTAAACTGTAAACAGAATAATTAAATTCCAAGTTGGTTAGTAATTACATAATATTTAATAACATGGAATAAATCATGTTCAATACGAAATTTTTAGCTAAAAATGTAAATGTATATCTGAAGAATCTTACCTTTCATATTTGGGGGCAGAGCACCTCGTACTCGATTTCCAGGATGATGAAATGATAATAGGCTACAAATCTGTAACAAAAAATATTTTCGTAATTACACAACAGTTTTCCTACTTTAAAAATCTGGTAGACAACTCAACGTACTTTATAAATGTAAATAAACATTTATTCAACAGTAAAATCATGTAGATATCGGTGGATATTATTTAAAAACAACACTAAACATCACAGTTTTAACAATGAACTGCTTCAAATGGCATCTTTTCTACTATGAATATGAATAAATCGACAAACTTATTCCTATAAAACGTTAATGCTGCTCATTTTAATGAGTTTAAAACGATAATTTTAATATTGTTAATGCTACTAACATGATGTAATTGTTTATCTAATTTGGTATAAAAGAAACTAAATGAAAAGCAATGTATAAGCAGATGCTGAAGAAATGTGCTACTTTTTATCTTCAATCATCCAGCTTTATTATTGATTTAATCGCGATACAAACATAATATCGACAGTACAAATCTCATTTTACCTGATATTTCTGAGGAGAATCACTTTACACTACATATTTTTGTATTTTAATTAGAACGTAAATATTTAACGTCAGTTCGCCATTTTGTGATCTTGCAAACAGTAAAACAGCCGTTATATAAAATCGTTCCTGATTTCACCACTTGCCAGAAAGGACATTTTGTGTGAATTCAAGTCTTGCCTTCAAGATAATGTTACATTCGCGGTATTTCAAACACGGCGCTATTTTAAACTAGTGTTTTAACATGTGGTTTGACAGCTGGTAAATGTGAGGGTGCCACACCCAAGATAGGAAAAAGGCACGATAATTATGTATGTAATACTATTTGTGCATAAAATGGCCACTAACGCTAATTTAAACAAAATTTAAAGATACTTACAGTTAAGTCATCGTCTCGTCTCAGGAACTAGAATATCGGGGTTGCCCACCAGTCAGAAAAGGAGACTCTACGACTGGAAACAGCAGCCAGCAAGATGAACCGTCAATCAGAAGCGAACAAGTCTGAAAATGCAAGAAAAATTACATTCATAATAAGATTCAAACTTGCAAACTTAAAACTTTAAACTATGAGCATCGTATGAGAAGTTGTTTTGAAACGCAGCTTGCATATTTTTATAGCGGATTCACGTATTTTGATGTTATTTTTTAAATATTTCCTCAGGAATTCCGCACAACTTCACAAATACAATACATGCAAATGTCATAATAAAACGCTTACCATCAATGTTAAAATGCACTAGGTTAATTAACAGCTGCAGATGATGATCAATGTAGTGATTACAACTCCAGAACTCTTGAAGATGCTTCAATTCTTTGCAGCCGCCAAGAATGTAGTAAGAGACAGCAGGAGGATCAGTTCGCTTTTGAAGACATCCGGTAACCCAGTTCTACGGTTTGTGAGCTCAAGCAGCATAAGAAGTTCATCAGAAGAATATCAATCTGCAGGTGGCTGAAGAACGTAAGATGTAATAGACAGCAGGAGGATCAATCAGCTTCTCGTCCGCTAACCCGGTTCTACGAACCTGGAACAATGTAACAATTAAATAACGAGTAATCAATAAATAAAACTAATTCATTACTTTCAATGTTTCAATACATGGTCCTACTGAAGAAATACATCTTCTTATTGCGTCCTTACACGGTAATATGTAGGTTTCGAGCTTGGTTTCGAGTATTTACTTCGATATTGTCTTCATTCTTAAGCATAACAATGTTTACCTGTACATATTTCACTAATTTTAATACTTTGGCCAGAAATTATTTAATATTTATTTGTAACTTTAAACTAAATAACTGCTTATTAAAATTCACTTCAACTATCTGTTGTACAAAACTAAACTGCAAACATGCAAATGGCGGAGTCGTTGCATCCAAGCGTTGCATCACATTTCATTACATTAAGAGTTCGTGACGTCACGCATTCCTCAAACTGCATCGCAAATCAATATGTACGTTTACCAGAAATTATTAAATCACGACCGAATGTTAATGTGCAATTAGCGTAAATAAATAATAAAAGAAAGACTGTTTACCTTAGCTGTAGAAATAAATATTCTCATTGTGTCATCTCATATTAAAAATCCTCATTTTCTTCAAAGAATTTGTAGGTAGTTTCGAGTATTTTCTTTGAAATTGTCCCTTTTCTACACATAACAGCGTTTACCTGTAAATAAATCACTTAATTTAATACTTGAAGCGATGACCTCTGCTGGCATGAACTGATCATGGAGTCCATTAACATCAAATTAATAAGTTTACAACAACTTGTTGATCATATTGTCGCAAACCAACATTATTTTATGTTTAGGATACTCACAATTTCTTATTTATCACTTGACATTAAGCCACTGGTTATTTAAATAAAAAGAACAAACTACGAACATGCAATGGCGTCAGTTTCGATAAACATTCCACATTCCATTAAAAATTACACAGCCTCAATATGGCGTTGAAAAAATCAATAATAATTAATAAATCGTGAAATCAAACCGTGATTTCTGCCCTCTATTGAATGAATAAAGTAAGAACTCCTTTGGCTACGTTACCAAGTTTCCATCAAGTTTTAAACGGCATAGAGTTTAGATAGTTGTGTACTGGAAATTTCAAGTTTGCAATGCCTTTCACATGATAAAAGACGGATTTCTCAACAGCCGCTTAGATTTGAAGTGTAGAATATAACCTAATACTAGAGAATGTAATTTAGGAACGCAGCTATGATTATTGACAGAGGATACGCAAATTTTGTACGAGACGAAGTTATGTGGGAGGGAAATTTAAATTATTATAAAGGTTAAACTACAAGAATACATACAAAATATCTGGTTAAAATAGCAGCTTGAAATGTTTAAAAATGTGATTACTAATATTATTACGACTGAGGAATCCAATTATATTAAATAAAAACCGATATTTTTAACAAATAAAGTGCATTCAATTAAAAATTTAGAAAAACATTATTTCTAAGACAGAAACATGTAAGGAATCTAATTGTTTTAAATACAAAAAATATGTATAGCAACAAATTATGTATTTACCAAGTACCACGATCTTTCAGGAATTGTTGAATATATTTCTATAGCTATATAACAAATTAATGCACATAATTTAAACTAAAACTAAAAGAACTGGCAGTTCTTTGCCAACCACCATGGCGAACAGTCTTTTTGTGATAACCATCTAATATCTTATAACCATGATTTAATTACAAGCTGATGATGGGTGGAGTTATCTTCCCGAAACGTCCAATTTAATAAAACAAATAAATCAAAATTGATCCTGAAGCCTTTTATTCCAAACATTTAAACAATTTACGGATCATTCAAAACATTTTTATACTAATTTAGTATTAATAATTGTCAAATTACAAGTACAAAAATGTACTAAATGAATACTTATAATTGAAAAAACTTTTGAACTGTTGAATTATAAGTAAATAATATTGAAACACTTACATTTGATTCACAATTGAATCTCTGTTTTAAGATGTCGATGTCGAGAAGTACTGGGCCCTCTTCAACGGTCATTCTGCAGGTCTCACGTCTCAGGAACTAGAAGACGGCGGAACAGGAAGTAAAGATGTCAGATGCGAGCAGGAACCATATCGGCCAAGAAACAAGAGTCTGAAAAATACAACAAAAATAAAATTAGATGCGAATTCGTATGGACAGAAATAATAACAATTTTACCTTAGTTCTCTTAGTAGAAAACTTGACTTTGTAGGGCCTCAGGTCTCAGGAGGTCGGTGGTACCACAGGTAGTGCGAGTCCAAGAACCGGAAGTGAAAACGTCACGGCCGGAACAGCGAGCAGCAAGGCGTTCTGAGCAGGAACCAAGAAGCAAGAGTCTGAAAAATGCAGGAAAAATATAATTAGATGTGTATTTGCATCAACAAAATAAAAACTATTTTACTTTAGTTATTGTGATAAAAAAACTAGACTTGTAGGGCCTCTTAGGCTTTGGTTCTTGCATGTGGAGCGCCTCTTCTGAAGTGTTGAAGTTATTCTGCAATAAATAATACAAATAAGTAATTAATTCATAAAAGTAAACATTTTATAAATTTACCTATTTCTTTCCGGTAGAAACCTTCAAATTGTGGCCCTACTGGGTCCCCCAGATTGCTGACAATTGTCCTCTGCGTAGGATTGACTCTGGATTGTTCGAATCTCTGTAACAGATAAAGCAGAACACATTCCAAATTAATAAATGACCAACATTCAACAAAAAATACATTATCATAATATCAGCAATGTTCTCCGGCAAAGATTTTCAATTTCTGGCCCTGCTGGGTCTCCTAGAATACTGACAATGTAGGATTGAACCTGGTTTGTTCGAATCTCTGCAACAAATGAATCAGAAAAGATGCCACATAAATAAATGATTTAAAATTCAATTTTTGATACATCACCTAACATATTTTAAAATTATCAACATCAAATATTCAACCATAAGATTCTACAACTCAAAGAAATTTTATATACTTTTCATATATTAATTATGACCGCAATTAAGTTTGTACATAATTTACTACAAAACTTAATTTGAATACATAAAAAATACAATAATTCAAAAGTCTTTTAATCAGTTCAAATCCACCCCCACCCTGTACGCGTTTGCTTTATCACTGAACTAATTTAAAACCACGGAACCAATCAAAGACTTCTGAACTCTTCAAATTTTACAAAATCATTTCTAAAATTCAATTAAAGTTATTGATTACAAAGAAAAATACAAATTTGCAAATGAAATTGAAAAGATCAATTAAATCATGAAACAAACAAGTTACACAACCAGCCTCTACTAAAATCTACAATTCGTGGATCAATAGAGTGTCTGAAAATACAAATCATGCGAAATAAAATAGTGCAAACCACAAGTTGATATCTTAATCCGTTCAGGAGTTACAAATTAAATGACAAACTAAAAAATGCAACAATAAACCATGTACGAACCCAATGCTGATAAATAAAGGTCCGCCAGGGCTCCAAATGCATAGACATCCTTCCAGCGGGTTTCTGAAACATTCACAAACAAAATACAGCGTGCCAACATATTACTTTACCAAACACAGAAAATATCACCTCCAGGACGTTGCAGATTTAAAATTCTTGCAGCAAAACACTTATTTCTAACACTGATCTATATCGGTATCGATGATTTAAAGTATATAAAATAGTACGACTACGACTAGTTAAACATCGGAATGTTTGTTAATAATATATTGTATTGGTTGGGGCATAGTCTCGAGCGAAGGACCGTCCCCCTCCCTCTCCCGGAGACGACTGCGACCTGCCGAAATGTAACGCGGTAATTTAATCTAAATAAATAGAACAGTGTGATTCAGACAAAAGGATATTTTATTTATTCTCTTCTTCATTCCTAAAATTGTATAAAGTTAAGCAAAACAAATAGAAATAATTTAATTCTTTAAAGTAATAAATAGTATTTTTATTGCTTACAATATTATGATTAAGATATATTATTTCATAAAATGGCTGTTCTTTACCATTTAAGAGTACTGCTATCACCCGGCTTATACCGTGTGTTGTGTCCAGCTATGATACTATAAAAAGAAATCAGGAATCATTCAACAGCTAATATTTTACAAATAAACTTACGTGTTATTCGAAGTACTAGATAAATTCACTGTTTGAGGATTAATATTGACTAACGGTTGTAATCTCTCAGTAAATCTTCGATAATTTCTTTCCAACTCCCGTTGGTAATCGCGCTGATCCAAGCCAATCAGATTTTTATTTTTACGAAGCGCATCTTGACATCTAGAATTAAAGATTGTAATAAATTCATTACAAAAATAATTTTAAGTGACATACTTTTTTGAGAAGTCTTTGAAACATAATCTCAGTTTATTTTGATGTTTACTTAGCTGTTTTCCTTCTGCAATTCCCGATAAAAATACAAGGGCCATTTCCATTGGACCTTGGTTGACTGTGGTTCCAATGCAACCTTGCAAAACCATTTGTAGTATTTTTGGATCAGGAGGTTCCTGAACGGTAGCTGCAGCTAATTCTACAGTCTTCTTTTGAATATCTTCTATTGCTACTTCGATTGGTGATAAAATTACCTACATAATTATAATCTTGCATTAAACTGATATCATTTCAAAACGATAATAATTATACATTACCTGCTTGCGATCGACAACTTGAATTCTAGTTTTAACATAAGGAAAATGTTGTGCAGTTGTAAGAATAGTTTTTCTTTTGCATTGTTCGTGTAATTCTCCATGAGCTTTTCCAGCTGGCGTAAATGGAGTGGCGAAAACAAATCGTTCTGCAAAAATAAATAATTAATAATATTTCTACGTATACAAAATGTACTCACTTATATTAAAATTTCTGTCGAAATGTGTTTGACGATATCTTAATTCGTATATCTCAAAATATGGTTCAACGTATGTGATTTGAATGTACGCCTTATCAGGGTCTAGTTGTCGAACATCAACAGTATTCGAATCTTTTATGATCATTATATTTTCTGCACCAAACCTTTCTGCATAAAAATTCTAAAAACTCATGTATAAGTTATGATTGTTTTTAGAGATTTAATAAAAGATTACGTACCTCCAGTCTGCTGAAAATTTCAGGTAGTTTAGTTAGCGTTGGTTCTTTATAAATAAACTCTTCTCTATCTAGATCCCCAAATTTTTGACCATAAAATCCAACTCTGAAATATGTTCCGAAAACTCGTTTTCCTTGTAGTTGATCAATTCTTGTATATGCGTCGTGCAGTTTTCTAAAATATTTATTATGTAGTAAAATGAAGCAATAATAAAATAAGTTAACAGTACCCATGTATGTTTGCCAGTTTTTTAAAGTCTCTATTATGCTCTGCAATTGGAATGAACACCCTGTATATATCATTCATTGGTTCATACATCGCTGCCTGTTGGAAGCTACTAGCTGCATGTTCCAGCAAACCAAGGAGCCCGGCTTCAGTAAAGTGGGAACCTAAGCAAACGCCCTCTTGTTCAGGACTTAGAACATCATCAGATACAGCACTTTCAGCTAAAACATTAGGCGTAACTGGTTCTAGAGATACAGCACCAGCTGGTAAATGAGACATTGGTTCCAGCATTGCTAAATACTCTGCAACTAAGGCTGCACTATGCACCAAACACATTCCGGCTTCTGTGTGGTTATTACGCTCCATGTGCTTTTGCGCCATATTTGCCAACCAAGTTAAACGCAAATCCGGAGAATTTTGATAACCTTTAGCTATTCGATACATAAGATCTAACAACATTTCCGGATCTTCTTGAAATTCTTTCATTTTCACTGTATCAGATAAAATCATATGTAAATTAAATACTAAATCATGTACTTGTTCTGGGAAAGTAGTATCTTGTAATTCAGTATCTCTTTCCGCATACTCTAAAATGGTTTTTAAAGATCGTTTTAAGTATTCCTCACTAAAACTTGCGTTTGTTCCGACTAGAGAACTCAAAGACATTGTGACTTGCATTTTTATGCGCGCAAAATTATTTCCAATTTCAAAAGTTTGTCTCATTAATAAATATAGTGACGCGGCTGCTTGGGATCGAACTGACGCGATGACAGATCCGCAATGTTTCAACAATAAAAGACAAAGATCCGCGCATTGTTCTGTCTCTTCGTCAAATAATGCGCTATGGAATTTGAAGACTAATGATCTTTGAGTAGCAAACATATGCGGAAGAACTGTTGTGCTTTGATTTCTTGCCAAAGCGTGAAGCAAAATTTTTAAGATCATCCCTACAACGGAATGTTGTATATCGGACGTAGATACCACTTGGACAATTTTCTCTAACATATCAAGAATGATAAACGTAGCTTCAGTAGCTAAATTGCCTTCGATGTGACAATCTGCTTCTATTTCTTCTCTAGGTCTTTCGCCTGCTTCAACGCCTGGTCTGTAAGTCATTTGCTCTTTTCTCCAACGTAATTTTTCGCCTCCAGTCGCTTGCACTATTCTTTCTTTTCTTCTCTGCATCATTTCACTTCTTGCCGACCCTTGGCCCAAAATGACGTCTTCTAATTTAGATTTGATGTCTGTTGTTTTATGAAAACTTTGTTGAGTGCAACGTTTAATTTCTTTCTTGCCCTTGTACTCAAAACAAGTAATGCAAACATCTAGAATTTGTAAAAATTGATTCAATCTCGATGTCGGTAATTCTGTTAACCATTGAGTAATAATAGTTTTATCTAGATTTTTTAGTACCCATAACACACAGACAAGTAGATTTCTTGTTACTTCAGCGTTTAATCCAAGTTTACGATTTTGTTGTTGGAAAGTGTCGTAAGTAGGGGGAGGTAACTTCCCGGCTATAGCTAATGCTACATTTTGATTAATTCCACTTGAACCGTATTCTTCGGATGAATAAAATTTGTCTCTATTTTCAACTTGCCAATGATACAATAATGGGAGCGCATCCATTGTTATAGCAAGTAATGGAATGTATAAAGCAGCAACGCGCATTTTACATTCTGGTGCTAAGTATCTTGGATCAGAATCATGACAAGCTAACACATTTTTAACAGTAGCTACTACTTTACTGTGTAAACTATTACTCCTGTATAATAAAAATATAAATTAACATCTAACACGTATTTCAAATAAGTTTCAAACTTACTGCATCTCAAGAACAGTTGTAAGATCAGCTAAAATAAGTCCAGTCAAGTAATGTTGTTGTCTATAATCTAAAGAAAGTTCAGCATAACTAGAAGCTCGTTCTTGGTTTGTTAATCCAGATAAAAATGAAGTCTGACTGGCTGAAGAAGCAATACTTGGACTTGGCGAAACTGGAGCCGAAGAAATTGTATACGGAGTTCCGAACGGTAAATTCAGAGACACATAATGCTCGTGACTACATATTATTCGAATAAAATCTAACTTTAATTCCACAAGACCTACAGCATCCGGCAAAGAACTTATTTTCGCGGACATTTGCTTGCAATAAGCGCGGACTAAATTTAAAACATATCCTCTATCCATAACGGAAAATAAATCGAAAAGGAAAAACGCCAAACTTGTATTCAACTGATGAGCTAAACGCGGATCTAACAAAAAATGTGCGATTACTTCAGATGTAACTGTATGAGCTAAGGTTGTAACATCATCGATAAACTGTTCCGGAAATCTAGATTTGCGCAGTTCGTCTAAAGACTGAGTTAACGCGAGGTGTTCAACCATGCTTTTTATCATTAAATCGAAGAGGAACCTTGAAATATAATTTTACAATAAAAAAACCGTGTACCATAAAGGAAATAACAAACTTACCAAGCATTCGACATGGCTAAATCTTTGACATGACCGCTTGAAACGACCCATTGCAAAGCCAATTCTTGATGCAAAATTCTTTGACACTGCGATTGCGAATAGTAGCTTACGTCCATCACGCCACCTATAATTAACATAAATTATTTTTATTAACTCATTTATAAACATTTATTCACTACTCAAAAGACTTACTATCTTGTTCTGCTTGATCCTGATCTAAAATAAAATAAAGATCCCAGATCAAGCATGTGGACAGAAAGATTTATAATTATTACAAAATATACAAAATAAATGCAAAATTCATTACCTGTTCTCATGCTAGCAGTTCTATCAAGTCCTCGAGCCGCAATTTGTTCAACTTCTGAATCAGCATACATGTCTGGATTACTAGAGCTTCTTTTTAAGCCCCGGCCACAACTTTGATTAGAATCTCGTTCTTCAGATAAAGGATGTGGTAAGTTGCATTGGTATTGCACATAAGTTGCGAGGATCGAAAGACGGCCATGTTGATCCGTTGCTAAATCTGGCAAACTCTAAAAATATAATTAAAAACTGCTTCTGTGCAATATTAGTTTAACTTACCGCTATGTTATTTAATAACGTACACAGTGCTTCAAAAGTTGTGTGCCCAACACTTAAAATATGCCCGGATAATCTCGGTGGTTGCGACATTACTTTTAATAAAGTATCCAAAGTAACTGGAAGATTCTTTACAAGAGCTTCCGGTTTAGCTAATCCAAGTTCGGTCATCGCGCATCTTAATTCTGACTCCATGTTTGCTTCACCTATTCGCGCTGGAATGTTGCCAGTTTCTAAATAATCGTAAACGGTTAAAAATCTTTCCAAATGTTTATCTTGAGTATGGATGGAAGAAATTGCATCTAACACTACAGTAAAAAGTCCCTTGTGGTTATCAAGCCATCTAGTTCCTGGAAGGCACACATCTGGAGGAATGTAGCTATAGTTTAGAGGAGGCGGTTCTAACATTACTGGAAGACAAAATTCTCCAGTCACCAAACAACCATCGCGGAAAAGGGGCAGCCACTGGAAATATAAATTAAATTTATTTCTAATAAAATTGATAGGAAGATAAAACGTACTGTGTATCCGACTGGAGTATCAACTGTAGTTTGTTCAACTTTTCTTTGACAAGAAATATGATAAAATGTAAATAATAGATGGTGCTGATCTCCTAAGGCCGCTGGTAATTTCATTTTTACTTCATCGTAAAACATGGGACACCTAATAAATTTATTATTCATCAAAATATCTTAATATTATTTTTAAAACTTACTTGTTATGGTAAGTAACAGCAGTATAAGCTTCTGTTGTAAATTCTGGACAAGACGATTTTCCGAAAATGTTACAAAGAGCATTATCTTGATTTTCTCCAGACATTAATTGAACTTTTACAGCAATATTACGCGCGGAACCTAAAGGCGCAATTATATAATAAATAATTAAATACAAATTTAATTTTTAAGTACCTGTTCTGTTTGAAAAATTAAGTTCTTTGGGACTTACAAACATTACGTTCCGGTAAGAATAATGTGGCATTAAAATTTCTCGCACAGGATACTCCAGCAATTCTTTAACTGGTCTATTTTTATCATCTGAAGCAAAATAAAAATTACTTATAACAGAAATTTGTATAAATTGCTGCTACACAAATACGCAAATTAAGAATAACGCATGCACCATCAGAAAACAATACCTTTCCTTTTCTTATCACAAACAATGTAACAGTTTCCAGATCTGTCGAAAATCAACTTACCGACATCATCTTTGTAAGCAAAACAAATAAAATTGAAATAAAATCATTAGCGCACGCTAAAGAAATATTATTGCGTTACCTGGATACGGCTGTAACTTCGCCAATTCTGGAGTAAGAGAGTATTTTACTTCTTGCGGACATGGAGAAATATCGAGTTTCAAAGAACCAGGAATGCATTTTAGTTTCTTCATTACTTGACAAGGGCGCTTGAGTTCTTGAAGAAATTTGTAGAGATCTTCATCGCGCAATCTTTCGCTCTCCTAAATAAAATAGCTATTTATTTGAACAATTGTACAAATGGATAATATTACTTGTTTAAAGAAACTAGAAACAGTTAAAGTTATTGGTCGGAAAGTGTCCAACCCGTTTGTAAAATTATCTGGGGACCAGCTTCGTCGTTTATCAGCACCGGATCTTCTTTCGAGAGACCCTCGACGAGTTAAACTTCCCATGTCAGTAGCTCGTCTTCTTAACTGGTCTAACCCACTACTTGAAATTTTTCTTTCTGTAATAATATTATTGCAAGTTAATGAGTAACAAATATTTATTTTTTAAAGTACCTAAGCTGTTAGTATTTGAAGAAGATCCCGTAGAATCTCTATCACTATCACGATCCAAAGAATTAACACCATTTATTACGTTCATCAAATAAATTGCAGTCCATGCAAAAGCTTGGCGGTATTTCCCAAGCCGCTCGCACATTATCACAGCATTTTCTTTGACTTTTTGTCGATTCTATAACAAATAAATTTTAAATAGTGCTCTATAAATTGATTTAACAATAACTAACCACTTTATCGTCTTTCATGTAAGGTTCAGCACACTCATTGATATCTCCTTGAAGAACTTTTTCTAATCGTACAACAATAAAAAGATCTGGACTAGGATGCGTGATATCAAAGACACAAGAACGACTTAAAGAACTAATATCACTGTAGGGAACATGACCGCCCAACATACGTTTTACATTTTCGGAGTTGATATCAAAATAGAAATTTTCAGAAAGTTTTTTCTTTTCTTTGGCATCGTACAGAGCCATTGTTGCGAAGATTGGCTCTACCTCTAACTCGAGTCTATACGATAAAAAAAATTAGTGCCTATAGGAGATATACAGGGAGTATCATAACTTGAGTAGGTACATTTACAACTTCGTTCATATATTAATGATATGACTGAAATAATGATTTTTTAAAATGCAGTGGCAAACAGTGACCCAAAACTGTTACAAATTTTGAAAAATTCTTGCAGATTCGTGATAAATGAGTTGAGCACTATATGCACGAAGTTGTAAATCACCCTTAACGTATGTAGTTGAAGTTATAATACACCTGTATAAATTAAAACATACTTTAATTGTAAACATTTGACAAGAATTCGATGGCCTTGATGTTCCGCCGGACATTCAGCAAGAAGTCTACGTTCAACTGGTTCCTCAACTTCAGCAGCGTGGTATAAAGAAAACAACGACTCCTTAAAAAACAAAACCATATTTACAACCATTAACCACCCACAAAATAACTCATACTTGTCGATCCTCCTGTCGGCGACTCTCATTTAGCTGATCCACAGTCTCCGGTGCCGTCCTCTCCAGAAGTTCTGGAATCAGAGGATCCCCGACAGAGTTCCTCAGATCGAAGCTAGCCCACGAGTTCCTCGGAGTGAGAGTGTCAGTACAAGAAGAAACTGAAGACGCCAGTGACTGCCGACTACAGCTGCTGCTAGACAGGTCGGACTCTGAAGCCTCGCTGGAGGATTGGAAGTCTATTTCGAACTCTTGTCGAGGCGAGGTGTGCAACACATTGTGCTTTGGAGACCATGCTCGAGCGGTCACGCTGCTGCTGTAGTGGCGGTGAAGGTAGCGGACTACGTTCCAGTCGGAGGTGTAGCAGCGGACGCATGATTGCACGTGCGGAGAAAGATCCTCTCTAGAGATTTTATTTGTTTATCCTCAAAGTACTGGTGAAACCCGCTGATCTACATTTGATTTAAACTAACACCCTTCTTGAGTTTCACAACCCGGTTTTGGTAAAAACTCTAATTGAACTGAATATAGAAACCTTATACTCTTCTTGATTCCCACATACTCAGTTTGGATTAATTTTATTCTTTCTACGTGCATTTCTTCGCAGATCAGTGCGTTTGAGCGTTCAGCGCTGATCAGCGTTTTATACTTATTTTTTTCAAAGTATACGTAGTTAGAAATAAATATAATAAAGTATGAAGAAGTACATGCATACACGCATACACCTACAAATTTTTTATTAAGAAATATTTATAACAATTTTATTATGTTAAGAAATTGGTAATATGTTAGAGAGCAACTCTAATAGAACAATCAAATTTTCATTCAAATCTAGTAATTTCAACATTTTTTATAAATCTGAATAAATTAATCATAGGAAAGTGCTATAATAATTCTATTCGCGTTTAATGGCTATTACTCATTCGTATCTCACTGTGAGTAACAGCCATTATAAAGTATCACAGCATTATATTTGATATTTGAAACACATATAACGATTGATTAAACATTCATAATTTATTTATGGTTTAAATTCAACAGTTCCCAACGATGCGGAAACCGAAAACCATATAAGAATTAAGAATCTGTTCACTTGTTTTCGAGTTGCACTATAAAATGTGTGGACAGTAACAAAGGGTGCAGCACTTATCATCTCTTTGGATCAAATGTTAAAGTTAAAACAAAAGATAACGTACAGTTTTTCCTCCGGTACCACAGGCAGAAGAGTACGAATATGTCTTGGAATAAGAGCAACCTCAACATCTCCAGGAGGGAAATCTAAAATAGGACTCAGAGGATCCCTGTCAATGAGCATGTGATGCTGTGCAAGAAAGTCCTCATAATCCAGAGGCTCTACAACATCACTGGTCCATCCCTAAAATTTACCAACATTAATATTTGTTTATTTTCTGTTACCCAAACTCTTACAGAACAATAACTCCCAGCAAACAGGCCCGATTTACCCGAATATTGCACAGCTCGACGGACATCGGCCGAATGTTGCCTAAAAATACACAAAAATTATAATTTATTTGATATTAAGCCAGAAAATCGGGTTTTTGTACTGACTTTGACAACTTTTGGGTAAACGCCCGTTGTCCCGACGCCATTTTCAAACATTATTTGTCATTGATTTATGATTAAATTTATAGAATGAGAAAGTACAATAGCAAAAGAGAGATCGAGAGAGTCAGCGCTTCAAAGGCTTGTGGGTGGTCTCGCGCGAGTTATGAATTCAAACGTTGTAGCGAAAACTTAACTCATTTCTCCTACTAACTAGCACCATTCTTTGTTATTACAAAGTACAAACACAGTCGTTAGAATATGTAAAAACTTTATTGTGTATTAGTCAGATACAACAATACTATTCAAATTCAACCAGAACATCATTATTAGCAACAATATCTCCTTCTTTAATATTAATCATTTTGATGACTCCATCCGAAAAGGCACAGATAGCATTCTGCATTTTCATTGCCTCTGAAATATTGTTCAATATAATAAAAACTTTAATCAGTAATAATATTTTACCTAGAATGCAAATTTCTTGGCCTGACGTAATTTTATCTCCTGGTTTACAAGTTACACTTTTAATTAGCCCTGGCATTGGAGCTTTCAAAAGCTTGGGTGCTTTTGGTTTTGGACGATTTTGCATGTAACCCAAATATTTAGCTACATGCTTGGGAGTTATGCTTACTTTAAAAGTATCACCTTTGTATCTAAAATATAAATGTTACATTCGTTTCTTTTAATTTAAAATATAAATGCATGTCCTGTTCACACAAAGATTCTTTGAGGATTCTTTCATGTTTCTGAGAAAATAATAAATAGCGGCGCCACTAAGTCGTGGTAAAGATTGACGCTTTAAAACAGTGATTTTTTCAGAATTCAGAAGCTTGAAAAAATCCTCAAAGAATTCATGTGTGAACAGGTTACAGGATTTAAAACTTACATAATTTCATAATTCCCTGTTCCATCATTAGATAATAATTGGAAAATACAATTTGTATCATTGATATTAGTTTCGATTAATGGAGAAGCTATGTTGAAATTTTTATCAATTTTGAAAACATCATTCCCTACTTTAATTTCATAAGATTTATCCAGTTTTTCTACTGCAGCTGAATATGTTTCACCCTGAATATTTATAACAACATCCCAAGTTTTTAGCAAATTAACTGGATTGAACCATCTATTCCTATTTTCAACAAAAGCATGACCAGCTGATGCAAAAGTAATCAGCTCATTTAGTTCTATTTTATTTAACTTGTGTCCTTTAAAACCATCTGGATAAGTTTCAGTTAAGTAATTTGTGCATAAATCTCCATTTTGGAATTTAGATTCAGTTAAAATGTTGCGTAATAGCGGAATATTATTTGTCACTCCTGAAATTATTTTAAAAGCATTTCGTATTGATTCTTGTAAAATAAATACCTTGAATAACATAACGATCAAGAGCTTCAATACTTTTATCAATAGCTTCTTTTCTGTTTTTCCCATAAGAAATAAGTTTACACAACAAAGGATCATAATAAACATTTACATCACTGCCTATAGTAACTCCGCTATCGAATCTTACCTAAACAATATTAAGTTTACTTAAATTAACTAAAATATTACAACAAACGTACGTTATTAACATTAGGTTCTGAATACTTGTTAATCTTTCCAACAGAAGGCATCCCAAAATTTTTAAAAGGATCCTCAGCATAAATTCTACTTTCGATAGCCCAACCGTTGAGTTTAACATCATTTTGTTTTAAGTTTAATTTATGCCCAGCAGCTATTCGAATCATTTGCTCAACCAGATCAACTCCGGTTATGAGCTCAGTAACCGGGTGTTCAACCTGTAACCGAGTATTCATTTCTAGAAAATAGAAATTTCGGTTTTCGTCTACTAAAAATTCAACGGTTCCAGCAGACGAATAGCCCAAGATGTTGCAGAGCATGGTCGCTTGTGAGCCCATTTTGGAGCGAATGTTTTCGTCGAAAAACGTACTAAAATATTATATTTAATATTGGGTGATGAAATAGTTTTGTGGTTGGTATACCTTGGTGCTTCTTCAATAATTTTTTGGTTTCTACGTTGTATGCTACATTCTCGTTCGCCTAAATATATGACGTTACCAAATTTGTCCCCTAATACTTGTATTTCTATGTGCCTAGGTTTGCTGATATATTTTTCTAGTAATATTCTACCATCTCCAAAACTAGAAATTGCTTCTTGAGTTGATAATTTGAACCCTTCTCTAATAGTTTAACAATTATTACAAGAATACACCACAAAAATAATATTTCTACCTTACGTCATCTTCTTTCCAAGCAATTCGCATACCTTTTCCGCCACCACCTGCTGAAGCTTTTATCATAACTGGGTACCCAATTTTTCTTGCGATTTCAACGCATTGTTCCTCATTTTCTACAACACCATCATGTCCAGGAATGGTGTTAACACCCGCAGAAATTGCCAGTTTCTTTGACTGAAGTTTGTCGCCCATTTTTTGAATCACTTGTGCGGAAGGACCAATGAAGATAATATTTTCTTTCTCCTGAAATGCGAAGAGTAACTAGAATTTGAGTTGTTTTGTTAAGGAAAAATTACTAGACGTTGAACGAAGTTTGGGTTTTCGGAGAGAAAACCATATCCTGGATGAACTGCTTGTGCTCCAGATTTTTTTATTGCTTCCAGAATGTTGTCCATTTTTAAATATGATTCGTTTGCTTGTGCTGGACCAATGCATACTGATTCGTCGCTTAAAGCTACATGTTTCTACAATTAAAAATTAGTTTATAATTGCTTTAAAATTTATTTAATAACTCACTGATCTATAATCAGGTTCAGAATAAACTGCAACAGTTTTAATTCCCATTTTTTTTGCAGTTTTCATAATCCTACAAGCTATTTCACCTCTATTTGCTATTAAAATTTTATCGAAATAGCGCACATTTTTACTGGAGCACAAGTACCTTACATTATTTTTTATAAACTTTATATTTTTATTCACCAAGTAAAACATTGTTCATATGGATCTGTTACTGTTAAAAGATTTTAGAACACTAATGACAATTTGCCTGTCCTTCATTTGTTAATTTTTTAATGGATAAAGTAGTTAGTAAATATTTGTTTAAACATATTTTATATTGATACTTGTTTTCTTATTTATTCAGGTATATGCATATTTTAGAATGTTGGACACACTATTTAAACATAAATAAATAGTCATATATTACCTACTTAGAAAAAAATGTATTTATTGAAAAATCAAATTATAAAATAAAAATATAAACAAAATATTAATTAAATTTAATTTTCAAAAAATACTAGATGGGTAATGCCTCTTCTTTATTTCGTAAATGTGTCAATGTATGTCTTTTTAAAACATCTGGCGTCTTAAAAGATAATTCACAAGTGTTACAATTCAGTCTTCCATTACTATGTCTCATAGATAAATGTCTTTTCATTGAATTAAATGAATAAAACACATTATCACAAAATGGGCATGGAAATGGTAACGGAGTGGATTTTCTACGTTTGTCTATAGGTGCTGACGAAGGTTTAGAAATATTTTGAAGTTTAGGAACTAATTCAGAAATGTTTTCTTCTGGTTCAGAAAGACTTCGTTCTAATATTGGTTCAGGATTATTTTCTTCTATATTTGAATCTAATATTGTTTTGATATCACAATCTGTTGTTATAATTAATTCTTCTTTATAAACTGATATAGTATCTTCCTCATGTGATGGTAATATAATAGTACTCTCTTGATATTCCATTGGTTCATATTTTATGCTGGGTTCTGATTTAATTTCCATTGCATCTAATTGTTCTTGTTTAACTTTAACGCACTCAGTATTGTGCAACATTAAATCTTTGAGCATTTTATTGTGATGAACATTTTCTTTGTTATTTGCTGTTTTATTAAAGATATCGTCAATAATGTTTGACCAAGGAACAGTAATTTTATAGATTTCTTCTGTTTCATTGTCGTTTTCATTTGTTTCAGTTAATACTTTCTTTCTTTTATTATTTTCAGTGCTATGATCTTTGTGAGTAAGCATAGATACTTCTAAATTTTTAACAGTGCTTTTGCAATTGTTTTTCTGAAGCTTGTCTGCATAACTTTTGATGGTGTTCATACCGTTTTCAATTTTTTTAACTGCCCTGTAAGCTCTTGCAACTTCATCTCGACAAACATTACAAATGATTGCATCAGGGATGTAGTTTATTATATTCTGAAACTGTATCAAACTGTAAATTCTTTAATCTTTCAATTTACACTTCAAACTTATACCTCCTTGAAGCAAAAAGTAATTTTATCTAATACAGTAATATTATCTCTGTATTTCTCATTAATGCTTACAAAATTTAATTTATTAAATTTCAAACATATACAACAAAATCTGGTAAAGCAAAACATCCTGTTGTTTAGACGTTTAGAGAAACACAAAAGAACAAGAAAAAGTTGACATTTTATATTGGAAGGATTCCGCAAGAGATCAAATCTAATCTATTCAATTTCATATATTATATAATTTTAAAAAATATATTAGATATTTAATCATATAAAGCATCATTAAAAGAACTATCAAAATATTTATTTTCTATTTAAATATCTAACAAAATAATATAAAGTTACTTATAAATGAAATGAAAACAACGTGAAGTTAGATCAAGTAAATCTTCTGACATAACGCGCGAACAGTTTAAATTTTTCTACTATATATAGCTTGACTAAGCTACGGAGGTCCCAACACTAAAGCTACTCACACAGCATACTACAGTGAATAAGTCAGGACCGTACCGTATTTATCTTAGAAAATGTTAAGCACGCTCCAATATTATACAACAGAGTAACGAAAATAAGTTAAGGCAGTATGCCAGTATGGTATTAGGGAGGAAACTCAACATATTGTATTAAAAACAATAGCTTAAGTTTTCAGGAACATAATTTACCTAATAGTAAATAAATAAATAATTTATGATTATGTTTATGAGTTCTGAAAATCTATTTCAATCTGTAAAACAATAATCAATGTTAAATTACATCTATCATTTCGCGTACTGTACAAGGAAAGATGGCAATTCCTGGTACGTGGTGCTATTACTTGTATCAGAGCATCTTCGATACTTCATAAGCACATTTGTATTCTTTTTCATTTTGTATTTTTTCAACAACAAGATTACGACACTTGATCAATAAAAATTCAGATTAATATTAATTTGATTTAATAATAACCCGCTTCGTTAAATTTATTTGTGATACGTAAGGCTCTGTTCACACGAGAATTCTTTGAAGATTCTACCAAGATCTGAATCCTGCAAAAGAAGAAGTTTCAACATTCTGAATCCTGATTCATGGTTTTGAAGCAATCAATAAATTATAAATTCTTCGCCTCCAAGACTCATTGAAGATTCAATTTAGCGGCACCGCAATTTAACAGGTAATTCTGACTAGAAAGAAGAAAACTTCTTCTTTTCCAGGATTCAGAATCCTGGTAGAATCTTCAAAGAATCCACATGCGAACAGGACTTATAAATTTATGATTTGAAATGTTTTATGCCATGTTTCTTTATTTCATTTCATAAACAGGACCCAGATAAATAATTTATGGTGGGTTTATGCAGCAATTAAAAATATAAAATTAAAAAATTAAACCAAGAAGTTGAATATAGCCAACTAAGTGACGATTAGTTTGTTAATTTAGTTGCATAAACGATTATACAAATTGTTCCACTACTTAGAACAAAAAATTAAAGGGTAGGTATATACTGTACGACACGACGTGCTGATCATGAAACAAAAATAATTTTTTTGCATCAAATGTCAAGTAATCATTTTTTTGCCACTGGTCGGTAGATATTTTTAATAATTTATTTCAAATCTTCTACAATGAAAGTAATTGTTTACATAATATCTAATACTAATAAATGTCAAATGAACAAATACTATCAAAACAGTGATACTTAAAATGTACACACGTCAAGTAAACTACCTTTAACTTTAAAAAAAAATTGTTTTTGTTTCATGATCAGCACGTCGTACAGTATATACCCTTTAATTTTTTATCCTAAGTTGTTTGTAGAACATCTTGTATAGGCAACATTAACATTCTTAATTAAGTTTCATAATGTAATATCTTAATTTAGTTGTTAAGAAAAGAATTAAAGAATTTTTAATTCAAAAGTTTTTGGATAACATGGCTCTAGTTTTATTAATTGATATTATTTATGACAACGTTTCGGTCATGATTCAGGTCTGGGCCCTGTTCCACCAAACACTTTTCAACTTTACACTTGACACTTTTCACTTTTCATTTACAAATTTCGTTCCACCATTGGTAAATTATTTTGCAAATGCAAAGTGTGTTGCAAAGTGTAAAGTGAAAACTTTTCACTTAATTTTTGACATTTTGGTTTCACCAATGTTTTGTTTTGTTCACATTGTTTATAATAATTGCAAAGACTTTTCATAATTTGTAAAGATCTTTTTCAGTTTTCACTTTGAGTTTTACTAAAATGTTGCAAAGGTTTATTCATTCAAATGATAGTAGTAGTGATAGTGATGAGGAAGTTAATCGTGGAAGACGGAAAATATATAAAACAAGAATAAATTTTACATTTGAAAATAATTTTCAATTCAAGGAAGCATTCAGGCTCAAGTGGAGTATGTGTTAGATAGGATTGGTGAATATATAGAACCAGTTTATGAGTTAATGGAAAAAATAAAGCTTTAAGCGCAAAACAGCAATTATTAGTATGCATTCATTGGCAAAAAATAAGTAGAATCCATCTATCGACAAAATCAGAATTAAGTTCTTGTGTTTTGTGTTTTTGATATTATATGTGTGATTTATATTGAATTGAATGTTTTCGTGGACATATGTGTAGTTAGCAATTATTAATACTGAATTAGAAAAATTTATTTTTTATATTATATGAATAAATCAAAGTATACCTATACATTTGCTATACTCAGTTATTATGAAAACAATAAAAATAACATAAGATAACGAATAAAAAACTTTACAAAAATTGCAAAGTTGTCAAACTTTACAAATTCTAAGTAAGTTTTTCGTGAAACACTTTTACTTTTCACTTTTCAGTTTTTGCAAAATGCAAAGTGTAAATTTGTAAAGTTGCAAAGTTTTTGGTGAAACAGGGCCCTGGTCAACTAAATGAGCCAAACATAGAAATTTAAAATTTAAAATAGTTACATATTCGTAGAAGTGATCACTTCTACAAATCGTTGTCATAAATAATATCAATTAATAAAACTAGAGCCATGTTATCCAAAAACTTAAAAATTCTTTAATTCTTTCCTTAACACCCATTTCGGTTAAATAATAACCAATTCTAAAACATTAATTTAGTTGTCTAAACCTACTGAACAAACTAATTTTTTCTCATAATTAATAATAATTTTCCTAGTGATTGATTTGATATTTGGGGGCGCAGGTGTCTAGGGAATAACTTAACATTAGGGGTAAGTTGCAAGTTTTGCTTAGCGGTGGGTTTTGGTGATTGATGCCAGCCATGAGCCATTACATAAAAACAATTGATGACTGGGCAAAACGCCAGTGCTAAAAGCTTTGTTTCCGGTACGAGTTCGATTTGTCATTGCTAGAAGACGCCCCTGAACCCCCGTTCACGTACGCCTATCCCCCGACTAGGTTTTGTTCGACGGTAATTAATCATGGTTTATTGGCGAACGGTTGCTAAAATTAGATTACATTACTTTTATTTACCATGAGGATTCCATATTTCAAATATGAGACTTGGTTTGTTTTAATTTCATTATATTTTAATTAAATGTCAACGGTAGAAACGCCTTAATTAATATTATTGACTTATGAACAGTTGCATCCCGTTGACTTAAATTATAAACTAAATGGAAATTATAATATTAGAACTAAAATTAGATTAAATTATTTTTTTCTACAAACACTATTAAAAATTAAACTTTTAACACGGCCTACTGCTGTTAAAAATGCAATATTATAAGACGCCGTGTTAAAAGTGAACTGTCAATCACTTTTAACGTGCGTTAAAAGTAAATTTCATCTCTTAATAAACAACTCTCAATTTTTATTGAATTCATAGACTACGTGTTTCATTATATTACTATATAAATATCTTTTGTTACTGAACTGTCAAAAATAATTAAATACATTATTTCTTATATTAAAATATAAAACGATGTTTGTAAAAAAAATAGTGTATGATATACGTGTTAAAAGTGCTTTTATTTTGTTCGAAGGGTTACGCCACTCCGCTTCGCGTCGTGTCCTAAACTTCCCGTCTCACAAAATAAAATGTCACTTTTAACACTTATATCATAAATAACTATTATTTGTCACGCGGATTCCATATTTCAAATATGTTTTAATTCAATTATTTTAATTAAATGTCATCTGTAGAAATGCCTTAATTATAATAATTATCTACTTATTTATGAACTTAAATTATTAACTAAATGGAAATAACAGTAGAACTGAAATATCAAATTAATAGTTCTTATAACTATTTTTACTTATAATACGAGATTCAATTTTGCAGTTTTCCCCAAAAAATTGGAAAACAAATAATGCGTTTTCGAAAGTTGTCCTCTTTTTGTGCTATAATGCCACTTTTTAAAGTTTGTATATAGTATTGTATTAAAACACAAATAAAATACCTATTTAAAACAGCCATGTTTATCTTTATCTTTAAACTACTCGAAAATTTTAAGGTGAAAAAATACTTTTCACAATTTTAACGACTAGGAGTCAACCACCTTAAGGGATTTTTATCGCTCAGCGCTGCTAAATCACAAATCTCCGTTATTTCAGGTACCCGTGCTGACAGCTTATGTTTTATGAGCACATGTTGTCTCTATTTATCTAATTGCTATGTTTCGCTAAATTCTTGTTTAGAAAATACTCAATTTGATTGTCTAGCGCGCATGCAATTTTTAAATTTATTTAACAAATTACTCGACTAGTAGGTATTTGAAAATTTTATATAATAATGTGATACAAACATTTAAATTTACGATGCAATCATAGTTACATAGAGTTTTTCTCATAATAATTATTATTTAATTGTTTATAAATAATAACAATTTAAAAAATTCGACAACGTAGCTAGTTTTTTACTTCCTTTTTCTTTATACGGTATTTTTTTAAAAGATTTATAGGATTAATAGGTTGGGAGTAATTTGTTAAATACTTTTTTTACTGTGATAAAAGCTCCTTAAGGGTATCGTCTCCAAGTAGCTCAACCGCGTTTGTCCTATGTTAATGCATAGAAACGTTCGCTAAAAATACGTAAAAGCAGTCTAGCAATTTCTAAAATACTCACGGAGTTTTATAGATAAATCTAAATTTTATAAATTTATTTACAGACGAAAAATGCAACTAGGATTATGCCGAGTTACATTTTTAAATAAATCTCTTAATAATAAGATAAAGCATGTAAGAAATTGCTGAAAACACACTTTTTCATTAATTTTTTATATGGATTCCAAAGATTTTTTCAGAATTCTAACTCGGCATAATCCTAGATTAATTCTTTCACAAACATTTAGTAACTGTTTTTCCTTCAAATTTTTAATATGCAATGAGTAAAGCAAAAACTGCTATACCTCTAAACACACTATATTTTGTTACGGAGACGAGACCCTTAATGGACAGTTGCATTGATTTTTTTCATATTTCTTATCTTATCTTCTTCTTTATTATACAATTAAAGCTGAAATGTTGTAACAATTATTGTCATCAAATAAATATAATAAAATAAAAGTTCAACCGTTGTTACATTATAAATATAATATGAATTGAAAGTTCTGTTTTATTTAAAATGAAATGTTACTGATTTAATATTTAAATATGAAACTGTAAATAGGTACATCGTTTTATTTTCTCATTTTGTATTTTGCTGAAAATTCCAGGTTTAAATTTTAATATACAGTTTAATATTTTGCGAATAAACATCCCTGTCAAATATTGCTAAAAATAGTCGCGGAAATATCTTCATATTTTTCGCACAAGTTAGAATTTTAGCAACATGAGCTTAGTGAACTTAATACACGCATGTGTGAGTATGTTGGTGATGTTATTACATAAGCAATTTCATAAAAGTTCACTTGAAAGACATGCGAAGTTGCATGACATGAATTTTATTTCTTTTTTAACATATTTTATATTTAAGTTTCACAGAAATAAAACGTGTCAAGATACTTTATGGAATAAGATAAAGTCGAATATAAATAAACGATAAGCTGGAATTGCTAAGAATTATATAATTTTAAATTAGTCATTTTATATCGTTATTTATTATTTAATAAATTTAATTACTAATCTTGTATTTTATTTTCTTGTATAGGTAGAAATTCATTCTTGTTTCTAATTTATTTAAAGAGCGGAAATTCAATACATTCTTTTATTATTTCTTTGAATAAATATTAAATACTCTAGAAACGTCAGACGTTTAATATTGAAAAATGTTACATCTCATAGAATATTAAATTATTTTCATTAGAACACGATTTTATACTAAACAAGTATTCTTTGTTTCTATGTTTATTATTCATAAGAAAATAACAAATTCAGTAGGGACAAACAAGAAAAGAATGCAGATGAAATTGCAGGACTCTCCTTCTTTATTATGTGCATTTATAAACTGGGAGTGGTTAAAGGATATTATTGCTTCTTCTTCAATATATGACAGTTCCAAACCTATTCAAGTGTTCACTACCTACAATTTTGTCTTTTAATGCTTTAATTTTGATATTTTTAATAATTTAGTAACAGACAGGAAATCTATAGTAACTTCTGGTAGAAAAAATGTGTTCATTTTACAAAATGCGATATTATGCATTTCTTAATTTTCTATAAAATAGTGTATTCGTATCAAAAAAATAAATAAAATAGTATATTATGCAACGAATTTATAATGATAGCTATTAATCGCGAATATGAAATTTACGATATGAGCAATCAAGTTTCGTAATTCATTCGAGTGTTATAATAATCATTATACATCACTACATCAGTTGCATAAACTACATTTTACTAGGTACTCATTTGCATGAAATGTATTTGTGTATTGTGTTTTGTATCGAAATGAAAATTTATATCTAAATGAATCAATTTCGATACAGATAACATGAAAATCTGTATTAAAATGAAAATCCTAATCGAAATGAAAAGCTATATCGAAATGAGTATCATTAAAGTACAGATTACTAAATTATAGCATAGGAGTAGTATATTATACGCCAAGGTTTATAAGATTGTCATTATTGAACTAGCGTTGATCAATCTTCTCAACCGTGGTTTATACAGGTTGGTGGAGGTGAAATGCGAACATAGGGAACATACATGACAATCGAACTTTCATGCCAGATATCTTGATATATTTTGTAGTAGTGTCACAAAACGAAGTAATGTGAATTTGTGTGGCAAAAAGAGTAATCAATAACAGAAATAATAATAAAATCTAAAAGTGCATGTAAACTTTCTCGTTCTGCTCGTACACATACATTATTATGCAAAGAAAATATTTTAATGAAAATAAAAATTTCAATAATATGACAGCTACTTTGACATTGACAGTACTTATTCCACGGATATCAAGATGCCTACATGATAACTCCATTGTCATATACAGAGAGTTTTTTTAATAAGTAAACATAGGGCATGTCATTACCATAGTTACAGTGTTACAGAATGACAGCAATGCATTAGAGCGTTTTTTAAATCAGTAAACATAGGGATAATTAACATACGAAAATAAATATGAAATATAAATTAAAGAAATGATAAATTATTTATTTATGTTTTCTACACTTAAGAACTAGGTAGATACATTAAACTAATGAGAATTTAAGAACTAGGTAGACACTTAAAAAATAATGTGTACAATGATGACAGAATGAATGTTGAACAATTAAAAAATCGAATTAGTGCTGCTTCCAAAATATTACTCCCCAGCAAATGCTATAAATTATTTTTATAATCGTTTTGGATATTGTTTAGAAGTTAATGGTTCCAATTTTAAGCATTTAATTCGTTTAAAAAAATTCTCATTAGCTAAATGTAGGTATCTACCTAGTTCTTAAGTGTAGAAAATATAAATAAATAATTTATCATTTCTTTAATTTATATTTATTTTAGTATGTAATTATCCCTATGTTTACTGATAAAAAAGACGCTCCAATACATTGCTGTCATTCTGTAACACTGTAACTATGGTAATGACCTGCCCTATGTTTACTAATAAAAAACTCCCGGTATTTCCCTATGTTCGCATTTCACCTCCACCAACCTGTATACTATTTTTCTCACTACTAGCATTTAAAGATTTCTATTTAAATTATAACAAACATTTTTAACATGTATACTCAGTAGGCTAACTTTGAAGTTGTGTTTTGTTTAAATGTTTTTATTAGGTAGATTTGACGTTTTATTTCTTATTTGGAACAATTTGTAATTTTGTATTGACGAATGAAAGTGATTTACATTGTACTCCGCGTACTCCTCCAGTATAAAACGAAAAAGCACACCATGTGTATACATTTTTTTGAATAAACAACTTGAAAGGTTGGAAGCTTATGTTTTTATAAATAATGACAGTTTACTTCATTTTACCTTGGTTCATAATAATTTAAATTTTACCGTTACTAAGCAAAATGTACTGTAAAACTACTTCACGAGATAAAACAAATGTCAAAAGGTGTGTCCTTATAAAACTATTATATTGTACCTACTATAAGACATGTATAAGTGATAATTTCTATGTTGTGCAATTATATTTCGTTTGACTGAGACTGAGAGAGAAGCGGAGTGGATTCTACATGACACCTGACACATATAACAATCTAGTTTGCTAGAATGGGGTTTAGAATGTATGCAGAGGACAAAACCCTCAACAATAAGACATCTCATGGTCTGTCGACAACCGGAGCCACCCGGAGTCCGATGTGCATTTGTTCCGGCGACGTAAGCACATTGTCGACACGAACTGACAGCAAAATGCCAACAGAACAGAGCCAGCTGAACTGGCAAAGCCCCGTTGAATACGTTAATATAATTACACTACAACCAGCCACCAGCCACCCGCTCCTGCCTCACGTCAGTTAACCAAGCATACTTTACTGACGGGGCCAGAGACGCTGGCTGCCCAAGTTCTGCCGAGAAATGGAATGGAAACCCACCGACTTGTCAGTGAGGTGAACTTTCAAATTGGTGCAATGTTGAATCAATTTACATCGGCAAGATCGTTGTTAACTAACTGTCTAATCCATTCCTTCAGGAACGTTTTAATGTCAATGTAAACAGTGCAACTTATGAAACAAAATAGATTTGTAACATATTTTCTGTTATTTGATGAATAATAATAATAATATTTATTGGTATTCAAGGATTGGTAACTAATATTCAAAATTAAGATAATAAAAATGAGTTTTACTACGAAAAAAAAAGAAAATGTACCTACCAGTTTAATGACAACATGATAAGTAAATAATGTAATAAAGATTTAAGTTAGATTCAGTATTCAACCTAGCCAATTAAAAGTGTAAATTAGGTACAAATTTAATCAAAATATTCAATTGTTTTCTTCCATAGCAATCAAATTTAAATTAAATGATCATAATTCTCAATAACGTTTTTCTCATGTTTTTGTTATGCAAGGGTATGAAACAAATATCTCGTTGAATTCAGAAAAAAATACTGAATCGAATAAGCAAATAAAAGAATAGGTCCCCATATGAGATAAGAAAGTTGCACCCCGTAGTTTGAGAACCACTGGTCTAAAAAATTCTTGTTTCGTTCATTAAAGTAGTCATATAAAATAGAAATTGTTTACTAATTTAACCAACTTCGTAGCTCTTATACTTCTCGAGTTAGAAATGGTGCGCCACTTAAAATGAACATCCTGTATAGACTATTGAACCGGAAACCGAACTTGAACCGTTATTTTTGCGGTTCAAGTCCCTGGTTATTAGCATCTTATAGTGTTATTAAATTTAAACCAACATTAATAATAATAAATGTATTAATTAGTCATAATAAAAAATAAAATAATAATTTTCTTTCAATTCTGAAGTATAGGTAATTTAATTGTGTCATTTCCAATTGAGTTGCATAGTGAACAGTTTTGCAATTCTCTAGTTCTATCTATCAAGTTGAATATGAGAAAATAGTATGCAAAATAATATCCAAGTATTTTACTCTCCTGATATGAATGGCAGTTAGTAGAAGAGTCTCAGCAAAGTGAACAATTTCAAATATCCATTTCCTGGTCAAAGATGAAAGGGCAAGCAAAAGCCGAAATCACTAATTCCAATTGTGGTAAAAACACAATTCTCCAAACATCAAACATTCGTCGCATTGTTCCTCTCTGCAGATAGGTATTCGTTATAAATAGCGGGCCGCGGCTCTTGGACTGTGTCCGGACAATCTCATTGCTTGTAGAACAATGAGCGGCCCCGGCCATTTTCCTGCCCATAAATCATACCAAGCACTCGGTTCGTATTCATATCGAGAATAATTGCAAAGCGTAATCGCACGCCAGGAAATTAACCAAGGTGATGGCTTAAGCTTATGATATTATTTTCGTTTATTTTTATCACGATTCATTACTGAGAATAAATGTTATTTAGATTTTAACAATGTGTACAAATAAGCAACCCAAATAATACTACTGTTTTGCAAGTTGCTGACCAAACGTTCTGGAGTAACTCACATACTTTCAAAAGTATTCTACAAATTCTACATTATTTCTTTCAATATTCTTATTAATATATAGAGTACATTTTACGTCCTATATCTACAAAGGTAATGTGCCACTTTACTCCCGGGCGTAGAAATTCTTTTATGGCCAGTAGAAGAATAGTAATTTAATAAGGATTATAATACACAAAAGATCAATAAACAGTTACGTGTTTTAAAAATTTTTCATAAAAATTATAAAAATTCTCAAAATGTCCAATTTATGCAAACTTTACATAGTTATAATATTTATAATGATATAATTTCTTTTAATTTTAAAAAGGCACATCTGTAGATCCATTCTTTATCTATCTACCTTGAAGTCAATAACTAAAACAATTTTTTCTGCGAAAGTGCATATTTATATATTTTCTTATATTAAAATTGACGGTAAAAATAGGCTTTTGAAACATTGAGTGCATAAATACTTCCACACTAATTTTGTGCATTGAATGTAAATTTTCCAAAAATTACAACACTTCATTTATAGTAATCTCTCTTATTAATTCTAATAAATATTTGGGATTTTTATTTCTTCATTCTTATTGATAAAATTTGTTTTTAATTGAACAATAGTTATTTTTTCACGACATGCGGAGAAAACACAATCTTCTTCTCGCGAAATAGTGAGGAAAGTAGGTTTTCCCTCTCTAGAGAGGAAAGTAAGCAGTGTTACCACCAGTGTTATTTTACGATGAAATATTTTAAAATTGTAAGTAAATTTATTATTTTATTGAAAATTCTGATTTTATAGTGATATACTGTAAACTATTATTTTACAATTATTATGTTTTATAAGTACTTTCTTTCTATACTATTTCACGATTTTATAACTTAAATTTAATTTAGCATATTGGCTGCATTTCGTTGTTTTCAAATGTCATTCTGACAGATGGCAGTTATAACCTAACTTCTAGTTATGTGTTTCTTCTACATTTACAATGTTTTTAAATATGTCGTGAAAAAAATGTTGTGTCTAACTCGAGAGGAAAGCTCTTTTTCCACTCTTGCTCGATTGCCTCACTCGCTTCGCTCGTGACACAAACTTCGAGCTCGAGTGGGAAAAAAAGCGCTTTCCTCTCTAGTTGGACAAACATAATTCTCCATCAATAATATGCATTTACTTTTTATGCATCTTACAAATTTGAAGATTAATAATTTAGGTTTCTATACAATTTCAGCATTGATATTACGCAGCTTTTTTATTAATACATAAATACGTACATTTTTATTAATTATTGTATTATTAATTTAAACTTATAATTTCTTGAGGTGATTTTTATATTCAGATTAATAAACTTTCGACATTTTTTCGGTCTTTTTATTATTTATATGTAGGTATTACTTATAACATTTAAATCTAGATTCTGACCTTCCCAATTATAAGTAAGTGCTAAATTAACCAACCAGGGCTTCAACAAAATTTCATTTATAAGTGCGAACGTTGAGCGTTAGTTTGTTAGTTGTTTGGAGATATGGCAGCATTCTATGTCACATCACATATTGTTCAATTTTCATTAATTATTTTTTGAGTTGTTGATAAAAATTTTATGAAAATAAAAAATACAGGACATAAACTTTTATCTCCTCTACAAAAATATTTTATAAGTATGCAAGTAGTCCATTGCATTATAAATAGTCCTACTGAGTATGGAACTGAAAGAATTACCTATTTCAAAATTCACAATATCGCAATTTTAATTTACAGGTATGGAATGAAAAAGTTTTGGACCACTGTTTCCATACGGCATTTAATAACTTTATTTAATTTTTAGCTGTCTTGCCATTCGTATAATTCCTTAAAATTTAATTTAATTCATAGTTAAAACGATAAAAACCAATCCTTTTTGTTCCATGAGTTGAGTACTGTCATTAAAATATACGAAGTTGTGAACCAGCCTGTATGTGTAGATATAGCTACAGTTATAATTATTAATACTGATGCAAACAAGATCGAAATAAATGATAAAAGTACCAAAGTTTTAAGTTAGTAAAATTCGGGATAAGTTAAAATTTACGAGCTAATTTGACAGCGAATAAACTGCTGTTCTCCGGCGAAGTATAACTTAAGCTCAACCAGGTTTACAACCTTGCAACTTTAAAAATCTCTCTAATAACAAAGTATGTTCCGAGTACGATAAATTATGAACCAGTCACCTGTTACGTACAGCTCTTGTTATTAAATAAAATCTCTAAATTTTCTTCCTTTCCCACCAATATTTTATCCTGAATGAGTATGAAATTTTTTTACGAACCAACAATTTTTCATATTTCAAGTGACTCCAAGTTCAGCCTACAGGGGAACTCACTTACGAATTATTGAACGATTGATAATCGGATTAGATGCATTCAAATCAGATAAAAGGGAATCAATGTACGTAGGAAGATTTCTCCAACAAAACCAAACTGCCCAAAAGATTTTCCACTCCAACGATAGCGTAAACATTTTAAATTCAACTCAGAGTGAATCATCCCTTTTAGAGAATTCTGATTCTGTCTGTAATTGCCGATCAAGAAGAAATTGCGTTGATAATAAAACCAAGTTTCATTTTCTTTTCTGAGGTTAAATATTATCTTAGATATTGAAAGAAATGGAAGAGTTATTGGTTTAAGAAAAGTCTTTTATTATTTGAGATCACCAGAATTATGCCGTTATACTTTTTGCTGAAATAACTTCAGAATCTCAATGACTCTGAATCTGAATTCTGACTATTATTAAATTTATTAACTGCTATCTATCATAATAAATAACTTTATTTTCATTTGCAAAATGACTTGTTTAAATCGTAATTAACGTTTTTTCCGAATTCTTAGAATATTCTCGATTTTACTTTTTCTTCTGTATACCACTCTCTTCCCCACTACTGCAGCTGCCCGAAATCATCCCGAAACTCGTACTTTGCCGCCTCCTAGTTATGCAATGTCATTTTGAAGTTGAAAAACACTGTAAAAGTGTTTTTTTGCGAGTAAACTGTCAGCTTATTATTAACTTCAAGATAATGCTTTTTTAAACATTTAATAAAGAAAGAATGGATCTACAGATGTGTCTTTAAAATTTTAAAAACAAACTATCATGAGATAGACTAGTGTAAAGTTTGTATAAATTGGTAATTTTAATGAATTTTTCAGAATTTTTACTTCCTTGTACGGAGTAATAAGGAAGTATTGTAATCGCGAAAAATTTCGGTTCTCAGATTTTTACGGAAATATCCGTTTTGACCTTTTCTGAATCCATTATGACTAGTTTCGTCGTGACGTCTGTACGTACGTATGTACGAACGTACGTACGTACGTATGTGTGTCGCATAACTCAAATACGGTTAGACGTAGAAAGTTGAAATTTTGTATTTAGGACTGTTATAGCATCTAGTTGTGCACCTCCTATTTTTGGTTTCAATCTATAAACCGGAAGTAGTACTTTTTTCAAATATTTCGATAAATATTTAATTTAAGACAATTTTTTTTATTTTAAATGAAAGATTATGTGATTATTACCTACAATCGGTATTTTATAAGTGTTTTTGTATCTGGTATCATTTAAGAATAATTAAAGTATATATTTATAATTTAGTATTTCGGTATCTTGTAGTCCATGATCGATTAACATTTGTTACTACGTAAAATTTAAATGATTATGACAAATGACATGACAGTGACAATAGTAAAATATGCTTTATATCTTCTTCTGCAGTTTAAATAAAATGACTAAAATATATTTTGTGAGTATAGTAGCAGTAGTAGTAGTAGTAGTAGTATATTAATATATTTGTATAATAAGTTAAAAGAATTTTTTATATTATTCTACATTTTAGTTATTAAGAAAAGTATGAACAGTTTAATAGGCGTACAAGGAAGTCATGTGGTGTCCACGTCAGATTTTTTTAAACATGTACAATTTTTTTATTAAAATTTTAAAAAGGCACAACTGTTAATTCATCCTTTAAGTATATAATCTTTGCTGGAATTAAATTTTACAATTCATGTACTGGCCACAAAACACTCGAGAGTAGGAGGATCCCTCAATTAAATTCTAAATCATGTTCCGTTCAATTCTGGTCGATTTTTGCTTTCAATTGAGCGAATCTGTTTCTTGTTTCATGAAGATGGCAGATAGGGGAAGCGCGCGTAGTGCGTGTCAAAACCACGCGTGAATGAGTTGTCACGCGCAGGTCACGCGCTAGGTCATGCGTGCAGGTGGAAGCATTCGTGCAGACAACGTTCTTCACATTCACTTGCAAAGAGAACAGGCAACAGAGGAATTGTTACTTTCAAGGGAAATTCACTTAAAACGGAAAATTAGGAGGAGATTTAACCACTCATAACTTAATTGTTGACATACACAATTTTATTTTATAAGGTATTCGCAAAAAATCGGTAAATTATAATTTATAAGTTATACAGTAGAGTGACCATTTAGTTTTTTAAAAGAAATCTGTTAAAAAGCTACTAATACCAACATTTACCTATATATTTTTGAGTATTTGCTATTATTGAAAAGAGAATTAGAACCAATGTAGAGTAGAGTAGAGTAGGTAGAGTATTTATTTACTATTATACAAAATACATTGTTTATAGCAAGTCATTTGTTGCATAATTACATAATTATTATTATTACTCTATTTAGATATTAAAAACATCTAAGTCCAATCCTCATCAAGACATTTGTATTTTAAAAATTCAGATACTGAATAAAAGCAATGACGTAGTAGGAATTTCTTTACTATTTTCTTAAATGCAAAACTATTCAAATTCTTTACCACTGTTGGCAAATAATTGTATAAACCTGCATCTAAAGAATTATTTTTTGACTTAGATAATCTAAAACGTTGTAAGCGAATTAAGAAGAAAATGCGCCGAAGGCGTTTTTTTTTTTAGAATGAATGAATTTGAATAATAATAATAATTGTTATAAGTTTTACTTAAATCTTTATGGGCCCAGAAAATCAGTACATTCAATGCAGTTTGCAAAAAATCAGTACAAAATATTTTTCAAATCGTTTTCAGTACAAGACCAGGGTCTGAACATCAGTACGAATGGTCACTCTATCTATCGTGATTGGGCGAGACTGAATTATTTCTGGCGTGAGTAAAAATTAAGACTCACGACAAAATACATTATTTATTCGACAATACTCGTTGGTGGAGAGCACAGGCAGCGCTCTTATTGGTCGAAAAAATTGGATGTGAATTTTTGCGGACTTTAAGTAACTTTTATTATTACCTATTTGATTAAAAAAAATAATTACGAGCGTGATCAGGCTTAACTAAAAAAATAAATTTGTGAGCGTGAGTGATCGTAAGTCAAACGTAAAATGCCGTGCGTGATTGGGCGTGAATTCGTTTTTAGTTTCGTGAGCGTGAACAAAAATTTACTCACGTTTTTAGTTCTAAACTAGTGATGCCGTGAGACGAGACGAGAAATTGTCAATTCTCGTTTCGTCTCAAAATTTCGAGACGAGATATCTTAGTTCCTATTCTCGTCTCGGTCATTTCTCGAAAAAAAATTGTTGTCATCTACACTCGAGGAAAATAAAAACGCACCACTTGAAAATGTACAAAAAATGACACAATTTCAAAGTGCGATATCTCGGCTGTATTTCGACGAAATTGGATGAATCTTCGAGTTCTGAAAACGTTGAAGTCTTATCTTTAATGTGATGATAGCCAATGTTACAAAAAATCCACTCCACCCCCTAAGAAAAACGAATGTATCTGATGTCCAAAAAGGTCCAACTTTGGCAACTCATACGGAGTGACAAAAAAATCGTGGACCTTATTTGAGGTTTCTGAATTTCATTAACAATTATCTAAAAGTGACTTTAAAATTTTTATTTCTTTAAACACCACGATTTTTTTACTCACGCTACAAGTTGCTACAATTGAACATTTTTCAGTCAAAAACATGTTTTTTTATCCGGTGGTGGCAGGGGGGGATCGGGTTTGATGGCAGATTAACTTACAGGGCCGAATAGAGAAACCTTTATCGTTCTCGGAAATCCAAAATTTGTTGATTTTCGTGCAAAATTTGCCAAGTTATGGCCAAAAACCTCAAAAAGGCACTTTTTTTTCAAAAATTCATAACTTCGCGCCAAATCATCGTAGGTACTTGAAATTTTGCGGACCTTGCAGGAAAAGTCTGATCTTTATTACCCTGTTGGCCAATAAGGTCCACGATTTTTTTGTCACTCCGTATGAGTTGCCAAAGTTGGACCTTTTTGGACATCAGATACATTCGTTTTTCTTAGGGGGGTGAGAGAGAGTGGAGTGGATTTTTTGTAACATTGGCTATCATCACATTAAAGATAAGACTTCAACGTTTTCTGAACTCGAAGATTCATCCAATTTCGTCGAAATGCAGCCGAGATATCGCACTTTGAAATTGTGTCATTTTTTGTGCATTTTCAAGTGGTGCGTTTTTATTTTCCTCGAGTGTATTTGAATACCTATAGGTACAAGAAGAACAAAATAAAATAATTTTTTTAACATTTTCGAACACAATAATATTAAATTTTATTCAATGTTTTAATTTCGAGAATTCTCGATTTCTCGAATACTATTTCTCGTCTCGTAGTCTTGAATTCTCGTCTCATATCGAAAATCCGAGACGAGAAAGTTATTGGTTCTCGTCTCGTAATTTTAGACGAGACAAGAATGAGACGAGAAATTTATCTCACTATTCTAAGCTGATTTACTAATGTTCTGAGCTCCAGTATAAGATATTTCGGTGTTGGCCAATCGATCTCGTTAGTTAATAGACAACCAATAACAATAAAAACGCCACTAAAAGCTGGCCATCAATTAAAACGTGTAATTTCAATTTCCCTTGAAAGCGGGCATGGAGCAGTAAAATCTAGGACGACTATGGCAGTGAAATGTTACCAAGTTCTGCCGATAGGTGGCAGCTGTGTGCAGCTCGGGGCCATTACCTCCTCTAATAGAGGTCCGGCGTGTTCACCGGACCTCCTTAATAGGGCAATTCCAAGTCTCCGTCCGAACGCATTCCCCAACACGTAAAGATCTCACCGAGCAGACGGGCGGCTTAAGCAGCGGCCCTTACTTTGTGATAGCGCAGACAGACAATACTCAACGATATCGCAGCAGGTATTTGAGGAATCCCGGATTCGTCCGGCTTAACATCTACTCTTTTATCAGTAGATAGAGAAGTATTATTTGCATCTGTTTGATTTCTGCTGATTTTGCGGACTTGTGATGGAATTCGCTTTCTATTTTTGAGAATTGTGTAGTGACAATGGACAAATTGCTGCCTTTGAAATACCCTGCCTTGCAGAACTCTCACGCAACTTTGTTCCTTTTTCGTCTACTTTGACCTTCAGTTTCAGGAGAAATGTCTGTATACAAGGATTATAAGATAAATTTTCTCGATTCTAAATTTTGAGAAAAGTAATAGTGATGATAATTCCACTCCTGTATAAAGTAAGCCATAAAAAAACACAATTTTACCGCTTTGACTGCGGATAAAACTTTTTGCAAGTAATAACACCTTATTTACCTTTTTCTTAGCCACCAAACAATAAACAAAACACTAAAATGTCATTTGCTTCATATTTCTAATATTTGTCAATGAAATGATTAGATTTTGGGAATATTTGTGAAGAAGAACCAAAAGAGTCGTTAAATTATCTCGTTGAATTACACTCGAGCATTTTAATTGTTGGGTGTCGTGATTTTATTAAACAATTTTTCTTTTCAAATTGCTAGGCAACAAGGTTTCAATACAAACAGAAATTTTTATCCGGCGAAATAAAAAGCTCTTGTTACAGTACAGTTGATAATTACCTGTCAAATTCCACTATAAAACCTTATTTACAACCAAACAAAACACTAAAATATAATTTGCTCCTTAAGAACCAAAGAACTCGTTAAATTATCTCGTTGAGTTACACAAGAGTTTTTAATTTTGACGGATAAATTTCTGTTTGACATCTCAACCTTGTAACCTGACAGAAATGTGACTCGACAAAGTGCTAGGCAACAAGGTTTCAATACAAACAGAAATTTACCCAACAAAATATAAAGCTCATGTGTAATTACAGATGATAATTACATTATATAGGTAAGTATACTTACTAGATTAACAGTAACAACAAAGACAAAATGTTAGAATTTAATTAAAGGATTACTGAATAACTACAAAATTCTGATGTCTAGACATTGTTACTTTTCTTAATGAAATAGTTTTAGTTTCAATTGGAGAGCTCTTAACTAATTCTTTCTCGAATCCAGCCCGTTATCCTCAATTATCACGCATAGGTTCCTGTTCGCATGTGGTAGTAATAACAATAATGCCTCTCTGACCAGGCCAGTGCACAGTAATGCTTGGTACGTGAGTTTGCTCCAGACTGACAGACATAGGACTGTTTACGTCAGCTCAGAGATAATAGAATCGTCCGCGAGCCTAGAGCAACTCCAGGTATTTAGCAACAACAAGCTCTAAAGCGGCTTACTGCTACAGACTTCCTGCAGTTCTTACAGAAACTCTGCTTAATTGCGGTTTCAAAATAGAGACGTTTATTTATTTCTTATTGCGAGATATGTCTTCATCGATTAGAAGGCAGAAACATTGTACACACTCAAATTTTAAAAATAAATGCGTCGAAAAAAATCTGCTGTGGCCAGTACACGACCTCTCGCCTAATTCTGCTTATTCTATTAATCTCGAGATTAATCTAATAAATAGTTTTACTTACATTTTAATAGTTTCATGTTCATGATGTAAACGATAATGTAAACCAAGATGCAAGCAAAAGATGTCAACTGTACTGTCACTGTCATAATCATTCAAATTTTATGTAGAAACAAATTTCAAATCATGGACAACAAGATTTATTATTAATGGTACTTTATTTTATTGTTAAATACTACCAGATTCAGCAAATTGTATTTATAATTAACTGTACCCATAGATAATTATATTTTCTTTTATTTTTAATTGCAAAAATTGTCATAAATAAATAATGTAACAATATATTTAAGGAAAACTTTATCAAGCTTCAAAAAGTACTACTTCCGGTTTGCGGATTTCTACCAAAATGTTATCCGGTGTTAAGATACTTAAAACCTTAAATATGAAATTTGGTTATTAAAGGTTTGATACTTTTTCAGTTATCGTGGACGAAAAATCGTCAGTCCATACAAACATACACACACACATACACACACACAGACATCATCGTGAAAATAGTAAATTCGTATTGTAGAGACCCTGAAACGTGCTTATCCACCAAAAACTCATACTCGAAAATTTTGACCCATTATAATACCTCTGTTATAGAATATGAGGCGAGAGGTATAAATCTATAAATAAGAAATAAAATATAAAATAATTTCCAATATTGTTAGAGACGCTTCATTAGCTTATATTTAATTGTTTTATATTACTCTTTTCCACGGCTGCCTGAAACCAGCCTGAATCCAGCATGAAACCAGCCTGAAATTTGCCGCATCCTAGCTATGGCATTGAAGTTGAAAAATACTGAAAAGCGGTTTCGTTCCAAGTAAACTGTCAGTTTATTATTGATTTCAAGATAATGTTTTTATAAATACTTTATAAATAGCCAAAGATAGATACAGATGTGCCTTTACATTTTTTTTAAAATACATTTTTTCATGAGATATAATCTGAGTAAAGTTTGCATAAATTGAACTGGGCTACTTGCATGATTTTTTATTAAATATTTTTGAAGAAGAGATAAAAACTTGGGACCCGTATTTTTTATTTTCACAAAATTTTTATCAACAAGTCCAAAAATAATTGAATAATATGTCATGTGACGTATAATACTGCCATATCTCCTGTACAAAATAATAACGTCACAGCAAAAATTCTTTCTCAATTTATTAAAAATACATATATTTTTTTAAATAAAATATTTACCAATATTTTGACCTAACGTTAGGTTCATAGTGATAAAAATCTCATTTTCAGTACCATGCAAGTAATCCATTCGGTACAATTTCATAAATTAAATTTTGAAATGGCACAACTGTTTATTGATCCTTTAAGTAGGTATATAATCCTAGTTGAAATAAAAATTTATCATTTTTGAACTGACAACTAAACCATTGCTATATTAATAGTAGTATACATGTTTTGCCGAATTTTAAGGTGGACGCTACGAAATTTTAACATATTTCATATTTGTGATCGATTTTAACTATTTATAGGCGGTTTGCACATATCGAGCATGAGCGCCTCTAGTGGGAGATTCGGCAAAAGTATTAGGTATACAACACGTTTGAATGTTTAATTAAATAAAATGAGCACTGGTTCCCAGCGCTTTTCGTCAATTCTCAAAATATAATTAATAAATAGATTATAAAACGTGATAAAATATATTTACAGTTATGTAGGTATCTACTTACGAAATTCGTTTTACTCTGTGAATCCAAATTTTACATCTCTCGTCCTCATACCATCTTATTATAGAACCTTGAATTGAAACAGTACCTACAACTACTGTCGAACTGTCAAAGGGTTTACCATAATATTAATGCATTTTTTCCCGCCAGGGCCCAGGGCGGCGCTGACTACTCATGTGCAAACAGCCTATTAAAGTGGATACCGTTGATATTGTAAGTTTAATTAATTATGTTTGTCAAATAAATGATAAATTGTTTGTTATATTGAATTTGCAACTGCTGTATTTGCGGCTCTCAACAACAAATTCAAGTATACAACTCGAATGCGAGAACTCTTCCATTCTGCAGCAAAGCAGGTTCAGCTAATAATGATGAATGAAGTTTGTAGTTCACTAGTTAGTAAATAAACCTCCCGGACTGCAATTTTAGCTGCATTTACCAGGTCATCTACTCGGGCTTGTTTACGTCAAACAGACGCGTCCAGTACGTGGTGTTCTGTACCGACGGCCAATAAAAACTACTTGACACAGACAATTGACGTTTGATTAAAGTTTTTCACCTTCTTTTGGCGAACCAAACACCAGATCTCTTCACAGTTCACACTTACATACAGTCCGAATTAGAATAAAACTTTGTTATTGTTTACCAGAGTTAATTGAATCAGTTTTTACTTCCTTGTACGGAGTAAAGGAAGTATTGTATCGCGAAAAATTTCGGTTCTCAGATTTTTACGGAAATATCCGTTTTGACCTTTTCTGAATCCATTATGACTAGTTTCGTCGTGACGTCTGTACGTACGGACGTATGTACGTATGTGTGTCGCATAACTCAAATACGGTTAGACGTAGAAAGTTGAAATTTTGTATTTATGACTGTTATAGCATCTAGTTGTGCACCTCCTATTTTTGGTTTCAATCTACAAACCGGAAGTAGTACTTTTTTCAAATATTTCTATAAATATTTAATTTATGACAATTTTTTTTATTTTAAATGAAAGATTATGTGATTATTACCTACAATCGGTATTTTATAAATATTTTTGTATCTGGTACCATTTAAGAATAATTAAAGCATATATTTATAATTTAGTATTTCGGTATCTTGTAGTCCATGATCGATTAACATTTGTTACTACGTAAAATTTAAATGATTATGACATGACAGTGACAGTAGCAGTGACAATAGTAAAATATCGTTTATATCTTCTTCTGCAGTTTAAATAAAATGACTAAAATATATTTGTGAGTATAGTAGCAGTAGTAGTAGTACCTACTTATATATTAATATATTTGTATAATATAATTCTACATTTTAGTTATTAAGAAAAATATGAACAGTTTAATAGGCGTACAAGGAAGTCATGTGGTGTCCACGTTAGATTTTTTAGATTAGAATTGTTCTTGAATACTTACTAGGTACTAGATATTTTATAATAAAAATAGAAAATTGTTATTTGTATGGTAAGGGCTGATTGAGGCTCGCTGCGCTCGTGCTACAACTGATTGAAGTCTGCAAAAATTCTTTGTCAGAAGTATATAATAGTTATTTACTTTACAAGTGGGCAAAGTAAGAAATTAATCACGAGGGAAATATTAACTGACGAGGTCGAAGGCTGAGTGAAATAATTTTCTCGAGTGGGTCATTCTTTTTTGCCCACGTGTGGAGCATAAAGTTTTATCCAACACCTCTTAATAACTGTTTAAATATTTAGTCCCAAACTAAAACATCGTTACTATGGTGACTTCCAACAAGCAAAGTAACAATTTATCCACAAGTGGGTATAATTTTGATCAAAGCCACTAGTGGACAATCTTTTACTTTTTTTACATTTATTATTATTAGCAATCAACAGAAATGTTGTAATTTTTTATTTATCATCATATCTAGTCGGAAACGGAAGCTAAAATTTCGACTGTAGAAAAATAATAAACTTGATATTTAGAAAGAATTTTGATTGAAAATTGTTTATATTAATATAAGTTTAAACAAATCTTATTAAATAATAAAACTGCGAAACAATCGTCACTTTTTAAGTGTGTAAGAATTAAAAATTAGGATTTAGTATTTCAACTCTTTTCAGGAAACGTACACGAACATTTCGAGTTGCGCGCTCTGATGCTTAATGTATTTCCGACTGTTTACTTCCGGTTTAAAAAGGGAAAAAGATTGATGAGTTTCAAGTTAACAAAATGATGAAAAAATCCTCTTCCGACTCCTGGATCCACGTCCATATTTTTCAGTTGTTTTTGTTTATTGTATACATTTGTTCACTTCATCTATTATTACTCGTCCAAATATCCATCGCTGTTTCAACACCAAAATTGTTTGTAATTTTTGTGTGCGTATCAAATATTGAAATGTGACAGGAATATATTTTTACAAAAATATAGAAACATGTGGAAAACAATTACAGCTGTATGGATGTGGATATTTCCTGTACTAATAATTACTTTTTTTGGTGAGTTAATATACACAGCTCCTGTTTGAAAAGCAAATACCACTACAAATTTGACGTGTTTCCAAATTAGCAGCAGTTTATAAATATCACTGACATTGAAAAACGTTTTTTCACAAACCAGGTGTTCATTTAAAAATGAGAAAGTCGATAAAATAAAAAATCAGTTTTTTGTTTGTTCTTGCTATCCAACAAATTTTAGAGAAAAATGTTTCTCGTAAATAAAATTCTGCATCTTCATAAAATAAATAATACATTTATGAATCATCGTTATAAATTAAATATCTAACTTAGTACATAGTTAAGAGTACAGTTTGATTACTAATCAAAACAAGCAAAGTAAAAGATTGCGCTAGTGGCATTGACCAAAATTATACCCACTTGTGGGTAAATTGTTACTTTACTTGTTGGAAGTCACCATAGCAACGATGTTTTAGGTTTGGAACTTATTATTTTTTAAATATTTAAGCAATTATTAAGAGGTGTTGGATACAACGTTATAAGTAATTCACACGTGGGCAAAAAGGAATGACCCACTCGAGAAAATTATCCACTCAGCCGTCGGCCTCGTGAGTTAAGATTTCCCTCGTGGGTAATTCCTTATTTTGCCCACTTGTAAAGTAAATAACTATTACCAATTTAAAATTCCGCCATATTTATTTTGCGTATTGTACTGTTTCGACAATTTAGAATTACAATAATTATTAAAAGTTATGTTCAAATAATTATTAACCAATGGCATGAAAAATGTTCTTCGTCTACCCTAAAATTTTCCAGCGTTACAGAGGTGTACACCTCCCACGGTTACTTTAGTTATAATTGAAATATTATGATGCTTTTACATATGAGTGTATTAACAAAGGATGTCTTAATGCCTCTAGTTTTTTATTTTCCGTCTTTGGCCTAGGAATTTGAAGTACAAAATATTTAAAAATGACGTTTTTGTCATTATTTGATACGATTTGATATTATTTTTTTCGGTCATTATAAATGGAAAGACAAATTTAAAAAGTAAGAAGCCTGGAACTAACCTTCCTTTTTCGAATAATTTTTGTTTTACCTAATTTCTTTAAAAAATAAAGAAGTTATTATGGCAATACTGGAGCCATGTTTACAGTATTTTTCAACTTCAAAATGACATTGCATAGCTAGGATGCGGCAAAGTACGAGTTTCGGGCTGCGTTCGGGCAGCCGTAGTAGTGGGGAGGACTAAATTAAAAAAAAAGTAATATCGAGAGTATTTTAGGAATTCGAAAAATATGTAGATACTTTGAAATTTATTTGTACAACAAGTACTGCAGCTATAATAATCTACTTTTTCCACAAGAAGTTATTTCTTTCTCTCGCGTTAATCCAGCCGAGGGTTCGATCAGATCGGCAGCAAATAAAGAAGACAAACCTCCGATTCCCGCTGTTATCTGCTGAAGATCAGCTGACAATTGCATTGGTCGGCAGAAGACGTTGCGCCCCTCTCTATCTTTCTATAATGTTCGCGTTATTCGCGTTAGCACTAGGAATTGGAGGTTATCGGATTCTGACTCTAATTTCGGTCTTATCGCCAGGAAAATTCCTCAAAGGAGACATCAAATAACCGAAAATTATTTATGAGATGGAGGAAAATTACGAACAGTCACTTCATTTTCATAAACTTTTGAGATGATTTAATTCTTTCTCTATTAAATCCTTGTTGAAATAAAATTTTACCATTATTGTACTGGCCACGAAACACTCGCTACGTTAGTACATTTTATGCTGGATTTTAGGAAGTAGACGGGCCTCTTAAGGTTTACATGTCTGTTAACGTGTAAGAAAGTTTGAATACATTATCTAACTAAATATGAGCATTCACAGGGTGAATGCTCGTATTTAGTTATATGAACTTAAACTTTCTTAAACTATAAACCTTAAAACTAACTGCTTATGTGAATGAGTCTTAATTGAGGAAAAATTTGTCAGCTACAATATTCTTGAATTTTATTGAAACCAGAACAGTATCTAACGTTTTTATTTAGCAAGTTTTATTTTGCTGGTAGCAATTCGATAGAATTTACTCCCAATAGTAGAATGATAGATTTTTTTATAGTGGAATCCAACCACTTCGTACGATTTGTCTTGGTGGTCTCAATCCATGCGACGATCTTTGAAATTCAAAGTGGCAGAGGAGAAATTTTTCTATACGACTGTTATTGAAAGTTATCATTCTTACATCATTTTCAATTATTAGACGGGTATAGAGAGATTTTTTAAAACAGTTTGCATTTGATATAGTAAGAAATGGGCCTTACCTTAAACAAAGTTATGAATATTTAAACTGCCTATATTTTGCTTTGAATTTCAAATAAGTAGTTGAATAAGTGTAAAGCCCTGTTCACACATGGATTTTTTGAGGATTCTTGCTTATGAATGGTGAAAAAAAGAAATTCAATATTTTAAAACTAATGAATTAGAAGGTTTTTTTCTAAGACTCATTGAAGACTCAATTTAGCGGCGTCGCTATTTGACAGACAATTCTCACCATGACATATTTTACAGGATTCAGAAGCATTAAATAATCTAAGAGCTTTTAAAACGTTATTCATTTGTCTTACTAAAATAGAAAAAGCTTTCCGTATTTCTATGAACGACAAGCCCTGGAGACCATTTCAAATGTATCCCCGTCAAAAATAGTTAACATTAACACCCCTCGTAAACAAATACTAAAAAACTTCATAAAAGCATTCCTCTGTTTCGAAGCCTTATACCAATATGATAATCAAAACACCCCAAATATCATCCCCAAATCCGGTAAAAAATTAAATTCCCTGCCCTAAAAAATTACACTCAGTGTCACATAATGCAATTTGTGTGTTTCCTGAAGTGTCGAAGTTTTATTAATGCAAGGAGATTGAATCAATCGCGTGGGCCATGACAAGGGGGGGCGGATGGAATAGTAGAAACAGTAGTAGTGTTGCACTAGTGTAGCTGTCACCCTATCTTATTTAATAATGTCGAGAGACATGAGGAACACTACAAGCTATACAATTCATTGTGGTTGTTATTAGTGGATCTCACCCTACATGGGAATCGGGATTCGATCCCTAGTTTGGAGTGAGTCATGTGTGTTAGCACCGAGCATGGAAATCTAAAATAGGAGGATCTAAACTCTTCTTAGACAGTTTGTTTAGTTAATTTTACAAGAGATACATATTTAAGACTTGTACACATTGAAGCGGCGATTAAATAATTGTCTTTTATGTTTCTTTATATTTTTCTAACAGTTTGGTGATAAATTATATGAAAAAAAACTAGATATTCTTGTTAATTATTGCAATAATCAACTGTTACATCTTACCCCAATGACTGTTACTTTTTGCCCCAACATTGAGGTTGAAAGTAACACATGTCTCTGCCCACATATATATTTTTTTTGTTAACTTGCTTGACAAAACATATCTAATAAAAACTTCCAATGTAACTTGAATGTCTGGTCTATCGTTTAATAAATATGGATGCCCAAAATTTGTAAAGGTTTAGGAAACAAAAACTAAAAAATGTTACTTTCATCCCCGGTCTCCCCTACACCAGAAATCATTTGAAAATGTAAATAATAGATGATAATAGTAATATTTTTAATAAAAATTTTAGTTAAAAGACGACTCATCTTGCATGAGTGTTAATAAAAGAAATTAGTCGTTTCTTCTCGATAAAAAGCATCTGTCTACTAAAAGATGTAGATTTCATCAATTTATTGAACTTCATATTAACATTAATTATTAAGTAACTTGAAATAAACAAAATAAGTAAACAGATTCTCTGATTGAAAAAGAAGAAATCAAACTTAAAACTTGTGTATGAAGTCAAAACATTGTCAAAAAAATTTCTGCCTGATTCAACAGGATCTACTTCCAATAATTACAGAATTGTAATTAAAGTGGAATCCAACCTCTTAGACCAATTCATTTTGGTGCTGTCATAATTTCAATCCGTGCGACGACCTTTGTTATTCAAAGCGGCATCGGAGAGATTCTTATGCAACCAGAACTACATTTAATTCGATCAAGTAGTCAGCTTGATTTTTACAATTAAACATTGCCGGCCGAGACTTGAACCACGGAACTCCGGGATCAAACGTCACCACATGCAGAGAGCTGTGCTGAAACTGCCTCGATAGACATGAATTATCTAAATAGTCATATATTTTAGACCCCCAAATTTTAGATCTCCCTCCCTGTACCCCCGTGACAAGTACGCCACTTTGCGCGCTAAGTGCACGAAGTTAGTCCTTGGCAGGAGGACATCTCCTGTTCCTGCTCCTGCTCCTGTTTCATATCGCGTACGTGTTCGGTATTTTGACAAGGTGCAGCCTGGGAGAGAATGCATTTCAACCCCCTCGCCCCACTGTTAACACGCTAGACACCCGTCAACTGTTTCTGTTTGTTCCCTGCGCCCCTAACGACTGAGATAACATTGTCGCTGGAGCGGTGATATGATTATTTGGTTTGATTTTGTATTGACGGAGATGAGATTAATTCTTAGGAGTGGAAGATTTGGTAGCAGGCGATGATTTTTGGATGGGTTTATTAAGGGTATCGACTCCACGTAGCTCAACACCGCGTTTATCCTACGTTAATGCATAGAAACGCTCATTAAAATACGTAAAAGCAGTCTAGAAATTTGTAAAATGCTCACAAAGTTTTATAGATAAAACTAATTTTCATAAATTTATTTGTAGACGAAGACTTTTTCATTAATATTTTATATGGATTCCAAAGATTTTTTCAAAATTATAACTGGGCATAAACCTAGATTAATTCTTTCACAAACATCTAGTATCTGTTTTACCTTCAAATTTTTAATATGCAATGAGTAATATTTTGTTATGGAGACGAGACCCTTAAGTAATTTCATTGTAAAAGGCATGAAACCAACAGATTTTTTTTATTCACGACTGTTGTTCTATTCTATAACTCAGCTTCGAATCTAGTCAAGGTGGAAAAACACTGAAAACTTTCGTCATAAGAAGAAATAACGATTTCACGAAACGCGTACAAATTTCAGCAAATAATTTTTGAACCTTTTCAAACATTATTTTGCAATTTTAGGTCGTGATTGCATGCATTTTATACATTAAATACCGGGTGTTTCCCAAAACAGGCGCACCCAAAAAAAATTATTTTTTTGCACTTCCGGGACTTAAACTGTTCTTTAGTCTTTATTTTTAGGGACTAAGGTTCTAAATTTGATCCCAAGGGATTATTTTTCATATTTAATCCCGTTGTCAAGGAATTGAATTAATTAATCCCGTTGTCAAGTAAATACGTGCTATTTGTTACAGAGTATCTATGGTAACAATATAAATATGTCATAAAATTTACTGTCAAAATTACAAAATGTGTATTCTTTTAAACTATTTTGCATTCGTTTGAGGATGAAGTGCAAAAAATAGCGTATATACCACAGGACTAAAGTACCTTTAATCCCTCAGGAGGTGATTATTTCCCTCATCTTCGGCTCGTGAAAAAAACTTCACCCTCAGGATTAAATCATGCACTTTAGTCCCTCAATATATAATATACTATTAATTCAATTATGTAAGTCCGAGGAAATATGAAAATTCGAATATGTGTCCCAGTTTTATTTAATAACTTCAGATCTTGTCTGTTTCACGTTTCATATTCAACTAACTTCTACAACTTTGTTTTTCTATTTAAATCAATACATTATTCATTACTTAATAGATCATTCATAATTACCCAAATAAATTCCTATAAAATAAACTAATAATAATTATAATAATTATCGTTAATAACCCAATTATGTCAATTGTCTTTGCCTGTGTCGTAATCCTAGTTCTCAATTACATTTATATTATAGATTTATAAACTACATTTAAAGACGCATTAAACTACATAAATAATGATTTTTTATTACTTCCTGTTTAGCCGGAAGTGACATCAACTTACTTATATTAAATGAAACACCCCGTATATTTTTTAAGATCTTGTATGATTCTACATAAAATTCTGAATAAAACTATGTATAATAAGCAATTTTAAAAGGTAATAACAGTTGATGATACGATTAAGTAATATAATTATTGTTATTAATTTTTTCAATCTATCATTAATAAGATAATTAGTGAAATATTGTTAAAGTATTTAACTGAAAAAGTTTCATTTACGGTCTTGATAATTAGTGAAAGGGCTGCCAGGTTCTTGTATCGCCTTCGGCGCAAATAGCTGACCAAAGGGCGCCCCTTTTAGGGATGCATACTCACATACAGTCACGTGCTAAACGCAAAGGGCGAACAAAGGGCTCAAGTGAACTGTACATAAATAAGTGAACACATCGGATCGACTACTGAACCCAACAGTTGACAAGAGGTAGAAGACACTTGACAGAGGAAGAAAAAAAAAGACACAAGGACTAAAAGAAGTTATCAATTCGTTACAATTATTATTTTATTTTAGTTCTGTATTATTTTATTTTCTGGTAATATTTTGATTTTTTCTTCGTGTGACATATTTTAAATAGAATAAAGTTTTAGTAAGTTTTAAAAATTGAAGCAAACGTTGAACAATTGGATAATGGAATTACAATTGACTATTCCACTCATACATTTTTAATCCAACAAAAATTTATGATTTTATGTAGTTATCTTGTTTTATTTTGACAAGACACCCTCACATAATTTTTTTTGCATCTTTCTAACCAATAGACTGCTTTATTTTAATGTTAGTTTTGATAAGAGAAATTTTTTTGACGCTTCAACAACATCCTTAGCAACATGTTATTTAATTAGTGTCAAAATAGACTTTCTCATTCGTGAAATAGTCATCCGAATATCATTCGTGGTTAAATTTTGTCTTGCTAAATTTTCAGATTGTTTTACGCGAGCTTGTTGTCAATTTATTTCGTGACATTGATTAAAAATCACTCGCTTGATACCTCAATAAATTGCTAGGCAACAACTCTCGTAACAATCTCAAATTTTTCCTGCAAAATTTAACCACTTATGAAATCATATAAAGGGAATTTATTTTAACAGGAAACATAGGACTTTTCATATCCATGGTTACGATTTTGACGGCAATGTATTAGAGCGTTCTTTTTAAAATCGAACATAGGGAATCAATTTAACTGTATTATTCTTGACTAATATAACATATTTGGGCAGCTGTAATAGTTGCAAGAAACGCCTTCAACATAAACTTTTAATTGTTTAAACTATACCTACATCGTATTTCAAGGTAGCAACATTTGAATTTGTTAATTGGAGTCAAACTGATGCTACCTGGAAATACGATGTAGGTATAGTTTAAACAATTAAAATTTATGTTGAAAGCGTCTCTTGGAACTATTACAGCTGCCCAAATATGTTATATTAGTCAAGAATAATACAGTTAAATTGATTCCCTATGTTCGATTTTAAAAAGAACGCTCTAATACATTGCTGTCAAATTCGTAACCATGGATATGAAAAATCCCATGTTTCACGTTAAAATCAACTCACGGTATGAATAAACTTCTTATTTTTGTTTGCCAAGTTTATTAACAATTCAGTTAAAGAATATGATATAATAATATCTATTCCTACAAACTGCAACATTTTCACGATATCTACAACCTCCGACAAATAATATCTATTCCCGTTTTCCGAGGGTCACAGTTACTCCGTGAAGAACTTCTAGTCTGTAGTTACCATTATCATTACCACAATTTAAACTTGGAAATTTGGTGAATAAATCATTCGTTCATATCTGGTAGTTGGTTCGACTGCCTGATATCTACTTGTCGCTTATTTTGACTTTTCTGTTCTCTGGGAAATAAATGAATCAGTTGATTTTGATAATTGCTGTAAATTTGTCACTGGTATTCATAACTTTGTTACTTACAAAGTTACCAGGCACTTAGGTGATGTTATCTCGATTGAAATTAGTTTCATTTATTATCTATTTTTATGGTGTAGTTACAAGAAGCTTGCTACTTTGATAAAGATTATTTTATTTATTAGAATTGGTGTGACTGATTGTCTCTCAGTATTTTCAGTTTAACTGTTCAAAAATATCTCTTGTTTCTGGTGATGAAATTGACTGCTGATATCAGGTCACACGATAAAAATATAAATACTGATGACAAAAAATCTGATGTGGCCAACACATGACCTCTCGCCATACTCTACTATTTTACTAATATAAGTGTGTACGAAGGTACTTACTCACAAATATAGCATTGTCGAAGGGAATTCGGGAATTGTAGTTTTTATACATAATATTATTAAAGTTTATCATGACATTACAAATAATAAATGACATTTCATATTTCCAATTTCAATTTGTCAAAAAGTGAAAAATTTATTTGACACTATATTTTATTAGTCCAGTCAGGAGAGTCAAAAATTTACTGAAACCCAAGACTAATACATAACCAAATGAAATTTGGCATGTGAGTAGTTAAGAACATACAGAAACAAAAAAAAAATTCGCTCCACCTCGGTATGCTCCGCTTCCCACAAAAATTTTTAGTTGAAACTCAAAATTTTCTTGTAACGCATTTTTCTCGAAAACTATCGAAAATTTTGGAAAACAGTTTTGACAGGATGAAAGCTGAGGAAATTTGCTATCAAAATGGTATTTGAAAATTTTTCATAAGTAGCACCGTGTAGGCACCAGCCGTTTAATATTCGAATGACTTGAGAATTTTCTGTATAGTAGGCGCTACATTGCGAATGACGTAATAAATTCGCCGCTACAGAATGAATGTGGTATAACTTCGTTAAAGAACATCATTTTGTAAAGATAAAAATTGCATTTTATTCGTCGAGGCTTCCACTTTCAATAGCACTAATAACATTTGAATTTCCGACCCCGTTTATACCGAGAAACTTGCTTTTTAAAGAATTTTTTTTTTGTTTCTGTATGTTCTTAACTACTCACATGCCAAATTTCATTTGGTTATGTATTAGTCTTCAGTCAAAACCTCTCCTGACTGGACTATATTTTTTGTTTTCATTGGTGGTAGTAGAATTTTTAACTTGTAATTGGAAAATGGTGCTACATATAGATACAAGGTTTTGAATACAAATTGTAAAGAGTAACATTTAGTATACCTACATTGTTATTAAAAAAAATCCTATTAATCTATAAATTTTGAGGATATTCCAGAAAAACTCTTCAGATCATCAAGAAACTACCACTTCTGGTTGCACAATTAACAACAAAATCAAATCAGATCTAACCTAGGGTGTCAGAATACAATTATTTTATTCATCGCGAAATTATCAAAATCGTGTTCTAGGGACCTCAAAATCGAAATTTTAGCATGATTACAATACCTTTCTTACAGATATGAGTGGCGAGAGGTAAAAGGTTTTCATCTGACCGTTCTTTATAAATGGAATACGCGCGAGAATTTATTCAAAAATTTAATGAATCCTTTTATTTTTTGTCCGATTGCCTAAGAACAAAAAGCAGATCAAAATTATCTTACTGATTTATTTTGCAAGATAGTAATAAATGATAAACTTCTAAAATATCAGTTACCGATTCACCGTCTGTCAGGTACGAGGTAAAACACCCCTATTCAAACATCCAAACTTCAAAATAACAACTAAGCGAACTTCTGAACTTCATCAAGAAACTATCTCTTGGAAAGTGTAACCGTCATCGTCACAACGCCAGATTTCGCCGACGCCGGAATTAATTTCAAAATTGTTTATCCCTGGTGTTGCTTAGCAACCCCGTGACAGATCGCACCCTGTCACTACAGCAGCGAAGTGGGGGGAGAGGGGGGGGGGTTATTGGGCTGATCTGTCAAAATCCAATGGAATCAGCGCGACCAGACGCAGAGACGGAGTCAGGGAAATTCAAGATGATATAGGTTTGCGGTCGTAAGAAATGGCATTTGGAGATGTGTCTAGATTGCAGTTTAGTCATTATAGCTGGAGAACTGTGTTAGGGTACTGCGTACTGGAGCAGAGATACTCGAACATTGGAAGAGGTTTTAAAATGAAACAGTTTCTTAATAAATGGTATCTTTGAGTATCACTGCAAGATAAAATAACTAAATGAAGAGATTTAGTTGTGAAGCCACCGACGTCAAAAAAGTAGAGTTATTCTATACGACTGACTGTTGTAGAATGGTATCGTTCTTGCATAATTTTTAATTATGGAATGATTACATTCCATAACTTGTTCTGGAATGGTTTCATTCTATCACTAGTGATGGAATGATATGTGGCGAATAAAAATTGAAAATTGAACTTTATTCTAGGTCTTTTGTTGATTTCATTAAGTAGTATTTAAGGTGTACGTCTACTCTAAAATTTTACAGCGTTACAGAGGTGTACGTCTTCTACGTTTACTTTAATTATAATTGAAATATATGATGCTTTTACAAATGAGTGTATTAACAAAGGATGTATTAATGCTTCTATATTTTTATTTTTTTGTCTTTGGCTTAGGAATTTGAAGTAAAAAAATTTAAAAAGGACGTTTTTTGCGGTTTTTTGTCATTATTTGATATGATTTTTATGAGCTTCCTTTTTCGAATAATGTTTGTTTTACTTAATTTCTTTAAAAAATAGAGAAGTTATTTTGGAAATACTAGAGTCATGTTTACAGTATTTTTTTATATAATTTAAAAATGACATTGCATAGCTAAGATGCGGAAAAGTATGAGTTTCGGGGTGGTTTCGGGCAGCAGTAGTACGGCTCGTGTAACAAACTTTCCACTCGAGTTGAAAATGCTTCATTCCAAACAAACTTCGGAATTTTAATTTTTTAAACGCGGTCAAGCGGTCAGGACTTTCTATTTTAAAGAACTTAGGAGCAACAGTTTTGACAGTTTTACTCCAAATACTAAATAAGTATTTTAATAATAATAATATTTATCTTCTAGTGAAATATTCCGTACCAACTCAAAAACATCCCTACCCCTTTCGTCTCACATTGACGGCACAATCGCATCGCAAGTTCTCGTAGATACATGACGAATGCAAAGCAGATGAACTCGTACTCGAGTTCTGAGTATTGGCGCTTTTCGCTGTTCACAGCTTCTCCAAATAATGTATTTGTATTTTAATAATAATATTTATCTTCTAGTTGAATATTCTCTACCAACTTAAAAAAATCCCTACCCCTTTCGTCTCATATTGAGGGCACAATCGCATCGCAAGTTCTCGTACATGACGAATGCAAAGCAGATGAACTCGTACTCCAGTTCTGAGTATTGGCGCTGTTCGCTGTTCACAGCTTCTCCTGGACTGGGGTATGAATGCATGAACTCTGCTGGGACCGCGAGACGACGCAATCGTATTAACTCTTTATGTATTCCTGCAGTGTCCTGCTGGATGACCCCAGGACGCTACCTTGCGGAAATTGAAGTGAGGTAGACAGTGGCAGCCCAGAGATTCCAAGAGAGGATGGAGTGAGTTTAGGTTCATTATACATTAGCTAAATAAAAATTAATAGGATTCATAAATTAAACACTTAGAGTACTTTAATATTTTTGGGGAGGAATTGAAGCCATGAGACCACGGTTACTAGAAGATAGGTTGGGACACTTCCTATAGTTACCATTATAAAGAAATGATCAGATTTTTTCCTCCCGAAATTAGTTCTGTAAATGTCACTACCCCCCGATGTAAAATAACAACAAATATACAAATTTTGTGCAAAATGAAGCCTAATATTTATAAATTGTATAAAATATATGATTACAATTCATATAATAAACAATGATGGTTCAAAAACATTGAAAAGTGACAACATTCTGACATTTATTTGATTCACAGGTAGAAAATTGAGTCAAATAAATTATACTTCTTATTTTATTTCAGAGTTGGATAAATTTTAATTTTGTGCTAAGTTATGATAACAATTAATAAAGAACCATAATTTGCAATACCTATATTTTAAATTCTAGATATGTCAAATTGATTCTAAAATGTACGATAGAGGTCTATACTGCATCACTCCACCCTCTCAAAGCACAGTAGAAAGGAACTTTTTTTGGACACGTTACGCATACCAATATGGCGAATGGCGGATATGTTTATATTTATTCTGAAAGTTTTATAAATAGTAAACATACCACGGAAAGAACAGAATGCAGAAATAGTTATTTGTCCAACTAGAGAGGAAAGCGCTTCTTTTTCCCACTCGAGCTCGAAGTTTGTGTCACGAGCGCAGCGAGTGAGGCAATCGAGCAAGAGTGGAAAAAGATCTTTCCTCTCGTGTTAGACACAACATTTTTTTCACGACATATTTAAAAACAATGTAAATGTAGAAGAAACACATAACTAGAAGTTAGGTTATAACTGCCATCTGTCAGAATGACGTTTGAAAACAACGAAATGCAGCCAATATGCCAAATTAAATTTAAGTTGTAAAATCGTGAAATAGTAGAAAAAGAAAGTGTAAAACATAATAATTGTAAAATAATAGTTTACAGTATATCACTATAAAATCAGAATTTTCAATAAAATAATAAATTTACTTACAATTTTTCAAATATTTCATCGCAAAATAACACTGGTGGTAACACTGCTTACTTTCCTCTCTAGAGAGGGAAAACCTACTTTCCTCACTATTTCGCGAGAAGAAAATTGTGTTTTCTCCGCATGTCGTGAAAAAATGTTATTGACCTTATATTTCAAATAAAACATGCTTTATACTACGTTCAAATAAAATTTGACTACGTAATACAAATAATTTTCATCTGTCAAACTCTGAGAAATGTCTATGTTAATATAACTTTACTTAACTGTTATTTTCCCTTTTATTTATTTATATCTGGCATTCTACAGCACGATGAAATATTATAGTAAAATAGTTATTTGTATCACAAGGTCAGAAACTAACCTTTTGCAAGAGCGAGTATTTTTGACACGCCGAGCCACAGGCGAGGCTTGCAAATTACGAGCACTAGCATAACAGTTTCTGGACGTGTAATACACAATATTTTATGTGTCGATTTCATTACAAAAATATAAAATAATTATACATAACCTAAAAAAATTGTGCACTGAATACTTGCATTTGAGCTTAAAATATATTTATTTCAGTTTCTATTAACGATTTACGTCTAAAATTTGTCAAAATCTTCTTAATTCTTGTATAAAAAATATTCAACGCATAAAATTGACATCTGCTTGACAACTGTAGTAATGTCAAGATGCCAACCTATAACTTCCGGTTGTTTGACGGCCTAGGCTGGCAACAAAGAGTTTCTGGCGGATTTTGAGATATGGAAAACTAGCGATGCCGACCGGAGGCATATAAAATTGTATTACGGTACTAAATATTAAAAAATACTTCGAACAATAATACATAACTGCTTTCATATGTGCAAATAGAGCATACCACAATGGCGGATAGCTCTATCCAAAGTAGCTTCATTGTTTTGTTTCTATGCTCTCTCTATAAACTTTTATCCTCAAGATTAAACCTCTTGTCTTATTTACACGCTGTTCCAGTTATTTTCGAACCATCATTTGTCGGCATATTGAAACTGAATGTTTTGGAAACAGCGAGTTCAATATTATACTTTTATTATGTCATGAAATTTATAATATGAAAGCTGTTAGATGTACTATTGATAGATTTGTAGAAGAGAACACATTTTTTCTCCGCCGCCACTGTCTCCATTTTACAAAAACCCGTCACGAATAAAAACCCAGAAAAACAAAACTTGCCATAGACAAACCGCAATCCGCAGTCATAGCTGGCTAGATAGATTGCTCTGCACAAAGTGCGACTTTGTAATAATATTCTCATTTTCAGGCGAGGCAGTCTACGTTGTTTCCAAGATAACACCCCCCCCCCCCCCCCCTAGACCGGAGCTGCGGGCGAGATAATGAAGGATTAGCCATTTCTCGAGCTTTTTGTTTTACGATCGCGAAGTGTAATAACAGAAGTAATAATCACGTATTTGTTTTATAACGCGATGAATTTAAACTTAATTTAATGTGTTTTCAAGAGTTTGTAGACGAAGTTAGAGAACGCTTAGATGCGTACTTGCTTAATTAACTTATTGACTGTCCTTGTTTTTGCGGGGGGTTTACAAGCATTTACTACGATAAAATGTGGATTTTTTTTTTATTCAAGAAATTTTTTAAATTGCAGCTTGCTAGCTCTACCTAGAGTTTATTTACTTTTAAAAAATAATGTCAGTTCAATTTACTTCGGGTGCATGTCACTGCGTCAAATTGCCGTAATGTCAAATTGCCACTGTGCCAAAACGCATCCCCACCACTTACATACTTGTAATAACGTATGTCGAGAGACTACTGCAAATTTATTTCGACACAGAGGCAATTTGACCCAGTGGAAATCAGGCACAACAGCAATATTTAGACATACTGGCAATCGGGCATAGGTTTTGGTATTTACTACACTAACAAAGCTAACAAAACCGTACTAGAGCCCCACAAACTCGGTTTTGGTATTTACTACACTAACAAAGCTAACAAAACCGTACTAGAGCCCTACAAACTCGGTTTTGGTATTTACTACACTAACAAAGCTAACAAAACCGTACTAGAGCCCCACAAACTCGGTTTTGGTACGTCAAATCTACTGTTGTGCCTGATTTCCACTGGGTCAAATTGCCTCTGTGTCGAAATAAATTTGCAGTAGTCTCTCGACATACGTTATTACAAGTATGTAAGTGGTGGGGATGCGTTTTGGCACAGTGGCAATTTGACATTGCGGCAATTGGACACAGCGGGTATTTGACATTACGGCAATTTGACGCAGTGGCGTGTTCCCATTTACTTCAACTTACATGAGACATATTAAACGCATAACGAAATTTTGTTATGAATTTTAGTTAAAAGGATTGCAATATACAAAATTATAATTTATTAATATTAAATAACTTCGCATAAAATATGTTTCGCAGAATTTTTAATGAAAACCGTTTTAAGTTTCCTAGAACCAAGAGTAATTATCATTAATGAACACACTTTAATTTAGTTATGCTTTCAAAAGAAGTAAAATAATACGAACAAAAGAGTAGCAAGAGTTCAAATGAATAAGTAAAGAGAAATAAATTATAGCGAAAAGCATGTTTATAAAATTATAAATTTAATTGGACGTCCAAATAGTATAAATTAAAACTAGACCAAGACTTTCTACAGAGTATTCAAAGCTATAATTTTATTAAAAAAATTAAAATTAGACTGATATATAAAAGTACCGTAATTATTTTAATTAAAATGGGCAATGGCTACCAATTTAATTTATTATTATTTTTAATTTTACTAACTATAATATTGTATTTCTACATATGTGCAGTTACATTCTGACATTCACAATGAGTGCAATAAATAGGATTTTTCGTAGCAGGGCAGAAAATTATTCCATTAACTATTAATATTTTATAATTTGTATTACTAATTTTATGTATTCCCTGGAATAAAATACGTACTTGTACTGTGGATAAACAAGTAGTTGTGAAATTGTTTTCGAAGCTTAACTATAGTTAAGTTATATAGGAGTTAAATATAACAATTTCATAACTTAATGCAAATAAGCTCTTTATAACTTTTTAAAACCTATTTTTAATTCCTTGTACGGAGTATTAAGAAAGTATTGTAATCGCGAAAAATTTCGGTTTTCAGATTTTGATGGAAATATCCGTTTTGACCTTTTCTGAATCCATTATGACTAGTTTCGTCGTGACGTCTGTACGTACGTACGTACGTATGTACGGACGTATGTATGTCGCATAACTCAAATACGGTTAGACGTAGAAAGTTGAAATTTAGGACTGTTATAGCATCTAGTTGTGCACCTCCTATTTTTGGTTTCAATCTACAAACCGGAAGTAGTACTTTTTCAAATATTTCGAAAAATATTTAATTTAAGACAATTTTTTTATTTTAAATGGAAGATTATGTGATTATTACCTACAATCGGTATTTTATAAATATTTTTGTATCTGGTATCATTTAAGAATAATTAAAGTATATATTTATAATTTAGTATTTCGGTATCTTGTAGTCCATGATAGATTAACATTTGTTACTACGTAAAATTTAAATGATTATGATATGACAGTGACAATAGTAAAATATGCTTTATATCTCCTTCTGCAGTTTAAATAAAATGACTAAAATATATTTGTGAGTATAGCAGCAGTAGTAGTAGTACTTATATATTAATATATTTGTATAACAAGTTAAAAGAATAAAGTAGGTATGTATATGGCGGGAGGTCTTGTGGTGACCACGTCAGATTTTTTAATATTATTCTACATTTTATTTATTAAGAAAAGTATGAACAGTTTAATAGGCGTACAAGGAAGTCATGTGGTGTCCACGTCAGATTTTTTAATACTTAGGTTGTAAGATCTTGAAGCGAAAACGTTAATGTACTGGTCATTTGTGTTTCAAAAAAGAAATAGGTAGGTCAGTTTCCCACACAAGTCTGTCTATCAGAGTATTTCACATGAGAATTTTTAAATGTTCCCAGAGAAAAATATTCTTCCAGTAATACAAAATTACTTCTTTTTGTACGAACAACCAACAAAAGGTAACTCTTTACAGTAATAAAGCGCAGATATTCTCACAAAACCTCCAAATTTGAATATCATCTACAGGTTTTTCACAACTTGTTCCCTTCCAGAACTCTTGAGAAAACCTTACCCCTTTCGGAAACTCCGTTCGATTCATTGTCATGTTGATTTCGCTCAACGTCCGATTCTTCCCTATATTTTAGTACGAAAATGGCAATTACGTATGCAGAGAGAAAAGAAAGAAATAAAGAAATCCACAAGGGAAGCTGCAAAGCTGCTGCAGTCGCTTCGGAATAATCAGCCCGAGATGAAAGAAAACCGGTACAAGATTGCGAAGTGGGGTGCAAGTGAATAGAAGGCGGCCAGTGGTCACTACGCCGTTTTTTCAATGTTTTGTTTCGTTTTCCGTTATATGTAGAGGCGGAGACGATTTTCGTCCAGTGCATTTTCTGATCTCGAAGAACACACACAGAAAGAGTTACTAGTTACTTATCAGAGAACGCATTTTTAAATTATTTTTACAGATTGTTTTAAGTTTTGTGGCAATACTTCAGTTAATAGATAAGTATTTGTGTTGCTGGTAAGGGTAGATATTGCTTTTAATTTTGTTCTGTTTCAGATATTTTGCAAAAGGATTTATTTTGACTGTTGGTGTACTGATTTTTAGAGATACAAGCAACATAAAATTTGTTTAAAGGTATGTGTATTTTATTTATTTGTTCGATGGATCATGAAATGAATATTGGATAACAAAATAGAAATTGGGTTTTTTGCGATTGTCCTCCAAATAAGTGCTTCTAATTTCCCATATTAATTACATAAATAGCATATAGGTAAATACTTCGGTTAATAAATCAGAACGTATTCTAATAATTATTTGATTTATATTTGTATTCATAACTGATTTAATATATTTAGTATCTACTATGATTTAAAAACTGATATTAAAATAAGTCTTTTGATTATAAATAAGAATAGATAAGGAACTGATGAAAGTACAAATATACAGAGTGATTTAGATAGAACTCGTATATATATTTCAATGGAATAAATATATACTTTTTTATATTTCTGAATTTAAGGGCAGTTTTCGAAAGAAGTACACTTTTAGTACCACTGTATTTAAAAGAGATAATACAAAATTAAATTAAATTTTAAATAGTCATCGTGCAATTAATTGTAGTACAGTAAAAAATTAAAAATTAAATTCCATATTATGTAGAAGCAATGGCTAAAACTGTTAAAAACCCTGAAAATTATTATTGCAAATTTTGAAAAATTCTTCAAATTTCGTAATCAGTAAATAGAGTATATTATATACCATAAAAAATATATTTACGAAATTGTGATTCTCCTTGTATATCGAAAGTTTAAATGAGTTTTAGTTATTTTAATTTAAAACTTGACAATCCAAAATTATAATTCACATTAGACAAGTGTATTATGTGTTAAAAATTAAGAGTTAAATTATGAACGTACAAAAAATTAATATGATGCATTTCTATGCAATTTTATGGAGTTTACATTTGTAAAATAATATTATTAAAATTGTGAAATGTCGTACCATTATTAATAACAGTATTTTCCAACTAAATTACAGATAAATTTCGCAACCTAAAGAAGTTCCAAAACTACGAAACATTTTTTTGTTTCGTACTTACTTAATAGCTGAGTCTTTTTACCTTTCGGTGTTCTACAATAAGTTCAAGTAAGTATACTTTGATTAGTTCACTGCAAATCTTTGCAAAGCTGTCACAAAAAACAAAAAAATCTGACGTGGCTACCACAAGACCTACCGCCATACCTACTTTATTCTTTTTACTTATTATAATTTTTAAAAAGTACTACCGGTTTATGAATTTTTATCAAAATTTACTGGGCTCTTAAGATATGTATTAAAATCTTAAATATAAAATTTGGTTGTTAAATTTTTGTAACTTTTTGAGTTATAGAAAACGGAAAAAAATGTTACATACAACCTAACATACATACACACACAGACATCATCTCGAAAATACTTTATTCGTATTCTATGGATTCTAAATCGTGCATATCTCATAAAATCCCATAATTGAAAATTTTGACCCATCGCAATACCTCCCTTATAGAACATGAGCCGGGAGTTAAAAATGGTACCTAGTTAACCTTAGAATACTCTTACTTCCTTAATGATTTATGAAGGAATTAATTTACTTTACAAGTGGGCAAAGTAAGGAATTACCCACGAGGGAAATCTTACCTCACGAGGCCGAAGGCTGAGTGAGATAATTTTCTCGAGTGGATCATTCCTTTTTGCCCACGTGTGAAATATAACCTTTTATCCAACACCTCTTAATAACTGCTTAAATATTTTAAAAATATTAAGTTTCAACCTAAAACATCGTTTCTATGGTGACTTCCAACAAGCAAAGTAACAATTTACCCACAAGTGGGTATAATTTTGATCAAAGCCACTTGTGGGTAATCTTTTACTTTCCTTGTTTAAAATCACCATAGTTATGATGCTTTTATTAAGAGCCTATTGCATGGCAATAATACGCATTGAAAAACGAGTAATTTTTGTGAGGATCTCATTCTAATACTGTTATACGTATGATGTTGAATTTTTGTATTTAGATTAAAGAAGCATACTAAAAGGGCGGAATCTTCAAAATCTTTAATTAATGTAATTAGTTTGGCTTTAATAATTATGCAAAAATCAGCGAAAATTGTACAAGTTTAGATAGAATTTATGGCAATTATGTTGATAAAATTATAGTTTTATTGTTTTTCCGCCCTTTTTACATCTATGTTCTATTCATTTTATCTTTAAATTCAATGATAACTTTTATAGTTCATTCATGAGATCCTCACGAAATTCTAGTGTTTAATTTCTTTTTATCTCTAATTGTTGTCGGAACAATATAAAGTTTGAATTTTTCAATTCAACAATGCTTTGTCGTTACTAATGTAGAATTTCAGATTTTTATTTTGAGCAATATAGCCAGAATCGTGAATTCTGATTCTTATTGCACTCAAGAAGTATAGCCCCTTAAGAGGTGTTGGATAAAATGATGGAAACAATTTCAGTTGTCATGTCAATCCTCGACATCCTGAACCCATCCTCCAAGGACCCGCGTTGGCTGGAACTTGAGCTCTGCCGCGAGTACCAGCGCAACAAATGCCCGCGCTCGGAGAACGACTGCAAGTTCTCGCACGCGCCACCGCACGTCTCCGTGGTGGATGGTCGCGTCACGGCCTGCTACGACAGCATCCGCGGCCGCTGCCACCGCACACAGCCCTCGTGCAAGTACGTGCACCCTCCGCCACACCTCGCGCAGCAGCTGCTGGTCAACGGGAGGAAGTACCTCGAGCTCAAGAACTTGATACTGGGGCAGGTGGCGGCGGTGGCTCAGCAGCAGCAGCAGCAGCAGCAGCAGCACACGGTAAGAAAATGTTATATAAACTCGTCAACACAATGAGGTGAAATTTCACCCATTTTCAAATCTTCATTACTCGGCGTATTTTCAGTCGGTTTCGATGAATCTTCGAGGACGAAAAACGAAAAGTGTCTACTTTAAAGTCATGCATGCGAACTTTAGCGTCACCCCTTCCGCCTCCCTCCAGCACCACTGTGAAAAAATGCTTTTAAATCGAAAAAATGTCCAACGATATGTACGGAGTTGAATAAATTTTTTCGACTAGATTCACCAAAAGGGCATTAAAATAAATGAAATCTAAAAAGCATACTTTTAATACCGATCGTAGAAAAATTCATATTGTTTTGAGACTTCTTTCATCTCACAGACTATACCATGTTTAACACATGAGGTAAAGTGCAATCTGCAGTTTTGGCTTATAAATAAAAAAATCTGACGTGGACACCACATGACTTCCTTGTACGCCTTGTTTGTTCATACTTTTCTTAATAACTAAAATGTAGAATAATATAAAAAATTCTTTTAACTTATTATACTAGTATACTCACAAATATATTTTAGTCATTTTATTTAAACTGCAGAAGGAGATATAAAGCATATTTTACTATTGTCACTGCTACTGTCACTGTCATGTCATAATCATTTAAATTTTACGTAGTAACAAATGTTAATCGATCATGGACTACAAGATACCGAAATACTAAATTATAAATATATACTTTAATTATTCTTAAATGATACCAGATACAAAAATATTTATAAAATACCGATTGTAGGTAATAATCACATAATCTTTCATTTAAAATAAAAAAATTTGTCTTAAATTAAATATTTATCGAAATTTTTTTAAAATTTACTACTTCCGGTTTGTAGATTGAAACAAAAAATAGGAGGTGCACAACTAGATGCTATAACAGTCCTAAATACAAAATTTCAACTTTCTACGTCTAACCGTATTTGAGTTATGCGACATACATACGTCCGTACATACGTACGTACGTACGTACAGACGTCACGACGAAACTAGTCATAATGGATTCAGAAAAGGTCAAAACGGATATTTCCGTAAAAATCTGAGAACCGAAATTTTTCGCGATTACAATACTTCCTTATTACTCCGTACAAGGAAGTAAAAATCTGACGTGGACACCACATGACTTCCTTGTACGCCTTGTATTTTCATACTTTTCTTAATAACTAAAATGTAGAATAATATAAAAAATTATTTTAACTTAGTACTACTAACTGCTACTATACTCACAAATATATTTTAGTCTTTTTATTTAAACTGCAGAAGAAGATATAAAGCATATTTTACTATTGTCACTGTCATGTCATAATCATTTAAATTTTATTTAGTAACAAATGTTAATCGATCATGGACTACAATATATTTTAAAACTTGCCAGTATTTTCTGGTATAAGAAAATACAATAATTGTTCCTCAAAATGCAGGTTTTGCAGAGTTGTTTTACTTATTAACACCCAATTTTAAGTTTTTTCCTTTATTTTCTTACATTTAAATTATTTATTTAGATTTGGTCATTTTTCTAAGTTTTAATAAGAATTTATTTGAATGCAACTACAAAATAGAATATTAACAAACATTAATTTCTTTTAGCAACAGCAACAACAGCAACAACAACAACAGCATCAGCAACAGCAAGTGGGGTTCTATATGGGGCTGCAGAGACCGGTTATGGTTCCTAGTCTAGGGTGAGTTATGTGTGATTGTGTGAAAGATGATTAGATGACTTTAGAAGATGAATAGAAAAAGTGACCTATTATTTGTTATATTTTTAATAGCCCAGTTTAAAAATTCCCACACTGAGTGTGTAACGTGACTGATAAGACGTATCCAGTCAGGTACAAATTCCAATTTCTTTTGTGGTGTACTCTCCACTTGTGAGTTGACAGCACACACGGTGTATCTGTACCAATTATTCAATATTTGATTTAAAAGACATAACGTGACAGACTATGAATGTGACTACTGTCCCCTGTCAGATATAAATTCCAATTTAAATGCACAAAAATCTATCTACAGTTTTTCTTTCTGGAAAAAGTGATATTTTATTCCCTCAAAATAAGGAACAATAGGAACAACCTATCCGGAAGCGGTACCAACTCACAAAAAAAAACCTATGGAAAATTATAGGCTAATTACATGCCTCATCCCTCAATTTTAGGTTCTTTAGTCCTGAAAGAATTTACAAAAATATGAAAATATCTTTGCTTTGAATTAAACAATTTTTTTCTATTTTTAGTGTTCCACCCCCATACATCTACCCGCCCCCCACAATTCTCCCCCCTTCAAAATCGCCGCAAGTGAGCCCCCCAATTCCAACCTGTGAAACAATTCCATATCCAGGAATGTTCCTCTACAAAAAATCTGTGGAATACAAGCCTGCCCTGTACGCGCCAGCCCTGTACCCCGCCCATGGGCTCCTCACCCCTGCACACGGCCCTGGATTCGACTACGAACAGGTCCACAAAATCGCCAAAGGGCTGTACGGTCAAAGACTTAAACGATATTAGAGAGACATTGTTTTATTTGTTAGAGGATAGAATATATTTTGTTGTTTTATTTTTATTATAATTAATGTAATTAAGTGTGGTCAGATATATTATGCTTGCATGTTATATTTTAATTATTAGCTTCTAGCTTGTATATTTTATTATAATTATTTGGTATTTATGTACATTGAGTTATTTATTTTAACAAAGTATCATGATTAATTATATTTATCTATCGTAATGTTCTTTATATAAATAAATTAAATGTAACAATTTAATTTGTATATACATTATTATTATTATTATTATTCAACATAAATGTCTTTGGTGTTATTTTAAAAATTTTCTTCCTTAAGGTGATCCTCTACCCCTGGCAGTAAACAGTCAAAAACATTGATTCCGCACGCTATTCTATAGCGTTTATTGTTTTGTTAAACATAATAATAACAATTAATTTATGATTGAGGGGAAAAAATAATATATAGGCCCATATTTGTAAAAAAACTGCAATATTTATTAAAAAGGAGGTTTTCGCGCGCCACTGTACAGCTTTTATTTATAAGTTAATTAACTTCAAATTGTAATATGTTGTCAACAAAGCTTTGATCTGCGAAACAACCGATCAAATTTTTTAAATTCGTTTTAAAATAGAAAATATTTGTGTTCAAAAAATAACACAAATTGTCAAAATTCAAATTAACATATTTCGATTTTAAAGCAAAATTTTAAAATTCTGCAACGACCATTTTGTAGATTGTACTTTTATTTTCAACAATATCTTTAGATCATTATATTAAACAAAACAATAAACGCTGTGGAGTGGCGCGCGAAATCCATGTTTTTGGCTGTTTTCTGGCACGGTAGAGGATCGTCTTAATATCCTGCAGTGGTGTATCCAGACATTAACCTTGGGGCGGATAGGAAAATAAAAATATTTTTGATCATCAGAAAAACAATTTCGTCGAAAAACTTCCGACTTATGAATCAAAAAATCTGCTGTGGCCAGTACACGACCTCTCGCATAATTCTGCTAATTCTATTAATCTCGAGACTAATCTAATAAATAGTTTTACTTACATTTTAATAGTTTCATGTTCATGTAAGATGTAAACGATAATGTAAACCAAGATGCAAGCAAAAGATGTCAACTGTACTGTCACTGTCATAATCATTCAAATTTTATGTAGAAACAAATTTCATATCATATACAACAAGATAGAATATTAATTGTACCTACTTTATTTTATTATTAAATACTACCAGATTCAGCAAATTGTATTTATAATTAACTGTACCCATAGATAATTATATTTTCTTTTATTTTTAATTGCAAAAATATTCATAAATAAATAATGTACCAATATATTTAAGAAAAACTATATCAAGCTTCAAAAAGTACTACTTCCGGTTTGCGAATTTCTACCAAAATCTTATCAGGTGTTAAGATCCTTATAAAAACCTTAAATATGAAATTTGGTTATTAAAGGTTTGATACTTTTTAAGTTATCGTGGACGAAAAATCGTCACATAATTCATACATACATACGTCCATACGTCCATACATACATACACACACACAGACATCATCGTGAAAATATTAAATTCGTATTCTAGAGACCCTGAAACGTGCTTATCCACCAAAAACTCATACTCGAAAATTTTGACCCATTACAATACCTCTCTTATAGAATATGAGGCGAGAGGTAAAAACCACAAAATGCACTTTTTTCAAATCGTCGTAGGAACTTTGTTTTTTGAGTCCTACACAGGTAATTGAATAAATTTCAATGCCCTTTTGGTGGATCGAGTCGACAAATTTTTTCCAACTCGGTACACATCGCCAAAGTTGGAGGTTTTTTGGCCCAAAAACGTGTTTTTTTTACCTTCCGCTTACCTGTAAAGGAAGGTATTGGAATCATGCAAAAAATCGGGTGGTGAATTTTTAGTGGATGAGCACGAATTAGGGTCCTTACAACTCATTTTTGATAGTTTCACGATGATGTCTGTGTGTATGTGTGTGTGTGTGTGTGTGTGTGTGTGTGTGTGTGTGTGTGTGTGTGTGTGTGTGTGTGGTCAAGGGTTGTTAGTCGCATAACTCAAATACGAATTACCCGAAAATTTTGATATTTGGTATTTAATATTTGTATATAAATTGGAAGAGCTCCCTAGATTTTGGTACAAATATCTTCATCGGAAGTAATATTTTTTGAAGATTGAAAAGGTTAATTGTCAAAATTGTATATAAATTTGGAAAAATATAGTATTTATTTGTAATGAGAATAAGAGGAAAAGTTATTTGCAACTTACGTTATAAAAAAATTGTCTTTATCTGGTAGCATTAAAGAACTGCAGTAAAATTTAAAAAATAAATTTATCAAATAAAACGTTGATATCTTGTAATCCATGATCGGTTGATTTTTGTTTCTGCGTAAAAAATATTGACAGGTGAGACGGGTGACAAGTTGGCATACTAGCGCTATATAAGTCCTAAGTAAGATATTAAATGTAGTAATTGAACGGAGGATGGCTTCAATACAGCAGAGTTTTCCTGTGAATGAATCTTTTTATTCAGGTGATGCAAATTTCTGTGTTTGAATATTTGAGATTTTTATTTGTATATTTTAAATGGGCACCGGATTGCACGTATACATTTCTGTTTAAAATCTAGATATGGCGGAAGGTTGTGTGATGGCCACGTCAGATTTTTTGTTCGGGTGTTGAAGGGTAGGTTAGGTTAGGTTAGGTTAAAAGAAAAGAGATCACCCTAATCTGAGTTTACCCCCTTAAAGTAGAGCCACAATGGGTTTTTCGTTTTCCCCCGAAAGAATCGTCTAATTTGGTTGAATTATGTGCGAAAAACCTAAAAATGCACTTTTTTTCAAACACCCATAACTTTGTGCCAAATCATTGTAGGAACTTTTTTTTTCATCTCCGACATCGTCAAAGTTGGACATTTTTTTCATTAAAAACATTTTTTTCACAAGGGTGCTAGAGAGGGGCGGAAGGGCTTGCACATGACTTTAAAGTAGACACTTTTTCGCCCGCAAAGATTCATCGAAATCGATTGAAAATACGCCGACGTATGGTCAAAATTTCACGAATTTCAAGTGTTTCATTTTTTTCCACCAGTGTATATGTTAATATACAGGTTGGTGGAGGTGAAATGCGAACATAGGGAAATATATGACAATGGAGTTATCATGCTAGGCATCTTGATATACGTGGAATAAGTACTGTCAATGTCAAAGTAGCTGTCATATTATTGAAATTATTATTTTCATTAACATATTTTCTTTGCATAATAATGTATGTGTACGAGCAGAACGAGAAAGTTTACATGCACTTTTAAATTTTATTATCATTTCTGTTATTGATTACTTTTTTTGCCACACAAATTTACATTACTTCGTTTTGTGACACTACTACAAAATATATCAAGATACCTGGCATGAAAGTTCGATTGTCATGTATGTTCCCTATGTTCGCATTTCACCTCCACCAACCTGTATAAGATGGGTTCCTATGGCAGCCATCTTATCCACTTAATCCGTCAGATTTCAGTCTTTCGTGACCTCACCTATAGATTATACACCGTGGCTACAACTTATAGATGTTATGGATTTTTAACAATAAAATAGTCTGTATTTGTATTACAGCATACTTTAAAAAAAATAGTGCCTTGCTAAGCATTAACATAAATCTTTAACAGCTATCATCTCAAATTATTTATCTTATAAATTAATTATTCAATATAGTCGTACAACCGTAACGTAGTATTTCTTCTCGAGACTCGGATCTAAAAATGTCAGCACTTTTTCGATTGATTACGAGAATTTCTTATACAGTGATCCAACATTTGTATTATTCTCTTTCTCTTTAAAGTTTGTAGCAAAATGCTGTGAAATCCTGGAGAAAATTTTCATTTCCAATTTGAGCTGCGCCATAAAAATCAGTGAGAACAGCCCATTAAAAACGTGGAAAAATTTATCTGTTAGGTTTCCAGCATCCATGTTTTCTTGCCTCGAACAAACGCTCGCAATAAAAGAGCCATTAAATAATTGGTTCAGCACCGTCCCTAATTGAATTCTTAAAGTAGCAACATTCGTTTCCTCCTTCTATTAACCAGGTGTATTTTAGCAAGAAATGAGAGACGCTACGGCGTGCCTCTGGAGAATGGAGAGCTTTTTCTCCACGGATCACAAATTTCGAATTAAGAGCAGCGCAACTAGTTACTTTCAGAGAGGTTAAAATGCTGTTTTGATCGTGAATTTACACTGAAATAGTTTCATTGCAACCGACACATAAAATTCTATGGGACACCATAAAAGCCACTGAATTGCGGAATAGTTACTGGTGGAAATAAAATATATTTACTTCTTTTCTTCTGAATCCAGTACTTCAGTTTATCTAAATATAAAGGGAAATGGGAAATAGTATAAGTTGAAACTGCAAATAATTAAATAAGCAGTAGTAAAATTAGAAATTCAGTACAAGTACTTCGTCTTGAATTTTATTTCTTTTTAATTCGGTGCAAAATTTAGAATATTTTTAACAATGAGAATTTTTCATGAGAAAAGTTTATTATAAATGATAAGAGTGTCTTTATCATTCGAATAAAGAATTGCAAAAAAAAACAGTATAATAGGGAAATTTAAAAAAATTATAACTGTCAGAAATATTTTATTTTTGAGTTGACTGCCGTACGTACAGGATATTCTATTTGCCAATAACCATAAGACAAGAAGAGGTATAAGCAAGCAATATTAAAATATTCATTTGTGTGTGTTTTATATCTTTAATAAACTAAAAATAAACAAACAAGGCGATTCACAACTTTTTATATTAAGAGGACCGTTTACCTCCTAAAATTCAGCACAAAACGTACTAATGTAGCGAGTATTTTGTGACCAGTACAAGAATGGTAAAATTTTGTTTCAACAAGGATTTAATACAGAAAGAATGAATCTACAGATGTGCCTTTTTAAAATTTTGATTAAAAAATTGTACATGATTATAAAAATTCCGAAAAATTCAAAAAAAATTCATATTTTATGCAAATTTTACACGGATTTATCTCCTCATAGAAATTTATTTTAAAAAGAACATCTGTAGATCCATTAAATGTTTATAAAAACATTACCTTGAAGTCAATAATAAACTCAAAGTTTACTCGCTACGAAAACAACAGTATTTTTCAATTTCAAAATGGCATTGCATTGATAGAAGATGCGGTAAAGTATGAGTTTCGGGCTGGTTTTAGGCTGTCGTAGTAGTGGGGAAAAGAGTGGAATAGAAAAATAGTAAAATCGAGAGTATTCCAGGAATTCGGAAAAATTTAGACGGGCCGTTTAAAGGCAGTATTTGACTTAGTAGATAATGCATAGAAAAATATTTTTTTAATTCTTAAATTTAATAAATATCTCAATGGCAAGAATAGTAAATTTTGAAATTCAATAAGGAAACCAGTTTGGCTAAATAAGTAAAATTACGAATACTGAAAAAATCTTCCAGTTCCTTGAAAAATAAGTTGAGCACTATTTGACATTAAAATAATATATGCAGGAAATGGTGAATCAGTCTATATATTAAAAGTTTTAATTTTTAATATTCACAGGTCGCAGTTAATTTTAAATCAGTGATGCTACTGGTACCTATACAAATAATAATTATTATGTAAAGTATTTTCAAAATGGCAATTAAATATTTTGGATTTATTGTTAATTTTGCCAACAACGTTCTCCTTTGTCTGTGTGTTTGTGGGTGTTATTTGAGAGGAAGCTCATGTTCCGTTGTTGGGAATTTGACGTGGATTGCAAAGTTCGCGTCGTCTATCGATTTAAAACCCCATATGAAATTAACGGCGGCTTTTCAAAACTAAATCGGCTCAAACTGTAAGTCGGATAACCGAAAATCTCTGCAAATTAACAGAGTTATCGGATCCGTTTCCGTCAGTTGGTGATGCTGCTGCATGCTTCGCTTGACGCACGTAGCGCACAGGGTCCGCAGTCAGGGAAATTCTCAAACAAGATTAACTATTCTTACATTAGCTGCACTAAATTGAGGCTACGATGCATAATAGTTACAAACAATTTCTCAAGAAAAACATTCTTTAAGTTCATTTTTACTTCCTTGTACGAAGTAAGGAAGTATTGTAATCGCGAAAAATTTCGGTTCTCAGATTTTGACGGAAATATCCGTTTTGACCTTTTCTGAATCCATTATGACTAGTTTCGACGTGACGTCTGTACGTACGTACGGACGGACGTATGTGTGTCGCATAACTCAAATACGGTTAGACGTAGAAAGTTGAAATTTTGTATTTAGGACTGTTATAGCATCTAGTTGTGCACCTCCTATTTTTGGTCTCAGTCTACAAACCGGAAGTAGTACTTTTTAAAAATATTTCGTAAAGTATTTAATTTAAGACAATTTTTTTTATTTTAAATGAAAGATTATGTGATTATTACCTACAATCGGTATTTTATAAATATTTTTGTATCTGCTATCATTTAAAAATAATTAAAGTATATATGTATAATTTAATATTTCGGTATCTTGTAGTCCATGATCGATTTACATTTGTTACTACGTAAAATTTAAATGATTATAACATGACAGTGACAATAGTAAAATATGCTTTATATCTTCTTCTGCAGTTTAAATAAAATGACTAAAATATATTTGTGAGTATGCTAGTATAATAAGTTAAAAGAATTTTTTATATTATTCTACATTTTAGTTATTAAGAAAAGTATGAACAAACAAGGCGTACAAGGAAGTCATGTGGTGTCCACGTCAGATTTTTATTTTTAAATTTTTAAGCCCACAATACCCAAATCAAGACTACAACTATTATTTAAATTAAGAAATTCAGCTTCATTATCACGTAAAAACATCCAAAGAAAATATAATTTAATCCTGATGTCATTTGGGATAAAACAAATAAAAAAATTGAACATTTTTAATTTTACTTTATCTAGGACTTTTAAATAATACGTTCATTATTGTATTTATTTTCAGTCTTTAGCACGAAGTATAATATATGACAGAAGTGGACACTAGGGTGGATGAAGTGTGGCCTTTCTGTGTATCTGTTAGAGGGAGACAGAAAATACGGGCCAGCTCGGAGCATGACGATAAACAACGATAACGATGGTAACGATGGTAATGCACAGTGATCTTTCTCTACATACAGATTAAGTGGTCAGCTTGAAGCATCCGAGTGCGATTTATGAAGATGTTTTATAATTTAGCGAAAATTATACACTGCCTGTCGAGAGACTTGAACCACGGAACTCCGGGTCCGTACGTCATCACATGCTTAAATTCGCACATCTACTGCCACGACAAAAATAATTTTTAAAGTAAAAATATTTAATCTGTAATTTATCTAATCAAATAAAAAATGAAATAATCATTCAATATAGTCGTAGAAAAAGTATCAGTATTCTAAATAATAGAAGCATGCCCCTTGACAAAATATAATCCTCAGAACATTTCAAGAAAGTTGCTTGTTACTTGCTGTATTGGCTTATTAACATCCTAGCGATTGCTAATGTCCGCCCTAAGTAACATTATCTATGTAACATCCCAATGTTAGTAATTTAGTAATAATATCATAATTATGTGTCCCATGTAATTCTCTGAGATGTTTGTATTGAGTATGTAATTTTTGATCGTACTCAGGATGTAGCTAGGATAGAGTTACGTAATATGACTTAACGTACAAGAAAAATATATTTTTAAATATTCCATGGACGTTTCATGTCAAGTGGGTTCGTGAATAATGGATTGTAAGAAAAATAAAAGCAAAATAACAATTTTATTTCTATTTTCAAGAATAAATGTCACCGTATTATTAAACTCTAGTTGCATGAACTATTTTATTTATAAATTTTAGATGAAAAATTTCCCGTTCGGTTCTGGGCCGTAATCCGAAAGTATTCATCTAGGGCGCATTTCCGTCTAAATAGCGAATTCGGCTTACTTAGATTTTCCGTACGCCGTACGCGTTTACCGTTTACGACGAACCGATAACTCGTTTACCGGTTCGGCAGCTAGTGGCAACTTTGGCACGCATTACGCACTAAATGTTTTAAACTCAATGCGGCGCCCTAATCTTCAACTCGTTTAGGGGTGCGTGTTGTTTCCTCCCTAATTCCCCTGCATTTAGGAAGACGGGGAGTTATTATCTCTTCTGCTAGATTCACAATTTCACATCGAAATAGAAAAGAAACTTTTATTAAGACGATAATTAAGAATTAAGACCTACTCTTGGTCCTGCTCAATCTTAAAACCCCTTTGTCTAAAGATGTGAAATTGAAATTAATAATAATTTATAGATTAGATTGATTTTAAACTTTGAAGTAACTGGACAAAAATAGTTATATTTCTATTAATTGGCTAGCTAACTCAAAATTTACTGCACCGATTGGGCTCAAATTTGGTATGGTAATAGCTTATGATCTAACTTATGACAAAATGTTACTCCGCCATCTTGAAACAAAATGACGGCAAGCTAAATCAAAATGTACAGCACCGATTGGATTCTTTGGTATGGTATCATGGGCGTAGTTTATGAAATTAAAGATAAGTAAAAATATGCCGTAAAGGGTGTTATAAAAATGAAGTAAATGCATCGCAGACGAAAAATTTGGATTCAAGGTTAAATATACCGGGCGTCTCAAAAAAATCGTACGGTCGAAATAACTTTTTACCTCTCGCCTCATATTCTATAAGAGAGGTATTGTAATGGGTCAACATTTTCGACTATAAGTTTTTAGTAGATAAGCACGTTTCAGGGTCTCTAGAATACGAATTTAATATTTTCCCGATGATGTCTGTGTGTGTGTGTGTGTGTGTGTGTGTGTGCGTATGGATGTATGGATGTATGGACGTATGAATTATGTGACGATTTTTCGTCCACGATAACTTAAAAAGTATCAAGCCTTTAATAACCAAATTTCATATTTAAGGTTTTAATAAGGATCTTAACACCGGATAAGTTTTTGGTAGAAATCCGCAAACCGGAAGTAGTACTTTTTGGAACTTGATATAGTTTTTCTTAAATAAATTGGTACATTATTTATTTATGACAATTTTTGCAATTAAAAATAAAAGATAATATAATTATGTATGGGTACAGTTAATTTTAAATACAATTTGCTGAATATGGTAGTATTTAGCAATAAAATAAAGTGCAACTAAGTACCAATATCTTGTTGTCCATGATATGAAATTTGTTTTTACTCAAAATTTTAATTATAATGACAGTGACATTACAGTTGACATTTTTTGCTTGCATCTTGGTTTACATTATCGTTTACATATTACATGAACATGAAACTATTAAAATGTAAGTAAAACTATTTATTAGATTAGTAGAATAAGCAGAATTAGGCGAGAGGTCGTGTACTGGCCACAGCAGATTTTTTAATAATAAAGCAAATGCTATAAAATTTTATATGAGTAAGGCATAAAAAAAATCGATATGCGATAGGTGAAAATAATTATTTACAATTATTCAAGGGTCTTGAATGTGTGTAAACTAAAATGGTGGTCACTTTGAACATCATCTATATTTTTTAAATTTATTATCTTTTGTTTGTATTTCATAAATTAATACCCATTAATACTTAAACCTGTGATAGTTTATTTATTTTGTGGGATATTTTGCATGAAAACTAGACTCGTGATACATCATTGGATTCAGAATTTTATGTAGAATTGAAATATGTAAAAATATATACGGTGTTCCATGATGTCTTTTCCGAATTAACCGAAAGTGATATTTTTGTATATAATATATATTTCGATGTCTCCTTATCCCTAATTTACTCATAAAATTTCAAAACGATTGCATTATTAATAAAAAAAAAGTTATTTCGAGCGTACTATTTTTTTGGGATACCGGTATAGAATATATATATATATATATATATATATATATATATATATATATATATATATATATATATATATTTTATATATATTTCTATAAAATTGTAAGCATCATTTAAATTAGCAGATTTTTCTTGAAATCGTATTTATTCTCATCTGACAAATCGCTGCAAAAAGTATGAATAGCTCCCGACAATATTAGCTCTATTTATTGTCAAGCAAAAACAATGACAGGCTCAATAACTAGCCCAGTTCATCGGATATATTGTTTGTCACTTTGGGCCACCGGTGCATGTAAATGACTGCTATCGTACTTGTGATAAGTGTCAGTGTCCATGAACCATGATAAATGGGCGCAGGGATTGATGATCCCTGTTCGAAGCTTGCTTGCACCAAATTATTACAAAGTGCTCGCTTTATGTCAAATGTTCCCGAGATTGAAGCTATTAAGTTTTTAGTAGCTGTCATAAACAAGTAGTTTAGTAGTTGTATTATTATAATTACAGAGTTTCTGTAATCATTTGACGGGTGTTTAGTATTTATGTGCAGACGTGACGAACTTATATTTCTTATCGTTTGAAAAAATAAGAAAATGATTTACCGTAGTGGTTGATTTAAATTCAGTAGGTACCTACTAATTTTTTAAATACAATTTTGAAATGGAATTTACAGTAAAAGAATAAATTAATTTTATTTTATAGCATATCAGAATATAATAATTATTTGACTCGCCTGCTTCTCGTTTATTTCACAAAATATACTAATACTATAAAATACTAATGTTGTTTATCATAATCAGTGGTACGGGATATGATATTTACGTTCACAGCCAAGAAGAAAGTAAGTTTTCAAATTTTTAAACATCAATATAGAGTGATTCATCGTAACTTACTTATTTCAAAACGCAATAATGCTCATTTTATGAATCAGAAACTTTTTATTTTTATTTTATAATGTAGGTACATTATCTAAAGTTTTGTTTCACCCAGTTTTCAAAATCATATCAGGTAGGTGACGCCCTCCATTGTCTGTACACTGAATAAGCCGATTTCTGGCGTTTGTCATAACCCTTTCCAGCAAGCAGCGGGTATGTTGGCAATTGCGGCCCGGATGTTGGCCTTCAGGTCTTCTAGGGTCCTTGGACGGTTGACGTAAACGCATGATTTAAAAAAACCCAAAAAAAATTACAAGGAGCCAAAAAGATGAGGTGCCGCGGGAAGTGTACAACTCAACTGAAAACAAACGCTGCTCCGTGCTCCAACGCATGATAGCGACTAACCGAGTGGGGAACAAAACTTTAAAAGTACACCTGTCGAATGAGATCACTCTCTCCCCACTACGATCCCTACAGCCTGAATGGCACGCATTTTAAAAAATCTGACGTGGCCATCACACAACCTTCCGCCATATCTAGATTTTAAACAGAAATGTATACGTGCAATCCGGTGCCCATTTAAAATATACAAATAAAAATCTCAAATATTCAAACACAGAAATTTGCATCACCTGAATAAAAAGATTCATTCACAGGAAAACTCTGCTGTGTTGAAGCCATCCTCCGTTCAATTACTACATTTAACATCTTACTTAGGACTTATATAGCGCTAGTATGCCAACTTGTCACCCGTCTCACCTGTCAATATTTTTTACGCAGAAACAAAAATCAACCGATCATGGATTACAAGATATCAACGTTTTATTTGATAAATTTATTTTTTAAATTTTACTGCAGTTCTTTAATGCTACCAGATAAAGACAATTTTTTTATAACGTAAGTTGCAAATAACTTTTCCTCTTATTCTTATTACAAATAAATACTATATTTTTCCAAATTTATATACAATTTTGACAATTAACCTTTTCAATCTTCAAAAAATATCACTTCCGATGAAGATATTTGTACCAAAATCTAAGGAGCTCTTCCAATTTATATACAAATGTTAAATACCAAATATCAAAATTTTCGGGTAATTCGTATTTGAGTTATGCGACTAACACCCCTTGACCACACACACACACACACACACACACACACACACACACACACACACATACACACAGACATCATCGTGAAACTATCAAAAATGAGTTGTAAGGACCCTAATTCGTGCTCATCCACTAAAAATTCACCACCCGATTTTTTGCATGATTCCAATACCTTCCTTTACAGGTAAGCGGAAGGTAAAAATGATGTATAAAACGCATTCGTTTATACCTAATTTACCTAATCAATTATGAGAAATATAATATTTTAGTATGGACTGTAATTGATACGGCACTCGAAGTGCATAAAATGGCAGTAAACCATAAAAAGTTGTAAAATTGAATGTCCTAAAGTTAAAATTTAGTAAAATGTAGAAGCACTAAATTTTTATCTACTTCTGTTTATAACCCATAAAACATAATGTTAAAATTAAATTTCTAACGGCTCAATTCATAATTTTATGTACATATAATTTATGGCACATTGGCTAAAACTATCATGCGAAAAATTTCAATTAGGTTTCTAGTTAGCTTTACTAGACTTACAATGTGTTTACAAAATAATTACTCGTAAACATAACTGTATTACTGACATCTTGGGAACTGTACTGAAGATAAGGATACACATTATCTTGAAATCTTAGTCGTAATAATATAAGTAAGTACATACATATTCTTAGATAACTCATGTTTCGACTTTCAGATTATACTGCAACATTTACTAAGATTTTGTTATTTAAATAACCACACTTCACAATTTCAACGATTATAGCTGTATTGTTAAAAATTTCAAAATGAAATTTAACATGAAAAATCCATTAATGGAGATGGAGCAAATTTATATCATTAAATTATCCAATTTATACGTCTATTAACACAAAATAGTTATTTATATCTAGGATTTAAAGAAGGATTTTTACATTCCGCCATAACCTGTAACCTGTAAAGGAAGGTATTGGAATCATGCTAAAAATCGGGTAGGTAGTGAGTTTTTAGTGGATGAGCACGAATTAGGCTCCTTACAATTCATTTTTGATAGTTTCACGATGATGTCTGTATGTATGTGTGTAGTTATGTGGTCAGGGCCGGATTTCTGTCCAGTCGGATAATTCGAATACGAATTACACAATAATTTTGATATTTGGTATTTAACATTTATATATAAATTGGAAGAGCTCATTAGATTTTGGTACAAATATCTTCGTCGGAAGTGATATTTTTTGAAGATTGAAAAGGTTAACTGTCAAAATTGTATTTTGGATAAATATAGTCTTTATTTGTAATAAGAATAAGAGGAAAAGTTATTTGCAACTTACGTTATAAAAAAATTGTCTTTATCTGGTAGCATTAAAGAACTGCAGTAAAATTTAATAAATAAAACGTTGAAATCTTGTAATCCATGTTCGAATGATTATTGACGGGTGACAAGTTGGCATACTAGCGCTATGTAAGTCATAAGTAAGATATTAAATGTACTCGTAGTAATTAAACGGAGGATGATTTCAACACAGAAGAGTTTTTCTGTGAATTAATCTTTCGATTCAGGTGATGCAAATTTCTGTGTTTGAATATTTTAGATTTTTATTTGTATATTTTATTTTAAATGTGCATCGGATTGTACGTATACATTTATGTTTATCAGTCTAGACATGGCGGAAGGTTGTGTGCTGGCCGCATCAGATTTTTTATTATTGTATTTGATTTTTGAAAATGTATGCTACTTTCTGATATGTGACGATTCATAAATATAATCTTTCTAATCTTCCTCCTTGTTTTTGATTTTCGAGATCGTTTTTCCTGTTATCTAGGCTTAAAAATTTTCCGGGTTTCTTTAAATTTTCCTCTACATTAAAACTTCCGGTCTGTTTCGCACAAATGGGGTAATTCTTATTGGAATTTTTATAGACTATCAAAAATTCCTTAATATCGATGAGATGACATAAAATATAATGTAATGGTTATTTGACGATTCCGCGCGTAATAAACTCTTAAAAACTGCTATGCAGATTTTCAAATTATGGCGGAATTAAAAGTTATGGCTTATTAAATTACATGTGCTTAGGGACCCTCCATTTAGGCACAATTTCATTACGAACTTGTTTTAAATACTTTCAAGGAACTTCAACTCGCATAGTAATATTTTTTTTGATAAAATTTTTAAAAACTTACCGAAAAATATATGAAGCTTGCTGCTTTTCATGATGGGAGTCCTATCTGCAAAGAAAATCATTACGTTAGTTTAATGTATTAACAAAATATTAGGTACTTTGAGCAAGAAATAAAATAAAACACTTTATAAAATCAGATTACTAAATTTATACTAAAACTCAATTTAAGTATGCATAGTCAAATTGGGTTTCGGTGTATTGTCTGTATTATTTAAATAAACAAAGAATTAAATTATATATCTGATTAAATAAATTCAACTCTTTTACTATATTGTAACACAGAAAATAATTTTTTTCACGACATGCGGAGAAAACACAATTTTCTTCTCGCGAAATAGTGAGGAAAGTAGGTTTTCCCTCTCTAGAGAGGAAAGTAAACAGTGTTACCACCAGTGTTATTTTACGATGAAGTATTTTAAAAATTGGAAGTAAATTTATTATTTTATTGAAAATTCTGATTTTATAGTGATATACTGTAAACTATTATTTTACAATATTTATTATGTTTTATACTTTCTTTTGCTACTATTTCACGATTTTACAACCTAAATTTAATTTGGCATATTGGCTGCATTTCGTTGTTTTCAAACGTCATTCTGACAGATGACAGTTATAACCTAACTTCTAGTTATGTTTCTTCTACATTTACAATGTTTTTAAATATGTCGTGAAAAAAATGTTGTTTCTAACATGAGAGGAAAGCTCTTTTTCCACTCTTGCTCGATTGCCTCACTCGCTTCGCTCGTGACACTTCAAGCTCGAGTGGGAAAAAGAAGCGCTTTCCTCTCTAGTTGGACAAATAACTATTTTTTAGAAACATATCTTATAACTATTTATTATAATAATTGAAAAACCAAATTTTCTTAAATCTTTAGGGAATCCATAGAAGGAAATCAGTATATTCAGTAAAGTATGTAAAAAATCGGTACAAAATAGGTATATTCAAATTATTTAGGGTCTAAAAAACAGGAAATACTGTACTAACAAAATCAGTACGAATGCTTACTCTAAATTCAAAGAAAGAACGTGTCTGCTTCGGCATAGAACAGCAAACTTTTATCACAAGGCCAACACAGGCACCGGTGCCTGTTTTATATTTTAAAAAATCAGCTTAGGGATGTTATTAGTAAAAATTGGTAATAGAAAAAGCTGTAATTTGGAAGGTATAAACGGATAATTTCAAAATTTTCCTTGGCACTCAACGTGTTAATAATCAAAGGTGTTAAGGCGGTTGCGCAGTCAAATTATAGATTTTGCTGAACTCTCTGTATTACTTTAATAAACAAAGATTTAAATTATATATCTGAATAAATAAATTGAACACTTTTAGAATTTTGTATTCCAGAAAATTAAATTTCATATGGATCAACACCAATCGTCAAAACAGCGAAACACAAAATGCAGTTTTCCCCATAAAATTGGTTTAAACAATAAGATTTTTTAAACAAATAAGACGTTTTCGACAAGCTTGAAGTTGCCCTCTTTTTGCTCTAATGCCATTTTTATGTAGGATTGTATTAAAATACACATGAAATATTCACAAAATTGGACATGTTTAGCCATGCACATAAAAAAATTGAAGAAAAAACTAAAAAAACTGGCATTAGAGCAAAGAGGGAGCATCCTTAAACTTTTCAAAAATATCTTAGTTAATTCGAAAATTTCAATTCTTACTTAAATTTTAATGGGAAAACTAAACATACTTTTCACCATTTTAACGGCTAGAAGTCAACCACCTTAAGAGGATATTATTCCTAACATGAATCCCAAATTTTCATTCTGACGAATTCAGTTTACCCCATCCCCCTCTTGCCAAAACGAAATTTACGTTAGAGATATACACAAGTTGAAATCCCACCCTTTTTTGACACTATCATGAGTTACGCCGTAAAATAGGCAAGATTTGTTCAAAAAGTGATCATTTTCTGGTACAAAATACAGCCGCAAAAACAAACTTACAAGCTTGAAATTTTGTATACTTCTAAATAAAGGTTGTGTACAGTACGCTATCTCAGTAATATATTATTATTTAGGTTTTTTATACACTTAATTTATTGTTAAAAATGGGTGTATTTTTTAATGCAATTAAACATTTTGCCAGCATTGAAAAATGAATAATTTGGAGTTAGCGGACTATTTTCATCTCTTATGCACATAGTATTAAAAAAATTAATACTATATGTTGTACCATGCAGTCAGGATTTGTTCCAGAAAAATAGTATATTTTTCGTGTGGAATTATGTCCTCTTAAACATTCCAAATCTGCTGTTACGAACCCAAAGGACAAAATATTCCCTCCAAAGTCTAAATTAAACAAGTAGGTCACATATTTATCCTGAATCCTGAAATTCAGGGGACAAATTCAAATCTTATTCCATATGAGCGCCAGCTACATCGTTCGTCGTTCGTATTTCCAACAAAGGACCGCGTGTAAACACATGTGGGTGTTCTCAGGCTCCACTAAATAAATTCACGTCCGGTATACCCTATTGCGAGGTTGCCACGTTGTTACACTGGACACAGGATAAATATTTGATGTGTTACGCGAAATCTGCGCAGAACAACAATGCCGCACTTGCAAATGTTTGGAATCCAATTGTTAAACATTCATGAGGAGAATTGGATCCTAAAACGGGCAAGGATAACGAAGACATTATGTTTATTAACTCGGAAAAAAATATTTATAAACATAAACATTGGAATTGATGATCATTTTTAATTAAAAGGTGAATTACACCCTCCAACGTCGCAAATCGTGTTTTGATATCTGGTTTAGTTTTCGAGTTTGCATATTTCGTCATTCCTAATTTTGAGGTGGCATACTGTCTCAAAAACTGAGCGAGATGTAGTGCGATTTTGCAGCATTGCTTTTCTTGCACTCTAATGGAATTAAATCAAAATTTTAAGAATATTATAGATATTAATGATACAAGTTTGATATAGCCATTTCACATTACTAAAGGGTTACGTCAAGGTTGCAGTATCTCTCCCATATTGTTCAATATTTATGTAGAACATGCGTTACTACAGTGGAAACAGAAAGTATCGAAAATGGGCCTCGAAATGAATGAAAATGTGTTATACACATTACAATTTGCGGATGATCAAGTGGTTATAGCTTCCGATAAGGACGATCTAGCCTATATGACAAGAAAATTGTACGAAGAATATAGTTCAGCTGGACTCGAAGTGAATTTAAAGAAAACTAATTATCTCGGCATAGGAACGCAAGTATTAGAAGACCTAGATATAGGAAGCGATACTATAAAGCATTGCGAAGAATATACCTACCTAGGAACAATCTTTACAAAGGAAGGTACAAGTGAAAGAGATATAAGAGTAAAAGTAAACAAGGCGAAACAAGCAATACGTTGCTTAAACTCAACACTATGGTCAAAAGATATATCCAAAGCCACCAAAAAAAGGATTGGTACTGCTATTATCGAGCCAATATGTACTTATGGTGCAGAAATATGGGAAATCACTCAGCGTAATAGAAGCTGTGGAAATGGATTTCTTAAGACGGAGCGCAGGAGTGTCTCGTTTAGAAAGAATAACGAATGAAGAAATTAAGAGAAGAATGGATGTACAAGAGACCATAAGTACAAAAATTCAAAATAAACAATTATCATGGTATGGTCATGTATGCAGAATGAACCAAAGTAGGTGGCCAAAACGAACGCTAGATTGGGTCCCAAATTACAGAAGAAAACGAGGAAGACCTAGAAGAAGTTGGAGGGAAAGCATAACGGAAGCAATGGAACAAAGAGGCTTAGAAAAAGAAGATTGGAATGATAGAGACTTGTGGAAAGTGGGAATCGGTATACAACGATAGTTGTCTCAAAGCCGACCTATATATATATATATATATATATATATATATATATATTGTCTCAAAAATTGAGCGAGATGTAGTGCGATTTTGCAGCATTGCATTTCTTGCACTCTAATGGAATTAAAACAAAATTTTAAGAATATTATAGATATTAAGTTTGATATAGCCGAGTGTGATGTTTTTATCACCCTGGCTATAGCAATCGTGTAAACCAGAAGATGCTGTATTTTTTGAGACAAAATTTGACTCAACTGAAAATTCATTACTTACTATCAACAACAGCAAACAAACAAATAGTTGCCATAACAATGAATGAAATGATACTTGATCAAGCTACGAATTTTACACTAAATGTTTTTCGAATGTCAAACATCAAATAAAAATTTAATAAAAAAAACAATTACTGGAATTCAGTCAACTTTATTCGATTTATTTCAATCTCAACCGGTTTCACACCCCACCTGGGTCATCATCAGGAGCTACAATTAAAATACAGAAAAATTTATAAAAAACTGAAAAATTACGTGAAATCACAATAGAAAACTTACGTGAAAGTCAAAACATTTTTTTGTATAGTACAACATATTAAAATTAACATTAAAATATAAATTAATAATAAATAATTTAAAATCAATGAAAACGTGACATACACAGCACACAAACATGGAAGAACTGACTAAGTCATATTATTAATTACATCAAGGTCACAATAATTACTAGAAAATTTACACATGTTGCTTAAAACCATGTATCACAGAAAATTGACTAGAAACGTTAACACTACTCATACAAAGAAAGCTAGAAATGAGTAAACTACTTAATTTTTGAATTTGATTTCAAAATATGATTGTATATGTTCTTCAAATTCATTGTGTCTGTTTTTAAGTTTAAATTGTTTTTGTCTGAGTTTATGTATAGCATCTCTAGAGTAAGTCTTTTATGTAGATTTTGTTCTGTGTGTAAAATTTTAGTTTCTTCGAAATTGAAATTATGTTTTTGTGACCTGCTATGTTCTGCTAATGCACAATTTCCACCCGTTTTTTCTCATTGTTGCAGTTTCTCATGTGTTCGTCCATCCTTGTCTTTAGAAACCTCTTCGTTTGTCCAGTATACTGTTCTTGGCAATCCTTACATGGTATTTTGTAAATAACATTGGTTTTTAGATGTTTTGGAATTTCACAAATAAAAATTTAATTCATCAGCAATTAAGGCCGTTGTAGATTAAAAAATTAATATCAAAGTTTAAGTTAAATTTTGATTGTTATTTCGTACCTATGTTAAATTTTGTGTCAAATTTCATAGTATTATAAACAAAACAAAATCTGACGTGGACACCACATGACTTCCTTGTACGCCTTGTGTGTTCATACTTTGCTTAATAACTAAAATGTAAAATAATATTAAAAATTCTTTTAACTTATTATACTAGTATACTCACAAATATATTTTAGTCATTTGATTTAAACTGCAGAAGAAGATATAAAGCATATTTTACTATTGTCACTGTCATGTCATAATCATTTAAATTTTACGTAGTAACAAATGTTAATCGATCATGGACTACAAGATACCGAAATACTATAAATTATAAATATATACTTTAATTATTTTTAAATGATAGCAGATACAAAAATATTTATAAAATACCGATTGTAGGTAATAATCACATAATCTTTCATTTAAAATAAAAAAAATTGTCTAAAATTAAATATTTATCGAAATATTTTTAAAAAGTACTACTTCCGGTTTGTAGACTGAAACCAAAAATAGGAGGTGCACAACTAGATGCTATAACAGTCCTAAATACAAAATTTCAGCTTTCTACGTCTAACCGTATTTGAGTTATGCGACACACATACGTCCGTACGTACGCACGTACGTACAGACGTCACGACGAAACTAGTCATAATGGATTCAGAAAAGGTCAAAACGGATATTTCCGTCAAAATCTGAGAACCGAAATTTTTCGCGATTACAATACTTCCTTACTCCGTACAAGGAAGTAAAAATTACTGAAAATGACCGATAAATGACTGTCACGTCATTTCAATTTTAGCGCGCTAGGCTTAGCAAGGCAATAAGTTACCTTCTTAGAACCTGAAGCGTGTCTTAAAAGCAAAGAAAACCATTTTATCAACAATACTCTCCATTTATCCAATGCCTAGTGCACACGGAGAAACATTTCGACATGTTTCCTGAAAAAAGTTTCCGGAAACTTCAAAATTTTAACTGAGCCTATGAAAATGAGGCGTTTTCAGGAAACGTTGCGAAGTGCAACTAACTTCTTATTTGCCTAATCGTCAAATGTGACATGTGATCATAAACATATTTATTGTTTTTCAAATAAAATCTCCACTTTCTGGAAACTTTTTTCAGGAAACTTGTCAAAATGTTTCTCCGTGTGCACTGGGCATAATATTTCAGAAAACATTTTGTTTTGTATTATTTCGGATATGATTAAAGAAGAACCAAACGAAGAAATAATAATGAATTGTCTTCTAACATTTAGAATTGCTCTCCACTCTGTGGCAGGTGAAGCTATTCTCAACATTTTCTTTATTTAAATAGCACTCAGTTTTAATTACAGTGAGTTTTTTGCACGACTCCATTTGCACGACGTAGTGTGAGAAAGTCCGGGTGACTGCAGCTTAGTGCTCCCCAGGCGATTCGGAACTTACCGGATCATATCAAACTTTTAACATTTGTTTTTGTCCTACTATTGTCAAGTGTTTTCGCTCTGAATCACAAAGAACTCTATGGCTACTCGTACGAAAGGGGATGGAGAAATCTGTTCAAAGCTACAAAAATTATTTATTTTTAAAATTACCGGAAATCCTTATTGCCAGTACCACATAATTGGTAACATTTTTCCGAATTCGTAGAATACTCTCGATTTTACTTTTTTTCTACTCCACTCTTTTTTCCATTACTACGACTGCCTGAAACCAACCCGAAACTTGTACTTTACCGCATCTTAGCAATGCAGTCATTTTGAAATTTAAAAATATAAGTGTTTTCGTTGCGAGTAAACTGTCAGTTTATTATTGAGTTCAAGATAATGTTTTTAATAACATTTAATAGAGAAAGAATTGATCTACAGATGTGCCTTTTTAAAATATTAAAATAAATTTCTGTCATGAGATGTGTAAAGTTTGCATAAATTGAAAATTTTTATGAATTTTTAGGCATTTTTATAATCATGTAAAAAAATTTATTAAAAATTTAAAGGGCACAACTGAATTCATCCTTTAAATACAGGATGTTCCACAACTTAGAACAAAAAATTAAAGGGTACTGTACGACGTGCTGATCATGAAACCAAAATAATTTTTTTTTAAATTCGCAAAGTTATGGGTATTTTATACTTGACGTGTGTACATTTTAAGTATAACACTGTTTTGATGGTACGTTTGATAATTTGACATTTATTAGTATTAGATAAGATATTATGTAAACAATTACTTTCATTGTAGAAGATTTGAAAACAAATTATTAAAAATAACTACCGACCACTGGCAAAAAAATGTTTGCTTGAAATATGATGCAATTTTTTTCTTTTTGTTTCATGATCAGCACGTCGTACAGTATAACCTTTATTTTTTGTCCCAAGTTGTGGAACATGCTGTATATAATCTTTGTTGGAATTTTACGATTCTTGTACTGCCAACAAAATACTCGCTACGTTTGTACATTTTATGCTAGACGGGTTTCTTAAGTGTTATTTATTTCATTTTTTCCTGTGAATAGACATCACCTATTCCACTGAAGGAAATAATGAACATAAGATTTTCGTACAAGATCTCGTTCAAGCACTTCTGCAATAAAAACATTTGGATACTTGTGAATCTAATTCGAAGTGTAACAATTTCAAAATTGAAAAGAATCAATAAAGTGAGTAAATTTTCCTGCTCAAATTTCTATTCAAAACATGTAGAAATTCATAAATTCCTCGGCACCATCAAATCAGATCGGCAATTTAAATTTCATCTTCCCTGCCTCTCCCTTTCAAGCTCTCGCTCGAAAAGAGCTAAAAAAATCTTGGTTCAATTCAAGAAAAGAAATTGCAAACGTTCACACGTACTCGACGGCGTAAAATAAAAATAAAACCGAACGCAAATCACGGGCCAGTGGTGTCCCAAGATGGTGCCAGTGCCACCCAATAGTGGTTTCACCCCCATGCACAGAATTATTATTAATAATTATTTATTTTCATTTTATAAAGAAACGTTCAACAACATTTTACAAATCAAATTAATAGGGTAGTTTACCATTTAAAAAAAAGTTTTTTATTGAAACTTCATGTTATTTCAAAGCGATTGAGAGTACTGATAAGCCTTAATTGTTCTTAATAAAGCTGTAATTAATTTTTAAAGTTTGTGTGACGTACATTATAGCTGAAAATCTTCTCAAACCATGGGGCTGGAATTAAAATGTACTCATGTAAAATCAACTGTTTCTAAATGTTACAAAATATAAAATACAATTTGGTAGTTACTTTATTACTGTAAGTAAGAATACACGTGAAACGCATTATTGTGACGTATATGTATCGATACGTAAAATGTCAAATATTTAAAGAACTATTAACTTTTTGAAAACTTTGTTCATGGCAATAACTCATTTTTGAGGTCTCCTTTCAATATAATTGACTGGATTGCTAATTTGCTACTATGGTAAAGTACACTATTGAATTATTGAAATTTTATTCATTTAAAAAATGTCAAAACATTGTACTAAGAACTAATTAAAACATATTACTGAACTATCACCGTTGATAAATCTTTAATACCGGCTACTTAAGTGATGTAAACTTGGTTAAGGTAGTGGCCTACCGAAATTAGCGACATCGGACGGTAGATTTCATGAAGTGTAGCTTATTTCGGAAAGGGTACAATAAATTTGGCATTACCGTACCACAGAGGCACATTTATGTATTGTAGTGTTAGTGAGGAAATAAGTTTTACGTTTGAAATGCCTGATAAATAGAAATATCGTTGCCTTTCGATAGGTACTTTATAACTTCAATTCTTAAATTAAATAAATTGACTTTAAAATAAATTAAATATCATTTTTATAAAACTGACGATTCCCTACAAAATTTAATACAATCTTCTTATATATCTACTGAATTAATATTGCGTTAGTTTTTCGTTAGATTAGATTAGATTAAAATCTGTCGTTTAGTTCCTGAGACGAAAATATTACAACCGACAACGTATTGTTTCACACAATTTAGACACGTTAAATTTTCTTTTACATAGGAGTGTACTATGTCTCATAGAGATAATTGTACAAACTTTGTAATAATTTGGTAGAAAATTCATCACACTATGCTTCTCTAATGAGAGATTTCCAAAAATTTATGTAAAATCTATGTTATATCCGTAATAAAAATCACATTTTTTAATGAGCTAAATAAAAAAATGCTGGAAAAAAATGAAAAATATGCTATTAAGCGATCATTGTGAAAACTTTTATCTGTAGATTGATATATTAGTTTTCATTAAAAAAATTATTTAGAGCTGATTTTAATAGGAATAGTAACAAGCAATTTTCGGTGTTTAGGGCACTAGCAGTGAACCGCCTTAATAACGCACGATTTCAACTCACCTTCCTATGCTTGCAATGTAAAAGAGGTCAACTTTACAGTTCCATAATTACCAAACTAAACTGACTATTGTCCTAATAATTTATTTTAAATTGTAATATTATCAGATAAATGTCCTATAAATTTTTTATTCATTTCTGTTGTCATCCTATGGTTTCGTACTCAATTCTCATAGGAGGCGGTGGCAGCAAAACTTATCAATTTCACTAGTGATAACTTCACATAATAGGTTCATGTAAAAGCCATCAGGTTATTGAGTCGGTGGGCCCCTTCGTCCCTAACTTAGCGCCGCCACTGATCCTCCGGATTTACGAGCAACTCGGGCGGAATTGCTTGCATAATGCGGGGATTTACCGTTTGTTCGGTGCACGTGGCCCCTGGTCAAGGTGTGCGGACGTGCTGCTGACGTGTCCTTCCTGCAGGACTACAGGACAATCCAGTCCCGTACGACAGAAATAGCTAATTCCCTATTTGAATTTCCGATAGGACAACGTCTTTGTGTGTTTCCTACTTGGTTAAACGGACCCAAGAGGAGGAGAATACGATACACAAGACTTTTACTAAGTCGAATCACTTTATATTCTCTGGAGAAAATAAACAGTCTAGACTTCCAATTTTAAAATAGCACACAACCTTCCGCCATATCTAGACTTATAAACATATACGTACAATCCGGTGCTCATTTATTTTCAATATAACTTCCGGTGAATATTTTTTGACAGATGGTTTAATAAAATCATATTGCGTAATGATGACGTCAAATGACGTAATGCAACCAATAAAATTGAAAATGTAAAATGATGTATCTGACAACATAATTTTGTAGATAAGGAAGGAAAAATCATCATCATCCAGTCAAGAAGTTTTCATTACATAATTTTGTAGATTAGGTTTTATTTTGTGACGTCAGTAACAAAAAATTAATTAATTTGTCACATGAAACGTCAAAATGTTTAGCAAAATGAGTCGTTTTGGTAGTAGTTTTAACAAGAAAAATATTCTTCCTAAATACCATTCGAGATAATAATTTTTTGAGAGAATTTTTGTCTATTCCACGGCAACTTATTGCAATTTCACTTCACAAAACATCATCTGACAATTCCCCTCAACTTCGTTTCGGGAAATTGATAAATGTTTTGTGTCGTGAAATTGTTTGAAATAAGTTGCCGTGGAAACGACAAAACAATTCTCAAAAAATTATCATCTCTTATGGTATTACCCCTGAAAATATTTGTACCAAAATCTAATGAGCTCTTCCAATTTATATACAAATGTTAAATACCAAATATAATTTTTTTTGGGAAATTCGTATTTGAGTTATCCGACTTACATTCCAGCCTTGACCACATACACACACACACACACACACACACACACACACACACACACACACACACACACACACACACACACACACACACACACACACACACACACACACACACACACACACACACACACACACACACACACACACACACACACACACACACACACACACACACACACACACACACACACACACACACACACACACACACACACACACACACACACACACACACACACACACACACACACACACACACACACACACACACACACACACACACACACACACACACACACACACACACACACACACACACACACACACACACACACACACACACACACACACACACACACACACACACACACACACACACACACACACACACACACACACACACACACACACACACACACACACACACACACACACACACACACACACACACACACACACACACACACACACACACACACACACACACACACACACACACACACACACACACACACACACACACACACACACACACACACACACACACACACACACACACACACACACACACACACACACACACACACACACACACACACACACACACACACACACACACACACACACACACACACACACACACACACACACACACACACACACACACATACAGACACATACCATACATACAGACATCATCGTGAAACTATCAAAAGTGAGTAGTAAAGACACTAATTCGTGCTCATTCACTAAAAACTCACTACCCGATGATTCCAATACCTTCCTTTACAGGTAAGCGGAAGGTAATAACGAGTCGAACAGAACCGAATAGGAACGAAAACCGGAACGGAACTTGTTTATTTATATGAGATGGATAGATAAGTATAGGTATAGGTTTGAATAAAATATTTGCATGGTACTGAAATAGTATATTGTAACACAAGTGTGGAAAGGGCTTCATTGAAAAACTACTTGACAAAAATCCGTCGGTCATAAGCGTGCGTGATTTCGGTGTGAGGTGAGGCCGTAGCAGTCAAATAATCAGAAATAAATCATTAAAAATCGTAGATTTGGATGTAAATTACAAATCATAGGTATCCAATTAAATAACAAATATAATTGAAATTTAAGTTTACACTGAAATGCAGTAGTAGTACGTCAAAAACATAATTTTTCTTGAGACTGGAACCTTTTGCATGCGATTTCTCAACCATTATTGCGGTGACTCATATTTTTTATTTTTCTAATAAATACCTCAAATATCAAAGAATAACATATTCGTTTTCCAAATATGTGTTGGGTTGTTATGATATAAAATTTTCTAATCGTTTAGTAAATCTACTGGTAACCTCCATATACGCAATGTATTTTAGCGCGTTTTTGTGTCAACTTTAAATTCAATTATCTTCGTTATTTCAACGGTTACCTATAAATTTTAAATTTTATTCAAATTCTACGACTTGTAATGAATGCTGTATATTAATTTAAGTCATATTTTGGGTTGTCACTACCCATGGATTTACTACCTTAACCTCATAGAAAATATGATATTTAAATAAAAAGTATGTCGGCAAAAAAATATAATTCATAATGTGTGCGTTAGGTATTTGTTCAACGTTCGGTTTTAATAAAGCACTCCGATTCTCCGTGACATATTAAATACCTATTCAATTTTCTATTAATTAATTTTGAACTTGTAAATAAAGTTTTGTTTTCTTCTAAAATATTGGAAAGTGTTGAAAAAAATGATTGCCCCTGTTGACTGGCTCCGTGAAAAGGTTTCTTGATATATGTGGCTTTTGAAGTGTGAAATATAAAAATAAACATTGAAAAGTGACATTCCATCAGGTGTTAATTGAAAAGCTAATTGCATGCGCAGTGTTCAGTAATTATTCAAATTAAATACGTGGGTAATTAACAACGTTGAACACAAAAGACTTTAATTAACAAACTAAATTAGTTAAACAGAAATTTCAAGAGAAGTTATAAAACTACTACAGGTTAATGATACCTGCTATAATTATAACTTGCTAAATGTACCACCAATAGACAGAATACTATTGATAATATTGGTTTCTCTTCCATATATACAAATTTTGAATTATAGTTCCCTTAATATTGATTAAGAGGGCTGTCTACTCTCGGTGCATTAATTTCTGAACTTGTTTTTAATGAGAAAACCATCGAAAATTATAATATATTATTTTCAAGGGCTATATTTGAAAATTAATTTTTTTAAACGATCCAATGTGAGTATTTTATTAGTTATGAATAAATACGATTTATTTTAAAATAATCCCAGAAAAAGTAAACGTGTTAGAAGAAGTATTTATACATAATTGGTTGTTATTAGTAAATTTAATGTTTATTCGTTCATCACAGTTATAAAAATAATAACTTTATTTTTCTACTCCTGTTATTAGAACTAGTATATTATATATTGAGGGACTAAAGTACATGATTTAATCCTGAGGGTGAAGTTTATTTCACGAGCCGAAGGTGAGGGAAATAATCACCTGAGGGATTAAAGGTACTTTAGTCCTGTGGTATATACTCTATTTTTTGCAACTTCATCCTTAAACGAATACAAAATAGTTTAAAAGATACACATTTTGTAATTTTGACAGTAAATTTTATGACAAATATTTATATTGTTACCATAGATACTCTGTAACAAATAGCACGTATTTACTTGACAACGGGATTAATTAATTCAATTCCTTGACAACGGGATTAAATATGAAAAATAATCCCTTGGGATCTAATTAAGAAAAGAAAAGAAAATTTTTGTGAAAAACTGAGAGAAATCGATGATTTCTTTCAACCATTGTCAATTTTTTCCTACATAAAAATTAAATACGCTTGCCTAAGTAGAATTTTGTAGCTATGTATAATATCATTATGATTTAACCTAAAATTAATATAAGTAAATGAAATTTGACATATATATATAAATTTATGATATTTAATTTGTGGTCGTAGAAAAAGTATAGTATGTGACTCGTTTATAAAATCTCTAGATACTTGTTTTTATACACTCGCTGCGCTCGTTTCTAAAATGCCGTTTATAAAAATTACATAATATACTATTACATTTCTTATTTTCATAGCTGTGAAGTACCTACCTCGTTATTAATAAAAAACGCTACAGAACCAAACAAAAATAAATAATTTATTTATTGAAGTGAGCACTGCTTTTTTTCAATCTGTGTAAAAAGTTTGTAGAGGTTCTTAGCAAAATAACTTGGTCGTCTGTTTTATAATATCTCCGTTAACAAAGACTGGAAACTATTGCGTGTTCTGCATCCTATTGTTTCGATTCCTGCTCCAGTCCTCAAGTTCCTTCATTTCCCTGACGTAGCGAAGTTTATCCCAGTACAAACATAATTACAGACATCCGACAATACGAGCACGAGGTAAAGTACTGTTTGTCGTGCCCGTGCGTCATATTGCATCTTGAGCGTTGAGCTGACGATTGCAGTCGTAGAATTGTAGAATCTAGATGTCTTGGTAAATAAACCAAACAAAACAAATACTTCGCGAGAGAAATTACGGCGAATATTTGTCGATTGTTTAATTATTACAAGAGGGGTGACAACAAAGCATGGCGTTCATAACCAAACAAAGGGTGCTCACAATATGATGGAAATATCCAAATACTTTATTTATCTACGGCCTAAATAATACTTTAATTTTGGTTTATTTGTTGTCTATACTTAGAAATTGTCTATATCATTTTATAAATATTATTAATAATAATAAGAGATGTTGTTTTTTCTTATTTCTAACAATTCCACGACACAAAACATCATCTGACAATTTTTCGTGATGTTTTGTGGAGTGAAATTGCAATAAGTTGCCGTGGAATAGACAAAAATTCTCTCAAAAACTTATTATCTCGAATGGTATTTAGGAAGAATATTTTTCTTGTTAAAAAACAGTACCAAAATTACTCAATTTGCTAAACATTTTTGATGTTTCATTTGACAAATTTATTTATTTATTGTAACTAACGTAAGTAAATAAAATCGAATCTACATAATTTTACATAGTTTTACATTTGTCAAAAAAAATTTCGTGCTATAGAACATCAAACAACAAATAATTCTGTTTTTAAGGAGGTTGGTGACCATATATTGAAATGATGATGAGAGGCTGAAATTTATACAGTGCCTTTATTAAACTATTGAGATTATAATTTTTTTTAAAAATTTTCGTCTATTCGGTTTTTAAGTAATTGAATTACGCTTGTTTTACATGGACTCATATGGCACTCACTAAATTTTTATTTTGCATGCTTTAAACTATGTGATAAAATGTTGAAAAATTCATAGAACTTGTATTAATATTTCCTATAAATTTTTAAAAATAAGTTCGTGAAGATTTTTCTACACCATACCTAAGCACACCAAGCATTTTTTAAATTAGTGAATTAGTAATTATTATAAAAACATATCATCGAATTGCAATGATATCAGCCAACGCGTGTTGAGCGAATTTTGTTTTACATTACCTATCAAAAATATTTTTATTTTCATATCCGCCCCCAAGACTATGGCTATGGGTACGTTACTGCAGGAGTCTCCAACCTCCTTAAGTAAAAATTTAAAAGTACTAATAATAATTTAAAATTTACTTTATAAATTAAAATAAATACACCCAAAATTTGAAGTTTGCAAATTTCTCTACAATGAAATACGAGTGAACAAAATTTAAGTGTTGTGAACGCAAGCACACATTAACATATGACAAATTTTTGTTGTTAAACTCTTATTGAACGACATACTGTTATTATTTGATTATGTAATTCTTTTGTATCGAATATTTCATGTTGAAAGGTGTGAAAATGTATAAAATAAATTAAATTTGACGCATGCAGAAAATATAGTAAAAGCTAAAAGGCGTCTTGAAAATTCTGTCAAGCTTTCAGTGCAACTATCTTAACGCCGGCCTTCATGCGGTCAGAAATGAAAACATTTCAGCTTTGGAAAGCTCTCTACTCGTTACTCGCTGGCTTTCAGAATTTCTTTGAGGGCGGTAAAAAGCTCTGGTTTTACAGAAACCATCAGCGAGTTGCTCCACAGCTCCACAGCGTAATGGCGATCGCTCTAGCCGCGGTGACATCCACCAGGCATTGACAAATGAACTGAACAAATGACTTTACTTTAGAATTTGTAATTTGTTACCGTCGCATACAAGATGTTAATGTTTGTATACCTAAGTGTATGTTATGATTTCAACAACTCGTTAATCATTTTTTTATTCCTGAAACCGCCAGCTCGTTAGAGTTAAAAACACCTGACAAATTAAAATTTTAGTACAATAACCTCAAAAATTTGCTTATGACCAGAGTTGGGCAAAGTATCACAAAAAGTACTTGAAATACAAGTATCAAGTACCTTATGGCCATGGAAAGTACTTGAAGCAAAAGTACTTTTCTTCATAGTTTATATGACCAAGTATCAAGTACATTAAAAATGTACTTGGAACATCAAGTACAAGTACTTTACAAAGTACTTGGAAAGCTGCAAGTAAAAATTAATATATTGAAGTTTTAAGTACCAAGTAGAAGTATTTTACACAGTACTTGAAAAGCTGCAAGTAAAAAATTAATATCACGAAGTATCAAGTAGCAAGTACAAGTACATGACTTCCAAATATTATATACTGCAGCATACATATATCTATCACGCCTTTTACCCAATTTGGGTGGAGCAATCTCACATGTTGTAAAAACAGTCAGGATACAGAAACTAACTTCCTAATTTTAAATTATTTATTGTTTATATCAAAAAGAAGTAACCAAGTGACTAAGTTAATTCAAATAATTTAAATAGATACTTCAAATACTACAAAAGTACTTGAAGTACTAAATATATTTTAGCAAGTTCAAGTACTTTAAATACTTCAATTATTAAAATTACTTGAAGTCAATATTTTTTACTTCAAGTACCTACTCTAAAGTACTTGAAGTACGAATATATTTAAACAAGTATCAAGTAAATTGTTGAAGAAGTGCAAGTATCAAGTAGGTACAAGTACCAAATTAAAAAATCTGTTGTGGCCAGCACACGACCTCTCGTCTTAACACTGTAATTTATGTGAATTTGGTTTTAGTTAAGCTTTCTTAAATTATAATTTTGCAATAAATTTACAAACTTTTTGAAAATAATTTTATAGTTCTTAGTTCTTAATTAGCTCTTTATAGATAAAAATTTAACTTTCTTATTACATTATGTTCAGTTAATAATATTTACATTTCTTTTAAAATGGTGCCACAAACATTTCAGAAAATGTGCATACGTCTGTTCATCTGTCACATTGACATATTCATTTTTGTTTTTAATTTTTTCCTATATTGTGATTTACAAATCGTGGTAGGTAAAATTATATATCTTTGAAAAATAATTTTCCTTTATTGGTAAGAGATATAGACAAGATGTTAAATAAATATTGTAAGATATAATTTGTTCTTTGAAATGTCGTATGACAAATTGTAGCTATCGCAGAATTTTCTATATTTTTTTGCAAAAAATGTTAAAATGCTTCAAGAAAATACCATTTCCGGTTGGCAGATTTTTACCAAAATCTAATCAGCTCTTCATTAATATATACAAATGTATATTGCAAAATATTAGAATTTTATGTTCAGTAGAATTTGAGTTAATGAATCAGAACGAAAGACTATAGTAGGCGCACATACAGACTTCCATACATACACACACAGACACACACACAGACATCATCGTGAAAATAGTCAAAATAGGTTCTAAAGGTGCATATTGACAAAAATCTCGACATCGAATTTTTTCACGATCCCTATACCTCTCTAGGCGAGAGGTAAAAAGTACTTGAAGTACTTTACTTGCAGTACAATACTTGCAAAATCAGTACTTAAAGTAATTTTACTTGAAGTAATGCCTAGCTCTGCATACGACATATACACGATGTTGTGAATAACCCTATATCTACATTTTTGTAACGTTAACTTGCATCTTACTAACTTTAAGAAGATATATGAATAAACCGAAACATCGTTTATGGAAGAAGAAAACAAATAGTATTGTGAGTAATTCAATCGAATGAACAGTTTCTTTAACTTATGAATATCGTCCCTCCAGTGTCAATTATAGTTAGGATTGCATCTAATCCTCCATGCTTTTCCAATCAGGATCAGTGCATTCTCTAAGTGTTAAGATGCCGGCGCTTCTTCTTCTTTGTTAGTGCTGGAGTGAAGTCTCTTCCCTCCTTTGTCAAAGTTCAGTAAGCCTCAAGATTAAGATAGTGTTGCAGTGATTGACGGCTACTATCTCAGCTGGTACACTCGACTGTAATCACTGTCAGGAATGAACGCAGGACGCAGGACACTCGAGAGCTAACTATCTGTGATAAGAGAAACTCCACAGAGATATTTAATTGCTGTACAGCAGAAATATTATTGAACTTACATTGTAGACAACAATTTTTCATCAAAAATTAGTAATAACTTGCGAATGGCATACGAAAGCAATAATTCAATTCTTTGGCCTGCAAAAATTTGGAAAAATGTCCAATTTATGCAAATTTTACACGGTTATATCACATGATATAAAAAATTGTAAATATCTTTTTTGTCTATTAAAAGTTTATAAAACATTGTCTTAAAGTCAGTAGTAATCTGAAAGTTTACTCGGAACGAAAACACTTTTGCAGTATTTTCCAGCTTTAAAATGAGATAGCTAGAATACGGCAAAGTAAGAGTTTCGGCCCACTTGGCAAAATAAAATCCACAGAACATTTCAAGAATGTGAACAAACCGGCTTGTTACTTGCTATTTATGACCATTAACATCCATTTATTATCCTAGTGATTGCTAATGTCAAATGTCCGCACTTAGTAACATTATCTATGTAACATCCCAATGATAATAATTTAATAATTATGCATCCCATGTAATTTTCTGAGATGTTTGTTTCGAGTATGTAATTTTTGGTTATTCTCAGAATGTGGCTAGGATAGACTTACATAATATCACTTAAAGTAGGTACAAGAATAAGATATTTTTAAACATCCCATGGACGATACATGTCAATTGGGGAGGTTAGTTTCGGGCAGCCGTGATAGTGGGGAAAAGAGTGGAATAGAAAATAGTAATAATAATAATAATATATAATGATTTTTTCTACATGATGTATAAGAAGTGATTATTTCAGCTTTTGTTTAATGTTTACTCGCATTTTAATTTGTACCCTGGCAGTAATTCGAACCTCGAAGCTTTTTTCTTTGCAACTTGCAAGTAAACGGAATAAAATAAGTGAATGCTAACAAAAAGAAAAAGTCCTTTAGCCAGCAGTTAAAGTTGTCAGAAAGCAATGAGCTTTCCAGACAAAAGGAAGAACTTTCAATAACAGTTAATTAATTCAAGCACCGGTGAAAGAAAAGCCGCTAATTCAACCACACTGGAAAATAAAACTTAGTTTAAAAGTTCCACCGGACAAGAACTGGAGTCGTGGCATCCAAAGTCGACCGACAATTTGTCTTCATTGAACTTTCCAGATGTGTTATTTCAGCAAAACTAACTTTATTGCTTATTAGAGGTTGTTCAACTCTAGCAAGAATTATTTGATTGTCCTTACTGTTCAGTCTTTCGATTTAATATTCAAAATGATTAAATAACTTTTCTTGTTTTTCGCTGACATTTCAAAATAATTATAAATTTCTTTCGTACTTAATGAAAGACTTTATAAATGTCAAAAACATTCGGTGATTTTTCTCAGGGTATTAACAAAGAACAATCCACACCCACGAATAACAAAGCTTTAATTAACCTGCATAAATCAAAACTTATAACATATTTCCGTTCGGTACAAATCATTCCATTTAATGCACATGAAATATGTTTCCGGCCCGCCCTGGAGCGGAACAATTTTACCTTAATCCGCTCTTACAGACATGGGAGAGATCGTATTTGTTGCATATATCTTTAGTAAAAAATCTGATGTGGCCAGCACAAGACCTTCCGCCAGCTTACTTTATACTATTTAGGTACTTATTATACTATATTAATGTATAATATATTAATGTAATTATAGGTACTACTACTCACAAGTCATTTTATTTAAACTGTAAGAAGATATAATAGTTATTTGTGTATTAAGAGCATAAAGTGATTCTTTGTTACTCGCGCACGGTAATTGCAGCGCGAGCCGAAGGCGAGAGCTGCAATAGTACAAGAGGAACAAAGACACTTTATGCTCGTAATACACACATAATTTTATCTACGACTAAAATTATTTGTTATAATAATAATAGTATTCAGTTGGTTCAATCTGCGTTCAATCAATTTATGTTTGATTCGTAACCATGACGATACCAATAATATCGAAATAAATAAATAAAAAAATTTGTTTGATTCTGTCATTTTCTTTTATTTTATGTAATCAAAAAGTACTTTATTGAGCGTTGTCATAGGAGACGCGCAATAAAATGTTTTTTTGCTTGATCCTCAGTAACAATCAACTTTACGTTGACAATTGAAAGCATAAATATAAACTTTTCATAGTAGTCGTAGATAAACGATATTTTACTATTGTCACTGTCGTAGTAACAAACGTTAAACGATCATGGACTACAAAATACCGAAAAACTAAATTATTATTAAATATACTTTAATTATTCTTAAATGATACCAGATACAAAAAAAATTATAAGATGCCGATTGTAGGTAATAATCACATAATCTTTTTAGAACATTAATGTATTTGAACGTACCTATTCAGATTAGAAGTGGTTAGAGATATTTTGATAATAATAAAGACATATTTTATATATTTCATAATGCAGACCATAGAATATAATATTAACAAACCTCTCCGATGTTGACGAGTCGCCTATGGCCTTCAGCAAGCTCCAAATTCACTCACATAGGTGTCCAAAAACGCATTAAAGTTATTACACCCGACGCGAAATACATTATTAATAATTTAACCATCATAATGCCCTTTTTAAGTCACAAATAACACTCTTAAAACCACGAAAACACCACTATTATTCGCTAAAACGGAATATAAAACCAACGCAACGTATAGAAAACATTTGCATCTGGCAGCTAAGACGGACAAAACAAACTAAGACCAGATTAATTAAAAATATTGAAATCGACAAGATTGAACATAGTTTTTATTGTTGCTGTTGTAGGGAAGATTTATTCGGTAGACTTCGTCAATCTTACGAGCTACCACGATGATGGATGAACTCGTATTTGAAAAGAATAAAAATTATTATTTAAAAAAAATGTTTAGGTAAATAATATCTAAATAGAAACATGATTAAAATGTGTGTAATTAAAGTACCTGGTATACAATATGAAATTAAAAACAAATTATTTTTTTAATTGTATTAAAAATATTATTGAATAAATAAAATTATGTAGTTTAATAACAAATACATGCATACCTACATATTATTTATCACACTTTCTACCCAACTTAGGTATGGCAGTCTCATATACTGTGAATCATCAGCATGGATAAATATTATACCAGTCTTTAACTAAAAGATCATTTTTGTAAAATTGTTAAATACGAATTTTTAAAAATTTGTGCACTTATAAGAGCAAGGTTTCGAAGTGTACTACACCTTTTCCAAGTGTAATTCAGAAAATGTCTATTGTATTTCAGAATGCGTCATTTGTAATACAGATTAGTCAATTGAAATTCAGAAAGTATCAATTGAAATTCAGATTAGTCAAATGTAATTCAGAATGTGTCAGTTGTAGTTCAGATTAATCAATTGAAATTCAGAAACCGTCAGTTGTAATTCAGTTTAGTCATTTGTAATTCAGAAAGGATCAATTGTAATTTAGAAACTGTCAATTGTAATTTAGAAAGCGTCAATTGTAATTCAATTTAAATCATGCTATCACTGATAACATACATTTTCATAAAATAAAAACAAAAATATTATGTTAATAAAACTGTCAGTTACACGTGCTTAGTAAACAACAAATTATACAAATAAATATCTTAAATGGAATTAAAGGACTATTGCGCTATTTGCCAAGTACCTATGACTCGGAATGGAGTAGTTAGATTACAACCATGCAGGCATTTAGTACATTCAAAATGCATAGCACCTTTGGAGATTATTCCGGATGCTGCTTGTCCGATTTGCCGGACTCCTCTGATGGGCTCAGAGAATATAGATAGGAAACGATACCACGTACATAACAATCAAGATCGGGAAAGAATTGTAGCTTGTGCCAACAGAGGAGAAGACTGGGTAAATTTAGCTGCCACTTTGAATATAAATTATAAAACTGCGTATCACTGGGTGCGATCTGGGCGTAATATCATGTTGCCAAAAGGAGGCGCAAAGCCTAAAGTTTTAAGTGACGATACTATGCTAGCATGGGTCGAAGAAGATTGTTGTTGTACCCTTAAAAATATAAAACAAAAAATTTTACATAATTTTCAAAAAGTGATATCTATTTCAACAATTGGAAATTACTTAGAAGGTAGACTGTTTACAATAAAAAAGGTACATAATGAGCCAGTAACTATGAATTCTGGAGACAATAAAAGGAAGCGAGCAATATACGTTCGGGAACTAAATAATTATGTGCAGCAGGGAAAACAAATTGTTTGGTTGGACGAAACGAATTTCAATTTGTTTTGTCGTAGAACAAGAGGCCGTGCTAGAACGGGTGACAGGGCAATTCAACATCTTCCTGCAGCAAGAGGCCCAAATGTTCACTTAATTGGTGCAATTTCAGCAGCTGGCGTTGTAGCCATGGATCGCCGAAGAGGATCTTTTACCGCTCAGCTTGCAAATGCATGGGTTGTAACATTAATGCAACAATGGCAAGAAATGGGAAACCAACTGGGAGATTTAGTCATAGTTGCAGACAACGCACCTTGTCATTCCCAATTAGAGAGAGCGATTGGTGAGACAACAGCAACTTTATTGCGATTAGGACCGTATTCTCCGATGCTAAATCCAATTGAAATAATTTGATCAAAAGTAAAAACATACGCCAAGAACCATATTAGAGTTCCCGACGTTGCAGCTCCTGGTGTTATAGAGCAAAGACTCATTTATTTAGAACGTATAATTGATGAAGCAAAAAACACTGTAGTTGGAGGAGATTGCGCTCGTGCAGTACAGCACACTACAACTCATCATGCTAACGCTTTAGCAATGAACGATATGCCAGTTGGACGTTAATTACATTATTTTTATATTTTGCTGTTATTTTCCATCATTTCTTTCTTACCTTAGGCCTAAGACGTTTTTCTTTGTAGGTTATTTAATAAGTTCTAAGAAAACTATATTTTTGACTAATCTGATTTACAATTGATTAATCTGAATTAAAATTTATGTATTCTGAATTGAAATTGATGCTCTCTGAATTACAACTGGAAAAGGTGTAATCTACTTAAGTCCTAAGCAATTTCCTGTGTTATTCATTGTTTTAATAAACAATATTTTTGAATGAGAACTGATCTTTTTAAATTATTACATTTTACGACGAAATTAAGTGTTAGTCGTTATATATTATACATAGTGTCCCAAAAAATGTATACACACTTTGCGTGATTATAAAAACAGTGTGATGTATTAAAAATTTAAAGTACAAATTTAAGAAGACGGATGTATAATTTTTTTAGTCAACACAAATGTTCAAATTGTTGCCCAAACATTGCTGATAACGCGAAGCAATGGAATCACAAACGTGACGCATTATTTCATTATGAATTTCGTTGCATTCTCTATCAATTTCCGCCTTCAATTTATCGATTGTTGCCGATTTTGACAGATAAACCTTTGATGACTCCCTACAAAAAAATCCAATGGCGTGAGGTCTGGAGAGCGCGGGGACCATTAGATGGTACCTCTTCGGGCAATCCATCTGTTCGGCTGATTTTCATGGAGATAAGCTCTTACATTACGATGATAGTGGGGAGGTGCTCCATGTTGCTGAAAATAATAGTCCTCTTCATCCTAAAACTGCTCACGAATACTTGGCATGACATTTTTCTGCAGCAAATTCAAGTGTGTATACATTTTTTGGGACTCCCTGTATATAACGCAAGCTGTATTAGCTTCTTAGTTCAGAATAAGATAAACTGAAAACGCGCATCATTTATAAATATAGTACAAATTATAAGTACTTTTCAAATACTTTCTTAATCTATATAATTATGGTAACAATATCGGGTAATTACATTTTTTATTTAATTTGAAATATAAATAATAATGATTTCTGAATTACAATTATTGATACTTTCTGAATTACATTTCACTAATCTAAATTTCAATTGATACTTTCTGAATTGCATTTGAATAATCTGAATTACAAATGACGATTTCTGAATTACGATTGACGCTTTCTAAATTACAATTGATAGTTTCTAAATTACAATTGACGCTTTCTGAATTACACTTGACTAATCTGAGTTTCAATTGACGCTTTCTAAATTACACTTGACTAATCTGAATTTCAATTGATACTTTATGAATTACAATTGACTAATCTGAATTACAAATGACGGTTTCTGAATTACACTTGACTAATCTGAATTACAATTGACGCTCTCTGAATTACACTTGGAAAAGGTGTAGTCGACAAGAAATTTTTAACAATTTTTAATGAGTTATTTTTATTAAATCATGTACCTAACTGTTTATTAAACTGTTCAATTTTAAGAACAACAAACTAATATTATGAAACAAAATTATTTTTTCTTCAAACGTCAGAAACATAATATTTCATATCTCCATAGAAACAGCTAAAGTTTTACTTTTCTGAGAGCGGCAGACAATAATATTACCTGCCGCTGTGAGCTTCAGATAATATTATCTGCCGCTGGTGATCCAATCAAATCAGCTGTCAATAAAATTTAATTCAAATTTTTATTAAACAAAATAAATCAAAGACGACTATATTATTTCAATCCGAATTATTTTAATAAATTTTCTTACACAAATATCAATTTTATTGTAAGGTTTCGACGTCTGAAGAATAAATAGCATATTTTATGCGGAGCTAAGTGACTTTTTATGGCTCATCTGTAGTTGCAAACGCCTACAGATTCGCCACAAAAGGTTCCACTTTAGCTCCTTATTAAATAATATACTATTTTGCGCGACTGCCAAAAATAGTTGACATAGACTATCTACACTGTAAAGAAGTATTTATTTATTACGAATGTGGAATATTATTTTTCAACGCACTCTGGCCGAGGAAAATAGCCACGCGAATAATAATAAATTAATCATTGTTTAAATTAAAATATAAACCTAACAAAGATGTTTTTAATTATTAATTGTCAATACAAGTTTTATCAGCCATTTTTATGTTTGAATGAAATACCTATTGTTTATTATGTAATCAAAATAATGACACAGTATCAAATTTTTCCATATTGTTACAAGTTTTAAAAGAAAAATCAAATTAATTAAGATTTTTTTGATTTACTCAAAAAAATCAATGATTTTTGCCAACCCTTATGCTCATGTCACACCTGTAATACTTGTATTATGTATGGTGAAAATTCTCTCGTACACTTGTATGATAAAAATAATATGAACAATTATTTAAATTATTTGGAGTAGCAAACGGTTTCGTGTGATTCGGTATGACGTGTACGACAGAAATAGCAGCGCTTCTATTTTTCGTCATACACAGGTTTGATCATACGTGATACAGTGTTCTACAGGTGTGACATGGGCATCAGATTGTTAGATGGAAGAACAGTTTTGGCTGAATCTCGCCCATTGTCAGGAGACAATTAAAGTAAATAATAATAATACAAAGACCGTATATTAAACAATATTTACCTGTCTTCAAAAAGGCAGTGTAAAGGGAATGTATAAATTTTATTAGAATTGAGATACCTAAAATTCGTCATTTTCTAATTAAATTCGTTGCTTAGTAGTGTGAACTAATTAAACCCGTAATGAATTAATCCAAATCTTCCTTTATCAATGTCATTATTTCAGTGAATACGCCCAAAATTACACAGATATCAAAACCAAAGTACAAAGTCTCCACTCTCTCTAATAATAATTACATTCACAAATCTAGTGGCCGGGCTGTCACGTGATAACTATCCCCCCGGGTGGGGGAGGGGGAGCACACAATGGTGCTGTCCTCACACGATTTATGTCTTGAAATAATTACCTACACACATACACACACAAGCACATGTGAATATCTGGGCGAACTAATGTCCGGTGTTCAACGGAGAACCTCTGATTTCGGTGGGTTTATGCTCTGTTTGTACGTTTATATCTGTGGTCTTAGACCGGATTTGATTGAATTTAGGGCTGGTTGAGAGGGATTTATATGTAAACGTGGTAGGGGATGGTAATTTACTGGAGAGTGCCATCTTCATTTAATTCAACTGCGAATTAATAGTTCTGTGTTCTATATGGTCACCATGAAAACATTTGATAAATACGAGTATGAGTATAAATACAAATTTCATAAATAAATAATAATAATAAATCCTTCAAGGATAAAGCCAAATTTCATTACGAAGAATATAACTAGGTTTCCAGTTCCAGTCAATAGTAAATATATTAAGGGACCATTATTTTGCTAGAAAAATTTATGTCAAAAGATTGTTGCTTGGTAAAATTTCGAGACAAATGACTTGATCAAAATTCCGAGCTGAAGGCGAGGGATTTTATCATTCAATTTGTGGAGCAACAATCTTAAGAAATAATTTTACCTGCAAAATAATGAGACCGAGATATATTTTCTAAGACTATATCCCAAATAGAGACAAAATATAAACTAATCGAACTTACGCTGGAGTGTACTAATATTTTTATTATTAAATGTTTTCTAATGCCACTGCTGCAAACCGATTAGAATAATAATTATTCCTGTTTTTTGTGCCGAAACGGTTGTTTATTTTGACATTTAATTAATTCCTGTATGTTTTATTGCAACTGCGAATTATTGAATAATAAAATAGCTTGTAAGTGGACGAGGCAAAGGAAGTGTGTCAGGTATAGTTCAGTTTAAATATTTAAATGAATGCAAGTTAAGAATGTGTTTTCTTTTTTGGAAAATGACGTGATTTATTTATACGTAGTATCAAAATAAAAATATGTGAATAAAAAGTGAAGCGAAACTATTACAGTGGTGAGCGGCCAAATTGAAATATCGTCCATATTTTATATTTGAGCGTTCCGAGATTAAACTATAGTCCCAATATATCAATAGTGTCATAAACTATTTTCTCTTCCATCGATAAAATTCTCTCCTGATCCAAATATAAATTATAACTTCGAACTACAAAATTATTAACTCGCGAAATTCATCTAAAATGAATGTAGTACTTCTGCGGGTAAGTGCCGCATCGCGCCCCCTTATTACAGCCCTGGGCTTTGGTCCTGCGACACGAATGACATGCCTACTTGATTTATTATTTACCGGTTCTCGAAGACGTGATGAAGGTATCGTGAACGTTGCCGGTCTCTTAAATACATTTTCAATGTCTTTAGTGCGACTTCTTGAAATTTGACGGGAATTATTTATGGATTGTTATTTCAGGGATTAAGGCCGGCCCTGGAGGGATGTTTACCTACGCATCGCCCTTATTTTAATCTACATTAAAAACATAAAATTTAGCTTACAGAGTTACTGTACTTCGAGAAAAAAAATATAAAGGTATATATTACATGACTTGCTGAACGTGAAACAGAAATGATATTAAGTTCATTTAATTTAATCATATTAAAAAAAATTAAAATACTGAAACAGTGGCTTTAAAAATTTAAAATGCAAGTTATTGAGACGTGAAAAATTATTATTTTTTGGCCAATCTACACAGTTATCTGTAGAATTAAATAATTATTGTTTATAATATGATTATTTATAATTGATTTACATTTCAACTAACTTCTAATTTACCCTAATGAATGAAGACACAAGAGTGCAGTCATAAAGAATGTTTATGACTGCATTCCCGAATATATACATCCTTCATTATTTTACAAATTTTGAAATAAATTTGTATAACTAGGCTGCGAAAGGACTTTTTAGCGTCCGAGAGAATTTTTAGTTATACACAATATTTTTTGTGCAACAACAATGCATTACAATAAAAAAACATCCATTTAATTTATTTGACACCTGTCAAACATGTTTGACATTGACAACTCAGTCCGCGAAATTCAATTTCGCAGCCGTTACTAATGGTAACGGTCGTGAAATGTACTGTAAATAAATTTTATACTTCGCGACCTGAATTGTGGACGTCAATGTCAACTTTGTTTTATAGTTGATCAAAAAATATAGTAAACCTAATAATATGTATAAAAATAATTTAGGTAAGTATTATAGATTTAAAAAAAATTCAGAACTGTAAAGTAATAAATAGGAAAGAACTTATGATCCAAATAAATTTCTTAATTATTTATTACGTAAGTATAATAATTTCTAATCAAGTAGATAATTATTTTTGATTCTTAGAAACAATTAATCCTTCATTTTATCTAATACTTTTATCTACCTACATTCTCATGAAAACTAAAATGAAAAACAAATATTTGTAAATACTGTTATATTTGTTTTCCCAAGCCTTAAAGATAAAAATAATGTATCAATATACCTAACGTGATATTTTAATCTTATCTTATAAATAAATAGGATAAATAAATATAAACACATTATATTTGGGCGTTACTTGAACTTGCGTACAGTTGTGTTAGTTAGTGTTAGTGCTGTGCTACAACTTTAAACTTTTTTCAGTCAAGTAAGTTATTGTTTTGAAAAATATTTGAGATGTTACCGTAAAAATATTCACAGGTATTTTACAATGGCGTCAACTTCTAATAATCAAACAATTCAAGGCAGTACGGTCGGTGCTGTAATTCTAGGTGGCAATACCAATATTCAAAAAATTGTCGTGATTAACCAAAATGCAGTCGCAGACTTAAAAAAATCAGACTTTCAAGTACCACGATGTATAGAATCGTTCCACGGCAGAGAAGACCAAATCAAGAAGCTTAACAAGTTGTTTTTTAAGAAAGAAAAAAATAGAATAGTCATCCACGGTCTTCCCGGCATCGGGAAAACCGAGATGAGCAAACAATTCGCCAAATACTGCGAACGCAAACGTAAAGTCAAACATACGTTCTGGATCGACGCAGAAGATGAAAAACTCCAACAGTCATGCCTAGAACTACGCAAAAACTATGAGACATATAAAAATGTCCGCTGTTTATATATTTTTGACAATGCTGTGAGCAGAAGCAGCACTTTTGAATATGAACCGGAAAGTGAAAAACATTTGACACTCATCACAAGCGTGGACGGAAACTGGGATGGTGTTGTACCTGTGCAGTTAGACTCCTTACCACTCAAGGAGGCAGTTCAACTCTTGAAAACAATATCAAACTGTGGTGAACTAAAAAATGAATCATTTGAAGAGCTCGCAAATGCTGTTAGTTGTGTGCCGCTTGGTTTGCAAATTGTGGGTGGATTTTTACGGGAAGAAAAGATGTGTTTGGGACATGTTTTTAATTTAGAACATTATGTTAATAAAATCAAAGAATCTCAGTTTGATGTGCTTCATAAAAATATCCCTACAAGTTCCGGTAATACCTACAAAAAAACTATTTATAATACCATGAGTGTCTCTATAGATAAGATTAGGGAAATACAAGATAATCGGGCAGAATTAGCTCTCAATATATTATATGTCTGTGCGTTCACAATGCCGGACTATATAAATATTGATAACTTGTTAGAAATACCAACAGTGCAAGAATTAGTTCGTTTTAATGTTAGTGACACTAGCGGTTATATGTCATTTGAAGACCTAACTGACGAAAGCAAAATTTTATTTAAAAATGCGTTAGGGTTGCTTATAAATTTATCATTTGTAACCTACTGTTATAGATACGAAGACTCTATAACACTTCATCGATTGACACAATCATTCTTGATGCATTATTTGGAATCACGTAATTTAATAAAAAAATATATTACAGTTTACCTTCATACATATTTAATAAATTCAGTACTAAGTTACTGTGAAGAATACAGTGATATAGTACATAATTTTTTTAAAACACAAAATTCCAAGGTTAAACAAATAAAAATTTTAAAGAAACTTGTAGAGTATAGATGTATTAATTGTTTGAAAAAGATTTTTACCTGTTTAACTGAAAATTTAATAGATTTTGTATTTGTTTGTTTCAATATACCACCTGAAAATAATCAGTTCAATATTTTGGAGTTTCTACTTGAATATATCAATATTAATAGTACAAATGAGGACGGGGATACAGTATTGCACATTGTTGCTAAAACAGGAAATATAGAATTAATGAAATTTTTAATTGGTCGCGGTGCCAACACAAGTGCAAAAAATAATGCAGGAGATTCACCATTATTTGTATTAGCTAAATGTGTACAGTGTTCTGAAAATATAGATTGGAATTACATTTTAAAAACATTTCAATTCAATAAAGATTTAATAAATAACAACAATGAGACGTTGTTGCATGCAGCTACAGCCGGAGTGCAGCAAAATTTAGTAAAAGAGCTTATTTTAAATCACGGTATTAATATCAACCAAACCGATTTATCGAACAGAACGCCAATAGATTCTCTATTCTCTAATAAAAGAATTATTTACGAATATAGGTTAATTAGTGGACGGCTTTATTTAACAGTTAAAGTACTTCTTCAACATGGTGCAAAATTGAGCGCCGAGTTAGCAGATGTACAATGTACGTTTGAAATTTTGTGCAGCGTTATAGAACATGATGATCTAGAATTGTTGGAGCGTGCCTTGCAACAAGGCTGTGATGTACTTTGTAGAAATAGAAATTATGAAACATTATTACATAAAGCTGCGGACTATGGTAATTTAAAAATGATTAAATTTTTAATTTCGAAAGGATTGAATATAAATGCTGTATTTTTCTTTAATGAAACAGCTGCATTCAAATTTGTAAGCTATGTTGGAAAGAATGATATTAGTAATATGAGCCTCGTAGAGGAAACACTAGATTTGCTAAACTGCCAAGAACAAACTCAGATCACAAATAAGTTTGATGAAAGTATTTTACATATCGCTGCGAAATATGCACATAAAGATCTGGTACAATTACTCATAAAGCGGTACAAGTTTAATGTGAACCAACAAAATGTTGCCGGTGAGACACCTCTACATGCCCTCATTTCTGAGTTACATTCTGAATGTAACAAGAAAAGAGTAAAACATGTTGTAAAAATATTGATTCTAGCTGGCGCTGATTTAAATATTGTTAATGAGCAGCAAGAAACACCGCTACAAAAGGTACATCGATTAGTTGAGGATGGCGATGATGTTAAATTTTTAATTCCACTTTTAACAAGACGTAAGACATGTAATGTCTTGTAATTGTTTAAACTGCTGTTTTATATTGTTTCTATGTATTATGTAATTAATTAATAAGAGTATTAATTCATTAGATTAGAATAGACTTGTTTAGTGGTTACGTCACACTGGTTCCAAACAAGAAAATGGCCGTTCGTTGCTAAGACCGTTGCTATGCAAGTCGGTAAAACAGGCTGGTTTGACGTTTGCCGTTTGACAATAACTGCGTCTTTAAATTTATTTTGAGATTTAATTGTTTTAAAGTGGCATAAAAACACGTAATAAAGTTTAGTTCCGTAATAAATTATTTTATAAATAATTTTTGATTGTCAAACCAAACTGTTTTATCGAGTAGCATAGCAACTACCTTAGCAACGAGTGGCCATTTTCTTGTTTGGAACCAGAAAGTGACGTCACACTAAACAAGTCTATTGTACTTAAATATAGCATTTATATTAATAGACCATAAGTAATTCAATTCGCAATTTAAGTGATTGTTTATGTTATGTTGTAAAAATTCTTCCATTGAGTAAATGTTTTCTTTAAATGTTATCAGTTTATTAAAACAAATATATAGTTTACTTGATAAATGATAAGTAATAATGATAACTGAAGTAGGTACTTACATAAATATTAAAATTAAAATAAAACTATTTCAATATAAATCGTAAGAGTATATGTATTTTTATTGTACCTAAACCTAATATGTATAAAAATAATTTAGGTCAGTCAGTATTATAGATTTAAAAAGAAATTTGAGAACTGTATAGTAATAGGAAAGAATTTATGATCCAAATAAATTACTTAATTATTTATTTCCTACGTAAGTGTAATAAATTGGTAGTTCTATTTGATAATAATGATAATTCCACTCCTGTATAAAGTAAACCATAATCAAAACACAATTTTATCTCTTTGACAGCTGATAAAAAGGTAGGTAACTTTAATCATGTTTAAATATATATTTTAACGTCCGTCATTTAGTAACAGTTCCAACATTTCTATCAAATGAACAAATTATAAAAATTTCGACATATTCTGATTAGAAAATCTGTACCTATGTACATACGATATTCACTAGAATTTTTTTCTTAAACTGTGTACCTACACCTAAGTACATAATTTGATCCGAGGAATCGAATAGTGCAAAAATATTCTTTATATTTCGAACAATTTGCGACTTTAAAAAATTATGTCGAACACTATGGGTCGAAAATTTTATTCGACTACAGATTTGAAATTCTCGTGGTCGAATTAGTATATAACCACATTTTAAGCCAATTCCCAATATTATTCTTTAGGCTAGAAAATGAGCAATTTTTATCTCTTCAATTTTGTACCATGTTTTAAATACCTCAATAAAAATTGTATCCCTTAGAAATTTTTTGTGAAAATTTGGATTCCTACATAATTTGACCCGAGCAATCCAATGGTGAAAAAATAAATTTTCCATTTTTAACAGTTTTCGACTTAAAAAAATTATGTCGAAAAATATTGGTTGAATTGAAATTTCGACTGCAGATTTGAAATCCTCGAGGTCGAATTAGTATATAACCAAATTTTCAGCCAATTCTGAGAGAAAAAGTTATTTTGGCCAAAATTTTATCACCCTCGTTTTTGGCCATTTTCGATCTCCCTTCATAAAAATTGTACCCGTTGGAATTTTTTCGCGAAAATTTGGATCTATATGTAATTCGACGCGAGGAATCCAATGGTGAAAAAATTACGGTTATAGTTACTCCCGTCTTTCACCTGCAAAAATTATCTCGAAATGTATTAGCAGAATTTTTTTTTTAGTGGTACCAGTGGATTTCTCGGGTCCAAAAATGGGTATAACCAAATTTTGAGCGAATCGAAAATTTTCGACATTTTTAAAACTTGGCATAAATCAATAAATAATATATTATCAAGTTAACCAGTTTCAAGTACGTACTACTTCCGGTTGACGATTTCTACCAAAATTTATTTCAATGTAGTTATTTAAGTTATTAAATTAATGCAGAGAGCTGTGCTTAAACCCGCACAGCTACTGCCTTGAGAAAAAAAAACATTTTGACCAGGAAGGAGAAATAATATTTTGTGTACTTCGTGTGCTAAAATTTATCTCGTTTAGCAGCATAAATAACAAAATATTTTTCAATTGTACCTTTACCAACGTTTTGCTGTTTTTTCCTAAAAATCACTAACAACCCAACAAGTCGGTAAGTTAGCAAGTTAGGCTTAGGAGCAATTTAGATTCTTCTCGCATCGCCAGTGACATTTATTTTCCTCAAGTTGGTGAACTGGCGTCAGTGGCGGGCGGGTGTTTTTCACTGGGGTGTGGGGTGACACATTCATTGCGGGCCGACACCTGGGGCGTACGTGCGTGGCGGGCAAAAGGGCACCAACCCCAACTTTGAAGTCTGAGATCTTTCATTGAGCTGTAAATATGTCATACGGGACCACGAAAGTAGAAGATGTGGACGGAGAACGAAAATATGCTCGGTACAGCCAATTCAAACCCAGAAGGATATACTTAACACGTTCTAGCTTTTAGAAGCAAGTAGATAATAACCCTTTTGAGTCTTGCAACCAAATGGTTACATTTTTGTTACCGTTATTGGTGAATAAAGAGATTCAGACTTAGCCAATTATAAGTATGAGTGGCTAATTTAACCAACCAGCGCTCAACGTTCGCACTTATAATTGAAATTGATATTTTTTGGAAGCGCTGGTTGGTTAATTTAGCACTTATACTTATAATTGAGTAGGTCTGAATCTAGCTTTAGACTTTATATACTTAAAACCACTTTAAATAAAAATGTGACTAGATGTAAGGTTAGAAGCTGAAATGGTATCTTCCTCATTTACCAGAGTTGATACCATATGGCTGCATTGCCTGGGAAGTTAAAAACTGTAGAATACGAGAGGAAAATGTTTTCGAATAATTTTTTTAAATGAGACCAATAAAGGGTAGCATGATATTTAAGCATGATTACATGAAATAATAAGTGGGATATAATTTTAGATATAATCTCAGATTTCATTTTTATAACAAGTTACGTTTTCCAATGAGCAACGGATATTTAAGCAATGAAACAATATTAATTTATTTCTAGGAAATAATCTAGATGGACTGTAGTCAGTAAATAGGATTTATTTAAACCACTCTATTTCTGTTTATAATAATAGGAAAGAAGAATAAATAGTAACTGTCAGTTTACAAAATTATCTCTCCTTATGTCATATATAAAAGTAAAGAAAGCTTATTAAATAAAACCTCCTGATTGATATAGGTAAAACAAAGTTTCTGAAACGTCGTATACGTATATAAATAAAAATTACAGAATTTTGCCCAAATAAAATAGTTCATTTAAAATCAACCTGCTTTCAGAAAATGTAAAAAAATCTGACGTAGACACCACATGACTTCCTTGTACCTTGTACGCCTTGTTTGTTCATACTTTTCTTAATAACTAAAATGTAGAATAATATAAAAAATTCTTTTAACTTATTATACTAGTATACTCACAAATATATTTTAGTCATTTTATTTAAACTGCAGAAGAAGATATAAACGATATTTTACTATTGTCACTGCTACTGTCACTGTCATGTCATAATCATTTAAATTTTACGTAGTAACAAATGTTAATCGATCATGGACTACAAGATACCGAAATACTAAATTATAAGTATATACTTTAATTATTCTTAAATGATAGAAGATACAGAAAAATTTATAAAATACCGATTGTAGATAATAATCACATAATCTTTCATTTAAAATTTAAAAAATTGCCTCAAATTAATTATTTATCAAATTTTTTTTTAAATTTACTACTTCCGGTTTGTAGATTGAAACCAAAAATAGGAGGTGCACAACTAGATGCTATAACAGTCCTAAATACAAAATTTCAACTTTCTACGTCTAACCGTATTTGAGTTATTCGACACACATACGTCCGTACGTACGAACACGCACGTACAGACGTCACGACGAAACTAGTCATAATGGATTCAGAAAAGGTCAAAACGGATATTTCCATCAAAATCTGAAAACCGAAATTTTTCGCGATTACAATACTTCCTTATTACTCCGTACAAGGAAGTAAAAATGGCACAAACTACTTGAAGTATTTATAACATAAAAACTTAAAAATATGATGCATGGTTTATATTTGTTGTTTTTATAGTTTATACGTTTTTATTTATAATATAAAGACTTACATAATCAGAAACATGGTAAAATATATTTGAATCAATGAAATGAGTAACAGTAAATGAGGCTGCTACATTAAAATTGAGTAGGTAAAAGGTGTAGCATTTTGTAAAATTAAATTATTCTTTTTGTAGAATTTTCTCTCTTCCTAAATACTTTCTGGTCCATTGAGCCAATGAGCGTAAAAACGACGTAAAACGCTCATAAAATCGATCCACATGTTTGAAGTCTCTGAGGTAGCGAAGGTGCCATAGACCTGACACCTCAAGTTTTAGTGGCGGAAAGTTGGCAGCGCCGAATCTATTATCTGCGTGCGTTGGTACAACTTCCGAGAAAACACCGGAACTGAGTTCTGCTCCCCAGAAGAGCGGGGGGGCAGGAGGGCGATTGTAAATGCGGCCATTAAGGGCTGTTATGGGACTTGGGGGAGAAGGAAATAAATTGTTTTATTTATTTCATATTTATTTAAGGCCAATGCTGGCGAAATGTCCGTCTATTCTCTGTAGTCTTTAAATATATTTTAAATAAAACTAAATTGAATTTTTTTTTGAAATTAAGAACATCTACTACTTAAATAATTCTAGTTAAGGATACCGTTTCCACTGTGGAAATTCCACAGCTCAACTCTGTATGGAAGCGTTCGCTAAAACTACGTAAAAGCAGTTTAGCAATTTTTGAAATTCGCACGAATAAAGCTAAGTTTCCATGCATACGTTTCATCCGTTCCGTTTTATACGTCGCTGCAAACTTGACGTCGTATGAAATTTAGACTGTTCACATGTGTCCGTTGCGTTCCATCCGTTTTGATGTTTTGATTTGTACTTCTATTCACTGCTGTTATGACATAATATTAATTACGATTTTATAAACTTACGAAGCTAATCAAGTTGCTTAGGTAAACCAAACAAATACAAATAACCGTATGAAACCACTTGCTAACTGTCAAACTGACATCAAAGCATCCGTTTTCAAGGTCGCGCTGCAACGAGTAGAGAGTAGACGAACTCTGTCCGTCGCTGCATTTACCAATGCGCCAATTTTTCATAATTTGAACTAGCCAATCACAACTTGCGACGGATAGAACGGAACGGATAAAACGCAGGCATGGAAACTAGGCTTAAAGATAAACAAAAATTTAAAAAATATATTTACAGACAAAGAATGCCGAGTTACATTTTCTAATAAATCTCGTAATCTTTTCATGAGATTTATCATGTCAGAGATTGCTTAAAATACACTTTTGGATACATTTTGTATATGGATTCCAAAGAATTTAAAAAAATTCTAACTCAGCATAAACCTAGATAAATTCTTTCACAAACATCTTGTTCCTGTTTTAAATTGGAATTACACTAGAGGTATTTATTTTATCGGATAAACATTCAAACTAAATGCTTATGTGTGTGCTTTTGCACTTCCGGGACTAAAACTCTTCTTTAGTCTTTATTTTTAGAGACTAAGGTTCTAAATTTGATCCCAAGAGATTATTTTTAATATTTAATCCCGTTGTCAAGGAATTGAATTAATTAATCCCGTTGTCAAGTAAATACGTGCTATTTGTTACAGAGTATCTATGGTAACAATATAAATATTTCTCATAAAATTTACTGTCAAAATTACAAAATGTGTATTCTTTTAAACTATTTTGCATTCGTTTGAGGATGAAGTGCAAAAAATAGCGTATATACCACAGGACTAAAGTACCTTTAATCCCTCATGTGATTATTTCCCTCACCTTCGGCTCGTGAAATAAACTTCACCCTCAGGATTAAATCATGCACTTTAGTTCCTCAATATATAATATACTATTTTACACTTCCGGGACTGAAACTCTTCTTTAGTCTTTATTTTTAGGGACTAAGGTTCTTAATTTGATCCCAAGGGATTATTTTTCATATTTAATCCCGTTGTCAAGAAATTGAATTAATTATTCCCGTTGTCAAGTAAATACGTGCTATTTGTTACAGAGTATCTATGGTAACAATATAAATATTTCTCATAAAATTTACTGTCAAAATTACAAAATGTGTATTCTTTTAAACTATTTTGCATTCGTTTGAGGATGAAGTGCAAAAAATAGCGTATATACCACAGGACTAAAGTACCTTTAATCCCTCAGGTGATTATTTCCCTCACCTTCGGCTCGTGAAATAAACTTCACCCTCAGGATTAAATCATGCACTTTAGTCCCTCAATATATAATATACTATTAAACTAAAATAAATATAAATAAAGGAATCGCGACTATCAAAACTAATGCCTGCATGCCAATAATAATTCACAATCCTATTTCCTCTATTACTTCATCCCACTTGGAGGCAATAATATCGCAGATTTCAGGTCCATTACAATGAAATAACGTAGGTATATTATCAGTACAAATTCTGTGACGCATTCAGCGGTGAACATATTAATCTAACACACAAAGCTGCAGCGCAACTGCAATAGCAATTAAGTGTGCGCGACGCAGACAACAATGCAGCGCCGTGTTGTTGGTGAGTTCTTGCGCCTGTGGGACGTTCTCAACTACCCGACAATTGGTTGTGTAACGTTGGTTGTAGCCGAGACTATTGTTAGCTGGTACTGATTCCAGGTAGATTGGGATCATCCACCGCAAAGATGCATATTGACTTCGTTTTGTTTGGCCTGTTTAAATTTTACAAATTAATTTAATTTATTGAATCAATCCAACAGGATACAGGACGATTATAGAAATAAAATTACAATATGATTACAAAAAAAAAATGTGTGCAATCTAAATAAAACAATTGATGCTAAGGGAAATATACAAAAAATAAATCAACCATCTATGTACATAATTATATAAACCATAAGTAATATAAACCAGTAGTAGAAAATGAATAATTAAATATGAGCAAAAAGTAAATTTCTAAATTTGAATAATGGTTCACCAAATAAGTCAATATTATATGTGACATTATTGTATGCATCACACATTTGTCTAATAGGACATTTAATCTGGTAGTTTGTTCTGACTGTTTTGCAGGCAAAAGTAGTTTTACTTCTGGATGAAATGCGTGGTATTTTAAACGGTATGCGCTCTAGTGTGCAAGGATCAGAAATGAGACCGTTTATTAATTTATATAAATATATATTAAAAACAATGTTCAAATTTAAACGTGTAGCAAAATGAGCTACCGTTTCTTGTTATTTATTCTACTAAAATGTTAAGAACAAATCAAGTTTGTATCATTTTTTTTATAAAAATATTCTAAATCCGGGAAATTTAAGGCCTGGTTTATAGTATGTGTAATTTTTGCATTTGCCTTAAAATTATGATTTCAAATTTATCAAAACACCTGTTACGGTTCTAATGCTTCCGCGAACATTATGCTAAAACACAAAAATATAAGAATTTATCAAATTTTGACTGAGTAATAGGGCTAATACTGCGGTTTGCAGCATTGTGTATCTCGCACGTTATAATTAACTGGTGCAGAAGTTTCTGCATTATTATAAATTTTGAGAAATAATTCCACTTCTGTATAAAGTAAGCCTTAAATAAAACACAATTTGACAGCGGATAAGAAGGAAGAGGAAGGTAACTTTTGCAAGTGTTAAAACCTTATTTAAATTTTTCTTAGCAACCAAACAATAAAAAAAAGACTAAAATGTCATTTGCTTTATATTTCTTCCCTTCAAACATAAATTATTTGTTATTTTTATGTTTAACAAAACAATAAATGCTATAGAATAGCGTGCGGAATCAATGTTTTTGACTGTATTATGTCATGGGTAGAGGATCACCTTAAGGCCAATATATTCCATGAATTAAAGATTATAGCTGGATTCAGAGATTGCGTAGTAAACACAGCATAGGAATACACAACACAGGAAAACACAGAAACATAGAACCAATTCAGAGATAGCATAGCGCCACTATAGTAATGACAATTTATTATTATGACAGTTGTCAAATATTGAGATTTGTGAACGAATTCATTTGTATTTACTCGTTATATTTAAATAAACAGTTCAATTTAATATCTATTGTGTTTCTACAGTTAATCACAACCACAGCGCAGTCGCGGTAGATGTGGTTCAACAAAGAGTACTCACAGAGTACATGTCCGACCATAGTAAAACGTAAGAAACACAGCTTCGAAATAAAATATGGCCAATTCCCATGTTGTGCTGTGCTATGTCTGTATTCTATGAATCAATGCATGCATTCCCGTATGTTTCGCTGTGCTATGCTATGCTGTGTACACTACGCAATCTCTGAATCCACCTTAATATATAATATTAATATGTATTTTAAAACTAGTTTATAGAAATTTCGGCATAAAGAAACATGTTTTATAATTTTTTTGCTTTTCCGTAAACATCGCATGTTGTCAGTCTTGAAACAATTTAATATTCTGCCATCGTTTTTCCGCAAAATGTTTTTTAAATTACAGATTCATATTTCGTTTTAATCCAGGTGAATCCATTAAAAATATTTTATAAAAACATTGCGAACCAATAGATATAAAAATAAAAATATTAAGCCGAGTGTCGGTTGAAATATAACTGCGGCAAATAAACCCGAAACAATTTAAAATGGCCATGAAAAACTCATTCTGCAAATCCTGCAATCAGAAATATCAGTATTGGCGGCGCGGTGGCGGTGGCTAAAGTGGATTATATTCCACGTATTCGCGGTATTCCTACTTGTATTTCATTTTTAACGACCCTGTATTGCTATTTATGCCTGTAATGATTTTCTTTTTGGTTTCCCCAAGATAATTGTACAGTGCTAGCGTTCAATTGTTTTTACCGGAAGAGGAGCAAAAAATTATTCCGTATTTTGAACAGGTAAAAAGTGACAGTCTAATTCTACATTATTTAAAATGAGAACCATTTTTCAGGATATTCTAAAATATTTTGACACAAATACAGAGTTTTTATTGGATGATATACAACTTCGTGCATATATTTTGATAGTATTGATCCGGGAACTATATATATATTTTTAAATCCTTAAATTTAATTAAAAACAACTTCCGCAAGGAGCATATTTCGGAACTATTGGATTGAAGATTGTATTACAGAATCTGACTATACAGAGTGGAATAATACATAGTTATTTATATACCTAGTCTACAAAATGTCTCGGTCAAAACATTCTTGAGAACACTAAACACATTTTACATACGAGTTATACAAACTGCAACGCGTATAGTAAAAAATCTGACGTGGCCATCACACAACCTTCCGCCATATCTAGACTTATAAACATAAATGTATACGTAAAATCCGGTGCCCATTTAAAATATACAAATAAAAATCTAAAATATTCAAACACAGAAATTTGCATCACCTGAATAAAAAGATTCATTCACAGGAAAACTCTTCTGTGTTGAAGCCATTCTCCGTTCAATTACTACATTTAATATCTTACTTATGACTTATATAGCGCTAGTATGCCAACTTGTCACTGTCAATATTTTTTACGCAGAAACAAAAATTCACCAAACATGGATTACAAGATTTAGATGTTTTATTTGATAAATTTATTTTTTAAATTTTAATGCTGTTCTTTAATGCTACCAGATAAAGACAATTTTTTTATAACGTAGGTTGCAAATAACTTTTCCTTTTATTCTTATTACAAATAAATACTATATTTATCCAAATTTATATACAATTTTGACAAATGACCTTTTCAATCTTCAAAAAATATCACTTCCGATGAAGATATTTGTACCAAAATCTAATGAGCTCTTCCAATTTATATACAAATGTTAAATACCAAATATCAAAATTTTTGGGTAATTCGTATTTGAGTTATGCGACTAACACCCTTGACCACATACACACATACACACACATACATACAGACATGATCGTGAAACTATCAAAAATGAGTTGTAAGGACCCTAATTCTTGCTCATCCACTAAAAACTCACTACCCGATCTTTTGCATGATTCCAATACCTTCCTTTACAAGGTAAGCGGAAGGTAAAAACACATTTTATTTCGCAGTCGTTACAAATGACAACGCGGCCGCGAAAAGTATCGTACACAAATGTTTTACTTTGCGGCCTGATTTGCGGATGTCAATGTCAACTTTTTTTGACAGTTGCGCAGAAAATAAATTTTGATTAATTATGCAATAGCAAGAATTACTTGTACACTTAAAAGTTAAAACTAAAGCAAATTTATAAACCAGTAGTTCAAAACTGAAAATGAAAATTGCACAATTAAAAAAATACTTCATCGTGATCCAAAAAATGTTTATGTTATTTTGCACAAATTGTTAAAAATTCTTATTTTCTAAGACTCATCGAATATTCAATTAGAAGGCGCCACTATTTGACAAGCAATTTTCACTAGAACTATTTTTTTTAAATGTACATGCAAGTAAACTACCCTTAACTTTGCGAATTTAAAAAAATTCTTTTTGTTTCATGATCAGCACGTCGGTCGTACAGTATATACCCTTTAATTTTTTGTCCTAAGTTGTGGACCGTCCTGTATACACTATTCAAGGTAGCGAAGCAGTTTCTGCCAAAAAATTTAATGATAATCTATATTTTATACCAATTTGAAATTCTTTAGGCCGACCATCTTTCATATCGCGTACGTACGTTTCCCTCTAATCAGTACCAACATTTTGATTTGAGTTGTGAAATATCCTAGTCCCTCCCTGGCATCAATTTCACACAATGTAAAACAAAACTATCGTGTATGATCCGTGTGTAGTTCCTTCACAGGTTGTACGGTGAGCACAAGAATAGCCATTGTCCTCGGCGGCAACGGAGAGAGTCGTGCTAGTGAACGAAGCCGTTGAACAGCCGAACAAGCGTACAACGCGCCATTGTTTCACACACAGGGCCGTAATCAGGAGGATAGGTTACCGCTCACTGCCTTGTTACACCGGCTAAATAGATGGACCTTTGTTATGCAGCACAGGAGGGGAGAGGTGCAATTTTATAATCGATTATTACTTAAGGAGGTTGGTGACCATATTAAAATGATGATGGGAGGTTGAAATTTATACAGTGTCTTTATTACACTATTGAGATTCTAATTTTTTTTATCCTGTTGTTGAGTAATTGAATGTTGAAATTACGCTCGTTTTACATGGACTCTTATGGCAGGTACCTAAGTATTATTCATCGTAGGGCCTTGAAATTTCTTCCAGGATTCAATGAGGTCCTTAGACACACACTACACATAGTTTTGTAAATGTATATCGCGAAATAACTACAGATTTTATTAAATAAAGCGCAACGAAATCACCACGCGTTGATTGTTATCACTGCAGTTCTTACTGGTTTATGTGTGCACATTCTTCATAGAGATGGCGCCAGTTTAGATTCATATTTGAATATTTAACTGTTTTAAATATGATATGCTGGTAAATTTATGTTTGTTATTTATTGAAATAATGTAAATTTGGAAACTAAGTAATTAATGAATGAAAAGAATATACTTCATTAGTGCTTTGTATTTCGGGTTGCAAATATTTCAGGATTTGTTAAAATTATTGGTTCAATATTACATTTTAACAAGACACTAAAATACAGTAGGTATCTGAAATTTGAATATATTTAAGATGAGTTATTTTATTATTTTTATTATTTTTATTGTACGCCTATTAAACTGTTCATACTTTTCTTAATAACTAAAATGTAGAATTATATTATACAAATATATTAATATATAAGTACTACTACTACTGCTACTATACTCACAAATATATTTTAGTCATTTTATTTAAACTGCAGAAGAAGATATAAATGATATTTTACTATTGTCACTGCTACTGTCACTGTCATGTCATAATCATTTAAATTTTACGTAGTAACAAATGTTAATCGATCATGGACTACAAGATACCGAAATACTAAATTATAAATATATACTTTAATTAATCTTAAATGATACCAGATACAAAAATATTTATAAAATACCGATTGTAGGTAATAATTACATAATCTTTCATTTAAAATAAAAAAAATTGTCTTAAATTAAATATTTATCGAAATATTTGAAAAAAGTACTACTTCCGATTTGTAGATTGAAACCAAAAATAGGAGGAGCACAACTAGATGCTATAACAGTCCTAAATAAAAAATTTCAACTTTCTACGTCTAACCGTATTTGAATTATGCGACAAACATACGTCCGTCCGTCCGTACGTACGTACGTACATACGTACGTACAGACGTCACGACGAAACTAGTCATAATGGATTCAGAAAAGGTCAAAACGGATATTTCCATCAAAATCTGAAAACAGAAATTTTCCGCGATTACAATACTTCCTTATTACTCCGTACAAGGAAGTAAAAACTGTAAAAAAAATTCCTTGAGCCTTGAGCCCTCGACATTATTTTGCCCCAGGACCCCTGGACATGTAACTTCGCCACTGACCTCATAACGCACTTGGTTAATATAAGGTAATTCCGATTTTTTTTATAAGATAACAATAAATTATAAAACTATAAATTTCCTCCGTAATTTATGATGTTATTTTTCTCCCCGTGCCTTTATTTTCTGTAATGTTTTCCTCTTTGCGTCGCTGAAAGTAAACAATTAGCGGTTAATAATTTAAAGTCGCACCGACTAAATTTTCTAATCTTGTATCAGAGTTGACCTGTATGCTAACCAGAGCCATAAATTACCATGTACGTAGTGCACGAATGGTCACTGATAAAGTAAAGTAAGATTTACTGGCTACGTTGCTACCGTCACCGCACATCAAACCGGGCGCGAGAAAGTAAACTCTAACTCCCTAGAGACTTAAAGAGATCGGATGTAGTACTATCAAATCACTTTATTCTGATTGAGTAAAGATGTGTCTACCTATGTATTTAAAAATTAAAATTGAGTTAGACATTTACTGTGCTGTTTAAAATTTAAAAAAATCTGCTGTGGCCACCACACGACCTCTCGCCTAATTCTGCTTGTTGTACTAATCTAATAAATAGTTTTACTTACATTTTAATAGTTTCATGTTCATGTAATATGTAAACGATAATGTAAACCAATATGCAAGCAAAAGATGTCAACTGTACTGTCACTGTCATAATAATTCAAATTTTATGTAGAAACAAATTTCATATCATGGACAACAAGATACTGGAATTTCAAAAAAATAGAATATTAATTGTACTTTATTTTATTGTTAAATACTTCCAGATTCAGCAATTTGTATTTATAATTAACTGTACACATAGATAATCACAATTTCTTTTATTTTTAATTGCAAAAATTGTCATAAATAAATAATGTACCAATATATTTAAGGAAAACTTTTCCAAACTTCTAAAAGTACTACTTCCGGTTTGCGGATTTCTACCAAAATCTTATCCGGTGTTAAGATACTTATTAAAACCTTAAATATGAAATTTGGTTATACACGGTTTGATACTTTTTAAGTTATCGTGGACGAAAAATCGTCGGTTCATACAAACGCACACACACACACACGCACACACACACACACACACACAGACATCATCGTGAAAATAGTAAATTCGTATTCTAGAGACCCTGAAACGTACTTATCCACCAAAAACTCATACTCGAAAATTTTGACCCATTACAATACCTCTCTTATAGAATATGAGGCGAGAGGTAAAAATTGCTTGGAATATCATAGTCATGGAATATTTCTAAATTAGATTCTTTTTTATCATATACTTATCCTAGATTCTGGTTTGGTTTTAAATATTTTTTAAGATTATCCAAAACAAGGAGTTAAAATTGATAACGTTAACCTGCATTATTTACATTTTCTACTTCATCAAATTTAGTTTTAATATTTTTTTAAAGATTTTTGAAACATCGTACATATACTAATTTTATGAATACAACAGCATAAAGCCTATAAGTACCTACATAATTTATTATCAAAATTGATTTTATTATGATGTGGATACAAATTTTTTTTATGAATGGTTATGTTTATCGATGCCGATGGTTCGCCATTTTATTTGAACATAATGACAAACGCATCTTTATTTTAAATATTATGTTATACCCTGTTTGAAATAATGAAATAATTTTGACACGTAATTAAGGCTTGGTTTGGGAGTTTGGATTACACCAAAACTTTTTTGATGTTTCAAAAGAAGCCAGGAAAAATTTAAAAACGACAAAACAACAACAAAATAATGAACAAGACTTACAACGAATTAAATCAGATTAATTGGCTATTATTGTGTTTGTGTAAACCGCTCTTGACAACAGCACGTAGCAACCAATATAATCACAAAGAATCTATCTGTCAAAATTCTTTCGTTATTTGAAACAGGGTATAGTATCATTTAAATTTTTATTTCATATTTAAATTTGATTTAGAATCCTAATGCATAAAATATTGACTCAATTTATTAAAATAGTATAGTTGATAAATCATTGAATAATAAATATGTGCGGCTGCAAAACATGGTATACGAATAAGTTGAATTTGTCTATGTCCAGATAGCTCAACATTATTATATTTAACAAACAAACATCCACAAATAAACCAGACAAATTCTGACTGACTGCAGCAAAGTAGGGTTTGAAAAGTCGCCTCCGGGTTGCTGGCTGCATCACAGAATTCTTGCCCGCATCTCTGCCCAGCCGCACGCATTTGCGTTTAATGTATTTAGACGTGCATGGCTAACCAGATAACAATTAGTGTCATATCGTTAACGTATGATTTACAATGACTTGACACTTTGTTACTTGGCCGGACGCGAAACTTATTGTTTACCAGATAATGAGAGTGGCAGACGCACTTACAACGAACTCAATGCTGATTTATGGTGGATGCATGCGGGAGGATATTGAAATTGAACGGGGAATTTGAATATTTAATTAAACTGATTATTTAGATAGGTGGGGAGAGTGTGAAGATGCCAATTAATATTTATGGAGGGGTCGGATTTCTTCGAGAGGAAGAATATTATTATTACTTAAAGAAACATTGTTTGCATTGTTGCCGTCAATATGCTTTAGTCTTTACTCTTGAGGCAGAAAAGTAGCAATTTTGTCAACGAGCACTTTATTTATTTTTAGTTAAAGTCTCTATACAGGTTAGTGGAGGTGAAATGCGAACATTGAGAACATACATGACAATCGAACTTTCATGCCAGGTATCTTGATATATTTTGTAGTAGTGTCACAAAACGAAGTAATGTAAATTTGTCTGACAAAAAGAGTAATAAATAACAAAAATAATAATAAAATCTAAAAGTGCATGTTGATTGTTAGTTGTAAAAGTAATTATTATGAAAAGAAAGCAGGAACATATTTATTTAATTGTTTTGTGCTGGATTTTAGGAAGTAGACAGACCCCTTAATGTGCAAAATATCTCCCTTTCGTGGTGTACTGTATACTAACAACAAGAACCACACATGGTAACATTAGATATCTATATCGATATCAAAATATCATTTTATGTATATTTATATAAATAGTTTTTCGCTTTGTACTTGTATTTTTTATTACATTTATGTGATATGTCTTTAACTGTTAATACTACCCCTGTCCCGGGATAAACAGGAAATATATCGCATCAGATATTTTTTAAATTTATATTCTCCGTTTTTCGACCAAAACATATTTCACTCACTTATGGACTCATGATAATAGATTTATGAAAAACTTTTACGGAAATGGATTTTCCATAATATATTATTTCCTTACTTACATTTCAGTTCCAGTTCAGTCCAGTAAAAAGTAGAGCACAAATTAAGAAACTAATAGATACAGGAATTCAATTTAATAAAATGCATTATATTATATTATATTTTTATTTTGAAATGATATTGACAGCAGAATAATTTTATCGTACTAATCCAATAAAGTACCCGTTTATGAACAGAAAACAGTGTCATACAACAAGGTAATATGACGCAGACGAACATAATTTTTTTTTGATAATAATCTATAGATTATTATTATTTGAAACATTATCTACAAAATTTATAGTGTGGATAAAACTATAAATTAGTTTCTACTCTACTGGCACAAGGTGCGCAGAGGTAAATCTTTCCACCGGATAAGTTTTCCTAGATAAGTAATCTGGACCACCGTTGAGCATCTGTTCCACCCCTGTACAATAACATAGCGGCAGCATAAGGGCCCAACATCTCGCTGTTTAACTGATTTAATTGTGGTGTGATTTATGATTCTGGTGTGACACAGCGCAGCCACCGCCATTGTGCGCACGCGCAGCCGCCGCCACTGCCATCTATGAATGTGAGTTATAACCGCATCGTGTCATATACACCCCAGATGAGATGGAGATGCATTGCCTGCGTAGCCAGGAGGGTTATCAAATTTTTAAATGTTTTAGAGTGCTTTTTATGGCCTCAAATATACCTCAAATAACTCAAATATTCAAATCAAATTAGGTGGTACTTTTTAATTATGAAAATAATGGCATCCGATGGTTTGTAAATCGCCAAGAGATATAAAAAAGGAATATTGCTCGTGGTTCATACAGTCATTTATTTTTGATTATTACATTTGTTTGTTGTTAAATAAATCATATACTTGTATGAAGCATTTTTTGGTCATTTACTACACTCTTAAGATACAATTACTTGTGAGTTGTGAGTACCTTAATGACTACTTTTCGTCTGAGATGCATAGTACTACAAAATTGTATTTCATACTCTTCCGTTTCGAGTGCTGTGCTACTTTTAACGAAATATTGTATTCAATAAATGTAAAATGACAGGAATATTTTTCATTTGTAAATGAGGTTACCTAGCAATGGCCTTGTTAGGGGCCGCAAATTTTACTTTAAAGGACTAAGTCTACAAAGTTAAATTTTGCGGCATAGGCCTTTAAAGTTCTATTTTGCGGTCTATAAACCGTCCGAAAGATGTCACCAGCCCGCATCCTAGCTATGCAATGTCATTTTGAAGTTGAAAAATACTGTAAACTTCCATAATAACGTCTGTATTTGTAAAGAAATTAAGTAAAACAAAATTTATTCGAAAAAGTAAGGTTAGCTGCAGGTTTTTGCTTTTTAAATTTTTCTTTTCATTTATAATGACCGAAACAAATCATATCAAATCGTATCTAATAATGACAAAAAACGTCATTTTTAAATATTTTTTACTTCAAATTCCTAGGCCAAACAATAATGGTACTAGTAAAATATAAAAGTGTTAATGTTTTCGTATAAATTATTAAAAGTACATTGTTTCAATAAATACCTTACAAATTACAAAATTTAGTTTATTTATTTCCGGGAAGAGATTCTTGTACAAAATAATCTCAAGAAGATTTAATATTGTTTTCTACTGAAATCTTTTGATGATCCAAACAATCCAAAGACTTTCAAATACATAAAAAAATATTCTTCTTTAATTCAACTTGTACATTTTTATTTAAAAACATAACTACAAAATATTCATTGAGATAATTTAGAATGTCATAATGCGACAGAAACGGCATTTAAATAATTCATACCGAGATATTCTAATCGTGCAGTTTAATTTAAAATAAAATGTTTGAAAGAATATTCTGCAATGAAAATTTAAAAAGGTATTTATTCGGTGTAACGTCTGCTTTGCCGGCGACATTTACAGCAGCAGAGAGAGACGATAAAAATGCGAGAAAGAGAGAAACAGGCCCATTGAAATTCCGCGCAAAACGGGAAAAAATCATAACGTGAAATATGGCGACACGGCGCCATAAGACCGCAATAAACGTCTCGGGGGGATTAATTTGAAATATTTCAATATTACATCGAGGGCGGCCGGGCCGGCAATTGTTGCACAGCACACTGTTCATTTTAATGAATTTTTACGTATTTTCTGTAAATGTACCGCCGAACCACCGTGCAATGTAAATTATTTTTATTTGATCACGGAAATATTTTAATTTCAAATTTTAATTAAACGCACAGTGCATACATTTCCATTTATTTCAAGTAGACGAAGAGTGCTTCGAAACAAAATAGCGGGTAGTGACGCTTGTTTGTTTCGATGCGAATTTAAATTTATAAATTGTTTGAATATTTAAGGCCGTCTCGAGTACAAAATATAATCTCAAACTATTAAAAAAATATTCTCGACTCTAATTAAAACATATTTACATGGATATGGAAAATACAAGTTTAATGACATTTGAAAGTTAAATTAATGAAAATAAATGGACTACGCCAGACTGATAAAAAATCTGATGTGACCAGCACAAGAACCCCGCCATACCCTACACTTTAAACTACTAATATAAATATAGTTGTACTCAAAAGAATATTTTAACGATGTGTAAATAATACTTTAATTCCTAAATAGTACCATAACAGAAAAAAAATCTGACGTGGACACCACATGACTTCCTTGTACGCCTTGTGTGTTCATACTTTTCTTAATAACTAAAATGTAGAATAATATAAAAAATTCTTTTAAGATATTATACTAGTATACTCACAAATATATTTTAGTCATTTTATTTAAACTGCAGAAGAAGATATAAAGCATATTTTACTATTGTCACTGTCATGTCATAATCATTTAAATTTTACGTAGTAACAAATGTTAATCGATCATGGACTACAAGATAAAGAAATACTAAATTAAAAATATATACTTTAATTATTCCTAAATGATACCAGATACAAAAATATTTATAAAATACCGATTTTAGGTAATAATCACATAATCTTTCATTTAAAATAAAAAAAATTGTCTTAAATTAAATATTTATCGAAATATTTAAAAAAAGTACTACTTCCGGTTTGTAGACTGAAACCAAAAATAGGAGGTGCACAACTAGATGCTATAACAGTCCTAAATACAAAATTTCAACTTTCTACGTCTAACCGTATTTGAGTTATGTGACACACATACGTCCGTCCGTCCGTACGTACGTACAGACGTCACGTCGAAACTAGTCATAATGGATTCAGAAAAGGTCAAAACGGATATTTCCGTCAAAATCTGAGAACCGAAATTTTTCGCGATTACAATACTTCCTTACTTCGTACAAGGAAGTAATATATGAAATACAGGGTTTCCAACTGTTTAAGCATGGGGATCTCGAGAACCATAAGAGATACGAAGTTGGTTAAATTAGACAAAAGTTTGCTTCTTTAAGGGGCCAATTTAGAAATGTTTCTGTTTTCCCTCAAAAATCCATAGGTGACTATATATACGCAAAAATGTAAATTTTGCCAATTTCGTTTTTCACCTAAAACTTTTTTGTTTGAATTAGTTCAAGTTTCTAATGCACTTGTGTTTTATATCGTTGAAAAGAGAAAAAAATCTCTATCAAGACGGGTCATGGCCAACTATGAGCTCCATATGAAAATTTGAATTTGGTATGAATTTCTCGAAATCTGTAAGAGTTAAAATTTTTTTGAGGACTGCTGTAAATTCTTCGTTAAAACAGCCTGTAAAACGTGCAAACAAGAAAGTTATAGGTGAAAAACTAAATTCGCAAAATTTACATTTTCGCATATATCTATCCACCTATGCATTTTTGTGGGAAAACAAAAACATTTCTAAATTGGCCTCCTAAAGGGGCAACTTTTGTCTAATTTAAACAACTTCGTATCTCTTATAGTTCTCGAGATCCCCATGCATAAACAGTTGCATTGGATACTCTGTATACTAATTGCAGATAACATAATATAATTGGATTTTTTTGACCATTTTCAAGTGGTGCGTTTTTTTGCCGAGTGTATTTTGTACTATTTTCAATTTTGTTTCTTTAGAAAAATAGGTTTTGAGTTCAATAAGATATTCCTTTATTTTTACTTTAATTTAATTTAAATATAATATAAAATAATAAACTAAAGCATATTTCATGTACCTCGATAAAATTATGAGAAATTTTGAGTAGATAAATAATAAAATGTATGATAATGCACGCCATACAAAAGATGCATGGTTTTGAATCTTCCAGTCGAGAATATGCGACTGAATTTATAGCAACTATGTATATGAAGTTCTCAAACTTTACAAATCAGTGCACCATCTTATAAGCAACCTCCCTCCGATATAATAAACATAAAATAATTTAACTTACAAAGAGTTGTTGATGCAGCAAACGAAACCCCCTGCGAACAAAAAGAAAAAAGTTTTAGAATATATTCCACGTCAAAGTATTTTTCATAACAATGGGCATTGTTTGGGAACTGCTGACACAGTAAATCTACATATGCATTACCTCCTACAAAGAGTGCAAAGCCACCATTCACCAGTAAATTTTATTTATTTTCAAAACAGAATTTACTGCGAACGCTGTGGTGATATAAAAGCAATGTTGAATGCGCGTTGTAGGATATTGTATGTAGAATGAGATTACAGGCTAACGAGAGTTTCACGCCATTTTGTAAAGAGGAATATCAATTAGTGCTATTAATACAAACACTTTTTAATCTGTACTTTTGATTGTTGCTGGAGCGAATTAACAGTAGAGCTTCCATATAGATAGTCATGATCCCGTGATTGTAAATAATATAAAGTATTTGATAGAATAGTAATTATTGTTTCATGCTGGCTGCTTATCCTTTGATCTTTGATTACTAATTAGATGAATTATAAATGGTAATTGTATGATTGTTTATACATTAGATCATAAGAACATCAAATAATTAAATTAAACGCACTACTTCTTGCACTATCAGTAAAAAAAAGGAAAACGTTATTATGATTTCAACTAATTTAATAATAGCTATTTGTCCAACTACCCACTTGACAACATAAAATCCCCAGAACATTTCAAGAATGTGAACATCCCGGCTTGTTACTTGCTATATTTGCCCATTAACATTCTAATAATATCTTTGCGATTGCTAATGTCCACCCTTGGTAACATTATCTATGCTACATCCCAATGTTGTAACTTGGTAATAATATCACAATTATGCATCCCATGTAATTCTCTGAGATGTTTGTATTGAGTATGTAATTTTTGATCGTACTCAGGATGTGGCTAGGATAGACTAACGTAACATCACTTAAAGTACAAGAATAAGATATTTTTAAACATCCCATGGACGATTCATGTCAAGTGGGTACAGAGGAAAGCACTTCTTTTTCCCACTCGAGCGAAGCGAGTGAGGCAATCGAGCGAGAGTGGAAAAAGAGCTTTCCTCTCGTGTTAGATATAACATTTTTTCACGGCATATTTAAAAACATTATAAATGTAAAAGAAACACATAACTAGAAATTAGTTTATAACATACCCCATAATGCATTTGATATTCCATAATTCAAGAAAATTACGTACGTTACCCTTGTTGTATATTTTATATACCGAGTGTCTACTCGTCTAGAAAAAACAGTGTTTTTTTAAAATTTTCATGTAGTTACCCACTTGACAAAATAAAATCCCCAGAACATTCCAAGAATGTGAACATCCCGGCTTGTTACTTGCTATATTTGCCCATTAACATTCTAATAATATCTTCGCGATTGCTAATGTCCACCCTTGGTAACATTATCTATGCTACATCCCAATGTTGTAATTTGGTAATAATATCACAATTATGCATCCCATGTAATTCTCTGAGATGTTTGTATTGAGTATGTAATTTTTGATCGTACTCAGGATGTGGCTAGGATAGACTAACGTAACATCACTTAAAGTACAAGAATAAGATATTTTTAAACATCCCATGGACGATTCATGTCAAGTGGGTACAGAGGAAAGCACTTCTTTTTCCCACTCGAGCGAAGCGAGTGAGGCAATCGAGCGAGAGTGGAAAAAGAGCTTTCCTCTCGTGTTAGATACAACATTTTTTCACGGCATATTTAAAAACATTATAAATGTAAAAGAAACACATAACTAGAAATTAGTTTATAACATACCCCATCATAATGCATTTGATATTCCATAAATCAAGAAAATTACGTACGTTACCCTTGTTGTATATTTTATATACCGAGTGTCTAGAAAAAATCTGACGTGGCCATCACACAACCTTCCGCCATATCTAGACTTTAAACAGAAATGTATACGTACAATCCGGTGCCCATTTAAAATATACAAATAAAAATCTAAAATATTCAAACACAGAAATTTGCATCACCTGAATAAAAAGATTCATTCACAGGAAAACTCTGCTGTGTTGAAGCCATCCTCCGTTCAATTACTACATTTAATATCGTACTTAGGACTTATATAGCGCTAGTATGCTAACTTGTCACCCGTCTCACCTGTCAATATTTTTTACGCAGAAACAAAAATCAACCGATCATGGATTACAAGATATCAACGTTTTATTTGATAAATTTATTTTTTAAATTTTACTGCAGTTCTTTAATGCTACCAGATAAAGACAATTTTTTTATAACGTAAGTTGCAAATAACTTTTCCTCTTATTCTCATTACAAATAAATACTATATTTTTCCAAATTTATATACAATTTTGACAATTAACCTTTTCAATCTTCAAAAAATATCACTTCCGATGAAGATATTTGTACCAAAATCTAGGGAGCTCTTCCAATTTATATACAAATGTTAAATACCAAATATCAAAATTTTCGGGTAATACGTATTTGAGTTATGCGACTAACAACCCTTGACCACACACACACACACACACACACACACACACACACACACACACACACACACACACACACACACACACATACACACACAGACATCATCGTGAAACTATCAAAAATGAGTTGTAAGGACCCTAATTCGTGCTCATCCACTAAAAATTCACCACCCGATTTTTTGCATGATTCCAATACCTTCCTTTACAGGTAAGCGGAAGGTAAAAACAGTGTAATTTTTTAAAATTTTCCTGTAGTTACTTCCTATTGATTTGAATCGAAATAGTGGTAAATACAAAACTTATTCAAAATTAAAAACTTAGCACAATAACAAAATCAGTTGATTGCTTTGCTGGTTCTCGAGCAAAACGCAAAAGAAAATAGCCACTTAGAGAATTTTATTTACAGCTTTCGTCTAAAATGAATTGGTAAGTAACTACAACAAAATTTATAAAATAACATTGTTTTTTCTTTCCTATAAGCATAAGATCTCAAGGAAACGCAAGGTTATAAAGAACACGGCAATAATTTATAATGTTTCATTAATTTTAAAGGAGAACATTATAGTGTAACAAGATGATAACAAGAATGTCCACATCGTATAGTTTATTTAATCCTTCCTAGGAGGCTAGGAGTATTTTGCTACTTTCAACGAGTTTCTGCGATGGGTCTCTAGCGCCATGTAACTCAGCCTGTCTGAGGACTCGACCTACTGCACAAGTTCCAGCTAAGGATATATCCTTGCCAGGACGAACCTTTATCACAACTTCCATCCGCGTGCATATTGATTCCTTGGGCCCTGGTCACCCGACATAAATCCTACCCATCTAGGATCATAGTTTTTCACTGTCACGGTCCCTTGAGGGAAGTATATATAGGGAAAATAATATTTCCCCGAGTTATTAAAACGAACAAAAGAAACCTTTTTGCTTTTTAATCGTCTGGTGTTTTCGTTGGCACTTAAAAGTTTAAAGTGGGAAAACGGCGTCAGAGAAAGACGGATGGAACTTTTGTTCTTTTCTACTTAAGGAATCTAGTAAATGAATGGCTTATACAATGAGCTTCTCAGAAAAGAGAAAATTATGGAGAGATACTTTTTGTTGTTTTACTAAAAGTTTTAAGTGTTGATTGAGGTTTTTCTGACGAGTGAAAAATTATGTTGAAACCACAATAATATTTGATTTAAATTATCGCTCAGAAATTATTGCATATTTCAAAGAACTGGATTAAAAAATGTATTAAACCAATTTATCTACAACAATAGAATAATGTATTCATTATATACGTGAAAGTAGTATAATAAACCCCTGCATTAGGACACATTATGAAATAATTCACACTATATAATTCATTATTTCACACTGTTAAATAATGAGAACTTTATTCTCTCGAACTGTCAAACTGCCATCACATCTGTTTTAATATTAGTGTTACATCAAGTTATCATTTTATGACGTTGTAAGCAGAAACAGTAAAAATAATAAAAATTTGTAAAACGCTGTATACGACTAGCCCATAATATTTCTAAATTACTCGGATAAATTGTCATCACACCAAAGTTTTAGGTTAAGTTAATATCAATACAAATTTGTAGTAAGAAAATGTTGTTTTATTTAAAAAGTTGTAGATAAACCGTCGTATTTGACTCGAAAATAATGGCTATAATTAACTCGGATGATTTATACACTCGCCTTCGGCTCGTGAACAAACTTTCATCCTCATTAATTATAGCCTACATTATTTACTCGTTAAATAATATACTATTATTTACACAGTTAGAAGATTCTGATTCATGTTCATGTATTTTATTATTATTGTCACAGTTCAAAACTATTAAATTTTTTTATGTATATTTTTTGTACAGGCTCCACTTGGCAAAATGAAATTCCCATAACATTTGAAAAATGTGACCATCCCGGTTTGTTACTTCCTATATTTGCCCATTAACATCCTATGAATATCCTAGCGATTGCTAATGTCCGCCCTCAGTAACATTATCTATATAACATCCCAATGTAAGTAATTTGGTAATAATATCCCAATTATGCATCCCATGTAATTGTGTGAGATGTTTATATTGAGTATGTAATTTTTGATCGTATTCAGGATGTGGCTAGGATAGACTTACGTAATATCACCATAATTTATTTGATACCACCTACAATAATTTATGTTACATTACGGAATATGAGAAATGGAGAAAAAATTACTGGGATGCAGTCAACAATAAAATATATTCTCAATCGACTAGTTTCGACGTCACATACGTCATTCTTAGAAGATGATAAATTTAAATTTATATAATTTACATGACTATTTCTCACATATTAATTAAACCAATCATTTCCTTCAATTTTTTAAATTCTGACCAATGACGTACAAAATATATCGGCAAAAACTGAAAAAATTCCCTAGGGATTGTTCAAGTGACAATTTACCCGTTACATTGCTATGACTACCATGTATGACAATTTTATTGATTTTGTATTGTTTTTAATTGAAATTAAAAGTGTCAAATGAACCTTTTCGTGACAATAAAAAATATATCAAATATAACGCCAAAAAATACAGTTACGTCAAAAACCTTAGTTTGGAACCAATTATTAATGAACTTGTGAAACGAAAGAAACTAAAATTTAAAATTATGACACTCAAAGGTTAGTAAAAAAATTAAATGTTAAAATAAACAACCGTTTCGGCACAAAAAATTAGTCTTGATTTAGAAACACGAAAAACCACGAATAATTATTCAATCGGCCTGCAGCAGTGTCAAATTTTGCTTACTCCGGCATTAGAAAACATTTCATAATAAAAATATTAGGACACTCCAACGTAAATTTATTAGTTCATATTTTATGTCTGTTTATTTGGGCAATAGTCTAACAAAATATATCTCGGGTCTCATTATTTTGCAGGTAAAATTATTTCTTAAGATTGTTGCTTATAGGTAACATTCCTCGACAAATTGAATGATAAAATCTCTCGCCATCAGCTCGGGATTTTGATCATGTCATTTGTCTCGAAATGTTACCAAGCAACAATCTTTTGAAATAAAATTTTCCAGCAAAATAATGATCCCTTGATATATTACTATTGAAAATATCATTCATAAGCAATGTAAAACATTAGGAATTGTTGTCAAAATACTATTATATTTTGAAATACAAGAGATTTCAAAAATTATCACAATAAAAACGTTGTCATCCTTCAAGTAGTTTTCGACTTTTCTCGTGTGAACTGGGCATTAGTTTTTATCACAATTATGAATGAATAAATGCTTTAAATAAACAAATTTCCCTTGTTGATTTAGCTCCGCGCTCCGCCGTTTCATTTCACCCCAGTGCCGTGATGTTAATCTTTGTACATTGTACGTGTTCGATTCCATCCCGCGGTGAATGCGCGCTCGCTAGTAAATTCCCGGACTTAATTGTATTCTGATAATTGTAGAGATTGCACACAGCAGAGAGCGGGAGCTACGCACCTTATCGCCCATCGCGATGCATAATATGAGTGTTAATTTTATAACGCGGACGAAAATACCCATGCCGCATCCAGATAATTTAATAATGAGAGAATGGGTACGCGAATTGCGGAGAGCTAGTTTGTGAACGCGGTCACTCTGTTTTAGATAGCGGTGTTGATATTTGTTGACCAACGTTATCATTGCTAATGCCTGATTTTTCAATAAGCCGCTATCTCCATTATAAGCTCTAATAATACTTTTTAATCTGTATTTTTGTTTGTTGCTGGAGCTTCCATACAAATAATCATGATCCCATGATTGTAAATAATAATATAAAGTATTTGATAGAACAGTAATTATTGTTTCATGCTGGTTGCTTATTTTTACCTTCCGCTTACCTGTAAAGTAAGGTATTGGAATCATGCTAAAAATCGGGTAGTGAGTTTTTAGTGGATGAGCACGAATTAGGGTCCTTACAATTCATTTTTGATAGTTTCACGATGATGTCTGTATGTATGTGTGTGTGTGTATGTGGTCAGGGCCGGATTTCTGTCAGTCGGATAACTCAAATACGAATTACCCAAAAATTTTGATATTTGGTATTTAACATTTGTATATAAATTGGAAGAACTCATTAGATTTTGGTACAAATATCTTCACCGGAAGTGATATTTTTTGAAGATTGAAAAGATTAATTGTCAAAAATTTATATAAATTTGGGTAAATATAGTATTTATTTGTAATAAGAATAAGAGGCAAAGTTATTTGCAACTTACGTTATAAAAAAATTGTCTTTATCTGGTAGCATTAAAGAACTGCAGTAAAATTAAAAAAATAAATTTATCAAATAAAACGTTGAAATCTTGTAATCCATGTTCGACTGAATTTTGTTTCTGTGTAAAAAATATTGACAGGTGAGATGGGTGACAAGTTGACATACTAGTGCATAAGTAAGATATTAAATGTAGTAATTGAACGGAGGATGGCTTCAGCACAGAAGAGTTTTCCTGTGAATGAATCTTTTTATTCAAGTGATGCAAATTTCTGTGTTTCAATATTTTAGATTTTTATTTGTATATTTTAAATGGGCACCGGATTGTACGTATACATTTCTGTTTAAAGTCTAGATATGGCGGAAGGTTGTGTGATGGCCACGTCAGATTTTTATTACTAATTACATTAATTATAAATGCTAATTGTATGATTGTTTATACGTTATAGATCATAATTAAATTAAACGCACTACTGGAATTGTCCATATTGCATGCTAGCGATCCCCAGTTCGATTCCCAGCTCAACCGACAATAATACCACTGGGTCCGAGTGGTTGGATTCCACTATAATAACATCTACCATCCTGTAATTGGGAGTTAAAATCCTGGTTTTCAAGGTAACAACATAACAAAAATAAGATTGTGAAAAAACATCAATTTTCGCGCTTTGTTAACGATTCAAAAATGTCATCGTTTTAGAAAATAGTTATTTGTATACATACCTAGGTTGCGAAATGTCTGTTTACCGTCCGACAGAATTTTAGGCCGAGGTGAACGCCGAGGCTTAAAAATTCTCGAGGAAACTAAACCTATTTCGCAGACGAGTTATACACAATATTTTATTTTTTGTAACAACTGTCATAACTATCTGTTATTGACATGCGCAACTCGATAGCCGTTATTAGTAACAACGCAGCCGCGAAATGTATCTACTTCGTACGCAAATGTTTTACTTCGCGTCCTGAATTGCGGACGTCACTGACAACTTTCTTTGACAGTTACGCAAAAAAAATATTCATAATAAAAATAATAAAAACAATATTGATCGGCCTCGGTACCTCCGCCCTACGGGGAAAGTCCGCTACTGCTTTCCTCTCTGTAGTAAGTTATGATTTAGTAATATTAAGGAATAAAATATTTGGTTGAATATAGACAGGATATAATAATTCATGATTGAATATTGTAGTCAGGCAATGAAACAAATCAAGGTTTGATAAGATAACCTCTAAATTAGCGACGTCAGTTGTCCTGGAAGCCAGCAAATTCGATTAGATTACTCGCGTGATGTACAACGCGCCATGCATCACAGCGTTGTCATTGAGTGCGGTGTTGCCGTGATCCGCCGACCCGCGAGTCGATGCCATCCGCGGTTTCACGCCGCCCCCGCACGACAACATGCGGCAACGTCGCAAATGCTGATTTACTGCCCCTGCCCTGACAACACTGTTAACAGTTGTACCAGAGGATTATTTCAATGGATCAGCCATTGAAAAATTGCCACGATCACGGAATCAATACACAAACATCACACCTTTAGTCGGATATCCCTCTCCGCAACTCTAAGTATTATATTTTATAAAAATAAAATAGTCCAATAAATAGTCATATTCGGTTTAAAATTAATCAACATAATATACCAAGGCGCAATACTTGTAAATCCACAGGCTTCACAATTTCAACGATTCTGGCTATAGTATACATACAGACATTTTCGCAAATATATCAAAAATAGGTTAAAAGGACCCTAATTCGTGCTCATCCACTTACATAAACTCAACACAAATTTTAATAATTCGTCAAATTTGCTTACATTTCTTGAACCCTACCTTAAATCTCGAATATTGAGAGTACAACTTAACAACCATAACTCAAACCCATTTGTCGCTACGTCTGGTGTACCTCAAGACTCAGATCTTGGTCCATTACTGTTTATTTTATTTATAAATGATATTGTTGAATTTGTCAAACATTCTGAAGTGTTACTTTATGCGGATGATTTGAAAATTTTCAAAATAATTAATACTGTTCAAGACTGTATACTTCTACAAAAAGATATAGAAAATTTACTAGCTTGGTATCAGAGTTATTCTTTAATTTCAGCAAATGCAAGTTAATGGGTTACTTTGTAAAGAAACACGCTTACACTTAGCTGTATCACATGCAGAATACCATTTTGTATCAAAGTTTAAAGACTTTGGCGTGTTATGTGATGAAAAACTAACGTTGATTTTAGTGTAAAATCCTCCTATCGAAATTTAGGATTCATTACTCGTTGTTCGAAATCTTTTCATAATTTGTTCACGATACTGAGACTACATTATGCATTCGTAAGATCAAATCTGGCATACTGTGCCCAAGTATGGAATCCAATTTATAACAAACATGTATATAAATTCGTTTGTTTGATATCGATTATACTGCGTTATTGCTTGAGGTTCATATGGTTTCTCCGATACGGCAAATGTGTACTATATTCAATAGTACTTGCTGTAACCTAGACGTGGCTACTGACTCTTTTATTATATTTCGGCGAACATTTACCTAATCTTTACTGCATTCATTGAAACTTGCGTTTTTGGTTTATTTATTATTTATACTATGTACAGTTTACAGTTATATTATACACTAATATTTTTTGTTTATTTTTATGGTGAAGTATTTAATTGTTAAATTATTATTGTATAATCGTCCTATTATTAGGATTTATATCCTGTTGAATTGATTGTTTAAATAAATAAATAAATAAAACTCACTACCCGATTTTCAGCATAATTCCAATACCTACCTTTACAGGTATGGCGGAAGGTAAAAACTGGATAAACAAACTGTTTCAGCTAATGGAGAATCTGACTCCATTTAATCAACCATTATTGAAATTTAATAACCGAAAAGCATGTTTAATATCTCCCCTATTTCAATCCCCTAGTTTCTTTTTCATTTGTGATTAAGGCATTTTAAATATTTATGTCTCGTTCGTTTCTTAATATTGTACCGCATTTTTTCTTACCCTAAAAGATCTAAGAAATTTATTCTAAAGGAGGAAAGTTCTGGTCACAAATCTACATAAACACGTTATAGTTCTTACACTTATGTATGAAATCCCCAGCGTCGATGACTGAATAGGGACAATTCCAATCTCCCTGCGAGATGGACAAAACTCAATTCGTCCCATTACATATTCCGGTCTGCGTGCCCACTGGCCATCCAGAGATCTTGCACACTGTTTTCAGTATTTCTTCCACTGATCTATATAAAATAACGGGAAGGACGATCCGATCTCCATAAGACATGTATATTAAAAGTGCTTCCACCATGGAGCCCTCCATTTTGGATGTATTGGCAGCACTGCTAACCCTATAATTAGTGTCTTTTATTTTTTATGTTGCCTAAAGTTATGACTTTGTAACGATATGTCACGTCAGGTCGTCGACAGCAGTTTTTATTTTGTATTTTTGTCGTTCTGTTTGTTCGTCTTTTTCAGTGTTTTTGTTTTGTCATTTTTTGGTTTACTATGTTCTATTTTAGTATATTTTATTTAAAATGTCCGCCATTATATCAGCAATACAGGCAACCGCTAAAATGAAAGACACTAGATTAAAATGAAAGATACCTACTAGATATGGGGTTAGCAGTGCAGCCAATTTATCCAAAATGGAGGGCTTCATGCTGGAAGTACATCTCTGTGGTGATCATCCTTCCCGTTATTTTATATACGAGGGGTCGTTTTTATATTCCCGGACTAGGCATGAAAACAAAAGACTAGAGCAACAAAAAAAATTATTTTTCAATATAGTTTCCCTGCTTTTGAATACAGGTATAACACCGTTTCAATAACATCTTTAATCCAGTATAAAAATATTCATTTGGTTTTTCCGCAAAATGGCCCTCAACAGCTGCTATAAGTTCGTCATTGTCCCTAAATGTTGTTCCCCTTAGTGTTTTTTTGAGATTTGGGAACAAAAAATAGTCACTGGGTGCTAGATCTGGACTATAAGGCGGATGTTCAATTTCTTCGAAGCCACAATTAGCTACAGCAGCTTTTGAAAGTCTGGACTTGTGCACTGGTGCATTGTCGTGGAGCAACAAGACACCTTGCGTCAGTTTTCCGCGTCTCTTCACTTTAATAGCATCTCTAAGGCGATGCAACAGGTTTGCATAATACTCTAATTTCTAACTGCTAATTGTCGCTTCTTTAGTCTTGCATCCTCCAGTACCAAACACTTGGTTTTTTCAACAACATCTGAAGTGATCACGTCAACAGGGCGCTCTGGACGAGGATCATCATCCAGTGATTCTCGACCATGTTTAAACAATTTTGACCACTCGCAAATAGTTGACTTAGAAGGGCAATCATCCCCGTATACAGCCAACATTTCTTCAAGAATAATTTTTGGAGGTTTTCCTTGTTTTGTAAGGAATTTTATAACAGCCCGGTATTCGATTTTATTCATTTCTATAGATATACAACGCGCGACGACACAAACTGACAGATAATAAAATTAATAATGTTGCAATTGTTTTGTAAATTGCCACACAAGTTACCAAGGCATATGTGATTAAAAAACAACATAATGAAAAATTGCATCAAAATTCTAAACAGCCCAGTCCGGGAATATAAAAACAACCCCTCGTAGTTCAGTGATTTCTTCCCTGCTTTTCAGCAGTTTTTACGTCCCAGTGTGTGAGGTCTGTGGAGGTCTGAAGAGAAACGTGTTCATTTAATTTGCAAAGAAAGCGGCGTTGTCGGTCGTGCGTTTGAAGTTGTTGAATGGCGAAAAAATCTATCGCGAATATCCAACGAGGATTCACCCTACACGGACGAACGCCAAATTGTGTTACTGAAATCTCGTTACATGCGAATAAGAAAGTGTCCAGCCCACATAAAAGACGAAGAAAAATTACGTTAAGTTTAAATTCACATAACGCGTGAGCAACAAGCAGGACAACAACCACTATTGTCCGCTCGTTTCATGATATTTTTAAAATTAAGGCGCTACACTTGTAAATCCAGAAGATTAACAACTTGAACGATTCTGGTTGTATGAAAAAAAATTTCAAATTGAAATTTAACATTAGTGAATCAAAAAATGCAAATTATTATTGCTGTGACATCTATTAGCAAAACTTGGAGCTAATTAAACGGGTATAGAGATTTTTTTTTAAACAGTGTACCCATAGATTGTAATAATTTATGTAAAACTCGCATTGTTAGTAATTTTTAAAAATTATTTAACAAAATACGGCAAGGTTTTTTGTAAATTTCATTCTATAGCCATGTAAGCACAACCTATAAGAGTACATCATTGTAAAATATGAGGTCATCAATTTACAAAACCAAAATCACAAAATGATTTATTGTAACATGCCTTTTGCTTTGCATTTGATAGCAAGAAATGGGCATTAAGAGCTAGTTTATAATGGATGTAATCGGTTACTCTTCTTCTGTATTCTGTAAGATGAGAAGTGTGTGGTTCATAATCATTTCAGTAATCTACTAACTTGACGACATAATCTTTCTTATACCTGTCAGAAATAGATCAGAAAATTACATATAAAATACTCAACATAATGTAAACAAAATTCATCATAATGTAAGCAAAGATCACCAAAGAACAAATAGGACTTGCTTGCTATTTGTTGGGAAAGAGTGGAGAGTGAAGTGTGTAACAGTGGCTTTATACTGACTATGGCTGACTTCAGTAAAATTGTATTTAAATAAAATAATATGTATGGTAATACATGAAGAGTTTAAAAGTTAAATACTGAACTAATTTTTGGATATCATATTGTTACAGTTAAACATTAATTAATTCCACATTTTTTTAGAGTATTAAACCATGCCTACTAGTTTTAAATATGCCCTATGGCCACACTCTTTATAAATAGTGATACTCTAGGAAGTTTTCTTAAAAGTTGGCGAACCTTACTGTTACAGTATAGGTAAACGTCAAATCCAGTGTCATTATGAACCATAACATAGAAATCTCTATAGCTCATGTTAGCAGAACGCAGTTACCAGTTACATCCATTATAAACCAGCCTTAATAGTTATGTTATATTGTTTTATAAGGATCGTAACGTTAGTCATTATGGTACTAATCGTGAAGATTATCAGACGAGGCGAAGCCGTCCCTGCTTATTGAGTGAATATTCAGATTCAAAGTTGTCATCACTTTTGCGGGCAACGCTTTACGGATTTTCCTGAAATTCCGCCCAACACGAAAAGTCAATTATTAACAATTTCGACTTTTGTAAACTTCAGTGTCCGGTTCAGCGTAAAAAAAAAACTCCGGATTGGGCACAGGGGGGAAGGGGAGAGGCCACTGCATTTCCGCTTCCGTGACCCCCCCCCCCCCCACCTCCAGTTAACGCACGCATCGAAGCGGCTGTGATAACGACGAATTTATCTTTTGAAAACTGGAGCGTGCGTTCAGCGTCGTTAAAAAGTCGATTTGGCTTTACGATGTGAATTCAATCTGGCGGGGCCCGGGGCTGATTAGGGGGCACTGGGGGCACTCTGTGTGCGTGTGTGTTTGAGAGAGTATCGTAAGGAACCTGTAAGAGACTCGGAATGGGGAAGATCAGTCAAGCAGAATATCGAAAGGATTATGTGGGCTATCGGTCACTGGGTTTGCACGCACATGTGTGACCCCCACCCTTGTCGCACGTTTCAACAACCAGAGATTCGACAACAAGGGTGCACAAATATTTATAAAGGTTTTTTACAATTTATAGAAGTGTCATTCTTCAATTTATAGACACATTTGGAATCAATAAACAATTCAATAAAATTGAAGGTTGAATCCAGTCTTTGTTATACTTCCAACTTGTAAATTGAGGTTAAAATATTAACTTTAAAAAATAACTGCACTGTTGGATTCTTGTGTACACACTCCAAAGAAACAATTTAGTTTTAAGTAAAATTTATCATGTATCTCAATTAACTATTTAATTTATCAATAACGCTTGAAAATGAGCAGGACAATGGTCGAAACTTGATGTAAAATAAAGCCAGTCATCCAATTAAAAAGGAATTATTACATATTTCCAACCTTTGTTTTATTTATGGTCGTAGAAAAAGTACAGTTTGTGACTCGTTTATAAACTCTATAGATACTCGTTTTTTATACACTCGCTACGCTCGTTCCTAAAAAACTTGTGACTAAAATTACGTTTATAAAACTTGATAGGTACATAATATACTATTAACGTAAAATCAAGGCAACATTAATACTGCCCTCCTTAGGAAGAAGGTCCTATCTGCAAATTTTGAGATTTTGTAATCTGCATAAATTATTACAAATAGTATGTCCAGCTGCCCTAAGAAAAGGTAGAATTTATTATTATTAGTATTATATTTATATAAAGCAATTTTAAAAGTAAAAATCCGCATAGTTGTTTCTACAAAAAAATTTATATAAAATAATAGCTAAAACAAAATTTTTGCAGATAGGACCTTTTTCCTAAGGACGGCAGAATAATCATCAGTCGGAAACATGAATCAAAAGCAATAGTAAAATATCTCAAAATATTATTGTATTATCCAGGAGCCAGGATATTCTGCAAATATTTTTAAGTGCAGTTTGCAGTATAAAATCTTATAGAAACATACATGGTAATACTGTATTTTTACTTTTGTATCTGAATCCATGATCCATGATGTACATATCTCAAAATGTGTATTTTTTGAGTTGTTACAATGTTGTAGATACTGATACAATAAACAGATATTTATTCATATAAAAAATCTGACGTGGACAACACATGGCTTCCTTGTACGCCTTGTTTGTTCATACTTTTCTTAATAACTAAAATGTAGAATAATATAAAAAATTCTTTTAACTTATTATACTACTCACAAATATATTTTAGTCATTTTATTTAAACTGCAGAAGAAGATATAAAGCATATTTGACTATTGTCACTGTCCATGTCATAAACATTTAAATTTTATGTAGTAACAAATGTTAATCGATCATGGACTACAAGATACCGAAATACTAAATTATAAATATATACTTTAATTATTCTTAAATGATACCAGATACAAAAATATTTATAAAATACCGATTGTAGGTAATAATCACATAATCTTTCATTTAAAATAAAAAAATTTGTCTTAAATTAAATATTTATCGAAGTTTTTTAAAAATTTACTACTTCCGGTTTGTAGATTTAAACCAAAAATAGGAGGTGCACAACTAGATGCTATAACAATCCTAAATACAAAATTTCAACTTTCTACGTCTAACCGTATTTGAGTTATGCGACACACATACGTCCGTACGTAAGCACGTACGTACAGACGTCACGACGAAACTAATCATAATGGATTCAGAAAAGGTCAAAACGGATATTTCCGTCAAAATCTGAGAACCGAAATTTTTCGCGATTACAATACTTCCTTACTCCGTACAAGGAAGTAAAAACAGTTTAATATTTTCTAGATAAATACGCAGTAAAAATAAGTTCTCCAATAATTTATAGTTCATGAATACAGAAGATGTTTAAGAGTATCGTCGATATGTATTTTATTTGCTTTACGATTGAGACAATTGTACATTGTGTTATGTCTTGGCAGTTATGGAACCACTGGTATACAGGGAGCAGGACTATCACTGCAGTGTTTCACTAGAGACACGGATGCCAACCTCTGACAGAAATAAATCCCTGTCTGGCCTTTGGTCGAATCCCTTTATGCTACTGTTGTGCTGGGTGTACCTGTCCACTGTGCAAGGACTATTTAAAAGAATCAGGATTCTATCATTTAGCGATAGCTTGGCAGAAACCTTAATTTAAATAAAATATAATTAAACACTGAGGTTTATTTGACTTCAGTGGTGTGTTGCCTACAGGGTAATATTTTTATTTACAAGATGAATTAAATTGTTGTTTACTATAAAAGTATTCAAAACTTTTTGATGTATCAAAAATATTAATTAATATTATTCTAACATGAACTCCAATTTTTTGTTTTATGTTATATTTTGTATGTTTTATATTTAAAAATTTTTAAGTTCATTATATCGTAGAATAGCACAATAATGTTTTTATTTAAAAAAAATTAAATTGTGTACGAGTATTATATAGCGTGATTTTTATGAATTTTTGTATTACTTTATTCAGTATAGGTATAAGCTTGATATAATGTTCCCTTTAATTAATCCCGGTGAATAATAGATATAATACGCTAATACACTATTCAGAAAATGTCTCATAAATATACCTATTATCAAATTCAGACTGTCATATTATTTATTTATAACATTAATATTTCTTTTATTTAGCATACTTATATTTATTATTACCCGTTGCTGTTAACAAAAATAATATTAACATTTTTGAATTTTTGTTAACATTACAATAATTACAAAAAACTTCTGTATTATTAAATAGAAAAATTTATTTATTACATAACCCACTTGACAAAATAAAATCCCCAGAACATTTCAAGAATGTGAACATCCCGGCTTGTTACTTGCTATATTTGCCCATTAATATCCTAATAATATCTTTGCGATTGCTAATGTCCGCCCTTGGTAACATTATCTATGTTAAATCCCAATGTTGTAATTTGGTAATAATATCACAATTATGCATCCCATGTAATTCTCTGAGATGTTTGTATTGAGTATGTAATTTTTGATCGTACTCAGGATGTGGCTAGGATAGACTTACGTAACATCACTTAAAGTACAAGAATAAGATATTTTTAAACATCCCATGGACGATTCATGTCAAGTGGGAATAGTATGGATGTGTTATGGATATGGACAGTATAATTACGTGCTATTATTTTTAATCGTTACGTTACTAACAACTTTAATAATAGAAGTCAAAAGTGTTGAAGAAACGTCGAGTTTTTGATTAAATAAAAACAACTCACTACTGCAGGAGTCCTGAACATTGAATAACTTCTACCATTCATTAATGACAAATATTTGATTAGTTGTTAAAATTTACAGCAGGAATAAAATATTCTATAGCTTCACAATATCAGGACAAATTCTTAAAATTATTTATCCTGACACGAAATATACTCCTTTAAAGAATCCTGTTCCAGGATTGTGTGTAACTAGGTCGGAAGATCTGGTCTTTCTGTAGTTTCTTTTCATTTTATCCTATTATTCTTTTCTATTTCTCTTGCAGTAGAATGTATTATGCATAATAGTGGTAGTAGAATTTACTTTTTCCACTAAATATTCCCTCAACATTATACGTTTGCATTTCCGAGGTAAAAGAGTAACAAAGATATAAGAATTAATAAAAAAAATCTGTAAATTGAATATTCGTTTAAAGACCGTCCCTTGGAAAATAAAATGAATTTCCCCGTTTGAAATATGGAAATTCATCGTTTCGTCCTGGTGGCAACTTTATCATTCATTCAGCATTGGAAACAAAACACGATCAACATTAATCAAAGCATCGCAGGCGGTAGAGCAAGTAACAAACAAAACAATACATAAAAACAATCGAACAACGACAACTCATAGCCATCTGACATCTCATCGCCATCGCGCTGCAGTTGTTTCTAGTTGTTTGTGAGATAACACGAGATGTAGTCGAACTTGTTGAGTGCTTTGGCGGTTACTCACAAAATAAGAACAAGTCGAGATGACGGGAGATCATTATGATCCATTTGTCACATCAGCATGACCAAATCACTTTGTTCAGATCGGAATTCAGATCAGTTCTATTCAAATATGTAATTCAAGGACAATTGAATAAGACTAAGGATAGATCAGTGTGTTGTGACCAATTATTGTGGTTTTGACAGCTCTGAGCGCCATATTGCCACGGTTTCTTACTAACACAAAAATTATTTCATGTTTTGAGCCTGTTTTGTATTAGGGTTGAATTACATTATACTTTTTTCGGCTAGAAACTTTGACAATTTTCATACTTAATTCTAGAATGCTCACTTGGATAATGTAAATCAAGAAAATTTCGATCCAAGTTTCATACTAGAACTGTCGAATTTTCATATTACCAACCTTCTGTATATAACCTCAAAAATAATAAAGTTGAGTGACAGCAGAATCAAAAGTAAAAGTAAAGTCTTGAACCGTAATGAGGTATAAATAAACTCCTGAAATAACAAAAACTCTTGTACAATTGTATAAAATGCAACCAGTACTTTACCAGGGTATTAAAAACTCAATAACTGACAATGACAATTACATTTTTTTTAAATTTCAGTTGGCAGCAAGAACAAATTTTAAAACTAGATTCTAGCCGAATTAAGTATCTAAATAAAAGTTCTTTTTTCTAGCCGAAAAAAGTATAATGTAATTCAAGCTTTATACTTTTTTCGGCTAGTTTTTTACTAGAAAGCAAAATATGATAATGTAAAACACGAAAATCTTCGTCCAAGTTTAATACTAGAAACGTCTTTTTCCGACTTAAAAAAATAGCTCCGGTCTCATTTTTCATTCATTCGCTCATTTAGCATTGCCAACCTTCTATACAGAATTTTCCAAAAGTTCCGAGACGGAGCTATAAGTTTTGAACGTGCGAATAAAAAAAACTGAAAATTTGGGTATCACTAAAGAGTTATAAAACTACATTCTTAGATAGTTTAGAACTTCCATGCAACGTGGAGTTTTTTTAGGGGATGACCAACTCAACATTTTTAAATGGGAACGCCTGTCAAGTTTCACCTTATTTTAAGGTAATGAAAAAAGAAACACATCCCCATAAACCAAAACCCGATATCTTAATTCTTGAAAGCTCATGTCAATTTTTTAATTAATTCAAGAAAGGCACAAACAGCACAACTCCGCGTTTTGGTTACAATATGGTGGCATCAATAGAAAATCACACATCGTATGGGTCCACTAAAATACAAAGCATTACCTGTATTAAAATGACTATGTAATCGACTATGGTCATAATGTAAGGTTGAATTACTCGAAATATCAGTCATACAACATTTATATTCTTCTTCTTACATAACCGATGTTTCGATTTACACTTAAACCTTCTTCAGAGTAAGAGTTAGTAAAATCTTACAAACATTCATGTATCAAATACATTCATTATCAAAAATTAACTACATTCCGTAGTTAATTTTGATAGTAATTGGATTTGATACATGACTTTTTGTGAGATCTTACTATCCCTGAAGAAGGTTTAAGTGTAAACCGAAACGTCGGATATGTAAGAATAAGAATATATGTTGTATGACTGATATTTCGACATACTTTTCAACCTGATTACCTGTATTGTTTATTATTTTACAATTAATTACTATAAATGAAACTCTGAGTTTGAATCCGATTTATGAATATAAAATTGCTAGTACAAATACCGCTAGTACATAGTAATGTATCTCAATTAGTACAGCGGGTAATCCGTACCGCGAATGCTGCAATTACAGACTAATTACTATTTCTGCTGCATTGCAAATCAATCAACCGATCAATCAATCAAACAATGAATTAAAACAAATGAAGCATGCGACGACAGCGCTGCGCACGACAAACGTCACGCCGCCATTTTCAAACGCAGCACGCGCGGTGACATTTATTAGTATTAAGGAGGTTGGGGACGCCTGCAGTGGCGTACCCAGACATTAGCCTTAGAGGGAGGATATGAAAATAAAAATATTTTTGATAATGTAAAACAAAATTAGCTCAACGCCTCAACGCACGTTGGCTGATGTCATTGCATTGCTGTGATATTTATTTTTACAATAATTACTAATTCCCTAATCAAAAATGCTTGACATGCTTAAATTTTTTTTAAATAACTTGCAAATGGTTTAGACAAAGTACACAAAATCTTCAAGAACTTATTTTTAAAGGTTTATTGGAAATATTAATACAAGTTCTGTGAATTTTTCATCATTTTATCATATAGTTTAAACAAAAATTTAGTGAATTGCCATAAGAGTCCATGTAAAACGAGCGAATTTCAACATTTAATTACTCAAAAACCGGATAGACGAAAATTTAAAAAAAATAATTTTAGAATCTAAATAGTGAAATGAAGGCACTGTATAAATTTCAGCCTCTCATCATCATTTTAATAAACGGTCACCAACCTCCTTAAGGGCCTATTGCATGGCAATAATACGCATTGAAAAACGAGTAATTTTTGTGAGGATCTCAATCTAATACTGTTCTACGTATGATGTTGAATTTTTGTATGTATATTAAGGAAGCATACTAAAAGTGCGGAATCTTCAAAATATTTAATTAATGTAATTAGTTTGGCTTTAATAATTATCCGAAATTCGGCGAAAATTGTACAAGTTTAGATATAATTTATGGCAATTCTGTTGATAAAATTATAGTTTTATTGTTTTTCCGCCCTTTCTACATCTATGTTCTATTCATTTTATCTTGAAACTCAATGATAACTCATGAGATCCTCACGAAATTTTAGTGTTTAGTTTCTTTTTATCTCTAATTGTTGTCGGAACAATATATAGTTTGAATTTTTCAATTAAACAATGCTTTGTCGTTACTAATGTAAAATTTCAGATTTTTATTTTGAGCAATATAGCCAGAATCGTGAATTCTGATCCTTATTGCACTCAAGAGCCCCTTAATACTCATTGATCAATGCGTTTATTTCGCATTCAACAAGAGTGTCCTTCGTTAAGCCTTTGGTTAATTGGTCTTTATCGCTAGTTGAATGGTTGAATAAATTGTTGATGAAGTTTGAATTATTTCTACAAAAAGTCGCCGCTGTAATGCGGCTTTAAAACACTGTATCATTGTCTGTTTTATGAGTTCAACAATGAATAAAAATTTCCAATTGTATGGGAAGATTAGCTATTAATATGCAGTAAAAATTTGTTAGATACATGAGTACATGTTTTTGTGCGTTGAATGAAACAATACAGCAGGGAAAGTATTTATGTACTTAATTTGCATTCAATAGATAATCTTTCAATTACTGTATTGATTATACTACAATGTATTGTTTTTATATTGTTTTTTAGGCATTCTTGCCTTCAAAAGACATTCAATACTATAATTGTTTCGTTTTATAGCTATAAATAAACTTGAATTTGGTTTTTATGTTGAATACAATACGAAGCCATTGAAATTTAACACAAATAATGATAAAATATTATAAGTATCTTAGAGACTCGAACAAAAATATTACATATTATCAATTCATTTTCTTATAGGTATTGTGCAAAAGAATTTTTATTATTTTGACCAAATAAAAAGAATCTGGTGAGGCCAGCACATGACCTCTCGCCTAATTCTGCTTAGGTATACTACTAATCTAATAAATAGTTCACTTACATTTTAATAGTTTCATGTTCATGTAATATGTAAACGATAATGTAAACCAAGATGCAAGCAAAAGATGTCAACTGTACTGTCTCTGTCATAATCATTCAAATTTTGTATAGAAACAAATTTCATATGATCATGGACAAAGATACTAGAAACTCAAACAAGTAGAATATTAGTTTCACTTTATATTATTGTTAAATACTACCAGATTCAGCAAATTGTATTTAAAATTAACTGTACTCAGATAATTATAGATTTTCTTTTCTTTTTAATAGCCAAAATTGTTATAATAGTTATTTGTATCACAAGACCAGAAACTGACCTTTTGCAAGAGCGAGTATTTTTGACACGCCGAGCCACAGGCGAGGCTTGCAAATTATTTAGGTCTAAAATTTGTCAAAATCTAGTTAATTCTTGTATAAAAAATATTCAACGCATAAAATTGACATCTGCTTGACAACTGTAGTAATGTCAAGATGCCAACCTATAACTTCCGGTTGTTTGCCGGCCTAGGCTGGCAACAAAGAGTTTCTGGAGGATTTTGAGATATGGAAAACTAGCGATGCCGACCAGAGGCATATAAATATATATTGTACTAATATATTTAAGGAAAACTATATCAAGCTTCAAAAAGTACCTACTTATTCCGGTTTGCCTATTTCTACCAAAATCTTATCCGGTGTTAAGATCCTTATTAAAACCTTAAATATGAAATTTGGTTATTAAAGGTTTGATACTTTTTAAGTTACCGTGGACACACACACGCGCACAGACATCATCGTGAAAATAGTAAATTCGTATTCTAGAGACCCTGAAATGTGCTTATCCACCAACTCGAATTTTTGACCCATTACAATACCTCTCTTATAGAATATGAGGCGAGAGGTAATAATACAATTTTGTAATATTGTTAAAACACAATAATTTATTGGAAATAAAAACAAATGTGGTAAATTCATTAGAATCAATGTTTTACAATCATATTTTTATTATTCTAATGCAAATTATCTGTATTCTTTTCTCTTCTGTAGATGTAGATTACGAAATTAGATGAATCCGCTTTGAAGTATAAAGACGTTTTTATCTCAATATTTTTGTTTATTCTTGCAACAGACAAAACGCATTTAAAGCCGCTTCGTATTTTGCCTCAAGGGTAGAAATAAATACATGCAATTCTACACTTAGAGGGAAGGCGAGATGCACGGAGCTCTGGCGAACAAGAGCAAAAAGTAAAGAACCAACAAATGAATCGCCTTGAATATGCAAAAGGAGAGCTTTGCGGATGCGAATTCTCCTTCAGTAATTTTTGTACGGAACTTATTTTTGCGGGCTTATTTACATACTTATTTAAAGGGAATTAAAAATAGAAGGCTGTAAATTTGCTTTCTAATGGACAGCAGCCGACGTAAGATGGAAATCTTACGAGATTCACTTGCACTTCATTGCAAAACTTTCTTGCTCTTTCTTACTATTTTGCACTTCTAGATCATTTTTCTGTGGCATAATATTGCATCAATATCATACCATGATTGGTATTTTTGACTGAATTTTTACCTCTTGCCTTATTGAAAATTGAATTTGGTAGTATTTAACAATAAAATAAAGTGCAACTAATATTCTACTTTTGAAATTTCAGTATCTTGTTGTCCATGATATGAAATTTGTTTCTTCACAAAATTTGAATTATTATTACAGTGACTGTAGACATCTTTTGCTTGCATCTTGGTTTACATTATCGGTTACATTTTACATGAACATGAAACTATTAAAATGTAAGTAAAACTAAGTACCTATGTATTAGATTAGTAGAATAAGCAGAATTTGGCGAGAGGTCGTGTGGTGGCCACATCAGATTTTTTTAGTCGTTTTTACCTTTCGCCTCATATTCTATAAGAGAGGTATTGTGACGGTTTTTTTGCACGTTTATTACGATACAAATGTTCAAATTATCGACCTTCTGGTATAATGGATATCTTACTAACTAAAATTACGAATTATTTTGTTGCGTAAGTATATGCCATTTAAATATATGCCCGAAGTTATGAATCACCTTGTCGACAATCAAATTGGTGAGTTTTATACTCTAGTAAAAACAGTTTGATGAAAATACTGATCGTTAGCAACAGACTTTAAGAAAGTGTATTTGTCAAACTACAGGGATCATTATAATATGTAGATATGTACAGGGTGAGTCAGCTAACTATTCCCTATTTGGATTTTTTATAACTTAGGCAATTTTTATCAGAAAATGACGAAATTTTTGCAAAAGGAATTTTTACTGCCGAAATTTCAAATCGATCAGACAAAAACTTCACGAGTGGTTCACTTCAATGTGAAAATTGGACCAATTAATCCAAAATCTCCAATTGCAGCCCAAACAGTCGTTCTAGGAGAGTGCAAGGATTGTTCAGCAATCCAGTGGGGATTTTCATCTGACCAATACCGATGATTGTGTCTATTAAATCCACCATCAAGATGAAAATGTGCCTCATCAGAAAACATGATGTTATTCAGATGACCAGGGTTTTCATTCATTCGTTCAATTTCGTCTTCTGCAAATTCCAATCGGTTTGCTTTATCCTCTTCAGAAATTGCCTGCAGAATTTGAATCTTATAAGGATGCCACTTAAGGTCCTTTAAAATTGGAGATTTTGGATTAATTGGTCCAATTTTCACATTGAAGTGAACCACTCGTGAAGTTTTTGTCTGATCGATTTGAAATTTCGGCAGTAAAAATTCCTTTAGATAGTTCATGTTTTGCAAAAAATTCGTCACTTTCTGATAAAAAATAAAAAATCCAAATAGGGAATAGTTAGCAGACTCACCCTGTATGTTCGGATAATATTCTTGCTATATTTTTAATTTTATGAGAGTTATTCTTAGTCAAACAATAAATATATAATACGTTTGCTAAAAATGTAATATCGCTAGGTTAAAATTATTAAAACAACAAATGTTTGAAGTAGTATAACTGTTGAGTTTCGAGTAGAAGTTGAATAGTTCTCGCGCATGTAAAATTGAAACATTTCTGTGCCTAGAGCCAGCCAGAGCCCTGCCAATGTTTACGTTGGAAATATGGAACAAAGATGAAATATGTACGTGTTTGCTTTAGTTATTACCGTTTGCATTTAATCTGCTTTATAAATTTGCAACTCGTAGTAATGCAGGACCAGGTGACCAGGACTCGCGTTTTTCTTTTAGTTAAATACGAACTGCGAACTTTATCCCACAGGAAATTAAAACTATTTGCAGCCATGCGCACAGGAAACAGGAAATGGGAAATTGAAATGTTTTTTACTTGCAATTTAATAATAATTTTTAAGTTACTTTTGAAAGAAGAAATTAATGCCCTGCTTACACAAAGATTCTTTGAGGACAGAAATTCTGGTGAGAATTGCCTGTCAAATTGCGGCGCCGCTAAATTTTCAATGAATCTTTGAAAAGAAGAATTTTTAATTCCTTGATAGTTTAACCAGTGAGTTTCTTTCTTTCTAGGATTCAGAAGCATAAAGAATCATCAAAGAATTATTGTGTGTAAAGGGCATAAAGCCAAGATAATATTTTTTTAATTTATTGACCTATTATTGTAGTAAATTTACTCACAAGGTAGTAGGAAATTGGTAGCAATATTTAACTAAACAAGTAAATTATTTTATTTGTAGCCGTAGATAAAAAATATTGGGCTTCTCTAAGTTAAATGAGGTTCTTAAAAATAAGAAACAGATGTGTAAATAAGAAAGAGGTAATAGTTATTTATATTACAAGTGGGATAAGAGCATTATTACAGCAGTTGAATGTGAAGAATTGCACGACGAGGTCGTAGATCGAGTCGTGTAATCACATGAGTGCTGTAATATGCTTTAGCCCACATGTGATATACAAAATTTTATCCACGACTGCTCAAAATTATTAAAAAATAATATTTTTGTTTAAACGTCAGATTTAAAATTTTAAAAATTATGTATTTTGACAATAATTGATAGATGTCAGTTTCTGCAACAGGGTACAAACAATTTGTTTGAAAGCAGGACATCCTGTAAGTTTTATTTTCAAACAAATTTTCAATTTGTAAGTTTATACGTGATATTTATTTATTATTTATTTATAAATTATTTATTATGGGACAGTAATTCAAAATTGATTTATTCCAAGAATATTTAAGGAATAAATAGCAGCCAAGTAAGTATATTATAACCTCAACACTGCTGTCAAATATTGACAAAAATCTTATTTTATTTGTAGTATCCATGGCTACAAACGAGTGAAATAGAGTAAATGCGAGAGGTAATAGACAAAAGAACATCATATTTAGAGATTCATCAAGTCAAGTAGCTTGATGTTTTTGTGAATTACTTGACTTGACTTGAAAATCAAGCTTTTAAAAAAATCATTACTTGACTTGACTTGATTTTCTATCGTTACTACTTGACTTGATATCAAGTAATTTCAAGCTACTTGATATTACTTGATAACGAACAATTTTGTTAAAAAGTGCGCAATTCAATCGAATCATTAATTAAAAAGAAATGCCGTATTTCCTGACCCAATTGATCGGTTTTGTATCTACACCAACGCTGTATTTTTATTTTTTTCTGGCATAGGAATTATTTTTTGTAAAAATTTTAAGATTTTAATTTGGTTTTGTGAATAATAGTTATATTGCCAAATCCATTTGTTATTGATACCTAATAATTTGATGTAATGCAATACAGTTGTGAAGAATTACTTAATTTTTTTCCTTTCTGAAGTTCAACTATTTCATTTTCAAGTATCAAGTACTTGAGATTTTACTACTTGATTATCAAGTTACTTGAAATTTTACTATTTGACTTGACTTGACTTTCGAATTCTATTACTTGACTTGAACTTGACTTGATTTCAAGTCAAGTCAAGTCAAGTAGCTTGAAAATCAAGTCAAGTAGTGAAACCCTAATCATATTACTTCACTAGTGAGGTATTATAATTAATTACCTCACTCAAATGATAAAAATAATATGACTATTATATCACTGGCGTGGATAAAAGATCTTTATGGTATTTAAAGAAGCTTCATTATTAGCTTAAAGAAAAGTGCTAAATTCGACACATAACAATAAAAATTAAATGATGCTTAAAGTTTAAAAACACTGGGCTAAATTCAGTACTCTTGTTTAAGTTAATAAAGCTTCTCTGATTACCATGCAAACATCTTTTATCACATTTTCATTTACAGATCGTTTGTTATTTTTAAAGACGCTTCTTTAACTTAGAGAAGAGTGCTGTATCTATTTGACTCTCATTTGATCACTCTCTTTGTTTGCGTAATTATGTCACAAATTTAGTCGAATTTCCTTCTCGTCGTTAGGTAACCGCACGATCGCAGTATCGTTCTATTCTCTTGATCAACGAGGCGTGTGATTCGAATAGTAAGTTCACCTACCCCGAAACAACAGGCATACGCGCACACACACACCGTAGGACATTTACTTTCTATGGAAATAACCATTGGACAATTACATGCCCATTGAACGGCCAGATTACAATATGAAATGGGGCAGAGGTGGTTTTTTCAAAATAAAAATATATCTATCTGGCGTGGTAAATATTGGAGTGGATAGAATAAACTTAGTGCAGAAAATTTAAATATTTTGATGAATTATAATAATTTCATTATCTACGTAGTTTTATTTGAGTAGTTTTTTACCTTCCGCCATACCTGTAAAGGAAGGTATTGGAATCATGCTAAAATTCAGGTAGTGAGTTTTTAGTAGATGAGCACGAATTAGGGTCCTTACAACTCATTTTTGATAGTTTCACGTTGATGTCGGTATGTATGTGTGTGAATATATATATATATATATATATATATATATATATATATATATCAGGTAATTCTCGCTAGAAAGAAGAAAACTTCTTCTTTTCCAGAATTCAGAATCTAGGTTTTTTCCGAATTCCTAGAATACTTTTTTTTTCTATGCCACTCTTTTTCCCACTACTATGGCTGTCTGAAACCAGCCTGAAACTCGTACTTTACCGCATCGTAGCTATGCAATGTCGTTTTGAAGTTGAAAAATACTGTAAAAGTGTTTTCGTTGCGAGTAAACTGTCAGATTATTATTGACTTCAGGATAATGTTTTTAGAAACATTTAATAGAGAAAGAATAGAAAATTTTAAAAATTAATTTCTGTCATGAGATATAACCATGAATTTTTTTTGAATTTTTCGGAATTTTTATAAACATGTACAATTTTTAAATCTGTAGATCCATTCTTTCTCTATTAAATCCTTGTTTAAATAAAATTTTACCATTCTTGTACTGGCCACAAAACACTCGCTACGTTAGTACATTTTATGCTGGATTTTAGGAGGTAGACGGGCCTGTTGCACGAAGTTGTGAAACACCTGTATAATAAAAATTATGTTTCTACAACAATAGAATAATGTATTCATTATATACGTGAAAGTAGTATAATAAACCCCTCCATAAGGACACATTATGAAATAATGAATTTATTATTTCACACTGTTAAATAATGAGTACTTTATTCTCTCTAACTGTCAAACTGCCATCACATCTGTTTTAATATTAGTGTTACATCAAGTTATAATTTTATGACGTTGTAAGTAGAAACAGTAAAAATAATAAAAATTTGTAAAACGCTGTATATGACTAGCCCATAATAGTTCTAAATTACTCGGATAAATTGTCATCACACCAAAGTTTGAGGTTAGGTTAATATCAATACAAATTTGTAGAAAGAAAATGTTGCTTTATCTAAAAAGTTGTAGATAAAACGTCGTATAATAATGGCTATAATTAACTCGGATGATTTATACACTCGCCTTCGGCTCGTGAACAAACTTTCATCCTCATTAATTATAGCCTACATTATTTACTCGTTAAATAATATACTATAAGATTGCTGTTCAAGCGCTTTAAAAATAATTTGTATGGATCCTGTTTATTCTCATTGCAGTTGATTTGTCGACTGCAAATTCTAATGGTACAATAAATTCTTGGTGGAAGATAATGTTTCACCAGAGACACCAAAACGGAATTTGGTTACAACCATAACCGAGTGGTAATATAACGTGATAACATATGACACCACACAGTCAACATAGATATACATACGCACGTTCATAACCAAACATAATTATTCCTAACCAAATAATAATAGACGCGTAGCATCAGCATGCATAATTGCCTCATCGTGGAGCTCTCGGTATTGTTTGCAGTTTCTGACAAAGTTGTTACGGATACCTATAATCGCGGGAAACAAGGATTAATATTGGATCATTTGTATACGTTATTGCCTAGGATGTAGCGAGGACCAAGGATGAACACGCATCCTTTCAATACAAACAGAAAGGTGATACGCACACAGCACAGTGGAAACTGTAAACATTATCTAATTTTGCATCGCAAATACGACAAGTACAAATGTAACGGAAAATATAAAACAGATATAAAAATCTGATGTGGCCAGCACATATACTCCCACCTTGACATTGTAATTTATGTGAATTTGGTTTTAGTTAGGTTTTCATAAATTTTACAATAAAAACTTTTGAAAATAATTTTATAATCCTTATAGTCCAGTTAGGAGAGGTTTTGACTGGAGACTAATACATAACCAAATGAAATTTGGCATGTGAGTAGTTAAGAACATACAGAAACAAAAAAAAAATTCGCTCCACCTCGGTATGCTCCGCTTCTCACAAAAATTTTCAGTTGAAACTCAAAATTTTCTTGTAAAGCATTTTCCTCGAAAACTATCAAAGATTTTGGAAAACTGTTTTGACAGGATGAAAGCTGAGGAAATTTGCTATCAAAATGGTCTTTGAATTTTTTTTATAAGTAGCACCGTGTAGGCACCGGCCGTTTAATATTCGAATGTCTTGAGAATTTTCTTTATAGTAGGCGCTACATTGCGAATGACGTAATAAATTCTCCGCTACAGAATGAATGTGGTATAACTTCGTTAAAGAACATTATTTTGTAAAGATAAAAATTGCATTTTATTTGTCGAGGCTTCCACTTTCAATTGCACTAATAACATTTGAATTTCCGACCCCGTTTATACCGAGAAACTTGCTTTTTAAAGAATCATAGCTCAGTATTAGAAGACGTTCAAAGAATTCTCAATATTTTCAATATCTATGAATGAAATTGTAAACTCGTAGAGGATTATCTTCATCAAATCATCCCCAATGACATGCAACTATTTGGAGGGTTGTGTGTTGTACGTCCGAAAAGAAAACTGATTTTCGCTACCTTCTTTATTTATAGGTTATGATCTTTTTTTAGGAAAACATCTGTTACATGTACGTAGTAGTACAATTGATGAAACAAATTACAGAATCTTGTTGATTAGACCATTTTGATAGCAAATTTCCTCAGCTTTCATCCTGTCAAAACAGTTTTCCAAAATCTTTGATAGTTTTCGAGGAAAATGCTTTACAAGAAAATTTTGAGTTTCAACTGAAAATTTTTGTGGGAAGCGGAGCATACCGAGGTGGAGCGAATTTTTTTTTGTTTCTGTATGTTCTTAACTACTCACATGCCAAATTTCATTTGGTTATGTATTAGTCTTGGGTTTCAGTTAATTTTTGACTCTCCTGACTGGACTATTAGTTTTTAAATTAGCTATTTATAGAAAAACTTAACTTTATTATTACCTTATTACATTATGTCAAGTTAATAATATTTATACATTTCTTTTAAAATGGTGCCACAAGCATTTCAGAAATTGTGTATACGTCAGTTCATCTGTCACATTTACATTCTCATTTTTCTTTTTAATTTTTTTCTCATATCATTATGATTTTCAAATAGTAGTAGGTAAAATTGTATATTTTTGAAAAATAGTTTTCCTTTATTTTATTTTATAAATAAAATATTTGACAAGAAATTTTCAAAACTCATAATAATATCGTTTCCAAAACGTAAAATATACGAAAATATTTTATTATACAATTCAGAACTAAATCCAATAAGAAAAGTATCAACTATGGATTCTACAGAAATTCTATACTAATTATTATAACGTTCAATTATTTAGTAAACAATGCGAATAGAATTTTAAAATTTGAGTTTAATACTGATAATAGGTAATATTCTTGGAATTTCGAATGCTTTTACTGATATATTTAAAAAATACAGAAAAATACCTAGAAGCATTTTGATATGTAACTCGAAAAAAAATTGATTTGAATCAAAAAATCAAATTTTTATTTAAAATATATTTTTTTTCACACCCTATTAAGAAGAGACCTGAGCAAAATATACGTTTAGTTTAAAATGATCAACACAACCTTGGAAATAATTAATTTAAGATAATAGTGATGCATTTAAACATTTAAAGGAAATGACAATGGCACTGAATATCAAGATTTCGATAACCTTGCATACGAAAATAAAAACGACTTTGAACTACAAATGTTTTAGTAGGCCTTGAGGCAGACCTTCAGTTTATTTGGAAGTTTGTCAACTATTTTTAACTTCAGGGCTAGCTAAGATAGACAAAAAAAATTGTACACAATCTGGTAATTTGATAAGATATATTTAAGTAGTTAATCCATGTATTTTATTCCTGTATTTATCAAAATTGCTTATTTTGAATGTGAAATAAAAGGAGTAAAAGAGTAGTTATTGGTTATGATATCCGTTCTTCGGAAAGCAATTACCAATGAATGTGTTCATCGGTGAAAGTTTGGCGGATTTTCACGCGTTTGGGCGTCTCATTAAGAATATAATACCGCAACATAGGTCTCAGCTTGCACGAAATTACCTACTTTTAATGTTTTAATCTTGTAAACGTAAGCATTTTTATGTTTATTACATGTAATTTTAGCGCTCTTTATTTTACAGCCGCGCGGAATCGCAGACATTGTTAAAGATTCTTACGAGTTTAATTAAGTATTCTCAAAGGAATTTTTATTATATTGCCGCTAATAACAACTGTCTTCGGAATTTATTTTGAATTAAAGTTTGCTGATTACAACTGATTATTTCTTCGCGCTTTTATTGATCCAGACAATTAAAACAAGGTGGAACAGCAATGTTTACAATGTATAAATGAGTTCAGTTGAATTTTATACTTTCACTTTGCAAATTCGGGCAGACTGGGAATGCTCGCAAGTTCTTACGTGCCTTCGATAGCTCAGTTGGTAGAGCGGTGGACTGTAGTTGCAAAATTGATATCCATAGGTCGCTGGTTCAAATCCGGCTCGAAGGAAATTTTTTATTCCAAAAATTTGCCTGAACTAACCAGAGAAAGTGTACATTTGGTAGGATATATACCCGATATATACCTTCGATAGCTCAGTTGGTAGAGCGGTGGACTGTAGTTGAATAATTGAAATCCATAGGTCGCTGGTTCAAATCCGGCTCGAAGGAATTTTTTTATATACCAAAAATTTACCTGGACTTACTAGAGAAAGTGTACGTTTGGTAGAATTTATACCTTCGATAGCTCAGTTGGTAGAGCGGTGGACTGTAGTTGTGTAATAGAAATCCATAGGTCGCTGGTTCAAATCCGGCTCGAAGGAATTTTTTTATATACCAAAAATTTACCTGGACTTACCAGAGAAAGTGTACGTTTGGTAGAATTTATACCTTCGATAGCTCAGTTGGTAGAGCGGTGGACTGTAGTTGAATAATTGAAATCCATAGGTCGCTGGTTCAAATCCGGCTCGAAGGAAAATTTTATATTTAAAAAAAATCAGTTTAAATAATGCCAAGAAAGTACGCATATTAAGTTATTATTAAGAGACCCGTCTACCTCCTAAAACGTCCTAAAATCTGGCATAAAATGTACTAATGTAGCGAGTGTTTTGTGGTCAGTACAAGAATGGTAAAATTTTATTTCAACAAAGATTTAATAGAGAAAGAATGAATCTACAGATGTGCCTTTTTAAAATTTTGATTAAAAAATTATAATTGATTATAAAAATTCCGAATTTTTTTTTTAAAAGTTCTAATTTATGCAAAATTTATATTTTACATGATAGAATTTAATTTTTTAAATTTTAAAAATGCTTTGTAATTTGCTATCTTTGCCCATTACAATATTCTATTAATTATTATCCTAGTGATTGCTAATGTCCGCCCTTAGTAACATTATCTATGTTACATCCCAATTATTATTACATGTAATTCTCTGAGATGTTTGTATTGAGTATATAATTTTTGACCGTATTTAGGATGTGGGTAGACTTACGCACTAAAAAAATACAAGAATAAGATATTTTTAAACATCCCATGGATGATTCATGTTAAGTGGTTAGGTACACAACTTTATTTCTAATAAATTAATTTATTTCTTCAAATTACTAAAAATTTCTAAATTCTAGAGCTAAGATTTTAAAAATATTCCGAAAATAAACAAAATTTAAGTAAGAATGATATTATTTAGATCAAAGAAATTTGTCAAATTATGATACGACCGTGTAAAAAAATTGTTATGTGCGTTCGATCGAGCCTTCGATAGCTCAGTTGGTAGAGCGGTGGACTGTAGTTGAAAAATTGGAATCCATAGGTCGCTGGTTCAAATCCGGCTCGAAGGAAATTTTTAGGGAATTTTCAAATTAAAATAAAAGTCCCTACAAGAAAACTGAAGTATCTAAATATCACCTCTTATCGCCTCTTACGCCTATTAAAAGAATTAAGTCAATTTTTAACGGATTCGGTCATAGAGTATATTGACATGAATCTAATAAATAAGTGTAAAATAAACAAAAAATTAAAATCGTCCAAGGAATTTTTCCGTGCCAGTCCCTTGAACTTAGTTATTAGGAAACAAAACTAAAATTTCGAGGTAACTTTTGCTATTCTATAATAACTACCTAGTAGGTATTATGTATATGATTAGCATCTACTTTTACTAATGCTACGCTGTCTAAAAAATCTTTAAGAATACGATAACGTATTGTAATCTAAATGGAATGATGCGAAAAGAAAAAGGTTACCCTTGTGTAGATTTTATTTTAATTTGATACAGAAGTTCAGGACCGTATTCCGGATAATTTCACTGTGACAGTATATTTATACAAATGTATGAAATTTGTTAAAATTTAAATATGATCTCATCAGCAAATTTATGTCAAAAGTTGCGAATAAAAGCGTCAATCCATGATCCAATTTTCATATGAACAGTTTGAAATGAAAGTAGTAAAATTTGGACATATGTCATATGCATATACAGTTTCAAAACTACGGAGCAATGATTAAACACAAATTTAATGTACGTTTGAAATTAGACTGCAAAAATGGAAATTGATTTTAGCAATAGTTGCAAAATTGTTATACAAACATTGAATGATTTCAACGGAGGAATTTTAAATTTAAATAAACATGAGTGGTGATCCACAGTGACCAAATTTATTTTAGCAGAAGTTTCACTTTTCACAAATTTAATTTGCTTATTACGTATTAATTGTTTTATTTCCGGTTTACATAAATGGATTCTACTCTAGACATATCGAAAATAGTTTTATTGTCTAGGCATTAAAATAGTTTTATTGCCTACACTCTAAAAGTGACACTTCACAGACTGTCAGCTCCCACCTGACAAAATAAAATCCCCAGAACATTTCAAGAATGTGAACAAGTGAACATCCCGGCTTGTTACTTGCTATTTTTGCCCATTAACATTCCATTCATATCGTAAGCGATTGCTAATGTCCACCCTCAGTAACATTATCAGCTATAATAACCCAAGGACATTGATAATTACGAAATAATTTTGTGACATTCCGAAAGCACGTTGCTTGGTAACCGCCCGGGCTGTTAACCTAAAAGCAACGTGCTTGAGGTAGCTGTCACAAAATTATAAGTATTTATCAATGATCGAGGGTTATTCGGACAGAAAATTTTATTAATTGAAGTATCATTTTCATTACCAAAACGTGCAAATGACATTTTTATTCAATTATTATTATAAACATAAAAATGAACATAAGTAATTGTAACCTAGCAACATATTTGACATAACATAAGTGGTAATGTCCCATGGATTGCTTTCAGTTAAATGTTGTATTCATTGTTCAATTTCGTACACGTGATCAGAAATGAAAGAATTTCATTGGATATTTAGTTTACCTAAAAATTTTCTATGTTACATCCTAATGTTATAAATTCGGTAATAATATCCCAATTATGTATCCCATGTAGTTATCTGAGATGTTAGTATTGAGTACCTATAATTTTTGCTCATATTCAGGATGTGGCTAGGACGTAATATCACTTAATGCCTTGTTCACACGAGGAAAGTTTTCACTAAAAAATTTCTTGAAAGTAAAAGAAGTGCTAGCTGTCATAAATAAAAACTGTCAATACCGTTCATATAGGGGATTTTATTAAATATATTTTTTGCACTTCCGGGACTAAAACTCTTCTTTAGTCTTTATTTTTAGAGACTAAGGTTCTAAATTTGATCCCAAGGGATTATTTTTCATATTTAATCCCGTTGTCAAAGAAATTGAAATAATTAATCCCGTTGTCAAGTAAATTATGTGCTATTTGTTACAGATTATCTATGGTAACAATATAAATGTTTGTCATAAAATTTACTGTCAAAATTACAAAATGTGTATTCTTTTAAACTATTTTGTATTCGTTTGAGGATGAAGTGCAAAAAATAGCGTATATACCACAGGACTAAAGTACCTTTAATCCCTCAGGTGATTATTTCCCTCACCTTCGGCTCGTGAAATAAACTTCACCCTCAGGATTAAATCATGCACTTTAGTCCCTCAATATATAATATACTAGAAGATCACTAGCTTTAATATATTTCAAAGAAATAATTAGTTTCCTCCACGGTTTTCTCTTATGATCGGTATTGACATTTTTTCCTAGAAATTATTTACTCTCAAAAAACTTTTAAGTAAAAACTTTCCTCGTGTGAACCAGGCATAAGAAATTTTTAAACATCCCATGGACGATTCATATCAAGTGGGCTGTCAATAAAATAGCACTTTTAAGATGATACACTTGTAAATTCAGAAGATTAACAATTTGAACGATTCTGGCTGTATTATAAAAATTTTAAATTGAAATTTAACATGAAGAATCATGACTCATTAGTGAATCAATAAATGCAAATTATTAATTGCTGTGACAGCAATAAGCAAAACTTGGAGCTAATTTTTATGATTTAATAATCCATATTATACGTTGATTGATGTACAAAAATAAAAATTTTCTTTTGAAAGTTGGAAGACGGGTAAAACTCGCATTTTTAGTAATTTTTAGAAATGATTTAACAAAATACGGCAAGGTTTTTTGTAAATTTCATTCTGTATAGCCATGTAAACACAACCTATAAGTACATCATAGTAAAATATGAGGTCATCGATTTCAAAACCAAAGTCGCAAAATGATTTATTGTAACATGCTTTTTTGCTTTGCATTTGATAGCAAGAGATGGGTCTTAATGTCAAACGCTGGAAAATTAGCTGTAATATAGCAGATAGTATATACACTTAAATCAATGCGAAATTGTGCTGCCTGGCCGCATTTGCATTAGGTACCTAGCCCCTTAATATTTTTGACAAAATCTGTTAAATAATTAGAATCTCCCTGATCCGGTCCTGCGTTTCACACGGTCTGGGCCATCACCATCTCTCTCCAGCCCATGCAACTGTTATTTACTCCAATTAGGCCTCATGGGGTAAACTCTTGCGCGCCTGACAGTTAATTGTTACATCCGAATTATTATTATATCATTAAGCCATCAACAGCGATTCTATGTGCGTGGAACATCAAAGTGCCGGGGACATAACCACGCAGAGGTGACTCCGAGATGAGAAGAAGACAATGGATGGTGCGCGAAAGGTGTATATTTAAGTTTAATGAGCCGGGGAGGAATTAACACTGGCAAGAAATGATCAGTGAGTTGCAAATTGTGAATATTTCATTATCATTATAGAAGAATTCAGACTGGTCTTTTGCTACTTGTTGTTTTTCTTTTATTGGTCTTCAAGATGAATCTAAATTTCTCAAACATACGATTTGTTCATAAATGGACACATGTGTTTGTGTTAATTTTGTTTGTTTAAGAAAATCTTTAGCTAAAAGAAAGGTAGATTTACCTAAAAATGGTGTCTTTTTACCTCTCGCCTCATATTCTATATAAGAGGTATTGTAATGGGTCAAAATTTTCGAGTATGAGTTTTTGGTGGATAAGCACGTTTCAGGGTCTCTAGAATACGAATTTACTATTTTCACGATGATGTGTGTGTGTGTGTGTGTGTGTGTGTGTGTGTGTGTGTGTGTGTGTTTGTGTGTGTGTGTGTGTGTGTGTGTGTGTGTGTGTGTGTGTGTGTTTGTGTGTTTGTGCGTTTGTATGAACCGACGATTTTTCGTCCACGATAACTTAAAAAGTATCAAACCGTTTATAACCAAATTTCATATTTAAGGTTTTAATAAGTATCTTAACACCGGATAAGATTTTGGTAGAAATCCGCAAACCGGAAGTAGTACTTTTAGAAGTTCGGAAAAGTTTTCCTTAAATATATTGGTACATTATTTATTTATGACAATTTTTGCAATTAAAAATAAAAGAAATTGTGATTATCTATGTGTACAGTTAATTATAAATACAAATTGCTGAATCTGGAAGTATTTAACAATAAAATAAAGTACAATTAATATTCTATTTTTTTGAAATTCGAGTAAGTATCTTGTTGTCCATGATATGAAATTTGTTTCTACATAAAATTTGAATTATTATGACAGTGACAGTACAGTTGACATCTTTTGCTTGCATATTGGTTTACATTATCGTTTACATATTACATGAATATGAAACTATTAAAATGTAAGTAAAACTATTTATTAGATTAGTAGAATAAGCAGAATTAGGCGAGAGGTCGTGTGGTGGCCACAGCAGATTTTTTCAAATGTTTAGTGGCCCGTCTACGATTTTACCAAATTCCTAGAATACTCGTGATTTTACTTATTTTTTTATTCCATTCTTTTTCCCGCTACAAACCAGTTCGGAAATTGTACTTTGCCGCATCCTAAGTATGCAATGTCAATTTGAAGTTGAAAGTGTTTTAGTTGCGACTGCGAGTAAACTGTTAGTTTATTATTGACTTCAATATAATGTTTTATAAACATTTAATAGAGACAGAATGTATCTACAGATGTACCTTTTTAAATAAGAAATGTTTATGAATTTTTCGGAATCATGTACAATTTTTACCTCTCGCCTCATATTCTATAAGAGAGGTATTGTAATGGGCTAAAATGATCGAGTACCTATGAGTTTTTGGTAGATAAGCAAGTTTCAGGGTCTGTTGTGTGCGTATGTATGGACTGACGATTTTTCGCCCACGCGATAACTTAAAAAGTATCAAACCTTTAATAACCAAATTTCATATTTTAGGTTTTAATAAGGATCTTAATACCGGATAAGATTTTGGTAGAAATCCGCAAACCGGAAGTAGTACTTTTTGAAGATTAATATAATTTTCCTTGAATAAATTTTAAATACAATTGCTGAATCTGGTAGTATTAAACAATAAAATAAAGTGCAACTAATATTCTTCTTTTTTGCAATTCTAGTAGGTATCTTATTGTCCACGATATGAAATTTGTTTCTACACAAAATTTGAATGATTATGACAGTGACAGTACAGTTGACATCTTTTGCTTGCATCTTGGTTTACATTATCGTTTACATATTGCATGAACATGGAACTATTAAAATGGAAGTAAAACTATTTATTATATTAGATTAGATTAAACGAGAGGTCGTGTGCTGGCCACATCAGATTTATTAATTAAAATTTTAAAAAGGCACAACTGTTAATTGATCCTTTAAATATATTATCCTTATTTTACCATTCTAGCCACAAAACACTTGCTACGTTAGTACATTTTATGTTGGATTTTAGGAAATAGCCAGTCCTCTCAAACTAATCTGATGATAGTTGCACATGCACTGGTTCGTTGCACAATCCCTGCACATGCATATCATCCCGCTATCGCCTTCCCGCTGTTAATGCCAAGTCCGGTCTATCGCATTTATGATATTAAAGCAATCATCTACGAACAATGTGCTCGTTAATCTCCGGATTTGGTTCAACAACCAAAGTCGCTGAATGGGAATTTACTTATAGGAGCGTCTTTGTCCTCCGTCATTCCTTACCGTTGTGCTGCTACCGTTACCGATTCGGTTTCGTCTTTGTTAGTTTCTTATTTCCGATCAAGGAGATCTTCCGTCAATGGATCATCCGTAAGAAGTTGAATATTAATTAATGGAAATATAAGTTATTTCTTCTATCTTTTATCGAGAAGATATTTTTAGAGGATTCCCTATGAAGGAATTGACATCATTTCTAAATAAGGCATAAAATAGTATTTTAAAATTTTAGATAATGGTTGGCCCATCGCATAGTTTATAGTGCTGCTAATGCTAATAGTAGGTCAATGAAACATTAAAAAATACGAATAAGTATATGTTTTACCATGGTCGAATGAGTTTGACCAATATTTCGTTTCAGATCAGAAGTAACCAACTAAAACCATATTAATTATGGATGGCCATTGGCCATAAAAAGTACAGAACTTGGTAAAACCATATTTATATTGGATTTTAACGTTAACTCTAGGTCGACCGAAATTCTTTTTAAATCTTTATCAACCAAAATTGAGTCAATTTTGACCATTACTATTTTACAGAAACATGTAGCAGTTCTTTATTTATAGGGAAATTATATTAACAATAATTATACATTTATTTTAGTACCAAAATGATATTGTACATTAAAAAATCTGCTGTGGCCAGCACACGACTACTACTAATCTAATAGTTTTACTTATATTTTAATAGTTTCATGTTCATGTAATATGTAAACGATAATGTAAACTAAGATCGTATTTCAATCTTAGATATTAAATTTGGTATTTAAATGTTTGATATTGTTGGAGTTAAAAAATGTAACATACAAACGAACGAACGAACGAACACATCATACATCATCTCAAAAATGTGATTCGTATTCTAGAGACCCTAAAACGTGCTTATCTGTCAAAAACTCACACTCGAAAATTTAGACCCGTCACAATACCTCTCTTATAGAATATGAGGCGAGAGGTAAAAATAGTTATAATGTTATAACAAAAAATTTATTTTATTTGCCGTCTTCATCGCGCAAACATCTAGCGTATGTAAATAAAATTACATTTTAATCAATTGTACATTGATAAGAATTAATTGTACCTACAGTCAAAAATTAAGTAGGTACCAAAATTTTAAAAAATCCATTTGGAAACAGTGTTTCCGAATTTTCAAAAAATGATTTATGTTGTGTCTCGGGAAAACTGTATCAGAAATGTGAAATATTTCGTGTTGTTTGTAAAACGTCCGTTTACTAATATTCGAAACGTGAAATAAGAGGAAAGTATAAAGACTTTCCTCCTGATGAAAAGAATTAAAGAGAAATGTTAAGAAAGTGAAAATAATCTCCGTTTCGGTGGAAATGGCTTTGGGATATCGGTCCAAAAATGTGAATTGTGCGTTCTTTTGTCCTGCGTAAAAGCGGACCGAGGAAAGAATAATTCTTCTTTTGTTTCCATCTGAAAGTAAAATCTCGTTTTTCTACTTTCCTTTTAATGTGATAAAAGGATTAAAATTGCTTTGAAAATTGAGTTAGAAATATTGAAAGAAGCGAATTGAAATGTAATTAAGACTGGTTTATTAGTTCATTATGATCTCAATCCGAAAGAGAGACAAACTCATTTAACTTTTCAATTATTGTGCCTTATGGAATCTGCAGCCACTCCTTCTACAAAAGAGAATAATCCTCAGAAATAAATTTTACATATGAATTCTTTTACAAAGTTTCGTAATCTTATATCAAAATTAAATCTTCATCAGATAAGATGTACAAGCAAGTTAACATAATAAAGATAAAGTTCCCGATAACAAATTTTAATCTAGTGATATATAAACAACAATAACAAACAAATGAAAACCAATTTTCTCTATCGCCTACTCGATCTACATGACGTGTGCAGAATTCAATTTATTTTGAAAAGGATGTAACAATTACAGGTGCCTGTCGGAGATATTTAAATAAATTTCAGCAATTTAAATCTCAATCGTCAGTTGACTCTGAATAGAAATTTTTCTTCCTTTGTGGCGATTAGAATGAAATTTAAATTTCTCTTTTTCCAAGAAGAAAAACTTTTTTTCTTGTTCAGATATAATTGCTTATCAACGGAGGTTTGCATTTTAATATTTAAAGTCTTTTGCCGGATTGGGAACTAATACAGGTCTGACAAATTCACTTAAGACAAAGTGTGAATATGAGATGAAATGAATGGTATGTAGACGTCATGAGAACGATGATCAATTTGAAATTAAAAATTAATAAATAAGTCTTGACAGCCGGTAGTGAATACTTAACGCGCCACGGAATGCACGGAAGCTCTATGTGATCCACATAGGCGGCGCCACCAATTTTTCAAGGGGGCACATCATTCGCTTTTACACGCATTTTATACGAATTTGAATAACTTACTGTACAAAATGTATTTTTAATATTATAAAAATGAAAAGATTTGAATGACCCAAGCATTTGATTGATGAGGGAATGTAGAAGGCCTTTGTAGTTCGAAATATTTTAGTTTGTAGAGGTGTTAATATAAATAATAATAAATAACTATTGTTATTTCTGACTAAAATGTTTTTTGGAAAATAAGATCCACTACTTGTAATGTATGTTAAGACGATTGACTAGGTATGTACTTACTGTTATTTTTAAGATCTGTTCGTTTCCTCAACTTGTATCTTTTATTTTAATGTATTGTAGCGGATGATGAGTGATGTTATCACTCGAAACGTCCTGTCAACATTAACATCTCTACAAACTAAAATATTTCGGACTACAAAGGCCTTCCACATTTCTTCATCATTTAAATATTATAACAAAACATACATGAATTTACTAACAATTTTGTAAACATTTTTTAATACATGAACTTTTCATTTTACTTAGTGATGCCGTGAGACGAGACGAGACGAGAAATAGTCAATTCTCGTCTCATCACAAATTTTCGAGACGAGAATTTTTAGTATTCTCGTCTCGGTCATTTTTCAGGTGTTCATTTCTCGTCTCAAGGAACTCGATTAGAGCCACCTAACGATTTTTGCAAGAACTATTAGATGTCGCGTCATGCGCCCATGTCACACATGTAATACTTGTACAGAGTGATCGGAGTGATCAAAACAAACTGACAGTCACGTGACCCGCAATTTTCTTAAATGCTATTAAAACTAGACTTCTAGGAAGAAAAGTTTGATTTCCAAGTTCATGGGTGTGCGACTTAGAATAATACAGATTTTTTATTTTAGTAATTTTATTAAACTCAACAATATTTTCTAAATGAATAATTAAATAAGTTACAATAGCCACCGTTTCGGAATTATAATTAGTGATGACCACCGAAAACTGCCAATATTTAAAAATAAAACTTGTGTGCAGCGCGCCATCTGTCGGTAGTAGTGAGTAGAAAAAATATCGTAACCTCAAATTTAATGATCAGACTACAACTACAACTTGAATGTATTTGATTATAGTTTTATTCGTTACAAAAAACATTGTACAAACCACTTGCGGGAAGACACCATCCCAGCATTCGCGTACCTAAATGAAACCCTCGCTTCGCTCGTGTTTCAAAAAACCGCTCATGTGGGATCAAAATCTTCCCGCATTTGGGTCGTAAATAACTATTCACTATTCTTGATTGTTCTTTTAATAATGTAGCACCTGATGATGACGTATGTGACGTCGGAACTAGTCGACTGTGAAATAAAATATTGTAGAGTGTATCCCAGTAATTTTTCTTCATTCCTGATTAAAAAAAGATATTTTTAAGTAAAAATTTCGAGAATTCTCGAGTTCTCGAGAGTATTTCTCGTCTCAAAATTATGAATTCTCGTCTCGACTAGAAAAACCGAGACAAGAAATTTACTGATTCTCGTCTCGTAATTTCGAGACGAGACGAGAATGAGATGAGAAATTTCTCGTCTCGGCGGCATCACTAATTTTACTATTAAGTCAGGTTTTTAAATAAATTAAGGTTGTAAATATAGATTTTGTAACGTCTGTAGGTATCTCAATCTGCAAAAATACTTTTAGTCATGTCTATACAAATAAGCAAATAACTACTACTTATATTCTATATTCATGTGCTATGAATATTTATACAAAATTCGGTTGTACGTTTGTTCGTTCGAATTTTAAACCATTTTTAAATCTGGCGCAGTCGATCAGATAATATAATCTAAAGTCTTTTTCAATATTTATATTTCACATCCTTATAGGTCTTAAGTACTATTTCAATGAAAAGCTATTTTTATTATAAGTAACAAGAACACCAGATATTCTAAAATTCTACTCTTTATATAAATCCTACTTGCATGATATTTTTTATTAAATGTTTTTGAAGAAGAGAAAAAAACTTGGATCATGTATTTTTATATTGACAAATTTTTTATTAACAAGTCCAAAAATTATAAATGAAAATTGAATATTTTATATGTTACGTAGAATCATGCCGAACCAATGAAAGGCCATACAGCCATAGCAACGACTGAACTAGTAAACATCCCATAACAACGACTTGTATGAGAAGCTAAAACGGCCAACTACAGGTTACATTCTTAATGCTTTTCTTTTTCCTGTTCAAAATAATTACATCGCATAAAAAAACATAAAATATTTAAATCATATTTATATTTTTACGTTTGTTTTCGACCGAGCATTACCTACATAGTGATAGAAATGTCATTTTTGCACTTCCGAGACTAAAACTTTTCTTTAGTCTTTATTTTTACTCCAAGGGATTATTTTTCATATTTAATCCCGTTGTCAAGAAATTTAATTATTAATTAATCCCGTTGTCAAGGAAATACGTGCTATTTGTTACAAAGTATCTATGGTCAATATAATTGAGGACCATAATAGCGTTCATTATAGGCCAAGAACCATAATGAATCCAGTATGGTACTCAGCACCAGAATGGAAGAACAAACAATATAAATATTTGTCATAAAGTTTACTGTCTAAATTGCAGAATGTGTATCTTTAAAACTATTTTGCATTCGTTTGAGGATGAAGTGCAAAAATAGCGTAGGACTAAAGTACCTTTTATCCCTCAGGTGACTCTCTCACCTTCGGCTCGTGAAATAAACTTCATCCTCAGAATTAAATCATGCACTTTAATCCTTAAATATATGATATACTATTTCAGTAGCATGCACGTAGCCTATATTATTACCTAGATTGAGCACCTTCTATTTCAATATCTGATAAATCGTCCGATAACTTCATTTATTAGAGAATACTTTTTCCACACTGCACAGTTCCTGATTCAATTTTATAATCATTTAACTGTCAATTCTTTAATTATCCCTTCAACATAAAACTGATATACCAGAGAAGTATTTTTCTAAAAGAAGAAAATTTCTCTCTCACCGCCTATGTGCCTCTCTCCTTCTCCTCTCTCTTTCTCTCTCTAGACGGAGGTTCATTTACATGAGAATCTCGAGAAGGCTTTTCCATCTACGGTAGAATCTCTGACTGTGAGATGAATGAATTGACAGCTTGTGTCAAAGCAAACCTGTCAAACATGTAAATAATTTAATTGTTATCGCTAGCGTATCTATATTAGGACGCAGACGCAGAGTGAGTTGAACGCATCGACGAACGTTCACGTTAGATAAGTGAATCTGTAGTTTAATGACTCTCATGTAATGTGTTTGTCTTGTTAGATGCCTTGTCGAAATATTGACAAGAGAAATATTGATGCTTCAGACGGAACTATTCAAACTTAGGTTTAATACGCAATCGATCGTTTTATTCCTGAATAATTTTACAATAGAGCCATAACTTTGTAACATATGCTCTTATTTTCTTTTATCCTGTAACGAATTATGGATTATTATAGTGAAAAGTACAACTTTAGTTTCGCATTTTTGACCAATCAAATGATTAGAATTGTCGAAATGACCCTACTGTTGTAACAACCTGTGATTACCATTTGTCTTATGTTGACATTTTACATTCGTTTTACAAATAATAAACAAAATTTTGAATTTTCATAAAAAATATCAGGTGGATATATTTTTCTCGGCTAATGCCTTGGAAAATAATACTCCACATTCGTAATAAAATAGTTATTTGTGTACCAAGAGCTGGAAGTAGCATTTTGTAGATTCAAGCTAGTCGAAGTCTGCAAAAATACTTTCATCCAGAAGTATGCACAATATTCTTTCTACATTTAATTGATTTTTATAAACAATCAACAGCAATTTTTAAATTTTTATCTGTATCAGCATATCTACGAAAGCTAAAATTTTGAATGCAAATGTAAACTTAACATTTAGAAAGAATTTTGAATTGAAATTGTAATATTAATATAAATTGAAACAAATTCTAATAAATTATTATGATTACTGGAACTTTTATAAGCAGCGGGCAGAAATTATATTCAGACTATCAACGGGTTACAAAGAAGCATTGATCTACAATTTGTTCATTTTCAAGTAACCAAGTCTAAAAAGTCTACTTTTAATATCGATCGTAGAAAAATTCCTCTTAACAAGCCAGTAACCCACTTGACATGAATCGTCCATGGGATGTTTAAAAATATAGTATTCTTGAACTTTAAGTCTATCCTAGTCACATCTTGATCAAGATCAAAAATTACATACTCATTACAAAAATCTCAGAGAATTACACAATGGGGGTTTTCAAGTGCCGCGAAAATCAATGCCGCGTGTAACAGTGTGACGTCACCAACATCTAGAACATACGTTCAACGCGCTGACAAGGACCGATACGTATATCTTACCTTACACAATCAACATCTTGTCAACTTGAACAGAAAAACATAACCAAACTGTTTCATGCCGTTTCATTTCGATTAAAACCAACACAAAAATTCTTCAATAAACTGTAAGTAATCGTGTTTGAACCTAACCAAACTCGACAACGTGAACCCGTGAACGTTGGTGAACGTGTCAAAAATCGAAAAATCAACAGGTGGTCCGTCGTTCAAACGACAAAAAACGAACTTACACGAACCAACTCCTGGTTTGATATCAATGTTGGCTACGTCACACATGGCGCATTTCAATGAACGATTCAAAAGACTTACATTTTCATTTCGATAAAGAGGTAATAAATCTATCAAAATTAACAATTATTATCACTTTCCTATAACTTATACAAGCTGAAAATTGATATCCAATAAGTATTTCTTTAAAAGCCGTAGGCTTGAAAACCCCCATTGGGATATTATTACTAAATTATTAGGATGTTATAGATAATGTACTACGGGCGGACATTAGCAATCGCTAGGATATTAATAGGATGTTAATGGGCAAAAATAGCAAGTAACAAACCGGGATGTTTACGTTCTTGAAATGTTCTGGGGATTTTATTTTGTCAATTGGGAATTATTATATCTCAGCCTTCGAAAATTAAATTTGACAAAACAACCCTGAGTGAGTTAACATCTGACAACTGCACAAACGGTATTATATTTATAGCAATGACTCTAAGGACGGATTCAGAAGAGTAGCGGTATGACAAATCTAAGAAATTGTATTTTTTAATAATATTTGAGGTACACATAAAATTTAATAAACATTTTTATTTTTTTTTCTCATGTACATTAATTATTAATAAAAATAGTATAATTTATTTCTAAATGTCAAATAATGGGAGATACAACATCCACTAGAACTAAGTTCGAGTGCGAGTATGCAATAGAGAATAAACCATATTCATTATTCATTGCGCCAGTAAGTTAATCAAAGCTTGAGTGCTACCTCTTGGGCGCTAATGCTTTCTTATGTCATTTTTAATTTGAAATCATTCTTTTACGAAGTAATTATTTTAATTTTTGTACGTGAAAGGTGGTAAAGTATTATGTAATTTGCCCTGTATGAAAATACTTTATTTTTACCCTTACGGAAGCAAAAATCCTGGCTACGCCTATGAAAACGACCCCCATGCAAAAACTTTCTGGATCCGTTACTGAATGACTCATATGTGAGGCTGTCACACCCAAGTTGTGAAAAAGGCGTGATGATAGATATGTGTAACTATAATAAGATAAATAATGTACTTCTAAAATCGCATGTTTCTCTCCCATTCTCTCTCTTATTCGGCAGGTCAGTGTTGTAAACCCTGCGGTTAATTGTAGTTAGGATGTAGTTGCCCGAAGCTGATCTAGTTTAGCTCGGCTTACATTGGTCAACTTTGCTATTCTGTTCTCGATCGCTTTGTATAACGGCGAGTACCTACCACAGGTAAAGGGATCCAGGACTCTTGTTATCTGCTCCTCATGTTTGATCAGAATTGAAGTTGTTCTCGTAATAGATACAAGATACGTATTTACGAATATCAATACGGCGGAGAATATGGATAGAGGATATGGGTAAGGGATTTGAGACTGGTTTCATTTTAATAGGTGGTATAATAATTAAACTATTGTATTATAAGATTTGAAGCGAAAACTGGACAATGATTGATTAGATATTGATGTTGACTAAGTAACTTAATAAGCTACCTTGTTTTACCTCAAAAACTATAGACATATTTTCAAAATTCTGATGCAATAGGTTGGTACCAAAATGCAGGGTTATTTACATAGTCTACACGGGTAGATTACGTGTAATTTTACGCGTAGACACACACGTAATCTACGCATGCAGTATCTGTGTAAACAATATAAGTAGTATACTGCCCTAGACAAATGGTCGTATCTGCAAAAATTCGTTTTTTGCGTTTTTAGTGGGAAATGACGTATATACATGTCTTCTTTCTTTATGCTTAGACATGTAGACCTATCTGCAGTGCATATATGATTTATTTGCTTAAATCTGTTGCCCTATCTGCAAAATATGTCAGTTTCCTAAATTTATATGACGTATCTGACAAAACCTAAACTGAAATGTCGTATCTGTACAGTTACTACAATTATGCCTAGTAGGTGCCTCTTTTAAAAAAAGTATTTTTCCTAATTTCAAATGTCGTATCTGATGAGTACTAAACTAAATTTCCGTAAATGTATGTCAGATATTATTCAAATACTAAATCCAAAACCCAAAAGTCATAACTGACAAAATTTTAATTAACAAATAAAGAGAAAGAGTAACAAAATTTTGAACTAAGCTAAGTTTTAATTATTTAATAGATACATATTCCAAAAAACATGGTTTCCAAAACACGACACATAAAGATGGCATATCATATTTTAGTAAATGTAATATATTTCAAAACTACAATTTTGCAGATACAACCATTTGTCTTAGCAGGGCAGTATACACAAGGTAGACAAAGCACAAATCACATTGAAAACGAATAAAATTATACTTAGGTTAGTTTTTCAAACAACTGAATTATTTACATACTTTACGCAAAGTCTACATTTTACATAGTTTACGCAAATACGTGTAGACCGAGGTGTAGACGTAGAAAATAATTATACTTTACTCGTAGATGAACAACCTTACCAGTAATTTAGCTACCAAAATGGTAAACAGTAGCAATTACTTCATAACCAATAATTGTTATTGTAAATTTATATTGCTTACTTTATAAATTAAATAATGTCCGTTATATAAGATTGTCCCGACGAAATCCTAATTTGAAGCTCGGTTTAAGTAAATAATAGCAACAATTGAATGCCAAAGGAAACATTTTGTAATTTTGATGTAAATTTGACTATCTTAAAAGTCATTGATTAGTGATGACATTAAAATATGTTTTCTAAAATGTAAATTTGAATAAGTCTTTTACTGAAAATTATGATAGGATAAACTACGTTTCTATAAATAATCTACTAGTAAGTTAAGGGAATCGACCCCATATAACACCGCGTTTGTTCTATGATTCGCTAAAAATACGTAAAAGCAGTCTAGCAATTTTTAAATTGTCCACGAAGTTTTACAGATATAGCAAAATTTCAAAAATTTACAGATGAAGAATGCAAGTTTATGCCTAGTTAAGATAATAAAGCATGTAAAAATTGCCTAAAACGTAATTCTTTCACAAAAATCTAGTACCTGTGTTTCCTTCAAATATGCAATGAGTAAAGCAGAAACTGATACACCTCTAAACACGCAATGTTACGGAGACGGGATCCTTTAATAGTTTAGTCAGGTAAACTGTGTGTTACAAATATCTACAATAAAGTTTCCTTCATATAATACCTACAGAGTTAAAACTTCGAGGGAAAATGACGGGCAAACAATTAGTTATTTTTTAGTTTGACAGGTAGAAGGGTTAAAATAACAGCGATCTGCGTCTGTCAGTTTAATTAAAGAAACCTCTAACATTAATAGATTTCTAGGAAGTGTAAAAAGTAAAAACTCGAGTAAAACTGCAGGCTCACGGTTCTTATTACAGAGTTTTCTCTCCCCTTTTCAATTAGGGTTTGCGGAAGGGTTGCTGTGTCCCTCGCAAGTAATCGCCGCTAATTTTTCGACGCGGCTGCGAATTTGAAATTCATTGCACTTATTGTTTCATGATTCATGCTGCAGGTGTTATTTATCGCGGAATTATGCAACAATGGAACGTGGAGTTGTGTATTCTGACCGCACGTGACTGCAATTGTAATTGGGTAAATTATGGGCTTTGGGAGCTTGAGCTTTGGAAACTCAAGGCAAGATTTTAAGGAAATTAACAATTTAAAACACGGAGAGTGAAATCAACGTTTTAGTTGCTGTATGCATTGATTTTTAGTTTATGGGGCTCGTCTCTTTTTTTAGAATTCCTAGAATATTTTCGATATTACTTTTTTTATATTTCACTCTCTTCTCTACTACCACGGCTGCCCGAAACCAGCTAGAAACTCGTACTTTTCCGCATCCTAGCTATGCAATGTCATTTTGATGTTGAAAAATACTATAAACATGGCTCCAGAATTTCCATAATAACTTATGTATTTTTTAAAGAAATTAAGTAAAACAAAAAAGACTCGAAAAAGAAAACTAAGCAGCTTTTTAAATTTTTCTTGCAATTTATAGTGACCGAAAAAAATCATATCAAATAGGAACAAAAATTGAAAACGTCATTTTTTAATTTTATTTACTTCAAGATCCTAGTACCTACACTAATTCAAGTATTATCTTTTTAAAACTTAGCATCATTACCACCACGAATCAACATTAAAGGGATACATCGGTGCAGTAGCGGATTTAGGAGGGGGAGGGCACGTGTGTCATTAAATTAGTGTATCCTTCGACCATAAATAGGAATAGACAAACAACGCAAGCCTTTGTTGTGAAGCAAAGAACTAGCGTAGCGGTGTGAAGAGGAGTATGACCTGCAGACACCTTGAAGTGTAGCAGTTTGCCTATTTTCATTCTCTGTTCCATGATAACAAACCAGAAGTTAGCAATGTGCAACACTCTATCGTGTCCTCACCTCCTTTCCCCGCCAATAGCTGCTGCTCCCCGCTGCCGTACTTCTTGCCTTCACAACAGTGTATACTACAGCATTGAGTGTTATCTGTCTATACCTATATGGTCGAAGAGTGTATCTAAACCAGACGAAATATTTTAACGAAAAACTAACACAATATTAATTGAAAATAGGAGAAGATTGTATTAAATTTTCAAGGAAGTCGTCAGATTTATAAAAATGATATTTAATTTAAAATTTATCAAATAATTGAGGTTATGAAGTATCAAAAAGGCAACGATATATAAATATAATGCCGAATAAAATATTAATAAAAAATATAAAATCGAGATATTCGTAACCTGACAGCAGCTGTCATTTCAAATGTAGAGGTATTTCATAAAAATTACTTATTCAAATAATTTTATCAAATAATTTATGTTAATTAATATTCTGAATACGTTTTTTTGAAAATTACTTATTTCGTGTATAATAATATTTTATTTAAAATGCATTAAACAATATATTTAATTACACAATTACAATAATATACAACGCCATTTGTAGAAATAATTTATCAAAATATTAAAATTATGCAAATCTATTTTCGATAAAAAATACTCTGATTTTATTTTGCTTGGATGTAGGTAATGATAAATACAGTAATTAAAATTATTTAGATTAAATTTAAATGAATATTCCATATTTAATTATTAATGTATTAATAATAATATGTAACATAATTATGCAACTTGGTTTATTTTAAAAATCAGATTAATTCAGCTAATGTGGTTTTAATATATAAACATGTATTAATATTTTATAAATAATGGAATATTAATTAACACACAGATACTTGCAATTAGTGATGCATAAAATGTACTAATTAGATGAGGCAAAGAGAATTAAAAATTTACATCATCACTCATTTTAATCAGAAATCTTTATTTAAACTAATCAGTCATTATTAAATTATTCTAAACATATCATTAGAATAAAGACAACAAAAATATTTATAAATTCATTACGAAAAGTCGCAGTTAATTTGAACGTAGGATTTTAGGTCCTCGGTCCCGTTTATAATTGTATGCGTATTCAAATTATTAATTACTTTGCTTCTGGCGTAATTATTTTAATATTCTGATCCAGATTCTTAAATAAATTGAGATACGTTACGCTGTAGTTACTCTTATGGGCCACGCATACAAATGGTTCATTTTTTACTGAATCCAGCGGCGGTCGTTTACATTGGCATGTGCAGGGGCGGAATAAATTTAAATTACGGTACAATTTTTCCTGATCAATATCTATATTAATAACTAAGTAATTTTTTAGTTATTTTAAAATTATAGGGCTGCGGAATACATTTTGTAAAATATTATCTCCAAAATATTTTACACGAATAATTTATACAATGTTTTTACAATTTATGGATAACAGTAATTTTAAATAAAACGATTACTAAGTAATATCATTTTTAAATGACTTTTCTAAAATGTAAATCAAATCATGTTATACGAGCTATATAAAATTAAGTTTGTAAATAAATAGATTTTTAGTAGGTATACTTGAGTCTTGTCCGTAAAAAGATTCGTTCCCTAAAACTCGGATTTATGCACTTGTTGTTGTTACATAAATATCTATTATTTTAATTTTTTCAAAGTAGAATAAAATCTAGTTTGGCATTTTTTAAAACTATATTTATTATGTGTACTTATAATACTTCAAACAGTTTTGTTGGCCAAAAATTAAATTGAGTAATAATATATTAATTATCAAGAACGGTAAGGATACTTTACCGATGGAAGACAATGTTTTGTCTGACATCGGTAATTCCTTAACATTCGTGATGCTTATATCTTTTTTATACATACGCAAATATTAATTTCTTCGTAATTAATACTAAATTTACTTACCGTTCTAGAACGGTAAGTAAATTACTTACCGTTTTGTTTAGCCTAGTAACTGGTAAGATCAACATACTGTCTTGGAAACAGGCATGGAAAGTTGATAAAAAAGACCAATTGTGCAAAAATTGTTATTACTCACAAATATACAATAATGCATACTTTTTAAAAGTTGTAAATATAAATTTAGATACCAATAATACAATAGTTTATTAAGTATCAAGGGCGGTATGTGTAGTTTACCGGTTGAGGATAATGTTTGGGGACAGAGAAGTAGTCCGAAACCGGTACAAAATGCATATAACGTCCGTGATGCTTATAATATTTTTTGCCCGATCGATACAATGAAAATAAATTTGAAAATAATATTTACCTATATTAGGTTATGTAGGGTTAGTTTGCATTTTGATGCCTTCTTCGTAAGTTCTTACCGCCTTTTAAGATTTCTTACCGCCTTCTAATTTGAAAACAAAACCTACTACCTTGGAAACAGAGCCAATAAACGCTAGAAAATGACCGATTGTGCAAATAAAATAATTTTTTAAATCAAATATCAGATTTTTATTCACCCAAAGATTATTGTATACATACGTCCAATTTGGGTGAAATGGCATGCAGTTGTTATTTATTATGTTATTTAATACATTTTATACAATAAATAATAATATATTCGTAATGACAGCAACGTAAACAAAATTATTTCAAACTTAATTTGCAAAATATAAACAGAATATACCTGATGTGTTATTGTTTGTTTAAATAAATAATTAATTGTTATTTGCAAATTTGGGATAATGTACATGTTCCCAAAATAATATTGTCAATTATCTCTTAATTATATATAAATCAATAAACATAACAATAACGGCATAACAAGATATAAATATGCAAATTACAAAATTGCAATGCATCAAAATTGTCCCTAATCTTTAAAAATTGGACCATAACCATTGAATTATGCAAAAATATCTAGCATTATGTATAGAAAGTTGCAATCAAGTCTATTATCATAATTTTACCAGCCTACCCTATAATCGCGCTGTGGGGAATTTGAACACCATCTAGGATAATTATTGCTGATAGCAACCCTTTGGGGTGCCTTTAGCATAAAATACAGGTCGGTCAGAATGTAATAACTCCCTAGAAATTATTGATTATTGACGAGAGAGCACTATAATTTAAGTCCGGGTGACTGTTTGATTTTGAAAGGGATTTCTATAAAACTAAAAATTTTGTCTAAAAAGAAGAGTTAATATTTCCAGTTTCTTTTGTAGAAAGAAATAAAAAATAATGCTGATTCAGAAAGAAAATCGTAATGACACCACCTGTCTATTTTTGAATTTAGCTTATTTATACTCAAAATGACAATTTAACCAATTTTTAATTTAATGTCTAACTGACATTTGGCAGAAAAGTTTCAAGTTATCAATGGGGTACTTGCATGGTACTAAAAATTAGATTTTTAACACTATGCACATAATGTTAGGTCGAAACCATTGGTAAAAATTCAAATTTTATTTAAAAAAAATTATATGTTTTTTAGTAAATTGAGATTAAATATTCTGTGACGTCATTTGTGTGAACAGAAGGTAGGGGAAGCATAGTTAAGAATGTAACCTGTAGATAGCGTGCGAGTCAGTCAACAAATGTTTGAATTTGACATTTGCTTGTCAAAAATACACATAAAATTTAGTAACAATACATTATTTTATAAATGTAGACTATTTAGTTTATGAAAACACAAATACTTACTTATATTTTACAGCATCAAAACATGTACGAAGTACAAATGTCAAACACATCTGATCTGTCAACTTGCCAAACTCGTTTCCCGCGCAAGCCGTAGTTAGGGGCGTTCACTAGTACAGCCGTTGTTATGGCTTAACGACCATTCATTGGTTGGGTTAGTTTTTACGTCACATATTGAATATTTAAATTTAAATAATTTTTTTTGGGCTTGTAAATAAAAATTTTGTCAAAATAAAAATACGGGTCCCAAGTTTGGATCTCTTCTTTAAATATATTTAATTAAAAAAATGCATGCAAGTAGCCCATTACAGTTAAGACGATCCTCTACCGTGCCAGAAAACAGCCAAAAACATGGATTTCGCGTGCCACTCCACAACGTTTATTGTTTTGTTAAATATAATAATCTAAAGATATTGTTGAAGATAAAAATACAATCTACAAAATGGTCGATGCAGAATTTTAAAATTTTGCTTAAAAATCCAAATAATGTTGATTTTGACAATTTTTGTTATCTTTTGAACACAAATATCTTCTATTTTAAAACGAATTAAAAAAATTCGATCACTCATTTCGCAGATCCAAGCTTTCCTGACAATATATTAAAATTTGAAGTTAATTCACTTATAAATAAAAGCTACACAGTGGCGCGCGAAGTTTTTTTACATATATTGGTGCCAAAATTATTTTGTTCCCTCAAACATAAATAATTTTTATTTGTATTTTATCATTCAATTTATCGAGGAATGTTACTTATAAGCAATAATCTTAAGAAATAATTTTACCTGGAAAATAGGGACCGAGATATATTTTATTAGACTATTTCCCAAATAAACAGACACTAATCGAACTTACGCTGGAGTGTCCCAATATTTTTATTATTAAATGTTTTATAAAGACGGAGTTTGACACTGCTGCATGCCGATTAGAATAATTATTCGTGGTTTTTAGTCTTTTTGAATTAAGACTAATTTTTTGTGTCGAAACGGTTGTTTATTTTGACATTTAATTTTTTTATTAACCGCTGAGAGTCAAAATTTAAAATTTTAGTTTCTTTCATTTTACAAGTTCATTAATAATTGGTTCCAAACTAAGGTTTCTGACGTTATATTCGATAGATTTTTTGTTTCATCGTAAGAAGATTCATTTGACACTTTTAATTTCAATTAAAAACAATACAAAATCAAAAAAATTGTCATACATGGTAGTCACTTATCACTTGTCACTTTAACAATCCCTAGGGCATTTTTACAATTTTTGCCGATATATTATGTAAGTCTGGTCAGAATTAAAAAATTGAAGCAAATGATTGGTTTATTTAAGACGTAGGAAATAATCAGCAAAAAATTTTGATGGATATACATGTTTATGAAGGCTTACCAAATTTCAATAATTCTGCGATTTTTTCAGATTTTTTTCTTTTAGTCTGTATTGCTGCAAACTTGCAGAGCTAGGAATTCAATGGAGATAAAATTAGCTCCATATGTTTGACCGTTTCCGAGATATCGAGGATGGTTAATTTTTTAGAACCATCTGGGATAATTGCTGATAGCAACCCTTTGGGGTGCCTTCAGCATAAAATACAGGTCGGTCAGAATGTAATAACTCCCTAGAAATTATTGATTATTGACGAGAGAGCACTATAATTTGATTCCGAGTGACTGTTTGATTTTAAAAGGGATGTTTCTATAAAATTAAAAGCTTTGTCTAAAAACACGAGTCATGCTAGACATGTTTATGTTTCAGCCAGCGGTCTTCAATAGTTTAAAATGCTGAGTAATGGTTTAGAACGCCTGATATATTCATCACGTGAACATGCGGTCCATGAATTGAATATTTTTGATGTGTGTTACATTTCCGGCTTTTAATCTTGCCTATTATTTATTTAGGCAACGAATATCTCTTGAATTTTATAATAGCTCGGCTATGACGTCTTCTCTAAAGGTTGATGGACATTTCTATACATTTTTGAAGCTAAAATATTCTTTTGTAGCAATAATAATATTGATTCTATATTTGAAACGTGTTATTTATTTTATAAATCAGTCCCGTCATTTCATAAATTATTAAAATATAAATATTTAATTTTGTGATTGCAAATGTATGTTTATTTTTAAATTAATCTCATTAACTTTTAATTATCGAAAATGTGACAAAGGATTTTTACTAATTAATACAAATCACAACATGGAAAAATGAAATCTAGATAACATCGAGACAGATAATTTCCGAATGAGGTGTCTCTGGCACAGAACGATTCATCTGTTCAAATTAATTTCAAAATAACTTTGTTTTAATTAACATAGATGGCTGGGTACACCTGCGCCGTCAACACTTTTCCATGAGCTTTTCGATTAATGATTTTACCGATGAATTTGTTTACTGAAATCATCAATCTTTGTTAGATTCACTAGTCATTATCATTATTATAATAAAATGCCCGGTGTTGCTAATGATCCATTATCAATTTTGAAATATATTAATATTAAAAGTTGCAAATAGGACAACCAAGAATACAATATTTCAATCTCGCTTAGTGTTTTAAATTCTAAATATGCGGTCTGAAAATTGCAACTACTATGGTATAAATTAAATTCTAAAAGAGGGGTCAAAAATGGCATTTTTGTATTCGTAATAATAGTAATAGATAAAATACAATTTATAATTATTATTATAGGGTTAAAAGTTAAGAACGGTTGAAACCGGTAATCGATATTTTAAATTTCGTTTTCGATCTTGAACGAAAATTTTACATTTCGTTTTCGTTCCGGTTTCGTTCTTCTAAAAATTTCGGTTTATTTCGTTATGTTTTTAGTCCTTGTTTTTGACCTTTTCATTTCAAGCAGTAATCGATATTTAAAAAAAATATTATTTTTTTTCAATATACTGCACAGAAAACGCTGCCTTTCATCCCTATTATTAGGGAAATATTTCTGACCGGTCAGTACTTTTCCTCCCTACGAGGAAATGTATTTTTCCTTCCGCTTTATGCGAGATTCCAATTGTTTATTTAGATTTTTTTGATTTTTTTATGAAATTATTATACATTTCCAATGTTATCATCATCCGGTTCATCCCTTTCTTCAACTTCTAATTGCTATGATGATCATCTTTGTCATATCAAAATTATTCATCATCTGTTAAATCACATTTAAGTATTTTTTAAAGTTATGTACAAGCCACAATCAAAAGACATCACTTTTTATCTTGTAAGTGAGGTTATGTATGCATCTCGGAAGGCCAATTTCGACTCTAGTTGCACAATATACTATTATGAAAAAATGATTCTAATTCTTTCTTATTAGGAAATGGCATAAAAATATAATGATTCGATCATGAGAGAGAGATAATATTAGATTCACGTGACAAATTAATTTCTCCATACAAGGTTTGTGCAATTTTTAATGTCATTTTGCGTAATTTTCGTGGCGAAATTAGCTGTGTTCGTGTTCCGGTTAAAAGCATTTTGTGATGCGAATGCGGCGACAAATGCGAGCGTAAAAATTAGGGAAGTAAATAATTTTTATAATGAAAAGTAAAAAAAGCAAACATAAAATGAGCGCAAGCACATACTTCACGAATCTGTGTAACTTTCTGCGGGCTGAATTTAGTGTCAAAACACCAGGGACATTCACAACGTATCTAGGTAATAAATGACGACGGACTAAAAAAAGCTTTGCATTTTAACTGGTAACAGCGAACAAACAGAGCTATGCGTACGTTTTTTATTTTCTTTATCTGAATTTAAAATGTATTTAGCGGCCCGCGATGGTACGAACAAAACATTTAGAAAAATGTACACTAGTTTTTTTGGGCACAAATTTTACTGTCGCGTTTAAAGAGAGCTTAAGTTGTAACTGGTGTACAACTAGATTAAATATTTTGCTTCTAAATTAGTTGTTCCAGTTTATTCTACATACGATATTTTAATCTGCAATATGAAAACAAAATTTTAATTGGATTTTTGTTTATGTTTTTATATTTTCAACATAAACAAAATATAGTTTATAAAATATTTATTTTAATTAAAATCTACTACGTAGGTATCAAATAAGCTCAACAAATATAATTAATTTATTATTATTTTAAGCTCCGAAAATTAAACAAAAACCCATTATTTGTAGTTGAGCAAAATTCGTGATGTCTCTGTACAGGCTATTAATCAATTTTTTCGTGTATCCATTTCATTTTAAAAAGAACATTATTCGAAAGTAAATTAAATACACTGGAAACAAAACGAAAAAGTTGTTCAAGTCAACGAAAACAAAGATTGATTGATCCGCTAAATTATATGTGTCAATATCGCTCAGTCATCCAAGAAACTTAGTAATCGTTTCTTTTAGTCTACTACTAAAGCATGTCTATAGCAAGAATTTAAATAATAAATTCAAGTTTATTGAATAAAATGGATAAAATACTTGTTATTAGAAAATTACAAGGTGGCATAGGTAATAAAACAACATTTCATGTGTCAGTCTATTAATTTTGGTTGGACGTATGCCTTACTTAACCGCCCAAGGGCGTAAAGCAAATGTTTCTGTAATGGTAACCAAGTTGTAAACAAACAATTTTGATACAGGACAGTCGTCAGTTTTGTTTGGCAATTATGAGGCTGTAAAGTTGACTCTTATACATTGCAAGCATAGTAAGGTGACTTGAATTCTTGCTTCTTGAAATTAGTGTATCTAAACCAGACGACAGATTTTAAAGAAAAACTAGCATAATATTAAATAAATATAAATATTGTATTTAATTTTCAAGGGGACCAGCAGTTTTATAAAAATGATAGGTATTTAATTTTACAGTCAATTTATCAAAGAATTGATGTTATGACGTATCATAATGTGCCTCTGTGGTGCAGTAATGCAAAATTTGTTTACTTTTTACCGTCTCCGAAATAAGCTACGCATCATGAAGCCTACCGTCCGATGTCGCTAATTTCGCTAGACAACAGCCTTAAACGTTGTACTTTTAATAGCGTTTGTATTTTAGCGTATAAGAAAAAAATATTAACTCTCAATTATAGAATGGCGAATGTTATATTTTATAAGGTAGACGAGCCTCTTAAGTAAACCAAATCAGTAATAAGTCACCTATGAAATAACAAGTGAACAGCTAATGGTAATAACGTTGAAACCCTTTCATCGTTCTCGTCTTCCCCGCATTATTCCTAACAATTACTTGTTCCCCATTGAAGAGCGTTTAAAGTTTTCTTCCCTGCGTCAATTTGAGGGCAATGACGCCCTAATTACACCGTGCATGGCCATCCCTGATTGACAGCTTGACACTCGAATTAAACTCAACGGGTTAAAAGGAAACATATGTCTGACGTGACTGCTTTCATCTCGCTCTGGCCATTGTTGCGTGGGCTTTTAATGGACTAAATGAATCATGATCACTTTAGGATCACTTTGTGTGCGACAGCAACTCAGATAGCTGACGAATAGTTCGACTCTTGGGAAGTTAGAGATAGTAACTAAGAACAGTTGGTATACGCGCGGGATATTTAGCTAGATAAATAAGGGACAAGCCTTTTCCTCAATTATTTTATCAAGAGATTTCGACTTCGTTGTAAATTACAACATACGTTATACGTTACATTCATCCTTATTATCATTAGGTCATTGGTTAGCTCAACGACAAACCATGCTAGCGGTTTTTAGTTCGATCCCAGCAACCCAGAGTGGTTGGATTCCACTATAATAACATCTGCCATTCTTTCAATGGGAGAATAAGAGTTAATCCTGTTGTAGGATTATCTTCAAAATTATGGAATGTTATTAAAATGAATGTAACTATTTAGCCCCAGAGGTATTTTTTCCGGTAGCTGGGATCAAACTTGGACCGCTAGTAGGTACGCTAGACAAGTCTTTACCAATGTGCTACTGACCAAATAAAAATAAACTTAAATGTAGCCTCATTTGTACGTGTACCTTTCTATATATTGAATTCTAGTTCGAGAAATAGTGCTGTGGAAATTTTCTTAATATGTACATGTACTTGTACATCAATTTTTACTTCCTTGTACGGAGTAATAAGGAAGTATTGTAATCCCGAAAAATTTCGGTTTTCAGATTTTGATGGAAATATCCGTTTTGACCTTTTCTGAATCCATTATGACTAGTTTCGTCGTGACGTCTGTACGTATATATGTACGTATGTACGTTACGTACGTACGGACGTATGTGTGTCGCATAACTCAAATACGGTTAGACGTAAAAAACTGAAATTTTGTATTTAGGACTGTTATAGCATCTAGTTGTGCACCTCCTATTTTTGGTTTCAATCTACAAACCGGAAGTAGTAAATTTAAAAAAAAATTGATAAATAATTAATTTTAGGCAATTTTTTTTATTTTAAATGAAAGATTATGTGATTATTATCTACAATCGGTATTTTATAAATTTTTCTGTATCTTCTATCATTTAAGAATAATTAAAGTATATACTTATAATTTAGTATTTCGGTATCTTGTAGTCCATGATCGATTAACATTTGTTACTACGTAAAATTTAAATGATTATGACATGACAGTGACAGTAGCAGTGACAATAGTAAAATATCGTTTATATCTTCTTCTGCAGTTTAAATAAAATGACTAAAATATATTTGTGAATATACTAGTATATAATAAGTTAAAAGAATTTTTTATATTATTCTACATTTTAGTTATTAAGAAAAGTATGAACAAACCGTACAAGGAAGTCATGTGGTGTCCACGTCAGATTTTTATTTTTCATCTATCTCTCTTATCAAATATTATTATTGAATAGGTAGCAAATTAGGCAGACATTTCACCATTGAGAAACTACTGATCAAATAAAATATACCTATTTAATTAATTTAAATAATTTAATATTTATTTAGCTCTGTTAATTTGTATTTGCACCTTTCTGTAAGTTTAATTCTAGTTCCAAAAAATATAACAGTGAGATGTTTTACAATAGTATTACTTTTTCTAAAGTATCTCTCATATCAACTATTATTATTGATCAACTAGCAAATTAGGCAGACACTTTACGATTGCGCTTGCCAAATTACATCCTATTAATATCCTAGCGAATGCTAATGTCCGCCCTTAGTAACATTATCTATGTAACATCCCAATGTTAATAATTTGGTAATAATATCCCAATTGTGTATCCCATGCAATTCTCTGACATGTTTGTAGTGAGTACGTAATTTTTGATCGTACTCAGAATGTGGCTTACGTAATATTACTTAAAGTACAAGAATAAGATATTTTTAAACATCCAATGGACGATTCATGCCACTTTTCATAAAAGTATAGCAGTAAGATTTCTTCCAATACATCAATATCCATCACCCATCTCTCTTATCAATTATCTCATTTCTTCCTTGTGGCCGAAGAAGAAAAAGAATGGAAGACCGCGAGGTGACAAGGACCAAACACATCAATCATTGGAACTAATTACAGCGAGCATTTGATCGCATCTTTCTCTTGTGGACGGTGCGGTGGTACGGCTGTGTTGTTACTCTTATTTCTTACATCTTACAGGTATCGTGTTTTCTACGTCAGTTTGTCTGAGATGCGAGGATGAAAAGGGTACAGGTCGGACACGAGACTGCCCAGAGCCGGACTGAGGAGGATTTGTATTTATAACATTGAAGCCCAGTTTACTAAATTTTAATGCAATGCGAATAAAGGTAGCAAGAGAAAATCTAAATGATTTGTTAGAGTAATATTTTAGTTGGTAACTGGGATCGAATTAGGGAGCGTTACACTTTTCACCGTTGGGATAACCACTCGCCATGCACTTTCGGTACTAAAACTATTCTTTAGTCTTTATTTTTAGGGACTAATGTTCTTAATTTGATCCCAAGGGATTATTTTTCATATTTAATCCCGTCAAAAATTAAATTAATCCAGTTGCCAAGTAAATACATGCTATTTTTTACAGGTTATCTATGGTAACAATAAAGTTTACTGTCAAAATTGCAAAATGTGTATTCTTTTATACTTTAATCCCTCAGGTGATTATTTCCCCCATTCGGCTCGTGAAATAAACTTCATCCTCAGGATTAAATCATGCACTTTAGTCCTTAAATATATAATATACTATAATTATACTATAAAAATAATTATACAGTGAGTTTATTTTAATGTGAAACATGGAATTTTTCATATGCTTGGTTACGACTTTGACAGAAATGTATTAGAGCGTTATTTTCAAAATGAAACATTGGGAATCAATTTAATGCATTATTCTTGAACAATATAACAAGATATTTAGGCAGCTGCAATAGTTCCAAGGGACGCTTCCAACATAAAATTTAAATTGTTCAAAGTATAAACCGAATTCCCAGGTAGCAGCAGTGTGACACCAATTACACTGCAGAAGAAAATATAAAAGATATTTTACTATTATCACTGTGACTGTCATGTCATAATCATTTAAATTTTACGTAGTAACAAATGATACGATCATGGACTACAAGATACCGAAATAGGTACTAAATTATAAGTATTATACTTTAATTATTCTTAAATGATAATCACATAATCTTCCATTTAAAATAAAAAAATTGTCTTAAATTAATTATTTATTGAAATATTTTTAAAAAGTACTACTTCCGGTTGTAGATTGAAACCAAAATTATATTGGGCTTTTAAGAATCGTATTGAAACCTTAAATACAAAATTTGGTAGGTATTTAAATGTTTGATATTTTTGGAGTTATCATGTCCGAAAAAATTGTAACATACGAACGTACGCACGCACGCACACACACACACACACACGCACACACACAGACATCATCTCAAAAATGTGTAATTCGTATTCTAGAGACCCTAAAACGTGCTTATCTGCCAAAAACTCATACTAGAAAATTTTGACCCATCACAATACCTCTCTTATCGAATATGAGACGAGAGGTAAAAAATGAAATGCGGCCCTGTCCCCCGAAATCAATTGCGATTGGCCGTCTGTGCGAGCTTTAACACAAGATCGAAGGTGCGTCGCCCACTGTTTCCCGCCCGCCCGCGCCCTCATTTAAGAGCTTAATTAATTCCGAAGAATGAGAGCTCAGAAGAAGATGACCACAGCTGATTGCCACAGGAGCGACAGAGACAGGCGAAGATGACGAGGCGCGCGGACCGAGTAATAGTGATGAATCGCTTTTAAAATTATTTTCACTGCAGAAGACAGAAAAGAGAACATCAGTGGCGGAGAGGTAGCTGAGAACTTTGGGGGAGGTTAAAGGATTAAACATAAAATTTAATGAATTTATAAAATAAAATAAATAATTGATCTTACAATAAAAATTATAAAATAAAAATATAGGTACGTAGATTAACTCGGCAATATAATTAGGAGAACACTTGAAATCAGGTGAAAATAAAATGATGTGACATTGTGTTTTATATACTACATGCCTAGGCTTTTTATAAAAGCCTAATTTTACAATCTGCCTACGACATAAGTGAAAGAGCTCTAAGAATGGCATTTCAATCTATGCTTTGTGTATTAATTTAAAAAAATCTGCTGTGGCCACCACACGACCTCTCGTCTAATTCTGCTTATTCTACTAATCTAATAAATAGTTTTACTTACATTTTAATAGTTTCATGTTCATGTAATATGTAAACCAAGATGCAAGCAAAAGATGTCAACTGTACTGTCACTGTCATAATAATTCAAATTTTATGTAGAAACAAATTTCATATCATGGACAACAAGATAGAATATTAATTGTACTTTATTTTATTGTTAAATACTTCCAGATTCAGCAATTTGTATTTATAATTAACTGTACACATAGATAATCACAATTTCTTTTATTTTTAATTGCAAAAATTGTCATAAATAAATAATGTACCAATATATTTAAGGAAAACTTTTCCAAGCTTCTAAAAGTACTACTTCCGGTTTGCAGATTTCTACCAAAATGTTATCCGGTGTTAAGATACTTAACAAAACCTTAAATAAGAAATTTGGTTATAAACGGTTTGATACTTTTTAAGTTATCGTGGACGAAAAATCCTCGGTTCATACAAACACACGAACACACAAACACACAAACACACACACACACACACAGACATCATCGTGAAAATAGTAAATTCGTATTCTAGAGACCCTGAAACGTGCTTATCCACCAAAAACTCATACTCGAAAATTTTGACCCATTACAATACCTCTCTTATAGAATATGAGGCGAGAGGTAAAAAGTATTCTTTTATTCTCTAGAAATGGTTTAAATGGTGAAAAAACCTCAAAATGCACTTTTAACACTCGTAACTATGTGACAAATCAACATAGGAACTTTGTTCTTTGAGTCCTCACAGGAAATTGAACTAATTTTATTCCCCTTTTGGTGAATCGAATCGACAAATTTTTTCAACTCCGTACACATTGTCAAAGTTGGACATTTATTCGATTTAAAAGCATTTTTTAACAGGGGTGCTGGTGGGGGGCGGAAGGGATGACGCTAAAGTTCGCATGCATGACTTTAAAGTAGACACTTCAAAGTTTTTCGCCCTCGAAGATTCATCGAAATCGACTGAAAATACCCCGAGTTATGACGATTTGAAAATGGGTGAAATTTCCCTCATTTCAAGTGTTCCCTTAATGATGTTGCAGAGTTTATGTTTTAATTTTTTGCGAGTGGAAAGAATAAAAATATTTTTAAATGTGTCAGGATACGACCTTGGAATGATCGGTGGATGAGCATGAATATTTGGACAGATGCATGTTGCATCTGGAGTTCATTAAACGATATTCACGGTTATTGAAAATGACAAAAATTTAACCAATTTTAATTAGTATTTAGAATTAAAATGTTGTATTTCGAGCGCGAAATGTTTTAGTCCGTTCGAATAACTTATTTAGTTCGGCAAGCCTCGTCAAATAAGTGACATTCTCACGCACAAAATAAAAATGTTTCGGTCAAATAATCGGTTTGTTAATAATTTAGGCGTAATTTAAATATGTCAAAATTTTATTTCATTCCCGTCACAGTCTAAGTACCCGTGACAATGCTCTTGCCTGCTCGGCAACGTTGTTTTGCCGGCGAGTGGAACGTTTTTATTTAATTAATCGTTCGTATTTCTTTGACTATACCTCAGCAGCGGGGGTCCGACTTAATAATCCTCCTACCTTTGTGTTGAGATCTTCTTTTGTGCGATTACAACTCACATTACATTTATATCTCCTAGATATTACACATGTGATTTAATCAACTCTGTCACATTTATTCTTGTCGTCCGGTAATCAACATAGCATTTACTAGATTAAGAATAAAAGGGGGTTAAAAATTACAGGCTCGCGCTTTGAAACATGCAGATAAGGTGCAGAATCATTCGAGGTAATTAACTTTGATTCTTCGCTATGTTTTTGTTGTTGTTTTTGCTGAGATGATGCTGATCATTGAGATTGGTATTTTTTTACAGTTTTTACAGAACATTCCACAATGTTTATTGCATTTTATAATAGAGTTTTAGAACTGCATTTATAATAGCTTCTAACATGATATTTTTAAAAACAATGTGTTTTGTAAAATGGTAAATATATACTCTACCGGTATGTACCAACACATTCCATTTATCAAAAAAATAAACTAGTTCATTTCGATTTCGAACAGTTGATTTATAACTTGTAATTTATAAAAATGCAAAGGAAAAATAACATGCTTGTGGTTGTTATTGTATTTATACAGGTGTTCCACAATTTACGACAAAAAATTAAAAGGTATATAGGTACTGTACGACGTGCTGAACATGAAACAAAAACAATTTTTTTAAAATTCGCAAAAAATTGCATCGTATTTCAAGCAAACATTTTTTTGCCACTGTTCGGTAGTTATTTTTAATAATTTTTTTTCAAATCCTCTACAATGAAAGTAATTGTTTACATGATATCTAATACTAATAAATGTCAAATTATCAAATATACCATCAAAACAGTGATACCTACTTAAAATGTACACACCACAAGTTTACTACCCTTAACTTTGAGAATTTAAAAACAATTCTTTTTGTATCATGATCACGACATGATCAGCACATCGTACAGTATATATCCTTGACATGAGGCGAACCGGAGTTGAACTCGAACCCGAAAATCCAAAATAGGCGAAACATTTTATGAACCTGAATCCGAACACGATGCTTTATTTTTAATATTAAAAGAGCTGAAACCGAATTCGAATCACAATTTCTTAACCGGTTATATATATTCATAAGTATATTATGAATCGAGATAATTAGTGGATTGCATTCAAAATTAACTAGGTTCTTAAGATTTGTATTCAACCTTAAATATAAAGGAAGGTAAAATATAAAATTTGTTTTAGCAAACTAATGTAATATTATACAAATTACAAAAGAAGTTACAGTAAAACATCTCATGAAGTATAAAACAAATTATATTTTCCGTATTATACAAACTAACTTTCCACTTCAGCTAGCATAAAACTGGCTTCTTCAGTACTTCATTTCAGAAATAATTATGGTATAAACAATAAAAAGCATTGAAGAATTAATATAGTAACTCATAAACCTCTCCTCGGCCACTGAAATTTCTCTGTGATATTTTTGTTTGAAGATTCTCGAGTTCGTTGTCTGTGTTTCTCTGGTAAATAAAAGTCCATGTGTGCAGTGCAGGTACAGGTGCATTTTGCAGTTTATTATTTAGCTTTGTGCAACTGCAAAGTCGTTATAAGAGAACTTGGTTCGTTTGAAATGTTTGTCTTTCTACGAGTATGTAATTAAATGAATTTACTATTACGATTTCTTTACACTGGGCAGTTTCTTTGTTTTCGGAATAATTAGAGGGGAAAATAATCAAATTTTGTTTTTGATTACAATTTATGAAATCTACACAGGACCTATTCAAATTATTATACAGGTTGGTGGAGGTGAAATGCGAACATAGGGAAATATATGACAATGGAGTTATCATGCTAGGCATCTTGATATACGTGGAATAAGTACTGTCAATGTCAAAGTACCTGTCATATTATTGAAATTTTTATTTTCAGGAATTTTTTTGAGAATTGTTTTGTCGTTTCCACGGCAACTTATTTCTAACAATTTCACGACACAAAACATCATCTACCAATTTCCCGAAACGAAGTTGAGGGGAATTGTCAGATGATGTTTTGTGGAGTGAAATTGCATTAAGTTGCCGTGGAATAGACAAAAATTCTCTCAAAAAATTATTATCTCGAATGGTATTTAGAAAGAATATTTTTCTTGTTAAAAATACTACCAAAACGACTCATTTTGCTAAACATTTTGACGTTTCATGTGACAAATTAATTAATTTTTTGTTACTGACGTAACAAAATAAAACCTAATCTACAAAATTATGTTGTCAGATACATCATTTTACATTTTCAATTCTGTTGGTTGCATTACGTCATTTGACGTCATCATTACGCAATATGGTTGGTTAAACCATCTGTCAAAAAATATTCATTAAAATATTTTCTTTGCATAATAATGTATGTGTACGAAAAGAACGAGAAAGTTTACGTGCACTTTTATATTTTATTATTATTTCTGTTATTGATTACTCTTTTTGCTACACAAATTCACATTACTTCGTTTTGTGACACTACTACAAAATATATCAAGATACCTGGCATGAAAGTTCGATTGTCATCTATGTTCCCTATGTTCGCATTTCACCTCCACCAACCTGTATAACCAAGATCATGTTCACTTATTTGATTATTATAAACAAAATATAAACATTTAAAAAATTTTACGTTAAGAAATAACTTTACAAAGCTTATGGCTGCCCTATACCAAAATATGAATTTTGTTTGGATGATGTACATATATTGACCGTAGACGTCATTGAAGTGAACAGTTTCTAAAAGTGTGTCAAAATCATACCTCATTTTTGCTATAAATTGTTGTTATTTCTACACAAATAAATTTATAAATTTGAAACTTTATATAATGACGTAGAAATATGCATACTTTAGTGTAAAGTTTGGTTCAAATTTTTTGGGTTATTTTTTAACAAGTTATTCATCGATAAACCTAACTATAATTCTGAATCCGATAGTAGGTCAGTAAGCTTCATAAAATGTAATTCGCAATTGATTCATGATTTTAGGAGTAATTTGGAAAAGTAATGAATATCTCCCCGCCATCTTGTTGTGTTCATGTCGAGTAAATAAGCGCGAAGGACTAATCAAAACAGCGTTGACTACTGGGTCATAACGCCTTTTAATTAAATTACTTCTTGATATATGCCCCCCATAAATCAGATCAAATTTAAACTCGGCGATTAAACCATCCGCGTTAAATTTGACAATTAAAAATGTCCAATTAATGTGAAACGCGTGCGTGAGATATTCCACCTTTAAGAAGAAAAGTCAAGTCAACATGCAAAAGCTTCTTCGATAATTAATTCAAGTTTAGTTGAATAATCGCGCTTTGTTTATAATTAATATTAAGCTATGTTGCAGTGGCAATGGCGCAAAATGGCCGCCGCCGATGATATTAATGGATGCGATATTTCACACGCGAAAAATAGGCGATTCGTTTTTCGTATGCGCTGGAAAAATTCTCGGTAATTAATTATGACCCAATGTAATGAATATTGATGCATTGGAAATGTAAATAGACGTAATTAATTAAATCTGGTAAAAATATAATTAATTTGAAAACAATTGGATTATAAACACAATAAACATGAATATAAAATAGCGCTCAATCATTTTGTCTGTTTATGTTTGTAATTAGAACTGAATTCAAAATTTATTTTAATTTAATTAATTAGTCCACCTGGCATTTCTGCTTTATTACCATTTTACTATAACTATCTGAACGTATAGCCGTTGCCATTTTTTACCAGAGCCTTGTTCGTTAAGTTCTGTTTAGTGTTCACACATACAGGATGTTTCTCGTTGTGCCACATATTTACCATTCTATTTTTACCACTCCAACTTTTACCACAGCATTTTTACCACCATTCTTTTTTACCGCTATCCTGTTTTAACGTTAACCCATTTTTTACCACTCAATTTTTACCACTCCAACTTTTACTTCTGCATTTGTACCACTATACTTTTTACCGCTATTTCGTTTTACCACTAATACATTTTTACCACTCCGTTTTTACCATTACAACTTTTACTACCATACTTTTTTACCGCTATTCCGTTTTACCATTAATAGTTTGTGGGGCTATAGTACGGTTTTGTTAGTGTAGTAAATACCAAAACCGAGTTTGTGGGGCTCTAGTACGGTTTTGTTAGCTTTGTTAGTGTAGCAAATACCAAAACCGAGTTTGTGGAGCTCTAGTACGGTTTTGTTAGCTTTGTTAGTGTAGTAAATACCAAAACCGAGTTTATGGGGCTCTAGTACGGTTTTGTTAGCTTTGTTAGTGTAGTAAAAACAAAAACCGAGTTTGTGGGGCTCTAGTACGGTTTTGTTAGCTTTGTTAGTGTAGTAAATACCAAAACCGAGTTTATGGGGCTCTAGTACGGTTTTGTTAGCTTTGTTAGTGTAGTAAATACCAAAACCGAGTTTATGGGGCTCTAGTACGGTTTTGTTAGCTTTGTTAGTGTAGTAAAAACAAAAACCGAGTTTGTAGGGCTCTAGTACGGTTTTGTTAGCTTTGTTAAAAAAGAGACGGTGGTAAAAATGGATTGGTAATAAAACACGTTGGTAAATATGTTGGTGGTAAAAAGAATTAGTGGTAAAAATAGGGACTGTGGTAAAAATGGATTGGTAAAAGAATACGTTGGTAAATACGTTGGTGGTAAAAAAGAATTAGTGGTAAAAAGGGACGGTGGCAAAAAATGGATTGGTAAAAGTATAATGTTGGTAAAAAATTGATTGGTAAAAGAATTACGGTGGTAAAAAAGGGACGGTGGTAAATAGGGATTGGTAAATATGGGGGCAAATCGATGTTTCTTTACCTCTGCACGCAACTGTAATACTAGGTTATATAATTTGATATACTGATTACAAATTTTTTTTCAAAATTCGCAAAAATAAGGGTAGAGAAAATATAAGTTCCATTGGTTTGAAAGTCCATTGAAATGTTTATATTGCATTTTCCCCCTTTTCTAAATTTAAAGACCGATATTTCAAAAACTAAGCGAGAAATCAAACTCTTAGTCTGCAGAATTGTATTTCTAACACTTAAGGTGGTTGGCTTCTAGCCGTTAAAATGGTGAAAAGTATGTTTAGTTTTCTCATTAAAATTGAAGTAAGAATTGAAATTTTCGAATTAACTAAGATATTTTTGAAAAGTTTAAGGATGTTCTCTCTTTGCTCTAATGCCAGTTTTTTTAGTTTTTTCTTCAATTTTTTTATGTGCATGGCTATACATGTCCAATTTTGTGAATATTTCATGTGTATTTTAATACAATCCTATATAAAAATTCAAAAAAGTGGCATTAGAGCAAAAAGAGAGCAACTTCAAGCTTTTCGAAAACTTTTTATTTGTTTAAAAAAATCATATTGTTTAAACCAATTTTATGGGGAAAACTGCATGTTGTTTTTCGCTATTTTGACGGCTGGTGTTGATCCATTTTAAATTTAATTTTCTGGAATAAAAAATTCAAAAAGTGTTCAATTTATTTATTCAGATATATAATTTAAACCTTTGTTTATTAAAGTAATACAGAGCGTTCAGCAAAACCTATAATTTGACTGCGCAACCGCCTTAAATTATCCTATAAACAAATTTTCAGAATTTTGAAAATTTTGAATTTTTTTGACCTTCCAAAAACCGACCACCATCGATTTCTCAAAAATGGTTCAATATATGGACTTATTTTATTCACCAATGAGTTCCTTGCGTCGAATTACATATGTGTACCAATTTTCAGCTCAAAATTCCGACGGATACAAGATTTACCCAACATTGTCGATTTTAGAAAAAATCGTAAGGAACGATTATAAATATTTCAAAATTGTGTAGATCCTTAAAAAAGCTCTCTAAGATCTTAAGGCAGCCGTAGACGATATAATCATAAATTTATTTGGTTTATTAGGTGCTGCTTACTTACCCTGAAACAAATAAAAATAACAAAAATTAAATTCATTATTTACTATAAATGTGAATAAAAATGTTGAGGTAAATAAAAATCATCAATTTGATTTTGTGGTGGCTGGTGGAACATCTGCCGTGAACATCTGTGAAATAACCCGAAGGATAAGTTACAAGTTACCGATGTATTTACTACAAGTGTGTATACAGACCAACTTCAAAGTTCAGAGCACAAAAAGTAATAACGACTTTTTCTCGTACAACTTTTGATTAGTTTGAAAATTATTGTTCGGATTTCTTTCGGTATTCAGGTAGGATATATTATTGCGCTCCTAGCTATTTGAATGCAGCCCGTTATTCAAGAAATTTATCCACGAAGTTTAAATGTGAGCAAATAAAAAGGCATGAAGAAATATCGAGGAAGATATTAAATTTATTTCAGTAAATTATTTCGTCAGACTGAGATTTAATTATGTTGAAGGGTTAAGTCTACGGAATGAAATAATTTACAGAGTATTAAGTTGAATTTTGACATACATGTTACGAAATTATAAGATATCAAACGTTAATAATGAGTTACAGCGTTTTGTTTAATCAGAAAGAGATATTAAATTTCGCTCAAATTCCTTCATTAGTACGATGAAATATTAAATTTTGGCGTCTCTTTTAGATGATTACATTCAGTAAATAATGAAAAGTTTTTTACAAATTTGACACAAAGTTATATAAAAGGCTTAACTTTCAGTAGATTGGGCTAGATATTGTAACACGAGCGCAGAGAGATTTGCAAAGTCGAAGTCTGCAAATATCGTCAAAGGCTACGCAATACAATTTTTTTTAAATTAATGTTTCATTAACTTTTTTTTCTCCTAAAGTCCTTAAATCCAATATCTCATCAATATTCCTACGTTCGGGCTTACATAGGTACGTTGTTTTTCAATAATTCTGCAAAAATACTTTCAGGCAGAAGTATACTCAAAAATTTTATTTACGAAAAATTGATTTTTATTAGCAATCAACAGGAATTTTGTAATTTTTCACTTGTAATATCACAAGTGCATGGATTATTATTCCAAAATGTTCATGCCCTGATCACATGAGGAAAGTTTTTACTAAAAAGTTTCTTGAAAGTAAAATAAGTGCTAGGAGCTGTAATATAAATGAAACCGTGGGAAAACTAATTATTTCTTTAAAATATATTAAAACTAATGATCTTAAATATATTTAATAAAAATAATTACATTTCCCGTACGAATGGTATTGACAGTTTTATTTTAAGACAGCTCCCAGCACTTGTTTTTCTTTAAATCATCTTTTTAGTGAAGTGAGTTTGTAATTTTGATGTACTTAAGATGTGGCTAGGATATGTTTAAGTAATATCACTTAAAGTACAAGAATAAGACATTTTTAAACATTCCATGGACGATTAAATTTATTTCTTGAACCGTAGGTATAGTAGATGGGAAAAGTTTATTGGATTTGACGCTCAGTTTTTTTGGAAAAATTAAATTAAATAATATTTAATATAGTATATTTTCGTGACGTTTCGAACTTTAAGTTTAGTTCATTTTCAAACAATTTTGTTCTTTACCTTCTATTGTTTGAAAATGACCTAAACTTAACGGTCGAAACGTCACGAAAATGTACTATATTAAATATTATTTAATTTAATTTTTCCAAAAAGCTGAGCGTCAAATCCAATAAACTTTTCCCATTCCATGGACGATTCATGTCAACTTGGTTAAGTATAGCTTATTAAAATAAATAGAAACATGGCAATAATTTAAAAATATATCTACTGGCATCCAATTAAAACAATTAAAATAATATTGCAGAATTATAATTGCTATATTATTATCAAATTTTTATTCCTGCATCTGCATTCCCTGTAAGTTTTTGCGTGTCAATTCCAACGAAACAAAACAATGTCCAATAATAGCCTCCTCAATTACTCGCACAATTTTCTGTAAACTCTCTTTTGTCAACAAAAAAATCCTCTCGAACAACTGACAATCGTGCAATTTAACAATCGCTTCAGTGCGAAACAATTACATCGCAAAACAAGCAACGGAAAATTCGTTAACAACCAAAGCAAACATATTTAAACACAGTTGTCAAACTAATTACTCCGCTTCCGTGTGGAGAACAAGAAGAACAAGAAGAGAAGAAGATGAAGAAGAGGAGGTAATTGTGGGGCTAAACTGCATGTTGTTAATAAGTATCTTCGGATGAAAAAGAGCGTGTAATGATTGTGAGCTTTACATATTTACACACGCGACGAGAATTTTTTTCGTAATTGAGACATTTTTTCGGCGTTTAACTCGTACTGTTATAATTACTACTCACTTTGTAGATAATATCTTTCACCGAAATCTGAAAACTAAATATACAAATTTGAATCATTTTGGTGAGTGGTGACTACTGTAAGAAGAATGCAGATTTAAATTTATTTAAGAAAAGCCATCTTCAGAAGCAAAAAATTCTGATGTGGCCTTGACACTGTAATATGCATTTGGTTTCTGTTATGATAGTTTTTGTATTTTTTTTATAGTTCTTCAAGCAAAGTACCGATTCCGATTGACATTGAAATCAAATTAGCTCTTTGTAGATAAATTTTTTACTTTATTACCTTATTACAATACAGGTTGGTGGAGGTGAAATGCAAACATAGGGAACATACATGACAATCGAACTTTCATGCCAGGTATCTTGATATATTTTGTAGTAGAGTCACAAAACGAAGTAATGTGAATTTGTGTGGCAAAAAGAGTAATCAATAACAGAAATAATAATAAAATCTAAAAGTGCATGTAAACTTTCTCGTTCTGCTCGTACACATACACATTATTATGCAAAGAAAATATTTTAATGAAAATAACAATTTCAATAATATGACAGGTACTTTGACATTGACAGTACTTATTCCTCGTATATCAAGATGCCTAGCATGATAACTCAATTGTCATATATTTCCCTATGTTCGCATTTCACCTCCACCAACCTGTATATCCAGTTAATACTGAATCGATGATGCATCTTGACTGGATACGTTTAATGGAGAAAAAAAATCTGGAAATTAGTCAGTTTTTTTATTTATTAAATTTAGGCTCGTAAGTACTATAGTTTATATATTTATACATTTCTTTAAAAAAAGTGCCACAAAAATTTCAGAATCTGTGTATACGTCTGTTTATCTGTCACATTGACATTTTCATTTTTGTTTTTAATATGTTTTCTTTATTATGGTTTACAAATCGTAGTAGGTAAAATTACATATTTTTGAAAAATAATTTTCTTTTATTGATAAGACAAGAGATATAGATAAGATGTTAAATAAATATTTTGGAGAGTGAAATTTGTAATAATTTGTTAATTAAAAAAACTACAAGGATATTTGGAAAGATTATTCGATAAAATTTAGTAAATTAGTTCGAATTTGGAATATTTATTCACAATTTAATTTTCACCAAATTATTGACATTGAAGTTTAAATATGACAACGGGAATTATTCAATATTCAGGTGTATATCATGTCAATCTCGCCCTGATTGGTCTAGACACTGATTACAGAAAAAAAGATTTTTTCAAAATTCGCAAAAATAAGGGTAGGTAGTGAAAATATAAGTTCCATTGGTTTTGAACGTCCATTTAACTGTTTATTTATTATGTTATTTATAAAATAAAATTATAAATAGTATCAGACTATCTACAAATAGTCACTTCTTATGTAATAATTAATAAATAACCATTTAAATGGACTTTTAAACCAATGGAACTTATATTTTCACTACTCTTATTTTTGCGATGAAAAAATCTTTTTTTTTCTGTAATCAATATATCAAATTATATAACCTATTGACGTTGCGTGCAGAGGTATAGAAACACCCTGTATAAGTGAAAAAGCTTTCGTATATGTGTAACCCAGTTAGCAGATATCATATCTCCCTTTCTCTGTCTCTGATTCTCTGCCGAAATGGAAGAAAACCACGGTATCTTTTATTCAGAACTAGGGAAAATAATATGACATTCTTTGTCCGAGAAGCGGGTTTTTCCGGGCGTTTTTCCTGCGAAGTAAACAGGAAAACAAGTTTAAGGTTTTTCGATTAAACTCGTCTAGTGTTACGTCACAGCCATCGAAAGCTCTCCGGGGGACGGCGAGCGCCGTTTTTGTTTTCAAAGAACGACAAACGAAATATCAGGTTCCGGCGGACAAAAACAAAAACCACACGAGCGCAGCGCACTCGATCTCGCCAGACATGAAGCAAGATCCCCTCCCCTCTGCCCTGGGATCCCCGCAATGGACAGTGAACTCCCACCCGGAAACGTATGTGAGAAAATTTTATTTCAATCTCCTTACGACGGATCATGTGCTCTGAGACTTGCGAGAACAAATGTATTGGAAACCTATTCCATTACAAATCTTATTTCTTTTTAACTTTAACGTAATAATAAATATCCACGTTGCACGAAGCTACAAATGCGACAGTTCTGTAATTACAAACATTGAAAGATGAAATTGTTTCTCCTGTTCTATGTTCTAACGTAAAAGCAGCATTTCTGAGATAAAATTCGAGACGGGTAAAAATATTTTTAGTATAAGTAAGGGCTGGCTTATAATGAATGTAATCGGTTACTTCTTCTGTATTCTGCAAGATGTGTGATGTGAATGAGAAGTGTGTGGTTCATAATCATTTCAGGAATCTGCTAACTTGACGACATAACCTTTCTTATAACTGTCAGAAATGTTACATAGTTGGATCTGCAATGTTTATAACATTATAACAATAAATATTATAATAATTGGTTACGCATTTAACAGTTCATCTCAGAACCCACCAGACAGAGCACTGTCACAGACAGCTGTTTCGACCATTTAGGTCTCGTCAGTGTGACTCAGCTCAGTTTCTGGTGTCAGAACGCACGACCTCAGGGTAGGTTATCCGCCTACACGTTGGTATTGCGCTGTGGAGGATGAACTGTGAGGTGCGTGAATATTTACTCGCTTAATAGACAAGCAGCTTACTAAAATGAGAGAACGTTTCTGTGTCTAAATAGCGAGTAAATATTTACGCACCTCACAGTTCATCTCAGTTCTCCACAGATGGCACTAGTAGTTTCTTGGCGTCTCTCCGGGCGCAATACCAATTTATATTTTTGGTAGTGATGTACTACGGTAGGGTTGCCCTCGTGTCGTCACAGCTATTCTCAGTTGCGTGACATTTGTGATGTACCGCTGAGATGTTGCTGTATTTAGACACAGAAACGTTCTCTCAATAAATATTATAGCGAAATATAAAATACTCATCAAAATGTAAACAAAGATCAACAAACAACAAATAGGACTTGCTTGCTTTTTGTTGGGAAAGAGTGACAATGAGTGAAATATGTAATATACTGAATAAAATAATATGTTTGGTAATATATTAAGAGTTTAAAAGTTTAATTAATTAATGAAATTAATACCACATTTTTTAGAGTATGAAACTATGGCTACTTGTTTGCAATATAAGCGCCTATGGCCACACTCTTTATAAACAGTGATACTCTAAGTAGTTTTCTTAAAAGTTGGCGAATCTTGCTGTAACAGTATCAAATCCAGAGCCATTATGAACCGTAACAGAAATACCTATAGCTCAGGTTAACAAAATACAGAAGAAGTCATCAGTTACATCCATTATAAACCGCCTTAATACTTTAATAGTATTCTATTGTAAGCATACAAAAAACATTTTGTAAATTTTTATTTTCCTCTTATTTTACAAAATTAATTTCAATTCGGTGGGCAAATTAGTGAAAAAAATACTTCACGAGACAAAACAAATAGTATCAATAAAAAGGTGTATAATAATAATAATAATTTATTTGCCTTAAGATTACAAAATAAATAAATGAAATACAATTGGCTTGTCATAATACATGGAAAAAAAAGTACTGGCAGAAAACATAAAAACAACATAATAAAATACAGAGAACACATTAAAAGCACAATTATAAATAAAAGAAATTAAAAGCAGTTGAAAAGTTAAGTATTCTTAAGTGTTCTTAAGCTAGCGGGAAGAAAAATTATTTAAGTAGCTATATTATGATGGAGAATATTTTGCAACATTACGAACACGCTGTATTTGTTGAATGTATGAAATAAATTAATAATATTAAAATATGCAATATCCATAGAGTAAAGTAGCAAAGCCGTAAATCCATAGTATGTATTAATAAATGTGTTTGCTCAAAATTAAATGAATGAGATATTAAATGTCCAGTAATAATTCAGAAATCAATTGGAGAAGTGGTATTAGCTCCCCTTGAGTGTATTACAGGCTAGAGTACTCAACATAATTTCATTACAAATTCATAATATTTAACCATGGTGTTATGAATAGCCAGTATATCTAAACTTTGATCATCTGATTAAAGTTCTTCTGCATAAATCTCAATTTAATTTAATAATTACTGCGTTCGTCTGCAGCCAGCTTTACCAGCGCTGGTTACCACTTATTCGTGAAGTTTTCGACTGTGAGATTTATGTGAGCAAGTTTGTGGTCCGATAACGCCAACGTCAACCGAACGTTTTTGCGCGGGAATGAAGACTGCGTGACCCAGATTCACATCGCAGATCCTTTAAGTGATATTTCATACTCTTTTTAATTCGATTACTGATCGACACCTTATATCTGGAGACGCAATTAAATTACATACAAAAATAATGGTACAATTCATATTTTCAATGGAAAGACTTAATATTGTCTGTGAAGCCCTGTTCCAACATGGATTCTTTAGAGATTCTTTGAGGATTCTTTCATGCTTCTGAATCTTGACAAAAGCTACTAAATAATTCACTTAATCTTGGTCTGTTTCGCTTTATTTAATAAATAGGTAGGGGAGAGGGTGGCACATTGGTACAAGGGGCACATTGGTACTTTTTAAATTTTCGCGGTACTATGGTCGAAAAAAAGTTGAAAAAATTTCTAATAAATGCAAAGTATAATCATCAGTTCATGTGACAACTGCGTCAAACCCAAACTCAGCGATATGTGAACAAAAAACTGTTTTCATAGATCAAAAGTAAGTTTCATTCATAATTTTTGTAAGCTATCTTTTCTTTCAATGGAATTTTCAACTTGGTTATAAGATACCGTCATTACTATATGGATTAGTTATTATTTTGTAGTTTGTAATGTTTTAATTTTTTAACCTAAAAATCTTGATGATTTTTTTTCTTTAAAATGAGGCTATGGGGCACATTGGTACACCACTGGGTGAGGTACATTGGTACACCGTCAAATCAAACGAAACTTTCACATTTCCCGATGTTTCCGATATAAGCGATATTGACTTAGGTGACATTGTCCTTAGATTACCAAATCCAACAATTATAGAAGGTAAGTTTTTAAGTTTCCAATCAAACTTAACTGTAAAATACTGTAAAATGTCGTTTAACATTATTTACTACCTTTTTATTGTTACCAGTACTTGTAAGAATCTGTTTTTCATTTAATAAAATTATTTTTCTTTATTTCTGTATAGAATGTTCTTATTTATAATGTACTTTACGTCATGTACTATTGTACCCCAGTGTGTACCAATGTGGCACAAGCATGTACCATTGTACCTCCCCTTAGGAGGCAAATTGGTACGATTCTGAACTTTTTTTAAAATGAATATATCTTAATGAATAATGATTCTTAAAATGCTACATTTTTACATAATGTAACCAAAGGTCTAAATAATTGATTACATATAAAGATATTAAGAAAAATAAATACACCGCCGAAAAAAATAATAAAGTGTCCGAATTGTACCAATGTGTCCCCCTCTCCCCTATAAATTTTGGAAGCAAAAAATTGTACTGTAGCATATTTTGTTAAAGAATAAATCTAAATTTATACAGAATTAAAATTTTGACTAATGCAAAACTACGATAATGTAATTTCTTGCTATAGGCAGGTAAAGCAGAAGTTTTTCGACTTGATATTAAATTTGAAACACGTTAAGTACAATTACAATTTTTTTCTGATTTTAAAGACATAATAGCACAATTTACCAAAGTCTAAACGTACGAGGCTGTAAAAGAAGTTAAGTTAAATCACCAATACAATACAAAACATACAATTTCTTCTAAATATCCCTCATAAAATAAATCCTCCTTCCGTCCATTAAACTTCTCGTAAACATGTCCTCACTGGCTCACTCTTCCGCACCTCGCGTTTAATTAAAACCTCTCGGTCACAAGGGCAGAGTGCAGAAGAATTTTAATACTCAGGCGGCGACGTCGAGCGTCGGAGAGCGTCGCGAGGACAAACTGCGCGCGCCAACGCCAACGTGTTGTAAAAGAGAGATTTATGTGAGAAATTCTTGAAAGGTACTACCCGGTTATTGTTGGAGGACCAACAAACTTTGGGAGAAGGAGGGATGGAACCCTTAAAGGCTTGGCACTGACGAGAAGAATTAGCAGATTTAAATTAATTAACACGTTGGGTGTATATGGCCTATTTGCATGATTTTTTAAAATTAAATATTTATGAAGAATGTATTTAAACTTGCATTTTTTATTTTCTACAAAAAATTTTTATTAACCAGCTTAAAAGTAATTAGAAGATTATTAGAGAAGCAGTAAATTTCATAAAACCCAATAAAACACCCACGTTTCGACTGTAATTCAGTCTTCTTCAGGGTTATAATTAGAGTTGGAAAATTACCAGAAAATTTTGGAAACTTTCTCATATAACTTTATTTACATTTTTGTGTTGCTTGTGCTCTGTGGTTTCATTTCATACCAAATACGTCGTACTCGTTATGATTTTAAAAAAATACATTTTATTTACAGAATTGGATACAAAATTAATAAATTATCACATAAGTAGTCGTAGTTATGTCGATTATTTTTCTGGTAGTATTACGAGTAATATTTGCAAGCACATGAGTGTATAATATAATAATAATAATAATAAATTATCTTTATTGACCAAAGTCAAAGGCGAGGTTCAGCCAAGGCTGTTCTTCCACCTAACCCGCATACAAAATTTTGACAGAAATAATTTTGACAAAGAAAAAATTGTAATATTTTAAATAATAATATCACAAGAAATATTTCAAATTAAATTAAATCACCTGAGATAGACATAGACATATTCACCAATAAAAATTTTGTGAATAACTACAAACTTATGAAATTATAAGCAATATAAAATTGTACTTACAAATTATTTTAACATTGTAAATGACAAAAAACAAGAAAATAACAAATTTAAAGAAAATTCTTAACATTCCTCTTAAATGTATTTAAAGATAGAGACTTCAATGACGAAGGGATGCTATTATATAAATTGGGCGCTAAATACGAAAATGAATTTTTAAATTTAGATTTATTACAAGGTGGTACAATATATAAATCTTTAACTCGTAGAGTGTAATTATGTTGTTTATAAACAAGTTTATTGGCCAGATATGAGGGGGTACCTGTCAGCCTGATTTTATGCACTAGGCATAGGTATGCTACCTACCAGAAAAATAATCTACTTAACTACGATTACGAATGGTATTCAAGAGATTATTCAATGAATCAGATCCAGTTTTAAATTTAAATGTCAAAAAATGCAGTTATCCATGATTTCAGAAAATAAATATTTTGATAAAATTTAGAGGTAATGTCAAATGTGTTTTATGTGTTTTTTGGTGTTTCTTTACAAATAAAATAGTGAATTTCATGTGAAAACTGTTCTAAACCTTTGAAGAAAACCCAGAGATATGGTGCAATAAAAATGGGAAATATAGATTATAATAAAAATGTTCATTTGTTAAATAGTCACCTAAAAGTACTAGTAGTGAATAGTCGACACACAACCTTACTAGTACAAAATAATCAAGTCTACTCATTTTGATTGGCTGTGAAATTCAATATTCTTCATTTTTATTAGTCTTTTTTGACAGATGACAACATTTTTGAAGCAGTTTCTGGTAAAATTACTTAATATGTAACAAGATGACTTGCATATGGTACGCTCTGTATTTTTGTTATCTTAAGTTATTTTTAGATATAAAAGTTCAGAGGTCATCTGCATCCCCCTGTACCCTTTAGGCCAGACGTCCGCTTGATTTTTGGGCGTCTGAGATAGTTCTTCGACAGCCGAGCTCGAGATAAGTCCAAGATGTAGCCCGTTGCTACGGACATTACGTTTTGTTGCGTAACTTTAAGTATTTTTTAATAAGTTTTTAGTATTATTCTTTACATTAGTGTTTATTCGATATGTGTGTGTTTATAAAAGTTAAATATATAAGTAATGTGTTTAAAAAGATTTTGAATGTCATGATTAATTCCGCTCCCTAATTCATCACTTCCCAACTACGCCACGCCTGGTTCATCCTTTGTCCTTTAAATAAAATTCCTTTCCTTTTTCATCCTACCCCCTATTTTCACCCTATATTGGTACAAATAACTATCTCTATATTTAAAGTCTTTAAAGACTCTAATATGTATACTGCAGTTTTGATTCCGGATGATTCGATATTCAAATAAACTAAAACTGTGTCGGAAATGGATAAATGCTAAAACTTTAATACCGAATACAAGCCCCAGACCGCACATTTGGATTTGCGCCAAAACAACATTAAAAATTAATTCAAAATTAGGTTTTCCATGCTAAAACTCCGGCATTTTCTGGCGCATATCATACGTCGATGTTTCACTATCATGATTATTTGACGCGTGTACTCTGAACAGTTTATAATAGTGCACTCGGTGCAGTCAGTGTGTCTATCACCGGACCGAATGCGCGAATCACTAAATTATACAGTTCGCGGGCTTCGTTACGCTTCGCGATCCCTGCATTACCGGCATTTAATACACGAGCGAGCACGTGCTCACCTGTGGGGACAACCCACCCAAACTGGAGCAACGGTAGGAGATCTCATCATTAAAGATTTTAGTCAAAATAATTTCATAGGTAAGGGGCTATACTTCTTGAGTGCAATAAGAATCAGAATTCACGATTCTGGCTATATTGCTCAAAATAAAAATCTGAAATTTTACATTAGTAACGACAAAGCATTGTTTAATTGAAAAATTCAAACTATATATTGTTCCGACAACAATTAGAGATAAAAAGAAACTAAACACTAAAATTTCGTGAGGATCTCATGAATGAACTATAAAAGTTATCATTGACTTTCAAGATAAAATGAATAGAACATAGATGTAGAAAGGGCGGAAAAACAATAAAACTATAATTTTATCAACAGAATTGCCATAAATTATATCTAAACTTGTACAATTTTCGCCGTATTTCGGATAATTATTAAAGCCAAACTAATTACATTAATTAAATATTTTGAAGATTCCGCACTTTTAGTATTCTTCCTTAATATACATACAAAAATTCAACATCATACGTATAACAGTATTAGATTGAGATCCTCACAAAAGTTACTCGTTTTTCAATGCGAATTATTGCCATGCAATAGGCCCTTAAGTCTCTTGCTAGAAAATTCAAGAGGCCCGTTATACGTATACCTAAATCCAGCATAAAATGTACTAACGTAGCGAGTGTTTTGTGGTCAGTACAAGAATGTTAAAATTTTATTTCAACAAGGATTTAATAGAGAAAGAATGGATCTACAGATGTGCCATTTTAAAATTTTGATTAAAAAATTGTACCTACATTAATATAAAAATTCCGAAAAATTAAAAAAATTTCATTTTTTATGCAAACTTTACACGGTTATATCTCATGATACAAATTGATATTTAAAATTTTAAAAATGCAGGTCTGTAGATCTATTCTTTCTCTATTAAATTTTTATAAAAACATTATCCTGAAGTCAATAATAATCTGACAGTTTACTCGCAACGAAAACACTTTTACCAAAAATTTCAACCAATCAGGTGACAATATTCTTTAATTTCGTGCCAAAACAATAAGTATCAGTGAGTAGGTACCCGCGGCTATTTGCACAAATGCATATCCGAGTATTTTTGACAGTTTGTTGTCAACACGAAAAACAAATCATCAAAAGATAAGTTATTTATTAAAATTACAGTCTGTACAATGTTTATCAGGTATTTTTACAATTTAAATTATATTTTTTATCAAAAAATTTAAAAATTGCATTGGACAAAGTATCAATGTCATTGATCTGACGTTTATGTGACAAATAAAATATTAATTATTTTGTATTAAAAATACCGAATTTTCCTCGAGAAAAATTCTACCAATATACCAGTCGTGCATAACAAATTCAGGTATTTGTCATGCACTGTGATATATCCATTAATAATTCTCAAATTTAAGGATAAGGTATTTTAAGTCAACATGATTGGGTTGATTCGTCAGCTGGACTTTACATCCGTTTTTCCTAAAAAATTTAAATCCTTTCTGTGACAAATAACCATCTTTATACAGCACTTTCGCTTTTTCATTCTGTGGGGTTAAACGTAAAACCATCTGAATTACTTCCTAGTCGATATACTCTCAGATAATCCCGATCAGATAACCGCTAGCAGTGGAGAGCATTAACTCGTTAGGCGAACTCCGGCTTCGGTCGTCTGAGGATGGACATGTTTACGTCTCCGCCACGCCTCGGCCTCTAATAACCACTCGATCCTTCGCTAGACTGCGTCGAATAAGATGTTAATAGACCCAGCAATACGCCACATAACAGAACAATACAATAGAAACATAAACAATGACTTTTTAGATTCTGGAAAATATTTGGTATTGTTCGACGTTTGAATGTTTTCCCATTGTTAGGATGGCGCTGCGAGCGATGCGAGTATAATGATGTTATTATATTCGGGATTTTTGTTATGGGAATATTATGCTGCCAAGGATTTTATTTAATTTAAATAAACATACCTACTTTTTCTACAACAACTGTCAAAAAATATTGACATTTTTGAATCGTTAACAAAGCGCGAATTTAGTGTTTCTAACACAATCTAAAATTTAACGGTTTTCATAAGAGTATACCTACTCGCGGTTATTGAAAATAATTTAAATTTTAATGAGTTTTACAAATTTTAATTATAATTTAGAATTAAAAATTGTAAAGAAATGCTGTTTGTATTTCAAGAACGAAATGTTTTAGTGACATTCTTACGCACACAAAACATCAACTTAACGCACTTAATAAAAAAAATAACTATTAACTCTCATGCCCGGTTGTACAATTCGAGTTTAGTGTTAAGCCTGTTTTTTTATCTATAAAATTAAAACATGTTCTATTTTTATAGACCGAAAATTCGCAGTAGTAAGCGTAGAGAATATCTGATTCGGCTAGAAAATAAGCAAGTTTTATCTTTTCGATTTTGTACCATTATTTAAATACCTAAATAAAAATTGTACCGCTTACTATTTTTTCGTGAAAATTTGGATTCCTACATAATTTGACCCGAGGAATCCAATGGTGAAAAAATAAATTTTCCATGTCGACCAGTTTTTGACTAAAAAAAAATATGTCGAAAAATATTGGCCAAAAAAAAATTTCGCCTGCAGATTTGAAATCCTCGGGGTCGAATTAGTATATAACCAAATTTTCAGCCAATTCTGAGAGAAAAAGTTATTTTGGCAAAAATTTCATCAAGGGGTGTACCTCCGTTTTTTGGACATTTTCGAAAACCCTTCATAAAAATTGTACTCGTTGGATTTTTTTCGCGAAAATTTGGATTTATATGTAATGCGACGCGAGGAATCCAATGGTGAAAAAATTACGGTCATAGCTACTCCCGTCTTTAACCTGAAAAAATTATCTCGAAAAGTATTAGCCGAAATTTTTTTTTAGTGGCACCATTGGATTACTCGGGTCCAAAATAGGGTATAACCAAATTTTGAGCCAATCGAAAATGTCGAAAATTTTCGACATTTTTAAAAGTTTTCAAAGTGAATTTAAAATTGTACCCGACAGAATTTTTTAAAGAAAATATGTATTTATATGTAGTTTGATACGAGGAATCCAGTGGTGTAGTTGAAAAAATATAGAAAACTATTTGTATCTTGATTTTTATAGTTGTAAAAGGAGTACAGTATGTTTTTATAACAAATCAACACCCTAAAAATTCAAGGCATATTTTAAGTAGATCTTCCGAGTTCTATCATTATTAGTGTAACCTAGTTTAATAATTGTGTACCAAAAATGTAGATCTTGTGAAGTTGAGATTCTAGTTTAAAATAAGTAATTACAAGAGCCGTTGAGATGTAGTCGTAATTTGGAAATATTTTGTTGAAGTACAACACAAGTTGTTAAAGAGCTATTTGCGTACTCGTCGTAATCGTTAAGTTTCAGCAGTTTAATGTCAAAATCGCGAGTCTCCAATTAGTTACCACGAAGCAAAGCATTCATATCTTCTCGACAAGACGCAAGACACTTCCATAACTTGTCTGCTGCGCTCTCCAGTTGAGAACTTTCCACACTTCACATCAAACCTTTATGAAACATTACTTACTCTCATTAAATTTAAACTTAACTAAAACTCTGCTACTAAATTAATAACCCGCAAGTTAATCGCGAATTAAAATGCACGAACAATGTATAGAGAGAGGGGAGACCTCTGGCTAAACCAGGATATTAAATGTATAAATCAACCGAGTTTTTAACCTTTTTGTTTACTACAAAACTTGGAAGAACACTTTTACTTTTATGTGCAACAAACAGCGGTTTGAATTAGCACCGTCTGGGAAATTCTGACAAGGATTTCATGGCGTCTTACAGGACTATCATTCTGTGCTGTGGCTCTACATAAAAATTATTAATACTTGCAAGTCGGTTTATTACGTACTGGAAAACCCATTTGTAGAATCCCGTTTTTAGTGGTTTTGTATTTTATTTTCAAAAAATCTGACGTAGCCATCACACAACCTTCCGCCATATCTAGACTTTAAACAAAAATGTATACGTACAATCCGGTGACCATTTAAAATATACAAATACAAATCTAAAATATTCAAACACAGAAATTTTCATCACCTGAATCAAAAGATTCATTCACAGGAAAACTCTTCTGTGTTGAAGGCATCCTCCGTTCAATTACTACATTTAATATCTTACTTATGACTAATACAGCCAGTGAGTTGAGTTATCCGACTAACACTCTTGACCACACACACACACACACACACACACACACACACACACACACACACACACACACACACACACACACACACACACACACACACACACACACACACACACACACACACACACACACACACACACACACACACACACACACACACACACACACACACACACACACACACACACACACACACACACACACACACACACACACACACACACACACACACACACACACACACACACACACACACACACACACACACACACACACACACACACACACACACACACACACACACACACACACACACACACACACACACACACACACACAGACACACACACACACACACACACACACAGACACACACACACACACACACACACACACACACACACACACACACACACACACACACACACACACACACACACACACACACACACACACACACACACACACACACACACACACACACACACACACACACACAGACACACACACACACACACACACACACACAGACATCATCGTGAAACTATCAAAAATGAGTTATAAAGACCCTTATTCGTGCTCATCCACTAAAAACTCACTACCCGATTTTTTGCATGATTCCAATACCTTCCTTTACAGGTAAGCGGAAGGTAAAAAACAAATTTTTCACTAGAAATAACCCACTTATATTTGGGGTACAGCCATACCCCACTGTAGCAGATGAATTTCTGGAAATAAGTGTAGGTAGCATTCCAGTGATAATGAGTATAAACCCATTGACTGTAAAATAATAATACTCGCCTTTTTATTAATTTTTCTACGAAAGTGCGAATTCACATGTTATCGGATATTAAAATTGATAGCGAAAGTAAGGTTTTGAAACAATGCATTGAGTGCGAATTTTTCAAAAAGTACATTTTTCATACCTAAAACACTTTATTTATTGTAATCTCTGTAATAAGTATTCAAATGGACGATTTTCACTTAATTTCAGACATAAATCATTTTGCTGAACTAGAAATTGTGCAGTTACTGCAAGGTCAAATCTGTCAGGATATTTTTGACTTCAGAGACAAAAGTTTAGATTCACAATTACCGCAAAATGTCCAACCGGGTATAAATAAACTCATTTTCACTTTCTGCAAAATTACAAAATTGATCTGTCAGTTTTTAGATATTGTCATTGTTTTCAGCTCTGACAGCAAGCCTACCTGATTTCTTTTTCTTAAATTTGTAAATATTTTATTTTTTTATTAATTTACAATATTTCTCACATTCGTATAAAAAATAGTATGTAACACACTTGCGGAAAGGGTCATTGAAAAACTCGTATGACAGGAGAACTCACTAACGCTCGTGCTGCAACTGTCATACTAGTTTTTCAATGAAGCCTTTTCCACTCTTGTATTAGAATATACTATTTTAGAAACTATTTAACAAAAAACAACAAGGTTCATTATATAGCTGTTTATAGGTAAACACAACTTTTAAGTATACGATAGTAAAATATGAGATCATTGATTCCAAAACCATACAATCTCAAAATGATTAATTGTAAAATACTTTTTACTTCCTTGTACGGAGTAATAAGGAAGTATTGTAATCCCAAAAAATTTCGGTTTTCAGATTTTGATGGAAATATCCGTTTTGACCTTTTCTGAATCCATTATGACTAGTTTCGCCGTGACGTCTGTACGTACGTATGTACGGACGTATGTGTATCGCATAACTCAAATACGGTTAGATGTAGAAAGCTGAAATTTTGTATTTAGGACTGTTATAGCATCTAGTTGTGCACCTATTTTTGGTTTCAATCTATAAACCGGAAGTAGTACTTTTTAAAAATATTTTAATAAATAATAAATTTTAGACAATTTTTTTTATTTTAAATGAAAGATTATGTGATTATTATCTACAATCGGTATTTTATAAATTTTTCTGTATCTTCTATCATTTAAGAATAATTAAAGTATATACTTATAATTTAGTATTTCGGTATCTTGTACTCCATGATCGTTTAACATTTGTTACTACGTAAAATTTAAATGATTATGACATGACAGTGACAATAGTAAAATAAGCTTTATATCTTCTTCTGCAGTTTAAATAAAATGACTAAAATACTATATTTGTGAGTATACTAGTATAATAAGTTAAAATAATTTTTTATATTATTCTACATTTTAGTTATTAAGAAAAGTATGAACACACAAGGCGTACAAGGAAGTCATGTGGTAATAATTTCGATTACAAGAATTGACATTTATTTTGTTATTAACCAAAACTTGTAAATAACAGATTTTTTACAACCATGAGTTGTTTCCGGATCACAATCACTGTCTATTATTCTTCTCTTCATCTTTTATAATCCAGCGAATGACGAGTGAGTTCCTCGGGCCCCTAACCTATCGTAATGCCGGGTATAAATTCGGTAGATCCCCTGGTCGGTCCTACGTATACGCGAATGTGTCAAATGATAACATCAACGCGGCGTGGATGGCTCAATACGTCGCACTGCGGTGATAATCGCTGAACTATATGCGCCACTAGAGGATGGAACTGATACAATCGTGCAGAACTTTCATTTTACGAAGAATCAGCGGAATGAAAGAAATATGACTGGAATTGTATTCTCACACTACTATTGATGTTCAGAGTTTATTAAAAACTATTTATTTTATTTGTAAACAACAATAATACAAGATTTTTTATATTCTTAGTAAATATAGCCGCAAAAATTATTTTGAGTTGTTGGTAACCGATGCGTATGTGATCATTTCTAATTTAACAGGCACTTTTTAACGAGGAATTCACAGCAGTCCTAAAAAAATTATTAACCTACTGATTTCGAGAAATTTAAACAAAATTAAAATTTTCATATGGACCCGTTTTAAGAGCATTCTGTACAGGAAGAATATACACGTAAAAAGCACTTTACACACATACACCTCATCGACACATGGTTGCACATTTTAACAAAAACAAATTTTTATATAGTAGATAAGGGATAAAACTTCGTTCTATTAGTGCCATTTTTTCTGTTTTGTACCGAAGTTTTAGTTTATAAAATAAGAAACACTACAAAAATTCACATTTTTTTACCTCTAATTTTCTCGAAATCAGAAAGTTTTTTCTAAAAAATAACACTACCCCAACGTACCTAGATTAAACTTTAAACTACATGATTCAAATTTAAAATATCATGTTCTGCGAAATATAAAGAAAAATCTGTAGGTGCTTCTAAACGCCTGCAAGCGGTTGAAAATAAGTAATTTCGATGGTTAAACGTGCAGAAAAATTATTTTTTTTACTAATAGAACTATATAAAAATTTGTTTTTGTTAAAATGTGCAACCATGTGTCGATGAGGTGTATGAGTGTAAAATGCTTTAACGTGTACATTCTTCCTGTACAAAATGCTCTTAATAGAGATTTTTTTTTCTCTTTTCAACGATATAAAACACAAGTTCAGTGGTTGCTATGACTTTACTACCATTATTTGGTTCATACGTCATACATCATATTAATAATCAATTTTCATTAATATTTTTCGGCTCGTTAATAAAATATTTGTCGAAATAAAAAAAAGTGTTCCATGTTCTTATCTCTGAAAAGAATTTTACAAAAAATGTCATGCAAATAGGCTGCTGCTATAGCAAGCAGTTCTATTGGCCAATAATTTATAATATTATTCATCTAAATGCAAGTATTTTACAAGATTATTAAATTGATATCAAATTTCAAACAAATAAATGAATGTATTATATATTAATAGTCGTAGATACATTAGTTTACTGTTAAAGTAACTAGTAGAATTTTCTGTTAATATCTGAATAAATTTATGCGCGCAATTTTGCTGTTAATGAAGTGGAATATAAGCGGCAAAGAAATGTAAAATAATTACTTTGTGCCGTGTCTAATTAAAAGAACTAGTTACGTAGAGTGTTTAGCCAAGTCAGGAGTAAAAAATATAAAAGCAGTACTAGCGATATTTCTTCCAGAGTCTAGTTAGAAACTAAGCAAATATATGCAGAGGAGAAAGCAAAACAATAACTGCTAACTAACAAAGTTGTCTAGTAAGCAAAAAGTTAATTGAATCTCAAACACGGCGGCGGGTAGGTGTGAAAATTTGTTTACACTTCATTTGGCGAAGATAGCAGTTATAACAAACGCGATACACGAAAACCACATTAAACAAATGAAAAACGAAATGTGTTCTTCATTATTCCACTATCAGTCGCCATTGTTCCAAACAGCACAAGAAAAATGCATTAATGCAAAAATCCAAACACCGAACACAATAATCACATTACGCGCTTCGAATCAAAGCATTTCCAGATGAAAATCAGCCAACTTTGTGCAAAACTAACGAACAAAAACGGTCCTAATTGACGACGTATCTCCGCGCATTAGCGACGTCATGGTTAGCCTATCGCACACAATGTAATTTGATTATTTGCCATAAAACAACTGGTTTCGTTTTGATGTTGCATTTCCGATGCTCCTTCGATCTACAAAGCGGAATCGCTCGCCTGTTCTGCTAATGGCCCCTGTCTACTGTCACTCGGCTATTTTAGGATTTTCTACTTCATTTGCGTTGGTTTCAACACAAGCAAAGCGCACTACTCTAGTACCTACGCCACTTTTCACAGATAATTTTGCATAAAAGCTGCAATGGACAGGCGGTGCATTCTCAATGTTCAGCATTACTGCTTTTCAAGTCGTAATAGAATTACTACTAATCATTTTTGCTCAAACTGTTTTAACTGTCAAATTTACTAATATCGCGCCACATTAATAAAAACGTTAAAATATACCTGCCTATATGTCACATTAGTTAAAAGTGTTTAGAATTTGAAAAAAAATTCCCATTGGGCTATTTGCAGGGTAGGTACTGAAACTGAGATGTTTATCACAATGAACCTGATGTTAGGTTACAAATTTTATTTAAAAAAATCTGATGTGGCCAGCACATATAGCCTCTCGCCTTGACACTGTAATATGTGAATTTGGTTTTAGTGAAGCATTCTTATATTATAATTTTGCAATAAATTTCATAATTCACATACGTTTTGCAAAATTTGTTATAGTTCTTAGTTCTTTAATTAGCTCTTTGTAATTAAAAATGTTACTCTATTACATTATGTCCAGTTAATAATATTTATACATTTCTTTAAAAATGGTGCCACAAACATTTCAGTAATTATTGTGTATACCTACGTCTGTTCATCTGTCACATTGACATTATTCATTTCTGTTAAATATATATTGTAAGATGTAATTTGTTCTTTCAAATGTCAAATTGTAACTAACGCAGAATTTTCTATATTTTTTTGCAAAAATGTTCAAGAAAATACCACCCAGTCAAGGTATTTGTACCAAAATCTTAGCATTTCTTTCAATTAGTATACAAACGTAAAATACCAAATATAATTTTTTTTGGGTACTTCGAATTTGATTTAACCAACCTCAAGAAATCCGGCCTTGACCATATCCATACACATACATACATACATACATCATCGTGAAACTATCAAAAATGAGTTGTAAGAACCCTAATTCCACTTAAAACTCACAACCCGATTTTCTGCATGATTCCAATACCTTCCTTTACAGGTATGGCGGAGCGGAAGGTAAAAAAACATCAAAAAATTTTGTATTGTATGTTGTATCAATCGTGAATAAATGGTTATTAGTGGAGAGTACACCACAAGAGATATTTTTGTGCAGTTAAGGCCCATCTCTTGCTATCAAATGCAAAGCAAGAAAGCATGTTACAATACATCATTTTGTGACTTTGACCTCATATTGTACAATAATGTACTTATAGGTTGTGCTTACATGGCTATAGAATGAAATTTACAAAAAACCATGCCGTATTTTGTTAAATAATTTCTAAAAATGCGAGTTTTACATAAATTATTAGTCAATGAGTTAACTGTATAAAAAAATCTCTCTATACCCGTCTTCCGACTAATGTATATTGATTTCAAATGAAAATTTTAATTTTTGTGCATTAATCAACGTATAATATGGATTATTAAATGATAAAAATTAGCTCTAAGTTTTGCTAATTCTTAATTTGCATTTATTGATTCACTAATGAGTCATGATTCTTCATGTTAAACAATTTGAAATTGTTTATAATACAGCCAGAATCGTTCAAATTGTTAATCTTCCGGATTTACAAGTGTAGCGCTTTAAACTGGAAAGGGTATTCGAGCCTGCGTTGTCACATCGTTTTTAATATGCAAGCAAATACTGATTAATTATTACCAAACGCCCTGTAACATTTTTTCTCCCCCACCTGTGGGGGTAGTTTTCTGGTAGGTTGGCCACGTGAAAACCTAACGAGCGAAACCAAACCCCTTACTCATGAAGGGTTAAAAAGACAATCAACTGTTGGGTTTTTTAATGCGAGCATCCCTTGCGAAGGGGTAAGTCCAGTCCCCAAGGGTTGAAGCGAACGGCGACATCGTTAGTTCGCGGGAAAGCAGTGGCGGCGCTACAAGGGTTGATTTTTCATGCTGGAGTCTCTTTGATGGGGTAATTAATGGATTAGATTTTACAGAAAGATTTGATATTTGTTTCGGTAACCCTTCTGTCAAGAGTGATTAGGTTTGTTTAATACTTCAACTTCAAAGTAAGTACCTAGTTACTAGAGTAGAAAAGATGTATCCTACAATCTTTCTTTTGTATATTTTCTTCCTTGAAAAGCAACAGGAATTAAAATTAAAAATAACATTGGCGCTAGTAAGTGTTCATTGGCATCATTTTCCCGTTTAGATTTTGATTCAACTTTCTGAATTTATTTATACGTTGGTCACTACTTCAAAAAATTTGCTCATTAAATTATGTCGTAAGCTAGATTCAGACCTATCCAATTATAAGCATAAGTGCTAAATTAACCAACCAGTGCTTCCCAAAATATAAGTGCGAACATTGAGCGCTGGTTGGTTAAATTAGCCACTTATACTTATAATTGGGTAGGTCTGAATCTAGCTAAGAAATTAATTACTTATTATATAAATCGGTACCTAGGTATTGATTAATGATCTTGATTCAAATTTATGAAATAAAAATGTATTGATCAGTTATTAATGTAGATTCAGTGGCGGATTTAGGAGTAGGACCCACTTGACAACATAAAATCCCCATAACATTTCAAGAATGTGAACATCCCGGCTTGTTACTTGCTATATTTGCCCATTAACATCCTAATAATATCTTTGCGATTGCTAATGTCCGCCCTTGGTAACATTATCTATGTTACATCCCAATGTTGTAATTTGGTAATAATATCACAATTATGCATCCCATGATTCCCATGTAATTCTCTGAGATGTTTGTATTGAGTATGTAATTTTTGATCGTACTCAGGATGTGGCTAGGATAGACTTACGTAACATCACTTAAAGTACAAGAATAAGATATTTTTAAACATCCCATGGACGATTCATGTCAAGTGGGGAGTACAGTGCCTCCTTCCCCCCAAATTAATCCGAATGATTAATTTTTCAATTTGACTCAGTAATAACCAAGCGTAATCTTAACGTAATTCTGTAAATTGAAGCTTTAAAATCATGAACAAGTAAAATAAAAATAATTTTCTATTATTAATAAATTTAATAACTCAGGTACGTATGTGAAGGGTGAACAGGAAAACTTTCAATTACAGGGCATTTGACCATGGATGAAAAACAATTTTGCCTGCGGCGCATTTTATTACTAGCACCAACACAATTTGCATCTTATAAATCTTTTGGCCCCTCCGATCAAAAAATCCTAGATCAGCCTCTGTGTAGATTATTAAAATATTAGTCATTTCTGTCTGTTATACATTGATACATGATCCATTTAAGAAATTGATTTTATAACCATAAAATAAAAATGTGGATTAAATGAATATGATTCAAATAAATAAAATAGTACCTAATAATGATTCTAATTTAGGTTCATAAACTAATTAAAATAAAAGTTTACCTACATAAAATATGTGTGAACAATAATTTCATATTTGCGTTGTATACTAATTTTAAACAAAATTGTGTCTGTCTAAACGTCTTTTCTCCTAACTACAAATTTACTATTTTCATTTATCTTGAATATAGCTTATTACATTACACATTGTATGCAGTAATTTTATTGTTTATATAAATATTACAATAATAATACTAAAAGGGAGCTATCTCTTTAAATGACTTATAAATTTTCAACACCTATGCAACGTAATAATATTGTATACATAACTTACATATAAAATTCACGTGGACTGCCCCTTCGGCTGCTTCAGTTCAGTTCAGTTCATTTCAGTTCAGTTCAGTTCACTACACTATCACTACACACAAAGTACAATTTTTACACTTATTTCACTTTTTGAACACATTTTCATGCATATAGGTATTTAATATTTTGCACTGATCATGATGTGCAAAGAAACAAATATAAAATGATACTGGCGTATTTTTGTCAATTTCCGCAGTTCAACAGGTTCGAAATCGTGTTCAAACCGTGCAATAAAGACAGAAGTACTGAAGATTTAATAAATGTGACAAAGATAGTTCAATATTATTGATTTTTATGAAATATTATGCATTGCAAAAACATAGTAGGTAATGTATTATTTAAAATAATAATTTTTTTAAAACAAATTATTATATATTTATTATATAGATTCATAATTAAATATTTAATGCAAATTTTTTGATGGTGAAAATTATTTTTAAGAATTAAAATTTGTAACACCGTGCAATAAAGACAGAATGAAGGAAGATGTAATACGTGTGACAAAGATAAATCAATTTCATTGATTTAAAAAATATTATAGGTAGGTACCTACGTTATAAAAACATAGGTATTCATATTTTATTTAAAAGATTATTTATATAATAGATTCAATGTTCTATAAAGTTCCAATTTCAATTATAAGTGCGAATATTAAGCTCTTGTTGGTTAAATTAGCCACTTATACTTATAATTGGGTAGGTCTGAATCTAGCTTTAGCAGTTGCATATAAACATTTATAAAAATTTATTTCATTGAAGTTAAACAACAACTTGAGATTTTAAAACAGTACCTATATTAAAGAATAAATAAGACATGATTTTTTCGCACGCGTCGTAATTTTGTAAAACGAGCCCTTGGGCGAGTTTACTTAAGGACAATTGCGAAAAAAGTCATATAATGAGTTTATTCCAATTTTTATATTTGGTGCCTTTTTAATAAAAATTTAAATTATACTGTCACAATATAAAAAATCTGACGTGGCCATCACACAACCTTCCACCATATCTAGACTTTAAACAGAAATGTATACGTACAATCCGGTGCCCATTTAAAATATACAAATAAAAATCTAAAATATTCAAACACAGAAATTTGCATCACCTGAATAAAAAGATTCATTCACAGGAAAACTCTGCTGTGTTGAAGCCATCCTCCGTTCAATTACTACATTTAATATCTTACTTAGGACTTATATAGCGCTAGTATGCCAACTTGTCACACGTCTCACCTGTCAATATTTTTTACGCAGAAACAAAAATCAACCGATCATGGATTACAAGATATCAACGTTTTATTTGATAAATTTATTTTTTAAATTTTACTGCAGTTCTTTAATGCTACAAGATAAAGACAATTTTTTTATAACGTAAGTTGCAAATAACTTTTCCTCTTATTCTTATTACAAATAAATACTATATTTTTCCAAATTTATATACAATTTTGACAATTAACCTTTTCAATCTTCAAAAAAATATTACTTCCGATGAAGATATTTGTACCAAAATCTAAGGAGCTCTTCCAATTTATATACAAATGTTAAATACCAAATATCAAAATTTTCGGGTAATTCGTATTTGAGTTATGCGACTAACACCCCTTGACCACACACACACACATACACACACACACACATACACATACACACATACACACAGACATCATCGTGAAACTATCAAAAATGAGTTGTAAGGACCATAATTCGTGCTCATCCACTAAAAATTCACCACCCGATTTTTTGCATGATTCCAATACCTTCCTTTACAGGTAAGCGGAAGGTAAAAAGTCGATTTCGTGAAATTTATGTGTGTAACGTTTTAGTTGGTGATATTAATATTGCCATTTATATAACTGTCACTGTAAAAGTATATAATTACTGAAGTATTTTAGATTATAAGTGCAGATATTATAGAAAATATTGAACTTATATTTTCTATTACTAGATTCATTAATTTTATTGAATAAAAACTAATTAATTAAGCAAAAGAGATTAGAGGTTATATTGAAATTTGTCCGTTCTGAGGTTTGACGCTTGACAATTGAAGTAATTGCCATCTGAAACTGCCAATACCAACCTTCCAAAAAAATATATTGCGTGTCACAAAGCTGGGGACATTCAGTTGCGTTTCACAAAGTTAACTTTGTGAACGCCTAATAGAAAAAAATTCCTCTCGCCGCCACTGTCTCTGTCCCCAGTCAGGGCAGTTTAAATAAAGCAGAGCAGATTGCACAAATGGCCCCGAATTTCATTACCGTATTTATTCTTTGTTGGTTCTGAAGGTAAACTAAGCGTTAAATGAGTGGTCAAACAGTACACAGGGGCCGCAATTATGCTCCTGTTCCACGAGGAGTCTGAACCACCTCACCAGCCACCCTCAACCCGTTCACAGGGATGTCTGGTCGCTGACCGGAATAAAATAGCAAAACAGATGCGAAAAAATATCGAAAACTATACGAGATTATAATTTAATTATTATCGGTCGTTCAGGTTTGAAGGGTTGTTTATTTGTAACTGTTGAGGGTGTAACAAACTCAATACAATACCGTTAGTTTTTTTAAAAGTATATCTACATACTTACTGAATCTATTTAGAACATAAGCTCAAAAGTGGCATAATAATATAATAAGATTCCATTCATATTTTTATTTTATTATTGGCAACAAAATCAATTTTCAAAAGAGGATATTTAAAATTTATGGACCTACCTAACATATTTTGTTGTATATACTCCAAATTTTAGTTGTTAAGGTATATTGGATATCGCTGTGCCTCCCAAAGAACTTTTAAATCAAAGCACTCCAAATAAAATCTTGTCGACTTCAAAATATACCGAAAGGAACAAATTTTAATGACTTTTAATAACGTATTAAATTTCCAATTCCCAAATTTTTAAGCTTTATACAAAAGGTGTTTGTTAGTGATAATTCCAATATAAAGTAAGCCATAAACAAAACACAATTTTATCGTTTAGACAGCGGATAGAAAGGAAGGTAACTTTTTGCAAGTGATACAAACCTTATTTACCCTTTTTTTAGCAACCAAATAATAAACAAAACACTAAAATGTCATTTGCTTCATATTTCTATTTTTAGTCAGGGAAATGATTAGATTTTAGGAATATTTGTGAAGAAGAATAAAATGAGTCGTTAAATTTTCTCGTTGAATTTACACTCGAACATTTTATTTCCACCGAATAAATTTCTGTTTGACATCTCAACCTTGTCACCTGACAGCAATTTGACTCGAAAAATTATTTTAAAATAAAATCACTCCACCTACGACGTCGTGCTTTTATTAAACAATTTTTCTTTTCAAATTGTTAGGCAACAAGGTTTCAATACAAACAGAAATTTATCCGACGAAATAAAAAAGCTCTTGTGTAATTACAGTTATTATTATGGACGAAAAAAACTTGATATTATAGAAAATCTGATGACACCATAATAATAATAATAGTAATAATAGTGCAGGATTAATGTCCATTTATCTACAATTTTAGTGATAAAAGCAGCTCATTTGATATCACGTATGTTAAGTTGAACTACTCAAGATATTGAAAATGACAACGAAATTTGAGGGTCGCTCCCCTGGTGCCGGGCCTGTCGGACAAGAAGTAGATGACTTCTTGTGTTTTAAGTGTGTTAGAAGGAATCAATAGCGTCCTCGTTGTATCAGTTTAGAAACAATTGATTCCATCTCACTCAAAGTTTTCGTCCTCGGACGGAGAGGAGACGAACAGAGCGTAGAGACGAGGGGAAAGTTGGTGTTCGGGAATCAGTTTTCGTTTTAACATTTCCAGAATTACGTATGCAGGAGGAAGAGGAATGGCATTTGTCATGTGTCTTGCTTTCGAATACAAGTTTCTTGGCTTCGTTTTACGTATTATCACTTTTTAAGCGAGTTTCGTTCGGAGATTTCGTTTTTATTGACTTTTAAAAAGTTCGGAACTGGGTAACGGGTGGAATAGCGGATAGCAGATAGGATACGCATAACATTTGAACGTGGATCCGGTCTAAGACTAGTCAAATATTTTCTTGTTCAGATCAAAGACTTTGTGATACTCTGACGTTGACATATTGTCCTCTAGGCAGGTAGCACGGCCATCTTATTTATAAACTGACATTTCCTGACGTTTTATTACTTTTCGAATACATTTTTCTTTTGCTCGTTTTCGTCTTTGACTATTTCTGCTTCTGCGTACATAGCAGCACCCGGTACTAATACTGTTAAGTACCATTATTCTTTTGATAAATTTTTGTAATTATTTTACATTCCACGTCTTTTATTGAACTTGAGGGTACCAGATTTGCAATCTTTTTATGCATACATGTCGAATCTAAAATACTAGATTTGCATTTTCCTGTGATTGTATATTTTAATGCTGATATCATATTACGTATTAATTTTCTATATTTGCATTTCCTGTGTATGAACATTATAGATATTTTTACCTCTAGCCACTCAGACCTGTAAGAGAGGTATTTTAATCATACTAAAATTTCGATAGTGAGTTTTCAATGGATAAGCACGTTTTGATGTCCCTAGAACACGATTTTGATAGTTTCGCGATGATGTCTGTGTGTGTGGGTGGATGGATGGATGGGTGGTTGGGTGAATGGATGGATGGATGTTGGAGGTACAATAACTTCAACACCACTGAATAAAATGATTTGAAATTGTATACAATATTCTGACACCTTAGATTAGACCTGATTAGATTTTGGTGTTGATCGTGCAACTGGAAGTGGTAGTTTCTTGAAGATCTGAAGAGTTTTTCTGGAATATCCTCAAAATTTATGGACTAATAGGAATTTTTTTTAGTAACAATTTATACTAAATGATACTATCTACAATTTGTATTCAAAACGTATCTAGCACCATTTTCCAATGAAAACAAAAAATAAAATATTTGAGCGTTAATGTCAAATACATTTTTGACATTTTGACAAATTGAAAATATGAAAAATCATTTACTATTTATATGATTATATGGTTATGATTGACATTAATAATATTATGAAAACTACAATTCCCGAATTCCTTTCTACAATGGTATATTTGTGAGTAAGTACTACATAATATATAGGTACTTATATTAGATATTGATATTCTAGAGTTTTCCACCCCATAATAACAAACTAAAATTTTAAAAGTAATTGCAAACCAGTGGTATCTTCCCTAAAATGCCTATTAATAATAAAACGCCTCCATTAGAAATAGCGATAACGACAACAATAGACTCATTTTAAACTCCCCATAAATTTCCCCCATTTTCCGGTTTTCTATCAACTATAAAAAAATAATATCCCCGCAGGACAATGGGTCATTAGCAGGGTGTTAAGCATCCACCATTCGCAATCGCATAATCGCGAGTGTCCGGGTACCTTCGTTTATTTCCGGCACCCCTTGCACGAAGACAATAATTTATTGGTGTATTTTGTGTCCGCCGTTCCGGTAAACACGGCGGACAGACAATATCGCAAATCATATCCCCCGGGCCATAACTACCGCCAAGATGGATATCTTCGGAACGGATAAAGTGCTGGCGATGTGTTTAAGAAGGGGTGATTAACGCAAGATAAAGAGGGGAGAATTTGATTAGAGATTTTTCACATTGCTGAGTTTTATGTTATAAATATATTTCATAATGAGGAGTATAAATAAAGATGTACTTAAATAAAGTTACAGCACGGTATAATATAATTATACAGGTATACGTACGCACGTTACTTGCGCGTAAGAATTTTGACGCCAAAACTGAAGTCAGTGTCCAATATTTTTATAGTGTATTACTAGCAAGGTACCTTGCATGTATTGTACAACATTTTACTTGTTACTCATTTGTAAGTCAAAGTAAAAAATCTGACGTGGACACCACATGACTTCCTTGTACGCCTATTAAACTGTTCATACTTTTCTTAATAACTAAAATGTAGAATAATATAAAAAAAATCTGACGTGGCCACCACAAGACCTCCCGCCATAACTACTTTATTCTTTTAACATATCACCTATACAAATATATTAATATATAAGTACTACTACTACTGCTACTATACTCACAAATATATTTTAGTCATTTTATTTAAACTGCAGAAGAAGAAATAAAGCATATTTTACTATTGTTACTGTCATGTCATAATCATTTAAATTTTACGTAGTAACAAATGTTAATCGATCATGGACTACAAGATACCGAAATACTAAATTATAAATATATACTTTAATTATTCTTAAATGATAGCAGATACAAAAATATGTATAAAATACCGATTGTAGGAAATAATCACATAATCTTTCATTTAAAATAAAAAAAATTGTCTTAAATTAAATATTTATCGAAATATTTGAAAAAAGTACTACTTCCGGTTTGTAGATTGAAACAAAAAATAGGAGGTGCACAACTAGATGCTATAACAGTCCTAAATACAAAATTTCAACTTTCTACGTCTAACCGTATTTGAGTTATGCGACACACATACGTCCGTACGTACGCACGTACGTACAGACGTCACGACGAAACTAGTCATAATAGATTCAGAAAAGGTCAAAACGGATATTTCCATCAAAATCTGAAAACCGAAATTTTTCGCGATTACAATACTTCCTTTTTACTCTGTACAAGGAAGTAAAAATTATTCACACACAACTGTTCTGTCAAAAATTGTCTTAAATGATTTCTTATAAGCCTTGGAAGTATTACTATGACAACGTGAACCGTGTTTATTATGAACATTTGACTAGCTATTAACTTGTTAAATTTTAACAAGTCAGCTGTCAATTTTACAAGTTAGTAACTTGGGTAACTTGTAAAGATTCATTTTCAAAGGTAATGTAGGGATTGATTAAATGTAGTTTTTGTACTCATCACCTAGGAAATGACATATTAAGCACGCAAATGACAATCGGAAATGTCAATTTCCCAGTGTAGTCAATCGGGAAAAGTGGAAAGAACACTGGCTTATTAGACATTTCAGTGTAAAATAATTAACTTTAGTTTATAAAGTGTTACTTCCCGGAATTATAATTCATGAAAATTATCAAGACCACTGAAAACCGCCATTTGGTTCGTAAATAACTATTACAAGGTAGTAACAATTAAATTAATTAAATTAACACTTGCGGAAAGGGTAAGTGATAAACTCGTGTGGTAGGAGAACTCGCTATAGCTCATGCTCAAACTGTTATACTAGTTTATCAATAAAGCCTTTTCCACACTTGTATTACAATAAACTATTGTTACACGTCTCATAGTTGCTTATGATATTGCCACCTAAACACAGCTTATATTGACTAGCTATAAAATTTTAACCTAAAGCATTTCTCCTGTTCTATTTTCGATAAAACCAGGACAAGACCACAAGTGAAAAAAACACAAGTCTCTGGCACCCCGTAAAAACAAACACGTGGCGCCAACAGCAGCGACTTTGTGCACTTCGCCTTAATCTACAAATGCAGTAATAACAACCGAGGATTAAAATCTCTGCAACCGCTAATTGCAAAATAATCGTCAGTGGGAACATATTTCCAGAGCACATGTGATGGCGGGGTTGATGTACTCGCGAGAGAGGGATTTACCCTTGGATGCTAAACCCGGGGAGGATTTTTACCCTTTAGAAACACAAGGGAATTATTGGAAGAGCAGGATATAGGATATGTCGCCGTAAGCTTTATGAGTTTTTGAACGGATTTTAAATTTAACCAAATAAAATTTCATTAAAACATAGAAATAGGTAACGACAGGATTTTGACAGAAAGATTCTTATGGTTCTATTGGTTGCTATGTGCCGTTGTCAAGAATGGTTTCCACAATTACAATTCAAATATGTCAATAATTGGCAATTATATTGATTTCATTTGTTGTTGTTTTTAAATTTTACCTCGCTATTTTTTTGTATTATTATTTTAAGGTTTTGTGGACTTATTGAAGCTTCTTTTTATACATCATTATCTTATCTAGATAAAATTACAAATTATCTTTACCTATTTTTACCTTCCGCTTACCTGTAAAGGAAGGTATTGGAATCATGCAAAAAATCGGGTAGTGAGTTTTTAGTGGATGAGCACGAATTAGGGTCCTTACAACTCATTTTTGATAGTTTCACGATGATGTCTGTGTGTATGTGTGTGTGTATGTGTGTGTGTGTGTGGTCAAGGCCGGGTGTTAGTCGCATAACTCAAATACGAATTATCAGAAAATTTTGATATTTGGTATTTAACGTTTATATATAAATTGGAAGAGCCCCTTAGATTTCAGTACAAATATCTTCATCGGAAGTGATATTTTTTGAAGATTGAAAAGGTTAATTGTCAAAATTGTATATAAATTTGGATAAATATAGTATTTATTTGTAATAAGAATAAGAGGAAAAATTAATTGCAACTTATGTTATAAAAAAATTGTCTTTATCTGGTAGCATTAAAGAACTGCAGTAAAATTTAAAAAATAAATTTATCAAATTAAACGTTGAAATCTTGTAATCCATGTTCGATTGATTTTTGTTTCTGCATAAAAAAAATATTGACAGATAAGACGGGTGACAAGTTGACATACTAGCGCTATATAAGTCATAAGTAAGCTATTAAATGTAGTAACTGAACGGAGGATGTCTTCAACACAGAAGAGTTTTCGTGCGAATGAATCTTTTGATTCAGGAGATTTTTATTTGTATATTTTAAATGGGCACCGGATTATACGTATACATTTATGTTTAAAATTTAGATATAGCGGAAGGTTGTGTGATGGCCACGTCAGATTTTTTAAATAGGTATCATCTAGATAATAATTTTTGTAAAATTTAGAACCAGTTTTTTCATTGGTAATTTTAATCGAATTCAAATTTAATCAAACTGTGCAAGCATACAACGCACAAGCTTGCAACGCTGCCGGTTTGCTAACTGGTACCGCTTATACTTTAGAAAATGTCATTTATATGTTTTGCATTATCTATGAACTATCTACTAATTATCTAGATATTAATTATTTATTTTTTATTTCAACATTCGTAAGTTTAAGGGCAATTTTCGAAAGAAGCACATTTATTAAACCATTGGATTATTGATCGTATAATGGATATTTGATTAACTACAAATGGAATAAAATAAAATTTTAATTAATTGTGTAGGTATGGCAAGAATTCTAGAAAGTAAATTTTTCTACTCCCCTGCTTTAATTTACTTATTATATATGCATTGTCTGTACTTGAATGACGTTCATCTTGATTCAGATTTTCATTTCGATACAAATTTTCATTTTGATACAGATTATCATTTCGATACAGATTTTCATTATGAAACACCCAAGCAAATTTCATGCAAATGAATAGTTTTTTTTTAAATTAAAGCATGGGAGTAGAAAAAATAGCGTATGCAACTCGTGTATAATGGCTATTAATACACTCGTACGAATTACGATACTCGCCATGGCACTATCGTAATTCCATACTCGCGTATTAATAGCTATCATTATAAACTCATTGCATAATATACTATTATGAGACTGCATTTTAAAACAGTGATCCAAAACTGTTTGACTAAAAAACCTGAAAACTTTTCTGACAGCTTTGACCTTCCAGTAATTGCACAATTTCTAGTTCAGCAAAATTATTTTTGTTTTAAATTTGGTGAAAATCGTTCATTTGAATACTTATTACAGAGATTACTACACATAATGTATTAAAATTATGAAATGAGAAATGTACTTTTTACACTCAATGTTTCAAAAACCTACATTCACCATCAATTTTGATCAGAAAACATGTGAATTCGCACTATCGTAGGAATCACAAAAAATGTGTATCTTCTTCAAGAAGCATTAGCTATTATATCGTGGGTAAATATATCTTCTGTCTGACTATATGAGTGTCTATTTCTATGATTCTCGTTTCCCTCGTGTAGAATTCTCCCCCATTTAGGGGTTGTGCATCTTCCCATAATACATTGTTATATTGCGGTAATTTTTCGCGGAGCTTCTTATCATGTAATAACGATAAAATTTATTTAATTTCTCGTTATTGTCGCGAGTTATGTGTGCTTGGTATTGTTTTGAGGGTGGATTAGGGCAGCATTATGGGGTGAAACGGATGTAGATAATTTGTAGGGGTGTTTTGTGGAAATCGATAGTATATTAAATTTTTAAATTGGTTTTTTGTGGGGGAAGTATTGATAGCATTGATATTAAGTTCGAATTCGGATAAGGGCTGCCAATTTGGGGGTTGCTTCGGCAATAAATGGGCGGATGCATTATTTTAGATATCGGAAGTAACACTTATATTGCCGAGATAAAATAAGCTCATTTACACGCAAAACATTTTCTGAAATTGTATTAGGGAACTCGCTATCGCATATACTATTTCATAATTTTTTTAAGTACCACTGGATTCACATGATTACTATTCAATAATATAATACAATAACGCTGCTATAATGAATGTTATTATTTCTGAAAATAAAGTTTTAAAAACGAGCGAGCTAAGCGAGCGAGGGTTTTAATCATCTGAGGGAATAATAGCCATTATAGCGAGTTGTATATACTCTATAATAATTAATACTGTACTTTATCTACGATTTAGGCATATATTACGTACAAGAATATTATAATAAAATAAATACCAATAGGCAAAATTTTTGACATTTACAAATGTCAATTTTCTATCACCATAGTTACATCATGAAACATTGCGATGTTTTAAAAAATAATTTGCACGGAAAAATTGATTCAGGCAAAGTAATTTTCTGATTGGTGCAGAGGAGGGAATACTGACTATTATTCTCTGTGGGATTAATATAAGGCATTCAAACATCACACATTTAATGTAACTAACTTTGAAGCAGGATTGTTCTTCTGTTCTAAATTTGTTAAATTTAATATAGATGTTGCTCCAGAGCACTGAGGAAGAGTCAATATGATTCGAAACGTTTGCTATTAGGAGTGGATTGTTTTATTTATTCCCTTATCCATCATCCGACGATCTAATTATTTAAATAAAACTTTTGGATACGAGTTCAATTTCTATTTAATGTTAATGTTACTCATTAGTCGTAGATAAATTAAATTTAAAGTACACCTAAGAATTATATTATGTAGAACTAAAATTATTAGAAATAATGTCCAGTGATATGCATTTTTTATCTCAAAATACATGGAAATTATTTTTGGAATTTTTTGAAAAATTATTATTGATCAAACTATCCTTATAGCAGTATACTCAGTTATGACACAGCCTGTATATTATCCGTGTGTGCGATTATCTTGGTTGAAAGTGGAGAGTTTGGGTATAATTAAACAACGTTATAAATTTTTGAAGTACAACTTTCACAAGGAATGAAATAAATCAAATTAGAAGTGTTGGTGGTCCCAATCGGGCATCAAAAATTATAATTCCAGCCACAGCAAATTAAAATAAATAATATTAATATTCAATACTAATAATTTCAACATTCCTGAGATGATATCGTCCATTAAAAATCACCGGGCATTAAAATACTCCGTACATCAGTAGCCACAGATCTGACGATAAATTCTGAATACATTAAAGCGAAGTGAGCTTAAACAGAGCAACTTGACGCACCCAGAGAGACAATGTCCAGTGATATTAATAACTGTCGTGTGTAATAAATGATAAATATTTAATTAATTCAAGGCAGACGTACGTCTTGCGTTATTGTTATGAATAAACATCGAGGGAATTTTTATGGGCGCTGGAGATAAGTATAAGTGTTCTTTAAGTGAAGATAAAAAGCTGGACAAGATGACATTTTGTCATTTTTTAATGAACCATTAAATTAAAGTCTAATGGGCAACTGGTATTCATATATTTAATTCTTTTGTCCTTATTCTTATAAGAAGTAGACATATAATTATTCAAATTATACCAATTAAGAAAACATGCATGTATGATATTAATATACACCACAGACCACAGCACATCTCAATGGATACAACTGCTCTTTGACTAGTAATGAATTAGATTTAGAAAATTACACATTATAATCAGTTAGGTACTCCCATTTGTTATTAGAATTTTTAAATACATTAGTTGCTTTTTCACATCAAATTAATATGTAGTTATTTTACAAGTGGACAAAGTAAGGAATTACCCACGAGAGAAACCTTAACTCACGAGGCCGAAGACTGAGAGAGATAATTTTCTAGAGTGGGTCATTTCTTTTTGCCCACGTGTGAAGTACAATGTTATATCCAACATCTCTTAATAACTGCTTAAATATTTAAAAAAATATTAAGTTCCAACCTAAAACATCGTTAGTATGGTGACTTCCAACAAGCAAAATAACAATTTACCCACAAGTGGGTAAAATTTTGATCAAAACCACTAGTGGGCAATCTTTTACCCTGCTTGTTTAAAATCACCATAGTTATGATGCTTTTATTAAGAGGTGTGGGATAAAATGAGTTTATGTTCGACTGCATCATATATTACCTTGTTTTATGACACTGTTTACTGTTCATAAATGGGTATTTTATAGAACTAGATAAAAGTGCAAAATTGTACTACTGCGTTAATATAATGTTAAAATAAATGTCATAATTTAATGCATTTCATTAAACTTTCTTGGAATCTTGTTCCATTGAAGTAGAACTTTACCTACTTGATAAAATAAAATCCCCAAAACATTTCAAGAATGTGAATATCCCGCTTGGTACTTGCTATAATTACCTATTAATATCCTAGCAATAGCTAATGTCCGCCCTTGGTAACATTATTTACATAACATCCCAATGTTAGAAGTTTGTATTAAGTTTGTAATTTTTGATCGTACTCATCAGGATGTGGCTAGGATATATTAATGTAATGTCACTTAAATACAAGAATAAGATATTTTAAACATCCCATGGACGATTCATGTCAATTGAGTATCGTCTTAAAAAAGTACCAAGACATGGTAAAAATCAAATAAATTTATCGTATTATTTTTCACCAAAAGATGTTTCTGTTGCTTAGTGTTGCTTAGTGTTGCCGCGAGAGTCGAGACTAGTCTCGATCTCGTCTCGTCTTGTCGAGAAAATCGAGACGAGACCATGAGGCAACTCTCGACTACAAATTCGAACCGAGACGAGACCAGTATCAAGTCTCGCCGAGAGTCTCGTCGAGCCTCTCGAGTCTCGTCTTATATAATTGATTAGTAACTATTTGCTTAAAATTAAATTATTATGCTTTTGTGAATATGATAGGATTAAACAATTACTCTCAAAAAATTTTCACTTCTTGTCCGTGACGCATTTTTAGATGCTAATGATGCTGGAATATCGGGAATCAGGACCAGATCATAAATGGGATCTTTCACAAAAAAAGTTGTATTTTAAGTAATATTCCCAAGATCAACAAACAATAAACGTATACAAACTTACATGTTTAAAAATAAAATCTTTATTTTGATCTACATAAATCAATTAGATATTTAATAATAAAATTATACGTATTCCTAAAATTATGTAAAAGTTATTAACAAAATAATAAGTTTAGTAAAGATATAGGTATACGAAACATTTTTAATAATTAACAAAAATTAATTTTAATTATAAAAATTATAAATTTAGGTACCTAACTAGTCAAGTATAGATGAAGTACCGTGGAATAAAATAAACATGTATTAGTTAGAGTTAAATATATCACAAAAGAGATATTTCGTACAAAATACGTATTAGTAATCCCATAAGACTGGACCTAGGCCGCACCAACACTAACAAACTAATACTGACTTATTTTGCATGTCAAATGAATAAATACCACACAACCCAAGTTGATTCGAGATTTTCGAGACTCTCGACTCCATGTCGAGATTAGTCGACAAATTTCGAGACGAGACGAGAGTGACTTTTATTAGTTTTGGAAATTTCGAGTCGAGACGAGAGTCGGGTGCACTCTCGACTACTCTCGACAAACGGCATCACTACTGTTGCTGATGAGAACTATAAACAATTTACCCTTCATGTGAAATGTAACAATTATACAACAAACAATTTCATCTCAGGAACGTTATCCATCTAATCCCCACACATTCGGCATGAGCTCCTTACCTCTCTGATGCTAACCGAGTTCTGTGTGCTCATTGGCGCACGCCGCCGACTTAACGCAAAGTTAACGAAGATGCGTGAGAGCAAACGATAAACCAACAATGGCAAATTACGGCTTTGTATTAATAAGCAACATGCAAGTTCGCGAGTAGTTGCAACGTGTTATTCGACGGTAATTCGGTTCGAATTTGCGAGACGCCGAGCTAAAACAGCTAAAAGGGCTTTACGAGGTCCGGAATTTAACGAGACTTTAGTTGACGATCGTGTGAACCGGCGAGAGATCGATTTGCAGGGACGGACTCAGCGGTTAACGAGGAAAAGAGATTTGATAAAATGTGCAGCTCACAAAATTAAAAAATCTGACGTGGCCATCACACAACCTTCCGCCATATCTAGACTTTAAACAGAAATGTATACGTACAATCCGGTGCCCATTTAAAATATACAAATAAAAATCTAAAATATTCAAACACAGAAATTTGCATCACCTGAACAAAAAGATTCATTCACAGGAAAACTCTTCTGTGCTGAAGCCATCCTCCGTTGAATTACTACATTTAATATCTTACTTATGACAAGCACTAGTATGTCAACTTGTCACCCGTCTCACATGTCAATATTTTTTACACAGAAACAAAATTCAACCGAACATGGATTACAAGATTTCAACGTTTTATTTGATAAATTTATTTTTTAAATTTTACTGCAGTTCTTTAATGCTACCAGATGAAGACAATTTTTTATAACGTAAGTTGCAAATAACTTTGCCTCTTATTCTTATTACAAATAAATACTATATTTATCCAAATTTATATAAATTTTTGACACTTAATCTTTTCAATCTTCAAAAAATATCACTTCCGGTGAAGATATTTGTACCAAAATCTAATGAGCTCTTCCTATTCGTATACAATTGTAAAATACCAAATATCAAAATTTTTGGGTAATTCGTATTTGAGTTATCCGACAGACGGCATCGGCCCGGACCACACACATACACACACACACACACGCACACACACACGCGCACACACACACGCACACACACACATACATACAGACATCATCGGGAAACTATCAAAAATGAGTTGTAAGGACCCTAATTCGTGCTCATCTACTAAAAACTCACTACCCGATTTTTTGCATGATTCCAATACCTTCCTTTACAAGTAAGCGGAAGGTAAAAAACTGAGACCGATGAAGGATTGAACTATACAGGATGTTTCTGTACTTATGGTTTATGGATCAAACTTTAAGGGTATATGTAACACATTCTACTGATATCGGAACAAAAATAATTTTTCAATAATTCGCAAAATTAAAGCTCTGTTCAGAGTGCGAGCGCCGAGCGTTGCGACCGCGTTGCGTCAGTGCCGCGTTGGTATATTCAGAGTGACAGCGTCTTCCAGGCGTTTGGCGAACAAATTGGCAAATATATTGAATTTGAAAAACGATTCCAATAAGAAAAGTTGCATTCAATTGCTAAAGACACCATATTACACTAGGAAGATTAAAAAGAAAGTTGGAATTCATTCTAAAATGTGAAAGACGTTTATTTGGTTCGTTCCATTGTTTATGTCATAATCTGTGAAAATAGCTGGACATATTTTTAAATTTCAATTATAAACACTTCTGAAATATCTTCTAAACTCATGTTGAATACTTAAAACGCCGTGGTAACGCTACGAAAAACAATCCGGATTGTTCCGAACGCTGACGCTATATGGGACGCTTTACGTACGCTAGACGCAACGCTCCTGCAACGCTCGCACTCTGAATCATTCTACTTAAATACATTGGATTGTTTTATTTACTATATACTCTGAACAGGGCTTAAGAGTGGTTTACTTAAAGGAAACATGTTGAGTGCCACTGGATTCATAGCTGTTTGTGTTGTTTTATTTAAATATTAATGTTACATTACGTAATGCAATTTAGATAGTAAATTAATTATTCTGTTTATTTCACAGTAATGAAACAAATAATAATTAAGTTTGGCGTTCGCAGTAGTAACAATTTTGTATATAAATTTAGTCGAGTGCGTTAAGCCAATCCGTCTCTGTGTATCTGAAGAGTGAAGAGTAAAGATAACTGTTACAGCAATTGAACACTTTTCTGTAATTCAGAAATTCGTGAAATCTTGTTAAAATTTGTAACCGTATATTTCAGTTGAAATTTTATTTAATTGAAGTTACATGAAGATCAATATTCATAAAAATTTATTTTGACACATGATATATCAGGTTTTGAATGTTTTATTCGAAGTAATAAAAAACCACTTTGTCATACATTTTTATTAACGCGAATACTTTGAAAGTATTTTGACATAAATATAAAATTATTTTCAAAAATAAATTGAAGTTAACACAATTATAATTTGATATCCTTTTCGGTTGTGCCACAGTTTAAAAACTCGCATGTAAAAAAACTATTTTTGACACTTTTACATTATATAATAGGTTGCAAGAATAAAACTTGGGACTACAAGTTTTACAAATTACAAAAAAATTACAATAATATAATAACTTGAATTTTCATGAGTTCGGGGGGCTTAACGTTTGTTTATTAATCCTTTATTGGCCTTCTTTTAAAATATTTATTTACACTTTATTGGATTCGTAACCATAATTGTTACAGTAATTTGAAAAGCATTTTACAATCGTACCTAGTACCTACTCTTAAATATTTAGCTTCCTAGGCAATGCAACAATTTTCATTAAAAGCCTATTGCATGGCAATAATACGCATTGAAAAAAGAGTAATTTTTGTGAGGATCTCAATCTAATACTGTTATACGTATGATGTTGAATTTTTGTATGTAGATTAAGGAAGAATACTAAAAGTGCGGAATCTTTAAAATCTTTAATTAATGTAATTAGTTTGGCTTTAATAATTATGCGAAATTCGGCGAAAATTGTAAAAGTTTAGATATAATTTATGGCAATTCTGTTCATAAAATTATAGTTTTATTGTTTCTCCGCCCTTTTTGCATCTATGTTCTACTCATTTTGTCTTTAAACTCAATGATAACTTTTATAGTTTATTCATGAGATCCTCACGAAATTCTAGTGTTTAATTTCTTTTTATCTCTAATTGTTGTTGGAACAATATATAGTTTGAATTTTTCAATTCAACAATGCTTTGTCGCTACTAATGTAAAATTTCAGATTTTTATTTTGAGCAATATAGCCAGAATCGTGAATTCTGATTCTTATTGCACTCAAGAAGTATAGCCCCTTAAGTCTGAAGGTGTTCGTCTACCCTAAAATTTTATAGCGTTACAGTGTACGTCTACCACGTTTACTTTAGGTGAAATATATGATATTTTTACATATGAGTGTATTAACAAAGGATGTCTTAATGCCTCTAGTTTTTTATTTTTTGTCTTTGGCCTAGGAATTAGAAGTAAAAAATGTTTAAAAATATAGTTTTTTGTCATTATTTGATACGATTCGATATTATTTTTTTCGGTCATTATAAATGGAAAGAAAAATTTAAAAAGCAAATTATTTTTGTTTTACTTAATTTCTTTAAAAAATACAGAAGTTATTATGAGAGTCATGTTTACAGTATTTTTCAACTTCAAAATGACATTGCATAGTTAGGATGCGGCAAAGTACGAGTTTCGGGCTGGGTTCGGGCAGCCGTAGTAGTGGGGAAGAGAGTGAATTAGGAAAAAAATATTATCGAATCAACATCACCATTTAGTTGAAGGAATTAAAAATGGATACTTACAAATACAACAAAAGTACTACTTTAATTATTTATGTGGATAAATCACCTTTAATGTCGTATTTGTCCATTTTAATTTATCACGAAATACATATGGACAGGAAAAAATTATCAAATATCAGAAAGACAACACACGCCTATTAAAAGGTGAAACAAAAAATAAAACTGGTGATAAGACCTGTTCGATAACATATCGAACGGGTTGAACGGACGTGATATTGTTTATTTTCGTAGCTAGGTAACTGTATGGAAACTGTTAGTTATTTATATGATCGTGGCAAAAATAATATACACGTCACGTTACCGTTGTGCTACCACTGGTGCAGTTTTTTTTTATCACAGATTAAACTACAGTAAAAGGGCATATTTTAGTATGAATCCATGTGATCTGTTATGGGGTAATTCAGGTGCAAATCATGGCTCGCCCTGATCCGAATATGATGTCCTCTCCACTCCAGTTTCCGCTCTGCTAAATCAGTGGTAACTAGATGTGTAAACACACATGCCCTCTGTGAATGCGGAGATTAGCGGCCTTTAATCTTATTTGCAATGTTGCTTTGTTTTCGTTGTTCAATTGTTTGATCAACTGTCTACTTTCAACACGCTTAACGATTCCGGGTTTTTGTGTACTCTTTCAAACGGCAGTTGTTTGTTTTAGTTTTTAATGGGGTGCGATTTGTTTTTGTTTTTCTACCGTTGCCTAGCGAGAGGTGTAAATTACTCACACTTCGTTTCACAACACAAGGAACTTCAATGCTAGCGGATTTCCAAAGGAAGGAGACCATTTTTTTATAAACCATGTTGTTTATATGATAAAAAGAGAACTAATTCACAATAATTATTAGACAGTGTTGGACCAACCTTAAACCCTGTTCTCAATTTAAAAAAATCTGACGTGGCCATCACACAACCTTCCGCCATATCTAGACTTTAAACAGAAATATATACGTACAATTCGGTGCTCATTTAAAATATACAAATAAAAATCTAAAATATTCAAACACAGAAATTTGCATCACCTGAATAAAAAGATTCATTCACAGGAAAACTCTGCTGTGTTGAAGCCATCCTCCGTTCAATTACTACATTTAATATCTAGCGCTAGTATGCCAACTTGTCACCCGTCTCACCTGTCAATATTTTTACGCAGAAACAAAAATCAACCGATCATGGATTACAATATATCAACGTTTTATTTGATAAATTTATTTTTTAAATTTTACTGCAGTTCTTTAATGCTACCAGATAAAGACAATTTTTTTATAACTTAAGTTGCAAATAACTTTTCCTCTTATTCTTATTACAAATAAATACTATATTTTTCCAAATTTATATACAATTTTAACAATTAACCTTTTCAATCTTCAAAAAATATCACTTCCGGTGAGGATATTTGTACCAAAATCTAATGAGCTTTTCCTATTCGTATACAATTGTAAAATACCAAATATCAAAATTTTTGGGTAATTCGTAGGTATTTGAGTTATGCGACATCCGGCATCGGCCCGGACCACACACATACACACACACACGCACACACACACATACATACAGACATCATCGAGAAACTATAAAAAATGAGTTGTAAGGACCCTAATTCGTACTCATCCACTTAAAACTCACAACCCGATTTTTTGCATGATTCCAATACCTTCCTTTACAGGTAAGCGGAAGGTAAAAATGATAGAAGCTTCCTGACTAAACGATATAAAAATAGTGCTGGGGTACAGTCAATTTATTTGAAATCAATTGACTGCATGGGGCTCAGGTATAGAAATTTAAATTTATTTTTTAAGTGACATTGACATTCCTAATATTTTCAATATTATTATTTAATTGCTGCGATATTTCCATATTAAGTACTACATTCAAATGTACACTAGTATGATGCCGCCGACACGAGAAATTTCTCGTGTCATTCTCGTCTCGTCTGTAAATTTCGAGACGAGAACCAATAAAATTCTCGTCTCGGATTTTAGAGATGAAACGATAATTCAAAACTACGAGACAAGAGGAGATTTCTCGAAACTAAAACTTTGAAAAAAATTTGATATTATTCTTTTAAAAAATGAAATAAGTTATCTATCCCGTGTATAATACAATATTTTCTATAAGAACTGAAATAAGTATTTAAAAAATCTGACGTGGACACCACATGACTTCCTTGTACGCCTTGTGTGTTAATACTTTTCTTAATAACTAAAATGTAAAATAATATTAAAAATTCTTTTAACTTATTATACTAGTATACTCACAAATATATTTTAGTCATTTGATTTAAACTGCAGAAGAAGATATAAAGCATATTTTACTATTGTCACTGTCATGTCATAATCATTTAAATTTTACGTAGTAACAAATGTTAATCGATCATGGACTACAAGATACCGAAATACTATAAATTATAAATATATACTTTAATTATTTTTAAATGATAGCAGATACAAAAATATTTATAAAATACCGATTGTAGGTAATAATCACATAATCTTTCATTTAAAATAAAAAAAATTGTCTAAAATTAAATATTTATCGAAATATTTTTAAAAAGTACTACTTCCGGTTTGTAGACTGAAACCAAAAATAGGAGGTGCACAACTAGATGCTATAACAGTCCTAAATACAAAATTTCAACTTTCTACGTCTAACCGTATTTGAGTTATGCGATACACATACGTCCGTACGTACGTACGTACGTACAGACGTCACGTCGAAACTAGTCATAATGGATTCAGAAAAGGTCAAAACGGATATTTCCGTCAAAATCTGAGAACCGAAATTTTTCGCGATTACAATACTTCCTTACTTCGTACAAGGAAGTAAAAATTAAGCAAAAGGAGCAAAGCATGACGTATTTATCAAATAAATTTTAGAATAGTACGTCGTTACTTGTTCTAATGTTATAGCATTTGTCAAGCGTTGATTGGTGACCAAAGTGACAAAACAATACCTAACTGTTAATTTCTCAAGGGGTAGAAGTATTTCTATCCTTGGAGGTAAAATATGACGTTTCAGCAACTGACAGCAGGTATGAAATGTCATTATTTTATATAGGTTATAGAAAAAATATTTTTATTTTTAAAACAAAAATTGTATGCAAATTTAACAAAAGTGTACAAAAAAATTTACTTCTTGCTTTTCAAATAGTAACAAAATTTTTTCGAGAAATTGAGACGAGACGAGAATCGAGTTCTTTGAGACGAGAATACTTATACAGTCGAGAAGTGACAGAGACGCTAATACTTAAAACTCTCGTCTCCAAAATTTTAGACGAGACGATAATTGGCTATTTCTCGTCTCTTCTCGTCTCTCGGTATCATTAATGTACACTCAACGGAATATTTTAATCTGAAATTGAAATAAACTATAGAAACAGTTAAATAGGAGATACTATGTACCTTATCCTTATCCACCGAATCAATTACAAGTTGCTAACAAATATTTTGATTTTTTAATGAAACTTTTTGAAACAACAGTTCCCTTGCCATCATCATCGCAGTAAAGGAAATGTCTTCTTCTTGTTCTCGGGCGGAAATGGCGGCGTGTAATAACTCGGTTGGCAACCCTGCCTGTCCGGTGCGTGCGGTGCCACCACACGCACTTTGCGACATGCGTTTCCTTCCGTTTTATGTAAATTGACACTTCCTTAAAAGCTGTATCGCCCAGCTCAGTCAACCTCCCGCCAGGAATGTGTAACGATGCGTGCGCGCAATTGTTTCCTTGGGAATTATTCTATTTTTTTAAGTGGAAGACATTACTTTGTGGCTTTTGTTTTGTTGGGATTGTTATAATCAAATACCAACGACGAGCAACGGAGTAGTATGTATTATGTATGTGATTTGTTTTTATGGATCTTAATGACTAGATATTAAAATTAGCCATAAATATATAGAATCACAATTTTTAATATATCGTATACACTCAGCAAATTATATATTATTTTTAGATTAATTATGAAAAATTATGAGTAGTTATAGTCCAAATCAGATTTATCAAAACAAATTAATTCAATTTTGGAAAAACTGTTCCATGAATTCGTTGATTATCTTACTGTTATTTTTAAATTTTTGGTAAATATCTCAGTAAAATATATATTTTTCTAACAGGTGCGGGAAATGAGTGATTCTGAAACGAATTCAAGTTCTTAGAGGCGAGCGCATTGTAGCAAAACTGGCTGATTGAAGGAGCGGGATTAATTGACTTAGGATAGGAAATGCTGGTCGTGGCTTATTTGGGAAGGGATTAATTAGGGAGCTGCATTAACCATGACATTCAAAGCACTCTTTTGAATAAAAAAATAATAACACTAATTTATTTATACATATAACAAAGGTTACACTTAATTAATATTTAAAACTACGAAAAAATACTTAAAATTTACTTAAACTACGCAAAACTGCGTAAGCGCGCACAAAGCTACATCTTGTAGCAAGAACTCAACCCGACTGCCTGGTAACTTACCGTTTTTGGACGCTACGGTCCACTACGGGGTGCGAGGGGGTGTTTGCCTCGAACATGGGTTAACGCTTTTCTTAGAAAACGCCAACCCAGAACAGGATGGAAAATTCCATCCTGTTACATCATCGAATTTCAGAATCATGTTTTCAAATACGATTTTTTCTGCAATCGTAGGTAGTATTAAAAATAAATTTAAGATTTCGACAGTTTATATGTATTTACATGGTATATATTTAATTTGTATTTATCAAGATGGTTGATTATACATAAAGAAATAAAAATGTTAATTTCCCGCACTAGTGCACTCATACGAGTATCGGAATATTTATTTCCCGCACGATGCGGAAAAAATACACATTCTAAGTAGACTTTGATGCAACTATGGTAAAATTAAGTTCATAGTTTTTTTGTTAAAGAAAATTAATTGAATAATTGTCATTTACAATTTTGTAAAATATATTAAGATTGTGATTTTCCAATTCATATTAAATAGCTAATTGATAATCTAATGTGCATTAAAAAGATAAAATTTAATAGAACTAACGACGTTGTGCAAATATATAAAATTTCAGTACTTTTCAAGATTATTCAACAATTCGAGCACATTTAACCACCGGTTTCCCTCATAAACCGATAACTCATAATTTCAAAAATATCAACAGATCATTTTTATTTAGTGTGTGATTTAGACATCTTTTCAAAATAAGTGTTTCAAGGATTTAAAAGAGATAAACAAGCTTCTCCATTAAAAACCAATATTCCTTGAAAGACCTCCTCAACCAAAGAAAAATTCTAAGCATCCGAAGTTTGCGGGCATCAAAATTAAGAATCCAATCTGAACAAATGAAGTCTGGGGGGTGGAACCACCTTCCGTCTGGCGAATTCCCAGCCGAAGTCTAGTCGGTATAGTAGCGCGCCTTGTTGCCGGCTGCCGACAGTTTTTTACGCAAGAGATTACTCGGGATTAAAACGTTCTCTTACATCGTTACTCAATACTCGAATTCGGGGGCAGAGCACCCGGGTCAGGGATCAAGGCAGAGGATTAGAACCACTTTAGACTTGACATGAGATTATTATTTTAGGGCCCTCTTCATCGCAGACCCCACTAAATTGTTGTCTGCGTCCAACACTCAACACTAGATGAGAATTACTTTTCAATTACGCATACTTCTGAACGAGGATTCATTTAATATTTATTTGGTCTTAATAGAAATTTGATGCCACAAAAATTAGAAGTTCTTTCGCAGCTCTTTAAGATTATACAATGGTGAAATTAATTTAGCTGAAATTCTAATTTTCTAACATGAAATACAATAATTTAAACAAACATAAAATAATAATTTCAGGATTTGAATACATTGGCTCTACTTACATTTTTGACAAAAATTACATTTTTCTATTTGGCGTTCATAAAGTTAACGGAACTGAATGTCACCAAGGTTCACTTTGTTGTTTTGATATGTTCTCAATACAGTTACACCAGCAAGTCCACTTCAATGTATTTATTTACACCCATAGGATTTTCTCTCCCAATAAAAGTCTGTTGAAGTGTGAACCAATGTTAGGGGACCTTCCACTATCCTCTCTAACTAGTAAGTAAGGAACGCGTGGCGTCATTTAAAACGTATTAGCGGCGGCCAGACAGGAATTTGCTCAAAGTCCAAGGAAACAATAACATTTGGTAACGAGGGCCGTGCTTCGGATGACAGCAATCAGATCCAATCAGGGGCGACTTGCAGAAGCTTCCCCTCCCCGCTCAAGTTGTGATGGCCAGTGGTCGCCAAACGGGAAAATTATGGAGAGATGATAATTTCTTGTGCAAATTCGGATGAGACAATTAACTAAATTTATTCACTATACAACAGAATATCAGACTCTAGTTGGGTAAATTCAGTAGTACGTCAAATTCAGTACTTACTTACGTTATGCGGCTCGTCTACGTTTTTTCCGAATTCCTAGAATACTCTCGATTTTACTTTTTTCTATTCCACTCTGTTCCCCACTACTACGGCTGCCTGAAACGAGCCCGAAACTCTTACTTTGCCGCATCCTAGCTATGCAATGTCATTTTGAAGTTGAAAACTATTGTAAAAGTGTTTTAGTTGCGAGTAAACTGTCAGATTATTATTGACTTCAGGATAATATTTTTGTAATCCTCCGAAAGGAAAGGATGGGTAACAGAGTTTGCAGGACTGCGCCAGTTAGTTTTCTATACAAAACTAACAAAACATATATGCAAATATGACACAAACAATATGACACAAACAATATGACACAAACAATATGACACACACTTTCCCGTTACTAATATAAGATTTATTAATATGCATTGAACTAAAACTATAACTATACAAAGCGATACAAACGAAAACACTAAACTACAATCTGTTCGACATATAGAGTCACACACTGACTCAACAGATTACTACTAATTACGTAATTGTACCAAACTCATGAGAACGGCGCTCTCTCAGCAAAACCCGTCTCTGTACCGATCTGAGTCAGACGATCACTGACTCTTTACGTAATTAGTCAAACTTAACTTTTGCTCGAGAATACATCTTCTCGAGCGACTGAACTGAACGGCGATCACCTACTGACTGATCATACTTAAATTTTTCTTATACTTCTAGATACAGCTGCGTATATGGATCACCAATTGTAATAACACATTTATCTTCAAGCATAAACAATAATAACCGAACAGTATAATGCACTTATGCTTGAAGACAAAGGATCCATATACAAAACTAACTTAAGTCATCTACACGTGGGAGAAATAAATATAATAAATTTCAAAGATGTTGATTACTCATCAAAATTAGATCTAAATCATATTGCGCATTGTTACATTTTTATAAACATTTCATAGAGAAAGACTGAATCTATCTAAAGTTCAATTTCTATCATGGGACATAACCGTGTCAAGTTTGCATAAGTTGGATTTTTACCTTCCGCTTACCTGTAAAGGAAGGTATTGGAATCATGCAAAAAATCGGGTAGTGAGTTTTTAGTGAATGAGCACGAATTAGGGTCCTTACAACTCATTTTTGATAGTTTCCCGATGATGTCTGTATGTATGTATGTGTGTGTGTGTGTGTGTGTGTGTGTGTGTGTGTGTGTGTGTGTGTGTGTGTGTGTGTGTGTGTGTGTGTGTGTGTGTGTGTGTGTGTGTGTGTGTGTGTGTGTGTGTGTGTGTGTGTGTGTGTGTGTGTGTGTGTGTGTGTGTGTGTGTGTGTGTGTGTGTGTGTGTGTGTGTGTGTGTGTGTGTGTGTGTGTGTGTGTGTGTGTGTGTGTGTGTGTGTGTGTGTGTGTGTGTGTGTGTGTGTGTGTGTGTGTGTGTGTGTGTGTGTGTGTGTGTGTGTGTGTGTGTGTGTGTGTGTGTGTGTGTGTGTGTGTGTGTGTGTGTGTGTGTGTGTGTGTGTGTGTGTGTGTGTGTGTGTGTGTGTGTGTGTGTGTGTGTGTGTGTGTGTGTGTGTGTGTGTGTGTGTGTGTGGTCCGGGCCGATGCCGTCTGTCGTATAACTCAAATACGAATTACCTAAAAAATTTGATATTTGGTATTTTACAATTGTATACGAATAGGAAGAGCTCATTAGATTTTGGTACAAATATCTTCAGAGGAAGTGATATTTTTTGAAGATAGAAAAGATTAAGTGTCAAAAATTTCTATAAATTGGGATAAATATAGTATTTATTTGTAATAAGAATAAGAGACAAAGTTATTTGCAACTTACGTTATAAAAAAAATTGTCTTTATCTGGTAGCATTAAAGAACTGCAGTAAAATTTAAAAAATAAATTTATCAGATAAAACGTTGAAATCTTGTAATCCATGTTCGATTGATTTTTGTTTCTCCGTAAAAAATATTGACAGGTGAGACGGGTGACAAGTTGACATACTAACGCCATATAAGTCATAAGTAAGATATTAAATGTAGTAATTGAACGGAGGATGGCTTCAACACAGAAGAGTTTGCCTGTGAACGAATCTTTTGATTCAGGTGATGCAAATTTCTGTCTTTTAATATTTTAGATTTTTATTTGTATATTTTAGGGACACCGGATTGTATACGTATACATTTATGTTTATAAGTCTAGATATGGCGGAAGGTTGTGTGATGGCCACGTCAGATTTTTTTTAAAATATTTCGTAATTTTTATAATCATGTACAATTTTTTAGGGCACATATGTAGATCCATTCTTTTTCTATTAAATTATTGTTGAAATAAGATGTTACCATTCTTGTACTGGTTACAAAACATTCGCTATGTGTACATTTTATGCTGGATTTTAAGAGGTAGATGGGTCTCTTAAATTTAGTACGTTAAATTCAGTACGTTAAATTCAGTTAACTGGAGATCACTAAATCTGATTGTCGTTAAATTGTAAAAATCTTGCATTTAAATCATAGTCTGATGCTTGGTATAGTCTTGGTTGCATAAGAATCTTAACGTTGCCGCTTTGAATTTTAAAGGTCGTCGCACGGATTAAGATACTGACTACACCAATACGAATCTGTCGAAGTGATTGGATTCTATACTATAATTACATATCTTCCATTCTATAATTAGGGTAAAATTTTGTTGAACGGTTACCACAAAAAAATAAAATATATAATTGACGACTGACAACCACACCGACGGTATAATATATCGATATGTGAGGCTTCCACAACGTTTCGATAAATAAGAATCAATGTAAAATTTGTGTTAAAGTTTGAGATCCGTCTCCCGCGATGATTCATAAGTCCGTTTCCGGCAGCAGGATTATCAGCACCAGCCCCGCGGTCCGGCTGACACTTCCGGTCAGCCCCCTGCAAATCAGGGCCGCCAACTTCAGATAACGCGCGTCACATTCCCACGACAGTTTTAGTGATTTAATGAACCTCTGTCCAACACACTGTTATTATAAGCTCTTGTTGCTGTTCCCTGCTGTTGCGTTTATCAATACAATTATTTTGTCATTTAGCGCACTGAGTGATTTATACGATGGCAGGAAGATCTTAGAACCCGGGTTGAAATGAAAAAGTTACTAGATTTTAGGGAGAAGATGATATTATTGTGTAAGTAAAGTTGTTTTTGTAAAAGTTTTAAATTACTTGCAGTAAGAAATTGAAAATTGAAAATGTTAATCTTATATTTAACTGGTTATTATTGTTATTCTGCATTGTAAAATATGTAACGCCTATATTAATTTATGCCTATAAAGGACCCCGCACCAAATACATGGGACCAATAATCTCGGTGAAATTTTCTGTAACTTTGGGAAATGACAGTTCTCGAAGTCTAGAACAAACTTTCAAATGCAACATGGGTCTGAAAATGCCTTAATTTCTCGCTATCCACGTCTCAAAGTCCGAAAATCACGTTTTTTCACTAGAAGATACATGGTAAAATCCACAAAACCCATTTTTTTACTGGCAATATTATTAGTATTATTGTTGAACTTGTTGTTGTTGTTATTAATTTTCCAGTCCCCTCTTTCATCATACCCAGAATGTCAGATTTTTACTTTAATTCAGGTAAAAATAATGTATACATTATTTTAATTATTTTAATGTTAATAACAACAACAACAAGTTCAACAATAATACTAATAATATTGCCAGTAAAAAAATGGGTTTTGTGGATTTTACCATGTATCTTCTAGTGAAAAAATCTGCTGTGGCCAGCACACGACCTCTCGCCAAATTCTGCTTATTCTACTAATCTAATAAATAGTTTTACTTACATTTTAATAGTTTTATGTTCACGTAATAATGTAAACGATAATGTAAACCAAGATAAAAGCAAAAGATGTCAACTGTACTGTCACTGTCATAATCATTGAAATTTTATTTAGAAACAAATTTCATATCATGGACAACAAGATACTGAAATTTCAAAAAAATAGAATATTAATTGTACTTTATTTTATTGTTAAATACTATCAGATTCAGCAAATTGTATTTAAAATTAACTGTACCCATAGATAATTATATTTTCATTTATTTTTAATTGCAAAATTTGTAATAAATAAATAATGTACCAATATATTTAAGAAAAACTATATAAAGTTTCAAAAAGTACTACTTCCGGTTTGCGGATTTCTACCAAAATCTTATCCGGTGTTAAGATACTTATTTAAACCTTAAATATGAAATTTGGTTATTAAAGGCTTGATACTTTTTAAGTTATCGTGGACGAAAAATCGTCACATACGTCCATACGTCCATATGTCCATACGTCCATACATCCATACATACATACGCACACACACACACACAGACATCATCGTGAAAATATTAAATTCGTATTCTAGAGACCCTAAAACGTGCTTATCCACCAAAAACTCATACTCGAAATTTTTGACCCATTACAATACCTCTCTTATAGAATATGAGGCGAGAGGTAAAAACGTGATTTTCGGACTTTGAGACGTGGATAGCGAGAAATTAAGGCATTTTCAGACCCATGTTGCATTTGAAAGTTTGTTCTAGACTTCGAGAACTGTCATTTCCCAAAGTTACAGAAAATTTCACCGAGATTATTGGTCCCATGTATTATTTGGTGCGGGGTCCTTTATATTTAAAGGATTTAAAACATAACAAGTACGAGGAGTTTAGAGCACGACGCAAAGCGGAGTGATTTTAATATCGCTATTATATTAACCTAATGTCACGTTTGGGTGTGCTAACACATGACAGTTGTGTTCCATAATTGACTTATGATACAATAGTGTTGAATTATGAATTCATAATATAATAGTGTGTTTTATGGAGAGATTTATCTTACTAAAATTAAAATAAATATAATATAATATCCAACCTCAAACAACAAAGTGGATGTTCTGTTTCTTTTTATTTCTTGTATACCAATGCGCAGCAGGTACTGTTGATATTTATTTGAAATTGAGTAGTTTCTATTAAATTTGAATATATTTGATTTATTGCAATACTATTGAAACCAAAATTGCAATATAAACAATTTGAGTGCAGTTAATTTAAAATATTTGATCGTGATTTAAATAGCTTTCAAATGATTATGTTAAACACATCATTACAGTAACAGTTAATGCTTTTATACCATAATTTGCAATGTTCATTTAAATAAACGCCTATATTTGTTTAATCACTGAAATATAACAAACTAATGGTGAAAGGTCCGCACTGTGGAAATAAATTCACGTTCGAAAAGACGGTTTTGTTAATTACCAACTAATTAGAAGCAAATTTAGGCGGAATGTAAAACGATGTTTTGTGTGGGTCCACGTACATATGTTTGATTTATGTTTTTGTGAAAAAAATCGTATGGATCACGAAACAGCCTCAAGAGGAGGTTTGATGAATGAGCATCGGTTATTAAAATTATTAATTTGTACAAGAGATGAGAAATTCAAAACGAAATAAATATAAATTCATACAAATGTTGCTGTAAATCAAGATGATGAATATATGTTTTTAATTGCTACAAATTTTTAAATTAATATTTCCAAGAAGTGAATACTATACATATAAATAACAGAAAACATAACAAAATCCTACAGGCTGCGCATTAAAAAATTCCTAATTATTACCTCTCGCCTAGCGAGGTATAGGGATCGTGAAAAAATTCGATGTCGAGATTTTTGTCAATAAGCACGTTTTAGCACCTTTAGAATTTAGAACCTATTTTGACTATTTTCACGATGATGTCTGTGTGTGTGTGTGTGTGTGTGTGTGTGTGTGTGTGTGTGTGTGTGTGTGTGTGTGTGTGTGTGTGTGTGTGTGTGTGTGTGTGTGTGTGTGTGTCTGTATGTGCGCCTAGTCTTTCGTTCTGATTCATTATCTCAAATTCTACTGAACATAAAATTATAATATTTTGCAATATACATTTCTATATGTTAATGAAGAGCTGATTAGATTTTGGGAAAAATCTGCCAACCGGAAATGGTATTTTCTTGAAGCATTTTAACATTTTTTGCAAAAAAATATAGAAAATTCTGCGATAGCTACAATTTGTCATACGACATTTCAAAGAACAAATTATATCTTTCAATATTTATGTAATATCTTGTCTATATCTCTTACCAATGAAGGAAAATTATTTTCCAAAGATATATAATTTTACCTACCACGATTTGTAAATCACAATATAGGAAAAAATTAAAAACAAAAATGAATATGTCAATGTGACAGATGAACAGACGTATGCACAATTTCTAAAATGTTTGTGGCACCATTTTAAAAGAAATGTAAATATTATTAACTGAACATAATGTAATAAGGTAATAATAAAGTTAAATTTTTATCTATAAAGAGCTAATTAAGAACTATAAAATTATTTTCAAAAAGTTTATTGCAAAATTATAATTTAAGAAAGCCTAACTAAAACCAAATTCACATAAATTACAGTGTTAAGGCGAGAGGTCGTGTGCTGGCCACAACAGATTTTTTTTATTACTATTATTGTGAAACGTCGTACCTCCTTTTCTAAAAGTTTTCTGGTACAATGAAATTAGGCTAAAATCCAAACGATGTAAGAAAATAATAAGGGAATCCATTTTCATTAGGGCTATACATCAAAATATAAAATAAATAACTAGCGCCATTAATAACAATTAGTACCATCTGCATAGGCATCAAATAATGCAACTCGTGTTAACAGTTTATCTAGTATCTTATTTGCACAAAACCAAAATTGATCTGTGGTCCTGTCTAATTGAAAAAGCTTGTACTTTCCACATAGATTCATCATCTGGGATAGCTACCTCGTCTTTTTTCATTTTCAAGCAAAACTTCTATCACATTTTTCAAATTTCCTCGGAGACTCATAAATCACTAAGCGTTACTTGCAGCGGCGGATCCTGCATTCGGACTGGAGCCAGGATCTGGAAGTGGAATATTGCACCTGACTTATCTGTTTCGTGACGTAATTATTGCGTTTTTGCGACTGTATATTGCCGCGAATCACAGTATGAGATATACGCTCTGTCGGGTTCTATTATCTGGTTTTCAATTTTGTCGAGCTGATGTATCAGGCTCCGTTTATCGAGAAAACATCATTGGAAAATAAATACAATAACGAACTCTATTTTTATAACTTTTCACTTAGATCCGCAGGACGAAGCTATTCAAAAAAGTTTTTGATAAGCTTTTACGGTTCATTTATTTAGAAAATCTACTTATAATTAACTGAAAATGATACTTTTGCATTCGAGAGGACGACAGTTTTTATTGCGAGCAAAAAAATCATTCGAGAATGCAAAAGCACAATTAATTTCTGTCATGAGATATAACAGTGTAAAGTTTGCAAACATTGGATTTTTTTTAAATTTTTCGGAATTTTTATAATCATGTACAATTTTTAAATTAGAAAGACACATCTGTAGATCCATTTCTTTCTCTATTAAATTGAAATAAAATTTTACTATTTTTGTACTGGCCACAAAACCCTCGCTACGTTAGAGGTAAACGGGCCTCTAAAATTAGGTACTTAAAACTAACTGACTGATTGCAACCTTTTCACCAATTCAGGTTTTTTTACAGACAAAATTTCAGTTAGGATTTTAAAATTCTTATTAAAAAAATCTGACGTGGCCATCACACAACCTTCCGCCATATCTAGACTTATAAACATAAATGTATACGTATACAATCCGGTGTCCCTAAAATATACAAATAAAAATCTAAAATATTAAAAGACAGAAATTTGCATCATCTGAATCAAAAGATTCGTTCACAGGCAAACTCTTCTGTGTTGAAGCCATCCTCCGTTCAATTACTACATTTAATATCTTACTTATGACTTATATGGCGTTAGTATGTCAACTTGTCACCCGTCTCACCTGTCAATATTTTTTACGGAGAAACAAAAATCAATCGAACATGGATTACAAGATTTCAACGTTTTATCTGATAAATTTATTTTTTAAATTTTACTGCAGTTCTTTAATGCTACCAGATAAAGACAATTTTTTTTATAACGTAAGTTGCAAATAACTTTGTCTCTTATTCTTATTACAAATAAATACTATATTTATCCCAATTTATAGAAATTTTTGACACTTAATCTTTTCTATCTTCAAAAAATATCACTTCCTCTGAAGATATTTGTACCAAAATCTAATGAGCTCTTCCTATTCGTATACAATTGTAAAATACCAAATATCAAATTTTTTAGGTAATTCGTATTTGAGTTATACGACAGACGGCATCGGCCCGGACCACACACATACACACACACACACACACACACACACACACACACACACACACACACACACACACACACACACACACACATACATACAGACATCATCGAGAAACTATCAAAAATGAGTTGTAAGGACCCTAATTCGTGCTCATTCACTAAAAACTCACTACCCGATTTTTTGCATGATTCCAATACCTTCCTTTACAGGTAAGCGGAAGGTAAAAATAGCAAATAAGAATTAACTTCTCTCTGAGTGAATTTGTTTATGAAATGACTAAAACAACAATCTGCAAACACAAACACCAATTTAGTTCCACGAACAGTTTCTGTATAATGAATAAGTTTCACAAATGGAATCAAGATCAAGCTATAATTCCTCTCTGGCAGTGTAAACAGACCCCGCATGTGTTATCGCCGATCTCTTGATTAAGCCCATTGGTTTAGCCTTGTTTAGTACAGCTCCGTTTACAATATCGAATCAAGGTTGCTGATTATTTCCAGAGCCGGTTGAAAAGGTTTATGGCCCATAAAATACCGATACCTACATGACTTTGTGAATTCGAAACGAATAGAAATTTAATGAGCGAACAGAGAATTTGTAAATGCTTGAGCCAAGCAAATTATGTTTGGGTTACGAAGATTTTTATGGGAAATCGGAAACATTTCAATTAATTTTTCCCACACAACTTAAAATGATTATGGTATAGGTACTATAGTCAAGTAGGTCTGTTCCAATTGATAAATATTTTTCACCGGTGGCGGTTCTTTTCGTCCTGTGGCAATAACTTTTTTGAGGATTAGGATTATCTGTGCGCACAGCAGGGTGCTTATGCAAGTCCGTGATTGTCATTTCGGACCTGTAAACAAATTAACCAGCAATAAATACTTTAGAAATAATATTAAGTTGAAGAAATATTATACAGATTTGTGTTTTAAGTTAAAGACTTCGAAACCATTATTTGTATAACTCTGTTATATAGAAATGTTACATATTCTCCGAGATTGTATCGTTTTATATGTAGCTGATAAGTCCTGTTCGCACGAGGATTCTTTGAAAATTCTACGAAGATTCTGAATCCTGGAAAAGAAAAAGTTTTCTCCTTTCTAGTGAGAGTTACCTGTTAAATTGCGGTGCCGCTAAATTGAATTTTCAATGAGTCTTGGAGAAGAAGTATTTATAATTTATTTTTCTTTCAAAACAATGAATTTATTTTTTTCCAGTATTCGAAATCTTGGTAGAGTCATCAAAGAATCCCCGTGCGAATAGGGCTTTAAATAAAACACTGCTTATTTTGATTCATAGCTACATGCACTTTAAATATAACTTAGATAATAGAATATACAGCTGGCAAATATGTTTATTGTTTGCTCTAATTACTATAAACGACTTCACCGCTGTGAAACTTCACCTTAATTTTTAAAACTGTTTCATTCGTTGTGACATAGTATCTGCAAGTCCTAAAAATACTTTTCTGGAGAATAAAATCCCAAATATTCTACAGTCTGTCACAATTCTTTGATTGTCCTTTCATAGGAACTAGGAAGATTTTATTTCAGTATCGACTGTTGATTTTATTTGAGATTACGTAAAAAGTATTGTAGTTTTCAATAAATATAAGTTAGTGAACTCTATACTACGTACTTAGAAGGGAGGCAAGTTGAGAGAGAAACAGAGTACCTATATCTATATCTAACTCATGTAGAACATTGACAAAATACAAATTGCCTCAGCGACTTCAACGCGCGCGTCCTTTCCAGGTACTTAGTATAGAGTTTACTGGATACAGTACATTATACTTGTATTTTGATTTTTATTTAAACTTTTGTACAACAAAAAAACGACTTTTTTACGTCTGGGCCAACTGGAATGAGACGGGGCTCGTACTATCCAACTTAAAAATATATTCCGTATTTGCATGTTCTACAAATCACTTTGACAAACGAATATTAGTCTTTTCTCTGTTTACCGTACCTCAACTCTATGTTGTGTTTAAATTCTGTCTCAATTTAGCCTTCGACCCCGTGGTGTCGTGTCAGTTGTCCACCGGAAAATCTCTAAAAAGCCGTGAACCCATCCCGGCGATCGAACACAAATCGCTCGTTTGTAAACGTGGAATCAAGTCGCTTGTTTCACAAGCAACAGACAGCTGCGCATCGTAAGCCTGGACCTGGACGTCCCGCGGGAGCTGGCGTCCTGCTCGGCATGCAGATGCCAGACCTGGACACGGGACCGGGACTCAGGATAGCCCGGGATTATTATATGTCACGACTACCGATGTGGACTTAGTGTTATTGGTTTGTGTTGGCGGATGGCTGGTAATGCGGTTGTTTACGACCTGAGTTCTCGAATTGATAAATAAATTATTGTGGTCATATACGAGTAGTCTGATACTTTAATCGTATTAATATATTATTGCAGTAATGCTGATTAAATGTTTTGTGAGGTTGCTATAACCAAGTTTGGTGCAAAGGTATTATAAATATTATACGCGAGGAAAAATTTGATTTCCACCTTTTCCATAAAAACCTGTTACCCTTTAAAACGATTCTCTATCGTGCTAGAAAACAACCAAAAACATGGATTTCGCCCGCCACTCCTCAGCGTTTATTGTTTTGTTAAATATAATAATCTAAAGATATTGTTGAAGATAAAAGTACAATCTATAAATGGTCGATGCAGAATTTTAAAATTTTGCTTTACAATTGAAATATGTTTTTGAATTTTGACAATTTTTGTTATTTTTTAAAGACAAATATCTTCTATTTTAATACGAATTTAAAAAATTCGATTAGTTATTTCCGCAGATCCAAGCTTTATAGAAAACATAATAAAATTAGAAATAAATTTTTTACAAACATTGCAGTTTTTTGCCTAAAACATTTTTTCTCCTAAAACATAAATTATTTGTTATTATTATATTTAACAAAACAATAAACGCTATAGAATAGCGTGCGGAATCAATGTTTTTGACTGTTTTCTGTCATGGGTAGAGGATCACCTTAACACATATTTATATAGGTATCGACTTCATTATGATTGTTTTACTTAAATTAGAATTCTGACAAATTTTTGTGCGTCTGATTTTGGCAATAGGTGTAACTAATAACATAATTTTAAATAATATTCTAGATAAAATAGTATGTGTCTTGTAATTTATTCATGCTTTTGTTAAAACATTTGTAGTGCATTTATAATTTCATCTTAAACAATTTTTTTCTCACAAAATTATTCACCAGCCCTCCATCTGACAAAATAAAATCCCCAGAACATTTCAAGAATATAAACATCAAGTTTGTTACTATTTATATTTGCCTAATAACATCCTATTAATACCCTAATGATTTTTAATGTCCGCTCTTAGTAACATGTTTGTATTGAGTATGTAGTTTTTGATTGTACTCAGGATGTGGCTAGGATGGACTAACGTAGCATCACTAGTACAAAAGTAAGATGTTTTTAAACATCCCATGGACGATTCATATCAAGTGGGCATCTATAATCATCGAGAATATAAGGGAGGTAATTACTCATGAGAATACTGTTATTAATTTGATAATAAACCACTGTGCGACTATAAAGTATAATACTCTTTCATGTGGGGTAGCAATGAATACACTCTTGACAAATTTCCATGTTTAGTCTGCAAACAATCCGCAAATTTAATCAACTCATTGACTAACAAAGAAATATATTCCCTTCATCTAACAATAACCCATTCATAGCGAACCACCCTGTATATTTCTTTCCTCATGGACCAAACGCACGCAAAACTATCTTCATTTACCGGAGTCACATACAATGCAATTTATGTTCATTGGGAACGTACACCTGATAGTTCCCCACTTGTATTATTCGCCGTGGTTTCCAAGGGAATGGATGTGAATATTCTACAGGGTGTGTGGATCTGTAGGGGTAACAACGTACCGCGCACGTGCTTTTTGAGGTGGTACACATTTGCCGAGCACCCTTTGTATAACAATGGACATAATAGATAGTATCATTTATTGTTTGTCTACAAAGCAAAGATGACAAAGGTCCATTGTGAGCTGTTTTCGTGAAACTAATGTCTGTAGTGTATTATTACGTTATATTCATGGGAGATCATCCCAATGAGATGGGTATAGCGGCCATTGATATCATGCTATTTGTCAGAGACTTCTAACAAGACAAGAATGACGAAATTTTCGAAAATTGTTCAATTTACATTATAATTTTTAAGGTAGTAAATCCATGGGTAGTGACAATCCAAAATATGACTTAAATTAATATACAGCATTCATTACAAGTCGTAGAATTTGAATAAAAATTAAAATTTATAGGTATCCGTTGAAATAACGAAGATAATTGAATTTAAAGTTGACACAAAAACGCGCTAAAATACATTGCTTATATGGAGGTTACCAGTAGATTTACTAAACGATTAGAAAATTTTATACCATAACAACCCAACACATATTTGGAAAACGAATATGTTATTCTTTGATATTTGAGGTATTTATTAGAAAAATAAAAAATATGAGTCACCGCAATAATGGTTGAGAAATCGCATGCAAGAAAAATTATGTTTTTGACGTACTACTACTGCATTTCAGTGTAAACTTAAATTTCAATTATATTTTTTATTCAAGAAAAATTATGTTTTTGACGTACTACTACTGCATTTCAGTGTAAACTTAAATTTCAATTATATTTTTTATTTAATTGGATACCTATGATTTGTAATTTACATCCCAATCTACGATTTTTAATGATTTATTTCTGATTATTTGACTGCTTCGGCCTCACCTCACACCGAAATCACGCACGCTTATGACCGACGGATTTTCTACCTTAATTCGATCGGATAATTTAAATTTGTTTTCACTTATAATATCACATGTGCCTTAATTCTTTCTTGAAATTTTTGAGTGCATTCCAACGACATCCTAATTAGCTCGATTGGTACACGAGAGCTCATTACGTTGTTGAAAAGCACGATAAAAAAATTCCTGGACATTAATTTTAAAGGATTTTAAATATGTAGCCGAAAAAAATTTCGAACCACAGTTTTTGACATAATTTTTTAAAGTTGAAAACTGGTCGAAATATAAAAAATATTTTTGCACCATTCGATTCCTCGGGTTAAATTATATAAGTGTAGGTACATTGTTTAAGAAAAAAATTATATCGAATATCGTATGTACATACAGATTTTCGAATCAGGATATGTCGAAATTTTTAAAAATTGTTCATTTGATAGAAATGTTTGAACAGATACTAAATGAGGGACTTTAAAATATATATTTAAACATTTTTTATGTAAAAATTATGATGTGGCCAGCACAAGACCTCCCGCCATACTCTACTCTTTTCACTACTATACAAATCAAGATACAAATATATAGGTACTTACAAAAAATATATTTTAGTCATTTAGTCAACTGTAGAAATGTAGAAGAAGATTTATATGAAGATGTGTCCTATTGGCACTGTCCCGCGGTTACTGTCATAATCAATAAAAAATTTCGTAGTAACAATTACTAAACAATCATTATTCATGGACAAACAAGATAGGTACTGAAGTTTCATACTCTAAATTATTATGAATAATATTTTAATTCCTAAAGTACTATGACAGAACAATTTATAAAATTCTAAAAATTGTAGATAATAATATATAATCTTTCATTTGAAATAAAAAATATTGCATATATTAATTATTTATCAAAATATTTCAGAAAAGTACTACTTCCGGTTTGGGGATTGCTTCTAAAAATAACTGTGTTCTTTAGATTTGTATTAAGACGTTATATATAAAATTTGGTTGTTAAATGTTTGTAACTTTTAAGTCATAGTAACTGGAAAAAATGTTACATACAATCTAACACACACACAGACATAATCTCGAAAATACTTTATTCGTATTCTATGAATCCTAAAACGTGCTATCTCTTAAAATCTCACACTCGAAAACATTGACCTATCACAATACCTCCCTTATAGAATATGAGGCAAAAGAATTTCGAATTTTATTCCACAAGTGTAGAATATTGGCAAGAGAGTACCACAGTAAACAAATAAATCCCTCATCGTGTTTTTCGTACCCTCCTCAACAATGTGTACATTTAAATCAGATCTATCTTCCTCAGCAAAACAGTCCTCCAGTCACCTGCATTGCGACTGAATCCCCGGCGGAGCAACAGCGAGCGATGCAGTCACAGCAATCTGGTCAAATTGGACTTGCTAACTTACAACAGACAATCCAAGACGGAACTCTCACTGAAACTTTCCTGGCTGCCCGCCAAGCCTCCCCCCTCCCCCCTGCGAATAAAGATAATATATCGGTACTTTGAATTTTTAATCTCTGAGCGCTTCGTAATATATGGATTTTCATATTACAAGCGCTGACCGATTTATAGGCGAGGACTACGGGATTAAGATGTTTGCAAGCTGCGCCAAACTTACGGGAGTCTGGAGGATATTTTTGAGATTATTAAAATTTGCCCGGCAATCATAACATATTTATGTAATGCACCTACAGGATGTTAATAAAATAAAAGCATTCTGTGGTGTGATTTATGAGAGGTTATAACCACAATCTTTTAAGTTTTGGTCATAAAATTTTAAATTATACTTTAATAAATCGCTGTAGTACACAGAATTTTTGCAGTTTTGCGTAACATTGATAGATCTGGCGATGGTGTTATTAATGTGACAACTAATTATGCGCTTGGAATTAAACTTAATAAACCTTGATGTAATTATTAATTTTTTAACATCTTCGTTTCGATATTAATTCTTAAGATGTTATACGATTTATAAATAATTTCTTGTTAGTACTTCCCAAATAATCAAGATACAAATGGAACTTATATAACAAAATATATAAATTATATAGGTATAGTTCAAATTTTTTTGCAGAGGAGTCATGTCATCAAAACATTACAAAATGGAAAATAACTGTAGTAATGACAGAGTGATATTAAATGAATAAAATAAATACTACTTTTTTGCATACTATAAGAATAATGCATTTTCATTAAATTTACAATAATTTTAAAGCCGAACATAATGTTTTTAATGCATTTTAAATTTATTTCAAATAATTGTAGTTTGTTTTTTCACCACACATTGGCATTACTGAATTAAGAATTGTGTTTTGTGTTGTACGTTTACATGACATTCAAATTTTTCTGTAACGCTATAGAGTTCTAACTAGAAATATATTAAATTTTACAATGATATTTAAATATTAATTGTCTAATAATTCAATTAAATTGATCGCAAAAATAAGCATCGCATGTAAATTCAATAATGCAACACAAATTACATATACAAAAAATTAAATTAGTGTACTATGTAATCTAGTATTCCGTGACGTCATTATCTGGTTCCGTGACGTCATTATCTAGTGACCAACATTGATGACGTGACTCCTCTCCAAAAAATTTTTTACTATAGCTACTGATTTACGAATAAAAAATTAATAGTAAAATGTCCAGCTATACCACGAAGTATACTGACAGGAGTGGATACTAGGGCGGATGAAGTGTGGCCTTTCTGTTTACCTTTTAGATAGAGACAAAAAATACGGGCCAACTCAGAGCATGCATTATATGGCGATAAACAACGGTAACGATAGTAACGCACGGGCACAGTAGTGCTCTTTCTCTTTCACACAGGGTAAACAAAAATGCCACAAATCTATAACATTGCTAAGATACGGAGTGTCCACTCCTGTGTTTATATTTTATTTCGTGGGCAATACCTATGTTTTTGTAAAAAAAAATGAAGCATTCAAAATTTTATAACAAATATTTATTTAAATACACTATATTAAAAAAAGATTACGATCAGAATAGTATACTACTCGTATAAGTATTAGATTTGATCTTGCAAAAGTAAAATTTTTTTACTCACTAGTAAACGCCATTTTTAATCAATCCCTTTATTTCTTTGAAAATGAATCTTTATAAGTTACTGACCTGTAAAATAGAAAGCAGAATTGTAAACATTTTACAAGTTAGTAGCTGTTCATATGTTCATAATAAACGATGCACGTTGCAACAATAATACTTCCAAGGCTTATGAGAAATTGTTGACAAAACAGAATATGATTATAATTATTTAATTTTTATATTGGTTTATAAATGAGTAACAAGTAAAATGTTGTACAATACACGCAAGGCAACAAGATGATAGGCTACTATTAAAATAAGGCATTAGTTATATTTGACATCAAATATTGATTAGAAATGGAAATAGTTTTAAATTATCTAAGAAGTTTAAAAAAATGTCAGTTATTAATAAATAAATCAATTCGCGTCGTAAAAAACGCGATAGCAAGTTCATTACTGGTACTAGAAGTACCAATCAACCAGGTGATGTATTTCACATGTGAAAAATTCCATTATTAATTACAAGAACTGACCGTCACAATTTCCGTCAGATGCACAAAATAATTACATTGCTGTACAAATTCAACTCGTCCGATAGACATTTCCATTGGCGAATGAATATTTGACAAGAAAGTTTATAATGGTTAGTTTGTGAGTAATTTTATACATCTGTGGTGTAATATATGAAATTGAACATGCCTTTGTTTTAAAACAAAGATTCATTATTAATTTAAAGCTTCGGAACACATGTTGACACAAAAGGAAAACCCAATACGAGGAATAACTCGTAAATTCAAATTCGCAATCTCAACTTTGAAAGACTGTGTTGTCGAATTTAATTATTACAAATGAATGGTGGGAAATATCAAATATTAATTTGTTCATACTACAAGATGTTTTTAAGCCCACAAAGTTTAATCTTTATTGAATGCTTCTACGTTTCACGCCCAGATAATTTCCAAATTTCATGTAATTCTGCGAGGCTTATATCTGCTACGACGCAGGTATTTACTTAAGGTGCGTACAATTTTCGCTCAAAAAGAGAAGAACAAACAAAGATGATATAAGAACACGTAGCTAATATCTTTTCTGGCAAACATGAAGTTAATACCTTAGCCTATCACCAAAATTCTCATCTTTGGCATTTAATATTTACTTCAAACATGTATAATAATTAAAAACGTTACAAAATTGAATTTTTGTGTAATAAATTCTTTAAATAATAAAAATTAGCTCCAAGTTTCGCTAATTAATGTCACAGCAATATATAATTTTCATTTATTGATTCACTAATGATTCGTGAATCATTAAAATTTTCGTTTGAGTTTTTAGTAGGTATCGAAAATATTTTTTGTGAATTGGTAGATTCCAAACGAGGCGAAACCTAGTTTGATATCAAATTTCTCCAAAATTCGGACTGTTAATGCGGCTTTATCAAATATTATCTCATTCTATAAAATTTGGTTTAATATTTTTGTTTGCTTTTTATAAATTAAACTTCTTGTGTTAAGTTATTTTTGTTATAAGGATCGTAATGCCAATCATTACGGTACTGGTCGTGAAGATTATCAGACGAGGAGAAGCCGAGTTTAAAAACACGACGTGTGCTATAATGATTGGTTACAACGTATTGCATACAAAATTTTATCTGCTGGCGTAAATTTGTCAAAAGGTATAATAATTTATTTGGTATTGAACAAAAAAATTTAAATCTAAATCTATTTTTGAAACTTCTTAGACACCATTAGATGAAGTAAATTTTAATTGTATTCGCATCTTATTTATTTTTGTTTGGTATTACAAATTTAATTTGTACCTACGTTAGGTAGAATTAACATGAGTGCAAGAGCTAATATGTGTTTTGTGAATCAAGAAATAAAGTGCCTATACCTACATCTTAAAAAGTTTATACAGTGTAATAAGTAACAGTTTATTTTTAAAATATTGCATACTGCATAAAAATAGATCATTACAAATAGAATATACCTGTTTCTAATATTTTTATATTATCATAAAAAGTAACAATTTTTCGTTTATTTTTAGCACCGCGCCAGATAATAATTTTAATTATAGTTGCTAATTAAAAACGACCTTAATTATAAATATAATATATTCATAATCGTTGAAATTGTGAGGCATGTGGATTTACAAGTGTTGCTTCTTAAAAATGCCGCGTAAAAATTTAAAAATAGCTATACAATTATTCTAAATGAAAGAGAAAACTTCCATTTTATTTCCATCAGCATGTCATTCAGCGACAACCATTAAATTCAATGCAACATAAACCGGAAGTAGTTCTTTTGCTAAAAAAGAACCCTCTGTATAAACAGAGTTAAAAGCGTTAGACATTTCCACATGTTCACCTGGTGGTCAAATCAAGAACCACACAATAGCGGTGCCCATACGTACATAACATGTGCCATGTTCAGTCTAACGCACTTTAGTATCAACTCCACATATAAATAATTTACGAAGAGCATTTTTGTGAAATATACAGCGAGTTCCACTGCCGTATAATTTCGTAATTTTTTAACTTGGGTTGTTCTGGACCGCGCGCTAACATCATAGCTCTGTGTATAATTTTGACATAAACTGAAAGTTGACAAATGCGAGCCATTTGTTATATTTTAAGTTCCGTTAAATCGTATATTAAAACGATATAAAAACTCTGTTATGCACAGATTACTCCTACATGTAGTGATTTTTAATTTTGTCGCCGCGTAATTTGTAATTTTAATTTTGTGAAGCTGGAGAATTAATTTTTTCGACACTGTAAATCCGGTTTTAATTCCGGGTGTATTGTTGTTAACGCTGTAATCTTTTTTATAATTCCGCGAGGCACGAATAGTAAATTGACAAAGAATTTAGAATCCTTTTTGCGAGTAAAATAAAAAAGAACTTCGTTACTCGTTAGCCCTAGCAGCAAATTGACGTTGCAATTTTTTCCGAAAAGTCAAAAGGCGAGTGTAGGTGTGCATGTGTAGACATACTGGGTCATCCAATTCAGTACCCGTACTTTGTTAAAGTACATTTTTAAATAAGATTTTATTTACTTTACTTATTTAAGGATTTTCAGGTAGAGTAAGGCTGCATTCACATAAGCATTTACTTTTAAGGTTTACATTTATGTTTACGTTTAAGAAAGTTTGAATACATCTAACTAAATACGAGCATTCACAGTCCTAGAAAGTGGGAAGTGTGAATGCTCGTATTTAGTTATATGAATTTAAACTTTCTTAAACGTAAACATAAATATAAACCTTAAAACTAAATGCTTATGTCAATGAGGCTTTAGAGCTAGAGGTCAAATTAGTGTGGTAATTTTATTAGTCGTGAAATTGAAGGGTTTGGGCCTTGCATATCTACTGAAGATGAAATGTGCAGTCTGCCAGTCCTAAGTGGCCTCAAGTATCAAAAGTTGAGTTACAAAAATGGCAATTATATAAATTAAGAGTTCTGGCGTATGTAGAGGTGGAAATAAATGATATGTCTTATTGCCAGAACGTTTCTACTCCTCCAATCTTAAATAATACCAAATCAAAAATAAGAAATGACATTTGAAATTTTTATAAATGTCAAAAATTTGCTTGGTATCAGTGTTTATCTGCTTACCTATGCAAAAAAATATTAAAAATATGTAATTATAAGTGCTGATAGCCCGAAAACAAGCAAATTTTTGACAGTTGTGAAAATATAAAACGTCATTTATGATTATTTGACTTGAGGAAGCCTAATCCGGCCACTTAGGACTGGCAGACTGGACATTCCATCTTCAACAGATATGCAAACCCTTCAATTTCACGACTAATAAAATGTCCACATTAATTTCTCCGGTAGCTTTTGGACTAAAGGTACAGTGCCAAAAAATGTATAAATTAAATTGTAATAAGTTTTGTAGTTTATTTTCCACCGTAGCGATATTAATTTCGCTTCATAATAAATATGTAAATCTCAGTAAAATATAATACAGTGTCCGTGATATTTAGATGAGCTCCCGTTGTATTTTAAAGTAAATGCAAAAGGGCAAGGGAATGTTTAGGGATCGCCCTGTATAAAGAGTGAATTTCATTAGAGTATAAAGCTGGTTCTTTGTAAAATTACGTTAGTCTGTCATGAGTAAACAACCCGGCGCGTTTTCATATAAACGAAGTCAATTAGACTCTGTAAAAAATCTCATCGGAAAAACTAAAATTATGTGACCTGTCAGGACCGGCCTTTCCCAAGCACCCTTCATCAAATTACACACAAAACATAATTAGTATATTATACAGGGTGATTTACTTATTTCAAAACGCAATAATGCCCATTTTATGAATCCGAAATTTTTTATTTTTATTTTATAATGTAGGAGGTACATATCTAAAGTTTTGTTTCACCCAGTTTTCAAAATCATATCAGGTAGGTGACGCCCCCCATTCTCTATTCACTGCATAAGCCGATTTATGGCGTTTGTCATAACCCTTTCCAGCATGGCCGCGGGTATGTTGTCAATTGCGGCCCGGATGTTGGCCTTCAGGTATTCTAGGGTCCTTGGACGGTTGACGTAAACGCGGGATTTCAAAAAAACCCTCAAAAAAATCACAAGGAGCCAAATCGGGCGAGCGGGCTGGCCACTCCAAATCGCCCCTTATTGAGATGAGGCGCCCTGGGAAGTGTTCCCTCAAAACAGCCATCGATGCTGCTCCGTGCTCCAACGCATGATGGCGAATGACGGGGTAGGGAACTAAACTTTAAAAGTGCACCTGTCGAATGAGATCACTCTCTCCCCACTACGATCCCTACAGCCTGAATGGCACGCATTTAAAAAAAGCAAGTTATGATGAATCACCATGTATATTCCAGTGTAGAAAAGATTACTGACGTGTGATTTTATATCAAAATAGTTTAATAATCTCCTCTCTTCTCGAAAATGTTGAGTACCCTCCTGTGCAGAGATCTATGAGCGAGAATAATCAACTAAGAGAGATTAAAAAAAACCTTTTAAGATTAATGGACATATAACGAAGAAGTAATTAAATGTGTTAGGGATATTTAGATGCTGGCGTTTTACGATCTTAGGCGTTAATGAAGAATTTTATAACGCACAAAATAGTGTTCATTATTGCTTTAGTTTTAGTTTTCTTTGCTCAGCTCACTTTAAATTTATTCAGCGTTCTAAATAATTTCTATTAAGAGGAAATTAATTCGAAGTTCATTAGTTACAGACAGAAGTAAAAATAATATTTTAAAATATTTTATACTATTTATACTTTACTACATTTTATCAGTAAATGACTAAATTGAAAAATTATTCTTTTTTAAAAGTCATTTTGAAATGAGGTTAGGTTTACATTGAAGACACGTAATAAATATTAGTAAACAACCATATTTTCATAATTTAATTCATATTAGCGTAATCTCTACAATTTTTCAAAGTGTCCTATCCGTATACGAGTACTTTATTTCATGTGTATGTATTAGCGCATTGCATGTGTAATAGTGCAGGCTTCAACTAAAAACTAAAAATTATCGATTTTTGTTTCTAGATCTGTGCACTAATACATATAGTATGTCCAAAGGTATATCGTTATGGCCCTCACAGCAGGCCTATTGTTAAACATTTAAGCGGATTTAAGCTTGATTTATGGCGTTGAAAGAACAGGTACGTATTAAATATTTTCCAATTTAATTTAAAAATCTTAATTCCCTCAAGATAATGTTCTCACTAATCTTGTTTTTTCCTAATTTGACGAAAAGATCAAATCCCTTATTTGATTTTCGGAATTCATTACTAATAGAAATTTTAAAATGTGTAAGAATTGAAATGAAAAACTCAAGTGTATTTCAAATTTTGCTAATCCTACCCCTCACCCCTGCTGTGTGCGGCATTCCACAAGCTTATAGTAAGTCAAAGCTATAACGATATATTTTTGTACAAACTTTACATACACCGCTCGTGTACGTGTGACGAGCGAAGCTTGACTTGTCCAAATTCATTCAGTTTCCGATTCTTGCAAATAAAAGACGTATTTCTATGCAGTGGTGTAAATGTGATCAAATATACAGTGTTTTAATTTTTTTCGGGTGGTTATACCCATTTTGGGTAAGTGAAAATATTACTAAAAGGTGTAGAAATTAATGTAGAATATTTTGGTATATTTTTATTGCCGAAATAATATCATAATCATTGTGAAATTGATTTTTTAAATATTTTAGTGGGTAAAAGGATTGTTTCACATACTTTTTAGGGTATACTGGGTGTGGGAATTTTTGTTAGAGTATATGCAATAATATTTTGATCAAATTATTTACCAGTTTATTATATTTTATGTTAAAATGTTTTAATATTTTAATTATAGGTAACATCACTTCAACTTAGATGTGGCATCCTCACATACAATGTGTTATCATATTTTCTGTGTGTGCGGTTACCAGCCATCAACTCAGAAGCGCTTAAATGAGTAAGTCATATTTAATATTCTTTTTATTATTAATGTCTGAACCTTGTTTCATAACTTTTTTTATTTGTTGCCTTTTAACTTCAATATGAAACATAATTCATACGAAATGTTCAATTTAGCATGGTAGACTATACATTGAAACAGCTATCACTGCGCGGGCAAACTGTACATTGAAATAATCAACAACATTCCAAGTTTGTTAATTAAATTAGTCGAATCAGTTTCGTCATATTTTATTCATTCACACAAATACAAACATTTGGGAAAAAGGTTTAGTATTATAATAGCGGAAATTTAGTGCTGTTTTATTTAAAATCTATCGAGATTTACATGATTCTACTATTGTTGAAAGGTTTATTTATATTTTAAAAGTATGTTGAGTTGTTTAAAATTATTTTTATGTTACATATTTGCAGTCTGTTGTTATTACATCATTTGAAGGATCATGCAGGGGCCTAGTAATAAGAAAAAGTGTAAGTTTTATTATATTTCATTATGAAACATGGTTTATTTATTTATTTAATTATTTATTTCAGACTGAACTCACGAAGAGAACTATTGTCATTCTCAACATTTTGAGGTTATCTGCCAAAGATAATTAGGTAACATTATGACTTAAATGTTAATGAATCATCAATAAATCATTTATATCTTTGCAGATATTTCAACACTTCAGCAGAGGCACAAATTTAAGAGCCCTAAGTCAAATTTTCTACTAAAAGAACAAGGTAATATTGTTTATTAATTAATTTATATATTACCTACACATCTAATTTATTTTTGTTATATTTTTCAGACTTGTTCCAGTTGTAGTATCTTTACCTCCGGCTGTAAGACCCGCACAGCCTGTGGTGCCGCCCATCCAGTTCCTGTGACGTGAGACCTGGTGCAGAAAAACCGTTGAAGAAGGTCCAGTACTCCTTGACATCAAATGTAAGTGTTTCAATATTAATTACTTAATTTTCAACACTTTCACATACTTTATAACGTGTGTGCGTTTACCAGCCGTCAATTGACTGATACTCATGGTTGTTTAAGTCATAGGCGCCCAGTTTAAAAATTACCTCTAATAATAAAGTAATTAATAATCTCGTTATTCGAGAGTCTCGCTGTCGAGTGAAAATTTAAGGGCACAATATTAAATTTATTGAATTTTTTTAACCCGGTTCACAAATTTTTACTATTCTGGTACTATTATTAGTAGAGTTATTAAATAAAAAGGAAATATAAGTAACACGAGTAATCCATCCTCGTAAAAAGGGTCTCGTAATCGAGACATAAGATTAAATTAATGAAAATATTTTGTGCGCTTAATTAAGACAGCCCTTTTTTGTAACTTATGAACAGTACAAGATACAGGACTGATCTTGGCACCATTGGATTCCTTGAATAAAATTGAATAAGATTAGATTAATAAAAATATTTTGTGTGCTTAATTAAGAGAGCCCTTTTTTGTAACTTCTGAATGGTACAAGAAACAGGGCGAATCTTAGCACCATTGGATTCCTTGAGTTAAATTGCATAAGATTGTATTAATGAAAATATTTTGTGATTTGTGGCCTTAATTAAGAGAGCCCTTTTTAGTAACTTCTGAACGGTACAATATACAGTGCACCATTGGATTCCTTGAGTTAAATTACATAAGATTAGATTAATGAAAATATTTTGTAGGAACCATTGGATTCCTTGAGTTAAATTACATAAGATTAGATTAATGAAAATATTTTGTGGGCTTAATTAGGAGAGCCCTTTTTTTGTAAAAGATACAGGACTGACCTTGGCACCATTGGATTCCTTGCGTTAAATTACATAAGATTAGATTAATAAAAATATTTTGCGGGCTTAATTAAGAGAGCCCTTTTTTGTAATTTCTGAACGGTACAAGATACAGGGCTGATCTTGACACCATTGGATTCCTTGAATAAAATTGAATAAGATTAGATTCATAAAAATATTTTGTGTGCTTAATTAAGAGAGCCCTTTTTTGTAACTTCTGAATGGTACAAGATACAGGGCGAATCTTAGCACCATTGGATTCCTTGAGTTAAATTGCATAAGATTAGATTAATGAAAATATTTTGTGGCCTTAATTAAGAGAGCCCTTTTTAGTAACTTCTGAACGGTACAATATACAGGGCACCATTGGATTCCTTGAGTTAAATTACATAAGATTAGATTAATGAAAATATTTTGTGGGCACCATTGGATTCCTTGAGTTAAATTACATAAGATTAGATTAATGAAAATATTTTGTGGGCACCATTGGATTCCTTGAGTTAAATTACATAATGTTAAATTAATGAAAATATTTTGTGGGCTTAATTAAGAGAGCCCTTTTTGTAACTTCTGAATGGTACAAGATACAGGGCTGATCTTGACACCATTGGATTCCTTGAATAAAATTACATAAGATTAAATTAATAAAAATATTTTGTGGGCTTAATTAAGAGAGCCCTTTTTTGTAACTTCTGAATGGTACAAGATACAGGGCTGATCTTGGCACCATTGGATTCCTTGAGGTAAATTACATAAGATTAGATTAATGAAAATATTTTGTGGGCTTAATTAAGGAAGCCCTTTTTTGTAACTTCTGAATGGTACAAGATACATGGCTGATCTTGACACCATTGGATTCCTTGAGTTAAATTACATAAGATTGGATTAATGAAAATATTTTGTGGGCTTAATTAAGAGAGCCCTTTTTAGTAACTTCTGCACGGTATAAGATACAGGGCTGATCTTGGCACCATTGGATTTCTTGAGTAAAATTACATAAAATTAGGTTAATGAAAATATTTTGTGGGCTTAATTAAGAGAGCCCTTTTTTGTAACTTCTGAACATTACAAGATACAGGACTGTTCTTGGCACCTTTGGATTCCTTGAGTTAAATTACATAAGATTAGATTAATGAAAATATTTTGTGGGCTTAATTAGGAAATCCCTTTTTTGTAACTTCTGAACGGTACAAGATACAGGGCTGATCTTGGCACCATTGGATTCCCTGAGTTAAATTACATAAGACTAGCTTAATAAAAACATTTTATGGGCTTAATTAAGAGAGCCCGTTTTGTAACTTCTGAACGGTATAAGATACAGGACTGATCATGGCACCATTGGATTCCTTGAGTTAAATTACATAATGTTAAATTAATGAAAATATTTTGTGGGCTTAATTAAGAGAGCCCTTTTTTGTAACTTCTGAACGGTACAAGATACAGAGCTGATCTTGACACCATTGGATTCCTTGAGCTAAATTACATAAGATTAGATTAATGAAAATATTTCGTGGAGTTAATTAAGAGAGCCCTTTTTAGTAACTTCTGAACGTTACAAGATACAGGGCACCATTGGATTCCTTGAGTTAAATTACATAAGATTAGATTAATGAAAATATTTTGTGGGCACCATTGGATTCCTTGAGTTAAATTACATAAGATTAGATTAATGAAAATATTTTGTGGGCATAATTAAGAGAGCCCTTTTTTGTAACTTCTGAACGGTACAAGATACAGGGCTGATCTTGACACCATTGGATTCCTTGAGTTAAATTACATAAGATTGGATTAATGAAAATATTTTGTGGGCTTAATTAAGAGAGCCCTTTTTAGTAACTTCTGCACGGTATAAGATACAGGGCTGATCTTGGCACCATTGGATTCCTTGAGTAAAATTACATAAAATTGGATTAATGAAAATATTTTGTGGGCTTAATTAAGAGAGCCCTTTTTTGTAACTTCTGAACATTACAAGATACAGGACTGATCTTGGCACCTTTGGATTCCTTGAGTTAAATTACATAAGATTAGATTAATGAAAATATTTTGTGGGCTTAATTAATTAAGAAAGCCCTTTTTTGTAACTTCTGAACGGTACAAGATACAGGGCTAATCTTGGCACCATTAGATTCCTTGAGTTAAATTACATACGACTAGATTATTAAAAATATTTTTTATTGAAACTATGGATTCCTACATAATTTGACCCGAGGAGAGAAAAAGTTATTTTATATTATTTTATAACTAAATTTTGAGCGAGTCGGAAATTCAGTCTAAATTCGATCTAAATCGGTCTAATTCGGTCTAGATTAAAATATATATTTTTATACATTTTAGAAATCCCTTTGTAAAAGCTGTACCCGTTGATATTTTTTATTGAAACTGGATTCCTACATAATTTGACCCGAGGAGAGAAAAAGTTATTTTATATTATTTTATAACTAAATTTTGAGCGAGTCGGAAATTCAGTCTAAATTCGGTCTAAATTCAGTCTAGATTCGGTCTAAATTCAGTCTAGATTAAAATATATATTTTTATACATTTTAGAAATCCCTTTGTAAAAGCTGTACCCGTTGATATTTTTTATTGAAACTATGGATTCCTACATAATTTGACCCGAGGAGAGAAAAAGTTATTTTATATTATTTTATAACTAAATTTTGAGCGAGTCGGAAATTCAGTCTAAATTCGGTCTAAATCGGTCTAATTACTGTACTTCATATACGACAAATTTGTGCATACAAGATTTTTAAAAAATAAATACAAATAGCATATACCAACTCAAAAATTTTGACATTTCCAATTCTCAATTCTCTATCATTATATTTATATCATTAAACATTGCAATGTTTTTGGAAATCCGGTGTGTATGGATATCAGGATATTCGGAAATCCGGATTATCTGGTTATTCGGAAATCCGAATTAGTCGGATAAAAAATCCGGATATCCAAAATTCCGGTTTATCCGGATTGAAAAAAACGGATATTTTCAAAACAAAAAGTAACACGAGTATTTCATCCTCGTAAAAAGGGTCTCGTAATCGAGACATAAGATTAGATTAATGAAAATATTTTGTGCGCTTAATTAAGACAGCCCTTTTTTGTAACTTATGAACAGTACAAGATATAGGACTGATCTTGGCACCATTAGATTCCTTGAGTAAAATTACATAAGATTAGATTAATGAAAATATTTTGTGGGCTTAATTAGGAGAGCCCTTTTTTGTAAAAGATACAGGACTGACCTTGGTACCATTGGATTCCTTGCGTTAAATTACATAAGATTAGATTAATAAAAATATTTTGCGGGCTTAATTAAGAGAGCCCTTTTTTGTAATTTCTGAACGGTACAAGATACAGGGCTGATCTTGGCACCATTGGATTCCTTGAGATAAATTACATAAGATTAAATTAATGAAAATATTTTGTGGGCTTCATTAAGAGAGCCCTTTTTTGTAACTTCTGAATGGTACAAGATACAGGGCGAATCTTAGCACCATTCGATTCCTTGAGTTAAATTGCATAAGATTAGATTAATGAAAATATTTTGTGGCCTTAATTAAGAGAGCCCTTTTTAGTAACTTCTGAACGGTACAATATACAGGCCAGATCTTGACACCATTGGATTCATTGAATAAAATTACATAAGATTAGATTAATAAAAATATTTTGTGGGCTTAATTAAGAGAGCCCTTTTTTGTAACTTCTGATTGGTACAAGATACAGGGCTGATCTTGACACCATTGGATTCCTTGAGTTAAATTACATAAGATTAGATTAATGAAAATATTTTGTGGGCTTAATTAAGAGAGCCCATTTTTGTAACTTCTGAACGGTACAATATACAGGCCAGATCTTGACACCATTGGATTCATTGAATAAAATTACATAAGATTAGATTAATAAAAATATTTTGTGGGCTTAATTAAGAGAGCCCTTTTTAGTAACTTCTGCACGGTATAAGATACAGGGCTGATCTTGGCACCATTGGATTCCTTGAGTAAAATTACATAAGATTGGATTAATGAAAATATTTTGTGGGCTTAATTAAGAGAGCCCTTTTTTGTAACTTCTGAACGATACAAGATACAGGGATGATCTTGACACCATTGGATTCCTTGAATAAAATTACATAAGATTAGATTAATAAAAATATTTTGTGGGCTTAATTAAGAGAGCCCTTTTTTGTAACTTCTGAATGGTACAAGATACAGGGCTGATCTTGGCACCATTGGATTCCTTGAGTTAAATTACATAAAATTAGATTAATGAAAATATTTTGTGGGCTTAATTAAGAGAGCCCTTTTTTGTAACTTCTGAACGATACAAGATACAGGGATGATCTTGACACCATTGGATTCCTTGAATAAAATTACATAAGATTAGATTAATAAAAATATTTTGTGGGCTTAATTAAGAGAGCCCTTTTTTGTAACTTCTGAATGGTACAAGATACAGGGCTGATCTTGACACCATTGGATTCCTTGAGTAAAATTACATAAGATTGAATTAATGAAAATATTTTGTGGGCTTAATTAAGAGAGCCCTTTTTAGTAACTTCTGCACGGTATAAGATACAGGGCTGATCTTGACTCCATTGGATTCCTTGAGTAAAATTACATAAGATTGGATTAATGAAAATATTTTGTGGGCTTAATTAAGAGAGCCATTTTTAGTAACTTCTGCACGGTATAAGATACAGGGCTGATCTTGGCACCATTGGATTCCTTGAGTAAAATTACATAAGATTGGATTAATGAAAATATTTTGTGGGCTTAATTAAGAGAGCCCTTTTTTGTAACTTCTGAACGGTATAAGATACAGGACTGATCTTGGCACCATTGGATTCCTTGAGTTAAATTACATAATGTTAAATTAATGAAAATATTTTGTGGGCTTAATTAAGAGAGCCCTTTTTTGTAACTTCTGAACGGTACAAAATACAGAGCTGATCTTGACACCATTGGATTCCTTGAGTTACATAACTCACGTAGTTTTCGTAACAGGTCTACCCTTATATCCTTGTTTAATTGTTTTGTGCGTGCTAAATTGGAATATTGCTTTCTTGTATGGAATCCGTTGTATGCAAATTCAATCAGGGCAATTGAGGCAATTCAGAGAAAATTTCTAAGATACTCCTGGTATAAGTTACATATGCATAGACGTTATAACTCTGAGTTTCATTATAATATTGCTCTGAATGAGTTCAATGTAATACAACTGGAAGACCGTAGGATTTTGCAATCTTGTTTATTTCTTTTTAAACTGATAAATAATAAAATTAATTATTCCAATCTATTGTCACTCATACGTTTCCATATTCCACGCACATGTAATCCTAGACAGAGAATTCTATTTCATACCCCCCTAGTTAAAGTAAATTATGAGTTGAAATGTACTATTCGGCGTATATGTGCAATTTACAATAAGATTTATGCTAGTTGTAGAGATATTGACATTTTTAATGACAGTTTAAAAACTTTCAAATTCAAAATCATCCAAACATTCAACAATGCTAATTGATGAACAATAAGCAAAATTTAATTAATTAATTGATTATGTTATAATTTATAATTATTATGTTATTATTATTATTATGTTAACTTTACGTTTTATTTTATGTTTATCTTATACTACAATATATAATTATACACCCTCTGTAATTGGGACGCTTGTCCGGTTGAGTGGTTACAACAATAAATATAAGATTAGATTAATGAAAATATTTCGTGGAGTTAATTAAGAGAGCCCTTTTAGTAACTTCTGAACGGTACAAGATACAGGGCACCATTGGATTCCTTAAGTTAAATTACATAAGATTAGATTAATGAAAATATTTTGTGGGCATCATTGGATTCCTTGAGTTAAATTACATAAAATTAGATTAATGAAAATATTTTGTGGGCTTAATTAAGAGAACCCTTTTTTGTAACTTCTGAACGATACAAGATACAGGGATGATCTTGACACCATTGGATTCCTTGAATAAAATTACATAAGATTAGATTAATAAAAATATTTTGTGGGCTTAATTAAGAGAGCCCTTTTTTGTAACTTCTGAATGGTACAAGATACAGGGCTGATCTTGGCACCATTGGATTCCTTGAGGTAAATTACATAAGATTAGATAAATGAAAATATTTTATGGGCTTAATTAAGAAAGCCCTTTTTTGTAACTTCTGAACGGTATAAGATACAGGATTGATCTTGGCACCAATAGATTCCTTGAGTCAAATTACATAAGATTGGATTAAAGAAAATATTTTGTGGGCTTAATTAAGAGAGCCCTTTTTAGTAACTTCTGATCGGTACAAGATACAGGGCTGATCTTGGCACCTTTGGATTCCTTGAGTTAAATTACATAAGATTAGATTAATGAAAATATTTTGTGGGCTTAATTAAGAAAGCCCTTTTTTGTAACTTCTGAACGGTACAAGATATAGGACTGATCTTGGCACCATTAGATTCCTTGAGTTAAATTACATACGACTAGATTAATAAAAATATTTTGTGGGCTTAATTAAGAGAGCTCTTTTTTGTAACTTCTGAACGGTACAAGACACAGGACTGATCTTGGCACCATTAGATTCCTTGAGTTAAATTACATACGACTAGATTAATAAAAATATTTTGTGGGCTTAATTAAGAGAGCCCTTTTTTGTAACTTCTGAACGGTATAAGATACAGGACTGATCTTGGCACCATTGGATTCCTTGAGTTAAATTACATAATGTTAAATTAATGACAATTCAACTCATGTGTCATCTGTCAAAAATGGACCAATCAATTTTGAGGATTTATAAATTTTCCACCAATTGAAACGAATTTTTTCGACAATTTATTACTAGTGCTCGCAGCGACATAATTTTTCGACAATTTTCACTAGTGATCCAATCGACAATTTTAAACAATTGAATATATCTTTATTAATCATAATCCTATTGTTATAACTGTTGTAATGGAAGTGAAGCTATTTATAAATCATTTTCATAAAGAAAGAATACATTTTTATTCGGTGAATTGTCCTCCGAATACCATTCGTGTTCCAAGTTATGTAGACAATTTTTGTGGCTGCATCACTCATGATTATTACGCTTGAGAAAATAGCACTCGTGCTACGCACTCGTGCAATTTTCAATCAAGCGTAATAACCATTCGTGATACAGCAACAAAAATTGTCGACATAACTTGGAACACTAGTGGTATTATATATGAAAATATTTTGTGGGCTTAATTAAGAGAGTCCTTTTTGTAACTTCTGAACGGTACAAGATACAGAGCTGATCTTGACATCATTGGATTCCTTGAGTTAAATTACATAAGATTAGATTAATGAAAATATTTTGTGGAGTTAATTAAGAGAGCCCTTTTTAGTAACTTCTGAACGGTACAAGATACATGGCTGATCTTTGCACCATTGGATTCCTTGAGTTAAATTACATAAGATTAGATTAATGAAAATATTTTGTGGGCTTAATTAAGACTGCCCTTTTTTGTAACTTCTGAACGGTATAAGATACAGGACTGATCTTGGCACCATTGGATTCTTTGAGTAAAATTACATAAGATTGGATTAATGAAAATATTTTGTCGGCTTAATTAAGAGAGCCCTTTTTAGTAACTTCTGAACGGTACAAGATACAGGGCTGATCTTAGCACCATTGGATTCCTTGAGTAAAATTATATAAGATTAGATTAATAAAAATATTTTGTGGGCTGAATTAAGAGAGCCCTTTTTTGTAACTTCTGAACGGTACAAGATACAGGGCTGATCTTGGCACCATTGGATTCCTTGAGTTGAATTACATAAGATAAGATTAATGAAAATATTTTGTGGGCTTAATCAAGAAAGCTCTTTTTTGTAACTTCTGAACGGTACAAGATACAAGGCTGATCTTGGCACCATTGGATTCCTTGAGTTAAATTACATAAGATTACATAAGATTGTATTAATGAAAATATTTTGTGGGCTTAATTAAGAGAGCCCATTTTTGTAACTTCTGAACGATACAAGATACAGGGCTGATCTTGGCACCATTGGATTCCTCGGATTATTCTACCCTGGGTTACAAATTTTTACTATGCTGGTACTATTATTAGTAGAGTAATTGAATATAAACGAAATATTAGTAACACGAGTACTTCACCCTCGTAGACCGAATTTAGACTGTATTTGTAACATGCTGGATGTTAGGTGGTCAAACATAGTATTATGTCTATACCCACCTCAAATTAAATTTTAAAATTTCTATTTCCCAACAAATTCTTAACTGGATGTTAGGTGGTCAAAAACGGTATGTCTTTACCTACCTCAAATTAAATTTTAAAAATTTGATTTCCCCATAAATTTTTAACTGGATGACAAAATATTAAAATTTGGATTCTGAAATTTCTTAACTTAATGTACAAATTAGGGAAAATATTTTGTGGGCTTAGTTTAGAGGGCTTTTTTTGTAACTTCTAAACGTTAAAAGATACAGGGCTGATCTTGGTACCTTTGGATTCCTGGAGTTAAATTACATAAGTTTTAATAAAAATATTTCGTGGGTTTAATTAAGAATGCCCTTCTTGTAACTTCTGAACGTTAAAAGATACAGGGCTGATCTTGGCACAGTTGTATTCCTGGAGTTAAATTACATAAGTTTAAATTAATGAAAATGTTTTGTGTGCTTAATTAAGTGGGATTTTTTTGTAACTTCTGAACGGTACAAGATACAGGACTGTTATTGGCAACATTGAATTCCCTGACTTAAATTACATGATTATAGATTAATAAAAATAGTTGGTGGGCTTAATTAAGAGAGCCGTTTTTTGTACGGTACAAGGTACAGGGCTTATCTTGGCACTATTGGGTTCCCTGACTTAAATTACATAAGTTTGGATTAATGAAAATATTTTGTAGGCTTCATTAGTTACTGGTTTAGTAGTAATTTAATTATTTTTGTAATAAAAACAATTTTAAATGTGATTTGTGATTTCTGGGGGCTCTATCTTCTTAATGGTTAAAGATAGCGGTCTGAGCGTGACATTTTTAGATTCCTCGTACTTTTCTGGGTTAGATACTACATTACCAAAGTTGCGTAGTCACTGATTTAGCCGTAATGTAATGTTTTATAAACAATAAATTATTATTTATACTATTAGTATTACATGGATTTTAAAAAAAATTGTATTTTATATAATTTTTCTTGCATTTTCAGATTTGTTCAATTCTTTTCAACGGTTCATCTTGCTGGCTGCTGTATCCAGTCGTACAGTCTCAAATTCTGACTGATGGCCCCCCGATCTTCTAGTTTCTGATACGAGATAGTGACTCAACTGTAAGTGTCTTTGAATTATGTTTAAATTAGCGTTAATGGTCATTTTATGCACAAATAGTATTACACTAGCGTCAGGATCCGCTACGCGGGTCTGACACTAGATCCTGTTGCCGCGAACAAGATAAAATTGGATTCCTCGTAATTTACTTAGTATAATCCGCTACTTTTTAGAGAAATTTTAATTCTGACCAAAAAAGTACTAAGTGGTTAACCATTGTTTTTTTTCGATTTTGGATCTAAACTTTGAGACGCTATAACTCTGAAACTAAAAGACTTATCAAAGCGCGGTTTACGGCATTGGATTCCTCGTAATTTACTTAGTATAGTATTTTTTTATTATGAATTATACATTTGTTTACTAATTTAGTTTTGTATTTTCCAGATAGTGGAACGTGGAACCTGACAGCGCTGCTCGCAGCTTCCACCGGACGTAGAGAGGTCCTCTGACTGCTCGTCCACACAGCTACAACACTTCCTCACCTTTAGAGAGCTGAAAAGCTTCAAGAACTTCACTTGTCATAAAAACTGTAAGTCTCATTGTACCTATAATGCTTTAGTGTTATGAAACAGTTTAAAATAGCTGGAAATTTTATTTGTTTTATTATTAACCAGAAAGCTAATTTTTATTTGTGCTTTAAAGTCGGGCGTAAAGGAGCCTTTAGTCATCTGCTGTGAACCGGATACAGCAATCACAACTTCCAGAGAAAGTAGAAGCATCTTCTGGAGTTCTTCAGGTCCCTTCAGATACTACAACATCTTCAGCTGTCTTCAGAAACATGCATTTTTGTTGTTATACAATAAAAAAAAGATTAATTATGATTGCAGTGTATTGTTGATACTTGGTATTGTTGTCATTTTATTACAAATTACGTCATGTTATTGTATATTGTTGTAAAGCATTGTTTATAACATGTATTGTTACAATTTTCTGATTGCAGTGCATTGTTGATCTTTGATATTGTTGTTATTTAATTGTAAACTGCATCATGTTATTGTACATTGTTATAAATCATTCTCTATAGCATGTATTGTTACAATTTTATGATTGCAGTGCATTGTTGACACTTGGTATATTGTTGTTAATTATTTTTAAACTGCGTCATTGTACATTGTTATAAAGCATTGTTTATGGCATTTATTGTTACAATTCTATTATTGTTGTTGTTGATGCTTGATATTGTTGTTATTTAATTATAAACTGCGTTATGTTATTGTACATTGTTGTAAAGCTTTGTTTAAAGCATGTATTGTTACAATTTTATTATTATAGTGTTTTATATCAGTTACTATTTATTGTAAACGAAATATATTTTTATTTTATTCATATACATTACTGTACTGTGCATTATTACTATTTAAAATGTCTGTATTATTTAAATAATCAATAAAATAATTCATAATTATTAAATTCTTGTTGTTTTGCTCTAAATACCTATACAATACGTAATTAATTAAGTTCAAAACGAGCTATGTGCTGCCATCTGTTGGCAAATTCTCCTGAGTTTCCATCCGACTGGTCAAAAAATAGAGCTGCTAATTAAATAAACCGTAGGATATAATATAACAACATACAAGACTTTTAATTAAGGATATTCGCTTAATTAAAGTCCTGAGAGTAATTTGGAGGACATATTCGTAATCTACGCATTGAAATGGACCGGAATAGTACAAAAAATCTTACAATTATTCAAGAAATAATGAGTTAAAAAGCGTTTGTTTAATAATTTTTATCTCGTAAACTAAAAGGTTTAGAACGAAAAATTATTAATAAAAGTTGCATAATTCTTCATCCCCTATGCTGTGGGCATCATATAAGCCCAATTAGAGCGATTTTTAAATTAATTTCTTGATCTCCCACATGTCATGTTATCCTGATACCAAATCGGGCGTTTTTGATCGTTCAAAAACTAAACCCAACTATCAGTGAAATTTTAAAAGGGCGATTACGTAAAAACTAAGGGCCGGAGAGTAATTTAAAGGTCATTTTCGTACTCTACGCGTTAAAATACACCAGTATTCATGTTGCAACCCCTAAAATGTTTATTAGGGTAGGAATTATTCAACCCTTATTTGTATCTCCGGAACTGTGAGTCCTTTTAAAAAACCCTTATATATAATCGATAGGGGATGTAAATACAAGCATCTTTTGTATTTAACTTTTTCCTCTACAACCCTTAGTTTACGAGTAAATGAAGGGGGTAAACTGCATTTTCACTACTTTCATAATTATTATCTAGAAAACTAGGGGTTGTAGAGGAAAAAGTTAAATGTAAAAGATGCTTGTATTTACACCCCCTATCGATCCTATATAAGGGTTTTTCCAAAGGACTCATAGTTCCGGAGATATAAATAAGGGTTGAATATTTTCTTCCCTATGAAACATTTTAGGGGTTGCAACCTGTATATTGGTGTATTTAAACGCGTAGAGTACGAATATGACCCGTAAACCACCCTCCGACCCTTAGTTTTTACGTAATCGCATTTTTAAAATTTCACTAATTAATTTGATTCGATTTTGAGTTTTTGAACGATCAAAAACACCCGATTTGGTATCAGGATAACATGACATGTGGGAGATCAAAAAATTAATCAAAAACCGCTCTAATTGGCTTATTAGCATCCCCATAGTATAGGGGATGAAAAATTATATCCCTTTTATTAATAACTTTTTGTTTTAAGTCCTTTAGTTTACGAGATACAAGTATTTTAAAATCACTACAATTTCCTAGCGTAACTGCACTTATAACTCGAAAACTAAGAGTTGCATGACAAAACCGGGGGCATATATGGATTCAGTAGGTCCAAATTGAGTGGGTAAACTACCCCTCTTTATCATACTACCCTTAGTTTACGAGAAATAAGCACTTTAAAATTTTCCTAGCAAATCATTAGAAATATTGTGATGATAAATTTTTAATTAACAGCTTCATTTTCTAGGCCACTGCTCAAAAATATTCTGTGACGTCACACCAAGAGATGGCAGCACTAATCTCGTTTTGAGTGATTTCACCCCTAAAAAATTAAATTAAACGCTATATAACGGGACGTAGGACAACGATAGGTTTGTTTAATAAATATAATAAAGCAAATTTATGATTCTAACTAAATTATTTATTTATTTAAAAAAATTACATTTCATTCAAATAATTCATGCAACAATACTGCATATTTACTAATTTTAAAAGGATACATGAGGAAAATAAATAAAAATTGTTCATTTTTCTTTCTTTTTATATACAACACAAACACATAAGATAAATATATACTTTTATACATACTACATGCAATAAGATCACGCCATTTACCAAGTTGGGGGTGGCACGAACCTTGTCACACATATAAACTCAACAAACAGTCAAACATTCCTATCCTGACAAACTTCTTTCGCGTCATCCACATTTATTATCCTTTTCATTCAAGCTCTTTTATTCTTTCCACTCAAATCATTTGCATTTCTAATACATCATCAGTCATATTTCAATCAACATATTCATTGGACGTCCAAACAAAAGCTCATCTCAACCGCACACATTCTCTTTAAAACACACAGAAATGTGACATTTCCCAAGTTGGGTTGACACACTTCAATCGCTTCGTTCACTCAAAATCATTTGCACTCGCAATTAACCATAAATCATTTTAATCCACTAATTCGTAGAACGTTTACGCAATAAACGCACACTAATTATTTCACAAACTCATTCGCTCACAGAATCATTTCTCTCAAACATCAACACATTTACAAATAAAATATTCAAATACAATACAAGTTTTTGTAATTTTATTACAATATAAAATAATGAAATGACTTGTCCTGTAAGAAATACAATAAATTATTAGTTACATTTTACATTACAATTGAATTTTATTTCCAAATGTTATTACAACATGAGTTGACGGCTTGTAACTGCACCCATATAAGATACTTAACTCATGTTTTGTATATTTTGTATCAAAGATAAAAGTTAAAAATGAATAATCAGTTTTATTAACGGCAATGACTGATTTTTCTGCTCATAAAAACCTTTGCCGAAGATATACTGAAGTACCTTTGATATTTTATATTATATAAGTTTGAAATATATGATAGGTGAAATACTAGTGACATTGCTCTAATCCATTTCCACCCAATATTTAACATTTACCGCGCGCGCTTTTTGATTCTAACCCCAAGAATAACCGATGGTTGTTGTTCTTGTGCAAATTTCGTGGGACTTCTTGCCGATCCCCGGAAGTTAAAAGCAAGCTATATAAGATAACAAGCCCCTAACTATACTAATCCCAAATTCAATTTCAATTCAAATCAATGCCACACCTAATTGCAAAAGTATAATTCGCGGAACCGAAATATTTAACGTAACTGTAAGTTATTTCACCTACCAAAATTTCCTAAGTCTAAATGGTCCTGTACATAATTCATTAAAGAAAGAGATGCATACTGTCTGCTGTTTCGAAGCTGCCAGTTACTTCAAGTTCATTCGATATTATTATCATAATAAAAAATTAATTCTGCTAAAATTGTCATCATAAGTTAAGTATCTAGCAACAACGAATTTATTCATCACTTCTTGTTGTTCTTTATTTATGCATTTATTTTATTTGTCACATTAATATCTTCAATTTTGTTTGCAGTTTCAAATGCATCTCTTTATTTATTTTTTAAAAGTAGGTACCATTAAACAAGGAGTAAACCACGATTTAAAATGCTATGATTCATTTTTAACGATTATGAAAGAATATGTAATAATTAAATTGATATACATATTTCACTTAACATACTGTCCTAACCTGCGGGTGTTGTTATCACCCTCCCCAATTAAAAATATTTTAAAATAAAAATAATGTCACTAGTTTCAACAAAATTCAGTTGATCTCTTAATCTGTACTATTAAAGTACTAGTAATGTAAAGACGATGTGGTTTACTCGTTGCAAATTATTATCTAAGTTAAAATTAATTGTTGAGGTCATGTTCACATGGTCATTGGGAATTTAACCCAAGACTGTGCCGCCTGTAGGTATTCATTTAATACCAATCTCAACATTATTATCAAAGATAGAAGATTCAATCTTTATTATTTATGTAAAGAATTATTTCAAGTTAAAGAATGATTCACGCAAAGGGAAAAGACTGGCAAAACTATCTTTGATAATTCACTTAGCACTAAGTTCCAGGAAGGCTGCTGGAGTTGATGTCACTCCTTCAAGTCCATCGATGAATGCAGTGTAATCCCTCGACGACACTCGTGGTTGATGACATGTGCAGAAGATTCTTCCACATCCGAAAGCTCGAATACCTAGGAACCACAAATCATTTATTTACATGTTATAAATACTATTTTGTTTGTTTTGTTTATCCCGAAAATATTTTATACAGAAATATCTGCACCAAAATCTATCATGTGGTGTGACAACTCTCCAATAACAACTAAAGGTGGATTTATTCTCTAAAATTTAAGAATAAGAATTAAGAATAGTTTTAAAGTTAAAACAGCTGTCACATATGAGTCTGTTTATGCTGAAGAAATAATTCTTAAACCGTATTCCTTATTTTTACTTCTGCAGCACAAACTGACTCATATGTTATAACTGTTTTAACTTTAAGACTATTCTTATTCTTAGTTGTTATTCTTAAGTTTTGTGAGCATAAATCCACCTTAAGTTAACAGCTGATAACCGCACACACGGTATCAATTTATATCTGCACCGATGACTCACATAAGATTCTAGTTCGAGATTCATTCGAGAAGTTCTTAGCCATTTCTAGTATAATGTAAATCAGAAATTCCCATCAGAGTTCCGTTCGATTTCCATACTTTTCTCTATAGAAATATAGGCCTGGCTCTATTTTTCTATTCGAGATTCGTACTACTTTGTCTACGCATGCTCAGTTCAGTGTCAGTTTGACCAATCTTTAAAGTTTTGGCTAGGAAAAAATCGAAGATTTCCGATTGAATATGAATAGGAAATAAAGTATGAAACTTGAACGAATCTGGGATGAAATTGAACTAGAAATCTAGAATGAATCTAGACGAAAAAAGTATAATGTAAGACGTGATAGGTGTATTTTAAAACTGCCCATAAACGTTAAACGAAAAATTAAAATAAACACTCATGACTCATGAATACTCGTGAGTTGATGGTTGATAACCGCACACACAGTATAATTTATATCTATAAAAATGACTCACAAGATGTGCGGCTGCCATTTTCCCAAGTTTGGTAAAGTGTGATAGATAATCTATTATAAAGTAGTCAATAAATTGGCCGCCAAACATTAATAAAAAAATATTTAAAGATATACTTACAATTCTCAGTCTCGTCTCAGGAAATAGAATATCATCGTTGATCTTCTCAGCCTTATCTCTAGACACAGTCGACAGCAAGATGAACCGTGGACCAGGAAGCGAACAAGTCTGAAAAATGCAAGAAAAATACCATTAGACGTATGCTAATAATCAATTCTTACTGTACGGCTGATAATCGCACACATGGAATAATTATATTTCTATAACAATGACTTATAGATTGTAACATATTGAAATGTTCTATTTGTTAAAATATTAAATAACATTTATTTATTATTTAAAGATTCTTACCGTTCGTTTTTGGATCAGAGGACCTCAAGTAATGTTCCAGGATGATGAAGTGGTACTAGGCTGCAAATCTGTAACAAAATAAATATTTATTACAAAACAGTTTAACAAGATTAAAAATTTTGATAAACAACTCGACATAAATGTACATAAACATTTATGTAATAGTAAAATCAGGTAGATCTCTGTAGATATGATTTAAAAACAGCACTAGAGACCACAGTTTAAACTTTTAACAAAGAACTGCTTCAAATGGCGTCTTTTCTAAGAATGAAGCGACAAACTCAATCTTACAAGAGCTAATGAAACCAACTTAAAAAGACTAGTCTATGTGTTGGTGTACACTTTTGTTATTCATTTTATAGTTTTAGCCAGCACTAATAAATATGCAATTTAATAATAAATAAATACACACAAGTCTTAGTTTTTACTAAAGACTCAGAATTTAAAATTTAATATTTATTGAGCTACCTGTATAAATACATTTGCAAATGTCATTTCCAGATGTGCTAAAATGAAAGATTTTACTTTTTAAAATATAATAATAGCATTTATTCAACAAATGTAAATTAAAATCCTGAATACGGTGTTCATTGTTAAAAACAAATAGGTACATTTGCATAAATCATTTTCAGATCTTTTAAAAGAACGACTTTTAATTTTTTAAATATAACATATTAACATAATTTCAACCCTCTGAATACAATTTTCATTATTAGAAACATTAACATTGTATATTAATTGAGCTAGCTAAACTAAACAAATACATTTGCATAAACCATTTCCAGATCTTTTGAAATAACAACTTTTAATTTTTTAAATATTATATATTAATATAATTTAGCAACCCCCTGAATACGATTTTCACTATTAGAAACATTAAAATTCCTTACTAATTGAGCTAACTAAACAAATACATATACATCAGTCATTATCAGATCTTATGAAATAACGACTTTAAATTTTTTAAATATAATATATTAGCATTATTTCAACCCCCTGAAAAAGATTTTCATTATTAGAAACATTAAAATTGCATATTAATTGAGCTAGCTAAACAAATACATTTGCATAAACCATTTCCAGATCTTTCTGATCGGATTATCAAATCTTTGTAAAATGATGATCATTTGATTTAACTCACCATCAGCTGTAACGTCTTATCCACTGTCATGTACAATGACAAGTACAACATCAGCAGTCATCCACTTTGCGCCACTTGGTCGCCAGATCTCTGGACATCTTGCGTTGACAAGCTGATCCTCCGCCTTCCAGTTCTTCAGAATGATCCTGAACTGTTGCTTCAGAAGTGTAGCAGCAGATTCTGCAGGTTTCGAAGCTTCTTCAGTTGCTGGAGCTTTTACCTAGAGACATTTGTATAGTTATAATCCAGTTACATTTCAGATTAACTGCACAATAATCTACACTACCAGGCTTGAATTGAAGGCTGGTACCGCACATACGGTGTAATAAGTATATCCATATCGATGTGATATGTGAGAATGACATTTACCAAATTGTGTAAAAGGCGTGATAGATACGTATGTAAAGTATATTAATAAATAAATAAATAAAAATATAGTGTTGTTCTCTTAGTAGAATTATTAAACTAAAATGAATATTATTAATCAAAACGAAATGAATGATATAATATTAATTTCAAACAAACAGTTTGTCTGACGTAACATTCTAATTTAACTAGATGTTTCTATTATAATTTATGTCTACAAATAAATGTGTTTTGGAAATGATTTATTTTATGTACCTATTAAATAAAACCTTTATCTCAGTTTGGTTGTGACAGACACACATACTGTGAGTTATTGATAAATGTAATTGTTTGACCGTGTGTGCGGTTACCAGCCGTAAACTTATAATTTTTACATTATATTTGATATAAAAAGAAATTGTAAGCCAGATATTAATTTGTATTTGTATTTTATACTCGATATTTTATACAAATTTGAAGGTATTTTTAATAAATAAGCTATAAAAATACGAAATAATTAATTTTTATTTTCCTAAATAAATTTAGAACTTGTATGTAACTATATAAGATTTTTTAAGCCGTATTTTTAATAATACTTATAAATTTGCATGTGTACTATCAAATTTTTTTTATATAATTAACAACTTTAATATTTTTGTATGATTTTGACGTTAGTAAATATGTTAAAGGTGTGTAATATGTAAAAAATTGTGTTTTGTGTGATAAAAATAAGGGTATTAGTTACTGTGGAATAATTATGAGGAAATATGTGCAATTATTGTGTTTTTAAAACATTTTTTGTGTTCTATGTATTGTGTACGCTGTAAAATAATAAAATAAGTTATTTATACCATATTTGCACCCCTTTCATCTTCAAATAGGATTCCAAACACTATTAAAATATTAAAATATTGACTATATTTCAGAGAGAACCTTCGCTAAATGCTTTCACAACAAGCAGTTCCTCACAAATGCAAACGAAACGACGCTCAGCTTGTTCAATTAAATTTTGAATTCCTAACATTTTACTGTGACGTCACCGCAAACAGGAATCAACTCTGTTCATTGACGAACCACAGTGTTTATGAAATAAACGTAAAGCGTTTATATTATCGATTTTAAATTAAAATGTTTTGAAATTGTAATATGCAAGTATGATTTAACGATCAACAATAAACAATATTGTGATTGTTGACAAGACATTCAATTATTTAATTTTATTTTATAAAAACTATAAAAACAAAATTTATGTTTAAATAAAGAAGATGATTAAAATATGCAACAAAGAATTAAATTTCAACAATAGAATAATATGTGATTGTCGAATTTAATATAATATTCTACAACGGCGTCTTTTACTGTGTGTAAATGACAGCATCTCATATTATGAGTCATCTGTATAGATATTATACCGTGTGTGCGGTTAGAAGCCCTTTATAATTATTGTTAGTGGGGGATAATTTTGAGCAGTTAGACAGAAATGTGTAGAAACAATTAAGATACAATTCCGTAGGTAATATTTAATAATTTTTTATACCAACTAATTATATAGTGAATTATCTGTAAAGGGGCTCTTACCGATTACGTAGGTCCCAAAACCAAAACCGGACGCCTCTGGAACTGAACGATGGCCCCAATAATGTACGTCGCTGGAACTGGAAACTGTAAACATAAAAATACATTTTAGACCATAAAATTATTATTTATTGTATACCTATATTCTTTATATTTTTTTATTTAACATATTTTACTTTTTTTCACGAGTATAAATTAAAATAGGTAAGTAAATAACAAAATTTGAGAAATTATTGAAATTAAATTTGGAAAATTTATTTATCTTTAATAGACCACGTTAGTGAGGTTAAGATTCAATGCCCAGTTCAAGTATATGTCTAGGTACGGTGCCCCCAGGTACCCGGGAGAAGGATGCCGATGGCCGATTCGAGATCAGCGCCTCAAGAAACCCCCGAATGCCGGTTTTCTTTCAGTTCGCATGATAAATTCAGGAAAACTCCAGAGGATGACGTATATGTTCAGGTTCGGTGCCCCAGGTACCCAGGAGAGGGTTGCCGATTCGAGATCAGCGTCCCAAGAAACCCCCAGATACCGATTTTCTTTCAGTTCGCATAATAAATTCAGGAAAACTCCAGGGGATGACGTATATGCCCAGGTCCGGTGCCCCAGGTACCTGGGAGGCTGAATTTAATGGCAGATTCGGATTCTGCGACCTCGAAAACCCCCGGGGATCGGCACTGGTGCAATTGCAGTCGTTATTCGCCAAGTTATTAATTTTTAAACTACTGCCCGCAAAAATGCACTTTTCAGAATGCATTTTGCAGTGCACAAATGCAATTTGCAAACCCAAGCGAATCACAAGTAGTCACAAAGTTTCTATTTAATTTTAGGAAGCGAATGCAAAAAACCCCATTTCGATCCATCTTACTGCGCAAAAAACGGGAAGTGGATTCGTATATTGACTCGACTATGACATAGCAAAACAAAAACATGCAATTGGAATTTTTAATTTAAACTATATTAAATATGCGATTGCAAGTCCAAAAAATCTGACGTGGCCATCACACAACCTTCCGCCATATCTAGACATTAAACAGAAATGTATACGTACAATCCAGTGCCCATTTAAAATATACAAATAAAATCTAAAATATTCAAACACAGAAATTAATACCACCTGAATCAAAAGATTCATTCACACGAAACCTCTTTTGTGTGGAAGCAATCCTCCGTTTAGTTACTACATTAATTTAATAGCTTACTTATGACTTATATAGCGCTAGTATGCCAAATTGTCATCTGTCAATATTTTTTATGCAGAAACAAAAATCAATCGAACATGGATTACAAGATTTCAACGTTTTATTTGATAAATTTATTTTTTAAATTTTACTGCAGTTCTTTAATGCTACCAGATAAAGACAATTTTTTTATAACGTAAATTGCAAATTACTTTTCCTCTTATTCTTATTACAAATAAATACTATATTTATCCAAATTTATAGAAATTTTTGACACTTAATCTTTTCAATCTTCAAAAAATATCACTTCCGGTGAAGATATTTGTACCAAAATCTAATGAGCTCTTCCTATTCGTATACAATTGTAAAATACCAAATATCAAAATTTTTGGATAATTCGTATTTGAGTTATGCAACAGACGGCATCGGCCCGGACCACACACATACACACACACACACACGCACACGCACACACACATACATACAGACATCATCGAGAAACTATCAAAAATGAGTTGTAAGGACCCTAATTCGTGCTCATCCACTAAAAACTCACTACCCGATTTTTTGCATGATTCCAATACCTTCCTTTACAGGTAAGCGGAAGGTAAAAAACCGTTTTATTTTGAAGTTTCTTTACAATGTGGTTTATAATTTGGTAATAAATATAGTTTTCTATAATGTACTATTATTAAATAAAAATAGTAAAATAAAGACCTTTGCGTGAAATAATGAAGTTTCTAACCTAACGCAAATTAGTGAAATAAAGTATCTATTACCTAACGAAAGTAGAAAAAATTATAAACGAAAAAGAAATCTTTCAAAGAAATTATAAACGTTTTGCTAAAATTTAATCATAATAATTTCAGCAAACCATAGACACAATAATGTTCTCGGCACATATCTTCTTCATTTCGGCTGAACAAAACATAATTCCAGCTTCAATATCTGGCCATCCCGTTCTGTTCTCTTTCTCTCGAACACACGTCGGTCTCACTAATGAGATTTGAAATTGGTACCTGTTAGGCGTAAAAGGGCGAAAAGGAGTACCATTTCGCACGTCCTGAACAAAAATTCATTTGATGATTAATGCGCGAATACTCGAGGCTGTGGCAGGCAGTGGCGGCTCGTGGGCAGAGGGGGCGAGACTAATGCCCGACAACCCGTCCACTCAATCAACGAGTGTGCGACGCTGGATGGGGTTTTTAAGTGTCTTTGAACGGTAGATCACAATGATTAGTTTTTTGACCGCTGGGGTTTCAATATTCACACTTTTTTCCGCGACTATCAGACGTTCATTAGTTATGCGTTATTTAATTTTTAGAGCGCAATTAAATCGTACATAATTTTTTTTTGTAAGAAACAATAGATCTTTTGAGTCATAGCAGTTCAGTACCTTAATAAAAAAATCTGATGTGGTCAGCACAAGACCTCCCGCCATACCCTACTCTTTTTACTATTATACAAATCAAGATACAAATATATAGGTACTTACAAAAATCATTTAGTCATCTGTAGAAATGTAGAAGAAGATTTATATGAAGATGTGTCATTATTGGCACTGTCACTCGGTCACTGTCATAATCATTTAATTTTTTCGTAGTAACAATTAAACAATAATTATTCATGGACAACAAGATACTGAAATTTCATACTCTAAATTATAAATAATTGTTACAATAATTTTAAATCAATAATTTATTTTATATTTTACACGTCATTATTCCTCAATAATAATCTTACACTTATCTCAACTTCCCAAGTAAACTAACAATCACATAACACACTGTAGTAAATAATTAATAAAAAATCTGACGTGGCCATCACACAACCTTCCGCCATATCTAGAAATGTATATGTACAATCCGGTGCTCATTTAAAGTATACAAATAAAAATCTAAAATATTCAAACACAGAAATTTGTATCACCTGAATAAAAAGACATCATCGTGAAACTATCAAAAATGAGTTGTAAGGACCCTAATTCGTGCTCATCCACTAAAAATTCACTACCCGATTTTTTGCATGATTCCAATAGGTACCTTCCTTTACAGGTAAGCGAAAGGTAAAAAAATTAATAAATAATTAATTGTGTAACATAATATTTTAATTCCTAAAGTACCTACTACTAGAACAGAAGAATTTATAAAATGCAAAAAATTGTAGATAATAATATATAGGTACCTAAGTAATGTTTCATTTGAAATAAAAAAATATTGCGTTAAATTAATTATTTATCAAAATATTTAAGAAAAGTATCCCCGGTTTGGGGATTGCTTCCAAAAAATAACTTGGTTCTTAAGATATTTATGTATTAAAACGTTATAGTATATAAAATGTGGTTGTTAAACGTTTGAAACTAATAGGTAATAATAAGTAATAATCTTTTAAAGATTTTCTTATTTTTATGTATATTCTTGTAAAAATTCTGCTGCCAATATTACCGAACAGCCAATTAGATAAGAGTCTGGCTTGTAATATGCTCATTTTAATATTTTAAAAATGATTTTCTAATTATTGATTAAGTACAATGCTTTATTTTGGCACTAAGGTAATTCTTTTCTTCTGTAATAATATAACACATGTCGTCGTAACTCAAAAAAATCGAAAAATGAGATAAATCACTCATAGGCTTAAAATGGAGAGTTTTACAATTCCACGAAGCGTCGTATGTCAAATTCCTCATAGTTTTCATTATACGGAATAAATTTCACAAAAAGACGTATCTCAATTATGACTTAAATTATTGAAATTTTAATGAAAAATGTTATGTAAAAATGTTCATACTGTCAGAAAGCAAATACATGTATCCCTCAATAACGAAAAAAGCTAAAGGCATACTTCATTATTTTTATATTAATGCTTATTTAAAATCTATTAAAATCTTTAAATCGCTCTCCTGCAAAATTAACAAAACTGAGTTACGTCGTTTCGTGATATTGACGACGATGTGAATACACAGATAATTTAAGCATAATATCCTCAATATCAATTCCTATTGACAACCCTTTGTGAAATTTGCCAACAATCCATCTGTTTTTTCTGTGGCGGTGGCACATTTCCCGCTAGATCTCGTGTAAGACGTCGCGACATGCGTCGACGCTATGCGTGGCGTCGAGACGCCACCCGGTGACATGTGACGCACGTCGCTACATGTGACAGCAGCATCGGGATCAACAAGTCCCGCAGGAAAACCGCAAGGCGCAGAAAACGCACGGGAAACACGAACGCGTGAAAGTGAAATAGAGAGGAATTAGTTAAAATTTGCAGAAACTTTTAGCTGAAGTTGACACTACTACACATATTTATTTATTACCTATCATCATGTCTTTTACCCAACTTGAGTGTGGCAACTTCATATATTAGGAATCATCGGTATATATAAAGAGCTTTTCACAACTCCATACATATTTTAATAAGATTAACATATTAGATAGTAGGTACTAGTGCTGTCAACGGATTTTGAGTCCGGACTTAGTCCGGACTTTGACATTTAGAAAGTCCGGACCATCCGATACATTTCTTTACCGAACCCGTCCGATACATTTCTGCACCGGACCCGTCCGATACATTTCTTCACCGAACCCGTCCGATACATTTCTGCACCAGACTCGTTCGATATATTTCTGCACCGGACTCATCCGATACATTTTTGTACTGAACTAGTCCGATGCATGCGGTAATAATAATAATATTCGTCTGGGTTAAATTTGTGACGTCCTAGAATTTCCTAGCAAGGTGAATGTTTTCAATTAGTCACGATAAACACAAAATATATTTGTAAAACATAACCTAATTGAAATTATAGTTAACTATATTTACTAATAATGTAGGTATTTCCAATTTTTTGGGTTGAAATATATTTTATCCAACATCTACAAATTATAACTCATAACAAACGATCAAAATGAGAGATCCGTCCGACACACGAATCCGTCCGATACACAGACCTGTCCGATATACGGATCGATACACGGACCTGCCCGATATACGGATCCGTCCGGACCACGGACCCGTCCGGTACATTTTTGTATGTACGGGTAGTTCGGACTTTTTCGAGTCCAGACTTTTTTTTGTGTGGATCCGGACCAAATTTTTTTCGGACTTTGCCAGCACTAGTAGGTACTCAATTTACTGATCAAGGAACTGGATTTTTTTCAATAGGTGTTTCCAATTTTAGATGCCAGGTTTTTATAATTAACAGTTATGGACCATTGTCTCTAAACGAAAATTCATAGGTTTAGTAATTCTTGCCATTGCAAAAATAATTTTATTCTAATCATAGTAGGTAAGTCAGATATCCATTATACACAATATTCAAGTCAATGCACGGTTAAGGATTAATTATATTTGCCAACATGATCTTTTCTAGCGGTCAGAATGTGTAATGGATCTAGATATCTCTGGCTGTATCAGGAATACTATATTGACACTGATTTAAATGTAATAATACACTTTAATAAGTACTATAAATAGTAACTAAAATTGTAATTCTAAGCGGCTATGTTCCATAATTTACCTTTAGTTCGAAAATATTATGACAGAAACGTGTTTGAAATTCCTGCATTTTTTACGAGGGAGATCGTCGTTATAAATAAATAATTTGACAATGAAAACAGTCTCGTAGTGCATCTATTCATCTTCATTATTCAGTTTATAAAACAAGTCGATTTTCTCATTTCTCCTAAAATTAAAATATCCTATATCTACATTTACAGATTTTCTGAAATACTTTATTATGTCACAGCAATATGTACTAATAAGCTTACGTGTTCTTTATATTTTACATTATATTTCTATTTCACTATATAACCCAGAAATTATTAAATTTCAAAAATACTATTCAGTGACTAAATGAATTGTATCGGTAGTGACCAGCAGAGACATCTAGAACACCTATGAACTAATTACAACTTCTGACAGGGGTGAGTCAATGATACCAAAAATGTACACCATGTGAAAACTGTCCTTAAATTTATGAATTTAATAAAGTTAACTTGTTCCCAGATCAGAAAAGTATCATTTACATTAGAGCTTAGTGCATTTTTTTGTAGCTAGTGGTTAGCTCAGCGATAGATGATCTACCTAGCATGGTAGCGGTCCCCAGTTCGATTCCCAACAACCAACAAAATACCATGTGACATGTGACCCGAGTGGTTGGATTCCACTATAATAACGTCGACCATTCTGTAATTGAGAGTTAATACTGTGGAGTAGTTGCCATCATGCCATCAATAATAAAAATAGAGATCAAAATAAAGATCAAAACGTTCCTTCTATTTTTAACAATCTTTTAATATAATAATAATTATAAATGAAATGCGTAAATTTTCGTATCATCAAAAAATCTGTACTCAGTATTATAAAATCTCCCAGCTTTATTAATTCAATTCCAGCATTTTTGGTGCTTTTCTCGTCCGTAACACCCCCCCCCCCCCTGGTGGGGGCTTCTAACTTCATTCTGTGTATAATTTAATGAGTGTAAAGGTTTTAAAATCTGCATATCATTGTGGGATATTGCGCGTCGACCGCAGACCTTCAGTCGGCGAAATTGAAATCAGTTGAATATGAATCATAACAGAACGAAATCGAGGCACTGGTCTGGGAAAGCACAGGCCCGGACCCAGGAGAATTCGCCAGATTATAATTTAATTAGGGGGAGCTGTGGTTTGTACACTGGGAACTAATTGTTTACTCCCAACACAATTGGGGACGGTGACCAGTTTGATTTTTGGATAATTATTTTTCAAATATTTTTAATTGAAATTTGGTCATCTAATAACCATTACGACCAGTTCACACGGGAAAAGTTTTTCCAAAACAAGCAATATTTTAAAATGCTGTTCAAACGGGAAATCTAGGTAATTATTTCTATAAAATATTTTACACTTTACACCTATAGAATATTAAATACATTTTATTGAAATATTTAGTTTCCTCGTGTGGGTCTTTTTATGACATTTTCAAACTTTTAAGGAAAATTTTCGTCGTGTGAACTGTGCATTAGACTCAAGTAACAGTGCAGTAACAGTTTCTTAAAGATTCATTGAAAATGTTTATATCCTAAGAGGCTCGTCTATTTTTTTCGAATTCATAAAATACTCTCGATATTACTTTTTTTCTATTTCACTCTCTTTCCCACTACTACGGCTGCCCGAAACTTGTACTTTGCCGCATCCCAGTTATGCAATGTCATTTTGAAGCTGAAAAATACTGTAAACAATGCTCCAGTATTTCCATAATAACTTCTGTATTTTTTAAATAAATTAAGTAGGTACAACAAACATTTCGAAAAAGGAAGGTTAGCTGCTGGCTTCTTGCTTTTTAAATTTTTCTTTCCATTTATAATGACCGAAAAAAATCATTACAAAAAAACGTCATTTTAAAAAAAATTTTACGTCAAATTCCTAGGCTAAAAACAAAAAATAAAAAATAGAAGCATCCTTCGTTAATACGCTCATATGTAAAAGCATCATATATTTCAATTATAACTAAAGTAAATGTGGAAGGTGTACACCTGTACACCTCTGTAACGCTGTAAAATTTTAGGGTAGACGAACACCTTAAACTAGGTATTATTATGTAACTTTAGTTAAAATTCCATTAATTCACTGGGATGCAAATCATGTTGGATCATAAAAATACAAAAATTTTCACTCTAAATTTCATTTTCTTTTATACTTCCATCTAAATCCAATTAAAAGCTATACATTGTGTAGAATTAAATCTTGTAGACCGTAAAACTCAATTATTGATAATGTAATCCAAGTGAAATGGTATTTTCTTGGAAGAAGACGGGTCTGCGCTTCACTTAAAATAATTCAGCTCCATAAAATAATTCAGCGGTTGTTCATAAACCAAGGGTAGTTAACCACCCTCATCCCTTACGAGATGTCCTCTCTCTCTATGCAAATCACACATTTATCATCCCTCTTCCATGGCAACCCATCGCGACTGTCTCTTGTCCGTTCGTTGACACGCGAAAAAATTGTTTGCTGGTGACATTACCAGTAGTTCCCCCCCCCCCCGCCCCTGATTTGGCTCCGTGAGTGATCGCAGAGGGCCTAGGGTGATTTTTTAATACCGAGAGGGTAAATTGTCACTCTCTAAGGGGAGTTTTTTCGGGCGAGTGAAAAATTAACTGTTTGCATTTAGCTCATTGTTGGGAAACGTTATTGCATTTGACATGTAAATGTTTTGTATGGCTTTTGTTTTGCTTTTTGTTTTTGTTTTGTTTGATGTTTTGATGTTCTACTGTTGAAGTTACTAAATTGTGGAAAGTGGAGCTGTTCACTTGGTTTCTATGTAATTACTCACTAAATTGTAAATTCGCATACAACTTTCACAAGACAAATAAATAAACATTTAGAGAGGTTTGTTTATCAATGTTCTTTTGCACAAGGGTTCTTAAAGAACGAAGTCCACAAAATAAACAAAAATTGAAAGGATAAAACACTCACCGTACACGCTCTTTCGATACCTAATCAAATTGATGTATTGAGCTGATACTGGAAATAAATCTATGTATGTAATTTTGTTTACCGGTTTCAGGATATTAAACCTATATTTACATGCACAAAAGTAGGCTGGTAAGTAAGTAATAACTGTATTCTGTAAGGTAATATTACCATACTGACATGTCAAAACAATCAAGAAAATGAAAATAAAACAATGATAATATAACACTATTTATTAATACAAACGGAACTCAAAACAACAATAATACAAAAATTACTTCTCCTGCTTATCATAATATATATTAATTGTATTATTTATTATAAATTAAATAAAAAATTATTTATAAATATGATACAAAACAATTGTAACCATGACGTTAAATAAAAACTTACAGACAACAGACTTACTTGATCAGCACCCTCTAAAATGATGACAATGACGTTATGCATTAAAGAATTTCAAAAACTAATATTTATTAATGACTTTAACGTGTTATTATTCTGAAACCGATAAACTATTGAACAAACCACGGATGTTATGAGTCATAACAGGCCTTAGATCCTCGCTCTACGAGCTCGGATTTCAAACTGACATCTGCGGCTGTAATGATACTCATAACATTCCTAGGTATGGTAATAGCTATTACGTTATTGAAACAATGATTGAAGTAAGCCAAAAGTTGATTTAGAGTTGGTTGGAAAATATGTATTATTTTTCCAGTTTATTTAATTCAAGATATAAGGGTGAGTCAGCTAACTATTCCCTATTTGGATTTTTTATAACTTAGGCAATTTTTATCAGAAAGTGACGAAATTTTTGCAAAACATGAACTATCTAAAGGAATTTTTACTGCTGAAATTTCAAATCGATCAGACAAAAACTTCACGAGTGGTTCACTTCAATGTGAAAATTGGACCAATTAATCCAAAATCTCCAATTGCAGCCCAAACAGTCGTTCTAGGAGAGTGCAAGGATTGTTCAGCAATCCAGTGGGGATTTCATCTGACCAATACCGATGATTGTGTCTATTAAATCCACCATCAAGATGAAAATGTGCCTCATCAGAAAACATGATGTTATTCAGATGACCAGGGTTTTCATTCATTCGTTCAATTTCGTCTTCTGCAAATTCCAATCGGTTTGCATTATCCTCTTCAGAAATTGCCTGCAGAATTTGAATCTTATAAGGATGCCACTTAAGGTCCTTTAAAATCCTACAAATAGTCGTTTGACTAATCATTAATTAATTAATCATTATTTCAGTCACCAATTAGGAAGCAATAGAGCAATAACGATAAAACTTTGCGAACAAAAACTCAAGTGGCTACTGTATTTACAGCAAAAATTTGGCTGACTTTACACAAAAACTTGAGACTTTACAAACAAATGAAATAGGGAACACTTAGCTGACTCACCCTGTATATCTTTATCTTTAAGAATGCAGTCCTAATTTATTCCCTTCTTTTATCAAAATCAGTTCATCAAAACTTTTCATGAAATTGTTCGATCTGGTATCTATCCATGAAATGCACAATATGTTGTCGAAAATTGGTTAAATGTATCTTTGAATTTTGAACCGAAACATGATTAATTCATAATTTAAAACAACCAAACGACTAACAATGAAAATGTTCCTGCAATGGAAATGGAATCACCAAACAAAAACTCTCCTTCCTACATGGAAAGCGCAGCTTCGCCCGTAGCAGGTGACATCAATTTGAATGAGATATTCATACTGTGTCCGTGTTTTGGTCCACGACACGATTCACTTTACCGTTTTGACAGCGCCACTCAATTCAGAATGAAAGCTCATAAATTCTGATTCATTTTAATTCCTGCGATCGCGGAATCTCATCTAAATTTAATTGAGTGTATCGTCTTCGTTGGCATCACACACTAAGGTGGAAGAGAGGACTGATTTGTATGGAGTCGGAAAACACGAACGGGGGATGGATTTAAAAAAGGGGCAAAGTATTATCTATACTATGAAAATCAGTATGATTATTTAATACATAAAGTTCAATTTTTATAGCTTGACATGGATCGGTATCTACTATTTCTACTTGACAACCACAAAGCTATCGGGCACCGGCTAGTGGTTCTAACATGGGCTTGTGCGATAGGGTTAGATGGAAGTCCTTGCTGAAATTCGCTCATTGACAAGATTTGATTAAAATAAAATAAATAAATAAAAAATAAGTTAGTAGAGATGAGAATAACTTTACGAAACATTTCGAAGCTATTAATTTCTGGTTTTTGGGAATCGAACTGGGGACAGCAAGTTATCACTGAGCTAACAACTGGCCAAGGAGTGGTAGCGGTCCATTTGAAATTGCGTTTGAGAATACCTTGAAAACTATTAAACTAAAATCTAAAAAATCTGCTGTGACCAGCACACAACCTCTCGTCTAATTCTGCTTATTCTACTAATCTAATAAACAGTTTTGCTTACATTTTAATAGTTTCATGTTCATGTAATATGTAAACGATAATGTAAACCAAGATGCAAGCAAAAGATATCAACTGTACTGTCACTGTCATAATCATTCAAAATTTGTGTAGAAACAAATTTAGACCCGTCACAATACCTCTCTTATAGAATATGAGGCAAAAGGTAAAAAGACGGGAGCCATCCAATGACACCAAAGTCGATCTCCTAACCCCAACCTAGGGAGGTGGAGCGGGTAATTTTCAAATCTTAAATAGGAATCCCCATTTTTTATTGCAGATTCGGATTGTAAGACTAAAATTAGGTTTGATTTTTTTAAAGATTCGCAATAGATGGCGCTGTAATCGTACTTGTCGAGAAATTACACTGAAAAGCGGAAAATAAAAAGTACGTATTCATTAATTTGACAATGTTTTTAGCTTGATAATGGTACGAAATATACCGAAACGTCGCGTAATATTCAAGTAAGTTTGTTTCATGCACTACCCGACTATTTCGAATTATTTACATATTTATTACCTTATCCACTAATTCTTTTTCTTAGATAACTGAACAACTCTTTTGTATTATTGGATACATTGGATCATTAATGTGATTGTAATCGACTGTGGTGATATGTAAGGTTGAAAAATTACTCTAAAGAAAGTTTAAGTGTAAACCGAAACGTCGGTTATGTAAGAAGAAGAATATATCGATGGTATAGCGCACAATTATGTTAAGTGCAGTTTTGGCAAAAATGAGTTAAGTGCACAATATGATGTGTTTAGGTACAAGGATGATATAGCACACTTGTGGTAAGTGACGGTTTGATACTGCCAAAGATATAGCCCTAAAATTGGTTGTAAGTACACAAATCCAAATATTTTGTGCAGCATTATGTAGTAAGTGCACTTACAACAAATGTGCATTAAAAGAGGTTCTGAATTCCGTGCACATTTGTGGTAAACACGCACTTAACACATTTGTGCATTTGACTAGGTTCTGATTTTTGTACATAAATATGTGTTAGATATACACTTAACACATTTGTGTCTTTAATGTTGGCACCAAAAATAATTTATAATTACGTATTAAAAATACTAATTAAAAAAGTATAATGTTATAATTTATTAAAAACATAGTACCTTCGGAACATGACTTGCAAATGAAAAAGTAGTGTACAAAAGTGTTAAGTGCAATAATAATTGTTACCAAAAGGGATAAGTACAAATTATGGAATACTTTTATTACATGATAATTTTGTGCATGAAAAATAATAATTGAAACAAAGTCAAAATAATAATATCCTATTCTAGAGTGGTCTAGCAACAAATAGCAACAATTATTATCCATAGTTGACTTTCGGTATTCCTTAATAATTTATCCTAAATCTTTAAATTTATCTACTGCAAAACTATGAAATCAGCACTTACCACAAGTGTGTGCTATACCATCGATATGTTGTATGACTGATATTTCAGTAAATATTCAACCTTACATTGGATCATTTATTATTTGCGTATTAATGTCACAAATGTCTTGAAACTATTACAACAGTAAAGGGCACCTAATAAATTAATTTATTTATAGCTCCCGTCTCTCAACCTACGTCACTGCTCAGGGCATCATCGGTTGCGTGCCCCGCTGCCATCCAATCGTCGTATTTTATTGTCAACTCGTATAAATTGGCTACGTATGGCGCTATCTGGCAACGTCGCATCTTGATTGGCATAATAAGCTTTCGGAATAGCTGCTTCCATTACTGACGTCACGGCTGCCCGTACCGCGCGCCGGAGTCATTAATAACCCGGAATCGGCTCCGGTGAGCAATCGCACTCGCTTTTAAAAGATGACGGGAATCTCAATGATACAGATACACCCAACACGAATTCAATTTTTATTTGTGCCTGCTGCGATCCGAGCGGTACTGTTTTCAGGTTAATGATATTCACAGCCCAGATGCGATCTTGTTTCGCTGTTTTTTTGTTGCTGGGACTCAATCAGGACTGGCGGACTGCCATTGTTGTTTGGGAGATAATTGAACGGGCGAACAAATGTAAATCGGTGTTTTGAAGATGGTTGGAAGTTGCAATATTCTAACAATTAACGGTTTAATTTACCTTGGTTCTAATTTTTTAGCAAAAATATAGTTAATAATATAGGCTGGCCACGTTTTTCATTGACAACCCCGGTCAGAAGTTGTAATTAGATTATTGGTGTTTCTAGAATTTCTAGGTGTCTCTGCTGGTCACTACCGATAGAAATTCATTCTGTCACTTGCTGTCACTGAATAGTATTTCTTAAATTTAATAATTTGTGCGTTATATACTGATATAGAAATATATGTAAAATATAAAGAACACCTAAACTTATTAGTACATTAAAAAGTAACAGGTAAATATTGCTGTGAAATAATGAAAAGTGTTTCAGAAAAAATGAACCCGTAAAAACAAAGTTTTTCACTATAAATCCTTTATTATATATGAGACTCGATCGATATTTACTTAAATTTTTGTTTTTGAACCGGATCGGTGCAGTACATTTTGAGATATCTGTCCGCCATTTTATTTCAAGATGGCAAACTGACATTTTAATATATCTATATCATAAGTTAGATCCTTGGCTATTACTGTACCAAATTTGACCGCAATCGGTGCAGTACATTTTGAGATAGCTAGCCACCATTTCGTTTCAAGATGGCGGAGAATCTGAAATTTTGCCAAAGTGCATTGTTAGGTGACAAAAGTCTATTTCCAAAATTTCAGCTCGATAGGATCCCGGGAAGTGGGTCATTTTTGACTTTTGTTTTTCGAAGTGTTCCACACCACCGAAAACCACAGCGTATAAAAACCATACCTCTTAATAACCACACGTCCGAAAAACCACAGCGTATAAAAGTTCCCCCACCACAATGTCCACAGCGTATAATTTACTCCCACTTAACCAAGTTCTGCTGGACTCAATTAGGGTTTTGTTAGTATTGATTAGTTTATGTCAAAAAACGGAGTTCTGTTCGACTCAATTAGGGTTTTGTTAGTATTGATTAGTTTATTTTTAAGAAAAACGGAGTTCTGTTGGACTCTATTAGGGTTTTGTTAGTATTGATTAGTTTATTTTAAAAAAACAGAGTTCTGTTGGACTCAATTAGGGTTTTGTTAGTATTGATTAGTTTATTTTAAAAAATCGGAGATCTGTTGGACTCAATTAGGGTTTTGTTAGTATTGATTAGTTTGGGTACAAATGTGCAAATCGAAGTGTGAAAATTGGTATATGGGTAGCTGGACATTGTGGTGGGGGAACTTTTATACGCTGTGGTTTTTCGGACGTGTGGGTTATTAGGCGGTATGGTTTTTATACGCTGTGGTTTTCGGTGGTGTGGCATTTACTCTTGTTTTTTTGCCGTACGTACGCATGACGGTGAAGTTAATATAAAGGATTTAAAAACTGTCAATGTAGATATAGGTTATTTAATTTTAGAAGAAATGAGTAAAAACCGACATGTTTTATAAACTAAATGATGAAGATGAATAGATGCAGTATGCGGCTGTTTTCAAATATTGTGAAATTATTTATTTATAACGGCGATGTCTCTCGTAGAAAATGGAGGATTTTCAAACACGTTTTATCATAATATTTTTGATCTAAAGGTAAATTATGAAACATAATCGCTACTACAATTTTAATTACTATTCATGGTATTAAAGTGTATTTTTACATTTAAATCAGTGTCAATATAGTTTCCCTGATACAGCCAGAGATATCTAAATTATACTTTAACCGAGGGCAAAATGTAAATCTCCTCTTTCAAAATTTTTATGATCTTTCATTTTGAAGAACTGATTTTTGCGTTATTTTAACCATTAACTAAAAAACGTCACACATTTTTCAACATGGCGGCCGTGGCACAACATGTACGGCACCCATTCAATCTAGTATTCTGTATTCTGTCAATTAGTTCCAGGTAAGAGAATTTTTTCCCTCAAATGACTGGACTGACTTCAAGATCGATTCATGGTCGGCGGCATTAGATTTAATTGCGTAAACTATATTTTTTCAGTGGCAATCTTCTCAATAATAAATGAAACCACTGATATATTTATTGATGCTTCTTGCATCCATCCTGTTGGCAGTGTGTGTAATTCGTTTGAAGATTGGTAAGGCATTTGGCGGTGTTAAGAGAACATACTTTGCTGTCTTGTGGCGCGACCGCGGGATGTCCGTGTCAAATTCATGCGTGGAGAATCGACTCAATTTATGTGAACCGGCTTTGCCTGACGCTCAACTGTTCAACTCCCCCGCATGCAGATGGAGAATGCTGAGGTTGAGGTGAGGAGACAGTGAGGCAATTTGTTTAGTCGGATTCAATTAGTGAAAGAGAAGAAATCATGGCGATTTCTTTTTAACTAAATAAAGCAATGATTACAATATTCGTACACTCTCTTTTATAAATCGTTATCTAAAATGTGCAAGTAATCTCATCTAACCAATAATGAAAATAGTTATTTGCAACGACCTTACATATACTCCAGTCAAAATACGGATTTGGTTGTATTATTACTGGCAACTACCAGATTTGGTCTAGTATAGGTTTTTTGGGTCGCTGAACACGAATTTCGGGGTCATTTTGTAAAGAAATGTGCGGAACACCCTTAAATTTGCAAAAACTACCCCCAAAATGGGTTTTAAAAAATACAATCGCACTTTGAGTGCCCAGATTTCGCACAAAGGGGTATTTTGGGTCGCTGATCAAGAATTTCGGGGATTTTTTTATAAAAATTAATATTTCACCCTTAAATTAGCTAAAACTAACCCCAAAAAGGGTATTTTTGCTATTTTCGCACTTTGAGCGTCCAGATTTAGTCCGTACAGGTTTTTTGGATCGCTGATCAAGAATTTCGGGTTTTTTTTATAAAAATTAATATTTCACCCTTAAATTACCTAAAAGTACCCCCAAAAAAGGGTGTCTTTGTTATTTTCGCACTTTGTGCTAATTTAAGGATGAAATATTAATTTTTATTAAAAAAATCCCCGAAATTCTTGATCAGCGACCCAAAAAACTCCTATGTGCCAAATCTGAGCACTCAAAGTGCGAATATATAAAAAAAATACCCAATTTGGGGGTAATTTTAGCAAATTTAAGAGTGTTCCGCACATTTCTTTACAAAATGACCCCGAAATTCGTGATCAGCGACCCAAAAAACCTATACTAGACCAAATCTGGTAGTTGCCAGTAATAATACAACCCTCCCCCGTATTTTGACTGGAGTAATAGTCTAGACACAGTATGCAGGCCAAAGTGTAGGCATGGAGATGAAGCCAACATCCATTCAAAAAAATCTGCTGTGGCCAGCACACGACCTCTCGCCTAATTCTGCGTATTCTACTAATCTAATAAATAGTTTTACTTACATTTTAGTAGTTTCATAATGTAAATCAATATGCAAGCAAAAGATGTCAACTTTACTGTCACTATCATAATAATACAAAATGTAGAAACAAATTTCATATGTTCATGGACAACAAGATACTGAAATTTCAAAAAAAGTAGAATATTAGTTGTACTTTATTTTATTGTTAAATACTACCAGATTCAGCAAATTGTATTTAAAATTAACTGTACCTATAGATAACTATATTATCTTTTATTTTTAATTGCAAAAATTGTCATAAATAAATCATGTACAAATATATTTAAGGAAAACTATATTAATATTCAAAAGGTACTACTTCCGGTTTGCGGATTTCTACCAAAATCTTATCCGGTATTAAGATACTTATTAAAACCTTAAATATGAAATTTGGTTATTAAAGGTTTGATACTTTTTATGTTATCGTGGACGAAAAATCGTCACATACGTCCATACGTTCATACATACGCACAGACATCATTGTGAAAATATTAAATTCGTATTCTAGAGACTCTAAAACGTGCTTATTCACCAAAAACTCATACTCGAAAATTTTGACCCATTACAATAACTCTCTTATAGAATATGAGGCGAGAGGTAATTATAGAATATGAGGCGAGAGGTAATATAGAATTTGAGGCGAGAGGTAAAAAAAGCCAAACTGTGTTGCAAAGTGCCCAAAGTACTTTGTCGCACACTTAAGTAATTTGCAACACACTTGCGATAAACACTTATGATTTATCTAGATTAAATTATCTAGATAAGTTACAACACTGCTTGTTAGTAATGCTTCAGAAAATCATTGAATAAAAAAACACATTTAAATAAAAACGTTTAATATTTTAGTTCAGTCATAGATTCAGTGAACCCATTAAAGATATAAATGGATTTTCGGGTGACAGATAAAATACAGTTATTATAATGATGAAATTGCATTATTCGCCCTCACGTTAAACCAAAGGTCAACCCTCAAAGGGTAACTACCCTCGCCGGAAAAAATAAATTTCAATAATTAATAGCTTATTTTTATCAGCCGCATACAGGATGCGGTAACGGTAACCCAGGTCAAAATAAAGGGTGTATTATTACATTATAATTACCCATCAGTTACACAAAGCCTGGTTTACATCACACAATTAATTTAAACTCTGGAGAAAACTCCCGATATATAATAATAGTTGCAATTGAATGCGTAAATAAATGAATCCTTCGTGCATCGTAACTCTTCGCGAGGAAGTTGTGCAGTTCAAATAATAAATTACAACAATGAATAGTAAATTTCTAAACAGTTTCAATGCTATATATCATCTTAAACGACTATTGAATATATGCAAATTCACCGAACATGATTCAAACAAATTGAATACAACTATACTAACAATAAATTACATCTGCCCGTAAATTTACATTCAGCATAATTAAATTTCTAATCTCGTTTATGAAATGTTTTAATATCTTCACGGGCCGTTGTTTCTGCGAATAACAATTTTCTGGCAGAGCACTCCACAATAAAAGAAACTTTATTGATAATTTTATTGCAAATAAAAGTTAGTTCCGCAGTAAATCAAAGAGTCTTAGTCGCAGCCCTTGATAAGATAAATCGTACATTAATCGTTAATGTCTTTGCTGTGTCTTTACCCGAACGACTCAGATTGCGGATTTAATGCCCAGCATAAAAGCTGAATATTTCTGTCGTCTGCCGAACGCCGAACCTCATACTTCAACGCGGTTTACGACATTTTTTAATTAACTTGCCGTAATTATTATCTACATTACAATGAGAGAGGAACAACAGAGATTACTTGGGATATTTTCTTGCAAAAGTTACACAGAAAGCTGCTTTCACTTGTCATAAACTCAACTTGAAACGAATGAAAACTATAACGACAAGTAAACAATTGGATAATTTATTGTTTATCAGGTTTTAGTATTTATTAATTCTTTAATGATGACTGGTAAAAAATTATTAATAATAATAATAAAAGTTAAATCTATGTTTTATTGACTTATTTTTCTGGTAAGCAATCAACCAGGATTTAGCCCCAATTATAGAATGGTAGATGTTATTATAGGATAATCCAACCACTTCCAGATTTGCAACAATATAATAGGTACGACTAAATGTTTGTATATTTTTGAAATGAAACGACTTTACCACTGTGTAACTCCACCTTTATCTTTACAACTGCTTCAATTCGTTGTGACATAGCATCTACAAGTCCTAAACATACTTTCCTGGAGAAAAAAGTTTCACATATTTTGCAGTCTTTTCACTATTTCTTGATTGTCCTTGCAGGACGATTATTCTATTTTTTTTTCGGTTCCATAATGTTTCCATTGCTGATTTCATTTGAGATTGTATAAAAAGTATTGCAGTTTTTAATAAATATAAGATACATTACATTTTACTTCTATTTTAAATTTTATTTCAACTTTTGTACAAAAAAACGAATTTTTTACGAACGGCAGAACTAATGTGAGCCTGGGCTCGTATATGTAAAAGCATATGAAGACCACAGGGGAAAAACGATCAGATTTCAGAAATGTTAGTTTAGAGTAAAACGCAATAGAAAGTTTGTAGAGTAATATATCCATAGACAAAAAATAATAAATTACGACCGTTTTTATTTTAAAACTAACCACATAAATAGAAAATTCTATCCAAAATCTGTAAGACAGCGTTGTTAGTTACAGTTTCATAAATTGGTGACTTTGATCATTTTTCCTATGTGGTTTTCATACAGGTACTGTGAAAAAATCATCATTTAAAATGTATCTCCATATAATAAACTGTGCATGTTTATACATAAAAGAAAATATGCTCTGTATTTATTTAGGACACGACAGTGGTTTCAATTTTCATATACAGACAATATGCAAAAAACATCCATAACGATAATTTGGCATATTTCATGTACATGTATTTTAAAACGAACATACATAAAATATCCACTAAATGCAGTTGTGCTGTCTGCGATCTAGTTCAGTAAATGAAACAAAAAAGAAATAGTTCTTCTTTTTAAATTACCGAAGGTGGTAAACTTCGCGAACCCCTCCTCTTCATCATCTGTGGTTTTCGGTCTCACCCGTGGCGAATTTTGATTTATTTTGGGCAGGCAGCAGCGCTCAGCCGCCCTCACAAGCGCGGCTGCCTTGATGCGAACAGAAACAGAAGAGTTATCATCTGCCACGCCATGGCGATGACATACGGTGCATTAATAGCGGTTTAATTTAAGAAGGACGGTGTTAATCTGTTAGCAGAGGAAGTGAAGAAATTAAAACGCCTGCGTGAAACTCAGAAGAGAATTCCTAGAATTTTTTACGGGTAGCAAATATTTCGAATGGGATTGAGAAACGAATGAGCTAATAAAAATAACTGCAGATCACATGATTTTTTCTAGCGGTCAGAATGTAAATGTAAAAATGCACTTTAATACTATAAATACTAAAATTGTAATTTGGATATATCTAAGCGGCTATGTTTCATAATTTAACTTTAGATCGAAAATATTATGACAAAACGTGTTTGAAAATCCTCTATTTTTACAAGAGAGATCGTCGTTATAAATAAATAATTTCACAACATATGAACACAGTCAATATTTTTGTAAACAAAAAACAAACAAAAATATTTCATTGAATTTCACGTAAGTTATTTTGTTTGTAATGTTTGTTCTTATTGTCATTTAAAAATAATTTTAGTCCCTGAAGAAGGCCCTAGTGGGGTTGAAACTTAGTAGGAGCCGAAATTTAAATAATAAAATACTGACTGAATTCCAGATTCCAGTAATTTTCTTTATCCTTCCATTACAATATCCAATCCAGAAGCATCCTTGATTCATTAAAATGAGCAAGTAAGTTTGGCAATAATTACAATGTCGGCAAGCGTATGGTCGCTCACAGACATCTGAAACAACATTTTAAAAAAGAATTCAGTAATTAGAAGTAACTGTGCAGCGTTACATCCAAATTAAATATGGATTCTGAATGAACCAAATAAATATTTATCACATTATCTTTTATTGACTATTTTCCTCATAAAATTTAAGCCAATCATAAGTCTAACATTTCTGAATGTCGTCCAATCAACGTAGAATTACACGATAATTTTGCACTAGTGCAAATTATCCATAATTTGCACTAGTGCAAATTATCCATAATTTGCACTAGTGCAAAATTATCGTATTTGGATACGGCGTGGCAATGTGATTCTGACTTGCTGTCAAGGGAAGTTTTTAAATTTTGCTTTATTTTTCATGAGATAAACAGCGCTTGGCTAAATTTTAATCGGGAAATAGTCCTTAGAATATCCCTCGTGCATGTAATTGTCGATAATTTGACATGCACTTGGGATATTATATATGATAATTTGAGTGTGGCAGCAGCACAGATCAGATTATTAAGTCGCCAATACAGATGTACAATAATTCGCGGGTAGTTATGGTTGTAACTGCTCCACAGGAAAATATTCCAGTGGAGTGTTACACCCAAACTATCTATATCTACCACTGTTCTGTTTCACCGATGTATAACAAGATTTAATATTTTTCCTGAAGGATATTTTTATATAAAATGTACAAAAATGTAAATAAATTTTGTTCTCGTTCTCGTTGCCGCACGAAGTCATGTGGAAACGGAATACATCATATCAATTACAATTTTTTTCTAATTACAGTAATTACTGCAAGTTCATTAGCTGCTTTATTTGAAACCAGATCTCATAGTTAATTAGTTTTAGCGGTAGTCAATGCAACGTCCGTGCCTAGTCGAGAAGCAATTTTATTTAAAACACATTTATATACTAATTACAGTATGCACCTTTGAACTTTGCGGTTCTTCAAGAGTCGGGGGTAGAGTATTCTCTTTCTCTGTTTCCTGCGCCCAGGGCCGTGCCTACTTAAAATTGCACCTCTTTTTAGTGGGCATGGTAAATTTAATAGTGGGCAAAGTAACGAATTGCCCACGAGAGTTATCTCAACTTACGAGGCCGAATATTGAGTGAGATAATTTTCTCTAGTGGATTATTCATTTTTGCCCACTTGTAAAGTATAACCTCTTAATAACTGCTTAAATATTTTAAAAATAGTATGTTCTAACCAAAACCACCGTTAGTATGGTGACTTCCAATAAGCAAAGTAACAATTTACCCACTGGTGGCTATACATATAATTTTGATCAAAGCCACTAGTGGGAAATCTTTTACTATTTATTTTAGCTATTTTTCTGAAAGTCTAATTCACGGGCTCTCAACGATTCCAAAACGATGATTAGCCTTTTCCCGATTTTGAGGAAAATAAATAAACTGACGATAAAATTGGTAAGAGCCTTTTTGTAGTACATTAAATTACCAACATTATCGTAAAAAAAGTTTTTAATTGGTGTCACCGTTCGTGAGTTATACGCAAAAATCTCATTTTCAAGGTCTTTACAAGGTCGTAGCAATGGAAGCACATGCGATATAGTTTAGGACTTTTAGTATGTTAAACTAGAAGCCATTATGAGCGTATATACCAAAATTCAGCTGTCTATCATTTTTTTCCTCTATTTTTTTTAATTCCTGGACTAGTTGGATAAAATACTCAATAGTTGATTGATTATTATTAAAAGATTCTTCAACATTCTGACAAAATAAAGTCCCTAGAACATAAATTTCAAGAATGTGAACATCCCGGCTTGTTACTTGCTATATTTGCCTATTAACATCATCCTAGCGATTGCTAATGTCCACCCTTAGTAACATAATCTATGTAACATCCCAAAGTTAATCAATATTATCCCAATTATGTGTCCCATGTAATTCTCTGAGATGTTTGTATTGAGTAGATAATTTTTGATCGTAGAAAAATTTATAAAATACAGAAGTTGTAGGAAACTTTATTCTCTACAACTGTATTTAAGTACTTTTGACGAAAAGCTAGTCCTTCGATATCAAAATTGTCAAAAACTGAGAAAAGGTAGAAAATGTTGATGTTTTTCTGACTTTTGACAAAGATCCGGAGGTCTGCCGAGGTGAAAAATTGTATATTTAACATAGATATCTAAAAATCATCTAGCCCATTTGATTGCATCAAATGGGGGTAGGATGTTTAAAATTACTGAACTAATAATACAATTATTTCTACTGATTTTTATTGGCTGTGAAATATAATGCCTAGTGCACACGGAGAAACATTTTGACATGTTTCCTGAAAAAAGTTTCCGGAAACTTCAAAGTTTTAACGGCGCCTATAAAAATGAGGCGTTTTCAGAAAACGTTTTGAAGTGAAACTAACTTCTTATTTGTCAAATCGTCAAATATGACATGTGATGATGTGATCATATACATATTTATTGGTTTTCAAAAAAATCTCCATTTTCTGGAAACTTTTTTCAGAAAACGTGTCAAAATGTTTCTCTGTGTGCACTGGGCATAATATTCTGCATTTTTATTGGTCTTATTGACAGATGATGACAGATGATGTGAATAATCTGTGCTATTTCTTTGACTTTATTACTTTAATATAATAATGTACCTATCTATAATTTTAAAGTGTTTAAAAAATAGTGTTCTATTAATTTAGCGCCCTAATAAAAATGTGGTCTGTGCGGGGGCGCCCCCCTGGCACGGCCCTGCCTTCACCCCGCGTTTGTTTTTATTTTGCTGCGTCCATTTCCACGTCCAGGCCGCCTTTGATAACTGCGCTCATTTAATTACTCTGAACACACACTCGGCTGCTTACAATATGCGGTTGTGAAACTTGCTGCACTCAGATACAAATTTGTGTGGTTTGACTCCGGCTTTCATTGTACTTAATGACCAAGGACTTTTATGTCCTTTAAAGCTCGGATTCTAAAGCGAATTGGGCGAATTGCATGCAAACCAGCGCTGTGCTAACATGAAAGAAGTTATGGGCTTTACATCGGATACGGCAACGCATCATCGCTTATCCGATCAAAGCCGAATTTGTATGTCTCATTTTTTAAAAGAGAAATTAACTTAGCTATTATTTTAATAAGGATTCTTGCATTAACACAGCTGGATGAATGAAAACAAAAAACAGTAAACCAATACAAATTTAGGATTTCAATGAAATAGACTTAGATTGCTGATTTTAACATTTTTGTCTATGACTATTGAATAATACATTAATTACGTAGGTAACTTTAGTAAGATACCTACACACAATTGAAGACCACATAGGAAAGTCCAAAAAATCAGAAAATGAGTTTTTGGTACCATCTTGTAGCAAAATAAGAAAATTTTCTTATAGCGTTCAGAAAATTTCAGTAAAAACGATATAAGTCACGATTTTCAGGCATTGGAATAATTGTGTCCACTGGAAGATCCAAGTCCACTTTGTTCAACGGAGTACCGATCTTAGTTAATTATTTATAACAAATTAGTTTATTTAACAAGAACATTAATGTTATTATTTTTTATTATCAATACCTATAACTGTAAGTTGGAATAAAATAAACCGTTATTTTTAATAAACCATATTATCAATATACGAGTCTTCAAATCTTAAAATTCAATTATCTCGAAATTATCAAAATGTGACTTTGATCGTTCTTCTTATGTGGTCTTCAATTGTATTATGAATTTATAATTCAACACTATTGTATTATGAGCCCATTATGCAGGGATGTAACTAGGTTTTTTTTAGGTGGGCCAGTAAAAAATTAAAGCGGACCACAATTTTTATAGTACAATTTTTGTTTTGAAATTTTTTCACTGCTGAAGGAATTTGACTTAGTTCCTCCTGAAATTAATTTCGTAGAAAAACAGTAGGTACCCAGTTGAATATGACATCAAATAAGTTATAGCTATTAATATAACAAGAATATATGCGATTTATAATACCGAGCATGTTTCTAAGCGACGAGGTGAAACCTAGTCTCTTTGAACATCCAAGGGGGCTTAAATCGCATATATTCGCGTTATAATCAAAGCTTAAATTTAAAAATTCAGTAAATAATTTTTTCATTTAAATAAATGATAATAATATAGTCCTCCTTATTGATATTCTGTGATCGGTCCTTCTTCATCAAAATTTCCCGTCTGTCTAGCGTATAATGATCTAGGATAGAGTGGTGATAATGCTCACCACAAGATGGCGCGGGGGTAAAGGCGGCGGCGTTGGCGGCACGCACGTTCATTACGTGACATATGGAAATTAATGAGTTTACATTGTTCTCCGTGAGTTAATTAAGCCGGCGCGGCGTTCGTCTTGAGCTGTGGCGTGGCGCGGTTCCTCGTGAGGGTTTTTCTCGCGCTCATGTTCATTTAATGACTACTAATTGTTTCATTAATACACTTCAAACCAACGTGATGCTGTTTGCCATTCTTAATGATCGTCTGGAATGCCAGAACGAGAAATTCTTACAAGGAGTTGAATACTTCAGGAAGCAGTATAGTACATATGAAAGAAAATGCACAGAAGACGGAAATTTCCTTAGTAGGTACCACGAAGTATAATATAAAACAGAAGTGGACACTAGGCTGGATGAATTATCGTTTACCTTTTAGAGAGAGCCAGAAAATGCGGGCCAGTTCGGACTATGCATTTTATGGTGATAAACAACGGTAACGGTGGTAACGCACGGGTCCTGTAGAGCCACGAATCTACAGTATTGCTAAGATACCTACGGAGTGTCCACTCCTGTGTTTATATTATACTTCGTGCTAGGTACTGCAATAGTCTATTGTAATATAAGAGTGGAAAGGGCTTCATTGAAAAACTAGATGGAAGTTGGAGCACGAGCGATAGCGAGTTATCCTATCATACGAGTTTTTCAATGACCGTCCCTGCAATAATTTTTTTTGAAAATATTACGAAAAACATATCAGGTAGGCTTGCTGTCATAGCTGAAAACGTGAAAACAATACCAATAAGTACATAAAAAAGTAAATTCTTGTAATTCGCAATTATGGCGTGATTTATGATAAAAATAATGGATTTTCATGCAGAAAGTAGTAGTGATAGTGAAAGAGAGTTTATTTCTCAGAGTATATAACTTACTAGAAGGAATAAGTATATATATCGTTGCTATGAAAATAGCGTCCTTGTTAGGAAACAACAATATGCATGCGCATTGCCTTGTTGTCACAATAATACAAAAAAATTATCCTTGATGTTATCATGGACAATATATAATTCATATATCACGTGGTACATATTTGACTAATTTGATTGGCCGAAGTATAGGGCAGTAAGATGCTATCAAATCGATGATATTTTTATAACCGCTGTTACATGTCAACTGTTTTTGTCAATTAATTTCCTACTGTCAGTTTCATATTTAAAATATTGCTGTTTGTCAAAAATAAGACTTAAATTGAATGAACCTGATTGTATTCGGTGGGGTAATACCAGTGAAGACAAAATTGAGAAAGTGAAACAGAATTTAAAATGTTCTTGACAGCTATTGAAAAAATATAACCAAACATTTTGGACTCATTCATTATATATTCTCCCCAAATATAACTCGGGCTATGATTAATCATAGGTGATAGCATTCGTTAGTCTTCAGAAAATTATTAATACTCGGTCAATTTTCATCGACTAACTCATCGACTAACTCATCACCGATGATAATCATAGCACTTGTTATATTACCCCCGATTATAGCTATCTCTAATGATCCTACGTAGATAATTAAAATTTGACATTTCTTTCTCTAGTAATTTTTTTACTCTGAGGTTTATTTGTACCCCGCCGGATATTTAACGGCAATAATATTGTGAATCTGAATTTTTGCCTCAGAAGTCAAAAATATTCTGACAGCTTTGACCATCCACTAATTGCACAATTTAAACTATAACAAAATTATTTAATGTTTTGAATTCAGTGAAAATCGTCCGTTCCAATACAGAGAGTACTACAAGAAAAATGTTTAAGTAACAAATGTATATTTAAAAAAATTTGCACCCAGTGCACAAAAAAGTGTGGGAATTTGTTTCTACACTCAATGTTTCAAATGCCAATATTCACCATCAATTTTAATATCTGCAAACATTCACACTTTCACAAACAATAATTTTAACATCCTTTTACAAATCAAACAACACTGCAAAAATTAAATTTCGTCATGAATGACCAAATCTTATGGTTAATTGTATTGATCAGTCTCGTTTTGAATGAATCTCCTCGGCAGATATATCACCATATAGCGTGGTCGTGTCGGTCAGCTCAATCTTACGCCACTCAGGCCGCAGATAATCAGCGTCCGCACGCACCAGCGCCATCTCTCATACGTCGCCACTGACACCTTATTAACGCGACCGGAACCACGTGGAACCGCCGGAATCGCCGCCCAGCACCGGAAATGTGGACTAATGTCCACGCCGCACGCGGACCCAACCGGGGCAACGTGAAAAATGCTAGAGAAGAGTTTGTACACAAGAAACTAGGGAGAAATGGAACAATGTCTTGTACAGCTTAAAAGCGCGCTTGAAATGAAAAACGAAACACGAAGTCTTTAATGGTAATGTTTTTAACCCGATAATGGTCAAAATTTGATTTAATTTTTTTTTTCTGTAACTACTACCCAGTAAACACAATCATATCCATTTGAGATTCATTTCATATTACATTTCAGAAAGAACATATGTAATGTATATGCGTAATTAACATTGTGTACATAAAACTGACATTGCATGTACATCTAATTGTCCCGGACTTTCATGTTCGAATAAGCTACAGTGTATGTGCAAAAGTATATCTTAAGTACGTCGTAAATATATTCAGAATATATGAAATTGTTCATAAAAATATACATTACATATTATTTATACATACATAGATGCTATCCCTGGAAAATGTTTACAGTTCAATAGTTTTAATACTGTTTATTTAAAAATAAAAAATCTGACGTGGACACCACATGACTTCCTTGTACGCCTTGTGTGTTCATACTTTTCTTAATAACTAAAATGTAAAATAATATTAAAAATTCTTTTAACTTATTATACTAGTATACTCACAAATATATTTTAGTCATTTGATTTAAACTGCAGAAGAAGATATAAAGCATATTTTACTATTGTCACTGTCATGTCATAATCATTTAAATTTTACGTAGTAACAAATGTTAATCGATCATGGACTACAAGATACCGAAATACTATAAATTATAAATATATACTTTAATTATTTTTAAATGATAGCAGATACAAAAATATTTATAAAATACCGATTGTAGGTAATAATCACATAATCTTTCATTTAAAATAAAAAAAATTGTCTAAAATTAAATATTTATCGAAATATTTTTAAAAAGTACTACTTCCGGTTTGTAGACTGAAACCAAAAATAGGAGGTGCACAACTAGATGCTATAACAGTCCTAAATACAAAATTTCAACTTTCTACGTCTAACCGTATTTGAGTTATGCGACACACATACGTCCGTACGTACGTACGTACGTACAGACGTCACGTCGAAACTAGTCATAATGGATTCAGAAAAGGTCAAAACGGATATTTCCGTCAAAATCTGAGAACCGAAATTTTTCGCGATTACAATACTTCCTTACTTCGTACAAGGAAGTAAAAATTAATAATACACAACTACGCACAACCCAACTGAAAGTTGAAACGATAACCACTGGACCAAGCTGCACACATAAGTTAAAAGCTTTGTGCTGATAATATGAATTGATCAAATGATGTAATAAGCTTATAGATTCAATATGTTTAATATAGTTGCAAATATTTGTTACCAATAAATTTATTTACGTTCAGGCCTGAATTTAACAAAAATTGACTATAGCTTAAAAGAAATTTATTTATTCTAAATGGTTTTGAATTATTTAAAAACTAATTTTTAGATCCATACTAGAATAATACTTATTATTGTCAATTACAATAATAAATTAGTAATAATTTTTAAATTTGTAATAATACTTGGGGCTAATGCTCAGTTATTCATTGAATTGCCAATTGATCGACATTCAAGCAATTGAGAGAAATAATGAACTAAAAACATGGTTAAATATTTGTATTAATAATTATTATTATACATACAAGTATGTGTAATGTATATTGATGTATATATTTTTAAAATAATGTATGTACATAAAATATGTGCCATGTATATCCATTTCATGTACATGCAAGTATGTACCATGTATGTTGAAGTATGTATTTTTAAAATAATGTATGTACATACAATATGTGCCATGTATATCCATAGCATGTACATCCAAGGAAATATAATGTATCTGTCGTAATATACATTGATATGTATTTCATATATTATGTATGTTATGAAAATAATATGAAATCTACAATATACATGTGACATGTATTTAATATACTGTATATATTTTAGAACAAAACGTATATGCATTGAATATAATGTGTTTACTGGGTAGTACCACGTCAGCGATACTTTAAAACTTTTACATGGCTCATTTGGCACATGCTCTCTGAATAAATTTCGGATAAGTAAACAATGTAACCTACAATGAAAATTATGTTACAAAATGAAAATATATATTCCTAATTGCCTTATTCTAAAAATTATGTCTGTAATAATAGTTTATTTTGCATAAACTTTATTGCAATTTGATGAATTTTGTTCCCTCTTCTTTCATTTCTGCTGCAATTTATATTTATTTTCAGGTATTTTAATTTAAAATAGGACAATGTAGACACTCTAATCATTTTTTTGACATACCTATTGCTTGTTACTATTTGCAGAAATTTATGCAGATAAAGTGCATAAAAATGACTATCTGAAAACTATTTAAAGTGTCGCTGACGTGACAGCGTGACACTAGTAATTTTTTTAAATCAAATTATAACGTAAGTATAATAAGATTTTGACTATTACTGGGTTAAAAAGATTACTATTACAGACTTCGTGTTACAGTTTTTTCATTTTTAAACGCGCCCTTTTGGGTAAGTAAAATTTCAAATTAAATAAACCACCAGATATAATTTCAAGTGATCTACCAAAAAATTATAGATCATCATTTTTAAAATTTTAAAATATTAAATAAATTAACTGAGTCCCTGAACTCAAATCAAAATTAAAATGATACCTACAAAAGACTTAAAATATTTTGAATGTATTTCTGATTATAAATTAAAATTGAAGAATATATGTAATGATTTAGACCTTAACGATAAGCTAACTACATTTAGATTTAAGTTAAATAATTGCTTAAATTGATAATTAGGTTTATAACTATTATTATAATTATTATTATTCGTATATTTTCACTTTATAAGTTAAATAATTACTTAAATTGATAATTTAGGTTTATAACTATTATTATATTTATTATTATTACTATTATTATAATATTTTTTTCATTGTTATTTAGTTTCTATAAGTAGCTACTCTCATATTAATAAGTAATATTATACTGTAATTGGGATCTCTTCCTGTAGTATAATAAATAAATAAATAAATAAATAACAGATTCTAGAGCTGCCTTCCTCAAAAATAATGAAACAGAAAAATGAAATGTCTTGCAAATAAAATGAAATAACCTAATGTCTCATTTATATGCGGGTTTGCGTATCAAATCGCATTCTTTGTTAATGGTAAATGTTAATGCCCCCAACAAAAAGATTTCATTAATATCAGTTACTTGGTATTTACACACTGTCATAATTTTAATAGACAAAAAATCATTAATCATTATTTACTATAGTGTTTTGCTTTCGGCTTAATATCGCAGCATTCTTATGACGCATACAAAAACAATTGTCGCTGGGAAATTATCATTAGTTTAAATAACAAAATATCTCAGAAAAAATCCTGTCAAAATCTCAGATGTTTTATAATTAACATTAATTTATAATTTGACAGGTGTTTAATAATAAATTAAGCTTTTCATATTCTTAAATATTAATAATGCCGTGACTAACACACACTATTACTAATTTTATATTTAATTAATTTATGAATAACAACAAAAGAAAAAACGATGATAAATGACATTATAATTGTAGCTATAAAAAGCTCCAAGTTCATGTCTGTTTGGTTAGTAATGTACAGTTAATTACTATGTAAAAAGGGACAAGAAAAACTGTACAACACAAAACTCATAATTTAGTTATTAGATTGATTATACTTGGGATTCTATAGAAATTGATACAATGTATTGAATTATTCATACCATTCTTACATTTTTATCATGACAGATAACTCTAAATATTGTATTTTTCTTTGCTACAGAGTTTAAATATTTCATTTGATCCATTCTTGAACCATTATATCTATTATTTTGTTTCATTTTCTGTTCCATTATACATTTAACAAGGAAGAATTCAATTTTTGTTTAATTTTTTATGAGGCGAGAAAAATATTTTAAAGACATAAAGACAATAAGATTCTATTAAACTAAAAAGTTTGACGTGCGATTATGTTTCAATTTTTTTAATTATTACACAGAAAAAATTTAAAAATATATTTTATTATTAATTACTTACTACCTCATAGATAATACGATATTTTAAATAAATGGGTATGTCGTCCAAAAAATATAAAACAATGTGTGCATTAGGTATTTGTACAACGCTCGATTTTATTAAGCGGCTCGTCTACCTACGTTTTTTCTTTTCCACTATTTTTTCTATTCCACTCATTTCCCCACTTCTACGGCTGCCTGAAACCAGCCCGAAACTCGTACTTTGCCGCATCCTAGCAATGCAATGTTATATGGAAGTTGAAAAATACTGTAAAAGTGATTTCATTGCGAGTAAACTGTCAGATAATTATTGACTTCAGGATAATGTTTTTATAAACATTTAATAGAGAAATAATGGATCTACAGATGATTCTATCATCATGAGATATAACCGTGTAAAGTTTGCATAAATTGAAATGTTTTATTAATTTTTCAGAATTTTTATTTTCATGTACAATTTTTTAATCAAAATTTTAAAAAGGCACATCTGTAGATCCATTCTTTCTCTTTTAAATCCTTTTTGAAATAAAATGTTACCATTCTTGTATTGGCCACAAAACACTCGCTACGTTATTACATTTTATACTGGATTTTGGGAGGTAGACGGGCCTCTTAAAGCATTTCGCTTCGTTACCATACCACACTTATATGGTAAATAACTATTACATAAAGCTATTATAGTAGGGGAGAGTGTTGTACCTTGGGACAACATCAATTGCAGTCGTATCTAGCATTATATATACTAATTTCAAGTAGAATTTGATAACACTGTTGAAAATAAAGTGATACACGTTGTTTCAAGCCTCATGCATTTATTGTTCAGTCACTGAAGATGAATGTTTGTTTTTTTCAGAGGGAAATGTATTTTTTGATCGTATATTGCATTTTGTATTACTAAGTACCTATTTGGTACCTTTCATTGTCTGATAGTCCAGTTAGTATATACATTGTTACTTCTTCGAAAACTTCTTCCATTGATATTTAAAATTTAATGAAACAAATACTGCGTTACATTTAATAAAAATATTTGCGTAATTGTACCTTGGGACAATAATTTGCTTGTACCTTGGGACATGGTTTCAAGGCATAAGTACATGTCTTCGAGGATATGTAAACTTTAAATTTAATTTTCAAGGATAATGGAAATTATAATTGCTTACATTTATCGCTAAACTAAAATTTTAAGTATCGCGATACGGTATAGACTTTAAATTGTATAAAATGGGATCATTTTATCTCTCTTTCCAAACTCAATTATATTTCTTTGAATAAATGTGTAACATAAAAAATTTATAAATACATTCGTTTAAAATTACTATATAGTTAAAACAAATTGTTTGTTCGTTTAATTTTGTCTTTTTTCCTTATATTTTATGTGTCCCGAAGTACAACCACCTCTGTTCCAAGGTACAAGACCGTATTGTACCTCGGGACAGTTTGCCATTTTTATTTCTTATATAAGATTTTACTATTATTCTTTCAAATATCATCACAATAAAAATAATAGTTATTAACAAAAGATAGTTGTTCTTTAATGTACAATCATTTTCCGAAAAACTCATCACAAAAAAAATATAGAACAAAAAATGTAATTTTTGTCCCAAGGTACAACACCTTCCCCTACTATATTTTCAAATTAGACACATTTGAACAAATGAGTACTGTACTGCAAAATAATGACTTCAATTATATTTTGTAGAACTTAAAACAAATAGAGTAGGTAATTTTAATTAAGAAAATAGGTCCTTCAGTCATGCATTCCTAGTAAAGAATAAACAAAACATATAATTACTAGATAATAACCATTCATTTACCACATTTTCATATGAATGAATAGTGTGCAATAAACAATATCCAAGAAACAAATAGGCACATAAATATTCCAGAGCCAAGTTGACGGACGCCGTTCATTATGTTAGTTGCCAATAGACTAAATACAATAGCGCCTCTAGCGGAGAATAAAGTACGTTTTCCATGATTATTAAACGCAGTTGTTCTCCGAGCTTGTGTAGGCGATATCATCAGACCGACACCTTTTTAATTGATGTAATACGTTAGGCCCCAAGCGCACGGCCTGTGCTATACATGATACTTATAAAATCATTAGCCTTACTTCACTTTCAAAGTGTTGCTCAATACTTTGCCAAAGGATTCAAATATAAGAGTTTTTGTACCGAGGAATTTTCTAGATTAACGGTTACTATTGTTGAGAGTTTTTGTGGGGAAATAACTCGGATTTAAACTGGAGCAACGAGTATTTAAATAGAAGAGATTACATAGTTATGACTCAAACTGGAACAACTATTATTTAAATACATAAGAGATTACATACATATCAAAATAGACTCAAATTGGGTATGACACAGCTTCAGATGCTGTGCTGTCAGTCATTGATATGGATGTATATTCCAGGCGCACAGCCCCCAAAGGTAAAAAAATAATTGATTTTGAAAAATTAAAAAACATCAATGACAACTAAAAAAAATATGATGTGGCCACTCAAGATACCCGCCTACTCTTTTAATTTCAGTTTAATAATAGTATTATATATATTACTTAAATTTATTTAAAAAAGTGTAGATGAATCTCTTCGTACAAGTTGGAAAAAAATTGATGTTCCGTTCCTTTTTCCAACTTTAAAGACCGATATCTCAAAAACTAAGCGAGAAATCAAACTCTAATCTGCAGCATTGTATTTCTAACACTTACATTAATCAAATTTTAAGAATTTTGAAAATTTTTAAATTTTTTGACCATCCAAAAACCAACCATCCTCGATTTCTCAAAAATGGTTCAATATATCGACTTAATTTATTCACCAATGAATTCCTCGCGCCGAAAAAATTGGTACACTATGTAATTCCCTAGAATATATCAAGAATGTGAACCTTCCGCCTTGATACTTGCCTATTAATAACCTAGCTATTGTTAATGTCCGCCCTTAGTAACATTATCTTTATGTAACATCCCAATGTTAATAATTTGGTAGTAATAACCCAATTTTGTGTCCCATGTAATTTTGTAGTATGTAATAATTTTTGATCGTAGTCAGGATGTGGCTAGGATAGACTTATGTAATATCACTTAAAGTAAACAAATTAAGATATTTTAAAAATATCCCATGGACGATACACATGTCAAGTAGGTATATTAGTTGATTATCTTTAATTTAAAATACATATAAATTATGATGGAGTTCGTATATGCTTAATTATGTTTTTTTCATAAAAATAAATTAAACCAAACTATGGAATTGCGTTAGTTTCTATAAATAGTGCAGATGGTAGATTTATTAAAAACCTAGATCGTTTTTATTTTCTCGTTAATCTAATCACCGCTGGTGTGTTTCTTATGCTCGCCTTCCTCTAACTCAATTTAACTCATATCACACTTGAATTTTTCTTTTTTGTATTAAATCCTGCGTAGGCGTAAGCTTTAGGCTTATAGTGGGGCGAACTGATCTGAGTTGGAAATGACGGTGCAAGTCAGATTCATCCTTCCGTATTCATCCGCCTGCATGATTCACTCAATATTCAACAAGAAGAAGGAAGTCATAGATACGATATAATTTTACACGTAAATTTAATTTTAGATATTTTCATTAATGTCTAACGCCCTGTTCACACAAGGATTCGTTCATGCTTCTGACTTTTGAGAAAAATTAACATAGTGAGCATTGCCTGTTAAATACCTTTTACAGAATTATTTAACACTTTTGAAATACGATTTCACATTAACGAAAACAGATTTCACGCTTTTGATAATGATTTCACATTAACGAAAACTGATTTCGCACAAATGAATTTTGTTTTCGCAATAGTGAATAAAGAATTTACAAATTTGAAAACCTATTTCTTATTTTGGGATATGAAAACCATGTTGAATGGTATGGTGCATTATTGTTCAAAAAAATTATACCTTTGTCAGTACAATTTAAACTACGATTTGTAAATTTTAAGAAATAAATTGTTGAAATCTGTTTTCAATTAAATCAAAATTCATTTGTGTGAAATCTGTCCTTAATATGAAATCATTTTGTAAAAGGTATTGTCTTGGAGAAGAAAAATTTCTAATATTCATTGATAGCTTCAATACAGTGAATTTCTATTTTGACAGGATTCAAAAGTATTAAAAAATCCTCAAAGAATCTTTGTGAGAACAGGACAAAATATTTAGATTATTTAAGGTTATTAATACATTCATTAATTTATCTCGAATTAAAGTCAAATATAAGTTCTGACAAAAATTACCCCTGTAAGTATACTCTTAACTAACGACTATGAACTTCGTGAGTTGACTTTTGGTAATCGTACTTACGGTGTACCAATGACTCATAATATGTGAGGATATTTTAGTCAGTTGACTAATAGAGGCGTAAGTGATAATATGGTATGCCTATACGTAATTATTTTCATTTTCAATGAAGTACCTAGTTTTTAACCCTTACGTCCCGGATGGGGGTAAATCAGTGACCCCACTAATATATTTCTAGTTCTAGAACTTTTATTGTTGACACTTGGCAGCTCTTCGTCAAGCTATGTGTCACTAAAGGTTTTGTGGTTATGTTAACCAGTTTGAAATGTGAATAACTATCGTTAAATACAAATTATTAATGAAAAAGGTATAAGGCGGCAGTAAGTTACCCCGCTTCGGGTGGTAAGTAATGACACTTGCAACAGGTGTATTTGCATGCAACATAGGCAAATATCTGCAAACAATCTTGTAGTCAGACCACAAATTAACAGTTCTTATTTAAAAATTGTATGACTTCTATTACTATATTTAAGGTGCGATCAAAGTGAAATTCTGTTTTATAATTTTGTAGAAATGTATTACTTTATTTTATGTTAACATTGTTAATTATAGTGAAATATATTTAAGAAATTGTATAAAATGTTTTTGTTTTGCATTTCAAATTATTTATGTTTACATTTGTGTAGTTTCTCTAGGGGTAACCAAGTGACCCCCGTCCGGCGTTTACGTTGGTGAGAGACCATCTGAGACGTAAGGGTTAAAGTGGTCATAATAGTTATTTATGCATCAAGGGCATCAGCATCATGATGATGTTTATGCTCATCCGAGGGCGACATGTTTACAAGCCCAAGGGCCTGTGGCCCGACGGTCTGTAAATCGCCCGAGGGCTATAAACATCAATGATGCCCATGGTGCATACAATATTTTATGTCTTACTATTTTATTTAAAATATAAATTTTGTTAGTATTTTTGGTACCCTATAACAGACAGAAAATATATTAATTTCAGAAGAAAAACATTAGTGATGTCTAAATATTACCATGGCAATATCTTAATGCCCTAGGGTATAATCTAGTATATAACATACCTCGTATCCATGACATAACTAAACAATTACATACTAGGAAGACATAAATATTATTTATGTATCAAAGGCATTAAGAAGAAGTTACATTACAAACTCTGAATCATAGACAAGAGATATATTTAGACAGGAATCTCCTATGATACTAGGTTGAAAGCTACTCCTAGCGGTTGTAATTTGGAACTAAAGAGTAAAAAATGCAACCCGTTTAACAACAAAAATATTTCAAAGTGTTTGCTGATTTAATGTATTTCGATATTAAAATTTTTATTACATACATTTATTGTACCACAATTATTTTCTTGAAATTGTATTTCACATTAAATATGTTGAAAATTATTTATATTTACAATAAATGTGTGTAATATAAATTTAAATTTCGAAATACATTACATCAGCAAAAAATATTCTTATTCGATGTCCTCTTCGTAAACATCGCGACAATGTGTTCCCACTTTGCCGTCATTTCTGTCCCGTTAATTGTAAATTTTAAATCGTATTTGATTAATTATTCCTCATGCATTTGAGGAGATGTGGTGGATCATAATAATGGTAACAATGGAACTGTTCAAATGTTCTAATGTCAACTACTGTTGGTAAAGTTGATAAAATAGATAATTTTGTTATCATTCATGGCTGCAACTGTCAATAGCGCCATCTATCGACTGTAATTGAGTACTATAAATAAAGGCCGAGCGCCTGCAATCTAAGTTACCAAAGGCTGCTCTGAATCTTAATCTTAATTCTGAAGAAGTTGTTCATTGGGATGGGTGCGTAAGGATGAACGAGGAACAAACCTCGGAAGGTGACCACAGCAACTGAGAACTATAAAACACCCCGGAAGAGATTTATGACGTGTTTAGAGATTGCCGTGAAATTAGCAACACTCCATACGGTCACACTGTTGTTTTACAGCGATTGGCGCATTTCACGGTGACTTGGCAACGTGGCTGATCTGTTTATGAGGGAGGAAATACGTGCACTCGTAAACTCGATGCTTTTCAAAACCGAGGTGACAAAGGCGCTTTAGAGCTATCGACTTTATGCTGTATTTACCGCAAAATATTCAACTTTATTAAACCTTAAAAAATCCAAGCCAATATATCCTCGATTCTGGCTAAGCAATCTCTATCTGCTGTCTAAATTATGTATTAAGATCGTGACGTCACATCCATGAAATTTATGTTGTATTTACAGATTCTTTTTAACTTTGCACATACAATATTTTTATATCAAGTTCGCGAAGTTGATGTTTTGACGAGGCTTGCCGAGATATAAAAATCATTCGAACATTTCTAGCTCCAAATACAAACAACATTTTTTGAATTTTAATTCTAAATTCTAAGTAAAATTTTCAATAACCGTGTAAAAACGTCTATCAAAACCGTGACAATTTTTTTACATGGTTTTCAGTGGTTGTCAAGATAATATAAGGTCTTTCATTAAGAGTGATAGGATTTTAATTTAAAATAAAACGTCAACGGTTTGGCAAATCAATTTAGTTTTTGCTTTATTTGGAAGCTTAGACAATGCAGTTATGTTCGGAACAAGATATCGTTCAAATGTCCACCACGGCTTTGTTGACACTGATCACAAGATCGCTTCAATTTGGCCGAATTTGGCTCATCTGCAACACTGGCCGCTACAACTGTGATATTCTCCTCACTTCGAACATTTCGTTGTCTTCTTGGTGGCTTATTGTTTTAGTAATGTTAACTCAAACTTCTTTATCACAGTGCGTCTTATAGCCTGCGCAGAGTAACGGTGACGGCGACCCAAATCTGGGGTGAATAAAAGTTGAGCACCCACAACTGAGCTCGAACTTAAGTAATATTTTTTTAATAATTTCCAACCACACTATACTAAATAAGTTGACACCTAGAAGTAAATAAATAAATAAATATAACAAAAAGAAAATTGTAAAAAAGCACTTTGTTAACGAATTTTTTGACAGTACACTACCTACTTGCCTTTTAATATAGACTAAATTTTATAATTTTAATTTTGATACTAGGGAAAAAGTAGTTTCATTCGTATTTATTCAGCAATCTCCCTCCCAACAATAAATCATATAAGATAAAATTTATTCGCAGATAAAATCCTCCTCAATTCCGATCACGTACGCCACTGACTTCACAGCCCCTCCCCTGAATTATTCCCGCCGCCCAGCGTTCCGCCGTACCACCTCGCATGTCTACATACTCATATGAATGCATACGTTGCTTTTCTCGAACTCTTTCAGTTTTCACTCACTTATGCCCCAGTTGCGACGCCCATGGCGCCCGCGCTTATTCTGTGCAGGAAGTGAAGACTTAGAGCTTGAATACTTGAATCGTATTAAGATTAGAGCGAGGAAATCGTAAGGAAATTTCCAGGTATGAAAATATTTTTGAGGAAACGGTTTTTTAAAGTTTATCTACTAGTACTGAGATGATTAACGCCATTTTGTTTAACAATGGCGGATTAAAGTACATACATAAAATTTTATTTTTATTGGTCCTCCTCTTCTATAAAAGTCGATAAAAAAAACAGAATTGTTTAAAAAATTAAAACTTACCTACTTTAATTTTTGTAGTTGATGTTGAAGATGAACCCATGAATCTGCAAACAAATTAAAGTTAAATAATATTTTTTATCTACGACTACTATCAAAAGTTTATAGTTATGCTTTCAATTGTCAACGTAAAGTTGATTGTTACTGATGACCAAGCAAAAAAACATTTTATTGCGCGTCTCCCACGACAACGCGCTTACATAAAATTTAAAAAAATTGTTTCTTTATTTGGTATCGTTATGGTTACAAATAAAACATAAATTGCTTGAACGTAGATTGAACTAACTAAATATCATTATTGTAATAACAAATAATTTCAGTCGTAGATAAAATTATGTGTGTATTTCGAGCGTAAAGTGTATTTGTTCCTCTTGCACTATTGCACCTTTCGCCTTCAGCTCGAGCGAGTGACAAAGAGGCACTTTACGCTCATAATACATAAATAACACTTATCTAGTGCCATTGATTAATACATTCATTATGTTCTGTAGGTAACTTTTAAGATAAACCTCTCCATAAGACACGCTATTGTATAAAGAATTCATAATTCAACACCATTGTATTATGAGTTCATTATTCAACACAACTGTCATCACACCAAAATGTAAGGTTAGGTTAATAATTAATGAATAAACATTTATAAGGAAATGTCGTAATAAAAGTAGAGTACTTAATATATCAATCGAGTATTTAATAATACATTCATTATTAGTTTATAATTTAGCAACCAATTTGCAACTTGCTTCATAGCTATACATTTAAAATTTATAATAATTATCAGTTATTTACATTTAAAATGAATTAAATAGTTAATTTAAATATAGTGACTCGATTTAAATGTAACAATTATTCATTATTTTACTCGTGCAAAAAACATTAATTTATGAGTACCTAGCTAATTACCGCTTGGTAAAATAACGTGCAATTTATAAAAATGACAAAACTCCAATGAAAAGCTGTATGGATTTTCTGTCTATTCATACAAAAATATCCACAATATATTTTTTGCAATTTCGGCTGTTGTACCATACCTCATGCGTCAAGCAAAATATTCATCTGTCATCTATACAAAACGCTGACAACGGCAGAATTATTAAAATGTGAAAGTCAAATTTAGTTTTTAATACATCAAAAAATAATAATGACATCAAACATGACAGAAATTCAACGAAATGTAATTAAATATGAAAATTATATTTTAATCGAGCATTCGATTAGCATAAACAGACGTTTTTAATTTAAATGTGTGTTAATGCTTAATTTCAAATTAATTATTGGTCATCTGATATCATTATCGCTTTGATTGCAAATTATTGACAAAAACTAATTATTAAAATGATGTGGTAGAAATACGTGTGGTTTAAATTTTTTGAATCTACCTACGCGTATAAATGTGTTTTTAATAATACAGAATAAAATGTAGATGTTATATTTTTATGGCGCACACTTCAAGGTAAATTATAGGTAAATATCAGGGTATTTTTTAAATTTGAATAATTTATTACGATAATTTAAATACCATTAAGGGCTGGGGCATGCGTTGGGAATATTTTTTTCGGTTTGGAGTTCACCTGACGGGTAAAAAATTTAATTATGGAACGAATGGTATAATGACATTAGTCTTTCATCAGAAAATTTACCAGAAATAAAAATAATTTCAGACGGCAAAGCTAGAACCCTATTTAAATTAAATAAATACGGGTGTATCAATACTTAGCATATTAAAGATTGATTTATAAACTTGACGTTGACGTTCAAAGTTAAACTTGAACAAGTTGCGTCAACAGAATTTATGCACGGTTGTATCATAATTTGATAGTTATACCCAATTTTGTTGACATAAACGTCACTTTATAGCCCATGGACCACTTTATAGCGCAGTGCGCCATATTGAATCGTCAAATAAATGTAGACAGTTTTGACTGCCATTTTTTTCATATAAACTACTTATAATCGTGTAAAAAATCATTTTCTGTAATTAGTTGTACAAGTTTTTATTTAAATGACATATTTTTTACCTACATTTAAATTTATGTTTATTTTGAGAGTTTTTACTTCCTTGTACGGAGTAATAAGGAAGTATTGTAATCGCGAAAAATTTCGGTTTTCAGATTTTGATGGAAATATCCGTTTTGACCTTTTCTGAATCCATTATGACTAGTTTCGTCGTGACGTCTGTACGTATGTACGTATGTACGTACGTACGGGCGTACGTATGTGTGTCGCATAACTCAAATTCGGTTAGACGTAGAAAGTTGAAATTTTGTATTTAGGACTGTTATAGCATCTAGTTGTGCACCTCCTATTTTTGGTTTCAATCTACAAACCGGAAGTAGTACTTTTTTCAAATATTTCGATAAATATTTAATTTAAGACAAATTTTTTAATTTTAAATGAAAGATTATGTGATTATTACCTACAATCGGTATTTTATAAATATTTTTGTATCTGGTATCATTTAGGAATAATTAAAGTATATATTTATAATTTAGTATTTCTGTATCTTGTAGTCCATGATCGATTAACATTTGTTACTACGTAAAATTTAAATGATTATGACATGACAGTGACAGTAGCAGTGACAATAGTAAAATATCATTTATATCTTTTTCTGCAGTTTAAATAAAATGACTAAAATATATTTGTGAGTAAAGTAGCAGTAGTAGTTACTTATATATTAATATATTTGTATAATATAATTCTACATTTTAGTTATTAAGAAAAGTATGAACAGTTTAATAGGCGTACAAGGAAGTCATGTGGTGTCCACGTCAGATTTTTTTTGGATAACTTAGCAACAGTTAATGAATTTCGTAGTTTTTGGTAATATGAACAATTTGAACAAGTAGATAAATTAAATTCATTAATTTATTAGAAATATTCAACCGCGCACAAAGTTGGGTATGTACCACGGGCGTAACTTGCTGACGTGTTTTAACCCTCGGCTGACGCTCGGACTCAAAATCACGTCGCACGCCATAAAAGCTTCTTTACATCCTTAATACATAAATAACTTCTTTTCGAATTGTTAAATAAGCCGAAATTAGAATCCTGAGGTTGGAAATATGAATAAATCCTAGTTATTTGGATGACTGGCTTTATTGTAAAACATATAAGATTTGCGACGTTTCGACCAGGATCTTGGTCATGGTCAAGCAGAAAGTTAATATGTGGATAATTTGAAAAAATCGTTGAGTTACATTATATAAAAAATTACACACTCCCAGAGTCCAACGGTAAGTCACTGTCCAACCTCAAATAACTTCTGGAAATGTAGAGATCTGTATAAAATGATGTCGTTTGCGAATTGAGATTCCGTCATCATTTAAATAAAATAAAAACTACTTGAGCGTTAATTTTGTTGAATGGTTACCATCAAAATGCTGGTATGAAAATAATTAAGCTGTGGCAATGTAGAGATCTGTACAGAATGGTTCCTTTCATGTCGTTTGTGAATCGAGGTTTCGTCGGCATTTAAATAAAGCGTTTGCCGCGTGAACGTGAACGTGAACGGTTTCCTGGGAATGCACAAAGCACAATATGTTGCACTTTATAGCATTTGAAGTGCGCGCCCCTTGAACAAGTGAACGTCGCGGGCTCTCGTCTTCTTTCCTTCTTTCCGCACTCGGCGTTCGCCTTTTACAAATTGTGCCCATTTGTCAAAACACCTTCGCGTCGCACGAATTGTTTTTTAAGGTCGTTCTTATCTCCGCGGTTTCCTTAAATATGTAGATATATTCGGCGGCTTTTTCTCTTTCCTCTTTTGGAGATAATGACATCGTTTTTCTCCGGAATAACGAACGCTTCGACTTCGATGGCTGCTGATGCTGATGTTGATGGGTCCTGTCATGACGTCACGAGAACGAGAACGCTGTTCCGGTTCCGTAAACTGATCGGCTGTCTTTCATGATTTAGGGCTCATCTTCCACAGAGTCAAGTCATTCAAATATTACGACTAATACCATTATTATTATTATTGCAATATCAAAAAGATATCAACATCCTTACTTTTTTACGAAATAATCTATTTTTATTAATATTATATGAATGTAACTGCACACTTGTTTTATAAGGAATAAAAATAAAATTTCTTGAAATAATTGTACTTATTGAGAAAAGTTTCACTAAAACAGACATAACAGGATAATTTGAGTAGATTTTGTATCATGATTGTAAATCATTAGTTAACGGTTTGACTTAGTTGGTTGTACAAGAGAGTCATCTTAAGACAGTAATTTTTTATTTAATAAAAGAAAATATTTAAATTTTACAACTTTGACGATGTGTACGGAGTTGAAACAATTTTTTGACTTGATCCACCAAAAGTGTACTAAAATTTGTTCAATTCCCTGTGCAGGACTCAAAGAACGAAGTTGCTACGATGATTTGGCATAAAGTTATGTGTGTTTTTTAAAAAAAGTGCATTTTAAGGTTTTTCGCACATAACTCAGCGACTTTTCAACCAAATAAAACGGTTCTTTCGCGAAAGAAAATCCGTTGTGGCTCTTCTTTAAAACCCGAACAAAAAAACACGTTTTTGGGCAAAAAAATATGTATTTTAAAATTATTTAGCAAGAAAATGAACTAAAAATCAAATGTACTTATCGCTGATTTAGATAATATAATAATTAACCATGAAATTGAGTCGTTTAACTGAAATATATTCTTATAATGTCATAATAATTACAAACAATTTTTCAATGATTTGTAGAAAAACTCCAAACCTCTCCTTGCATTAAACCGTGATATTACCAACTTCATCAGTTTCCAAAGCGTTCTAAATAACTTCCACCACAATAAATAGAGGACAGGTTATCATGTTGAACCATTTATGTAACCAGGTGACAAAGGCAGTTGTTAACAAAAACTGCACTAATGGTTCGGAGCGGTTTACGTCGGGCCTATGGGTGGGAGTGAGAGGGAGAAGACGAGGTTATACTTTAACAACAAGTGATGCTTGTATGTAAATGACGATACGTTTATTTCATATAATACGGGAACCGGGATGTCAGGGTTGTTATGTTTAAAACAATTTGTTTTAAACAAACTGTTTTAAACATGTTTTAAACACGGCCTAATGTTTTAATGCATGTTTTAAACTGTGTTTTAAATCAGGTGTTTAAAAATGATATCGAAATCCATTCACGACGCATAACACAAACAAAACAAATTCAACTACCGACTATCGGTGACTCCTAGCTACGCAGCTAGAGCGATGTAAATCCCCGTCCTCGCACAAAAAGTAGCATTGGCAACATAAATTTCGATGGAAATAATATTTATTTAAAACAGATATCCTGTTTAAAACATGCTTTTTTGTTGTTTAAAACATGTTTTTTGTGCAGAGTTAAAAACATGTTTTAAACCAAAAAAACAGTTTTAAACAGTAAAAAACAAATGCTTTGTTTAAAATTGAAAAAAACATGTTTTTTTCAACCCTGCCGGGATGTTAAACCTGCACTTTTTGACGGGGGAATAATAATCATATGTTTTTCGGCCTACTGTAAAATATTATATATTATACTCCCGAAACGTGTATGACGCCTTAAAAGTTAAAAACGACTTTAAGGGCGCGCTTAAAAGTGAACCGTAACACAAAGTCTGTAATGGTATAATGGTTTTAACCCCATAATAGTCACAATCTTATTATACGTCATACATTGATTTAAAAAATTTATGTCAGAATGGTTAAATAACAAATAGTTAATTTAAGCCAATAAGTACTGTATAAAGCTAGTCATCCAAAGAACTAGGATTTATTTATATTTCCAACCTCAGGACTCTAATTTCGTCTTATTTAACATTCCAAAAAAGAAAATGAATTTAAATTTTGACAATTTTTGTTATATTTGGAACACACATCTTCTAATTCGATCGGTTATTTTGCAGATCCAAGCTTTGTTGACAACATTAAAATTTGAAGCTAATTCACTTATAAATAAAAGCTGTACAGTGGCAAAAACCCTTTTAAACAAATATTGCAGTTCTTTCTACAAATATGAGTGCCAAAATAATTTTTTCTCCGGAAACATAAATTATTAGTTATTTAAACGCTATAGAATAGCGTGCGGAATCAATGTTTTTACTGTTTTCTGCCACCACGCCAAATATAGTCACGATCAGGCAAAAAAATAATAGTCACTAATGGTATTATGAACAAAGTCTCGATTCAGACCACCCCTTGGAAACTCTTTTCTCCCTAATTTGTAAAATTTCACAGTCTGTTTCCACCTGTTACTCTATTCCGTTCCTATTCTTCCCTCGCCTTTAAAAAATAATAACTCAGCTACACTATCTTTTTCCTTTTCTGAGCGATGAATTCTATCAGCGCGTGATTTCATGCACATCACGTGACCTCCCGGAGCGCGGGAGGGTGACTTAAAGAACCCAACACCCATTAGACGGCGAGGTACAGTCACACCAGCAATTATACCACGAGGGTAATTAATCTCACAGCGGGAGCTCAGATGATAGGAGACGATGATGGTATATAAACGAAGAAGTAATGCTGCGTTATGGACTACGACATAAAGAAGACTTTAAAAGATATGTACGGGTGAAAATGCTGAAAAACAATTATAAACTGAGCACGCCTTTCCTTTTTACCTTCCGCTTACCTGTAAAGGAAGGTATTGGAATCATGCAAAAAATCGGGTGGTGAATTTTTAGTGGATGAGCACGAATTAGGGTCCTTACAACTCATTTTTGATAGTTTCACGATGATGTCTGTGTGTATGTGTGTGTGTGTATGTGTGTGTGTGTGTGTGGTCAAGGGGTGTTAGTCGCATGTGTGTGTGTGTGTGTGTGTGTGTGTGTGTGTGTGTGTGTGTGTGTGTGTGTGTGTGTGTGTGTGTGTGTGTGTGTGTGTGTGTGTGTGTGTGTGTGTGTGTGTGTGTGTGTGTGTGTGTGTGTGTGTGTGTGTGTGTGTGTGTGTGTGTGTGTGTGTGTGTGTGTGTGTGTGTGTGTGTGTGTGTGTGTGTGTGTGTGTGTGTGTGTGTGTGTGTGTGTGTGTGTGTGTGTGTGTGTGTGTGTGTGTGTGTGTGTGTGTGTGTGTGTGTGTGTGTGTGTGTGTGTGTGTGTGTGTGTGGTCAAGGGTTGTTAGTCGCATAACTAAAATACGAATTACCCGAAAATTTTGATATTTGGTATTTAACATTTGTATATAAATTGGAAGAGCTCCCTAGATTTTGGTACAAATATCTTCATCGGAAGTGATATTTTTTGAAGATTGAAAAGGTTAATTGTCAAAATTGTATATAAATTTGGAAAAATATAGTATTTATTTGTAATGAGAATAAGAGGAAAAGTTATTTGCAACTTACGTTATAAAAAAATTGTCTTTATCTGGTAGCATTAAAGAACTGCAGTAAAATTTAAAAATTAAATTTATCAAATAAAACGTTGATATCTTGTAATCCATGATCGGTTGATTTTTGTTTCTGCGTAAAAAATATTGACAGGTGAGACGGGTGACAAGTTGGCATACTAGCGCTATATAAGTCCTAAGTAAGATATTAAATGTAGTAATTGAACGGAGGATGGCTTCAATACAGCAGAGTTTTCCTGTGAATGATTCATTTTATTCAGGTGATGCAAATTTCTGTGTTTGAATATTTGAGATTTTTATTTGTATATTTTAAATGGGCACCGGATTGCACGTATACATTTCTGTTTAAAATCTAGATATGGCGGAAGGTTGTGTGATGGCCACGTCAGATTTTTAACTTTGTTGTGAATCATTGAAATTATTACGTGTGTAAAACTTGGTTGTTAGTTGTTAGTTGAAAGTAAAAAATAGAACAGATTTGTGTGTAGTTTAACTGCAACCTGTACCAGAATGGATTTGAACCTGAGTTATCAGAACCATAATTATCAACTGTAATTATACAAGAGCTTTTTATTTTACTGGATAAATTTATGTGTGTATTGAAACCTTGTTGCCAAGCGACTTGAAAAGAAAAATAGTTTAATAAAATCACAGTAGAGGTTGCTTGCTTTTTACTTCCTTGTACGGAGTAATAAGGAAGTATTGTAATCGCGAAAAATTTCGGTTTTCAGATTTTGATGGAAATATCCGTTTTGACCTTTTCTGAATCCATTATGACTAGTTTCGTCGTGACGTCTGTACGTATGTATGTACGTACGTACAGGCGTACGTATGTGTGTAGCATAACTCAAATTCGGTTAGACGTAGAAAGTTGAAATTTTGTATTTAGGACTGTTATAGCATCTAGTTGTGCACCTCCTATTTCTGGTTTCAATCTACAAACCGGAAGTAGTACTTTTTTCAAATATGTCGATAAATATTTAATTTAAGACAAATTTTTTTATTTTAAATGAAAGATTATGTGATTATTACCTACAATCGGTATTTTATAAATATTTTTGTATCTGGAATCATTTAAGAATAATTAAAGTATATATTTAGAATTTAGTATTTCGGTATCTTGTAGTCCATGATAGATTAACATTTGTTACTATGTAAAATTTAAATGATTATGACATGACAGTGACAATAGTAAAATATGCTTTATATCTTCATCTGCAGTTTAAATAAAATGACTAAAATATATTTGTGAGTATACTAGTATAATAAGTTAAAAGAATGTTTTATATTATTCTACATTTTAGTTATTAAGAAAAGTATGAACAAACAAAGCGTACAAGGAAGTCATGTGGTGTCCACGTCAGATTTTTTAGTTCCAGTACGTAATAGCACATTCATAATCATACCTACATAATATGGTCCAAATACATATAGATATTTAATATCTACTTAATTTATAATCAAGATCGAGACATTCGAGACGTCAAGACTTTTATCTCGTCTCGTCTCGGAAATCGAGATAAAATATCGCTGAAACGAGATAAACCGTAGGCGAGACGAGCCGTCTCGTTTGCCTCGTCTCGTGGCAATATTAATGCACTGAATTCGCTTTCCTATTAAACACAAACAATAGAAGTAGGTAATCAACAATTTAAATTACATAATAATTTACATTATTAGCAGTTATTCAGATATTTTATGTAATTATTAATTTTAACATAACCATCCACCTAGTGGAAGTGGCAACGAAAATTTTTGACTGGGAAACGTGGAATATAGTTTTGCAATTAAAAAAAAAATTATTGTTATAAAACTGGCCATCTGATACTGGCTATAAAAACCGATAATATGTTAAGAGTTGTTGCTGCATCATCCATTAAAGTTAAGAATGGTCGGTCTTTAGGTATATTCAATCTTTTAGAAGTGAATAATGTAAAAAGATTAAAAAAGGTTTCGATTTATGCATTTTAGCGATAAATTTATGGTGGCCACTTAAATCTATACAAAATATCGCAAGCAGAGGATAACAAATTATCTTGTTTACTATTCAGAACAAATTATCCATAATTTAACATTAAAAATGTTTGTAACGTTATTAATAATTGAGTGAACACATGAATAAAGTATTCATTTCTCATGCTAATTCTGTTCCTTACACTGACAGCATACCTCGCTACATGAGGCTTCGAGTATCGTATTTCTACGGATATGTTCCTTTCAAAACACTTGTATTCATTTTCATAATAAGAAATATCTATGACAACCGCAATGACAAAGAACGGCCGTTTTTACATTTTTTAAGAAGCCATTTTTGAGAGGTTTGAATACATTTAAATTCATTTCGAAACGAACACGACATAAACAAACACTTCATCACTACGAGGAAAGAAATATTTTCTTCTGATCCGAAGTTGAATCATGTGATAATCAAATGACTCATATTATTTTAAAATTCAATATATCTTTCCATTTGACATGAATCGTCCATAGAATGTTTATAAATATTTCTGCCACCTCGATGTGATTGCTTTTAAACTATGCTAACCTTAAAATGTCAAAAATACAGTTGTTTCAATATTAATTATTAATAGTTTCTGTCTAACTATAAATGTAAAAAATCTGAGGTGGCCAACACATACCCTCTCGCATGGACATTGTAATATTTGAACTTAGTATGGTCTTTAATTATAATTAAATTATGTAATAAACTTTAAATTTCATAAATCTACTCAGAATAGATATATTTTAACTCATAAATACCTTATTTACATAACATTATGTCCAATTAATATTATATTTGTTATTTAATCTTGTTAATTTGTATTAACTCTTTGTTATTTAATCTTGTTAATTTGTAATATTTTAGTATCTCTTTGTATTTATTTTGTGTTCTGCTTTCTGTCCTCTTATTGGGCTTTTTGCCTGTTGGACAGTATTTAATGAATAAATAAATATTTCTTTAAATATGATGCCAGCACGATTAAACGGTGACACTAACACTCTACACACGTCCACCACACGTCTGTCTATCTGTCACATTGACATTTTAATTTTTGTTTTCAATTATTCAATTTATTATTATTATTATTCAATTTCTATTTGATGCTTTACAAATCGTGGTAGGTAAAATTATATATTTTTGAAAAATTATATTTCTATATTGGTAAGAGATAATGCAAATATGCATATAATCCGCATTCTAATAATGACAGCCCATGAGTTGACAGCCAGTAACCACGCACATGATTCCTGACAGTATGTGAGGTTGTCACACCCAAATAGGGTAAAAGGAGTGATGTATAAACAAATTCTGATGCTCATGCAATCACTTGAGCTATGGGTGGAGTGGTGTATTTATGCAGGGCACGGGTGCCAACTTATAAATTCAGCGCGTCCGCTATATCTCTTGCTAACTGAATTTTATTTATTGTCACGATGGCTGAGAGCTGCCGTCCTGTGTCGACCGCCTTCGAGTTCTGCTGCAGATAAATCACGATCTGTTTTTACGGTGTTATTCATTTTAGATGCCGCTGCCGTTGGACCTCTCAACTTTACTTCGGGAAATTCATCCGGGAAATTGTCCTATTTTTATCCGGTATTAATGCACAGCGCTGTAATTTCATAACCTTATGCGACAACACAAAATTCACAGGAGGAAGATTCATTTATGTTGGTAAAAATTAAGCTGATATTTATTTTTGGATCTACTTGAACGTTTGAGAAGATGCATGTTTAGAATTAGCAGATTTTTATTCTGCGAAGTACCTACGTATCTACCTTTTTAGGGAAATGACGTGACTTTTATGTAAGTATAATTTGTGCTGTCTTACATGCATTCTCGTACATCAACTTCTTCTACCCAACTTGGGTATGGCAGTCATATATTGTTTCATCGGTATGGTATACCTACCGTGTGTGCGGTTACCAGTCGTCAATTTATGACTACTCATAGTTGATAGTGAGGAGTACACCGCAAAGAATATTTTGAATTCTAATCTGTGTATTTATATTTTTGTGAAGAAAATAATATTCCATGTGTCCCAGCAAAAGTGTGGCATAGGCATTTAACAGGTAAAAACAGTTTTTTATAAATTAAAACTGTCCGGCTAACAACTATGATACCATATTGCACAGGACAATACTACATCCATTCCTAAATCTTATTTAATACTCATTACTTCAGTTTAATAATGAATTTCAAGAAATTAATGAAAATAATTTGATAACAGAACCAAGGGTTGTACGTTCTATTTCGACCTAGGGAAGATGTATTTTTACCTCTCGCCTCATATTCTATAAGAGAGGTATTGTAATGGGTCAAAATTTTCGAGTATGAGTTTTTGGTGGATAAGCACGTTTCAGGGTCTCTAGAATACGAATTTACTATTTTCACGATGATGTCTGTGTGTGTGTGTGTGTGTTTGTGTGTTTGTATGAACCGACGATTTTTCGTCCACGATAACTTAAAAAGTATCAAACCGTTTATAACCAAATTTTATATTTAAGGTTTTAATAAGTATCTTAACACCGGATAAGATTTTGGTAGAAATCCGCAAACCGGAAGTAGTACTTTTAGAAGTTTGGAAAAGTTTTCCTTAAATATATTGGTACATTATTTATTTATGACAATTTTTGCAATTAAAAATAAAAGAAATTGTGATTATCTATGTGTACAGTTAATTATAAATACAAATTGCTGAATCTGGAAGTATTTAACAATAAAATAAAGTACAATTTTAATATTCTATTTTTTTGAAATTCCAGTAAGTATCTTGTTGTCCATGATATGAAATTTGTTTCTACATAAAATTTGAATTATTATGACAGTGACAGTACAGTTGACATCTTTTGCTTGCATATTGGTTTACATTATCGTTTACATATTACATGAACATGAAACTATTAAAATGTAAGTAAAACTATTTATTAGATTAGTAGAATAAGCAGAATTAGGCGAGAGGTCGTGTGGTGGCCACAGCAGATTTTTTTAAATATTTTTTCTCCTTGTTTTGTATGTTATAGCCTTTCTTTTAAATAATCTCTAAGTGCACAGAACTTAAATTCTTACTACAAATAAGCAAACCTCAAACTCATTTCTGGCACTTAAATATGAACTATAAATGATATAAGAAATACTAAAATGTTTTCACCAGCATCAAAATGGAGTATACCTACCGACAATAAGACAAAAAATGAAATTTCTTTTCTGTTCCATCTTGAAAAGTTAACGACAAATTTAAAATAAAATAATCGTTAAATCATGTCTACATCTCCTGGAAATTAAAGGTAACGTGACACCAACAGAAAATAATTTAAGAGGTAGAAAGTTGGCTTCGGCTGATACCTGCTGATTCACTTGTTCTTTTATATATTGCTGACATCTTCCCAGACCGTGTCCAGTATAATTAATATCCATAAGAGAAAAACATGCCGAGGAAATATTCGTAGTAGGCGGCGATGAACTTTTATTTCATATTAATATTTTCATGGAGGACTTGATTAATTTATTACTGGTTGGGAAAAAACATCTACCCGTGAAATTGCGAACTGTGTTCGTTTTGTAAACGCAAAAAATACATGATAATTTATCGATAAAAAACTCGATTTACTAATCGATGTGTTAGAACAGGATATAGATGCAAATTTTTTGTGTATTATTTTTTAGAATGCTATTCCGATTTTTCACATTTCCAATTCGAAACTTTAATTCAAAGAATACTCTCGATTTTACTTTTTTTTCTATTTCACTCGTTTCCTCACTACTACGACTGCCTAAAACTAGCCCGGAACTCGTACTTTGCCGCATCCTAGCAATGTAATGTCATTTTGAAGTTGAAAAATACTGAAAAAGTGTTTTCGTTGCGAGTAAACTGTTAGTTTATTATTGACTTCAAGGTAATGTTTTTATAAACATTTAATAGAGAAAGAATGGATCTACAGATGTGCCTTAACAAAAATCAGGAGATATAACCGAGTAAAGTTTGCATAAATTGGAAATTATTATGAGTTTTTCGGAATTTTTATAATAATGTACATTATTACCTTCCGCTTACCTGTAAAGGAAGGTATTGGAATCATGCTAAAAATCGGGTAGTGAGTTTTTAGTGGATGAGCACGAATTAGGGTCCTTACAATTTATTTTTGATAGTTTCACGATGATGTCTGTATGTATGTGTATGTGTGTATGTGGTCAGAGCCGGATTTCTGTCAGTCGGATAACTCAAATACGAATTACCCAAAAATTTTGATATTTGGTATTTAACATTTGTATATAAATTGGAAGAGCTCCTTAGATTTTGGTACAAATATCTTCATCGGAAATGATATTTTTTGAAGATTGAAAAGATTAATTGTCAAAAATTTATATAAATTTGGATAAATATAGTATTTATTTGTAATAAGAATAAGAGGCAAAGTTATTTGCAACTTACGTTATAAAAAAATTGTCTTTATCTGGTAGCATCAAATAAATTTATCAAATAAAACGTTGAAATCTTGTAATCCATGTTCGACTGAATTTTGTTTCTGTGTAAAAAATATTGACAGGTTGACATACTAGTGCTATATGTCATAAGTAAGATATTAAATGTAGTAATTGAACGGAGGATGGCTTCAGCACAGAAGAGTTTTCCTGTGAATGAATCTTTTTATTCAGATGATGCAAATTTCTGTGTTTCAATATTTTAGATTTTTATTTGTATATTTTAAATGGGCACCGGATTGTACGTATACATTTCTGTTTAAAGTCTAGATATGGCGGAAGGTTGTGTGATGGCCACGTCAGATTTTTTTATTATAATTTTAAAAAGGCACAACAGTTAATTGATCCTTTAAGTATATAATCCTTATTGAAATACAATTTTACCATTCTTGTACTGGCCACAAAACACTCGCTACGTTAGTACCTTTCGTGCTGGGTTTTAGATAATTATTCAATCTTCATTCCACCACCACTTCAGTATTGTTCCACCCCCTTTCCCCAACACTATTCCATTATATCACCTTCCACATACTACATTACCTAATAATAATATTAATAATCCGTACCTGGCGCTGTATAACAAGAAGCTTATTCGCGGAATGCACTTTGAGATCGCAAGACATAAGATTGACGCCACCGACGCCGCCTACGCCGTCGCGACGTCTCCGTCAAAGCTTAGACAATGCACTCTGCACTCCTGAGAGAGTAATGCACGCCGAGGCTGGTAATGTTGCGGTCTGCAGGGAATGGTAACGGGATTCTCAGATTGAGGAGGAATGAGAAATAGCTGAGTAGCGAATAGTTGGAGGCGGGGTACCCCTTTATTAGGATTTGTAGATTATTGGTGTTGGGTTCAACGCCAGAAAATAAAATTCTATACCCGCCTGATATATGATATGATATGATATATAATATGATATGATATAGCGAAAGAATTTTGACAGATTTTGGTTCTATTGGTTGCTACATGCTGTTGTCAAGAACACAAATACAATTCAAATGTTAATGTTAACCTGATTTCATTTCTTTGTGGGTGATGCTTGTTATTTGTTGCTGTTTTGTCTATTAAATTTTACCTTTTTACCTTCCGCTTACCTGTAAAGGAAGGTATTGGAATCATGCAAAAAATCGGGTGGTGAATTTTTAGTGGATGAGCACGAATTAGGGTCCTTACAACTCATTTTTGATAGTTTCACGATGATGTCTGTGTGTATGTGTGTGTGTATGTGTGTGTGTGTGTGTGTGGTCAAGGGTTGTTAGTCGCATAACTCAAATACGAATTACCCGAAAATTTTGATATTTGGTATTTAACATTTGTATATAAATTGGAAGAGCTCCCTAGATTTTGGTACAAATATCTTCATCGGAAGTGATATTTTTTGAAGATTGAAAAGGTTAATTGTCAAAATTGTATATAAATTTGGAAAAATATAGTATTTATTTGTAATGAGAATAAGAGGAAAAGTTATTTGCAACTTACGTTATAAAAAAATTGTCTTTATCTGGTAGCATTAAAGAACTGCAGTAAAATTTAAAAAATAAATTTATCAAATAAAACTTTGATATCTTGTAATCCATGATCGGTTGATTTTTGTTTCTGCGTAAAAAATATTGACAGGTGAGACGGGTGACAAGTTGGCATACTAGCGCTATATAAGTCCTAAGTAAGATATTAAATGTAGTAATTGAACGGAGGATGGCTTCAATACAGCAGAGTTTTCCTGTGAATGAATCTTTTTATTCAGGTGATGCAAATTTCTGTGTTTGAATATTTGAGATTTTTATTTGTATATTTTAAATGGGCACCGGATTGCACGTATACATTTCTGTTTAAAATCTAGATATGGCGGAAGGTTGTGTGATGGCCACGTCAGATTTTTCTTACGGCTTTGTGAACTATGTGTATAAACATAAACATATAAAATGTATTGGTGTAAACCTAACTCCTAAATGACGCCCCAAATAACTGTAAAAATTCTTTAGTTATTTCAAACAGGGTCTAGAATGCAATAATAGGTACCTTATTTTAGCTAAGAAAAATTTGCTGTGGCCACCACAGTATTTCCTCAACCATATCTTTAACGTAGGCGGTGTCAAAGTGACAAACGTCAATGTCAAAGTGACAGTAGCGATTAAGTGACGTTTAAAATTCGAGAAATTAAATTAAGTAATGATATTGAAAACCCAAATGTTTACTATATTTTCATTAATTCAAGTAGGTACAATTTAATTTAAAAGTTGGTACCACTGATTGTATAAAGCTCATTAACGAACTTAAAACTAACTTCTTTATAAAAAACTTATATACAGAATTTCAGTCGTAAATTCGTATGCGTTCTCAAGTTATCGTGCTTCCGGACAGACAGACAGACCGACCGATCGACTTTTTTTTTAAATATGTTTTTACCTCTCGCCTCATATTCTATAAGAGAGGTATTGTAATGGGTCAAAATTTTCGAGTAGGAGTTTTTGGTGGATAAGCACGATTCAGGGTCTCTAGAATACAAATTTAATATTTTCCCGATGATGTCTGTGTGTGTGTATGTGTGTGTGTTTGTATGAATGTATGGACTGACGATTTTTCGTCCACGATAACTGAAAAAGTATCAAACCTTTAATAACCAAATTTCATATGTAAGGTTTTAATAGGGATCTTAACACCGGATAAGATTTTGGTAGAAATCCGTAAACCGGAAGTAGTACTTTTTGGAACTTGATATAGTTTTTCTTAAATAAATTGGTACATTATTTATTTATGACAATTTTTGCAAATAAAAATAAAAGATTATATAATTATCTATGGGTACAGTTAATTTTAAATACAATTTGCTGAATCTGGTAGTATTTAGCAATAAAATAAAGTGCAACTAAGTACCAGTATCTTGTTGTCCATGATATGAAATTAGTTTTTACTCAAAATTTGAATTATAATGACAGTGACAGTACAGTTGACATCTTTTGCTTGCATCTTGGTTTACATTATCGTTTACATATTACATGAACATGAAACTATTAAAATGTAAGTAAAACTATTTATTAGATTAGTAGAATAAGCAGAATTAGGCGAGAGGTCGTGTACTGGCCACAGCAGATTTTTTTGGATTCAGCAGGTTCTAAAACGTGAAAATTCATCAGGAATAGAAGATGCAAGTCTAGAAAATTTATAAAATAAAATACTTTATTTTATTTATTAATCGGAAAATTCAAATATAGAATTTTAGATTTGGCATAAATGCAAACACAGGAAAACGCAAATATAGAAAAGTTGTACTCAAAACAGAGTACCTGTGTCGACCTATGTGGATATTGAGTTATTCATTTAGTTCAGTTCAACCTAATTTATGTATCCTCATTGTGTTTAAGAGACAAACTAGTTTTCTAGATTTGCGTCTTCTTGTATTTGCCTCTCCATCTTCCTATATTTGCATTTATGTCGAATCTAAAATTATAGATTTGCATTTTTCTATGAATGAATCTTATAATGCATGTATTATATTACGCAGGGCAGGTATATTCTACATAGATTATAATCTTCTTGTATGTGTGCATTTTCCCGTGAATTAATTATTATACAGAATTTTATTTTCATCACGACAATTCGAGTTTATTATGGTTTTTAAGAAAAGTGCAAAAAAATGTCAACTAAAATATGCACAACTTCTTCTTAATTTGTGTAATTTAAATATGAATTAATTACATTTAATTAATACAATTTATAACATATTAATGTATGCAGTATCTAATTCTGAAATTATATACTATACCCAGTAACAATATTTTAATATTTAACATCTCGTTAAATATTGAAAATTTTCTATTGATTTATTACAACATAAATACCTAATGATTTAATAAAAAATTAAAATACCGTGTCCCAGATTTTAAATTTTAATATTTAAATTGCTAAAGTATTCAGATCAATGCATGTAATATGAAAAAGTATAAAAATTTTAAAATTAAAGACCTACTTGCTCTGCGAATGAATATTTAAACAACCTACAATAATATTTTACAGAGATTAAAAATTCTAAACTCAAGCTAAATAATTCCGTGTTCCATTAGCAGAAATTTCAGAATTTTTCAGGAGGATTAAACGTACCTCCCCTGAAATTTAATATGAGAGGGACACGCTGCCTGCCTGCCATCAGATGACTCTTAATTATTCAGAATTTTCATTAGGAACGTTTGGAACATTGTAATTGACAGAACGATTCAGAAAATACAGAATTTCAAATGTACACACGAATAGCACAGATATTTTTACATATTCTCTACATTGTACAGTACACACACCATATTTAAATTAAGAGGATACCATTGAGTCAGTTGTCCGGTAGATACAAGAGTAAAAACAAGCAGATTTGAAAATTCTGTGGATACAAATTGCCATTTAATCTCAGAAAAATATTTTATTACTAACAAAGAATAACATTAAAAGAATTAAATTACTTTATAAAGAAAATTTTAAAAGATAGCATATTATCAGCTACCAAGTAACAATTTATTTCTTTTCGAAATTTATGCCCTATTCACACAAGGATTCTTTAGAGATTATTTCAGGCGTTTGAATCTTGGAAAAAAGAAATTCGGCTTAACAAAGGCCCTTCTAAATTTGTGAAATAATGCATCTAAAAGAAAAAGTTTAAGAAATCGAATGCTGAAAACCGGAAGTCGGTATTATTATCCATTTAGAAATGACAGATGAATAAACACAAAAATGAGTAATATTAATTTTATTTCTCGTAGAATATAATTAAATAGTGGCTACACGCTACACCAAAGCTTTAAAAATTTTGAAAATTGCTTAATTGAAAAAAAATATTTCTGAAATCGAATTTTAACTGGAAAACATAGGTAAAATATAAATTTTATTTTTAAAACCATAATTTTCAGTGACATTAAAAAATAAAAAATCTGATGTGGCCAGTACTAGACCTTCCGCCATACTGTACTCCTTTTACAACTATAAATATCAAGATACAAATAGTTTTCTATATTTTTTCAACTACACCACAGGATTTCTCGTATCAAACTACATATAAATACATATTTTCTTTAAAAAATTCTGTCGGGTACAATTTTAAATTCACTTTGAAAACTTTTAAAAATGTCGAAAATTTTCGAAATTTTCGATTGGCTCAAAATTTGTTTATACCCTATTTTGGACCCGAGTAATCCAATGGTGCCACTAAAAAAAAAATTCGGCTAATACTTTTCGAGATAATTTTTTCAGGTTAAAGACGGGAGTAGCTATGACCGTAATTTTTTCACAATTGGATTCCTCGCGTCGAATTAAATATAAATCCAAATTTTCGCTAAAAAATTCTAACGAGTACAATTTTTATGAAGGGTTTTCGAAAATGGCCAAAAAACGGAGGTACACCCCTTGATGAAATTTTTGCCAAAATAACTTTTTCTCTCAGAATTGGCTGAAAATTTGGTTATATACTAATTCGACCCCGAGGATTTCAAATCTGCAGGCGAAATTTTTTTTTGGCCAATATTTTTCGACATAATTTTTTTTAGTCAAAAACTGGTCGACATGGAGAATTAATTTTTTTTCCATTGGATTCCTCGGATCAAATTATGTAGGAATCCAAAATTTCACGGAAAAATAGTAAGCGGTACAATTTTTATTGAGGTATTTAAATAATGGTACAAAATCGAAAAGATAAAACTTGCTTATTTTCTAGCCAAATCACATATTCTCTGCGCTTACTATTGCGAATTTTCGGTCTATAAAAATAGAACATGTTTTAATTTTATAGATAAAAAATCTGACGTGGCCATCACACAACCTTCCGCCATATCTAGACTTTAAACAGAAATGTATACGTACAATCCGGTGTCCATTTAAAATATACAAATAAAAATCTAAAATATTCGAACACAGAAATTAGTATCACCTGAATCAAAAGATTCATTCAAACGAAAACTCTTCTATGTTGAAGCAATCCTCCGTTCAGTTACTACATTTTATAGCTTACTTATGACTTATATAGCGCTAGTATGCCAACTTGTCACCCGTCTTATCTGTCAATATTTTTTATGCAGAAACAAAAACCAACCGAACATGGATTTCAACGTTTTATTTGATAAATTTATTTTTTAAATTTTACTGCAGTTCTTTAATGCTACCAGTTAAAGACAATTTTTTTATAACGTAAATTGCAAATAACTTTTCCTCTTATTCTTATTACAAATAAATACTATATTTATCTAAATTTATAGAAATTTTTGACACTTAATTTTTTCAATCTTCAAAAAATATCACTTCTGGTGAAGATATTTGTACCAAAATCTAATGAGCTCTTCCTATTCGTATACAATTGTAAAATACCAAATATCAAAATGTTTGGGTAATTCGTATTTGAGTTATCCGACAGACGGCATCGGCCCGGACCACACACACACACGCACACACCCACATACATACAGACATCATCGGGAAACTATCAAAAATGAGTTGTAAGGACCCTAATTCGTGCTCATCCACTAAAAACTCACTACCCGATTTTTTGCATGATTCCAATACCTTCCTTTACAGGTAGGTAAGCGGAAGGTAAAAATACGGATCCCAAGTTATTATCTCATCTTCAAAAATATTAATAATAAAACTGATCCAAGTACCATACCATAATACCAGTAACTATTAGTTTTAGTTATTATTATTAGCCAATTATCTATAGCATAAGCATAATAATGAATGTACAATTTAGTAATCGCAGATGAAATTACAAAGTATTTTGCATGTGGATTTCGTGCAGGTAGAAATTTTTTACAATTAAATTCATTCCAAAGTCATGACTATCAAACCATTAATAATTATCCTATGACAGCTTCACCTAAAGGTGGGTTGCCCCCATCCTAAAGGTAAGCACAAACCCCCCGCTGGGATAGCGTCCCGTAGTGACATCACAGTTGTCCCTATCGTTCCAAAAGTTTTATTGTTTTCATTGTGCCACATATAGAAAACGACAGCTGCCGCAGAGAAGCACAGATTCTATAAAATGTTACAGTTGCTATTACAGCACCTAAAGGGACCTTCAAGAGACTTTCTACCATAAAATAGGGTAGGTTTTTAAGGAATCTTGCAAAAGGGTGTTTTAGTTCTGGGTGGCGCAATCCCAAACAGAGATATTAATTTTTTGTGAAGGTCTCAGTTGACAGTTAAAATTTGAAGGCATATTGGGGACAATAAAATGATAATTTAATTGTGAATAAATTATTTAATAAAGCCTGTTTTTTCGGCTAGACAGGATTCGTACTAGATTTTAAAATGCAAAATATGATAAACACGAAAATCTCCATCCAATTTCCATACTAGAAACCTCTTTTTCCGACCCGTATACATTTTTTCCGAAATCCTAGAATACTCTCGATTTTACTTATTTTTCTATTCCACTCTTTTCCAAGTTACTACGGTTGCCTGAAATCAGCCCGAAATTCGTAATTTGAAGTTGAAAAATACTGTAAAAGCGTTTTCATTACGAGTAAATTGTTAGGTTATTATTGTCTTCAAGATAATGTTTTTTTAAATAATTGAATAGAGAAAAAATGGATCTACAGATGTGCCTTTTAAATTTTTAAAAATACTATCACAAAGATATAGCCGTGTAAAGTTTGCGTAAATTGGAAATGTTTATGAATTTTTGGACATTTTTATAACCATGTACAATTTTTTATTAAAAATTTGAAGAAAGCACACCTGTAGATCCATTTTTTCTCTATTAAATCCTTGTTGAAATAAAAAAATTCCAGTCTTGTATTGGCCACAAAACACTCGGTACGTTAGGTAATACATTTTATGCTGGATTTTAGGTAGTAGACGAGCCTCTTAAAGAAATAATGGAATACAAAGTTTCATACTAGACCTGTGCAGAATACGCCCATTTTGTATTGCCAATCTTTCTGTACATATATCGACATTAACAATAAACAACCAGAAGCGACTTCGGGTTATTGACTTCTTCATACTTGATATTCATATTGCACCTATATATTTTATATTTTGTTATTTACATTTTCCATTTATATTTAATTACCTAATAACAAAACGTCAAAATTACGTTTTAAAAATTTGATGTTGGTAACATTGAGTACCAGCTGACCAAGAAACTAGTACAAAACTTGGATGTGATTATAGACAAAAAAAGTCAGAAAAAGTTTCTTAAAACTAGTTCCAGTTTCAGTCCAAAAATAATTAATGTAAAACAGGCTTAGCAAAATAATACAGTTTTGGTACGAAGTTCTTCTGAAGAAAGATATGCAAAGAATGCAGCAAAAGCAAATAAAAAAATTTTGTTCCATCGTTAATTGACCGTAGGGTGCTTATTAACATTAAACGAATTAAATATGTGCTTGTAATACTGCAAATTTTATGCTGTCCCATTTATTTCAGTATCTTTCAGAATATTTCGCTTAATATGGCTACAAACTTTTTTACATATGACTACTGCAACTTAAAAATGCCGGCTTTACAAAAAGATACTGTGAAGAAGATATGGTCTTTTAATAACAGAATTAATTATATGTGTCAGAACTTTATTGCTGATATTAAAACAGACAAATTTATATTATCTTATAATTATTATAAGTGTTATTTTTCGTCAATGCTTTCAGCACATTACCGAGTCCGACATTCAAAAAATTTAAATCATTTTATTAAAAAAACTAACTGACAAAGGTTTTAAGGAGTTACTTTGTTTTCCGGCCTCTTTTTAATATTGAATGGAAAAATCCAGTTGCTGCCTTTGTTCTTTGCTAATTAAAATAATTGAATATCACTGGATGTAATTATATTTTTCCGTCATGTAGGTTTCTTGCTTTTCAATTAAGTTGATACGTTGGTTGTCAATTTCCTATTGATGAAAACATGTTCCATCTTTGTCTAATTCCATGTAACACATCAATGTGTCCTTATCTACAAAGATCAAAACATAAAACAATTTAACTGGTCATCGGTTTCTTAGAACCATACATCGATCTTTAGAAGTCTATGGGCAGAAGCGAACGCATAGACGGACGAAGGATTTTTTGCCAATAAAAATTTCTATAAAAATATGGCTGTGTTTACTGTTCATGCAGGCAGAGTTGGCAGGAGCGGTAAGGGAGAGAAAGAGTGTGCCTATGTTCTACACAGAGCTGAGTCGCAATTCGCAAACTTATTACTTGAATGAACGCAACTGAGCCAAGAGAAAAACTTCATATACACTTTTTAAAGGTAGCGAAGCAGTTTTTGCCAAAAAAATGCATGATAATCTATGTCCGCTCGATTAATATTGTACTTATACCAATTTGAAATTCTTTAGTCCGGCCACCTCTCATATCGATTACTATTGGTTGTTGGAATATTCAAGTAGATTTATATAACTACTGCTGACTGTAGGTTGCTCGCTTCGCTCGGCTTCTACTTAACTTGAGCCTGATGCAACTTTAAGCTTCTATCTTAAAACTTAAGCTATTGTAATAATTGAGGACAATTATGTAGCACAAGTTATATAGTAAAGACTACAGACCAATTATAAGACGGTTTAGCTTGTACCATTTAATATCTGGTACACATTTTTGTACCTACTCCTACACAAAACGATAGGTACAACTCACGAAACAAATATTGGTGGTTGAACATACCATTGAGTTGCATGATTAAATACAATTTGCTGAATCTAGTAGTATTTAACAATAAAATAAAATACAATTAATATTCTATTTTATTGAAATTCCAGTATCTTATTGTCCATGATCATATGAAATTTATTTCTACACAAAATTTGAATGATTATGACAGTGACAGTACAGTTGACATCTTTTATTTGCTTACATCTTGGTTTACATTATCGTTTACATAATACATAAACATGAATCTATTAAAATGCTAAGGTTTGAGTTTTTATGTCTTTTTCTCAAAATAAACAATCAGAACAAATACAAAACAAAATGTAAAAATTAAATATAGGATTATAGTGATGGATGTACCTGCCATTCGAAACATAAACTGTAATCATTGTTATCACCTGTATTTTTACGAGAGGACAATAAACATATATATATATATATATATATATATATATATATATATATATATGTATATATATATATATTAAAATGTAAGTTAAACTATTTATTACATTAGTAGAATAAGCAGAATTAGTCGAGAGGTCGTGTGCTGGCCACATAAGATTTTTTTAAGCCCCCCGATAATTTTCCCGGCACGTCTATGCAAGTAGCCCCCTTGTGGGGCGGCATGGCATCACTGTCACTGCCGTCAGATGTTTTCCTGTCCATCTTTTGTTTTTATTTCCCGCCTAACCCGTATTCTAAATAATTTCATTGCTGGTCGTTCGATTATATTAAACATTATTTGTGTGCGCGAGCGAGCAGATCTTGCTGAGCGCTGTGCGTTGTTTTATTGTACGCACCCCGCTGCGGTGTTCATGAAGGTAATTCACTTATTTTGTGCTCATTTGGTAACAATTTCGTGTAATGAACCGGTTATTAAATTTGATTATTTATTGAGAGCGCGATGCGCCGTGCGACCGCACTGCGAGAAATGACTAATGAGCCTCTGTGTTGCAAATGGCGGGGAAAGAACACCAAACACGCTAAACGGAACACAAGATCTGATGAGTTATTGACGATAAATGCCCGACACGCTAAACCTTTCAATAGAATATATCCGTTTATTTTTCGACAACAAAATATAACTGTACCCTATTATAATATTGTATTCACATTGCTCGCATAAATTTTCAGGTGATATTATGGTTGAATAAGGTTACTAGAATCAGGAGCTACAATAAATGATCAAAGATTTTTAAAAAATATATAGATTTTGAACAAATAAGTAGTTGAACTTACGTGATTATAGATTGATAGAAGTTTTCAGAACTCATATTGATAAATGAATTCTTTTATTTGGGTAAAGTTATGTATGTTTTATTTGTACAGTAGCTGCGTTCAATAAACTTAGCAAATTATCGAATTTCTTTACGTTGATTGGTGTACAAGTGAAAAATTGACAGTTTTACTAGCAAATTATGTGAACAGTGCTAGCAAAAAAAATACTGCTTTTGCTGCGCTAGCAATATTAAAAAAGATAGACAAATCATAGTAACATTATTAAATTTACACTGTTGCACCAATCAGCATAAAGAAACTTGCTACCTTCATTGAATGTAGCTAGAGTTTATTTTAACGTGCAACATGGGAATTTTCTTATCCATGGTTACGACTTTGACAGCAATGTTATTTTTAAAATGAAACATAGGGAATCAATGTAGTATTATTCTTGAACAATATAAGATATTTGGGCAGCTGCAATAGTTCCAAAGGACGCTTTCAACATAAACTTTTAATTGCTCAAAGTATAAATCGTATATCCAGGTAGCAGCAGTGTGACACCAATTAACAAATTCAAATTTATTGCCTATGTTTTATTTTAAAAAGAACGCTCTATTACATTGTTGTCAAATTCGTAACCATGGATATAATATCCTGTTAAAATAAACTCACTATATTTTGGAAACTTTGCGTTCCCTTCGTCACGTAATAATAATAAATGAATGTGTTTACAAAAAACAACAATTATTTTATATACCTACAAGAGAGCTATATTATGATCAAAAAATTCAAAAAATTGATGCCTCTGACATTTTTTGTCTGACGTTTTAGGGAAAAAAATCTTGTTCATTTATTGTAGCAGTAGTTTTCTTATTCAATTGAACAATTCCAGCCAAGAAAATCATATACCAATTGGTATTATTGAACTTCCTGCATGTTATTATAGAATTTCATGCAATGACAAATATTATTATTATTACTTTTATTATTTCTGCCCTAAAGGATTCGCTCTTTCCAGAACTATTTCAATTTGTCGGTCAAATTTTAATAAACAAATTTAAAATTGAACATGCACTTGAGTTTAGCATTATTTCCTCTCACTTTAAAAATACTATTATATAATTTCATACATTGACAAGATATTATTATTACTTTTATTATTTCTGCCACAAAGGATTCGCTCTCTCCAGAACTATTTCAATTTGCCGGTCAAGTTTTAATAAACAAATTTAAAATAGAAACCTTAGCACTTGTGTTGAGCATTATTTCCTTTCACTTGACAGAGTTCTCGCCGTCACAACATATTAAGCTCAGCTCAGCATGTCTGGTAGGTGGCGGGTGAACAATTTACCTCTTATCCGTTCCGGCGGCTGGCAGTTAACATGAAATATTTAGCGGCGGGCTATAAAACTGACTTATTTCTCGCAATTTCAAGCTGCACCTGGCTATTAGCTTACACTACACACTGTGTTGCTCTTGCACGACGTGACGGAAAGTGATTCAACTTGCCCTGCTCATAGGGATGAAAGAACAATACGCGAAACATATTGATCGAAACTTAAATTAACTTTCAAAGCTTGTTTGAAATTTATTTATTTATTGATGCTGATTTGAATGCGTGGCGATTCAAACACCATAAAATTAAATTTTAGAATATTCATACACAGGAAAATGCATGCACAAGTTTATTCAAATCTAGAAGACTTATACATAATAACATTCCTGCATTAACATTCCTGCTTTCACAGAAAAATTCAAATCTAGAATTTTAGATTCGACATAAATGCAAACATAGGAAAATGCAAATATGGAAAACTAGTTCGTCTATGTAACATAAGAGAGATACACAAATTAGGTTTAACTAATATTTTTTATCTAAAAAAGTTTCTCTAAAAATTAACACTAAGTTTTGAAATTTGTTGTATTTATATAAATATAATAAACCTCGTAGGTTGTTTTCACTTCTTTCACCTAAACAATCGGTTTGTTTTACTTTGCTCTTTTGTGCTGTGAGGTTTGAATTTTCGTCTGTGGTGGGATATGTGTCCCCAATATTCGACAAAATGAAAAAATAAAATCATGTCGTTCTCCAGTGTTCCGGTAGCTGGAAGTTATTACACTAATCTAGTAAGCAGTGCGCGATCTTCATTCGTTTCTTGAAATCTCTGTTTTATTTATGAGGTCGGCGGGTTTATAAATGATCGTATTAGCATTTTCTAATCTGGCGCATTTTTCTCAACACTCGAACTTCACCTGCGCAGACGCATCCTGATTAAATGCCATTAAGTCCTGCTAAATATGCATGCGACTGAAACTGCATCGCATAAAGGAAATAGATAATCACTTACTTTGTACCGGCAATGGAACGCATTTATCTTCACGGACAGTTATTAATGAATTTTACAGAGATTCCAAAATTATTTCATTACTTGCATTTCTCTAACTATTGTAGGATAGTTCTACAAGTACATTGGTTCTCACTTGAACCCTGCAGAACCATACCATAATCTGATCACACAAAATAATAATAATCATTTAAATTTTTAACAGCATATTTGTATAGTACAGTTTTTCTTAAGACGATCCTCTAGCGCCAGAAAACAGCCAAAAATATGGATTTTGCGCGTCACTCCACAGCGTTTATTGTTTTGTTAAATATAATAATCTAAAGATATTGTTGAAGACAAAAGTACAATCTAAAAAATGGTCGATACAGAATTTTAAAATTTTGCTTTAAAATCGAAATAAGTTAATTTGAATTTTGACAATTTTTGTTATTTTTAAATACAAATATCTTCTATTTTAAAACGAATTTGACTAATGCGAGCACCCAAATTATTTTTAACTGACTGGATTCTAATCTGAGTTATCAGAACCATTGTCAGTCATATAACCTATTCGGCTATCCATTGTGTAAAGTATGGTATATTTCTCCATTTCTGTTTCTGCGTATGCTAATATTTGAGCAACCCTTGTTCTTTGAGCTTGACTTGTCGACCGGCAGACGGCTCCAGTTGTAACTTCCGGTCTTTGGATTTTCACTCAACCGTAGAATTCAAGTAAACGCTGTTTATTTATGAATTATATTTCATGTTTGACAAGATTTCCTTAATAATTGTAAAAGAATTTTCAATTTAATCTCAAAATTAATAATGCAATTAAATGGTAAACCTGTCCACTCTAACATTGTTCAATGCCATAACATGAGCTACATAGTCAATGACAATATTATTAATATTGTTATACCTACATATTATAAAATGTGGTCCATTTGAAGGTTTTGTTTGACAATATAATATTATTTCTAGTATTGCATCACATTGCAAATGCAATTGATTTTCACTTTTCTTTTCACTTTTCACACATGTGCATGATTTCTTTCCGGTAATTTTTTTGAGTGCTTTTCATCGGGTGCATGTCACTGCGTCAAATTGCCGTAATGTCAAATACCCGCTGTGTCCAATTGCCGCAATGTCAAATTGCCACTGTGCCAAAACGCATCCCCACCACATACATACTTGTAATAACGTATGTCGAGAGACTACTGCAAATTTATTTCGACACAGAGGCAATTTGACCCAGTGGAAATCAGGCACAACATACTGGCAATCGGGCATAGGTTTTGGTATTTACTACACTAACAAAGCTAACAAAACCGTACTAGAGCCCCACAAACTCGGTTTTGGTATTTACTACACTAACAAAGCTAACAAAACCGTACTAGAGCCCCACAAACTCGGTTTTGGTACGTCAAATCTACTGTTGTGCCTGATTTCCACTGGGTCAAATTGCCTCTGTGTCGAAATAAATTTGCAGTAGCCTCTCGACATACGTTATTACAAGTATGTAAGTGGTGGCGATGCGTTTTGACACAGTGGCAATTTGACATTGCGGCAATTGGACACAGCGGGTATTTGACATTACGGCAATTTGACGCAGTGGCGTGTTCCCTTTTCATCAACGTCTTAATTAGTTCGAGTGGTACACGAGAGCTAATTACGTGTGAATATTTGGTAAGAAAATTGCAATGACATCGCCGCTCTATCTTATTAATTGCGTATTTACACTCAAAATGATAATTTAACCAATTTTTAATTTAATGTCAAACTGACATATGACAATAAAGTTCCCGTTTATTAATTTCAGTTAAGTTTCTCTAGCTACTAGTAAAAAATTTCCGCTAAATTTTTTATAACCATGGTTACTATTATTGTAATCAATTCTTTCATTGTCCGTTATTTGTGTCATGCGATTTTTAATATTATTAATTGTATAAATTAAGTATTTTATCGTGGGCTAGTGAATTCAACATTCAAAACATTGGGACTTGTGCAGATCTAAATTTCGTGAAATGTGCTCTCTGACAGTAATAACAGTAAGTAGATAGATGTGAATTAATATTCTAATTGACTCCTGAAGAAATTAATTTAATAACGTCCTGCAAAGAGGGCAAGTCTCCTGCAGGACGACAGAATTCGTAAATTATATTACTTTAATATTGTCAGCGTTGGCATGTACAACAAAGACCATGTTTCGGAATATTTCATCTCTGAGAGTGGTTTTTTATTCATCTGTCGCCTTGTGTCTGTCAGTCTGCACAACGGCACGAATTGTCAAATTGTCGCCCTGCACGAAATTTACTTTTACACAGATTGAATTGTCTTTATTTGATGCTGCTTTTTTCGACACGTCGGAATTGAATTAGTGCGTCAACTAAAATGACACGATTTCTGCAGAAGAATAAACTAAACGTCAACAAGACAAGTTGAATCAATCTTAATGAAAACAAGATATCATCATCTAAATAAAAAGGTGTTTTTACCTCTCGCCACTCATATCTGTAAGAGAGGTATTAATTGTAATCATGCTAAAATTTAGATAGTGAGTTTTCAATGGATAAGCACGTTTTGAGGTCCCTACAACACGATTTCGCGATAAAGTGAGGGAAATAATCACCTGAGGGATTAAATGTACTTTAGTCCTATGGTATATACGCTATTTTTTGCACTTCATCCCCAAACGAATGCAAAATAGTTTAAAAGAATACACATTTTGTAATTTTGACAGTAAACTTTATGACAAATATTTATATTGTTACCATAGATACTCTGTAACAAATAGCACGTATTTACTTGACAACGGGATTAATTAATTCAATTCCTTGACAACGGGATTAAATATGAAAAATAATCCCTTGGGATCAAATTAAGAACCTTAGTCTCTAAAAATAAAGACTAAAGAAGAGTTTTAGCCCCGGAAGTGCAAAAAATATGTTTTTCCTTGTTCCACGGTCAGCCATCATGTAATATACTAGGTACGACTATACCCTTACATTCTCCCCGAAGTATGAAAACACCCTATATATCAATAAAATATAATATACGCCTGTAGGTATTTACAGCTTACGTTCCTGTTGATCAAATAACTAACCAAACCTTCCCTACTTGGCGTCCACCCTCATAATCAGGTCCACAAACCTAGAAAGCTCGCATCCTCTCGTCAAACAGGATTAGCTCTAGTTTTTCACACTCTACTCTATGTCAAACGAGATTAGTTCGTTGCATTTGGTGTTTAACTTGGTCCAACTTCTCTATACGAGGTCCATACTTGGCGGGCCGAGCCGAAGCGCTAACATGCCGACCCTCGTCCTAATATCGGTAATATCCCGGCTAAATATTAGATTACGTGGCGCATACTAATATCGGATATCGGATTAGCGAAGTCGGATTCGAGAGCCCGTGAAATGTGTGTGTGCGAGTGTGGAGGAATTGGAGATTGGTTTTGTTTGGTTGGCAGAGGTGGACATTATTACTGCTAATTTAACACTGGATTGATGGTAATTAACTTAATTGGGATTTACTGCTCGTGGATTCTGCTAATATCACTTTTATTATTATATTACTCACATCTGGTATGTATGACAATAGTATATTACATAATGAGAGGGGAAAGTGATTGATATCGGATTCGATAGACACTTTTTTGCGAGTCATGCCCACGACTATAATATTAAACATTTTATTTATGACTATTCCACTCATACATTTATAACCCAACAAACATTCATGATTTTGATAAGTTGTAATCGTGACTGGTACAGGAAGATGAATAAAAACAGAATCGCTGGATTTTCAATAAAATTTTTGACTATATTAGTCCTGAGAAAGGCCTCAGCAAGGCCCAAACGTCGACTTAATATACAGGGTGAGTCATCGAAATGCCCGTCGTCGATATCTCCCTTGTCGTTAAAAATACAGCATAAATTTATTAACAGAATTTTTTATCTACTCAAGGAGCATAACTTAAAATTATTTTCACATATACAGGGTGTTGCATAACAACTTGGTAATAATTGTTCGTCTTTTTTAAATGAAACACCCTATATATTTTTATATATTTTGAATTGTATTTTATTTACCTATACGAAAATATAAGTTTCATTTTAGTTTTCCGCGGCGTTGCCAAGTTATTCAATTTTTTCTCTAAAAAAAGCCGAATACACGTATTGTTTTATAAAGGCGTACTGAAGTTATTTTAATAGTAAAAATTAAGAATTTTTTTTTCTGTACAGCTGTAACTATGCTCTTTGTTCTAACATAACTTTTTTAAATGTTATTATACAGGGTGTTCAATACAGAGAATCAAATTTACTCAATTTCAAATGGCTATAACTCGTATTTTTCAAATGGGACACCCAATATTTTATTATTCTGTTGTGTGTATTTTTGCATCTTCTTATGTTATAAAGCGTGTCCTATGACTTAAAACATTAATTTAATTAATTTCGAAATTAATGATATATAATATATATATATATATATATATATATATATATGTTGCGACAACTGTGTATCCTATGTAATTCTCTGAGATTGTATTTTCTGAGATTGTAATTTCTGATTGTACTCAGGATTGACTGACGTAATATCACTTAAAGTACAAGAATAAGATATTTTAAAACATCCCATGGACGATTTATGTCAAATGGGTAACTATTGTCCATTTTAAGGAATAACAGGAAAAAAATTATTAAACGTCAGAAACACAACACACGTCTACTGAAAGGTGAAACAAAAATTGAATCTGAAAAAATTAATTTGCATCTTAAATAAACTTTTTTGTGAACCAGAGGTACATGAAGAACACGAATACAATAAAATATATTTTTTCATATAAAAGGCTTTAGAATTCCAGACTAAAACATTTGAACACACAAGCAAATACTGTAATATAATGAAAACAAAAAAATGTATATTGTATTATATTTATTTAAGGAATTGGTTGTGCGTGGAAAACAACAAAATTTGAAAACAAATTAAATACATCTCGAAATATTTTTGTTGTGAGCAAAAACATCACCATCTAATTATTTCTCCACAACGAACACTCCGTTGATTGCCAGACAAATAGTTATTGATTAACAGTCAAAACACAACACAATATGCCCATTTCTATCCTATTAATATCCTGATGTTTGCTAATGTCCGCCCTTAGTAACATTATCTATGATGTAACATCCCAATGTTAGTAATATGGTATAATAATATAATATAACATTTTTTTCGTTTTCTATAGGTAGGTAATATATAACGTCGTAATACAAAAAATCTTAAGAACCCAGTTATTTTTGGAAGCAATTCCCAAACCGGTAGTAGTTCTTTTCTTAAATATTTTGATAAATAATTAATTAATCGCAATATTTTTTATTTCATATGAAAGATTATATATTATTATCTACAATTTTTAGCATTTTGTAAATTTTTCTGTCATAGTACTTTATATTTAGGAATTAAAGTATAATTTAGAGTATGAAACTTCAGTATCTTGTTATCCATGAACCATGATTGTTTAACAATTACTACGAAAAATTTAATTGATAATGACAGTGTCAGAGTGACAGTGCAAATATAGTGATACATCATTTGCCTATATCTTCTTCTACAGTTCTACAGTTGACTAAATGTACCTAGGTATATGTTTGTATAGTAGTAAAAATAGTAGGGTATGGCGGGAGATTTTGTGCTGGCCACAGCAGATTTATTTCTATAACCATAATAATATTTAAAAATTAAATTTTATGAGCAAAGCATAACGTATTTTTCAAATGAATTTTAGAATAACAAGTCGTTACTAGTTCTAATGTTATAACATTTGTCAAGCGTTGATTGGTGACAAAAGTGACAAAACAAATACTGTTAATTACTTAAGAAATAAGATTTCTATCCCTGGAGATGCCCTGGAGATAAAATATGACGTTTCAGCAACTGACAGCAAGAATGAAATGTCATCATTCTATATGTTAAAGAAAAAAATTATTTTCATATTAAGTTTATTAACACTCCCACGTACACATACGCTATTCAAATTCTCGCAAAGATTTCATCATCTTAGCGCTCGTTGCATTCAAATTTAAGTTCTTCAATAACAATACGCACGCTGCTACATCGACATCGTTTACGAAACAAGTTGAACATTTTGTCTATGGAATACGTTGTGGTTTATCTGCTTAACCTATCCATTAAATGATGCAACATCAAATTTCAATCTATTATAAGAGTACAGGTTCTTTACACGACGGAATACAATTATACCGCGTGTTATTCCCAGTTACATGAGCTGTAAACCAGACAAGATTGACTGATGGGGAATAAAAAATGTTGAGGTGTTTACCAAGAGGTGTACAGCAATTGCGAAAATAATATCCACTTATAGTTAGCTATTTAAAAAATCTGATGTGGCCAGCACACAACCTCCCGACATAACTAGACTTATAAACATAAATGTATACTTACAATCCGGTGAACATTTAAAATATACAAATATAAATCTAAAATATTCTAACACAGAAATTTGCACCACCTGAATCAAAAGATTCACAGAAAACTCTTCTGTGTTGAAGCCTTCCTCCGTTCAATTACTACATTTTAATATTTTACTTATTATGACTTATATGGAGTTAGTATGCCAACGTGTCACCCGTTTCACCTGTCAATATTTTTTACGCAAAAACAAAAATCAAACGATCATATATTACAAGATTTCCTTTACAGGTATGGCGGAAGGTAAAAATAGTTTATAGGTAGGTACGTGTATAGAACGAGTTCATTGTATTCTACTTTTTAATAAGAAATGTTTATGACTTTTAAAAATTGACAATTGAAATATTCACATAACTTTACGCAAAGTCTACATTGTCTACCTTTTACATAGTTTACGCAAACATTACGTAGACCGTAGACGTAGAAAATAATACTTTACGTGTAGATGAACAACCCTGTATCACTATTAACAAGAAACAGAAAGCACACTCCCATCGGAAAGTCAATAACAATAAATAAAATATAATCCAAAGAGATGTTCATATGTACGGGTAAACTTTTATTATCTACGTTTACACGTAAAAGTTACGTAGACAATGCAAGTGAAGTAAACAATGTAGATAATATTAAATTAAATATGGCAATTCGAAACAACATAACCTAAATTTTTCGAACTAAATGTTAGCTGGCACTATGTGTAGTGTAATGTATTGTATTTTTGATTTAATTAGTTACATTAATAATAAATTGTTTAAAGTGCGTAAAAGGAATAAAAACGCCAATTTAATTTTAGTATAATAATAAAGTAACATAAAATGTTCAATTCCTACATTACCTACAGGTATTTTTTTAAATTTTTAAGATATCTTAGAATATAAATAAAACAATAAAAGTATAATTCCTTTCAACCTGTAAAATTAAAATTCCCTAATTCTAGAGATAAAATTCTCAATATGGCATTACTAAATACATTTTCTATAGTCTACATTGTTTACACGAAAAATTATAAGTAGACTACATGATTGTTTACATGTAAACAATTACGTATTTTACGTGAAGTAAACTACGCGCACATCCTTGATAATCAAAATTAAACCCAAATGCATAACTTATTTATTGCCATAAATTCCAAAAATAGATAATTTAATTACCATCATTAAATGTTTTAAAACAACAGAAAAATTTAAAATAATACCCAATAGAATCTGATAAAGATTTAAAAAGCAGATATCTATAAATAATCTTGTGAAAAAGTGACCCATTTTGAGAGAAATCCTTCAAATGTCCATTTTTCATCATTTACAATTACAGTTCAATAGCATTTGACCAGATAGACGTAAACTGCGTTTGTATCATGTAAATAAATTCGAAAGATGATACCTCGTCCGGCGATACATAATTCATATCGCTATAGCGAGGAAGCGGCGTCTGACCAGCTCAAACTTCCAACTGCGTTAATAAAACATTTTTTAAAAAGTACGAAGAGAAAATGAACGTGAATTATTTAGCATTATCGAAACAGTTTTCTCAAGTAGGCCAGACGTAAGATCATAAGATGTTTACCCTTTTTCTATTTTGTTTTCTTAACTTTTACTTTAAAATACTAAGAGAAAATACTGGAAAACACAAACTTTACAGAGCATTAAAATTGAGAATAAAAAAAATATATATTTATTTCATAACTCGGGAAAGTAAATTTTTAGTAAATAATGTGTTATATAAATTTATTTATTTTTGTCAAAATGTGTCATTTAAAATATTAGTTCGCCAGTGATTTCACACATAAAATAGTATATTAAAGAACAAATTTTTGCACGCGTCCAAATTTAGTGAAATGAGTCAGAGGGCGAGTTTACTAAAGGAAAAGTGCGAAAAAAGTGTTATAAATGTGTTCTCTATACTATTTTTTCTATTTACTACCTTTTTAGTATTAAAATTTAAACTGTCATAATATACACCAAGTTGATCTAGGGAAATTTATGTATGTAACGTGTTGGTGACATTAATATTGCTATTTATTTAACTGTCACTATAAAAGTATATAATTACCGAACGATTCTTACATTTGTCGGAGTACGAGCGGAGCGGACTATAGATGATCAGTTACGTGATCAATAAAACTACTAAAAGGCGCAATTATTGAAATAGTTAACTAATCGAATCACCAAATAAATCACACATTCACCATTCATGTTAAGAAGCAGTTAAACGTTATATACAAACTGTGACGATAAGGAAAGATGGCAATTCCTGGGCAAGTGCTACTCGTATCAGAGCATCTTCAAGACTGCCGATATCCGACTTACACCTAGCACGTAATCCCAGACTTCACCTAAATAATGTACTAACGTAATCGAACAAACAAACACGATCAAAACTTCATTAGCACACTTGCATTCCTATATCATTCATTATTATTGCAATCCACATGATTGCTAACCCCGACATATTTATATATTATCCATTACTTATTCATTAATTTTATTGAATAAAAACTAATTAATTAAGCAAAAAAGGTTATACTGAAATTTATTTGTACGTTCTCAGGTTTTACGTTTGACAATTGAAGTATATATCATCTGATACTGCCAATACCAACTTCTAAAATATATGTTGCGTGTCATAAAGTGAACTCTGGCGACATTCAGTTGCGTTTCATAAAGTTAGCTTTGTGCACGCCAATTAGAAAAAATATGTTTAGTAACTCTTAAACTCAGCACAACAACTGAGCATTTTTAATTAATTATAATTAGACAGATAGGTACATTTTGACAATTATTATGTCTATTTTTTATTAAAATATACCTAATATCAAAAAAATTCAATCTTAGTATGTAGGCTGTCTAGTGGTATACTGATCTTTGTCAGTCTTATTAAAATCTGAATTTCAGTTTTCAGAATAAAATGTCATTGTTCCACTTTCAGTCGATTTGTTCTCCTGAAAAATATTCGCAGGTGAAAACAACAGGCTCGCATTAAAAACAAGCGAATAACGCTCTCCGTATTTCATCTGCACATGGTCGCAATCGATGGAACAATTTTTCGGACATTGACTTATCAAATCAACTGATTTACATTTGTAAAACATACGCATGTTCGGTTGATAATGACATACACTCAAACACGTTTCCATCGTTTCCAAGGCCTCGGCGTTCAGATGTCTCACACGACGTTCAGTAATTTCTACACGCTTAACATTGACAATTATAATTACAATCGTAAACAATCTTCACTGTCAACTGTTCCGTTGCCATGTTTGGTTTACTGCGGCGTTTGTTTGGCGTGTTTATTGCTAGAACTCCATTCGATTGTCATTTTAATTTTGATGTCCGGTAAATTTGGGATTTTATCGCCGAGATGAAAATATTTGGTAAATAGACAATGTGTTGGAGAGATAATGGAGGATATAAATTTGAAATCAATATGGTATTGATGGTATTTCTAGGAGTGGCGAGTGTTATTGCGAAAATAAAACTTTGATAACGACTTTTATACTGTGATTCTTCACGGATTATGAATTATGGATAAGAAATACAGTTTCGAATATTTACAGTCAATATATTTATGCATAACATGGTTTTCTACGTTACTATTCATTTTCGGAAATCACTATACCCACTTCGAAACTGGAAGTTAATTTTAGTTGAAAGGTTTAAAAAAAATTATATAACATAGGTTTTTGATATATCATTCAATTTTCAAGTTATCCCAGTTCTTATAATTTACAACTTTTGCAATTTTGAGGCTACATTTCTCAAAAACTTAACATCTTCACATGATATTCAACTGAAGTTTGCGGCACTTTATTTAACATAACTAAATTAATAGAATTTTAAAATTTTTGAAATGATTGTCTTCCAAAGAATAAACTACTCTCGATATTTCAAAACAGGTTAGTTTATTTTGTCAACATTGAATTACATAAATATGCAAATTTTTAGCAAGAAATTTCAATGGGTACATTTTTTATAATGCAGCCTTAAGTTATGTAAAGAAACTGTAAAAATCGGCATCACTTTACGAGATTATCAAAATCCAGTTTGTCGCATTAGATGTCTAGAATAATCATTAGCATTTTACATTTTTCAACTCTTTAATACCTACTTTGTTCCTTTTTTTCTCTTTTGAATCTCGTTTATTTTTAGATCATTTGAGATTTAATCAAAATTCTATTCATGTAATTATTATTTCTGTAATAGTTATTACGTGGCGAGCGTAGTAAATTAATCTTTACGGGCGAACTGGAAAGTTTGGGGGCGAGCAACACCTTAAGGTGTTCGTCTACCCTAAAATTTGACAGCGTTACAGAGGTGTACGCCTCCCACGTTTACTTTAATTATAATTGAAATATGATGCTTTTACATATGAATTTGAAGTAAAAGTTTTTTTCGGTCACTTATAAATGGCTAGAAAAATTTAAAAAGCAAGAAGCATGCAGCTAAGCTTCCTTTTTCGAATAATTTTTGTTTTACTTAATTTCTTTAAAAAATACAGAAGTTATTATGGGAATACTGGTCATGTTTACAGTATTTTTCAACTTCAACATTGCATAGCTAGGATGCGGGAAAGTACGAATTTCGGGCTGGTTTCGGGGAGCCGTAGTAGTGGGGAAAACAGTGAAATAGAAAAAAAGTAATATCGAGAATATTCTAGGAATTCGAAAAAAAATAGACGAGCCTCTTAAATTAAGAGGCTCGTCACTGGATTAAGAGTCTTAATCCAGTGAACCCGCGAGCCGCGTACAAAATTTTGTTTCATCTTCACAGCGTTTTTTCGATAAATCAACTTTATAATTTAATATATAAAATATACATTACATTTTGTAATCAAAGGTTGTTGGTGGTAGGACAAATGAGCAGAATAGACTTGTAATGTCACTTCTATGAGCCTTGTAATGTATAACAGGTTTAAACCTTCTAATAGTAACTCATTTACTTAGTTACCATAACACCTGTAAAATGTCATTTACACATAAGGTAGAAATAAAGTGTATAAATTAATTATTATTATAATTTTTGGGTTTGTTACTATAAATTTGGTATAAATATAAAAAATATTTAATAAGAAAAATCATGCAAGTAGTCCATTATCTTCTCGCAAGGTACGATCTCCAAAAATTCTGATATACCGTTCTAAATGTATGACATTTCAGTTCAATTTCTGAATATTCCTAACCCTTCTTTACGGCGTAAATAATTCAGAATTCTTAGCAAAGCAGTACTCAATAATTTACAGCAAAATCCGGATCGAATCTAAGCGATACAAGCTCGGTGCAAAATCTTCTAAATCATTTGAAATCCAATATCCGTGCAATTGTGCCTCACCGCAAGATCTAGCCAGCTGCGGCCATGGCGGCCATGGGCGTCCGTCTGGCGGGGGCAGAGAGGCAGAGTTATTTAATTACCCGAGTTATCAGTAGCCGCAATTAGGAGTTGCAGCGGGTTACAAACTGCAGCGATTTGTTCGGCTAATTGAGGATGGCAGGATTGGGAAAATACACTGCAGAGGATGTTAAAGATGTTCCTGTTGTTCTTGAATGTTGTGCCGTGTCCGCACTACCGAGAATTTAAATGATACTTTATAAATGAATTTATGCACTATTGTCTAAGTTCTGTTTGCTTCAGTTGTTGCTAATTAGGCCGGCGGTTATAGGACGAAACGATGCATTTTGTGATTAAAGTGTGAAAATTGGCATACATGTCAATTTTCTCTTTCATGTAAGAAGTGGTGCCAAAGTGTTAAGTACCAGAGACGGCTGCCATTTTGAAGAAATGTCCGCCATTTTTAGTTTTCTTTATTTACCTATCTCATATGGTAATTATTACGAGAAAAATAGTTAACAGGCTGTTTCATAAATTCAGGTACATACGTTAAGGGTATATGTAGTTTAATATGCTAATCACGAAAAAAAAGATTAATTTTTAAATCGCAAAATTAATTTTCATGTTTCCCAGTCAAAAAAATTTCATTGCCACTGCCACTGGGTGAAGTAATTATTGTTTCATTAAAAATAATTAAATTTGTATGTTTATTTTACTAGTATTATGTAATGTAAGATGTTTGATTACCTATTTCTCTTGTTTGTGTTTAATAGGAAAACGAATCCAGTGCAGTACTACAAAAATGTTGCAAATAAACTATCCTTAATTTTTCGAATTTAAAAAAAATTCTTTTTGATTCGTAATCAGAATATCAAACAACATAGGTATATACCTTTAACATATGTACTCGAAGTTATGATACAAGCTGTATAGGAAATTGTAGAGCATAAAATTTGCTATAAATTGGTATATCCATTTTTTTCTGTAAGTTGTACAATTCTCGAGAAAATCGTGAAAATATATTTGGGCAATTTCTGTCATTTTTAACAAAAGTGAAATTTTGTCATTTTAAACAAAAACAGCTTTTATTTTCGAATGAATCATCCAATTTCGATCTTCAACATTCGATTTTTTAGATAATTTTTTGTTATATACATAATGTTCAACGAAAAGGATGAATGTTTGATTTAAAAAAATATAAATTTTAAATTTTAAAAAGGCACATCTTCAGATCCATTCTTTCTTCAAAATGAGGAGGCGGCAAAGTACGAGTTTCGGGCAGCCGTATAGTAATGGGAAAGAGAGTGGAATAGAAAAATTAGTAAAATCGAGAGTACCTATTCTAAGAATTCGGTAAAAATGTAGACGGGTCTTCATTTGGCAACGTTACTGTGTTACATTTTTAATATTAAGAATACCTAGTTTCAGTTCCTTAAAGTTTGACAAAATAAAATTGAAGAGTAATAAATTTTAAATAAATGAAATTGTAAATGGTATACCTTGTTGAAATAAAGCGATGATAAGAAACTGATGCTTTTAAAAATCATCGCAGTGTTAGCGTATAGAAATAGAACAGTTGCTTCTCAAACGTAATCAGAATGATCGTAACATTTCTATTAGTGGGTTTAGTCGAAACAAACCCTGAAATTAGTTCCAGCCGTCGGCACCGTGGCTGATGGCGCCACAGGTCGGGCTCTGTGAGCGTGAAATTTTATTAGCGCATTCGATACAGCGGATGCATGCTCGCTTTCGGGCATTTCCATTGTAATTGAAGAGGCTACATACAAATGTATGTAAATTGCTGCTAAGAAAACCGATCTTGTCGAGCGCCTCACTCCGCCCCGCCTATCGCCTGATATCGAGACGATACGAGACGAGACGCTGGGAGTCGACAGGAATTATGCAGATGAGGACGCATGCGACAACCCGCGATTAAGATACAAATGCTGCAGTTTGCCAATCACTTTGACGTACCTGATCGGATTTAATCCACTCCGACATATTAATTTTTTAGAAAAAAACTTTGAAATTAGTTGGAAAAGTAAGTTATTTACTTGCATTACCGATTTTTTTGTATAGCTCTGCCAAATTTATAAAAATAACGCTAAGCTTAAAATTGTAAAAAAATCTGATGTGACCAGCACACAACCTCTCGCCATATCTAGATTTATAAACATAAATGTATACGTACAATCCGGTGTCCATTTAAAATATAAATAAAAATCTAAAATATTCAAAAACAAAAATTAGTATCAACTGAATCAAAAGATTCATTGACAGGAAAACTCTTCTGTGTTGAAATCATCCTCCGTTCAATTACTACATTTAATATCTTACTTATAATGGTGTTAGGGCCAACGTGGGTGACACGTTACTATATTTATCCAAATTTATATACAATTTTGACAATTATCTTTTTCAATCTTCAAAAAATATCACTTCCGGTGAAGATATTTGTACCAAAATCTAATGAGCTCTTCCTATTCGTATACAATTGTAAAATACCAAATATCAAAATTTTTGGATAATTCGTATTTGAATTATGCGACACACGGCATCGGCCCGGACCACACACACACATACACACATACATACACACACACATACATACATACAGACATCATCGGGAAACTAAATTTTTGACAATTAACCTTTTCAATCTTTAAAAAAATATCACTTTCGGTGAAGATTACCTTACCAATAAAATCGAAATAGAAAAACAATTTTTTTTGTTTGATATAATAATTTTCTTGTATATTATGCAAGCAATAAAACACTTTACCGCACGTTGCCATAAGAGACGCACAAAAAAGTTGTTTTTTTTGCTTGGTCCTCAGTAACAACCAGCTTTACAATGACAATTGAAAGCATAAATATAAATTTTTCATAGTAGTCGTAGATAAAAATACATTTTCAAATCGATTTTACGAATTGCCTTAGTTTTTATTGGTTCATATAACCGAGCGCCTACTGTAGTATATTTAAGTACAGTTCGCACGAGGATTCTTTTAAGATTCTTTCATATTTCAGAACTTTGAAAAACTAAAATCCTGAAGATAATTGTTGTCAAATAGTGGCGCCGCTAAATTGAATCTTATACGAGTAATGTAGTTTTGAGTGCTCAATTAAATCTGCTGAATTTAAGAAGATCTTTCTCTTTGTGTTCTACGAGTTCATGTGTAAATGCAATAAGTGTGTAGGAGTATATACGAAGCATACGCACTTGCAATTGCTTCGGGTCATTTACGGCCTTACGTTTCAGAGGTTAAAGTTCAAATATGAGGTACTATATCTTACAGTACAGCTAAGATTTGTGACAATCACGCATCATTATAAATTGTTTACTTCCTGTAGAATTGTGAAGATGAAGATGCGTGCTTAATTATTACCATATTTCATTTATCTGTCTATGTAGTTTTTATTTAGATTTAATTTGTTGGCATAGAAAACCAATATAATAAAGCCTCATTCATGCACATAAGCATTCAATTTTAAGAACATGCTTAAAAGTGAAAAAACCGTAAAAAGAAGTCTGTAATGGTTATGATTTTAAGGCTCGGGTATAGCTACTATAAAAGTGTCGTTCGTACTTTACTAATAACATAATTCAGGTGCACTTTAGAGAAAAAATTTATTGATTGATTCAAAAATTTCAAAATTCTCAAAAAAAAACAAATTTCAAAATTTGATTTTTTTAAATTAGAAATTGGGAATAGTTTTTGAATAGATATTGACAATCCGATGTTAAGATACTAATGTAGATTATGTGTAATTTTTTTGAAAAAGATATTTCAATCGTAGTACGATTTTTGATGTTTTTCTAGACTTTCCGTTATTCAAAACAAATGCGAAAAGTCAGAAAAGACAATACATATATTTAGTATACTGTAACCAAAATTTGGTTCATAAAGCACTCGAAATGCACGAGTAATTAATTTAATAAGGAACTACTAACGCTAACTATACTAGCACCTTAACCCGATAATTGTTAAAAGCTTCTTATAGGTCATAATATGATTTTTTTTAAATTTTTTCTGTAACTACTAGTGCCACGTCAGCGACACTTTAAACTTTTACATGGCTCATTTTGCACGTGATTTCTGCATTTTCGGATAAACGATGTAAATATATATATTTCTAATTGCCTTATTCTAAAAATTATGTCTGCAATAATAGTTCATTTTGTATAAAGTTTATTGCAATTTGATGAATTTTGCTGCTCCTTCTTTTATTTCTACTGCAAATTATATTTATTTTCAGGTATTCTTATTTAGCATAAGGCAATCTAGAAACTCTAATGATTCTATTGACATATTATTTATGCCTGTTGCTTGTTCCTATTTGCAGAAATTTATGCAGATAAAGTGCATAAAAATGACTGTTTGAAAACGGTTTCGAACGCGACCTATAAGAAAGTTTAAATTCGTACGAGCATGCACAGTGCTTGAAATGATCTTATTTAGTTACATGAATTTAAACTTTTTATTAAACGTAAAAATAAATGTGAATGAGGCTTAAGTTATTCAAAATATGATTTAACCTATATATTTACGTATTTACGGTTTTAAAATCTATACTGTTAATTCAAAAAATGAAATAATAAAGAACTGCAATTTATAGAGTTTGTAATTAAAGTTGTTAATATATCACAGCTTGAAAAGACATTTAATTAAATTATAATCCCGGTCTATTGGCTCCGTCTCGTCTCCACAGTTCTATTTTCATTATAAATGTTCGTTTATTTTCTCTCAATAATAGTCGGAAAACAGGGAATATCTTTTAATTACTTATTTGCATTGCTCTACCGACGTTATTAACTTCCATCCAATAAAGAAAAAACCTTTTGAATTACTGAAGAAATATTTTTAAAAATATACGATAGTATAGCTCAATAGAGTTACGATTTATCTTTCATTTAAAAAAACTAGTGATGCCGTCGAGACGAGAACCAATAAAGTTCTCTTTAGAGATGAGACGAAAATTCAACACTACGAAACGAGAAATAGTTCTCGAGAATACTAAAACTGAAAAAATTTGATATGATTCTCTTAAAAATGTCTAAATATGCTTTGTTTGTAGCATTATTTGTTTTATATAGGTAAATATTTTTATTTCTAAAACAAGAATTGTTGAAAATTTAACAGAAATTTACAAAAAATTTCCTAAATTTTTGTCGAGAAATTGAGACGAGACGAGAATTGTGTTCCTTGAGACGAGAATTGAAATGACTAAGACGAGAATACTTAAATTTCTCGATTCGAAAATTTGACACGAGACGAGAATTGACTATTTCTCGTCTTACGGCATCACTAGAAGTATATATACGGCGAAAAAAAGAAATTTTGTGAAATATATTAAGAATGTAAGTATCCACTTCAAATTATATATCTAATTATACGACGTTGTACAAATACAGAGTGTTCCACAACTTTTTTTAAAGTCGAAAAGTTAAGGGTAGGTAGTTTACTTGACGTGTGTACATTCTAAGTATCACTGTTTTGATGATATATTTGATAATTTGACATTTATTAGTATTAGATATTATGTAAACAATTACTTTCATTGTAGAATATTTGAAAAAGATTATTAACAATAACAACCGACCAGTAGCAAAAAAATGTTTACTTGAAATACGATGCAATTTATTTGCGAATTAAAAAAAAATTTTGTTTGTTTTATGAACAGCACGTCGTACAGTATATACCCTTTAATTTTTTGTTCTAAGTTGTGGAACACCTGTATAGCGGTTCCCTCTTAAAGAATTTTTGTGTGAACAGGGCATAAAATGCATACATTTATGTTTCATGAAGAATTGAAATGATTAATTTTCTATTCATCTCAAAATACAAATGAAACCGTGGTTTACTCTGCCATAAACCCGTCCAAAACGGCGAAAAACATCCCCATAAAAATCTCCACAACCGATAACAACCCATAACTTCGTTCTCGGTTCACAATCTGGTTTCTTGTCCCACTCTGAGTATTTAAAAAGTAATTACAAGCGGACCGCACACACGCACGCACACACATGCCCTTACATGCGCTGTCATGTAGCTATGACTAATGAACTTATTTAGCAGTAATGCGCCATCTATTTATGCGTTCGATTTGCGGGACTTTATTCTCCGAGAGGTATTTAAAGAGAAAATATTGAAATGACATCGAGTGGGCATTGGACAATCTGCTCCGGTAAACAGAACAAATGCGAAGAAATATTTATTCATTTGTTTGGAGAGACGGTGCATGTTTGAAAGATGAGTAACGATATTGATACTGTTGTCTTATGTTTACATCAATAATTTTGTTCTCGACTGAACGAACGGATATATTTTGTTAGTGCAGTTTCTGGTTTAAAACTAACGTTGAATCAACATCATGAATTATTATTATTTAGAAATGGACAATAGACTCGTAGTTTTCTTCGTTTATGGAATAATGCATTTAATGCACTCGGCCAGTGATGGCGCAATGGTTATGTGTTCGATATAAAGATTTTTATGTGGTTCCCAAGTCAACCGGTTTTAAAGAAATACTTATTGGATATCAATTTTCAGGATGTATAAGTTATAGGAAAGTGATTAATTTTGATAGATTTATTACCTTTTTATAGAAATGAAAATGTAGCTCTTTTGAAACGTGCATTAAAATGTGCAATGTGTGACGTAAACAACATTGAAATCAAACCGTTAGTAGATTTGTTCGTGTAAGATCGTTTTTTGTCGTTTTGACTACGGAATGGACGACGGACCTGTGTTAAAATAAAGTAAAATCTACGTATCGTATTCCGTCCTTGTCAAGTTTTTTCTGGCTTATTAGCAACTTTTTGGCAAAAAGAAAAAATACTGGTCTAGTATTTTAATGTATAGATTAACATATAAGAAAACCAAAAAATCGTGGAAATCCCCATTACTAAATAAAAATCCTTTTTTGCACGATCTTTGATTTTTTAGCAATTTCTGAATTCCAGAAATTGTTTTTATGATAAGTTATTTTTCCGAAATCGCGGTATAATCCGTATCTATTTTATATATTGAAGACAAATTACTATGTCTTAATATTTTGAAACGAAAACGCAGGTACAACATCTAAAAAATACTTTTCACCTAAGTTTTGAACTTATGTTATTGTAAAATTAATAATCCAAACTTTTCTCAGTAAACTTAATACAACGATAATCCGGTACCATGTACTTAAATTTCAATCAAAGTTTCTGGAGCATTATAAACTTCATAGCTGGCAAAAGCACCGACATAAAATCAAAATTCCATAGCGACAAAGCGAGTCCATTTGAAAGGTAACACTCAATGTTTTAGCGCAAAAACGAGTAGTGAGAAAATGAAACTAACGCGCCAGCCAAGTGAACTGACCGCGAGGATATTGAATATCGATTGCGGGTGATTTTCACTCGTAGTTGGTAGTAGCGCAGTTGTGGAATGCGCCATTTTGTTAATACGGCCATCGAAGATTGCAAAAAGCATGTCTGAAATGCCGCATTCAATATTGGTGTATTTAAATACTTTAATTAGAATGTTTTATAACAAATAGCTAGAGAGCCGAAATATAAAATTGTGCCAGAAATGACTTTTTGTATTAATTCAAGTCTTCATGAAAATGTAAATATAAAAATTGCATCCGGGGTATTTTAAAGAAGTGTTTTAACAACCATGTACTAAGTGACTTATTTTACTAATTGTGGTACTTGATGTACATAATAGGGGCATTCAAAAAATTATTAAGCACCTCGCCAGAAAAATTTACTTTCATAACAAGGTAGTCTAGCAATGTTTGAAATAGGTACTCACGAAGTTTTATAGATAAAGCAAAATTTCAAAAATTTGTTTACAGCCGAAGAATGGAACTAGGTTACATTTACAAATAAATCTCTTTACCATGTCAAAAATGGCTTAAAATACACTTTTTGATTAATTTTTTATATAGATTCCAAAGAATTTTTCAGAATACTAAATCTGCATAAACTTAGATTACCTAATAATTCTTTTACAAACATCTAGTAGTATCTGTTTTTCCTCCAAAATTATAATATGCAATAAATTAAGCAGAACCTTCTGCACATCTAAACACGAAATATTTTGTTACGGAAACGGAATCCTTAAAGAAAATCAGTTGTAATATAATTATTAAGAGAACAAAAAGGGTCTACCATATAAATAACTAAAACTTTTCAGTCGCTACCCACTAATCACATGACATGAATCGTCCATATAGGATATTTAAATAATATCTTATTCTATAGTACTTTTTGTGATTGATATTACTTAAGAATATTCTAGCCACATCCTGAGAACCTTGAAAAATTACGTACTCAATACAAACAACCAAATTACTAATATTGGGATGTTACACAGATAATGTTATAAAGGGTGGAAATCGCTAGGATATTAATAGGCAAATATAATAGTTACCATTCGTACTGATTTTGTCAGTGCAGAGTACTTACTGATTTTCAGACCCTTGTACAATTTGAAAAATATTTTGTACTTACTGATTTTTTACATACCTGCTGTACTGAATGTACTGATTTTCGATCTCAATAAAGATTTAAATAAAACTTGTTTTTTAATTAATATTGTTCATACCAGAAAAATGTACAATAAGTGAAATGTTTCTTATACTTAAATTAAATCTTGTTTAAAAAAAAAATTATAGGTAAATATTTCTCAGTTTTGTACTGATTTCATAAAAAAAATAATGGTCAATTAAAAATATAGCAAGTACCAAAACCGTGATTTTATTTGTCGTGGAGTTTCACCCCCTATAACTTAACTTTCCAAGTTCCTCCAACCCCTTCTTGGCGATTTCAATTACCCGGCCATCATATTCCAGTGGCATGTCTGGGTCCCATTACGAGTGCTGGTCATCTTGACCGGCTAGCGGTCCCAGCGGAAGCGGTGGCTCCCGGATTACCCGGTGTTTGGATAATGTAATTAAGCGATTAGGTCACCCAGTATGCTGGAAACTGGAACTGCCTTGCGGCACTTGCGAGCGATGAGGGGCAAGATCCCGAAGGAAGCGAAGGAGATGGGATAGTTTTATAGTGGGAGTAGACATAAGGAAGATTGGCGGTTGTGGTATAGCTGTTCATACCTAATTTTGTAATTGGGCAGACCTATAGGTACGTGTACATACTTTTAGTAAGATATTGCACTTCTTCTATGTTTGTGTAAAAGTATCAGAAAGTCACGATTCCGACATACTATAAAATACATTTTTGATATATTTTAAGCTCAGTCTACACATTGTGGTTATATTTTAGTTTCTAACGGCTGGTTCATAATATAGTAAACTCGACAACACAATTAGGGGAACATTAATTTGAAATGAGGTGAAATTTCACCCATTTTCAAATAGTCATAACTCGGCGTATTTTCGTCGATTTAATGAATATTCGAGGGCGAAAAACTTTGAAGTGTCTACTATAAAGTCATGCATGCGAACTTTAGCGTCACCCCTTCCGCCCCCCTCCAACACCACTGTGAAAAATGCCTTTAAATCGAAAAAATGTCCAACTTTGACGATGTGTACAGAGTTGAAAAATTTATTTCAACTCGATTCACCAAAAGGGCACTAAAATTGAATGAATCGTTAAATAAACTAAAAATAAATTTGAATATTAAATGAGCTTATTATGTTTTATATTAATATTGTTTTTGAAATTTTTTTGTAACAATCTAATTACGTTATAAATGACAGATTGCTAAATAGTGTACCTATGTATTATGATAGTAGAATCCAACCACTCAGGCCCAGACGCATTTTTGTTAGTTTCTGGAATTGACCTTTTAATTATGGAATTATGTTCGACTGCAATTCTTAATTCGGGAATTAAAATTAAATGGGATGCAGCCAATATTTTGCTATTATTTTTTTATTAGGTATACTTCTCTCACGATTTTGCAATGACAATAGTCTGAATTTAATCTGCCATTTTCATAATCCAGATTATTTCCTCTTTTTCTTTTATATTAGAAAAAAATTATTTTATCAATCGTGCCAAAATAACTTTCATTAAGAAATGTGCTAAAACCTAATGTACTAATACTCATAGTTAAAAAATCTTTAGGCTGTATTTTATTGACTGCAAAATATGACTAGGTTATAAAGAAAATAACAAATCTGAATTTAACTTACAGTTTGTCTACTACAAATCATAGAAACAGAAGGTGCTTACCTGAAACAAAAGAAAAACCAATATTATTTACAAATTAAAACTAAATTTTTACATATTGTAATATTAACAGTTTGCTTTGTACAGAGATTAGATCAAGATATTTGTCTAGTACGAAGATTTGTAAGCAGCACAAATATCTCAAATATGAATACCGATAGTAGTGACATTTGAGAATCAATTTTAACTGCCGCACAAAAAACAATCAAAACATTTTATCATAAACATCTCCAAGATAAACCGATATTCTAACTAATTCCTCTTCATTTTCTAAACCAACTACGAAGACATTAAAAGAGACTTGAACAACCCCGCATCTATCTGTCATCTCCTCCACCTCTTCTATCATGACCTACACTGGTACCATGGTATAAAGAAACTAAGGTATGTTCGTCCGGTGACCGAAAATGCGTTCGCTTCGCGCATGACGTCGCGCGGCAGACAGAAGCCAGAACCAGTAGTGCCGTGGTATAGGAAATAGTACCTAAACTGCGTTTGATTACAATAATTTTGAATTTGTATGATACTGTGCACAATAACCAATAATTATTTATGTAATATATAACTGTAATATAAATATTTAACTGTATATTCGCTCTAAATTTAGTAATTTCACAGATATCTGTGGTAATATGCTCACAGAAACTGAATTTTTAAAACTCAATACATTTAGCAAGACTGAAATACATAATATAAAACTAAAAATACACGTTCCAAATTATTTAAATCGTGTAAACTAATGAATACTACGAAACTGAAAATATAAAATATGGATATTAAATTATTAACAAACAAATATTGGCAAACATGAATTAAGTTTTAAATAAATTACTGTTTAGTTTATAATTACAACTTTTTATAGTAGGTACAATATAAAACGTATCTCAATAAACAATAAACCAATGTACGCATAAAAAAATAACAAATTTAAATACAAATTAAAGTATTAAAAAATAACACGTCACTTGTAAATGAAACATGAATTTAGCAAAAAATACTAACATATAACATAAATTTAGAATATTAAAATACATAATTATATTATTAGAAGAAACAAATTTTGCTGATTTATTTAGTAAATTTCTTTAGCTTCTTGCTTTCTCTTTTCTTATCTGCCTTTTTAGTATATAATATATTTTTATTTATTTCCCGTATTCTTATATATGTTCTTACACGTACAAAACATGATAATACTTCTATAGGTACTTCAAACATGTTTTTAGTTTTTTCATGTATTTCGTTGGCAAGACTTTTAATTATTGAAGTATCAGTATTAAACTTGTCTCCATGAAATCTTTATTTTATCTTCTCTGCCACACGCTATAATCCCAAGTTTACATATTTTTGGATCTTTTGGGAACCTGTGATATGTAACTCGATTTTTTTTACTATAATTTGTACATCTATATACTGCACAACACGACATTGTAAATATTTCAGTATACAATTTGAAGAAATTCGAAATAACCATACAGATAACTAAGTTTAACAACAATCCGTAATGCTTCTGCCGGCTTCTGTCTGCCGCGTGACGTCACAGCGAGAACACGCTGGTGGGGAGACATGCGCATGCACATACCTTAGTTTCTTTATACCATGCACTGGTACTACTCAGGTCACAGGTCACAGTACAGCTTTAGTTTTCCAGGCGGCTGGAGACATATGCGTTAGTCATCCTGCAAACTAACGTCATAAACTTTAATGTCGTTTACCCACATCGTTGTGTGAAGTCGTGTAGTACGACAGAAACGGAGGAAATGTCCACTGGGACAACGACTGTATTTGTTAACTACACGAGGGGATGAGATGCTTGATTTAAAGCTGGTTTTTACTTTAGGTTGTGTTTATTATTCAGCGGTAAAGTAGATTGTTAGTGGAGGTTTTATTCGTAATATACTTCATTCATTATCCACTTGACATGAATGTCTATGGGATGTTTAAAAATATCTTTTTCTTGTACTGTAAGTGATATTACGTAAGTCTAGTCTGCGTACGATCAAAATACAAACATCTCAGAGAATTTTTAGTAATTATTATTCGTAATATGGGTACTTCATTCATTAACCACTTGACAAGAATGTCCATGGGATGTTTAAAAATATATTTTTCTTGTACTTTAAGTGATTTTACGTAAGTCTAGACTGAGTAAGATCAAAATACAAGCATCTCATAATTAGGATATTATTAACAAATTATTAGCATTGGGATGTAATTTAGATAATGTTACTAAGGATGGACATTAGCAATCGCTAGGATATTAATAGGATGTTAATAATCAAATATAACATGTAACAATTTCTTAAAAATTGGTATCATTTTAATTGTCTTATTAAACGAGTATTTTACCTTGTTGTCATGAACAACTCAGCATTGCTAGCGATTAAACAGATACTTCTTCATTCAATTCTCCCACATTTTATTGCAATCAACATTATAATGTTATAATCAACTGCAAATAAGATTTTACCTTAACGTACAAAACAAGCAGAAAAAATATTTAAAAAAATACATCTTCCCCAGGTCGGAATCGAACGTACGACCTTTGTTTCCGTTGGCCGGTGACATATCCACATGCGAGTCCACATGGCTACGAATTGACAGCTGTAATTGTACGAATGTAGCAATAAAAACTAAAGGTTAAACTTTTTAAATTATTTTCATTAATTTCTTGAAATTACATTATGAAACTGTATTAAATAAGATGTAGGAATGGATGTAGTATTGTGCTGTGCAATATGCTAGCCGTTTTTATTTATAAAACACTGTTTTCACATGTTAAATGCCTATGTCACACGGTATGTAATATATGACACATTATAGGTACATTAAAGATGTATTTTAGCTCATTAAAAAAACTCTATCTACTCAAGCCGATTTTACACGACTCAATTTATTGCATAAATAAATTGATCAGTTCGACCTTCAAATTGTTCAACAATAAATTGCCAAATAGAAAAATATTTTGTTCTTTTTACACACATAAATTTTTTCTCAATATATTAAGAAATTTTGTCATATTACCGATATCATTGTCATTTTACTCTTACTGCCAACAGTGCCATCAAACATAAGTGTTTTTTTTTTTAATTCAAACAAATGTAATCTGTAAACATGTTACAAAAAGTAAAACATTGAATACTGTTATACATTATTATCAATTCAAACATAAAATACATTAAACTGATCCAAAGATGCAAGTCAGTTCTGATAAATAGTGTCAAACCCTTGGGAAAAAAATCCTAATGTCATCCCAAACATTTAAACACTCAGCCACCCAAACAATTAACCCTCAACGGTAGCGCTTCTTTATTAAAAACCCACTTTGACTCTCTTTCCTTTCACTGGCATTATCCAGTCACGTGGTAGGCACGTGCCACTTCCCCTAGATCACGTGCGAAGCTCTGACGTTCGATCCCGCATTGCTGACGATTCTGCACGGAGATTAGAGCATCATTGTGCGAGGTCGGATACAATATAACGGACATCAGTAAGCACAGAAACTGTCAATCACTGTAACGAGATTGGGAAAGTCACACGCGGGACGACGAATTATGCGGTGATTTCTGATTTACAGAAACAGGGGGGGGGGGGGGTGAACAAATTTTGGTATTGATGGGAATTGGACGTGGTAGATGCACAATGAAAGAGGGAATCAGTGGGTTCTTGTTAAAATGGATGCATATTGACTTCTTTTGTCATCTATTTAGCTGAAAACCTACTTTTATGTACAGAAGGTTTCACATTAAACCATTTAAACCATTTAAACAAATTTTAGATACAATCCATAAATGCGTTCAGAATATCTTTAATCCTTATAACTAAATCTCAGATTTTATTATATTTTTCTTGACACTATTATAGTAATATTATCTGTCAAATTGAAAGTAAAAAAGCATGTGGTTTTGAAATAATACCATATTGTACTACGACGTACTAAAAAGTTGTTCTTACATGACTAATAGAATTAAGTTTATAAAAAAAACTTGTATTTTGTTAAATAATTTCTAAAAATTATTAAAAGGTATCACTGGCGTGGATAAAATAAATTATTAAGTAATAAAAATTAGTTTCAAGTTTTGCTAATTAGTGTCACAGCAATTTAAAATTTGTATTCATCGATTCACTAATAATTCATGATTGTTCATGTTAAATTTCAGTTTCAAATTCTTAAAAACACAGAATCGTTCAAATTGTGTAGCTTCTTGATTCGCAAGTGTTCTAAGCATCCGCATACTTATACCTACGTTGCAAATTATTTATTTGTCTACCTACTAAAAATACTTATTTAAAACAGACATTTTAGTTTTAACTAAAAAAGTCAATATATTTTTAAATATTAATAACTGTCCAATTATCTTTGATGAAAAAAGAATTATGCAGTGTTTTATATAATATACAATGCTGCTGAATAAATTGACTAAATTATTTTCATCGTTTTCTTGGCTATTATTGGACCAAATTACCATTTCTACTTTTACGAGTCCATTTAAAATAATCATATCACCTCCGACAGCTGTCAAAAATAATTGAAACTTTCTAGAATTCTCCTATCTACTTTAAAGTGTCGTAAAATGTCGGCCGAGTAAAGAAACTATAAAAACAAACACGAATAACGTCGTAGACAACTTTGATCGCAAGATATCAATGATCGCATTTTTGTCGCCGATAGAACCACGTGCATAGTTTTACGGTCATCATTAACTTGTTTAGCACTCCACTAACTTTAAACGTTCCACTCCACAAAGGAATTTGCTACCGAATACCGCTGATAAAAAGACGCTATGGAGACATTACCTGCTGGAAGAGGATTCAATCACAGTAAGAATGTTTAAAACTTTGAAAAATAAGAAAAATACTAAATACTAATAAAAATAAGAACATCCGGGGACATAATAAGCATTTAGTTTTAAGGTTTAGATTTATGTTTACGTTTAAGGAAGTTTGAATACATCTAACATCTAACGAACATTCACAGTACTTGAAAGTGGAAAGTATGAATGCTTTATTTACTTAACTATAATGAATTTAAACTTTTCTAAACGTAACATGTAAACCTTAAAACTAAAAGCATATTTTGTTTGAATGAGGCTTAACTGATAAATATTTTAATTTTTATTTCGACCACTTAAAAAAATTATGTCGAAAACTACAGGTCAAAAAAAATTTCGACTACAGATTTGAAATCCTCGTCGTAGAATTAGTATATAACCACATTTAAGCCAATTCCCCTTATTATTCTTTAGGCTAGAAAATAAGCAAGTTTTATCTCTCGATTTTGTACCATTTTTTAAATATCTAAATAAAAATTGTATCCCTTAGAATTTTTTCGTGAAAAGTTGGAATCCTGCATAATTTGACCCGATTAATCCAATGATGAAAAAATAAATTTTCCATTTTGAATAGTTTTCGATTAAAAAAAATTATGTTGAAAAATATGAGTAAAAAATTTTTTTCGGCTACAGATTTAAAATCCTCGGGGTCGAATTAGTATATAACCAAATTTTCAACCAATTCTGAGAGAAAGAGTTATTTTGGCAAAAATTTCATCAAGGGGTGTTACCTCAGATTTTTGGCCATTTTAGAAAACCCTTCATAAAACTTGTATCCCTTGGAATTTTTTCGTGAAAATTTGGATTCATATGTAATTCGACGCGTGGAGTCCAATGGTGAAAAAATTACGGTCATAGCTACTCCCATATTTTACCTACAAAAATTATCTCGAATAGTATTAGCCGAATTTTTTTTTTAGTGGCACCATTGGATTCCTCGAGTCCAAAATAGGGTATAACCAAATTTTAAGCGAAACGAAAATCTCGAAAATTTTCGACATTTTTAAAATTTTTCAAAGTGCATTTAAAATTGTACCCGACAGAATATTTTAAACAAAATATGTATTTATATGTAGTTTAATACGAGGAATCCAGTGGTGTACTTAAAAAATATACAAAAATATTTGTGTCTTGATTTGTATAGTAAGTAGCAAAAAGAGTATGGTGGGCGGTCTTGTGCTGGCCACATCAGATTTTTTACCAATATTTCCGTTATTTTTTCTTCTCAAACATAAATTATTTGTTATTTTTATGTTTAACCAAACAATAAACGCTATATGCTATAGAATAGCGAACGGAATGAATGTTTTTGACTGTTTTCTGCCATGGGTAGAGGATCACCTTATGTTGGGCAAAGGATGTATGCATGTATTCCTAATTGTGTTGTTTTCTCATGTGCATTGGTAAAAACATAATCTTCGAAAGGTCTAAGATGAATTTCCTAGAACAACTGAGAAAGAAACCTAGTGATAAACATTTTATGGTAGCAGGTTGATATTCCCAAAAGAATTCCATAAAGGCATTAAGAGAACGACTGCAGCTTAAGTTAGAGCTGTAATTAAATAGTAATAAAAAACGGACATTTTAATTGATCATAAACGGGTTAATAGTACAATAAAATATATCACCTCGGGTTTTCGTCTTTGGAGAGAAGTTAAATTATTTTTCTGACGATTTATTTGCCTTTTGTGGTGTTTTTGTTGTTTTTGTTGGTTAATGTATTTATGGGCAGGTGCTTCGGGCATTAATCTTGTTTATTACCAATTTTGAAATTAAAAATATTATTAGCTGTTGGTTTACATATTCAGTAAAATTCCAAGAAGAGATTTAACATTTTTTGTTTACACCTGTAATCATTTAATAGCTAATACTTATTCCATTTACAATTCACTTTTATTAGTCAGATGACACAATATAGCCCGGAGAGTCAAATTGTAGAAACAAATCTTGCTGACTTTATTATAATATTGCTGTTGGAAATATGAATAAATCCTAGTTTTTTGGATGACTGGCTTTATTGTAAAACATAGTTATAAGATTTGCGACGTTTCGACCAGGATCTTGGTCATTCTCAAGCAGAAGTTAACATGTGGATAATTTGAAAAATAAGCTACGTTATATCAAATATTATTTAAAAACTTATTGTTGGAGTGTGTATAATATAATATGATCCACATAATTAAGTACGAACGATGGAGTGGAAAAAAGCTCTTTTGTAATCTTTGTAGTTCTTTTGATTTTCCATTGTTGATGCTGTCAATTACAAACCGCATGATTATTAGCGTAAACACAGTCTGCATGCGTTCCTCTAATTCTAATTGCAAAATAATTAAAATAAGTACGTAATTCAAAAGTTGGTTTATATTTCAATTATCGTATACTTGATATACAAAATGATTCACAACTTCATAGATATATTTTAATGGCATAAGTACTCAGCTTTCTGATCGTGGAACAAAATAGCTATTTATGTAACAAGTGCATAATTTAGGACTTCGATGAGTCGAAGTTTATGGCACAGCGAGCGCAGCGAGCAAGGCTAATAATTAAGAAAAGTCTATAAAGTGCATGAGTTGCATATAAAGTTTTATATGTTCGATTGCCAAGATGAGATTTTCTCTTAAAATATGTAAATATATTTGAAAAATTTGCACCTCATAGTGTGCGGTGTTGTTGTTGTATTTAACAATATTTTTATAATTTTCAAATTGTTAAATTTGTAGACAACAATGTACTAGATTTTCGTTCTTCGCAATTAACACATTCAAGATATACAATCCAAGAAATGGAACATGATTCAAAGAAAGTAAAAGAAATTATATATTTTATTTAATAAAATGCATTTAATTATAACATTTATTTTGACATGATATTGACAGCAGTACAATTTTTAATTTTTTGTACTAGTCCAATTAAGTACCCGTTTATGGATAGTAATACAATTTTGATTTTTTTATTACCTAGTCTAATTAAGTACCCGTTTATAGACTGTGAAAAGTGTCATAAAACAAGGTAGTATGATGCAGTGGAACATAATTTTTTTAAATTCATAAATTTATGGATACATTTTGCAAAGAACACATTTTTTAACCACTGAATTAAACAACGCATAATGGATATTTGACTAACTATGAATAAATGGAATAAAGTTCAATTTTAGTGAATTATGCAAAAGCCCGACAGTAAAAATTAAATAAAACTATGAAATGAAATTATCGAGGAAATTTTATAGAAAACAAAACTGTTTGATTAAAATTGCGAATTTTGAACATGTTTTTCCAGTTCCATATTTGGTAAGCTACTTATATGGCATTACAATATTACGTACAAAATTGTGAATCATCTTGTATACTATCTACGAGTTTTTCATTTAATATTGACTAAAGAAGAATTTTGTTATGATTCAGAATGTATAATAAAATATCAGATTGAAAAGTGAGACGCGCGTAATACTCTAAGTATACAAAGAAAGAAAAATGGAAGGTTTTCTCTGGTGATATATATTCGTATGAGCAAATGGGTGGAAAGTTTTTGTGTCTGGATGTTGGCAACAAACGTTTAATATCCAAAAAGGCTTAGATCTCAGGAAAATCGGAAAGCCGCAAACCACAATTTTTCCATTATTCGCATCGTCAGTATATCACCGCTTTTAAAAACATACCGGAAAGGGAAAAGGAGTGGAGACGATAAAAAATAAGTCAAATCTCCCATAAAGGCTTCTTTGTGCAATGGGAGACAACGTACCGTGTCGTTCTTTGTAACAGTTTAATATCCTAAATGAAAAGAAAGCAATCGATCACTATAAAAGCACAAGGAACGCGGGTCGAGGAGCGTACAGCGAACCGGAAGGCTTATGTGTGTTCCGGGAATCGAATCTTGTTCCGTCGAGACAGACAGACAGGTGACTTGGCTAGAAGATTGCCTCGCTGCACTCAAAGCTTTTTACATGTGCCACCAAGGATTCCAAATTATACAACCACCTTTATACGAGATGTGTAATGAAAAATGCTTCAATACTCAAAGCGTAATAATTAAAGTTGAGAATTTTTTACTTCTTGCGTTGAAAATCGTATGACACAAATAATAATTGATTACAATAATAGTAACCGTGGTTATATAAAAGTTTAGCAGTAATATACTAGAGCTTGAGGAACCTAACTGTAATTAAAATCAATACAAATCTATTTATTTCTTTATGTCTTCCTAGTATGTACCTTAATTGTTTAATTATGTCATGGATACGAGGTATGTTATATACTACATTATACCCTAGGGCATTAAGAAATTGCCATGGTAATATTGACACATCACTAATGTTTTTCTTCCGAAATTAATATATTTTCTGTCTGTAACTAGGATACCAAAAATATTATCAAAATTCGAAACGTCAAAGCGAAATGTCACGCGCGCAATATTTTAAATAAAATATTGTATGCACCACGGGCATCATTGATGTTTATAGCCCTCGGGCGATTTACAGACCCTCGGGCCAGAGACCCTTGGGCTTGTAAACATGTCGCCCTCGGATGAGCATAAACATCATCATGATGCCCTTGATACATACAAAACTATTATTTTGCCATAATAAAACATTACAAGAAGTAAGAATGACAAGTCTAGAACAAAATAATACATAGTAATAATAACATAATAATATCTAGTGGATATTTCAAGTTGCCATTGTAAAAAGAATTCAAAATTAGACCGGCGGTGTCATTTTCTTACCGAATATGCACTCGTGCATTCATTCATGTCCAGGAAATTTTTAATCGTGCATACCAACAACGTAATTATCTCTCGTGTAACACTCGAGCTAATTAAGACGTTGTTGGAAAGCACTCAAAAAAAATTCCTAACGCACATGTAATATTATAAGTGAAAATTTGTAATTACTAGCACACTAACTACTTAAAACAGTATAGATACCTGCTGAGACATTCGAATTTATATTACCTTTATTATTTAAAGTAAAGTCAGCGTTCACAAAAGAGTGTATATTAACTGTTGAGTTTTTCATGCATTTGGGAATAAACCGCTTAAATAAATTCCTTTCTTTAATAAGAATGTTCTCGCTAATTCAGTAATATATTTACATATTTGCACGTTTGCACCAGCAAAATTAAAATTACCCGAATTATCTTACGCCCGTGTTTCCTGTCAAAATTGAGCATCCTTCAAAATTCGCCGGCATAACTTAATCCAACCATAATTAATAATTGCACCCGTATGTAAAATTAATAATAAACATTGCACCACCGGGACATTAAATTAAAATTCAAAAAAATGACGAGCATCGTGAAAACAACTGCATAATGTTTCGTCCTTGTTGTCCTCTGCGGTTGCCCGGCGACCGCAAACATAAAGAAACGGGTAACAATTTTTCACGCTTGTGTAAATTATTCGTGCGGTGCCCAAACAAAACGCCCGCGGGCTTAACATCTGCTCTTAGACATTCGTTGGGTGCGGCATATATAATTTATTATTACTGACCTCGGGCTAAACTGAAATAAGTTAACTGTTGCATGACTTAAATGCAGCGTTTATTTTCTCGTTTTTTGTTTAAAATGCGGTAATACGCTTATGAAACATTTTTGGAGGAATTCCGATGCATTTCAAGTAGGCTTCGGTGGCTACGAGTCTCGTATGGCGTAATGAATGGATGGTATTTTGGAATTTTTGGTTGGGCGACTACCACCTGACACGGATGCTTCAGATTTTTGGACGTAAATGTTCTACACAAATTAAACTGTTCCGGGAAAAAGACATATTTTGTACTGTTTATCTCTTACCATCTAACTGATGCAAAACTAAACCATTCTGTTTTTACTTCTCGCCTCATATTGTATGAGAGGTATTGTGATGGGTCAAAATTTGCGAGTGTGATAAGCACATTTTAGGGTAAGAATTTAACATTTTCGATCGTGTTCTGATTTTATATTTACCACCTCGATGTGATTGCTGATAAATTTTGCTCACCATCCAAATCTTAAAATTTAAAAAAATTGCAGTTTTCTTGTAATATTAATTAATAATAGTGTTCTACATTTACTGTAAATGCCAAAAAACAAATTTATCGTGAAGGCATTGCATAATAGTATATTATATATTGAGGGACTAAAGTGCATGATTTAATCCTGAGGGTGAAAGTTTATTTCACGAGCCGAAGGTGAGGGATTAAATATACTTTAATCCTGTGGTATATACGCTATTTTTTGCACTTCATCCTCAAACGAATGCAAAATAGTTTAAAAGAATACACCTTTTGCAATTTTGACAGTAAATTTTATGACAAATAATTATATTTTTACCATAGATACTCTGTAACAAATAGCACGTGTTTACTTGACAACGGGAATAATTAATTCAATTCCTTGACAACGGGATTAAATATGAAAAATAATCCCTTGGGATCAAATTAAGAACCTAAGTCCCTAAAAATAAGGACTAAAGAAGAGTTTTAGTCCCGGAAGTGCAAAAAGTCATAAAGTATACGTTTGGCAAGAAATGAGTATGTACAAATTTTTTTCCGCGAAACATAGTTTTGATAAAAAATCAGATGTCTCCAAGTCACTAATCATTTATGATCACTCTGTAACATGAAAGTGTATATTTTAAACAGAGATTAGAACGCATATTATTATTATTCCTTGTTTAAAATTAGTGAGACTATTGTGCCTAATTTAAATTTACTATTTAGGATTGTTACTAAATACATCGGTATTAATTTAGATTCAGGATGCAGTAATTTTAGCATAAACTTCTTCAGTTCTTTGTTGCATGGATGAGAAGTTAGGCGACTTAGATCGATTATGGGTAAATGTTGAATGCTTGTAAAGATTCGTGTTAAGATGTTTTTATTGTAGGGGGTTCGTGCCAGCTCCATTTTAGGGAAATGGCGTGATTTTATGTATGTATGTAAAACATTTAATATATGGAAGTTGAAGTATTATGTAGCCCAATTTGTCGATAATCCGTAAAACGTGAAATATATCTAGGTTGCAAAGTGTCAACAACAACTAAGTAGCACTTGAAGGTGTGTTTACAATCCGGTGGCAAGTAGACAAAATACTTTTAGCGGGCCTCATAAACCGTGTTTTATGTATAAGCCCCGGTGAGACGTGAAATACGCTTGTCGGTTGTCGCTGTCGGCAAAACCGAACATACGCCGTCGTCTGACGTAGCCGAGCTGAAGATTTATAATGAAATAAAAATACGAGGCGGCGCTGAGAACGTGATGCTTGACTGTCGCTCGTCGCGACGCCTACTTGATTCGAGAGATGACAACTCAGCGCGGATAGGAAAGTGTGAAGAAATAAACATGCACAAATGCTCGCGATGAAACATGAAACAACGATAGCGAATGAGTTTCTTGTTTTATGGTAGATGTCAACACGGCTAACTTGCTGAAATATACTAATTTATTCGGATATTTATTAGCTTTTGCAGATGTTTGTCCTAGAAATTTCAGCATGTTTAATATGTCGCTTGGATTCCTGTTCTATGATCTAATAGAATATTAATAGCAACCATTTCAAAAATATAGTGAAGGCAATAAATTTACGTTGTTTTATTCTAGTTATTTTATTCAAATTTAAACAAATATGTCTGGTTTCTATGGATTAATAGTTATTTGTGTATCAAGGCTGTAAAAGTGATCTTTTTTGGCCGAATCTGAAGTTTGCAGCCGAGGCAAGCAATTCAGGTGAGGCTAAAAACACTTTTAAGCCGAGGTGCACACAACATTTTTTAGGTGGCTATCACAATCACTGTCCACTAACTCTGCAAGGGGCATAACTATGTCAAACTGCAATAATTGCACATTCCATATTAATATAAATAATAAATAAAATTAAAATTATTTTGTATTTTTTGATATTATATTAGGTTAGTGTTAAAGTGTATGTGATTATTCTAAATATAAACCAATTGTTAAGATGTGATGGATTTGTTATTTAAACAAACGAGTAACTATTGCGGCCGTGAAGTAAAAGCGGCCGTGAAGTAAATGCGGCCGTGAAGTAAATGCGGCCGTAAAATAATCTTTTTGACAGATGTCAAAAAAGTGACACTTTACGGCTGTCAAAGAATACGTAAAACAACTATTTATGCAATAGCCACCTAAAAAATAGTTTTTGTTTAACCGTGATATATAAATGTCTTATAATATAAATGAATAAATCTTTTGTTTAAATAGTTTCTATTTAAGGTGGTTGGCTTCTAGCCGTTAAAATGGTGAAAAGTATGTTTAGTTTTCCCATTAAAATTGAAGTAAGAATTGAAATTTTCGAATTAACTAAGATATTTTTGAAAAGTTTAAGGATGCTCCCTCTTTGCTCTAATGCTAGTTTTTTAAGTTTTTTCTTCAATTTTTTTATGTGCATGGCTAAACATGTCCAATTTTGTGAATATTTCATCTGTATTTTAATACAATCCTACATAAAAATTCTAAATTAGAGCAAAAAGAGGGCAACTTCAAGCTTTTCGAAAACGTCTTATTTGTTTAAAAAATCTTATTGTTTAAACCAATTTTATGGGGAAAATTGCATTTTGTTTTTCGCTATTTTGACGGCAGGTGTTGATCCATTTGAAATTTAATTTTCTGGAATACAAAATTCAATTGTTCAATTTATTTATTCAGATATATAATATAAATCTTTGTTTATTAAATTAATACAGAGCGTTCAGCAAAAACTATAATTTGACTGCGCAACCGACTTAATATTGTCTATCAATATAATTCTAAAGACTTTTCCACAAACTACAGACGAGATAATAATATTTATCATTCATCAACATCTGCAGGAAAAGCTGCCTGCGCAATTCAGTCTTCATCTCCTGCGTCTTCTTGTTCTCCTGCCGGTTATTTATTAATTTCGATTATTTGTGAGGGAGATAAGATTGCAGATGGCCACGGAACGTCTAGCGTAAGAAAGGACTATCGCGTGAATTAAGCCGCGTTCGTTGTTTCCAGATGATTGTACTTATTTTTTCGTTAACGCGCGGCCATTTTTGTCACAGGAAAGACGGAGAAGGCGCTAGTGATTTAGGCTTAATATACTGTATCGCCAAAATGCCTGTTTCATATACACTGAAGAAATGTATAAGTGATATCTACTGAGATGGGGCGCTTTATGGCCCACGCCATAGACGGCGGGAGAATAATTTTCGGGGGATATTTGTAAATTCAGTAGTGTCATCTACTCCATTTTTTCTACTACAATTTTTTTCTACTTTATTATATTTCTACTTCCATTTTTTCTACCTTATTATATTTCTACTCCATTTTTTCTACCACAATTTTTTTCTATTTTATTGTATTTCTACTCCATTTTTTCTACCACAAATTTTTTCTACCTTATTATATATATTTACTAATTCTACTGCCTACTTCATTTTGTCTACTATTTATACTGCTATTTTCTTTTTTTTTAATATTCAATTTTCGTAAGAGTATTTATTTAAAACGGAGTATGTTGGACTCACGAAGTGTAAAAAAGTTGAATTACTTAGTTTAGTTTCATAAGAGTATTTATCAAAAACGGAGTATATTGGACTCACGAAGGGTAAAAAGGTTGAATTATTTAGTTTAGTTTGATAAGAGTATTTATCAAAAACGGATTATGTTGGACTCACGAAGGGTAAAAAGGTTGAATTATTTAGTTTAGTTTCATAAGAGATAAGAGTAAAATTGGTGGAAATAATAAAATAGTAGAAAAAAAATTAGTAGAAAAATATGAGTAGAAAAAATGGAGTAGAAGAAATGGAGTATAAAAAATGTAGTAGAAAAAATATGAGTAGAAAAAATGGAGTAGAAAAATTGGATTAGAAAAAATATGAGTAGAAAAAATGGAGTAGAAAAAATGGAGTAGAAGAACTGGTATACAATCCATAAATGAAATGTATTATCTGCTATCAAATGACAACTAACATAATATGAGTACTGTATGATCTAATATACCTGACACACTTAAAGATGCGTTGTGTGACAATATCAGTGCCATCAAAAATGTACTAAAATATTTAATGGACATTACTAAACAAAATATAAATATTGTAACCAAATAATAATGTACCCAGATGCTAGTATAACCAAAGATGTTGATGTACCTGAAAGTAAATATAAATAAAAAAATCTGATGTGGCCAGCACACAACCTCCCGCCATATCTAGACTTATAAACATACTTACATCGTGAAACTATCAAAAATGAATTCGTGCTAATCCACTAAAAACTCACTACCCGATTTTTAGCATGATTCCAATACCTTCTTTTATAGGTATGGCGGAAGATAAAAAATATATGATCAATGTGTCGAATTTATTTCTCCTCATACCCTTCTCAATAAAAAAAATAGAACTCACGCCTTTTATTGCAAACCACGGATATATCAATCCATGTCTAAGACAAAATAAGCGTTCGTTATATCCGAACTGTGTTTTGAATAACTCGATTCATATATTTTTTTTCGTTTTCGTCTTAGAGATATAGATACTAATCCCAACTTGACAAAATAAAATCCCCAGAACATCACGCTTGTTACTTGCTATATTTGACTATTGACTATAAATATCCTATTAATATTCTAGCGATTGCTAATGTCCGCCCTTAGTAACATTATCTATGTTACATCCCAATGTTAGTTATTTATTAATATCCCTGAGATGTTTGTATTGAATGTAATTTTTGATCGTACTGAAGATGTGGTTAGGATAGTCTTACGTAATATCACTTAAAGTACAAGAATAAGATAAGTACCTATTTTTAAACATCTCATGGACGATTCCTGTCAAGCGGGAATTTTGTAAAATTTATAGTTTCCACTGCAAATGTTCAACGTTTAAAGCAAAAGTTATTATGCTATTAAAATACATTATTGGCATAAATTGTAAAACTTTTGAAACTATTTCAATTTTCGCAATAATAATAATTAATTTGTCAAACTGAGTTTGTCAGTTTAAAGTAAAAGTAATTATAAAAAGTTATGAAAATAAGTTATTCCAAAAAATAAACATAATAATTACTATACTATTGTTCCATACATAATACAAAGCCGTGTAGAAACTAGGTAAATAGTTGAAATATTTTCCAACTTCGCTATGTATTTTTAGTAAAGTTAGCTTGATGAAATTATAATTAACTAACGTTCACGTTACATTAATTAAAGATAAACTTTAGCAGGTATGGATAAATAAGCCGTTGCAGCAAAATAATAAATATGGGAACGCGTACATTGTTATGTCATTATTCTCTATACCACACAAAGCAAGCACATTATGAAACCATTGTCAAGAGCAAGGAAAATATGTATCACCTACTTAAAAATACAAGAATGAGTTTAATTTAAGCAAATGTTAAAATAGGCTTAAGCTGCGTTTACATAGAGCTTAGTGCCGTTGCCTTGTTAGAGCGGTGTTGCATTGGTATTGCATTGGTGAGGACAGCGTTCACATAAAAACTTAGTGACGTTGTTGTAGGTAATACAGTAGTCTGTCGTGTTGCATATAAATTGAAATTGCTGTCCTAAAAATATTTTAAGATTTAATTTGATAAAAATGTCAGAACAAGAAATAATTATTACCTGTAAATTTAAACTTCAATGCAAGAATTTTACTTTCTTTTTTTATATTTTCTCAGTACAATGAGCATTTTTTGTTCCAAATTGCTGGATATTGTACCAAAAATTCAGCAAATTTACTGTCTACACTCATATTTATCTATAAAAATAGGTAAATTCGAAGTCAAGGACAATTCCAATGACAATTTGTCACAATTCAAATTTTTTCGCCACCTTTTAAATTCCACATTAAATTTTGATTGGCTGTTGCTTGGCGGTGCGGTGCTTGTGCGTTGTAAATGTTTGGAGTTTACAAACTAGAGCAATGCATTGCACCGACACTACCAACGCGTTAAGTCATTGTGAACGCTACCATTGCTTTGCGTTAGGCAAACCCTGTGCAACTGCAAGACCGCTGCACTACCGTTACAATAAGTCTTATGTAAACGATACTTTAATGTTAGTAACTCAACATAGGATAGATTTTTTACTATGACGACCCATAAGCGAGTGCCGTAATACATACTGTTGATAGTATGCTTGATATTTTTTATTTAGCTATATTTTAAGGTGGGTTTATGCTCAAAAATTTAAGAATAAGGAATAAGAATAAGAATAATTTTAAGAACATTTTTAATTTAACCGAAGTGAAATGTGATTATATTTATATCTGATGTTGTTGCGACTTTGACAATTGACATTTATGTTTTTTATATGTAGAAATGTATCCATACCCGCAAAATCGATAAGATTTCAGGCTACTTTAGGTTATGTCATGCAAAAAATGTCTGTCAGAAATAAGGAATAAGGCGTAAATTTTTTTAGCATAAACTCACCTTTAAATGAAATATTATTCATCGATGATTAAAAAACAATACTTCGTATATCTTAATCATCATTCTCTGAGTAAGGCAACTACAAAAAAAACCGTTTCTTTGCTGATCAACATTAAAAGTGAAATTTTTTGACAGCTGACAGTCCGTGAAATGTCACTTTTAGTGCCTAAGCAATGAAACCAGTTTTGTGGCTAGGCAATAACATTAATTATTGCTATGGATAATCAATAAATTTGTTTTTTCGTAGTAATCGCTCAACAAAAGTATATCGCGCATATCAACATTTTGATGGCTGTACCTGTCAAAATATTGAACATAATCACTAAATTTAATATTAATTAATAACAATCAACGAGAAAATAACGTGTTTAACATGGCAAAAAATACATATTTGTTCTTATAGCATCGGCTGCACCTCGTCCATGAACCGCGGCAGTAAATTTGTTATTTTTTGCTTAGTCAAACAAATAACTATTAGCAGAAATAGTATATTACATTACAAGTCATGAAAATGTTTCATTGCAGACGAGGAGGCGTTTGAAGAATGCGAGGATGCGCAGCGTCCGAGCATTTCTTCAAAGCCTTCGAGTCAAGCAAAGTCATTTTTATGACGCGTGATGTATTCTATTTTTTTTAAATCAGCAATTAAGCTTAAAATTATAAAAAAATTAGGTTTGCATAAATCATCAGAGCTGTGACAAATTTTAGAAAAAGTTGTCATGACAAGTAAACAAAGTTGAAAGTAAAAATGACTAGGCATGAAAATCTTACTTTCATGACGCAAATTAGTCAGGAAATGACGATTTTCATGCCGATTTTGAAAAAACGTACATTATTTGAACAAATTTTGAGATTTTATATAGTATGTTTCATGAACTAATAATTTCTTTGAGATTTCCAAATGATGATTATTTTTTTGCGTCTTCCTGCCCCTTCCTTTTGCGTCCGCCACTGGTTCACCACTTTCTTTTCGCGTATAATATACTCAGGAGGCATGGCGTAGACAATTTAATGGGTTTGCTGATATAATATTTGAGACACAGTTGCTCTTAATGCCGACTAAGGCAAATGTGTGAGATGCTCTCTCTTCATACGTGGAACGTATAACGAAAGCAGAGCTGGATTAGATATACAGGGTGACTCGTATATACACAACACGTGGAACGCATAAATACCACGAGAAAGGACATTAATTCACCCTCAGTGATAATGGTTTACTGGCAGCGAAAAGATGAACTAGTCTATGAAAAATATTTTTTCTTTTGCACTTAAAAATTAACTTATGCATTACAGATAAGTAGTCACATAAATTTGTATTTTATTTTACACTTAAGATGAGGCCCGTCTACTTCCTAAAATCCAGCATAAAATGTACTAACGTAGCGAGTGTTTTGTGGCCAATTCAAAAATGGTAAAATTTTTTCATTCATCCATTTTCGACAAAATTCAATCGAGTTACGGCGGTCTAAATATTCGGAATTTTTGGTTGTCAAGTGATCCTTTTTTGCCGAGAATATATTAATTTATACCAATGAATAACACAGTTTTGGGTTACTGTCTACAAATGGAATTTCATATATTTATTATTCTTCCTATTGCACAATTAATTATAATTAAATTTTCCTCACAGTGAGGAAAAATATCGTACTTCACATGTGGGAGAAGTAAAATTCTGCTCTAACTCGTGTTCTGATTGGCCACTCGCTTTGCTCGTGACCAATCAGACACTCATGACAGAGGCATTTTACTTCTCCCACTAGTAAAGTAATATACTATTATTTTATTTATATTTAATCAAATATCCATTACCTATACAGTCAACAATCCAGTGGTGTAAAAAATTTAAGAATTTAAAAAAAATCTTCTTGTTCTTTGATCTATTAGTTTCCTGCCATTAAAATATATGCACGAAGTTATGAATCACCCTGTATACACATAAATAATAACGTAAATCTAATATGTTCCCTTCATTAATTCATAGATATTTAATTTATCTGCAATGATTCATATTAAATTTTGAAAGCCAGTTTAAAATATACAAAATACTTTACTTCTATTTTGATCATCACCATCAATGCTTTTAACGGACTATTCCGCAATTTGAATTTAATTTAAAAAAAAATAAAACCTCATTTATAAATGACAAAGTACAAAGTGCAATGTGTAGCTTTGAAATTCATAATGTTTATAATATGAATAAACAAACATGCATATATCTGCTTCGATGCTTTATACGCGCAACAATTGAAATCATTTGTTATTTGTAATTCTCCATGATCCAGTAGCCATTCATAATGTGCATTCAATGTTTAAATGAACAAAACAGTTTTGCTTTCGAGCTATACATGTTTATATAATAATATGACCAACTAGCCAATATCATCATGAACGCGGTTTGCTGCGTTAAATCGCCCAGCTCTATGGTTTTGTTTAGGAAGGTACTTATTCGAATACATTTTATACATCCGGATATATTGTTTTCATATTATTAATATAGATTTTGTGTGCAGTCTTTGATATATTAATTAGAACATATTTCATTAATTAAACCTTTAGGATATGTAGAACATATCTCTTTGATGAAAAAATGTTTTCTATATCTGATTTTGCACAATAATTATGTATAGGGTTCTTCAATCAGAGTTGCATCATGAGAAGTGCTAATAAAATCTAAGGAAACGACAGAATATTCGGAATGATCATTTATTGTGTTAGTTTGGTTCATGGCAATTACACGTGAAAGAGTGTTCCCAGGATATGACCACCACGGCTCGTAAGACACTCACGAATCCGTTTGTCGTAATTTTGGCAAAGTGCCGGCTCAATCAAGGCAATCTCGCGCCGATTTGCAATTTTCAGGTCTTCTAGCGTCTGTGGCCTATCCCTGTAGACTTTACTTTTCAAATAACCCCAAAGGAAGAAATCCAAGGGGGTCAAATCACAAGATTTTCGTGGCCACTTGATGTCCGCGCATCCAATCAACGAAATTTCGACGATATGCATAGTCCCTTGACTGCAATTGTTGAGTAATTTGAATTTTGTAAGGATGCAAATGCAAATCCTTAGTCAAAATTCGTTGCGTCGTGGAGTAACTCAAGCCCAATTGCCGAGAACGGTGGCGGATGGAATTAATCGGGTCTTCTTGAACACTCCCACGTACGACAGCGATGTTGTCAGCCGAGCACACAATTACCAAAATTTGGTTGACTAAGCTTTCAAAATGGGCGAGTTATGAATTTAATAAATAACTATACTACTATTACTACACGCTCATTCGAAAGAAGCCTCTATAGCGTACCTTATAAAAAGGGTTAGGCAGGTACCTTACATGCAGACCGAAATATTCGCAAGCGACGTAGTATAGACGTAAATTTATCGATAACAATCGACGTTGAGAAATCGTTCCATTAACGTCGCTAACTCAATGTTGATGTGGCGACGTCAAGGTGACGTTTTACAAACGTCGAATTAACAATGTGCTAACGTCGATATATCGACTATAAATGAAAGTCCCATTAAATAAATTTAAAAAACATTAAATAGAATAAGGAATTTATAAATCAGGAATGCAGTCAAAGGCTTTTTATTATTCTAAGATACCGACGTTTCGGCACACTCTAGTGCCTTTCTCAGGGTTAATTAGACAAAGTTGGTAAATAATAATAATACATGTTTATTTACAATTTTTACAATTTTTGTTATGTAGATTTAAAAATATTTTTTACATGTATTATTATTATTATTTACCAACTTTTTCTAATTAACCCTGAGGAAGGCACTAGAGTGTGCCGAAACGTCGGTATATCAGAATAATAAAAATCCTTTGACTGCATTCCTGATTAATAAATTCCTTACATTTCACAAGTCGAAAAAAACCTTTATTTCATTAAATAGAATAGACCAAAAATGCCTTTTTCTGAAAAAATACGTTTTCTCTCCCCCTGTATTTAGTAAACAAGGCTGTAATCCACATTCTACATTCTGTATCTCGCTGTGCCGTATGGAATTCGGCTCGACAGTGGAGGCCGTCTAACTGACGGCGCAAGCAGATAACGGTGACTTAGGATAATCAATATATGACGTGGATGGGCCCTGATAAGAAACAAACAAACAGACATCCCTTAGGGAGCCCCAGCCCGCATAAATACCCCTTATTACCCCTCTGCGGGCACCAACAAGCTGTGTGCGAGAGATTTGTAAGACAATCATATTGTGATGTTGTGCGTTAAGTTACTATTATTATTGTTATTATGTTGGTATGTATGGTTATGGTTAGTGCTAGATCTATAGTTAGTTTGCGTGTCTATGTCTAGTGACAGTGTTGTAATAGATAACAATATTTTTTATCTAGATACAGATAACTTACTTTTTATTTATCTAGATAAGATAATAGATAACCATCGAAAAAATTATCTTGATAATAGATAAAAGATAAATAATTATTACCTAGATAATTATTAGATATTTATAGATAATATTCTAGATGATAATTGACAATAGATAAAGATAATTTGTAATGTTATCTTGATAAGATAATAGATAAATAAGAAACACAATATCTAGATAAAATTATCTAGATAAGTTACAACATTGGTGACAAACATTGAATTGCTACCCACTTGACAAAATAAAATCCCCATAACATTTCAAGAATGTGAACATCCCGCTTTATTACTTGCAATATTTGCCTATTAAGCCCCTATTAATATCCTAGCAATTGCTATTGCTAATATCCGCCCTTAGTAACATTATCTAGTAAGTATTTAAAATATCCCAATTATGTACCCCATGTAATTCTCTGAGATGTTTGTATTGAAAATGTAATTTTTAATCGTACCCAGGAATACCCAGGTACCAAGAATAGATATTTTTAAGTATCCCATGGACGATTGATGTTAAGTAGGAATTTTATTATAATTGACATATCAAAAAGTGTGGAAAACGCAAAATTACAATAATTTTGTATCAATTCGATATTTTGCATGTTTTTTGAGTTATCCTGATTTTTAACATTTTTCAATTTGCAACTTTAAAGCTGTATCTATAAATAAATCCAATATCGAACTGTAATTTGTATGTTTATGTCAAAAGAATCTCAATTAGAAGATTATTGCCTCCGTCTGGGACTTATTTTTGTGCACAAAAATTGTTTGTAAAAAATCAACTAAAAAAAAAACATTGCACCAATTTGAGATATAAAATGCGCAATAAATTAATGTTCTTCTCTTGCCACCCATGTCGAAACCAATTCCACACAAAGGAAATTCCAATTACGGTCCTGGACCGCAAATCAGGAGCCCAAAATACACAAGAAATCTGCATAGAAATTCTAACGGCCGCTTATAGGTCGAAGCGGAACGAATGTGAGGAACGAATATATCGCAGGCGACCATGCATGTTGTCTGAAAAGGGTTGCGATGTGTCGAGCTCGGATTATAAATACAGATTAGAGTGTCACCCGTGGCCGAAACCAGAATTAAATTACAACAAAAAACCAACACAACAGATAAGGGTTCTTTGCATTCTTATAATATGCGCGAATGTTCGCACATAAGCAGCACCAAGAGTATTACAAAAATACTTTTAAATATTACCACGTTTTTTATTAAATTGTCTCTTTCTAGAAATTGGCAGACAAAATTATTGTATCCAACATTCAACATTCTAACTAGAGTGATTTTAAACAGGCAAAGAAGTGGCTTTGAACAAAATTATACTCACTAGTGGGTAAATTGTTACTTTGCCACCATAGTAACGATGTTTTAGGTTGGAACTTAATATTTTTCAAATATTTAAGCAGTTGAGGTGTTAGATAAAACGTTATACTTCACACGTGGGCAAAAAGGAATGACCCACTCGAGAAAATTATCTCACTCAGCCTTCGGCCTCGTGGGTAATTCCTTATTTTCCCAACTTATACAGTAAATAACTATTATATTTGGGTCATTTCCAGAATGAATAAAATAAAATTTAAGTTGATGTAAACTTCAAAAACATTGGATCATCTGCTAATTGAAACCACTTATGTATGGAGTTGAAAAAATTAAAGAGACAAATGTATAAAGTCCGTCCCAAACTTCTTTGCCGTGACGTCATTATTTTATTTTCAAGAATAACTAAAGAATACATTTTCTTACTCTTTCTATCTTATTACTGTCATATATTTAGTTGAAACACGTATGTCATTCGAAATTTTCGAAGTATTGATACTGTTACGTGATGTTTTGTTCTTTGTTTTTATTATGAAGTAGAAAAAGAAAGAAATAGAAAACGTATAATTATATTGTTGATATACCGCAATTTGTTATTTGAGTAGGCTGTTTTTCATATTGTTTTATGAAATATGTATTGTAAATTTTGAAACTGTCAAACAAATAAAAACTATTTTCACTGTGATTAAATAATTTAACATAGGTACTTATATCGTTGTTTTATGCATCCATTAGCTGTTTACATATAGATATTTATAATAATAATAAACAAACAATTCAGATTGTCTTGAATTTGAACCAATGTTTTACTGCTGAAAAAGAAAAAGGAGAATTACTTATTCCCGTGTCAGCAGTTCTAGAGGTAGGTATTTATTTATTATTAAATTTATATAGTTATTCCAAATATTCACATAATATAGTTGAAAAATATTTGATATCAAAATATAACTTTCCCGCCATAATTTCAAATTGATTCATACGAACTACAGGTATGACGTCACGGCAAAGAAGTTTGGGACGGACTATAGCTACAATTTTTCAGTACGAGAAGTAAGATCTGTATTTATGAATTTTTCTTGTTTAAACAAGTTAAAGCCCTGTTCACACTAGAATTCTTTGAGGATTCTTTCATGCTGACTTCTGAAAAAAGAATCATGATGAGAATTGCCTGTCAAATAGCGGCGCCGCTAAATAGAATCTTCAACGAGTCTTTGGAAAAGAAGAAAAAGCTTAATAGAAGAATAGCTTAAAAACAATGAATTTCTTTTTTCCAGGATTCATAAGCATGAAAGAAAAACTATTTCATTCCCTTAATTATGAGGGTATGAAAAACAGTTTACATTTTCCCCCAACGCAAGCACATCAAAAGAGCAAATCCAAATCCAAACTTCGTAAACAATTTAAATCTTATCATTCAGCTCGCGAGAAACCAAGCAAAACCTAACCTATCTCTGACGATCCTTGAACGAAAGAAGTGAACATACACAAATTCAATTTCCCGAAACAAAGTCCACCTCGCATGGCAGCATAGCGCGTATGTAAACCCGAACCCGAACCCGTCCCCTGTTCCCGGATCCTCCAGACTGGAGACTGGATCAGGATCCCTGATATCCAGGAGATCCTGGAAGAAGGGAGGAATCAGATGACCTGTGAAACTGGACAACGAATAAACAACACGGTTTATCGGAGGGTCATTGCAAAATATCAAATTGTATCTGTGTTTAGAGAGATGCTTGTGTGTGTATATTACTATTTAAGATACATAATATATACAAAGTAATACAAATAATGGGAACAATTTGAAATTTATATAAAGAGGCCCGTCTACCTCCTAAAATCCAGCATAAAATGAACAAACATAGGATTATATACTTAAAGGAACAATGAACAGTTTTGTCTTTTTAAAAATTTTATTTAAAAAATTGTACCTACATGATAATAAAAATTCTGAAAAATTAATGAAAATTTCCAATTTATGCAATCTTTACACGGTTATATCTGATGATAGAATTTTATTTTTAAAATTTTAAAAAGGCACATCATTCTGTAGATCTATTCTTTCTCATATAAATGTTTAGAAAATCTGATGTGGTCAGCATACGACCTCTGCTTATTCTACTAATCTAATAAATAGTTTTACTTATATTTTAATGGTTTCATGTTCATGTAATATGTGAACGATAATGTAAACCAAGATGCAAGCAAAAGATGTCAACATAATTGTCATAATAATTCAAATTTTGTGTAGAAACAAATTTCATAGGATTATGGACAACAAGATACTGAAATTTCAAAAAAGTAGAATATTAATTGTACTTTATTTATTGTTAAATATTACCAGATTCGGCACATTGTATTTAAAATTAACTGTACCTACCCATTGCAAATAAATAAATAATGTATCAGTTTATTTCACATCATCGTGAAAATAGTAAATTCGTATTCTAGAGATTCTGTAACGTGCTTATCCACCAAAAATTCATACCGGAAAATTTTGATCCATTATAATACAATTCTTATAGAATATGAGGCGAGAGGTACAAAGCATGATCTTGATTTGAATAATAAACTTACAGTTTACTCATAACGAAAACACTTTTATAGTATTTTTCAACTTAAAAATGACATTGCATAGCTAGGAGGCAGCAAAGTACGAGTTTCGGGCTGCTGCAGTAGTGGGGAAGGATGTGGAATAGAAGAAAAAGTAAACTCGAGAGTATTCTAGGAATTCGAAAAAAACCTAAACGGGTCGCTTAAATAATAATAGAGAAAGCACAAATAAATATATTTTCATCAAGTTTAGTACTTAAAAAATATTAAATTTTGATTGTTATTTATAAATCGAGTAAAATTGTAACTAAAATCATAAATTTAAACCATAAAATTATTTGTAACATCAAGAAGTCACGTAGGTATCAAGAAAAAAACTTGCAGATAAAAAATTCTGTAAACTATATTTAATTTTATTTCCTCAACCGTAATTTCCGTGCACTATCTCGTAGTGTTTCCTGGCAGGGGCGTCCGTCAAGTGGGGCGGCGGCGGCGTCGCGAGCAACCGACGGCCGGAACCGTTGTAATTACACGGAATTTACGTCTGCGTCGTGCGATTGTCGCGCTACGACGCCCGTGTTTGTTTCCTGAACTAGGCCCCATGGGCGTTCGTCGCCCGGGCGCAACTTTCCAGCGTTTTGTTTCGGGATTAAATTGCGAGGAAGATGGTAAAAGTTTTGCCAAGATGTTGATATTTCCCAAATTGTTGTTATGCTGAAATATGGATAGATGCACAGCAGAAGAGAAGAAGATTTTGAATACTAATACCTAAAGTTTTGCAGATTTTATTAGTGCTTGCAACACCTTAAGTTTAAAGTTGCTTTTGTACTGTAAAGAACTATTATCAAAATTTAACAGCAATGAGAGACTAACTTGTAACAATAATTGTAACCTAACTGCTTGAGGTTACATTATAATAAAATAATACTCAGCTACAAATTCTACTTTGGCAAGAAATGATTTATTTTCCACAAAAAAATTAAAACATGAGCCAATTCACCCCGTGCTTAACCCTTAACCAACAAACTGAGTGTTTAAACCTGACGTAAACTGCTAATAATAATAATAATAATAATAATAATGAATAAAAATAAAAATGAATAATAATAATAATAATTTATTCAATTTAGCTAAGTGGGGTAACTGAGTGACCTAGGGGGTCAATTAGTGTGTAATGGATATGTTAATTGAATTTATAAGATAAAAGGGTTAATTTAAGCTTAATTATAAACTAAACATCTTTATTTTATAATATGCAAAAATATAAACCTGACAAAAAGAAAAAAACATTAGCAAACAATAATCTACATTGGTACAGTTTTCAGTGCAAGTATTGATTTTTTCAATTCGCCGATGACTTGTACATATAAATTTTTGGCACTTTGAGCACCTATATAAGGGTACTTTTACAAAGAAATAAATACTTATCTACGAAAAAGTAAAATTATGGTATGCTTCTGCATCGACCATTCGTGTTCTGAAACAGAGTGTGCTTTTGTGCATAACCACCTATATATTACTATTTTACTCTTTGCATTTTTTTTTATTAGTTAATGAATAAGTTACCTGAGAGCTGGTGGCATGAGGAACGATTACATAAAACTTCAACAAAAGAAAAAGAAACTCAAAGAAATATCAAGTAAATGTACAGCTGGGGTCACTAAATTACCCCACTCCGTCGGTTAAAGGTTAGTAAGCAATGACTAAAAACGACCAAAGCCACGGCTTGTCGGAGGTGTGTTTCAAATATTATTTAGCGCCGTGGAAACCAGGTCGTTAAATAACATTTTTCTGCTCCAGGTTTTAAAACATCATTTAACGAACGGGTTTCCATGTCGTTAAATATCATTTTAAACACACCTCGACAAGCCGTGGCTTTGGACGTTTTTAGTTACGGGCTGAACATAGCAATAAACATATTAAGCACGGGGTGAATTTGACTCCTATAATTGACATTAAATTTTTGTCGAAAACTGAAGAAAATTAATGATTTATATCAATGTAACAGTTAGTAGAATTTTGTAGCTATGTATAATATCATTATGACAACCTAAAATGTTACATATTTATGAATTTATGTTGTTTAATTTGTGGTCGTAGAAAAAGTATAGTATGTGACTCAACTCGTTTGACTCTAATACTAATAATAATACTAGGAGCAGAAAAAATAAATATACTATTATATAGGTGTACAATAAATTGGCTTGAGTTTGTTGGTATTTAGGGTTTAATTTATGTAAAGTGAGTCTAAAGTTTGTTTAACTTTATAAGAAATGCAAAATTAAAATGTTACATCTACCACCAGGTCCAGGTGAAGCCTCAACAGCTGTCTCAAATCTTTCGTCAAATCTGGCACGTTCCACCGTTTTGGGAACCAATTGTGCACATTGTTAAAGTTCTAGGGGGTAAAAGGGACCTCGAAATCAGGGTTAAAAACCTGGCTAAGGGGTGTGGAACTCATTTCAACAGGGTGGCCCTATCTGTCACCAGACGTATCTCGGCTTCTTTAGTTTCTAACACGTGGACCGAAAATTAACACTATCCACTTGACATGAATCGTCCGTGGGATGTTTAAAAATATCTTATTCTTACGTTAGTCTATCCTAGCCACATCCTGAATACTACCAAAAATTACATACCCAATACAAACATCTCAGAGAATTACATGGTACACATAATTGGGATATTATTACCAAATTACTAACATTGGGATGTTACACAGATAATGTTACTACGGGCGGACATTAGCAATCCCAATCGCTAGGATATTAATAGGATGTTAATAGGCAAATATAGCATGTTCACATTATTAAAATATTCTACGGATTTTATTTTGTCAAGTGGGGTTTCATCCCCTAGAACTGCACTTTCCAAGTTCTTCCAACTTTCATACTCTTCTTGGCGAATTCAATTTCAAACATCTCAGAGATTTACATGGGCACATAGTTGGGTGGGATATTATTACCAAATTACTAACATTGGGATGTTACATAGAAAATTTTTAGGTTAACTAAATATCCAATGAAATTCTTTCATTTCTGATCACGTGTACGATATTGACCAATGAATACAACATTTAACTGAAAGCAACCCTTGGGACATTATCGCATTATGTCAAATATGTTGCTAGGTTACAATTACTTATGTTCATTTTTATGTTTATAATAATAATTGAATAAAAATGTCATTTGCACGTTTTGGTAATGAAAATGATACTTCAATTAATAAAATTTTCTGTCCGAATAACCCTCGACCATTGATAAATACTTATAATTTTGTGACAGCTACCTCAAGCACGTTGCTTTTAGGTTACCAAGCAACGTGCTTTCGGAATGTCACTAAATTATTTCTATTATAGCTGAAAATGTTACTAGCAACCGCTAGGTTATTAATATGATGTAGGCAAATATATTAAGAAGCGTGATGTTCACTTGAAATGTTCTGGGGATTTTATTTTGTAGGTAACACTTTTTTGTGCAATAGGAATAACTAATTAAAATATCATGTGGGTACCTTTTGTTATCAGCCGATTGTTTTCAAACAATTGGCAACCAGGCTATTGTGAGTAATGAATAAAAATATAATTAAATTTCGACTAAATGTTCCAATTACCGATACAAACTTTTGCGAAATTCAAAAGCTGTTGGGATAAAATATAAATCCAAAAAACTCGCCTATCATTAATACAGAACGCTGTTTGTTTCCGAAACAATTGCTGTAACAAAGCAGGAAAATAATTTGTAAAAGCAAAATCAATTATTTATTCGTAATTAAAAAAATTTAATATGACTAAATAAAATATCACGTATCGTGTTTGGTTGGCGGGACAAATGAAGTGTTAAGCTGGCTATGTCAAAAACAAATATCATAGAAAATTTATACTATACACCACGTAAAAATTAAAGCCGCCATGTAAAATGTAAATGCTGGGCTGACAGTAGTTTTATGTGAAATTTCATCAATAAATCTGCCTCGTAGCGTTGTTAGCGAGAGGTGATCTCCATGAACGACTCGTCAAAGGGCAGCACCAATAAAAATAATTACCCGCATTTACACATTGTCCAAAAATCAAAAAGGGATTTACGCTCTGTCCAACTTTATTTATAATATTGCTGTCATAAATAATTAAATACAGCATCAGTCTGATCTTCTAATATTTACATTTTATACTATTTCTAAAGTTTGATTAGATTTTTATAGAAAAACATACTTAAGGCGGGAATGTAGCTGTATGAGAAAGAGGTAAAACAGTGCTCTACGGTTTGTATAATATTGAATCTAATACTAACGTAAGATCATTGAAATTTTTTTACGATAATATTTAATATTCATTCTACAGTGCGACGCATCGATTTTACCAAATTTTTTCATAGTATTGTTTTAAAAAAATGCCGAATAAAGAGAAAAGTACTACTTTTACATGTTTAATTTAGGGCATTTTAAATATAAAATCTATTAAAATTCATGCGTAGCACTATAGGTAACATGTTATACAGTATATAAATAACGCGTTTGATTATTTCTTTTGTCTTACAAATACAATATCATACAAATACGATGCCACTTTTAGAGCGCGTTCGCTATTGCTGCCTTTGTTCGACACACTAAATCTGTATATATTTCTCGACGAAATCGTGGACAGCTACATTCCGGCCTTAAGTGTTTTTACTTCTAAACCCACAAAATAGATCCGATTTTGACTAACTTTTTTTCTTATATTAAATTACTTATTCAAAATCAGAAATATTTCAGGTAGGGCACTTAACTATTTAAAAAAAATCTTAAACAATTTCTCTTAGTTTCTAGTAGCGATGCCGTCATGTCGTCTCGTCTCAAATTTTCGAGACGAGAAATTAAATTTAGGAATTTTTGTGTACGTTTCTATTAAATTTGCACTCAATTCTTGTTTTAGCAATAAAAATATTTATATCAAAAGCAAAAATGATACGAACAAAGTTGGATAAAAATTAACATGTGTCATTTTGTAGGTAATAATTCACATATGAACATAATGCGGTCTGCAGGGCGATAAGGCGTGTAGCACTTCAGCCTTGAATGGTCGGTTTAATTTCATGAGATTGTTTGTGTAATGTACCGGGCGTTCGAACAATAACGTGAAACTGATTTGGGAGTAACAATCGCAATGGACAACACGCTCAATTTAATTTTGGTTACGCCTCTAACATGTACGTTCATAGGCGTCCCGATATGCCAGAATCGCCAACCGAATTGTTACTATTTAGAGCAGTACCTACGCAGTACTAATTCCTCCCGAAACAGTCAATAATAGTAATAGTTTATTATAGAAAACTTAGTTTAAAATTGTGTACCATTTATTAATAATAAATAAAACTAGATGGATTGCAGTCTTATATTGGATTTATTCGCACCACTTTACTGGTTTCGGCCCCACTTGAGCCCTCCTCAGGTGTAGATATTATTACTCAATAATCACAAATCACAATTTAAAAATGCGGCCATATCCATTCAAATGTTTTATCCACGACTACTATGAAAAGTTTATATTTATGCTTTCAATTGTCAACGTAAAGTTGATTGTTACTGAGCACCAAGCGAAAAAATATTTTATTGCGCGTCTCCTATGACAACGAGCATTAACGTATTTTATTGTTTACATAAATAGAAAAAAATGTCAGAATCAAACAAAAAAATTTTGTTTATTTATTTCGATATTATCGGTATCGCCATGGTTACAAGTAAAACATAAATTAGTTTAACGTAGATAGAACTAACTAAATTTCATTATTTTTATAAAACAAATAATTTCAGTCGTAGATAAAATTATATGTATTACGAGCGTAAAGTGTCTTTGATCCTGTTGCACTATTGCATCTCTTGCCTTCGGCTCGCGCTACAATTACCGTGCGCGAGTAACAAATAGTCACTTTACGCTCTTAATACACAAATAACTATTTTGAAGCGTGGAATTCAATGAAGGCAAAATCAAGTCCTTATTTTTACAATTTACGAGATATCAAGAGTAGTTAATTTTCGGAAAGCAAAAAAATTTCAATCTCGTAGGTATGTGGTAAATTTGGTAAACAGGGCAGTTAAGTGCGATAAGGCGTAAGCCTCCAAGTACTAAGAAGATGGATATTAAGTATAGTTTGTGAGACGACAGAAGTCTGAAAAAGTTTATCATGAACCAGTCAAATTGTCATATTCAGTAATAATAACTGAACTTACGTTATAGTCCGGGAGTTGGCGTCAAATTTGACCGGACCATTTCAACAAAGCTGATTTTTATAATATAATTAGTTCTATAATAACTAATTAAGAATTGCAATGTAAGCTGGTCTGAAAGCAGGGCTCAAGATTTTAAGAGGCTGTGGAACTTGCAAAAAATAAAAGTTTTTTAAGTGAACCAGCAAAGCTAAAATTTTGTATAATGATAATTTACCAATTATATTTAACAAAAAAATATGTTAGCTGGACAGGGCAGGTGGAAAACCTTATTAGCTGTGCAGGTGAACATTGACAGTGACAGTGACAATGTCAAAATAGTGACACATCTTCTACTGTTTACATAAAATGAAAACGATGTGTCACTATTTTGACATTGTCACTGTCACTGTCACTGTTCACCTGCACAGCTAACAAGGTTTTCCACTTGCCCTGTGCAGCTAACATATTTTTTTGTTAAATATAATTGGTAAAGTATCATTATACAAAATTTTAGCTTTGCTGGTTTCACTTGAAAATCTGATATTTTTTGAAAGTTTCGCAGGTCCTTAAATCTGCAGGCCACACGGTCGTGCCAGCTTACACTGCAATTCTTAATTAGTTATTATAGAACTAATTATATTGCAAAAATCAGCTTTGCTGCAATCACCCATGAAAATTTGACGCCAGCTCCCGGACTATTACAATAACAGTGTAACAGTGGCGGAACTTACCTACTCGAAACATGAATTATTGAAAGACAAACGAGTTTAATCTATACCATTAGACAATGCAAGAACGACAAAGATAAATATATATATGACGTTTGTTTAATTGTTCATAATACAGATGTCATGTACAAACTTCTTTCATACCAAAAACTATACAAGATTTTTAAAATTATAGACAAATTTCATCTGGAAGTTCGTTTTATTCTAGAATTTATTGTTTTTCTAGTTAAAATTTCGGGTTGTAAATGTGTCGGAAATTAACATCGCTGCCAAAAGTCTGTTAGATTATTAGTGAATTATATCTCTGCAGAAATATGCCAGACGAATGTCGGCAAAAACGGAATGATGAAGAGAGAGGAGACGAGAAGAAGAAAAAAGTGTAGAGCGATGTATCGCGACAATTTATATCTCCTTGGACGTTTTCTCGGTTTACGGCGCTCGCCGGTCTGTGCCGCTGAAAAAACTGCAATTTGTTGCCACAACAAGCGCACCAAATCCCCAGCCATGTACTATTTTGTTTCATTTACATTTTCAGGCGATTCGACGACAATACGGGAGGTACACTACATCCACTACAAACTCTTTAATATGTTAATATGTTCCAGTACCTACTCACATTTCAAAACTAAAATACAAATTATTATTCCTGCTTTTTATTTTACCTGAACACTTAACTTAAATTATTGATGAATGTATCAAGCACTGTTTTCCATAGAATTACCAACAGCAAAGAATTTTATTGTATTACTATACAGATTTAAATTATTGTACTAAAAAAATTGACTTTAAATTGAATTTGATTTAGATTCATTTTTAAATAGGTGCGAACTTAAAATACCTACATAGTATATTAAAGAACAAATTTTATAAGATATTTTTTTCGCACGCGCCCAAATTTAGTAAAACAAGCCCTTGGGCGAAAAAAGTGTTATAAAATGAGTTATTCTTTATACTAGTTTTTCTATTTGGTGTCTTTTTAATATTAAAATTTAGGGAAATTTACGTGTGTAACGTATGTATTGGTGACATTAATATTGGCATTTATTTAACTGTCACTGTCACTATAAAAGTTTATAATTAATTAAAAATATTCTAGGTGATAAGTGCAGACATTATAAAAAATGTTGAATTTATATGTTTTCTATTACTACTTTCATTAATTTTATTATTTATTATTTATTTCATTAATTAAGTAAAACAGATTTACAGGCTAGGTACTGAAATTTGTCAGTTCTGAGGTTTGACGTTTGACAATAATTATTGAAGTAAGTGTCATCTGATACTGACAATACCAACCTTCTAAAAAAATATGTTGCGTGTCACAAAGTGAACCTTGACGACATTCAGTTGCGTTTCACAAAGTTAACTTTGTGACCGCCAAATAGAAAAAAGCTATTCTTTGTGAATAAAGCTGTCATATACAGGTTGGTGGAGGTGAAATGCAAACATAGGGAACATGCATGACAATCGAACTTTCATGCCAGGTATCTTGATATATTTTGTAGTAGTGTCACAAAACGAAGTAATGTGAATTTGTCTGACAAAAAGAGTAATCAATAACAGAAATAATAATAAAATCTAAAAGTGCATGTAAACTTTCTCGTTCTGCTCGTACACATACATTATTATGCAAAGAAAATATTTTAAAGAAAATAAAAATTTCAATAATATGACAGCAACTTTGACATTGACAGTACTTATTCCACGTATATCAAGATGCCTGGCATGATAACTCCATTGTAATATATTTCCCTATGTTCGCATTTCACCTCCACCAACCTGTATAATAATGTAGTACTTAAATGTAACTACGAAATTCAAAATCAGATAGGTATTGTTAACGGAAATGAAAATTTTTGCTGGTGTAAATCCACCTCTCATTTCGACCAATCAGATTCAGTATATCATATCTTTCCCAACGCTCTTTTATTACCTGAAATAATTCATAGTAGATTGCATTCTGAGCCTTTCAATCTGTGTATATACAATACATAGACTACTTAATATAATGTTTATGAAAATAGATTTCCTTTGAAACAAACTACGCTAAATTTAATTTTACAAACTTAAGAAAATTAAATCCCTTACAAATTTATACATCTTGTGTTTAATAAACAGAGTACAAGGCATTCTTCAAAATAATGAAATATTTTCTCGTTCATCAAAAACAATAAAAAAGTTAATAAACAAAAAACACCTACGGCACGCGTTGGAAGTCGCTTTTTAATAAAACATTTCTTGTGCTCATTTTTATTTGGTTCGCGGCATTCGATGCATATTTCAGTGGAGCGATGGGGAAGAGCTGGGCTCATACTTTGGGGTGGGAAACATTTTTTTCGGCGATAATAAGACTAAGATGGAAATTTTCACGCGCTGTTCTTGGCGTCAAAAGAAGAGATATTAACAAACACATGGCTTACAAAATATTATAATATCATAAGATGTACACGGCTCAGACAATCATAGCAGCAGCACAGGATTCAAGCTAATAACATTTTTTTTAAATCATTAATAATAATTTTTTACTAATTTGTAAAAAAGGTGTCAGTTTTGTAGAGTGCTATGCGCTATAAATAGACTAGTTTTAATAATAATTAAAAAAATTACTGCCAAATGATTTAATTTTTATTTACAGTCAGAGCTGGTCATTACATCAAGTAAAATTACTTTAAGTAATTGAATGATTTTGCAAGTATTGTACTTCAAGTAAAATTACTTTAAGTAGTTTAATGATTTTGCAAGTATTGTACTTCAAGTAAAGTACTTCAAGTACTTTTTTAATTTGGTACTTGTACTTGGTTTTCTTTAACAATTTACTTGATACTTGTTTAAATATATTCGTACTTCCAGTACTTTATGAGTAGGTAGGTAAAATATTTACTTCAAGTAATTTTATATTTAAAGTACTTGAACAATTTACTTGGTACTTACTTAAATATATATAGTACTTTAAATACTTTGTAGTACTTGAAGTACCTATTTAAAGTATTTGAATTAACTTGGTCAGTCATTCGTTGGTTGCTTGTGTCTTGGTACTTGTACTTCAAGTACTTTTTTGTAATACTTTGCCCAGCCAGAGCTGGGCATTACTTAAGTATTTAGGTACTTAAGTATCAATTTTTAATAACAACTAGTACTTAATACTTGTACTTAAGTATAAATATTTTTTTGGTACTTATTACTTTAAAATTTTAAGTACTAAAATAAAAACTTGTACTTAAGACTTATTTTCATTTCATAATCGTAAATAATACTGAAGTACTTTTTAAATACTTAAGTTTTTCAATAATACTGAAATAATGTAAAAGTACTTAAGTTTTTTCATTTGTTTGCGTATTATACTGTTCAACCTGCGACCACAGCGACAGAATACGACATTTTCACTTTGAATTAATCTTCCTCGATAAAAAAAAAGATAATAATCGAATGTAATAAGGTTACAAATGTTACAAACCATGTAATTTATTATATTAATTTTAAAAAATACTGCTATTTGAAAAATACTTATTTTTAAGTACTTTTGACAAGAAAAACTTATACTTTACTTAAGTACTGCGAAGCTTTACTTGAAAATGTACTTGGTATCAAGTACTGACCATAGGTAGTACTGGTACTTATACTTAAGTATTTTGATTTCGATACTTGCCCAGCTCTGTTAACAGTATGTGTGTTTCACGAATTATCTGATCATGATAGTTTGTATGTTTGTTAAATATTACTAAACCAGAAGAAGGTTTAAAAGAGTAGGAATACCGAAACGCTGTATCTTAGAAGAATAATAAATGTCGTATTTTTATCTTTAAAACGCAAAGGTTCCATTCCATAGTAGGTAGAAATGCTATTATTTCATTTCGTCCAACCACTCGGATTTTGTAGTATCCCATACAACACATCGATCGTAATAACGTCTGTAAGACGTACATCTTGCTACTGTCTTATAGACGTCATAAGGAGACTAGTATTGGTCGAATTTTAGACGTCTTATGCGGTAGTCTTTAAGTCGTCATTATGTTGTCCAGTTTTAAATCTCCCGGTTACAATATATAGGAGTAATTTGACTGTCGAAATAGTATATTAAAGAACAAGTTTTATAAGACATAATTTTTTCGCACGTGTTCAAATTTAGTAAAACGAGCCCTCGGGCGAGTTTACTAAAGAACAAGTGCGAAAAAAGTCTTAAAAAATGAGTTCTTTATACTATTTTTTCTATTTGGTGTCTTTTTATTATTAAAATTTAAATTATACTGCCACAATATACACAAGTCGATTTAGGGAAATTTATGTGTGTAACGTTTTGGTTGGTGATATTAATATTGTCATTTATTTAACCGTCATTGTCACTGCAAAAGTATATATTACTGAACTATTCTAGGTGATAAGTACAGATATTATAGAAAATATTGAACTTATATGTTTTCAATTTCTAGATTCATTAATTTTATTGAATAAAAAGTAATTAATTAAGCAAAACATATTTAGAGGTTATACTGAAATTTGTCAATTCTGAAGTTTGACGTTTAACAATTGAAATAAATGTCATCTGATACTGATCTGATACTAGCAATACCAACCTTCTATAAAAATATGTTGCGTGTCACAAAGTGAGCTCTAGCGACATTCAGTTGCGTTTCACAAAGTTAACTTTGTGAACGCCAAATAGAAAAAGGTATTAAATGAACGTCATTTGCATGAAAGAAATAAAGAAAATAACATCTTTAAACATCCAGTTTGGAGGACATAAGACACGTATGTGACGTCTTTGTGATTACATTTGGATCAGACGTTTTAAAGACATAGACATTATATAGACGTCTTAACGACGTATTTGTGTTGTATGGGATTTTAATCGACAAAGTTTTTTAAACAATTATACTAAATCCAGGCCTGCACTATATTTAGATAATATAAAACTTCAGAAATATTATAATAACTAAATATAAATGCGATGATACTTCAAATTTACTAATTCATTTCCCGGCTTTTGAAATTCCTCATAAAAAAGCGCTCGGACTAAAAGCATCGCAGCAAAATGAACATTGTGCATAATTCACTCTAATTAAAAGCTAAAAATAACATTATCTCATATTTTGCGTCCATCTTATGCCAATTTCCAGCGCTAATAGAGTCACACTGCGCACCAGTGCCGGACTGGCCCAGAAGACAATGCGGAAATATCCGCAAGGACCGAAGAGATATATTTACCAAAATGGGAAATACACAAACAAAGGAAACCAGAAATCAAAGAATATAACAATTTTTTATAGCGACAACTTTGAATCCTATTTGGTACACATTCCAGTTACTGCATAAAAATCTTCCATTGTGGTGTACTCTCCACTCTACTAACAACCATAGGTATCCATGACTTCTGGTAACCGCACGCATGTTAAAATATTATATTTTATTTATTTATTTCGCTGGTAACTATTCAACACAACCACTACAACCGATTCGTCTTGGTCCAGTTAAATCTCAATCCGTGCGACGACTTTTGGAATTTAAAGCGGCAGCGAAGATATTCTTTTTGCAACCAGGACAACATTTTAAGCGATCAAGTGGTCAGCTTGTAGCACTGATGTTGTACAATTTTGCAACACTCACATACTGTCGGCCTAAAGATTTGAACCACGGAACTCCGGGTTCATACGTCAACACATGCAGAGAGCTGTGCTTAAACCCGCGCAGCTACTGCCTTTGATAGCATTATGAAGCCGACTACGGTTGCCAACGTGTTTTATTGCCAACTTAGATAATTCTTTACAATAAGGCAAATTTGTTAATGGCCATTTGCACCACTTCGGTTTAGCGCTAACCTGTAGTTAAAGTGTTGGTTATATAGTAAACTTCGTTGCACAGGTTCTTAACCAGAGGTTAAACAGTCTAATTTTTAGTTAATTTTAACTAGTGGATTCTGTAGGGTTTAAGAGAATAACTAGAAGTTAACCAACAAATTTCGAGGATAATGTCGAGATTTTTGAAATTTTTACTTATATTGCGCAGATTACCAGGACAGGACGAATAGATATAATGAGTTAATCATATTTATGATTTTATTTACTAGATTACGTTTAACAAATTAGTTTTAGACTGAACTGAAAATACTTATACATTGGTACACACAATAATGATAACAAAATAATGTTATACACATTAAATATGTTCAAATTATATGTCCATCACTATTATTGTTTGTCCTTTTTGCTCGTCGATGAAATAAAATGTCACATTATACGAATTTTATGCCAACTTTTACACTATTTCTTTATAACTTTTTTTTCTCTAAAGTAGCGCCATAATCAATTATAGAATATTTCTATAACATTGAAGATAAATTATTGCAATTATATAAACTCACAAACTCACTTGGTTATTGAAATGTCATTTTCACCTGTCAATAATTATTATGTCAAACCAAACTGATTTATATTTAAAATTGATAACATTTTGTATTTGTATACAGACTTCCGACAGAATAAAACGATTCTAACAGCTACACATAAAAATCATTGCAAAATTCACTAGATTTCTTTAAAACATCACTAGAATATCATTCATTTTTTGATCTAAAATTAATAGTTCTAATATTTATAGATTAACTTAACTGTGACCTAAAATTATGCTGTGCAATGCAAATAAAATGTAACCAGTAGTTAAGGTTAACCTATTGTCAGCTAACTATCAGTTTTAACCCGAACTCGTGCAAATGGCCATAAAAGTTGAAATTAATGCGTAAATTATTAAAGAACAAGTTTTATAATACAAAAGTTTTATAAAATGAGTTCATTATACTATTTTATTATTTGGTGTCTTTTTAATATTAAATTTTAAATTATACTGCCATAATATACATAAGTCGATTTAGGGAAATTTATGTGTGTAACGTTTTTGTTGGTGACAATAATATTGCCATTAATTTAACTGTCACTGTAAAAATATATAATTACTAAACTATTCTGGGTGATAAGTGAAGACATTATAGAAAATATTGAACTTAAATGTTTCCTCTATTACTAGATTCATTAATTTTATTGAATAAAAAGTAATTAAGTAAGCAAAACAGATTTAGAGGTTATACTGAAATTTGTCAGTTCTGAGGTTTGACGTTTGACAATTGAAGTAAATGTAATCTGATACTGCCAATACCAACCTTCTAAAAAAATATGTTGCGTGTCACAAAGCAAACCTTGGCGACATTCAGTAGAGTATCATAAAGTTGACTTAGAAATAAACACATTGTACTTTTAGCCTCATTCACATAAAGTCATGTGCGAGGCAATTTAATTTCTCTCTCCACGGGTCAATTTTTCGGGCCAGTCCGCCCCTGGCGCGAAGTCGTGAGTCTCGTCCTGTGTAAATTTAGCTATGCAAATGTGCATCTAGTGTGCAGAGCCGTAATGAATGCAAAGCTAAATTTGATTACATGTCAGTCATGGATTACGCCGTGTTGTGTTGTTTTATATACACTGTCGCGTGGTGTTGCAATACTTGCTAGTATTGTTGGACATGGTCGCGCCTGATGGCCATATTAATGGACAATCCTCTTAAAAAGGGACAAGCGATTATTTTGGACCATTAAAGTGGTATTGTTTAATTGGATCATTGGAACATTTTCAGTCCGTTTTTTCCAAGGACTATTCCACTCATACATTTCTAATCCAACAAAAATTCAAGATTTTACCTAGTTACCTTGTTTTATTTTGATAAACACCTTTCCAGCCAATAGACTGCTTTATTTTCGTAACTATGTTAGTTTTGATAAGTGAAAAACAACTTCCTTAGCAACATGTTATTTAATTAGTGTCAAAATTAACTTTTTCATATGTGAAATAGTCATCCGAATATCATTCGTGGTTAAATTTTGTTTTACGCGAGCTTGGTGCCAATTTATTTCGTGACATTGATTAAAAATCACTCGCTTGACAGCTCCTGTTTTTTGCCAATGTCTCTCAATAAATTGCAACAACTCTCGTATGATATATTATATATTATGATTATTCGCATTATCTGCCATCTGTCGAAAAAGACCAATAAAAATGCAGAATATTTAATTTCACAGCCAATCAAAATGAGTGGAATTGATTATTTTTTAAGGTTGTGTGTCGACTATTCACTACTAGTACTTTTAGGTTATAATCTATATTTCCCAATTTTATTGCACTATTTCTATCTCTGGGTTTTCTTCAGGGGTCTAGAACATTTTTCACTTGAAATTCACTATTTTATTAGTAAAGAAACTCCAAAAAACACATAAAACCACATTTGACGTTACGACTAAATTTTTTCAAAATATTTGTTTTCTGAAATAATGGATAACAGCATTTTTTGTCATTTTAATTTAAAACTGGATCTGATTCAATGAATACCATTCGTAGTCATAGTTAAGTAGATAATTTTTCTGGTAGTTATATTATACACTCATGTACCTTGTGCTTGCGAATTTTACTCGTAAGCACAAGAAACATTCGTAATACCACCAGAAATAAGTATAATCGACATAAGTACGACTACTTATTATAAGTGACAATTTTTTCCAATAAAAAAAATCCGCGGAAAAAATGGATACCGGAAAAAATTATTGGAAAAAAAATCAGTGGAAATATTGGTTTGGAAAATTAAAATTAAAACAGTGAATTTTTTTTATAATTCAGAAGCGTAAATGAATCTTCAAAGAATCCATCTGTGATCAGGGCTCAAAAGCCTTGAGCCTGCAACATATTCATCATTTCAAAACCTACGCTGTTAATTTGTTTATTCACAAACAACTTAAGCCCCGTTTTAATATAATAAGCGTGTTATTAATATATTATTTCTATTATGTCTGTGTTCCTAATGGAATAGTATTAGTTTCCGGTTCTAATTACTATAAAGTCGTCTGTATTTCTGTGTGGTATGCAGACGAAAATAATTGGCATAATATTCCACGTTTCGCTTTCGGCTTTTATCCGCAAATTTAAACTAACAACCTTGAAATTTGATTACTGTAAGTTCAGGTTGTTTGGTCACGAAAACCCAATACCTTTAAACCCAATTAGTGTTCACAAGATGCCGTGCAAACCCTTTAAAATAAAACGTATTTCAATCATCGTAATACGATATTTTACAAACACTGTAAATAACAATTATTTTGTAATTACTATTTCTATGGATGTTCCGTTAAGACACATAAACAATACGAAAATAAAACAATACATAAAACATGCATTGACATCCTGTAATTATCTTTCGGAGAAACCAATTGATTTTAGTTATATTTTATTTTGTAGGCATGGCATTATTTATTCAAGACTAGCAATTAAATATATTCCGGAGAGACAAAAACCACATTGTTCTATAAATTACTGGGATTAAAAAAGGTATTTTGTATATTTAGCACTTTTAAAGAAGAATTAGGCTGGTTTTTGTATCTTTAATTTCATTTTAATGACAATAATATACGCGCAATCAAAAGTAAATTAAAATGACTATTCTAGAAACGAATATAAAGTTCTGTCAAATAAATCAAAGATTAAACATCTGACAGATAAACCATCACATAAATTCATCTTATAAATAAAGGATTACGCCTCATCCCAACATTCAATTTCTTTCAAAATGTTTTTGTTCGAAGTAAACGTTTGTTTTTATGTGCCTGGCTACTGGATTATATTTACATACTTTTTCATCCATATTTTAAGATTATTTTAGTCTGTGCGGTCTTTGTAATATCAAAATTATTTAAATATGCTGTTGAAGTCGCAGATGGAACTTTCATATTAAAAATTTAACCCGTTGTGCGAGTATCTGTGCATACAAATTTCAGAATTAAATTTGATTGTAATTGCGGATTCTGTTTGGAATTTACCATTTCTAGATAGAACCGAACTGCTCAAAATGATATTCACAATAAATAAAAATGTTCAAATCATTAATTTTCTTTGCCATTCTCAGGCCAAATCTAATTAAATTAATTATTCAATACAGTATGTACATAAGTTTAATTTTTATTACACTCGCTTACGGCTCATGAAACAACAATTCTTTGAGGATTCTTTCATGCCTCTGAATTGCAATTTGAAAAAATCCTGAAGAGAATTACCTGTGAAACAGAGGTGCCACTAAATTGAATTTTCAGTGAACCTGAAAAAGAATTCATTGATAGCTTCACACCAGTTTTTTCAGAATTCAGAAGCATGAAAGAATATATATATTGTGCTGATTGGCAAATTAAAAATTAGGTTGATTCGAGTCGAGGTTTATATAATAATTAACAAATAGTATAATTATATTTTCGCAATAGAAACGTCCAAAATTAGCAAATTAATTTGTGTGGCAGAATAATAAAATTCGTATCGTATTAATTAGTGTTCCCAAAACAATCCGTAGCGCAATCCATGTACTACATGTATTCCACAATGCTCTAAAATGCATGCGTGCAAAACGCAATTAACAATCAAACTTAATTAATTATATTATTGTCTACATCTAGATTTATAAAACTAATCAAAGTTAGAACAATCATCGAAAATACACGCCAATTTAATTAAATAATTAACTCACTATATTAATTATTACTAATTAAGCTGGTGAATTCATATTCGATAACAAAAGATGATCACCCGTCCGACCACACACGTGGAACAAAATTTTAATGACGTCACGAACAACAATGCAAAACAAACGAATATTGGGACAATAAAATCGTTATGAGTAATTAGGGGGTTTTAGCACAATTGTTTTGTTCTTACATTAATAATCTATTAAAATGTGCCATTAGCGAACTTAATTATACGTTTATGAATACCAAACGGACCGACCGTATAATTATTATTGAAAAATAAACCCTGCCCACCACATTTCAACATATTTTACAGAAATAATCAATAAATAAGTCCCACAGTTTTATCATGAGGTTGTAATTATTACATTGCTAATTTCATGCTTGGAATTATTTTATTTTTGTTTTAGAAAATTATTATTATTTTCGTGCAAACACAAACCTCGTGTTTGACATATTAAAATAATACGAATTTCCATTATAAAGGTTTATATTGTAAATAAAATCCAGACTCGTGTTTTAAATAATTCGATATATTTATGGTTGCGTGAATAATATTCTAATTGGGTTTATTTTATCCCATGGATTTATTTTAAATTAAATTTATTTTGTATGTAATTTAAATAAAAGTTAAATTTCAATATTTTGTTAATACACAATGTTGTTATTCAAGTATTTATTCATAAATGTATTGCGATTTAATTAATCTGTTTAGATAAATATATAATTTTAGAAAATTATTATTATTTATGGAAATTATTTAATGTCACAATAAAAAACATTATTCCCAAATTCATTTTCTGTCTTTTTAATAAAAGTTAAATTTCTATTAAATAACAAATCAAGCCATATGTCCATAGAATTCAAGTCCTTTGTATAAAATAAGAAATTTTAAGAATAATTTGAAGCTGCATTCTATCCCAGTCGATCCCAAAATGCTGGATTTCACTGTACGGCTTGTTACACATGAATCAACAAAGAATAAAATTATTATTTTAAATAAATAAATACTACTCTTTATGAGCTATTTAATTCGGAAAATTAAATTACAAATGGTTCAATACAAACCGTCAAAATAGCGAAAAACGATATTCAGTTTTTCCCTTAAAACTGGTTTCAATATTAGGATTTTTTAAACAAATGAGATATTTTTAAATAGCTAAAGGTTGTCCTCAAGTGCGTCTAATGCCACTTTTTTAAATTTTTTGTTTAAATATGTGATAAAATACGTATAAAAATCTGGCGATGTTTAGCCATGAATATAAAAAAATAGAGTACAAAAATGAAAAATGTGGCATTAGACGCAGTTGGAGACAACCTTTATCTATTCAAAAATGTATTTGTTTTTCTAAAAAAATGAATTTTTACTTCAATTTTATGGAAAAAACTAGACGTACTTTTCACCATTTTTATGCCGGGAGTGACCCCCCTTAAGGTAGTAAATCCATGGGTGGTCACAACCCAAAATATGACTCAAATTAATATAACATTCATTACAAGTCGTAGAATTTGGATAAAAATTAAAATTCATAGGTAACCGTTGGAATATCGAAGATAATTGAATTTAAAGTTAAAATACATTGCGTATATGGAGTTTAGCAGTAGTTTTACTAAACGATTAGAAAATATTATCACAACAACCCAACACATGGTTTTTAATGAATTACTTTTCATTATTTGACTGCTTTATACTTTTTTATATAACATATTTCAATTTACCAAAATCAGGTAAAACAGTTTTTCAATAATTAATTTATAATTATCAGCAAAATCGCAAAAAAATAATTATTTTCAAACAAGCGTAAAAATCACATCAACTAATTATTGTTTATAATAATTATCCTATAAACATAGCTTTATTCTGGATGTCAATCTGTCAAAAACATTTTGAATATTTCATAAAAATATTTAATTATCAAAAATGTCAATAACGTCAGGAACACTGGGCAATATTTCACCATTCATCAGCGCTTCAAATCAATATTCAACATTCAATCCAATTTATAAAGTAGAAGAAACGTAACCATTATGCATGTCACATTAATACATTTAAAACAATAAGTCTTCGTGGTCGAGCGGTCAAGCAGGCCATGATTTATTACCAGAAACCAATAAACTGATGATGCTGTAGCAGCGCAGCGGAGTTTCATGTTTCATTTCATTTTCACTCGGTTGGGAATTTTCACCTGACGGATCTAAATTTGCAGAATACTATGTTGCAATGGATTGTACGACACGTTTTCCGCAAATTCTTTTTTCCAGTATTAATTTTTCTAGTGGTGGTATTTTTTAACCTAACCTAACAACCTAAATGAAGAAATAATTTCATTGGAAGAAATGTCCCATTGGGAAAATGCATTATTACAAAAAAAAAAACAGATTGGATTATTAGCTATTTTTAATTTTTTTTTGTAGAGCGAAGACTGTTTTTCAATTTAACCCTCTCGCGCAAGCCTTTGTTACAACCACTAGCAGGTGTCTGATAGCTTTGTGGTAGGCGAGAGCAGATTACCAAGAAATTTTTTAGGTTAACTAAATATCCAATGAAATTATTTCATTTCTGATTCCACTTCTGTATAAAGTAAGCCACAAATAAAACACAATTTTATCGCTTTGACAGCGGATAAAAAGGAAGGAAACGTTTTGCAAGTGATAAAACCTTATTTACCTTTTTCTTAGCAACCAAACCATGAACAAAACACAAAAAATGAGATTTGCTTCATATTTCTAATATTTGTCAGTGAAATGATTAGATTTTGGGAATATTTATGAAGAAGATCCAAAGGAGTCGTTAAATTATCTCGTTGAATTACACTCGAGCATTTTATTTCCTCCGAATAAATTTCTGTTTGACATCTCAACCTTGTCACCTGACAGCAATTTGACTCGAAAAATTGTTTTAAAATAAAATTACTCCACTCGTGATTTGATTAAACAATTTTTCTTTTCAAATTGCTAGGCAACAAGGTTTCAATACAACAGAATTTTATCCGGCGAAATAAAAAGCTCTTGTGTAATATTCCAGTTGATAATTTATAACATTCAGCAATTTATAAAAAGAATAAAGTATATTTTACAGCTATATTTAAGCAGTGTGATAAATTTATTCCAACCCTTTTGGCGTGCGTTTAAATATCCCGTCTAAATTTTAATTTCCATTTTTCGAAATTTCTACGCCTGCGGCTTAAAAGATTCATTTACGTATCTGCGTATGTCAGCTTGTTCGTCTGTTCCAGGTAACTCGAAACTGATGTGATGCTTAATTACCAACCGAATTAAATTAACGCTGAACGTTTTTGTAAGTTTTGGAACATTGTGAGTTTTGGTTGCTTTAATTAAATATGTTCGCAGATTTCTTGCCATCACTCAGCTGCGGAGCACATTTTCCCACAAGAAATTTGTTACATGAGAGAGGATTATTTCGTATACATTGTACCTTAATAATTTGCTGACGTTTAAAAAACTATTCCCAGTTTGACATTTCTGTTTGTCAAGATAGTATTTAAAAGATTTTTACACAGGAACAAAATATTAGTAAAAATAATATAAAAGATAATACATTATGTTTGGTGCAAGTACCCAATGCTGAATTTGTTACTTAATATATGAATATGATCCTGTTAAAGTAGTTATCGTACTTTAAGAGGCCCGTCTACCTCCTAAATCCAACATAAAATGTACTAACGTAGCGCATGTTTTGTGGCCAATACAAGAATAGTAACATTTTATTTAAAAAAATAATTTAATACAGAAACAATGGATTTACAGATGTGCCTTATTAAAAATTTATATAAAAAATTGTACATGATAATAAAAATTCCGAAAAATTCACAAAAATTTCCATCTTTGTAAACTTTACAGGATTATATCTCATGAGAGAAATTAATATTATAAATTTTAAAGAGGTACATCCTAGATCCATTCTTTCTCTATTAAATAAATAGTTATTTGTCCAACTAGAGAGGAAAGCGCTTCTTTTTCCCACTCGAGCTCAAAGTTTGTGTCACGAGCGAAGCGAGTGAGGCAATCGAGCAAGAGTGGAAAAAGAGCTTTCCTCTCGTGTTAGACACAACATTTTTTTCACGACATATTTAAAAACATTGTAAATGTAGAAGAAACATAACTAGAAGTTAGGTTATAACTTCCATTTGTCAGAATGACGTTTGAAAACAACGAAATGCAGCCAATATGCCAAATTAAATTTAAGTTGTAAAATCGTGAAATCACTATATAATCACTATAAAATCAGAATTTTCAATAAAATAATAAATTTACTTCCAATTTTTAAAATATTTCATCGTAAAACAACACTGGTGGTAACACTGTTTACTTTCCTGTCTAGAGAGGGAAAACATATTTTCCTCACTATTTCGCGAGAAGAAAATTGTGTTTTCTCCGAATGTCGTGAAAAAAATATTATACTAAAGTCAATAATAGTCTGACAGTTTACTCGCAGCGAAAACACTTTTACAGTATTTTTCAACTTCACAATGACATTACATAGCTAGGATGCAACAAAGTACGAGTTTCTGGCTGGTTTCAGGCAGTCGTAGTATGGGGAAAAGAGTGGAATAGAAAAAAATATATTCGAGAGTATTCTAGGAATTTGGAATAAACCTAGACGAGCCTCTTAAGGCTTCTGTACAGTAACTTGTTCAAGTTACTAAAACCTTGCACGGGATTTTAGCACTTGCTCCGAGTATACAGATAAAGCACTAAAATATCTGTTTACACTAAGCAAGTACTAAAATCCAGTGCTGGATTTTAGTAACTCGAACACTTAACTGCCATCATGTAACGCCGCCTTTATGGTGGGTTTATTCAGCAACTGAATTATAAAATTAAAAATTAAACTATCAAGTTGAATAGCCAACTTTTGACAATAGTTTAATTTGTTGATTTAGTTGCATAAAGGAAACAATGTTCCTAATTCCAATTTAGTTGAGTGCATTAACCTAGCATTACTTTACTAGTTTAATTGTAAATTATTGTCCTTATAAATTGTACACAGTTTTACAACCAAATACGAAATATATATTGAAGACTTTGCTTATTGTTTTATTTATTTATCATAAATTTACTGTTCGCAAAGCCAGAGCTCAATAATGGGACAGGAAGTACAAAAAATAACAACAGAAATATAAACGTACTCACTTTTGATGTCACGTGATGCAGCCATAATCCAAGGAACCATGCATAGAGTCCGTTCACCAATACACAAAACACACGACTTAAAAAATCAAATACGGTCCTGTCCTTGCACCAACCGAAATTTAACTTACACCACGAGATTCACCGCACTTTTTTACACAAAATGTACATAGTCTCGAAACCGAAACCCGGATATTAAAACCGATTATTTATAACAAATCACGGATATTGAGAAATACGTGCAATAAGATTGACGCCACGCTCGTACTGAGACTCGAAGCGGTAGGGGACGGTTCAGGGCGGTTTAATTTGTTCATTCTTGTTTACAACGCGTTGTATTGAAATCATATTTTTATATTTCACAAACGAAAGATTTGAAAGACAGTTTAAAAATATTATTTTGATAAAAATTTACTTCCTTGGTAAGTATGGTAGATGGCAAATTACTGTACATTTTTGTCATAAGAAGAAGCAAGGATTAATTTTTTATAATATTTAACGTAAACTTGTACAAAAAAGGCGGATTTATTTATTATTTCTATTCCCGCAGTCAAATTATGATAAGAGTTGGACCACAAAAGTAAAATGTATTTTTGTAATCAAAAATACTATTTAATATTAATTATTAATTTGTTGATAAATAATTAATGGTATATTTTCATATTAATTACAAAAAATGTACACTCATACGGAATATTTTAATCAATAATTTGTTGAAAAATTCGTGGGTTCAGGTATAGGAATATAAATTTATTTCTTAAGTGACATAGATTTTCCTAAGATTCTCATAATGTCGGAGTAGGAGCGGAGCGGACCGTACAATAGATGATCAGTTACAAGATCAATAAAACTACTAAAAGGCGCAATTATTGGAATAGTTAATTGAAACACCAAATAAATCACTCATTCACCACTCATGTTATTGACCAGTTAAACGTGATATACAAACTGTGACGATAAGGAAAGATGGCAATTCCCGAGCACGTGCTACTCGTGTCAGCATCTTTAAGTTTGCTCAAAAAATTCCAGTGTCGTTTTTATAAACTGTAAGAAAATGTATTCGAAGATCATATTTAAAAAAAATTGTTTTGGGTTTGAGTGTAACAAAGAGTAGACATACCGGCCCCCCCCCCCCCCCATTTAAACTCTTCCAGATGTACCATCCTGCCTTCCCTGTCGGCGGATCTCCGCTCTGCCTCTCTTCTCTACCCTATCTCCAGTTTGGAACACATCCTCACACCACGTGCAGGACGCATCTCTAGGATACGGATCACGGGCTGCGTTCCCATCGATCATGCGGGGTAATGACGTGCGAACGACCCGCTAACTGCTCAGATAGTTGCCGCGAGGGGTGGGAGGGGGAGGTTTACACCCCCGCAAGATGCACCGATAGTTAGTGGATGCAACGCATTCTGGATCCCGGAAGAACACGCAAAAAGCTCAGCAAAAAATTGTGGAAATATTGTGACAGAGGGAGTATTGGGAATTAATATCTTGGTGACAAGAAGGGATTTATCGTTAGTTTCGGAGATTATTTTGTGCTTCTTCACTTTTCGGACAGTAAAATCATTACTATGTAGTGCACTGCTGCAGTGCAATAAAAGATTTGAAATAGTATATCACATAATGAGCGAGGAAAGTGAATAATATCGTGTGAGTGAGAATGTTTATGCACGAGGCTTTCCGAGTTTGGAAATCACACGAAAATTCGATAGACACTTTGTTGAGAGTTATATGTACACTATTTTTTCCCACGACCATAACATTTTATTTATGAATATATTTGATGTCAACTGCCACTGTCATAATTTTAATTTTATTATTTTTTTTTATTTTTTTTATTATTTAATTTATTTTGTATAAAATTTTTAATTAAATTAAATGATCACGCTGTTCAAAGTAATGGCTAGGTCTTATAGCAAATGTCATGTCATGAACTATAATATTTCTACTATTGGTATTGAGTGCTTGGCTCTGATTACAGGGTCGTGGGTTCGAATCCCGGACAGGTGTTAAATTTCCATGGCCTGATTTAGATCGGTATTCCAAGTTGGGATACAATTAATTTGGCAACCACACAGCTATCGGGCACCGGCTAGTGGTGGCTGAAAAGAAATTTAAAAAAAAATTGTACGTGTGTCAATAAATTTTGATTTGTTCTTTGAATAAAACAGTTGAAGTAAAATTAAATTTAATTAAAATTCCATATTGGATAGGCAATGCTATTCTTATTCTTACGGACGTTTTACGTACTTACCGCGTTTCTTTCAACGTGAAAAAAAAGAATACGTAATTTTTGTACTATATTAATATAGAACTATAACAGACATTTACCATAGAATAATTATTATACGATTATTTCCATAGCAGTTTCCTACAATAAATTCGACTACAGCATATTAAGAAATGGATTTAAAAATGATTACCAGGGAACAAGAAATTTAGAATTTTTGATGATGAAACGCGCATAGATGTCTCATCTCAACCATTATTTGATCACCTAGCACTAAAGAACATACTCGTAATTTCATATAAACTTCACCTCCAATCCATGGATAATATTTAAATAAATAGGTACGGTTATAAAGTGAAAACAAAACTCTGTTTTCTCTACTGACCTGAGCTATATACCTATACCACTATAAAATATAAATCCATTGTAAATTAAGTGTGTCTCGAGTGAAAAAGTCCTCAAGAATAATCGATTAATATCGGTCAAAAATGTCGGTCCACATTACAAATTGTTTCTCCCGAATTTCGGTGGTTAGAACTCAGTTAAAAAATCTGGTATTAATTTGAGCTAACAATGTAAGTGTAATATTTACGGAACAATTTCAGTAATAATACATAATCTCAGTATCCCATACTTAAGTCTCCCTATTCTAATTATAATGCAGAAGAACATGCAAAAAATCATTTAAGCAGAACAATTTTTCTAATTTAAAGTTATTTTGCATGCATAGGCAAACAAGCATCTTCTAGGAAGCGAGCAATTTGGCCTGGGACATAAATTATATTGATGGGACCCATAATATTATGCGCAAAACATAATACGAATATAAGTGGATTAAATTGACTGGATATCCGCGGGAGGATATTATAAACATAATCATATAATACGTCTGAACATTGTGTTCAACTTAATGATCAAAGGCTTGTGCTCCGAGTAATTAATTATTTTTCTGCTGATACGCATCTGTTCACTTGAAATTAAACTTTTTTCACGAGGTTAAATGACGTTCAACGGATTGTGGATCTTTATTTTTAGTCATTAGACTCGACTTAACCGTTTTGTGAGTATAATGAGATGAACAATTTGATATTTATATTTTAAACAATTAAATTTAATTTGCTTGGAGATGCTATCAACCTGAAATTGTTTACTAATTTAATTTCATGCATCTTTCATTTTGTTTCAATTAATATTTTAATTCTACTTTGTTCACGACCACTCTGAGAATTATTGTTAATTAAAATAATTTACACAATTTTTGCAAAAAAAATACAAAACAAAACCAAGGTATTTAACTCTCATTGTGATTATTTTCACAAAAACTAATTGCAATCGTGTTTCTCTACTAAAACTCACATATCTTTTTGTAAGTTCACTGATCACTGAACTTTGCCCATCAAACTCAAACAATTATTATAACGAGCAACATATTTTTTAGAAGATTGGTTTGGGTAGTATCAGCAATAATAATAATTGTCAAACGTCAAACCTGAGAACGTACAAATTTCAGTATAACTAGTACTCCAAATGTGCTTTTCTTGATTAATTAGCTTTTTTCAATAACATTATGAATAGAGTAATGGAAAACATACAAATGTTCAATATTTTCTATAATGTCTTCACTTATCATCCAGAATATTTCAGTAATTATATACTTTTACGATTGCAGTGACAGTTAAATAAATGGCAATATATTTATGTCAATCAAAACGTTACAAACATAAATTTTCCTAGATGAATGGTGTATTTATTATAAGTTTAATTTAAATTTTATTGTTAGAAAGACACCAAATAGAAAACTGGTATAAGGAACTCATTTTATAAGACTTTCTTCGAACTCGGTCTCAGGCTCGTTTTGCTAAATTTGGACGCGTGCGAAAAAATCATGTCTTATAAAACTTGTCCTTTAATATACAGTGTGTTTCATAACTTCAGGTATATACGTTAATGGTATATGTAGTTTGATATGCTGATTACGAATCAAAAATAATTTTTTTTTAAATCGCAAAATTAGTTTCCCAGACCAAAATTTTTCGTTGCCACTGCCACTGGGTAGAATAATTATTGTTTAATTAAAAACAATTAAATTTCGTTTGTTATTTTACTAGTATTATGTAATTTAACATGTTCACTACCTACTTCTACTGTTTGTATTTAATAGGAAAACGAATCCAGTGCAGTACTACAAAAAATGTTTTAGGTAAACAACCCTTAATTTTTCGAATTTAAAAAAAATTATTTTAGATTCGTAATCAGTATATCAAACAACATATACCATTAACGTATGTACTCGAAGTTATGAAACACCCTGTATAAGTTTGGATCTAACTAGCGGAAATGGTAAAATACAGAAAAATCTTACTGTTTCCAGCAGTTTCGTAATTAAGATAAAATAACCTGCACGAATTCCATCCTCCAACAATAACATTATTAGAGGGAACGTAAATATGTTGCAAGTTTAGGTATATGGGGTAACAAATATGTTTATATTTAGCTCAAGTTTCGCAGAAAACATTCCAACCCCGGAGATGTTTTGCGCCCATTATAAACGTAGGGCGCAGAAGTAACTTGATCCCTAACAACGTTAACAGCTCATTAGCAGAACGCAAATGCTTTCACAGAGAAAAATCTTAAACAATATACCACGTTTTTTATTCTGCGGTAAACGAGGAAAACACGAGAGCATTATTAGGTAGAGATACTAATTATAATTATTTTGCAAGGATTTTTTTGTTTTCTTATACACAGTATAAGTAGGTCTAGGGGTCTAGGTATTATGAGAAAAATCGATGTTGGGATTTTCGCGGAAATACATGTTTTGAGATCCTCTAAATCCGTTTTGACTATTTTCGCAATGATGTCTGTGTGTGTGGATGGATGGATGTGTGTAAAAAAGATAAAAAAAAGTTTAGGATATTGAGTTGAAATGATTTTGGTTACGTTTCAAAAGAGGAAGTTTTCTTAAGACACAACTTTATTTCAAATTAATAATGTAAGGAATAATCGTCCCCATATTTACCAATCCCTATTTTCCACCGTCCCTTTTTTACCACCGTAATTATTTTACCAATCCACTTTTTACCAACATTATACTTTTACCAATCCATTTTTACCACCGTCCCTTTTACCACTAATTCTTTTTTACCGCCAACGTATTTACCAACGTATTCTTTTACCAATCCATTTTTACCACCGTCCCTATTTTTACCACTAATTCTTTTTACCACCAACATATTTACCTACGTGTTTTTTACCAATCCATTTTTACCACCGTCTCTTTTTAACAAAGCTAACAAAACCGTACTAAAGCCCCACAAACTCGGTTTTGGTATTTACTACACTAACAAAGCTAACAAAAACGTACTAGAGCCCCACAAACTCGGTTTTTGTTTTTACTACACTAACAAAGCTAACAAAACCGTACTAGAGACCCACAAACTCGGTTTTGGTATTTACTATACTAACAAAGCTAACAAAACCGTACTAGAGCCCCACAAAATCGGTTTTGGTATTTGCTACACTAACAAAGCTAACAAAACCGTACTAGAGCCCCACAAACTCAGTTTTGGTATTTACTACACTAACAAAACCGTACTATAGCCCCACAAACTATTAATGGTAAAACGGAATTGCGGTAAAAGTTGTAATGGTAAAAACGGAGTGGTAAAAATGTATTAGTGGTAAAATGAAATAGCAGTAAACAGTATAGTGGTACAAATGCAGAGGTAAAAATTGGAGTGGTAAAGGTTGTGTGGTAAAAAATGGGTTAACGGTAAAACAGGATAGCGGTAAAAAGAATAGTGGTAAAAATGCTGTGGTAAAAGTTGGAGTGGTAACAATAGAATGGTAAATATGTAGCACAACGGTTAAATACATTTTCTGAATCTGCCTTCAATTTTGACGAAAATTAAATTATATATTTAATTTCAATAATCATAGTTGCTTGAAAACAAAAAGATTATTCAATACGTCAGTTATTCCATGTTAAAATGTACATACAGTTGTGTATAAGAAAGTTGTGACCACACCAGATTTTTTCTTCTCCTCTGGTGAAGAGATTTTCTTGTTTTGTGATTTCACAGTCCATAATTTTTCCGACATCGAAGCAACCGGACAAAAGAACGTTTCCAATAGGTTATGTCAATCTTATTGCTGGCAAAAATGCTTTATCTACCGAGGAATGTGATTGGTGACCGCGAATGAAACATACCTTCTTTACTTCCGCTGTGACTTTTGCGAAGACACCGTTAAATGATCGCTTCGAACACCAACTCCAGTGGCGCACCATACAAAATACAATCAATGAAGTCCTGAGTTACAAATATCACTAATAGCTTTCTTAAATTCAAGGGTAGTTTCGTAAGAGCATTATGTAACCAACTTACTCAAGTTCAGATCCAATCAGGTACACGTTCCAGTTAAGAGGTCCGTCTACCTCCTAAAATCCAACACAAAACGTACTAACTTTGCGAGTGTTTTGTGGCCAGTACAAGAATGGTAACAAGGATTATATACTTAAAGGATCAATTAACAGTATAATAGTATAAAAATTCATAAAAAATTCCAATTTATGCAAACTATTGCACGGTTATATCTCCTGATAAAAATTTATTTTTAAAATTTTAAAAAGGCACATCTGTAGATTCATTCTTTCTCTATTAAAATATGTTTGTGAAAACACTACCTTGAAGTCAATAATAAACTAACAGTTTACTCGCAACGAAAAAACTTTTGCAGTATTTTTCAACTTCAAAATGACATTGCATTGTTAGGATGCGGTAAAGTACGAGTTTCGGGCTGTTTTTAGGCAGTCGTTGTAGTGGAGAACAGAGTGGCATATAGAAAAATGTAAAATCAATAGTATTCTAGGTAATCGAAAAAACGTTTAACTGCACAAATATCTCCCGTGTAGTGTATTCTTTAGTAATAATCATAGCCAAGACAGAAGCTACGCGGGTTTAAGCACAGTTCTTTGCCGGAGTTCCATGGTTCAAATCTCTCGATCGGAAAAAATCTTAGCAATTAAATCGCACTAGGACGCTTCTAGCTGACCGCTTGATCGTCTTAAATATAGTCCTGGTTGCATAAGAATTTGGAAGCTCGTCGCTCAGATTGAGATTCTGACTGCACCAAGGCGAATCGGTCGAAGTGGTTGGATTCCACTATAATAACATGTACCTACCATCCTATATAATTGGGAGTAAATCTTGTTTAATAGTTGGGTCCTAAGAACCAGCATTCACCATTCAGTACTTTGTATATTAATTCTGTTAGTGCCCCTAGTGACAAATGTTTAATTTTCCCCCAGATAAAATCCGTGTCTCCGGCCATGGTTTTCTTCCTCTCATCTGTGGCAGTTTGCGGCGACCGTTGAACATGCGCCGAAGCGCGGCGGTGTTCCGGTCGCCCGGAGCATTCCGTTTCCGCCACATCGCTCCACTTCCGGTTCTCGTGTCCGTCGACGAGACCCCGCCGGCCAGCCCCACATGCGCCACCCATGGACTCGTTCACGTGATCCATGTCATGCGATATTGACGCTGCATGTATGAAATATACGCAGGGCTTGCGATATTGATTGTGCGACTTAGAAGGCAGGGATAATAGTCATCGGTGGTGTTAGTTGATTATGTGCAGTATCATTATCATTAAAGGAAGTCGATTCTATTTATATTTAGTACGCGAAATGAAAGATGACTTTGATTGGGAATTTAAAATTGGTTATTAACCGAGAATTTTTTTGTCTGAAACCGGTTTGCTACCCTGATGTACCACCCATTTTGGGCTGACAACCATCCCACCGCTGTCACCAATATGTAACACCCTAATTGGGCTGACAACAGATCACACCGTTGCCACCAATTATGTACCTCCCAAATTGGGTGTACAAATAATAAGTTGTTGGGTCCTTGTCGAGACTGGGAAACTAGTATCAATTTAATACTCAAAGGTTACAAAAGTATAAAAGTATATTTAATAAGTTAATGTTAATGTTACTTGTTACACTGGTTTAATGTAATAGAGTCGTCCATCTCGGTTTTTCTCTTGGTCCAGTTGCGTTCAGGCGAGTGATAAGTTGGCGATCTGTAACTTACTTACTATCACAGTCAAATTTCGATTCACGGATAATAGGAATGGCCGAGTTAACTACCATGTATGACAATTGTATTGAATTTGTATTGTTTTTAATTTATTGAAATTAAAAGTGTCAAATAAATCTTGTTGTGACAACTTCTTACGATGAAACAAAAAATATATCAAATAAAACGACAAAAAATACAGTTACTTTAAAAACCAATTACTAATGAACTAGTGAAACGAAAGAATATAAAATTTAAAATTTTGACACTCAAGGCGAATTTATGCCATTTACATTTACATTTAATTTTCATTTAATTTAATTTAAAAGATAACTATGGAAACAATGTCGCATTTGAAAACCTAAATGAAAATGATGCATGCATGGCTCCATTGAGTTACACAGTACACACATTTATCTTTTAAATTAAATTAAATGAAAATTAAATGTAAATGTAAATGGGTGCATAAATCCGCCTTAAAATGTCAAAATAAACAACCGTTTCGGCACAAAAAATTAGTCTTGACTTAAAAACACAAAAAACCACGAATACTTATTCTAATCGTTATGCAGCAGTGTCAAATTTTGCTTACTCCGGAATTAGAAAATATTTAATAATAAAAATATTAGGACACTCCAACGTAAGTTGATTAGTTCATATTTTATGTCTGTTTATTTGGGAAATAGTCTAACAAAATATATCTCGGTCTCATTATTTTACAGGTAATTATTTCTTAAGAATGTTGCTTATAGGTAACATTCCTCGACAAATTGAATCATTTGTCTGGAAATGTTACCAAGCAACAATATTTTATTTTATTTACAACTAATGCAAACAAGCTTTCTAGATACTTGTTAGTTTGAGGTTAATTGAAGTAGGTACCTACCTGCTTACATACGTCTGAAGTAACAAAATGACATTCTAGCTAGACAATATTAAATTTTCTGTAAGTAACTAAGTCCATCCAGTCCATCCATTATTAAGTTTCCGAGTTATTTTTAAACTGAACAATTACCCTCAATCACTCGAAAGTCGAAGAACAAACAGAATTTCCATCCCACGAATTACAATCACGTCTCACGTCACATGGAATCGATTTCCGTTGACGTTTTCTTTTTAACTAATTGAAAGGATTTAAATGGCAGGACGACCTACATGGCCACGCAAATAGAATATTAGAACAAGGAATCAATCGTGGTCAACCATGAGCCATGATCAATCGATGCGAAAAGACAGGCAGAGCTTTAAAATTTAAACAGGAGACCATCGGATGTCGCTCAATGTCCGAAACTATTTATTTTACAGCACGAAACGCGCACTCGTTCTTTCAAGTACGGCAATTGACTTATGGTGACTGAAAAAAATATAAAAAAGGAACTCTAAGTTCTGTAAGATAACTATACTGGGACTGTGCAGAAGATAGTGGCACTTATGGCGGAGAAATATCAAACTTTTCGCTGGAAATTTTTTGTTGTATTTAACTATAACAGTATAAATGTTGCACTTAAATATTTTCGTAGATGTAATTATCATTAAATAATTCTACACAAGTTCTACAAAAACACTACAATATGATATAATGCAGATGACATTTCCTTTCAGAGTAAAGAACTTAGAGAAAGTAAAATTTTAGCATCCAACGTAGGATCGAGAGAAATGACATGACACCATCAAGGAAAACACATTTTCGTATTTTAAATTTTAACATGACTGGCCATTGACAGGAATGGTTTAAAGAAAAATCTAATGTGGCCAGCACACAACCTCCCGCAATATCTAGATTTATAAACATAAATGTATACGTACAATCCGGTGCCCATTTAAAATTATACAAGTAAAAATATAAAATATTCACACACAGCAATAAGTATCACCTGAATCAAAAGATTCATTTACAGAAAAACTCTTTTGGGTTGAAGTCATCTTCCATTCAGATACTACATTTAATACCGTACTTGTTATGACTTATATGGCGCAAAAACAAAAATCAACCGATCATGGTATACAAGATTTCAACGTTTTATTTGATAAATTTATTTTTAAAATATTACTACAGTTCTTTAATGCTACCAGATAAAGACAATTTTTTTATAACGTAAATAATTGCAAATAACTTTTTCCCTTATTCTTATTACAAAATAAATACAATTAATCATTTCAATCTTCAAAAAATATCACTTCCGATGAAGATATATGTAACAAAATCTAATGAGCTCTTCCAATTCGTATACAAATGTAAAATACCAAATATCAAAATTTTTGGGTAATTCGTATTTGAATTATCTGACCTTCTAATTTTAGGCTGCATTTTGGTTATAAATATTAATAATCATTTTTTTTTTTCACAACTGTGACAGCAAGGCTTTCCATAATGTTGAGATAAAATATATCCTTAATTCCCCCAACACTTTAAAAACAAAAACAAAATTGATTTGATGATTTGAAGTTGTCTCGCTTAGCCTTATTTACACTGTGTAAATAGTAAATACGAGAAAAATATCACTAGATTTTTTTACAGAATTCACTTCGCTACCTTGAAATAGTGTATAAAGAAGTCGCTTGGCCTAGGTTTTCTTTTGACTCAGTTGCGTTTAGGAAAGTAATAAGTTGGCAAACTTTGGTTCAGCTCTACAACATAGGCACATATTTTCTCTCCCTTACCGCTCCGGCCAATTTTGACGTTTACTCAACAATGGTAACCATTGGTAATCTATCCTACCATTTGTTCGTATTTTTGATAATCTCTACTCTAATATTCATTCTAAATTTCTATATTGAACTAACAAATAGGCGAGTTTGTCATCTTATGGATAATTAGCGGTTAACATCGGTCAATATCGCCTGTACACACATGACGCCAATAGCGTATCAATTATGTTTGATGCGTGATATGTTTGATTACACATTACCGATCAGCTTAATTACTAGTTATGCTTACCAGGTTGCTCAGAATTAACCTGCTTCAATGAGAAACATACATAGTTTATAACACGCTCACTCACCACCAAATCACGAAGAATAAGTATTAGTTTCTAACGGAGAAACAATAGTAAAAGGCTAGCGCATTATTCAACAAGAGTTTAACGATGGATATTACTCGTAAGAATTTAAGTGGACAGTTCGAGCCGCAGGCGTGATAATTATTGCCGTATCAATGTCAAATACATAGGATACTGTACTTTATCTACATTCTACAACTATGAATAATAAATTAAGATATTGAAATGACAGCAAATATATGGTAGTTATTTATATACCGTGAGTTTTATTTAACGTGAAACATGGGATCTTTCATATCCATGGTTACGAATTTGACAGCACTGTATTAGAGCGATTCATTTAAGGTGGTTGCAGCGATACTTTTAAGTCAATTGACAGTCTTCATAAAAAATTGAAAAATGAACTTAAATACATATAATACTGCCGTAGAAAAATATTTCAAGGGTTGGAAGAATACCGTAACAGATTTTTTTCCAATTAAAAAAAATATATGTTATTAAATAAAACCTAAAACATTAAATTAAAGTGGAACAAAGTCATTCATTTGACTCCAATACCAACTTTCCGCATAAAAAATTTTATTTTGAAAATTCATTATATATTATATAAGTAGACACAGAACTGTGTTCATATAGGTTATTTATTATAATTTTATATTTTAGAATATGGTTTTTAGAGAAATATTAATTTTATGAACAGTTTCTATCATGCGTAGTTAGATGATAATCGTGGCAACGCAGCACTGTGTTTTTCAACGTGGTACTACTGTACTACGTCAGATTTGACATTTGACGTTTAGGTTAAGTTATCTTTTTTGTAACATGTCGAATATGAATGAGCGTTATTTGTACTATTTGATTATTTATCATTATTAATTAAGATTAAGTATTACATTTAATAGTATCTACAAAATAGCAGTTTGTTTAGATTATTTTGCTTCAAGTTCAAAGTATCTAAGTTAGTACAGGGAGATTTTTGCAAGTGCAACGTTGCCAAGTTTTTCTGGAAATATACAAGAACTCAAGTTTGTCGTATTTTCAATAATTTTTTACGCAATAACCAAGTGGTTAAAAATTTCAATTTTTTTATTTGATGTTTGAATCGTTTAATCTACCTTAGAAAATGTTTTTCATACAACCTACATGGAGGAAACAATATGTATTTTCAGAAATTAAGATGTTTTTACTGGGTCAACATATCCTAGCAGTGTAAAAGTCAATAACTTTGATATCAATTATCTCGAAATCTAGATGGTCAATCAGCTTGAAATTTTTAAGACAAATATATTAGTACTTTGGTTATATATTCTGAAAATTTCGTTAATTTTACATGGACACGGAGACACGCTGAAACCACCTTAAAATAGAACATAGGCTGTCATTATCAAGTAAATATTACCTATCAATTAGGGTTGTGTTGTTGAAAATAAGGTATACAATTAAAGAAAAGGTACAAATGATACGTTGGTATAATACACAGATGTTAGCCTGAGACAAGTAGGTACCTATCTGATTTATTTGAGAATTTGTTATAAATTGTATTCTGAAAAAATATCTACTAAATGTTTATGTTTCTTGCAACTTTTTTCATATCTAAAATGATTAGAAAAACATACATATTTCATTTGCTATGTTCTATTTTAAATGAAACGCTCTAATACATTGCTGTGAAATTCGTAACCATGAATATGAAAGATCCCATGTTTCACTTTAAATAAATCTAGGGAAAAAAGTGAAACATTAAGGTACAAGCAAGTTGTTTATGGCCGAGTTGTTGATACTCGTTTCGAGTCATTATTTAATGTTAATCGACAGGAATATTTTAATTTTAAAAATGAGGTTACCTACCAATGGTTTTGTTATAAGCCGCAAAGTTTTACTTTAACGGCCTAAATTTTGCGACCTAATCCATTAAAATTAAATTTTGCGACGTATGAATAGTCATAAAAATGACACTTTATGTCACAGATTATTATGTTTGAATATGCTACAGCACACAATGTTCGATTATCCAAAAACCATAAAACAAGAAATTTGTTATTGGTCAAAATGCTAAACGATCAATTTATTAATCCTCACTTAGAGAATAATTTTATTATTTTATTTTATTTTGATGGGAACCGTTCTAGTGAATTAACTTCCAATTACAGAATGGTAGATGTAATTAGTAGAATCCAATCACTCAGATCAAGTTGCTGGAATCGAACTGGGGACTGCTGAAAACAATCGTATAATAGATGCATTATTTAAAGAATGGTCGAAGATAAAAAAATTAATGAGGTGTGAATTAATCATTACCAGAAATAATTAATAATAAGTCATTTCAAACAAGAAACCAGTAATTCATCATTTTAAACTTTACTAAAAGTTGAAATGTCTCATGTTACTAACAAGTCCAGGCAACCTAAAAATGTTGTTTCTTTTCTACTATATTTGGAAAGAAAAAATGATGAATCGTTTGAAAAGTTTGTGGCCACAGGTCAGAAGTTTCTTAATACCCATTCGAAGACACATATGTAAAAGAAATATTTTTTGTCGACTATGTTAATCCTATTTGACGTGGCAGCCTCGTCTAGGCCTTCTATGATGAATCATCTGCTCAGCGTTCACATTTTTTAATGAGATGTGTAATGGGGTGTTAAACTAAAAAGTTTTTCTTCTTTTGTGAAAAATTCAATAATTATTCTTCTACAAAAATACAAAGCGTTGCAATTATCTCTATGTGAGATTAATGCGCGTATTATAAAAAGAATTTAAATTTTTGTTCGTTTTCCGTCATTAGGTTACGTACAAGCAAACTGAAAAATATAAACCACTTGAAATAAAGAAGATAATAAAGAGCGAGGAAACTAAAACGAAGAGTAGAACACGAACTTTGTGTATTAATTTACCCGGAATATTGCTAAAAAATCCAATAAAATTGAAGCTTTTGAACTAATGAATTGCAAACAGTTTAAAACTACGTATAATTTTTGCATGAATCGCAGCGGTACATAAAAGCGCGAATGTTTATAGTCAGATTTTAAAACAGTAATTAAAACAACCAAATTAAACATTTAATTAAACCACATACAGATTAAAATAACAACGGCCAATGAAAATTAGACGCACCATTGAAACTATAATTAAAATATTGATGTTGATTTATAAAACCCGAAGAGAATACACATCACAGGTTTTGTCACTAAAAGGTATCAAATTTCGAATCGTCTGCAGACTAAGTTAAAATTAGGGTGTGTCTTTATGTCTGGCAGCTGAGGTCTTATTCTAAGACAAGTAAGATAACAGAACCCAGTTGATGCTTTACAGATGGAGGATTGTCTAATGGATTCCCCATATGGGGGTGAAGAAATCTTTACAGAAAGAAAGACGTTGTACCGTCAAATCTGATTGAGAATATTGAGGCGGAAAAACTGTACTGTGGTGGTAAGGATGAAATTATAATAATCAGTTACTTACTGCGTATTTTAATTATAAGTGTCTTAAACAATGTGCACTAACAGTTTTTTATCTGAATAAATTAAGATTTACCTTTTACCTTCGCCATACCTGTAAAGGAAGATATCGGAGTCATGCTAAAAATCGGAAGTGAGATTTTAGTGGACGAGCACGAATTATGGTCCTTACAACTCATTTTTAATAATTTTGCGATGATATACCTATGTATAGCTCAAATAAGAATCTTGCAAAAATTTTGATATTTGGTCTTTTACCTTTGAATACAAATTGAAAGAGCTCATTAGATTTTGGTACAAATATGAACCGGAAGTGGTATTTTTTGAAGAGTGGAAAGTATTCTTTTAAAAATTTCGGTAAATATTGTATTACTTTGTAATAGGAATAGACATAAATCAAATATTGTAGTAATTGTACCTCCTATTATTGAAAATTCAGTTTTCTGGATAAGACGGAAGGTTGTGTACTGGACACATCAGATTTTTTTACTTAGGTAGTTGAATAAACATTGACAGGTTGATGCAAGGATTGACTGTCAGTTATGAGGTAGAGGCGGGTAGAGGTATAATATTTTGCTAATTTTTATTTGCCTCTTGATACAAGATTATTAATTTACTATTATTGTTTTTCCAGATGTCTCACTAAAAACATTTTCATTTTCATCTGATAAATCTTTATTTAAGGTAAAATATAATGCAGATTGAATTTATCTATTAGCAGAAGATTTTTGACAAATCTTCTAGAAAACAAATAAAGATTATGATGCCTATTCAATTTTTTAAGTAAAACCTAAATTGGAATGATACATTTTTGGTACGGTAATAAACCTATCATAATAGGTACTATGTTTTCAGTTACTTCTTAATCCCAATTATTATCTCGCCGTCGCCTTTTGACACGAAACTAGCGATAATTTTAGTGAACAAATTACATAATATGATCACAATTTTTTGGAAGAATATTCACTTGTAATATCCATGGATTAAATCCAAAAAAATCTGCTGTGGCCACCACACGACCTCTCGCCTAATTCTGATTATTCTACTAATCTAATAAATAGTTTTACTTACATTTTAATAGTTTCATGTTCATGTAATATGTAAACGATAATGTAAACCAATATGCAAGCAAAAGATATCAACTGTACTGTCACTGTCATAATAATTCAAATTTTATGTAGAAACAAATTTTATATCATGGACAACAAGATACTGAAATTTCAAAAAAATAGAATATTAATTGTACTTTATTTTATTGTTAAATACTTCCAGATTCAGCAATTTGTATTTATAATTAACTGTACACATAGATAATCACAATTTCTTTTATTTTTAATTGCAAAAATTGTCATAAATAAATAATGTACCAATATATTTAAGGAAAACTTTTCCAAACTTCTAAAAGTACTACTTCCGGTTTGCGGATTTCTACCAAAATCTTATCCGGTGTTAAGATACTTATTAAAACCTTAAATATGAAATTTGGTTATAAACGGTTTGATACTTTTTAAGTTATCGTGGACGAAAAATCGTCGGTTCATACAAACGCACACACACACACACACACACACAGACATCATCGTGAAAATAGTAAATTCGTATTCTAGAGACCCTGAAACGTGCTTATCCACCAAAAACTCATACTCGAAAATTTTGACCCATTACAATACCTCTCTTATAGAATATGAGGCGAGAGGTAAAAATTCGAGTCCATTGCTGTCAACATGTCAACTTCACGAAGACGAGTGAAATTGTATTGCAGCAGTTCACGAGAAATTTTTTATATTAATCCATGCCGAGGGGTATTCGGAAAGAAAATAGCATTATTGCTTAGGTACTTTTTCAAATGAGGTTTATAAATATTTACAGAAATATTGCTACTAGACAATATTTCCAGGAACAAATGCGATTTTCTAAAAATACTTAAATGATTAAACTTTCATATATAATACCATTAGTGACTATGATTTTGCCGGCAATTTTTGTCGTCTGGTCACGATTGCTAGTTGCGTCGAAAATAAACACGAGTGCGTAGCACGAGTGTTTATTTTCTAAATCAACAAGCAGGAGTGACCAGACGGCAAAAATTACCAAAAAATCATAGTCACGTATGGTATTCGGCTTGACAATTTCTCGAATTATTTTATTTATTCCAAAAAGAGTAATGTATTTTGAAAACAATCATCAACTGACATAATATCTAAGCAACGCTTCGCGGCAATTTGCACTAGTGAAAATTGTCAGTGTAATTTTCACTAGTGAAAATTGTCACTGTAGTTCGTCTGTGATTGGTACAATTCAGAAAAATACTGTGTTTTGATTGGATGAAAAACTATGAGTGGAATTGTCTGCATTATTATTTAAACACAGGAATATAAAGTGGTTATGATATTTGAAAGTCATTTTGTTAAAACAATATCGAAAAAAAAATAATAAAATACAAAATTATTTGCAACCAAAACTGTGAGAAATGTTTGAAATGTTCTAACAACACTGATGGAAATGTACGCTGTTCTGGCCGTAATTTAGGCTCCCGTTTGAAATTTCGCATTTGGCAAAATGATTGAATAGGACAGGGGTAATTATTTGAAGTTTACATTATCCCTCGCATGAACGTTTAAAACAACAATACCGCCATAACACATTAGTGCTTATATATGTAAATACCTCGCGCAACGTTGTGGCTCTCGTCTAATGCTGTTTCTACATTCAAACCTCGTTTTCCGTTTTACCTAGTTAGCGGCGTGGCACGCACACACACCAACACACACGCACGCATTCAGACACCAGGATAGGATCCTAAGATAACGACACGTGTATAATATCCGTTAATTCGCTTTGCGAGCAGAGCGAAGTTCCACGCCGTACGTTTCCTCCAAAGGGAAGACGAAATTATTTTACTTTTTCGATTACTTCAGATTCAGATATTTGATTCGTGAGGATGAAAACTTTGGAATAAAATATTTCATAGACATTTATTGCCAATTTTTGCAAGTTTTGATTTACTCCAAGAACATTTAATGATTTTTTTTTAGACTTTTACTATACTACTTACAATTTTTAGATAAAAATTGAGGGACGATGATTTAGAGGTACTTACTCACCTGAAACAAAAGAAGATTTTTTAGTGAATGTAAATAAATAGTAAAACATAATTATTTATGAAAATAAAGTTTTTATAATATAACGGTTGAAAAAATTACTTGAAATCTCAGTCATACAACTTTCTTCTTCTTACATAACCGACGTTTCGGTTTACACTTAAACATTCTTCAGGGTTAGTAAGATCTTACAAAAATTCATGTATCAGATACATTCGTTAACAAACATTCGAACGTTTACTTACATAGAAGCCACAAAATAGCGGGTGCATGTCACTGCGCCAAATTGCCACTGTGCCAAAAACTCGCTGTGTCCAATTGCCGCAATGCCAAATTGCCACTGTGCCAAAACGTATCCCCACCACTTACATACTTGTAATAACGTATGCCGAGAGACTACTGCAAATTTATTTCGACACAGAGGCAATTTGACCCAGTGGCAATTTGACTCAGCGGCAATCCAACACAACAGCAATATTTAGACATACTGGCAATCGGGCATAGCGACAATGGCTATAGAATGAAATTTACAAAAAATCTTGCCGTATTTTGTTAAATAATTTCTAAAAATTAGTAAAAATGCGAGGTTTAGATAAATTATTACAGTCAATGGGTTAACCGTTTAAAAAAATCTCTTTATACCCGTCTTCCGACTATATCGATATATATTATCAATTTCAAAAGAAAATATTTATTTTTGTGCATTAATCAACGGGATTATTAAATGATAAAAACTAGCTCCAAATTTTGCTAATTGATGTCACAGCAATGAATAATTTGCATTTATTGATTAACTAATGAGTCATGCTTCTTTAAATTAAATTTCAATTATACATTTTTTATAATACAGCTAGAATCGTTCAAATTGTTAATCTTCTGGATTTACAAGTGTAGCGCCTTAATGAATCTCCTGTTTGGACAAACCAGCACAGCACAAACTGCCTCCCACCTTGATGGTATCAAGTGCGTAAGCAGGTAGCTCAGTCTAGTTCACCTGGCAGGCTGTCTGCCTTGCCGACAACGCCGCTCTAAACACGTAATGCACGTTATTAGCAACACGGTTAAGATGTGTTCTGCTGATCTTGTTCCCGAGTCTCAATGTTAGTGTGGCGAGCAAGACGACGAGAGGAATTTGCGAGAGATTAGCGCAGAAACGATGGAATTGTTACAAGAAGAAACAGGGGGGGGGGGGTCTAAATGGGTGGAACTCTTCACTCGAAATGTGTTAAGTGTTAGGGTTTTTTACTTAGAATAACAGGATGTGGGGTGGTGGGAATAACAAGGAAGTTTGTGTTGCTTTTTTAGGAAGCTAATTTAGGGATGTTTTGAAGACTGATTTTTAAATAAATTAACGTGGCATATGAATGCACAGAGAAGTGTTCATTCATTTGATAGATCACAATATAAGTCTTATATTTTATATATTATGTAAAACAATCAAGAACGAATAATATGCGGATAGGATAGGATAATGAAAAGAGTAAAGCTGCGTTCACATAGAGCTTAGTGCCGTTGCCTTGGTAGAGCGGTGTTGCATTGGTATTGCATTGGTAAGGACAGCGTTCACATAAAAACTTAGTGACGTTGTTGTAGGTAATACAGTATTCTGTTGTGTTGCATATAAATTGAAATTGCTGTCCTAAAAATATTTTAAGATTTAATTTGTTAAAAATGTTAGAACAAAAAATAATTATTACCTGTAAATTTAAACTTGAATGTAAGAATTTTACTTTCTTTTTTATATTTTCTCAGTAAAATGAGCATTTTTTTGTTCCAAATTGCTGAATATTGTACCAACAATTCAGCAAATTTACTGTCTACACTCATATTTATCTATAAAAATAGGTAAATTCGAAGTCAATGACAATTCCAATGACAATTTGTCATAATTCAAATTTTTTCGCCACCTTTTAAATTCCACATTAAATTTTAATTGGCTGTTGTTTGGCGGTGCGGTGCTTGTGCGTTGTAAATGTTTGGAGTTTACAAACTATAGCAACGCATTGCACTGACACTACCAACGCGTTAAGTCATTGTGAACGCTTCCATTGCTTTGCGTTTGCCAAATCCTGTGCAACTGCAAGAACGCTGCACTACCGTTACAATAAGTCTTATGTAAACGATACTTAAGTGTCTGCTTATAAATATAGTTGATTTTTTGTTGCTGATACAAATTTTTGTGTGAAGATTAAAAGTTCTTGTTATAAATGTGAACAATGCAAAGGCAAATTTATAAAACTGAACATTATATAATTCATGTATCACGTTGTACATATTTCACTGATTTGATAGCCTTTTACTAGGTACCCTATTTCGGCCAATGATATTTGTATCACTGCATGTTACATATCAACTGTTTTCGTTTATTAGTTACGTACTGTCAAATTCTCAATCAGAAATTGCCGTTTGACAAAAATATGACTTAAAATGTATCAAGATAGAGGTAATAGACAAGAAAACGCCAAATTAAGAAAGGAAAACAGAGTTTAAATAGTTCTTGACAGCTATCGAAGAAACATAACGCAACATTTGAACTCACTTATTATATTCTCCCCAAATATAACTCGGGTTATAATTCTTCATAAGCGATAGCATTCGTTAAGTCTTCAGGTAATTGAACTCGTGCTACGCACTCGGTCAATTTTCATCGATTAACTTATGCTATCACCGATGATAATCATAGAACTAGTTGTACTGATGTACGTCAATTGGAATAAAAACGTTATTTTTCAATAAATGACATAAAAAGTTAAGAATTACATGCCAACTATCAACACACGAAATGATAGTTTTTTATCTACAAAACGCTAAGACTTTTACATCCAGGATGTAAACTTTTTTTCATCCAGCAATTTTTTGTACACCGAAAGGTAATAATAAACTATTTACTTACTTACTTAATTTTTTGACACAAGAGCCACAATTTAATAAAATCACATTTGACACTATACTTCTAATACATCAGGAAGCAGATTGTCTTCGTCGCTTTCTGATATCATTCTAGTAGTATTGAAATATTTCACTTCATAATTCAAAAATGATAGAACATTTGTAGGAAATATTAGAAGTTTGTTTGGTTTGTTTTCACGAAAAAAACTTGTCACATTGATTAATTTGAATAATCATAACTGTCAAAATTTCTTTACATTTTTAATAATATTGGGACATATTAATAAAACTTTCATTCTCGAATGCAAAAGAATCATTTCGCAATCTAAAATCAAGAATGGCAAAGAGGTGGAAAGCGCGCAATGACTTGTCACTGAAATTTCCTTCGTGGAGTATAGGTTTTCTTGCTGCGTGTCCCAGGGGTGTCCAACCCCAGGGCTCCCAGGGGTGAGCAAAGCGCAAATGCCAGCAACTGGCATTTACCAGAATTGAATTGATTTTAAAATTACAGCAGGCCTTGCATGCTTCCATGTTCCACCTTATTCGTATTCGGGGAAATTTTACATAATACCTGTTGGGAAAGTTGCTTCGCTCGCCAGGGAATGTGTCGTTTGAATAATATATCAAGCAGCCTGTGCGCAAGCTGCCCACGAGATTGTTTTGTTCCACTGCTTCTTTTTCTTCTTACGAATACGAAGCGAGTGCGTTGCCTAGGATAGCACTGTTTGTTTTGTTTATAATACATTTTCTTTGCCGAGCGATTGAATCTCCTATATTTTATTTACCTTCTTTCTATGCAACCTTTATCATTCATACAATATCGGTCATACAATACGATTTTGTTCAAATAAAATTACTAAGTTTTTTACGAATTTCTAGAATAGTCTCTATTTTACTTTTTTCTGTTAATTGATTCTTTAAGTCTATAATCCTTGTTGAAATAAAATTTGACCATTCTTGTACTGGCCACAAAACACTCGCTACTATAATACATTTTAGTCTGAATTTTAGGAGGTTAATAAGTTCTGATTAAAACAAAACTAAAATAACAAAAAAATATCTAAATATTTTATTTTGCTGGATACCATTAAACAGAATCACTCCACTACGTTATAATAGTGGAATCCAACCACTTCGACCGCTTCATCTTAGTGCTGTCAGAATCTCAATCTGTGCGACGACATTTTAAATTCTAAGCTGCAACGGAGAGATTTCATTTCCAATTTAGTACCTATATTAATTGTTCAAAGTAAAATTTTATAGCATTACTAAATAGAAAATAGACATAAAATGAGAATATTAAATACAAATTGTACAGCAGGTAGATAATAGTTATTTATGTTATAAGGATCGTAACGGCAATCATTATGGTATTAGTTGTGAAGATTAATAGACGAAGCGAAGCCGAGTTTTTGATAACACGACGAATTCCATAATAATTGGTTACGTAAATTAGTCAAAAAGTAAAATAAATTATTTTGTTTTAAATCTAAAAAATATCAGGTATGCTTTTGAAATTTTCTTACTCGTTTTCTTAGTGACTAGTTTTTTAATACTATTTCATTATGTACTGAATACCATACTGGGCTCATTATGGCCCTTGGCCCATAATGAAAGCTATTATAGTACTCAAATTAAGGCTTATAATGTTGTCATTATGTCACGGCATCAGATAAAATACATTAAAGTTGCTACTTTGTTTTGTAAACTATTAAATATTACCCAGAAAGTATTTTCCAACGAAGTTACTATTTTCTAGTTGAACATGTCAAACTGCAACGTAAAATATTTCTGATTTTATAAATTTCGATTTAAGCCTTTCCGTAGCATATAGCTCATCAAAAATGAAACATAATAAGAAACTTTAAAGTTCCCAATACGCTTCAACTTGAGAAAACGCGGTCCATCTTTATAATAAATTAATGTAGCTCTTAACTTTAACTCATACAAAATTCACCGCCATATTTATCTTCAAAAATAAAACGCTCACAAAATTCTAAAACTATATTATTCCTGCCTGAGAAAATAATAAAAACTTTTACTTGTAAACTTTTCTTGATATCATCAGTACTTGGCTATAGTTTTAAACAGCCCTGGGCAATGATGTTAGTTTAGGAACAGCCTGTAGTTCTTACATCGCAGGTAACTTTATATCGAAAGCAATATGTGAAAGTAGTTGTATAGTTTTACTGAATAACAAATTCGCATCGTTTAGTTCGGTCCCCGGCCGCGAAACTTGCGAACTTCTTACGAAACTCTGTACTTTTTCTCGGATGTATTTGTAGTCCATTATGAACGAGAGCATGTATAATAAGCTGATTATATTATGACGATGTTTTTGTTGTCGTACTTTCTTCAATGCATTATGTATATTTTTAGTAGGAAGTTAGTTTAATTTTAAAGTTTTGCAAATTGTAATGAATAATTTAGGGCCATCAGCTATTGTAGGTATTATTATACCGTCATGCTTTGTTCAAACTAAAAGCGGGAGTATGCATTTTGATTATATTCACCAACACATTGTATTCCCTTGCATTAGACATTAAATAGCTAGTGAAGGAATGATCAGTGGATCAGTAGAATCTATTCTACCGTTGTGATACATATTTACCATTCTATTTTTACCACTCCAACTTTTACCACAACATTTTTACCACCATTCTTTTTTACCGCTATCCTGTTTTACCGTTAACCCATTTTTTACCACTCAATTTTTACCACTCCAACTTTTACCTCTGCATTTGTACCACTATACTTTTTACCGCTATTTCGTTTTACCACTAATACATTTTTACCACTCCGTTTTTACCATTACAACTTTTACCACCATACTTTTTTACCGATATTCCTTTTTACCATTAATAGTTTGTGGGGCTATACTATAGTACGGTTTTGTTAGTGTAGTAAATACCAAAACCGAGTTTGTGGGGCTCTAGTAAGGTTTTGTTACCTTTGTTAGTGTAGCAAATACCAAAACCGAGTTTGTGGGGCTCTAGTACGGTTTTGTTAGCTTTGTTAGTGTAATAAATACCAAAACCGAGTTTGTGGGGCTCTAGTAAGGTTTTGTTAGCTTTGTTAGTGTAGCAAATACCAAAACCGAGTTTGTGGGGCTCTAGTACGGTTTTGTTAGCTTTGTTAGTGTAATAAATACCAAAACCGAGTTTGTGGGGCTCTAGTACGGTTTTGTTAGCTTTGTTAGTGTAATAAATACCAAAACCGAGTTTGTGGGGCTCTAGTACGGTTTTGTTAGCTTTGTTAGTGTAATAAATACCAAAACCGAGTTTGTGGGGCTCTAGTAAGGTTTTGTTACCTTTGTTAGTGTAGCAAATACCAAAACCGAGTTTGTGGGGCTCTAGTACGGTTTTGTTAGCTTTGTTAGTGTAGTAAAAACAAAAACCGAGTTTGTGGGGCTCTAGTACGGTTTTGTTACCTTTGTTAGTGTAGCAAATACCAAAACCGAGTTTGTGGGGCTCTAGTACGGTTTTGTTAGCTTTGTTAGTGTAATAAATACCAAAACCGAGTTTGTGGTGCTCTAGTACGGTTTTGTTAGCTTTGTTAGTGTAGTAAAAACAAAAACCGAGTTTGTGGGGCTTTAGTACGGTTTTGTTAGCTTTGTTAAAAAAGAGACGGTGGTAAAAATGGATTGGTATAAAAACACGTTGGTAAATATGTTGGTGGTAAAAATATAACATAGTATAGTATCTCAAACCTCTATTGCTTAATAATATTAATAGAAAATGTTGGAATATTAAATGAAATCTAATTTTAAAGTAATAAATTTAGTGCTTTTGGGTCTTTGTTTCACAGTGTTGGCAACAGGGTGGGCAAAGTCTTGGCCCACCCAAAAATGTTTTTAGTTTAGTTTACAGACGAGATAGGTACCTATATTTAAAATATTTAATAATACCTTACATAATACTAGGGAAGAGATATAGATTTACTGCTGGTAAATGTTGTATTTTTGAATAGATATAATGTATTAACTTGTCTGTCTGCGTGCTCGTGCATTTAGTATGTAAATATCTATGTACCTTTTTGATTGTTTACTAGTATGTTTTACAGATTAAATTCTATACTTAAAGTTCTTTCGATATTTGAAAACGGCACAAACATAGTGACCCACTGTGTGTCTGGCAACATTTGTGTTTATATTTTCTGTGTTCCGTAGAATTCGCTTGGTCTTCTATCCCTCGTGAGTGAATTCTGCGGAAGATTCACGTTCAGGATGAATTATAAATAAGCGTTCTGTACGTGGTAATCCTAGCAGGATTCCGCGCCAGATTCGTAAATGTAGTTTCATTGTTTCGTGAAAAGTTTTGATTACAGTAGGCGTGCGCTAGATTTGTTTAAACCCCTCTAGCAATTATATTTTCCGGCAAATCTGGATTTGTAGCGCGCGAGATTTAATTTAAACTTTAACTGCGATGCCACACTGCAGAATTTTAGGATTTTCTTTAAAAATATAAATCGAAGATAAGACTCTAACTGATTTAAGAAAAGTAGTACAACTTAACGTAAAGGTTTTGTTAGTAATGCCGGCTACACATTACATGGCAAACTAGGCCAATGGCAAATGTTGGTGATTTGTACATTTTTTCATGTCGAATGACATTTACCAAGTACTCCGTACACATTACGTGCCGAATCATCCCATACATATGACAAAACTAAATGCTAGATCGCGTTTCGTATAGATAAGTGGCCAACATTTCTTTGATTCGGGTCTCATTTACCGACTTCAATCCGAACGTAGACGAATGCAAACGTTGGAAGGAGTTTGTCGTTTGTGGTACCGTACACACTATTCGGCAAACTTCACATATCACAAACGTTTGCCTAGTTTGCCATGTAATGTGTAGCCGGCATTAGTAATGTATATACGCTATTTAACGAATACAAAATTTTGCAATTTTGGCAGTAAAATTTATGACAAATATTTATATTATTACCATAGATACTCAGACAAATAACACGTATTTACTTGACAACAGGATTAATTTATTCAATTTCTTGACAACGGAATTTAAAAAATATGAAAAATTATTCCTTTGCATCAAACAAAGAACCTCATTATTATTATTTCAATATGGTACTGAGTACCATGCTGGATTCTTTATGATCCTTGGCCTATAATGAACGTTATTATGGTCCTCAAATTTATGCCCATAATGTTGCCATTATGACACGGAATCAGATAAAATATTTGACGTTATTAATGTCAATAATAAGGATACAAATTCGGACGAAGTGAAGTAAATAAAATGCAAATCAAACAGATATAATTAACCATGTATCTTATTTCTATAATCATTGTTTTATGTTTCTTTTCTTAAAAAATATAAATTTTAAAATAAAGTATATTATGTTAAACGCTGTATGCAAATGCTTTAATTAAAATTACTCGCCGCAATTGCGGGTGAAATAGATGTGGTTAATTATTTTTAATTCATTTGCTCTAATTTAAATGGGCATTAAACTAAAGAAGAAAAATACGGCGATTTTATCATCTCCCGAGCATGGATGTGCGTGTAGGTTGAACTTTTTTCACTTTAAATTTATTAACATCTCCGTTAGGCCATTACTTAGCTTCGTCTATCAGATTGAAGACCCTGAGTCGATAACGTGTAAAAGAAACGCATAGGAAATATAGAATCATAATAATTATTATAATCACAATATTTGAATGTTTTTACAGCGAGATTTCAGTTGGCGTGGTATTAATAGATTTAAACCAAGTTTAATAATTACACGACAGACGGAGTATACAAGAGACTGTTTTGTTTTTTATACATATGTACATTTGCTTAATTAGAGGATGTTTGTATTATTTAAAATACAACTTTTGTTTCGCATTTTTATAACGAGAGCATTATGTTTTGAAGGTGCATATTATTATGCGAGCAACTTTGCCTAGAGCGCAGTTTTTTCAATATATATTTTTTATAAACTAGCTCATTATTTTATGTTATATTTTATTTTTATCTATTATTATTTACAAAAGATGCATAATAAAGCGTACAGCAAATTTAGTAAAAGGATAAAAATACAAAAAATAATAATTTGGATCAACCAAACACTATGAAATCAATGCTTTGAACCGGGTTTCAATGTCTCAATTACTTTTTGAATTATTCCGCCTTCCGCCCTTATTAAGTCTATTATATTCCTTACCATTGTTGATATACATCCCAATTTTAATATCATCGTATTGTTTAATCCAGAAAGTATAATATATGACAGGAGTGGACACTAGGACGGATGAAGTGTGGCCTTTCTGTTTACCTTTTAGAGAGAGACAGAAAATACGGGCTTGCTCGGGCACTCTATGACGATAAACAATGGTAACGATGGCTACACACGGGCCCAGTTGTGATTTTTCTCTCTTACACAGGGTAAACAGAAATGCCACAATTCTACAGCTGCTAAGATACGGAGTGTTCGCACTCCTGTGTTTATACAGGATGTTTCAAAACTTGAGGTGCATATGTTAAGGGTATAATGTAGTTTGATATGCTGATTACGAATCAAAAAGATTTTTTTTTTAATCGCAATATTTATTTCCATGTTTTCGAGTCAAAATTTTATCGCTGCCACTGCCACTGGATGGAGTACCTAATTATTGTTTCATTAAAAATAATTAAATTTGTTTATTTTACTATTATGTAATTTTAGATGTTGATTACCTACTTCGATTGTTTATGTTTAAAAGGTAAACGAATCTAGTGCATTACTACCAAAAATTCTGCAGGTAAACTATCCTTAATTTTGTCGAATTTTAAAAAAATTCTTTTTGATTCACAACATATTCCTTTAACGTATGTACTCGAAGTTATGAAACAGCCTGTATTATACTTCATGGTTTAATCCTATATTCTAAATATATATCACAAAATATCAATGCATAAAGCTAGATTCAAACCTACCTAATTGTAAGTATAAGTGTTAAATTTACCAAAAATAAATAATAATGACATGAAAATAAAAGCGTTCTAAATGTATTCTTAATTTTTTTAATATAAAATATGTAGGTAAGAAAAATTTGCTGTGATTTGTACTAATGTTTGCAAATATAATAAAGATTTTAACCACTTATACTTATAATTGGGTAGACCTCAATCTAGCTGAAGTATCTACCATTAAAATATAGAAAATAATGCTCTACTGCTATTCAAATACCTATCCCCAGATTAAAATTGTAGTAAAAAAAATCAACCATGAGAAACGATTTATAAAATGCGCTACTAAATTTTTTGTTATCACTCAACTGATAAACTCTCCTATTAAGTGCTTACTCGAGTAACAGCATTTATTTATCAATTCTAGTTTCAAGTGTCAAATAATTAACATAATTCCCAGTAGCAGCGCTGGTAAACACACATCATGTGTAACATAACACCCTGTATACATACAAACACACACACGCACTATCTGTAGATAAGGAGGCGGTTAGTGTCAGCTGGAACATCGATTAGACCGAGGCGGGGTATTTTTGTGATGGATAAAACATTTATTCTGATTTAGTTGGCTGTTATTTGTTGGGAATTAAGATAAATGGAAAATGAATATTTTAATTAGGCTAGAACCAATTTACTTTATCAGAGAGATTATAAAGCTTTTACTAATGCACAAAGTAGTTAATAAGAAGAAAAAAAACTATTAGTATACCTATACACAGAAGGTTTATATAATCCGAGAAAAAAAATTAAGGGTAGGTACACTTATTTTATTATACAGGGTGTTCATTTTAAGTGGCGCACCATTGCTAACTCGAGAACTATAAGAGCTACGAAGTTGGTTAAATTAGCAAAAAATTTCTATTTTACATGACTACTTTAATGAACGAAAGAAATTTTTTTTTCGCAGTAGCGCATTCTGTCACCCAATTTTCCAAGACCTGGTTGATTGTTTCGGGCTGTAGCTCACGGATTGCTTGGATGATATTGGCCTGAATCGTTTCTGGATTGTTAGCATAACATCGGTCCTTCACGGTTCCCCACAAAATAGGGGTCAAATTGCAGGTCCGAGGCAGCCAATTGACATCGCCAAGACGGATGATAACATGATTTGGGAATTTGGTGCCGAAAAGATCGATTGTGGCATGGGCTGTATGGCATGGCGCGCCATCCTGCATGAATCAGAGGTAGTCCAAATCCATGTCTTCTATTGCAGTAAAAAAAAGTCGGATACCATGGCTCTGTAAAAATCTTCTTTTCAACAAACGCACTGTTTGGGCTACACAGCACTCATTTTGGAAATAAATTTGCAATATTTCCCAACGTTGCTCAAGCGTAAAGCGACTCATTTCGTACCGCGGAGGTATGATACTTACTTTCTATCAAGATTTCGAGTGGGAAAAAGCTGTCAGTGTCAAAATAACCTATGATTTAAAAAGAAACCACTAGTTGGCCCACCCTATATAGGTGTAACATGACGTGTTATTATTATTTATAGCTGTGAGGGAATTAAAGAAGATATCAGAAGAAGGTTCTGACAATAATAGCTGGAGTAAATAGCCGTGAACATTGTAAACTGATATTAAAAGAATTTAACGTTTTACCTCTACCTTGTTGTTACATAATGTATGAACTAATTGAAGTACACAATGATAAGGAATTATATACAAAGGGATGTGACATTCACGAGTACAGAACCAGATATGGAGATCATTTTCGTGGAAATAAATATAGATTAGCCACTTCTGCACGAATTCTATAAATGTTGATCTTTACAATCATCTCCCGGAAAATTATAAACAACTGGAAGCGAAGATATTTAAAATTAAAATAAAAAAATTATTACTCCGCCATTGCTTTTATTCCGTTCGAGAATTCTTGGATTGTAACTTGAATGGGTAAAGTTGTTTGTTAAATTAATTGCAATTGAGATGAAACATATTTTTAAACTACATGATCTTGATCTTATATCTACAATTTTTGTATTCACTTGTCATAAATGTGTATACATAACATGATCAATAAATTACATTACATTATCTTGTTGCAGTAACTTGTAGTTATTTTTTTAATTTGCGTAATTAATTTTCTGTATCATCTTTTTATGAATATAATTTTCGCTTGGATGTTTGCAATTCCATGAATCTAAATGCTTCTCCATTCAGCATATCATTTGTATAAAACAAGACTATCATTACACTATCCGTATCAAACAGTTCGCATGCAACTTACTTTGAATGCATATATTAATGTGAATCGGCCATTAACATAGATGAAACATGAATATGAAAGCTTAGGGCGTTCCAGACAAAGACCAAAATAATTACATGCCCTCCCCGATGTGTTAAAACGAGACGGGAACACAAAAATCACTCAAATGATACGTCTGCATAGTTGCATAGTGTGTCATTTCGTTAATTATGTCTCATGGCTTGAATATTAAAAGGATGTTATTGCTACCTCACAGATTATTCTAATCGTGTCATTTAGAAATTTAGATCATTATAGGGTTACTATTCCCAGCAGTGGCGTAGGAATTACCTATACCTTCACGTGTTTTACAGATAAAAACAAATATACCCAGTAATATATTGAGTTGGGTTCCATCCCATCCATGTTCTTATATAAATAATAAATTGAGCATACAATGTACTTAACTCTAAAATTAAGCATTCGAGAAAAGCTAATGAAACTTAACCTTTTATTGGTTTTTGCAACCAAATAGTTCCATTGATTTTTGTAACCGTTATTGGCCAAGCTGCTTATGACTTTATATAAAACAAAACCATTTCAAATTTTAAAAAAATACAACCGACTTCTAAATCCCCACTTCTGAAAAGTATTAAATAATATTTTGTCACCTATTTTTGTAGAGCAATAATTAAATATACCTATAAATTTTAAGTCTGCGCAGATATTTACCAATACCTACCTACTACTACCTACATTTGTCGTGTACTCATTTAACGTTCTATACAATAGTTATTTACTTTACAAGTGGGCAAAGTAAGGAATTGCCCACGAGGGAAATTTTAACTCACGAGGCCGAAGGCTGAGTGAGATAATTTTCTCGAGTGGGTCATTCCTTTTAGCCCACGTGTGAAGTACAACGTTTTATTCAAGACATCTTAATAACTGCTTAAATATTTTCAAAATCCTAAAAAATGGTTACTATGGCGACTTCCAACAAGCAAAGTAACAGTTTACCCACAAGTGGGTATAATTTTGATCAAAGCCACTAGTGCGCAATCTTTTACTCTGCCTGTTTAAAATCACCATAGTTATATGCTTTTAGTTATTTATGTTATAAGTCAGGTAGATGAGTTTTTACGGACGAGTAAGATGTTTCCGAACGAGGCGACGAAGGAGCAGAGTTAGGAATTTCGAAACGAGTACCGTGAAAATCCTCTACCGGACGAATGACGTACAACGTTTTATTTCATACCTGTGTTGCATTTTTGGACCAAAGTTTGCACCCATTCTTTATATATCTTTTCTAAATACAATCAGGTCGTCTTGGTCTCAATACAAAAATTAAAACAAAAATTAAATTTCATAGTCCGGAAAATGAAACATTACGGTATTGTTCTACTTTACAGGAAATCAATCTCATAAAGAAGCAAATGCAACACAGTATGAAATTATTTAATTAATTTTATTCTATTCCATATTTTTCATACCTTAAGGGTTCTAACTACACTTTCTGACTGAAATTTCTGTGCGCGCCACTGATTCCAATGGACTTTACAAAACCGGATTTAAAGAAATAAAATGCTGCATTATTTCTTGTAAAATTATTTCTCCATACTGATTATTCTAATCGTGTCATTTAGATCATTATAGGGTTAGAAGCTCCAAACTGTTTTCAAACATTTCGAGTGTAAAATTAACGAAACCAACCTGATTCATAGAAATGAAATGCTGCATTATTAGTATAATTGGAGAAACTAAAGATCTAGTTATCTAATTATTACATGGTACTGGAAATTGCACTGTTATTATATTTGCGGTTTTTCTGTTCCCAAGCCACCAGCCAGCAATCTAAAAAATTAATATCGTTGTTTGAATTCCAGTTTTTATGGAAGTACTACCTACATGATTTTGAAATATTAAAATGGATCACAAAAAACTCGAGACGCAAAAAATAAATCAACGAGGTAATAGCATCTCAAAGATGTGCTCATAAAAATTCCGTACCCTTTATTAAATCTACTCGTACAGGAATTCTTAATTTTAATCCACATTTTTCCAACAGAGGACGAAGACATCTCTGTTTTTTATACAGCTAAACTCATTTTTACCTTCCGTTTACCTGTAAAGGAAGGTATTGGAATCATGCAAAAAATCGGGTAGTGAGTTTTTAGTGGATGAGCACGAATTAGGGTCCTTACAACTCATTTTTGATAGTTTCTCGATGATGTCTGTATGTATGTATGTGTGTGTGTGTGTGTGTGTGTGTGTGTGTGTGCGTGTGCGTGTGTGTGTGTGTGTGTGTGTGTGTGTGTGCGCGTGTGTGTGTGTGTGTATGTGTGTGGTCCGGGCCGATGCCGGATGTCGCATGGTTTGAAAAGATTTTCAGCTACACATCTACGTTACACAAACTTTTAAAATTAATTACAGCTTTATTAAGAACAATGAAGGCTTATCAGTACTCTCAATCGCTTTCAAATAACATGAAGTTTCAATAAAAAACTTTTAAAAAAAATGGTAATCTACCCTATTACGAGTATAGTTGATGAAAACTTACCAATAAGTTAAGAACAAAGCTTGTATGATAAAATAAACGCAGATTATGAAGATAATAAAATAATATAAGCAATAATAAATAAGTACAATAATTTAAAATATACCATTACCTATTTCATTAAAATGTTTCTTGTAAATTTTCTGATAAAAACTTATCTTATTTTCCATTAGTATATACCTGTGAATCCAAATGAATTTTTCTCCATTGCGACACTTTACACAAAATGTCTATGTCAATAGAAATAACATAAAGTAATGACATGACACAGACATGACATGACATAAGCTATGTGACCAAGCCTATAGTATTCAACATCTTTTGACTGCATTCCCGAATAATTCCATCCGTCATTACATTACCCAGTCGGTTATTGCATTAATTACAATTAATATTTTCAACATTAAAAGTAAATAAATAAACTATCTTTTCCAGCTTCTTAAAATTAAAACATTGAAAGCAAAACTTATTCTATAGCAGCATTTAAGCATTATATGTATGCCACTGCTTCTATTTAATTTGTGGAGTCTCCACAATATAAAGGACGATTCAGTAAAACCTAGCGAATGTGCAGTACCTTCTCCGTGGTCTATTTCTGAAGGAAATGAGCGTAGACCGCTGCACAAATGATGCATTTATGACGGAAATGGTGTTTTAGCGTGACTGGACTGATCCTTTTCTATTTTCCACCGGCTTCATGTTTGTTTTCCTGGAGAAGCTTCTTCATTTTACTTTTTCATTTTGCGGTGGTTCACACATGATATTTTAGAACATTAACAAGAAAGGGTTTGCACAGAATAATTGCACAGAAACCAAACTAAAATTTTCTGCAACTAAAGTTACATTCAAAGTAAATAACTAAAGAAACCATACATTATATAAAATCTGTTACTTGTTTTGAACAGTAACTTAATATTATAAATTGTATGCCAGTATAACAAAAGATTGCTTTTTATAATGTAATTATAACGAACTGCGTAAACTATAATTGGCTTCTGTCCACCGTAGATTCAAAATATGTTTGCTTGTTGCGGTTCATACTATAGTTGATTTCTTAACTAAACGGCGCAATCTGAAGTTGCCTCGCTGATCCGTAATTACACTGTGTAAATACGAGAAAAATATCACTAGATTTTTTTGGCGGGGCAAACTCGATGCAGTCACTGACAATAGCTGACGAGACAAGATGGAGAACATTCGTTTGTTTACATTATAAAGTTTGTGTGGTGTAAAACTGGTGTTACTTCAGGCTATAAAAAACGATCAGTTTTAGCATTCCAACTTCAGATTGCTCTGTTTAGTTAAGAAATTATCTATAGCTGAAATAAACAGTACTTAACTTACTATAAGTAGTGTTGTGACAGATCAATTTTTTTATCTTCGATCTGGTTTATATAATCTTATATACCTTTAAACATCTTCATCTAGATCAAATAAAGATGATCTACGCTATAATTTTTTTTATTTTTTTTATTTTAATGGTAACCAACCTACAGAATTAACTTCCAATTACAGGATGGTAGATGTTATTATAGTGGAATCCAACCACTCGGACCCAGTGGTATTATTGTCGGTTGTGCTGGGAATCGAACTGGGGACCGCTAGCATGCTAGGCGGACCCTCTACCGCTGAGCTAACCACTGGCCGTAATACTTGTTCGATGTAAATTGAAAATTTAGTAATAGTTTAATATTTACGAATTGCCGAAATTTTAAACTGTAGGTTGAATTGTTTGTGTTTTTCTTTTTCAATGTAATGTAATGTAATGTAATGTAATTGAACAGTTAAATATTTTGACTAATAATAGTTTCTTGCTAACGGTCCACAGTTCGATTTCCAGCGCAACCGACAATAATACCACTGGTTCAGAGTGATTGGATTCCACTATAATAACATCTACTATTCTGTAATTGGGAGTCAATCCTGTAGAATGGTCACCATCAAAAATCAAATAACTGATAATTTTTATGGTCTAAAAAAGATCCCTTTTTCATGATCTGATCTGATTATAAAAATTAATCTATGTTCTGATTTATACCTGCTAGACGTGAATATCTTGATCTCTATCTAGATCATTTTTAAAATGATCTGACACAACATTATGGTGCTACAATAAAACAAATCATATTATTTTAAAATACATCAAAAATAAATCAGCTTTCTTCTCTCAAAAGCCAATCCATCGACAATTTGTAAAGCTATAAAGCACCTCCTCTTCTAAAATTCATATTCCGCCTTTCGGCCTTAGGAACGCGCCTCATACTTCTAGCTGTTGGCGAGTTAATGAATTCAAATGCTTTCGTCCGCTGCAAGTCTTGGCCGTTGATGGTCCGGTGTGTAATTCGACGTAATTACATAATAGCCGGTGTGTGGAACCTGCGGCACTGCCGAGGCTCTGCCGAGACATGTGGCCGCCGACAAGGACATCGCGGGCGACAGGACGGAGACTTGGACGGAACCCGAGGGGTTGAGAGGGACAGGTGGTTACTCATCGGGGATGGTTTGATATTTTAATTTGCATTGTGTTATGCGCTAACTCGTCACCATAGTGCAGAAAAGAAGCCTTTCTTAAAATATTGAATTGTGTATGTAAACAGTTACAATATAACAAATATTTTCGTAGAAGAACTTGCGTTACGCCTGTTTTACACGATTCAATTTATTGATCAATAATAAGTTTTGTTTTCAATTTATTGTTGTGTGTAATAAGAACAATTTCATCAATTTATTGACGTGTCTGTTTTTCAACATTTTTTAATGGAATTGTAGGGAATTAGTAGTTATAACAACAAAAACATCACTTATTCATAATACATTCTTTAAATATCTTACATGTGCCTGTTTAAAATTATGAAAATAAATGTCTATCATGAGATATAGGGAGCCGTGTGAAATTTGCATAAAATACACATTTTTAAAAATATTCATGATTAACTAAAAAAAAATTACTAAAATCCTAGAAAGGCACAACTGTTTATAGATCATTTAAGTATATTATAATCCTTAATGAAATAAAATTTTATCATTATTGTACTGGCCACCAAACACTTGCTACGTTAGCACTACATTTTGTACAAGGTGGGCCCCTTAAGAGGCTCGTCTACCATTTTTTCGAATTCCTAGAATACTCTCGATATTACTTTTTTTTTCTATTTCACTCTCTTCCCCACTACTACGGCTTCCCGAAACCAGCCCTAAACTCGTACTTTCCCGCATCCTAGCTATGTAATGTCATTTTGAAGTTGAAAATTACTATAAACATGGCTCCAGATTCCCATAATAACTTGTGTATTTTTTAAAGAAATTAAGTCAAACAAAAATTATTCGAAAAAGGAAGCTTAGCTGCATGCTTCTTGTTTTTTAAATTTTTCTAGCTATTTATAGTGACCGAGGAAAATATTATCAAATAATGACAAAAAACCGCGAAAAACAGCATTTTAAATAATTTTCTACTTCAATTTCCTAGGCTAAAGAAAAAAAATAAAAATATAGAAGCATTAAGACATTCTTTGTTAATACACTCATATGTAAAAGCATCATATATTTCAATTATAATTAAAGTAAACGTGGGAGGCGTACACCTCTGTAACGCTGTCAAATTTTAGGGTAGACGAACACCTTAAATCAAATCAGTTGATTAGATAACATTTAGAACAAAGTAGGTAAGTGATTTGATTCAACAGTATTCCATGACCGCTATGGAAAATAAAACACAAATAAAAGAGTTGATTTTATTCTTCACTAGAGTAGGTACACTAATATTTCTATTTCATTTATCGGCCAGAAACCTATATTAATCAAATGTAATTGATTCAATATTAAAAAGCTGTGTCTAAAAGGACTACAGCACTAGTGAGCTACTCAGGTATTTATGTTTCTGTACATACTTACCAACTTACCTAGTGCTCTAGTTCGCAGAGGCAACTTTTCCGTTTGAGTTTCAGCGTATAAATGAAATTCTTGAATTAGCTGAGCGCGAGGAAGGGTATGCCAGATCTGAGAGAATAGTGTACGCTATGCCGTCGTATGAATACCGCGCAAAATGAACGGAAATAATGAAAATAGTTTGTGTGTTTTCCAACCTGCAGACACTGAGGATTATGCACGTTGATGAGAACACATTGAGATTGGGATTCTCAAGAACTAGATAAATATCAATGATCACAGAAACTGAAAACATTTTGTTTACCATTAGTTCACTAATTTGTGACCAGTTTTATAAGGGTTGAATTACATTATACTTTTTTCGGCTAGAAACTTTGACAATTTTCATACTTAATTCTAGAATTCTCACTTGGATAATGTAAATCAAGAAAATTTCGATCCAAGTTTCATACTAGAACTTTCGAATTTTCATATTACCAACCTTCTGTATATAACCTCAAAAATAATAAAGTTGAGTGACAGCAGAATCAAAAGTAAAAGTAAAGTCTTGAACCGTAATGAGGTATAAATGAACTCCTGAAATAACAAAAACTCTTGTACAATTGTATGAAATGCAACCAGTACTTTACCAGGGTATTAAAAACTCAACAACTGACAATGACAATTACATTTTTTTTAAATTTCAGTTGGCAGCAAAAACAAATTTTAAAACTAGATTCTAGCCGAATTAAGTATCTAAATAAAAGTTCTTTTTTCTAGCCGAAAAAAGTATAATGTAATTCAAGCTTAAGGGATCTGTTATACTATTATGGCAATAAATATACTTGATGACAAAAACTTGAATCAATCCAGTTGCTACCTAGATCAGTTCACTTGTTCGTAAATATGTATTGATATATTTGTCTATAGACCAAGAGCTAGCGGTCAAATTAGTATGGACATTTTATTAGTCGTGAAATTGAAGGGCTTGGTCCTTGCATATCTACTGAAGATGGAATGTCCAGTCTGCCAGTCATAAGTAGCCGGATCAGACATCACCAAGCGTGAGAAAATGGTGCTAAATAAAATATAATTTATATAAATTATGAGGTCTGCCATTTGTACAGGTTAAAATAAACCATTTCTCCTCCACCAAATCCTCGCCACAACAATATTAAGTTACACATTACAAATAACACTTTATAACTGTCAAATATTTGTTTACATCTGCACTTGCATCTGTCATCGATTAACAAGCAACAAACATTACGCTTACTACGAGTCTGAGAAAATGCTTGCTGGAATAATTTATTTACTTACAAAATTATTGTATATTTACTTTACTATAACTTGTGACATTCATAGAAATATAAAAACTTTCTGTCTTTAGCAATGGTAGAAACACATAAATGAGCAACAAACCTAATGACGCTGCTCTTGCTGCTTCCCGTATCTCTGCAGGCGTACATATTATTTCACTACTTTCAATATTCATAATTTAACTTCATTACGAGTACGACAATACGATAAGATTTGTTGTAGTGAAATAGTTTGTTGTACAAATCAACATACATACCGTACTTATCTGTCATCGACCAACAAACTTCAGACAAATGCTTGCAACTTTTTCTATTGGTTGAATACAGTGTGGAATATGAAATTTCATATTCCACTAGTGTAATGTGAGGCACATTTTTACCTTCCGCTTACCTGTAAAGGAAGGTATTGGAATCATGCAAAAAATCAGGTAGTTAGTTTTTAGTGGATGAGCACGAATTAGGGTCCTTACAACTCATTTTTGATAGTTTCTCGATGATGTCTGTATGTATGTGTGTGTGTGCGTGTGTGTGTATGTGTGTGGTCCGGGCCGATGCCGTCTCTCGCATAACTCAAATACGAATTATCCAAAAATTTGGATATTTGGTATTTTACAATTGTATACGAATGGGAAGAGCTCATTAGATTTTGGTACAAATATCTTCACCGGAAGTGATATTTTTTGAAGATTTAAAAGATTAAGTATCAAAAATTTATATAAATTTGGATAAATATAGTATTTATTTGTAATAAGAATAAGAGGAAAAGTTATTTGCAAGTTACGTTATAAAAAAATTGTCTTTATCTGGTAGCATTAAAGAACTGCAGTAAAATTTAAAAAATAAATTTATCAAATAAAACGTTGAAATCTTGTAATCCATGTTCGGTTGATTTTTGTTTCTGCATAAAAAATATTGACAGATGAGATGGGTGACAATTTGGCATACTAGCGCTATATAAGTTATAACTTATAAGTAAGCTATTAAATGTAGAAACTGAACGGCGGATGGCTTCAACACAGAAGAGTTTTCGTGTGAATGAATCTTTTGATTCAGGTGATACTAATTTCTGTGTTTGAATATTTTAGATTTTTATTTGTAAATTTTAAATGGGCACCAGATTGTACGTATACATTTCTGTTTAAAGTCTAGATATGGCGGAAGGTTGTGTGATGTCCACGTCAGATTTTTTATTTGGAGATATAAAATGAAGCCATTATTTAATAGTTTTAGATGGACGATTCAGGTGGGATGTGGTCCATTGTCGAAACATCGTTCTGGTATATCCAGTAGTACAATATTTAATTAATCTCGAGTTAAGGCGCAGTTTATCACCAAAAATAGTTTGATACCCTTCTCGGAATTAGTGGCCCTTCTCTTCTCTCCTTTCCCTTGGAGAGACATCGGCGATTATTGCCTGACCGCCGTAACAATTTACAAGTTCCGCTACTCTTAACTAGCGCCATTACAATTTAGAGTAAGCCGGTGACTTTGGATTATCACCGCCTAACTCGGCGCCGGAACAATTGCCAGTGTTCTGTGTTTCAATGCCTACTGCCTACCGCCTACCTACCGAACGCACAATTGATATTTATTATTATTTAGAACGCTGGGAATTTCGGCCGTTTGTTGTTATGCCGCGATCTTGCGGAGAGCTAATTTGCAAATGGTCCCGCAAAAATTATGGGAGGAGGTAGCGTACAAATCCAACTTCAATTTATTAGAATTGGATACAATACCTTGTCCGTTTAATAGTGTAACAACTAAAAATTGATCGTTTTCATTCATATATTTCACTGAAAACAGTAATATTTTAAGGTGTTCGTCTACCCTAAAATTTTACAGCGTTACAGAGGTGTACGCCTCCCACGTTTACTTTAATTATAATTGAAATATATGATGCTTTTACATATGAGTGTATTATTATTTTTTATCTTTAGCCTAGGAATGTAAAGTAAAAAAATAATGAAAATGACGTTTTTGCGGTTTTTTGTCACAATTTGATTTTTTTTTTCGGTCACTATAAATGGCAAGAAAAATTTAAAAAGCAAGAAGCATGCATATCGAATAATTTTTGTTTTACTTAATTTATTTTAAAAATACAGAAGTCATTATGGGAATCTGGAGCCATGTTTATAGTATTTTTCAATTTCAAAATGACATTGCATAGCTAGGATGCGGACAAGTACGAGTTTCGGTCAGCCGTAATAGTGGGGAAGAGAGTGAACTAAAAAAAAGTAATATCGAGAATATTCTAGGAATTCGAAAAAAAGTAGGCGAGCCTCTTAAGATATTATAATATTGCTCTGGTTCACGAATTAATGATGAGTACTAAAATTAATAATTCAGTTAAGTTTTTTTTTTCATGAAGAATCAGTGGTTGTTTGAAAATCTGAAAGGACCCAGTGCCCACAGTGATTGTTTTTATAGTTGCTTGAATGTTAACAAACTAGGTGGATTGGACATTTAACCATTGTGTTACTATTGGACGTAACTTTAATGCATATAGTTTACTCTTCAAAAAACCATGAGTTGATGGCTGGTAACTGTATATACATGGTGAAATTTATATCTATAGTACAGTACGCAATATTTGATGGTCGGACTAAAAAAATTCAAATTGGTATACAACGTAAATCGAGCAGAGATAGATTTTCATGAAATTTTTTGGCAGAAACTGCTTCGCTATTTTTAAATACTGTATATTTAAGCCGCCCAGTTCGCTTTTTCTCTTGGCTCAGTTGCGATCAGGGGAGTAATAAGTTGGCGAATTGTAATTCAGCTCTGGTTAGAACATAGACACATTCTTTTTCTCCCTTTCCGGCTTTCCGCTCCGGTCAACTCTGGCTGCATGAACAGTATATCACATCTAAATTAGATTGGATTGAATTAATAATAGCAAAGAAGCTCCAAATTTTGCGTCAGGATCGCCAAATAAGGCAATTACAGCCCTGAAGCATTGTTGAAAATTTGTAATATAAATGAACAATAAAAGAAAAGGAAATATGAGAGGAGCTCCATGAAACACGAAACTTCTGCCTAAAATGTTTTCAATTGGAAAAAAATTGTCGATTTTATTTTTTATTCATGTAACGGTATGAATAAAAAGTTTCTGAAAAAGAATTTTCGCTGTGTAAATTAAATTTTATCCAAGTACAATGCCTGGAAATTTAAAATTCTAAATATTAAAGCAATAACGAAAAATTTGCACTGAATAGGACTTTGTATGAAGTTATTAAAATTCTGGCTATTCAAATTGGTCAGAAAAAAATAATCGCCTACACGTAAATAAATAAAAACTTGATTATTTTTTATTATGAGTTACAAGTTCAAGATTCTTTTGATAGAACTCAAACGGGAAGAATTGTACACACCTCGCTCTATCATCTGTTAAACGCATTCAAACTCACTAATGCATTTTTTCATCTTTTCAATTTGAAACTTTACATATGGCAGCGATTCATCACGCTTTTAATGCGTTGAGAAACCAACACATCAAGTAGGCGAGGTGCGAACGGCTCTTTCCTCCTCACATACGAGACTCACACGGACGGAATTTGTTTTCCAATTGGTTTCCTTGAATTTATCGATGTTGTTATACCTTTTTTCGTACACAGCCTTTTAGAACCGTTACTTATGCAATAATAACTTGGCACTCAAAACCTCAAAAGACTTTAAGAGGCCCGTCTACCTCCTAAAATCCAGCACAAAACGTACTAACGTAGCGAGTGTTTCGTGGCCAGTACAAGAATTTTTCAATAAGGACAATATACTTAAAGTATCAATTAACAGTTGTGCCTTTTTAAAATTTTAATACAAAATTTGTACATGATTATAAAAATTCCGAAAAATTCATAAACATTTCTAATTTATGCAAACTTTACACGGTTATATAGGCCAGTCAAATCGTACATAAAAAATCTGACGTGGTCATCACACAACCTTCCGCCATATCTAGACTTTAAACAGAAATGTATACGTACAATCCGGTGCCCATTTAAAATATACAAATAAAAATCTAAAATATTGAAACACAGAAATTTGCATCACAATAAAAAGATTCATTCACAGGAAAACTCTTCTGTGCTGAAGCCATCGTCCGTTCAATTACTACATTTAATATCTTACTTATGCACTAGTATGTCAACTTGTCACCCATCTCACATGTCAATATTTTTTACACAGAAACAAAATTCAGTCGAACATGGATTACAAGATTTAAACGTTTTATTTGATAAATTTATTTTTTAAATTTTACTGTAGTTCTTTAATGCTACCAGATAAAGACAATTTTTTTGTAACGTAAGTTGCAAATAACTGCCGCTTATTCTTATTACAAATAAATACTATATTTATCCAAATTTATATACATTTTTGACAATTAATCTTTTCAATCTTCAAAAAATATCACTTCCGGTGAAGATATTTGTACCAAAATCTAATGGGTTCTTCCAATTTATATACAAATGTTAAATACCAAATATCAAAATTTTTGGGTAATTCGTATTTGAGTTATCCGACTGACAGAAATCCGGCCCTGACCACATAGCTACACACATACACACACACATACATACAGACATCATCGTGAAACTATCAAAAATGAATTGTAAGGACCCTAATTCGTGCTCATCCACTAAAAACTCACTACCCGATTCCAATACCTTCCTTTAAAGGTAAGCGGAAGGTAAAAAGGCTAAAATCGCAAAGCGGGATGTAGTTCTGATTTTTTAATCTGTTTTTAGGATCAGTTAGGGTAGTGTGAATCCAAAATTCGAAAGCTTCGAAAAACCTGTGCTTCCTGCGTAATACGTAAAAACCTGCAAAATTTTCGTAATATTTTCAGTTGTTGCCTCATAACTTGTAAACTATGCGTCTTAAAGTATATTAAATTTGCAACAATTTAAGCCCAACCGCAGCTCTGTGTACGTCTAATAGTTTTCGAGATATGACATTTATAAAATTAGCAATTTTTTCAAAAAAACGAATGTTGAGAAATTTTAGCATTTTTCGTAATTTTTGGGTTCAATTAACTGTAACTTCTGAATGAATGAAAATATTGTCTACCGGTATTCTCTCACTAAATTTTACAAACATTTCTCTATAAAATACGTTATTTTAAAAACTTTTTAGGGCGTTCATTAAGCCAAAATATCCATTTTTTTTCGTGTCCTATTGTTCCTTGTTGATCTTTGTTTACATTTTTATGAGTATTTTATATTTCGCTGCAATATTTATTGTTATAAACATTGCAGATCCAACTATGTAACTATAAACAAACGGGCCCATTTCTGACTGATATAAGAAAGGTTAGGTCGTCAAGTAAGCAGATTAATGAAATGATTATGAACCACACACTTCTCATTCACTTCATACATCTTACAGAATACAGAAGAAGTTAACGATTACATCTATTATAAACCAGCCCTTATAGTGTCCAACGTTCAAAGAAATTTTAAATTGGAAACGGTATTGTTAGAAGATTGCGCATACTTCATTAGCTTGTAAGAGCCCATAAAATGGGAGTAACAAGAGCATAAACCAATCATTCACATGTATGCTTGTCTGGCAACACCATATAAAACAAAATTTATTGTCCAGCTTAGAAGTGCAACACCTATCAGCCAATTAATTCCAAACGTTCGCTTGCGCGGGTCAAACGCATACATTCTTAAAATTCTATGCGACATGGAGTGACCTCTTGACCTTGAGAACGCGTGAACCGCCCGCATACGTGCGTCCAGACAAGGACAGCGCTCTCAGGAAGAGAGAGACGCCGACAGCGGAAGATCTTCGATGTCGAATATTGCCTCAGGAACATCAGATACGAGTTTTTTCTCTCGTGATGTATGCGAAAGTGTTTTTGCGGAAATAATATTAATAATAAGAATCGTGTAAAAACGTCAGGGTTTGTGATAGACACCTGTCAAATTTGTCGTGTTGTGCGTTTGAATTGACGGTTTAATTTTACGCTTTTCGGGCGCGTTTGATGGACGCACGATTTGATGGCTATCGCAGAGTGCTTTCCACTTTAAAAGGAAAAGTTTGCAGATGGAATGATACGGGAATTTGATCGGTCTTTCTTCCCTCAAACAGACACGATTACCTGATGTTTATTCAACTTTAACCAACCATATATCTCAGAGATTCTTTCATAACACATAAACATGAAAAAAGCAATGTATGATAATATTATACATAGCATCACGCCTTTTTGTTATATCTATAGAAATTATACAAATATATTAATTAAACATTTGTAAGTACTTCCTTCAGTAACAGTACCCAAGTATTTGTTAAAAGTGAATTTTTAAAACTGGTAAAAGGTTTTTATAAAGATTGAAAAATTTTGATACAAAGCTTTTAGTTATTTATGTTACAAGTGGGATAAGAGCATTATTACAGCAGTCGAATGTGCAGAATTGCACGACGAGGTTGTAGACCGAGTGCTGTAATAAGCTTTTAGCCCATTTATGTTATATACAAAATTTTATCCACGACTGGTCAAAATTAATAATAATTGATCTTTTTGTTTAAATGTCAGATTTAATTTTTTTATTTTTTTTTGCAACTGATGCTCGTTTTTATAAATTTGATTTAAAGTCTAAACAACAGTATGTACCATTTTTTGCTTTTGTTTGAAAGCAGGATATCCTGTCAGTTTTATTTACAAACAAATACTTAATTTGTAAGTTAATCGTATCAGCAACTGTTATTACATTTTAATATGCAACATTAAATAGTAATAGCTATTATACGAGATATTTATTTATTATTCGTTTATAAATTATTTATTATGGAACAGTATTTAAAAATTAATTTATTCCAAGAAAATTTAAGAAATAAGTAGGTAGACAAGTGTATTGCTGTCAAATATGGACAAAAAAAATTTTATCCACGCCAATGATATAATAATCATATCATTTTCATTATTTTAAGAGGTAATTTGTTATATTACCTCACTAGTGAAGTAATATGATGTGCTTTTGTCATATTACCTCTCGCATTTACTCTACATTCGTAGCCATGGATAATACAAATAAAATTAGTTTGCCTTATTCTCGCAAATAAAAAATATAGAATAATGTGTTCACCTTTCGATTGATAAAATCATTGTAAAAAGAAAAACATACTTAGAACTTAAATCACAATCATATAAATATTATAATTAAACTGTAAATTCAAATTGTCGTTTCCTTCCGAAGAATGCTTACGTTTACTGAAAGGAGACGTCAAATTTTAAATATATAACAGAGTTTATACAAAAAATCTATTTTTTATTCAAAAGATTCGTTTGTAAAAAATCCCATGTTTATATTTATTTCGGTATCGTCGTCGTTAATCTTACTCAGTCTTCCAGAATAAATGAACATCAGAACATCGCCCTCTTATTCCGGCGATGTCTTGATTTTCTTTTCTGTAAGATCAAAAAAGTTCATATCACCCCCACTGTTTTCTTTCATTACAGTCTCTTTTTTCGTAGCGAGATCACATAATAATTATAGGCCGTGCCGTGGACGTCCCCTGTAATTTGATTATTTCGCGGCTCTAATAAACATGTAATTCTGTGGAGCTGTCAGTTGCTCTAATGAAAATAAATACGCCGAAGGGGAATTATTTTGATAGGAAGATTTACATTATTTTTTGCAAGAATACCTGACCTAGTTCTTCCTCAACGAATAACTTAATTAAAATAGTTGTTTATTGATTGGTAACTTAATATAAACACACAAAGAACTACCCTTATTACTAAGATGGAAAGTTGTACGAAAATTTATGATTCACAATTAATGATACATCAATTGCTTACTATACAGAAATTATGTAAATAATTACTTTTATTCAATTTTGACGTTTTAAACAGCTATTATTAATTCCATAGCAACAACTTTAAATAAATGTTTATTCACAAGTGAATTAATTTTTTTTTAAATCACTCAACACATTTTTAAATCACTCTGACGTTTTAAACTGTTATTATTACGTCAAAAATGCATAAAAACAATGACAACTTGCCACTAACGACTACTTTGATTAGTTTTTTTTGTTATGTCAAAATAAATTTATAATTCATATATTTGAAATAATTTCGTCAAAATTTAATAAAATATTGTATAAACCACGTGTGATTCGAATGTTTATTCACTCGAAGAAATTATCCTACTCGCCCTTCGGGCTCTGGGGCTAAACTTTCTTCTCTTGAATAAACATTCATGTATCTCACTTGGTGTATAAATATCTATTATTGTAGAAGATTTGAAAAAAGTTATTAAAAATAACTACCGACCAGTGGCAAAAAAATTCTTTATGTTTCATGATCAACACGTCGTACAGTATTATAACCCTTTGACGTACAAATATGTGATCGTTATGTGGAACGTAATAATTGTGAGCATAACACGGAATTTTATGGGGTCACTTAAAAACGATGAAACTTAGTATATTGTACATAAATATATTTTCTGTTGATCGTTTATTAATGAGAATCATTAATATAAAAAAAATCATACATTAAAGGCCTTATTAATGCATGACTTTTATTAATCAACGATTTTTTGTTGTATGCGTTCAATACACATAATTAAATTACATTAATATTAGCTAGCCGAAAGTTGTAAAAAATCGTAAATAGAATAAAACTAAATAATTTTGACAATTCTAGCTCATAATATTCACGTAATATTCAGCAATATCAATCGTTACTAACCTAACATAATTTTCATGAAATAAAATTAGTTTTTCTCCACATTAAAAAGGTATGATCAACGGAAAAATATTGTAACTAACTCATGTGTTAATTAGGCAATTAATAAATAATACGTCCGCTTCTCTCACGCGTTAAAATGTCTCTAATCACCCTCACACACTACACAAATAGTTAAAAATATCTATTATTAGCTAAGGTCTAACAGTACCAAATATGAGTCACCGGTATAGATATACATTATACCATGTGTGCGGTTACCAGCCATCGATTCAAGGGTGCTCAAGATTCTTAGTGGAGAACCACTGAAATTTATACTTTAAAAAAAATAAATCTTTCGATTGGAATATCGTTCTTAAAAATTACTTATAGGTAATCTGATTTTGTTCTGCCCTGTTAACACTTGGACTCTGATGATTCTTTCATGATTATTAATCCTGAAAAAATTCAATGATTTGAAGGTATCAATAAAATACAAATTCTTCTTTTCCAAGACTCATTTAACGGCGCCGCTATTCGATGGCAATTTTAACAAGGATTATTTTTTCAATATTCAGAAGCATGAAAGAATTTTCCTGCAACAAATTAAATGAAAGGTACGAAACATGCACATTGCACAATGTAAGTAGGAGAATAGACGTTCTTCGTAAGCAAGAGAAAAATATTTTATTGTACTCTTTTAGGATTCTGCTGTAGTAAAAACATGCCTTTGTACAGTACATAATTAAACTAAATGCCATAACTTTTTGCCAACAGCATTGTTACAGCCCCAGCTTTACAAATAAAGTTATTTAAAAAAAGCGAATAACAGTAAAATTTCCCTCAGTATATTTAATTTGAGAATTTCAGTAGCGAAGTGCTCTTTACATTAACACAGCTTCACGGCCGTATTCAAAGCAGAAGGTGTCAAAAAAGCACAAAACAAAAGCCGCTCGGCACGTACAAACATTTTAATTCCCGGTGCCGAGACAAAAGACAATCGACAAGCGAGGCGCACGGCGTCACGGCGCGTCGCCTGTCAAAGGGCAAGGTGCGAAACAAAAGCCAACGGTAGCGGTGCGGTGTTTGCCAACATAGCACGCGGTGTGCAGTGGTCGTAGTGTGCTCTGTATTGATTCCGATCCTATGACAAAAACTAATCGCTCCCGGCAGTGTGATCCGTTCGTCTTGGCCACCCTGGATGGAGGAACTCCTTCTGTAAGTGCAGGACCGGACCAAGACGAAAGCAAAGCGTCTTATAAACTTATGGCCGTTTTACACTACGCCAAATATTGAACAAGAAATTGCGCAACAAATTCAACAATATCTTGAGCTTTGTTTTTAATGAACTCTGTTTTATACTGAGACCATTTTTATACAGGGTGTATCATAACTTCGAGTACATACGTTAAAGGTATATGTTGTTTGATATGCTGATTATTAATCAAAAAGAATTTTTCTAAAATTCGAAACATTAGGTGTAGTTTACCTGCAGCATTTTTTGTAGTACTGTACTGGATTCGTTTTCCTACTAAACACAACCTAGAAGTAAATAATCAACATTTTAAATTACATAATACTAGTAAAATAAACAAACCAAATTTAATTATTTTTAATGAAACAATACTTGGAGTAAGTGGCAGTGACAACGAAAAATTTTTGACTGGGAAACATGGAACAAAAAATTCTTTTTGATTCGTAATCAGCATATCAAACAACATATACCCTTAACGTATGTATGAAGTTATGAAACACCCTGTATATTTACCTACAATATTTAGTTTTTTTTTCAGACAATTTACGAAGCAATGCAATATTTCACACAATTTGCTGTATGACTACACAATTTAGATTGTTTCACAAATTGAACAAGATCTTGTTCTCTTCCTAGTCCAGCCCTGGTGTCGAACTGTCAGCGTAGTCTCGCAGCTCTCCCATGATCCCACTCCAGGGTGTAATCAATTATTGACTTGTCCTTGTTCCTGTAAATAAATGCCACAAGGCACACGCCAAGAGCCAGGTCTTGTAACTTGTGTCTTACTTCTCTGTTCAAGGACAAGACCACTTGATTTTTGAGATATCAAGTTTTAATTCTTAAAATATTTCAAATACTGCATGTCAGTCTATAAGTAATAATTTCTAATAATTCTAAATGAATGTACCTAATTCTGTTTAAGTATTCATTAAATTTATTTTTAATTTACGAATCTACTGGTTACTTAAGGCGCTACACTTGTGCCAAAAATATAGGGAAAAAGGGAGCTTGCTATATTACAAACTGAGCTCTTGTTAGTACACCTACACTGTTCATATTTTATATACAGATAGCTAAAAGATGAATCTAGAATGCTACAAAATTATATTATTGAAATACATAATGGTATTTTAGTAATAAATTAGTAAAAATAGTCAATTTTGCCGATTTTTTACTATTTTTGTCGTCAGATGTGTAATTTTCTTGACAAAAATATTTTCTTAGCACTCTCACGAACAATGCAAGGAATCGACTATTTAAAACAAAATTAATAAATTATTCAATAATAAGGCCATAATTTGTAATATTAAAATGCATAAATTAATTCTTATTTTCTCTAATTGTTGTATAAATTTTTCGATCAAATAATGCTTCGTAATTACTTATGGTAAATTTCGGATTTTTATTTTGAGCAATATAGCCAGACTCTTGAATTCTGATTCTATTGCAGCAATATTGCGTTTAACAAGTGTAGAGCCTTACTTGAAGTGTGAGAAACAAAATATTGCAAACCGCAGTTCGGTATTGCGTTTATTATTTGAAATATGTGTCCTCAACGTCCTCAGAGTTGCGAAAATGATTCCAGGATCATTCTTATGTATGCAAAAGAATACTTGGCAATTCAGATTTGCCGTCTGCTATTTCTCTTTTAATATCTTCCAAAAGATAAATAAAAATATGTGCTTTCCTCTTTTTTGTTGAAGTATTAGCCAAATCCAATAAAATTCATACAGCATAAAGAGGCTTGAGGTCTTAAAATTGGCCAGGCAGTCCGGCATCCCTCGACCATTATTTCCCCCAAATCCAATTCATAATCAGAATAAATTTGATATCCGTGACGCACTTGATAAAAAATTGAGCCCATAACTTTGTGTCCCCTTCAAGAATAGCAGAATTCATAGAGATATATCAGCCATAAGTGAAATTGCACTAGGAGACACTACAAGATAGATTGCAGAAAAAACAATTTCCAAAAATCTGTTGGTTTTTGATCCTGTAGGATTTATTTTTCCATCAAGAAAATCCTTTTGATTCTTTTGTACGGGAGATTTCCATTATTTTCGTATAAATAAAAAATGACCACAAGTATTATAGAAAATAAAAGAGCATATTATTCAACGAGACACTATAATGTCATACGTATAAGACGAAACTAATCTGCAGGCGAGCATTTCCATTCCACTTTTTTTCCCACTACTAGGGCTGCCTGAAACCAGCCCGAATCTCGTACTTTGTCGCATCCTAGCTACGCAATGTCATTTTGAAGTTGAAAAATACTATAAAAGTGTTTTCGTTGCAAGTAAACTGTCAGATTATTATTGAATTCAGGATAAAGTTTTTATAAAAATTTAATAGAGAAAGAATGGATCTACAGATGTGCTTTTTTAAAATTTTAAAAATTAATTTGTATCATGAGATATAACCGTGTAAAGTTGTTCACTAGCACGACTACAATACAATTGAAGAAAAATTTATCCGGGCTTAGCAGAATATCCTGGTAATATAATACCCAATAAGATTATATTTCCGGAAAATTTTAATTTCAAAAATTTATTTGAAAGGTTTCGAATGAAACCAATACTCTCAATAAAATATAGAATAAAACAATTTCGCAAATAGGAAGTGGTCAAGTCGGCTTATCGTTGGCAGCAACTTTACGCAAACAAATTCGACTCGGGGGGGGGGGGGGGGGGGGGTGTGCCTCCCCTGCAGTCGATTCCAAAGCAAACTAAAGTTTCAATTTAAATGCGGAAGCAAGTCGTTCTGGTTTGGTTGGGTTGTGTATAGCTCCGTAACGATTAGGATCTTATCGTTGGAAGTGACTTGTATTTATTGGAAACTCTGTATTTTATAGGTTGCGATAAATATTACGCGGAGAAAAAATATTATAAATGGGTTCCCCCCTCGGGCTATTGCAGTAAATTTGCTAGGGAGTCGGAGTTTTCTGATTTCCCTACTTTCGCCCGTCTCTCTTTCTCCAGTTTATTTCTTCTTCTTCGCCGCGTTCGCGTTTGCTGAGATGAAAATCCACTTCGCTCACGCAATGATAATAATTATTTTTTCCTACAGCCATATTTTTTGCATGATGCTCGTAAATAATAAATGATTGATGGTCGGACTCACACATTTATTTTATTAATATCTACATGCCCAACTAATTAATTCTGTGTTTACAATAAATAACTGGATTTAATTGGAAAATCGGAACATTAATTGATGCAGAAGTCAACATAACTAATTTATACGTGAATTAATTTTCAACCTACATAACATCAGAATGCTTTTATTAAATTGTCTTTTTCTTCTATTTTATTACTCCTGACAGTAAATATTAATCTATTGCTTAGTGGTTTTGATTTGATATTATATTTCTAACAATTAAATTTTTTATGTGTTGAGACTGATCTAGATCAATTGGTAAATTGATCTATATCACCGATCTAGATGAATTTGTTTGATCTTTGATCCAATTTAGACAATCTTATCTTCAAAGATCCTGATCTAGATTCGTGATCGTAAAAAAAACATCATACATTTTTCTACATAATGCAGATTAAAACTAGTCCGTTTCCGTTGTATATTGAATGTAACAGTTAAACATTTTGATAAATAATACCTAAAAAATAACAGTTAATTGATATTTTGTATGATCTAAAAAATTTATTTCCCAATACTTGATCTGATCTAAAAAAAAATCCAGTCAAATTGATCTATGACCTGATGTAGATCATATTAAACGTAAAGGCCTAGATCTCGATTTAGATCCATTTTAAAATGATCTGTCACAACACTGGATATGATGACTAATGATTTTGTTGAAGGGACGTGTATGATACCAAGTGGAATGTATAAACAGCTTGCATAAATAATGTGGATTAGGCAAAAGAAGAAAGTGTTGCAGGATAAAAATTGATTACTTGAGCTTCAAATTTGTATCGATGCATGTTGAACTTGTGTGAATATTTGTTTTCCAAGATTTGTGCCAAGCCTTAAGGTGATCCTCTACCCATGGCAGTAAACAGTCAAAAACATTGATTCCGCACGCTATTCTATAGCGTTTATTGTTTTGTTAAACATAATAATAAGTAATTTATGTTTGGCGGGAAAAATAATTTAGAGCCCCATATTTGTAAAAAAACTGCAATATTTTTAAAAAAGGAGGTTTTCGCGCGTCACTGTACAGCTTTTATTTATAAGTGAATTAACTTCAAATTGTAATATGTTGTTAACAAAGCTTGGATCTGCGAAACAACCGATTTTTAAAATTTTTTAAATTCGTTTTAAAATAGAAGATATTTGTGTTCAAAAAATAACAAAAATTGTCAAAATTCAAATTAACATAATATTTCGATTTTAAAGCAAAATTTTAAAATTCTGTATCGACCATTTTGTAGATTGTACTTTTATCTTCAACAATATCTTTAGATTATTATATATAACAAAACAATAAACGCTGTGGAGTGGCGCGCGAAATCCATGTTTTTGGCTGTTTTCTGGCACGGTAAAGGATCGTCTTAAACATAAACATAAACTATGTAGAAATTAGGTAATTGTTTGTGTGTTACCAAAACAAGTGACGTATTTTGAGAAAGAACTAACATTGATAACATGAAGTGGATTTTAAAGCTAAGCGATTGAGCGCATCTATAAAATAATCAATAGTTTAATATTCCATTTGGCTTTGAATTTGATAGCAAGTATTAAAATAAATCTTGAGACAAATATGCTAGATATTATGTAATGTTCTTTTTATTTCTGCCATTTGGAATCATTGCTTATCGGCGACAAGAATTTCAGCCATAAAAACATAATAAAATGTTTTGAATTCTGCAGTTACAAAGTAAACTAAGTTTTCTGTGAGAAGTAGGGCAATTGGTTGCAAATATACAAGACTACGTGATAAATTCGTTGATTTTCCATCTCGTCTTGGTGTCAATAAATCATAATCATTTACGAGTTGCTACACCAGGAAGCGTTCTGAAGTCCTTTGTATACTGCCACGTATTTCATTTAGCAAGGACGATTAAAACAGTGTCACGTAAGTCCTGCCAGGATTTTACGGTTTAATCTAAAGAGGACGAAATTACTTTCTAGTTTTATGGCCAACATGGAAAATTATATTCGCGTTTCTAAGTGTTTTAATACTGTCCCAAGGAAATGAATTGCCCCGAGCTGGAAGGAATATATATGGAAATACTGGCGTTTATTATTGTACCGTTAAATCTATTTCTTCTTACAAAGATAAGACATGGAAATTGATTAAAGATTTCAATCCTTACGCTCGTAAAACTTTGACTAAGTTAATCACAAGAGAAATTTATGAATGCGACTAAGGGTCCCCGAGGGATTGACCTATTTTGTCTTATTCCTTGTAATAAAATATTATGAGCGGCTTTTCAATAAAGGACATTTAAAAGAAGTTTTCCAATTCTGAAATAAATTATAGAAGCATTCGAAATATATTTGAATTTAGAAAACCTTTTTTCAGTATTTTGAGCTTAGTTTTAATTTAAAGTTTATCGGCTAATTGATATAAAATGAGAGCAATTTTGTTCAAATTCAAATCTGTACAATTAATTTAAATATCAACAACAAACTACGAAATTACGAGTTAGTTCGGAGCATGCATTCTATGACGATAAACAACGGTAACGATGATAACGCGCAGGCCTAGTAGTGATCTTTCTCTCTCACACAGGGTAAACAAAAATGCCACAAATCTACAGTATTGCTGATAAATAATGTTCACTCCAATGTTTATATTATTATACTTCGTGATGGTAGTACATCATTTTGCTTATTTATTTATTTAATTTATTTACAATGTTTAAGGGAAACTAACGGTTATCCAAATAAAAGCTTTCACGGATATACATACAGAAATATAAAAGAAAACAAAAGTAGTAATAATAGTAATAGTAACTTAAAATATCAATTTGCATTAAGGCCGGAATGTAGCTGTCTACGATTGCATTTAAACAATACTATGACAAAATTTTAGTAAAATTGATGCGTCGCACTGTAGAATATTAAATATTGACGTAAACAAATCCAATGTTCTTACGTTAGTATTAGATTTAATATTTTACAAACCGTAGAGCATTGTTTTTCCTCTTTAGATACAGTTACATTTCCGCCTTATATAATAAAAGTTGGACAATGACCATCTTTGTAAAGGAAAAAGCAAGAATTATAAATAAACCAAAAACCATTCCTTTATTAATATTTAAACACAAAATCAGGAATTCCCAAAAATTAATTCACAATTTCAATTATCAGATAAAATCAGCTTTCTCCATGACAATGTCTAGCGCCTACTATGTTTACCGTTCTAAGATCTAAGATCAAGAGTGTCTTGAATTCATTCGAGTTATTAAATAAAAGTGACATGACACGCCGACCACCCGCCGCGCGGGCCTTAAACACCTGCCGGTCGCCGCAGCCTCCTCGCGGGAAATTTAAAATAAACACCGATGGGACTTGTAACTTGTAAAAACTAAAATATTAACAATAAAAAACGCGTTAAATAAAAACTGTCACTGCTGCTATGTTTTAGTGGAATTTATTCCTAAAGGCGGCGGTACACGGTTACAGTTACTTGTTCAAGTCCCTAAAATCCAGTACTCAAAGTGAGCAATTTTTATTAAAAAATTATTACTTGAATTTTAATAATATTTTTCTGAAATTTATGGATCCTCGTGGTATCACTTTTTCAGAAAAAAATTATTAAAATTCATATCATTATTTTAAAATATAACTGATTAACAATTCTTTTTACCTTCCGCTTACCTGTAAAGGAAGGTATTGGAATCATGCAAAAAATCGGGTAGTGAGTTTTTAGTGGATGAGCACGAATTAGGGTCCTTACAACTCATTTTTGATAGTTTCCCGATGATGTCTGTGTGTATGTGTGTGTGTATGTGTGTGTGTGTGTGTGGTCAAGGCCGGGTGTTAGTCGCATAACTCAAATACGAATTACCCGAAAATTTTGATATTTGGTATTTAACATTTGTATATAAATTGGAAGAGCTCCGTAGATTTTGGTAAAAATATCTTCACCGAGAGTGATATTTTTTGAAGATTGAAAAGATTAATTGTCAAAAATTTATATAAATTTGGATAAATATAGTATTTATTTGTAATAAGAATAAGAGGCAAAGTTATTTGCAACTTACGTTATAAAAAAATTGTCTTTATCTGGTAGCATCAAAGAACTGCAGTAAAATTTAAAAAATAAATTTATCAAATAAAACGTTGAAATCTTGTAATCCATGTTCGACTGAATTTTGTTTCTGTGTATAAAATATTGACAGGTGAGACGGGTGACAAGTTGACATACTAGCGCTATAAGTCCTAAGTAAGATATTAAATGTAGTAATTGAACCAAGGATGGCTTCAACACAGAAGAGTTTTCCTGTGAATGAATCTTTTTATTCAGGTGATGCAAATTTCTGTGTTTGAATATTTGAGATTTTTATTTGTATATTTTAAATGGGCACCGGATTGTACGTATACATTTCTGTTTAAAGTCTAGATATGGCGGAAGGTTGTGTGATGGCCACTTCAGATTTTTTATAATTATATAAGGCATTGTTAACCTGAATTTGAATGTTATAAGATTACTATACTAGTAACCAAGATCTTACATGTTCACTTATTTAATTACTTATTATAAACGAAATAATAAACATTAATAGTTATTTGTATCACAAGGTCAGAAACTGACCTTTTGCAAGAGCGAGTATTTTTGACACGCCGAGCCACAGGCGAGGCTTGCAAATTACGAGCACTAGCATAACAGTTTCTGGACGTGTAATACACAATATTTTATGTGCCGATTTCATTACAAAAATATAAAATTAATTTAATTAATTTGTATTTTATTATACATAACCTAAAAAATTGTGCACTGAATACTTGCATTTGAGCTTAAAATATATTTATTTCAGTTTCTATTAATGATTTACGTCTAAAATTTGTCAAAATCTTGTTAATTCTTGTATAAAAAATATTCAACGCATAAAATTGACATCTGCTTGACAACTGTAGTAATGTCAAGATGCCAACCTATAACTTCCGGTTGTTTGCCGGCCTAGGCTGGCAACAAAGAGTTTCTGGCGGATTTTGAGATATGGAAAACTAGCGATGCCGACCGGAGGCATATAAAAAAAATTACGTTAATAAATACCTTAACAAAGCTTATAACTACACTACACCGAAATATGTATTTTTTTGGATGATGTATATTGACAATAGACGTCATTGAAATTAACAGTTTCTAAAATGTGTTAAAATCATAGCTCATTTTTGCTATAAATTGTTGTTATTTATACACAAATACCTTTAAAAATTTGATACTTTATATGATAACGTAGAAATGTGTATACTTAAGTATAAAGTTTGGTTCAAATTTTTTTGATTACATTTTAACAACTTATTCGTCTTTAAATCCAACTGACTATTATTCTGAATCCGATTGTAGTATAGTGACCTTTCTCTCACACACAGAGTAAACAAAAATGCCACAAATATACAGTATTGCTAAGATACGGAGTGTTGACCCCTGTGTTTATATTATACAGGGTGAGTCAGCTAACTATTCCCTATTTGGATTTTTTATAACTTAGGCAATTTTTATCAGAAAGTGACGAAATTTTTGCAAAACATGAACTATCTAAAGGAATTTTTACTGCCGAAATTTCAAATCGATCAGACAAAAAGTTTACGAGTGGTTCACTTCAATGTGAAAATTGGACCAATTAATCCAAAATCTCCAATTGTAGCCCAAACAGTCGTTCTAGGAGAGTGCAAGGATTGTTCAGCAATCCAGTGGTGATTTTCATCTGACCAATACCGATGATTGTGTCTATTAAATCCACCATCAAGATGAAAATGTGCCTCATCAGAAAACATGATGTTATTCAGATGACCAGGGTTTTCATTCATTCGTTCAATTTCATCTTCTGCAAATTCCAATCGGTTTGCTTTATCCTCTTCAGAAATTGCCTGCAGAATTTGAATCTTATAAGGATGCCACTTAAGGTCCTTTAAAATCCTACAAATAGTCATTTGACTAATCATTAATTAATTAATCATTATTTCAGTCACCAATTAGGAAGCAATAGAGCAATAATGATAAAACTTTGCGAACAAAAACTCAAGTGGCTACTGTATTTACAGCAAAAATTTGGTGGACTTTACACAAAAACGAGACTTTACAAATAAATGAAATAGGGAACACTTAGCTGACTCACCCTGTACATCGTTTACACCAAGCAAATACTAAAATCCAGTGCTGGATTTTAACGTTTTGAACAATTTACTGGTAGTGTGTCACTGCCTTTACGAGATGCGTTATTATTTGGAAATACTATAGTTATGATTTCATGGTTTTATTTATTTGTGTAAAATTAATTTAATGCATATATAAATAACGTTCTACTGGAATGGTGTATGATTTTATCAAAAACAATTTTAGTGTTTCATTTTATGTTTCTATTATATGCTGTAGTATTTTTAATATTTTGACATTTATGTAGGCAGATTACAACGAAATGTATATTTTTACGGCTGTGAATATTAATATACTCGCTTAATTATACGTTATTTAAAAATACATATCCAATTAAATGTACAGCCATTGCTCGTAAATTATATACTTTTAAACTCGTTTTAAAATTATTTAATGGTTTAATGTTCGTACGCTATTTTGAATTTAATTTGCGTATATATCAATATCATCCTTGATATATATCATGATATCATACACGACAACACAGAAAAAAGACAAATTATCATAAATTATTTTACAAAGATGAACTTTATTTCTGTAAGATAACACCATACTGAATATGTGTATGTCGTAGGCAGATTGAAAAATTAGGCTTTTTATTAAAAGTCTAGGAAAGTAAGTTTTGAACTTGTGAAGAAGAAATATTGAAAATTTGGGGATCGCTAAAGCGTTTGGGTCATTGCGAGACCGAAGAAGGTCGACAATTTTAACATTTGTTATAAAAGTAGTAATAAACGTGCAAAAAACATTACAATTAATTAAAATCAAATTCTTGAAAGATTCGGAATAATCGTGACAAACGCTTTTTTAAAGAAATCTAAGACAATGAACGGGTGTTTCGTTCGCAAGCGCGATTGATATGGCTACTGACACTCGGTCACAACATCCCGACACCCGTGTGAAGTTGGCACCCCCATGTTGGAATTTCAAAACAAAAACTATTGCATAATTTTGCCCAAGTTATGCCCAGTTTTGCCCATTAGTAATTTCGTTTTGCCCAGCCACCGTTAACCCATGAGTCAATAATCGTATTTCTATGGTGTGGCACCCCCATATGCGACTTCGAAAAAATGACATATGTCAAAGTTTTGCCCAAGTTATACCCAGTTTTGCCCAGTAGTTTTGACATAAACTAATCTATGCTAACAAAACCCTTCTTGAGTCCAACAGAACTCCGTTTTTTGACATAAACTAATCTATGCTAACAAAATCCTTCTTGAGTCCAACAGTACCTACTCCGTTTTTTTGACATCAACTAATCTATGCTAACAAAACACTTCTTGGGTGCAACAGAACTCCGTTTTTTTGACATCAACAAATCTATACTAACAAAACCCTTCTTGAGTCCAACAGAATTTCGTTTTTTTGACATAAACTAATCTATGCTAACAAACAGATGGGGGTGCCACACCATAGAAATTCGATTTTTGACTCATGGGTTAACGGTGGCTGGGCAAAACGAAATAACTAATGGGCATTATTATGCAATAGTTTTCGTTTTGAAATTCCAACATGGGGGTGCCAACTTCACCCGGCACATCCCGACTGCCAGCGGTTCGTATTTGTCACAACGTAACATCAATTAATTATAACCAAAAACAACTTGCATAAAGATCAAATTTCAAAAATGCTTCAATAATTAACATGATTACATAATAACTTCAAGTAATAAATTAAACAAAACAACTTATTATCTCATACGTTTCTAACAATAGGTATAGTTTAGTTAATATTTCGATCTATAAAGGGTTTTCCTAAAAATAGGTTTTTTATATTAGGCTGTTGGTTGCAAGAACCTTTTGAATATAAGTAGGTAATTATTAGATACTAAGTAGGATCATTTGAAATGGTCGATTGTTATCGCTTTGACACATCGAAAAATTACAAAAATCCAATATCATCCCCGAACCCTACATCAGATTGATGTCGCCCAATATTCAATAATTTGTTTACCTGCCGAAATACCCCACGTCAAATAAAACGCACAAAAGACAAACAAATCTCCTCAAATTGATTGCTCTCATATTAATATATCAGTCAACAAAAAATCACTTTCACTGGCCGGGCTTTCGATCCACTATGAATACAAAGCAATTTGTTCAGCACAATGGGAATATATTACGAATAGGGTTGAAATGCACCCAAATCTTGTTGTGGGCGAATACATATGTGTGTGTACAAGTGATAAGCCGCCCTCCAAATCGACAAAAACCACGGATTCCGCAAAACGGACACGAGGAAGCGACAGCGGTGATGTGAGTTTTGATGGAAATTTTCAGAAGAATTTTGGTGAATCCGGGTTAAAGAAAATGTACAGGAAACATTAATCAAAAAGCAACAGATTACCTACCTGTGACATTAAAAAAACATTTTTGGCCTCCTGAACTGTAAACAACAATCACACATCGTTGACGTCTATGGTAGTTGCGATTTTAAATATGTCATAATTTTATTTCTTTAATATAATATAAGGTAACTTTAAAATAAAAAACGCTACTTTACAAAATTTATTGTTCAATAGAGTCTGAAATAACTAAAACAGATTAATTTTAAATGTGACATTTACTGGCGACATCTCAGAGCAGTTCTTTCAAGACTACTTGACAAAAAGAAATTTTAGTGCAAATGTCAATGCATCTTACATAACCTACTATTGAAATGAAGAGTAAATTGCGCGAACTAATATTTTGGTCTTAGAGAAAGAGGTATAGATGAAAGAAAGAGAAAACTTCTCTACTCTCTATCTCAGAAACATTAGTCACTGATCTTAGAGCGTATTCCATTGAGAACCTACCTATAACAATACTCATATAAACGTTTGAATATTTAAAACATGTTTTATAAGAACCGGTCACTCAAAAACAAGTATTAATATGTGAAGCATTATAATGAATGGCATGTAAAGTACGTGTAGCAAAAGAGAAAGTAATAAAATATATGCCTTCGATAGCTCAGTTGGTAGAGCGGTGGACTGTAGTTGTAAAATTGAAATCCATAGGTCGCTGGTTCAAATCCGGCTCGAAGGAAATTTTTTTATCCTAAAAATTTACCTGGACTTACCAGAGAAAGTGTACATTTGGTAGGATATATGCCTTCGATAGCTCAGTTGGTAGAGCGGTGGACTGTAGTTGAACAATTGATATCCATAGGTCGCTGGTTCAAATCCGGCTCGAAGGAAATTTTTTTATCCCAAAAATGTATCTGGACTTACCAGAGAAAGTGTATATTTGGTAGGATATATACCTTCGATAGCTCAGTTGGTAGAGCGGTGGACTGTAGTTGTAAAATTGATATCCATAGGTCGCTGGTTCAAATCCGGCTCGAAGGAAATAATTTTTAACTAAAAACCATCCCAACAAAGTAAAGAATCTTGATAGAAGAGTAAAGACATTTTCCTGGAAACTGCATCTGTACAGCATCACAAAACAGAAAAGAATAAATGTTTAAAAGAGAAAACCAAGTAATGCTTCAGTTTCAATTACATCAAACTGAAACAGCAGAAAAACGCGCGTTCCTAGCGCAGAACTATAAGGCGTTGCAGTTATGGAAAACAGTTGTTCCTTTGTTTTCCCGTACTCGATTTATCTTTCAGCGCGGAAAGGGGAAATTCCCGGGTAATGGACATAGTTGGATCGTTTCCCGCGCTTTGCTTTATTGCACCAGCACAGGCCCGGCTCCACCATAAGATTTTTTAGTATAATAAAAAGCTATATCTATTACGCTTTTTACCCAACTTGGGTGTGGACTGTGGAAGCCTAACATAAATGGTGAGAAATTAATAATGTCCTGATTTTAAACTGCAATTATTTAAAAACGAAATAAGTTGGACACCAAAATTTTTGTTGAACATTGTAGAGTAAAATTTAATTTAAATGCTTTACCCTAAATTAACAATTAATACTTAAAAATTACATCGATCAGATGACCTCCGTTTGCTTCGATGCATAATGGATTTCGTTCTAATAAAATGCTGTACAAAGCAATCCTTTGTTCAATCGGCCACCGTTCCATTTTCAAAAAACTTGACGGTTGACTAAAGATTTGACACTTAAAATTATGGCAAATAAGTCATTAAAACTCATGGTTGTTAAAAGAGAATTTTATAAGGAAATATTAACAAATGTTCTTGTTCAATAATGGCCAAAATAAATTATTTTAACAGATGCATTTGTAGATCGATGTAATTTTCATAACTGTTTTAAGTCAAGTGCCTATTGATGACGCTTTTTTTTTTTAAATAATATTTTAGGATGTACAATAAAAGGTAGGTATTGCTTGTAAAAATAAGACTAGTATCTGTAAGAAAAATTCTTGTAATTAATGTTGCCTCGTCTCGTCACGAAATTCGAGACCACAAGGCAAATCTCAACTACAGATTCGAGATCGAGACGAGACCCAAGTTGAATCGATAATCTCGACTCCATATCAAAATTAGTCGAGAAATTTTGAGACTAGACGAGACGAAAGTGACTTTTTATTCGATTTGGAAATTTCGAGACGCGACGAGAGTCGGAATCACTACATGTAATTCTTTTAAATTGTTTAGCTTCTTATAAAAATGTTGGCTTCAGTCCTTGAAATTATGTAGAGCCGGACCTGGTTATTGCAGCAATATCCAGCACACGTTATGCGCAAGCATTTTCAATTCTCTTTCCGTCATAACTGCATTTTCGTTGACCGGCTTTGAAAATCTAACAGAGAATTTGAACACTCAAAGAGGAATTAGATTACTCTTGTTTCCAGCGATACAAGCCGTTTTATTTTAAATATTTTTATTGGAATACCTGCGCAAAATGTTTCCGAACGCTGATGATATTAAAAATTCTTCCGATATATTTTACTCGTGGAAAATCAATTACAAATTTAATTGCGAGGAGAACCGAGAGAGGAACTGCTATTAATTTTTTTCGTGTTCTGTGAAATAAAATCTCCTTCGAGCCGGATTTGAACCAGCGACCTATGGATATCAATTGCTCAACTACAGTCCACCGCTCTACCGAAGGTATGTAATATTCATATTATTAACATCTTCAGAATGAATTTTTTGACTATAATTCAACATTAAGAAAGTTAAAAGCTTCCTTCGAGCCGGATTTGAACCAGCGACCTATGGATTTCAACATTTCTTGTTACTCTACAGTCCACCGCTCTACCAACTGAGCTATCGAAGGCGATGTAAATAATGTAAATCTGTACTATATTACAAAGTTTATTATTTTATTATCGCAATTGTAGCTATAAACCTTGACCCTGAATATGATATGCAAATGAGTGCAAAATGATAAGATTGACCTTAGATTCAACTGACCTAATTAAAAATTATGTTGTGTATATCTATATTTTTTTATAATGTTATTTTTATTTTTTATTTTATTTACATTAAAACAAGTAGGTACAAGTATCTAAATGAATTCTATTTTAGTTCATTTTTAATGACACCATATTAAAGGAATACAAAAAAAATCTAATAATTTCGTTATACATCATAAAAACCTGATATCGCAACTTGCATTCGATATTATATTATATAACCAAGTCAGATATCGACGATAGTTCTTAGGTATTTGAAAGCAAAAAATAACAAAATTTCGAAAATTCTGTAAATCTGGTTATAAGTCAAGGCACGAAAAACAATACTGCAAACCGTAGTTCAATATCGCTTCGTTTTAGAGATATAAATTATACAATCTGAAATTTGATACTTGGAAAATATGAAGAATCGAAAACTAAAGAAGGCACCAAAATTCCTTAGGGCATGAGCCACTTAAAACCATCAAGAGTATATTTATAAGGATTTATGAGATTTGATCTTTTTTTCAGGGGAAGCTAACACCAAAAGAATAGTATAATAATATGAAAATAATAATTAGGCTGAGGAATTTTAGGATTTTGTCTTCTTTTTGTATCATAGATAGAACAAAATTGATAGCACTTATTTTTGTTTCTATCGTATATATTTATTTTAAGATAAATTACATTTTGCCTATTTAGCCTATTTTGTTAAATTTGAAAATTTTGCATTTTTTATAAATCTTTAGCTTATTTTCTAACATTTTTTGCCCTTAAATAACATTTTTATCTTATTTTAAATGCAAATTGGCACATTATAAAAATTTCAGTTGTGTGTAAAGTGTAAGTATCTTAAACTGGCTTTTGAATATATCTTTTTACTAAAATGCCAAATAATAAATTAATTATCAAATAGATACAAAGAAAATTTTTATTATCATATATAATACCATTAGTGACTATTATTTTGCCGGCAATTTTTGCCGTCTGCTTGTTCCGTCGAAAATATTTTCTAAAGCAACAAGCAGGAGTGACCAGACGGCAAAAATTACCAAAAAATCATAGTCACGTATGGTATTCGGTATTTATTTATTCCAAAAAAAGTAATGTATTTTTAAAACAATCATCAACTGACATAATATCTAAGCAACGCTTCGCGGCAATTTTCAATAGTGAAAATTGTCACTGTAGTTCGTCTGTGATTGGTACAATTCAGCAAAATACTGTGTTTTGATTGGATGAAAAACTATGAGTGGAATTGTCAATAAAACATAATAATTGAATACTTTTTTATTGTCAGTTTTATTAAATTCAAAATTTTTTCCCTATTAGCCCTATCTTTTTTAGTTTTTTTTGTGCCTAAAAATCCCCAGCCTAATAAATATTATTTGTATACACAATTTCGTTACTAAACACCTCAGTAAATCTAGCACCCATCATCCTGAAATTCAGTTTAAAATAACCGCTTCTGAAATAATTTCCATAACCATTAAGCATCCTATCACCTCCTAGAAATCTGGATGTAAATTTCCTTCTTCATTTGAAATAAGACCTTTAAACCGCTTGCTCTCTGCTCATTTCTCATGGAATCAATCACCATCACCATTACCAGGTAGCAGTGCTACCACCACAGATAACACAACAGCTCGTGGAATTATTCAGCGCCTCGCTGTCAGTGTCAGCCTTATCTCGGATTTATTGCGAGGCACACATGTGGTTTGCAATCAGAGACTTGATGGTGGGCATTTTTCATACTAATGTACCGTCCGAAATATCCAGCGTGCTATGCCAGACACGGCGATAGACGAACAAATGCCGGGAGTAATTATAGACGGAGCTATTCTTGGAGATGGGGTTAAATTAAGATTAAAGGTCTGCGGCTAATTAGGGGAGGAATCTGAGGAGAAATGTCGCCGGATGTATGGACAATTATCTAATGTATTATTTTAAGAAGGTTTTGAATTACATTGTCTATGGTAACTCAATAAGAATTAAATATTTCTTAATTCCTAGAGTATTTTCGATTTTACTTTTTCTTCTATTCCACTCCCTTTCCCACTACTGCAGCAGCCCGAAACTCGCACTTTGTCGCCTCCTAGCTATGCGTCATTTTGAAGTTGAAAAATACTGTAAAAGTGTTTTCGTTGCGAGTAAACTATCCGTTCAAGAGAATGCTTTTTTAAACATTTAATAGAGATAGAATGGATAAATGTATTTATTACCTCTATCTTATTTTGAATTTCATAGTTACATTTAAGTAATATATTATTCTATAAATGACAGCCTTATTTATAAAAAGTATCTGAAATAAATCTTGCAATCTTGAAAAACTATTGCACTTCGATTGATACGGTTTTCAAATTTGTATTAAGTAGGTATTAAAATATCTATGGCACTAAATGTATCATTTTTAAAATGTTTATTTATTAAATAATAATAATATATTTATATATTTTTATTCTTACAAATTTTAAAAATTATTGCATATTTACTGTTTTTAACTCTTTGTCAAGATAATTTAATTATTATCACTTAAATATAAATGTGGCTTAGTAGTAACTTAATAAGGCAATTATTCTAATGATTACGACACTCATCTGTGGTTCGTGTAGTAATCTTGTTTTTTCATGAGAAATAGGGGATACCTTAATTTTTAATTGTATTATGTATATCGTTTGATAATGTACGCCCCTGAAAAGCTTATCACCTAATCAGAAATGGTAAATTACCGTATACACCAGCATCGTGAACAAAACCTTTCGATTCTGGGAAACAAGCAGCAGTCAAAGAGTTAATAAAAAAATTGATGAATTATTTCCGGCAAGATTAAAAAGGCAAGTTTAATTTCTTTGCGAAAGTAATGCGCTTCGTTGAATCGATATGCGAAATAAAACGAAACAAATATTAAAATATTCATTCCGTTAAATTTGAAAGATTGATTGAGTCGGGGTACGGCACATGACTGCGACGGCGGTCGACAAAACAAGGAAATTGCCGGAACTAATGCTTGCGCGGTTGCCGCTTTGTGCACTTTGACACTGCAGGAAATTTGCTCCTTTGTTTTGCTACAATCGATAGTTTTGTTGTTATTTGTTCACGGTTTAACAAATATTCAAACATCCAAAAACAAATCACTGCTTTTTCAGCAAGTAGATTTTCCGTCAAATTTGATTATTTTATTTTAATTTAGTACACTCGGTAAACTAATCGTGCTATACTTTTTCTTGCAACTTAATATAGTACGTCGAAGCGCACACATATTGGTAAATAATTTTAAAGTATAACTATATATTTTCTTAGCAGAACCAAGACCAAGAGTCCTGCTCTTATCGAGTTAAGTAGGTTTTTGTGTAGATTTAAAATAAAAACTGTGTCCAAAATATTTTATTTTTTAAAAAATTGTACGTTCTAGAAAGAGATTATTATGTTTGACGATGTTAGAACAATATCAAACCTTTGTTAACCAAACATAACTACAGTTAACTTTACGTTCGCAAAAAATCGTTTTAAGAGGCCCGTCTACCTCCTAAAAACCAGCATAAAATGTACTAGCGTTTTGTGGCCAGTACAAGAATGATAAAATTCCATTCCAACAAGGATTACCTATATACTTAAAGGATCAATTAACAGTTGTGCATTTTTAAAATTATTTAAAAAAAAATTCAAAAAATTGCCGTTTTATGCAAACTTTACACGGTTATTATCACATTATTATTATTTTATTTTTAAAATTTTAAAAAGGCACATCTGTATATTTTTATACAATAAATTTAATGTCAGCTTTCAGGTAATAACTGCCTTGATTAACTTCTTTGAATGGTTAAAATGCAAAATATTCTATTTTTTTGCAATGTTAAATTTAGAATGAAGGCTGATTTATAATAGATGTAACAGGTTATTTATTCTGTATTCTGAAAGTTGAACAAGAGGTTCATATTAATGACACGGAGCCGTAACATAGAAATCCCTTTGTCCAACTTTACAGAATATAGAATAAATAACCGGTTACATCCACTATAAACCAGCATTTAGGCTCTATATGTCGAGCGAAAATATCACAAAAATATATTTTCATTTCCTGCTTAGTTCATTCTGCCAAATAAATAATTAAGGAATAAGCAAAATAATGAAGCCGTTTAAAAATTAAAATATTATTCAGATTGCAAGTTGTTTCCTGGGGCAAAAAACAAAGACCAATTAACAAGATAATTAAAATTAAAAATAATGTAAACCGGAATATAAAAGTCATTAATATAAACTGCCAGATATTTTTACGACTCTAATGAATTTCTTTAAAATATGGCATGTCCCCAAAATTGACTAGTTATAAATAAAAACTTCCAAGACCACGAAGTTACCGAAGCAATCCACGCAAATGTTTAATATTAAAAAATACTGCGGTACAAAGTTAAAAATAAATCTTCATTTAAACTTAATTAACATCCCACACGAATATTTTTTACTGGGAAACCAAAAATATTATTAAAATTAAATTTACGGTCATATCATTTTCTTAATGTTCGCTCTACGCTCCAATTTTCCTAGCTTTTATAATAATGACACACGTTGTTTGTTGTGTATATCGGTCCAAATTATACGTTGTTTTTTCCAGGTTACAAAACAAGATTACTCCAAACGGAAGTAATATTATAAATTAAGGTGTAAAGTACCGGAAACCAAATACGTTACAATATCTCGCAATTAGACTCAACATACCTTTGCTTGTTTGGTTTATTTTTGTCTGGGTAAATGGAATTAGACTCACCTGAAAAAGAAACAAGAATTATATTCATACATTTTACATGAGAAATATTTTAAGATAATGGTAAACATTATTATAACCATAAAATAGTGAACATGAACATTAACTTTTATCAGGATACATAAGTATTGATGGGCATATTACATGTGCTAAATAATTTAATTATTATGTATTTTTTATTTATTGTGCGCTTTCCCTGAGGAGCCTTACATAATTGTGAGTCATATCGTTATGGATTTAATTATTATGTCGTACGCTGATTGTAAAATTAGCAATTAGCTTTTTATAAGAAGCCTAGGCATTTCATGGAATACGATTTCACAACATTTTATTAATACACTCAAGAAGGAAACTGGATTGATTATTTAGTTCAGTTCAATCAGAGTTAGTACCAAAACCTAGTACTTAAGGTCGCTGTGAAATTTTTAAGTTTTTTACCTTCCGCTTACCTGTAAAGGAAGGTATTGGAATCATGCAAAAAATCGGGTAGTGAGTTTTTAGTGGATGAGCACGAATTAGGGTCCTTACAACTCATTTTTGATAGTTTCCCGATGATGTCTGTATGTATGTGTGTGTGTGTGTGTGTGTGCGTGTGTGTGTGTGTGTGTGTGTGTGTGTGTGTGTGTATGTGTGTGGTCCGGGCCGATGCCGTCTGTTGGATAACTCAAATACGAATTACCCAAAAATTTTGATATTTGGTATTTTACAATTGTATACGAATAGGAAGAGCTCATTAGATTTTGGTACAAATATCTTCACCGGAAGTGATATTTTTTGAAGATTGAAAAGATTAAGTGTAAAAAATTTCTATAAATTTTGATAAATATAGTATTTATTTGTAATAAGAATAAGAGGAAAAGTTATTTGCAATCCACGTTATAAAAAAATTGTCTTTATCTGGTAGCATTAAAGAACTGCAGTAAAATTTAAAAAATAAATTTATCAAATAAAACATTGAAATCTTGTAATCCATGTTCGGTTGATTTTTGTTTTTGTATAAAAAATATTGACAGATGTGACGGGTGACAAGTTGGCATACTAGCGCTATATAAGTCATAATTAAGCTATTAAATGTAGTTCCTAACTGAACGTAGGATTGCTTCAACACAGAAGGGTTTTGGTGTGAATGAATCTTTTGATTCAGGTGATACTAATTTCTGTGTTTGAATATTTTAGATTTTTATTTGTATATTTTAAATAGGCACCAGATTGTACGTATACATTTCTGTTTAAAGTCTAGATATGGCGGAAGGTTGTGTGATGGCCACGTCAGATTTTTTATTTTGCCGTTAAAAATTAATTTAAAAAATCTGATGTGGCCAGCAGAAGACCTCCCGCCATAGTCTACAGTTTTTACTACTATACAAATCAAGATACAAATATTTTTGTATATTTTTTAAGTACACCAATGGATTCCTCGTATCAAACTACATATAAACACAGAATTTTCTTTAAAAATCTGTCGAGTACAATTTTAAATGCATTTTGAAAAATTTGAAATATGTCGAAAATTTTCGAAATTTTTGATTCGCTCAAAATTTTGTTATACCCTATTTTGGATCCGAGGAATCTAATGGTGTCACTAAAAAAAAATTTCGACTAATATTTTTCGAGATAATTTTTTCAGGTGAAAGACGGGAGTAGCTATGATCGTAATTTTTTCACCATTGGATTCCTCGCGTCGAATTACATATAAATCCAAATTTTCGCGAAAAAAATCAAACGTGTACAATTTTTATGAAGGATTTTCGAAAATGGCCAAAAACGAAGGTACACCCCTTGATCAAATTTTGGTCAAAATAACTTTTTCTCTCAGAATTGGCTGAAAATTTGGTTATATACTAATTCGATTCCGAGGATTTCAAATCTGCAATTGAATTTTTTTTTCGACAAATATTTTTAGACATATTTTTTTTAAGTCGAAAACTGATCAAAATAGAAAATTTGTTTTTTCACCATTGGATTCTTCGGGTCAAATTATGTAGGAATCCAAATTTTAGCGATAAAATTCTAAAGGGTACAGTTTTTATTTAGGTATTTAAAACATGGTACAAAATCGAAGAGATAAAACTTGCTTATTTTCTAGCCTAAGGAATAATGTTGGGAATTGGCTTAAAATGTGGTAATATACTAATTCGACCATAAGGATTTTAAATCTGTAGCCAAAAACAATTTTCGACCCACAGTTTCAGACATAATTTTTTAAAGTCGAAAACTGGTCAAAATAAAAAAAATATTTTTGCACCATTCGATTCCTCGGGTCAAATTATGTAGGTGTACATAATTTAAGAAAAGAATTCTACTGAATATCGTATGTACATTCATATTTTCTAATCAGGATATGCCGAAATTTTTAAAAATTGTTCATTTGATAGAATATTTTTTAAAGAAAAGTACTACTTCCGGTTTGGGGATTGCTTCAAAAAAAAAACTGGGTTCTTAAGATGTTGATAAATGTTTGTAACTTTTTGAGATATAGAAGCCGGGAAAAAAAAATTTTCGCTGCTGAATTTGACTTAGTTCTTCTTGAAATTAATTTCGTAGAAAAACAGTACCCAGTTAAGAATAGGTATCATATCAAATATGTATGCATAGATAAAGATTGCACTAGCACTCCGACTGACAAGTTAATACATTATATCATATTCAAAAACACAAATTTACCAGCAATAAATCTACTATCAGCTATTCATATTCATAAACATTTCTTGACTGTTCGCATATTATGGTAGGTTTTGATGTTATTATGGTTGTATCTAACGTATTAAGTCCGTAACTAATGAATTATAAGTATCTAACGTATTATAAGTAACTAACGTATTATGTTGTTTATAATTATCAAAAAATGTTGCATGTTATAAGGTAATAACAGTTGATGATACGATTAAATATTTTAAATATAGGTATCTCTTCCGTAAACTAATGCAAAAATGTAAAATTTTTGGGTGGGCCAAGAGTAGATATTACAAGCCATCAACTAACTCGTGGTGGCATTGTTGTTAGTTGAGAGTTACAAGGAACGTTTTTATGCAGTTAAACTAAACTAAAATATGTATCTGACTGGATTGGATCCTGAGTTGCTAAAACCGCAGTCAGTCACGTTACGGTAACTTATGACGAGTAGTGGTTTAAAGAGCGTAGAAGTTATGCATTGTTTCAAAAGCCATCAACGCAAACTCCCAATCAATTCCTGTGGTAAGTACAACCTCAGCAGAGCCGTAATTTCTTTAGCTTCGTAAAGTCCACTGCTTTATGCCTCTATAGCCGAGGAACAAATGCTATTCGCTATAGCGAATTTACGACAATGCGTCGACAGTTCGTGGTTATGTTCACACCTCAAATAGGTGCAGAAGAGCGAAGAGAGGCCACTTATGACACCGAAATGGCCTCTAAAATTTTATGAATACAAAACATGCCGGCTGTAAAGACCGCAGATGCTCGGAAAATCGTAATTTTGTTCGGTGGTGAGAAGAGACTGAACAATGCTGGATTGTTTCAAGTTATTCCAATATTGGATGAATATTCTTTTACTCAAAACATTTAAAATATTCAGATTCAGATCAATGAGGATATTCAACTAGAAATCGATGGTAGCGTCAACGGTTATTTGGTGAACTGTTCTAACAAACAATTCTGTTTGATACATAAACGCGCATAGCGTTAAATACTCGTACACTCGACAAAAGAGAAAAAGACGCCACTTGATAATGCACCAAAAATTCCGAATTTTAGACCGCCATAAGCCATAACTCGGTTGTATTTGGTCGAAAATGGATGAATCTTCAAGTTCTAATAAGTTTTAAGGTCATGGAAGTTAATCTGACGCCAAGTTAATTTCACCCCCTACCACTCCCCTGAGAAAAAAAATGTTTTTGATATCAAAAAATGTCAAACTTTAGCAACTTGTACCAGGTGCAAAAAATACGTGAATAAACTTATCAAAATTTAAACAGAGTTATGAAAAATGCAGAGTAAATTTCAAAAACCCGTAGCTTTGGATAAAATCATCGTAGGTAGGTACTTAATTAATATTTTTTAAAATTTGCCAAAAAATTAATAAATTTTATCAATTGAGTCGAAAACATTTCTTGGTACACCATATAATGTTGTCAAAGTTTGACATTTTTGTGTCAAAAACATTGTTTTTTCTTAGGGGATGGCTGGGGGTGAATTGGATTTGGTGTCACATTATTTTAAATACCATTGAAGAGGAAACTTCAGTCTTGTGACAATTCAAAGAATCATTGATATCTGTGCAAAATTAGTCGAGTTATGACCGAACCGCCAAATCATCGGAAGTACTTAATTTTTTTTCTTACTTTTGGAACGAAAAAGAAAATAAAGGATCTAGATTAATATAGTTGTTGTAAAATTTATAAACGGTGAATAGATTCGTAAATAATAAATTATTAAATACTTTATAAAGAAGTAACATATCTAAGAGAACTCTTCTATTCTGCAATGACAATAAGTTAAATTCTGTCAAATGTGGGTTACTTCAATATAAATCTGTTTGTAGTAAAAAGCGGTTATCTGATCCACGTGGCGAGTGAAATACGGCTTTAACAATATTGTTCTCGTCAATATAACTTTAATTCCCGTGTTTTCTTGTACGATGAAATGATGGCTAATTCCCGGTGTAAAACAGTAAATATATGAAATAGTTGTTGCATGTATCCCCCCCTCCACACTTTTAATTCACGCTACGGCATTAGCAGCACGGTGGAGAAATTAAATTATTACCATCATAAACATTTTCATTGGGAATGGATCCATGAACTTTTATTATCACACATAAAACTATGTTACTATTTTACTGGTTAATAATTCCGGCGATGAATTTACAACGCTGTTACTCGATGGGGTAAAAACGCAAGCCGTAGTTAGACTCATTATTAATCACCGATGTAGCCAGCGATGCAGGGTACTAAACTCGGTAATTCTGCTTATAAAATTGCATAAATTTCTATTTACTACATGCCATGTAATTACTTTATTTTATAATGCCATTCATTAAAAGAATATTTCCACAATTATTAGACGGTTAGGTTTACATTCAAACCGTCAATGTTTTGGAAGAAAAATTCACTAACCCACGACACTTAAGCCTCATTCATTTTAAAGTTTACATTTATGTTTACATTTGCTATAAAATAAACTAATAATTATTATAATTATTAACGTTAAATTAAATTGAAATTGTTGTCTAATTTATTACTAAAATTCCATTAAGTATTTCAAAAATATAATTTCTTAGAACTCTAGAGTCATCTTTTAAGTAATAGTATATAAAATATGAACAGTGTAGATGTACTAACAAGAGCTCAGTTTGTAATATAGAAAGGTTCCTTTTCACTATATTTTTGGCACGAGTGTAGCGCCTTAAGTAACCAGTAGATTCGTAAATTAAAAATAAATTTAATGAATACTTAAACAGAATTAGGTACATTCATTTAGAATTATGTAAAAATAATTAGAAATATTTTCAATAGTAATATATCAAGGGATCATTATTTTGCTGGTAAAATTTATTTCAAAAGATTGTTGCTTGGTAACATTTCGAGACAAATCCCGAGCTGAAGGCGAGGAATTTTATCATTCAATTTGTCGAGGAATGTTACCTATAAGCAACAATCTTAAGAAATAATTTTACCTGCAAAATAATGAGACCCGAGATATATTTTGTTAGACTATTTCCCAAATAAACAGACATAAAATATGAACTAATAAATTTACGTTGGACTGTCCTAATATTTTTATTATTAAATGTTTTCTAATGCCGGAGTAAGCAAAATTTGACACTGCTGCAGACCGATTAGAATAATTATTCGTGTTTTAAAATAAAGACTAATTTTTTGTGCCGAAACGGTTGTTTATTTGACATTTAATTTTTTTATTAACCTTTAAGTGTCAAAATTTTAAATTTTAGTTTCTTTCGTTTCACAAGTTCATTAATAATTGGTTCCAAACTAAGGTTTTTGATGTAACTGTATTTTTTGGCGTTATATTTGATATATTTTTATTTCATCGTAAGAAGTTGTCGCAAAAAGGTTCATTTGACACTTTTAATTTCAATTAAAAACAATACAAAATCAATAAAATTGTCATACATGGCCATGTAACGGGTAAATTGTCACTTGAACAATCCCTAGGGAATTTTTTCAATTTTTGCCGATATATTTTGTACGTCATTGGTCAGAATTTTAAAAATTGAAGCAAATGATTGGTTTAATAGTCACTCATAGTTGTCAGTAGAGTACACCAGCAGGAAGATTTTCGTTCAGGCAAACAGTAATATTCTAATTCAACAGTTTTAAGTATTTTTATCGCAAGATTATTTTGAATGCTTTATTTTAACTCCAACAAATCCAACGATACACTCTCGAAGTTCTCTGCTCTGACAATGGCCTCATCCTAGTTTATCGGCGATAAATCGGACTTTGTATCGGTGACGTCTCACAGACCGCACGCAGAGCCATTGCTGCATTATCGGAGATTTCACCGAAATATAATCGCGCCCGTAAAAACATCACCGTTCATCCTGAATTATGTCAACGCGAGCTACTGGACTGCTGTAAACAAGGAGGTTTACTATCGGAGACTATTATTAGCGCAGGAGATTAGTTTTAAATTGGGAAACCAAAAACCGAGAAGCAAGTTGTTTACGTAGATACTTGAAGAGTATTCCGTTTGCCCAAGGTTCAAACTTAAGCCCTGTTCGCACGGTGACCTTTGGAAATTCTAGAGTCAAAATCCTGGCAAAGAAGAAGTTGTTTTCTTTCTAGTGATAATTACGTGGTTTTGAAGCAATCAATAAATTATAAATTCTTCTTTTCCAAGACTCATTGAAGATTCAATTTAGCGACACCGCAATTTAACAAATAATTCTCACTAGAAAGAAAAAAACTTCTTTACCAGGATTTTGACTCTCCGTAGAATCTCAAAAGATCGCCGTGAGAACAGGGCTTTATATTACCTCTCGACTCATATTCTATAAGAGAGATATTGTAATGGGGCAAAATTTTCGAGTACCTATGTGTTTTTAGTGAATAAGCACGTTTAATTTTTTTGACATTAGATCAAAAATTATTTGTAGTTCCTACTATATCTTTTTTAGTAATAAGCCAACGAATCGGTACCTACCCACATTTTAAGATATCGTTAAATGGACGATATTGACTTGAAACCAATTTTTACCTCTCGCCTCATATTATATAAGAGAGATATTGTAATGGGTCAAAAATTTTAGTGAATAAGCATGTTTCAAGGTCTCTAGATACGAATTTACTATTTTCACGATGATGTCTGTGTGTGTGTGCGTTTGGACTTAAAAAGTATCAAACCAAATTGAATATTTAAGGTTCTAATAAGGTTCTTAACAACGGATAAGATTTTGATATAAATCCGCAAACTGGAAGTAATACTTTTGTAACTTGATATATAGTTTTTCTTAAATAAATTAGTACATTATATATTTATGACAATTTTTGCAATAAAAAATAAAAGAAAAAATAATTATTTATGGGTAAAGTTAATTTTAAACACAAATTGCTGAATCTGGTAGTATTTAACAATATAATAAAGTATAATTAATATTCTTCTTTCTTAAAATTACAGTATCTTGTTGTACATGGTCATATGAAAGTTTCTACACAAAATTTGAATGATTATGACAGTGACAGTACAGTTGACATCTTTTGCTTGCATCTTGGTTTACATTATCGTTTACAGATTGCATTAACATGAAACTATTAAAATGTAAATAAAACTATTTATTTAGTAGAATAAGCAGAATATGGCTGGCCACATCAAATTTTTTAATTTAATGCCAGAAAAAAAACTGTTTTTATTTTAAAAGGCGTAGGTACTATCCAAATATACAAAATTATACAGAAGATATCAAATCCAAGATTCAAAATGAATTGAAATATTTGTATATTTGCTGGAGATACGGAATGACAGTGATAGCATTAATTTCACAGCTTGCAATATTTATATTCCCGAGTAAATATTATGTTTGTGATTTGAGTTTTTGAGGTAATGCCCAGTGGCTCCACCACATCCTTCTCGTGAAAATTGATAACTTGAAATCCACTTTGTTTTAAGCATTTATATTCATACCACATCGAATTCAAATTCAAATTATCATAAACGACTATATGATCAACATAGATTCTCGCGAAATTGAAAAGCAGACAGTTTCCTGAACGCGGGCAGAATTTAATACATATATGCAACGTCCATAAAACTTTTTACGGAACGCCGCTTCTACGCTACAGGATTTTACACAGAATAGATTGATTTTTATCACACCACATTGTGCGAGCGCTTCATTCTAGCAAAATATATTCGCAAATAAACACAAAATTGCGCGAGGAATCATTCTCTACCTCGGTCGTTATTTTAGCCATTTCATAGCAACGTTTCCAATGAAAATAAATTGGTAGCACTAAAGAAATATTGGTGAATAAAGTTGAAATTTTCTTGGCTGGAATCTTCTTTTAGGAAATTAAAACGGTTCTTCACTGGTGATGATTTTTTCTGTTGTAAAATTTTTATTGACTTTAATTGTAAAAATTATTTATAATTATTTTAACATTTGTGTTATAATGACTGTGATTTTTAACTAATATCCAGGGCCACCAGAAGTTGGTAGGCGCATCCTATAGACCAAACGGCCAAACCGAAATATATATTTGCAAAGCCGGGAAAATAGAAATATTATATTGAAAATATAATCTGTTATGCTCAAATACATGAGGTTGTTAGAGCATTTCCACACTTTGGTTTTAGCAAAGTATATAGAGTAAAAATAATTTCAGTATTCTTTCATTCTTTGAGTAATTCCATTGCAAAACTCTCGTTGAGATGAGTGAGTGAGCAAAATAAAATTCTTGGCTTAGCCTTTTCCATGATGACGTTTCAATATCTCTATCCTTGTCTGGCCAGCACGCTAGATCAACGTGGGGTGCGTTATTGCATTATAGGGATACCAGAGGTTCCTCCCCCACCCCTGAACCCAGGGCTGCGTGAGTCGTCAATTGTTTGCGATGCTATGTGACTCATAGTGAATTTCAACCCTGATGGGAATTTGTCGATTGTTTGTTACGGTGTTCGCTTGTTTTGTATTGTTGTCGGCTTTGATTTCGAATCAGAAACAGATCCATTGTTGGAGAGGAACAATAGCGAGGAATTTTTGGATAGTGCAACTTTAACAAGACAATATTATAAAATGGAGATTATATTTATTTGGTAATGAAACTTATTTTAGAAGTGGGTTTAAAATTTAAATAAAAAGAATAAATGGTACTACAGTACAAAAGAATCAGAGACTAATTGTTGGGACAGTAATAAATAACAATGAGAGTAATTTTTGAATAATGTAACTCAACAAAACAATATTTAACTTCGTATTCTGCAATAGCGATTAGATTTCGAATGAAATTCATTTTATAAACTTCTCTAAAAATTGAAATAAAAATTATTATAAGAGTTAATATTATTGAACTAATTTATATTTGGTTTGATGTATATAAAAGTTAATATAATATCAGGGAATTGAGTTGTATGATGTTCAGGGTTGTTCACGTAGTCTACGCGACGAAGATTACGTGTAATTTTACGCGTAGACAAACACGTAATCTACGCATGCAGTATCTGTGTAAACAAAAAAAAAGTGTAGACAATGTAGACAAAGAACGACTAAAATTATAGGTTAGATTTTCTGACAATAGAATTATTTACAAACTTTACGCAAGTCTACATTGTCTACATTTTACATAGTTTACGCAAACTAATACAAAATAATACTTTACGCGTAGATGAACAACCCTGATGTTGTTTGGTTAACTGATTTATATTTGGTTGGATGGTATGTTCGGGGTTAAGATGCTGATATTGATGTATTGATTCCATTTGATTGAATACGGTATGAGGATGGCATACCGAGTTTTCAGGATGGCCGTATGTAAGATATTTAAAGAATGTATTATGAATAGTGATGTTTATGTAAAATGTTGTTAGAACTACTATATTAACTGGGGTTGTAATGTTGAGCAATCAATATTTTCTTACAAAATGAATAAATGTTGCTAGAATACAAGCGATTAAAGTTCGTCCACGGATTGTGTAAGTCTGTGAAATGAATTTGAAAGAAATTTGGTAAAAAGTAAAAGACCAATAAGAATGGATTAACCGCATAATAGCCGAGAAAGTTTCCAGCAATTAAAGCATAAAAAGAATCACACCAAAATTACCCAATACATCGCCTCCGCACATAGTTTACAGTCCGGTTACAAAATCAATTAAGTTTTTCTCGATGATTTCGCAGATGGAACCGTACGTCGATTCGCCACGCTCGGCATTGTCTAACTCCATTTCGGATCACCGGTTTCGTGGAGAATAAAACGCCTCTTTATCGCCTCTTCCGTAGTGATTCACTCGAAAACGTGCCGTAAAAACTATTAATTTGCGTTAGTATTCACATCATTAATGAGTTGCTTTGAACGCAAATCGATCCCAAGCTGAGAATGGAGCGACTGGTCCTTGGCTGCGCGTGAAAAGCGCATTTTGGGCTTCAGTGCACCGCTTTTTCCACTTTTAATTTAACGCTTCAAGATGCATACAGAAAATTCCTTCAATGGCGACGACAATACGTGGGGAATAACTAAGTGCCCCTTACAATTTTAATGATATAGAGCGATTGCTTTTTTCTTCCCTCTAACGGAATGCCTTTCACGACTGCTTCACTTCCAAATCGCTTCGAAAAGATTTTATACACAGGAAAGCTCTACTTGCCTCAGTAATAGCATCACAATATATCGACTACAATAAAATACATTATTTCTTAATAGTGTACCAGAGATGTTTAAAAAACCACAAAGTGAAAACATGCAGTTAAAAATTGACCAAATATATTTTTAAAACGGCAATGGGCTACTTGCATAATATTGAAAATGAGATTTTTATCACTATGAACCTAATGTTATAAGTCTAGAACATTTGTAAAAAATTTATTTAAAAAAAATCTGCTGTGGCCAGTACACGACCACTCGCCTAATTCTGCTTATTCTACAAATCTAATAAATAGTTTTGCTTACATTTTAATAGTTTCATATTCATGTAATATGTAAACGATAATGTAAACCAAGATGCAAGCAAAAGATGTCAACTGTACTGTCACTGTCATAATAATTCGAATTTTGTGTAGAAACAAATTTCATATGATCATGTACAACAAGATACTGGAATTTCAAAAAAGTTGAATATTAATAATTGTACATTATTTTATTGTTAAATACTACCAGATTCAGCAAATTGTATTTAGAATTAACTGTACCCATAGATAATTATATTTATATATTTTATTAATTGCAAAAATTGTCTTAAATAAATAATGTACCAATTTAAGAAAAACTATATTAAGTTTCAAAAAGTACTACTTCCAGTTTGTGGATTTCTACCAAAATCTTATCCGGTGTTAAGATCCTTATTAAAACCTTAAATATGAAATTTGGTTATTAAAGGTTTGATACCTTTTCAAAATCGTCACATAATTCATACATCCATAGCAGTCCATGGATCCATACGTACATACGCACACACACACAAACGTGAAAATAGTAAATTCATAGTTTTTATATTTTTTCTACGTCCCCCCTTCCAGATAGTCCGTGCCCCCTAGAGAGTGGAGGCGCTCCACAGGTTCAGAAACGCTAGTTTAGTATGTGTGAAGTTTGATTTTCAAAATGCATAGTATCCTTTTCAATAACTGAGTCCCCTAGGAAATATGGAAAATATCGCCAATTCCGTCGTCATAAAAACCCACTATTTCCAATTACCATCGCATATGCGTTCCACAATCACATTTTAATCTTATAATCCAGTGTCTCCACTTCACGCCCGCCTTGGAGCATTGCACCCCCACCCCCCTTGTGCCGCACATATATTTGCATTAACTAGACGCTCCCGGATAAGAACCGCAGCCTACTAGATGATATATAGTCTGTGGCCCAGCAACGTACGTTCTGTAATTGCGTTATGCTGGGACGTAATGCTAGGGGGCCTGATTGACTTGGGGATTTTTGGTTTGTTAGGTTGTAAGAGGGATTGTTTGCAAGGGATGTGGTCAGAGTTAATGTAAGCTCTTGTCGCAAGTCAGAATTTGAATCATCACGCAGGAGAGGTGCACAGTTTTCAATGCTGCAATCGCAGATTAACAGAATTATATTTTTCGTCTATTGCCATTAAAAGTTTTGACATCTGACAAACTGTGAAATGTCTCTTTTCGTGCCTAGGTAATAAAACTAATTGTTGCTATGAGGAATAAATACCTATATCTTTTTTAAATATAAAATAACAATAGTAATTTACTTTACAAGTGGGCAAAGTAAGGAATTACCCACGAGGGAAATCTTTACTCACGGGCCGAAGGCTGAGTGAGGTCATTTTCTCGAGTGGGAAACGTGTGAAGTATAACGTTCTATCCAACACCTCTTAATATCTGATTAAATATTAAGTTCCAACCTAAGATATCGTTACTATGGTGACTTAAGAAAAGTAACATGATCAAGGATATTAGTGGGCAATCTTTTACTTTGCTTGTTTAACATCACCATAGTTATGATGCTTTTATTAAAAGGTATTGGATTTTAAATTTTTTATCGCTCAACATAGCAACCGTTCAACAAACGCGCATACCAACATAATTTGATAGCGATACATTTCAAAAATTTGAAAATAATTAACATTTATCAAAGTAATCAGCGAAAAATAATGTTATTAACATGTCACAAAATACAGATTTACTGACTAAGCTAGATTCAAACTCTAACTGCGGCAGAAAATCTGTTATTTTTTGTCTAGTTGAACAAGTAAACATTATTATTATTTGTCTATCACGCTTTCTACTCAACTTGAGTACGGTGCTCGATAAAATTTCTTATCTAAGCATTGTTTTTAAATATTTTTGTTTACCAGTTACACTATTAATAAATTTGAAAAATCTGGATCGTCGGAAGATGGATACGGGTTCAAATAAAGTCAAATACTTACTCCTAGTTATTTCAAACGTTTCGATTCTTATTGAATCATCTTCAGTGCCTACAAATAAAGAACCAATAATAATCTCTGACCATTTCTTTGCAATTTCACTGTAAAATTAGCAACAGATGCGCATAGGTATGGAAATTTTTTTACCGCACACCAAGCTTCATGCCATTCCGGTGTGACAAAGGCATTACAAATTTTTGTAATGATTCCAATCACAATTAATATAACAATCTTTAAAGTAATTGCTTTCAAGCAATTATGTTTGATTTAAAAATTAGGTAAAAAGAAAAGAAACCTAATGACTTGGTCTCGCACGTTTTAAATATCGATCGAAGGTCTGGAGTTACAGAGTCATCATTAATATCATAAGACTAATGATCGTTCGACATTACATCGAAATTAACCCAATTACATCGGGCATACCGGGGTGGGGGAAGAACTCCAACATGGCAACATTGTTTCTTGCAAAAAATCCCCTAATGTGCGTTCGGGTTGTATTACACCCCAACTTACAGCGCAACCCCAACTTGCGGCGTTGCAATCATGGAAATGTATTTAAAATTAGATTTGACTTTGCGTGACGTACGCGGCATTGTGTTACTTCCGAACGCAAGGCGGGACGCACAAGTTTTTTCATAATTTTTGTATGGGGCATAATTACGTGTTGATGTTTGCTTTGTAATTCAAATCTGATTGTAGTGCAAGAAAAATTGTTTTAATCGCATCGAAGACATTGACTACAGAATAAATATAGTGTGAAGTCGTTGTTTTTAGACCAACGTTCAAATATCGATCCTTTTTGGGTCCTGTTGCTTTTTTTAAATAATGCCTGCTTAGAAAGCGATAGTTTAAGGATGAACTTTTACAGAATGACTTCACATTTTTACTTCCTTGTACAGAGTAATAAGGAAGTATTGTAATCGCGAAAAATTTCGGTTTTCAGATTTTGATGGAAATATCCGTTTTGACCTTTTCTGAATCCATTATGACTAGTTTCGTCGTGACGTCTGTACGTACGTACGTACGGACGGGCGTACGTATGTATGTCGCATAACTCAAATTCGGTTAGACGTAGAAAGTTAAAAAAAATTTATTTAGGACTGTTATAGCATCTAGTTGTGCACCTCCTATTTTTGGTTTCAATCTACAAACCGGAAGTAGTACTTTTTTCAAATATTTCGATAAATATTTAATTTAAGTCAAATTTTTTTATTATAAATGAAAGATTATGTGATTATTACCTACAATCGGTATTTTATAAATATTTTTGTATGTGGTATCATTTAAGAATAATTAAAGTATATATTTATACTTTAGTATTTCGGTATCTTGTAGTCCATGATCGATTAACATTTGTTACTACGTAAAATTTAAATGATTATGACATGACAGTGACAGTAGCAGTGACAATAGTAAAATATCGTTTATATCTTCTTCTGCAGTATAAATAAAATGACTAAAATATTATAGTAGCAGTAGTAAGTAGTACTTATATATTAATATATTTGTATAATATAATTCTACATTTTAGTTATTAAGAAAAGTATGAACAGTTTAATAGGCGTACAAGGAAGTCATGTGGTGTCCACGTCAGATTTTTTAAATCCGATTTCACATTAACAAAAACAGATTTCACACTTTTGAAATATGATTTCACATTAACGAAAACTGATTTCATACAAATGAATTTTAATTTCGCTATAATGAAAACCGAATTCACAAATTTGAAAACTTATTTCACAAAATTGTAAACAGATTTCTACAATTTTATTTCTTAAGAGTGTCGTTTACCTAAATGATCAAAACATGATTCGCACAAGTTTGTGATTTATTTAGCAACAAACCACGTAATAATAAAAAATTCGCTTTTACCAGACCATTTTTTCATATTCGATTTATCGAAGACTATGTTGTATGAAACAAAATGTGGTTATTTAAACAAGATACTTGGTTTGCCAATAATTACCATTGGTAAACTGGTCTGGTAAAAGCGAATTTTTTATTATTACGTGGTTTGTTGTTAAATAAATCACAAACTTGTGCGTAGCATGTTTTGGTCATTTAGGTAAATGACACTCTTAAAAGTCCCAGAAGACGTTGTTGTGGTATCTCTTGAATCGCTGCGTTAGCAATTTCTTGTCATGAATCATGAATCATGACTAATATTAATATTAACAATATTATCATCCATTTTTATCACCATCCAAGAAGATAATGATTGTGTTAGTACATTATAGTTCTCCGTTAGGAGTAGAAATTCTACCTCAAATATTTCTTAAAAGTAAAACAACAAAAGCAAAGAATTCCGTCTCTCTCCGTCTGTGAGAGAGACAGGGACAGGCGGGCACAAAGGGCTCGTGTTTGCGGATCACGTGTCGTCAACACGCCCTGCGCGCCCTTGTCCTGTTGCGCCCTTCGCCTTCGCTCGCCCGCGCTGAAAGACAATGCGAATGTGAAGAATCGAGAAAACGATAATGGAATGTTGCAACTCTGTCCGGAAAGAAGATCATAGATATTATTGTGTTGGAGATACTCACTGGTATTAGAGCTTCTTCATTAAATTAAATGTGTAAGGAGTAGGTTTGCTTGGTCTACAAATTGAAGGTTCGGTTGTCAATAATATAATCAGTCGTTGAAATTCTGAACTATTGTAGGAACCAGAGCTGGGCAAGTACCGGCTTGAAAGTATTTAAGTAGTAAGTATAAGTACTGCCAACGGAGTACTTGCAGTCAAGTGCTCATTCTTAAGCACAAGTACTCATTAAAAGTATTTTTCAAGTACTTTTCAAGAACTTTCATGGGCGTCTGCAAATAATTTTGCAATGCTTGGAGGAGAACAATATAAATTGTAATTAGCAATAACCAAATAAAAAATTTATTTTAAACAAAACTAACATTTTTACTTCCTTGTACGGAGTAATAAGGAAGTATTGTAATCGCGAATAATTTCGGTTTTCAGATTTTGATGGAAATATCTGTTTTGACCTTTTCTGAATCCATTATGACTAGTTTCGTCGTGACGTCTGTACGTATGTACGTACGGGCGTACGTATGTGTGTCGCATAACTCAAATTCGGTTAGACGTAGAAAGTTGAAATTTTGTATTTAGGACTGTTATAGCATCTAGTTGTGCACCTCCTATTTTTGGTTTCAATCTACAAACCGGAAGTAGTAAATTTAAAAAAAATTTCGATGAATATTTAATTTAAGACAAATTTTTTTATTTTAAATGAAAGATTATGTGATTATTACCTACAATCGGTATTTTATAAATATTTTTGTATCTGGTATCATTTAAGAATAATTAAAGTATATATTTATAATTTAGTATTTCGGTATCTTGTAGTCCATGATCGATTAACATTTGTTACTACGTAAAATTTAAATGTTTATGACATGACAGTGTCAATAGTAAAATATGCTTTATATCTTCTTCTGCAGTTTAAATAAAATTACTAAAATATATTTGTGAGTATACTAGTATAATAAGTTAAAAGAATTTTTTATATTATTCTACATTTTAGTTATTAAGAAAAGTATGAACACACAAGGCGTACAAGGAAGTCATGTGGTGTCCACGTCAGATTTTTTCTAAAACAATAAAAATGTAGTTAAATCTAGAGAGTAAGAATATCTTACCAAATAACTGGGAGTAGAGAAAAATAAAAATTTTCACTTTACCTATCTACTCTTGTTTGAATCATACTACAGTAATCAGTTTCAGGTTTCAGGTGACTGAAAAATATAAATATAGAACAGAAATTGAAAATCTACATTAATGGTTCTTTATTCTCATAGCCTATTCTATTATTTAGATACGATACAAAGAACCTAATGGAATAATTTCATAAAAACGTAAAATAAAGCTTTAATCATAACAATTGAATTTTTAATACAAAAATAACAACAATTTTTTGTACTTAAGTAGGTAGTTAAAATGTACTCCAGTACTACAAAAGTATTTAAGTATTTTAAAGCGGTATTCATCAGTACCTACCATTTTAATTCTTAAATTCAAGTCTTTATATCCAATACTTGATATTCAAGTATTTTGATCTGAATTACAAAAATACTTAAGTACTACCTACTGAAGTACTTAAAATGTACTTAAGTATTGCTCAGCTCTGGCTGCAACAAAAGATTATTATGAGGATTGCCTACTTTTCATTTTTATGTACAAATTTATCTATTGTTACGGTAATTATATAAATAATAATAGTATATTATATATTGAGGGATTAAAGGTACTTTAGTCCTGTGGTATATACGTTATTTTTGCACTTCATCCTCAAACGAATGCAAAATAGTTTAAAAGAATACACATTTTGTAATTTTGACAGTAAATTTTATGACAAATATTTATATTGTTACCATAGATACTCTGTAACAAATAGCACGTATTTACTTGACAACGGGATTAATGAATTCAATTCCTTGACAACGGAATTAAATATGAAAAATAATCCCTTGGGATCAAATTTAGAACCTTAGTCTCTAAAAATAAAGACTAAAGAAGAGTTTTAGTCCCGGAAGTGCAAAAATGTAATAACGTATCTACCTATTGTACAAAACAAAAAATCATAAGTGAGTTGACGGCAGTGAGGTTGCCACAACCAAGTTGGATAAATATAAAAGTATGTAAGTATGTGTATACAAAATAGTTTTTTTGTATGCTTGAACTACTTTATATAATGTTTACAAGAGAAATAATTGTATGAAAACGATCTTTTTGTGCTAACACGTTATTGTTATTATTATTTTTGTTTGTCCTTCATTTACTATAACATGGGTAACAACAAATTCGATCAAGAAACGATTGAACATATGATAATTTATATTATCCTTTAGTTAACAGCTAATGAGAAATTAATTGTTTTCTGGTACAAAGGATTGGTTCCGACATTTTAAATCACCTGCGCTTTATTTAGGACAAGTTAATCATGTTCTAATGACATGAATATTTCATACGATTAACGAGAACTGTTACGTAATTAGACCTAAAACTAGGGCAGGGAGGGAGCATTTTCCGGGTGGAATAATTTTTGAATCTTATTTTTGAAAAAAAACCAGGAGGCAAAAGTACCTATTATCTATTATTTTTGATGGTCGAGTGGTATTTCATGAATAAAACAAATTTAACAATTTTAAATAACACAATTTTATTTATTAGCATAATTTTTAAATTCATTTTAAATGTTTTGACATTTGGTGAAAAATAAACAAACATTTATTATTGTTTGTTGTGTCATGGTTACAGTGAATATACGCATACTATGTCAATATTCAAAAATATGCACTGGATTAGTTGTTTATATACTTAGATAGTTTCTATGGTTTTCGTGAAAAATAGTGCACTTGAATTGATTAAAATATAATGAGGGAAATAATCATAAGTTATATCCCGAGTGCAATGAATTTAATCGATAAATTTGACATGTCTGGCTCATGAAATAAATTTTGCTTAAAAAGTGTTTGAGTACATAATAATTTGAAAAAAACCCGAGACCGCAGGTCGAGGGATTTTATCTAAAATTATTATGTACGATAACACTTTTTTAAAAGCAAAATTTTTTGAATAAGCCAGACGTCAAATTTATCGATTCAATTCTTTAGCACGAGGGATATATGTTAAGATTATTTCATGAATTCATAGTTTTATGTGTACTTACAGTATTTATAGAAAGATTTTTTGCAAGCATACGTTGATTCTGACATCCATCTGATATCTGACAAATTTTGTTGTTATACGTAACCATTGTAACAATAGTAAATCGTTTGTTATTTTTATACTTCTGTCAGATAAACGTCAAAAACTAATAAATAAAATCTGCTTGAAATGAATAATTTGGCATGTTTAAAGATATAGAATATCGGAAAACATAAAAATCATGTAAGTATCTTGCTAAATATGCCTTCAAAAAGCTCAAAACTTGTTAGAAAAAGCTAGCTGCAATTTAATCGCGATTAAATAGCATGGTGCTATTTAATCACTTATTTAAATTGGAAAACAATGAAAAATATGACAATCTGATTGGTCAAATTTATGATGAGTGAAATATTCAAAAATATGCACTGGATTAGTTGTTTATATAGATAGTTTCTATGGTTTTCGTGAAAAATAGTGCATTTTAATTTATTAAAATATAATGAGGGAAATAATCTTCACTAACAGCCATGTAGGTACACTATAAAAAAATAATTCGAATGAATGTATTGTTGGGGTAAATTATAATTAAACATAAAGTAAATAAAGTGGTTTCCTTTGTAATAAAATATTAATTGCATTTTACGATTCCACATAAACAATTCTGCATAATGGTATGTTAGTTCCCATCGCAATCCAGCAATTTCAATTAAGAAAAAGCTTTTGAATTATGATAAAACTGCAGCTAATAACCTCTTTGTCATAATTGCATATGAGTGCAATTTATTCCTTTGGAGCGAGCGCATCCATGCAAATAAAATGCAGTTGTACAAAGCGAATGAAGAAATGCTGGGACGTAGCCGCGTAATCGCATAGGGAATGAGCAGAATTACCAACATCTGCGATTAAATTACCCTAAAACGAAATGTTACTATGTTTTTATATTTGTATCTTTATTTGTCGGTATTAACATATCTGGAGGAGCCATCGCAATACAAGTACCAGTACGCGGACTTCCTATCTACCGCGCGTTTTATTTCTGCGTGTATTATTACAGAACCGTAACGGGGATATTACCATAATTTACTGGATTTACAATTAGTTTACAGTATTTTTGCTAAAGCCTGTAGCGCGTTTTTATTTACGAGAGTTTAAAGACAAAAATGAATTATAATAAGAATTAGTAGGTCCACGTAGAGAACTATATTATATCCATGACAAAAAATTAAATGCTTAATTCATTTTGTAAGATAAATATAAAATAATTACAATTTATCCACGGGTTCAGGTTCAGTTTGCGGTTCACTGTGTGTTTGGTTTTCATGTTGTCATGTTTTTATTTCAAATGAACCAAAAAAAAAACGTAAATTGGGGTTTTCAAGCCTACGGTTTTTAAAGAAATACTTATTGGGTATCAATTTCCAGCATATTATATAAGTTATAGGAAAGTGATAATAATTGTTAATTTTGATAGATTTGTTTGTTATCGAAATGAAAATGTATACTCTTTTAAAACGTGCATTAAAATGCGCCATGTGTGATATAGACAACATTGAAACCAAACCGTGAGTAGATTTGTTCGTGCAAGATCGTTTTTTGTGGTTTTGACTACGGAATGGACGACGGACCTGGGGTCCTATTCTATTTCACTTATCAACGTTGATAACTTGGGTTGTCTTGATAACCCCCCACCATGTGTGACGTAGTAGCCAAGCGACTGTCGCTACGATTTATCAACCCTCGCTACGGTAGACTTGCGCGTTGCGTTGATTTTTGTTCGTTGTGAGGTTAAAATATTTATTTTATAAATATAAAATACCAATAAATTATGGGTTCATTATATGTATTTAATATTTTTGATTAGTTTATTAAATAATTCAACTTACAAGTTGTAGAAATAAGAAATTGACATTTTTCTTGAAAAAATAATTTACTTTGAAAATCAAAAAAATGGCTTATTTCAAAACAAATAATACGTTTATGATAAGTGATAGGTAAAATGGTGGTTTAGCAGTTTTTCTTGCCAAATTTCACAGTAAAATGTAAAATCTATATCAGTCGTTATCAACTGGAAGCCAAATATCCCTAACCCTTGATATAGTTACAAACGGAATGACGTCACGAAGTTATCAACTGAACTTCGCTAGCGACTGCCGCTATGAATTAGAATAGGTATCCTGTTTTGAAATTAGGTAAGATATACGTATAGTATTCGGTCCTTGTCAGCGCGGTGAAAAGTGAAAAGTACTTAAAATACTAAATATATTTAAGCAAGAACCAAGTAAATTGTTCAAGTACTTTAATTTAAATACTTTAAATAGGTACTTCACGTATTAAAATTACTTGAAGTAAATATTTTTTGCTTCAAGTAGGTACTGCTTACAAGTATCAAGTAAATTGTTGAAGAAGTGCAAGTACCAAGTACAAGTACAAAATTTAAAAAGTACTTGAAGTACAATACTTACAAAATCAGTACTTAAAGTAATTTGACGAAGTAATGCCCAGCTCTGTGCAATCTATCATCTTAGTCCAGCTCTGTGGTGCTTAACAGCGTTTAGTATCTAGCGAATGCCCACATCTTCAGCAAGAGCATACAAAGTGCATGAACGAGGTAAAGCGATGGCGGTCGCGGCTCTGTTAGCTAACGTATGGAGATATCAATCTAGTGGGATTTTTTCGGGCGCGGAAGATGAATGTTTTCCTCGTTTCTGCGTGTGCGCCGGTGGTCCGAGGCCTTCATGACTAAAGCAAGAAGGCCATTTACATATGTTAATGGTGAGCCTTAATTGCGCGATTACCGGGTTCGGAAAAGAGAGGACAAGAATGAGGAATATGAGACAGATTATTCAATATATTTTCTTGCAATTGTGACAATTTTACGAAACGGAACGCAGGCTTCTTAAAAATCTCAATATTATAATTTTAAATCTAAATAAATAGTTTAGCTCATAACTACAGTAGTTTAACAAATAATTTATAAACGAAAAATTGTAACCATAAATGGTATTTTATTCCTTTTACGAGACGGAACGGCTAAACCAATCAATTTCACGAAAGGGAACAGTATGTTGGTCAATTTCACGAACTGTCTATCTCCTAAAATCCAGCATAAAATGTACTAACGTAGCGAATGTTTTGTGGTCAGTACAAGAATGGTAAAATTTTATTTCAACAAGGAATTAATAGAGAAAGAATGGTTCTACAGATGTGCCTTTTTAAAATTTTGATTGAAAAATTGCACATAATTATAAAAATTCCGAAAAATTCAAAAAAATTCCAATATATGCAAACTTTACATGGTTATATCTCATGATAGAATTTTAAAAAGGCACATCTGTAGATCCATTCAATCTCTATTAAATGTTTATAAAAACATAATATTGAAGTCAATAATAATTTTACAGTTTACTCGCAACGAAACCACTTTTACAGTATCAACTTCAAAATGACATTGCATAGCTAGGATGCAGTAAAGTATAAGTTTCGGGATGGTTTCCGGCAGCCGTAGTAATGGAGCAAAGAGTGGAATAGAAGAAAAAGTAAAATCAAGAGTATTATAGGAATTCGGCAAAAACGTAAACGGGCCGCTTAAGAATCGCTGAGGCAAGTTTGTATTTAAAAATGTGTTTTTACCCATGTTCTACATAAATTAGGACAGTGATAGAGATACCTCGCAAATGCTACAAGCCGTAAGTGTGTCTCTCTCTCAACTTGTCTCACTGCTGCTGTTTTGTAGTGCTCTACGGCGACAATACACTGATTTCTGCTCATAATGCACAACAATATTTTGAAACCAGTATTCCATTTTTTGATACCGAAAATACTATCTTCCAGTTTTGTTTATTAGTAGTTCAGTTTTGCCGTCATTTTTAGTAAACAAATTACCTAAATACAAGTGACAGTAGAATAATTCTTGTGAATGGTAAATAGTAAAATAAGTCTGCCAAAGATGGACTATCATCAAATTCAATGTTACTAAGTGTATAATGATGAATAAAGTATAAAACCCTACTCGTCTGGCTTTCAGAAAATTGGAAAGCAACCAGACATAACAGTTGATGTAACATAAACATCTTTCTGTCAATTAAACCCTCGAAATGTCCCTAAATGCGTGGGCAGGGAAAGAGAAAAAAAACACTGTCACTTATCACGCAACATGACTCACCGGTTCCCAGGTGACATGGCTTAATCAGTTGTTAAGCACGGAAACAAATGCTGTGCGTTCTACATGACAACCGACCAATTACACAATAACGCTACGTGAGAGGAAGAAGAGAATGATATTGTTTTATAATTTGTCATGGAACAAAGTGGGGAAGAGCTATAACCGCCATTAGGGCTTCAAAGGACATGGAAGCAATTTTAACCGATATCACAAATCATTCACAAGTAATATTACTCATACTATGACCACTTCAAAGATTGGTTTAATGTAATAAGCATCTCCACCATATCCGAAAGGAGGAATATTAGCGACAAAATAGTATATTAAGTATCATGAACGGTAAGGACAGTTTACCGATGGAAGACAATTTTGTCAGTCATCGGTAACTCCTTAACTTTCGTGATGCTTATATCATTTTTTGCATTATTGCTGTTTTTATCCATACACAAATATTAATTTCTTCGTAATTAATATTAAATTTACTTACCGTTCTAAAACGGTTGAAGGGCAAGCAATATATTCTTCTGAAGGTATATTATCATAAGATATTTTTATTTAATACCAAAAGATAATAATTATAATAACGTGTTTATAATGAATGTGTTTTAGATGAATGTTGAATTAGAATTTTTTATTATTTGCATTAATTTTTAAACTGACACAGGCACTGATCAAATAATATGAAAATATGATTATGTTACGTTCAGACAGTACATAAAAAGAGACAACAATATATCGCTACATCAGTCTATGCTTGATCCTATTGGTCAATTCCTAAACATAAAACCTAAAACTAAACATAAGATTGGACTTTGCAATCTTCTGTGTTAAAACTAAAACTAAATACTGATTTATGAATGGTTGCATAAGATTACATGTTCGCAAGGTCATTAAAACGAAAACATAAAACTAAAACTAAAATTGATTTATGAATGTACCTTAATACATGAAAGACGTAGGAAGTAACATTTATTAAAATAAATTTTGTTATTTTGAAGATGATTTTATTGTAGAATGCTCAAGAAAGCCAGTGTTCTATGCATTTTTCCCGATTGACTACACTGGGAAATTGACATTTCCGATTGTCAATTGCGTGCTTAATATATCATTTCCTAGGTTATGACTACAAAGAAGCAATTTGTAACACATAACATAATAGATGTATCATTTGTAAAATAACTCATTCATGAAATACAGTTATCTAGGACTAAATATGCCTTTGTAGTTCAGCGCAAAACAAATTTCCTTCACGTTCAGTGTCTCTCAGTTTTCACCGCAAAATAGTTCCCTGTTCCAAGTTAGTTTATTTGGCCATAATGAGTCTTCTGGCAAAAATCAGCTCTGTTATAAACTTTCGCTCTCGGAACTATGCGCAATGGAATCCGACCTCAGCCGTCAGTTTTTGCGTCGGGAACATCATCTACTTCTCACAGGACTTCAGCAGTCGGCGTTTTTCTTTTTGCTTCGCAAAAGTCATCCATCTTTCACTGTGTCATCCCAGAATGCGTGACAGCTGAACATCACCGGGTGCTCCAATGGAATGCCAGAGATACTCGCACACTCGGTAGCCACGGAACTAATCGCGATATTGAGTGCGCGAACTGTTGATTGTATTTATAATTTCATTTGCGATTTCTTCAGAGGTCATGACAATTAGTCTGGACATCAGTGGAACAAATAATGGAGATTATTCCCATATATATTTAATTAGGTAATTTACTTTTTATGGTTTGAAGAAGCTAAGCGCGAAATTGATTATTTTAACATACGGGAATTTTAATGCAGTAACAAAATTATATAATGTTAAAGCTGTTTTATGTCTGAAATAACATGACTTACTGTGATAAAACTTTCCATTTTAATCCGTTTAATAATACTAAACATTATGATAAATGATGCAAAATTATTGTATATTTTTAAATACTGCTGTAAAAACTAATGTCTTATTCAAGTTACACAACCATTTTAAAGTGCAAATAAATGAAAATATTATAGTAAGTAAAATAACAATAAAACACAGAACATTTAGACATTTTTTCTGAAACGAAAAAATTAGTAAAGTAAAAGTTTATGTGAAAATGCCTTTAGAAATAAAAAATCTACGAAAATATCCTAAAACTGCCTTACCTACAGAACTTCGGATTTTAATTAGTACGTTTAGAAAAATAATATGTGTTTGCTTGAACAATAATAATTATTTTTGCAGAGCATTTCAAATTATTCTGTTAATTCTGAAATCTTAATTTAAAGCGATAGGTACATTTAAAACCAATCACAATCATAACTGCAATATGCAACATATAAAATAGAAGATGAAAATAAAAATTTCCAGTTCTTGGATAACTTGTCTTTACTTAAATTTATTTAGTTAACAAATGAAACGACGTTTCGACCGTGATCACGATCATATATTAAGGTTATCAAATAGAAAGATGAAAGAAGTTACATTTACATTAGATATAAAAATTTTATTATAAGTTAAATTAAAATTTTACAATTACCTACAGTGTTTTGAGTAGAAGTGATACGAATCAACTTGTTGACTAAAGAAATTTTAGTAAAGCCATGTAATCCAAAAACCGGAAATTTGTATTTCTACCTTTAATTCGTTTACGGCTGAAGAACATTAATTTTAAACTCAACGTGTAAAATAATAAATTGATTCGGGGAGGGAAAGAGCATTTGTAACAATTTGTAGGAATTTTTATGTCAAATGTTTCTTGTTTTACTCACTTGTCTATATTTTCTCGGAGCATTTCAATTGTCAGTTCTGTCGTATTTTGTTTTAGACTTTCAGGTAGAATTCTATGTAATGGCGTGGTATTCTGGCAAATCAAAATTCGACATTTGTAGTTTGTCATAACTTATTCATAGTAAATTTTTTGTATTTTTCATATCGTTGCTTCTGTACCAATCTTATACATTTTTAATTCGCTCAATAATTTATGGAATATTTTGTTATTTGGAGTGAACGCAATTTTTTTGTCAAGACATGAGCAAGAGGAGGTTAAAGAAATAAATAATTCAAGGAGCATTATTCTTCTATTTTTTTGAAGCATTTATTTACTGACTGCGTACGTTTTTTTGTAAATATATATTGAATAGTAAATTCATTCAATTGATAACACAAAGTATTAAACGATGTAAAAACAGAAAAGAAATGATTGAATCCAATAGAAAATGTAACCTCATTCACCTATGGATTCTTTCATGCTTTTGAATCTTGAGAAAAATAATCTTGGTGAGAATCGCCCGCTAAATAGCGGGTCGCTAAATTGAATTTTCAATTAAGGCTGGTTTATAATTAATGTAACCGTTAAGTTATTGTGTTCTGTAAAGTTTACAAAAGGCATTTCTATGTTACGGATTCATGTCATTATGAACCGTTATGTAAAATGCTTACTATCTAATTCAACTTTACAGAATACAGAATAAGTAACAGGTTACATCCATTATAAACCAACCTTTCGTCCTGGAAAAGAAGAATTTGTAATTCATTGTGATACTGAATTCCTGTTTCTTCAGTATGAGAAGAAGCACAAACTTAAAAAAACATTGGAATAACTTAAAAGAACTGGAAAAACTTAAAAGCTCCTTAAAGTACCAAAGTCTCAATCTATAATGATATCACAAAGTCATATTGTTCTCCACTTTACAAAATAAAATTCCCAGAACATTTCAAGAATGTGAACGCTTTTTACTTACTATATTTGCCCATTAACATTCTATTAATATTTTAGCGATTGCTAATATCCGCCATTAGTAACATTATCTATGTAACATCCCAATGTTTGCAATTTTGTAATAATATTCCAATTATGCATCGGGTGTAATTCTGTGAGATGTTTGTATTGAGTATATAATTTTTGATCGTACTCAGGATGTGGCTAGGGTAGACTTAAGCCCTGTTCGCACGAGTTGGTATTCGACCAAAGTTCTGAATCCTGGAAAAGAAGAAGTTTAAAGATTCTGAATCTTGAAAAGAAATAAATTCATGGTTTTGAAACAATCAATACATTATAAATTCTTTTTTCCAAGACTCATTACTCAATTTAGCAGCACCGCAATTTAATTCCGTAATTCTCACTAGAAAGAAGAAAATTTCTTCTTTTCTAGGATTCAGAATCTTTGTAGAATCTTCAAAGAATCCGCAAGCGAACAGGGCTGTACGTAATATCACTTCAAGTACAAGAATATTTTAAACACCCCATGGACGATTCATGTCAAGTTGGAAGTTTTCTTTATTTCTTCACTTCCAAATATTGCAACTGCGAACATCCAATGACAATGAATATCTTCTTCTTCTCGTGAATAATCACATCGTGATGGCATTTGTCGCTATTACCTAGCATAGCCTGCTATTCTAATATAACATACACTCATGGGGTGGATTCATGTTGTTGTCGCCCGTCGGTTGTTTTGTGACTATGAGGGAAGTCGCGGCCGCCTAGGATAAAGCCTGAAATTAATAGTGGCCGTTAGTGGTCGCATTCAACCATTGTGGAGGCGCCGTGGTTTCGCGGCTACGGATCCTTCATTCCGGACATAGGTGGCTGTGGAAGCATTGGCGGAGAACACAAATCAATTCTAGTTTTGCCACTTTACTCGTGTTTTGCTTTATTTTTCTGTTGTCTGTTATTACTAGGAAATCAGCATTGTCTGATCGAATACCGTTTTGTACCCGTTTGTGTACAAATCTAGTTAACTATTCTATTCTAACTATTCTATTCTATTCATGGGAGAATATCGTTCATTGGATTATTCTTTACCAACGTACATATTTTGAATGTAGTAGATCTGCAATATGCTAGTTTTAACCCTTTTATTTTACAAAACACAAATCACTTTTATCTTGTTTACTACAAAATCAAATTACTCAGAAAGAACCTTTTTAGAACAGTTTTTATAACATTACCTATATCACGTCTCTTTATCCAAATTGAGTGTGGAAGTCTCCTATGTGACTACATATAATATATTTTATCCAATACCTCTTAATACAAGCATCCTAACTATTGTGATTTTAAACAAGTAAAAGATCGCCCACTAGTGGCTTTGATCAAAATTATACCCACTTGTGAATAAATAATTTTTACTTTGCTTGTTGGAAGTCACCATAGTAACGATGTTTCAGGTTTCATTATTAAGAAGAGTTGGATAAAATATTATACTTCACACGTGGGAAAAAAGGAATGACCCACTCAAGAAAATTATCTCTCTCAGTCGTCGGCCTCGTGAGTTAAGATTTTCCTCGTGGGTAATTCCTTACTTTGCCCACTAGGAAAGTAAATAACTATTTTAACGGTCATCAGAGAGGAGAAAGAGAGAGATAGAGTTCACTACAGATGAAATTTTTGTTCAGAAACACATTGCTAGCTTCAAAACTCATGCCGAAATTCACAAGTAAGAAACAAGAAAAAATAACAATTTAGTTATTTCTAGCCTATCAATCGCTAATATTAACAACATTAATTTAAAACTATAATAATAAATTGCCACAAGATATAAAGGATTTGAACATTAGAAAGTTTAAATTTGTAATATCTGACAAATTGATTTATAAAAGTTACTAAAGTGTAGAGGAGTATCTAGCAGACAAGAATTTTTCAAAATTGAAATCTTTTAGTTTTAATTTTGAGTCTCAATCCATTTAATGATTTTTATGTACAATAAATTATATCTATAAGTATTTTATATTATCTTATAATCAATTATATCCCAAACATACCGTGCTGAATTGCTACTCGGTTAAATAAATTTTATTATTAATATAGTGTTAAATGAAAGAATCTCGCCTATTGACAGGAGTCAATGAAATAAATAAACTACGATTCTCCTTCTTGCCGGGGGTAACGTGCGCCACTGTACCTCGCCATAGCCGCAGTGATCGTCTTCGGACAGCGAGCAGAAAGGGCTGTAAGTTAGCGCGCAGAATTTATCGCCTGGCCTGGATTATAATTATAGTTTCGGGTGGCTTTACCCAAGTGCCTTGTTAGTGCAACCTGCTGGATCCGCAGCCCAATTTATGAGATTCATATCGAATTTATAGCGGGCTCTGAATCGATGTTAACGCGCCGCTATTGTTTCTAACTACACCATAGATTGAGAGATTATTTTACGAGGACTGCAGCCACTTTACGAGAGATGTTCACTATTATAATTCATTTTAATTGCTAAATTGAACAGCATAAACACCAGACGAAACTTCATTTTAATTGGCTTTCGTTAAAATAAATTCAGAGACATAACTATTCTCATTTTAAGGCGCTATATTTGTAAATCCAGAAGATTATCAATTTGAACGATTCTGCCTGTGTTATAAAAAATTTCAAATTGAAATTTAACATGAAGAATCATGACTTATTAGTGAATCAATAAATGCAAATTATTAATTGCTGTGACATCAATAGCAAAACTTGGAGCTAATTTTTCTTATTTAATAATCCATATTATACGTTCATTAATGCACAAAAATAAAAAATTTCTTTTGAAATCGATTATATACATTAGTCGAAAGACGGGTATAGAGAGATTTTTTTAAACAGTTAACCCATTGACTCGCATTAGTAATTTTTAGAATTTATTTAACAAAATACAGCAAGGTTTCTTGTAAATTCATTCTACTTATAGCCATGTAAGCACAACCTATAACATAAGTATATCATTGTAAAATATGAGGTCATTTCAAAACCAAAGTCACAAAATGATTTATTGTAACATGCTTTTCTGCTTTGCATTTGATAGCAAGAGATTATCAGGGGTAATACCATAAGAGATGATAATTTTAATTTCACGACACAAAACATCATCTATCAATTTTCCGAAACGAAGTTGAGGGGAATTGTCAGATGATGTATTGTGGAGTGAAATTGCAATAAGTTGCCGTGGAATAGATAAAAATTCTTTCAAAAAATTATTATCTCGAATGGTATTTAGGAAGAATATTTTTCTTCTTAAAAATACTACCAAAACGACTCATTTTGCTAAACATTTTTGACGTTTCATGTGACAAATTTATTTATTTTTTGTAACTAACGTAACAAAATAAAACCTAATCTACAAAATTATGTTGTCAGATACATCATTTTACATTTTCAATTCTATTGGTTGCATTACGTCATTTGACGTCATCATTACGCAATATGATTGGTTAAACCATCTGTCAAAAAATATTCTATGTAATATCCCAATGTTTGTAATTTGGTAATAATTATGCGTTCCATGTAATTCTCTGATGCCCTGTTCACACGAGGAAAATTTTTACTAAAAAGTTTCTTAAAAGTAAAACAAGTGCTGAGTTGTTATAACAAACTGTCCATACCAGTCATAGTCATACGGGGAAACCGTGGAAGAAACTAATTATTTCTTTAAAATATGTTAAAGCTGGTGATCTTAAATATATTTAATAAAAATAATTAAATTCACCGTAAACAGTATTGACAGTTTTTTTTATGACAGCTCATAGCACTTGTTTTACTTAAAGAAACTTTTAGTGAAACTTTCCTCGTGTGGACGGGGCACGATATGTTTGTATTGAGTATGTAATTTTTGATCATACTCAGGATGTGGCTAGGATAGACTTACGTAATATCACTTAAAGTACGAGTACAAGAATTAGACATGGACACTATAATAATTGTGATTGTTAATCTAAGTTACTAAATATAACTATAATTTAATTTAAAAATGTGCAAGGGTTTTTAAAAATAACTACATTAAAATTGTGACTCTTGGTGTTGGTTATATTTGTTATTTTTGTGTGAAGGTATAAAATTGCAAAACTGTGTGTGGTAGGAAACTATACTAAAGTAAATAAATGAAAAAAGTGTTTGCTTTGGAAAAATAATGCCAGTCCGCGAACAAATTCCCCGAGTGATTGACAGAACTCAGCTGACAAATTAATTGAAAATATATTCCAGAGGGTATCAAAATCAAAGCTCTATTTCCGCCCTGTGATATCAAATATTACTGTTCCAACACCAGTAGTAAAATTGTAATAAAAACATTTAATTAAATCAATTAATTAGGTACTTTGTGAAAAAGCTTAATTAGTGTATTTGGAGTTTTTATCAAAGCGGATCGACTGTGTACTTTAGCGCCGACCATATTACATAAAAAGCTAATGGAAATTTAATACTCTAACGGGTTCGAAATAGAATATTGCAGAGAGTACTTACACGCCTACTCCATGTTTTGTTTTCCTAAATTTAATTTTTAATTTACCTCCGATGTAAATAAAAGTCAATTTGCTATAGGCTTTTAAACCATCGATTGATGCATTTCGCTGTGATATATTTAGTTATATAGGGTGGGCCAACTAGTGGTTTCTTTTTAAATCATAGGTTATTTTGACACTGACAGCTTTTTCCCACTCGAAATCTTGATAGAAAGTAAGTATCATACCTCCGCGGTACGAAATGAGTCGCTTTACGCTTGAGCAACGTTGGGAAATATTACAAACTTATTACCACAGTGAGTGCTGTGTAGCCCAAACAGTGCGTTTGTTGAAAAGAAGATTTTTACAGAGCCATGGTATCCGACTTTTTTTTACTGAAATTGAAAACATGGATTTGGACTACCTCTGGTTCATGCAGGATGGCGCGTCATGCCACACAGCCCATGCCACAATCGATCTTTTCGGCACCAAGTTCTCAAATCATGTTATCATCCGTCTTGGCGATGTCAATTGGCTGCCTCGGACCTGCGATTTGACTTCTTTTTTGTGGGGAACCGTGAAGGACCGATGTTATTTTAACAATCCAGAAACGATTCAGGCCAATATCATCCAAGCAATCCGTGAGCTACAGCCCGAAACAATCAACCAGGTCTTGGAAAAATGGGTGACAGAATGCGCTATTGCGAAGCCAGCCGAGGCAGCCACTTGAACGAAGTTGTGTTCCATAATAAATGGGAATGTTTGCTCTTACTAATGAAGCCATAATACATGAAAAAAAATTAATTATGTTCATTTTATTGCATTTTCAAAAAAAACTTGTATTTGGCCCACCCTATACTTACCTACTTCATAAATTATCATAATTTAACAATAACGTACCTATGTAATTTATTTCAGTAGTCTTATAAAGTGAATATTCAAATAATATTCTTGCTATTAAAGCTAACAATTACAATAACGGGTGAAGAATGTGGCATAATACGGCACTGATAAACCCTAATGTATACAATTAGTGAAAGTAGAGTACTAGAATCTGCAAAATGATGTCTTAAATCTACAGCCTAATGAGACCCGCGCCCGTTTTATAATTGTATTAATTGTTGCAGCCCACATTTTGTTCTCATGTTACATAGGGAAATTTTTTGCATACAAAATTGAAGACTTCCGCTGTAATTTCGCCAGCTGTCTAAATTAAACAAAGCCAGTTGCTAAAAATAGATATAAATTTACAAAATATAATATTCGGATTAAGTCTCATTCACAATAAGACATGACTTAACCTAAAATAGCCTGAAATGTTGTCGATTTTGCGGCTATGGATACATTTCTTCATATAAAAAACACAAATGTCAATTGTCAAAGTCGTAACAACATTAGATTAACAAATATAATCACGTTTCATTTCGGTTAGATTAAAAATTTACTTAAAATTAATCCCACCCTTAACGTTAGTGATTTGACATAGGTTGCATTTCACTAGTAGCGTTCACAATAACGAAATTAGCTCCATGGTACGTTGCGCTAATTACAGTTAGCGCAGGGATTTGCAAACTCCAAACCTGTAGTTAGTAGATACCTAATGATTTTCTGAATACACTACCAATCAGAATCTAGAACGATAACTTATTTTGACGTTTGACCTGTAAGAAGATGGCATTAATATTCGAGATCACCTTTATCATGGAGACATTTACAATTTTGTATCATAATATTTATATAAAAGGATTATTATGAAAGACCAAAACCAAAAAAAACCAAACATAAAATATACTTATAAGCCAACAAACTGACATTTCTGACTTCTGACGCTAATTTCAAAACTAGTTTGTTTTACTAGACTAACTACAACATTAATTTTGTAATCGTGAACGACAGTAGTCAGAACTAACTGATTCTGATTAAGGTGTTCGTCTACCCTAAATTTTACAGCGTTACAAATATATAATGTTTTTACATATGAGTGTATTAACAAAGGATGTCTTAATGCTTCTATATTTTTATTTTTTTTCTTTGACCTAGGAATTTGAAGTAAAAAAATATTTAAAATGACGTTTTTTGCGGTTTTTACCTTCCGCTTACCTGTAAAGGAAGGTATTGGAATCATGCAAAAAATCGGGTGGTGAATTTTTAGTGGATGAGCACGAATTAGGGTCCTTACAACTCATTTTTGATAGATTCACGATGATGTCTGTGTGTATGTGTGTGTGTATGTGTGTGTGTGTGTGTGTGTGTGTGTGTGTGTGTGTGTGTGTGTGTGTGTGTGTGTGTGGTCAAGGGGTGTTAGTCGCATAACTCAAATACGAATTACCCGAAAATTTTGATATTTGGTATTTAACATTTGTATATAAATTGGAAGAGCTCCGTAGATTTTGGTACAAATATCTTCATCGGAAGTGATATTTTTTGAAGATTGAAAAGGTTAATTGTCAAAATTGTATATAAATTTGGAAAAATATAGTATTTATTTGTAATAAGAATAAGAGGAAAAGTTATTTGCAACTTACGTTATAAAAAAATTGTCTTTATCTGGTAGCATTAAAGAACTGCAGTAAAATTTAAAAAATAAATTTATCAAATAAAACGTTGATATCTTGTAATCCATGATCGGATGATTTTTGTTTCTGCGTAAAAAATATTGACAGGTGAGACGGGTGACAAGTTGGCATACTAGCGCTATATAAGTCCTAAGTAAGATATTAAATGTAGTAATTGAACGGAGGATGGCTTCAACACAGCAGAGTTTTCCTGTGAATGAATCTTTTTATTCAGGTGATGCAAATTTCTGTGTTTGAATATTTTAGATTTTTATTTGTATATTTTAAATGGGCACCGGATTGTACGTATACATTTCTGTTTAAAGTCTAGATAAGGCGGAAGGTTGTGTGATGGCCACGTCAGATTTTTTGTCATTATTTGATAATATTTTCCTCGGTAACTATAAATGGCAAGAAAAATTTAAAAAACAAGAAGCATGCAGCTAAGCTTTCTTTTTCGAATAATTTTTGTTTTACTTAATTTCTATAAAAAATAAACAAGTTATTATGGGAATCTGGAGCCATGTTTACAGTAATTTTCAACTTCAAAATGACATTGCACAGCTAGGATGCGGGAAAGTACGAGTTTCGGGCTGGTTTCGGGCAACCGTAGTAGTGGGGAAGAGAGTGAAATAGAAAAAAAAGTAATATCGAGAGTATTCTGGGAATTCGAAAAAATGGTAGACGAGCCTCTTAACTATAAATACTAACTATAACTACTGACTATAACTACTAATTTCGTATTGTGAATGAGGCTTTAGAATCACTAAGCTGATTGTTTTATTTCTTAAATTTGATATCATAAATAATTTAGAGATACAAATTTCGCGAAAGTGGGAAGAAAGGAAGGAGTAAATTAAAGCAAAATAATTAAAAATTTCTTGGAGTAAATAATTAATAAAATCGGTATAACATTTTGGAACTTATCCAATATAATATGTATTTTAATTAATTCAGAGCTATAATTGCTCTCGTTAAAAATTATATTCCCTTATTTGCATCATCTTCATTAAAATTTAGTATTTTAATTAAAAGTTATTTTAAAACTCGCTTATCTCCGCGATCTTTAGAAATCCGTGAGGTGGTACCTTATCGGATATCGACGGATGCTGCGACGGCCAATGAAAGCAATTACAAATTTCTCCTCAGCGTCGGTTTGAATTCGACGACGCTGTTCAGTTTTACACGCTTCTGGAATTTTGACAAGTGGGCGCTAATTAGATTTTTAATTACTGACACAACTTCATTTTTCAACGAAGTTAACAGACTCGTGAGACTGTAAATAATAAAACCATCTTTAATATTGATATTAAGGATTAGCTTAGTGCTTACATTTTCATGGAAAAAACACTGACAGATGTGGTCGATTTAAAACTAATTTTACTTAGATCATTAAAATAATTTATGCAAAATGGAACATAAAATGCTTATTTGTTTCAAAATAATTTTAATAAAATATATAGTACCATTTAAAATACAATTTTACAATAGTACCTACCTATTATATCGGTTAAATGTTATTAAATTAATTTAAAGTTCATATAGATTTAAATCTAATCTGTAATAAGAATGTGTATAAATTTTAAACAAATATATTAATATTATATTAAAATTGGGCTTAAGTTTATGAGACTTCAGGTTCATTTACAGCAATATTAAAGTAAAAATAAAATTACACATAAAAGATAAGAATCTAACAAATACAGGATGTTACCTAACTTGTGCAACTAAAAAAGGTGTATAGTCCTTACTCATTTTTTCCTGTTTTTAAAATTATTATTACTTTAATGTAATTACGCTAATAAATACTGCATAACTATTGTTTAACTTTCTTTCTTATTTAAATGTGACAACCGGCTGTACCCAAACTACTAATCAATTTCAACAAAATTCTTTTTGAGTCATGATCAGTGCGCCTAATACTATACAGCCTTAAATTTTGATATACAGGTTGAGTATATTCTTATGGAAGTGTTCGAAGACGCCTTAAATAAAAATAAACAGTCATAAACACAGGGTTATGTATGTAAATGTCATATATTTTACACAAGCATAAGCATAAACATATAACAATATCAAATAATAAAATGACATTAATTTTAAAGAAAGTAGTTCTAAGAAGAAGAATTGCGTACAATACTTGTTTTATTTTTGAAGTTGTGAACACTAGACATATTTATAATTTTATTTCTATTTCTTATTTTCATAGCTGTGAATGGACCTTGGGTAAGTACAGTCAAAAATCAAATTAACTAATAGACAAGATCCATTATTTTTTAAAAATTAACCAAAGGTGTAACCAAAAATAGTTTCTGCAAATTAGTCTTTTCTCAAAAATAAATATCAAACTTAGTATTTGTTAGTCTGAAAATAACTGCGAATACTTCATAAATAAAACTGTAACAGCGTTTTTATTAGCTGAATTTTCCGAAAGCGCAGTCGGCGATGAAATTTTGTGGAATAATGCCCTATCCAACGTATATTACAGAATGAATTCTATCAGAAAATCTGAACGGCCTACAATAAACCGCGAACTATATAATTCTTCCACATTCATAACCTCTTATCTGCCCATAAATTTTATTTTGAAATGGTAATAACCCAGTATTTTTCACCATATCACCTAGTTATTAGGCTCGCCGCAGATACAGCGCTGCAAACAAAAGTTTCTCACAAATTTCTATTTTAATTCATTCCAATCGATTAATTTCAACGCCGAGAGGAAGTATAATAGAAATGTTTGTCATTTTAATAACCTATTTCTTTATCTTTGTGATCGGATTTTTTGCGCCGAAGTTTGGAAACAAGAAACAAGGATATACGCATAATTTAACAACTAGTCCTTGGGAACTTTTATATCGTGAGACATCAAAAACAAATAAAATATTATTGATAGAGCAGAATATCATTAGCATGTAGGATATACGAATGTGTTTTTGTAGAAAAGTTTTCTTTGTAAAGTTTCTATTACCTACCGCAAATATAGTAACCTAATTTATTTTTATTACGCAATAATGACTGAATTGTTCAGAAAGGACTAATTCGAATCTCAACACTTATTTTATCTCAAACTGATAGACCAAAATCCTGACAAAATATTAATTTTATAATTAAACAAATATCGAATATAGCGGCATTGTTTCTCGCACTTTTCTTAACTTATTATTATTTTACATTACTAAATTTAATTCAATATCGATCATAAATTTTGAAATACGAGCAAAGTCGCTATACAGGGTGATTCAGAACTTAGTGCATATACGAGTATTTAGCTTACTTATTACGGTACCACGAAGTACAGGGTGATTCATCATAACTTACTTTTAAAAAATGCGTGCCATTCAAGCTGTAGGGATCGTAGTGGGGAGAGAGTGATATCATTCGACAGGTGCACTTTTAAAGTTTTGTTCCCCACCCGGTCAGTCGCCAACATGCGTTGGAGCACGGAGCAGCATCGATGGCTGTTTTTAGGAAATACTTTTAGGGGCGCCTCATCTCAATAAGGGGCGATTTGGAGTGGCCAGCCCGCTCGTCTGATTTGGCTCCTTGTGATTTTTTGTGGATGGTTTTGAAATCCCGCGTTTACGTCAACCGTCCAAGGACCTTAGAAGACCTGAAGACCAACATCCGGGCTGCAATTGCCAACATACCCGCTGCCATGCTGGAAAGGGTTATGACAAACGCCAGAAATCGACTTATTCAGTGTATAGATAATGGGGGGCGTCACCTACCTGATATGATTTTGAAAACTGGGTGAAACAAAACTTTAGATGTACCTATATTATAAAATAAGAATAAAAAGTTTCTGATTCATAAAATGGGCATTATTGCGTTTTGAAATAAGTAAGTTGATGAATCACCCTATATATGCATGAAGTTATGAATATTGAAATTGTGCAAAATGAGAAAAACTCGAGAGCAAAACGACATATCAAATCGCGGTTAGTGGCATTAGATTCCTCAGAGAATATTTGGTTTTTTATTATAACCAATTTAATTAAAATACCACATCATTTTGGAATTTAGATTTATCTGGTTTTTTATTGTCAAGAATTTAGCATCCAGTTGAGAAAGTTTCAGCACTGTTTCTTCATTATTATTATTATCTATTTTGTTGGCAAGTGAATAACAATTGAGAATAATGTGCGAATGGGTGACGAAAAGCAAATAAAAAATACTCAGTTATTACAGCAGTTAGGGACAAAGCATTCAAGGCTCTGAGAATCCGCGCATAATTTTTTATCCTTCCAACTAATAACACTATTTCATCTAGTTAGTGGAGCGAATCCTGCGTAACTACCACAAAAACAAGGACATCGCAGTCTCTTCCTGTTTACCAAATCTACTTAATGTTCTGTTAAAATTTAACCCGGATGTCCATCCTTCGGGCACGCACGAAATACGACAGGAGTGCAGTGTTTTATGGCTTTCTTCCCTCTAATGTCGGAGAAATAAAAAGAAGCAAACAGTGAAATGGCTGAGCAAGCTGTAGAATAGTGCAAATTTAATTAGATTTCTAAACATCGTGTGGCTGGTCCTTGGAATTTTACTACCGAGTAAATTTTCGGGAGTAGTGCTTTCTTGCGTGTGCCGAAAAAGAGAAATTATCTCTACGGCGAAGTTTAACTACAACTATGGACCTCACATTATTTGGACTCGGTATTATGTTTTGTTCGCTATTTCTTATTTAAGTTATGAATGGTTTATGTGATTGTTGAATATATTATGAACATTTTATTGGACGTCGAGTTTTTTAATCATTTTATTATGAGGATTAAAATGATATTTAGTTATTTACCTTTTAACCCAAAATTACAAATAAATTATATGTGGGCAACACATGACCCCTCGCCATACTCTACTATTTTACTAAGTGTGTACAGGCGCACAGCCAGGATTTGTGATTGGGGGGTGGGGGCTGAGCCCAGCATTGTCGATTTTAGAAAAAATCGTAAGAAATCTTCAAAAATGGGAAAACCGTGATAATTTTGAGCTGAAAATTGGTACACATATGTAATTCGGCGCGAGGGATTCATTGGTAAATAAATTAAGTCGATATATTGAACTATTTTTGAGAAATCGAGGGTGGTTGGTTTTTGGGTGGTCAAAAATATCTTACTCTTGATAATACGTAAGTATATCCTAATCACATCCTGAGTACGGTCGAAAATTATCTCAGGGAATTACATGGGACACATAATTGGGATATTATTGCCAAATTACTGATTGGGATGTTACATAGATAATATTTCTATGGGCGAACAATAGCAATCGCTAGGATATTAATGGGCAAATATAGCAAGTAACTATCCAGGATGTTTACATTCTTGAAATGTTCTTGAGATTTTATTTTTATAAGAAAGTGGGTTATTCTACTTTTTATGGAAGCAAAATTAAACACAACAAAAAAAGAAACAATTTGTTCAGATAAGAAACTTGCGAATCCGGCTCTGAATCTCACACCTACCGTACTAAGTTGTTCTTTTTGTTGCTGAATATTTTAAAATATAATCACTACTCGTCTCTAATTAAGGATCCACTTACTGGACAACATAAATAACCCCAGATTAGCATCCCAAAACAAAAATCCCTATCTCAGAATCATCATAACTCATTTAACACTTGATACGATCTGAACATTCTGTGTATCCGGGTAAAAATTTCTCAGCACCGGTCCTGCAAGGGAACAATTATGAGCATCGTTAAATACCTTTAAAATGCTCTTGTAATTACTAGCTTCAACACTTGACTGTGGCTACTGTGGTAATTCTGTTAGAGTAAGCGGTGCAGTTAATTTTAGACCACGCTGTGTAGAACAACACAATGGTATTTATTTCGTCTCGTAAACTAAACTATTTAAATTTATGAGTTTTTGAGCGTACGGAAAGATGAATACAGTGCAGTTGTTTATGGGGTTGAAGACCGGACATTTCATCGTGGAAATAATTTATTTGTTGGTTAAATACGTGAAAATCTGATGTGGCCAGCACATAACCTACCGCAAAATGCTGTCTACTAATCTAATAAAATTATATTTTAATTACATTAAATACTTTCATGTTAACCACAGAAATAAACTACGATGCAGAAAATGTCAACTGTCATTGTCATCATTTTGAAAATTTTACGTTCCTGATATTTGTAAAAATTAACTTTAAATTACTGATTATGATTTTATGAAATTCTAATATTAGTAATATAGAAATATGTACTTATAATAGTTATTTATATATCTAGAACGAAAAGTGAAACTAAGATATTAGCAAGTTGTTTCGAGGCGTGAGCCGAGGTCGTAATTATTTGCGAGGACCTTAAATTCACTTTTAGTTCAAGGTACATACACAATTTTATTTCATACTGGTTACTAAAGTTGTTAAATAATAGTGTTTATTAATAGAAATTTTCAAAAATTCGTAGGTATATGATACAAATACAATTTCTATAAGGACAAGTATTGGTTTATAAATAATGAAAAAAATAATAAACTGACGTTTTGCATTTTTTTGGTACTGCGGTTATATTTATTCGTAATAATGGACGAAAAGCACATACCAAAAGATATTTTAATTGAAGCTGCTCAGGTAAAGCGTAATTTATTACAAATAAATACTTTAAAGTACTAGGATTTTAAAGTTTCACTTTCTGTACGATAAATCGTCCGAAAAATGTCATTTTATGTCATAGTATTAAATAAAATCTGTATTCAAACATTTATTTCATAGCTAATTAGGAATGATTCGATTTGTTTCTGTAATATTGTAATTATTATTTTACTTAGAAATCTACAACGAATAAGTAGCTTATTATACATGGTTGTATTCAGAATTTCAAGTAGAATCAAAATCTTAAAAAATATACGGGCTGTTATATTAAAATAAGGAAGTTGATGTCACTTCCGGCTAAACAGGATGTAATAAACAATAATTATTTATGTAGGTAAATGCGCCTTTGAATGTAGTTTATAAACCTATTATATAAATGTAATTTATTTGTTTGGAGGGTGCGCCTGTAATTTTTGATCGTACCTACTAAGATTTGGCTAGGATAGACTTAGAAGAAAGTACAAGAATAAGATATTTTTAAACATACCGTGAATGAATATGAGGTGAGAGGTAAAAATAAATATAATGTAAAGTAGAGGAAAACATCGCCGTCAAACAAAATTAACTGATCCATTACGAAATGAATCATTTTTCCAGTGCCTGCCCAAAAATCCGCAAATCATCCCCCATCGATAGATCGCTGTCAACGATTTAAATTCATTGCTAAGTATCTTTATCCGTCGTGCGCCGTGGTTCCGAAATCCATTTTCGCGAGTGCAATAATGACAGTCTGTACACTTTATTAATAATTCATTCGCAGTCGCTATAACTGCAAGTTGACGTATGCTAACGATCTACTAGAGTTAGTGAGTTTGTAGTTTGTATAAGTGGGGATGACTGTCAGAAACTACCCGTAGTTAGAGTATCAACTAAGGGACGCATCTGCAAAGCCGGGTTTACATTGCAAAACATTTGGAAACACGTTTTCATATCACGATTTTTGAATATTTGATATAATGCAGCTGAGAATTGGATCCAGTAATTTAAATAATTTATGAGATGAATATTCGGAAGATGAATAATAAATACTCATGGTGAGTGTCGTAATTCATACGAGTTGCATACACTATTTTTTCTGCTCCCATGGTTTCGTGAAAATCTGTATAGCAACGAAAATCTATATCGAAATGAACGTCATTAAAGTAAAGACAATGCATATTTAAGAAGTAAATTAAAGCATGAGAGCGAAAAAAAATTATTAATATTTTTTCATGAAATCTATTAAGGCGCTACACTTGTGTCAAAAATATAGTGAAAAAGTTATATTACAAACTAAGCTCTTGTTAGTACACCTACACTTTTCATATTTTATATATACATAGTTGAAAGATGACTCTAGAGAGTTAAGAAGTTATATTTTTGCAATACTTAATGGTATTTTAGTAATAAATTAGGAAATATAGTCAATTTGGCCAATTTTTTACTATATTGATCGTCAGATGAGTAATCTTCTTAAAAAAATATTTTCTTTGCACTCACGAACAATGCAAGTAATTGGCTATTTGAAACAAAATCAATAAATATGCAATAATAATGTATTGTATTAATTCTTCGATCAAATAATGCTTCGTAATTACTTATGGTAAAGTTAAGATTTTTATTTTGAGCAATATAGCCAGAATCGTGAATTCTGATTTTATTGCAGCAATATTGCTTTCAACAAGTGTAGAGCCTTAAAGCAATGATGTAGAAGTTAGAAGATTAATTATTTTAATAATTTTCTAGAGGAAAGTTTTATGGTTCATAGAAATCCAGAAAACTTTACAAGAAGAAAATAACTGCTTTGAGACATCATCTGAGTTTGGTTCCTTGACGGTGCAATTTTGAAATATGTTTTGCGAGGTCAACGCGCAGATATGGATGCTAATTTGTGACAGGTTGTTCATTAATGAATTTGCATAAATTCTAATGAATATTGTATGAAGCTGTTCGAAAGGTAATGGATGTTCGGTGGAGTGTTGTCCTACGCCATTCAAAACAAGACTCTGAATTATTCCAAAGATGCCCCACTTCGCTACATCAATATATTCATTTTAAAGCGGCCGAGCTTAAAATTTACCAGCAGATGGACATTTATATCAACGGTAAAAAGAAGGCTTTTTGTATGGTACTAAAAATTAGATTTCTATCACAATTTACCTTGGAAAAATAGAAATTTTATTTTCTCGAATTCCTAAAATACTCTAGATTTTACATTTTCTTCTATTCCACTGCTTTCACTGCTTCAGCTGCCCGAAACGAACCCGAAACTCATATTTTACCGCATCCTAGCTGTGCAATGTTATTTTGAAGTTGAAGAATACTGTAAAAGTGTTTACGTTGCGAGTAAACTGTCAGTTTATTATTGACTTCCAGATAATGCTTTTCTAAACATTTAATTGAGAATGAATGGATCTACAAATCTTTAAAATTTTCAAAATAAATTTCTGTAATGCGATATACCCTTGTAAAGTTTGCATAAATCGGAAATTTTTATGAAGTTTTTAATCATGTACAATTTTTGTATTAAATTTTAAACACACAACTGTCAATTCATCCTTTCAGTTTTAGAGGATAGAAGTTTATAGAGGGAGCATAGGAACAAAATTATGAAGAAACTTTGGCTAAAATTATCCGCCATTTTGGTATGCTCTATTTGCACATTTGAACGCAGTTATGTATTGGTCTTCGAAGTATATTTTTAATATTAGTGCCGCGATACAAATTTTTACTACCGTGCTATACAGAATCACACCTATAAATAAATAAAAGAGAAAATAACAGTTAAGTAAGGTTATTTAGACATTAAGATTTCTCAAAATTTGACATATGACAGTTATTTGTATTACGTCGTCAAATTTTATATGAACGGAGTATAAAGTATGTTTTACTTGAAACATAAAGTCAGTAATAACATTTTCTGCATTCTGTTCTTTCCGTGGTATGTTAACTATTTATAAAATTTTCAGAATCCATATAAATATATCCGTCATATTGGTATGCTTTAGTAACATACCCCCCTTCCGTCTCATGGCTGGAATCCCTCACCCAAAAAATGAGAGAAAGATACCTACCTCTATAATTTTCTATACCGTGAGTTTATTTTAACGTGAAACATGGGATTTTTCATATCCATGGTTACGAATTTGACAGCAATGTATTAGAGCGTTCTTTTTAAAATCGAACATAGGAAATCAATATAACTGTATTATTCTTGACCAATATAACATATTTGGGCAGCTGTAATAGTTCCAAGAGACGCTTTCAACATAAACTTTTAATTGTTTAAACTATACTTACATCGTATTTCCAGGTAGCATCAGTTTGACTCCAATTAACAAATTCAAATGTTGCTGGAAATACGATGTAGGTGTATAACAATTAAAAGTTTATGTTGAAGGCGTCTCTTGGAAATATTACAGCTGCCCAAATATGTTAGTCAAGAATAATACAGTTAAATTGATTCCCTATGTCCGATTTTAAAAAGAACGCTCTAAAACATTGCTGTCAAATTCGTAACCATGGATATGAAAAGTCCTATGTTTCATGTTAAAATAAATTCACGGTATAAGCTTTCAGTATATAATGATCCTTGTTGGAATGAAATTTTACATTCTTGTACTGGTAATTTTACTAATTTTGTAAGTAATCTTAAAAGGATAATGATCATACTGTTAAAAGTGGGAATAAACGTTGTACGAAGTGGGAATGTCCAAAATGGAAAGCCACCACAAAGTTACAAAATAAACGATTCGGAATGGAAAAAAGATTTAGGCCAGGGCCACACTAACATTTGCGTTTATTTATCTAGCAAAAAATATAGAAGAGACATTCTGGAAAATCTAATACAGTTTCCCAACAAATTGCGGCAGAGAACTCGGCGGGATTATGGAAGAGAAATGTGGAGATTATAGATATTAAAATGCGCGGGAAAGAAAATATTTTCGGAAAAAGAAAAGTGGCAATTTATGGATATATTTTGGTAGTTTGTTCGGTCCGCGAAACAGAAACAGAGCTCCAGTGTTTAATTTACGACGTTCCATTTCATTTAAATGGAAGAAAGTAAAAGAAAAACGAAGCGAAGTGTGTAAAACGGAGATGTGGAAGCGTGGAAGAAGTTTCCCATATCATTTTTCAGCTTGAGAAATTATCAGGCTCGGGAAACTATAAAAAGTAGCATGAAAAGGTTCAATAATGGCCAGTAATAAACGCTGCCGTTAGCTTTGTTTGCTTCGGCTCGTAATTCTCAAGTTTGTTTTAAACGATAACATTTATAGCGTCATTTATTTACAACAGAAAATAAAATCGGATCCATATTCTTCCAGACTTCGGGTCAATTCATCTGCACTGGCCTCTAGCAGAAACAGAACTATACCGGTTCATTTCACAAGCGAGATCAATACGAAATAAATAACTAACACTGAATTTCAGTAGATTTTATTTAAGCCGAAAAAAGTTGATGAAGGTTGCTGAAAAGATATTTCATTGATAGTTGGATTTCAGCCTTTAGTCATTTATTTTTAAAGTTGCGACCTTTCGACCTTTGTTTTAGGTCATTTTCAAGCGAAGTTACATTATTCTAATATTAGTTATAATTAATGATATTTAATTAAGCAAAGTTACATTATTCTAATACTGATTAAAATTAATCTCATTAGAAATTATGAGTTTGTTTTGATTGGGATGTTCAACAAAATTTTGGAGAAGCAGTCAATTTATTAAAATCCAATAAAACACCAACGTTTCGACTGCAATCCATTCTTCATCAGGGTGCTGATACGTACATACAATCAATGAAATAAATATATAATAAAAATAAGTAATGTAATTTTCCTAACTACTTTTATAAATTTACTGTTTTTTCAAAATTTTCTATTTTAAAATGATTATTTCCAATGTAACTATCTATTTATTTTGAATGCTTTATTCATCGCTAACCACCTGTCTTCGTATTAAATTATATCTGAGAGCATTAAATTATTTTCAGTGATTTTCACATCATCAAGTGGTTCTCTCATTCTCGCTGATGGTCTTGTAAGGAATATCAGGAACAAATGAAGCGCGACTTATCACAGATTACAGCATCATCTTGTCCACACTTAGCGAAAAACCTGCGGCTGGTTTCCGAGGTAACGAGCTCTTCATTTGTTACGGTTGACGGTGTGAGTGTGAGCATTAGAGCTCCTCATAAGAAGCGGACAAATGAAGATGCAGAATTCATAGGGGGCTAGATCAACTTGAACTATTTGTAGATACACTGGGAGTGAAAATATGAACGAATCTTGATGTCAGTCAATTATTCTATTGATTTAAAATAAATTCGTTTTTTAATAATTTATTGTTAGGTATTCAATTTGAAGAAGGAAGCATATCGCAACCGAAATGTTTTCATCATGAATTATAATACAGGGTGTTCCACAACTTAGGACATAAAATTAAAATATATATTTTTTATCACATGTGCACGTTTCAGCTCATTTTGCGTGCACTCGTGACAAAAATTACCGTATGCACTTCGGGAGGAACGCTTTTGCTCTCTCGGGTGAATTGACAGCACAAGACTGAATCGAGTTTTCCTCCCTTGGTGCATAATATACTAATACTGTACGACATACTGATCATGAAACAAAAAGAATTTTTTTTAAATTCGCAAAAAAATTGCATCGTATTTCAAGCAAACATTTTTTTCAAATCTTCTACAATGAAAGTAATTGTTTACATAATATCTAATACTCATGGAACCGTGAAACTCGCCTACGGCTCGTCTCACAAACTTTCCACTCGAGTTGAATATTCTCCATTCCACACTTGTTGCAGAATATACCATTCTCTCACAAATATAAATATAATGATGTGTGTCTTATCGGATTTGAATTAAGTAAGAAAGGCTTAAAGGCCAACAGCCTGCATAATGCGCTAATGCGCAGCCAACCATCCATCAAACTGAAAGTATATAATGTAAATAAGTAATAAATCAATTGCAATTGTTGTTTAACAATATGGCTATAAAATAAGACGGCCATTGATGGCTCAGAGGATAAAGTATTGAATGGCTTATTTAGAATAGCCTCCGTTATTTCTATCATTGCATATTAAAGCGTCAGGTTTTATTTACGGTTATGAGAAAGTATAAATAAATGCGGAGCCAATTACCAAGGCAGGTACTCGCTAAAAAGTCGGTAGTTCGTAAGGAACGGCACTTAACAAGAAGATCATGTTATTTGCTTAAGATTGCTAAATATTTATACCCTACTTCTTGTCATGCCTGTGTGTTATTACACCATGAATCATAGCGAGATGCTGCCAACTATCTAATAATAAATTCCTAGATGCTCTCATATATTTAACACTGACTAGCAAAATGATATAGTGAATATTTGGTGCTCTTGTTGCCTAGAGTTTTTGCAAGGGAAATTTATGTATTTACAAGAATGTTGGCAAATAAAATTTCAGTTTTAGAATTTATTTGAAAGCTCTGACCCGTGAAAAACAATCACAAAGTGGGGTTCAACTTTGTACTATTTTCGATGCAATACAATAATTTCTAATGGAAAAGTCCGCCGCCTTTTCAACTAAGTAGAGGAAGCAGTAATAACCAAAATTGAACTTGAACACTTTAATTTTGTAAAATACATTTATTAAGATCGCTTTAGTACCTATATTATAATATTTCAAATATATGTAAGTGGTACCAACAATTTTGTACATATATTGGAAACAAGATTATTGACAAACAGTTTTTTAAAATGTGACTGTATTCACATATTATTCTTTGTAATTTTTTTTTCAACAGAACTTTCATCACAATAATAAGCTATAAGTGCGAGGGTGGAATAAGCTTTCCCGCGAGCTTTGTATACAATTTTACTCACAATTCAATCAATTAATAATATGCGCGTTTTAAACATTAATCTTATTAATATTTTTACAGTTTTGTTATTAATTTTTTTCAGTCCGTCAGAATGTTTTTATTGATTCTGTGAATTTTATTGAAAATTGACATTTAACTAGCCAGAAAAATATTTGCAGCTAGCTGGGAAGTGAAGTTATCAATGACTCGCTTCCCAACTGTCTAGAAGATTGAAAAATTCAAAGCACGAAGCCAGTGCAATTGAATTAAGACAACAAACACAGTATTTTTTAACGATACAGGTTACAACCAAATAGAATATAAGAGATGCACGTGAATTATTTAAAATATTTAGAGTATGAAACTGCATAGTATCTTGTTATTTAATTTTAAAAAATTTAATTGATAATGACAGTGTCAGATTGACAGTGCCAATAGTGATACATCATGTATATCTTCTTATACAGTTCTACAGTTGACTAAATGACTAAAATATATTTGTAAGAACCTATAATTTGTATAGTAGTAAAAAGAGTAGGGTATGGCGAGAGGTTTTGTGCTGGCCTCATCAGATTTTTTAGTATCGATACTGTTATTATTTTAATTAGAGCTAAATATTAAATTTCACTGGACAGATTTATTTCTACTATTGCAAAATATTTGATTCAAATATCTTTTAAAAGAAACCTTTGCAAAATGAGTTTTCTATTTACAATTTTTGAAAGCAATAGATGTTTAACAGAACATGGCTGATTAAACCAAAAAATGATGGATGGTGTTTCTACAAAGAACTTCCGTCATTGGTATAAACAAAACAGATAAAACTACACGTTATCTCCGGCCACAAAAACTTCAAAATGGCCGCTGGAAAAAACAGTGAAAACGGTAAAAAGTAACATTCAATCATGTGCCCCGACCGACAGTCCATTGTCCGTCCAGGCCGCCCGCGACCGATAAGAATGCAAAATGATGGGGTGGACTTCACATCTTTCATACGAATTTGGCGGGGACAAATGACGTCACCGCCGGGGTGTGTTTCCGGCGGAATTAAACTAATCCACAGCGCGCGCAAAAAACCGACGTATGCATATTACAGTGATTATTTTTTGATGTGTCGGATTACTTTTAGCGTTATCTTTTTGCTGCAATTTGCTGTGACGAATTAAACCGATTGCATTTGCAATTACGAGTAAATATAATTTTAAAGCATTAAAATTCTGGGTGGGTGGCTGTGGATAGTTCATGTATATGACGGTAACAAGCTACAGCTGCTGCGTTAGAACTGCTGCTTTAGCAAAAATTGTCACGATTTGCATCCAGTTTCTCTTTTTCCCTCATATATACACGCTGAGCTTTGCACAGTAATTGGACGGACAGAGAAATATATTCTTCGCCAAAAAAATACAGAGATATGTCTTGTTTTCTAACACCAACGCAGCAGCGAGGCACAAAACTAACAAAAAATATAGAATTGTTTGAACAAACAACGGAATAAGATGGGAAACCTCTCAAATTATTATACCCTCATTAAAAATTAAACATATTTTATCATTTTGCAAGGAAACTTACTATTATTTATTTTAATTGCCTTCTGGACAATACAGGATGTCTCACAAAAATGTACTCACACTTCGAATGACGAGAAAAATATTATTTATTAGCATAAATTGAAATGAAATACATTCGAATACAGAAGACAAATGTAATTCAAGAATCATCATCATAACGCGCACTAAGAGATTCGCAAACATCACGAAAGTAAAAGTGTGAGTACATTTTTTGAGACACCCTGTTTAGGTTGTATTTCACCTTAGCCTTGTTACAACTACTACATATGGTGCCCGATAGCTGTGTGGTAACGAAGCTAATAATTGTATCCCAACATGGAATGACGAGAGTATTCACATCTACTCTGATTCGAACTCAAGACCTCTTTAATCAGAGCCAAGCATCCCCAAGAAATTTAGCAAAAACTAAATATGGTTAGTGCGGTAGCACACATTTGTAAAGTTTCAATAATATAATAAATCGACTTTCTGAATGGTAATAAACTGTAATAACATCTATACACCGATCGCCTGTAATGCAGCATTTCCCTGCTCGGTGTGTAATACACTGTTACATTCACTTAAAAATTTGTCAAATTATACAAAGTTCTTGTTCTGAATAGTATTTATATTATTAGTTATTATAAAACACTATAAAATATAATTTTCTATAGGACTGTTAGAATGTTATCATTCTTACATTATTTTCAATTATGGAATGATTTCATTCTATCACTTGTTACGGAATGGATTCATTCCGTCACTTGTGATGGAATGAAATGTGGCGAGTTATAATAATTTAATTTTTATTTTCAATGTTTTTGGTTGGTGGGTAACTTTAAAATACGTTTAGATTTATTAATTTATTAATTTGATGTAGAATGTTATTTTATAAATACATATATTTTGTTTTAATAGTTTTGGGTTATGTTTTTTAATGCAATTAAATTCATAGTCGTAGAGGAAATATAGTTAGTAACACGTTTGGAATGGCTATTCCGCTATCGAGCTGAATATGCTTCATTCCACACTTGTTGCAGAATATATATATATATATATATATATATATATATATATATATATATATATATATATATATATATATATATATATATATATATATATATATATATATATATATATATATATATATATAAATAATGAAGAATCATTTTTGCCCATATAACAACAAATATGAGGTACCTAGCAAATGAATTGAAAAGCTATTTCAGTATGCAAATTTACTGAGAAAACCTCGTTTTAGGTTAAACAAGTCGTGCAATAACTCCTTAAATCTAGATTGCTACAATATTTTACCTGAGCATCTTAAAAATTTGGAATTAAAAAAATTTAAAACCCAAATTAAACTTTATTTAATACAAAACGCTTTCTATTCAATTCATGAGTACTTAAACTCGAATTTTAATGAATTATTGTGAGTTGAAACTCAGATAGCTATATTTTATATATTATTTATTATTTAAAATTCATAAATTGTATTATTTTTTAATCCTAACTTTTTAACTTGACTTGCTGTAAACATTTTTTGTAACACAGCCAAATATTAATAAATAAATAAATAAATAAATAAATATGTTCATTATAAAAAGTATGAATTGTTTTATCAAAAAATTATACAGTTTTTGTAATCCATCCAAAGGATGCTTCATTTTTTAATTACTTGAATGTCTATCATAATTTTACTGTAATTATTATTATTTAATTCAATAAACCAAGCTACCTACTACCCTACTACCGAACAAAAAAATTACCTATATAGGATTTTTAGAATCACTTGGAAAACAGAAAGAAGATGCTTTAGGAAACTGAGGTTCTGTATGTTAGAGTAAGAACTAAGAAGTTATATTCCCTAATATAGTGAGACAATTCCGACATCTACCTGAGCATGTACCAATTTTATCGGGTTTAAATCTTCCGTATCTGCGTATCCTAAGAATTAATTGTCTGTGCTTCGTTTAAGAGTACGTAGTTAATTACTCTGGCTTTATTGTGGGACCGGTAACCTCATTTCGGGTTGAAGAGAAATTGCCCGCACTATTTCAATGTGACCGGGCTAAATAAACAAACATGAATGAAGTTCGCATATGCTACCCCCTGTGAGGAGATGCAATGTTCTTGTGTTCTTACGACGGATTTATGTGGAGATAATAAATCCACGTTTGGGTTTAGTACAGGGGTACAACTATAATAAAACCAACAATTTCGGGTTAACGGTGCTGTGGTTCTATATTCATTATTGAGCGTTCAAACATTCAAAATAATGGGGGGTTCCAAGCCTACGGCTTTTAAAGAAATACTTATTGGATATAAATTTTTAGCATAAGTTATAGTAAAGTGATAATAATTGTTAATTTTGTTATCGTTATGAAAATGTAACTCTTTTGAAACGTGCATTAAAATGCGCCAACAAAGACAAACACTAAAATGCTTTAGAAAACAATCCCAACACAACAAAAAATATGATCAAGTATAGCAATACAACTATACATTTTTTTTAGTCAAAAACATTTTTTTTCTATGGTGGTTTACGGGACATGGGATGTATCGAATGTGGCTTTCATGTACACCATTCGAAAGAGGAGACTTTGATCTTTTTAAAACCCAAAGGATTATTGATTTTGGGTCAAATGCAACCGAGTTATCAAAGTTTGAAAATTTGACATTTTTCGTCACAAAAAATGCAACCAATAGAATTGAAAATGTAAAATGATGTATCTGACAACATAATTTTGTAGATTAGGTTTTATTTTGTTACAAAAAATTAATTAATTTGTCACATAAAACGTCAAAAATGTTTAGAAAAATGAGTCGTTTTGGTAGTATTTTAACAAGAAAAATATTCTTCCTAAATACCATTCGAGATAATAATTTTTTGAGAGAATTTTTGTCTATTCCACGGCAACTTATTGCAATTTCACTCCACAAAACATCATCTGACAATTCCCCTCAACTTCGTTTCGGGAAATTGATAGATGATGTTTTGTGTCGTGAAATTGTTAGAAATAAGTTGCCGTGGAAACGACAAAACAATTCTCAAAAAATTATCATCTCTTATGGTATTACCCCTGAAAATCCTGTGGTGAAGTAAAAACGTAAAACCAATGAATTATGTTTTTGTCATAATATTTTGTGTTATTTATTGTTGTAGTAAGCTTATATTTCATCTAAAGCACTTGAAATATATTTTGAAGTATCCGCAATATATTTACGTGTAAAGGTAAACATCAAATAAACATACAAACATAATGCCAATATCATAAAACTGATAGCATTAAATCCATCGATATTTGCTTTTCAATTTCCTTTTACGACAGCAATGCCAACACAAAATACCATCTGACATGTGCTTCTTGAAATATTAAAGCCAGGAAATCCATATCCCTGTAATTTTAAAATTAATAACACATCCAAAAGCTTCCCTAAGCTTGAGTGTTTTTTATCTTCAAGAATGTTTTTATGGAATAAATTACTTTACACTGGTAAATCTTTAAACAAGCAATCAACAGGAAAAGAAAACACTCCAATATTTCGTTGATCCTCTCTTAGTGTTTATTCGCCATTATTCTTTGCATCGATTCGCACAAAATCAGGGTGGGGGGAGGATTCTCAGTCAAGAATGAGGAAAAATAGCCTGTAGGAGCGTAGCACAGTTTATAAGAAAAAAACGAGAATTAAAATAACTTGCGTACTTATTTAAAAAATTACCTACCTATCTCAAAAACTATAAAGCCTCATTTCCACCGACTGTTTTAGTGCTTAATGCATAATGATTTGTGCGTAAGGCGTAATGCACAATGATTATTTTTATTAGATGGTCATTTCCACCTATTTTGTTTAAGGACTAATTCGACAGAGATGGCATTTGTTGTCGAAGTTTAGTAATTTAATAATTACCGGCATTTTTGCGATATTAAAGAATGGCAGAATTAATTTCGCAAGTAAGGTATTCATTTCCATATTTAGAAACAGACAGAAATTGACAACTCGAAACAAATAATAAATATGACACATGCCAATCATTATGCTTGTGCATTACGTCTTATGTTTGGAGTTTGCAAAGTTTTGTTCTTGTGCGTTGCTCTTCGTATTTATGCATTAAACATAGTTCTTAAGCATTAAAACAGTCGGTGGATGTGGAAATGAGGCTTAAGCCTGATAGCGAACTCCGGTTTGCGGTATTGTGTATTGTACTTATAAACAGAAACTCCAACCGTACAAATTATCAGTACAGGTTCGGTTCACGGTCCTCTGTGCCCTATAGAGTTCGGTTTTTATATTTCTTCTTGGAATGAACCAGTTACCAGTTTTCAAAGAACGGTTTCGGATCAACGATTTATTAAAAAAACAAGCACAAATTTTTTTAAAAATCGTTCCAAATCTGGACTCTTAAATATAATATATTCCTTAATAAAATTAAAAACCTTGACCAAACCACAATAAGTTTCATCAAAATTTAATTTAATTTTAAACGCTTTAAACCGTCAAATGGTTCGGCTCAGATTACGGAATAGGGTACCTACTTACCATAGTAGCAAATTAGTAATCCAGTCAATTATATTAAACGGAGACCTCAAAAATGAGTTATTTCCATGAAAAAAGTTTTCAAAAAGTTAATAGTTCTTTAAATATTTGAAACTTTACGTATCGATACATCTACGTCACAATAATGCGTTTCACGTGTATTGTTACTTACAGTAATAAAGAAACTGCCAAATTGTATTTTATATTTTGTAACATTTAGAAACAGTTGATTTTACATGAGTAAATTTTCAGCTATACATCTACGTCACACAAACTTTAAAAATTAATTACAGCTTTATTAAGAACAATTGTTAAGGCTTATCAGTACTCTCAATCGCTTTCCAATAACATGAAGTTTCAATAAAAAACTTTTTAAAAAATGGTAAACTATCCTATTGTTAAATTATTTTTGAACGGTTCGGTTTGGTTCGCGGTTCGCGAAAATAACTGCGGGTCGCTCTGGTTTTCGTTCCTGTTCCGATTCGGTTCGAGTCCCTGCATATAACCATATTTATACACTTTCGCATTATTTTATTTCTCCTTAAATAAATAGAAATGTAATGTAAAACATAATTGGATCTGTTACTATGTAAATATTAGAGGCATATTTTTAAAAAAATCTGACGTGGACACCACATGACTTCCTTGTATGCCTTGTGTGTTCATACTTTTCTTAATAACTAAAATGTAAAATAATATTAAAAATTCTTTTAACTTATTATACTAGTATACTCACAAATATATTTTAGTCATTTTATTTAAACTGCAGAAGAAGATATAAAGCATATTTTACTATTGTCACTGTCATGTCATAATCATTTAAATTTTACGTAGTAACAAATGTTAATCGATCATGGACTACAAGATAAAGAAATACTAAATTTAAAATATATACTTTAATTATTCCTAAATGATACCAGATACAAAAATATTTATAAAATACCGATTTTAGGTAATAATCACATAATCTTTCATTTAAAATAAAAAAATTTGTGTTAAATTAATTATTTATCAAAATATTTTTAAAAAGTACTACTTCCGGTTTATAGATTGAAACCAAAAATAGGAGGTGCACAACAGTCCTAAATACAAAATTTCAGCTTTCTACGTCTAACCGTATTTGAGTTATGCGACACACATACGTCCGTACATACATACGTACATACGTATATACGTACATACGTACAGACGTCACGACGAAACTAGTCATAATGGATTCAGAAAAGGTCAAAACGGATATTTCCATCAAAATCTGAAAACCGAAATTTTTCGCGATTACAATACTTCCTTATTACTCCGTACAAGGAAGTAAAAACTGAAGCCAACCTAAATAAAATTACAAACGAATTAATTTCTAAACTGATAGTACCTACTTAGCAAAGTGCTGAAACATTTTTGAGTGATTCATTTTCGGTCAACGGTTGATTTATAATTCTAACGTAAAACTGCGTAGGGTAAAAAGATGTAAATCAAATCGTTTGGTAGAGCAATGTGTTGAAATTAGTCAGCAATACAATAAAAGTCCCCAAAGTGCGTAATATACAATTGATCGAGTCTCTCGATTGAATTAAATTAATCAAAAGAGGCTATTAGGTGCGCGTATCTAAATTATCCATCTGGTAAACAATTTCCGAATGTAAAGTATCCAATTTCCAAATCGAGATAGCATTGGAATTCCTGTGGCAATAAATCAATTAAAATTAAAATATCCCGGCTCCTTGGGCCCCTGGTCACGCACGCCGCTGCTAAACACAATGATTTGCAGCCCGAGGAAATTGAATCCTGCGTTATTATGCAAGGTATTGATAACCGATGCTACAATTCTCCACAATAGACCAGAACCTAAACCTAAACCTTACCTGTTACTGTTACCAAGAGGTTCTTGCTTCTGTCTCGCTTTATAAGAAAATTACATCCAACGGACATGTTCCCATTATGTTTAGAACAAATCCCAACGGACGATATTCTATGAACTCAACTGAATTTCAAATGTATTTAAGATAATTAATAAATTTAAAAAATTGGAAAATAAAAATAATTCTAGTAGATAATTTGAACAATTCTTGATATAAATTCATATTTTACTGTTTTTAGTTGTCAGAAGCCATTCGATCACGTTACGCATTGAGCTATGTTTATAATTTATAATGTTTATCTACAACAATAGAATAATGTATTCATTATATACGTGAAAGTAGTATAATAAACCCCTCCATAAGGACACATTATGAAATAATGAAGTCATTATTTCACACTGTTAAATAATGAGTACTTTATTCTCTCGAATTGTCAAACTGCCATCACATCTGTTTTAATATTAGTGTTACATCAAGTTATCATTTTATGACGTTGTAAGCAGAAACAGTAAAAATAATAAAAATTTGTAAAACGCTGTATATGACTAGCCCATAATAGTTCTAAATTACTCGGATAAATTGTCATCACACCAAAGTTTGAGGTTAAGTTAATATCAATACAAATTTGTAGTAAGAAAATGTTGTTTTATTTAAAAAGTTGTAGATAAAACGTCGTATTTGACTCGAAAATAATGGCTATAATTAACTCGGATGATGTATACACTCGCCTTCGGCTCGTGAACAAACTTTCATCCTCATTAATTATAGCCTACATTATTTACTCGTTAAATAATATACTATTATACCTCTCAAAATATGTATTTAAAGTATCAGCCTTGAGTATTAAAATATTATTGCCTGTATTATTGCGAGATTCTTGAACGTACACGTACACGAGCTGTGTGTCTATTCCTTAATAAACTATTTAAAAATTTGTAAATTAAATTTATCTTCCATCATTTATCGAGTTCAAGAATTTAGAAAATCCGATTGTCAGACCATTATTATTTCATTATCATTATACAGGAAAGAAGAAATTAAAATAATGACATAATGTTGTTTCGTGAATATTGATACGATGTGTTGTCTATAAGCGGAGTAAACGCGCGTAAAGCGAATTTATGTTTCTGTTTTGGGTGTCAAAAGTGTTCTGGTTATAAATGGGGTCCATTTTCCCATTTCTGACTTTTCGCTGGGGTGAAAATAAGCGCGCAGTGTAGTGAAATGGCGGTTTTAATGCAAAGTATCCGAGTTTAATTTATCAAAACTTTGGCGAGTGTTCGTACAAGACGGGATCAGGTTTCATGGCGCAGAAAACATTTCTGCTTCGAGTCCCCTGCGAAAGTATTTCGCTTTTGCGCCATTTCCTCGCGGTACCTTACTCCAGCACGTGCTGCAGTCGAAGGAACTATTAGAAACTTTGTGTTATCAAATCCGGGGATATTTTGCAAATACCGGTTGTCAACTTTCTCTCAACTTATGTCGTTCAAATTCACGATAAAATAGAATATTTCAAGGGTGCTGTGATAGGGAATATCAAATCTCTTGTGTTGTAAAATAGTTTTATCTTGGGTAGTTTTGTTTTTATGCCATTTCTGTCTTTACGGTTATCGAGACCCAATTGTTCCGAACGGGCTTTGCGAAACGACTGTTCTATTAGTTTCAATCATTCGGATTCTTAATGCATGAGCAGTTTCAATGCAAAATAACTTTCAAACAAATCACGCTTTTAACTTTATGCTCGCAACGGAAAAGGAAAACCGCATTATGCTCAGAAGTGCGAAATGCGGACGCAAAGTGGTTAGCTTACAGTCGACTCTTATTTGCCATGGTGTCAATTATCATCTAACGTTTTTTAATTGATTTTGAATTATTTTAATAAACATCCCTTGCTTAGTGATGGGTCGTTCATGAACGAGTCGTTCAAAATGAACGACTCATTTTAGTGTGCCGTGAACGAACGACTCTTTAGTTCGTTCAGCACGGCACACCAGTTCACACTAGCTCCGTGCTACTATTTAGCCTCCGCTCACCGCTCCGCTCGCTGAACGCAGAAAGACGAACGAGTGCGAGTGGAATGAACGAAACGAACGAAACATACATACACCGCACGGTGCTGAGTGCTGTGTATTCTGAGAAGCGTGGCGTTTCTGTTGTACGGACAACAATGAAAATAATCAACAATATGGGAAGTGGAAACAATGTAGGACTGGAAAGTAAATGCAAAAAATACATTAATGTAAAAGTAATAGTAACATTTTGCTAAATTTGTTGAACATTCTTCAAAATGTTGCCAGACAATAGGTACTCCTTTTTGCAGAATTTTTATTTTGTTTATTTTCCATTGTCAATATACATATACAACTACAATAAGCAACGTTCAATAATCTATTGTTTGCAGCAACGAGTAATCAAGACGAGAACACAACTATCAATTAACTAAAATGCTAGGTTCATGCAGTTTGGCACATGCCACATCGCTGCGCATCGCACATGCACACAAGGCGAGCGCACAGTGCTGTGAGCATGAGCACATGAGCAAAGCAGCTCAGCTGAGCAGCACACTAGCACGGTAGCACGGTGTCATTTGAAACGCACAGTGCTGTTTTACAGAGTCGTTCAAATGAACGACTCAGTGTGAACGACTCACTTTACTGAGCGGAGCGAAATGAACTGACTCACTAAAAATGAACGAAAGACCCATCACTACCCTTGCTGAATAAACTCTGCATAAGAAATATAGCAAATCGAACATACACACAATTAAATTTGTCTACTTACATAATAATTTTTGTAGGTGCAAAGACCTAATTGAGTACTTAGTAACATTATTCAATGTAAATAATTTTCATACAATAATAAAGAGATGTTCTACTGGTTTTGATGTACGAATGTTTCAAATTAGGATAGCAGATCAAATAATTGTTTTATTTTGTCAAAAATTTAGCTGCAATTGAGACTGCAGGCCTGAGCAATTTTACTCTTCATTAGCTATATATTAGCTATGTATTATTTATTGTGTATAATTGTGAAGTTTCAATTTTCAACAATTGGACACTAAACAGTTGATTGGTCATCTGAGACAATAAGGAAAATAATGCCTTTTGGAGACTATATGTATTAATCTATAAATTATTGATGTAACTCAGATAGATAAATAGATAGTACAGTGGTAGAGTGATTTGCCCCTCATTACGGAGGTCGTGAGTTCAAATCCGGGTCAAATATGAAATTTTCATGGCTTGATTTGGATCGGTACCTACTCTTGTTACCATTCCAAGTTGGGATACAATTAACAAAGCTATCGGGCACCAGTTAGTGGTTGTAACAAGGGCTTTCGCGAAAGGTTTATATGGAAGAACTCGCCCATTGTCAATTAAAGTCAATAAAATTAAAAATATATAACGCATTGAGCATTCTATTTTAATTTAAAGTCAAAACTAAGTCACAAGGTGTCATTAAGCCTCATTCACTTAAGCATTTAGTTTTAAGATTTACATTTATGTTTACGATTAAGAAAGTTTAAATTCATCTAAATAAATACGAGCATTCACACTGCTTGAAAATGGGAACTGTGAATGCTCGTATTTAATTATATGAATTTCAACTTTCTTAATCGTAAACATAAATGTAAACCTTAAAACTAAATGCTTATGGTTATGAGAATGAGTCTTTAGTGCGATATTTTTATTCTATTACTAAATTGCAAATATGTGATTCCCTGCCCGCGGTTTTTTCTTTTCCCCTGTTTTTTTTCCATATCAATAACCGTGAAAGGGGAAAAGCTCGCTTCTGCCGGATGTTGGCAACACTGATCAGGGTAGGTGACGGCGCCGCCACGTGACACTTGGCGCCCAGGTGCGAGCGTCGCGACGTCCGACGTCTCCCCGACGCCTCGAGTGTTATAAATGACATGTAACTACGGACACTGATGCACCATCAAAGTGCGATATTTTTTACTGAGCTTGCTGTCGAAAGGTACTCTATCGAAATTTCTAAGCCATTGACATCGAGGATCTGGACATTGTAAAAGAAAACGACGCCAACGAACGATGGAATATGGTGGAATGTTCTAATAAAATTGAACAAAATTTTAAACTAAGACTCACGAAGTATAATAAAGGCAGAAGATGACGCTCATTGTTGACTATGTCACTTTTTGTCACAAATATGAATGAAAATTTAATTAAACTTGTATTTTATAATAAGTTTCTTTATTCAATATTACCGATTGAAACTATTATTTTTAACACGAATATCAATTTTAAATAAATATTTATTCACTTGTGTACTAGATAGTTTTAAAATTACTGTGACGTTTCAGACTCGCAAAAATAAATTCATAACATTTTATTATTATGTCAAAATTAAATAAAATATAATATAAACCACGTAAATAAATATATATATATATATATATATATATATATATATATATATATATATATATATATATATATATATATATATATATATATATATTTAAATTTTAAACTGACAACTTCCATTAACTTCACTGCGGCCTCCTCTCCCCACCCAATTTTCTATTGTTTCGGAGTAAAATTGTGTGACATGGAAACACATACATTTAAAAAAAAAATTCTTTTTGTTTCATGATCAGCACGTCGTACAGTATATACCCTTTAATTTTTTGTCCTAAGTTGTGGAACACCCTGTACAGTAAGTAAACTCATAAATGAATGGTAGGTAATTTAACTTTTGACCCTGTATAATAATAAAGGAAGTAGCTACAAAAAGTAGCTTGATATTCTTTAAAAGCTACTTACGTAGCTTGTACCTTAACTACATTTTTGTTAAAGTACCTAGCTAAGATATTTTTGCAAAGTAGCGAGTATCTTAACTAAGCTACTTTTTCCAAGTAACCCAGTTCTGTGAGAGACAACTCCTCTCTTTTATCTGTCCACGTTTGCGATGTCATTGCTCCAAGTGGTCAGTCATCCACTTAGGTGGAATCATCGACATTTCAATCAATCATGAGCAGTGGAAGAGGCCGCGGTGAAGTGGACTGCGAAGGCTCAGGCAGCACTCTAGAGACCGATGACGACATTATGACGTCACTTACCGTGTGTCGAGTATCTGCAGTTACGCTGGGAACATCTTTTTACCTACTTGCCCAACGAGAATTCGGCCATTTGTTATCGGGGTGAACAAGAAAGTGTAGGAGATGGAAATATTTTCATTGGAGTGGTTGGCTTGCATTTTATAATCGAGTAAACCATGAATAAATTGTTCTTTAAATTACGGAATTTGTAGCTAAGAAAATATACCACGAGATAATGAACAAAAACATGGAAAACAATGGCAAGAAAAGAATTGAAAATAAAAACTGATTAGATAAATGCTTGCGTCAAGTCGATGAACATTTAAAATTGAAAGAAGGAGTAAAAAGGTATCTCCCTGGGAATATTTTGTTTTAATGAACGGTGCCGGCTGGGGGAAGACAAGCAACTTCTCTTTCATTATTTCTTCTTTTGCTGGCGGACGCCAATGTCTTGGCAGCAAGGCTTTGATATTATTACTTTGTGTCGGAGCGAAGCATTTTACAGGAAATTGAATAACTTTTTAAATATACATCACATGCTGCTGCACTTCATATATATTTAATTTCATTTTGTTGCTTCCTCCGACGAGAAACGTCTTTCACAGATTTATTGATTAACACCGACGCGGGCGGAAGCATTGCTCTTCCGACACAAACAGGAAGGTAATTTCTCTCAAGAAATTTTCAAGCTCTATACATATCTCTATAAGAATTGGAATAATCGACTGGTAAATATAATGAAGGATGTGAATATTCGGGAATGCAGTCTGTATGTTTTTATTTAACTAAAAATCCGACGTTTCGACACACCTTTGTGTCTTCATCTCTTTTTGTACTTGTAGTCACCCTGATGAAGGCACAAGGCTGTGTCGAAACGTCGGTTTTTTAGTTAAATAAAAACATACACAGTGCATTCCCGAATATTCACATCCTTCTTCATATCTCTATAGTATTAAGCAATATAAAGATGCACAACACAAAATATTCCACGATCGAAGCAGAAAACATAGTTTTTCGTACATATTTTGCATGCTATACCATTACTGAACTTAAGTGTGGCATACTTACATATTAACAGTAAAGCAGATTTTGCACGACCCCATTTATTGATGAATACATTGATCAAATTAACCTTCAATTTCTTGATCAATAAATTGCCAAATAGAAAAATATTTTAAACAAGCAAATAGTGATGCCGTTTGTCGAGAGTAGTCGAGAGTGCACCCGACTCTCGTCTCGACTCGGAATTTCCAAAACTAATAAAAGTCACCCTCGTCTCGTCTCGAAATTTCTCGACTAATCTCGACATGGAGTCGAGAGTCTCGAAAATCTCGAATCAACTTGGGTTGTGTGGTATTTATGTATTTGACATGCAAAACAAGTCAGTATTAGTTTGTAAGTGTTAGTGCGGCCTAGGTCCAGTCTTATGGGATTACTTATACGTATTTTGTACGAAATAACTCTTTTGTGATATATTTAACTCTCACTAATACATGCTTATTTTATTCAACGGTACTTCATCTATACTTGACTAGTTAGGTACCTAAATTTATAATTAAAATTAATAATTGTTAATTAATAAAAATGTTTCGTATACCTATATATATTTACTAAACTTATTATTTTGTTAATAACTGTTACATAATTTTAGGAATAGGTATTATTTTTTATTAAATATCTAATTGATTTATGTAGGTAGATCAAAATAAAGATTTTATTTTTAAACATGTAGGTTTGTAGGTATACATTTATTGTTTGTTGATGTTGGTAATATTACTTAAAATACAACTTTTTTAATTGTAATTGTTTAATCCTATCGTATACACAAAAGCATATTTCTGTTAATTTTAGTTTTAAGCAAATAGTTACTAATCAATTAAGACGAGACTCGAGAGTCTCGACGAGACTCTCGGCGAGACTTGATACTGGGTCTCGTCTCGGTTCGAATTTGTAGTCGAGAGTTGCCTCATGGTCTCGTCTCGATTTTCTCGACAAGGCGAGACGAGACCGAGACTAGTCTCGACTCTCGCGGCAACACTACAAGCAAAGCAAAAAATTGTACACTAGTGGCTTTGCCAAAATTATACCCACTACTGGGTAAATTGTTACTTTGCTTATTGGAAATCACCAAAGATGTTTTAGGTTAGAACTTAATATTTTTTATATATTTAAGCAGTTAAAAGGTGTTGGATAATACGTTATAATTCACCCGTCGGCAAAAAGGAATGACCCACTCGAGAAAATTATCTCACTCAGCCTTCTGCCTCGTGAGTTAAGATTTCTGTCGTGGGTAATACCTTACTTTGCTCACTTGTAAAGTAAATAACTATTAAGCAATACCTCTTAATAAAAACATCATTACTATGGTGATTTTGAACAAGCAAGATTGTCCATTAGTGACGTTGCTCAAAATTATACCCACTTGTGGGTAAATAGTTACTTTACTTGTTGGAAATCACCATAGTAACGATGTTTTAGGTTGGAACTTTAAGCAGTTATTAAGAGGTGTTGGATAAAACGTTATTCTTCACATGTGGGCAGAAAGTAATGACCCATTCGAGAAAATTAACTCAGCCTTCGGTCTCGTGTGTTAAGATTTCTCTCGTGGATAATTCCTTACTTTGTCCACTTGTAAAGTAAATAATTATTGTTCTTCTTACACACATTTAGTTTTTCTCAATATATTTTGAAAATTTTAATAGTACTGATCAGGTGTCTCTTTACTGTTACTGCCAACAGTGCCAACAATTTTTACTTCCTTGTACGGAGTAATAAGGAAGTATTGTAATCGCGAAAAATTTCGGTTTTCAGATTTTGATGGAAACATCCGTTTTGACCTTTTCTGAATCCATTATGACTAGTTTCGTCGTGACGTCTGTACGTACGTGCGTACGTGCGTACGTGCGTACGTACGTGCGTACGTACGTACGGACGTATGTGTGTCGCATAACTCAAATACGGTTAGACGTAGAAAGTTGAAATTTTGTATTTAGGACTGTTATAGCATCTAGTTGTGCACCTCCTATTTTTGGTTTCAATCTACAAACCGGAAGTAGTACTTTTCTTAAATATTTCGATAAATATTTAATTTAAGACAAATTTTTTAATTTTAAATGAAAGATTATGTGATTATTACCTAAAATCGGTATTTTATAAATATTTTTGTATCTGGTATCATTTAGGAATAATTAAAGTATTTTTAATTTAGTATTTCTTTATCTTGTAGTCCATGATCGATTAACATTTGTTACTACGTAAAATTTAAATGATTATGACATGACATTGACAATAGTAAAATATGCTTTATATCTTCTTCTGCAGTTTAAATAAAATGACTAAAATATATTTGTGAGTATACTTGTATAATAAGTTAAAAGAATTTTTTATATTATTCTACATTTTAGTTATTAAGAAAAGTATGAACAAACAAGGCGTACAAGGAAGTCATGTGGTGTCCACGTCAGATTTTTTTCTTCATTGTTCATAACTTTCATCTAAATGAAATTAAAGTGGATGAAATACGGGGAATGTCATGGAAACGTAACCTTTTAACTTTTAATGAAATGAAACAAAGAAAACATCCCTAGAATTCCTTTAAAAATTGTAGGTATATAGAACATGTTCTATTTCGTCAATCAATTTATTGATCAATAAATTGAGTCGTGTACAATTTATTTTTAAAAACTATGTATACATTGCTAAATTCAGTCAAAACTTTGTAAATGAAATGTTAAATCCCCTGTGGTATTTTTTGTTGAATGAGTAAACTCGTGTAAACAGCAGCGTTAAATAATTAATATAAAGTGCAACTCAGGAGTAATCATTTTTCAATTAAGTTCCCACGTAGGCTCCTTAAAAGTATCTAATCTTCTCATCATTTCTACGCCTTCAAGAATTTATAATGTAAATATGCCAAGGACAACGAAACGCAAGTCCCAGGACAACCGCAAGGATTAAAGCCTTAGCCACTCTCTCATCTGAGAGGAGACAGAAACAGTGACGCCGACAGAGAGATTTTTCAACGAGAGAGAGATAATGTAAAATATGACGCAATTTTTACTCCATTTTTGACGAAGTTTCAGAATTTTTTATGAGCCTGAAAAAAAATTCGACAATTCGGCAAAATACTTATTTGTATTCCAGGGCAGAAAGTAATCTTTTGCAGATTGAGGCTAGAGATTGTGGCACGAGCGCAGCGAGGACTGCAACTAGTCGAAGTCTGCAAAAGTACTTTCAACCAGAAGTATACACAATATTTTTTCTACGATTAATTAATTTTTATAAACAATCAACATAAATTTTTAAAATTTCATCTACGAGAATATCAGTTTTCAGCATACCTATGAAAGCTAGTACAACAAATATAAATGTAAATAAACTAGACATTTAGAAAGAATTTTGAAAGGAAATTGTAATATTAATATTTTATCAAAATTCTAATAAATTATTTATGATTACTGGAACAAATTTTTGAAAGCAGGCGGCTGAAAATATTTTCAGACCGTCACTATTAGCAACGGTCTACAAAGAAGCATTTGTTCATTTTCAAGTAACAAAGTGAAGTCTAAAAAAACATACTTTTAATACCGATCGTAGAAAAAAGACATTTTAATCTAACATTATCAAATCATGTTTTCTATACTGGTTTTGAGAGATTCCTACTAAACCCAATTTGGGAAATAGCATCATTTTTATGTATTTATATTTGTCTTCAACTATAGGTTTTTTATTAACCCTTCAATGTATTTAATTATTATAAAACGGATTCATATATATAGTAAGCGAAATATGAGATGATCGGTGTTCGAAATTTTAAATTTGTTAACATATTTATTGAGCGGGCATAGTTTAACAGCAATTTTTTTTTCAGAAACCGTTTCGCTACCTAATAGTATAAAGAAGTCGTTCAGCTCGGATTTTTTCTTGACTCAGTTGCGTTCAGCCGAGTAATAAATTGGCGAACTTTGACTCAGCTCTGTGTAGAACACAGGCACATTCTTTCTCTTCCTTACCGCCCCGACCAACTTTGGCTGCACGGACAGTTTTGGCAGCAAAAATTGGTAATCAGTAAATTGTACATTAAATATTAACAGTTGACGAAAAAATCTGACTTATGTTTTACGTTTATTTATTTAATGATGATTCTAAATTGTAGTATTAGTGCTGTCCTAAAATAATAACTAGCTCTGTTATTATCATAAACTATTTATGTCTACAAACATAGAATCACAAACGGATCAGCACTGAAGTTTATGATTGTGATAAAGCTATTGTTTACACTTTACCGAGTGAGTAACAGATGATTATTACCTAGGATAATTTTAGCAAACGGGAAAGGGTTAAATTCCCATCGCCGACTATGAAATTTGAAGTCTCCGTCGTGAAAGTTTCTCAAACAAAGTGCGTAGCGCTCAGAAAGTTTCTCTGTAATACCGCGCACCACGGCGGTAAGATTCTTAATTCAAGTTTGATTTATGCGTAAACAATACCATCCAAACCGGAAACGACGGACCGCCAAAAAGTGTTTTCGTTAAGAGGCCCGTCTACTACCTACAATCCAGCATAAAATGTACTAACCTAGCGAGTGTTTTGTGCCCAGTACACGAATGGTAAAATTTTATTTCAACCAGGATTATATAGAGAAGTAATGGATCTACAGATGTGCCTTTTTAAAATTTTGATTAAAAAATTGTACATGAATATAAAAAATCCGAAAAATTCAAAAAAATCCCATTTTTTGCAAATTTTACACGGTTATATCTCATGATACAAATTAATTTTTAAAATATACATTTCATTTTGACGCTACTTGTTTGTATTCTACTACAAGTGATTTTCGACGTAGTAGAATAAAAACCGATAGATGAAGCACGTGAAATCTGAACTAGTATAACCCTCTATTGAAACAGTTAGTTTTTGAATGTTCACTTTCAGCAATTAAGTCTTGTTTGTTTTTTGTGGACCTTTGTTTACATTTTGATGAGTATTCTGTCACTCATCAAACGGAACCATTTAAGACAGTTATAAGAAAGGTTTTGTCGTCAATTTAGCAGATTATTGAAATGATTATGACATAGTTCTCCTTCTTACATAGTACAGAACAAGTAACCGATTTCATATAAACCTGCCTTCAAACTAAACACAACGCGCGGAATATTCTTGCTGTTATTGTTGCCAAACCACATTGATTTAGTTTTGAATATTTTATTTGTAACATGAAAGGAATGGAGAATTTAATTTGAACATGTACAATAAAAAAAAGAATTAGTAACATGTCAAACATTGAAAAGGCTTTCATAAGCAAAAGAAAACAAAATGAAAGAAAGGAAGAATGACTGAACCGAAAACATTGAGTTATCAAAACAAAGAAAAATTAAATCCAGCGTATTTCCAAATGGCATTCAATAATCCCTTTGTTTCATTTTTTAGCTTTGTGCGCGATAGACAACTCCATATTATGTAAATTTTATTTTAATTTCCGCTACGTCGGAAAAGAATATATTTTATAATTTAAATGCGTTCGAGTAGATTGCGCATTGGCGCATTTGCATAATTGAATCCATGAGCAAATGAAACGACACAAAGACAAGATCCTCCACTAAACCGGCTGTTTCTCTTGTTGTTCTCTTTCGGAAAGACATTATTATCCGGCCGTCTGCCCGCTTTTTAAACGAACACCGCCATTTTTAATTTGTTTATCTGCAGAGGAAATAAATACCCACCTACCTTGTTCATCCCCGGGATCTTAATTTCCGCGTTTGCCGTCTGAAACAAAAACAAATTTTCAATCAGACTTCAGATGAAAACAAAAACAACTGGAATTAGAAGCAGGAATAAACAGCGCAAATCGAACGACACTTTTTATTCTTTCATCTTTATATTATACCGGAGAGGATGATTGGAAAATCAGCCCGGATCCGAATCATTAGAACAAAAAATAAAGAGCAGATTCTAGATTGAATTCTCAAACATATTAACAAAAAATGGCTACTAATTTTACACAATGTGTGATCGTTGATTATTGAAATATAACGTGCTCATCAATAAGTCAAAAGTAAATAATTAATTAATAGTATATTAATTAACGAGCACATAATGAAAGCTATAATTCAAGAGTATAAAAGTTTATGCACGGAAGGTGAGTGAATTATAGCCATTATTAAATACGACGTTTTATCTACGACTATTTAAATAAAACATATCTGTACAAATTTTTGTTCATTAAAATATTAACCTAAATTCACATTTGGCAATGATTGATGGCAGTTGTGTTGAATGATGGACTCATAATCAGTGTTGTAACTTATCTAGATAATTTTATCTAGATAAATAATCTAGATAATTATACTTTTATCTATTATCTTATCTAGATAAAATTACAAATTATCTTTATGTATTTTTTAAATATAATCTAGATAATAATTTTAGTAAAATTATAACCAACTTTTTTCAATTGTAATTTTTATCGAATTCAAATGTATCTAATCAAACTGTGCAAGCATACAACGCCCAAGCTTACAACGCTGCCGGCTCTCCAGCTGCTACCGCTTATACTTTATAACATTGTTCTGTATATTTCTTTATATTATCAATAAATTATCTAATAATTATCTAGATAATAAGTATTTATCTTTTATCTATTATCTAGATATTTTTTTCAATAGTTATCTATTATCTTATCTAGATAAATAAAGAATAAGTTATCTTTATCCTTATTTTGATAAAAAATATTATTATCTATTACAACACCGCTCATAATACAATAGTGCTGAGTTATAAATTCAGAATGTGTGTCTTATGGAGGGGTTTATCATACTAAAGTTACCTACATAATAAATGTATTATTCAATCGAATTTTTACCTGATTTGATTCATGTGATCTAGATAATAGAAGCTAACTGATCCAAAAGTGTAAAATAAATAAGCATTTATATTTATTGTTAAGAAATTACTTCTTAGTTTGCCTAATTATAAATTTAAGAAAACACAGTGTGTTACAAACTGATTTATATAAAGATTAAAGATAAATTTTTATATTGACTACTTAAAACAGGATAATAATAAAAAATTGTACATTTCAGCTTGACCTGATGATGTTTATGTAAACGAAATAGATTAGTTTGTAACACACTGTGTTTTCTTAAATTTAGAAATGTGTCTGAGTGATTGAAATTGAACCGAAACCGAAGTGGTTCATATTCATATCGTCCTAACAGTAAAATTTTATAGTTGCTGATCGGGGGATAAAGGTTTTCAGGGAGTTAAACATTTCCAAGGCCAGTGCCAGCTGCCACCCGTCCATCTTCATAAATATGTGATGAGCCGCTATCCGAAATGAAGCGTTGCGCGCTCCATCTTACATCTCTTTAATTTGACACTTTAATGTGTTGGGCCATTGAAGCCCTAACGTCCCAGCGCCCTCGAGGTATAGCTCGGAATTCACTGAATTTACAATGAGAATGACCAGTTTGAAAGCTGAAGGTTGAAGACTTCATTGCCCGATTGCCCCGATTTCCACTGAGGAACTGACCTTTTGCGAACTTCTAACCCTCGTGAACAAAATTACACTAAAGGAATCCACTTTCAAACGTTTCAAATAAACTTACTCGACTTTATTGAATTAAATTTGCCCTGGCGACAAATACATTACTCGAGTTATATAATAAAATATCACTATTTTATATCAACGATAATTCCACTAAAGTAAATTTTATCGCTTTGACAGCGGATAAAAAGGAAAGTAACTTTTTGCAAGTGATAAAACCTTATTTACCTTTTTCTTCACAACCAAACAAATCACTAAAATGTCATTTGCTTCATATTTCTAATATTTGTCAGTGTAATGATTCGATTTTAGAAATATTTGTGAAGAAGAACCAAAAGAGTCGTTAAATTATCTCGTTGAATTACACTCGAGCAGTTTATTTTCTCCTAATAAATTTCTGTTAGACATCCACCTTCGGTTTCGAGATTTTATTAAAAAAAAATTCTTTTCAAATTGCTAGGTAACAAGGTTTCTATACAAACAGAAATTTATCCGGCGAAATAAAAAGCTTTTGTGTAATTATAGTTGAATATATTTATTATTGAAATTGAGATTGACTTGACTTGACTGTGGGGATGAATTAGTAAAAAACGCAATTGAAATGCAGTCAGATAAATTTATTTTCCTCTGAATCGACCGGTTTCAACGCCTCATGCGTCTTCCTCAGGATTGAGAAAATTAAATGATGATTACAAACATATATTATTTATTATTATTTGTTCTTGTTCATTTAAAATCTGACAATGTTTCTAATTTGCTAATATCACTTTTAAGTACAGAGAATAATTAATGATTTAAATAACTGAATTATTGTAAACATTGGTTCTGACTGTTTAATCCTGAATATATAGAATTTCCTCAAAACTTGACGGCTAGCAAGAAGTATATATCACATGTGCATTAATTCTTTCCAGAATTTTTTTAAGTGCTTTCCAACAATGTCTTAATCAGGTCAAGTGGTACACGAGAAAAATTTTCCTGGACATGAATTAATGCACATGTGATATTATAAGTGAAAACACATCTTAAGGCCCTGTTCACACGAGGATTCTATGAAGATTATTTCAAGATTCTGAATTTTGGAGAAAATAATTACAGTGAGAATTACCTGTTAAATTGCGGTGTCGCTAAATTGAATCTTCAATGAGTCTTGGAAAATAATAATTTATTGGTTGCTTCAAAACCGTATTCCAAGAATCAGAATCTTGAAAGAATTTTCATAGAATCCTCGTGTGAACAGTGTCCAATGCATATTCAGAAAGAAAATCATTTTATTATTTTTAAATTATTTTTACGATATAAACTTGACATATTCATGAAATTTGTATTTAGCATTCAAAAATATGTATTATTTACCTTATTAATTGCTTATTTACACTCAAAATAACAATTTAACTTAATTTTAATTTAATGTCTAACTGTCATATAGCAGAAAAGTTTCCACTTATTAATTACAGTTAAGTTCTGCAAGCTACTAGAAAAATAATAGTATATTATGCAATGAGTTTATAATGATAGCTATTATGGCGAGTATCGTAATTCATACGAGTGTATTAATAGCCATTATACACGAGTTGCATACGCTATTTTTTCTACTCCCATGCTTTAATTTAAAAAAAAAAACTATTCATTTGCATGAAATTTGCTTGGGTGTTTCATAATGAAAATCTGTATCGAAATGATAATCTGTATCGAAATGAAAATTTGTATCGAAATGAAAATCTGAATTGAAATGAACGTCATTCAAGTACAGACAATGCATATATAATAAGTAAATTAAAGCATGGGAGTAGAAAAAATTATATAAGCATGGATACTATTGGTGTAATCAATTCTTCCATTGGCTGTTTTTGTGTCATGCGATTTTCTTTGAAATAATAGTTCCCGAAGTTCTTTCACAAGTCTCTTTATTCCCCGAACATTTTTTAAAATTTATTTCATTCTATTCAGAAGATACACCTTATTCAAAGTAGTTTCTCTAAGAGCTGTGATAATAAAGAATTTACGACTTTCAACAATAGTTGTGTTTATTCACAAAATTTTCCTTGTGCTTTTTTTCGTAAGTCTTTTGAAAGATCGTCGCGGCGTTGCCACAAAGGATTTAAGTTTCTCTTGTTTTTATTTAGCATAACAATGAATTAAAACGCACTGGGAGTAGGCCCCTCCATTCTGCCCACATTCTACGCCCTGTTTCATTACTTTCTGGCAAATATTCTTATCACATTCAGGCGCTCACATCTCAAGAAGAATAAAATCAGTTTATGTTTTCGTGCGAGGCCTATTTGTATGCAAATTTTTCTTCATATTTTCATTGTAATTTCTTTTGAGAGAAACGTATTCTTTCAGATTATGATTTGTATTACCTTAGAGTACACAACAGACAACAAACATAAAATAAATAAAATTGTCTCTCCTCTTAGTTATTGTTGCTAGCTTCTATTCAATTTTTACCTCTCGCCTCATATTCTATAAGAGAGGTATTGTAATGGGTCAAAATTTTCGAGTATGAGTTTTTGGTGTATAAGCACGTTTCAGGGTCTCTAGAATACGAATTTACTATTTTCACGATGATGTCTGTGTGTTTGTGTGTGTGTGCGTTTGTATGAACTGACGATTTTTCGTCCACGATAACTTAAAAAGTATCAAACTGTTTATAACCAAATTTCATATTTAAGGTTTTAATAAGTATCTTAACACTGGATAAGGTTTTGGTAGAAATCCGCAAACCGGAAGTAGTACTTTTTGAAGTTTGAAAAAGTTTTCCTTAAATATATTGGTATATTATTTATTTATGACAATTTTTGCAATTAAAAATAAAAGAAATTGTAATTATCTATGTGTACAGTTCATTATAAATATAAATTGCTAAATCTGGAAGTATTTAACAATAAAATAAAGTACAATTAATATTCTATTTTTTGAAATTCCAGTATCTTGTTGTCCATGATATGAAATTTGTTTCTACATAAAATTTGAATTATTAAGACAGTGACAGTACAGTTGACATCTTTTGCTTGCATATTGGTTTTAATTATCGTTTAAATATTACATGAACATAAAATTATTAAAATGTAAGTAAAACTATTTATTAGATTAGTAGAATAAGCAGAATTAGGCGAGAAGTCGTGTGCTGGCCACAGCAGATTTTTTCCCATAGAATTTATCACCTACGCAACGGCCACATTCTTTTCTCTAATAAATTGCGGATCGAAATGAGTATAATTAACACAATATTTTTTATCGAAACATCAGTTCTAGTATTTGTTCTGATTGAGAGTAAGCGGCACGCCATATCAAGATGTAACTCTAACGGAAACCAGTAGCCGTACCTTATTCGGGATAATTTATATCAGTTCGATTAAATCAGAAGAGATTAATTGCTTTGCAACGGTGAAACAAGAGATAATAAATTGAATTAATAATGAGTGGACAGACCAAAAAAGACATTTTTATAATCCGAAATTATAGATGTTGCTTGCATGTTAATTAATTAACTTGCAGAACAAGACTGAAGCAACATACCTGCAAAAGGCAAAGTAATTCTTATTTTTCCTAGTTTATTTATGCAGTGGTTTTGAAGAAAAATCATAAATTTAAGGGTAGTATGACATGACAGATTTTTTTAAATCGCAAATTCATGTTTCTCAGTCAAAAATTTCTCGTTGCCACTGCCACAAGGTGGAGTAATGTTTGTTTCATTTAAAATAATTAAATTTTGCTTTTTTAATTTACTAGTATTATGTAATTTAAGATGTTGATTACCTACTTCTATTGTTTGTGTTTAATAGGAAAACGAATCCAGTGCAGTACAACAAAAATGCTGGTAAACTACTCTTAATTTTTTCAAGTTTAAAAAAATTCTTTCTGTTTTGTAATCTACACATATTATACTACTAACCCTTAAGTTTATGTCATTAACTTCAAAACCATCCTGTATATGTTACCCAAAGTCAGTTCAAATTAGTTTTAACTAATATACAAACTAGAAACTAACTTAACCTAACTAAACCCTTATTTTGAATAGTCAATACGCGAATAAGGTAAAGTTAGGTTAGGTTAATTTGTACAAGTAACCAAATTTTTTTAGAGTTTTTACTAGTTTTAATTGGCTTCGGGGTTAAACGGCAACATATACAACAAATACATTTTGTGATTGCCGAGATTTTGACAAAGGCTTCAGATTATTATAGATATAAATAGATGACGAGTCGTCAAACGAATAAAAATTAATTAAAACATGAAAAGGAAAAAGTAGTGAAAGATAACTGCTATCGAATTGGTACATGGTGCGTTCGAGCAGCCAAATGTTTTTGTCCGTTCCCAGATAAAAGTCATAGTATCAATGATTAATAATAAACAAATAATTCTCTACTGAAACTAATTCAAAAGCTGTCACCCGGTGCGATTGTATAGCGACCTGATTTTGACATATGCCATTGGCGTTTTTTGCTCATTCGCTTTTTCCAACTAAAAACGATAGTATTATGTTTGTCGGATTATTTCGTCAACATTTGGTGCGCGCACTCACATAGAACGAACGCTGTTTTTATTTTCTGTACTCTATTATGAGCTAGAAAGAGACGGCTGTATTTGGTATTGTTCAGGTTGGGGGTGATGTGTTATTGTTTTGTTGCGTTGTAATCTGCTGTGGAAATTTACAGCTGCGAAAACATATTTTTAAATTTTATTCGTTAAACAATTTTGCTACTATGTCATAAATAACAACAATTAATTATAAACCTTTTTAAACATTCTATTGTGCACACATTTATATAAATTCTTGTTTTTTTATACATAAATATATTATAATGTAACTGCGTAACACATTTTTGTACAATCAACCTACCGAACCTACCAAATAAAAAAATTCCGGTTCTGTTGACTGTTGCAGTCAATCCTGGATTACTATATTCTGTAAATTATTGAATAATAGTTATAGAAAAGTTGGATACATTTTTTTGTGTAGTAGTTGGAATGACTCGTTTCTGTCTCAATTTTTATTTTAATATCAAAATGTAATGCAATGTTAAAGAAAAACAGTAAGCTGATTAAATTTGGTTTATAATGGATGTAACCGATTACTTACTCTGTGTTCTGTAAAGATGAACTCCGTGTCATTATGAACAGTAACATGGAAACGCCTTTAGTTCAATTTTACAGAATACAGAATAAGTAACCGGTTACATCCATTATGAACCAAGCCTTCCCACATGACAAAGTAAAATCCCCAGAACATTTCAAGAAAGTAAACATTCTGGCTTGGTACTTGATATTTTTCCATATTAACATTCTATTACTATCCTAGCGATTGCTAATGTCCGCCCTTAGTAAACATTATCTACTTATGTAACATCCCAATGTTAATAATATCCCAATTATGCATCTCATATAATTTTTGGAGATGTTTGTATTTGTATGTAATTTTTGATCGTACTGAGGATGTGTCTAGGATAGACTTACGTAAATTACTTAAAGTACAAGAATAATATAGCCATTTGCTCCGCCTCCACTTAAATTTTAAGTTTCACTTAAATGAAAAATATCAAATCGAACTTATGACAGCAAAGTTATTTCTACGGTTAACAATTTGATTTTGATTCGATATTGTTCAATTAAGGATAACTTAAAATTTAAGTGGAAGCGGTGAAACTGGCCATAAGATAGAAGTATTTAAACATCCCATGGACGATTCATGTCAAGTGGCTTACGTCCAGTGGATATTCTCATACGTAATATAACAAGTGATATGATTATTATCGATGATATTCTCGAGTGGAACCGAGCTGCAGATTTCACGAGTCCGTAGGACGAGTGAAATGTTCTGCTTCGGTTTCACGAGCAATATTTTCGATTATTAATCATATCACGAGCTTATATTTAATGAGAGAATATAATGAATATAATTCAAGTATATTTGCATTTTGCAAGATGCGTTACCTCTATTTTGTAATTGTTTGATTAATATAATCGTTATTAGCATCACTCCAACGATTATCACACCTTTTAATAGTCAAGAACTACGAAATTAACTGTCAATACAGAAAAAATATCCTTAGCAACTGACCAAAACAAGGTGATAATTTCTTTGTTTTTTATCATCGCTGTGATAGACATGTAGCTAAGCAGATCTCGATAGGATCTTGATGATGATTGGCGGAAAGCAGGTCACGTGACATATGAATTATATTCTCAGTATTATATAATTTCAATTTCAGTTATCCTAAGCCCACATTTGTATGTCAATTTAAGTATGGTGCAACCTAATACAGTGAGCTCTTCCAAGGGCGTAAAATTCAATAATAACACTGTCAAAATAAACCCAGCTTTATCACTAACAAATCTATATAAGTCACCATCTGTACCTTTGTCAAATTTCCCCTACACTCAAATTCACTCCACAAAAGCGTTAGAAAATATTAAATAATAAAAGTCTCATATATCTGACAGGATCTACGGGTCTTGGGCCCTTTGGCAGAAGCGAGACAGAAATAAAAACATCGAAACCACAGGGGGTGGCACGTCAGGGTGTCAGAAGTGCACGGCTGCAATTATTTTGCTAACCACTTCACCAATACGCAGCTCACACTGTTCAATACCACGAGCAAACAGAGGGTGTGGAATAGGTGACAGCACAGGGGAAAATTATACTAGATGATTTATGCTGATATTTTATACCAGAAATCGTAAAAAAGTTACCGGATAATAAGGGTAGCATATGCTTTTGTCGGATAATTTAGAAGATAATTATATTTGTCTCTTATAATATGTAGTATGATCCATGTTAAAAGAAGGTTTCCTTTAAAATGAACATTTGCAGACCGTTGCTAATAGCGACGGTCTAAAAATATTTATATAATATTTTAAATATTTTCAGACCGTTCCTTATAAAATCTGTTGCAGTACCTAATAATAATTTATTAAGATTTGGATAAATTTATGTTCATACTACAATTTTCAATCAAGATTCTTTCTAAATGTCAAGTTTGTTTACATTTATATGTGTTGTTATGTTTTCTACATTGATAAAGTTGATAAATTAGCATAAGGATCTTCTTTATTAAAATTTGTTCGTAAACATATAAACAAATTTTATTTGGACGTTCAGCAAAATTGTTGATTTAAAAAGTAAATTACATAACAAAGCTTTAAATGGTTTTTACAAGATTGTGTTCTTAGAGGATAGAAATGTACATTTAACAATGAAACGATTTGAACGCAATGTACTATTTTTCGTATTATATTAATATTATTTATTAATATAATATTTCTTTGTGCAATACAGAATGACATTCATAAACAGATAAAAGGGACAATAAAAGTTAAGGGCCATTTGCACCGCTTCCACTTAAATTTTAAGTGTCACTTAAATGAAAAATATCGAATCGAACTTATGACAGCAATGATATTTCTATGTTTGCCACTTTGATGTTGATTCTATATTGTTCATTTAAGGGAAACTTAAAATTTAAGTGAAAGCGGTGCAATTGGCCATAAGTAAAGTTATTTTGACATTGACATTTTTCAGATTTTGATAGATGGAACGTCATATTTAATTTGAACCAATTTGAACGTAGTTTAAAGTATGTTTTATTTGAAATATAAAATCAGTAATAACATTTTCTGCCTTTTGTTCTTTCCGTGGTTTCTTTACTACTTAAAAACTTTCAAAATTAGTATAAATATATCCGCCATATTGGTATGCTCTGATAGCATACTCCCTTCCGTCTCACAGCTTCAACCCCACATTCAAAAAATCAAAGTTTGCTTCCTCTATAATTCCCTATACTCTAGGGTTGTATTACACCATTAAGTTTTGATTATGACACATCATTGGCATAATATTATAAGTAAGATGTGGCCCAGCCCTACTCAAAACTTGAAAATTCAATTTCGTCATTAGATTACGATGTTTAATTAACTTACAACCACATGTTTAGTATGCTAGTCTATTTCCACAATCGTGTAATAAGTTTTTTTTTGCATTATATTGACAACTACATCTCCCCTATCACTGAGCGTAAAAACAAGTGTGACAGTCTACTATCCGTGGTGTCGTGCACATGTGCCCCATTGGCCGGTAAAGGCAACAGCACGACAACTCACCATCTGTCGGCTAACGATGTGTCGCTATTAATATGAAATATAAATGTCAGCGTTCTGGTGACGCGTCTAGCTAACGCCCTCGGCCATAATACGCTAGCTTGGATATTAAAATCATACGCAAAGAGAAGAGATGAGTCAGGAGTTATGGGTTTATGGGAAAAAGGAGGAGACGCAAGAGTTAAATGTATTTAATGTGGTGATGAAATAATTGGTGTTTTTCACTTGGTAGTTAAACTGTCGTTAGACTCATATTTCAAACTTAATTTGCAAAAATTCTCATGATACACATAATAATGTAATAAATAACCAACAAAAAGTTTAAAAAACACGGAATTCAGACAAATTAGTTCTATACAGGTACTATCTAGATGAACTAAACTCTTATGAAAACATTTCGTTTATTTTTATAAGTATAGTTTGAAAATGAAGGGAGATCCATTTCAAACTGGAAATAATTTTGTTTGAACTACTTTTTGCATGATATTGAAAATGAGATTACTACTACCATGTTCCTAATGTTAGGCCAAAAACATAATATTTAAAAAAATAAATTTTATTTAAAAAAAGTTAATTTTTTAATAAATTGTGAAAGAAAATTTTCTGTGACGACATTGCAAAAAGAGGGAAGCATACTAAGAATGTAACCTGTGGATGACCGTTTTAGCTTCAGGCACAATCCGTTCTTATGGGGCGTTCACTAGTTGAGTCGTTGCTATGGCTTACGGCCATTCATAGTTTCTGGGTCACTCTACGTCACATAGTAATGTTAAAATTTCTTTATTTTTTGCTTGGGATTGTAAATAAAAATTATGTTTTTTAGTAGGTACATTAAGAAAGATAATTCTCTGTGAGATCATTATCTTGAACAGGAGGAGGGAAGCATATTATGATTATAATCTGTGGTTGGCCGTTTTAGCTTCTCGCGCAAGTCGTTGTGGAGTTAAGTCGTTGCTATGGCTTTTCGTCCATTCATTGGTTCTGGGTTATTCTACGTCACATAGTAATATTAAAGTTTCTTTATTTTTTCTTAGACTTGTTCATAAAAATTTTGGCAAAATAAACACGTGTTCCAGGTTATGATTGCTTTAAAAACTTTTTTTTGTTAAATCATGCAAGAAATCCATTAAATATGGTAGAGAAATTTGTATATTTTATGATGAAACACATGTTATTCGCAGGGAAGATTACAATTCAATGTTTGTGAACGTACGGTTGTTGATTAAAAGAAACACGACATTAACTCAGCCTGGTGGAAAAGACCCATTGAGAACCGATTCCAATTTTCGTCATTCCATCTTTCTAATCCGCTTATTCCAAACTTCACCACAGCCTAAATTCTCGGGAACGAGAACACACATCTAGCAAACCTCACACATCGGATTTTATCCCAGTCCCTTGTCTGTCTTCCGCGATGTTCGATCTTCCAGCTTCGTCCTTTCTTCGGCTCCGCATACAAATCAAACCTCCGATAACAAGGGGGGGGGGGTACAATGGCGAAGACACAGGAAACGGAAAGTTGACGCGAATTACGTTTCGCTGTTTCGCTAAAACGTCCCTGACGTATGAACGTGATGTTGGTTAGCCGAGACGGAGCTCTGTGATTACGTGGGGGGTATTTTTAGACGCTTAAGACTGACTTTAAAGTTAACGGTGCTTCGGGAAAGTCATCAAAAATTTACGAAAGAAACCTCAACCTTGTAACGTACTGACATGAATTGTTTTTTATTTGGTCGCTGAAATTATAATTATATTAGATAGAATACTATAATGATATTTCGTAATATGCAAAGATTTAATTACAATTATTATTTAGAGGTTCGAAAATACAAATAATTCCTTGTTATTTGGATTCGACAAGAGTCTTGGCCATTTCCAGGAAGAAGTAGTTACAATGAGTTAAATTTTAATAGTTAAGTTATGTCTATGTCACATACAAACAAATATTTGAGAGTTATAAAATGCCATCTGTAATGTATAACTTAATGTTGTTCTGGCGAGGATTTGGTATTTGTTGGAGGGGAAACGGTCTGCCAATATTTCTTATAAATAAGAAATATTGTTTATTTTAACCTCCTACAAATGGCAATTTATATAAATTCTACTTTATTTAGCCCCATCTTCTCACGCTTGGTGATGCCTGATCCGGCCACTTAGGACTGGCAGACTGGACATTCATCTTTAGCAAGTATGCAAGGCCCCAGCCCTTCAATTTCACAACTAATAAAATGTCCACACTAATTTGGTCTAAAATGAATAACGTAAAAATTGTATCAATATAATTTTTGACATTTGGTGAATAATTGATGTTAAAATAATAATAGTAAGTAATTAGATAATAAGAATGTAACACTTTAAGCTATTGTCAATATATGAACTAATTATTGATTTAATTAACATAAAGAATTGATGAATTGTAAATCTCAGCTGTCACATAATTTTCAAAATCCTTCAAACTACGCAGTGAACATAGTACCTAATGGAATGAAAAAGTAACAGAGTTCTCAGTCTTCAAAGTTAAATTTATTTATTAACAGATGATAATCATCACCGACGTTTCGGTAGAACAAAAGGAACTGTGTGAAACCAAACAACACAGGTAATTGTGCTTTGGTTCATCATTGCAAAACTGAAAACCACACATTTAACTTTGATTCTGTAACTATTATCGACACTGAATCGAATCTGAATAAACGTTTGACTTTAGAGATGCTCTACATTCAAGAGAATAAGAACTCGGTCAACTCAAGATCTGACATCCAAAATTTAAGCGCAATATATAGCGGCATTCTGACTAAACATTACGGGAATCTTTTTTGACGTCTCTTTGTCAGGTAGATAAGAACCATCCTGTTGGATTAATTAGTTTAATGTTCTCCCATTGGATCATCAATATCCTATTACTGGTTTCATCCTTTCTTGTATACATATATATAAGTTTCGTCCTGTCTTCGCACAGTTGATTCTTGGTAGTAACTTTGCTTGGTCTACGAATATTGAAATAATTTTGTATGGTGTATGTTTTAAATTATGACGACAAGTTGCTAAAAATTTTATGTAACTAAATGTTTAATTTTTCAAGATTTTGATAATTGTAAGTACATTACCTTAATTGTATTATTTTTGTATGATGTTTGTAATTTATTGTATGTGGTTTTCTCCTAGAACCCTGAGGAAGGTAGATTTGCTACCGAAACGTCGGTGATGATTATCATCTGTTAATAAATAAATTTAACTTAGAAGACTGAGAACTCTGTTACTTTTTCATTCCATTTACCTAAACAGTCAAGAAATTACAATTTAAATAGTACCTAATATACAAATTTTCGTGTGACGTATTATGTGAACGGCCTCTATGCTACAATCCTGTATAAATAATAAACAATTACTAATTAATATCCAACGTCCCATTCATAGCTTTGGTAAAATAACGGGCCTAATTTGATTAAATAAATGAAAGCAATAAATCGTGACAATGTATTCCATCTAATATACATTTTAATTCCATCCCGTTAGTAGATTTAAATAACACATTAATTAAGCAAGTATAAAAAAACAAATTAGTGTAATTTTATGTTAATTCATTATTAGAAGAAGATGCAAATGCTGTGAGATATCCCGGGGCATAGCCTACTACGACATGATGTACGCAGCCTGCTGTCTGCCAGAAAGTCCGGTCGGTTTAAATTTTAATCATACGTTTGTGTTGTACTGCCCTCGGCGAATTCACCTAGGTTCCGCGTTACTAGCGGGACTTAAACTCAACTTAGTGCACCCTGCGTCTCATCAGAGCAGAGGTTACTTTTGTTGTGGGTGTTTCAAGTTTTTAATGAGATATTTTGATACAGCGACGGAAGAATTACGAAATACACAAGAACGTTTATAAAAAAAATGCTTTATTAAAATTAATTTCAAACCCAAACACCAGAAATATCACAAATAAAAATTTTTTTCGACTACAGATTTGAAATCCTCTTGCTCGAATTAGTGATAACATTTTAAGCCAATTCCTGAAATTATTCTTTAGGCTAAAAAGTTTTATCTCTTCGATTTTAGAAAAAATCGTAAGGAGTGCCTCTTAAGAAATCTTCAAAAATGGGGAAATCGTGATAAATCTTGTACCCGTCGGAATTTTGGTAAACATATGTAATTCGGCGCGAGGAATTCATTGGTGAATAAATTAAGTCGATATATTGAACCATTTTTGAGAAATCGAGGGTGCTTGGTTTTTGGTTGGTCAAAATTCTGAAAATATGGTTACTATAGGTTAATTTAAGTGTTAGAAATACAATGCTGTAGACTAGAGTTTGATTTCTCACTTAGTTTTTGAGATATCGGCCTTTAAAGTTGGAAAAAGGGGAAAACGGAGCATCAATTTTTTTCCAACTTATACGAAGAGATTCATCTACACTTTTTTAAATATATTTAAGTAATAGATATAATAATATAATTAAACTGCAATTAAAAGAATAGGGTATCTTGAGTAGGGAGATCTTGTGCTGGCCACATCAGATTTTTTTAGTTGTCTGATGTTTTTTTTTATTTTTCAAAATCTATTATTTTTTATCCCCTCTTGGCTGCGCGCCTATCTATTTATCATCCCAATGTTAATAATTTGGTAACAATATCCCAATTAAGTGTCCCATATAATTCTCTGAGATGTTTGTATTGAGTATGTAATTTTTGACTAACGTAATGTCACGTATAGTACAAGAATAAGATATTTGAAAATATCCCATGGACGATTCATATCTAGTGGGTACAAGAATCAGACAATGATTACTTATAATATAACTGCTGTTTATTTAATTCAAAGTCTTAACTTAAAGATTAAGTTTCATTGGCGCAGTCAGTCATAAGAAACTGTAAAATAAGAATCTAATACAATGTTGGCTTTGAATTGAAGACGCTGTGAAGTAAACAGAAGAATTGTTTTAGAGTATATTTCAAGAATAAGTCCAAATTAAGGTCGCTGAATATTTCATTTGGTTTCCGCAAAATAATATAATTTGCGACAATAAAACTTCTCTAAAACAAAACTGGTGTTAGTGAAGAATATCACGTTTCAGCACTCAAAAAATTCCCCAATTCTGAAGTTGTTTCTCGATCCATCAGTTAGATATGATTATCGAGAGAGCAAGCGAGACGGAAGATTATGAGCCCAAACACGGAAAAAGCATTCCACAACAATTCCACTTTGCTACAGTTCTCAAAATTTTATCACAACTCGAGAGCATAAGTTTATACTGACTCGTGGATTATTCATAGGGAACAAGATCAACTGCTTAAGAGATCTGGGATCACTTTGATCAGGCGGGTGACCCAGATACGGGAGATATTCAATTTGCTTGCATCCTGATGTAATGTCGAAGAATTCACCGCGAAATTCACTTGTCTTATAAACGAATTCTTGCATTTCAAGAGCTTTATTAGCATAACTGACGGTTCCTCCATTATTTTATATTAAACACGCCAGACACGTGACCTCCCTCCATATTTACACGATAAATTATACATACATATTTGTCATTCGGTGAGGTTTGTTTATTTTCGGAACAAATGTCATAAAAACACTGTTATTAAAACGTAAATATTTTATTAATTCATAGATGATAACACAGGCGGAGAGACGGGGGTTGTAGATTTAACCCCATTTGTCAGAAAGAATAAGCTGTACGTAACTTTTTTTTAAATTTTAGAATTAAAAATAAACTGTTCAATTTGTTAAGAAATAAAATTTAAAAATTAAATATTATTCAGTTGGTTTTGGACCAATAAAGGTGGGTTTATGCTAAAAAATTTAAGAATAAGAATAGTTGTAAAAAAAGTTGTGACATATCACTCATATCAGTCGGTTTATGCTGGAGAAATAATTCTTAATCCTTTTTATTATTATAAAGAACAATAAAATTCACGAATATATGACAAGAGTGGACACTAGAGTAAAATTCAAATAGCTAGGACCCTGGACTGCGCGAGAAGGCAGAGCTTGTCATGTACTGTCCGTATTATATTATATTATTTATTAATTTGAACAAAAAAATCAGGTCACTTTGTACACGACGGTCTTCAAGTGTCGTTAATTGTAAATATTGTATCATTTCATTGGTTGATGGTCGCTGAGGAGTATTCTTAAGTTTATATTTCATTGATCTTACGAATTTTAGTTGAACATTTTCTAATGCGGTGACCATACTACAGAGCAATATTCTAGTATAGGACGAACCAGTGAAATATACAATAATTTTACAGAATTGATATTTGTATATTCTGCCCTCCTAAGCACAGAGGGGGTATCTACAATTTTTTTGAAAAATGAGTTAGAATCGCTTAGTAACTATAGAGGTTGTAATATATGTAAAACTAAGGTTTTGAAGCCGTATCTACGCTCGAAAGAGTCTAAAACGTTCATTTAACTTAGGGGTATGTACAAGCCACTACAAAATTACTACAGTATTAAGTGAAAAACACCGATGCTTAGGAGGGCATTATTATACTTCGTGGTATAATGATAGCTAAAATAAAGGATCTTTAACATATCTTTTTGTTTAATAATTTATAAGTCGACCAATTTCGAATACTAAAGTATTCGTTGATATTTTGATAGAATTAAAATAAACGTACCAGAAAATTTCAATTTTGTATTAGGGTTTTTAAATTCTAATATCATTTGATTAAAAAGCATAAATTTTAGTTCAGTTACTATACTTGTTATTATAAGTAATATTAAATTAATTAAAAGAAGGGATTCTATTATTTAAAAATTGAATTGGAACTTGTAAGGTCAAATTAAATTAAAAAAAACTGACTGTCTGCCACCTTCGTACAACTTGGACAGTTATGCGTTATTATTTATTGTGCTAATGTACTTAATAAATTAATAATTCAGATGAACAACAAATCATTGTCAGGTCAGTGTCAATCAGACCGAAAAATAATTAAATTAACAAAGTTCTGTAACTGTCTGAGCAGTGAGCAATTGGTAAATAGCAACTTACGAATTTCGCCCAAATCGCTATTAAAAAACTTTCTGGAAAAGAAGCACCTCCCCCTGGCGTTTTGGTTTGTTAGTATTCCGTGTAACTTTCAAGACTCGTTTTAATTATGCTAATTAATGAAATCCGTGTTGAAGGCTGATCTCCGCGCTTTTACGGAATTAATGTCATTTTAAATTCAGCGCTCTGAATTTTGTCACCTTTTTCATGTTTCGGATTAGTGTTTGAGGTACTGGCCCACTCTGCAGCTAAATGAGTTAGCATAATTCTTTACCGGTTTCGTTTAGCTCGCGAGGCAGGGGAATTAACTTTTTGAATATGAATTGTGACTTAGTAACACAATATTTTCTCAGGCCTAAATAAAATATTCCGGGGGCAACGCAAATTGAAATGAGCAGGTCAGAGAGCTTTTTACTTTACGTTTTGTTTCATGAGTTGGACTCTTTAATATATAAAGATTAAAAATATGCTGAGGTAACTCTCAATAATTTAAATAATCCTAAAACTGCAGAAAGGAAAAGAACATTAATTTATGGCTAACATTTTGTCAATATCATAATTTACAAAATTTTACTTAGAAGTTTGACATTATACAAATATAAAAAACAAAATAGCCAATTTACATAGGCTCAATTGCAATTTTATATATCTACAAAAATTCATCACAGTAACGTTAAATAAATAATTTAACTGGTATAGACATTGATACATCGTGTATATGTATCTTAGTCTTAGGTCAGGTATAGTACAAATACATTTCATCTACCTAATAATCATTAGCTTTTATTAGGGGGTTATTGCAGTCACACAATGGTCAAAACCACAAGCCTGAGATGCGCCAGAGCATACAATACAACCCTGGTAATAAGCTTCGAAAAACTCTTACTCTACCAGTGGAACACTGGGGGTAAAATATATACTCGGGTTAATAAATATGGCAAATACTGAACTGTTCGACTATATTTCTTATCTGCGGGCTAATCTTAAATGATTGCGGTTTTGGGCATTGTGTGACTGCAATAAGCATTTAACGATTAGGTACTTGATGTATGCGTGGACTATACCTCGTTCTTTATTCTCTGTGTCTGGAATCTAAGCAGTCTCCCTAATCCCCTGGCGCTAAAAATAAGTAAAATGAGCAAACGCCTTAATAGATTCTAAAACCGAAGTTGAATTTCGCGCACGTCGTTCGAGATTGGTAAAGTTTGTAAAGTGCATTAAGTCCGCTGATAATATGCATGCACGTAAGCGCATAACGTTCGATAGCGTTCGAACGTAAGGTAACCGTAACGTAACGTAAGAAACGTAACATAACGGAGGAATACGAATAGCGAAAAGGATTTCCTTTGTACAGCACGTGGAAACTTTACACACAAGCTCCCAAATTGCTGGACATTTCGTTTTATTAATAATAAAACTGTACCTGCAATTGAAACACTAGAGACACTGTAAAAGTTTTCGCAATTTTTTGTCAAATTCATAATTCTGCTCATTTGCCAGCTATATTCAAAAGGAAACCCACTTTTGTACATTTAGATTGTTGTATAATTACTCCAGTTTCATCATTGTTTTCCCACGACCATGTACGAAACTAACAGTTTCCATACAGTTACCTAGCTACGGAAATAAACAATATCACACATCCGTTCGTACGTTATGTTAACGCACAGGTCTTAACGCACAGTTTAAATTTTTGTTTCACCTTTTAGTAGGCGTATGGAACTGTTAGTTTCGTATATGGTCGCGGAAAAAAATATCTTTACCGATGACTCAAAGTATGTGAAACATCTACGTAGAATAAAAAATCTGATGTGGCCAGCATACAACATCCCGCCGTATCTAGAAAACCGACTTATAAATGTATACGTACCATTCGGTAACATAAAAATAAAAATCTAAAATATTCAAACAGAAATCTGCATCACCTGAATCAAAAGATTCATTCACAGGATAATTCTAATTAAGAATTTTATACATGCAAGGAAATAACAAACTCAGGCATATTTAAACATACAGGGTGTTTCTATACTTATGGATCAAAAATTAAGGGTATATGTAACACGTTCTACTGATAACGGAACAAAAAGAATTTTTAAAAATTCGTAAAATTAAGGGTGGTTTACTTAAAGAAAACATGTTGAGTGCCACCGGTTTCATTACTGTGAAAGAAACAGAATAATTGAAATAAATAAATAAAAAAATAATAATTATGTGCATTTGAATAAAACAACACAAACAGCTGTAAAACCAGTGGCACTCAATATGTTTCCTATAAGTAAACCACCCTTAATTTTGCGAATTTTAGAAAAATTCTTTTTGTTCCCAGTAGAACGTGTTACATATACCACTAAAATTTGATCCATAACTACACGAACACTCTGTATAGAAGGTATAAAATAAGGTCGAACGAACTAAAATAACTCAGAACCATTCTTGACTCTCATATACTCGGTGAATGAATCTTATGATATGCTTTTGGTGCAGGTTATAATAATTTTCTAGATTTGCATCTTCTAGTGTTTTATTTTCCTGTTTAAATAGTCTAAATTTTTACTCTTCTGGGAGTTGATTCTATAACTTTACAAGACCATAACTGTCATATTTACAAGACCGGCGATGCTGGAGCGCCTAGCGGATTTTTGTAGAACCTATACAATGACGTCATGACTTGCGATATCTTGTAAATAAGTTACAACAGCTCGGTAGGTGTTGTACGTACGCTGCAAGATATCTGTCTCTCTCTTTGAAAGTTTGGCTGTCATTGTTTGTTGAGAGTTAACCTCTTCGTGTATTTGTATTATTATTTAAATATCAAAACGTTTTCTTGTGTTAAGTGTAATGAATTTTTATCTTCATACAATAATATTTTTTTGTATATACATCATTAAAAATTTAAATTTAAATTGGCTGTCAGATGTGCATGCTAGTAGTATAGCCAACATAAATCTAGTAAGTAACGGGGTCTTGCCAACACGATGGTTAAAAATTACTAGACAGTATGACGTCATTATTTACAATAGCTGCGTTCGTACAACAGTCTTGTAAAGTTATAGAATCAACCTCCTGTGTTCAAGCCGTCCTCCGTTCAACTATACAACTTTTTTTTAATATCATACATGTAAGTGAGAGGTAAAAATGTAATAAATATTATACGTACGAGTATAGCTATTACAGTATTTTTTATTTAGTTTCATAAAAAGCTATTTAAAAGCTCTAACAAAATAAAAATAAAATGAATGAAAAATTCCATTTGAAAAGTGGTGAAATGAAGCGGTCTCATATGAGGTAATGACCCACGCGCCAAACAAAGCTTAAAACAGTCTCACAATCTCAGCGGCGAGGCAGGAGTCGCATGACGTCACTCCCCACACCTCGCCCTGCTGGCAAACATCCCAAATACACAAACTTTTAATGAAAGTTTAACGTACAGCGAGCGGTGCGAATATGAACATAGTTAAGCTTTATTTCATTGCGTTCCGGGCCCGGAGTCACTCCGGGTGAGTCCGGGACAGGTGTTGCTCTGTCCGGAGTCGCTACTCGCTCACTCGTATTAAACCTGCTATGAGCTAAGTTTTGGGTACAAAGGGAACGTACTATATGACTGGAATTATTGTTATATGTGTGTTACATGTTTCTACAATTTATGGAAGTATAAATTTCGTGTATTTCCAACCCTACAAGTTTTGGATATTTATTGCTCTAAGTTTCGCTGCTTTGAAATTATTATATTTTTCTTGTGATGCATTCAAAATTAACTTATTTTTGTATCATAGATAGAACAACTTATTTTTATTTTTATCGTTTGTGGTTCACACGAGGAAACTTTTTCCTAAAAAGTTTATTGAAAGTGAAACAAGTGCTAGGAACTGTCATAAAAAACTGTCAAAAACCATTCTACGGGGACTCTTATTATTTAAATATAACTAAGATCAAAAACTTTAAGGCTCTACACTTGTTGAACGCAATATTGCTGCAATAGAATCAGAATTCACGATTCTGGCTATATTGCTAATTTATGCATTTTAATATTACAAATTATGGCCTTATTATTGCATAATTTATTAATTTTATTTAAAAAGTCGATTCCTTGCATTGTTCGTGGGAGAGCTAAGAAAAATATCTTTTGTCAAGAAAATTACATATCCGAAGAAAAAAATAACAAATAATCGGCCAAATTTACTATTTTAACTAATTTATTACTAAAATACTATTAAGTATTTCAAAAATATAATTTATTAGCACTCTAGAGTCATGTCTTAACTATGTATATATAAAATATAAACAGTGTAGGTGTACTAACAATAGCTCAGTTTGTAATATAGCAAGCTCCCTTTTTCACTATATTTTTGGCACAAGTGTAGTGTCATAGAAATAATTAGTTTTTCCCACAGTTTTCCTGAAAGACAACTTTTTTATGACAGCTCCTTGTTTTACTTTCAAGAAACTTTTTAGGTAAAACTTTTCTCGTGTAAACAAAGCATTATACTTATTTTATGATAACTTTAATTTTCCCTAATCAGCCTATTTTGTAAATTTTGACATATTTTACCTTTTTTATATATTTCTGGCCTACTATTGGCTTATTTTTGCCTTTAAATAGCATTTTTATTTTATTTTGGATGAAAATTGTCAGATTAAATAAAATGCAGTTGTCATAGAGTGTATAAGTATTTTAAACTGGCTTTTGAATATTTCTTTTTAACAAAATGCCAAATAATAAATTCATTATCAAATAGATACATCATATGGATTTTTTTAAATTAATAATACTGCCGTCCTTAGGAAAAAGGTCCTATCTGCAAAAATTTTGTATTAGCTATTATTTTATATAACATTTTTTGTGGAAACAACTATGCGGATTTTTACTACTAAAATTGCTTTATATAAATATAATACTATTAATAATAAATTCTACCTTTTCTTAGGGCAGCTGGACATTCTATTTTGGTATATATTTGTAATCATTTATGCAGATTACAAACTCTTAAACTTTGCAGATAGGACCTTCTTCCTAAGGGGGGCAGAATAGATATTTATGAATAGTAGTAATTTCATGTTAAACTCGAGTAAAATACTATACTTTATCTACGACTGTAAATGTATAATGAATTTATTTTTTAAGCCGTATACTATCGCCATTTTTCGTATTACTGTGTTAAAATAATTTGATTACCATGAGCTGTAATTAAATTAATGAGAACTGGAAATAAGAAGATGATAAAAAGTTCATTTCCAATTTATCCATAATCTGCAGCCTTCTTTCAAAACATTTTAATTTGAAATTAAAATTATGTATACATTTTCTTTGAAAAGGAAGAAGCTAATAATAACAAGAGAAGAAGTCTAAATACGAATACATTAAAATTATTTTTAATTGAATCAAAAAAGACAACATCGCGGAAATTCTCAAATTAAATATTGAACGTTTGTCAGTAATTCGTAACTTATTTTCGTACCTGGAGCAGTCTTCGCTGTAATTTTGCCAATTAATTACGTCAAGGTAAAAATCTACGGATGATCATGTTCGCAAATTATATTTGCTTTAATTGGCATTTTGTTTTTCATTAATTATTCAAAAAGGCACAGAGGATCACATCAGAGGAGGCTACCCTTCCGACGTTGTCAAAGCGAAATTAAAATTGGCTGCGGTATTTTTAAAATGATGTTTGATGTGATGCAGTGGTAGTGAACAGCAGGCTTTGTTCAGGTCGAATAGCATTTCGGGAATTTGCTCTAATATAGCGATGATAAAACCGCCACATATTTCAATACTTTATACAGAGAGTACACTGCATTGTGTTTCTATATTACAGAAAAATATTTTCAAACTTTCCATTTATGATTGGGATTGGAATTCAAATTGCCAGGATAATTAATGGACTTTTTATCAAACCGTAAATTAGATGATGAAACATAAAACATGTCGAAATTACGAGACTAAAATTATTGTATTACTTCCTTGTACGGAGTAAAAAGGAAGTATTGTAATCGCGAAAAATTTCGGTTCTCAGATTTTGACGGAAATATCCGTTTTGACCTTTTCTGAATCCATTATGACTAGTTTCGTCGTGACGTCTGTACGTACGGACGGATGGACAAATCAAATACGGTTAGACGTAGAAAGTGGAAATTTTGTTTTTAGGACAGTTATAGCATCTAGTTGTGCACCTCTTAGTTTTGGTTGCGATCTTCCGTGCCAAGGAGCACTATTTGGTATTTTTCGCATTATTCAAAAACGGTATATCGTAGAAAGTTGAAATTTTGTATTTAAGGCTCATGTTGCATCTAGCTGATCACCTCATATTTTTGGTTGCGATCGTCCGTGCCAAAAGCGCATTTTACTTTAGGTATTTTTTGATATTTTCCGCATAAATCAAATACGGTTATTATATTTTTATATTATTCTACATTTTAGTTATTAAGAAAAGTATGAACAGTTTAATAGGTGTACAAGGAAGTCATGGTGGTGTCCACATCAGATTTTTTAAATTTTTACATTAGAAACTGTGTGAGGCTGCCACATACCAAAGGTAAAAATGACGTGATGGTGATGTATAACAGTTACAGTATTAGTTATTTAACTATCTAGTGTGTTAATGAGGGCGATTAATAATTAAGACATTTTAACGTGTTCGCTGAGGTTTCTTTCACGCTTCTTATTCCTAAAAAAAAATCACTGGTTTGTAACTGTCAATAAAATACAAATTCTTCTTTTCCAAGATTCATTGCAAGTTCAATTTAACGGCGGCGCTATTCGACAGGCAATTCTCACCAGAATTATTTTTTCAATATTAAAGTTTTCAACTAGCAATAATCGCACCTCGGTAGAACCTCATTGGTTACGATATCGCCACTGCGCAAAGCAATATTCAGGAGCATGAAAGAATTTTGAAAGAATCCTTGTGTGAATAGAGCTTTTGAAATCAGAATTAATTACATTAATCGCTGTTTCTTCTTCGACGAAAATGTAGAGTAATTTGAAACCTTAATAGCAGTATTTTTGGTAACATCTAAGGTGGGTTTAACCGTAATCGTACCGTGTAATATACTCCCCTTGAAGCTTTTTTAATTTGCGCGGTAAAATGATGCGGTGTTTACTTTGATAATAATAATGGAAGGAAGTGTCGAAGGAGGCAAAAGTGCAAATCCCGGCATTAAATTCTCATTTCAGGAGTAAATATTTAAATCACCGGATCTTTGTGCGCTAATGCACACGACAAGTGCGTGCGCGTGTGGTTTCCTGCACCTCGTGCGTGTTTTTCCTGCGTTCGGGGATTTCCGGACATGTTCGGCTTTGCTCCTGCGCCACTTCCGCCGCCTGCTGCGATTATAACAGAAGAAACTCATTAGGAGGAGCTTAGCAGGTCACTTTGAATGCGCGCCCCGCGCCCGTGTTATTTAATTAAAAAGATGTTTTTGTCCGCGGCATATCTTGGGATTTGTTGCGCGAGGAACACAGTCAAATTGAATGTTCTACCCTTTATAATCAAGAGATTTATTTATTTACTTTTGTTGCTGTTTCTCCATCAGTGCGCAAGAAAGATCCATCCATCCTCTACCTTTAGTTCTGGTAAACAATCTTAAGAAAAGAACCAAACTGGAGATGCAACGAACAGTAAATGAGCCGAATACTAAATATTGTGCAGGACTGTCGAATATTCTGCACCAAAAAATAATAAACTTACAAGAATTGACGAGGCTGCATTGAATGTACATTTACTACTTATATCTTTTTCTAGAAAGTGCAAATGCACATGTTTTCAGATATTAAAATTGATGTTGAAAGTAGGCTTTTGAAACATTGAGTAGTGAAAATAATTTGCACACTCGCTTTGTGCATTGAGTGCGAATTTTTCAAAAAGTACATTTTTCATACCTAAAACACTTTATTTGTTGAAATCTCTGTAATATGTGTTCAAATGGACAATTTTCACTGAATTTGGGACATAAATAATCAAATCACACCATATACATGCAAAATTACAAAATTGATCTGTCAGTTTTTAGATATTGTTATTGTTTTCAGCTCTGACAGAAAGCCTTGATTTGTTTTTCTTAAATTCGTAAATATTTTATTTCCAATTTTTTTATTATTAATTTTCAATATATCCCACTGTCCTGGAAAACATTGCATGTAACACACTTGCGGAAACGGCCATTGAAAAACTCGTAACGCTAGTGCTCCAACTGTCATACTAGTTTTTCAATAAAGCCCTTTCCACACTTGTATTACAATATACTATTTTTCCATAATTTGCCGCTTTTAAATTTTAATAACGAATAGTAAATCATTCTTATATTAATCAAAATTACAAAATAAAGTTTTTGGCTTTCTTTTTCTTATAATAAATGAATGCTGTGATTGTTTAAATTTTATTTAAATGATTTAAAAAAATTGTAACTGGCTAATAGGCTCTGTACTTAAACCTATTGCAGTTTCCTCTTAAAAAATTATTCGGTGATGGTAGTGTTTAGTTAGTTTAATTCATATTTTTAATCACAAAAGGAGAAACACTGCAATGCGGATTAAATTATATTTCATTCCTGCAAAAAAAATTCACAGTAGTCCATATTTTTATATTGTTATAGGAATTAATGGTAGATTGGTTTTTTGGCAATGTGTTTTAGGTGCACGTTGCGGTGCAATATTAGGTGATATTTATTTATGAACAGTGGAGTGATATTCCAATATGTCACCGCCGCAATCCCAGCATTACCAAATTCACAACTCATAATTGAAATTAATTAATTAAGCTTCGAGTCAGGCGTAAACAAAGAGAATGTTTATTAAAATCTGCTAAACACGCCACAATGATTGCCGTATGATTAAATATGCTCCATTCAATTAACCCCGCGATATCACCAGAACTATCACTAACGCGGGGTGTTGGGGTTTTTTGCGTTGGCGCCACTGTTTTTGGGTAAATATTACGCTGTTTTATTTGGTAATGATATATGATTTTAATTACAAACATTTGTTTCGTAATTAATTGGGCCGGTTTATTTGTTATAGATTGATTTGTTTTGCTGCTTTTCATTCAATATTGGAATTACTGTTGGAGATAATCGCTTGGAAATAAAATATTGTATTTTGACGGCTTCTGTTTGCCCACAGCTCGAGATTGTTGATTAATTAAATGACAAACATATTGATTTTGCTAAGCGAGAACCTCGAACGAAATTCCGGGTATTCACCATCGACCAACAAATATTAGAAACACAAGCCTCTACTTTTTGTTATCTTGACCAAACATTTTTCTCATTTACGAGATATCTAACTATTAAATAATAGATTTATTTATATTTTTCTAGATAAATAATGCTTAAAATATTAAACGGTGATCGGTGGATATTTTAAAATTACTTGACTTGTTTTGCGACAAATAAAATTTCTTGTATTATGGCTTTTTCCCAGTGATTAGATCAACGATAGAGATTTAGATAGAGTAAAATTCAAATAGCTAGAACCCTGCGCGAAGTACGAATTCTCGTCTTAGAGAGAGAAGCATAGATGATAAACAAGAGGAAACTACGCTACTGTCTGTTCTACTGCACATCAGCTTCAATATTTGTTATTCTCATGTTGACATTCGTAGTGTTTTGCTTCGTGTAACCCTGTGAATTTTGTAATTGATTGTGATTGAGTTATATTTTAGGTTTCTTTGAAAATTAAGTAAAGTGCAGCGCAGCATATACTCGCTAGCTCCGCTTTTGTAAAACGGACAGTACATGACAAGCTCTGCCTTCTCGCGCAGTCCAGGGTCCTAGCTATTTGAATTTTACTCTACAAGCGAGCGACAGTAATACTACTATACCCTGTTTTCAATAATGAAATAATTTTGACAGTTAATTTTTTATCACCAAACCATTTTCGATGTTTAAAAAGAAGTGTTTATAGTTTACAGAACCGTATGAGAAAAATATAGAAAAACAGTCAGGTAAAAATAAAAATCTGATGTGGCCAACACTCATGACCTCTCGCCATACTCTACTATTTTTAGTTTTCTAATATAAGTAGGTATATATGTAGTACTTACTCACAAATATAGAATGGTATTTGGGAATTGTAGTTTTTATAATATTATTCAGATTTATTTACATAAAATTTAAATTTTGTTTGTGTAAACCGCTCTTGACAACAGCACGTAGCAACCAATAGAATCACAAGAATTTATCTGTCAAAATTCTTTCGTTATTTCAAACTGAGTATAGGTCCAACTCCACTATAATATATGATCATAGATTCTGTAATTTGAAAGGTTGCCATAAAACTAAATTAAAATAAATAATTCCTGTCCAATGACATATTCAAACAGAAACAAACATATAATAATAATAATAATAATTTTATTCGGCAAAGATTTCAGCCAGAGGCTGCTCTTCCATTACATAATTATAGTCTTGTAGTAGCAGTTATTCAAAATATACTTGGAGAAAGTACCCCACTTGACATGAATCGTCCATGGGATGTTTAACAATATTATATTCTTGTACTGTAAGTGATATTACCTAAGTCTATCCTAGCCATATTCTGAGTACGATCAAAAATTACATACTCAATACAAACATCTCAGAGAATTTTATGGGATACATAATTGGCATATTATTACCAAATTACTGGCATTGGGATGTTACATAAATAATGTTACTAAGGGCGGACATTAGCAATTGCTAGGATATTAATTGGATGTTAATGGCAAAAATAGCAAGTAACAAGCCGGGATGTTCACATTCTTGAAATGTTCTGGGGATTTTATTTTGTCAAGTGGGATAGTATTTAATTATTACGACATCTTATTATTTTCCCTTTCTTCGTTTCTTCTAATTTCTAAGTTAAGCTTGGTATATAATGTAACCAGTTACTGTACTAACGGCATTTCTATGTTACGGTTCATAATGACACGTATCTGTAACCTTGAAATTATTTGTCCCACGTTACAGAATACAGAACAAGTAACCAGCGTTTCCGGTTTGTTTCCACGACATTCATAAAACTGTTGTAGGCTTCTTCCTCTGCATTTCTTCGGTGCAATCTAGCAGATATTTCGCTCACTTCTTCTTCGTGGTCGTTGATAACCACAACAGTCTCTCGTATCCATAATGAATGTCACCCGGCAACCCGCGTCAATCGGCGGACCCTCACCAGTCCGTCAAGTTCGGAATAATCAGCGCTAATCTACCACAGACTGGACCTTTCCTCCCTTTCCTCATTTACGCTACATCAATTATTCACGCTTCCCCTCTTACCCAGAAAGAGTAAGTACCAAGTAGGTACCTTAATCTTAAGGGTGTCGTCGATTAGCTCAACTTCACATCTTTCCTATAGTGATGAGTCCATTAAAAATATGTAAATTCGAGCTGCGAGTATCAAGATTTAAAGATTATCTTATAAACGAAGAATTGATCATTTTCAAATAAAATTTGTATCGTGAGGTATATCATGGAATAGTTAAGTATTTGTGTATTAAGAGCGTAAAGTGACTCTTTGTTACTCGCACACGGCAATAGTGCAAGAAGAACAAAGACACTTTACGCTCATAATACACAAATAATTTTATCTACGACTGAAATTATTTGTTATTAAAAATAATGATATTCAGTTATTTCAATCCACGTTCAACCAATTTATGTTTTATTTGTAACCATGACGATATCAATAATATCGAAATAAATAAACACAAAATTTTGTTTGATTCTGTTATTTTATTTTATGCAAACAGTAAAATACTTTACCGCGCGTTGTCATAGGAGACGCGCAATAAAGTGTTTTTTTTTGCTTGCTTTTAAAGTTGACAATTGAAAGCAAAAATATAAACTTTTCATAGCAGTCATAAACCTAAATAAATAAATTAATAATTATTATTTATAGTTGCATATTAAATATTAATATCCTAGCTAATGTCCGTTCTAGATAGCATCCCAATGTTAGCAATTTGGTAATAATATCCCAATTATGTGTCCCATGTTATTTTTTGAGATGTTTTTATTGAGTAGGTATGTAATATTTGATCGTACTCAGGATTTGGCTAGAAGTACAAGAATCAGATATTTTTAAGCATCCCTTAGACGATTCATGTCAAGTGATATTAGTATAAAGCAGGGACTGGTGGGATACCTACTCCTAATCAGCACCATTTTGTTACTCTCTGATGATAAATAAATCAAGCGGTGAAATAATAACTTTTCATTAGCATTTGCGTTTCGCTGTAATTTCAAATTTAAATCGTATAACCTAGAAATGGAATAATAACAAACAGCATCATTCTCCGGTTAGAAACTAAATAGAATATTAAACTAAGTTAAATCTGCGGTAACAGACGTAGAAAGGTACAGAGGTAGATTCCAACAGTGTAAGAGATTAACGTACACGAAATATTGTTACACCCTTTGCTATAAACACAACAAAATAAATTTCCAAAAGGAGTACGAAAACATAAAAACTCAAACGAAAAGGATAGTAAATATTGATGAGGCGAAAGAAGTGTATGACTGCTTGGCAAAGATTGATGACTTTTGAATACAGGGACTCGAACCGCACAAAATACCGGTTCAGGTTCGGTTACCGGTTCACTGTGATTTACAGTATTCGGTTTTGTTCCGGATTGGTTCTCAAAAAAGCGATTCGGGGTTCAGTTTCAGTTCAATGAATTTTCAAACAATCAATTAATTAAATTGTAAAAAAAACTAAATTAGACTTAACTACAAATCTAAAAATTTTAAAGCATTTTGATGTAATAATGATAAATTTTAATTCAAGATTTAAACCGTTCCGAACCGGTTATGAGTTTAGCAAAATATTTTAACGATTCAGATTTGATTTCGGGTTCACTAAAATAGCAGCGGTTCGTTCCGGTTTGGTTCGAGCCCCTACTTGAATGTTTAATAGATTGAGAATGTATTTTTTGTAATATTTTTAACTTTCATTTACTATCATGCAATCAGAGTTGGCCGAGGTTATAATGGAGAGTAAGAATATGCCTAGTAAGAATGTTCTACACACAACTGAGTCAAAGTTCGCCAACTTATTCCTCGCCTGAACGCAACTGAGTCAAGAGGAAAACCGAGCTGGACGACTTCTTTATACACTATTTGAAGATAGCGAAGCGGTTTCTACCAAAAAAATTGCTCATAATCTATGTCCGCTCGATTAACATTGTTTACCAATGTAAAATCCTTAAGTCCGGTCATCTCTTATTTCGCGTAGGGGAAACCGGGGATGAAAGTAACATTTTTTTCGTTTTTAATTTTTGTTTTCTAAACCTTTACAAATTTTGGGCATCCATATTTATTAAACGATAGACCAGACATTCAAGTTACATTGGAAGTTTTTATTAGATATGTTTTGTCAAGCAGGTTAACAAAAAAAATATATATGTGGGCAGAGACATGTGTTACTTTCAACCTCAATGTTGGGGCAAAAAGTAACAGTCATTGGGGTAAGATGTAACAGTTGATTATTGCAATAATTAACAACAAAACTGTTAGAAAAATATAAAGAAACATAAAAGACAATTATTTAATCTGAAAAGCTATCATCCGAATCGTAATTTCTACATAAGAACATTTTTTAAAATTTAACACAGTTAACATGGGCCCATAATTTACATTGGGAACACTGCACCCACTGTTCCCCAGGAAAACTGCATGAATAGTGTTCACAACACATGAGGTAGAATGTTGCAACAATCTTTTTAGGTTTCTGGACTGTGCTCACTCCGGTTTCATCCACATTCCAGATTTGTGATGTACTTAAGTTGTGTTTTCTCAAAACAGCCTCCAACTTATCAAAAAAATTCTTGACATTAGCATTATTAAAAGATGTGGTCCGGCTTAAACTTGTAGTCTCAGGTACGCGAATTTTGTCTTGAACGTATTCTCAACGACAATGGCAAAACTCTACTTCGTGTCGACAGATTCATGTCTTTAAATGCTATAATAGCACTTATAGTGTCATTTACCAAAAACTACGAAAACTATAGGCGATGTTACAACCTACCTCTGTTACTTTCATACCCGGTCTCCCCTACTGAACGCATGAGTAATTATTAATTAAATTCGCGTTGAATAATATTTAATTGACTCAAAGGTACAAGGATTCCAATACAGTTCATTAAAACGTTATCTAATAAACTCGAACTGTAATAATATATATTTATCCACAATCATCTCATAATTAGCATTTATTTGTGCTCATTGCAACTATATAATGTGACTTATTATCTACTAGTGGAATAAAGTAACTTTATTCCACTGTTAAAAGAATTATTATCTACTAGTGGAATAAAGTAACTTTATTCCACTGTTAAAAGAATTATTATCTACTAGTGGAATAAAGTAACTTTATTCCACTGTTAAAAGAATTATTATCTACTAGTGGAATAAAGTAACTTTATTCCACTGTTAAAAGAATTATTATCTACTAGTGGAATAAAGTAACTTTATTCCACTGTTAAAAGAATTATTATCTAGAATTTGATAAATTATAAAATGATATTTTGTAAAACGAATTAATTTTAAATAAAAGTTTTTATTGTGGATAAAACGTTATATTGTATTCGTGTTTTAGTTGCGCATTATCCACTCAAAAAATTAAACAAGCGAACTTCGTTCTCGCATTTAAACATTTTTTCGTGGATAAAACGCCATCTAAAACACTTATACAATAAATAACTATTATAATAATAATCATGTCAAAGACTGGATATATTACCCCACGAATAATTAATTAATAATGTCGCTTATGATATAGAAAATTAAATGTTAGCATAATTCGGTTCCGTGTAAATTAATAATCACGTCGATGGGGTTCGGAACAGCATGAATGATTTAGAGAATTCGTTATACAGGGCCAATTATCGTTGTCCATCAGATTTGACCATTCCTTCGTGCTAATTTTCACTTGTATTTCGTATTTGCATTGGCTGGTACGAGAAGCGCATTGAATAATGAATTTGTAGTAAAAGGAAGGGTTAGAGGATGCTGGATGGTGATGTCCCTAGGGTTAGACAGAATTGTTAGGGTGGCAGCACTGCACCAGTGACTGAGAAAGACGACGTGAAGGTGGAAAATCACTGTTCATTTTCGTCGTAAGAAGAAGAAATGATTATACATTTATAATATTTAACTTAAACGTGTAAAAATTTAAGCAAATAATTTTTGAACCTTTCCGAACACTATTTTAGTTCGTGATTGTATGAATAATTATATGTTTTCGTCAAAACCGGGTCAGTTAAAACTAGCTTTAACTAGTAAAAACTGGAAACTAACCTAACTTAACTAAACCTTAGTTTTAAATAGTCAATACACGAAGTTAGGTTAATTTGTACAAATAGATTAATTTGTTCGAGTTTTTATTAGTTTAAATTAGTTTCGGTAACATATACATCAAATAACTAATGAAAACAGCACTACAAAAACGGATTTATCACGAAAGTATTAGGTTTTTCACAAAATCAAAATGATTTAAAATTTATAGGTAGGTACACGTTTACGTTAAATATCATAAGATTGATCGTTGTTCCTGACCCTGCGGGGATCGAGAAAAATTTTTAAAACAAATGTTGCAGATATAATACAGGATTGCTTATTTATTTGCAGTTATAAAATATAACATTTATTCAACAAAGCAAGTATATTGTCTCATAAAATGAGACAAACATAGATTTTAAACGAAAACACTAGTCTTCACTACCTAGTGATGTTTTTAAAATTGTCATAACAATGAACAATCAAATTGCTATACTCGACATAAATATAATAGGTAGATAAAAAATAGCGACTAAACTAATAGTAAACTCCGGGTCTAAAAAAAAACTAATCTCTTAAACAGTACGTCATGTCATCCCTAACATTATATATGCACGAATAGTCAATGCCATTAGGCTATTCACAGGGTTATGCAAAAACATTTTAAAAAAACATTTTTTCAATACCTGCACCGAAAACATTACCTTTCGTCCCAATTATTAGGGATGAAAGTAAGGTATTTTTGACCGGTCAGTACTTTTCCTCTCGCTTTATGCGGGAATCCAATTGATTTTTTCCTCCCTAAGGAGGAAATTTACTTTTCCTTCCGCTTTATTCGGGAATTTACTTGGTTTTTCCAAAATTAATTTTTTACATTATTTTTATTTATTTTATGGAATTATTATATATTTTTCCAATGTTATCATCATTCGGTTTATCCCTTTCTTCAACTTCTAGTTGCTTTTCGGTGCAGATATTGAAAAAAATATCGTGTACATCTCGGGACAAAAGTATTCTCCCGACTCGAGCGGTGGCAACTCCGCACTCGTCGGAAAACGCTCCTATCGTCCCTAGTTGCACAATACACTATTGTTTGTACGTCAGATCAGTTGCGACTTTCCCAGGGTTGGTGAATAACGCACTGTTCCAAATAAATATAGCTCACCTTCAAATTTCTAAACTCCTTCTAATCTGTGATTACTTCCCGTCACATAGACCCAGCAAAGCCCTTAATATCTTCCAACATCCCGGCCACAGTTTCGTCTTGTGTCTCTCGGTATTCAGTATTCACAGACAGAACCGCGGTGTAAACTTTGCGGTAAGTGTAATTCACCCCCTCCCCCAACCCCCACCCCCTTCACAGGTGATTCATAATACTTCACCGCGAACTTGCAAGTCCCAAGTAGTGAAGTAGCAAGACGAGCTTCAGCTTAGAGATAGTTGCAAAGGTGTTTGCAACTCGAAAACTTGTAAGGTGATTACAGTAAATTGTAATTGTTTAGTTCTTCAGGAGATATAGCCAGGATTTTTGCCCGGGAAGTAACACCCGTTTAGAGACATTACGGAGAAAAGTGCTCTAAAAACAGATTTTAACCAATAATAGTAATAGTCAACGAATTTTTCTGTTACTTCTACTCTATTCTGAGAAGTTGAACAATAAAGCCTCATTTCCACCGACTGTTTTAGTGCTTAATGCATAATGATTTGTGCATAAGGCGTAATGCATAATGATTATTTATTTGATGGCAATTTCCACCTATTTTGTTTAATGATTAATTCGGCAGAGGTCACATTTTTTGTTGTCGAAGTTTTGTAATTTAATCATTACCGTTATTTTGCGAAGAACTGTTAATTTCGAAAGTGAGGTATTCATTTGCATATTTAGAAACAGACTGCAATTGACAACTCAAAACAAATTATAAATATGACACATGTCAATCAATATGCTTGTGCAGTACGCCTTATGTATGGAGTTTGCAAAGTTTTGTTCTTATTCGTTGCTCTTAGTACTTATGCATTAAACATAGTTCTTAAGTATTAAAACAGTTGGTGGAAATGAAGCCTAAAATTTCTCTAGTTGGGACAAGCAAATAGTCAATCCATGTCATAAATGACGTCATAGAAGGTACCAACATTTAAATTACATTCGGATTTATTGTAAAAGATTACGAGTTAATGTTATTTATCGCTACTGTTGATTTTCTAGTAAACAATCAACGGTAAAGTGAAACTTATTTTTAAAAATTACGTTACACTATTGGTACTCAATTTGGCATTTGTTGTATCATTTTGTTTACATATGAGGCATTTTAAGTCGCACGAATGTTTGAGGTTATGGTTTGAAATTATTATAGTTATAGCTGTCTATTGTATTTATTGTTCCTTGTCAGAATAAAGAATCTTATTTATTGTTGTTAAACAATGTTTAATATTTCTGAACCTCTAAACATGGTTACAAAAATAATTGTCCTACAATTTAATAAAAATTTAAATCGCTTTTTGGTTGGCATGTAAACAAACTATCGAACTGACGTCATAAATATGAATTTATGACGTGCATTGACTGTTTCCTTGGCCCAACTATATGTCACGGCACCTTGTCATTATGAACCATAATATAGAAATGCGTTTAGTTAAACTTTACATAATACAGAATAGGTACCGGTTACATCCGTTATAAACCAGCCTTTACTTAGATTAAATATGAGGCCAAAATATCAACGATTGTTAAAAAAATTAATTCAGAACTGTATATATTTATTTTCATTTTTCAGCTTGGCTTTATTTTATTTTGATGGTACTATTCAACAATGAGAGAATGTCAGATGTTATTATAGTAGAATCCAACCAGTTTTATTCTTTGAAATAATTCCTACCACAAATTTAAAGCTGACATGTAACAAATTAAAATCAATGTTTCATTATACAAAAGAAGGGGCAGTAAATTAAAGCCCAGTGGCTCTTCAGATTTGAATGTCCTGGAATTGAATTTTGTTATTCTATCACATACTAATTAAAAATGGAATAATTGACATGTGTGATACGTATGTGTTTATTTTATATTTATTATATCGTGAATAAATTTCCAAAATAATGAAATTAATTCTACACTACGCATGAAGCTAGTTTTATATTTTCATATCTCGTTGAAAAATAGCAATATAATATATTTTCCCATTTCAATAAAATGGAATTAAAACAAAAAATAAATTAACTCAATTGTAAGTTTATTTTAAAACAGTTTTTGTTTGGCATTAATTTTGTTTTTAACATGAAATGAAAGCTTTTAACATAATAATTTTCAATTTCATATCTGATCTACAAAAAAATAAAAATGGGGCTTACAAAAAGCTCTCTTGGAAATTCAACACAAATTACATTGAAAGTATAAATATAAGCACAATGGAAAACAAATTCATTAGAAAAAGAATTATATTACAGGAATAAATTATTATTATATCTATTATTCATCATATTTTTTTTATATGAACCAGGATCGACTACAAATTTTAAGCCTTTTATAATGATTATTATAAGAATAATTGAACTGATCTAAAGTTGTAAGTCTTTCTTTTCATGTACCTACTCAAAATCAAGAAAAAAAGTGGTGGCAACAAAATTCTTTTTTTTATATCAGTCACGAAATGTAGGTACTAAATACTAATTTAGTTTTTGACGAAAATTTACTTTATAATAATAATCTTTATCTACAACAATAGAATAATGTATTCATTATATATGTGAAAGTAGTATAATAAACCCCTCCATAAGGACACATTATGAAATAATGTATTCATTATTTCACACTGTTAAATAATGAGAACTTTATTCTCTCGAACTGTCATCACATCTGTTTTAATATTAGTGTTACATCAAGTTATGATTTTATGACGTTGTAAGCAGAAACAGTAAAAATAATAAAAATTTGTAAAACGCTGTATATGACTAGCCCATAATAGTTCTAAATTACTCAGATAAATTGTCATCACACCAAAGTTTGAGGTTAAGTTAATATCAATACAAATTTGTAGTAAGAAAATGTTGTTTTATTTAAAAAGTTGTAGATAAAACGTCGTATTTGACTCGAAAATAATGGCTATAATTAACTCGGATGATTTATACACTCGCCTTCGGCTCGTGAACAAACTTTCATCCTCATTAATTATAGCCTACATTATTTACTCGTTAAATAATATACTATTATTACTTTAACAGGTTTACACCCTAAACAAGTAAATAAATACAAAAAACAATAGATTTATACGCTAAAATAGAATAATACAACACACTTATTCAAAAATACTAAATAAGTCACAATTTTCATTATAAAGGTACACATAACAGAAATAGGAGATTTACTTAACGCTACAGTTTTGAAAGGTGGTAAATAAAACGTGTTACGTGAGCGTGAAGTAACTCTTGGGATGTAAAATGGAATTCTATTCAATAACAGAGGGGCATCAATCTTATTTTTTACAAATTATTTAAAATGTTAAGTGCGATATGATCATGTCTGCTACTTATGGACTCAATATTAAAATGAGTTAGTAGAATATGTTGATCAATACCTCTTTCGGGATAAGTACAACATTCCTTAAACCATAAGAATTTGAGAAATCGTCGCTGCACATTTTCAAGCATGTTTATGTAAGTAAATATTGGGGTGTACCAAATTAAAATGCCGTATTCTAACTTGGATCTAATGTAGGCCAAGTACAAAATGTTAACACACTGCAAACTATTAAACTGTCTACTGTTGCGAATTATGAAACCAAGCAATTTATTTGCTGACGCTACTAGTTCGGTAATATGTAAACAAAATGTCAGGTGAGGATCAAATGTTATGCCTAAATCTTGCATGTTATTGTTATTATTGTTATTGTGCTTTTAAATTTATTATTTGGGTATAATGAAATAACCATTTTTTTCTCAGATATTACCTATTTGAAAATAATTATTGTTTCATAAAGAAAGCAACTTAGGGCCTTAATCCGGCCCTGCACACATGAATTCTTAAGGATTCTTTTATTTTTCTGAATCCTGAGCAAAAGAATTCTGGTGAGAATTGTCAAATAGCGGCGGCGTTAAATTGAATCTTCCATGAATCTTAGAAAAGATGATAGCTTCAAAACAGTGAATTCATTTTCTTCAAGGAGGAAGATGAAAGAATCAGAACAAGACTTGAAATAACAGAGCTCTTGTAATAATTTTGGTTACGTATTTATCTTTTCTTGTAATTTTTGGTGGTTGTTTTTGTGACGAATGAAGCAATTCTCTGGCAAAATATTTACGAATGCGAATGTCGAAATGCGTGGATCCTGACGTCTGACTGCCTCGCGATTCTGAATTTCATTCCTCGTCGTTTCAGCAAGAGGGAACAGTAATTAAAATTCTTAAAAACAGTTGACGGAGCATCATTTGACTTTTAAATTAAATATATTTTCAATGAAGTGTCTTTAGTGTGGATTAATATCTCCGAATTATGATTCATTATTTTTCGTCAAAACGAAAATGCAGATTTTCTTAAAAGTGGAATTAAATTTTAATATTTAATTAAAACGACTTTTAATTATGACATCGCCGAAAGAGAGGATTTGGGACGTTGAATATTCCAGGAATTTTATTTTGTATCAGCGGAAAATTATTTACTAATAAAAATAAAATTTGACGCAATACATTTTTCCTCGCATTTTTATTTTTTACGGAGATTTTCTAAATACATTTCCGACAAAAAAATTAAAATTAATGAGCAAAATAATTTTAAACTTTAATATGAACAAGAATTCATGCAAAGCTTCTACCTTTAGACTCTCGGATTAATCAGATTTTTATAAAATACATATTTATTTTTATAATTATAAATTAGAAAAAATTTAAACACAGCTCTCTGCATGTAACGATGTACGAACCCGGAGTTCCGTGGTTCAAGTCTCTCAGCCGGAAGTGTGCTATTTTCGTTAAACTTTAAGCTGACCACTTGATTTTGTTAAATGTAATCTTGGTTGCAAGAAGCTTTCACCATTGCCGCTTCGTCGCACAGATTGAGATTCTCACTTCACCAAGACGAATCGGTCGAAGTGGTTCGATTCCACTATAATAGCATTTTAGCGTCTATACCATTCTATAATTCGAGGAAAATCCTGTTGTCGTACAAAAATGGTGAAATTGTATTTCAACAAGGATTTTATATAAAAGGATCATTTATTAATAGTTGTGATAACAAAATTGTACAGGATTTCCAATTTATGAAATCTTTACACGGTTATATCTCCTGACAGAAATTTATTTTTATAACATCTTTAGATCCATTCTTTCTCTATGAAATGTTTATAAAACATTACCTTGGAGTCAATATTAAACTAACAGTTTACTCGCAACGAAAACACTTTTACAGTATTTTTCAACTTCAAAATCACACTGCATTGCGGTAATGTACGAGTTTCGGGCTGGTTTAAGGCAGTCATAGTAGTGAGGAAAGAGTGGAATAGAAAATAAATAATTGAGAGTATTCTATGAATTCGGAAAAAATCTATACGGGCCTAAGTTTAAAACAGTGTTTAAGTTAAAAGATCGAAATAACTTTAGTGCAATACTGAATCGTTGGTTTCGGGGATTGCATACAAAATGGAGTATAGTGACCTCTAGACTTGGCAAATAATCAGAACATTACCGTTGCAACTTCAGGGTCCGGAGAGAGTTTAGTATTCGAGGACGAATAGTAAACGCATAGACAAGTTTACAAATTTGACGGCGGGGGCAGCACCGGTGCTGGTTCGCTTATTGTAAATGTCGATGGTGGCCGTTAGTTCCGGTTTCCGGTCCGGAAGCCTTCAACAGTTGACGGTTGACGTGTGGAAGTGGCTAGCCCATGTTCGCTGCAGTATTCAAATTGCAAATTAATTTCCAAAACAACATTTAGATGTCAGCTCATAGAATATTAACAGCGACCCGATCGTTGGTTTAGTAATTTTTGATGGCCCACTGGGCTATGTTGGCATCGATTGGCTGGTGACATCTCTGACGCGAGTTATTGTTGTAGCCCACCGATGTGAAACGGTTTTTTTAGCGGTTGGATGTCGGGTTTTGTAAATTGAATGCGGTTTTATTGATTGATTTTTAATGTTTTTGACAGCGGTATGCCCTGCGTCAATCGCGTTTATTTATTAATTCACTCGTTATGGACAACTTGTATTTTTGTAAAGCGTTTCTGCATTTCACATAAATATCACAGCAAATACGACATGCGTTGTTTTCATTTTTAAACATTCCGATCAACTGGTTTTGGTACCTACATCAATCCAACTTGATATCCAAATTTAAAAGTAAACACTTCATAACCACCCTTCCACAAACAAATCTGGAAATTGAAACTAGCTTTAAGTAAATAAAAGCATGCAATACTTTACTAATTATAAAACAACAACGAAGCACTATTTTTAACTAGGAATGGAGAAGATTTTCTGGGATGTAGTGACAAATTATTTCTCAATCAACTAATTTCGAAGCCACTCAGGCGATGAGAAAATTGAAATTTAAATACATTACATAAAAATATCATAAAGAATCGTAAAACATTTATAATTGTCCAAATAATATAATATTTTTTAAATACATAAGGTTTCAAAAAATTGTCGCAAATGTACTAAAGCCGTTGTCACCCTTCAACGAAAATTTACTTCAAGTAATAATGACGTATATGTGGCGTCGAAACTAGTCGATTGAGAAATAAATAATTTGTGACTGCATCCCAGAAAATTTTCTCCATTCTCAGTGGTGGATTTAGGACCCCAAAATCATAAACAAGTAAAACGAAAATAATTTTCAAATATTTTGTATACTAAAGTGAATAATTACAATGTAAGCCAAATATGTATATGGGAAGTTTGTTTTGCAGTGAACCAGACAGGTTGATTTTGATCTTATTATTTCATTTATTTGTTTTTACAAGAATGAGGTCTTGCTGAAATCGAAAGAACTCTAAAAAATATCTACCCCGTATTTTATCTTTTTTCTTAAATTTATTTCAAGAAAGAGAAAATAATTATTAAAAGTAATATTCTTCAAAACGCGGCTAAAATGCACCACTTCTCCCCTTGTCCATTGACGTTACCAAGTACGGAACGTTTGTTGACGTTTTTAACGTCAACGTTTCAGCGAATTAGTTTATGATTTCCAAATTATTAATGTTTGTTGCTAGTTGCTCTATTTTGTTATAAAACATGAGTCAGAAGTGACACAAAGTTTTTATTGTGATCATCTTACGAGCCTCTTTATCTAGTTTAACTCGGCTTATAAGCATTTTCTGTTTCTCTTAAAATTAACGAAATATTCCTAGTGTCGGACTTAGAACAATCACTCTGTATAGCACAAACCATATTATCGGTAAAAAAATAATTTAAATAATATAACTAATTTATATTATTTAGTGAATGAAACAAATAAATAATGAATGAATTGTTCAATAGATAATAGATAAAGATAAAGCTTTTACCAGATGAATATACATTTTAACTGATCATAATCAATACTAGACTAGCTTGTTTTATTCATTCTCATTTTACAATAAATATGATTGAACGAATGTTACGACCATTATTTTTAAAAAACAAACGTAGCTATACATATGAGCTACAATTTATCTGTTAAATGTAAACGCAATAAAAATGAAATGTGTATCAATATGGACACGCCTCATTTATTATTAAAAATATGCCAGGATATCTATGACAGTCTATCATATTTCACAACTATTTTCTGTAGAAAATTTTTCTCGTTTTAAACTCTCTCGAAAATCCGGGAGACTAGCTGCATCGCCAGGGGCGGGTTAGGGGGCGGCAGATGAACAAGACGTATAAAGGGGGTTGGGAGACAGGAAACGGAAGATGTGTGTGCCCGCCGCGGGCCCTCATGCATGTAAACGTAATATATTGGCTTATCCGCTCGATCTGAAGATCGCTGATGCATCGGACGAACAACAGAATAAGAAATTCCTACTTTCAAATTACGTTTTTCACTTCAATGTTAAATGAAGATTATTTGACTCGTTGGGCTAATCAGAAATAAAGTTTGTTTTGAATGATGACACTACTTCTACTTTTTAGTAGAATTTTCATTTCTTGGATTTTAATTCATTTCATATCGTATCTATAGGTGTTTTTAGACATATTTGATGTTCTTTTAAGTCGTGGGACATTTTTTATACCTTTAATAATAATAATAATAATAATAATATTTATTTGCCCAACAGTGTGTAGGTACACCAATAACAGGACAAAAACAAACATAAAGCAAGTTAGTAATACTTGATAACAAAAACAATAGGTACATAATTCTTATAATAAGAAAAGCAATAATACATAATACATTCATCAATAAAGTAATAATCCTTTAATATCTAAATTACAAAGAATTTCAATATAAAGTCGGCGCATAGATTTTGGTTAAGTAGTTTCTGAGATAGCTGGTCGCCATTTTTTATCAAGATGGCTGACTAAAAGATATCTTATGTTTCATTCTAATAACAGATATAACTAATTTTTTTGCAAAATTGATCAAATAGTTTCGGAGATAGGTGGCCGCCATTTTGTTTTCAAGATGGCGGGCTAAGATTTAAATAGCCTAAAACCTGCGGAAGAAGATATTTAGTTATTTAAAAATCATCTTAATCGGTTCTGTAGTTTTGGAGTTCTGCGCGGCCAAACAAACAAATTTATAAGCTCCATCTTTTTGGAAGGGCAACACGCCACTGCGTCAAATTGCCGTAATGTCAAATACCCGCTGTGTCCAATTGCCGCAATGTCAAATTGCCACTGTGCCAAAACGCATTCCCACCACTTACATACTTGTAATAACGTATGTCGAGAGACTACTGCAAATTTATTTCGACACAGAGGCAATTTGACCCAGTGGAAATCAGGCACAACAGTAGATTTGACGTACCAAAACCGAGTTTGTGGGGCTCTAGTACGGTTTTATTAGCTTTGTTAGTGTAGTAAATACCAAAACCGACTTTGTGGGGCTCTAGTACGGTTTTGTAAGCTTTGTTAGTGTAGTAAATACCAAAACCTATGCCCGATTGCCAGTATGTCTAAATATTGCTGTTGTGCCTGATTTCCACTGGGTCAAATTGCCTCTGTGTCGAAATAAATTTGCAGTAGTCTCTCGACATACGTTATTACAAGTAAGTGGTGGGGATACGTTTTGGCACAGTGGCAATTTGACATTGCGGCAATTGGACACAGCGGGTATTTGACATTACGGCAATTTGACGCAGTGACATGCACCTTTTGGAAGTCGGTTAAAAATTCATTTGAATTTTGAAATTTACTGATTCATCTAATTTATAAAAATATGTGCATAATTTCTTTTGTTACTGCAGTAACAAACCTTATTTATTCATCTCCGCGATAGCCACAAGAGTTCGCCTGAACAACAAGGTGAAAATAATTGAATTACTTGTGAAATTTAACTAACCGATAGTCGGTCGATAGCAGAGCGCTTTTAGAATAAGTGCAACGCGCACCGTGCGGTTTCATTTCAACGTTTCAAGTAGCATGAGATCGTAAAAGCAAATCCAATTTGTTAAAGTTGGCGCGTGAATAAAAACAACTGAATGCCAAGCTATTGATTTGTATTCCATCTTAAAAATTACAGACCATATAATTGAATTGGTTGAGAACGTATAAGAAGTTCTACGCAAATAACGCAGTATCGATTGATTACAAACTGCGATTTAACTAAGTAGATACTGACACTAAAACGAAAACTTTCCTTTACTGCTTTCCATACAACTTTATAATTTAGGTACTCATAAACTTCAATGCAACATATCAACAAATTTTTATTTTCTATGCATTGTTAACCTAAATTATTCAAACTGTAATTTAAACTTTTATATTAATTCCAGTTTCATTAAAACTTGGACTAGGTATCGGTGAATAAAGACAATAATCATGATCACAAATTCATTTTAAATTATATTGTTTTTTGTCAACTAAAAGTAAATCACAAGGCTCGTATTATTTTTAATTATTTCTTGTGTATTTCTTATGGAATGAACGCAATTAGAGGTGGATATAGGTCGTGAAGTCACGATATAGCAAACAATGTGCAAAATATCAGCATAAAACAAATGATAATAATGGGTTATTGCTACTTGTACCCCTTTACGCTCCAGTACACAGGTAGAATTTGTCAACACTGTTGAAAATTAAGTGATACATGTTGTTTCAATACTCATTCATTTATTGTCCAGTTACTGAAGATGAATGTTTTTTTTTCAGAGGGAAATGTATTTTTTGATCGTATGTAGCATTTTGTATTACTAAGTACTTATTTGGTACCTTTCATTGTCTGATAATCCAGTTAGCAGTTGTATATACATTGTTACTTCTTCGAAAACTTCTTGCATTGATATTTAAAATTTAATGAAACAAATACTGCGATATATTTAATAAAAATATTTGCTTAGTTGTACCTTTGGACAATAATTTGCTTGTACCTTGGGACATGGTTCCAAGGCATAGGTACATGTCTTCAGGATATGTAAACATTAAATTTAATTTTCAAGGATAATGGAAATTTTTATTGCTAAACTAAAATTTTAAGTATCGCGCTACGATATGGACTTCAAAATATAAAATGGGATCATTGTATTTCTCTTCTCAAACTCAATTAATATTTCTTTAAATAAATATGTGTAACATAAAAAATTTATAAATACATTCGTTTAAAATGACTATATACATAGTTAAAAAAATTATTTCTGTCCGTTTGATTCTTTCTTTTTTCCTTATATTTTATGTGTCCCGAAGTACAACTTGCTCTGTTCCAAGGTACAACACCGCATTGTACCTCGGCACAATTTGCCATTTTTATTTCTTATATAAGATTTTACTATTATTCTTTCAAATATCATCACAATAAAAATAATAGTTATTAACAAAAGTTAGTTGTTCTTTAATGTACAATCATTTTCCGAAAAACTCATCATTAAAAAATATAGAACAAAAAATATAATTTTTTCCCTACCTACTTACAAACGAGTAGCGAGTGTTTTGTGGCCAGTACAATAACGATAAAATATTATTTCAACAACCTACTTCAAGGATCAATAAAAAGTTGCACCTTTTAAAACTTAACTAAGAAGTAATAATAAATTCATAAAAATGTCCAATTTATGCATACTTTCCACGGTTATATCTCATGATACAAATTGATTTTTAAAATCTTTAATCTGTAGATCAATTCTTTGTCTCTTAAATTACCTTCAAGTCAATAATAATCTGACAGTTTGCTCGAAACGAAAACATCTTTGCAGTATTTTTCATCTTTAAAATGACACATCATAGTTAGGTTAGGTTTCGGGTGGAATAGAAAAAAAATGAAATCAACAGTGTTTTAGGAATTAGCAAAACAGGGAGACGGTTCGTTTAATAAGAAAACCTTCAGCAAAAATCCATTGCTGGACCAATTATATTTGCATTATCATCTTGTTCTTATTTCTTCCCAGATGTCGTTTTCAATCTCGTTCTTTTTGGAAGCACTGACACCCTTGTGTATATTATATGAGCTTGGTGCAACGTGTTACCCGTGAAAAGGTGATAATCCGAAGTGCATATCCGGTCTAGAGCCACTTGCCACTTCGTCGGCGCTATGCGAGGCATTCATTGCTTTGTGGCCGAGATAACACTTCGCCCGAGGCGCGAAGAGGGATATTTTATATTGATATTGATAGAAAGACGTGATGGAATCATCAGACGCCCATACCAAGACCACTGGGATGTGAGATCGGTTAAAGACTCCAATCCTTGGTTTGTTAAAGTTTACTTCGTTATGTCTAACCATATTTTATTTTATTCAATTTTGACGTTTTAAATTGATATTATTAACTTCGAAGTAACAACTTTAAACAACTGTTTATTCGGAAGTGTAATAATTTTTTTTAAATCACTCTAACGTTTTAAACTATTTCCTCAAAAATGCATAAAAACAGTGACAACTAGCAACTAACAATTATTACTATGATTAGTTTTTTTTTGTTATGTACTTATGTAAGTCAAAATAAATTCTTTGTATAAACCACCAGATAAGAATACTCGAAGAAATTATCCTTTTCGCCTTTTGGGCGCAGGGACTAAACTTTCTTCTCTTGAATAGACATTAATGTATCTCATTTGGTGTATAATTACCTATTATACTTTTAACAAGCATTATATTCTATTATAATGGAAACGTAAGACTATATATTAGTGAAAATATTACTTGAGAATTACAACCAATATGCAATTCTACTAAAACACTACCGTTTATAATATTTTATTATTTAGATTTAGATATTTATTTTATTATTTTTTTGCTACTGTCAAATTGACGTCGGTATTTCATGGCCGTTACTATTAGTAATGGCTGCGAAGTTGAATTTCGCGGACTGAGTTGTCAATGTCAAACATTTTTAACATTTAATAAAATGAGACTTTTTTACTTCCTTGTACGAAGTAAGGAAGTATTGTAATCGCGAAAAATTTCGGTTCTCAGATTTTGACGGAAATATCCGTTTTGACCTTTTCTGAATCCATTATGACTAGTTTCGAAGTGACGTCAGTACGTACGTACGTACGTACGTACGTACGGACGGACGGACGGACGTATGTGTGTTGCATAACTCAAATACGGTTAGACGTAGAAAGTTGAAATTTTGTATTTAGGACTGTTATAGCATCTAGTTGTGCACCTCCTATTTTTGGTTTCAGTCTACAAACCGGAAGTCGTACTTTTTAAAAATATTTCGATAAATATTTAATTTTAGACAATTTTTTTTATTTTAAATGAAAGATTATGTGATTATTACCTACAATCGGTATTTTATAAATATTTTTGTATCTGCTATCATTTAAAAATAATTAAAGTATATATTTAAATTTATAGTATTTCGGTATCTTGTAGTCCATGATCGATTAACATTTGTTAAAATTTAAATGATTATGACATGACAGTGACAATAGTAAAATATGCTTTATATCTTCTTCTGCAGTTTAAATAAAATGACTAAAATATATTTGTGAGTATACTAGTATAATAAGTTAAAATAATTGTTTATATTATTCTACATTTTAGTTATTAAGAAAAGTATGAACACACAAGGCGTACAAGGAAGTCATGTGGTGTCCACGTCAGATTTTTTATAATATGCATTGTAGTCGCACAATAGTTATTTGTGTATTAAGAGCATAAAGTGACTCTTTGTTACTCGCGCACGGTAATTGCAGCGCGAGCCGAAGGCGAGAGCTGCAATAGTGCAAGAGGAACAAAGACACTTTATGCTCGTAATGTCGTAATACACACATAATTTTATCTACGACTAAAATTATTTGTTATAATAATAATAGTATTCAGTTAGTTCTATCTGCGTTCAATCAATTGATGTTTTATTCGTAACCAGGACGATACCAATAATATCGAAATAAATACATAAAAAAATTTGTTTGATTCTGTCATTTTCTTTTATTTTATGTAATCAAAAAGTACTTTATTGCGCGTTGTCATAGGAGACACGCAATAAAATGTTTTTTTGCTTGGTCCTCAGTAACAATCAACTTTACGTTGACAACTGAAAGCATAAATATAAACTTTTCATAGTAGTCGTAGATAAAATATATTGTGCATGTATACCTCATCTACGAAATGTGCGTCCAAGGCCTTTCAAGTAAATAAAATTCAAATGTTCCTTTATACAGGATATTCCACAACTTAGGACAAAAAATTTAAGGGTCTATACTGTACGACGTGCTGATCATGAAACCAATTGTTTTAAAATTCGTAAAAAATGATATCATATTTCGATCAAACACTTTTTGTCAGTGGTCGGTAGTTATTTTTAATAATTTTTTTCAAATATTCTACAATGAAAGTAATTGTTTACATAATATCTAATACTAATAAATGTCTAATATTGTGTAAAACCAGTGGCAAAAAATGTTTGCTTAACTACGATGCAATTTTTTGCGAATTTAAAAAAAATTCTTTTTGTTTCATGATGTACCCTTTAATTTTTTGTCCTAAGTTGTGGAACATCCTCTATAGATCTAAATAATATTTTGTTTGTCCTGTATGTGTTTTAAGGCACTCGCAATAAATGCTAGTACCAGCAAGCTACACTGCAAGGCTAAGATAAAATAGAGGTAAATTTGGAAAGACAGCTTTAAAATCGATTGACAATTTTATTCTTAAGATTATTATTTACAAATTCGTGTATAGATTATGAAAGAAGTCGTCCACCTGTTAGTAATTTACTTTCATGACAATTGTTCAGTGTCTAAGCCTCATCTATGTTGGGAAGCACTGTTCTAGGTGTTATAAAACCCGGAGCAGTGTGGCGGGATTCCAGGCACGAACTGACACATTTCGAACGCTCGGTAACTCAATGGCGGTGGTTCACAGCCCACTCTTTTACTTTTGCTCGCAGTTCACAGTTCGCGGTTCTTTGTTTTATACGTCTGTTCGCGTTTTATTGTCCACTGACCTCGCCAGGGGTGAGGGGAATGCCCGTGTTACACAGACTTGTAAGACTTGCACGAGATGAAAAGATGAGGAACATTATTTTTATTTGTGTATCTCTTACATCTAAAGCCAAACTTTGAATTTTTGAGTAGGTATAGTTTATTTCATTTGTGATGCATGTCATTATATTTCGAAATAACAAAAGATATTTAAGTACTATCTTTGTCCTACATTGTGTTCGCATCGCTTATAAAAACGAACACATCCCATACAACACATCGTATTAACGTCTGTGAGACGTACATCTTGCTACTGTCTTATTGACGTCATAAGGAGACTAGTATTGGTCGAATTTAAAGGTGGATTTATAACTGCGCACAGCGCACGGAAAATAATTTAGTACAACATAGCACAGCACAGCGCACAGCATTTTCGTAACGGGGGTTTTATAAATCGCACAGAAACACAAATTGTTGACGGCTTATGACAGCTGATTTGACATTTGATTTGGAGGCTTTGTGTATTTCTCTTACTGTATTTTGGAAATATTTCTTTAAAATAATCGACAACAAAATAATTCAAAACCGTGTTTAACCAAAAAATAACCTTGGCAAGGAATTTTGACACAAATAATAAATGAATAAATGGTAAATAAATAATTCGTATGCTGTGCTAAAATATTTTCTATGCGCTGTGCGTCTTATAAATGGATGCACTAATTTCCATATGACCAATTCATATGCTATGCTGTGCTAATTTATTTTCTATGCGCTGTGCGTGTTATAAATCCACCTTTAGACGTCTTATGCTAAATACTACGTCTTTAAGTCGTCTTTATGTTGTTCAGTTTTAAATCTCCCGCTTATATAATATTATGGAGTGGAATTATCGATAATAAAAAATGTTTTATAATCGATATTGTCATGGTTACAGCAAATAATAAATAGATGAGTAATATAGAAATATAAATTTAGCCAAATCTTAATAAATTATTTATGATTACTTACTGAAATACTTTTTTATAAGTAGCGGTAGATATATACCCATGTAAGTACCAATGTATCTGTGGTATGTGGTTGGTATGTATATTTATAAATAATGTAGGTACTTATAACTATTAGTATTGTGCTCATTATGTTATAATGATGAAAATATTTTGGTAATTGTTATAATTTCTGGTAATTACAAAAACATGTTTTAGTAAAGCTCACTGTTAAAATGTGTTTCGTTTATTTGTTTATTTAAAATTTATTATGCTTTATGCTGGTGCTTTCATATTTAAAATGTTATGAAATGATTATAATTTCGAGATTTTTCTCATTAAATATTACCTGAAATGATGAATTATTAAAATTGTAAACCTACGAATTATGCTCCATAAATGTTTACATTGCATGAATTATTGTACCGAACAAAACTCAAAAATGTGATGTGGGCGCTCAGTAAATAATTCAAATTAATTAACGCAAAATGCCACTAATTTAACACATGAGAGTTTCGCAATAATTGAATTATATTAAATTTGAATCGAATTCACTTCGCCGTAGGCATTAATCCAATTATGCGGCCCTTGTGAGTATGTCTTCCACCCAGATGCACGCCACTGGCTCACTGCCTATAACCTGCCCCCAACTTACAAATTGTGACGTGAGCGAGAAATTCACATTCAACGAATTTGAAGCGCTATTGACACCATCATTGGTATACACTATACATAAAGGAGGTATCTTGGAAAAAATAATGTTAAAGTTTTAAAAATAAAGAGGTAATACGAGAATCAGTCTTACAGCGAAAATTCTGTTTTCGGGCGTTTTTGTCACTTCACTTAAGGTAGAAAATCCGTCGGTCATAAGCGTGCGTGATTTCGGTGTGAGGTGAGGCCGAAGCAGTCAAATAATCAGAAATAAATCATTCAAAATCGTAGATTTGGATGTAAATTACAAATCATAGGTATCCAATTAAATAAAAAATATAATTGAAATTTAAGTTTACACTGAAATGCCAGTAGTAGTACGTCAAAAACATAATTTTTCTTGAGACTAAAACCTTTTGCATGCGATTTCTCAACCATTATTGCGGTGACTCATATTTTTTATTTTTCTAATAAATACCTCAAATATCAAAGAATAACATATTCGTTTTCCAAATATGTGTTGGGTTGTTATGATATAAAATTTTCTAATCGTTTAGTAAATCTACTGGTAACCTCCATATACGCAATGTATTTTAGCGCGTTTTTGTGTCAACTTTAAATTCAATTATCTTCGTTATTTCAACGGTTACCTATAAATTTTAATTTTTATTCAAATTCTACGACTTGTAATGAATGCTGTATATTAATTTAAGTCATATTTTGGGTTGTCACTACCCATGGATTTACTACCTTAAGAGCGCTCCGGAGAGCCTCAAATATGTAGATTTTCGCTTGTAATATCTCAAGTGCATGGATTATTATCAAAAAAAATTTGAATGCATTGCTGCTAATGTCAATGAAGTTGTATTGCAGCAATGCACGATAATAAATTTTCAGGATATTAATCCATGTCGAGGGGTATTTGGAAAGAAAATCGCATTATTACCTACTTTTAAAAAAATGACGTTTAAAATGCCTACAGAAATATTTCCGGAAATATTGCTACTAGACAATATGCGATTTTCACTGAAAACTTCTATGATCTCAAATTTTTTATATTTTGATGTTAGCAATTAACAAACAAATTTCAATAAATTTGAGATGATATCACCGTCAAAAATTTCCAGTGAAAATCGACGTATTTGAAGCTTTCTTTTTGACGGTGCTATGATCTCAAATTTATTGAATTTTTTATTAATTGCTAACATCAAAATAAAAAATCTGATGTGGCCAGCATATATCCTTCCGCCATATCTAGACACAAATATAAATGTATACGTACAACTCGGTGCCCATTTAAAATATACAAATAAAAATCTAAAATATTCAAACACTGAAATTTGCATCACCCGAATCAAAAGATTAATTCACAGGAAAACTCTTCTGTGTTGAAGCTATCCTCCGTTCAATTACCTACTACATTTAATATCTTACGTAGGAGTTGTAAAGACCCTAATTCCGTGCTCAATCACTAAAAACCCACTACCCGATTTTTTTTACAGGTATGGCGGAAGGTAAAAATGTATCAGTTTTTTTTAATAACGTGAATAATAATCAAGATAATAACATTTTATTGACACTATTAAACAAAATCTGATAAATTTCAATATTTTGATGTAGGTACCTAGCAATTTATTTAAAAAATTGAGATCATAGAAATTTCCAGTGAAAATCGACGTATTCGAAGCTCTTAACGCAAATTATAAAACAGCAGTCTGAATACAATTATTGCAAATATTATTTTTGATATTCATATAAAATATTTTTCTACTCCCTACTGGATATTGGCAACATACCTTCATACTATCATGTGTGGATAGGGATGTCATATCCACACCAGGTGTGGATATGAAATTCAAAGTCAAATACGTCAAAAAATTGTTAATGCGTGCAAATTATGTTTTTATTATGACAAATAATTACTAAAAACATTAAATCAACTGTTATTTAATAATTAATTATGTTTAAGAGCATTATTTTATTGCTAAAAAATCTGACGTGGACACCACATGACTTCCTTGTACGCCTTGTGTGTTCATACTTTTCTTAATAACTAAAATGTAAAATAATATTAAAAATTCTTTTAACTTATTATACTAGTATACTCACAAATATATTTTAGTCATTTTATTTAAACTGCAGAAGAAGATATAAAGCATATTTTACTATTGTCACTGTCATGTCATAATCATTTAAATTTTACGTAGTAACAAATGTTAATCGATCATGGACTACAAGATACCGAAATACTATAAATTATAAATATATACTTTAATTATTTTTAAATGATAGCAGATACAAAAATATTTATAAAATACCGATTGTAGGTAATAATCACATAATCTTTCATTTAAAATAAAAAAATTGTCTAAAATTAAATATTTATCGAAATATTTTTAAAAAGTACTACTTCCGGTTTGTAGACTGAAACCAAAAATAGGAGGTGCACAACTAGATGCTATAACAGTCCTAAATACAAAATTTCAACTTTCTACGTCTAACCGTATTTGAGTTATGCGACACACATACGTCCGTCCGTCCGTACGTACGTACGTACGTACGTACAGACGTCACGTCGAAACTAGTCATAATGGATTCAGAAAAGGTCAAAACGGATATTTCCGTCAAAATCTGAGAACCGAAATTTTTCGCGATTACAATACTTCCTTACTTCGTACAAGGAAGTAAAAAGCAAATAAAATTTAGAGATTTTACGTTGGCAACAATTATTCAAATGTCATATGTCACAAAATAATTGATGTAACCCTACTTTTAAATAATTTTTGGCATCACATTGAGTGCATTTTATTGCAAAAACCATATTTCGTAGAAAAAATAGGCTGTACAACTCGAGTGGATTGCCTATATCGCACGCGAACGTTTGCAGACACTCCCCCTGTGGGGTCGTGACTGCAAACTCGTTCTCGTGCGATATAGGCATCACATCCACTCTTGTTGTACAATATACTATTTGCAACAAACTAATATGTTTGATTTGCTACACCAAAAAAACACAGGCTTACATTTTATTAAAAGCCGGTGTAGTGCTTCAATGATAGTACAACCTCAAATTCGCAATGCTCTCGGTCTCTATATGCTATTGGCTTCTGCAGCGCAAAATATATAATTTTTTTTATGCTGTCAGTCAAATTGTCGGTTGACGTTCCAATTATGAAATGTGCGCAGTCCACACAACAGAATAGGTAATTATTGGTATTGGTAAACTGATTACCAAGTGATAGATGCCACAGTTATCAGCCGTTATAATTTAATTTCCATACGAATTCAACAAATGATATTAATTATTCAAATACAGTTGATGATTTCACTTGAATTTATCTATTTTATTGACATAATTGTGATTATGATTAGCGTATTATGCATTAACTATTTCTGAATATGTGATTTTATTCGAATCAAGCTCGGAGATATATTTGTAATTTGGACCAAAACAAATATTCCATTTATTGAGCAATTTAATTCAATTTTAAATTAAATTTAAAACTGATTTCAATAGTTTATTACCGCAACTACGCGCTGGAAACAATTCTATATTAAATTAATAAATTGTTTGTTTGAATTAACTCATAAAATATTACAAATTTTCTGGATGTAAAATTGCGCAGATAACGAATAATTAGGTTTATCGACTGGCAGAGCTGGGCAAGTATCGAAATCAAAATACTTAAGTATAAGTACCAGTACTACCTATGGCCAGTACTTGATACCAAGTACATTTTCAAGTAAAGCTTCGCAGTACTTAAGTAAAGTATAAGTTTTTCTTGTCAAAAGTACTTAAAAATAAGTATTTTTCAAGTAGGTAGCAGTATTTTTTAAAATTAATATAATAAATTACATGGTTTGTAACATTTGTAACCTTATTACATTAGATTATTATCTTTTTTTATCGAGGAAGATTAATTCACAATGAAAATGTCGTATTCTGTCGCTGTGGTCGCAGGTTGAACAGTATAATACTCAAACTATTGAAAAAACGTAAGTACTTTGACATTATTTCAGTATTATTAAAAAACTTAAGTATTTAAAAAGTACTTCAGTATTATTTACGATTATGAAATGAAAATAAGTCTTAAGTACAAGTTTTTATTTTAGTACTTAAAATTTTAAAGGAATAAGTACCAAAAAATATTTATACTTAAGTACAAGTATTAAGTACTAGTTGTTATTAAAAATTGATACTTAAGTACCTAAATACTTAAGTAATGCCCAGCTCTGTCGACTGGCCACGTTTTTCATTGACCACCCCGGTCAGAAGTAATTAGTTCATAGGTGTTTCTAGGTGTCTCTGCTGGTCACTAGTTGCTTGACTAGTTGTACAAATTCATTCTGTCACTTGCTGTCACTGAATAGTATTTTTGAAATGTAATAATTTGTGCGTTATATAGTGATATAGAAATATATGTAAAATATAAAAAACACGTCCGCTTACAATTACAATAAAGTAACAAGTAAATATTGTTATGCAAAAATGAAAAGTGTTCCAGAAAAACTGTCAATGTAGATATAGGTTATTTTAATTTTAGGAGAACTGAGTAAAAATCAACCTGTTTTATAAACAGAATAATGAAGATGAATAGATGCACTACGAGACTGTGTTCATATATTGTGAAACTATTATTAAAATGTAGGATTTTCAAACACGTTTTCGTTTTGTCATAATATTTTCGATCTAAAGGTAAATTATGGAACATAGCCGCTTAGGTTTATTTTAAATTACAGTTTTAGGTACTAGTTATAGTATTAAAGTGTATTTTTACATTTAAATCAGTGTCTATACAGTGGTTCTGTACTTACGGATCAAATTTTAAGGGTATATGTAACACGTTCTACTGATAACGGCATAAAAAGAATTTTTCAAAAATTCGCAAAATAAAGGCTGGTTTACTTAAAGAAAACATGTTGAGTGCCACTGGTTTCAAAGCTGTTTATGTTGTTTTTTAAATTAAATTACAATATCAGCGTTGGATTAGATAATTAAGTGCATTGTTAATATTTGAATAAAACAACACAAATAGCTATGTGAAACCACAACATGTTTTCTTTAAGTAAACCACCCTTAAATTTGCGAATTTTTGAAAAATTATTTGTGTTCCGTTATCAGTAGAACGTGTTACATATACTCTTAAAATTTGATCTATAAGTACAGAAACATCCTGTATAGTATGACCTGATACAGACAGAGACACCTAGATCTATCTGATATTCTGACCGCTAGAAAAGATCATGTTGGCAAACCAAATTATTCTTTAACCGTGTAAAATTGCAACACGAATAAAACAACTCTTAGCAAGTCACAAATGTTGAGCAGAAAAATTAGAAATCGCGACCACGTTTAATCGCCTTAAAATCTTAATCTCCCAGTAGCAGAAGATAAAAAAATTAATTCCCTGGAAGGCCGCGAGATGTCTCACGGAAACGACAATGGCAACTCGCCTCGGAAACTTGGGCCGCCATCTTAATTAAGTACAATTTGGAGTCCGCGCGGCCATATTTCATCTCACGAAATTATAAAAGTTTTCATTAGGAAATTAAGACCTAACCGAGCAGATATTCTTGCGTTTTATTAAAAATTTTATGTCGCGGACTCGCCTGACCGCACGTGCCGACAATTTTATTTATGGCTGACATAAAATACTTCATAAGATTGAAATTTCGGTTCGCTGAACCTGTGCAAAATAACAAAGAAAATTATTCGTATTTCCAATTGATACAATAATAGTTTTCACAAACAGACTGTAAACAGATATACCTTAAGAGTCTATTATCTTCAATTTATATTAGAGGTGTACCATTTTCCGCTGTATCTTTTTAAATTCAAGAACTAAACTTTGTGCTAGATTTTGATTTATCATATTCTTCAAATTTCAACTTTAAGACTGCATATTTCAAAAACTATAAGCAGCGCTTTGCGGCATTATGTTGTTCGCAATTTAATTGTTATATAACAAAATTTATACAATTTTAAAAATACATCAAAAACGGTTAGGTATTTTTTAATGGGATTTGTCTCCATTTAATTCCTCGCGTTAAATTACATGGGTATATAGATATACAGGGTGTTTCATAACTTCAGGTACACGTTAATGGTATAATGTTGTTTGATATGCTGATTACGAATCAAAAAGATTTTTTTTTTAAATCGCAAAATTATTTTCCATATTTCCCAGTCCAAATTTTTTCGTTGCCACTGCCACTGGGTGGAGTAATTATTGTTTCATTAAAAATAATTAAATTTCGTTTGTTATTTTACTAGTATTATGTAATGTAAGATGTTCATTACCTACTTCTATTGTTTGTATTTAATAGGAAAACGAATCCAGTGCAGTACTACAAACAATGTTTTAGGTAAACAACCCTAATTTTTCGAATTTAAAAAAAATTCTTTTAGATTCGTAATCGGCATAATGAAACAACATATACCATTAACGTATGTACTCGAAGTATACCCTGTATAAACAAATTTTCTAACGCGTACATTTTTATGAAGAATTTTAAAAATCTGTAGAACCGGAAATCGCAATAGGGACTCCTTTGCGAAGAGTTGATTTTTAAAAACCTCATTCATTGGAATTTCTTCTTGAAAATTTGTATACCTACCTATAACTCAACGCTAGAAATTCATTGATGACCATATTTAATATAATTTTACCGACGAGTTTTTTTAGGAACGAGCACAGCAAATGTATAAAAAACGAGTATCTTGAGAGTTTATAATCGAGTCTCATACTATACTTTTTCTACGACCACAAATTAAGCAACATAAATATGTAAAATTTCATTTAAAATAATTCGAACATTTAGGTTAAATCATAATGAAATTATTATTATTATTAAATAAATCATACTTTGTTTTCAAATGCATTGCTTGGTTCGCCGCAAAATTTATGTGTGCTTTCGATATAATGTGTATGTATTATTGTCTTCTAAGAATACAATAAAGCCAGTTATTCCTGGTACGGTCCTGCATAAAACAAGATCATTATCCTTGCTCACGTAGCGCTATCAGGGCAGCACTAAGGGGCAGGTGTCAATGTTATTCATTTCACACCACATTTAACGAGCTCGCTGTTTTAAATGCACTCTTTATGGTACTTACATCCACGGCTTTGAACCGGTTCATTTGAAATTACAATGACGCGCGTGCGTACTCAGATATCAAGCAAGCCTTGCTTTTGTTCCGGACAAAAAATCACTCAGGTAATGAATCCAATGGGGGGACGGGTTTACGAATTTTTTTACACTTTATGGGAACAAATCTTTTGATATGTATGAGATTTAACAGAAACTGTTGATGTGAATATAATAAGGATATTTATATTGTTCTGGACACTGTTTCCTATTCAGGATTGTAAATAAATAAAATTAAAGGGGACACATTTGGGTATCAATGGTACCATCTGTTATTTGTGTCATTATTAGGGTTTAATATAAAAAATGTTCCACTGTTATAAACCGGAAACGGACAATTTTTGTTTGCGTAGCGCTACAAATTTAATCCTCACTTTGTGTAAAGTTAACAATATTTTATCAAAAGGAGCATTATAAAATATTGATTTTCTACTCCTGGTATTAAAACATCATTTAACGAACTTATTTCCATGGCGCTAAATATCATTTTAAACACACCTCGACAAGCCGTAGCTTTGGCCGGTTTTAGTCACGGGCTGAATATTTCATTAAGAGTGATAGGATTTTAATTTTAAATGAAACGTCAACGGTTTGACATATCAATTTAGTTTTTGCTTTATTTGGAAGCTTAGACATTGTAGTTATGTTCGGAACAAGATATCGTTCAAATGTCCATACCACGGCTTTGTTGACACTGATCACAAGATCGCTTCAATTTGGCCGAATTTGGCTCATCTGCAACACTGGCCGCTACAACTGTGATATTCTCCTTACTTCGAACATTTCGTTGTCTTCTTGGTGGCTTATTGTCTTAGTAATGTTAACTCAAACTTTATCACAGTGCGTCTTATAGCCTGCGCAGAGTAACGGTGAGGTCGACCCAATTCTGGGCTGAATAAATGTGGAGCACCCACAACTGAGCTCGAACTTTGGTAATATTTTTTTATTATTTTCAACCGGTCTAGAGGCGTCAAACGCTGCATCATAAAACTGCACACTATACTAAATAATTTGACACCTAGAAGTAAATAAAATATATATCAGAAACCGAGAAATCTTTATTGAAAAAACTATCACTCCTATTGAAAGACCCTATATGTAGTAACTGACATATTAATCACGGGGTGAAGTTCGCTCCTTATTTGACATTTAATTTTTAAAAACTAAGGAAAATTAATAATTTATTTCAAACATTGTCATTTTACAATTAAATACTCTTGTCTAAGTAATTTTGTAGGTACGTATAATATCTTCCATTAGAGAGGTTTTATTTTTAAGGAAAAGTGCCTTTGGTTGAATATGATGTTACTTATTTATGAATGTGGTTCTTAACATTGGCATTTGGGTAAAAGTCAAGAATATTTTAAAATAAATGGCAGATTAATAAATTTGAAGGTATAATCTGAAATCTTAGCGATGTTATTATTATTCAAACCCGTATTCCAACACTTCATTTGGCCATAACGTTGATTAGAGCCATGAAAAGTTAGAGCCTCAGCATAAAGCTACGAAACGATGACACGGCGACCCAGCGACAACAGAATACAAAAATATCGATAAAAACTCGCGGACCTCATTCGGAGACTTCTCAATAAAAATCTCCATCTTTATGGCGCTTTCCATAAAAAATATCTCGGGAAGAACGGAGTTAAATGTTCGAAACCAAACATTAAGCTTACATGTTTTTATTAGGACCCCTGGGACACGTAAAACTTTTGTTTTACGTCGGCGGATTTTTACGCGTAGACATTACACATTACAGGTAGAGAGATGCAGACGTGTAACGCGAGAACGCTACTAAGAGCTTTGTTACGATATGGCCGCATATTTTATTCCGGGCAGATTCACACTACAATGTACACTGATTTATATTCTTTATTTGGATTCAAACGCTTAACGACTTGGAAAACTCTTTTTATGCTTTATTTGTACTTGAATAATACCAATACAGTATTATATAAATTTTAGGTAAGTAAACGAATTTGTAATAAGGGTAGGTAATATGTTTTTTATTGATTCAGATTATTACTTGCAGGCCATTGAAGGCCATGGAAACAACACAATTACAACGGATGAAAAGGTTTTTATCCTGATTAGAAAATCTGTATGTACAAGTACATACGATATTCGATAGAATTATATGTACACCTATATAATTTGACCCGGGGAATCGAATGGTGCAAAAATATTTTTTATATTTCGACCAGTTTTCGACTTTAAAAAAATATGTCGAAAACTGTGGGTCGAAAATTTTTTTCAACTACAGATTTGAAATTCTCGTGATCGAATTAGTATATAACCACATTTTAAGCCAATTCCCAATATTATTCTTTAGACTAGAAGATAAGCAAGTTTTATCTCTTCGATTTTGTACCATTTTTGAAATATCTCAATAAAAATTGTACCCCTTAGAATTTTTTCGTAAAAATTTGGATTCCTACATAATTTGACCCGAGGAATCCAATGGTAAAAAAATAAATTTTCCATTTCGACCAGTTTTCGAAATCCCCGGGGTTGAATTAGTATATAACCAAATTTTCAGCCAATTCTGAGAGAAAAAGTTATTTTTACCAAAATTTCATCAAGGGGTGTACCTCCGTTTTTTGGCCATTTCTGAAAATCCTTTATAAAAATTGTACCCGTTGGATTTTTTTCGCAAAAATTTGGATTCAATTCGACGCGAGGAATTCAATGGTGGAAAAATTACTCCCGTCTGTTACCTGCAAAAATTATCTCAAAAAGTATTAGCCGAATTTTTTTTTTAGTGGCGCCATTGGATTCCTCGGTTCCAAAATAGGGTATAACAAAATTTTTAGCGAATCGAAAATTTTGGAAATTTTCAACATTTTAAAAATATTTCAAAGTGCATTTAAAATTGTACCCGATAAATTTTTTTAAAGAAAATATGTATTTATATGTAGTTTGATACGAGGAACCCAGTGGTGTTCTTAAAAAAATATAGAAAAATTTGTATAGTAGTAAAAAGAGTACAGTATGGCGGGAGGTCTTGTGCTGGCCACATCAGATTTTTTTAAATATCATTTAATTAAATGTCGTTATTTAATTTATCTAATATCAGTTTGTTCTCTATATAAAAATTTAGGCAACTAATTTCAAATTTACCTAGTAAAATAAATTAATTACTTAATATAATATCTATGTATGTAAAGTTGAAAATCCAGCGAAGATAAATATAATAAAGGAACTCCAAAAAGGAATAAATAAAAGGAATAAATCCGTCTTGATCTTCACTCTCTTATTTCATTTATTGAAATTGCGACCGGTTTCGACAATTTAAATTGTCATCCTCAGGCCAGAGACTATAAATAATAAAACAATCCATTGTTACAATCTGCTTATAACAAAACAATACAATACAACATAATACAAATAATATCACAGTTTCATAGATAAAACAAATTAGCTTATTAAGTTTAAAATAATTAAAATTAAATGACAATGTTGAAAAAATAAATAAATAGGAATAGAAGCAACTTACATTATTTACTTTGTTTTTAATAATCAAATAAACAGAACTCTTTGCATAAAAAGCCTTTCATTATAAATCTACTTATTACTCGGAAAAATATAATTTGATTTACCAGTAATTACACAAAAGCATTTCATGTTTGTTTGTTTAAGTTGTTAATTTAAATTTAATAATTACGGCACATGAAGATATTTAAAAAAGTTAATTAAGCAGCTAATTAAAAAATCTTCCCCAAAAATCACACACTCCGAAAACAAATAATTACAAAGGATTAGCTCGTACAGAAAAAATAAACGACAATAAATACAAAACAAACTCCAAAATTAAATTAATCGAGCGAATTTAAACGTCGCTATCCCGAAACAAGAGCGAAACAACAACAATGACAGAGTAAACAACTCAAAGTAACGCCGTCATATTTCCCCGAGGATTCCGTAAATTTCACGCTGGAATTATCCTTTATAATGCAGGATAAGTCTTACAGAATCCTGGAGAAATTAAAGTACAGGTTGAAGTTCTAGTAACGGCGAAGACAAAAAGTTTCACGAGGTATTTAATTATTTATATAAGTGTGGCGGGTGTTCACGGAGATGTTTTAATTTTATTCATTTATTGCTACAAGTTTTTTGCTTTAGTTTTTTACGCTTCTGCATAATTAAATGCAATGTAATAAAAAAGTAATTAGTATTGTTAATATTTTCGTTTTACACCATTCATTTATTTTTTAAAACAATTTGAAACTAATGCGTACAAATAAATGAGTACCTACTACCTATTTAAATTAAAATTTTAAAACTCAATATTTACGAGTATATCAAGAAACATTATATAATTAAAGGTACCAACATTTCATCACCTTTTAAAAATAAGTAACCACTAGTTTTTAGTGGACTCCTAAATAAAATAAAATATGTAGGAAACTCAAAATTATTGTATTTACTATGCTATCTCGCCGTTTAATACTTATGTAACCTTTTTCATACTTAAGTGTTCCGAAAACATAGGCTATTTAACATTAAGGTAGCGAAACTAGTGACATCGGACGTTAAAGGCATTGGCAAGTTAAAAATTGACTTTACAGAAATCAAAACTACATTGTACGTTGAGAAACATAGTGAATACAAAAATATTATACTGGTCATAGTTACCGAGATATAAGCCCGTTAAAGTAGACAAGATGACGTTAATTAATGCACGAGTGCATATTCGGTAAGAAAATCGCAATGACACCGCCGCTCTATTTTTGAATTCTTATTACAATAGAACCTTGAAATATGTACTGAATTTGTATTTAATATTAATAAATATTTATTATTTACCATATTTATTGCTCATTTACACTGAAAAAAACAATTTAACCAATTTTTAATTTAATGTCAAAGTGACATAACAGTGAAGTTTCCGCTTATTAAGCCCGATTTATAAATTTGACGTTGACGTTGCTGTTAAGTTGCCGTTGCTGTTGCTGGTAACGTTGCGGTTGCAGTTAGAATGTGGCGATTTAAGCCTGATTTATAAACTTGACGTTGAAGTTGCAGTTCGCCGTTGACGTTGACGTTCAAAGTTAAATATTAGAAAAACATATGACTCGTTTATAAACTCCGTTGACGCTACTGTTCGAAGTTGGCGTTCCGTACGCATGACGTTCGAGATAACCAACTTTTAACTTTTGAAATTCACCGTTGGGGTAATTGAACGTCTAACCAATGAAAATGAGCGATCGGGTCACGTGATTTTGAATTTGGATGTCAATTTTATAATTTTGTGATCTGACAACTGACATGGATGATTCACAGAGTTTAACACAATCAGGTAATTATTTAATGTATAAATAATATCATATGAAATGATTAATGTCATAACTTAATTTATTTTTGTATAGAAGTCATACAAAACTATGACGTTTTATATGATATGACAACAGTTGAACTTTGAGTTTATAAATCGCCACATTCTAACTGCAACCACAACGTTACCAGCAACAGCAACGGCAACGTAACAGCAACGTCAACGTCAAGTTTATAAATCGGGCTTATAAACTCAAAGTTCAACTGTTGTTTTTGGCAAGTGATCATAACCTATTTGGTATTTTCATATGATATTATTTATACATTAAATAATTGTGTACAACTCTGTGAATCATCCATGTCAGTTGTCAGATCACCAAATTATAAAATTGACATGCAAATTCAAATCACGTGACCCGATCGCTCATTGAACTTCAAAAGTTAAAAGTTGGTTATATCGAACGTCATGCGTACGGAACGCCAACTACGAACAGGAACGGCAACGGATTTTATAAATGAAACATATGTTTCTCCTACATTTAACTTTGAACGTCAACGTCAACGGCGAACTGCAACGTCAACGTCAAGTTTATAAATCAGGCTTTAATTTCAGTTAAGTTTCTCAAGCTACTGGTAAAAAATTTCCGCTAAATTTTTATGTAACCATGGTTACTATTATTGTAACAAATTTTTCCATTAGCTGTTATTTGTGTCATGCGATTTTCCTAATAATTTATTTTAAAGTGTGTTATTATCAAATGCCCTATAAAAATTTAATTTATTTCTGTCGTCATCGATTTTACTAGGCAACAACAGTAAATTGTTCCAAATATTTATGTAGTCAGTCATATTACGGATACGGTTCGAGTTACCGTCAAATTGACAATTTTTCTGTTTGGTTTTAAAAACATAGCTTCTTTCATTTGGAGTCCTTTTATCGCGATACAAAAAGCGTCTTCCAAACTCCTTATTTAAGGCAGCCGAGAAAAAGCTTGCTACTAAATCAAGTTAATAATTTGCCAACATAAATAATCTTCATACAAAGTTCTGCTTTGGCAGTTCGTGTCCCCGTCAGGAGATTGGAATTGAACCCGAGTTCACTGGGTGCAGGTTTCATAAGGTCTAGAATGAAGACTCCAGGTCGCCCCGCGTCACGCCAAGGTCACAAAATCCACTCAAACAGCTGCTTGTCTCTGTCTAGTGGAGAGAGAACGTGTGTCTCTCTCGTACGCACTTCGGGGCGGTGAAATATTCTCACGCGCACTCCCACGCATATGAGGGAATTGCCAGGGGGGGAATCGGGAAAAGGGACACGTGGTTTCTTCATCTTACTCAGGGGGAGATCCAATGTATTAATCCACTTAAAATAAAAACCATCCATGTGTTGTATTCTCCACTAATAACCATGAGTTCCCGTGAATTGACGGCTGGTAACCGCACACACGGTAAATATATCTATACCGAAAACTCACAATGTGAGTCTACCACACCCAAGATGGGTGTATGTATTTTATTTAATTTGGTGGTAACCGTTAAATAGGATTTACTACGAATTACAGAATGGTAGATGTTATTATTATTAATCCAATCACTTCTTAGCCGATTCATTTTGATGCAGTCAGAATCTCAATCCATGCAACCATGACTACATTTATAACGACCAAGTGGGCAGCTTTAAGAATCCGACTCCGGTTTAATTGCAAGATGTTTTACAATCACGCACTGCCGGCTGAGAGACTTGAACCACAGAACTCCGGGTTCGTACGCCATCACATGTAGAGAGCTGTGCTTAAACCCACGCAGTTACTGCCGTTATTTTATAGTATATTATTTAACGAGTAAATAATGTAGGCTATAATTAATGAGGATGAAAGTTTGTCCACGAGCCGAAGGCGAGTGTATAAATCATCCGAGTTAATTATAGCCATTATTTTCGATTCAAATACGACGTTTTATCTACAACTTTTTAAATAAAACAACATTTTCTTACTACAAATTTGTATTGATATTAACTTAACCTCAAACTTTGGTGTGATGACAATTTATCCGAGTAATTTAGAACTATTATGGGCTAGTCATATACAGCGTTTTACAAATTTTTATTATTTTTACTGTTTCTGCTTACAACGTCATAAAATGATAACTTGATGTAACACTAATATTAAAACAGATGTGATGGCAGTTTGACAGTTCGAGAGAATAAAGTTCTCATTATTTAACAGTGTGAAATAATGAATTCATTATTTCTTAATGTGTCCTTATGGAGGGGTTTATTATACTACTTTCACGTATATAATGAATACATTATTCTATTGTTGTAGATAAAAATATTTATATTACTACCGTATTTCAAATCAAGCAGTATAATGTGTTTTCATTTATGTACTTCTTTAGTAAATTATCTTTAAACCTTATTCACACATGGATTCTTTGAAGATTCTTTCATGCTTCTGAATCCTGTGAAAATGAATCATGTTAAGAATCGCCTGTCAAATAGCGGTGCCGCTAAATTGAATCTTTAATGAGTCTCGGAAAAGAAGAATTTGTAATTCATTGATAGCACCAAACAGTGAATTTCGTTTTCTCCAGGAATCAGAAGCAAGTATCCTCAAACAATCCATTAAGATTTTATTATGTACTCTCAGATTTTTTCCCCAAGTAAATATATAGTCAAGTACTGTTATGTCATGTTTCTTAGAAAAATATTACTTAACCACTTGACAAAATAAAATCCCCAGAACATTTCAAGAATGTTACTTGCTATTTTTGTCCATTAACATTCTATTAATATCCTAGCGATCGCTAATGTCCGCCCTTAATAACATTATCTATGTAACATCCTAATGTGTATATTGAGTATGTAATTTCTGATCATAGATGAACTTAAGATATTTTTAAACATTCCATGGACGATTCATGTCAAGTGGGTAGATATTTCAACCGAGTTCAATTTAAAAAAATTAAATAATGATTATAATTAAATTACCCTGTTAGTGTCTGACAACAATTTCCCCTCCATAATTAAATACAACCCCATTCCAAATCCTCCCAGCTCCACCCTGTCCCATTCTCGTATTTCGTTTGGGAACGACCTTGGCGGTTAGTGTATCCCTATCCCTATTCCTGCCGAGAAGTCCCGGACGACGGGGCGTCTGGTCCAGGACCGGAGACAAACAGACCCGCGGGTCTAATTGTCCTGCCCGCGCGCTAAAATAAAAGCTCAGCCCTGCACAGAGGCAAAAAGCTGCTAGAGTGAACTACGTTGAAAGCTCCCTAAAGACACGCATCACTACGCACGCCACAGGGAGGGGGGGGGGGTTATTTTGTAGTGGTGGTTTAGTGTTAGTATGATCAAGAATGAGTATGTGCAAATTAATTATCATTTTATTATAGTTGTAATTTTTTTATTCAAGGCGGTAAAATTATATTGTATCGACGAAAGAAAAGTGTTAAGTAATTCGCAAGCGACGAAGGAGCGAGTGAATTATTTTTCTCGAGTCGATAATATAATTTCTATTTGGCGTTCACAAAGTTAACTTTGTGAAACGCAACTGAATGTCGCCGGAGCTCGCTTTGTTAACGCAATATATTTTTTAGAAGATTGGTATCGGTAGTATCAGATGACATTTTCTTCAATTGTCAAATGACAAACCTCAGAACTGACAAATTTCAACCTCTAAATATGTTTTCTTAGTTAATTACGTTTTATTCAATAAAATTAATAATGAATCTAGTAAGAGAAAACATATGTTCAATATTTTCTATAATGGGCTGCACATATCACCTAAAATAGTTCATTAATTATATACATTTACAGTGACAGTTAAATAAATGGCTATATTAATGTCACCAACAATAACGTTACACACATTAATTTCCCTAAATCGACTTGTGTATATTGTGGCAATTTCATTTAAATTTAAATATTAAAAAGTCACTAAATAGAAATAATTGTATAAAGAACTCATTTTATAAGAGTTTTCGCACTTAGTAAACAGTTATAAAATATAATCGAATTTTATACACGACGATAATAGTATGTTAAAGAACAAGTTTTATAAGACATGATTTTTTTACACGCGTGCAAATTTAGTAAAACGAGCCCTCGGGCGAGTTTACTAAAGGACAAGTACGAAAAAAGTCTTATAAAATGAGTTACTTATACTATTTTTATTAATAAAAAGTAATTAATTAAGAAGAACAGATTTAGAGGTTATACTGAAATTTGTCAGTTCTGAGGTTTGACGTTTAACAATTGAAGTAGACTGCCAATACCAACCTTCTAAAAAATATGTTGCATGTCACAAAGTGAACCTTGGGACATTCAGTTGCGTTTCACAAAATTAACTTTGTGAACGCCAAATAGAAAAATAAATTATTTTAGCTGGTTTTGAAGTGACACGCTCAACAATAAATTAAATTTGTATCGTGCGGCAATTTATCTCCAATAGAAAGTAACAAGATCTAGGTCTGCAATATCCATTTGAGGCCTACACAATAGAGAAATTCATCACTTAACCCTAACGACACATTATAAAATTGCAAGGGCGCGATGCGAAGCCAGCATGCGTTGGCCACGTGTTTTAAATTGGAAATTCAAACGACTTGAAGTACGAAATGGATTACGAATGAGAATACAGAGCAATTGCTCAAAGTATTATAGTAATGCGTTCGCTACAAGTTGGGGGAACAATAAAACGCCACTAACAATAAGAGATTAACGGAGAACTTGAATCAAATGTGAATTTATAATCCGGTTCGATAGGGATTACGATTCGAAATTGTAGAGAGAATTTAAATCTTTGATTTACTCCACAGGGGGCAAAGAAAATTATTTCTATTAATATTAAAATAACTAGAGCTCGGCAAAATCAGTTCACTAGGTTCTTAATAAATCGAACAATTGAGCTTAATGATTCAGGTTACATGTGAGTTATTTCAATATGAACCAAATTTGTGTGCATATTGAATTATAACTTTGAGAGCTCCTCGCTATAAAATATTTATTTGAGATTCGAAGAATTCGGTAATTTTTAATATGCTATTCTGCATAAAAATGAATAAACACGTATTATTACTTCTTTCGTTTTTACTTTTCCTGAATCCATTATGACTAGTTTCGTCGTGACGTCTGTATAAATCAAATACGGTTATTAAATTATACTACATTTTAGTTATTAGGAAAAGTATGAACAGTTTAATAGGAGTACAAGGAAGTCATGTGGTGGCCACATCAGATTTTTGTTTATACAATGCTACATTTTGCTAAGAAAAATATATTTAAAGTTAATGGTATGATGACGTATGCAGGCCACGAAGTTCATGGTAACGCCACCAGAAGAAAACAACAGCAGAAAACGTAGCAAACATTTTCGAAGTATGTAACATCTTTTTATAAATAATTAATAAAAATGCTTTAAGATAATAAACACTGTTCTTAATTCTAGTTTTTCAGGTGGAAATTAGGAATAATTTTAAATGTATAAAATAAAAACGTTAATTACTTTCTGTCAAATGTCAAACACAGATTAATCGTTAATTAATGTGTATCTATACTGGTGAAGTTGCCATAGTAAAAGATGTGTTTAGTCTTTAGGTAAACTAATAAATAAGTTTAGAAAATAGACAAAATAAACAATAAAAAATTAATAAATTATTTTCCAGTGTTCAGAACAACAAAATAATAAATCCGCATCCGCATAAAAAATCTCTTTTATAATAACGAATAATAATGAAAAATAAATGTCTGTTTTACTGCAGAACGCATTAATCAAAATAATTAATTGCCTTCAATTTATTAGCATAAATTAACAATAATTTGGGATGACAGAATTATCCATACCCGTCATTATATGCTGTATAATTACGTGGCCAAAACATAGGTGGAGCTAAAAATACAACCAACCAGAAATGAGATGCAAAAAATTAGTTAGGTTTTTTGCCAGAGAAGCAAATTACCGAAAGCGTAAAACATGAGTAGGATTTTTAACTATGTATGGGAGCCATTGAAATGTTATTTGTTTATCATTCACTAAAATTCGACACTACAAATGCATGTAAATTTTTAAATAGGCATGCATGTTAAATGAAATAAATTGTTGCTCTTATACAGTGCTTTTCATTACAAAATAATATTAATATGTCGCAAATAGCTCAGTGCGTCATATGAATGAGTAAGGTTTTGACAACTCAGGTTCGAATGCAATTAGCACAAAAATCAATCCACTAACAACCATGACTTGATGACTGGTAAAATATACAGGGTGATTCACAATTCATATGCATTTATTTTAATGCCATACTGCTCAACTCTCTCATCACGAAACTGAAAGATTTTTTCTAAATTTGCAATTTTTGTTTTCAGGTTTCTTAATCAAATAGTTTTGGGTTTTTAAACAGAATTTCATAAATTAACTATTCTCGCCATTACACAATTAATTAAAATTTAATTTCACTCTATTCATAGTTACTCAGATATCCATTATACAATCAACAATCCAGTGGTTTCAAATATGTACTTCTGGCGAAAACTGTCCTTAAATTTATAAAGTTTTAAAATATATTCCATAAATATACAGGGTGTAACCCAACCTGTAGTAACAAAATCAGTGCGTCCAATACTATACACCCTTAAATTTTGTTACACAGGTTGGGTTACACCCTGTATATGCACGAAGTTGTGAATCACACCCAAGTTGGGAAAATGCGTTATAGATGTTTTAAATTTAATTCCCAAGTGCATTTGTCGTACTAGATTTTTTTATAAACTCAAATTGAATTGCAAGTTTTTGTGAAATTTATTGGAACATGTAAGATATTGCGGATGACTTGTAGTAAAAATTTAAGCACCAACTACGAATCAATACTAAACTCCTCGTTTGAAATATGAAGTACTCGTCTTTGAATTTTCAGTTTTCCGTAATGTACTACTTTCTGGCGGGTAAACATTCTATGAATGATGTTTCTCAACTTTTCAGTGAAATAAACCGATGTAATGAGAAACAACTTCGCGTTGAAATATTTATGAAAATCGTCGTGTTTGGCAAAGTGTTTTGATCGGCGGCCAAGAGTGCTTCATGAAAACTTTTTAACATATTGTCATCCTAGTTACCATGCACTAAATGCAGGAGTGCTGTAGTAGTTAATAAATTTACCAAGAGGAAGTTTTTATATTGAGGGATATGCCAAGAGTTTCACTCATAAATTTAATTAGGAACTTGCGAAGCAAAGAAGCGAAAATTTTAACAGTGTGCGTTTGAAAAGTGGAACAATTTTACAATACTTTCGGGGACAATGATACTACCCACTTGACAAAATAAAATCCTAAGAACATTTCAATCACGCTTGTAACTTGCTATTAGAGCACTGCACGGGCCGTAATTTTGGAGCCCGGCCCGCCCGAAGCCCGACTATTATTAGGCCCGGCCCAACCCGGCCCGACAATTTCAAATTTTACCAAAGCCCGGACAGCCCGAAGCCCACCTGCTATTTGGCCCGGCTCGGCCCGGCCCGATATTTTAAAATAAAAACAAAGCCCGGCCCTACCCGGCTCGAGATTTTTTAAGGCCCGGCGCTGTCCAGCCCATGGTTTTTCGAAGCCCGGCCCTGTCCGGCCCATGGTTTTTCGAAGCCCAGCCCTGCCCGGCCCATGATTTTTTGAAGCTCGGCCCGGCCCGGCCCGACTTGGCTCGGTCTAACTAAACCTCTAAAATTTAGTTTGTGTACGTGTTATCGTGTTACATATCATACAAAAAATTTTAGTATAATGCTCTCCAAATTTTTTTAGTAACTGTAGGAAATTATTGTAATATATAACTTAGAAATAAGATTTTAATTTAAAAAATTCGGCTCGGCCTATGCTCGCAGCATAAAAGACCCAGCTCGGTTCAAGCCCGTTGCATATCGGGCCCGGTTCGGCTCAAGCCCGTAGCATAACAAGCCCGGCTCGGCCCAAGCCCGTACCATAACAGGCCCGGCTCGGCCCAAGCCCGTACCATAATAGGTCCGGCTCGGCCCAAGCCCGGAGCATAACAGGCCCGGCTCGGCCCAAGCCCGGAGCATAACAGGCCCGGCTCGGCCCAAGCCCGGAGCATAACAGGCCCGGCTCGGCCCAAGCCCGTTATAGTACAATAAATAGTAAGCCCGGTTAGGCCCAAGCCCGTGATATGGTAGGCCCGGCTAGGCCCGAAGCCCACTATACTTAAAAGAAATAAAGCCCGGGCCGGGCCTTGCAGTGCTCTACTTGCTATACTAGCCTATTAACATCCCATGAATATCCTAGCGATTGCTAATGTCCGCCCTTAGTTAGTAACATTGTCTGTGCAACTTCCCAATGTTTGTAATTTGGTAATAATATCCCCCACAAAATTCTGAATAAATAAATTTAACTCGTTTTGCTTTGCAGTTTGTAAACTTTTAAAATAAACTTTAAATAATATGTTACAACTATTTCTAATTATGTTACTAATATTCATAACTAATTATGTTATGAACAATTTTTTAAACAATTTAAATTAGTCTTAATTTGATTGAAGCTATACGTAAGAGTAGTTTATTTATATTTGGGTAGAATGTTGTTAGAGCTGACTGTGTATAGTGTGGCATTCAGAGGAGAAGTTGATTAAAGGCAGTTAAAAATTGATTTCGCCCCTTTTTTATGATTTCCATTACAAGTATTTACAAAATAGGCCATGTTTAGCTATGCTCATAAAAAATATGAAGAAGAAACTTAAAAAAAATGGCGTCCACTATTTAAAAATGTCTTAGTTATTTCAAAAATTTCAATTTTTACTTCAATTTTAAGGGGAAAACTATTTATTATCTATTTAGCGACGGGTAATCAACCACCTTAATCAGATATATAAACAATTATTTTATGTTAATGTATTAAAGAAATTATCCGTCAATTCTGTAAATTTGAAACATCATTTAAGATGAATTTCCAGCTAAGTCCAATTAAGATTTCCTGCCAGATTTCATTAGCATTATGTTCATACATAGTAGAACTAGCTGTATAACACTTGGAGACGCATAAACCTGCATACGAGAAGGTACCACACGATAGCAAAGTTTTAACAGCGAATCACAAACCGGCACTTAACCAATTTAACATTCATTAAACTGCAAAATTAACTGCACATTTGAAATAAGTTTGTAGCTAATACAACTCATTACGAATTTGTACTGCAGCAGGCCATGCTGCTCCGTATGCGCCACATGTTCTAAGCTAACACGATAAACAAATAATGTGAATTGCTTAGTTGGCAAATGCACCTTTCGATGTTGTTAAGTTAAGAGAACACGCTGCTGTTTAGCTCTTGTGCTAATGTTGCAATAGTTGCATTGACTCATTCGTTAGACAAATATTGTTAATACTACATTTAATGCAAATATGGAGATGCGATTTGCTGATGCGTGTCTTGCAAGTTTTAAACGCAATTTATAAGTTTAAGGCGTGCCTTTGAAAACTTGAATAAATTAAATATTTCACACATGGATTCTTCGAGGATTCTTTCATGCTTCTGAAATTTGAGAAAATAATCCTGATGAGAAATGCCTGTCAAATAGCGGCGTCGCTAAATTGAAAATTCAATGAGTGTTGATAAGAAGAATTTTTAATTTATTGAGAAGTACTTTCGAGTTCCTAGAATACTCTCGATATTACTTTTTTTCTATTTTACTCTCTTCCCCACTACTACGGCTGGATGAAACCAGCCTGAAACTCGCACTTTGCCGCATCCTAGCTATATGCAATGCAATTTTGAAGTTGAAAAATACTGACTGCAGTATTTCTATAATAACTTGTGTATTTTTTAAAGAAATTAAATAACATTGTTCGAAAAAAGAAGGTTAGGTGCAGGCTTCTTGCCTTTAAAATTTTTCTTTACATTTATAGTAACCGAAAAAAAATTATAGCAAATAATGACAAAAAAACGTAATTTTTAATTTTTTTACATTAAATTCCTAGGCCAAAGACAAAAATTAAAAATTTAGAGGCATTAAGACATCCTTTGTTAATACACTCATTATGTAAAAGCATTATATATACTTCTGTAACGTAAAATTTTAGGGTAGACATAATACCTTAATGTATTTTTATATAAAACTAGCTGAGCAGGTTACCCGGCATTGCCCGGATTAAAGAAAAATACCTTAAATCTCATTGGTCAAAAGAGACCTTCATGCCAAATTTCATAAGCATCGGACAAAATGGTATAAATTCTACTTTTTTAACACTTCACAGTGTCCCATCGAATTGAAACATACTTTAAAAGAGACCTGTATGCAAAATTTCATGGAGATAGGACAAACGGTGTTGATCTTGATGTTTAACCCCCATCTTTTATAGTCCAAACAAATTTAAACATTCTTATTTAATTTCAATAGTACATACTTATCGAGTTTGGTTACAAAATAAACAAAAATTGGGTCCGTCAGAGCGATTTATAATTTTTACCCCACCTCTAATGCCTTAAAACCTGGCCCTATTCAAAAAATACCTGCATGAAAAATTTCATGAGAATCGGACAAACAGTGTAGATGTCTAGATGTAAATACAAAACTAACGGACTTACAAACAGACAGACATTCAAACATTCAGCTTTATATTAGATGGTATTTAAAAGTACAGGTAATATTTTCCTAATGAAATTATAATGACTGCTGCTCTGGTAAATTTCAGAGCAATAGATTATCGTATCAGCAATGACCATCCATTATAATTTTTTTAATAAAGTTGGCGTCGGCGTCTCAGCAGGAAACAATAAACGATCGTTCATAGGCTGGTTGATATTTATGCGCTTGCAGAGCAGGGGTTCAGCATTCGGTAGCTGTAAACCTCGACGGGGTACGGTCATTCGCACCCCCTGCCACTAAGTTATGGCGTCGGGAACACCAAATTGACCACGCGCCCTTGAACCGGGATATTACATTCTAAAAGTTATTTCTACTAAGAAAAGAAAAGACAACCAGAGTTTTTAAAAAATAGAAATATTTATATTCAGTTTGTGTCTCAGCCTACTATGAATAATATAAAAGCCCCTGTAAAGCAAGCCCATTACAGAGTATATTACAAAGAGGATTCCAAAGCTATGAATTAGCAACCAATTTTCAATAATTATCAAACGTCTATCATGTGTCAGTAATAGACTTTGGAATCCATGTTACGTTAAATATTAACTGTAAGAGTTTATTCTTATGACGAAAATGTACACCTCAAAAGGCCTGTCTACCTCCTACAATCCAGCACAAAATGTATTAACGTAGCGAGTGTTTTGTGGCCAGTACAAGAATGGTAAAATTGTATTTGAACAACCAACAAGGATTATATACTTAAAGGATCAATTAACAATTGTGCCTTTCTAAAATTTTAATTAAAAAATCTGACGTGGCCACCACAAGACCTCCCGCCATACCTACTTTATTCTTTTTACTTAGTACCTACAAAAATATATTAATATATAAGTACTGCTACTACTCACAAATATATTTTAGTCATTTTATTTACACTGCAGAAGAAGATATAAACGATATTTTACTATTGTCACTGTGACTGTCATGTCATAATCATTTAAATTTTACGTAGTAACAAATGATACGATCATGGACTACAAGATACCGAAATACTAAATTATAAGTATTATACTTTAATTATTCTTAAATGATATCAGATACAGAAATTTTTTATAAAATACTGATTGTAGGTAATAATCACATAATCTTTCATTTAAAATAAAAATATTTGTCTTAAATTAATTATTTATTGAAATATTTTTAAAAAGTACTACTTCCGGTTTGTAGATTGAAACCAAAATTATATTGGGCTTTTAAGAATCGTATTGAAACCTTAAATACAAAATTTGGTATTTAAATGTTTGATATTTTTGGAGTTATCGTGTCCGAAAAAATTGTAACGAACGAACGCACACACACACACGCACACACACACACAGACATCATCTCAAAAATGTGTAATTCGTATTCTAGAGACCCTAAAACGTGCTTATCTGCCAAAAACTCATACTCGAAACTTTTGACCCGTCACAATACCTCTCTTATAGAATATAAGGCGAGGGGTAAAAAATTGTACATGATTATTAAAAAATATATTATTCAAAATTTTGTAAAAGCACATCTGTAGCTCCATTCTTTCTGTATTAAATGTTTATAAAAATTACCCTGAAGACAATAATAAACTAACAGTTTACTCGCAATGAAAACACTTTTACAGTATTTTTCAACTTCGAAATGACATTGTATTGCTAGGAGGCGGTAAAGTACGAGTTTCGGGCTGGTTTTAGGCAGTCGTAGTAGTGGGGAAAAGAATGGAATAGAAAAAAAGTAAAATCGATAGTATTCTACGAATTCAGAAAAAAACATAAATATAATCCACTTAGCTATCAATCCCATAAATAAAGTAATTTGACAATCTATTAGGAACGCGCTACTTAATAGCACTGTTTGAGTCCCCAATGCTATTGATTTCTATTGCTATGTTTATAATAATAATAAAGGTTCAGTATGCATTTCAGCCTTCAGCGCTGAAATTCCTTTCAGCACCAATCTGTTTACAAAATCCGAACGGAATGACAAGTTCCCATACCGCAAAACGGGTCAATATACAAATATACAACATGTGAAATAGCATTTTTCTTGCTCTGTTTTATGTTGCACGATGTATATCTATATTATTGAATACATTTCCTTCATATACCACATTCTATTTGTGCTGTACTTTTTTTCAATTGCAATGTTTTCAAATGTAAAACGTGCATTATTTTATGAAATGAAATTTAAATTGTAGATGGATAAAAGAAATTGTGGTGTTGTATATTTATGAAGAGATGTAAATGCAAATTGAGGAATATGTAGTGGATCTAATTGTTGTTATTATTACACTAATTACTACTAAATTACTTCCTACTTCTGCTTCCACAGGTACTTCCCTATATTTTTCTTGGGAGAAATGTAAACATCATTAGGTTGTTAGTTAACTGTTTTAACTATTTAAAAGTAAATAAGAAATATTTTAAAAGACATTTAGATTCAATTATTCAAAAGTTTCAAAGCTGGGAAAAGTAAACGATTCTCTAGTAAATAATATAAAACTTTGTATACAACGATACTGAAATTTAAATTACTTGTATGTATATTTTTATTTGACTTTTATCTAATATTCTACCTAATACTAGAAGCAGTTTTTATTAAGGCTTGTAGATTAGTAAGTTTAGTTCAGTTTAAAATGTCAATGGTGACAAAATCAAGTCCATATTTCTTACCCTAACCCAAAAATATTAAAAATTTAATAATATCTCGGTTAATTTTGGGATTAGGTAGTTTTAAAGTTGAAAATAATTATTGGAAAACGAAAAAACTCCAGATTACTCAAAAATTTACGGGGTTTTGAAACACGGTGCCAGCCACTTAGAACTAAAATGAAACAAATTCATTTTCTGATCCTTCCAAGAAAGAGTGACTATTGGCAGCCAGGGTGGTGGCTGCCGGGCTGCAGCCCTCCCCCGCCACCCAAAGGTAAAAAAATTATTGATTTTGAAAAATAAAAATACAACTAAAAAAAATCTGATGTGCCCAGCACAAGACCTCCCTACTTAAGATACCCTACTCTTAGTATTATATCCATTACTTAAATATATATTTAAAAAAGTGTAGATGAATCTCTTCGTACAAGTTGGAAAAAAATTTATGTTCCGTTTCCCCTTTTTCCAACTTTCAAGGCCGATATCTCAAAAACTAAGCGAGGATTCACACTCTAGTCTGCAGCATTGTATTTCTAACACTTAATTTAACCTATAACCAAATTTTCAGAATTTTGAAAATTTTGAAATTTTTTGACCATCCAAAAACCAACCACCCTCGATTTCTCAAAAATGGTTCAATATATCAACTTAATGTATTCACCAATGAGTTCCTCGCGCCAAATTACATATGTGTACCAATTTTCAACTCAAAATTACGACGGGTACAAGTTTTATCACGGTTTCCCCATTTTTGAAGATTACGATTTTTTCTAAAATCGACAATGTTGGATAAATCTTGTACCCGTCGGAATTTTGCGCTGAAAATTGGTACACATATGTAATTCGGCGCGAGGAATTCATTGGTGAATATATTAAGTCGATATGTTGAACCATTTTTGAGAAATCGAGGGTGGTCGATTTTTGGGATGTCAAAAAATTTCAAAATTTTCAAAATTCTGAAAATTTGTTTATAGTTTAATTTAAGAAATACAATGCTGCAAACTAGAGTTTGAGATATCGGCCTTTAAATTTAGAAAAGGGGGAAAATGGAAAAGATTCATCTACACTTTTTTCAGTGCAATCAGAGTGTCAAACAAAACCGAGCCTGTGGGATTCAAGTAGGGTGTTGGGTTATTTATTTAGTTCAGTTCAATCAGAGTTCAGAGTATTTTAAACTCAAGAAGCTTAGGTACTGGTTTTTTAAATTTAATTCAGTGCAATCAGTGTCTACCAAAACCGAGAATTCAATTGGATTGTTCATTTAGTTCTGTTCAGAGTTTCTATAAAAAGCCTCGGCAATATTGTGTAATTAAATGAGTCGAGTCATTTAGAAAAAGACTGAGAATTTTATAAAACGACTGATTTTATAACTAGTTTGCGGCATCATATAAAACATAAGTCTTGTACTGATTTCATTAAAAAAAGGTTTACTCTATTTTAATATAATGATTGTATAATTTGTAGTTGTCTTAACAATGTACCTAAGCATGTTTCCCAAAACAAAAATAGCTCACATTCAAAATGTCTTCCTTTTCAAACTTCCGTCATCCAAATCCAAAACAATTGCCCCCATCTGAATTTAGTCTCCACGGTTGTTGGTTCCCAACAATCGTCTCAAACAAACATCCGAACATACACGCATTTAATTTCAGCAGTGGCCGCCATGTTCCCGGTGGCGTGAATAATCAGACCACTCCTTAAAGCGACTTCAAGTCACATCCAACGGATTAGTTTATCTGTGATCTAGGAGGCGACGGTCCCACAAATTTAATCAAGTAATTTCAAAGTCATCGCCAGCCAAGATGGCGGCGACGGAAGTGCGGTGCGTATGAAGATAAGAAGATGAATGGAGGGGATAACACGGAGATTTGTTGTGTTTTAGAATGTATTTAGTTATTTAGATTTTAGATTGCTGGGATTTTATTTCATGCATGTGTTATGACGAAATTTGAGGAGATTATCATGGTAATTTTAGTAAGAGAAAGCTTAGATTACTAGTTATATTTATGTTGAATTGTGTCATTTATTCTAATGCCTGTAATAATTTTCACATTTATCTGGTCTCATGAAATACTTCATATGTCTTAAAAGATTGTCATTTTTTTTATATAAGTACAGTTGTGTGGAACTGACATTGCCCGGTTCATGTTGGCATTGTATTTCTTAATCCAAAATTAACATTTACCTTACTTTATCGTCCGTACAAATCGGAGCAGTTGAGTTGTATTTTTAAAACAACAATGTAAATATTTTATTCTGTATCTCATTAGAAATCATGAACACTAAAGTAACAACTTAATATGAAACTATCACAGATATTATTTATTAACAAATAATTTAATACCTAACATAATATGAGAATTTTAGAAAAATTTGTCATTTATGAAAGAAATTTAAATTTTTATCCCTGTGTCCCTAAATTTTTTAAATAAACAATTGATTTAAATACTTCGTAATTTTACACGGCGGGATAGCATAGTGGTAGAATGCTAGGCTCTGGTTGCAGAGGTCGTGGGTTCGAATCCCGGTCAGGTTAGGAAATTTTCACGGCCTGATTTGGATCGGTACCTACTCCCGTTACCATTCCAAGTTGGGATGTAATTAACTTGGCAACCTCTAGCTATCGGGCACCGGCTAAAGGCTGTAACAAGGGCTTGCGCCGGGTTGACTGGCAACACACATGGTAGTAAAGTAAAAAACGCCGTGGCAAAGTATAAGTAAATAATTAATACTGTGTGTGTGTGCCACCAAGTCACCCTAGGGACACAAACCCGTGAGGTTCAAATCCCGAAATTCTAATACAATACAATACAATACTTCGTAATTTTATTGTACTTAATATAAAATTATCGCAGCAATTAATTAATAACATAATGAGAAACTTCGAAAAATGTAGGTCACTTATGAAATAAATTTATATTTCCATATCTGAGACCCTGAATTTTAAAAAAATTTATTGATTAAAATATTCCGTATGAGTGTACATTTTATTGTACTCAATTTAAAAATATCGCAGCAATTATATATCAACAAAATAATTAATAACGTAGGTACCTATGAGAATCTTAGGAAAATCTATGTTCTTGAATTTTTAAACAAATAATTGATTAAAATATTCCGTATGAGTGTACATTTGATAGCATTTAATATGAATTAATAACAAATGAGAATCTTAGGACACTTTCTTATGAAATAAATTTATATTTCCATACCTGTTCCCCTGAATTTTATTACAAAATTGATTAAAATATTTGGTATGAGTTGACAATGTTATTGTATTTTTAATAAACGAAGTATATTTTTCCAACGTATTCCCTTTATCTTTTAATCCGAATGCTTTCCCACTCTGCTCACAACCACTGTCTAACTGTTAAGAGTCGTTCTTTAAGAGGAACGGATACTGGTGCAATTTACAAGTGAAAACAAGGTTTCGTTTTCACCGTCATATCTAATCTAAATATTAACATTTTAAAATATATTTTTTTTAATTTGTAGAGGAAGGTTGTTTGTATGACATTTGTGTATTACAATTTTAAATTTTTGCTTGATTTTTTATTATAGGCGTTATAAACATTGGCAATTTTGTAATTCATTTTAAAGTGTATTATGTTTTGAAATTTAAAATTTCAATACAGAAATGTCACAGAACTAACTTTCTTCTACAAATTAAAAAAAAAATGTTATTTTTTTAAATATTTAGACTAAATTTTACGGTGAAAACTAAACCCCTTTTTGACACAAAAATAAGGTCAGGCAGTGTAAATATTCGATTAAATATTCGAATTTCAATTTAGTTCTACCTCCAAACTAGAGTCGTATTGGGTACACTTATTAAAATTCTAAGAAATTGACTCTTTTGATAATAACCGACCCGGACCGATAAATTTTGGTAGTGCAGTAACCGTTCCTCTTAAATTATTTACTTGACTATTATTTAACTTTTTAAATAATTTATTAACTCTACGATCAGTATAAGTAAACCATACAATTTTATACTTTGTATTAAAATTGATCAGCACCAGTTATTAATGAAATTAATAATAAAAGTACTCACATTTGATGTCACGTGGTACAGCCGTCATTCTCAGGAACCGCCCACAGAAGTCCAGTCACTGACACACAACGATAAAAAATCAAATACGGCCCTGTCCTTGCACCAACCGAAATTTAACTTACACCACGAGATTCGCCACACTTTTTTACACAAAATGTACATAGTCTCAAAACCGAAACCCGGATATTTTAAACCGATAACTTATAACAAATAACGGATATTGAGAAATACGTGCAATAAGATTGGCGCCACGCTGGTACTGAGACTTGAAGCGGTAGGGGACGGTTTAGGATGGATTAATTAGTTTATTCTTGTTTACAACGCGTTGTATTTATTGATTTTTTAACGTGAAGGAATAAAATCAAATCAAATAAGACAAATAGTTATTTGTATCACAAGGCCAGAAACTGACCTTTTGCAAGAGCGAGTATTTTTGACACGCCGAGCCACAGGCGAGGCTTGCAAATTACGAGCACTAGCATAACAGTTTCTGGACGTGTAATACACAATATTTTATGTGCCGATTTCATTACAAAAATATAAAATAATTATACATAACTTAAAAAATTGTGCACTGAATACTTGCATTTGAGCTTGAAATATATTTATTTCAGTTTCTATTAACGATTTACGTCTAAAATTTGTCAAAATCTTGTTAATTCTTGTATAAAAAATATTCTACGCATAAAATTGACATCTGCTTGACAACTGTAGTAATGTCAAGATGCCAACCTATAACTTCCGGTTGTTTGCCGGCCTAGGCTGGCAACAAAGAGTTTCTGGCGGATTTTGAGATATGGAAAACTAGCGATGCCGACCGGAGGCATATAAAGTAATATTTTGAGCGTCTTTGAGGAAGCAATTTTTTACAATTTTAATTTAATTTATTATACTCCGGTTCGCGTGTAACTAATAGCTCCCAAAAACACAACTTAATAAATACTTCAAAATACATAAAAAAAATTATTGTTTATTTAATTAATTAATTATCAACGACGTACAGTACTGATTTCATTAAAAAAATGATTTAATCTTGTATGAAAAGGTGATTACGAGTACAATATTAGGTATTTTAAATGCCTCTGGAGGTAAACCAATTAATTATTATAATGTTTAGTTTGAATTAAATGTAAAATATTTCGTGAAGTTGTAAATTTGTTTTTGGTTCGTGTGAAGCAGCAAGAAGAAATTCAATTACTCGTATTTGGTTGTTAAATAGAATTTAGCTGATACGTAAAGTGTGCCGTGACAGAAACACGCATAGCCGGGCTAAAGAGCCGCTATAGGCCCTAATTTACAATGTTCATTTATGTGCTTATATTATTAATTGGATTTAATCCTTTCAACGATAAAGTGTTTCGGGTGTTACATTATATAACATCACTGCCAATTATAGAATTCCAATATTTACTCGTGAATACTGCCAACGACGTTAAGCAAATTCACTGGGCTGGGATATTTAACGCGAATAAATTAATTAATTTTTGGTAAATAAAATAAATAGAAAAATCAACTTACCCGTTCCAAATTTCCTTCCTGGATAGATGAATAGATATATTTTGATGTAACACCAGTTTTACACCACACAAACTTTGTAATGTAAACAAACGAATGTTCTCCATCTTGTCTCGTCATCAGCTATTGTCAGTGACTGTATCGAGTTTGCCCGCTGATAGGTTAAAATTAATTTTGCCTCAAAAAACAAATTATGATATTTTTCTCGTATTTACATAGTGTAAATACGGCTCAGCGAGACAACTTCAGATTGCTCCGTTTAGTTAAGAAATCAACTATAGTACCAGTCGCGAGGCAAAACAATTTAAAAGGAGGGTGTCAAATCTTGGATTCGTAAAAAACATTATAAAACACTAATTAAGAAATACGAAAGTAATGAACAATAATTATCGCGAAACGGCAAAGCAGTGGTAGAATGTCTGATTAGAGGAGTCGTGGGTTCGAATCCGGGTCAGTGTGAAATTTTCATGGCTTAACTTGGATCGGTATCTACTCTTGTCACCATTTCAAGTTATCAAGCTATCGGGTGCTCTCCAAGTTGATAACTAGAACAGTACGCATATTAAAATGTGTAACTTTCCCAATAATTGACAGTATGTAAGGCTGCCACACCCAATTTGAGTGAAAAGCGTGATAGATTATGTATTTATGTCGTATTGTTGTATCTAAATAATTTATATTATAATCACATTAGGCTGATCTATATAATGAAGGGATTTATTGCAAATAGGAGTACCACAAGGTTCTATATTGGGTCCTTTTTATGCCTGGATAACTATAGACAAAACAAAAGAAGAACAGGGAGGCAATTAAAGTCAATACAGTAAATATATTTAAAATTGAGCTTACCTTTGTAGACTCCATTTTCGTTGTGGAAATTTTCTGTAAAAAATGGGATTTGGAAAATGAAAGGCAAGACTAAATATTCTTCCTATATTTATTTACGTACTCAGAATTATTTATAAAATATATTACACAAGGTCGATTTATCTACACTGTACAAGGGTGGCTCACATTCTTTCCCTGTCTAACAAGTCGTATTCGAGTCAATAAATAATAGTTTACAGTACATACAAAAGGATAGACACAACTATAAACGAAATCATTATATAGCACCAGTCGCGACTAACAATATAAAACAGTCAGTCCACACGTGTCCATAATACACATTGAATAATTTACACATTTATATATAAAACACTATGCACAAGTCACTTCGTTCACGTTCAGCAACTAAAACTTTAACAAAACAAATCAACAACAAACTCACGGAGTCAATCACAGTCTGAGGGCGCACTGGGCGTGTTTAGTTCACGAGGAGTCGCATCACTAGCACTGACGTGGCCAGTAGTGCGGAGAGTCGCCACCGCGGCGGCGCTGCGCTCAGGTGGAGCGGTTCCTCGTGCACGGTGGACGAGGATCGCGAGACTTTACTCCTCGCCGCGCCCTCGATGTGGTTCGAGTCCAGCTCGTGCAGGGGACCGCCCCACCCGGAGCCCGGCTCTGTGCTGAAGCGACTGCGCTGGGTTTGAACCCCGCACGACTCCTTCCGGGGACGGTATGGACGAGTTATGTTCGGGTAGTGCGCTTCTATTGAGTCTGTGCCCTGTGGACAAATTACAAACATTAGTTAAGAATTTAGTTTCTACTAAAAAGTAAAATAAGTGCTACGAGCTGTCAAAAAAACTGTCCATACCCGTGAGGGTAACTAATTTTTTTAAAAATATATTTAATAATTTTATGAACAGTACTGACAGTTTGTATTTATGACAGCTCTTAGTACTTGTTTTATTTCAAGACACTTTTTAGTGAAAACTTTCCTCGTGTGAACGGGGCATTAGAATTGCGACGAATAGTAAATATGCCGAATACCGAAAAAATCAGGCAGGATAAATTAAATAATAAACCGAAGAAAACAGGCGGAATAGGCATTTGATATTTTTATTTAAAAATTTTAAAGAAAAAATAAAAACTTTTTCTTTTTAGCTTTACATAATGTACATAATGTTTTCGACCTAACGTTAGGAACATAGTAATAAAAACCTAATTTTCAACATAATGCAAGTAGCCCATTAAGCCGCTTTAGAATGCATAGAAATTTTTTCAATATAGTTTGTCGCTTTTTAATTTTTGTTACGAATATTAACCATTTTAATTGAAATTATTAGGTAGGTACTTATTGTACATACTAATGTTGTTGATTTTAACTGACGTACCTATTTAAAAGTATTAATAATATAAACGATACATTTTTTATTAGTGTATTACATTCGGCGTCGACGGACTAACGAAAAACCTGCCTAATACGAAGAATACTGGATAGTTGCCTAATATTCGTGGCAACTTTAGTAATAATTCGTGGCAGTGTCAAAGTAAACGTTTAAAATGAAATAGAATGAAGTCTCTAGTAAAATTTAATAACGAGAAAAGTTCGTTCGCACGAAGTATAAACTGCGTTCTGACACGAATCCGCTCAAATCAACGTCAAAATTAATAACTACATTCCGTTAAAACACACAATTTTAAAGCCGCAGAAACTACTTTAATCAGCGTCAAATCAGAAAGAGCCATTTGGCCAACTATTGCAAATGAGAAACAACATCAGTCACGACACAAATCACTAGAATTAATTCATCTCCTCTTTCCTTGATTGATGCTTCGAAGAAAGAATCGTCATTAGGATTTGTTGATAGCACAGTAGCTTGATGTTTGTATAGTAAATCTGACAAGGAACGCATTCCGAGATGAAGTTAGAATCAGATACGCCACAAACAACAGGACACCAATTAAGTTGATGGAACTTGACGGGAAGATATTTATCTCCGATTCTTCCAGGAATTCATCAACAGGAGTACTTTCTTACGAGTGCACTTAATCCGGACAAAAAGTTCAACTTACCGGGAGAAGTGTCGATTGGGCCGTCCAGCATAAAGGCCTGAACGAGCCTTTTCTCGTCGCGTCCTGGAAACTATGGAACTGGTTTTCCCAGTCGTACGTCACTAGTCGTTCTTCCAGGGTCATTCCTGCCAGATCTGGAGGCGCTGATATCTTTACTGGATTCGAGTTTCTGCAACCAAACAACAAACAAATTGTTACATGAGAAGTTGCGGGTTTAAGCACAGCACATGAACCCGGAGCTTGACCCGGAGTTCCGTGGTTTAAGTCTCTCGACAATTTTGGAAAAATTTCTGATTGTGCCGGGAATTGAACCCGAACCTTCGGTTTGCCGGTCCACTGTTCTAACCAATTGAGCTACCCATATTTAGCAATTTTATATCAAGGCAACATTGATGGCAATATTGCCAAAAATGGAAATATAGGACAATTTATGCTTATTAATTAAATAACATTAGTTTTTTATTTTTTATTAATTCTTTAGTTTTAAGAGGAAACTTCACAGGTCTAAAAATAGAATAGAATGCATTACTAGGAAATAAGATATTTCAAAAGTTAAAATTTTGATATTTTTAATAAAATTAGGCAATATATAAGGCTCAAAGCAACTTTCCGGGAATATTCCCAATGTGTCAATATTGCCCAATGGGAATATTGCCGATGGCACATTGCTACCCATTTTGCAATCAAAAAATATTGCAACTGATCGCCCTGGTTGCATAAAAATCCGTTACGACTTTGAATTTCAAAAGTCGTCGCACGGATTGAGATTCTGACTTCACCACGATAAACTTGAGTATATCAAGGTTTAACCACATCTGCATGTGATGACGTACGAACCCGGAGTTTCGTGGTTCAAGTCTCTGGGCCGGCAGTGTGTGATTGTCGCTAAATTGTAAACATATTGAAACAATTTAAAAAAAATCTAACTGAGCAGGGATTTGAACCCGGACTTTCGAACCCATATTGCAGAATTTAAAAAGTCGTCGCACGGGTTTAGATTATGACTGCACCAAGACGAACCGGTCAAGATCTAACATTCTACGAGTATAATTGGGAGTAAATCCTGTTGAATGGTTACTAGAAAAAAAAATAATAGGAAAATAGCAACTTACGGTTGTAGTTCTTGTATTCCCAGCGAATGAAGGACTGTGGGTAGACTTGGCAAGCTGTGACAGGCGGTCAACTCCTTCTGTCTGGGGTAGTACAGTCCGACGACCAAGCACGTCTCCTCCCGGCTCGTTAGCCCGCCCAGAGTGATCGCGGATCGTCCAGAGCTGTTGTACGTACACTCAGCGATCAGATGATCCCCAGGGAGGATCTTGACTGGGGCGCCGAGACGGCGGTACTCCTGGTACTCGGCGTCGACGTTGTCGTCGGACGCCACAGGAGGCATCTCCGTGTTCCCTCGCACGTGTCGCAAGCTAACTTGCCGACCGATCCTGTGAGTGCGCATCACGACCGCAAACACGTTGATTCCAGACCGCGGGAAGGCTTGTCCGGTGCATTCTGCGACGCAATGTCCACTAGAAATGACTTGTTGTTGTCCCGGAGGAATGATGTGTCTCCAGTTAGGATCCATCCCGACTGACAGCAACCCAGCGTCGTGTCTTCTCAACTCTGACGTGTAGTATAACCTCAAACCGGAACTATCGAACGCAGAACCTAAGTTCCCGTCAATGGGAGTGGAGTAGTGGGTCTCCATCATGAAGTATCTGGTGACGGACGGCTCTAGGGGGTAGCCAGCTTCCGGGGGGAAACTGAAGCCTTCGGAGCCTCTGGACCAGGTGGCGACGACGGCGTTGCAGGCGAAGGGCTGCGCGCCGGGTTCGAAGCACTGCTGGCCCGGCTGGTCCGCCAGGCGGGCGAGCTTCGCGTTCTCCTGGCACTCGTACAGGATCACGTGCTGCAGCTTGCTCGACGCGCTGTCGCCGTCGATCAATGGCTCGTACTGCAACCGGCGAATCAGAATCATCAGTCAACGGAAGGGTTACGGGATTTGCATATGTCAACTTGGGAGATAAACTTTTTGACGTATTTTCGACCATTGTGTACAGCTATAAATTATGCCGGCTGACGTGGAGGAAATGTTCATTATTTAGAAACACTCTGGGAATGGAATGTTTTTTGGGGAGGGAGCATAAAAAGATAGATGTCTTTGAAATCTTACGTAATATACGTTATTAATATTGGTTTTAATACTGAGTCGTACGCATATCACAGTTAGGGTTGCCAACTCTGAATTTTTCCAAAAGCGTACACATCAATGGATTAAAATATTTAAAAACAAAATGAGCTACAGGCGGTTCATTTTAATATTTTCAAGTTCTTAACAATGAAACAAATTTAACAAAATTAATGCTGTAGTAAAACGCACGATATTTGTTGTGTCCTAAGACAAGTGGAGCTAAGCGTATTCCTGCCACGCCAGTTGGCTTAAAAGACTGATACCTGCAAACATTAAAACTTAAACTTACTGTCCAAAGCAAGTTACAAAGTAAATTATAAAGCTCTGTCGATCATGCTCTGTGGAATACTGCATAAAAACAAAATCAGATAGAGATTGACGTTGACTCACAGTCGCTCATAAGCAAGGTACTTAAAGTCTTGGATTCAACTATTGGAATAACCAGAAAAGCGTACATTGCTACAATTTTTTTAAAGCGTGAGTATAGCGCACACATTAATATTTTAATACGAAAACGCGTATAAAAAAACGCTTTAAAAACGTACAGTTGGTACCTCTAATCACAGTCGATGATTGAGATTTAATAATAGCCTTTTATAGTGCTGTTTTCATTATTTATGAAATTCATACAATCGCGAGTTAAAATTGTAATGCCTATGTCACACCGGCGTGGCATGAAGCACGGTGCTCGATGGAACAAATGAATAACGTAAATATTGTATCGCCGCTATTCCTTCGAGCATTTTGACATAGGTATGGAAATTTGTTGCTGATTTCACAGTAAGTCTTCAATTTAATTTTTGCCATTTTTAGTGAATAATAATTGTTGTTCAAATAATAACAGTAAGTAATTAGATAATAAGAATACAACACTTTTGTCAATATATGAACTAATTATTGATTTAATTAATACAAAGAATTGATGAATTTTATTTCTGAGCTGTCAAAAATAATTTTCGAAAACCTTCAAAGTACGAAGTGTACGTAGTAATATACAAATTTTCGTATGTGACACCACTTTTACAGTTTTTCATGTGGCAAAATGCCACATCGAGCACCGTGTTTCATGCCACACCGGTGTGACAAAGGTTCAAAACTGATTTGCTAAAATTTTACACGTTCAGATTAAACATTATAAAATATTAATAGTTTCTTCTTACGGCAAAAATGTACAGTGATTTTCCACCTTAAATATTAACGCCTCGGCACTTTAAAATATCCGTGGGGTAATTTGTTGAGAAAACAAAGCGTTCGATGGCACAGATGCTTGGTAACAAGTCACGGTGCGGTAATTGTGCAAACACGGCGCGGTAGGAAGGGTTCCAGGCACCGCTGACCAAACACGCCGCCTAGGATCATCTGTCTCCGGTTCCCCGCCAAATTAGACGGATTTGTCATCGTAAAGACCGGCGCAGCTGTGCGCTGTGCACTGCACACAACGTCTTTTTATTTTCGCAAGAGAGATCAGCCGTTTTAATTGTTATAAAGCTGTATTCACATAAGCATTTAGGTTTAAGGTTTGCATTTGTGTTTACGATTAAGAAAGTTTGGATACATCTAACTAAATTAATGCTCGAACCGCACGAAATAACGGTTCAGGTAAATTTTAAAAAAATAAAAACTGTAGAAAATACAAGAATTTTTATAAAGTTTTGTTGGAAAAGCGATAAATTTTAACCAATTCTTTATGGGTTCAGTTGGGTTCGCGGTTTGCTAAAATAGCTGCAGTTCGTTCCGGATTTCGTTTCTGTTCCGGTTCGGTTCGAGTCCCTGATGTTCATATTTAATTATATGTATTTAAACTTTCTTATACGGATTTTCTTGACTGGAATGTTTAATAATTGAAAAATAAAACTACTGGCATTCAGCCACACAGTATCTAGCTCTACCGGTTTAAATTTTAATTTAAAAACTTTGCTGCAATATTAAAAACATTAATAGTTATTTAACTATCTAGTGTGTTAATGAGGACGATTAATAATTGAGACAATTGTCGAGATTATTAATCGCCTATTAACACATGAATTTGTTACAATATTTTTCCGTTGATCATACCTTTTTAATTTGGAGAAAAACGAATTTATTTTTTGACAAATATGTTAGGTTAGTAACGATTGATATTGCTGAGCATCAATATTACGTGAATATTATTATCTAGAACTATCAAAACAATTTTGTTTTATTCAATTTACCATTTTTTACAACTAATATATATTACGTGTACTGAACGAATTCAACAATAAATCGTTGATTAATAAAAATCATGCATTAGATTACATTAATGGTACTCATTAATAAACGATCAACGGAAAAATAAATACAGTACATAACGTGGATCCCTTCGTCAAGAATGATAAAACAATAAATAAATAAATAGTTGATAAAAATCAAATAAGTCCAGTGAAATAAAATATAACATCTAACATAGCAACAGAAAAAAACCTAATGAGTTTATTTCCAGTAAACATAACTGCTTATGTGAATGAGGCTTAAATCTTCGTAAATAAAAATCCAAACAATGCGTAATTACTGACAGATATGGATGTCAGACATCAGCACCGTTCGTAAACGATACGAGATGATGAAATATCTGCTGCACATAGTTGTAGCATTCCTAGCACGTTTCCTCCGTCCAACAGGAAGTTTTATGTTTATCTTTATGCATAATCTGTATACGCGAGACCGACTGCAATATGAACGTGTAATGACAAATATGCTCCATTTGTCAAAAATTCGCCACGAAGAAAGCGAGCAAACGTGCTAACCTAACACAACACACAATCCCATTCTGCTGACAACCAAAACGATGAATACTTATATTTATAATCGCATGCATACAGAACTGGACAAATGCCGAAAGTATAAGTACCAGTATACTAAGGTCAGTACTTATTGTTACCAAGTATATTTTAACCGACTTCCAAAAATATTAATATACTTAATCGTATCATCAACTGTTTTTACTTATTAATATGCAACATTTATTGATAACTATAACCAACATAATACATTCGTTACTTATAATACCTTAGGTACTTAAACTGAGCCGATTATCAAATTGATAGGTATATTTAATTATTGCCCTACGAAAATAGGTGACAAAATATTATTTTATACTTTTTTCAGAGGTCGGTTCTATTCTTTCTATTTAAATTTTTTATTCAATTTTGACGTATTAAACAGCTATTATTAACTCCATAGCAACAACTTTAAACAACTGTTTATTCACAAGTGAGTTACATTTTATTTAAATCACTCAACACATTTTTAAATCACTCTGACGTTTTAAACTGTTATTATTACGTCAAAAAGGCATAAAACCAATGACAACTTGCCACTAAAGACTATTTTGATTAGTTTTTTTTGGTATGTCAAAATAAATGTATAATTCATATACTATTTGTAATAATTTAGTCAAAATAGAATAAAATATTATATAAACAACTTGAAATACGAATGTTTATTCACTCGAAGAAATTATCCCACTCGCCCTTCGGGCTCGGAGGCTAAACTCTCTTCTCTTGAATAAACATTCATGTATCTCACTTGATGTATAACGTTTTAAACGTCAAATTATTAGTACCTACGTATAAATGATTTTGACAATCTATTATTCTGACATTGACGTTTAAAACGTTACGCATTTGTTCATCTCCTGTTTTTAATTCCATGGCTGTTACTATTAATTCGCTATTCCGTGTATTTTCAAATTTGATTTCTGCAGTTATAAAGCAAACAAAATAAATTTTGTTTACTGATCCGGATGTAGAATTTTATGCTCAACATCATTTATTTGAAACATTTTTGTCTAAAATAATTAGGGAAGCAATGTGAACAGAAAAACTGATTTACCATGTTAAACGCCTATGTTTCACTTTTTCACATCATCAGGCAAAAGGCAAACCGGAGAAAATAACAATACTTAAAAACACAAAATATTTCTCTCTACTCACTCGTATGAGGTGCTGCTTGGTCTTGACGTCAGGCATCTTGAAGACCCGACACCAGTAGAGCGTCTCCCCAGGAGCAGGTAACTGAACGTGTCGGTTCTTCAGTTCCCAAGCTCGGGCAGTTTCCTCAGGTCGTGGAACCTCTTGGTCGACCCTCTGGACCAAGTAGAGGCTCTGGGAACCTCGGGCGAGCTTGGAGTGAGGGGGCAGAGACCCGGGGCCCACCATTCCTCCGGAGGGTTCCTGAGGGTGGAAGGACCATACCACGCGCATCGTGTCGTTCTGGAAAGAAGGAGAAATTAAATAAATAATTGACAAGGAACACTCGATTAATTATACACTTGACAGCTTGTTACTTGCTATATGTGCCTATTAATATCCTATTAATATCCTAGCGATTGCTAATGTCCGCCTTTAGTAACATTATCTATGTAACATCCCAATGTTAGTAATTTGGTAATAATATCCCAATTATATGTCCTTGTAATTCTCTAAATTTAAAAAGTATGTAATTTTTGAACGTACTCAGGATGTGGCTAGGATAGAATTACGTAATATCACTTAAAGTACAAGGATAAGATATTTTAAACATCCCATGGACGATTCATGTCAAGTGGATACGTACTGAAAACCATGATAGGATAGAGTATTCTACGATAGTTAAGGTGATCCATGGCATAAAATATTGATTCTGCACGCTATTCTATAGCGTTTATTGTTTTGTTTAACATAAAAATAACGAAAAATTTATGTTTCAGGAGAAAAAATAATAATTTTGGCACCCATCCTATATTTTTTAAAACTGCAACATTTGTAAAAAATCTGACGTGGCCGTTACAATACCTCTCGCCTTGACATTGAAGTATTATTATTTAACCTCGTATTTAACCAAATCAAATATTAAGCTTTAATTAGGTAATAAATTATATATTTCACAAATCTAATCAGCTCTTAGTTTAATATATAATTTGATTTTATAAATACCATATTTACATAATACTATAATATGTCCAATTAATATCTATACTATATCCAACATTTCAAAATTCTACACCACACTATACACATGCCCTACACCACAGAGAAACCTCCTTGCCACAAACCACCACAGACATCTGTTTATCTGTCACATTGACAATTTTATTTTTGTTTTAAATTTTATTTCTATTTCGGGATTCACAAATCGTGGTAGGTAAAATTATATATTTAAAAAAATTATATTTCTTTATTGGTTAAAGATATAGAAACAAATAAGATTAAATATTGTACAATGTAATTTCTTCTTTCATGTGTGGTATGTCAAATTGTAACAATCGCATTATTTTATACAATTTTTGCAAAAAATGTTATAGTGCTACAAGAAAAGTACCATTTCCGGTTAGTGGATTTTTACCAAAATCTTTTCAGCTCTTCATTAAAATATATAATTGTATAATGCAAAATATTAGAATTTTATGTTCAGTAGAATTTGAGATAATGAACCGGGACGAAAGGCTATAGTAGGCGTACATACAGACTTTCATACACACACACACACACACACACACACACACACACACACACACACACACACACACAGACATCATCGTGAAAATAGTCAAAATAGGTTCTAAAGGTACTAAAACGTGCTAATTGACAAAAATCTCGACATCGAATTTTTTCACGATCCCTATACCTCTCTAGGCGAGAGGTAAAAAGAGGACTTTCGCGCGCCACTGTACAGCTTTTATATATAAGTGAATTAATTTCAATTGTAAAAACTTGGATCTGCGAAATAAGTAACCAATCGAATTTTTTTAATTCGTCTTATCGTTTTTACGTTTTACTTGAATAAAACATAGTGTTTGTAATTAATGTTTATTATTCCAAATGCAATACAATACTAACTACTCTATTCTAAACAAGTCCATTATATACTATTAGCTATGGGGTATCACGGAATGGTTCCCTGTTGTCATAATCGGAGAGGTGTTATGCTAACATTCGTTTTAAAATAAAAGATATTTGTGCTCAGAAAATAACAAAAATTGTCAAAATTCAAATTAACATATTTCGATTTTAAAGAAAACTTTTAAAATTCTGCATCTTGCATTTTGTAGATTGTACTTTTATCTTCAACAATATCTTTAGATTATTATATTTAACAAAACAATAAACGCTGTGGAGTGGTGCGCGAAATCCATGATTTTGGCTGTTTTCTGGCGCGGTAGAGGATCTTAAGTGTGTTACTAGTTCACGTATTGAGTGCCTCTCTGCGATGGATGTCCACATGAATTTTTACGGTAATGTCTGAGTCCGCAGATGTTAGGGTGTAGAATTTTCCCGATCGTTCATAAAACATTCCCCATTCGCACCTTGCGAAGTCACACGTATATCACCGCGGACATAGTAACACATGTCGGCCGAGTTTCTTAATTATTTAATGAGCTTGTGGTGGCGCCCTCCCCCCCCCTGGCAGCCATTAACACGCACTCGCACTTGTCACGGTTCAAGCGCCCGCTCTCTTCATTAGCGGCAATGCCCCCGGCCATGTTGTTATCCGTGTCTTCTTTATTCGAGGGAGACTGAGCTGTACAGATGTGGGGAAGAATTTTTCTGTCCACAAACGAGGGAGGAATTTTTATACCGGAAATAGACTCGTTTTTCCTCAGGTCTACATTTCCTGCTGAGAATTCTCACAAGATATAAACTAACCCTTCCGCATTAATATTTATGTGTTTTATTCTATCTGCGACATGAATTTCCTACTCTATTTTTTGTATAAGCTTCGACCAATACAACTGCCAGTACTTTAACATGCCCAAACATAATAATTTGATGCTGCTGAGCTTAAAAATAAAAAACTAATTATCAAATTATTAACGACAGACATTTGGTCACATAATAATTTATCCTGTTACGAGTTTGAGTATTTTAATTTTAATTCATAATTAGTACGGACTAATCATAAGCGGTTATAATTCGTTTCAGCCTACCTAGACTTTATATTATGTGGTACAGAACATGTACAAAGTTATAATATACTTTAGCAACGTCAACTGCTTCGCCTCTGCATCTTTTCACCGGCCAAAGAACCTCGAAACAAACAAAGGCCCATGAATTCGTCAATCAGGAACGGTATCCATTCTCCATTGTTCTGCGCTGGCTGCGTAAATTTAAATACGGTCCTGGGTCGGTTCGCCGGTAATGCAGATCGTGACATTGCCGGTGCATCCTCGTTACGTGTGTCACAGCGTGGATATTCCATCAATCACGAACCGTTACGTTACGTCGACGTTGCGCTGCAAATCCCAGAACCGGCACGTCAACTATGCAACGAACGCCGGAGAACGTAATTTCCATGTTTGAAAGTACGGAACTCGCATGCCGACCAGGGCCCCACTCAGGGGGAGGAAGATTTCCCTACTTATTTACCATCACTAGTCGTTAAACTCTTTAGATCCCAAATGACGAAAAACAATTTTAAAAAAAATTATTTTATTTATTTCTTGTTCTGCATTTGAATCAGGGCCCACTCAGGAGGAGAAGCAGAAAGAGGAAGATTTGTTAGCCCAGATAAGCCCTAAGTTATTTATCATCAATCAATAATAATTTAAAAACTCTTAAGATGCTTTAATGACGAAACCAAAAATTTCTTAAAACAAAGGATTCAAGTAAATCGAGAAGTAAATTGTCTTGATTTGGTTATTGGTTCTAATTTATTTAATTGTTTTAAAAGGAATCTATATCTACGAGTAATAATTAGTTATATGAGATAACCGTACGTGGTTCTGACAATTCAGATTTGAATCCAGTCAGGAATTTCAATTAAACTACAGATAAGTCCCCAGAAAAAATAACGTCAGTAGTAACAAACGGTAAAATATATGTATACCGATGCCTCACCATATGTTGTTCATTTTAAGTTTAAAGCCCAGTTCACACAAAGATTTTTTTATTTTCTGAATTTTAATTTTAAAAATGAGAATTATCTGTCAAATAGCTGGTCAGCTAAATTAAATCTTCAATGAGTCTCGGAAAAGATGAATTTCTTAATTCATTAATTGCTACAATGCTTCAAAACAGAATCTGTAAAGTCACATCCGTTAAATTTTCCTAAAAATTATATTGTTTAAGTAAGCGTCTGGCCTTACGTCACAAAAGGAAGTTATTTTGGCAGTTTATGACGAGCAACTGCAGGTATATTATATTCGACTTATGGACTTTTCCACCGCAGTTGCTAAAACTTATGATGTAGAAAAGTTTATACAAGGTTGTTGAATGAGAAAAGATTCGGCATTTTAAGTTACATCATTCAATATTTTTGTGTAATTTACCAACCACTACAAATCTTTGAAAGAGCCGTGTGTGAACAGGGCTTTAGTAATGAAATTTCGTGTTCTGTTTGAATTCCTCTAAATACAGCCAGTTTCGTCTGCATACTCCATCCGTCCCTTCATCACAAACAACAGCCCAGCGAATCCGCACCACACAACGGCCTGTCCATCACGACATATCCATAACTTCTGCATCTCACATTCACATGCGCACTCGCATTCACGACCATCTGCTGAGCGCTAACGAGCTGCCGACTCTTCTGCTATCCTCCGATGCTCTGATGTCGACTTCTGCATGTATTTGACACCACAAGTAATGGACGAGAAATGCGACCCAGATATCGATTGAGAAAACACGAAAAAGTCGTGTGTATTAGCGGATAACTCGGGTTTGAATCCAGTTGCATGAAAATCTCTCCACTAAGGACCATGAGTGAGATGACGGCTTGTAAACGCACACATATCTATAACGAAGACTCAGAATGTTACCAGGTTTGAATCCTGACAGGTGCACATTCAAATTAATAAATCCCAGTGATGTCCACAGTCCACACTAACAACCATGAGAGAGTTCACGGCTGGTAACCGCACACACAGTATAGTATACCTATACCGATAACCAACAATGACATCAGAGTTGGACAAAAGGTTTGAATCCAGATAGGTACAAATTCTAATTTGATTGTTTTAAATTTCTCTTGTAGTGTGCTGTTTAGTAACAACCATGAGTGAGTTGATGACTGGTAACCGCACATACAGTATAAATAAATCTACCTCGAAGACTCACAATGACACATAAATTCGAAAACAAGTTCTAATCCTGTCAGGTGCCTTCTAGTTTGATTGCACAAAAGTCTTCTTTGTGGTGTGCTGTTTAGTAACAACCATGAGTGAGTTGACGGCTGGTAACCGCACATACAGTATTAAAAAAATCTATCCCGAAGACTCTCAATGACACGAAAATTAGAAAACAGGTTCTAATCCTGTCAGGTGTCTTCTAGTTTGATTGCACAAAAATTTCTCTTGTGGTGTGCTGTTTAGTAACAACCATGAGTGAGTTGACGACTGGTAACCGCACATACAGTATAAATAAATCTACCTCGAAGATTCACAATGACACGAAAATTAAAAAACAGGTTCAAATCCTGTCAGGTGCCTTCTAGTTTGATTGCACAAAAATCTTCTTTGTGGTGTGCTGTTTAGTAACAACCATGAGTAAGTTGACGACTGTTAACCGCACATACAGTATAAATAAATCTACCTCGAAGACTCACAATGACACGAAAATTAGAAAACAGGTTCAAATCCTGTCAGGTGTCTTCTAGTTTGATTGCACAAAAATTTCTCTTGTGGTGTGCTATTTAGTAACAACCATGAGTGAGTTGACGACGTAACCGCACATACAGTATAAATAAATCTATCTTGAAGACTCACAATGACACATAAATTCGAAAACAGGTTCTAATCCTGTCAGGTGTCTTCTAGTTAGTTTGCACAAAAATCTCTCTTGTGGTGTGCTGTTTAGTAACAACCATGAGTGAGTTGACGACTGGTAACCGCACACAATATTAAAAAATCCCAGACTTACATTGACACCAGATTTAGGAAACAGGTTCAAATCCCGTAAGATATCTTTCAGCTTTATTGCACAAAAATTTTTTTGTTGGTGTGTTGTTCCACAACAACTACGAGAGTTGACGGCTGGTAACCGCACATACGATATTAAGTATGTACGTATACTGATGACTAAATCAATAAGTAAGGTTGTCACATCTAAGTTCGGTTAAAGGCGTGATAGATATAGTATGTTGGTACATATGTACCAATTATTAAACAAATTATGACTACCAATGAGTAATGGCTGATAACCGCACACACGAATCACTTTATCAACAACATCCGAGTTGGGTACAAAGCGTGATATGTATATATGTTAAACAGGAATAACTAAATTTGAATTTACAATTTAGTCCGTTGTCCGAAGTTTGTCAAACTAACTGTAGTTTCTCATCATCATATTGGAAATAGATTTAGTAAATTGTAAGGAAAATGGACGAATTAGTGTATCTGCCACTATCTAAACTGCTATACATTTATGATAAAAAGTATTGTAACAAATGATTCCTTTGAATAAAGGTAATGTATGCACTAATCATTGTAATTTATCTAATTACGTTCGTTAAAAGCGGCCCAGACAATGGCCTGCCTTAATTTTAAATACTCATGCATCTACTTAATTACCACTACTTACGGGACGGATGGGCCAATGATTCAGCCGAATTTTAAAAAGATTATGATCTGTGCCGCCCAACGACGATTCAGTTTTTACCTGCGACTAAATGACTCTTAAAAGGAACAACAGACCATACCTGTTACCATTCAAATCTGACATTTCTATTCTCAAATGATTTTATCGGGGTCATATTAACTCTAAAAGGATGAGTGATACATCAACACAGATTTTGTTAAAACGAAAGCAGCATTTAATTAAATGCAGAACTGCTTTAAAATACTTGAAACATTGAAAGAAATAATTTTTGATGGTAATTTATTCTCAATTACTTTTCTGGTATAGATGTAAGTGGAAGTCAATCACTCGGACTCAGTAGTAATATTGTAGACTTCTAGGATCGAACTGGGGACCACTAGCAAGCTAGGCAGACATTGTACCTTTCAAATAACCTATGGTCGTTGGTAAGTATGCGTTGTCTGTACTTCATTTCGATAAAGATTTTTATTTAGATACAGATAAGTAATCTGTATCGAAATGAATACATTTCATTATGGAACACCCAAGTACATTTAATGGAAATGTATAGTTTTTCACTTCCTTGTACGGAGTAATAAGGAAGTATTGTAATCGCGAAAAAATTCGGTTTTCAGATTTTGATGGAAATATCCGTTTTGACCTTTTCTGAATCCATTATGACTAGTTTCGTCGTGATGTCTGTACATACGTGCGTGCGTACGTACGTACGTACAGACGTATGTGTGTCGCATAACTCAAATACGGTTAGACGTAGAAAGTTGAAATTTTGTATTTAGGACTGTTATAGCATCTAGTTGTGCACCTCCTATTTTTGGTTTCAATCTACAAACCGGAAGTAGTAAATTTAAAAAAAAATTCGATAAATATTTAATTTAAGACAAATTTTTTTATTTTAAATGAAAGATTATGTGATTATTACCTACAATCGGTATTTTATAAATATTTTTGTATCTGGTATCATTTAAGAATAATTAAAGTATATATTTATAATTTAGTATTTCGGTATCTTGTAGTCCATGATCGATTAACATTTGTTACTACGTAAAATTTAAATGTTTATGACATGACAGTGACAATAGTAAAATATGCTTTATATCTTCTTCTGCAGTTTAAATAAAATGACTAAAATATATTTGTGAGTATACTAGTATAATAAGTTAAAAGAATTTTTTATATTATTCTACATTTTAGTTATTAAGAAAAGTATGAACAAACAAGGCGTACAAGGAAGTCATTTGGTGTCCACGTCAGATTTTTTAATGAAAGCATGGGAGTAGAAATAATAGTGTCTGAAACTCGTGTATAATGGCTATTAATACACACACACGTATGAATGCCATGGCTCGTATCGTAAATTTCATACTCGCGTATTAATAGCTATATATTATTTTATGACAAAAAGTCGACTCCTGCAATTAAGTGAGTCCTCTAAAACTTGGTTTGTGTATGTGTTACATACATAAAATTCTAGTATTATGCTCTCCAAATTTGTTTAGTAACTTCTTATACAAAATAATAATTCTAAAATACAATTTTGAAAAACGTAAGCAATGAAACAACGAAAATCAGTGAAAGTAACGATTTTGGAGGCCATGCTAAAAAAGTATTGATGCCAGTTGCAAAAATTTGAATCCTTATTATTTGAAATGAATCTCTGGCGAGGTGATTGCTGTGTTGGAATGATTTTAGTTTTCTGGAGTAACATTGATGTTCTCCATTGTGAAATGGAACGATTCCTGTTTCTTTGCGTCGTTGGGGTTTAATTTAAAGCCGCGTCTCACACGAACACGCACATTTCACGGCTGTGTAGGGTGAGTTAGGTGAAAGGGGTTCGCTTCCTATTTCCTCTAGCCTTTCTAGTTGGCGGTTTCCTCTCGGGAAACCACGGAAGATATATGCACCTAAATATACCTTCACGAGAAACAAGTAATTAGTGAGTGAGCGACGGCGTTTTATGCGATTTCCAACGAACAATTTAAATCACGCACAAGCAAACACCAAAAAGAACTCCGCTGCATATGGATTCATAATAGATTTCTAGCTCAATTTCCATTCGAGATTCGTTCGAGGTATTTCCTAATATTCAATCGGAAATCTTCGATTATTTCCGAGCCAAAACTTTTATATATTGGTCAAACTGACTGCACACTGAACTGAACATGCGTAGACAAATAATTTAGTACGAATCTCGAATTGAAACATATAGCCAGACTTATATATCTATACTAATAAAAGTACGGAAATCGAACGGAAATTTTTGATTTACATTATACTAGAAATGTCTACGAATTTCTCGGATGAATCTTGAACTAGAATCTAGACGAAAAAATTCAGCTTTAAGAAGAAATAACTATTGTTCATTATAATATTTAACGTAAACCGTGTACAAATTTCAGCAAATACTTTTTTTCACGACATGCGGAGAAAACACAATTTTCTTCTCACGAAATAGCGAAGAAAGTAAATTTTCCCTCTTTTGAGGAAAGTAAGCAGTGATTTTGACGATGAAATATTTTTAAAATTGTAAGTTTTATTATTTTATTAAATATTCTGATTTTATACTGATATACTATAAACTATTATTTTACAATTATTATAATGTTTTATACTTTTTTTTAATTTGGCATATTGGCTGCAGTAAAACATTGCATTGTTCTTAAACTTCATTCTGACAGATGGCAGTTATAACCTAACTTCTAGATATGTGTTTCTCCCACACTTACAATGTTTTTAAATATGTCGTGAAAAAAATGTTGTGTCTAACACGAGAGGAAAGCTCCTTTACCACTCTCGCTTCGGTCATGAAACAAACCTCCAGTTAGAGGGGGAAAAAGAAGCGCTTTCCTCTCTATAGTTGGACAAATAACTATTGAACCTTCTCTATTGAAATGTTAACTCGTGATTGCATGCATTTTATACAACGAAAACAGCACTAAAAGGCGGATTTATTTCTATACCCAGTCAAATTAAGAATTGAACCACGAATGTATAATATGTTTATCACAAGACCAAGATGAATCAAAAATAAAATTTAATATACACGTGAATAAATCGTTTTTTAGTGACCCCATAAAACAACTTTCAGGATCAGAATACTATATAAGTACGACTTGGCACTTTAACCCTTATTAATGTGGACGAGACGAGAAAAGTGTGTCAGGATGAAAGTGTCTGGCAAATTATAGGTATACTCCGGAGTTTTATAGAAATCATTTAGTGCATCCGGTTTCCGAAGAGACTGAAATTGCGTAGCACACTGAGTAAAACTGGTAAATGTAAAAACCGAAAGAAGCTTGTTGATTTCCATTTCCGTAATGGAGCACCTAGCGCATCTCTCAACCACACAGTATCATTAAACTAAAACTCCGATTTAAAAGCATCGCATTATCAAATCGAGATCTGGGGTGGCTCACGCATCCTCGAGCGGTAAATTTCCGCGAGGATTCCGCGGTAAGTGATATATTTTTGGTATCAGCTGCATTTGCATCCCTGAGTTCGGCCCTGGAAGCAACGCGAACTGTTTCGTGATCGGCATGATTAAGTGTTTAATTAAACGAGCCAGTTGGTTTCGCGGTCGGCAGGGAATTACTGATTTTCCTTCCGGAGAGCGAAGACTTTACCCCGACCTTCCACCACAAGGCACTCCCACTGATGAGAACGAGAACATCGATGAGAACTTTTTCTAGATAATTTTATCTAGATAAATCATTTAGATAGGTAATATATTTTTATCTATTATCTTATATAGATATTTTTTTCTTATTTATCTATTATCTTATCTAGATATTTTTTTCTTATTTATCTATTATCTTATCTAGATAAAATTTTAAATTATCTGTATTTATTTTTTAATTATCATCTATACTAGATAAATTTTTTTGTAGAATTATAACCAACTTTTTTCAATTGTAATTTTTATCCATTTCAAATATAATCAAACTGTGCAAGCATACAACAAATCCTGCAATATTTGCAACCCGAAATACAAAACACTAATAAAGCATGTTCTTTTCATTCATAATTACTTAGTTTCCAAATTTACATTATCTAAATAAATAAGAAACACAAATTTACCAGCATATCATTTAAAATAGTTAAATATTCAAATATGAATCGAAACTCTATGAAGAATGTGCACACATATAAAACAGTAAAAACTTCAGTGATATAACGGTTTACGTGTGGTGATTTCGTAGTGCTTTACTTACTAAAATCTGTAGTTATTTCGCGATATACATTTACAAAACTATGTGTAGTGTGTGTCTAAGGACCTCATTGAAACCTGGAAGAATTTTCAAGGTCCTGCTATGAATAATACAAGGTAAAAATCGATTTATAGTTTTTCTAAGTGATGTACAGGCTGAACTAAATGTAATATCGAAAATTTGATTGCACCATTGGATTCCCCGTAGTTTTGTTAGTAAATAACCGTAGTTTCATATTTGTAGCTGTTTTGGCAGAATTTCTACGAATTTTTAAATAGTTTATTGAAGAATTATTCACTACCACATAGACACACAGCTCGTGTACGTGTATGTTCAAGAATCTCGCACTAATACAGACAATAATATTTCTAATACTCAAGGCTGATATTTTAAATACATATTTTGAGAGGTATGAACATTATAAACATAGCTCAGTGCGTAACGTGATTGACTGGGGTTCTGACAACTTAGGTTCAAATTTTGAACTGCGCATAATAAAATATGAATTTATATGTTTACTCACAGTATGTAAGGCTGACACACCCAAATTGGGCAAAATCGTAGTTTTGTTTGTAAATTACATACTGTTAAAGTAGTACATAATTCTCATTTGTATTTAATAATCTGAACTGGTTCTAGCGAATTGATTTTGTGGAGTGACACTAGGTTGAGGTTCAGCTTAGGAATGGTCGAATGCCGAATGAGAAACGTTTATTTTGTGTAAAATTCCGGTTTGTTATCGAAACGGGCACGCATTGTAATTGCGCCCGTGATACTTGGACGTATTTGAGCGTATTTCACGTCGTTTAGATTCCGGGATTTATGTTCCGCGTCTCAGTAAATTGTTTTAGCGTATTCCGTTTCGCTTTTCATTTATCAACGCAGCGGACGAGGATTGAAATATTCATGCGTTGTCCGGCAAATGGCGCCTGAAATGCCTGAAACCGGAAACGCTGAATTTATTTTATGAATTTTTAAGTGTTCCTGTTTATTATGTAATTAGATTTCGTGCTTTTTATTGCCGCTCTTTAACGCCGGAAATGAAAAAGGAAAGAACGCCCAATCACAATTTAAACCCTACGCAAGAGACAACTTCACTCAATGCTGGTTAAAGTGTAGTATCATAACTTACACATAACATATTTCGTACCTGCTTCATCAACAGAATAATAAACCAAATCACACAGCTATCGGGCACCAGTTAGTGGTTGTAATAAGGGCTTGCGCGAGAGGGTTAGCTAGCCGAATAGTCTTGGTTGAATCTCGCCCATTACTTAAGTATTTAGGTACTTAAGCACCAATTGTTAATAATAACTAGTACTGAATACTTGTACTTAAGTATAAATATTTTTTGATACTTTCTACTTTAAAATTTTAAGTAGGTAGGTACTTAAATAAAAACTTTTACTAAAGACTTATTTTCATTTCATAATCGTAAATAATATTGAAGTTTTTCAATAATATTGAAATAATGTAAAAATACATCAGTTATTTCAATTGTTCAAGTAATTACTATTCAACTTGCTATTCACAGCGACAGAATACGACCTTTTTCCTCGATTAAAAAAAAGTAAATCACAGATAATAAGGTGACAAACCATACAATTCTTTATTTTTATTCTAAAAAATACTGATACTTGTAAATTTTTTAAGTACTTTTGACAAGAAAAACTTAAGTACTGTGAAGCTTTACTTGAAAATGTACTTGGTAACAAGTACTGACCGTAGTACTAGTACTTATACTTAAGTATTTTGAATAATAGTAAATAAATAAATTAGGTAACTGATATAGCTTTGGGAGATGAATTTCTCCTTTTAGAACCAAGATTATGTAGACATAAAGTGATCCAATTAACAATTCTATAAACTGTACCTACCCACTTGACATGAATCGTCCATGGGATGTTTAAAAATATTTTATTCATGTCCTTTAAGTGATATTATGTATCCTAGCCACATCCTGAGTACGATTAAAAATTACATACTCACTACAAACATGAGATGCATAATTGAGATATTATTACCAAATTACTAACATTGGGATGTTACATAGATAATGTTAGTAAGGGTGGACATTAGAAATGTTAATGTGCAAAGCAAGTAACATTCTTGAAATGTTCTGGGGATCTTATTTCGTCAAGTGGGTACGAATGAAAATGGCAAATCGGTAAAAGTAAAGAACATTAGATTCAAGAGGTAAATAGATTTCTAAATATAGTCTCTCGCCAATTAGGCTAAAAATAAGTCCAAGTACAAAGAGAAGTTTTAGGTCGGTTAGGTGTCAACGAAGCGAGTAATCTGCCCTCCCCTGACGTAAAAGCATTAAAACGTCAATTTATTTGTTCCGTCATTCGGAGAATGACTGGCAACTTTGCTTTTCTACAAGTGACAGCGCAACTCGTAGAAGGAAGAAAGATTTTCACAGCCCTTAACGATAATAGAGCCATATTGTCTCTTTAAAATATCAAAGCTTTTCAGATATTTCACAGATTTATTAAATCGAATGACTAAGGGAATCTGGCCGCTTACCATCTGCTAGATGTCCGTCTACAGCAACTTATCCGCAACATTTCGCTAACGACCACCAATGTTAAGTTTCTGCCTTGATGCTTGCAAATGTTTTACTAGATTTTCCGATCCATTAGCTCCGGGGATATTGAAGCAAATTTGACACTGATAAAATTTATTCCATTTGATGAATAATGTATAGAATATATAAAATTCACTTCTAATTAAAAAGCAATCAATAACATTCATGTTTATTTTTTAAATTAAAGTTTTTAATTCAGTTTTTAAATTGAATTGCACAAAATATACAATATTTAATTAAAAGTTATGCCGCTGACAAATTTTTATTTACGGGTAATAAATATATTTTGACGCCGGGTACAAATTGTTTTATCTTTTAAGAAAATATATGAACTTGTATAATATTCAGATAAAATTTGCATATTTTAAACATATATTCTATGGTTTAGAAACATTTCCATGGAATGAATATAGATATATTCAAATTTAACGGTTTTAACTGCAAAATGAATCTATATTTCAACCTACTTGTGCCATTATCATAAAAATTATAACACTGCCATTACAAAAATCACTGCCAAAGACAAGGTTACTAAAATATTCACTTATAATCTCACATATGCGTTAATTCTTCCCGGAACTTTTTTGAGTGCTTTCCAACAACGTCTTAATGAGCTCTAGTGGTACACGAGAGCTGATTACGTTTTAGGAATGCACGAAATTTATTAATTAATGCACGATTCGATAAGAAAGTCATAATGACACCGCAGCTCTATTTTGAAATCTTTTTAGAATCGAAACTTGAATAGTTCACAAAATTTGTACTTAACATTAATAAAAATGTATTATTTACCTTATTTATTGCTTATTTATACACAAACAATTTAACTTTTTAATTTAATGTGAAACTGATATTATAATAGAAAAGTTTCCTCTTATTAATTTCAGTTAAGTTCCTCAAGCTACTAGTAAAAAAATTGCGCTAAATTTTTCTATAACCATGGATACTATTATTGTAGTCAAGTCTTTGATTGGCTGTTATTTGTGTCACGCGATTTTTTTAAACTGTTGCAAATTTAAAAGATTGAAAATGTTAAATAAGGGAATACAAAATAATATCGCATGCTCGCCAGGCAATTCTCCCAGACAAATTCAACAGCCGGATAAAAAATATCTCCCTGATAAAAAATACTGACAGGTCCATTTACCCAACACGTATATCGATTGCTTGTACATAACCTAAAAAGCACCCAACATGAATTTCATCCGAACCCCCTCGTCAAAAATTCATTACACACTTCCAATAGTAATTTATCCGAGGCCATAGGCGGCGCAGCAAATATTTCGTGGAGGGGCTTACCGTAATGGGCAGATCATGAGGGTCGCACGTGTCCAATCGCCGTCGGAATCGCAGGACTGTATGAGTGCTGTTTTCATACCCCAGCAGCAGTTGGTAGTCCTGGCTGGAGTCCACTTCCGGCTCTCGCTCGCTGTCGCTTCCCGGAGCAGATTTCACGTGCCGGTCCTGGAAAAAACAAAATTTAAATTATTTTTCATTTGCTCGTTCTTTTCTTGTTTCTATTTAACCCACTGTGATTCTTATTTAAGTGTTTATTGAATTCTTTGAGAATTCTTTCAAACGGCGCCGTTAAGAGGCCCGTCTATCTCCTAAAATCCAGCATAAAATTTACTAACGTAGCGACTGTTTTGTGTAAAGAATGTAATAGAAAAATAATGGATCTACAGATGTGCCCTTTTTAAAATTTTACATGATTATACAAATTCCGAAAAACTTTACACGGTTATATTTCATGAGAGAAACTAATTTTTAAACTTTTAAAAGGCACGTCTGTAGATCTATTCTTCCTCTATTAAATGTTTATAAAAACATTATCCTGAAGTCAATAATAATCTGACAGTTTACTCGCAACGAAAACACTTTTACAGTATTTTTCAACTTCAAAATGACATTGCATAGCTAGGATGCGGCAAAGTACGAGTTTCGGGCTGGTTTCTGGTAGCCGTAGTAGTGGGGAAACGAGTGGAATAGAAAAATAGTAGGTATTCTAGGCATTCGGAAAAAATCTAGACGGATCGCTTAAATATCATCTTCAATTTTTATTTCTTCAAAACAGTGAATTATTTGCCAGGATTCAGAAGCATGAAAGAATCCTCAAAGAATCCAGGTGTGAACAGGACTTTATTGTTGTTTCAAAGAAAAATCTAGAATATTCATTATTGCACAAGACAATTTAATGAGGTTTAGGTTATTCCTTCATTATCAAAACATTTTTGATGAATGGTTACTTTGAACTTCTTGATATGAGTTTATATTTTCATCGATGAAATGTTTTCTGAAATAATAGCGCCATGTCAACAGGTGTGTTACAAAGTATGTAAACGACAAGAACATTATAACATAATTTCCTAAAAAGTATAATCGATGTCCTATAAATATTGAAGAAGCTATAAATTTTAGATGATAATTGTTAAGAGATTATAGAAGCATTTACTGGATAACTGTTTGCTCTCCTCCAATAATTATTATTAATTTACCAGCGATTTATAACCTTGTATGTAACAATTAAATTTGCATACTTATAGTACGCAAGGAAAACCGTACAAGTAATTATAATAATTATCCGGCAGCAGTAATTTTGTTCATTAAAATGTTTCTTCGAAATTATACAGCGCTGAGTATGAAAAATTCAGTAGCCCGACTTGAGCAAATTGCTTTCATCGATGGAGAAATCATCAAAGAATCGGCCTTCATGTGTGGGGCATTTTCCGCAAGAGTAATTAAAGTTTGGGTTAAAAAACCCACAAACCAAAGTAATTTATCTCCTCTAAACCTTCCATTGAAGAGCGAGGCCCTAATCCCTGTAGTAAATAAACCTTTCTCGTAAAACAAAAATTAGGAAGAGGAGCCCCGTGTTGTATGTCCTCAATGTAACCGGCGTTAATTAAAGTCTGACTCTGTGTGGTGTGTTTGCCAGCCTTTGAATCGGATCTTGGCAATTAACGATTGCATCTGCTGTTTGACCGCTATTGAAAAGTTGTGGGACTGCTGCTACTGCGGTTATTTAATGTCCTTTCCTTTGACAGCGTTTCAATGAACTTGAAACTTAGCCTCTAAAGTTCCGGATGCTAAGATTCTCCCTAGAGCTATCTACTCCAAATAACTCAAATGTAAAACATGAGAGCTGACGACTTTGCCTAGTTTTAATCATTCATAAACTTAACAACCTCACTATTCAGAAAAATCTCATGTGACCAGCACACAACTTCCCGCCGTAGCTAGAAAACATAATAACATAAATGTATACGTACAATCCGGTGCCTAAAATATAAATAATTCCTTGGTGTTTGGATTACTGGGTTTTTCGACCAAAGAGGATTGATTTTGGCTATTGGTGTAAATCGAGGCAGTGGCCGTGCGGGTTTAAGCACAGTTCTCTGCATGTGATGACGTATGAACCCGGAGTTTCGTGGTTCAAGTCTCCCAGTGTGATTGTCGTTAAATTGTAAAAACATCTTACTATTATTTCACTCGGACAGACAAGGTGACCATTTGAATGTAGTCCTGGTTGCAAAAATAATAACAAAGGACGTCGCACGGATTGAGATTCTGACTGCACTAAGATGAGTCTGTCTGACTATAATAACTTCTACCGCATTCTGTAATTGAATGATTATCAGTAAATTAAAATAAAACGATCAGTAGCATTAGAAGAAGCTCTCGTCTAATATAGAAGATTTATAAAACCTTTTGAAATGGAATATCAAATAAAGTTTTGATGTTCTGAACTTGCAATAGTGTCTCCATAATCACGTAATTCCTCCATTAGATCCAGCTGAAAGGTAACAATAAAAAATATGAAACGACTGGCAATCCTCGTCCATATCTCACGCGTAACTGGCCAGGCCATTCGGGCTACAACGGGGTCCCAAACCTAACCGCATCCTTAACGCGGTAATGGCGGGCAGCGGTGCAAGTTCGCACGTTACTCGGGAACTGCAAATTGCTCGGCCATCAGGAAGAAGAAGGTGAACGTGGTAACGGTTCAATACCTTTGATGACTGATTTACGTAATTTGACGCATCTGTGTGCGGCGCGCACACGCACGCATGACGTCACGTGCCACGAGGAATTTGTGATTCTGGAGGGAAGACACTATCGGTTGTGACGAATTCTGCTGATTTTATCGCAGGAGGGTCTTTCACCGACCTGGTATTTCGCCCATTTATCATTTTCAGTATTTTTCTTCATATTATGTATAGTGCAAAAAAGGACTTTATTAATCAAAATCACCGATATATTTGCTCAATCATTTCCTGTTTGGAATATATTGTAACATTTGTTTATATTTTTAAAAAAGATGGAAGACTGCGTTTCGAATCTGACTGTGGTTCTGAAAATTCAAATCTGTTTTGCTGCATAAAAATCTCTTTGAATTATAAGACTACGTAACTTACAGAAAGGTAAAAGTTATTATAGAAGAATCCGATCACTCGGAATCAGTGGTATTGTCGTGGGGATCGCTAGCAACCGGGAATGGGTTCAACGCCAAAACATAACATTCTAATTCATGTCTTTGACAATACATGAAATACCATCATCAAAAGATTCATTCACAGAAAAATTCGAATGTAGAATTTTAGATTTGATATAAATGCAAACACAGAAAGATGCAAATCTAGATAAGTTATTGTCAAAACCGAGTATTTGGTTTGATCATTTAGTTCAGTTCAACCTAATTTATCTCCCTTATGTTAAAGAGACAAACTAGTTTTCTAGATTTGCATCTTCCTGTATGTATCTAAAGTTCTAGATTTGCATTTTCCTTTAACAAATCTTTGAATGTAGGTATATTTTAGTACGAATACATTTTCTGGTGTTGAATGGCCACACCTACCATGCTAGGCTAACCATACTAGAGTTAACGATTGATATTCGCATATGCGGTAGTTTATTTTAGTTTATTGTTTGTTTTACAAATGACATTGTTTATAGCAGGTCAAGTAGATAATAGAATCAAAATTGCATATGAGGTATATCTATACCGATGACTAATAGTAAGTAACTAAATTTTATAAAACGCGTGATAAAAAATAAAATAAATCGTGTAGAGAACGATGTAAAAATTAAAAATAGAAAAATGTGTTGCATGGTATGAGGAAGGAAGTGATTAGTAATATATTTGGCAACCCTGACACATGTTCCGTTATCAGCGGAGTTTTTTGTATGTTTTATGTCTGCGTTCCTAATTGTTTTCCACTGGTATCAGTGTCTGGTTTATCTGTCAAAACAATTAATTAAACCCGTTACAAAAACGAGGCAAAATAAAACCTCCATTCAACCCTCGGCATCAAAAATGGAGATTCAAATTGAGGTTTTTTATTTGAAAGTATCAATTTTCTTCTCACGTTTGGAAGACAGCGGGCGAAATTGAATTTCATATAAAACGTGAAGTTTTGTTGTAATTTCCTCGGCGCGGTTAACAAGTTAGGACACCCTGGAGTCCACGAACACATGTCCACGACGATGAGCGCTGGTCACTAATTCCTAGGGACCCTAGGGACGCACGCACTACCTCACTGTTGTCATACGTAATGGAAACCGACGGACAGTCGCCATGGGGTTGCCACTACTTGAGAATTTTACACCATGGTCATATGATTACAGATTTTATTGTTTCATAGATATTATTATTTAGCAGAGATAAATTTTCATTTCAAAAATACATTTTCCTGTAGATAATTTCAATAGCGATGTATCGGACTATCATATAAATATTACCGAAAATGGTGTTTTGAGACAGTTTTTTATTAACCGGAGAATAATTACGGAATTAAGCTAGATTCAGACCTACCCAATTATACTTTTGTACCTTTGACTATTAATTGATAATATAATACTAGTTTCCCTGTCTCGACCCCAATTTGGGTGGCAGCGGTATTTTTACCGGTTCGGTTTGGTTGACGGTTTGCTAAATAACTGCAGTTCGTTCCGGTTTTCGTTCCTGTTCCGGTTCGGTTCGAGTCTGTTATTTAATGAACAGACCAATAATGAAGCGTTAAAGTCAGTGTAATATTCTGTTAATAGCAATCCATCTTTCACTTTGACTCTTGTTTGAAACGGCCTCTTCGTTATTGAGAGCATTTGCGGCATTTAGCCGAAGCATCTCCGCGTCAATACAATATGAAAATCCTCTTGAACTTATTAATACTCCCAGCAAGTATTAGTAACAACTCGGGTCTATCTCAAGATCTGCAGTTAAGGCTCTTACCGACCGTCTGCTGAAGTTCCCAAGGGTTAGGCAACGTCTTATGAGCCGCTGCTGTTGGCGCTTCCTTCCCCCTCTTGGCGGGAAAGGGTTCAATGGAAAGGCCCCAGCAATAACATTGCTTCCCGACGGTCACAATGTATTCCATTATCCTTCGCTGGTTAATTGTCCTGTTTACTACTTGTAATTGTTGTTGTTGTCCTAATTTGAATAGGATGACTACTTTATATTCTCATATTAAAAGGTTAACAATCGCAAAACTTCAAATGGACACAGACAACTAATTTTCAGTTCGCTTTACTGTGAAAATTTTATTCCCGCTATTTCATCGAGCATTTTGAAATAATATGAAAATTTGTTGCGGATTTTACAGTGAGTCCTCAATATAATTTTTGACATTTGGTGAATAAATGATGTCAAAATAATAACAGTAAGTAATTAAATAATAAGAATATATATACTTCAAGTTTTTGTCAATATATGAACTAATTATTGATTTAATTAACACAAAGAATTGATGAATTTTAATTTTCAGCTGTCAAAAATAATTTTCAAAAACCTTGAAAGTACGAAGTACAAATTTTTGAATGGCATTTTGCTATACCGGTGTGACATCCCTTTGACAGCTTTGAACGAAGCAAAATGCCACATCGAGCACCGTGCTTCATGCAACGCCGGTGTGACATGGGCATTAGGCTTGGTTTTTTCTGTATATTCTGTACAATTGAACTATAGTCGTTTCTATGTTATGGTTCAACTTTACAGAATACAGTAACATCCATTATAAACCAGCCTTTAATCCATTTTCAGATCTGGCTGTAAAGTCAATATTCGAGTGTGTATTAATTCTAATTCTTGTTGTTGCCCTAATTTGAATAGTAATGACTAATTTATATTCTCAAATTGAAAGGTTAACAATCGCAAATCGTAGAATAAACAGACTAAACTAATTTTGAATTAACTCTAACCATTTTTAAGTAAAGTCAATATTCGAGTTTATATAAGTAAATAAATTTCAATTATAAGTGCGAACGTTGAGCGCTGTTTGGTAAAACATATAATTGGGTGGGTCTGAATCTAGCTCAAACCAAACTAATTTTGAATTAGATTTAACCACTTTCAGGTCTGGCTGAAAAGTCAATATCCGAGTGTGTATTAATAATGTGTTGAACACGACCAGTACTTGTTAATAAAACGTCAGTGCCTAAAGCCTATTCCATGTCCCATGTTCTATGTCCCGTGTTCGATAAAATGACATATCAATCAATAAAGTCCACTTTGTAATTTATCATACTGGGAGACATGTATCATTATTGCAAACTTTAATTAAATACCAGTATTATTAATTTTAATACGCACTGTTTTTTACCCATAAATTATAATTTCATTTGCAATACCCATGGGAAGCAATCACATGATCTATCTTTGAGGATAATGTAAAGTTAAAAATAGTCAAATCACATTAATTAGTTAGTGTTTTAACCACACGGTGATTCGCAACTGCATGGAGAAGATTAATAAAGAATAAACACTTTAGGTTTTAAATCGCGCAATTTTGCAAACCGAACTCAACACATGTGACCTACTTTCGGCGCGCCGCTCTGACAAGGATGAAAGTTTTTAGCGCCCTTTGTACACTTTTGTAATGTACATCCGACTTGTTTAAATGCTGTGAATAGTCCTTTGACTTTAGTAACGGACAGATGAATTCCAGTTTAATACGGATTTTACGCTCAGAGAAAAATTATTCCATGAGCCAGCGAAGAGGGCTCTGCATTAATACTGGAGTAGCTTCAGAACTTTTAAGATTATCTGATTATATTGTTACTTCTTTATTCATGTTTAATATACATTTTGAAACAATTTATAAAATTCCAGACCAATGGAAAGGATACAAATTATATTATTAATTTAATATGCAACATTTATTGATAATTATAAACAACATAATACATTAGTTACTTATAATTCATTAGTAACGAACTTAATACGTTAGATACGACCATAATAACATCAAAACCTTCCATAATAATGCAGACTGTCAACTAATTGACAGATAAAATTGTTGATTTGTTTTAACATCGCTGTCGTTGATGATACGATCAAGCTTTGAAAATAACGCGAATATATAGATGTTCGAAGAGACTCGGTTTCACCTCGTCGCTTAGCAACATCCTCGGTATTATAAATCGCATAATATTCTTGTTATATTAATACCTATATGCTTACAAAAAAATACAAATAAGATACTATGATTTGCTGAATTCTCCATATTTGATTCCCTAACTTCACCGACTTTTATTTTTATGTATCTTTCTCTTACGGTTTTGTGCACTATTAGCGCTTATTTTTAAACATAGAAAATGTTTTAGTACACCCAACTCCTAAACCACGCCACCACTTGTCAAAATTCTTTCGATATTTCAAATAGAGTATAGTTAGACCTAAACATAAATGTAAATCTTAAAACTATAGGGATGGGAAATATCGATATTAACATCAGTCAATATTTCTTTTTGTTTGGTATCGATGTATCGATAACTCGGCGATATTATCGATATTTCCCGATAATTATCGACATATATTAACAAATATCGAGTAATCGTTACATCGATACCACAATAAAAGTGATGTTCATATCGATATATATATATATATATATATATATATATATATATATATATATATATATATATATATATATATATATATATATATATATATATATATATATATATATATATATATATATATATATATATATATATATATATATATATATATATATATATATCGATATTTTTTCCGTCCCTACTTAAAACTAAATGCGTATGTGAATGCCCGTAAGACACAAAGTGTAAAATAATTCCCGATGAGTGTGTAGAAATGTTTCTTTAGAGTGTCGAGAGAATTAAGCAATAATGTCGTCGCCTCAAAGTCATAAAGGTACGGGATTTACAACTTTGTGTCTCCGATAAGCCGAAATGGTAGATGGCCACACAGATTACGAAGGATGAGGAGCCCTAAACTTCTTCCTAACTTCGTCTTCGTCTTCCGATGGGCGGGTCGCCATAAATTCCGGCTTTGTTTACCTAGCGTTTTTAATAGTTTTTTAATGGCGCTATTTTTAAACCTTTAGATGGCATCGTTTTATGCCTAATTTTCATTATTTTTATGGCGTGGGGTCGGCCTAATTGCCACATAAAGTCCATCCTCCATTTTTTGTTGGTAATTAGCAAATCAAATGCTAATGTTTCACTTTAAATTTATCCTAAATACCGGAAATTGCTTCATCAAGTTTAAGCACTCGAAATTAAGACACTTCGCGAAGAAGAAATTAAGCCATTTCGGAATCAGGGACTCGATCTACCTGACAGGTACAAAAACAAACCTTTTTACTTCCTTGTACGGAGTAATAAGGAAGTATTGTAATCGCGAAAAATTTCGGTTTTCAGATTTTGATGGAAATATCCGTTTTGACCTTTTCTGAATCCATTATGACTAGTTTCGTCGTGACGTCTGTACGTATGTACGTATGTACGTACGGGCGTACGTATGTGTGTCGCATAACTCAAATTCGGTTAGACGTAGAAAGTTGAAATTTTGTATTTAGGACTGTTATAGCATCTAGTTGTGCACCTCCTATTTTTTGTTTCAATCTACAAACCGGAAGTAGTAAATTTAAAAAAAATTTCGATAAATATTTAATTTAAGACAAATTTTTTTATTTTAAATGAAAGATTATGTGATTATTACCTACAATCGGTATTTTATAAATATTTTTGTATCTGGTATCATTTAAGAATAATTAAAGTATATAAATTTATAATTTAGTATTTCGGTATCTTGTAGTCCATGATCGATTAACATTTGTTACTACGTAAAATTTAAATGTTTATGACATGACAGTGACAATAGTAAAATATGCTTTATATCTTCTTCTGCAGTTTAAATAAAATGACTAAAATATATTTGTGAGTATACTAGTATAATAAGTTAAAATAATTTTTTATATTATTCTACATTTTAGTTATTAAGAAAAGTATGAACAAACAAGGCGTACAAGGAAGTCATGTGGTGTCCACGTCAGATTTTTATTTTTTACATCAGCATAAACATAAACTAAAAGTCAATTAGAGAGATTGGGAATAAATTGTTACATGTTTCTTTTTATGAAATTATTAAAATGTCAAAAAATGGGATATAGATATGTATTTAATTAAAAAAGTAGTCTTAAGGAGAAATATTGCTTGCATAATAGCGTATAACACGATAAAGTTTTATTTTCGAAGCTGTGAACACAAGTCTTAAGACATATTTATAATTTTATATATATTTCTTATTTTCATAGCAGTGAATGAACTTAAAACATAATAACAACATGCTCCTAATTTTGATGGGCCCTGAAAATCCGATGAAAATCCTTAAAAATGGTATATCTGCTTTTCGTTTTTGCGTCTATAAAAAGAACTGGTTCATGCATACATTAAACTGGAGCAGTTAAAATGTAATTACATTAACTGAACGATAAGATCGAAGGTGTAATTAGAATTTAAAATAGAAGTTTGACATGAAATATTTAGCTGAGTTCCGATGATTATCTTCAAATGAAACTTTAATTTGAGAACACAACAGTGGGAGAAATGACAATGTAACTTGCAGGTAATGTGTAGCATTAACTACACAAACTCAATATCTATCATAATTAGTTGGCAAAAGTTCTTCAACTTTGTAAAACTACATAACCTCCTCGGCCACAAAGCCGCTGACTGATATTAATTAACAGAACTTAATTACGACACTAGCTAAACATCACAAGTTTCTAACGACGACAGCGACATATTCTGAGGGATCATTCTCTGAACTGCATTCAGAACTTTGCCAACTTTTACGAACGTCAATGAATTCATCAAGAAATGAAGCAGTTAGCTCGTAAGCGCATTATATTTTTGTCCAATAGAACATGCTTTTAAAATCATTAAATAATGTGCAGACTTTTTTTGTCAAATCCGCTTCTGTCAATCGCGAACATGTTTTGCAAAAAAGAGATTAAATCCTGTAAATTGCATTAATTTAAATTACAGTGCGGCAAAAAAGGGCGAAGGTGTGTTCATCAACAAATGAACCAACAGAATACCCCGATTAAATGTCAAAAGTATTGATTCCATGACCTACATAGCTCCTGTTTATCTCTGAACAGCAAAACCAATTGTTTATTAAAACGTTTGTCAGTTCTCTGTGGCCGCAAAAAACCGGGAGACAAAGAAAAAATTATAGTTAGAAGTTCTTATAACAAGCTGGATGAAATTTAAGTAGTTTTCAGAGCATCTGCTAGAAGTATTCTTTTTAGTTTACAACAAGTTTTTAACTCGATGATGAATAATTCTTGCAAATTCTGATAGAACTATAAGAGTTTAAGCGGCAACTAAAAGTTTGTACTATCTGGAGAGCTCAACTTTAAAAAAAATATTGAGGTTTCCTAAGAAAACTCGAAAACTTTTCCGTGACAACTATCTTCTTTAATTATAGATTATGAAACCGTGGACGGCTGTTTTTGGAAACCTTGTTAATGAGCATACACATTAATTAAATTTGATTTATAATTAATTTATCTAACGACTTCACAAGTTCTTATCGGTTTAATAGGCCGTTTTAGCAGACTCTTCTAACTTTCTTCCATTCTTAAAAATGCTGTTCCTCGTGCTGAATACACTTGTTGGGAATTTGGTCACGATTTTCCCTGAATAAATTATTCTCTTGCTTTGACGAATTAATACCATTGTTAGGTTTCGAATAATTTACGGTTCTCAAATTTAGGACTTGAATAAATAACCAGCGAGAGAAATCTCTTCGCCAAACAATCTTCACAATATTTCTAGTGAGGATTGTGGATTCATTCGATAAAACCTTTTTGCGATTTCCAGTCACTTAAAGGCTGGTTTATAATGGATGCAACCGGTTACTTATTCTGTATTTTGTAAAGTTTTTTGATTGACATTGGTTACTAGAGGTGGGAAAACTATCTTATAAGCAGTGTTGTAACTTATCTAGATAATTTTATCTACATAAATCATCTAGATAATATATTTTTATCTATTATCTTATCTAGATAATTTTTTTCTTAGTTATCTGTTATCTGGTCTATATAAAATTACAAATTATCTTTATCTATTTTTTAAATGTCATCTAGAAATCTAGATACCTAATAATTTTTGTAAAACTAGAACCAATTTTATCATTTATAATTTAATTAATTTGTACAATAAATGTATGAAATATGTATGAAACCATCCCTTTATAAACAATAAATTTAACTATCGATAAACTTTTCTTCAGGGAACTATCGATAGTTATCGTTACATCACAACTATTGATAGTAATTTTTTTCTAATACTATTGATCTATCCTCCAGCTCCAGGAGTAAAATGACAAATGAGTGTTATGAAAACAACAGTGGAAGATCTATTTTTCACCCGTGTAACTTAATACGCACGTTGACAAGAACGGAACATACACTGACCTTCGAAGTCGCGGCAACGCACATCATTTGTCATCAGAGTTCTCCGCTACTGGGCATGCTGCGATTCTTTTATCAGAGAACACGAGTTTAGAAAGTTTTGTTGTCTTGCTAACTTGGACAATGGACCGCTTTGAATAATGTGACAAATGACCTGAAGAATTCTACACGATACTCCTACTTAGAATTGTTGCTTTTGTTGCCTGGACTCATTACATTTTTTACTAGTTTTTGTCGAATCTTGTTAGAAGTATTTTAGGTTTGGTTGAAGTCAGTCGTGTGTTTAATTTGCTGATTCATTGCGGCTTAATAAAAGAGCTGATCAACGACACTCATTTCAGAAACGTTTAATTATGTCTTCAAAGGGTTCATACATCCTGTATCTACAACTTTATTCCTTTGAATATACCCATGTATGATATTTTTGCAGCTTCGAATTTAATTTAAATTAAATCCGGAACGAAAAGAACATCTATTTATAAATTTTAATGAATCCTACATATGTTTTTCCACGTTTAGGCATAATTAAGCCAAAATACCATTTGATAGAATGCAACCTTTTGTTGTAATAGTTAACATAGCGTGGTCAGATAAAAACCGGATATCGGCTGCCCAGCTAATGGGAAAATAACTCAAGACTATCAGTTGGAACGCTCTGAATTCGTGGACATCGGTCTGATTTTGACCACGATTAGGAAGAAGTCAAGATTTTTGTTTTCTCGGAAAAAAATTCTCATAGACAACAACGACCAGTAGAGTTTTAGTGGTGGTCTATCATGCTTTTATCCAACTTGAGTGTGGCAGCCTCACATTATAGTGAGTCATCTGTATAGATATTATATTTGAACATGTGCATTTTTACCAGTTGTCAATTCATGGATACTCAAGGTTTTTAGTAGAGATAATTTTTGTGATACACTCTCATTTGACAAAATAATATCCTCAGAACATTTCAAGCATGTGGACATTTCGCTTGGTTACTTGCTATTTTTGCCCATTAACATCCTAGCGATTGCTACTGTCCGCCCTTAGAAACAATATCTATGTAACATCCCAATGTTAATAATTTGGTAATAACATCTCAATTAGGTATCCCATGTAATTCTTTAAGATGTTTGTATTGAGTATGTAATTTTTGATCATACTCAGGATGTGGCTAGGATAGACTTACGTAATATCATAAAGTATAATAATAATAATAAGAGTAATTTAATTTTTTAGGCTGCAGTCCGAAATTTGTGGTCTGTCATATGCCAATATGTACTTGCGTTCACATCACAGAAACTTGATGTTGTGAACGCCAGTACACAGACAGACCACAAACAGCGAATTTTGCCAGATTTGGGCTGTGAATGTGGCTTTAATGTGTACCTGACTGGATTCGAATCTGAGCTATCAGGACCACAGTCGGTCTCAACAAACAACAAACAAAAATAAAGATAATTTGCGGGGAAAATAAAATTGTCAATTAGGCGAAGTACTTTCGAGGTTTCGAGTCTCCCAGACAAAGCAAACAATGCTCCTTCCAATCTTCGATCTTAAAAGTATTTATAAAAAACCTTTTAAGATATATAACAGTGTCATCTCGGGCTGATTCGGCTCAGTTATTTGGATGTGATTAAAAGTGAGCAGGATCGAAGAGGGCCGCGGAATGCTGCCGAGTCAAAAATCGGAATGCAGACGCTTATGTGACGTCTTCGAATACCGCCGGACGCCGATTATAACGGCTAATTGAAGACACCAGGAGCCGCATAACTGATCACTATCCGTCTCACTTTATCTCACACGCCAGCCCATGCACGCATCACTCTCCCACAGAAGCTGTCTTGCTCTTGCTACCTAAATGTCAACCGGCTTTCCGATTCGAATCGTGGATTTTTTAGGGGGTTCATGCATCACCTAAGATGCGTTTGGGAAAAAATTATTATCTAGATAACTTTTAACGGATTAAAAAAGAACTGAACGTTCATTTCGATTTAATGCATGAAGGCTTGATACAGGAATTAAGGAAGGTTTATAATGGATGTAACTGGTTACTTCTTCTGTGTTCTGTTAACATGAGCTATGTATTTCTATGTCACGGTTCATAGTGGGACTGGGTAAGTAAGATTCGACAACTTTAAAGAATACATCCCAGAGTGAATTTGAAGGAAAAACAGGTATTAAATGGTTGTGAAAGAATTAATCTAAGTTTATGTCCAGTTAGAATTCTTACATTTTGATGAGTATTTTTAATTTTGCAATAATAATAATCATTATTAACATTGTAGATCCATTTCTGACAATAATAAGAAAGATTATGTGGTCAAGTTAGCAGTTATTGAAATGATTATGAATCACACAGTACTCATTCACGTCATACATCTTACATACTGCAGAACAAGTAACCGATTACATCCATTATAAACCAGCTAACGAAACAATTGTCGATAGTGGTGGTAACAAAATCTGGAAGGAATTCAACAAGCGAACAAATTACGACTGTAATTTTAAAATTCTTTTAGCTTTGAGAAAGCCGAACGTTGCGCAAAATGTAAAAACAACATTTCTTGCGTTTTTCAAAAATTTTATGGAAGAATTCTATTTCCATGTAAACGAAAATGCCGCACATAATTGCTTACAAATGCAAAACAGAAGTCGTTTGGTAGGTGACATTATTATTAGTTTAAATAAGTAAACAGCGCCGGGGAAGATAATGGCGCAAATAAATATAACCCTTTGTATACGTAACAAATGTATGCAGTAATCGGTTTAATATGTTATCAGCGAAATGACCATATATGAGTCGGAAGTTTTACTGCATTATCGTTAAATTTGTTAATGGGTGGGACAGGCGGCGTGGCGGATAATAAAGAGACATTATAACCTTACATTTATCTGCATAGGAAGATCCAGATGCTCGCACTAAACACTGTTACGAATGATACACTACTAATTGGCGTCGCTAAATGATATAGAGCACTTTGCTTAATACCCCACGGGTTATAGCCACGGCGCACTAAGAATACAACCATTTATTACTGAAAAATAGAACAACGCTGATACTGTTGTTGTTAGCTGTTCATTACGGTAATGACCAATTCTGATCAGGTGCACCTAGCCGCATAAACTGTTTCTGGTATTACAATCATCGGCCAGCCATATGAGACATTGCGGGGGCTTTTTTAATTATACTCTAATCCTTTTAATGGCTACTGGATTGAAACCTCGAAATAAGACCACATTTTAGAGGGCTTTAATAATTTATTTACTTTGTAATACACACTTTATATTTGCTGTTACTATGAGAAATAGCTTCAACACAGTAACGGACGCGTTTAAAGAAATCTGATGTGGCTAGCGCTAGCACGTAAGCTCCCGCCGTATCTAGAAAACTGACATAAACAGAGGTACCTATGTACGTACAATCCAGTGAATGAATCTTTTGATATGCTTTTGTTGCAGGTTTCTCATTGCTTTCTACTGTTATATTTTCTTGTTTGAATAGTCAATATTTTTACTTTTTTACTCTTCTGTGTTGAAGCCTTTCTCCGTTCAATTACTACAACATTTAATAACTTACTTATGAGTTATATGACTTTAGTGTCTCTTTATTACCTGTCAATATTTTTTACGCAGAAACAAAAATCAACCGATCATGCGGATTACAAGATTTTAACGTTTTATCTGATGAATTACATTTTTCAATTTTACTACAGTTCTTTAATGATACCAGATAAAGACAATTTTTCTATAACGTAAGTTGCAAATAACTTATCCTCTTATTCTCATTACAAATACTATATTTATCCAAATTTATAGAAATTTTTGACAATTAATCTTTTCACTCTTCAAAAAATAGTACTTCCGGTGAAAATATTTGTACCAGAATCTCATGAGCTTTTCCAATTTGTCTACAAATAATGTAAAATACCAAATATCAAAATTTTTTGCTAATTAGTTTTTTAATTATCCGACCTTCGGCCTTGACCACATTCATAAACACACAGACACACATACAGACATCATCGTGAAACTATCAAAAATGAGTTGTAAGGATCCTAATTCGTGCTTATCCACTTAAAACTCACTACCCGATATTTTTAGCATGATTCCAATACCTTTCTTTACAGGTATAATAATAATATTACAAAATGTTTAGATTTGACTGATAGATACTCATGGTTGGTAGAGAGTATTTGAACTTTCGATAACATAACTCACTCGGTCGTATGAAATTATAATAAAATATAGTTACAAAGTGATATAAAAAGTAAAAGATTCGAATTTTTTCTTGTGTTTCTCAATTTAGTGTATATCTCTTGTTGATCTCGCCTACAATTCGAGTGTCCGAGTGGTTGTAGGGGGTCATAAAATGCGGGTGTCAATTATTCCGTACAAAGCGGCGATTCGGAGACAACTGTATACGCTGGTCGTAAATTAAGGCGTGTCAGACCGCACACGTACCTAGCGATGCCTCCACGAGATAGCGACATCGTCGTAGGCCTGCGCATGCGCATGCGTGCACGCTTCGGCGTTCATGTCGTTTTTAATTGGGTTTACTATAAATATTGGAGTCTTGTTAACTCTCTCGTTATTCCACCTAAATGTTAAACCAGGTAATTAATATTTTGTTTTGACTTGTAGACAGCGAATTGTGTGGAGAGGAAATGTATAAATTTAATTAAAGAAGATTGAGTTTTTGTGGGCATTCTTTGTTAATTAATACATTTTTATCTGATTATCATCTTTATGTGCTAACTAAGATTGCCAGGTGTTGGTGATAAAGTTTATATTTTATTTAAATCACTAAAACCGACACTTCGATGACGTGGCACTTTATTACCAGTAGCGGCTGAAAGCAGAAGCCAATTATTATTTTAAAAATCTTCAAACAAAATCTTGTTACTGGGAAACAAACTCATTAACTAAGAGTATAACACGATGATAATATCGACAGCCCAGAACTGAAAAAATTACTCTTTGAAAAAAGGTTTTACACAGGGCTGGACTAATAAACAGATTTAGAAGGATAATTATTTCGCAACTTGCCTGAGTGATCGAAATAATTAAATATATTCGTAATATAGTATATTTCGAGTATCGAAAGTGAGAAATATCGTCCGAGCAATGCGATATTACTTTCGAGCGTGTCATGGACGCTATTTTTTAGATAAAAAAGAAAACATAATTTTTAACTTTTTAATACACACCAAACATTTAAATAACATTTCTGTCATTTCAAACAATCATCGAACAAAGCAAAAGTTGCCTGGCTATGTTGATTTGGTCTCATAATATGACCATATCGTGCTAACACGATACTCATATCATACTAGTTCATGAAATTTTCAACTTTGTTATAGGCTGCTGCCGCGATATCTATTATTTTCTGTAGAGATCGTATACAAAATTCATTTTACTCGTACAAGATTATATTGTCATTATATTTTTAAGATTTACGCTATTCTATTAGGCCCTGTTCGCACGAAGATTCTACCAAGATTCTGAATCCTGGAAAAGAAGAAGTTTCAAGATTGTGAATCTTGAAAAAAATTGCCAAGACTCATTGACTCAGCGAAACCGAAATTCTCACTAGAAAGAAGAAAACTTCTTCTTTTCCAGGTTTTAGAATCTTCAAAGAATCTTCGTGCGGACAGGGCATCATCCAGTTTTTATTTAAAATCTTGCTGTCTGGAAACCGAAGAAGTAAATTATTCTTCAGTCCGTCCCTGGATGGCAGTACCAATTTAGCCATTTCTTATTACAAGTAATAACAACAACAAAGTGATTAAAAGAACCTCTCGGCCTTGGAATGAAACAGTAGCTCCTGCGATCGAAAAACAAGCAAACGCGTGGAAATGTATAATTATTAATTTATTCACGGTGTACAGCACTCCGCGTAACTTAGTTGAGAAGAACCTGTTCGCCTGTTGAGGTTCCACATTCTTCAAATTGATTATTTGTGTTGGACAGACGCAGGACGCATTCGAAGCTATCGAAGTTTATCTGATGTTAACAAGAAACTACAACCGCCCAAAATCTAATTTATAATACAGGTAGCTGCTACCTGCTAGCCCGGCCAAGACGAGAGCGCTATTAATTATAGTTCCGCTATTTAATTAATTGAATCTTACTCAACTCGCACTGAACCAGCTATTCGTGATCGTGACCCCTTTTTCACAGAACTTACTCCCATATCCAGCCCTGACTTCAGTGCAAATTCACTGCTTAAAACGATCCTCTATCGCGCCAGAAAACAGCCAAAAACATAGATTTCGCGCGCCACTCCACAACGTTTATTGTACTGTTAAATATAATAATCTAAAATTGCTGCAGATACAACTACAATCTTTACAATGTTTTTTCTTTAAGATTTTAATATGCAATGAGTAAAGCATAAACCTCTAAATACGTAATATTTTGTTACGGACACGAGACATTTAGTATTAAAGATTTATGTTTACGGTTAAGAAAGTTCAAATTCATCTAACTAAATACGAGTATTTACATCTCCCACTGTCAATTTAAACTTTCTTAAACGTAAACATAAATGTAAACCTTAAAACTAATGCTTATGTGAATGAGCTATAAAGTACCACAAAAAACTAATTTGTTATCGAAGAAATAACAAATCTTTATGGCAATTCACGTGAACCATATTAAAAACCGTGTTTATGAATATTTTCATTGTTCCTCTAAATGATAAAGTCCAGACTCTTGATAAAAGTTTTACGGTTGAAGGAAGTTAATGAGGATATTTTTTCTGTAAGTGGTTATAAAAATGCATCGGAATAAAGAACTAAATGTGACACAGGACAGTATAATTTTATCTTTACACTGAAAGTTCTCCATTAGCGTAAAAGTATGTAATCACGAAACAGAAACGCAGGCAGGACAATCATAATAAAAAACTGGATTTGTCTGTTTAATCTGAATTCATGGACATGTGGATAATCAGCTTAGCGGGGCACTAACATGCACTCCATTTCACATGAATCTATATTCAGTTTATGCTTATTATTCCAGAAGCAAAACATCATTTCACACTCCAAGTAGATCCACTTATTACAGTCAAGAACCGGATCACATCGCTTAGTCTAGCCATGCGAACGCTATGTCATGAAATAAAACATACATCTGTCACGCCTTTTACCCGCTTGGGTGTGGGAGCCTCACATTCTGTCAGTCATCGGTCTATAACCAGAAAATCATGAGTAGATATGCATACTTGTTATTGAAGATTGCAGCACAAGAAAGATTTTTGCACAATGAACTAAAAATTTAAATTGCACTCGACTATATTTCTAATATAACCGGTTACATAGACCATGTTGAATACTTGTGTTAGTTCCATGTCAACATAGCGATGTGATATCTCTTGTAAATGGGAGTTTTTTGACAAAATGGGCAAGATTTACGAAGGGCTCCACTGTGTAGAAAGATATAAGAATCAATTCTCGAATAAATTCAGGACAGTGTAACGATCTGGTGGGCTGATACCAACCTCACAACGAAATAATTCAGTTGGCGACGGAAAAACAAACAAATAACAGAACGACGCTAACAGACTAGAAAACCCACAAAGAGAACTGGAAGAAAACCTTACCAAAGTGAGAAATATATCGATCAGCGTCTGCCATGGGCAGGGAGAAAAGGGGCACTTACCACCCTCCCTAAAATTTTGTTTATATTATATGTTGGCCATCTCAATCAAAAAATCCATTCATTCAATTACAGTCTTGGGTTATTATTTATTATTCAAAAGAATAATATATAAAATAAAATATGATATATATTTATTAAATTCTATCTACGATTAATTATACTGAATTTATTTTATAAGGTCATTGTCGAGGCAGTAGCTGCCCATGTTTAGGCCCAGCACTTAGCTCTCTGCATGTGATGACGTACGAACCCGGAGTTTCGTGGTTCGAGTCTTTCGGCCGTACGATTGTCGTTAAATTGTAAAAACATCTTGCAATTAAATCGCACTCGGACAGTCAAGCTGACCACTGGATCGTCTTAAATGTAGTAATGTAGCTTTGAAACAAAGATGAATCGGTCGTAGTGATTGGATTCCACTATAATAACATCTATCATTCAGTAACTGGAAGCAAATTCTCAAATTCTGTTGAATAGTTAGCAGCAAAATTATATTAAATAAAAGCTCTCAGGGTCAGATTACGATTGCCTGACAAATTGTTTACTGTGTTTTTGAGATTTATATAATGTTACTTGTTTGTGAAGTTTTGGTATGCTATATAGTCAGAAAGTTTCTTTGTATGAGAAGTTTTACTAGTTAGATAATTTGAATCATGAAAGTATAAACTTAAATTCTTTTCTTTCCTGCGAAATAATTCTGCGGACGCCTATGGTCCTCCTCTCGTTCTAATTGTAGAAAAATATTTTGATTGCACCGAAGTGAGAAAGCAAAGCCAACAAAGGAAAAAATCCCTGGGAATGGCAGGAACGCAAACCACACCTTGAACCGGTACAAACCGAAATGAAATTTTCCCGGTTGAAATCAGACACGGCGGAATGCTGCAAGACACACGATGCGGTGGGAGAAAAAGGCCTGTTCGACGTCGACGCCCGACCTAATTCCCAGATTGTGTTCGACGGCGTCGGAACGAACCGGGAATACGCTGAAGAACATCGCGAACCGGTAGACTCTTCCTTAGATGCGGTCGCTAAACTCTATTTCACGTTTACTTGTTTCAAAAAATAACTAAAATGCATACATATCTACCACGCCTTTTACCCAACTTGAATCTTGTAGCTTCCTGCATTGTCAGTCATTGGTCATTGGTATAGATTGGTAGACTGTGTGTGCGGTTGTATGGTTGTAAGAGGAGAGTACTGGAGAGATTTTTGTGCAACTGGAATGTCTACCTGACTGGATTTGAACTTAAGTTAACTAAGAGCCAAATACGAGAATATTAGCAATTATTGTAAAGTTTAGAATTTTACTTTTAGAAATTAGTAAATACTTTTTCATTATTATTAAGAAATCTGATGTGGCCAGCACACATCCTCCCGTCATATCTAGATTTATAAACATAAATGTATACGTACAATCCGGTGTCCATTTAACATAAATACAAATAAAAATCTAAAATATTTAAACACAGAAATTAGTATCACCTGAATCAAAAGATTCATTAACAGGAAAACTCATCTGTATTGAAGCCATCCTCCGTTCAATTGCTACATTTAATATCATACTTTAGACTTATATGGCGTTTTGACAATTAATCTTTTCAATCTTCAAGAAATATCACTTCCGGTCAAGGTATTTGTACCAAATTCTTAGAATCTCTTCCAATTAGTATAAAAATGTAAAATACCAAATATCAAAATTTTTGGTTAATTCGTATTTGAGCTATCCGATCTCCAAAAATCCTGACCACATCCACATCCACACACATACATACAGACATCATCATAAAACTATCAAAAATGAGTTGTAAGGACCCTAATTCGTGCTCATCCAGTAAAAACTCATTACCCGATTTTTAGCATGATTCCAATACCTTCCTTTACAGGTATTGCGGAAGGAAAAAATTACGCTTGGTCCTAATAAGAATTATTATTTCTCAGTTACATGCGTTTTAAGTTTTTCTGCCATTTATTTTTCACTGCCTCTTGAAGACGGTTAGGAGAGAATAGAAATTTGACATTACATTTATGTTCAGATTATTTTTTTCCTCAAATCCAATCTGAACTACTTATAAATAAGTTGACTTAATTCAAATTCATTTATTATTAGAGTTCTTCCAACTAATGCCAGAGGTAAAGTGAAGCTTCCCTCTTTTCTGTCACTGTTTGGTGCGCACTGAGCATCTCTTGATGGATGTCCTCTTGCGGCTCCTGCCATGTCAGGATCCGATAGCAGAGAAGACAGCTACAGACCGTCAGGATCGAGGACATCGGTCCAGGACCAGATCTCGCGCACTCTGTTTTTACGCCGTTAAAGGATTTTTAAAGCGACACGCCGGAGGGCACTGCTCGGTTTGAGGAACTATCTGCGTTCCACAGACCACAGAAGAAGTTTTTATTCGCTTTGACCTGACCTGACCCGCTTACAGCGAACAGAAAATTGAAAGCGGAACATTTATAACGCAGTCCTTTACAAAATCATTTTGGTTTTTGGTTATTTCATTATTATTATTTCCAAATCGTAAATCTACATTCAGAACTATCCAATTATAAGTATAAGTGCTAAATTAACCAACCAGCGCTGCCACAAAATTCCAATACGACTGAATCTAGATTAACTTTAATAAGTTGTAAAAATTAACTCTTTTGAAGCTATTCATGAATTATAAATTTTTCTTTTCCAAGACTTATTGAGGGTTCAATAATTTAGCTACGTAAGTACGTACATTTAGACGGAGAGCTAGCGGTAAAATTAGTTGTAAAATTGAAGGGCTTGGGCTTTGCATATCTACTGAAGATGGAATGTCCAGTCTGCCAGTCCTAAGTGGCTGGATTACGCTTCCTAATAATTGGTAAAAATACAAATTTTATTTTTTAGTAAATTGAGAAAGAAATTTTGCTGTAACGTAATTATTTTGTATAGGAGATATGGCAGCATTCTACGTCACATATATTTAATTTCTCATTAATTATTTTTGGGCTTGTTGATAAAAATTTTGTGAAAATAAAAAAATACAGGTACCTACCAAGTTTTATCTCTTCTTCAAAAATATTTAATTACAAAAATTATGCAAGTAGTCCATTCGAATATGTGAAAACTGAGGATAACTCGAAAACTAAATACGAAATCAAAAGGCGGAGTACGGCATTAAATTTGTTCGTTGCCTAATGGAGAACTCTCTTCTTTGATGAGTGCTCCTGCACTCTTTTCGTGGTTTCCTCAGAGGATCTCGCGAATAAAAGCGAAGCCAAAGCCATTTACAAATATTAGTACAAATCCGCCAAACAGAAAATGCATTAGAAACGCTGAGCAAGCGAACAAAGGAGACAACGATCGAATGGAACAAACGAAACAGAGATAACAACGTGAAATACGTTCCCAGACATATGTAATAACGATATCCCAGCCCAGAGATGGAGCTGGGGGATGTGATCCGATTTATAACCTAAATTTAGAAATGCCATTTCTTTAATGTAACTACAAATATATTAAATATATGCTGGCGGAATATCCAATGAAGCTAAACAAATGTGGGATCTAAAAGAATACAACAACGAAATTGGAGCATAAAACATCATTACATTTTTAAATTCATTTATTTCCATACCAATTTTTAAGTGGTTTTTTCCAACTCTTTATTATTGGATTTGAAGATGACACATTTTAATACTTATTCAGTATTCTATAAGGTTGAACAAATGCATTTACGTGTTATTATGAACCGTAACATAGAAATGCATGCAGTTCAACTTAAGAGAATACAGCAAAATTAACCGGTTTAATTTCTTTTTGTAGAAGTTGGGCGTCCGGCACTGTATTAATGATGTCTGTAGAAGATTTTCTGGTAGAAAATCAAACAAACGAAAGACGTTTTAATGAATAAAACTCGATATTGGTGATTTGCAAAGCGCTCCTAATTTCTTTCATCTTTTGAGAAGTTCCTTAATCACCCCATTATTATTTGGCTGCAATTATATTATCCACTTTGATTTGGAATTGGTTTCAAGTATTGGAAATGAACCGCTTCAGAATTCAATCATTTCCATTCATAGCTTATTGATATTCTGAGTGTCCGACCCCAATCGACTTACCTATTCATAAAAACGATTGCTTTAATTTTTTCTCTTCGTTCCGCACAGCTTCCGTCGCGGCCTTTTTTCTTATTTTACGAGTTTATTTAAACCAACGCAATTTATTCCCCGGAATCCTATAAAAGCCTCACTAATACTTTCATTCTTTACTTTTCACTATTTTCTTTTATGGCTTTTCAATTCATTCGAATATAAAATTATTTAATTTCCCCAACCATACGAGAACCTAACCGCTTCAACATAGGCGTCGCCATCATTTGCTCCAACTTTACATCGAAATAAAAAAATAAAACTTAGCAGTAAATACAACAGACAGATTTGAAGCTGGTAAGTCCTTAAGAATATCGTTTACCTAAATTACCAAAACATGCTTCACACAAGTTTGTGATTTATTTAACAACAAACAAAATGTAAAAATCAAAAATTCGCGATGTATATTCCATTCTTTCATGTCTGATTTATCGAAGACTATGCTTTGTGAAACAAAATGTGTTTATTAAAACAAGATAATTCAAAACTAGTGAATGACCATTGATGTCTGTTTGACCTTGCATTAAAAAAATTGTAAAATTTTCTGTCGACGCCCATGGCTTCAAATATTAATAAAGTGGGGAAGAATTTCAAATTAAACTCGTTGAAATTCCCCGCGGTGGAACGTAGAACTATTCCGGGAGCAAATTGTTACTAATAAAATATCGAAAAACGTTTACGATAGATTTACACAGACAGAGTTCTCTCTGCGCTCTTCATTCAGCCTTCTGGTAATATATTCGTGTTTGAAAAGAAGTATTTGCATTTTTAAACAGTTCGCAAAGCGGGCAGGATTAGACCTACTTCTTTTTTCTCATTTTTCTTAACCCTTAACCACCGCGTAACTTTGCAAATTTAGAGTGTGAAAGCCTACATGCTGCAATTTATTAGCCCCGCGAGTTACGCCGAAGTTAATGGACAATCGATTTCGTTTCACGTAAAAAGGTTTGCCTTGAGAGGAGAATTTATATTTTTCTTTTGAGACGGAGTGTTGGTAAAACAAGAAAATTGTTACAGGTGGCGGCGACAGGTGTGTTCTCTCATTTGTCGGAAAATGAATAAAGAAATCCAACGGAAGTGGAAGTACAACATGTAATTCGAGCTGACACTGAATTAGAGTAGTTGACAGTTGAAATTATACACATTTCGTCTAATTTACTAATAGAACTATAATTATCTTATTATATATTTATAATATTATCAGATTTACAGATTCCACGCTGCTATGAATGCTGCACGCAAAAATGCAAATTTTCTTTCATCTCTACAAAATTGTTTACTTTTGCTCTTTTTGCTGATCTTTTTTGATCCTGTAATGGGCATAGTATTGAAAATTAAATTTCTATTATTATGTACCTAAAAAAATCTGATGTGGCCAGCACTCTACCTATTCTTTTTACTATACTATAGTTACTCACAAATATATTTTAGTCAGTTTATATAAACTGCAGAAGAAGAATATAAACAATGTGTCACTATTGACACTGACACTGGCAAATTTTACGTAGTAACAAATGTTAAACAACACGATACTGAATACTGAAATTTTATACTCTCAATTATAAACTATAATTTTATTTGTATCATATACAGATTTTTTTTTCAAATACTAATTGTAGACGAATAAATATAATCTTCCATTTGAAATAGAATATATTGTGATAAATTAATTATTTATTGAAATATTTAAGAAAAGTACTCCTTCCGGTTTGTGGATTTGTACCAAAATTTAGTGAGCTCTTAAGATTCTTATTAACATCTTAAATATAAAATTTGGTTGTTAAATGTTTGGCCAAGCGTGAAATTTTCATGGCTTAATTTTGATCGGTATCTACTCTCGTCACCATTCCAAGTTGGGATACAATAATCAACGCTATAGGGCACCGGCTTGTGGTTGTAACAAATGATTGCGCGAGAACCTTGCTCATTTTCAGAATGCAATTAAAGCAATATAAAAAAAATAGTAATAATAGCAGTTCCCATGCATGTTACAAGGAAAGTAAATTTATTCATTACTTATTCGGTACGGCTATAGAATTTAAGCTAAATATTAACAAAGCGTGTGTTTTTTTATATATATTTAGATTATCGTTATAGTGAACAATTCTTTTGCAAAGTGATAAAACCCAGTAACTCGTCACTGGGGGGCAATAAAATTGCTATAAAACTTTTACTATTGTAGTATAACACGTTTTATGGTATATTAACATTGCTTGCGTTAAGAACATAGTTATATATTATTTAACAACCTTAGTTCGCAATTTAAATTTATTTTTAATGGTGTTTTACCTGCAAATACAGTTTCATTAGCTCGATTTGATAAAAAATGTTTAAATAAAGCAAGAAGCATGTTAATTTGAGTGTGTCTACTTTTAAAATTTACGAGCGAGAGTGAATTAAATCCAATTTAAATCTAGTTTGAAGAAACCAGCATAATAAAATCTTCGTCAATAGTTATCAGCGCAAGTATCAGTGTCCGAAGACGCTCTCTCAGTAATAAATTTGCTTTACACCAGAAGCAGATGACAAGAAGCAATAACTCTTCCTCTTCTTCTTCTCGGTTCATCTCTGGCGAGATTTTTACGCCATTATGCATTAAAGTAGCGTTATAAATCTGTTTTTGAATTATACAGTTGTCCAGACTTTGCCGCTCGTCGAATAAAAATATAAATAAAAGAACCCGGCGTAACGAGAAGTAATGCGCGAGTCACATGCGATCAACTCGGCTTAAATTAAGATTTATACAGGCGATTTTTGTGCCTTTTGCGGCCTTTTGTTTCAGACTTTTTATACAGTTTTTTATTAGTTTGCCCGGCCGAAGAGACAAGATATTTCTCCTGAATTGATTCTGTACACTCTGGAAGAATAAAATATAAAACGCGTAGCACCATGCTCCAAAATGAAAGTCTATCTTAATCTTGATTACGCTGGTCTTCAATTTATTTATTCATTTGTAAACATTTTTGCACGACTGGTCATTTTTAGCGTTTGCTAGCTCTGTTTCCATGGCAGTAGGTTTTATTTGCAAATTAAAAGGCGGTAAGTAATTTTGAAGACGGTAACAAAAACAAAAATCAAGGCAATAAAATCAAAACCAACAAACCAAATATCTAAATTTTTATTGTACTGATTGTGAAAAAATATTATAAACATCACGGGCGGACAATTTAAAAAATATATAAAATATATAAGGTATCGCAAGTTACATAAAAATTGCTATTAGCATTAAAAAATTAAAGTATATTCTTACAAAAACCATAAAATATGAAATAAATTTTTAAAATATATCTACACGATGTTTTACGATGTATCTGTTCTGTAGTTTTTTGTTCTTGAACGCCGAATATTCGGCTATCCGGCCGAAGAATATCCGGTATCCGGCCAATTCACTATCCATTGCAACATTATTTTTTAGTAAATTTAGAAAGAAAAATTTCTGTTACGTCAATTTCTTAGACAGGTGGAGGGAAGCATAATAACTTAATAACAATAAGAATGTAACCTGTGGTTGGCCGTTTTAGCTTCCCGCGCAAGCCGTTGCTACGGAGCCTTCACTAGTTGAGTCGTTGCTTTGCTATCGTCCAATCATTAGTTCCACGATATTCTACGTCACATAGCAATATTCAGTTTTTAGTTTTTTTTCCTTGTTAATAATATTTTGTCGAAATAAAAATACGTGTTCGAAATATCTTCTTTAACAATATTTCATAAAAAAAATCATGCAAAGTAGCCCATTATCTGTTGGATCACTCACCCACAGATATAATTTACTGATTTAGTTTATTTAGAAAGTAGAGTCAATATTAAATTAATTTATTTTGTTTGAAAACAGCAAGTGCTGTGTCATATTTTGTTACATGTTCCAAGTACTAATCATCAAATAAATTTAATCAAGTGAAATGATTTAAGTGAACTGATTTCTAAGTGACAAATTTAATATCTAAAGTACAATTCTAATAGGTTATGAAATAATTCAGTTAATATAGTAAATAAGGCAAGGTAACGTAGCTTATAAACTAATGACATGTCAGAACAAATCAAATCTAGAGCAATCTAGTGGAGTAAATTACAGAATTATAACCATATAACCAACTCGTATGATCTCAATCTAACGCCTTATCCCTTTCGTCGTATAAATACCAGTGATGAATGCACCGAGCTTGGAATAGACAAACATGGGAAACAATTGCAGGATAAGAGTAAAGAAAATTTCCTCTTTCTGTGTTTTGCTCCGTATATGGGTAAGTTACTACGATGAATTATTCAATGCATTCCGCCCAAGTAGCGTCAAATGTAAATAACTCCAAAGGTGGATCATTAAAAATGAATTGAGGGTAAACAATGGCGACTTTGCATAGCGAAATGTAAGTAAATAAATAGCAGATGATGGGGAAAAGTGCGCATCGTAAAGTGGAATGATTTGTACTTGCCGTTTGGAGAAGACATGAGATTTCGTTGGCGCTTACCTGTAACAAAAAAACACATTAGAAACTATAATACCACAATAATTAAATTATTTGGTAGTATTGCACATGTCACACCGACGTAGCATTAAGCACGGTGCTCGATGTGGCATTTTGTCACATGAAAAATTGTCAAAGGGGTGTCACACCGGTGTAGCAAAATGCCATGCAAAAAATTGTATATTAATGTTCACTTCAAACTTTGAAGGTTTAGAAAATTATTTTTGACAGCTGACTCTTTGCGTTAATTAAATCAATAATTAGTTCATATATTGACAAAACTTTAAAGTGTCGTATTCTTGTTATCTAATTACTTATTTTTGTTATTTGAACATCAATAATTCACCAAATGTCAAAAATTAGATTGAAGACACTGTGAAATCAGCAATAAATTTCCATTATGTCAAAATGTTCAATGCCATGTCGGTGTGAGGTGTGACATAGGCATAAACCTTTAAACTCAAAGTTATGAAACACCTGTATATGTTCGGCTGCCAAATACAGTTAAGTAAAGCGTGGTATGTATTAATATGTAATATCCATTTCAAATGCTAAGTAACACTGCTCTACTAAAAGACTATAAATGCTTATCTAATACATCACTTATAAATAACTAAAATTGGTTTGTCCTAATATCTGGCAAAGACAAATACGAAGTGATGAAAGTGCTGCACATTTACAAGTTGAGTAATAATTACACCCGTCGGCGTAATTATTTATAATCATAGATTGTCGATTGATGAAACAGGAAAAGAAAGGAAAGATGTAACACATCGATATCCTGCGGACGGCATCAACTTTTACTTTTACATTTTAAAATAAGGTTTGCGATTAAAGATTCATAACTATTGGAAAGTATCATCAATCTAATGATCCCCGTAAGTGATTCTCTTTGTGTGAAAAAAGGTTCGTCTGATGTCCAGAGCGTTCAAAAGTTAAGCAGGCGTGCTGACAATAAAAGAGCGTGGCGAGCTGCTAAAAAATTCATTAAAGTCCTCTTCACTGAGGCAAATTGCATTGGCGGTATCCGAAACTTGACGAAATTACCGCTGCATCTCCACATTCTCGTATGATGAATTTTTCAGCGGGACTTAGAAGCGTGCTGCTCTGTTCATAGAACGATGTTTGTCTTTTTTACGGCGGAAAAAAACTCGTGGCGTTTTCGCTACCGGCGCACGCGATAATAACAGTAATAAAAGTGGAGTGCATACTTTAACTGCACTCGTGTTCATGCACTTCACTCGCCATTGTTAGAAACGCACTACTGTCTTGCTAAATTATTCCAGGAGAACCGCACTCGAACATTCTATTTTGTTTCACCAACGCAACGATACAACACCTAATACTTTATGAAAATTGCTTATAAATCAATTATTTGTATATTAAAGAACAAGTTTTATAAGAGACACGTCCAAATTTAGGAAAACGAGCCCTCGGACGAGTTTACTAAAGGACAACTTTTATAAAATGAGTTCTTTATAATTAAATTTAGAGAAGATTGCGTTGGCACTCGTTGGAACATGATTGTAATTAAAGAATAAAACACTCGGTTGTGTCAAAAAATTAATGATTGTTTAATACCTATATATTTAGGTTGTTACACCATCTTCAGAATATACAACAATCGTATATTCTGAAGATGGTGTAACAACCGAAATATATATTAAACAATCATTAACATAACCGAGTGTTTTATTCTTTAATAATTATAGTTCTTTATACTTATTATTTTTTCTATTTGGCGTCTTTTTTAATATTAAAATTTAAATTAAACTGCCACAATATACACAAGTTGATTTAGGAAAATTTATTTGTGTAACGTTATTGTTGGTGACATTAATATTGCCATCGATTGCCATTTATTTAGCTGTCAATGTCACCGTAAAAGTGAACTATTCTAGGTGATAAGTGCAGACATTTTATAAAATATTGAACTTATATGTTTTCTATTACTAGATTCATTAATTTTATTGAATGTTTTTGTTGGTGACATTAATATTGCCATTTATTTAGCTGTCAATGTCACTGTAAAAGTGAACTATTCTAGTTGATAAGTGCGACATTATATAAAATATTGAAATGTTTTCTATTACTAGATTCATTAATTTTATTGAATAAAAAGTAATTAATTAAACAAAACAGATTTTGAAGTTAGGTATACTGAAATTTGTCAGTTCTGAGTTTCAACGTTTGACAATTGAAGTAAATGTCATCTGATACTACCACTAGCAACCTTCTAAATAAATATGTTGTGTGTCACAAAATGAACCTTAGCCACATATTCAGTTGCGTTTCACAAAGTCAACTTTGTGAATGCTAAATAGAAAAATTCTTGTACGTATATTCACTGTCGCAATCTTTTATTGGTTCTTGCAACCAAATGGTTACTGCTTCAAATAAACCACTGCAAATAAAAAGAAGTTGAAATGGTATATTAATTATTTAACAGAGCTGATACCATACGGTTGCTTTGCCTGGGAAGGTACAAATTGAAGAATACGAGTGGAAATTGATTTTGAAATCATTTTAACCATACTGTTTATAGAGTCCGATAAAGGATACATAAATATTTTAAAAGAAGACAAAGCTAAAATTGATTTACAATAAGATAAACTCAGCACTTGAAGGATTGGGAAGGAAGGATTGTTGAAGGAATGTATATCTGAATGGAAAATTAATTATTTGTGGAATTTTCCAGAATGGCTTTGAAACGTACCATGGCTTTACGCTCAATAAAAAGTTATTGTGGAATAAAAGTACAATGTAGAATGTTTGTGTTAAATGATGTTTCATGGCAAAAGATCCAACTGTAGTAAAATATTTAATTTATGGCAGTTGCGGCATGTTGAATGAAATATTATTTCTGGGAAATACAATGTAAAATCTTCCATGTCGACAACCACAAGTCATGTTCGTTTCCTCGTACAATTCGTTCCCAATCTAGCGAGTCCATTTCCAGAGTATGTTTCTTTACAAAGCGCAATATTCGAACACTTATGAAATATAGCGACATTTCCTTTTTTCGTTCGGCGGAAAGACAAAAATCATGATTTCGTGAGTGAGAATGGATGCTCTACGGTGGGATGGGATTCGTGGATACGCATCCTGTGGGGCATAACGGCCGGACAACCGGTTTGTAATGATTAATCGCCTCCCGGTTCGGTTATAAATCCGTTGAGAGATTTACGGCCGTTCGGTGACATATGTGGCCTTTTCTTCGGGATTAAGATGACCCAATACGATGCAACTTTCTGTGGATGTACACCAACTTTTGTTATTAATTGCTTTTCTCACAACTTCCAGAAGAAATTGTCTATTTATCGAATATCCAAACAGCCGACAAACAGCTCAATGATTTTTACCTCTCGCCTCATATTCTATAAGAGAGGTATTGTAATGGGTCAAAATTTTCGAGTATGAGTTTTTGGTGGATAAGCACGTTTCAGGGTCTCTAGAATACGAATTTAATATTTTCCCGATGATGTCTGTGTGTGTGTGTGTGTGTGCGTATGTATGTATGGATGTATGGACGTATGTGACGATTTTTCGTCCACGATAACTTAAAATGTATCAAACCTTTAATAACCAAATTTCATATTTAAGATTTTAATAAGGATCTTAACACCGGATAAGATTTTGGCAGAAATCCGCAAACCGGAAGTAGTACTTTTTGGAACTTGATATAGTTTTTCTTAAATAAATTGGTACATTATTTATTTATGACAATTTTTGCAATTTAAAATAAAAGATAATATAATTATCTATAGGTACAGTTAATTTTAAATACAATTTGCTGAATCTGGTAGTAATTAGCAATAAAATAAAGTGCAACTAAGTACCAATATCTTGTTGTCCATGATATGAAATTTGTTTTTACTCAAAATTTGAATTATAATGACAGTGACATTACAGTTGACATCTTTTGCTTGCATCTTGGTTTACATTATCGTTTACATATTACATGAACATGAAACTATTAAAATGTAAGTAAAACTATTTATTAGATTAGTAGAATAAGCAGAATTAGGCGAGAGGTCGTGTACTGGCCACAGCAGATTTTTTTATTTCTTCTTCCGCGCCAGAAAACAGCCAAAACATAGATTTCGCGCGCGACTCCACAGCGTTTATTGGTTTGTTAAATAAAATAATTATATATAGAGATATTGTTGAAGATAAAACTACAATCTACAAAATGCTCGAGGCAGAATTTTAAAATTTTGCTTTAAAATCGAAATATGTTAATTTCAATTTTGACAATTTTTGTTATTTTTTGAACACAAATATCTTCTTTTTAAAACGAATTTACAAAACTCGATCGGTTATTTCGCAGATCCAAGCTTTGTTGACAACATATTAAAATTTAAAGTTAATTCACTCAAAAATAAAAGCTGTACAGTGGCGCGCAAAAACCTTCTTTTACAAATATTGCAGTTTTATTACAAATATGGATGCCAAAATTATGTTTTCCCCTCAAACATAAATAATTTGTTATTTGTATGTTTAACAAAACAATAAACGCATATAGCGTGCGGAATCAATGTTTTTGACTATTTTCTGTCATGGGTAGAGGATCACCTTAACGGCATTTGTAGGTTACTTAGATTTATAGCTATTTATTTTTTGATCAGATCTAACTGAACCACTTTTTATATTTTTGTATCGACTGCTACTAGTTTAGTCCAACACATGTTCTGGTTATGTCGCTCCGAACTAATTGAAATGGTTATTATGACCAATTTGAGATCCAATACTTCTTAGAATGCAAGAAAATCTCTGACAACTTGGAAAAGAATTGTGAATATATCGAATGTCTAAACATTTCAATGGCCATTCTTCTTCTTCTTTTTCTGCTGTGTTTAATGCTTAACGGTGTTGGTAGGTTAGTAAGATTTATGACATTTCCGCCTACAGTCTGCGAGATAAGCCCGCTGCAATTAAAATTAAAAACCTAGTCGACAAAGAAAAATGCAAACCAGTTCTTGCGACAGCCAAATTTGTACTAATCTTCGCGAATTTTTCTTAATTACTGCTTCACACGCCATGACATTCATTAATTTTAATTAGGCAGAGATTCAAATTTGGAATAATGATTCCGCATATTTTTCTTCATTCTCAGGTTTCATCTCTTAAAGAGTTAAAAGGTGTATTAACAGGAGCGAAGATTGAGAACGTGTACATTAGCTACAACCCTTTGAGGTTAGCTAATTAAAAGGATGGGATTGAAGTAAGGGAAGATGGACGAAAAAAGTGTTTTTGGAATGTTAATGTAGCTCTCGGGCCGAGAACTGCAGACCGCAGAATAATTTGCTCGCTTTATTTTTTGGGTTGTTTGTGTAATTGTCTGGAATTTTGTACGTTTCACTTTTATTGTTTGTTTTGTAAATGTGCTAGAATTAATTCCTTATAGTTCTCATAATTTTCACACGGCTTATATGTATATCTATTAATCTAGAGGACTACAAATTAAGAGTGTTCTATTTTTACTTTATAAAAAATAGAAGTAATGACTTATTTGCCATAATTTGAACTCTCAAGTTTTTTTGAAAATGGAGCGGTGGCCGATTGAACAAAGGATTGCTTATGTATTTTATTAGAACAAACTCCATACTTCACTCAGAAGTGGTTTCGACAAATTGCAGAATAATTGCAAGATGTGTCGAAAAATATCGTCGAACAGGTCCTCGAAGGATACTAAACTTGCGGAGAGAAAAAAGACTAGCAGAACAGAAGTAAATATTTTGCAAGAACAGAATTGAAGAAAATTCCAATCAATCCGTGCGACTTTTAATTATTTAGGATTAAGCATTTAACTTGTTATTAAACTTTAGATTTTACTCTACTAAGTCCAACTTATATTATATGGTACAAGGGAAATGGAGAAATGGTGAATAATTATTAAATTAATTTTGAAAATCATGACCGCCGCCGGGAATTGAACCCGGGACCTTCATCTTGCCGGGATGATGCTCTACCATCTGAGCTACATCGGTCCTGCCTTCAATTCTCGTCGGCTATCATGATTTTCGCTACACCATTATTGACTCTTATAGAGTCATTTTTTTATTAAATCACGTTGTTTAGGGTTTGGGGTTGATAACCACTACATATTTACCCGTGACGCGTCTAATTTTATATCTAACTTATATCTTTTATCTATAATTGCAGTTTAAAATCACTCTTAATATGTCACTTTTTATAATAAAATATAGACTTTTGTGAATCTATAGATTGCCTTGCATCTTGGGTGATCAGTAACAATTTCCTCCTCAGGTTGGTAAGGTTTGTTTACGTCTAGTAAAATTACCATGATACTTTGTCGTGCTGTAAGTTTAATAGTTCTGCAACAAGAAGTAATGTTGACCCAGTTCTAAGTACGAGCAGTTATTTAACTTAATACAACAAACTGTCTAATGTTACTCCACACGAATTCACTACCCTGTTTAAACAACTTTTCATATATATTATTGTACCGCGTCTAATTATTGCGAAAAGTAATTACCAAATACGAGAAACGTAATTACTACAGAAGGTAAGAAGAGATTTACATTGTTAATGAAGAATGAAGCAAAAAGTTACATAGGGAGCTTTATATAAAAAAGCTATGAATAATAATACAAGTGGAAAGAACCGAAGCTATCGGTTAATTTATTTATTAAACAACAGAAAAAACTGCGCCTCACGTGAGGCGAAGTGCATTTGCATGTCAGTAACCAGGGCAAAACTAAAGGCACTTTTACAATAACAACCTCACGCAAAACAGAAGTAATTACCTTTCGATATATTTATAGCAAATCAATAAGTCCCGTTAGAACTAAGGCACAACATGGCGGATGCGAAAATAAAACTTGTTTAATTAAAATTTAGATGATGTTCTAATTAATTCCACGTCCAACATTATACAGTTTGACTCTGCGTTAATCTAACACATTCTCTTTTAATTAACTCGAATTTTGTTCTGACGGTTCGAGATATTGACACTTCAGATGACTTATATTGATTTATTCAAAGCCTTTATAATGAAGTGATGAGATTCAGTTACATTAAAGCAACTCATATTTCATATTTCCATTTATTGTTCCAAGCCCGGACAGAAAAATAATCCAACATGGTTGTATTTGTGTTTACAATAAAATGCTGGATTTATAGAACAATAAACCTACATTCTATCAATTTTAAAACCGGTTTACGAATCCCAAGAATAAAATATTCTTCATAAATACGATATTTCTACAAATATGGAACTATAAAATACAATGTTGCACAATTAACAATAACATCCAAGGAAGAGACAAATAAATACAGTAACAAAACTTTTATGTTGCTGAATATTTCATAGTTATCCATAAAACATTCGTAAGCAATCATTTGGAATTCTTCTGGAATGAACCGATTTGTGTGAATGTTGTAAATGCGCTGGTCAAAAGTTCTGACCACAGTATCGGTTTAATTCGGTGGAACAGCCCGCAAATTCATTAAGGCCGTCAGCGGCGCGCGGAAACATGTGACGTTTTACAGGGTTGCCAACCGCGATGCGAATCAATACAAATATGTCCAGCCGCAATTCCACACCGGCAACATTAGAATTGCACAAGAAACCGTTGCGGTTTCCTCTACTTTTTCCACGTTGACTCCATTTCAGAGCAGATTAAACTAAATTACTTTGTTCAATTTGACTGAATTTGAATCACTCGTATTCCTGTTTTGAACGAACGAATTATCCATATTTCCAAACATATATATTAGTTTATTCAAAACATGTTTGTAATTGAATTCAAATAGCTACAAACTTAAATCCAAATGAAAGAATGGTAGTTCAAATGAAATAATGAATAATATGTCCAATTCTTTATGCCTATGCCACATATGTCACCAATTTGTTGCTAATTTCACAGTGACATTCCAATATAATTTTTGACATTATTTGGTGACTTATTGAAGTGAAGTGAACATAGTAATAAACACAATTTCGTATCGCTTTTTGCTATACCGGTGTGACACCTGTTGGGCAGATGTGGCAAAATGCCATGCACGTTTTCATCAAGTACCGTGCTGCATGCCATACCGGTGTGACATAGGCATTAGTTGTTGTCTGTCTTTAAATCTAGATTCAGACCTATCTATTTATATAAGTATAAGTGCTAAGTTAACCAACCAGCGCTTCCACAAAATTTCAATTATAAGTGCGAACGTTGAGCGCTAGTTAGATAAATTAGACACCTACTTATAATTGGATATAGGTCTTAATCTAATCTAGCTTTAATGTTATTGTAACTTTGATTCAACTAGCGAAAATAAAAACTGGTTTTGATGCAATGTACTTAACCTCTCGCCTCATATTCTATATAAGAAAGGTATTGTAATTTACTATTTTCACGATGATGTCTGTGTGTCTGTATGTGCGTGCGTATGACTTATGTGACGATTTTTCGTCAATGATAACTTAAATAGTATCAAACCTTTAATAAGCAAATTTCATATTTAAGGTTTTAATATGGATCTTAACACCGGATAAGAGTTTGGTAGAAATCCGCAAACCGAAAGTAGTATTTTTGAAGCTTGATATAGTTTTCCTTAAAAAAATTGGTATACTATATATTTGACAATTTTTGCAATTAAAAATAAAATTATCTATGGGAACAAATAATTTTAAATACAATTTGCCGAATCTGGTAGTATTTAACAATAAAATAAAGTACAACCAATATTTTACTTTTTTGAAATTCCAGTATCTTGAAATTTGTATCTACACAAAATTTAAATATTATTATGTGTGACAGTGACAGTACAGTTGACATCTTTTGCATCTTGGTTTACATTATCGATTACATATTACATGAACATGAAACTATAAAAATGTAAGTTTAATTATTTATTACATTAGCAGAATAAGCAGAATTAGGCGAGAGGTCATGTGCTGGCCACATCAGACTCTGTTCCTGGATTTAAATGTTTATAAACAAGAATAAAATAATGTATCACGCCTACGTAGCGCCAGGTTTGTTCACATTTGACGTTTTGTCTCTAGCCGTCGGTAGGTACTTTGAAACATTTTAAAATATTCTGTATGTTTACTAACAAACTCTGCAGGGGACCTCTCGGTGTTCGTGTTCGAGCGCTGGCTCGTAAAGAAATCGTCTCGGAATCGTAGAAACCTGACGACGAACGTTAATGATTGAAAAACACATTCCAGGCTCGCGATGATTACAGCCACAAATCATATCCATTCAAATGCGTTGTACATTGTGTAGCGCACTTTATTATAGTAATGTTTAACGACTTAACGCAAGATATAAATAAACCGTTTAGAATGCATTTGACTGATGTTGATGATTTACGAATTCTGAATATTTTATTCTGAGCGGTAATGACAGAAAATTACTCTGCCATTAAGATACTCCGTGCTGAATCCAAGGTTGAAGTGCAAGTTCTTTTTTAGCGTAATTATTATCGCTGTTTAAGTGAATTTAACATAACTCAAGGTCAGAATAAAAAGACCAGCTGGCGATAATTTGGGTCCTTGACGACCCATGATTCATTTTTACTTTCTCATACGTGACTCGAACCCAGCACTCATCTCCCACCATACTTCATATTAATAATTGAAGCGGGTAGCCGAGTAGGTTATGTGACCGCCTGTTGTTCTGATAATTATATACTCACAGTATGTAAGTCTGCCACATCTAATTTGAGTAAAAAGCGTGATGATGTATGTCGTACTATTAACCTAAATAATTCATATTATAATATCATTAGACTGATCTAAATATGATAACTGATTTATAGTAAAAAGGAGTGTCACAAGGTTCAATATTGGGCCCTTTTATCTCTTGCCACTTAGTTCTGTAATCATGCTAACATTTCGATAGTGAGTTTTCAATGGATAACCACGTTTTGAGGTCCCAAGATAGTTTGATAGTTTCGCGATGATGTCTGTGTGGCTGGATGTTGGAGGTACGATAACTCAAATACTATTGAATAAAAAAAATTGAAATTTTGTATATAACATTCTTATAACCTAGATTATACCCAAGTATTTTTGACAGCTGTCAAGAAATTAGTTATTTATTAAAATTACAGTCTGCACAATGGCAAATACAGGTATTTTTACTATCTACGAGTATATTATATTTTTATAAAAAAAATTGAAAAATTGCAGTGGACAAAGTGCTAATATCATTGATCTGACGTTTATGTGACAGATTAAATATTAACTTATTTTATATTAAAAATTTCGAATTTTCCACGAGAAATATTCTACCAATATACCTACCACTCGTGCATGACAAATACCTCAGAATATATGCATTCGAAAAAATATTCAGGTATTTGTCATGCACTTGATATGAATATTTTGAAAGAATATTCATCTCCCCTGAATTGAGTCACATGCGCTCTTGCGCCTCAGCGATACAATCACCCGACTAACTCAACTGTAGAGCTCCAGTTAACCCAATACTACCTCACGCGTAATTAATAAACTTCATATTAACTCGGCCATCAATCTGCCTGCTCGACTGCAACGTTCCTCTGCGTCTGTCAGATTCAATCGCGCGTCGCAGACACATAGTGAACAGTGCACGCATACTGATGCACAGCCGGAATGCATATAACGAGGCATATCATGTCCTAACCAAGAGGCTGTGGAAGACAATAACACCAGGAATCAATGGTGGAAAGTGCAGTGTTTCTTCCTGTAGGTGATGTTAAGTTAAAGCAAGTAATAATCATGTGTGTGCAATGCATTTTCTATCCTCATTTGAATTGTTTTCTATTTGGACGGTTAGTACCTCGGTTAGTACCAGAGCAATATTTTTATTTGATGGTAGCCTTCCAACCACTTATAGATTGATTCTCTGAGTGCTTTCAAAAGGCGGCATCAGAAAAATTCTTATGCAACCACGCTACATTTAAGATCATCAAGTGGCCAGATTGAAGAAATTTTGCAATTTAATGATAATCATACACTGAAACACGAAATTCCCGGTTAGTTACATTCCCACTTGACAAAATAAAATCCCCAGAACATTTCAAGAATGTGAACATCCCGGCTTGTTACTTGCTATATTTGCCCATTAACATCCTAATAATATCCTTGCGATTGCTAATGTCCGCCCTTGGTAACATTATCTATGTTACATCCCAATGTTGTAATTTGGAAATAATATCACAATTATGCATCCCATGTTTGTATTGAGTATGTAATTTTTGATCGTACTCAGGATGTTTCTAGAATAGACTTACGTAACATCACTTAAAGTACAAGAATAAGATATTTTAAACATTCCATGGACGATTCATGTCAAATGAGTTAAAACGTTGTACAAAAACGTAGCTGAATTAAATGTTTATTTTTCTATTTGGCGTTCACAAAGTCAACTTTGTGGAACGCAACTGAATGTCGCCATGGTTTACTTTGCGACACGCAACTTTTTTTTAGACGGGTGGTTTTGGTAGTATCAGATGACAATTAGGTACTTACTTCAATTGTCAAACGTCAAACCAAAAAATCTGACGTGGACACCACATGACTTCCTTGTACGCCTTGTTTGTTCATACTTTTCACAATTAGATGCTATAACAGTCCTAAATACAAAATTTCAACTTTCTACGTCTAACCGTATTTGAGTTATGCGACACACATACGTCCGTACGTACATACATACGTACGTACGCATGCACGTACGTACAGACGTCACGACGAAACTAGTCATAATGGATTCAGAAAAGGTCAAAACGGATATTTTCATCAAAATCTGAAAACCGAAATTTTTCGCGATTACAATACTTCCTTATTACTCCGTACAAGGAAGTAAAAATAGTAAAAAGAATTAATTTTATAAGACTTTTTCGCACGCGTTCTTTAGTAAACTTGCCAGAAATCAAGATGCTTAATTTTTGATCCAGCGATGTTTTGATGCAACAACGTGTACTGTCAAATCCATACCATTTACTCAAACAAAACTTAGAATTTTTCTCAAGTTGAAATCTGTCCTTCTGTGAAGTCGTGGTCCGCCACTGATCTGTAGGAGAATCTCGTCTTGTCTTGCGAGCGGCACGCGGTTCACTTTATAGCTGCTGTATGCTAATGTCGAGCATTTAGATAGGAATCTGTGCTGTGCTGTGTCTGTATTCAGAGCCACTGACTAGCCGGTCGAACAGTTGTACTGTCCAGAGTTAGTGTCCAGTTTGTGCTACGTACCGGCGCGGCGACCGTTAACCGAGGGTTGCATTTTGATGAATGAACACAGAGATAATCGCGGTCACCGCAAACCGCCACATCAGGATATTTGCCACTCAGATGAGCTACTGAACCACCGAAAAAATCACCATCATAATAAAATTGGTTTAGCTAAGAAATCCTCGATTTCCCTAATGAACTTTTTTGAGTCCATGTAGCGTGATCTTTTCAATAGTTGAATGTGCGCGAGAGAAAATATTCTGATGTATTTGTCATGCACGAGAGCACGAGTAAAATATTTCTCGAGGAAAATTCGATATTTTTGATCTGTCACATAAACGTCAGATCAATGACAGTCCAATGCAATTTTTCTATTTTTTGATAAAAAATATAATGTAGACAGTAAAATATTTGTATTTGCCGTTGTACTGACTGTAATTTTAATAAATATCTAATTTCTTGATGATTTGTTTCTTGTGTTGACAGCTAAATATTCGGGTATGCACTTGTGCAAATACCCGCGGGTACTGCACTTGTGCACGTACTCACTAATACTTGATTGTTTTGGCATGAAATTTAAAAAATACTGTACCCTGCTTGTTCGAAATTTTTCCAGGAAAATATTCAATAGTTATATCACAAGTGCATGACAAATACCTGAATATTTATTTTAGTGCACGAATGTGCACGAGAGAAAATATTCTGATGTATTTGTCATGCACGAGTTATATAAATATTAATTGGTAGAATATTTCTCGAGGAAAATTCGATATTTTTGATATAATATAATTAATATATGATCTGTCACATATACGTGACAAATGACAATGACACTTTCAATTTATTGATATATTTTTTTGTTATTAGCATTTCCCATTCATATTTCTAATTAATTACAAAACGTCAAAATTGCGGTTTAAATTTTGGTGTTGGTAACACTGATTACTGGCTGATCAAGAAACTAGTACAAAACTTGGATGTGGTTCTAGACAAAAAAAGTCAGTAATGGAAAACATGAATCTAACATTTATTATTAAAATTAATCAAAACATCCGATGCATTTCCTTCAATATTTATAGTGTTTTACGAGGCTGGTGTTTAGTTATCTCAGGTTTAGTTAAATGTAGAGAATGTTTGATGGGCCATTAAAACGAGATTTGTTTAAAATATGTAGGAGAGGATAATGACAAAGTATAGAATCCCATCCCGCGCCGGTAATCGGGGTACTGGAGTTTGAGAATAAATCGCCGTGGGCAGAAGAAGATTCATTGGAAACAAAAAATCCACGTGATATAATGACGAGGCTATAACCCGCGGCCGAGCGAGGCGAGCTCAGGCGAACAAGGAAAGAAGAAGAACGCACTAAGTTAGTAGAATATTATGTAAACCGATCGGGACGTATTAGGTTTTCAATATTTCATGAGCGCACCGCTATTAAATCCGGCTCCAATGAGCTGCAGCTGTATGCGAGATAGATTTATAGCGCGCGCCGGCCTGGCTACAAGATGTATCGATGCCATTTGCATAAAGGACAAGTTCTGCGCCCTCCGAGATGCTCAAGATGCAAGCGCTAGCGCTGATCTTCCCTCCGGCGAGAGACTTTACATTCATGTGTGAAACGCAGCCTTTACTTACAAGACTTTCTACTAGAATCATACGCAGGCTTAAAATTATTCAATATTCTTAAAAATTTAAGTTTGGCATGTCAACTATCAATACATTTTTGTCTACAGAACGCAGCAATTTTTTTTAAATTTAAAGATATAAATGAACTCCACGTCCATTAAGTGTTGAAATATTAGTTTTATTTTTGTTTCAACTTTACAATGCTATAAATTTGTCATAACTTGGCTAACTTCACATAACTATCAAAATTGCAAATTTCAACACTAGACAGATCTAGATTGAACTTCTATCTTTCAAATGAATCCTTGTTTGTGATGATATGTTCATATTTAGTACCAATTTTGATCCCTCTACGAGAGCGTGTTCCCTAGTGCTGCCTTTGTTCGACACACTAAATCTGTATAAATCTATTCTTTTCTCGCAGACAGCTACATTCGGGCCTTAACTTCATAATGCAAAAATGATATTTATAGAAAATATTAGAACGTTTGTTTTTGTTTTGTTGTCACGGATTAATTTGATTAATCATTAGTGTCAAAAGAATTTCATATTTTTAGAAAAATCGTTGTTTGATACTGGATTCTGATATGATTTTGCATTCTCGAATGTAAAAGTGTCATTCGTAATCTAGAATAAAATATAACTATTAATGATTTGGTTCGTGAATAAAGGAATTTGTGGATGTTTTTGTTTGAAAGCCGGTGGTTGTGTTTGGGGTTCGTGCGTGGAATGCCACTGGCAGTGTCCGCTGTCTGAGGCGGCTTGTTGACGAGATTATCTCATGGAATATCACATAAATAACTATAAACACTGCCTCCCGGAGATTCTTCCTCGGCCACCGCAGTAAAAAACCCGCTGCCACGCATGGCCCAGTCCACAAGGATAATTCTTCTCATTACCATAACAAGTTCCATAATACTATTTCATCTTAATGTCATCTAAAACTGTATGCTAATATTTTCATTTCATTGCAAATGCACCTTTGTTTAAAGTGTATCGCGTCGTTTATCAAGCGAGGCTCGGTAGCTCGCCAGACAGAGATAACGCGTGCCTCCATGGGAGACGAAGATAACGAGATGTGGTCACCGCGCGTCAGACGGAGATGCCCAGATGCCGCACGACTACCAAAGACTAACAAAATAAATGGCATTACTGTAATGATATAATGGGGCTACAGCGTAATCCTCCACGGCAGCCGCTTCAGGTCCGTACCACACCAAATCTTCACCTCACCAATCATGACTATCAACAAACACATAATCCGAGAAATGTGTCGTAAAGCCTTGGTCACACATGGACACACACGCAATAGTAACAAATACTGTGTGTGTTGCTTGAGAAATAGAGGCGCCGCTATTTTGTGGCTTCTATATAAATATAGAAAAAATCAATTTTGAGGTCACAAACGTTCTTCATTTTGCTTCTCTTGCATGTGTGTCCATGTGTGAACAGGGCTTTATTTTAGTGAGACCCAGTACCACGTTGTTTTTGAGCTGCGCGCTAGTCACTCTTGTGGTTGAAATGCACTATACGAGTAACTCTAAGGGCTGGTTTATAATGGATGTAATCGGTTACTTCTTCTGTATTATCTATGATGTTCGATTTGAATGAGCAGTGTGTGGTTCATAATCATTTCAGTAATAAAAACCATGGCTACTCGTTTGCAATATAGCGCTTATGACCACACTCTATAATATATAGTCGTCACCTTAGTATCATAAGGTCGTATGTGAAGTTTTCACGTTTTCGGGTTTTAAATAACATCTTATGTTATTTTTGACGCTCTATATACTGACAAAACGTCGTATGTATTTTAAAAAGAGAAGCCCGCATTTTCAAAGTTTAACAAATATGGTATGGGACATTATCCAAAAAGCGACCGATTTATAAAATCATATGTTACATCATCTTATGTTGCTTTAGGCTTTGTAACATATTTATAACGGTTGTAACAGAAGAAGTTTTTAAAATTATTGTTTTTTGTCTTTTTCTCAAAACTACATTTTTGCACATATGACACTATGATAACCCCAGGAAGTTTTCTTAAAAGTTGGCGAACCTTACTGTTACAGTATAGGTAAACGCCAAATCCAGTGTCATTATAAAGCGCAACTTATAGTTCATGTTAACAGAACACAGAAGAAGCTACCAGTTACATCCTAAACCAACCTTAATTTGTAAGGGAATATGAAATGCAAAAAAAGTTTCGTTATTTCAGTGGAAACAAGCACCATTATTAATTTTTTGTTGAACCACGTTGTGTGTCTATTCTATGGTCATGTGAGTGCTTTAAATACATCTTCTGTATAAGTCGCATTTGTGTTTTGTTATTTCTGTCCGGAACCGGTCCTGGCGGAAGGCCGCGCGACGCGAAGGGAAAGAAGTTGATCGCGATACGATCAGATCCTGCATGTTCTCTTGGTCGCAACTTCAAATCCACGCACAATTTATAACTCCTCTCATCGACAATCCCCCCATATTAATTTAGGGAGGACATTTCGGAAAGAATTGATGTATTATTAATTTTGTTGAAAAGTATCTTATTACGGTATAAAAACGTCCAAACTTTCCAAATAAGATGATTAACGAAGTTATCTTTTATAAGAAAAAACTTCAGAAATATATTGATACAGCCTAATTGAAATTTCGGAGTAAAATCTAATAAAAATGTAAATCATTGATTTGAATGAAGAAGGAAAATAATGGGTGTACCAGTCACTGTGATTACTATTATGCTTTTTATTCATAATGTCGACGTTTCGGCCTTAAATTGAAGATTTTTTTATACATACGAGTACAAGAACGATTGTAATTTATTGTATGACAATATTATGTAAAATTCATGTAAGTAAAATTTTGTACAACTGTATGTCGACATTGTTGCCTGTATGCTGAGACATTCCATATTTTGTATTTTTTTGTAGTCCTGAGGAAGGTCTCAATTTAAGACCGAAACGTCGACATTATGAATAAAAAGCATAATAGTTATCACAGAGTGACTGGTAGAGTAAAATTTAAATATCTAGGACCCTGAGCTACGCGAGAAGGCGAAGCTTGTCATGTACTGTCCGTTTTACAATAGTGGAGCTAGTGAGTATATGCTGCGCTGCACTTAATTTTCAAAGAAAACTAAAATATAACTCAATCACAATCAATTACAAAATTCACAGCGTTACACGAAGCAAAACACTACGAACGTCAGCATGAGAATAACAGATTTCCAAGCTGATGTTCTGTAGAACAGACAGTAGCGTAGTTTATCATCTATGCATCTCTTTCTAAGACGAGAATTCGTACTTCGCGCAGGGTTCTGCTTAAATGAATTTACCTCTACACCCATTATTTTCCTTCTTCAAATTCCAAATTCAGTGAATGATTTAACTATTGATTTGAATGTCACCTCGTACTTGTGTAATTACAGGGCAGGGTACATGCGGGTGGAAGGGCTTACGAGGACGTGGGAATGAAGCGGTGTGGGCGGGTTCGAATCCCGTGCCTCGGGCCGCAGATGCCGCTGCACGCATCTGTCTCGCCTCCAGTCGCTACACACAACTTACACTCCACATACAAGCTCTGGACTCTACTATGAGATGCCTGATATCTTTGTAATTAATAAGTTTCTTTCAATATTCTTACTTTATGCTTTATGATGCTCCCAAAACAAACAAGGAATCAATGAGAAGAAACCTTCGTATCAGATAAAGAAAGACAGAACTTTTATAATGTACGAGAATAATTTTGACACAACCTCAATAAATTATTTTCTATCTAGGAAAAAATTTTTGTACCGTATTTCAGAATGATAATCAAAATTTGCCAGAGTTGTAGGTATGTGGCAAATAAAACTACCAGAAAAATTAGATATAACTTTACTAGGATGGTCATACTACTCGAACAATAGAAACGCCGCTGTAAACAGTCCGATAACCCCCTTTGGATCGTAACATAGACGTAGATAAGATTTTTCAGAATGATCTGTCTATGTATTTATGCTAACTAAAAACAATAATAGTACATTATACAACGACTCTATAATGAATGCTATTATTCCTAAAGATGAAGTGTACAACACGAGCGAGCAAAGCGAGCGAGAGTTTTAATCATCGGAGGGAATAATAACCATTATAGCGAGTTGTATAATGTACTTTATCTACGAATATTTTATTATATTTCGTTAAAATTTTAATAAAATAAATATAAATAAAATAAAAATGTCAATTCTTTATCACCATACTAAAAATAATTTGAATAAAGAAATTGATTCAATCAAAGTAATTTTCAGATTGGTGCAGAGGAGGGAATCATGACTATTATTACCTGCGGGATTAATATATGGCATTATGTAGCAAACATAACACATTTAGTGTTCATGTTATACATTAGTAGTAGATAAAAGTCTTTATCTTAATTTATTATTGGCGCGTCACTGAAATGTCTGACAGACTGATTTATTACTCTAACTCATTCTGAAATATAGTTGCCAATTTACAATTGAACATAATATGTTGTTGGTCAAACAAAAATTTACTATGCATTTCACAAAAATAACTATAATAAGGTAGCAAATTATGTTAAGAGGAACGGTTACTGCACTACCAAAATTTATCGGCCCGGGTCGGTTATTATCAAAAGAGTCAATTTCTTAGAATTTTAATAAGTGTACCCAATACGACTCTAGTTTGGAGGTGGAACTAAATTGAAATTCGAATATTTATTCGAATATTTACACTGCCTGACCATATATTTGTGTCAAAAAGGGGTTTAGTATACACCGTAAAATTTAGTCTAAATATTAAAAAAAATTAACAATTTTTTTTTTAAATTTGTAGAAGAAAGTTGGTTCTGTGACATTTCTGTATTGAAATTTTAAAATTCAAAACATAGTACACTTTAAAATGAATTACAAAATTGCCAATGTTTATAACGCCTATAATAACAAATCAAGCAAAAATTTAAAATTGTAATACACAAATGTCATACAAACAACCTTCCTCTACAAATTAAAAAAATCTGACGTGGCCATCACACAACCTTCCGCCATATCTAGACTTTAAACAGAAATATATACGTACAATCCGGTGCCCATTTAAAATATACAAATAAAAATCTAAAATATTCAAACACAGAAATTTGCATCACCTGAATAAAAAGATTCATTCACAGGAAAACTCTGCTGTGTTGAAGCCATCCTCCGTTCAATTACTACATTTAATATCTTCTTACTTAGGACTTATATAGCGCTAGTATGCCAACTTGTCACCCGTCTCACCTGTCAATATTTTTTACGCAGAAACAAAAATCAACCGATCATGGATTACAAGATATCAACGTTTTATTTGATAAATTTATTTTTTAAATTTTACTGCAGTTCTTTAATGCTACCAGATAAAGACAATTTTTTTATAACGTAATTTGCAAATAACTTTTCCTCTTATTCTTATTAAAAATAAATACTATATTTATCCAAATTTATAGAAATTTTTGACACTTAATCTTTTCAATCTTCAAAAAATATCACTTCCGGTGAAGATATTTGTACCAAAATCTAATGAGCTCTTCCTATTCGTATACAATTGTAAAATACCAAATATCAAATTTTTTGGGTAATTCGTATTTGAGTTATGCGACAGACGGCATCGGCCCGGACCACACACATACACGCACACGCACACACACACATACATACAGACATCATCGGGAAACTATCAAAAATGAGTTGTATGGACCCTAATTCGTGCTCATCCACTAAAAACTCACTACCCGATTTTTTGCATGATTCCAATACCTTCCTTTACAGGTAAGCGGAAGGTAAAAATAAACATTTTAAAATGTTAATATTTAGATTAGATATGATGGTGAAAACGAAACCTTGTTTTCACTTGTAAATTGCACCAGTATCCGTTCCTCTTAAACAGTTTTATTATTTTCAAAGTGGTTGTATTCCATTTACCGTTGCCAACTTATTTAGTTCCCGATGAAGTCTTACAAAGAGACTACCTCGCCATTGACAGGAGCTCTTGGTAGAGTTATGTGGCCCTTATGGGGTAACTCAATAAATTCTCTGCGAACAGAAGCCGGGTAAGCAAACCGAACCAAAAGCCATTATCTGCGGCGCATCTACCCGCATTCGCATTTCCGTCTCTTAGACGACTGCAGGAGATCCGCTAAGATAACCTCTCTTAATAAGTTTAATTAGCAGCCGGTGTAATGCAACGATCGAGCTAGACTGAGATATTCTAACCAAACTTCGTGTCGCGCGTTTGTTTTCAAAACCGTCATGTACCTGATGCTAATCTCTCGGATTTAATGAATTTTTAATCTAACAATTAGAGGTCAACACATGCAGTAGCAACTTTGTAGTTGAGTTGCTAATTCATTAATAATGTTTTATCTTTGTTTAACATCAGTTTGTCGACGTTAACATATTTATTTCTTTTTGTACGGTGACTCATTCGATTATTTTATATGCGACGCTGTTTGGTATTTGGCGGCCACATCTGCTGAATTTGCTTGGATTGTGGCGAGTTCATATAACGGTTTTTACATTTGAATGACATAATGAGATATATTTAAATAGCTGCTAAATAGAATCAATTATTCACTATTTTTATCGTCATTTATATTTTTCACACCACTAACAGTAAATACTGCGTTTAAGAGCAGTATTTACACACGTTCTATGACTTCAAAAAGTGTTACAGAAATAAAATCGTATCTCAGAATCTACATAACATATAAACTTCATTCAAAAACTATTACAAAGTTAAAGTATGTATCTATGTTCGTCTCGTGATAGTTGTTTTTGTTTATTTTGTCTTAAATCGAAAAAAAATTGAGAAATCTTTCAAAAAAGTCTGTTTTCAACAGCAATTTTTAATATAATACAATTCATAATTCAAAACTTCAACACTAGACGAACCTTGTTTAAACCTTAAACTAAATATGTTTTTAAATATAAAAGTATGTAAATTACACGAAAATCTGTACTTAGAACGAAACTTCTGTAACATTGCATTTCAAGCAGAAATGCATGTAGGTAAATAGATAGGGCCCTTCTTTATAATTATTTTCTTTGTATATTCAATAACATCATTACGAATGGTAACTGCACGCACGATACGATATACAGGATGTACCATAACTTGAAGTACATATTGAAATGGCATAACGTACTGATTCTAGAACAAAAAGATTTTTTCGAAATTCCTATAAATAAGGGTAGTTTACTTCAAGAAAACATTTTAATACAAAATATATAGTACGAAAAAAAAACCGGACGAAATTAATCTTGAACTTATATCATTCCAATTTTCATTAGAACATGTTTTATCAGTGCTATACCAGATTACCGCTGATGTAAGTTAAAAATACATTTTTAGTCGTTCAACAATATGCTTAATAAAGTATATTTTGCGTTGGAGTATGTATAATACTTCATTATGTGTGCAATTATTGTAATTGTAAGTTAATAAATAGTTCATTATATGATATTACAAAAACATTTCATGATTGAATATTGAAGCCTTGGTATCGTAAAACCATCTGACAAACACTGACGAACCTATGATTAAAGAGCGTAATTTATTTCTACTAACAAATTATGCTCTTTTCGCTAATGAAATCTTGCAAATTCCTTCCAAGTCCGTCTCGTCTTGAATTTCTACAGCGCGGCTAACCAGAGCGTAGCCCACTAGATATATCATTCAACTATGCAAACCCGGTTAGGAATTGCACGGAATATGAAATCGACTTGCAGGAGCCCAAAGGATTGTCGAGAGCATCGGACACTTTGCTACTTTGCACATTTTGATCTGAATAAGTTTACAAGCAGTTTACAGAGGTGCATTTCCACTTCGAGAAGAATACAGCGCAGAAGACAAAACAGAATTTTGACGAGAACCACAATAGACAATCATACTAGAGTTAGATATATATACATTTCAGGTATATGAACAATAATCTTCACTATGGTGTATTTGATTACCTGTGAATTGACGGCTGGTGACACCACACATGAAAAAAAAATCGGGAAAAATATATCTACCAACGACTCACAATATGCCCAAGTTGAGTTAAAGGCTTTATAGATAATTATAAAATCAGTCGTTTTATAAAATGCCTTAGTCTGTTTCTAAATGACTCGGCATATAATGTCATACCCTTTTAGTCACAATATGCCGAGGCTCTGAAATGAACTAAATGAACAACCCAACCCTTCTTGAATTCCACAGACTCGGTTTTGGTAGACACTCTGATTGCGCTGAATTAAATAAAAAACTCAATACCCTTCTTGAGTCTTAAATACTCGTTTTGCAACAACTTTAATTGAACTGAACTAAAAAGCAACCCAATACCCTTCGTAAGTCCCACATACTCAGTTTTGGTTGATTGAACAGAACTAAATAAAGAACCTAATATCCGCCTTCTTGAGTGAAATAAAATGATGTGACATCGTGTTTTATAATATAACTACATACCTAACATTTTTACAATCTGTCTACGACATAGGTATGTACTAAGTGCAAGTTTGAAGATAGCAAATTATAAATTGATATCAAGACATTCATATTTACATAAATGCCCATGGGCATAAGAGAAGCTTCATTATTTTCCTCTTTGCTATGAAATATGTAAGGATATTCGTAAGGGTACCAAGCTGGGATGGAAAAACGTTTTTTAAGTTATGTACGAAATTTGATTTACTCATTAAAACAAGAATATTGTAGGAAAATTGCTCTTTTTCGTGTTTTCTGCTCTCTTCAAAAGCTCATCTCAATAGTGAGTGCTCAGTGTATCTTTGTCCGAGAGAGCAGCGACTTTTATGATATTTTATCGGCTGCAGCTTGGTGTGAAAGCTCTACGGGTAGTGCGACGACGTGTTTATGGTTTTATCGGAGTCCAAGGATGTGGTTTATGTTAGAAAGATGCTTCGTGATGTCACATGCTGTGGCAAAATATATTTACATTGTCCAGATAACATCCGCAGAAAGATTAGAGTTGGAGAAAATTTGCAAGGAGTATGAAAGTGTCGTTATTTTACCAAGAACCTCCACCATTATTAAGGAGGTATTTCGTAGATGTTAGAGGACATAATTCCACTCGAAAAATAGACTATTTGTCTGGAACAAATCCTGACTGAATGGTACAACATATAGTATTAATTTTTTGACTATTATGTGCATAAGAGATGAAAATAGTCCGCTAACTCCAAATTATTCATTTTTCAATGCTGGCAAAATGTTTAATTGCATTAAAAAATACACCCATTTTTTACAATAAATTAAGTACCTATATAAAAAACCTAAATATTGATATATTAGCGGACTGCACACAACCTTCATTTAGAAGTAAACAAAATTTCAAGCTTGTAAGTTTGTTCTTGCGGCTGTATTTTGTGTCACTTTTTGAACAAATCTTGCTTATTTTACGACGTAGCTCATGATAGTGTCACAAAAGGGCGGAGTTTCAACTTGTGTATATCTCTGACGTAAATTTCTGACCGTTTTGGCAGGAGAGAGGGGTAAACTGAATTCGTCAGAATGAAAATTCGGGATTCATGTTAGGAATAATATCCTCTTAAAGAATAACATATTCGTTTTCCCAACATTGTACGGTAGTTGTGATATAATATTTTCTAATCGTTTAGTAAGCTACTATTTTTATCTGAATTCTGCGATTTGTAATGAATGGTGTATATTAATTTGAGTCATTTTGGGTTGTGACCACCCACGGATTTACTACCTTAAGTGACATTTCTGTTGAACTACGCCAGTCACTATTGTAGTACCGCAGGTCGAAAGAGAAGCTACCTAATCCACTACAACTCAATTACGAAATTGGATGCGATGAAACGGACGAAAAAACTTCGTCCAGGCAATATCATTACCCCAGGTTCAGCCTGTTTAACTTTGATCCTTTTTCTGATTGTTTTGATCGCCTGAATTTTACCGGTTTTGATTACAAATGTCAAACGAATCAACACCTTTTCTAGTTAGAAAAATAGAATTATACCGTGAATAATAAAAACGTTAAAAGCCAAATGAATAATTACAAAATATTGAGCAATGAACAGTTTGAAGCAATTTAAAACTAAAAATTTATTTTGCCATACATAACCCAATCTGTTTTATATCAGATAGGAAGGAAAGAATTTCTAGATATTGTTTTTGTACCCTCCAACAAAAATCGAATTTAAAGGAAACTCGTTTGAACACAAACCGTGTAGTACATTTTGAGATACCTAGCCGCCATTTTGTTTCAAGATGGCGGACTGACCTGTTATTATGCTCAAGTCATATGTTAGATTCTAAGCTATTGTTATACTAAATTTTAACCCAATAGGTGCAATACATTTTGAGTTCGCTAGCTGCCATTTTGTTTCAAGATGGCGGATTGACATTGTACTATGTCTGTACAGTGTACAGTGATGATTGATTTAACAAAAAGGATTATTGTTCTCCTGTGTCTTAACATCTGTGGAAGTTGGCGTTCCCATTATGCGAGAAAATCAATATCTGTAGTTCTGGGCCCGGGATAATAACACGGGTACCTTTTCGCGTTTCGCCAATTTTAGAAATGAATGATTTCTATTAGAGCGCTGAAATGAAATTCTCCTAAATGGAGCTTTGTTTCTAACGGAGTAGTTGGAAAATCATTTCGCTCCAGTGCGCTGTGTTCGCTGTACTTCAGTTTTGATTTGTCCTTTTGTGAGTTTCTATTTGATTCGGGATCAAGCAGGCAAGCCGAGCGGCAAATGTCACAAGCTGGTGACTACATTATTGCCGAAAAGCCGATTTAGATATTACAAACTTATATTTTATTACAGGCTTCATTTGGTACTGAATGTCACCGTCTCTGACTTTAAATAAAATTTAAATTAGTCGAATCTAAAATTCTAGATTTGCATTTTCCTGGAATGAATCCTTTAATGCAGGTATTGTATTGCGTATAAATTTTCTAGATTTGAATCTTTTTATGCATGTATTTTCCTGTGTATGAATATTCCAGAATTTTATTTTTTGGTGTTTAGAGTCTTAAAATGTAGCTATGGTTGCATATGACTCTCTCTGTTGCCGCTTTGAATATCGTCGTCACACGGATTGAGATTCTGACCGCACCAAGACGAATTGGTCGAAGTGGTTGTATTCCACTTACCATTCTATAATAATTGGGAGTAAATTCTTTTGAATTATTAAGTCTCTCGGCCGGCAGTCGAACGCTTCAAGCTGAACACTTATGGCCAGTTGCACCGCTTCCACTTAAATTTTAAGTTTTCCTTAAATAAACAATATCGAATCAAAATCAAATTATCAAACGTAGATATACCATTGCTGTCATGAGTTCGATTCGATATTTTTCATTTAAATGTCACTTAAAATTTAACGTCTTAAAACATTGTTCTGATTCGCCGTTGCCGCTTTGAATATCAAAGATTTCTGCTCTGATTGGGATTCTGACTGCACCAAGACGAATCAGTCAAAGATAATAACATTCTACAATATTTTGGAGTAAATTCTGTTGAATGGTTACCAGCAAAATAAAAATATAGTCCCGATGTAAAATGTATATTAGTACAGGTTATAGCTCAGTAGAAATGTGAGGACGTTTCATAACTTCAAGAAAAATAAATTGGCAGCTGAATTAAAGTTCGCCAACTTATTACTTGCCTCAACGCAATTGAGTCGAGAGAAAACCGAGCTGGACGACTTTTTTATACACTATTTGAAGGTAGCGAAGCGGTTTCTGCCAAAAATTTGCTGATAACCTATGTTCGCTCAATAAATATAATTAACCAATTTAAAATTCCTAAGCCCGGTCAATTTTTATTTCTAGTACTGTACATTTCTTCATATAAAACATAAATGCCAATGGTCAAGTCAAGCTAACAAATATAATCACTTTTCACAAAATTTACTGATAATAAAGATCTTCATCCTACCTGGAAGTGAACCTGGCCCTTGTCGACCCACCCGACAACAACATCAGCTCCAGCCATGCGTCCATCCCTGGAGAAGCCGAAGCCAACGTAGCCGAGCGTGCGCACCTGGAGTTCGAAGGTGATATCCTGGGGCCCGGGTCCTAGCGACCACAGCAGCCGGTAGTCCGGGCTGAGGTAGGCCGAGTGCGACCAACGAGCCGCCTCCACGAGCACAAGGCTCAACAGCGTCGCCAGCGGCAGCAACAACCACGTCATCGTACACTACACTCGCGCACTAGGTCTATGAACTAGGCAAGGTGGACGAGCTGAACATCATACCTGCAAGAGAGACAAACTATTATAAATATTTATACTTCAGACTAGAACACCCTAAACATATTCATCCACACGTCAATAATTTCATTTAAGCGGCCCGTCTCCGTTTTTTCCGAATTTTTCCCACTACTACGGCTGCCTGAAACTCGTACTTTACAGCATCCTAGCTATGCAATGTCGTTTTGAAGTTGAAAAATACTGTAAAAGTGTTTTCGTTGCGAGTAAAGTGTCTCTATTAAATAGGTACTTGTTAAAATAAAATTTTACTATTCTTATGCACATTATAACACATAACCTATAACTAAATAACTAAACAACAATAAGTAAGAATTTGCTAATAATTTATAATGTTTACGTTTACTGAATAGTATGTATCAAAAACTGTGAACAACACTTATCACTGAATTTGTTTTAAAAACATAACCCACAGATTTTATTTCCGTCTAAAATTACGTTTAATCGACGTTTAACCAATTTCAGTAGTTCATTTTACTGATAGAATTTTGCAAGCGCCCTCTTCAACATTGATATTTCCGATTATATTACTCTATTTACGTAAACAAAATCTAAATGAACCATCAAAGAAAATTCTTATAAAGTAATAATTGGTGCTTTAGATAATTAGTTTTCTGTACTTTGACGAGAATAACAATAAATAAATATTGGCAGTATCGTAATAATTCGTCTTCAAATAATCTACGACAATATTATATGATTCAATCGTTTTATAAGGCGTGATTCAAATGATGAAAGCAAATGAATAGTATATTTATTAAAGGACTAATGTGCATGATTTAATCCTGAGGGTAAAGTTTATTTCACGAAAGTGAGAGAAATAATCACCTGAGGGATTAAAGGTACTTTAATCCTGTGGTATATACGCTATTTTTTGCACTTCATCCTCAAACGAATACAAAATTGTTTAAAAGAATACACATTTTGCAAATGTGACAGTAAACATTATGACAAAAAATATTTATATTGTTACCATAGATACTCTGTAACAAGCACGTATTTACTTGACAACGGGATTAATTAATTCAATTCCTTGACAACGGGATTAAATATGAAAAATAATCCCATCAAATTAGGTAGAGTTTTAGTTCCGGAAGTGCAATTTTTTTTTAAATCGTAGATATATAAATGTTTGTTGCTAAGCGAAAAATTTTGGTATTTTTGTCTCTCTGAATGTTTGTAAATCAGGGCAAAAGAGTGAAGCATCCTATTGGCTGTTCATTATATTTGAAAACAAATACACTCTAGTATACACATGTCCATCACTGGCCGACACTTTAATCTAGCGAAATAAATAATGCGAATATGTTGAAATAAAAGCGAACATGTTCCAGGGGAGCAAGGTGGTTGGGGTGTAATAAACCAGTTTCATTTATAAATTTTATCTGGTCTCTCCGGATGAAATGGAATTGCCAGCACGCATTACAAATTAATCAGCCACTCTATCTGCATTTGTACATAAGCCTGATTAGGCAACATATTTGTACATTAATTCTGAATCAATTCGTATTTTTACAAACATCTAATTGCTGCATTAAAATTAATACCATAATAGCCACTGGCAAAACATCACTGCATTCGAATTTTGAATGAATCCACACCACAAATTTAAATTTGGTCAAATAAACGTCATATGCAATAATTGTGCGGCAAGGAGTGAATTAATGAGTAATTATTATATATCTAAATATATATTTTTTTATTATTTATATGAAATTGATAGCCAAAAGTGTAACGAGACCTGACCGTACACAATAGGATAGTCTGGTAATTCTTTTTATGTTCGACTGCCTCATATTACCTTCTTTTGTGACACTATTTACTGTCCATATACGGGTACTTTATCGGACTAGTACAAAAAAATAGTACTGCTATCAATGTTATCTCAGAATAAATGTTATAATTCAATGCATTTTATTAAATTAAATATATAATGTCTTACATTCTTTGAATCTTGTTCCATTTCTTGGATTGCATATCTTGAAATTGAGCTAATTGCGAAGAACTAGACCAATTTTTTCACAAATTTGACAATTTGAAAATTATCAAAATATTGTTAAACAAAAAACAACACCGCGCACTATAAAATGCTAATTTTTCAAATATATTTACATATTTTTAGAGAAAATCTCATCTTGGTTTTGTATGCAACTCGTGCATAATGGGACTTTATAGTTTATACTCGCCTTAATTGTCAGTACTTAACGAGTTAACTTTAAGATTTGCATACGTCATTAGACCAAGAAAATTAAATTTAAATATTTTTAGCAAAACGGGGCACTATATCGTTATATTTTAATTAAATTAAGTTAAAATAATTATTTTTGATTTATTTCATATATTTCACGTTTGGAATGAATGATGTGTTAGGGTACATAACTCTTTTTAGAGATATAGCGTTACTTTTATATAGGTATGCATGTATTATTAAATAAAGAAATACGTGTCTATTTATATTTTTAACAAGTTTACTGCACAAATACCTTCCTTGTTGTGAGTCTACACTAACAACTGTAACAACCATGAGTCCATGAGTGAGAGTGATTATCGGCTGGTAAAGTTAAAATCTATGTTGATGGCCCACAGTATGAGACTATCCCATCCAAATTGGGTAACAGGCGTGACATGGATTAGAACTGTTTTTAGGGAAAATTTATGTTTCTGGTGAATGAAAAGAAGCGTGATTGGCTGTTGTAACACTTTCGTGTGCCACTCCGTGGTAACGGGACAGCCAAATATGAATCTCGTATTATAATTTCCAGTTTAAATTTATTGATTAATCACGATCGCATAGCGGTACTGGTTCAATAATAATCACTTGTGAGCCGTGCGAGCCGCGTAGGCCGAGTGCCCGGGGCCACCGCGACCCTTCAAAACACAATTGCTCCGGCCCTGCAAGATTTATAGCCAGGATTGATCATGAAAAAATTGGTGAAACAATGGCGGTGGTTAAGGAGGTTGAACTAATCGGGGATATGCAAAGTCATGGATTTATTTAAAAAATAATTTAAACTACAAAATCATGTGATGTTTGCCGGCGACTTGATTAGTTCTTTGAGAAGAAGCCGAACTCATTTTAACTAGAATTTATTTTTGGCAGCCGATACATGCCCCTAGTGTACTTATGGTGATTTTTAATTAACACAACAATCTTATATTATTTTACCTTACATTGCTATTACTTTTTTCGTCTAGATCTATTTCCATCCGAGATTCGTTCGAGTTTCATACTTTATTTCTGATTCAATCGGAAATTTTTAATTTTTTTCGAGCCAAAACTTTTAAAGGTTGGTCAAATTGACTGCACACTGAATTGAGCATACGTAGACAAGTCTAGTACGAATCTCGAATAGAAAAATAGAACCAAGGCGTTTATTTATATACTACAGAAAAGTATGGACTTCTCGGATCAATCTCGAACTAGAATCTAAACGAAAAAATCTGACGTGGCCATCACACAACCTTCCGCCATATCTAGACTTTAAACAGAAATATATACGTACAATCCGGTGCCCATTTAAAATATACAAATAAAAATCTAAAATATTCAAACACAGAAATTTGCATCACCTGAATAAAAAGATTCATTCACAGGAAAACTCTGCTGTGTTGAAGCCATCCTCCGTTCAATTACTACATTTAATATCTTACTTAGGACTTATATAGCGCTAGTATGCCAACTTGTCACCCGTCTCACCTGTCAATATTTTTTACGCAGAAACAAAAATCAACCGATCATGGATTACAAGATATCAACGTTTTATTTGATAAATTTATTTTTTAAATTTTACTGCAGTTCTTTAATGCTACCAGATAAAGACAATTTTTTTTATAACGTAAGTTGCAAATAACTTTTCCTCTTATTCTTATTACAAATAAATACTATATTTTTCCAAATTTATATACAATTTTGACAATTAACCTTTTCAATCTTCAAAAAATATCACTTCCGATGAAGATATTTGTACCAAAATCTAATGAGCTCTTCAAATTTATATACAAATGTTAAATCCCAAATATCAAAATTTTCGGGTAATTCGTATTTGAGTTATGCGACTAACAACCGGCCTTGACCACACACACACACACACACACACACACACACACACACACACACACACACACACACACACACACACACACACACACACACACACACACACACACACACACACACACACACACACACACACACACACACACACACACACACACACACACACACACACACACACACACACACACACACACACACACACACACACACACACACACACACACACACACACACACACACACACACACACACACACACACACACACACACACACACACACACACACACACACACACACACACACACACACACACACACACACACACACACACACACACACACACACACACACACACACACACACACACACACACACACACACACACACACACACACACACACACACACACACACACACACACACACACACACACACACACACACACACACACACACACACACACACACACACACACACACACACACACACACACACACACACACACACACACACACACACACACACACACACACACACACACACACACACACACACACACACACACACACACACACACACACACACACACACACACACACACACACACACACACACACACACACACACACACACACACACACACACACACACACACACACACACACACACACACACACACACACACACACACACACACACACACACACACACACACACACACACACACACACACACACACACACACACACACACACACACACACACACACACACACACACACACACACACACACACACACACACACACACATACACACAGACATCATCGTGAAACTATCAAAAATAAATTGTAAGGACCCTAATTCGTGCTCATCCACTAAAAATTCACTACCCGATTTTTTGCATGATTCCAATACCTTCCTTTACAGGTAACCGGAAGGTAAAAAGCAAAAGTTTAAACATTAAGTCAAGCCGAAATGTCGGTATTTTAAATCATTGTTATAATTTTTGTATCAAACAATAAAAATACATACGAATGGATTCAAAACTGTCCCCACATCTACTCCATAATTAAATATGTGACCTATATGCTAATTTATCCTTGATGCTCGTATTCAATTTAAAGACCAGATAAACATTTCATCTGTTCGTGTCTTCATCTTCCGAATATCAATAACTCAAAGAGCGAAGCAAGTCTGGTAATCGACTTGAAAAATCCAATTACTTGGGATCCTCAAATTCCCTGCCTGGCGCCAGGGCAGGACTAGGAGGGCGTATTAAAGCCGAGTTTCATCAAACAGGAAGAAATTAAAGCAGTCGATATCCGCTAATGATACCGACGAGGAATATCATTATTCTGCATTTGAAAACGAAGATGAAATATTAATAATAAGGAATGGAATAACGCAGTCAAATGGTTGAGGATTTATTATTTTATTATTTACTTCCAATTATAGAATGTTGAATGTTATTATACAGGTTGGTGGAGGTGAAATGCGAACATAGGGCAATAATGACAATGGAGTTATCATGCTAGGCATCTTGATATACGTGGAATAAGTACTGTCAATGTCAAAGTACCTGTCATATTATTGAAATTTTTATTTTCATTAAAATATTTTCTTTGCATAATAATGTATGTGTACGAGCAGAACGAGAAAGTTTACATGCACTTTTAGATTTTATTATTATTTCTGTTATTGATTATTCTTTTTGGCACACAAATTCACATTACTTCGTTTTGCGACACTACTACAAAATATATCAAGATACCTGGCATGAAAGTTCGATTGTCATGTATGTTCCCTATGTTCGCATTTCACCTCTTGGTGCAGTCAGAATTTTAAACCGTGAGACGACCTTTTAAAAATCGGCAATGGAGAGATTATTATACAACTGAAACTACCTACTTTTTTTTGAACGATCAAGTAGTCAGCTTGAAGCATACGAGTGCGATTTCAACCGCATTCACAGCCCGAAATCTGGTAAGATTTTACGAAATTTGTGACAATGTGTACTTGCGTTCACAACACCAAATTTCAGTGATGTAAATGCAAATATACGTTGTCATGCTCATGACAGACTTCTCAAATTTCGTCAAATTTCATCAAATTTTTGGCTGTAAATGTGGATTTAATTGCAAGATGTTTTACAATTTAACGACAATCACACACTGACAACCGAGAGACTTGAACCACGAAACTCCAAGTTCGCACGTCATTACATGCAGTGAGTTGTGCATTAATCCGCGCAGCTACTGCCTCGATAATTAAAAAAAAGTTGCTTCAAAATAATTTTAAAGTAAACATCTGAGTAAATTTACTAAGAAATGTATCTAATTGTAAGGGATAATTTTCTTCCTGGCTACCGACCATTAACGACCAATATAAATCATAGGCAGCCATGCCGTTAGAGAACCTGTTCGCATTTTTATAAAAGCTGTTAATTAATACCCTCGTCTTGAGAATTAATTATCAATAATTTCTTGAAGCATCTCCCACCGTTAATGGGCTATCGGAGAGGATAATTGTAATTAGACGTTTTTATTTGGCGAAATAAATGCTTGATTCTTCTGTTGATAAAAGTTGGCAGGGATTTTTAACTAAACCTGATAGGGATAAATGGCTTTATACAGACTTTGTTTGAACTGCAGGTCATGCGGGCTTGTTAGGAAGTACTTTTATTTGCTGTTAAATACACATTGTCCAGGAACACCTCAAGAATCTTACTACGACTTCTTAAGCCTTGTTCACACAGGATTCTGAGTAAAAGAATTGTCAAATAAGTCATGAAATAGATGAATTTATCATTGATAGCTTCAAAATAGTGAATCCGAATAAAAGAATCCTTGTGTAAACACGGCTTTAGAATTCCAATCTAGGCGTGGGCTATTCTTATTATTGTTCTCCGCCCATTTTAGAGCAACAGACTAGATATTCATAGCCTTCTTTACAACAGCTACCGTTGCTAGACAATTATATGCTGTTCGTTCCATGCACCTTAGCATTCATAATAGCGCATTACTGTTGCTTAGCTGATTGACTATGAATACAGACTAAAGAGGAGAATAACAATCATTTTTGTCTTTTCCCGGCGTTAATTAGCGACATCTATTTGTGGGAAGGATAACTAGCATGTGAACTTCTTACTCTTTAGCACCATATGTGCCCGTTTGCAGTTAAGGACATACAGGTTTCGTTTAGAATACGTAATGAAGATCTAGCAGGTAGCCATGAGTCTGATGTTTGTTTGTTACTCTCAATTGCGTGACACACACTGATATATAATTATAATTGCAGGCGAACGGAAGCCGGCTCTCATTAAGGTTTTCATTACAAATGTTCGGATGTCTACATGGTGCGTTGGATTGTAATTTTCCGTGTAATGAACTTACATGATGATGATGTATGACTGATTATTGATGAGCAAGTGTGTTTTTAGACAATATTCTTGATATTTTGAAGTCTTAAGCCTCATTTCCACCGACTGTTTTAATGCTTAAGAACTATGTTTAATGCACAAGTATTAGGAGCAACGCATAAGAACAAAACTTTGCTAACTCCAAACATTAGGCGTTATGCACAAGAATAATAATTGACATGTGTCATATTTATTATTTGTTTCAAGTTGTCAATTTCTGTCTGTTTCTAATTATGGAACTGAATACCTTACTTACGAAATTAACAGTTCTTCCGTTCCTTAATATCGCAAAAATGCCAGTAATGATTTAATTACAAAATTCTACAACAACTGTCATCTCTGTCGAATTATTCGTTAAACAAAATAAGTAGAAATGGCCATCATTATGCATTACACCTTACGCACAAATCATTATGCATTAAGCACTAAAACAGTCGGTGGAAATGAGGTTATTACAGAAATTACTAATAATCGAAGTAAATCAAAACGTCAAAAATGTTCTTAATGAATGGTTGTGACTGTGACAGTTAAATGTTTTGCATGTCTGTATCTTTGTCATGTCGTAATTATGTTTGGTTGAATAACAGGACAATTATGAAGGAAAAGGAAGGTCTTCGTTGAAATTCCGTGGACTCGTGGCCTAATAAAACGCAATCTATTTTCTATAAATAATTCAGGCGAGGATCTTATTCCGGTGAAATAATATTACAATAGGATTCCGGGGAAGCACGTAGCCCGCCGATAACTTTTTTATTGTACCGCATTCGGCGGAATATTATTTTACGATCTTCCTTCATCGCTACGCGCGCGCTTTAAATAAATTCTACGATTTAACGTAGTCAGCGATGACAGAAGCGGGTTGTTTGCGGTGCATATAGAGAATTCGAGAGACACTTTATGTTTGGTTCCGCTGACTGCTGACATCAACCAACGCCAGATTTAAACGCCGTGCCGGCGCTGAATTATGTTATTTTTAAATCCTTTCACGGAAAACCTATTTTCTGGCACCCCGCGCGAATTTCAACGAGCGCGAGATTTTCCCTGAATTCACAATTAAATCACACAAATGCGGAAGACACTTTTTCGCATTTTTACCTCTGTTGGTTGACTTTGATCATAATTTCGCCAGTCATTCTCAGTTTGAATTTACACTGGAATCTGATTATAGAATACTTTCATTGTACAATTATTGTTTACAATGAATAATGCTCCTTATTACTTACTGCTGATTGCTTATAATTATTATTCAACTAGTTCTTTGGCCTATAAAGTTTCTTGTGTTCGGAATTTTACCGATAATTACTTAAATTTAAAAAATAAAGATTTATGACAGCTGACAGTGCAAATTTATGTTTTAAAATGAATGAATTATTTAGTATAGGTAATCGTGGATAAAGTATAGTATTATACTCAAGTTTAAATTGTTGCTATTCACTCGAATGACATGTAACAGCGGTGATAGCAATATAAACCTCTTATTACCCTATTTCAGTCAATTAATTTAGTCAAATATGTACAGTGTTGTAATAGATAACAATATTTTGTATCTAGATAAAGATAACTTAATTTTTATTTATCTTGATAAGATAAAAGATAATCATTGAAGAAATTATCTAATAATAGATAAAAATAAATAAATATTATTCAGATAATTCATAGACAATACAATAAAATATAAATGGCATGTACTAAAGTATAAGCGGTATCAGCTAGCAAGCCGGCAGCGTTGCAAGCTTGTGAGTTGTATGCTTGCACAATTTGATTACATTTGAATCCAAATAAAATTACAAATGATAAAATTGGTTACTTTTACAAAAATTATTATCTAAATGATATTTAAAAAATAGATAAAGATAATTTGTAATTTTATCTGGACAAGATAATAGATAACTAAGAAAAAAATATCTAGATAAGATAATAGATAAAAATATATTATCTAGATAAGTTACAACACTGAATATGTACCACAATATACTATTCCTCGATTATTCGAGTAGGTGGTTATGAAAAAATGATTGCTGAAATTTCGGAGTAAAAACAACTCTGTTTTGCGCTTCTTGTGGGCATTATGGATTGATTACGTCCGCTGGCAAAATTATCGAGCATTCTTTGGCTGCATGTGTTTGGTTGTAATGGGTTATTGGATTGGTACGTGTAGGAATTGCAGTGCACGAGGAAGCGGCGCTGCTTTGAAGTAACCAATAACAAGCGTGAAGACGAAGCTATCTTCGAATTTAACACCCACGTTCGTCTCTAAACGACGTCACAGCAAATTTACAGAAAAAGAAATGACTAGCGGCATCGAGGCGTGGAGCTACGTGCCTCACTATAAGTGACTAACTTTGTCCTATATTCTACCCTTTCTACTGTGTAAACATCTACGCTGCTCTTGTGCTGTTGCTGTTGGGTCATTTACCCACGAGACAAACTCTCTCATAATAACACTAATCACTGCTTTGCCGCAGACACTAGTCACCCGACCATGAAAACTGTCACAAGAAAACCAAGCGATCGAGAGGCTTTGATATTTAAGCTAGGTTTAGTTTTAAAACATAACTACACTTGTAAATACAGAAGATTAACAATTTGAACGATTCTGGCTGTATTATAAAAAATTTCAAATTGAAATTTAACATGAAGTATCAGTAAATGCAAATTATGAATTGCTGTGACATAAATTAGCAAAACTTGGAGCTAATTTTTATCATTTAATAATCCATATTATACGTTGATTAATGCACAAAAATAAAAATCGATAATATACATTAGTCGGAAGACGGGTATTCTAGAGAGATTTTTAAACAGTTAACCCATTGACTGTAATAATTTATGTAAAACTCGCATTTTTAGTAATCTTTAGAAATTATTTAAGAAAATACGGCAAGGTTTTTTGTAAATTTAATTCTATAGCCATTTAAGCACAACCTATAAGTACATCAATATGAGGTCATCGATTTCAAAACCAAAGTCACAAAATGATTTATTGTAACATGCTGTTTTGCATTGCATTTGATAACAAGAGATGGACCTTAAGATGTTTGACATACGTAAATGCGACTGATCGTTTCCACCTTCGACAAATTCTATGACAATGTTTAAAACAGTAGATGGAAACGATCCTCGCATTTGCGTATGTCAAAACTGTAATATTGTTTATGTTAAGGCGATGTTAAGATGTCAAAACGTAGCTCTAGTGAACTCAAAAGACAGCAGGTAATGTCCTTCTTCCTAATCAATCCTAGTTACTCCCCGAAACAATCGGCGAATCAAACAGCAGGGACAGCTGTCTCGCCAGGCCTCGGGGCGCTACTTCCACGTCCCATTCGTCTTCTTTAAGGACACAATCAAGGGATTGTCTCGGCCAGTCAACCGAGATGCATCAAGATTGATTCGATCATTTACTCCTTCCATACTTGTACTCCTTGAGGTATTAGCCACAAAGAAGCTGCCAAAGATTTCTAAGACAGAAACTCCAAACCCAAGTTTTTATCATTACTACTATACTTTAACAATTCCAATAAGAAAACAAGTTTTTAAATACGTGAGTAGTTCTTAAGGCAGTACATATTATATTATTTTTTCTACTCCCATGCTTTCATTTACTTATTAAATATGCAATAAATAATACCCCGACAGCGTGGTCCAGCGTCTTAACTGGCTATCGCCGGCTAACGTGCTGTGACGTCAGTCAACGTGAGATCGATGGTTCGAGTCGCCGTCGGGCGACAATGTGTGATTTGTCGTAAAAACTAAAAATGCCCAAGGTCTGGCATTCAGCCACACTCGGGTGTTACAAGCTACCCACTTGTTCACCTTAAAATGTAGTCCTGGTTGCATAAAGAATATCTCCGCTGCCGCTGTGGTTGAAACCACAGATCGCCGCACGGATTGAGATTCAGACTGCACCAAGATGAATGGGTAAATAGAGCAAGAGAATGTGGAGAATATGGAGACTGATCCCCTGATGATATATATATATATATATATATATATATACACGGAGAAAAAGGTTTCTTTGGATTTAAGTAAATTACTTTGACCCGAACAAATTATTTCTTTCAATAGTGGCAAATAAATATTTGTTTGGTAATAATAAATTATTTCTTTACTATATATTCTTTGCAGTAAAAGAATATTCTTCTTTAAATGAAAAAAACACATTTCTTTAAAGCAAAACACAACTTTCTTTAAATGGAAGAAATTATTTTTTTGTTATCAAAACTTCATTTATTTGCACGAAATCATTTATTTATTTGTATCAAATAATACATTTCTTTAAAATAAATAATACATTTCTTTAAAATAAATAACGCATTTCTTTAATGTACATATATACAGGTTGTATCATAACTTCGAGTAGGTACATAGTACGTTAAGGATGTGTACAGTTTGAAGTGTTGATTACGAATGAAAAATAATTCTTCAAGAAATTAATTTCAATTTTCAAATCAACTTGGTTTCATTGAATTTATATTGAATATAAATTATGCAAATCCAGTGCTACTATAGAAATGAATCGTGTAAGTAAACTATGCCGTAAATTTTTCGAATTTCTGAAAAATTCTTTTTGAGTCATTGTAATCAGTATACTAAACTGTACATAGCCTTTTAACGTAACATATGTAGGTAGTACCTACTCGAAGTAATGATACACTCTGTATAATACATTACCTTGACGTAAATTTACAATTTATATAATACAAATAATATTTTTTGGGATTAAATAGTTTACATTGCCCATCTTCGCCATAAAAATTTTTAGTTTGCGGTGTGTGGAAAATTCGAGGGAAAATTGGAACAGCAGGTGAAGTATGCTCCTCAATAGAAATTGAAATTTATCACTTCTTGGATGTTGCTCTACCTACTAGACGAAGCCCTATCAGCGCTATCATCATAATATACCTAGAAAATTATGTTTTAATACTTATTTGAGATTTGAGAAATATTAATTAACTTACAATATTTTCTGCATTAGTGCCATAGTTTAAAATCTTCAAATTCCTTTAAAAATTCGGCCAATATTCCAATTTTAATTTAATCATAATCAGGGCAATAAAACAAAACAAAACACCGTTCTGAAAATAAAATAAAATGTAAATAATAGTACTTGTATACAAAGGTACCTAGCAAATAAAATTAAAGTATTTCAATTTTCAATATGTGAGTTCTTTACATTGTATTACGCAATTTTTATCTATTTTAGCATTGTAGGTTAAAGGGTCAAAAGAAATACTTTATTATAAATTTGCCATCAACATTATGTTTACCTACCTTTGAGTGTATATTAATGTATGTTTGAAATTCTCTAAAATCCATTTATTATAACTTCAATATAACAATAATTGATGCACTTGTTTAAATCTTTACCACAGCCACTTAAATGTATGGTGCTCGGTATGGTGTCTTTCTTGTGAGTAAACAATGATTTCTAGTGCCGCGAAAGGCGAATCTTATGTTATTTGATTCAAAGAAATTTGACTTTGGTTTAAAATTTGGTTTCTTTTATCCAAAGAAATCATATATTATTTAAAAACTTTAAAGAATTAATATATTAATAGCAACAAAATGGTTTATTCAACTTAAAGAAATAAATGTTTTTTAAATTGGAACAACTACTTCTTTGAGTTTAACAGAACAGAAAAATATTTCGTAAATTGAAAAAAATATTTGTTTCAACCAAAGAAAATATTTAAAGAATTTAATTTTTTCATACAAATAGACGATTTTTTTGAAATGAAATAGTGCTTATTCAATTTAAATAATGCTTATTTGATTCAAAGAAAAAAATGTTAAAGAAATATATTTGTTAATTCCAAAGAAACCTTTTTCTCCGTGTATATATATATAATAATAATAAGTACCAGTTATTTCGCATTTATGGGACGTATAGCAACAAGTTAAGTAAAAGGCGCGATATATACAATATGAATTAAGGCTGGTTTATAATGGATGTAACCGGTTACTTATGATGTGTTCTGTAAAGTTTCACTCCTATGTTACGCTACATAAGTCAACTTTACAGAATACAGAAACTGGTTACATCCTTTGTAAACCAACCCTAAATCAAATTATGTTTTATTATTATAAGTAAGGAAAGTGTTTAATAAAACGTTTTCTTAGTGGGCAATTTCCAGCTGCAAGCATTTACAGTTTATGTCTGCTGATGCCGTGGAATTAGTTCCATCTCCTCAGACTCATATTTCTGGTAACAACCTCCGCTGAATTTAGTTCTTAAGCCGTCGAGGAAATGGAGTTCGTGTCGTGCAGCATGTTGAGGGTCCCTGGTCGTCGACATCCGGCATGTCCGGCGACTCTTCTTTCCGAAGTGATTTCCCGCAGCTGAATTGGACTTGTTTCCAAGTTGTTTAGGGCTTAATGCAGTCGGCCAAGGAGAGTCGATTAGTTACCTCATCTCAGCGAGGTCGCTGCGCGCGCACCTCACCCGACTCTAACCCGTTAGAGTGACGCAGACAGAGAAGCGCAAATACGCTGTACAAATCAGAGTTGGTATATTCATGTTATAATATTACCCACTCTATTTGCTTTTTGAACTATTCATGTACCTACCTATAAAATAAAATCCCCAGAACATTTCAAGAATGTGAACATCCCGCTTTGTTACTTGCTATATTTGCCCATTAAAATCCTTTTAATATCCTAGCGGGTGCTTAAGTCCGCCCTATGTAACATCCAGGTAAAGTAGAGTTATTTTTTTACCTGTACACCAATGGTACGCTATTCTTTTAAAGATGTTAATATTTTTCCAAATATGGATATTAGAAAATTAGCCCATTGTATTCAATATTAACCTACCCCCCAACTGCAGTAATTTTTAAATAATTTTTTTTGACGGTACTCCGTACCATCTCAATTTTTTCATTTTCACAACTGGTAACATCCCAATGTTAATAATTTGGTACTAATTTTGTGTCCCATGTAAGCCTCTGAGATGTTTATGTTGAGTATGTAATTTTTATCGTACTCAGGATGTGGCTAGGATAGACTTACGTCATATCCTACTTAGAGTACAAGAATAATATATTTTTGAACATCCCATCAAGTGTTTATTGTAATTTATTTTTATTTTGTTGACTTTAATTACCTCCTGACAATGAGCGAGATTCTTCCATCTAACCCTCTCGTGCAAGCTCTCGTGCAACCACTAGCCGGTACTAGCTTATGTGGTTGCCAAGTTAATTATATCCCAACTTGGAATGGTGATCTAAATCAAGCCATGAAAATTTTACAGCTCATCTGACCCGAATTAGAACTCATGACCTCCGTAATCATAGCTAAGCACTGTATCTATTTTTCCGTTAAACTCTTGTTGAATATAGTCGGATTATAATAAAGGAAAATATTGACATTTAAACTGGAAAACATCAGTTCAAGCAAAACATAAATACAAAAATAAATGTCATTGTCAAATGCGCTGTAGTTGTAAATATTTCTTTGACATATTGTACCAGGGCAAAATTTACACCCCCCAATTAACAAGGCATGTTTTAAAATGTGGTTAACCGTTCCCAGCAATTTAATTTTATGGGGGCAATACAAACTTCGAAAAAGGCGGTTCCAACTCAATAGGGGGTCCCCCAAATCTATTCTTCCTTTTAAATTTCAGTTTCTGAAAACCAGTCTTCACGGACCCAATCAATTATAAACAGACACAGTCCCTTGAAGAAAAAGCCTGTCAACGGTCTCTAGCGATCATGTCAAAATACTCATTTATTCTCTGCTACTGCATATATACACAGCATTTAAAAATAAACAAACGAAAATGGTATATGAAGAAACAACTGCGATTCAAATGTTTCCACTTTACTCGGTGTTTGTTTATAAAGAACGACTCACGTTTGTTCAGTACACAGTCGTTCGTGATGTTCTGATGTTAAAGAAGGGGCGGGAACCCAGGGGGGAGGGGGCTTGTGAGGTATCAACAGAGATCTCATAATGAGAGTCTTTGGTTTACGTTCACTTTCTGTGAGGTTTGATTACTTTGAGCTTTTTACTCTCTACTGTGCAAAGATGTTTGTCAAGATTCAATACTGGCTTCCTATTTCAATATTTTTCTTAAAAATAATTTTTTTTCGCCAAACTTCATGTTTTACAAGGTGCTTTAAAATTGTTGACAGAAAATTTGTTAGAAACGTATGAGATAATAAGTTGTTTTGCTTAATTTATCACTTGACGTAGTATGTTAATCAAATAATATGTAGTACCCTTAATTTTTATCAATAATTTTGAAGCACCCTGTATTTTATCGTATGTGCGGTTACCAGCTGTCTACGCACGAACTATTCATTATTCAAAGTTGTTAGTTGAGAGTTTCTGTACTCAATTTGAGCTATTGAAGTCTGACATCTGTCATCGATAAATTGATGCGGTGTGTGCGGTCAACCCACGATTTCTCATGGTTATGAGCTTAGTGTACACCACAGGAAATATTTTTGTGTGTGCGTTTACCAACCGAGCATGAGTAGAGGTGCTCATGATTGTCAGTTAAAAGATTTGTGCAATTAAACTGAAATGTGCACTATAGTAATTTAACAGTTTGAGCTTAATTGCTTCTTATTCTAAAATCAAATATTTGAATTAAAAATAATTCATTACAGCGTCCTTAATGACAATAAAAATATTATTTATTTTATTTCTTTTTATTTTAAACATTTAAAAATCATAAAATATGGAGCGTTTTATTGAGGAATAAACTAAAAATAAATGTTCTGGTTTCTCTATAAATCTATCATAATTAAAATATACAAAATATGAAATGAATATATCGCGTTGTGAACAAGAATGAACAAATTAATCCGCCCTGAACTTCGAGTCTCAGTACCAGCGTGGCGTTTGTCTTATTGCACGTATTTGTCAATATCCGTGATTTGTTATAAATAATCGGTTTAAAATATCCGGGTTTCGGTTTCGAGGATATGTCCATTTTGTGTAAAAAAGTGCGGCGAATCTCGTGGTGTAAGTTAAATTTCGGTTAGTGCAAGGACAGGGCCGTATTTGATTTTTTTATCGTTGTGTGTCAGTGACTGGTCTTCTGTGGGCGGTTCCTGACAATGGTTTCTATACCATCTGACTTCAAAAGTGAGTACAATTTTATTTTCGAATTGAAATTTCGATTGCGCCTAGTTTTATCATAAAAATAATCATATAATATTATTAACATAATATTTGTTAACTGAGCTAACTGAATCAACTAATTGAAATCAAACATGAATTATACAAATACTAAGTCCCAATTCACGATGAGCATAAATATAAGAACTACATAACATAAACCGTAAAAAACTTACGTATGCGACTTTTGAATTTGAAGTTGGTAGTAAGGGGTGCATGCCACTGCGCCAAATTGCCGTAATGTCAAATACCCGCTGGGTCCAATTGCCGCAATGTCAAATTGCCACTGTGCCAAAACGCATCCCCACCACTTACATACTTGTAATAACGTATGTCGAGAGACTACTGGCAATCGGGCAAAGCTAACAAAACCGTACTAGAGCCCCACAAACTCGTCAAATTGCCTCTGTGTCGAAATAAATTTGCAGTAGTCTCTCGACATACGTTATTACAAGTATGTAAGTGGTGGGGATGCGTTTTGGCACAGTAGCAATTTGACATTACGGCAATTTGACGAAGTAGCGTGTTTCCGTAGTAAGTAGGGTTAATATTATTTTCTTGTTGGCTTTATTGTATTAGCTCATTGTGTTTAATAATAATAATAATTAATTAACTAATTAATTAATTAATTAATTCAATATTAATCATTTTCAATACTTCTTGTTATACACATCTATCATCTGTCAGATTTACGTTGCCATGCAGATAATTGTCCACTTGACGCATGCGCTTTGTACAACACAGTACGTAATTTTGACATGTTGAACTGATTCCAACTTTACGTTTTTCTTATGTATCTACACAACGTAAGAAATACATAACGACATTGTGAACACGGCCATTAAAATCCATTAGTTCCAGGGTTGGCTTGATTTAAATCATTTGATTTAAATCGTGATTTAAATCAAAGTGATTTTTTCAAAAAAATCATTGATTTAAATCATTTTTTGATTTTTTTAAAAAAATTTTGTATTAATTTAATTATATTTCTGGTACAGAACAAAACAAGTATCTTAATTCAATTTCAATATTTATTTAATAAATGAAATAATATTAAACAAAAAACAGAATACATTCAATGCAATCATAAGTCAAGCGTATAGTTTAAGAAATTTGTGTAAAAACTTGAAATGTGCAATAATAATCCAAACTACATATTTTTAAAAGGAATTTTTTATATAAATGGTTAATAATAATTACTTTAACTATATTTAGTGCTATAATAAAAGAAAATTTAAAAAATCAAAAAAATCATGATTAATTAAAAAAAAAATCAATGATTTTTGATTTATTTAAAAAAATCATGATTTTTGCCAACCCTGATTAGTTCAATGTTTGTATGTCGTTTCTTATGTAGTTCTTATGCTTATGCTCATTGTGAATTGGGACTTAAGCTAGATTCAGAGCTACCCACTTATAAGTATAAGTGGCTAATTTAACCAATCAGCGCTCAACGTTCGCACTTATAATTGAAATTGGAATTTTGTGGAAGCCCTGATTGGTTAATTTAGCACTTATACTTATAAATGGGTAGGTCTGAATCTAGCTTAACTCATTGATAGTTTCAAAACAGTGATTCAGAACTTCAACGAATCCTTGTGTGGACAGGACATGTATAAATAGAGTTACAAGGATTTTGACGCGTTTATTTTCACATGGTCCTATTTGCTAAATACCGCGCTTTTGTTTCACAAAAAATTCTCGTAAGATAAATCGATCCTGCCAAGGTTTCCGTCATTGATTTCGCGAAAATGGAACAGTGGCGGCAACACCGGGTTTAACCGGGTCGTCGACACCCTTCGTGTACTCGAGTCCTTATCCTTGTTCACTGCCTTTATCATCCGTCAGCGAGCGCGCGCTGAGATCATTGCGGAATATTTAATGAAGTATAACTTGTAGAATCTTCAGGATTAACGCCCGAGATGCATAAATTTATTTTGAGAACTGACAGAAATGTTGTGATGAGTGTTTTAATAGATGCAAAGGGTAACCACTTTCATGTTGTGTGTGCAAGGATTTTAGAATTTAACGAAAACTCTGATGTATGGCCAGCTACTCTACTCTTTTTACTAATGTACAAATCAAGTTACAAATATTTTTGTTTATTTCTTTTAAGTACACCATTGGATTCCTCGTATCAAACTACATATAAATACATATTTTCTTTAAAAAAATTTGTGGGCTACAATTTTAAATGCACTTCGAAAATTTTTAAAAATGTCGAAATTTTCGATTCGCCCAAAATTTGGTTATACCCTATTTTGGACCCGAGGAATCCAATGGTGCCACTAAAAAAAAAATTCGGCTAATACTTTTCGAGATAATTTTAGCAGGTGAAAGACGGGAGTAACTATATATAACCGTAATTTTTACACCATTCGATTCCTCGCGTCGAATTATGAATCCAAATTTTCGCGAAAAAATTTCAACGAGTACAATTTTTATTAAGGGTTTTTGAAAATGGCCAAAAAAGAAGGTACACCCCTTGATGAAATTTTGACGAAAATAACTTTTTCTCTCAGAATTGGCTGAAAATTTGGATACATACTAATTCGACCCCGAGGATTTCAAATCTGCAGTCGAAATTCTTTTTCGACCAATTCTTTTCGACATAATTTTTTTTAGTCAAAAACTGGTCTAACAGGAAAATTAGTATTTACACCATTGGATTCCTCGGGTCAAATTATGTAGGAATCCAAATTTTCACGAAAAAATTCTAGAGTTTACAATTTTTATTGAGGTATTTCAAAAATGGTACAAAATCGAAGAGATGAAACTTGCCTATTTTCTAGCCTAAAGAATAATATTGGGAATTGGCTTAAAATGTGGTTATATACTAATTCGACCACGAGGATTTCAAATCTGTAGTCGAAAAGAATTTTCTACCCACAGTTTTCGACATAATTTAAGTCGAAAACTGGTCGAAATAAATAAATGTTTTTGCACCATTCGATTCCTCAGAACAAATTATATTGGTGTACATTTCTATCGAATAGATGTAGGTATAGCCTTCATCAAAACCGGCATAATATGAACCCAACAGTCATCCGATGATGAATATTCCGTAAACCCTTCGAGTTCCCTTCGAAGCAGGTGCATTCCCGGAATTCCTGTAGTTTAAAAAGACATGTTTTATCGATTGGCGGAGAACAATGAACCACGGGTGGTTCCTGGGGTTTGGCATTCCGCCATCCCGTCTTAGATCCCGTGTTCCCTCTCAGTGGCGCACGTATGCCGCGGGATTGAGGAAGAAATATAATGTTGTTAAGAGCTTGTAATGCGAGATTTGGACTCCAGCCAACTGGGATTATGTATGGTTTATAAATGGTTTGATATTATGGAAATAATTATCGTCAGTTTTTTAATAGACAACAGAGGTTTACAGTCAAGGATATTAATACTACTCCAAGAAGGATTTTTCATTCTTTTGACAGGGGATCTAAACAGGGAATGAATCACTTTTATCCTAATTATACGACAAGATTTGATGGAATATTGTAGTAGTTTTCAAAACTTTATACTGAAGCTTAAAGCTAGATTCAGACCAACTCAATTATAAGTGTAAGTGGATAATTTAACCAATCAGTGCTTAACGTTCGCACTTATAATTGAAATTGGAATTTTGTGAAAGCGCTGGTTGGTTAACTTAGCACTTATACTTATAATTGCGTTGGTCTGAATCTAGCTTAATACGATTAACAACGTAACAAAATATTGCAGTTTCTGCTTTACTCATTCCTTATTAAAAATTTAAAATTCAAAAAGGAAATAATTAATCTATACTTTCTAATCTATTTCAAGTTTATATAACCTGAAAATAGTAAAACAACGTGTGTTTCACGACGAAAATGCAACAATTTCGTGTGTTTCTTTTTTACTTCCTTGTTATTTTGACAATTTTTATTCATCTATAGGTAAGTTCGCGCCAAAGTTTAAACTAATAGAATGTTTGGGTGTAGAACGGACTGCATTCACAGTGCCACCTACTATGTTCTAAGCTGAAACAGAGTATAGGTTTATGCCTAGTTAGAATTCTGAAAATCTAAAAATAAAAATTAGTTTTAAAGTATTTGCGGTATTTATTTCCACAATGCATTTTTTTGTATTGCGCAGGTTATCAATACTATTTATTTTTATGCCTGTAATTAACTTTTTCCTAACATAAAGCCCAGTTTACACAAGGATTCTTTGGTACTTTTGAATTTTGAGAAAAACAATCTTAGTCAAGGAACGCCGACGCTAAATTGAATCTTCAATAGTCTTAGGAACGATAGCTTCAAAACAGTGATTCAAACGCACGAAAGAATTCTCAAAGAATCGATGTGTGAACTTAATCATTGAATTACTTACTAAAAGATTTGGAGCAAAGTAATTTTCTCCTTCGGATATTATTTGTAACAGCAGTACTCACCTGAAACAAAAGAAAATAAAAATTAGTTCTACATTCCAGAATTCAATTAATTTAGTAAACAATACAATTTCCAATTCATTTAAACTTAAGCGATAAAACATTTCGTTCCGTCCATTACCTAGTCAACTCATGACCTAACCCAATATTAACTGTAGATAACCGGGGATGATAAGAAACCACAACTCATTCTAAGAACATCAATCAACCAAATCAAACAGAACTTCACACACAAATATTTTCTAAACATCCAGCAAACTTAATATCACGCCATTCGCTTAGTTGTAAACTTTGAAATGCATTCAAACATTCAAAGTCATTTACTTCGCCTTTGAAAAAGATATTCACTCTAACGACCATCAAAATGGCAGAGCTCCACAAATCGAAGTAATGAGACTATAGAGTCATTAGAACCGACTGCTAGACAAGGGAATTTTTAATTTTAAAGGTTGGTAAAGTAATTAAGGTGTTCTATAGCCGGAGAGCGGATCGATAAGGAATTCATGTTGGAATTGATGACAAAAACGTGCTTAATAAATGCATGACAACAACGAATATGCAGTTTCTAACTTAATTATAGACTTAAAAGCTTCGATAGAGGCTTACTAGATCACTGAAATTTATGACGGAGCACACATAGATAATAAAAGGATCAACTAGATTCATATTCAGATTTCGTTCAATTCCAAAATTTATTTTTAATTTCAGTGAAGCCTCATTCACATACGCATTTAGTTTTAAGGTGTACTTATATTTATGTTTACGTTTAAGAAAATTCATCTACCTAACGATATACGAGCATTCACAGTTCTTTAAAGTAGAAAGTGTGAATGCTTGTATTAAGTTAGATGAATTTAAACTTTTGTAAACGTAAATATAAATGTAAACCTTAAAACTAAATGCTTATGTCGCTTATGTAAATGAAACTTATAAACCTCATTCATTTAGTTTAGGTTCATTACATTATGAACCGTAACATAGAAATGCCTATAATTCAACTTTACAGAAAACAGAGTAATAACTTGTCACATCCTTTATAGTTTTTTTATGTAGGTACGTAAAACAGTTTAATTTATTACAAATTTTAGGATTCATTTTCTGTTTTGATAGATTATTTAGTTGAGTCATTTAAATTTAATTAGTATCACTTGAAAAAAGTATCAAATTTAGTGTGAGCCACGAAGTATAATATAAACAAAGAAGTGGACAGTCCGTATCTTAGCAATACTGTAGATTCGTGCCATTTTTGTTTACCCTGTGCAAAAGAGAAAGATCATTACAGGGCCCGTGTGGTACCATCGTTATCATGCATGCTCCAAGCTGGCCTGCATTATCTGTCTCTCTCTAAAAGGTAAACAGAAAGGCCTGGTGTAGGCCTGATCGTGGTGTGAGCCAAGCAAATAAAAGATAATTTTGATTTAGTCTACAATAATACTTGGTTTTTCTTTTATTTCGAACGGATAATAGTTTCCTGAGTATTTCTACTCTTTTTCTTTTTGCGCAGCATCTCCAGTGTCGTGTCCGCGAACGTCTAAAGTTGTTAAACGTTTAAGGAAGACAGAGTAAAATCAGCAGATAAAATATTTGTCTTTAACAAGTTCATTGATCTTCCATTAGTGTCGCGGTTTCTGCTACCGATAAGGCAATGTTTCATTAGCAACTTCTTGTTAGCTGACGCATTTGGTTCTTCAAGTGAACTTAATCAAATTTCTTAATAAATCTTATCGTACCGCGCGGCTGCTATTGTCGATCTGGAAGGTAATTACTCTTTCCTGGAGTATTGATAAATATTGTGACTTGTATTTACTTATTCAACTGGAACGACGAACGAGAATGGTTTATTGATTTCAGCGCTCGGGAATTTGTTTACTCGCGAGTATGACATTCCTAATTGAAAACTTATCGCAGGATTAGAATTTTGCAATAATGAAAATTAGAAGTTCTTTTGTACGTTCTAAAACATACATTGTATCGTGGTTTACAAAATATTTTTCTCGGAATGAATTATGTAGTTTCTTTTGAAGTATGTGAAAATACGTTTTTAATTAAATCAAAATTTGACTCATTGTCTGTAAATAGTATTTTTGAAATTTAATTATTTGTGCGTTATGTAGTATTATAAAGAATATATAAGCTGATTATTACATTAAAGAGTAACAGATAAATATTTATGTGAAATAATGAAAAATGTTTCAGCACAACACTGTAGATATAGGTTATTTTAATTTTAGGAGAAATGAATAAAAATCGACATTATAAACTGAGTAATGAAGATGAATAGATAAGAGACTGTGTGAGATTGTGAAATTATTAATTTATAACGAGGATCTCCCTCGTAGAAAATGTAGGATTTTCAAATACGTTTTGTCATAATATTTGGATCTAAAGGTAAATTATGGAACATATATTAGATATCAAAATTACAATTTTTAGTTACTATTTATAGTATTAAAGGAGGTTGACTGTGCGGTTTGTTACAAATAAATAAACAAAGGATAAAATTTAAATAAATAAATACAATTGTTTATGAACTATTTAAGTCAGAAATTAAATTACAAATAGTTCAATACAAGTCGTCAAAATGGCGAATAACGATATTCAGTTTTTCCATTAAAACTTGTTTCAATATTAAAGTTTTTCAAACAAACGAGATATTTTTAAATAGTTAAAGGTTGTCTTCAAGTGCGCCTAATGTCACTTTTTGAAATTTTTTGTTTCAAATATGTGAAAAAATACATATAAAAAAACTTTTAAAATTGTTAAAATTGACCATGTTTAGCCGAGAATATAAAAAAATAGTGTACAAAAATGAAAAAAGTGGCATTGGACGCATTTGGAGACAACCTTTATCTATTCAAAAATGTATTTGTTATTCTAAAAATGTAAATTTTTAAATCAATTTTAAGGAAAAAACGAAACATACTTTTCAGCATTATTACACCGATAGTGACCTTCCTTAAAGTTTATTTTACAATTAAATCAGTGTCAGTATAGTATCACCTGATACAGCCAGAGGTACCTAGCGCCACAATACATTCTGACCGCTAGAAAAGATCACGTTGGCAAACCTAATTATTATTTAACCGTGGTTACCATGAAAACCTGACTGAATTCCAGTATTCCCGTGTGCGAATCAAGGAGCATCATCGATTCATAAAAAAAAACTACCTCAAAAGGCGTGATAGATATCTGTGTATGTGAGTTCATAATATTTTTTCAAGGGAAGCATTATTTATTTAGATTACGCTTTTGTGTCGGAATGATAAATTATATATCTTAAAAGAATACAGGTTTTCGCTATTACAGCTAAGAGTATCGCACGTTGATCCAACACGCAAACTATTTAGTTCGCTGACCTTATAATCTAGTTAGCCATGTGTAGCCTACCACGATTTTAATATCAAGGTCTAGCATATTATACCACCCTTAAAAAGAAAAAGAAAAACGGAAATCCCGCCCACCGGAAGACATTATTAAGGTAGCTATCATGTTTATTGATTCTTCCTCGGCGTGTTATTAAACTGTCCAAGTTTGATGGGATTTTGAGGAATCCACTGTTGCATCTTGCGTTTTTTGCCGAGTTTTTGCCGGCTTTGCAGGGCCGTACCAATTACATTCCGCTGATTGAGCGCGGTTTTTGTCGCCAAGTGAAATCGTTTTCGGTGGATTTCATTATCTGCGGTTGCGGACGCCATGTTCCGAACCATTACTTTCTTTGTTGTTCAATAACTGTTTCTGATTGCTGATATTCATCAGGATTTTCCCTTAATGAGGCCCTGGATGCCACCATGACAATGATGAATACAACTTTTTGCTGACTTTTTATGTTTTAATTTTACCCTTTAGTGGTCTTCTTTAATAGTACTCGTATATTGAGTATCAAGTTTCGAAATAACCCATAAAACACATCGATCGTATTAACGTCTGTGAGACGTACATCTTGCTACTGTCTTATAGACGTCATAAGGAGACTAGTATTGGTCGAATTTTAGACGTTTTATGCGGTAATCGTCATTATGTTGTCCAATTTTAAATCTCCCGCTTACAATATATAGGAGTCCTATATTTGTCTCAAAATTCAACTTGGTTATGACATACTAGGAATCCTATTCTATTGATCAAAATTAAGTCGTATATTGGTCATAATTTTATTAAAAAGGACATCATGTGACATTCGAAAAAATACCTATTAAATAGACGTCATTTGCACGGAAGAAAATAACATCCTTTAAACATCCAGAATGGAGGACATAAGACAAGTCACGTATGTAACGGCTATGTGATTAAATTTATTATATATTTTAAACACAGAATAGTGAAATCGAACTCAAGACTGATAGAGTATTGGTTGGATCGTTGATGGCAGATTGTTAATCTGTGTAGACGTTGACAAAACAATAAAGTTAGTAGTGCAAATACGTGTGCGTGTCTTATTGAATAAATAGCGAACAATACAAGTGGCGCCGAGAATCCAATACACTATTTTGCAGAGAATATGAATAAATTATGAAAAAAAAGGGAAATGAAATTTAGCAATAAAATATGTGTTTGATGCCTGGAGCATGCATCAGTTATTCATCTGCGAAATGCATTAATTACTGCTTCAATTAAACACTGAATAAAACACCAAAACATGGCAATTAAAATTGCCAGATAAAAAATAATAAATCGCTAAGCGCACATTTGCTATAAAAATTCCTCTGCAGCGAATAAATCCCAACAAAAACATCAGAGAAAAAACTATTTACCAATTATCAGATTGAAGTTAACCGCAACAATTAATTTTCTAAATCAGCAGTTTACGTTAATTGGCCACAAAACAAGCGAACTACGAGCGCTTGTGGGAGGGTTTCATGTCTAGAGTATATTTAAATCTATTCCGAGCTATTTCGTGACGTCATTCAACGCTGGAAGGACTGAAACAATGGAGAGCAAAATAGATTGGATTGATTTCTGGCTGCGGTTTGGTGATATGCTCTAATAATATTTGACGTTTACATGAGATTTCCAACAGTACTACTGCATTATTGAGGAGTTCATCTATTCTTTATACAGCAACAGACACTGATACAAATGTGGTTTATTTACCGATATTTGAACAAAATATTAATACCAATTTTGAAAACACTGTATGTGTTATGTGATGTGTATTTAAAATACATAGGTAGCGATACTATTAAGGGATTAAGGCTGAAATATTACATTATATTTTTTTCGTCTAGTTTCATGCTAGATTTCTAGTTCAATTTCCATCCGAGATTCGTTCGAATTTCGTACTTTATTTTTTTTGAGCCAAAATTTTAATGGTTTGTCAAACTGACTGCACATTGAACTGAGCATGCGTAGACAAATTTAGATACAAATCTGGAATAGAAAAATAGAGCTAGGCGTATATTTCTATACTATACTTGATATAAAAACTAAGAAGAGCAATCTGAAGTTGGAGTTCTAAGTGATTATTTTTGATTGGTTGATGACACACCAGTTTTACACCAAACAAACTTTGTGTTCTCCATCTTGTCTCGTCAGATGTTGAAATCGTCAGTGACTGTTTCGTTTAACCGTGGTTTTTTGGTATTAAATTATATAGTAAATTATCGGTAAATTAATTTGTATTATTGAAATAATATTTGTGGTTAATTAACAGATAAAAGCTATAAAATAAAACACTGAAATGTCAAATTTAATTTTACCGCAAAAATCTAGTATTTACACAGAGTAAATATGGCTCAGGGAGACAACTTCAGATCGCTTCTCCTTATTTTTAAATAAAGTATAGAAAAAAGTATAGAAATGGAACAGAACTCGGCTGGGAATTTCGAATCTCAAACTAGAATCTAGACAAACAAAAACCAATTTTAGAAAACAAAATTTTTCCACGAGACAATTTTAATAAGCAATATATTTTAGTGAGTTTCTCGATGATTTTGTTGTGCAACAAACAGCTAATACAGTGGAACGAACAAACAACTGACAGTGGAACGTTTAAATCAAGGTTTAAATTTAAAATCTGCAAATCATAACCATTTTTGTTAGGCGAACATAGGTTTTAATAGAATTTATTCTTATACGTACGTAAATATAAATACTTCATTCAGTGCGTCTATTGTGGTGTGGATTTATCGTTTGAAAAAATGTGGAGCACTTGAAATTTGTTCGAAGCAATCCGAGCGATTGCACTTAAAATAGTTGAAGTGCAGGAAAAAATGTAAATGCCAAAAAAACTTCTCTAAATTCTCAAGTGTCGCTGTGTCTTAGGATAAAACCTCAAAGTGGCGAAGAAAAGAAGAAAAAATAACAAATCGTGTCGGGAGCCTTCTGGTATTTTTCGAATCGAGCTTTGGGCGTCAGGAACCAATAAATTCCAGCAACTGTCTGCCAGGATTTTAGAACTCGTTAAATATTATCGTTTTTCCGGTAATCTCGACTTTGAATTATTGAAATGGCACTTACTAGTGCTGCCCCGAACGTGTATTTATAATCCCTACTCGGTTGCAGCCCATTAAACTGCCACACCACTTAGAAATAAATCTTTTTTCTTTATTTTGCGATGAGGAGTACTTACGGCATATTACCAATGAAATGATAATGCGGGAAATTCATTCCTGCACTTATCTAACCTATATTTTACCTTTTGTTCCCGCTGCAAACATATTTCTACATCAATAGTTTTTAATCTTGTAAAATTATAGCTCTTTGTTGCAGTTTCAATGGATAAAATAATCAATTTATTATTCATGTTCTGATCAATATAATGGTTAATATGTGTCACATTCATGTCATACCGTCTTTTTCAATTGCATTATTAATGTATGAGTTCAATATTCATTTTCTCAACGTAGCATATTTCACTGGTACTGTAATATTTTATGATTTTACTGCGAGTAATAAATTTAAACCAAATGACCAATTAATAACCATAATCCATGAGGAAGATATTTACAGCAAAACGGTATTTCTCAACTAAACAATCTTATGAATACTTTTGAATAATTACGGGACAAACTACCTCTATACAAAATTGATATTTAAAATTACTTATGGCCATTATTCATTCTCATTCATGCAACTTGGAATATAAATGAAGATTATAATAATTTTTCATGATGAATGACAGATATTTTATCGCTGGAAAACTATAATTATTACTCTAACAAGAAGTGTAAAGAATTTATAAATATTTAATCCTCGATTTATAACAAAAGATTCTACAAAAAAATTCGCATTAATTTACACGCCACTTCAGAGAGTTTTACATATTTTAGAAACATAAAGATGGATTCATGCTCTAAAATTTAAGAATAAGAATAGTTTTAAGAAGCCTGTCTACCTCCTAAAATCAAGCATAAAATGTACTAACTTAGCGAGTGTAAAATTGCTTTGCAACAAGGATTATAGGTATACTTAAAGGATCAATTAACAGTTGTGCCTTTTTAAAATGTTCATTAAAAAATTGTACATGATTATAAAAATTCCGGAAAATTCATAAAAATTTCCAATTTATGCAAACTTTACACGGTTATAATGGATGATAAAAAATTTATTTTTAAAATTTTAAAAAGACACATCTGTAGATCCATTATTTCTCTATTAAATGTTTAAAATCTGGAAGTTAATAATAAACTGACAGTTTACTTGCAAAACAATTTTACAGTATTTTTCAACTTCAAAATGCCATTGTATAGCTAGGAGGCGACAAAGTACGAATTACGGGCAGGATTTTAGTCTAGTTTCAAATTCTTGAAAAAATTTTTTTTATTTATTTGAAAAGCTAGTAGTGAATTAAGGAACTTTTGTACATTTTTGTTAAATTTGCACATAATTTTTGTTTTAGAGATAAAAATATTTGTATTATAACAACAAAATAAAATAATTTTTTTTCATATTTTCGAAGAGTTTGCATTTCGAGAATTCTCGATTTCTCGAGAACAATTTCTCGTCCCGTAGTTTTGAACTCACGTCTCATCTCGAAAATCCAACACAAGAAATTAATTGGTTGTCGTCTCGTTACGTCTCGTTATTTCGAGACAAGACTAGAATGAGACGAGAAATTTCTCATCTAACGGTATCAATACTTACTTACCTACTACTTATTATTATACCTTACTCTTTATTCTTATTCTAGCAGCATAATCCGACTCATATATTATTGTTCTTATTTTTAAATTTTGTGAGCAAACCCACTTTAAAACAATATATTTTTTAAATCTTCATAATTGAGTGTTTTATGTATTCGATTATGAAATGATTCTATCAACTCAGGTTTGAACCCAGACAGGTAATAAAATTCACGACTGAACTGAATTGATAACTAACAGTATGTGAGTCTGTGACATCCACATTGGGGTAAAAGATGTATAATAATATTTATATTTAATATCAAGGTACAAGGTAAAATAGTCATGGCTTTTGGTCGTAAATTCGGCAAAATTTATAACCACCCAGGGATGTTCGAGGTTCAGATAACCAGTATGTCATTGTCAAGCGAAATTTGTCACGGAAAAATTAGGACAAGGTTAGAAAAACATGCGCTTCGGTTATAACCCGGTTTAACGAACACTATTACTTGACAAGATGAAAAATTGTGTGGGAAGCATTTAGTAAGTTCCCGTCTTTGAAGTTGGCAACACAACAATGCACTCAAACTACGGCAACAAATTCAATCTTTAGAGACTTAAACTCCACATCATCGGTGGGGCAACGCTTCATAATTCTTCATATTAAATTTTAAAGTACGCGATGCGCTGTTGACTCTAAGCTGGCTTACGCGCAAACTTCTGAACTAAATGAAAAGAAACGAACAAGAAGACAAAAAGTAATGCGATCATTTTTAATTAAAATGTTCCTCGCCGCAGTGTGGAAGAAAATTGATCGTCCGGCAAACGGGGAGATATTTTCGAATAAGGTGATAATAAATCAGTCCCATAGCATGCACAGTGAAGAAGAATTTGGCCTGCGTCATGCCTAAAAACTCTCATTTCATGCATATTTACCCGTGAACGATGTATTCTTTTTTCAGGTAACTTTGCGAGGCAATTAGCGCCATAATGATGTATTTAACACAAGTGTGAGGGATTTTAAATTAATTGATTTTCTTATAATAGTCCACGTGATGCTTCAAAATGCGGGAAAAGAAGTTTCTGAGCAGCTTCACTTTCGAAAGAATGCGTAGATATGTATCATGTCAAAGTATACATTTAAAAGCACAAGAAAGTTTTATGGAGTTTGACATACTGAAAATCAACTTCGGATTCTATTCCGACATAAAAAGGAACCAAACTTTGAATAAAGAATAATATTTCCTTTGGAAATCAATGTCGGGGCTTTTCACTTTCAGACCTTACATATTTCTACCCAATGACCTTTCATTATTATTTATATTTTGTTACACATTTTACAGATAAACTAGATTCAGACCTATCCAATTATAACTGTTAGTAGCTAATTCAACCAAACAGCGCTCAGGGTTCGCACTTTTAATTAATTTAATTTTCTCGTCTCATCTCGAAATTACGATACGAGAACCAATCAACATTTCGTCTCGGATGAGACGAGAATTCAAAACTACGAGACGAGAAATAGTTCCCCAAAAATCGAGAATTCCCTAAAACATAGAAAAAACCTCGGAAAAACATTTAATATTATTGTCTTCGAAAATGTTTCAAAAATAATTATTTTTGTTCCTCGCATTTTTTCTGTCTTTTCCAAAACAGAAACAGAAATGTACAAAAAAATTCCTAGATTCACTTCTAGGTATTCAAATAGATGGCAATTCTTTTCGAGAAATTGAGACAGGACGAGAATCGAGTATCTTGAGACCAGAATTGAATAGCCGAGAAATGACCGCCACGAGAATAATTAAATTTCTCGTCTCGAAAATTTGAGACGAGACGAGAATTGACTTTTTCTAGTCTAGTCTCGTCTCACGGCATCACTATACACTATTTCTGTGTGAACAGTGAACGATACAAACTGCACTAAGCTCTATGGGAATGATACTTTAATCGGTTTGATAATTAATTTCACACTCTAGTGAGGGCACTTATGGAATACAGGGATGCAATATCTCACTACTGCAAGATAGATAGAGCGAACTAGATACCTACAGAGAGATAATTGGCAATATGGTACACAAAACGTCCACAAGAATAGTATCCCTCCTACCAATTTGGAACAATTACTGTTTAGGAATATGTGAAGTTGATGGTGGTATATTTAGTGAATTAGTTGTGTTAAAGTTAAACGGCGCTTGGTAATCTAGTGTGCTGGTATGAAAAGCTTAATTAGGGTCGAGGAAAAAACAGTATCCCGATGTTTCGAAAACTTCGATGTTTACACGACCACGTCGAAATTCCACCTCAAGCGTTCATCGTTTCGCTTGTCACCCGAGAGGCAAAAACTCCGTCAACGGAATCGGCTCTCGAGTTCGTCAGTTAATGGTCTGTTCTCACGCGCATCATCCGCCGCAGCCTCTTAACGACTCCCGCCTCGCGAGAAACCAGCGTAAATGCCGTGGCGGGATTCTGTAAAGCGCCATTCCGGTTCTTCGACGATGTCATCGTGTGGAGCTAAACGTGCAGCTAACGATGTTTTGTAGGCTAACTTTAATAGTTTGTTGCAATCAGTTTCATCTCCGCGGATAAAAGATGAACTGAGCGAACATTCGGCGCATTAGATCCCATTAAAATAACTAGTTTTTACTTTATCTGTGTCTGCTTGCTACTGAATTCATTGATCTCTAACCGGGCACTCGAACAAATTAACGGTTCAGGTTTGGCACACGGTATACTGTGCTTTATAGGGTTCGGTTTTTCAATCTTCTCCTTGGATTTAAACGGTAACTGCTTTTTTAAAAAGCGGTCAAAGTTCCGGTTTCGGTGCATGATTTTCTAAATAAAAAATAAATCTAACAGAAATGGACTATTTTAGAGAAATAAGAAAAAAAATTCTACAATCGATATACAAAGTTGATATTTACATCTTTTACATTTACATCATCTACATGATTTCGAAATGACATACTTTAGGCACGAGTGCCTTAAAGTAGGTAATGTTCAATTGCTCTTTAAGGCACTCAGTGTCATGTCATTATATATTTAATAGGAATTCTAACAAATAACATCAAAAATACATAAATTAATACTTTATTGTTTATAACTATTGATTGCACAATAATTTGCAAAAAATATCAGTATATTCCTCCGTATCAATTTGAAATTTTGATGTACAGTCTTAAAATTTTAGTTTTTGTGTTTGGAATATTTATGAAACATCCACAATATCTTCAAACTACACTAAACCAGTTCCTCTCTTCGAAAAGTTAAACAATAATTAAAACTAACCTGAAATATTAATGTAAGGGTTTGACTGTCTCTTCAAAAATAAAATTTAGAAAATTTATACGGGCAAATTTTCTGATATTTTGTCACAAATTATTGTTTGTAAACAAGAGCTAGGTAACCAGATCGGTTTTGTTATTATGCTCGCCTACTATTATTTCTAAATAAATTTACATTCCTGTCATGTTGAAACAATATCAAAGATTTGAAGAAATGTCATTCCATTTATTATAAAAATTTGGTGATTGTAGAAAAAAATCTTGAATGCTATACGTGCTGAATTTGTTTTTTAAGCTCACGACGTGTGCTTAAAAACAACCATTCAGAGACTTATTACATAAACAGCTATTTTCCGGTTCATGTTTTGTTCCGGGCTCACTAAAATTGCTGCGGTTCGTTCCGTTATTCGTTCGGTTCTAGTCCCTGTCTCAAACAAATTGCGCCAGTTGGCCTATTTGTGAAATTCGCTCCCTTAAGGCAGCGAAGTATGTCAATATAGAGATTACTGTATTGCCGACAAGGGACGCGTAACGCTGTATTGCATTCAATAGCTTGTTCGCTTTTTTATCCGGCTGTAAATATTTTATCGGAGGCTCAGAAAACATTTTTACAATAGAATCTCGAAATCAAAATGCAAATTGACGGAAATATCCGGAGATATTCGAGGGGATTGTGTCCACTAATGGCCGCGATCCAATTGGTCGTAATCAGATAGCGGAATGAGGCGGCTGTGGCCAGGTACGGAGTTTGAGACTCGGTCGACTGGAAGAAGTGGAGTTTTCGCGTCTTCCAAACACCGCACAACAAGAAAAACAAACTAGAGATGCTTGTCTCTCCAAGAGGAAAACTCCGAGAATTAGAAGAGGACATTACACGAAAATAAACAACCAAGAATTCTTGCAGTGGATTGCCAAACTTTTTTTTCATTGAGGCTACCTAACTTACAATAAATCATTCTAGGACTTTGGTTTTGTAATATAATCTCATATTTTACAATGATGTACTTAAAGGCTGTTCTTAAACGGTTATACAATGAAATTTACAAAACACCTTAGCGGTATTTTGTTAATTACTGGAAATTTCTAAAAAGGCCATTTAGAAAGTATATCTCTATAGACATCTTTCGATTAATGTACCTACATGATTCATTTTATAAGAAAATATATTACTTCCCCGACCTACCTATGTAATACAGGGAAGTATTGGAATCGTGATTTTTAGACATTTCGAAATATTGATGAATCTTTTAAAAACATAATTTTAAAAAAGTCTGTCTGTCTGTCTATCCATAAGCACGAGAACTCGTAGGAATTTTGGACTTTAATTTTATATTTAAGCCTTTTACAAAAAAGTTCGTTTCAACCGAGTTTCAACCTATGGTACAAACTTTATAAACTGAACTTTTTATTTTTATTAAAATACTATCGGGTGTGGTATCAAATTAAAGCTCTCGGAAAAAGAATTCTAATAAAAAAATTAAAATAACATTTAAACGATCGTCGTTTTTATATAAATTTTTCATATTATACCGAGTTTGGTGTCAATTTAAATCTCTTGGGGAGATAAGTTTAGTAGAAATGTAAAAATGACATTTATTCGATCTTCAATTGTTTCTCCAAAAAAATTTTAAAACCTTTTCATGTGCATTATTAAATTAAAACTCTCTGGGAAAGTATTCTAGTCGAAGAATTAAAATTTAAACGTTGGCCAGCGGAAGTTGGTACCAACTCAAATATTTTTGGGGAAAAAGATATGTTTATTTAAATTTTTTTACGAAACCAAGTCGAGGAAATACTGTGGTGGCGGTGGCCACAGCAGATATTTTGTTTTAATAAACGTATAAATTGGATTATCAAAGGGTAAAATTACGTACACGTTTTGTTACTGATGTCACAGCAGTTGCATTAATCGATTCCGTAATGATTCATGATTAAATGAACTTGAAATTTTTAATAATACACCCAAATTGTGAAGCTTCTAGCTTCTGCAGTCCCAAGTGTGCGAATGTAATAACAACGAACTCCATTTGGATAAAACATCACAGCAGGTTTATTCTGTTTACCAGCTCCTTATCCCAATGATAATTTATTTATCCTTATGGTAGTTCCTGCAGATTGGGTTAGAAACTCAACTACGCACCAGCTTAGCCTTTTAAGCCCGTGTGGCGAAAACCGTTCAAATATTTAACGAGCCGACCTCAGTGAATCTTACGTTGTGATGTGTTATTATTACGTTAAGCAGAAATTACACACACCAACCTGCCGGGGAATTTTCTCCAATCACAGTTGTGAAGTTTCCGTGTAAAAAGTTTCAAGTCTTCTGTTATTTCCCAACCGCCTGCGTTTTATTAATTTAAAAAAGAACGAAAGTAGGGCGCTCATGATATATTACAATAGCGGCCAAAGACGAGAGAAATAAGAATGAACGTGCAAGGAGGAGAAATAATACCCTTCGCACGCCACCCAGCTTTGTAGCATTCAGTAAGATCATCTGGTTTTGTTTGTTTATCAATCAATTCCACAAAAGAAGCGATATTTTTTACGTCATTTGCATGCGCCTCAAAGGAAAAGTTAATTTTGAACCTTTTGTTACTTATTAGATTCTGGTTCAATAAATAATGTTTTGCTGCTTCCTACAATATATCATTGTGGATGTCATTACATAGTGGATTGTGGATATGAAATAGACTGCACAACTCTAATAGATTGTCTATATCGCTAGTGATGCCGTAAGACGAGACGAGAAATAATCAATTCTCGTCTCAAAGAACTCAATTCTCGTCTCGTCTCAATTTCTCGAGAAAAATTTGCAGCCATTTATTTGAAAAGCTAGAAGTAAATTTATGAACATTATTTTTGTATGTTTCTATTAAATTTGCACACAATTATTGTTTTAGCAATAAAAATTGACATTTTCGAAGAGAGAAATATCAAAGTTTTTAAAAATTTTTAGTTTCGAAAATTATCGACTTCTCGAGAACAATTTCTCGTCTCGTAGTTTTGAATACTTGTCTCATCTCGATAGTCTAAGACGAGAAATTGATTGGTTCTCGTCTCGTAATTTCGAGACGAGACGAGAATGAGACGAGAAATTTCTCTGAATTTAAAAAAAAATATCCTGGCTAAATTGAATTTCCAATGGATCTTGGAAAAGAGGAAATCGGTGAATCTTTCTCTTCAGGAATCAAAGCAAGAAAGAATCCTCAAGTAATCTTTGTGTGAAGGGAAAACCTTAAGCCCAGTTCGTACGAGGATTCTTTGGATTCTGAATCCTGGAAAAAAAGATGTTTCAAGATTCTGAATCTTGAAAAATAAATTAATGGTTTTCTTCTTTTTCGAGACTCATTGAAGATTCAATTCTCACTAGAAAGAAGAATACTTCTTCTTTTCCAGGATTTAGAATCCTGGTAGAATCTTCAAAAAATCCTCGTGCGAACAGGGCTTTAAACAGAAGCTCAAAATACAAAAGATGTTAAGTTATATTTTGTTCAAAACCGGTGTTATGACTGATAATTTATTCTGAATTAATATTGAGTTTCGATGAGAACTATTCGTATTAGCCGTGATGAATTATTTCCATGTTCATGTGATACAGCGCCGAAGTTAATCAAAATAAACGAGAGAGCATCACGATTAAAATTCGCGACCTTGACCTGCTGCTGAGCCGCCGTGCAATTTCCCTCGCTCTGCTGCCATAACAACAAAATTTCATCCATAATATAAGCGGAACGGTATGAGCTGCGCACCCAAATTTCTTATAATGGAGGGCTCGGCAGCGCCGTGCGGTGACAACGGGAACTACGCCAACATTCCGCTGAAATCGACGCTGAAAAGCTGAAATTTACTTCCTGAAATTATGGAGGCAAGCGAGGGAAACGTCCTTTTTATTTATAATATTCATTAACGCTACTGAAACTGTACCGATAAAAAATGTCTTCTTGCGAAGCATTTTAATTTCAAGATGATTTCTTTATTAATGCATGAAATCAACTCAAACGGTTACTTATCTTGTTCTGAATAGTGCCACATTAAAAAAAATCGCAATACGTAAAATAAGTATCCTTGCTACATCCCAGTTAAGACGCTACACTTGTAAATCCAGATGATTAACAATTTGAACGAGTCTGGCTATATTATAAAAAATTTCAAATTGAAAAACATGAAGAATCATGACTTATTAGTGAATCAATAAATGCAAATTATTAATTGCTGTAACATTTTATCATTTAATAATCCATATTATACGTTGATTAATGCACAAAAATAAAAAATTTCTTTGAAGTCGATAATATACATTAGTCGAAAGACAGTTAACCCATTTACTGTAATAATTTATGTAAAACTCGCATTTTTAGTAATTTTTAGAAATTATTTAACAAAATACGGCATGGATTTTTGTAGCCATGTAAACACAACCTATAAGTACATCATTGTAAAATATGAGATCATCGATTTCGAAACTAAAGTCACAAAATGATTTATTGTAACATGCTTTTTTGCTTTGCATTGCAAGAGATGGGCCTTAAGTAAAAGGTGTATTTACAAATGATGTCGTCTTATTTACATACTTTAACTGCCTTCCATGACTGTTTAGAATTTTTAGAATATTGTGCCATCCTAAGAACAATCTTACAGTAAGCACCTTTATATTTAAAATTGATTAGATAGTACATTTAATATTCAATTTTTATTTCAATTCGCATCGTAAAATTCTTCTAATATGTGATGTATGGTACGAGTATATAATAATTAGAAGTGTAGTCGTAAATAAACGTGGGAACTTTATGAGTGCGATTATTGTAAACCGTTCGATTTAAATGCAATAGATTTGGAGAACAGCTTCTGCTGATCGTGTTTGCCGAGCCAGGGGTCGGGATTTATTGCTCTTCTCTGTAAATATTTGTGATGATGTTTGGACCAGTTTAATAAGAATTTTTATTAGTAGGGGATGTTTACGAAGTTGACTCCCAGAGATACTAAATTCCTCAAACAAAATCAATCAAAATTGACAGAAAAAATATAATTTCGATGCTAAATACGGAGCTTATTGGGTGACATCGATTGTGGACTTATGTTTGAAGCGAGGTCGTTATGGCGACAGAAAATCTGCCCCAGTGTGCACTCTGTTTCGTTAGCATAAGGTCATATCTTTTTATTCTTTCAAGTTTTAATAATGTCATTATTTTTCGTTTCTTTTGCCGACATCGAGAAGACAGGATTCTTTAATAGCCATGGATTTGTTCATTTTGCTTAATTATTTCGTCTTGCTTGAAATGGATATCAATTACTTTTTTTTAGGTTAATTATTGAGATAAGCTCCACGATTCTAATTGCCAGCGACCTAATGCAAATCTATTTAAAAATTCACATCTCTATTTTTTTAATAACTTCAGAAACTAGCAACATATGAAGTTTTTGTTAATAAATTATATAAAAAATCGTTTGTACTTTATTGAATGATGTGTTAACCTTTTCCGAATTGTATTAAAGTTTCTTCTTTTGGGATTGAGTTAAAAGTCCTTCTTTATTATGTATAAGCGTAAAAAGCAAACAATAGCCCGAAAATTCCGCTGTCAGAGTAAATGCCATCATTTCCGAAACAACGAAATAATATCACGTTACGATATTAGTTACAATTTGTAGTAACAGCGTTGTGTCTACACGGTTTTTACACCGCTGCATGTAAGTGTCACCTTGTGTGAGTATTACACCCATCTTCCCGATCCTCGGCGGGTAAAACACATAGAAAAAACCCGAGAAAACTTGTTTGGTATCCGATAACCCAACAGGTCTGCGGATGGTTTTGTTCGATGCTCTCGTTCCAAACGGTCCCAGCGGTACGTGCGGGGAAATTATTAACATAATTTAGAGAAACTTGATATTTGAAATAGATAGCGACATACCCAGGGATTGAAATTTTGACGCGGATTAAGACGAATAAATTTGAATATAATTTTTTTCATGCTAATTAGGCCTTATCTAAATGGCCTTATGATGTTTCATGAGACAATGAACACCTTTACATTTATATCCGTTGGAAAATTATTTTCTTAGATTTGACTTTATCTACTGCCATTTGAACTGTTACTATACTTGATTTAATAACTAAACGGACAAACTTGAAGTTGTCTCGCTGAGCCATATTTAAAATTATACGAGAAAAATATCACTAGATTTGACTTATCAGCGGGGAAACTCGATACAGTCACTGACAACAGCTGACGAGACAAGATGGAGAACATTCGTTTGTTTACATTGCAAAGTTTGTGTGGTGTAAAACTGGTGTTACATCAGCCAATAAAAAAACGACCAGTTTCATCATTCCAACTTCAGATTTGACTTGTAAAGATTAATATGCAAAGGTAATATAGGGATTGATTAAATGACGTTTTCAAGTGAGTAACAAGTAAAAACCTGTACAATCTTCTAGGGAAACTTGAAAAAATCTTCAAATGATGGCAACCATTCAACTGAATTAACTCCCAATTACAAAATGGTGGAATCCAACCATTTCGACCGATTCATCTTGGTGCAGTCAGAATCTCAATTCGTGCGACGATCTTTGAAATTCAAAGCGCCAACGGAGAGATTCTTTTTGCTACCAGGACTACATTTAAGGCGATCAAGTGGTCAACTTGACTTGAGTGCTGTAGTGTATTGGATAATTGTGATGATGCTGTAATGTATTAGATAATTGTATTGTTAAACAAATTATATTAACGAAGTGTATTTATGTTTAATGAGAAATGATTTGATTAGTAGAGCAAATACGTGTGCGTGTCTTATCGAATAAACCTACAACAACGAACACTACAAGTGCGATTTAATTGTAAGATGTTTTTACAATTCGGGAGACTCGAACTTATACGTCATCACATGCACGCTGTGCCTAAACGCGCTCGGCTACTGCCTAATGTAGGTGTTGTCATTATCGTAAAATAATTCTCCGGTAAGAATCCGTGTAAAATTGGGCAATATAGTTATTTAAATTTCTCTCGCCGAAATAACGCGGCGGTGTATGGCGCGTATTTTTTCCCGGTAAGCGCAGTGAAACTGCTTTTATGGCAATTACAGTTTTTGTTTCGTCGGCTAAAAACTGGCTCGCTTATCCCGTTCCGAAATTTTACACCCAGCGATACACATTAATGGCAGCCGTCTAGCCACTGCACGAACTAATATGAGGAATTGTTTTTTGCCATTATGTTGGTAAGCTTTAATCTATTTGTAAGCGGTTTTTTATTACAGGAAATTGTACCGTGACACTTCTACCAACTGCGATGTGGTGATTTGCTCTTTTATTTTTACACATATTCGACAGAACAGTTTTAATATCACCAGATGGGGAACATTTCCATTGGTGTTGGACGTTCAACATTTAAGGTCGACTTACTCAATAGAAGAAGAGTATGGCATAAGGCAGACTAATAATGTTGACAATTAAAATGAACCGATTCAATAGTAAGTCAAATTTGATCCATTTATTTTATACAACTACATACCTATTTGATCCAAACATTTAAAATCAACTGACCCAATAGTGAAGAAGAAGGAACAAGGCATTAGAATTCTTAGAATACTCTCGATTTTACTTTTTATTTCTATTCCACTCTTTTCCACTACTACGACTGCCTAAACTAACCCGAAACACGTTTTTTACCGCATCCTAGCAATAAAATGTCATTTTGAAGTTGAAAAATATTGTAAAAGTGTTTTCGTTGCGAGTAAACTGTTAGTTTATTATTGACTTCAAGGTAATGTTTTTATAAACATTTAATAGAGAAAAATGGATCTACAGATGTGCCTTTTAAAAATTTTAAAAATAAATTTCTATCAGGAGATATAACCGTGTAAAGTTTGCATAAATAGGAGATTTTTTGGCATTTTTATAATCATGATGACTAAAACCAGTGATCGAATCGTTACAATTCGTATACAACATGCTCTTCAGTACAAGAATCTACTACTTCTCAGAATTAAACGTAATTTTAATCGTATATGGGTATCTATGACTATTTGTTTCAATCTTTACCAGGATGACTTTCCAATGACAATTAAATTTTTATTTACTTCTTGATCCATCGTTCGACGATCTAGATCATCTTTTTAAAAAATGGATACGATTTTAATTTCTTATTCATATCGTATAAGATCAGAAAAGTTGGTTGTACATTATGTACATCAAATCGTTTTTGGCTTACTGTTAAAACTTAACACTTATTTTGTCACTGGTTTAATTTTTTATTTATTTCTTGATCCATCATCCGACGATCTAGATCATCTTTAAAAAAATTAATACGATTTTAATTTGGTATTCATGTCGTATAAGATCAGAAAGGTTGGTGTACCAACATCAAATTGTTTTTTGCTTACTGTTAAAACTCAACACCTATTTAATATTTTGTCACTGGTTTAATTCCTGTTCACACGCGCCCTTAATTGCACAGGGTCGTTGCTCACAGCGTCGGGTGCAGGCCGTATTAGCCCCCAGTCGGCCACAACAAAAAGTTCAAATCAATTTTCACCGCTTTCACAAAATGAAAAGATGCAATTTCGCGTGAAAGGAGCACGGTGTGTGCTCAGGTGCAGAGCGATACCTAACGAACAATCGCTGCTGGATTTGCGTCCCTGTTGTCCCGGTTTGTCCCTTTTTGTCCTTACACCCCGTACGCTTGGGTAGCTAACGCGATTACAGTTTTTATAAATTATTTTACTCGTAAATAATTCATTGGTATAAAATTCAGTGCCCTGATTTAACGGTATAATAATAAAATCGAAGTTGCTCAAGCAGCAAATAAACAAGTAATGATTGAACTTTATTTCTTGTGGGTTATTTATAACTTAATAGAATTTCTAGTTACTGCCAGATTAATATTTTACCCTCACGCAACGTTCAGATTGTTCCGATAATATTCAATGATAATTCCTGGAAAATCATAACATACAACAAGCATTTCGGTCAGTTAGAAAAATTATGCAGGTACTAAATGATTTAAATATCCTCCATATTTTTTGTTAAATATTTGCAATATTTCAATTACCATATAATTACGAAGAAATAATTAATTCTGATGATTTTTTAAACAAACAAGTTGTGACATGACAGTTTGACATATCCGAGATACGCAATTAATTCATACAATAAAACAAGCGAAATATATGTAAATAGTTAATAATTATATGATAATGCATACGCATGGAATATGAAATGCATAGTGAAGTCATTACCGAGCAGAACTGTGTAATTAATCGAGATGTCTTGCGTGCTATCAACGTATGATTACCAGTCGGCAGATCTCGGATTACTACTATGCTTTGCCATGATAATTGGGTGAGAATGCCATCTTATTTGCACTTTTATTAGCGGAGACGGCGCCAGGAAAAAAATAGTCTCCCTTCTCGGCTGCTCGCTTCCTTCATCGTTTTTACCAAACTTGGGTACAGATAAATCGAGATTAATATTTTACCATGTGTGCGGTTACCAGCCGTTAACTCACTTATGGTTGCATCTGTAAGTAAATAATCCCTCGATGGCAAATTAGTTATAGTCTTCATCATATGTGCGGTTAACTCATGATGTGCCACAAAACGCAATTAGTTATCCCTCTTTTACCCAACTTGCCCATTTTGCTGTGGCTTTCATTGTTATGTGCGGTTACCAGCCATCGACTAATTCATGAATTTTCGTGGAGACTGTGATTTTTGTGCAGTTAAACTGAAATGTGTACCAGACTGGCTTCAAAATTGATTTGCCACAAAACGCACTTAGCGATTCCTCTTTTACCCAACTTAGCAACTTGACCGTGGTCTTCATTGTAATGTGCGGTTACCAGCCATCGACTAACTCATGGTTGTTCGTGGAAACTGCACCACAGAAGAGATTTTTGTGCAGTTAAACTGAAATGTGTACCAGACTCGATTCAAATCTGATTTGCAACAAAACGTACTTAGCTATTTCTCTTTTACCCCTCGTTTACCCAACTTGGCAACTTCGCTGTGGCTTTCATTGTTATGTACGGTTAGCAGCCATCGGCTAATTCATGGTTGTTCGTGGAGACTGCACCACAGAAGAGATTTTTGTGTAGTTTAACTCAAAATATATACCAGGCCACAAAACGCACTTATCTATTTCCCTTTTACCCAACTTGGCAACTTCGCTGTGGCTGTCATTGTTATGTGCGGTTACCAGCCATCGGCTAATTCATGGTTGTTCGTGGAGACTACACCACAGAAGAGATTTTTGTGCAGCTTAACTAAAAATGTGTACCAGGCCACAAGACGCACTTATCTATTTTTCTTTTACCCAACTTGGCAACTTCATTGTGGCTTTCATTGTTATGTGCAGTTACCAGCCATAGACTAACTCATGGTTTATCGTGGAGACTACACCACAGAAGAGATTTTTGTGCAGCTTAACTAAAAATGTGTACCAGGCCACAAAACGCACTTATCTATTTCTCTTTTACCCAACTTGGCAACTTTACTGTGGCTTTCATTGTTATGTGCGGTCACCAGTCATCAACTAACTCATGGTTGTTCGTGGAGACTGTACCACAGAAGATATTTTCGTGTAGTTAAATTGGATTGAGTACCAGACTGTGTTGGTAGGTACCAAATTTTTCCCACTTGGTTGTAATCTTCATTGATATATAAATATATTTAACTGTGTGTGCGGTTACCAGTCGTCGACTTACTCATGGTTGATAGTGGAGACTACTCTACACATGAGATTTTTGTGCCCTTGTGAGTTGTAGCACTCTCAGCTATCCCCTTCTATAAAATAAAGCCTCTCTCTGTAGGTGTCCTCAACATCATAATTCAGGCCCCTATTGCCGACCCGCCGCTCCGCCCATGTACTTTTTACCTGCATAGAACCGAACCCTTAACACCAGGGTAGCTCCACATGAATTATAAAGGTATGGACTATTTCAAGGGCTAGGGGAGAGAGGGATGCATTGTGCTAGAGAATTTGGAAGGCATGTGTGAAATATGGGCGAGACCCTCATTTGATTGTTGATGTGTTTTACAATGCTGGAAATGGATACAGTTTGGTGTTGGATTACTTGATAATATTCAAATAGTCCTCTAATGGCCATGCATGCGCTATGCTTTATATTCCACATGGATCTGAGTTACTTCTGTATCTATTTTTTTTTTCTTATTTGGCTGGAAGAAACTCATTTAGTTTATACTAAAAAAGTCCACGTTTGATGTATTTCAATGCAGGAATAATAGTAAAATGCCAAGTTGTCCATACCTAATTTAACTTGTCCTTTTGAATCAGTTTTGTTTTTCATTTATCCGGACTCAACTCATTTGATGATGATTACTGGTATTGAAGTACATCATATTTGATCCGAATCAGTATTGGATTACTGGCTTATAAATGTTTTTGCGAGCATCGATAATTAAAGCAAATGTGCTCGTATAGGTATCACTCTATTTAAAGTACGGGTAACTTGCAGGATTTTTTAATTAAATACTTTTGAAAAATAGATAAAAGCTTAGATTTTTACAAACAATTTATTAACAAGCACGAAAATAATTAATGAAAATTGATTAATATGTGCTGTGACGAGAAAGCTGCTGTCCAATACAAAATAGTCAAGTCACAGCAAAGTTTCTTTCTCTATTTACTAAAAAAAAAAATTAAATAAAATTTGTAGTGTTACCAATGTTTTAGACCTAACATTAGGTTAAAAATATCATTTCAGTACTATGCAAGTTCCACATTATGCCAGTATTACATATATCTGCACCCACCTAACTATAATACAGTTTAAACTGAAGTAGGTAATACTGTTTGAGATATAAATCACTAGGTACACCAGGTTCGAATGTAAATTGATATTTGAAAAATGGCTTCCATAACTTCGTTCAGTCAGTGGAAATACACGAAAATTGTATTTAATTTAACTAGACATAGTTTTGCTACACCATGGATCCAATTCCAATTAACTGACTGAATTGTATTTAGCCAATCGACTTATTCAAATACTTTTCTTTTATTGGTAACCACTAAACAGGACTAAATCCCAGTTACGGAATAGTAGATGATATTACAGAGGAATCCATTCACTCGGATCCAGTAGTATTATGGTCGGTTGCTGGGATCGAACTAAAAACCGCTAATATGCTGGTTGGACACTACCGCTGAGCTAAATAGATTTACTGGTTATACTTGATAGTTATCCCAAAATAATTCCGAACAAAAATGTACTCCCTTCTCTAAAGCTTCTCCTCTCATTGCCCCTGCACCGGGGGGTTCGTCGGTGGGGCACAGCCCCCTCAGCCCCTCCCGGGGCCCCTGTCTTCACCGGAAACCAAGCGGGCAGCCGCTGTCGAACGCCGCGTCGTGCCCGTCACAACACATCGTATCAGTCATTTTCTAATCCCGTGCGTCATTGCGCATAAAAGATCCGACAGCCTCCTTGATGCCCACGAACACCGCAAGAGCGACTGAGACGGGAGATGTAAGTGAATGTGGGCCTTGTTTGAGGAGGTCTTTCTTCGGAGTGCGTGGGAAATCCGAGATGCTTGAAGCTGATTTTGGAGGATGCTTCAGTGTTTTTTGGTTTTCTAGGATTTCTGAATACTGTATCTATGAGTTGGGTCACTGATAATCTATTCGTACAGAAATATTTGCCTTATGGCTCAAATCTAGGTTTCACTCGAACGAAAATTGATACATACATATTTTTCTATTATGTCTTTAAACCTTCCAAACTGGTTCACAACCATCGGTTCAGGTCTGGTTTTTAACGGTTCACTAAAATAGCAGCGGTTTGTTCCGGTTTTCGTTCTTGTTCCGGTTCGACTTCCTGGCTGTCAACTTTACATACTTGGAGTCATGTATTTCACTGTAATCTTTTATATTTCATATATTGAGTCAGATCATTCGTTATAATATAATCGTCTACAATCATTAGAACAGACATTGTCTTCTGGTTTTTAAAGTTTTGGATTAGTTCACTCATATCATGTAAGGTTTAGAACGAAAATTGATACATACATATTTGTTCTATTAAGAACGTCTTTGTTATCAAACATGGGTGTGACAACATCACATACTGTGAGTCACTGCTACAGATAAATATTTCACTGGAATCGTCTACATTTAATCTATTGAGTCAGACCACTCATGATAACCGTCTAGAATCATTGGAACCGATTGGAACAGACATACAATTCTATTTGCCTTATGGTTCAAAACTGAGCTAATTGTATGAGTTCCTCATATTATCTGGAGATCATAACGAAAATATCAATTAGGTGTGACCGCCTCACGTACTGTGAGTCATTAGAATAGATATATATTTTCCCGTGTGTGCGGTTATCAGCCATCGACTCACTCATGGTTTGATTTTTGTGCAACAACACTGAAACGTCTACTTGGCTGGATTCGAATCTCAATGTACAGAAACACAACCAGTCATATGGCACACTTGGTTTTCTGCCTTATTTTAACCATTCAGCAGGATTAACTTGTAATGACAGAATTAAAGTGGAATCCAACCACTCGAATTCAGCGGTATTATTGTCTGTGCTGGGATCGAACTGCGGGCACTCTGCTGTTGAGTTATAACCACTGGCCGTTATAAATGTACTCGTAGTGTACAAGAACATTCCATTTTTTGTCTAACTATTGAATTTACTTTATTATCGTCTTATCTGTCTCATTACAATTCACTGTATCATATTCCGTTTGTCTCATAGTTCAAATCAAATCTATGAAAACAGTTCACTATTATTTTATTTAAAACACTAGGCAAAGTATAGTCACATTCCTTTGCTATTAGGCGGAATTCACAATGGACGTAAGCGTAAAGAGTATTTTTTAAAACGAACATAACTGTATTCAACTTTACGCATTTCTTACGTGTACACGTATCATCAGTAGGTACGATTTATGCAGAATCAAAAAATGTAATTTGGAATTTAACATTTATTACGTGATTCTTATGTTTATGTTCATTGTGAATTAGGACTTGGATTGGATCTGACTTGTGAATGATCTCACTAATTTTATTCCATTAGAGTATCTCGTTTCGGTCATCACAGAGTTTTCTAGTTCGAGTCACATTTGTAACGAATCAGTGAAAAATATTTTTTGTTCTTCTGTGAAACCTTTTGCATTCTGCAAAGGAAACAACGTATTCTGCGGTTGTAATCCAAACTCATTGTTGTTCCACTTCCGTGGTATTACAGAATTGTAACATAATATTTTTGCATGGTCTATACAAACTGCCCTCCTAGTCAATAACTTATTTCGTTCTCCTCAACATAAACTTATTTTGTTGGACGATTAAATAGAACAAGCAAGCAGCAATAAAATCGGCAATAATTTTGATGCCTACTAAAAACAGAAATCCAGCTCAAGAGAAATCAGTAATACAATCATTTCAGATTTGTGTTATTTAATCGTGTCGAATAATTAACGGAAGAAATGTGAATTTAATGGCGACATAAAACGAAATCTGATAATTATAAACGTACGTTGCTATCGACTACCAAACACTAATCAAGACTTGGCGCATAAAAATTTTACAACTCATGTTGAGGGCCAATCCACATATCGGGTTATGTTCATTGTGTTTACTTGATCGAGGTATTGAATTCTTCACTTTGAGGTTTTATTACAAGTGTTAAAGAATGAGCGATTAACGTTGTGGTTCTTTGGCAAATATTTAACTCAAACAGAACTAAATTTACACTCGTAGTGGTAAAGGTAAAACAATCAGAAGTGATTAAAATATCTGTCTCTTCGCAAGTTTACGAAACGTCCATGTAAAATTCATGCTATTGATCTATCGTAAAGTGTCTACAATTTTATGGGCACTCGACGAAGTATTTTATTTCACACATGTGTTTAATTTATCTGCTGTCCCAACTCGTTTTGCGAGATTCTGAAATTTATGCGATGAAGAACGCTGATAAATGATTGAATCGGAGAGAAAATATCATGTTTCACTAACTCACGTTAAAAATCTGGTGGAGCGAACAATCCATAAGAGTGGCGGATAAAATTCACAAACACTGAACCAAACTTCACAAGCACTGATCACAAACTGCGTCGCGTATGCGTAAGCGTAGCACAGGGAGACGCGATGCGTTCGTGGTCGCGGCTGAACGGCAACTGAGCCAAGCCGGAGTGCGAAGCTCGGAGCTTCAGTGGGGGAACCGCGGCCACGGCACGCTAGATGAACATGTTACCTGGCTCGGTCGGATATCGGCGAATGGGCGGGCTGGCCGACTATTGTACTCATTGCTGCGCACCAAGACAATTTTATATTCGGTTCTTGTGTGCAAACACCACGTCACCCGAGACGGAAACGGATGCAGGGGCGGACAGTCGAAACGCGCGTCATTATCTTGCTGCTGGTGCCCGTGCTTTTTCACTTGTCAAGAAGGGATGCCATTGTTGGTCTTTTGCAGCACCACGAGTGCCTAAACGATGCTAAATCTTCCCGGAAAACTACCCAGCATTCAACTTCGTTTCATTGATGGCAGACCTATACGTACTTCTGCCAAAACTTCGTAACCAAAACTTTTATTTTCCACAATGCCCAAGAGTCTCAGAGATGACTTATTTCTACATGTCCCACGCCAATCAAATCATCCTCATTTTCTATTACTATTTCGTTCAAAACCTTTTTCTCTGTTGAGGTACTTACTTCTTCAGAAACTTTACACAAAAAATATACTCTCCACAATACTGTCAAAGTCTCGGAAATAACTGTATGCCAACATATCCCATCCTTATATATTTTGTTTAAAAGCTCACTTTATACACACGTTCAGTAAAGATTTTTTATCCGTAGAACTACTGGTAGTTCTGGTAGAAAGCAATATTTCAGTATAGTTTATCATATACTTTTGTAACGAATCTTTACGTACTGTTTCCAAAACTTCACAACTAAAATCTTTATTCTCGATAATACCCTCAAAGTTTCAGAGAAGGAATATTCCAACATACGAGTATGCAACACCAATCAAATCAGTCTAATTTTCTTTTCGTATTTCGTTAAAAACCTTTGTATACTCATGTTGAGTATAGAATTTTTTATCCGGCACAATTTTCCCAACTGGTGGAAAGCTTATTTAAAAAAATAGGCAATCATTTGCCAAACTCTATTTTTTCAATTTCTACAAACTGAATTCTACACTATTGCCCAATCAATGTGAAGTTTCGTAGCGCACCTATACGTACTTCTTTCAAAAAATTTATTCTCGACTGTACTCAAAAAATCCTGGAGATGACTTATTAACATATTCCACACCAATCAAATCATTTTCAATTTTTATAAGTATTCCCTTCGAAACCTTTTATTCTATAAACATAGTCATAGTTAACACAATATAAAATTTGTAATGCCCAAATATAAAATCAGTTATTCTAAATTACTTCAATATTTCGGCATATGATATGATTAGCTACGGATTTATCTATTTCTTGAAAATCTATATGTATTTTTATAAATATCTCTATTGCCCATTGATCAATCAACAACAGTGAACAATTATTTACAGTAGATATTGGTAACATCTCCAAATATTTTCCTTTGTCTTTCATCTTCGAGTCAAATATTTTGGTCTATAGACATCTATTGCACATTTATGAAACTTCAAATTGTATTCCCTCTAAAGCGACCCCTACCCTACATGTTTGTAAACAAAACATACTGTCACTGTCAATCAGCTGTCAGGCTGTTGGTGTTGGTGTGCGCTAAAATGTTTAAAAAATGGAAAAAGGAAACCGGTAAGTAAATAAAATTTATAATTTACTTTCTTCATTTAAATCAAAGCATATTTCTAGTGCACACAGCATTAATTCGACAAGTACTTGGACAAAAAAATTTGTGCAGTTTCCAGAGAAGTAGAAATAAAGATGTAACAAATTGCAGGACACGATTTTGTTTACGTTTTACAATACTAATTTTGGCAGCTGTCATAAACTACTATGAAGTAAGCCGCGTGAACACATGATTCACTTCTTGCAAATAACTTCATGAGAAAATCCGACCTCTCTCTCTTACAGCAATGAAAAAGGTCTATTGCTCTATCAAAACCCAGTACCTCCCTAGAAAGTAAAATTTTTACTATAAATTATTTTAAAAATATTTTTTTTCATATATTTTAGTCTTCATTTTGTTCAAAATATAGTCTTACTTCTGCGATTCCATTTATCGTGATGTTTTAAATTTTACAGTTAAAATTACATTACATTCGGAACTAAAGAATATAATGTAGATATAATCGAATTATAAATTATTTTATTTTAATATTTTGTTATTGTGCCTTTTCTTCCAATATCCAAATTTTGGCATAATTTCTCGAACGCCGCGAAATAATTTCTCTATTCAGTTCCTATGAAAACGGAGTTCTCTTTCTCTATAGCTCTATCAGTGTCGGGATCGTGTAGAACAAGCTCCTCGCGATGTAGGGATATTAAAGTAATTACGAATGTCACGAATCGTAAAGGGGTGCAAGGCATGGTTCACGTGTACGCGGACTGACAGATTGTGGCCGCATTTGCTCTTTTCCTACTGGGACTCAATGTACGCTTGTCGTGTTTACTAGGGTTTAGGTTAGGGTGGATTCGAGCCAAATTGAAATGAAGGGGAGTTATTGAAATAAATAGATACAGTTGCAGGCTTTGGTGTTTAGTATTTCAAGTGCTAGTTCATTTTTCATCATCGTGTTTGTCGAATAATATTTGATTTGAATATCATTGACACTCATTTATTATCAATATCAAGGGACCATTATTTTGCTGGAAAAATTTATTTTAAAATATTGTTGCTGGGTAACATTTCGAGACAAGAGACATGCTGTAGCTGAATTTGTCGAGGAATACTACCTATAAGCAACAATCTTAAGAAATAATTTTACCTGATATAACTAATTTTTATAAAATTTGACACTGTTGCATACCGATTAGAATAATTATTATTCTTGTTTTTTCGTGATTTTTTGTGGTGAAACGGCTGTATATTTTGACATTTAATTTTTTTACTAACTTTAGATTTTTACGTTCATTATTAAGGTTTTTGACGTAACTGTATTTTTTGCGTTATATTTGATATTTTTTATATTTCATCGTAAGATGTTATCACAAAATGATTTGTTTTACACTTTAAATTTCAATTATTTATTGAAAACAATTCAAAAACAAAACAATTTCTTCAAAATCACTCGCTTTGGGTACTGGATTTTAGCGACTTGAACGAGTAACTGGCACCGTGTTTACGTTTAAAATTTGTTAGTGTTTGGGATATACGTTTCATGGTATAACGTGGCGTACCCCTTGGGAGATTGTTGTGGGTGGCAATGTTTGGTAAGCGGTACCTGGACGGCATTGTTTGACGGAATGCTATACCAAACAACATATCATGTGTCAAAAACGGAAAGATTCTTTGGCAAACTGTCAAGCAGGTAGAGACACGTGACACGTGCAAATGAAAAGATAATAATAACGTGTTGGTTTGTTCACACTAAATGTAAATACAGCAAGGGTTGTATTTCGACTTTGTTAATAATACCAAACACTTCTTTCAGTAGTTTAACAAAATATTTTAAATTTTAAATTCCTGTTTTTATTACAAAGGAAATGCTTTTGGTAACTCTTCGTTCTGATGGCGACAATGATTATGATAATTCTATGAAAGCCCATAAAGTGCTTACATATTAAAACGTGTGATGGACGTTTACGAGTTAAATTTATACCATCCTACATTCTCACGAATGTTGTAAACATGATTCATTAATGACATTGAGCAGAAATTACAAGGAACTAATGATTCACGGCGCGGTTAGTGTGGTCAGTGTTTCAATTAAATGCCCATCCTTAATTTCTCGAAAAGGTGCGAAAATTTTACACCCCCATGAAATTCACAATTAAGTGAGACACCCAGGTAGGAGATTTTTAAAATGGAACTGACACATTATGATTAATTTATCAGAATTCTTCAAATTTCGTCATGTGATGCATTAGTTCAACTAGACTCTATTGTTCCCATATCTGTTGTTGACTGTTTTTTAAATTCTGACCAATGACGTACATAATATAACGGCAAAAAATGTAAAAATGCCCTAGGATTGTTCAAATGAAAATCGCATGACACAAATAATAGCCAATGGATGAATTGATTACAGTACTAGTAACCATGGTTACATAAAAATTTTCTCTGAAATTTAGCTTGAGTAACTTAACTGAAATTAATAAGCGGAAACTTAACCGTCATCGGTCACTTTGACATTAAATTAAAAATTGGTTAAATTGTTATTTTGAGTCATCAAGAAAGTTGAGGTCATTTCCGGTTAAATCGGAAACCAGATTTTTGTAAATTATATATATTTTGAGGACTCCTTATGCCTAATTTACTCATATAATAATTTCTTTATTAATACAAAAGTTATTTCAAGCGTACCATTTATTGGGACACTCTGTATTTTGACACTAAAAACAAACAATGGAAATATTACTAAAAAATTAGTTTTAAGGTTTACATTTATGTAAACGTTTACGAAAGTTTAAATTCATCTAACTAAATCCGAGAATTCACACTGCTAACTGATAAACACTGTGAATGCTCATGATTTAGTTAGATGAATTATTATTCAAACTTTCAGAAACATAAACATAAATCTAAACCTTAAAACTAAATGTTTATGTAAATGAGTCTTCACTGGCACCGTGTAACGTCGCCTTTAGTGATAGAAGTGACAGATTTTTTGGGAAACTGCAATGATTTTTACGACAAACCCTTTGCAATTTCATGACAACGTCAGCGGCATGGGAATAATTTTCCCGACTGATTGCAAAGTTTAATTTCGAGATGACGCTAGCTGCCGTCAGTGATTTTAGGGATTTTTGATTACAATTCGCGTTGGAAAAGTTTGCAGCATGTGTGAGTGTGTGTGTGATTGATGAAAACGCACAATCTGACGTATGTAAAGGAATTATTAGCTTTGTTACATTGTAACTGCGGCGGTAACGAATGAAAATGGAAAAATCTGCTCTAACCGGAATTTAATTTAGCACAAGTATTTTGTGTATTTTAACAGCTGGATTTGCAACAATTTGCTATTGGAGAGACGAGTAAAACACAAAGCCGTGACTGCCATCGACAAACATTACAGACAAACAAAATATCAAACACGCACTTACTATTGACCGATCCGATTACTCTCGAATTAAAAAGGATTTGACGTGGAACTCACCTAAAACAAAGAAAAAAGTTTCATCAGTTTTCATACCAGTATATAAAGTATAGTAAAATTTGATTTTTAGCCAAATAAATTCCAAAACTGCTGAAATTTGGTATACACATTTCTAAATTTGATGAGTCCCGACCTCCATTTATAATATGGTCGCTTTAGAAAAAATTGTAGAGTAGAAAATTCTCTATAAAACCCTGTTCGCACGAGGATTCTTTGAAGATTCTACCAAGATTCCGAATCCTGGAAAAGAAGTTTCAAGATTCTGAATAAATTACCTAATCAATAAATTATAGATTCTCCTTTTCCAAGACTCATTGAAGATTCAATTAGCGGCACCGCAATTTAACTGGTAATTCTCACTACAAAGAAGAAAACTTTTTCTTTTCCAGGGTTCAGAATCTTGGTAGAATCTTCAAAGAATCCTCGTGCGAACAGGGCTTAAGACAGTTCGTAAGCAATTTTTACGTTAAGGCATTGTTTTCGAGAAAATCGTGAAAATATATTTTGACAGTTTCCAATGAATTTTAATAGCCGCAATTTTATCACATAAAATAGCTGCCATTCATTAACGCATTGCAATATCGACTTCCGGTTATGAGCATTCGATTTCTAGAACATTTTTCTAAAAGAAACATTTTTTTTAAGTTTGAAGCTCCTATTTAGACACAGTGGAAATATTTTCTCCGAGAGAACATAGTAAAATATTTTTTAATAATTTGTTAATCAAGTTTAACTTCTGAACGGATAAAAATATCGACTTTTATTTTATTTTGTAGACGCTTTCCTATAAAAAAACATTATTATCAAAATATTTCAAGCTCTGGTTGAGCTATATTTGGAGTTTTCCCCAAGAAAAATGTAGAAATTGTATCATTTTTTTAAATTTATTGAAAAATGCAGCCTCAAAACTAAACGATATATCGAAACGTATCTCATGGTTTGGATTATCTAGCAACAAGTTTTATTTTTGATTCTAATAGAGGGCGATGTCATAAAAAAATAACACAGTATATCAAATAAAATTGATTTAGGTTGATTTATGGTAAAATATATGATTAGTTGTTTATAGGAATGCTTTCAAAATAATGTTAGGAAATGTATGTCAATGACTTAATTTCTAAATAATCACTTTATGGTAAATATTAAAGTAATGTTTCCCTTCCCACACCTAAAACAGATAACCACCCAGTCGATATTTACTTATTTATCAAACCTTATCAGTACGGAAGTAATTATTTGATTTTTTATCAGTGTTTTAGCGTTTTATCTACTTATAGAAAATAAACAGAAAAATGGTCTTTTCGTTTGTAAGTTCATCAAAGTAATAATAAACTAGATAATGATATTAGCACTAGAGAAGCAAATAACATTACTAACATTCAGTTTATTTACATTTACTCACTCCGTAGATAAAGATATATACAAAGTGCAGTATGAATATTTGATAACGACATATATGGATGTATTAGCCAAGTACATGTTGGGTATGTTGATTAACGAAATTATTTACATATACCGAATAACGTAAATAATACTGCCATCAATATTTTATGAATTAATATATCATAAATACAAGTTCAGATAAATACATTTGCTTTTATGTTACAAATAATTGCGTTTGTGATTCGATTGCGATTGAATGTACTAGCGATGCATGTATTCATAAATTTCAAATAAATACGATTGCATTTTCATAAATAATGAGCTTAATACATGCAGAGGAATGTATTTCTACCATAAAAAACACAAAAGAACATTTTTCTATTCATTTCAGTGCAAACCACGAAGTATTATATAAACACAGAAGTGGACATTCCGTATCTTAGTAATACTATAGATTTGTGGCATTTTTGTTTACCCTGTGTGAGAGAGAAAGATCACAACTGGACCCGTCAGTTACCATCGTTATCGTTGTTTATCGTCATAGAATGCATGCTCCGAGCTGGACCGTATTTTCTGTCTCTTTCTAAAAGGTAAACAGAAAGGTCACACTTCATCCGCCCTAGCGTCAATACTTCGTATTTTAGACGTATCAAAATCAAACCTTTTAAATTTAAAATATTAAAATATCTAACTTAGTAGAAAAATAATGCACCACGTAAACAATTAATGCAGATATTTATTAGAATATGTAACAAAGTACAACTTTCGATATTAGCCTGAAAATTAAGGGGGATCGATACCTAAATGCTGCATTACACTGTGCGGCTTGTTACATGTAAATAAACAAAGGATAAAATTATTAATTTAAATATGTAATAGTATATTATATATTGAGGGACTAAAGTGCATGATTTAATCCTGAGGGTGAAGTTTATTTCACGAGCCGAAGGTGAGAGAAATAATCACCTGAGGGATTAAAGGTACTTTAGTCCTGTGGTATATACGCTATTTTTTGCACTTCATCCTCAAACGAATGCAAACTAGTTTAAAAGAATACAAATTTTGTAATTTTGACAGTAAATTTTATGACAAATATTTATATTGTTACCATAGATACTCTGTAACAAATAGCACGTATTTACTTGACAACGGGATTAATTAATTCAATTCCTTGACAACGGGATTAAATATGAAAAATAATCCCTTGGGATCAAATTTAGAACCTTAGTCTCTAAAAATAAAGACTAAAGAAGAGTTTTAGTCCCGGAAGTGCAAAAATAATACTCTTTATATGAACTATTTAATTCAGAAAATTAAATTACAAATGGTTCAATAAAAGCCGTCAATATGGCGAAAAACGATATTTAGTTTTTCCATTAAAACTTGTTTCAATATTAAGATTTTTCCATCAAATGAGATATTTATAAATAGCTAAAGGTTGTCCTCAAGTGCATTTAATGCCACTTTTTTAATTTTTTGTTTTAAATATATGATAAAATACGTAGAAAAAAAAAATAGCTAAAATTGGCCATATTTAGCCATGAATATAAATAATAGGGTACAAAAATGAAAAAAGTGGCGGCGCATTTGGAGACAATCTTTATCTATTCAAAAATGTATTTGTTATTCTAAAAATGTTAATTTTTACTTCAGTTTTCAAGAAAAAACTAAACACTTTTCAGAATATTACGCCGGTAGTCCTTAAATTTTTAAATGTTGCTTTGATCTCTTAAAATAACCATGTAATTTAGAAACTTTTAGAATATTTACAAATGCTTCCATACTTTTAAACGAATTAAAAGTTTGACAAGTTTTGCAACCCTCAACTATACCTATTAAAAAAACACCTTCGATTTTAACATCACAATATAACAGTAGCTAAAATACAATAAAATATTAATCATATCCAAATACATTGACATGTTCAACCAAAAGAGACATAGCCATCACGTGCAAGAAATCTTTAGTCATGTACATTTACGACATCATTAGAAACCATTACAAAAAGTATCTTCAACCCCCGTGGATGTATTCAAGTATTTTCCAACGTTTCTCGTCTATGATATTTCCATCTAGGGCGTCAGCAGTGAAATCAGAAAACTATCTTCACAAAAGGCAAGTAAATTATGTCATGATGTCAAGGAATTCTTTTCTAAACTGTCATATATCACTACGGGACAACAGACCTCCCAGTCCTGTATATCGGTCACAAAAGTGCCCTAGTGCCACTGCTACCAACACCAGAAGTCGAAATTTTCTGCTGCTTTCTCCATTTCCCGGTAGTCATCGATGGGCAACCGCCCATAAAATGTAACCGCATTGGAGATTGAGATTGTTACCGATGTCATAAACGCGTTTACGATATCGCAAACAGAATAGTTTTCTTCTGACGGGTTTGTGACTCATGTTTATTTACTACCACGCTTTCCAATTTGTTTAAATGTTTTAGATCATTACTACCTGTAACTACTTCTGATGCTGACATTTTAACAATGAATAAAAATTGTTAATCTATTTAGCTATTACTCAGAAACCGGTAATATAGGTACGTATACTTACTTGATGTCGCTTTCAGAATTCTCTTTATGTATTATGCTGTCTTTGATAATAAATAATAGCTATTTATGTAACAAGTAAAGAAACGAACGTACAGTTTATTTTTCTTGTGGTAGGCTTCACGTCATCATTCAAATTCGTACGAATCAAATCAACAGTAGTGGGAGAAAATTTGAGCGTCACGTTTCTGTTCAGCCATACAGATGAAGCGATGTTGCTCTATCGCATTTTATGTCTTTAGTGAGAAAGAGATGCAGTCATTAGACAAACGTTGAATTTTAAAATAAGTGGGGTAGGCACGTGTAGGACGAAGACAGGAGATATGATGTTCGTTAATTCTTAGTTCGGAAAATAATGACGTGAAGCCTACCACAAGAAAAATAAACTGTAGTTTATCTTACGTATGTGACAAATAAGTAAGGTAGGTATCTATCGAGATTTCTTTACGTGTTGCATACAATATTTTTTTAATCGTAGTGAAAAATACATCTTTAAGTCAACATTTTTCTACTAATCACAGCGCTGCCTAGAATTTGCAAGAATGTCGGCTTTTGTTGTTGCAATCCGTGATCACCATTTGTGTTGTATTCACATTTTGTTATAATGTTACAAATTTAAAATAATTTTGCGATATCTCGGCTGTAAACATATTTTTTTGCAGAATTGGTCTTTTTTATCAACTTACCATGCCTGTTTTCAAGACAGTATGTTGATCTTACCGGTTGCTAACCTAAACAACGGTAAGTAAGTTCAAAGTGAACGGTAAGTAATTTACTTACCGTTCTAGAATGGTAAGTAAATTCAATATTAATTACGAAGAAACTAATGTTTGCGTATGGATAAAAAAGACCAATAGTGCAAAAAATATATAGGTAAGCATCTAATCACGAACGTTAAGGAATTACCGATGTCAGACAAATTGGAGCTTTCGCTTCGCTCAGTCTTCAAATATTGTCTTCCATCGGTAAACTGTCCATACCGTTCTTGATACTATGATATACTATTTATTACTCACGTGGTTATTTTTCTCGTCTAGTCGTAATAAAAAATCCTTCTTCACAGTCTAGATATATAAATACGTATTTTATTCGAATTTTTTAATTAAAACTATAAAATATGCGATTACAAGTCATTTTATTTTGAAGTTTCTTTACAATGTGGTCTATAATTTTTTTGATAAATGTAGTTTTATGTGTGTTCTTTATTAAATAAAAATAGTGAAATAATGATTATTGCGCGAAGTAATAAAGTAGGTACATAATTAGCAAATTATTAAAATAAAGTGCCTATTACCTAACGAAAATAGAAAAACATTTTTATTTCTTGTAAATTATTTATAAATAAACAATTTCAAAATTTGTAACGCAGACAGATATTTTCGTTGAACGTAGTATAATGAATATTTTAAATAGTAAAGGAACTGAGTGTAGCAAGTCATGAACCACACCATCAAACGTGTATAATTCCTAGATTCCCAGCAACAAATTTAATTCCTGCATGAATTCATGTTTAATCCTCCTCGAGATTCGACTGTTGAAAACAGCGCACACTTCCCATATTCATAAATCTTCTAATTAGCCATGACAAACGCGTCTCTAGGCTCGAAATAACGCCACTAGGAATCACGCAGCGCATGTCGTACGTTCGTATGTATTTATACATCGTGATTCGTGATCGTGAGTGTTTCCTCACACGTCTAGGCGACTCGTTGTCCGCCGGAAGAAGAACCGACGTGCGACGCACACCAAACTACACAACAAACGCCGGTGATGACGTGAATACGAAACGGAGATTATCATAAGATGTATTAACAAATTTGATTTTAAGATGGAAGCATTCACAACAAACAGAAATAAAATTTAAAAACTTTGCTGTTTCTAATTTTAATAATTTATGAACAAGAACTGTTAAGCCGTGTTCACACATGGATTCTTTCATACTTCTTAATTCTGGAAAAACTGTTTTGAGCAATCAATGAATTAGAAATTCTTCTTTTCCAAGATTCATTGAATATTCAATCTAGCAGCGCCGCTATTTGTCAATCTAAAATACAGTGAGTTTATGTTTAGTTGTACTGTTGGAAACAATTTTAAAAACTTGGCTGACTTAATGATTTAAGAACAAGAAATGTTATTCATCTTCATCTTCAGTTTAGATGAAATTTATTTATTTACGTACAGGAGCGGACTGGAACTAGAATTTTTATCGGGGTTTCAAGTAATTGGCCCAATTGTACAGGCCCTGGGATTGGAAAATAGCGCCGCAGGCGAAATTTGTTTGGATACAAGGCCGTACAGCGTACACCAATTATTTTATTAAATTTTACATGAATTTGTGCAATACGTGATCTCTCGGCCTCTCAATCGGCCCAATATCGTGTCGACCTTATGGCCAGTCCGCCCCTGTTTACGTACAACATAATATATCACTTTTATTAACTTGGGTGTGTCAGCCACATTACTGTGAGATATCTTTAATTAATATTATATCTACGACTATTAACTAATACATTCATATTCATAGTACAGATTGATAGAAATTTAGCGAAACTCGTAATGATAATAAATAAATAAAATAATTTATTTATCATTCATAGTAGGTATGTTTGTTATCTGTTTATTAATGCTTGACAAGTGAGGGAAGATAGACTCAATTTGTATTCTCACTACAAAACTTCTAGAAATAATATGGTTATTGGCCAATAAAACCTTCTGTACTATGGCATATCCACGGCCAGTGCAAGTATATCAAATTAATTACGAAGTATGGAAAACATTTTTTTATATCTTAATTCTGTTTGTTAAACACTCATTGAACAAAGATACTTAATTCAAGAAAGGAAACGACGAAAAGAAATGAAAATATGTGATGAAACAGAAACAACTGTTTAATTCTAGATGATTTGGAGATAGCATGTGCTGGCTATCGAAGGAATCAAACTATTTAGTATTCTGCTGTGACATTTTTCCAACAAGCATTTCTTTGTACCGGCGGCTAAAAGGTCTGTTAACTCGCAGGAAGCATCCACTTAACTCACCACAAGCAACAATTAATTTAACACAAAACATCTGCCCCGTTTCAACATCAAACTCACGATTTCATCTAATTCCTTCACTATAGAACAGAATCCGACTAATTCTCAGCTTATTTACAAATATTTAAATGGTCGCTATACACGAATCATCGGCCGGGAACAAGAACCAAAAACTTGTAGAACAACTTGACACGGCAATTAACCTACAAAGTATTTCCACCGTTTCTGAGGAAAAATTTCACCTGAGTGGAGAAGAATTCTGGAGAGGAATTCATCAGTATTTACTGGCACTGCGGGATGTCCATGGGATTCTATAAAGTGCACCCACTTTTAACATTCTACACTTAAATGCTCTTTCATTTTTATCACACAAAAGCAAGAACACTACAACGATACAAGACTACATTGCTTACATTCATAAGCAATTGAACGAAACAACCTTAAACAGAAATATGCTTTTATTCCCTCACATAATATGCAAGTAAAGTCTGAGCGAAAGGAAAATATTTTAGAGATATTAAAAAAATATACTATAGTTTTCAGTTTGTTATGTTTACTAGTACTAGGATACTGGTTTATTGATTAATAAAAGTAACAGTGATAATAATAATTATATTTCAATACGGCAAAAATATAAAATCATTAAAAGATCCTAATAAACGAGACAATTCAGATAAACTTATTAAAAATAAAAGACGCAATAGTCAAGGTTTCAAATCATAAAATACTTATAAGTAAATTATAATTTAACAAGAAAAATTTTAAACTAGGTACCTTAAAATTGTTTTAAGTTTTAGTAGGTAGATTGTTAAAAATATGCAAGGCTTGAACTATATTAACAAAGAACTACACCTTGAGTACCCATTCGTACTGATATTTAGACCCTTGTACTAATAAACAATAATTTGAAAAACATCTTATACTGATTTTTCACATATTTCACTGAATGTACCTACTGATCGTCGTTGTTTTATAAATATTATAATATTACTGATTAACATTTTTATGCAATTCAAAATTTTCGTCTTTACATTTTTTATAATTATTTTATTTCTCGTTCTCTATTTTTAATAATAGATACCCAACATTATATAAGTATGGCTATATTTTTTCATTATATAAGAGTAATTATACTACTACTTATATCGAATATGATTTCAGCAAAAAATAATTGGATACTCTACTTTTGAACCAAACCGTACATTCAGAATGCACTTCGCCAAATCCTGAGTTATTTTCTTTGCTTCATTATGCCCGGTTCACACAAGGATTCTTTGAAGATTCTTTCATGCTTCTAAATCCTGTTTTAAAGCTACCAATGAATTAGTAATTCTTCTTTTTTAACACGCATTGAAGATTCAATTTAGCGCAGCCGCTAATATAAAGAAGCATGAAAGAATCTTCAAAGAATCCTTGTGTGCACTTTAAACATCAATAACTCGGACTACGTTTCCTGCTTAATCTCAATCTGTTTAATACAAAACGTCAGTGACTCTAATTCCGTGTCGAAGTTTAGTTCGGCTAATTCCTAGTAAAACAAACAGGAACAATCAGAAGCAGAGAGGAGACTAAGTTCATTGTTAGTCCACCTGATGCACCGGACACATGCGCACGCGCACGCCTTGTTCCCTCAACTTGTTCCTTTAATAATCAACAAAACCAACACGTCCATACTCGCTTCCGAGGGGGCGGATGGAGGACAACTCCGCGAAGTTAGCAGAGAATTATAGTCAGCAAGGAATGAGGAGGAACATTTAAGTTTATAAACAGTTATTTCAAATTATTTTATTAGTTTAGTCGGTTTGAAGTAAGGGTTAAAAAACTACTTGAATAATCAGTCATTCTTCTTACATAACCGCGACGTTAGCAACCCCCTGTCGAGTTTCATCTTATTTTAAAGGTAATGAAAAAAGAAACACATCCCCATAAACCAACACCCGATATCTTAATTCTTTCAAGAATTTAATTTAAATTAATTTTAATGTATTTTGTACGTATATCGTATTTCGATTTTTATAACAAATGTTCAAATTGTCGATTTTCTTCGGTCGTTCAATGACCCAAACGCTTTGGTGATCCCCAAATTTTCAATTTTTTTCGTCACTCGTTCAAAACTCCGTCCTGGGACTTTTGAGAAACCATGTATATCAAATATTTATTCAACTATAATTACACAAGAGCTTTTTATTTCGCCGGTTAAATTTCTGTTTGTATTGAAACCTTGTTGCCTAGCAATTTGAAAGAAAAATTGTTTAATAAAATCACGACATTTTTCCATTGAATCTAATCCTTAAAAGAGAAAAGAATGAATTGTTTAAAACAACAAAACGATCAGCAGACACCAAAATATTATCAACTGTAATTACACGAGAGCTTTTTATTTCGCCGAATAAATTTCGGTTTGTATTGACACCTTGTAACCTAGCAACTTGAAAAGAAAAATTGTTTAACTAAATTTCGACACCGTAGGTAGAGTGATATTATTTTAAAACAATTTTTCGCGTCAAATTGCTGTCAGGTGACAAGGTCGAGATGTCAAACAGAAATTTATTCGGAGGAAATAAAATGCTCGAGTGTAATTCAACGAGATAATTTAACGACTTGGTTCTTCACAAATATTCCCAAAATCAAATCATTTCACTGACAAATATTAGAACTATGAAGCAAATGACATTTTAGTGTTTTGTTCATTTTTTGGTTGCTAAGAAAAGGGTAAATAAGGTTTTATCACTTGCAAAAAGTTACCTTCCTTTTTATCCTACTACACTAGAATAGACTTTATTAAAAGTTGACAAAATATCACGAAGTATAATAAGACAGGAGATGACACTCTGTTGATTTTGTGTATGTTTCCATGTCACACAATATTACTCCGAAACAATCGAATTTGGTGGTGAGAGGAGGCCGCAGTGAAGTTAGTGACGAGTTATCAGTTTAAAATTTAAATAGGTATTACCTCAATTATCTCTATTATCATAGGTATTTATAACTTTATTTACGTGGTTTATATTATATTTTATCGAATTTTGACATAATAATAACATGTTATGAATTTATTTTTGCGAGTCTGAAACGTCACAATAATTTTAAAACGATCTAGTACACAAGTGAATAAATCTTTATTTAAAATTGATGTTCGTGTTAAAAATAATAGTTTCAATCGGTAATATTGAATAAAGAAACTTATTATAAAATACAAGTTTAATTGAATTTTCATTCATATGTTTCTAACTTCAGATTATGTGGCCCCCTCTCCACACCAAGTTAGTTGCTCGGGGAGTCAAAAAGTGTGACATAGTCAACAATCGAGTGTCATCTCCTGTCTTTATTATACTTCGTGCAAAATATGACCTACGTAATATAAATGGGATGGATAGGTTTGGATCCAGTTAGGTACAGATTCCATATTATGTACCAAAAATCTACCTTGTGATGTATGGTGTAATCTTCACTTACATGTGTTGACAGATGATAACCGCACACACCGATTAAATATATACATATCGATGACTAGCGCCCAAATTGGCTAACAGGAGTGATAGATATGGATTTCTTCCTCAGATGTCAGATTCCTTTTCTTTCGTATTTTTATTTGTCCATGTTTTGGTTATGATTTCATCCTCATGGCAACAAGTTTGGTTGCGGTGCATCCCTATACACAAATGTCAATTTCCGTGGCTAAGACAAAAGACATGTGTTGGTCAAACTGTAAACAAGTAAAGCAACCCTGGGCTAAACAAAAACAAAACAAAAAGCTGTCGGAAAACGCTCATAAATCAATGACGCCATCCGTACCGACGCATCAACGTAGCGTCCCGACGCAGCGTAAGCGGGCATCGTGCAGTTTATTTGCGTCTGCGAAACAGGCGGCCGTGGAACACTAGTTCATTCTTTTGTTTTCGTTATTCATCTCCAGATGAAACTTTTCACTTTACACTTTTTACGCTGCGATGCACTTTCAAATATTTCATGGGGTTGCTGCCGCTTTTTCTCCTTTCGGATTGCTTAAATAACTTATTTATCGTCTGGATTAATGTTGGATTAAATTGAATATTGATTTCGTGACAGTTTTCATTTCTGCTTTTAAAAGTTTATTTCATTTCAATCAATTACTTGAGAACACGTTCGGAACAATATTCCTCTAATAACGACAATGATTATTTTTATCGTTTTATTATAATAAATAACAGTAAAAGCATTTATAGTTTCATGATTTACTTTACATATTCCATTTTATTGACAGTTAATGTGCTTTATTTTAAAATACCTACAAATGAGAAGGAATATGATACTTACTTGCATTATTTTTTTATTAAATTTGAAGCACGTATTTTAATTTTTTTTATTTACAGGAAAACAAATAATTAATGAAAATTGAATACAACTACTTAATATGTGACGTAGAATCATGCCGAAGCAATAAATGGCCGTAAAGCCATTGCAACGACTGAAATACTTACTAACAATCTGTCCTCTTTATTTACTACTTTAGTATAGAGGTTTTCGAATATAAAGAGTACCTAGGTATAACTAATATATTTTTGGTTTCAATCTACAAACCGGAAGTAGTACATTTTAAAAATATTTCGATAAATACTTAATTTAAGACAATTTTTTTTATTTTAAATGAAAGGTTATGTATTATCTACAATCAGTATTTTATAAATTTGTATGTATGAATAATTAATGTATATACTTATAATTTAGTATTTCGGTATCTTGTAGTCCATTATCGTTTAACATTTGTTAATACGTAAAATTTAAATGATTATGACTTGACAGTGACAATAGTAAAATATCGTTTATATCTTCTTCTGCAGTTTAAATAAAATGACTAAAATATATTTGTGAGTAATAAATAAAAAGAATAAAGTAAGTATGGCGCGAGGTCTTGTGCTAGCCACATCCGATTTTTTAAATTAAGTGGCAATGAAAATAGCCTGACTCTAGTAGTACTTAACTGGTCAATTTCACTGTCATTTAAAAATCAGTGATCAAGCAATCAATTAATCAATTAAATAACGTACCTAGGTATAATCTCAGTGAGTAATCAAATAATACTGTAATCTATTCCTAAAATTTACAGATACATATTACATGAATGTAATATTAATCCTTTAACAAACGTAGGTATCTCAGACTTATTTTAATATCATTTAGAGGTTCCCATTCAAATTTTCTGGCTAAAGTCCCGTTTAAAATCTCTTACTCTCACAAAAGAAATTCGGGCGCGGATGTCATAATCCAACTAGCGACTCCCAACTAACTCCCGTTCATTTGCAAGTTAAAAACGGCCATAACACCCGCGGAGTCGTCTCTTCGCACCTCTAGTTTCGATCTTCGCTGCCATTTTCGCCGGGTAGTTTGTTTTAAAAGCAATTCCCGGATAACACTGAATGTAAACTGTTAATGGTTTCATCCGAATGTTATCGCGCCGGCCGCCAGTGCCGTGCTACAGGGGCAACGCAGCCCCAGATAATAGGAAAGAATTGAGCTATAAAGAAAAGCTGATAACGAACCCGAATCGCCGACGTGCGAGGAAAAATTATGTAATTGCTAGGGTAAGTTCACGCGGAAATTTTTATTCAGTTTAGTTGCTGGCTAAATGAAAATGGATTTCAGGAGGCGAAGTTTATTTCGGAGACCGTTTAAATAAAATATAAACGCTGCTTGAAAGCTGAAAGATTAAAGATAACTGTTAACATAATCGACAGTGATCATAGCAATGATGATAGATTATACGTCGCTAAATAATAACAATAATCATTGATTATCAAATTTGAAACTGACCAATCAGGTACTAAAGCTAAGGTGATCCTCCACGGCAGAAAACAGCCAAAACATTGATTCCGCACGATATTCTATAGCGTTTATTGTTTTCATAAACATAATAATAACAAATAATTTATGTTTCAGGGGAAAATATAATGTTGGCACCCATGTTTGTAAAAATACTGCTATATTTATAAAAAAAGTTTTCGCGCCACTGTACAGCTTTTAAGTGAATTAACTTCAAATTTTAATATGTTGTCAACAAAGCTTATATCTGCGAAATAACCGATCAATTTTTTAAAATCCGTTTTAAAATAGATGTGTTCAAAAATAACAAAAATTGTCAAAATTCAAATTTACATAGGTATTTCGATTTTAAAGCAAAATTTTAAAATTCTGTATCAACCATTTTGTAGATTGTACTTTTATCTTCAATAATATTTTTAGATTATTGTATTTAACAAAACAATAAACGCTGTGGAGTGGCCCATGGCTTTTTTCTCTCGCGGTTGAGGATCGTGGTATTAAGCTTCATTAATTGATACCTACTTAATTTTTAAAATCACGTTAGATCTTATACAAATTTTGAGATTTTTTTCAGATTTCGAGGCTATAAGACCGCTCGTTTCTTTACCGATTTCTTAATTACGAATTTATTTTATTTAATTTGTTTTGATCATATACCGAACCATTTAATAAAATCAATTACTAGGTATACTAACTAATTACATAATAATCGTAGATAGGTACTTAAACCCATGACTTACAAAACCAATATTATACATAAAAATATATAGATATTTCATATTTGCAAAATAAAATTAACCCTTTACCGCATAGTGTGCCAAAATTGAATCAAGACGTTACTTCATGAATGGTCATATATGGCACATACACAGCAATGGATCTTGAGTTTTTCCTCCCTTATAATATCAAATTTAGTACGACTGGACCCCGTAGTAACCTGTAGATACTCGTGCGTTAGTTATTTGTAATAAGACGTTAGTTCTCGGTCGAATATTGGAAGTAAATAAACATTATTCCTTGAAGAAAAAATTATGTAGTGGTTGAATATTGTATGGAGAAGACATTCGGGTAAGATATGTTCATATAAAACACGTATAAAAATACCAAATCCTAAAAAATGGTTTGTGCCTTATATGACACACCATGCATTCATGAAGAAGATATTCATCTAGATGGGGTAGATCATTTACCCGAATGGAGTGAAAACAATAGATCCCGGTTCAAATTTCCAGGCTACGAAGGAAAAACTTTTACATTTTGTTGTAATTGCAAAATTTGCCTCGAATTTAATAAGGATAGGAATTTTTTCAGTATATTTCATACGGAATAATTGTTCCGTAGTTTCATAATGTTCCATATATGGCACAAACCCTTTTTTCACAAAAATAAAATTTGTTTATGCAAAAATATTTTTTTAAATAATTTTCCTGTTAATAACAACAAATTCCGAATGCCCATTAATTGTTTCAGCCAAAAATAAAAATTCATGCAGTTAAAGGGTTAAAGTTATTTTTTGTTTCAGTTGGTGTTGGTTTGGCCATGTCCAAAACCTGATGCTTCTAGTTGGTAAGTGCAATATATTTGTTTTGAATATTCTTTCCGGCTAATAAATTCTGATGTTTCGTACAATATTTTACGTCGTTCAAGAACAATTTCCGCTGCACAAAGAGCTGGTATAATCTAATTTCTTCCGGAATATATACGGGTACACAGTCTATGATACATAAAAACTTCTATTGAGGAAATATGAAAAACCTGCAAGGTAAACCAGACTGTTTTCCTCAATTACACTTCGTTTAAAAATTCAGTTTTTTATTGTATATCCGCACAAGTCCAGAATATATAATGCCTTGTTGGTTTCCCGTATCACTTCGTGTTCGCTCGTCCAAAATTCCATTAATAAAAGAATTCTCCATCACGTTTGTGTGTTCGTGACTTGTCGAACAAAACCCGATGCAGGAGGATTATCTCCAACCGGGTGTTGCATTGTTGCAACCACCGGTGTTACCTACCCCCAGTGGCGTACGCAACATTTCCTCCGAGGGGTTCAAACTAAACAAATAATTCTAAACAAAATATACTTATATTTTTCCATAAAAAACACAATTTCTATTACTATGTACCTAATGTTAGGTCGAAAACAAATGTAAAAATGTAAATTTGATTATTAAAAATTATGTTTTTACTAAATTGAGGAATAACATTTTCTGACATCATTATTTGGGGAACCATATTAAGAATGTAACCGTTTTAGTTTGCTGCTATTCCCACTTGACCTGAATCGTCCATGGAATGTTTAAAATGTCTTATTCTTGTACTTTCAGTGATATTATGTAATTCTATCCTAGTCACATCCTGAGTACGATCAAAAATTACATACTCAATACAAACATCTCAGAGAGTTACATAGAATGCATAATAGGGATATTATTATCAAATTACTAACATTAGGATGTTACATATAGGGCGGACATTAGCAATCGCTAGAATATTAATAGGATGTAAATGGACAAATATAGCAAAAAGTCGGCATGGTCATATTCTTGAAATGTTCGAGGGATTTTATTTTGTCAAGTGGGTTTAGTCGTTGCTATTGCTTTACGGCCATTGTTTTGACGTTATTCTACGTCATATACTAATATTCAATTTTCATCAATTTTTTGGTATTCATAATAAGAATTTTGTCAAAATAAAAAATACCCAAGTTTTTACCTCTTCTTTAAAAATGTGTAATAAAAAAAATCATGCAAGTAGTAGGTATATTGCATAATTCAACACTATTGTATTATGAGTCCATTATTTAACACATTGTCACCCCCTCCCCCCCATCAAAATGTGAGGTTATATTAATATTTTAATAAATAAAAATTTGTAAAGAAATGTTTTATTTAAAAAGCCGTAGATAAAACGTCGTATTTGCTTCGCATATAATGGCTATAATTAACTCGAGTTCAGCTCGTGCATAAACTTTCATCCTTTTGAATTAGAGCCTACATCCCACTTGACATAAATCGTCCACGGGATGTTCAAAAATATCTTGTATTTTTGTACTTACGTAAGACTATCCTAGCCACATCTTGAGTAGATACTATTAAAAATTTTATACTCAATAACAACATCTCAGAGAATTTCATGGGACACATAATTAAAATATTATTACCAAATTATGAACATTGGGATGTTACATAGATAATGTTACTAAGGGCGGACATTAGCAATCGCTAGGATATTAATAAGATGTTATTGGGCAAAAATAGCAAGTAACAAAGCGGGATGTTCACATTCTTGAAATGTTCTGGAGATTTTATTTTGTTCAGTGGGATTATATGCTTTATTTATAAGAATTCATGTAACAATAATTTACATGAAAGTCTTTTTGGATCTTTGGGCCTGGTTTGTTTCTACGCCACTGGTGTTCAGGGGAACGTGCGCGCGCCCAGGTTCCCGGCATTAACCAGCGGTCGCAAACACGAAGCCCTTACCACGGAATCCAATCTGATTTATTTTGATAAGGCGAGATGGAAATTTTTGCTGTTTGTTTGGGATTCTGTGTTTGAACCGAGTTCAGGTGTTGGTTAAATAAAATTGTGGGATTGAGGGGTAATCCTCCACAAATGGAAGACTTCGTGGTTTGACTTCTCCACGTTCTGTTGTTTTCAAAACTCATCTCCGGAGATTGTGGGAAATTTTGAGAACTTCTGCTGGATTTCAACACCTACTGCAAATGAGCAATTTTTCAAGATCGGAAAATTGAAACCTCTGAAGGAGACCACACATTCTCACAACGGACCTTCAAGGGACAATACCTACAACCTTCACAAGATTAAGTGCGATAGATATATGTAGCTACCCTTCATAAGAAAGAAACATCGACATAGTATTGTTGAAAAATGCAATAGAAACTGTTGCCAAACAAATCCACACTCCTAAAAAAGAAAACTGTTAAAATTCTATAAGTTAGACATAAAATTTACTTTCTTTTTCATTCTGTTCTTTTTTTCTGTTTTTTAAAATAGTAAAGTAAAGTCAGCGACCAAATTAATTAATCGTTGTGTCTCTTATGTTATGTTATTATAAGTTAAGTTACACCTTCTATAGTTAAAAATCGAGGAACATTTGGCATATCGTAGGTCAAAAATTCTGATGTGGCCAGCACAAGACCCCGCCATACTCTATTCTTTTTACTACTATACAAATCAAGATACAAATATTTTTCTATATTTTTTTTAAGTAGGTACATCACTGGATTTCTCGTATCAAACTACATATAGACACATATTTTCTTTAAAAAATTCTGGAGGGACTTTAAAAATAAAATTTAAACATTTGGTATGTAAAAAATCTGATGTAGCCAGCACATGACGTCCCGCCATACTCTACTTTTTTTACTACTATACAAATCAAGATACAAATATATAGGTACCTACTTACAAAAAATATATTTAAGTCATTTAGTTAACTGTAGAAATGTAGAAGAATATATGAAGATGTGTCACTATTGGCACAGTCACTCTGTCACTTTCATAATCAATTAAATTGTTAAACAATCATTATTTATGGACAACAAGATACTAAAGTTTGATAACTCTAAATTATAAATAATATTTTAATTCCTAAAGTACTATGCATTTTATAAAATGCTAAAAATTGTAGATAATAATATATAATCTTTTTTTTGAAATAAAAAATATTGCCATAAATTAATTATTTATCAAAATATAATAATACTTCCGGTTTGGGAATTGCTTCCAAAAATAACTAGTTTTTAAAGATTTGTATTAAGACTTTATATATAAATGTTTCTAACTTTTTGAGTTATAGAATCCGGAAAAAATGTTACAACCTAACATACACACAGACATCATCTCGAAAATACTTTATTCGTATTCTAGGGATCCTAAAACGTGCCTATTCAGTAAAAACTCACACTAGAAATGGTGACCCATCACAATACCTCCCTTATAGAATATGAGGCGGGAGGTAGAAAGGAGATACGGTATTTCGAAAATAAATAACGATTTAGGTATCAGTCTGGTCTAAAGTGGAAAAAAGCCACCTTTAGAAAGATTGTAACCGATAGAATGGAAGTATCGGCATGACCATACAATTGTGCACACGGGCATATGTTCCTTAATCCGGCCGCCTCTTTGGTCGGATCACGTTACAAGCCAGGGTCGGTCCAGGCGATTTCAAAATAATGAATTTTTAAATCCACGTTTGTGCTGCGGATTATAGACGAAACGTTAAAGGCAGGCTTACCGACATTTTTATTTTTGATAAAATTGAGGAAATGGTTTGCCGGACTATAATTGCTACACTTGAAAAGACAGTGGACACTGTTAACAAAAAATCTGATGAGGCCAACACATAACCTCTCGCATGGACATTGTAATATTTGAACTTAGTATGGACTTTAATTATAATTAAATTATGTAATACACTTTAAATTTTATAAATCTACTCAGCTCTTTTTTTAATAATAATAATAATAATAATAATAACCTTTATTGACACCAGTCAATGGCGGGGTTCAGCCAAGGCTGCTCTTCCACCCAACCAAATACATAAATACTACAAAATTTATTTACATGAAAATGTCATAATTGTTAATTTAGAATTTGTTGTTAAGATTTGTAAGAATTAAATACATTTCGATAGCATAATTGATATGAATATATACATGCACAGTACAATATTTTACACAGAATGCAATATAATTTTACAGGTTAGACATATTTTTTACATTTATTTTTAAAAGAACTTAATGATAGTAATTTCAGTTCATCTGGCAGCGTATTATACAGGTTAGGTGCTAAATAAGAGAATGAGCATTTGAATTTTGATTTGCTATATGTTGGTACACAATATAAATCCTTTCCCCGCAATCCATAGTTGTATGTTTTTAATGTTAATTTATTGTACAAACATGATGGGGTGCCAGTAATTTTAACTTTATGCACAAGAGTAACGTAGAATTTTTTTATTCGAACACTGATGTCTTCCATGTTTGCTAGAGATCTAAATTCAGAAATATATTTTAATTTATAAATACCTTATTTACATAATATTGTCTAATTAATATTATATTTCTTTAAATAGGATGCCAGCACGGTTAAAGGATGCCACATGGTGCCACTAACATTTCAAAAACTACACTCTACACACGTCTGTCTATCTGTGACATTGACGTTTTAATTTTTGTTTTCTGAATCCATTATGACTAGTTTCGTCGTGACGTCTGTACGTACGTACGTACGGACGGACGGAAGTACGGACGTATTTATGTCACATAACTCAAATACGGTTAGACGTAGAAAGTTGAAATTTTGTATTTAGAACTGTTATAGCATCTAGTTGTGCACCTCCTATTTTTTGTTTCAATCTACAAACCGGTAGTAGTACTTTTTTCAAATATTTCGATAAATATTTAATTTAAGACAATTTTTTTTATTTTAAATGAAAGATTATGTGATTATTACCTACAATCGGTATTTTATAAATATTTTTGTACCTGGTATCATTTAAGAATAATTAAAGTATATATTTATAATTTAGTATTTCGGTATCTTGTAGTCCATGATCGATTTACATTTTTTACTACGTAAAATTTAAATGATTATGACATGACAGTGACAATAGTAAAATATGCTTTATATCTTCTTCTGCAGTTTAAATAAAATGATTAAAATATATTTGTGAGTATAGTAGCAGTAGTAGTAGTATATTAATATATTTGTTTAATAAGTTAAAAGAATAAAGTCAAATTTTTAAATATTATTCTACATTTTAGTTATTAAGAAAAGTATGAACAGTTTAATAGGTGTACAAAGAAGTCATGTGGTGTCCACGTCAGATTTTTTTTAATTTAGTAATAATCTTAATAAATTGCTTCCTTATATTGAGTATTGAGATGTTTTTCCATGGCAACATTTTTACGAAACTTAATAAGAATAAATTTCCATTGGAAAGGAAGTTGATGCTTCTATAATTATTTGGGTAGCTATGAAAATTTATCAGAAGAAGAACCAACCTAATTGACATTTAAGAAAAATATTTTTATGATTTCGTGAAGGCAATTAAAAGTTAAACTCTTCATTATTATGAGTTGGAAACTTCTTGACAATCCTGAATGAAAATATCTTTTCGTATCAAGTTGGCGTTTGGGGAAAGAATAAAACACGCGACAGTTGGAGGGCTGGTTGGCGCCGTTCTTGATAAAAACAAGGAACGATTCCATTAAAAATCGATATATTAACGTTTCAAGGTTATCGGCGTTTGTTTCTCACCATTTTATCTCGTTCTTTTGTTACACAAAGCGACAGGCTAAGATGCCGCCGAAAAGACAAAAAATACGTGTTTTTAGCATGTGTTACAAATTCTAACATTCTAGTTTTTCTATCTTGTCCTAAAATATTTCGGGACCATTAGGGCATTCTTTTAGATAGTAGAACTTCAAAATAAATTCAGTCGGAACTGCCGGCAAATGTATTATTTATTTTCTGAACGCGAAAAACAAATTTCGATACTGCGAAAAAATTCCCCTATCCGATGTTTAAATCATTATACGGTTTATAGATTGATAGAAATTTTCAGAACTCTTAATTAATAATTAATATTATTTAGGGTTAGTTCTGTTATTTACCTACTTGACATGAATCGTCCATGGGATGTTTAAACGTAAGTCAATCCTAGCCACATCCTGATTACGATCAAACATTGCATACTCAATACAAACATCTCAAAGAATTACATGGGATACACAATTGGAACCAAATTATTAAGGTCGTGCTCGAAACCGGGATAATCATTTTTATGCACTTTATCTGCATAAATTTCTGAAAATTGGAACAAGCAATAGTTATAAATAATATATCAGTAGAATCATTAGAGTTTCTAGATTACCTCATGCTAAATAAAAATACCTGAAAATAAACATAATTTGCAGTAAAAATGAAAAAAAGGGACCAAAATTCATCAAATTGCAATTAATTTTATGTAAAATGAACTATTATAACAGACATAATTTTTAGAATTAGACAATTAGAAATGTATATATTTTCATTGTGTAACATAATTTTCATTGTAGGTTACATCGTTTATCCGAAATGTATGCAGAAAACATGTGCAAAATGAGCCATGTAAAAGTTTTAAAGTGTCGCTCATGTGGCACTAATAATTAAAGAAAAACAAAAATTTTTAAAATCACATTATGACCTATAATAAAATTTTGCCTATTATCGTGTTAAAAACATTACCATTACAGACTTCGTATTACGGTTTTACAATTTTAAGCGCACCCTTAAGAGGCTCGTCTACCTTTTTGTCGAATTCCTAGAATACGCTCGATATTACTTTTTTTCTATTTCACTCTCTCCCCCACTACTACGGCTGCCCAAAACCAGCCCGAAACTCGTACTTTCCCGCATCCTAGCTTAGCAATGTCATTTTGAAATTGAAAAATACTGTAAACATGGCTCCAGATTCCCATAATAACTTCTGTATTTTTTAAAGAAATTAAGTAAAACAAAAATTATTCGAAAAAGGAAGCTTAGCTGCATGCTTCTTGTTTTTTAAATTTTTCTTGCCATTTATGGTGACCGAGGAAAATATTATCAAATAATGACAATAAACCGCAAAAAACGTCATTTTAATTTTTTTTTACTTCAAATTTCTAGGCCAAAGACAAAAAATAAAAATATAGAAGCATTAAGATATCCTTTGTTAATATACTCATATGTAAAAGCATCGTATATTTCAATTATAATTAAAGTAAACGTGGGAGGCGTACAGCTCTGTAACGCTGTAAAATTTTAGGGTAGACGAACACCTTAACATTGCGATCATACGTAGATAACTTTACTAAGGGCGGACAATAGCAATCGCTAGGATATTAATAGGATGTTAATGGGCAAAAATAGCAAGTAACAAAGCGGGATGTTAGCGTTTCCTTCATCAGGTAACAAAATGTTTACAATATGAAGCATTTTTAATGGTGCTATTCAAATTTGATTAATTTAGTTTAAATACGAGTAAATAAATATACTAATAAGTATCTACTGAGAGTAGATGCTCCGTTAAAATAAATATTGTTTTGTTCTTGCTATAGATCGTCCTTTTCACTATGAATTTATTCGAGTAATTAGTTCAAACTTTAGCCTTAAAACATTTTCCGTTAATTAATTACCCTTCTATTGATCTCGACATCAAGAGAAAGTTCTGTGAAAATAAAACCATTCATTGGAAATTATTACAGAGATCAAAAGGTCTGCTCTATCATAAAATAATATTCTTGTCACAAAGACTTTATTTTTTTATTTATTTTCGTTCAGCTTTATGTACAATATGAATTAATGCCCTGTTTTAATTAAATTGTAATAAAAAAATTACAAAGGCTTACTCATGATAACGTAGGAAACTACACAATATTTCCAATTGATGTACTTTGAATCAGGGTTGTTATGTTTAAAACAATTTGTTTTAAACAAACTGTTTTAAACATGTTTTAAACACGGCCTAATGTTTTAATGCATGTTTTAAACTGTGTTTTAAATCAGGTGTTTAAAAATGATATCGAAATCCATTCACGACGCATAACACAAACAAAACAAATTCAACTACCGACCATCGGTGACTCCTAGCTACGCAGCTAGAGCGATGTAAATCTCCGTCCTCGCACAAAAAGTAGCATTGGCGACATATTTCGATGGAAATAATATTTATTTAAAACAGATATCCTGTTTAAAACATGCTTTTTTGTTGTTTAAAACATGTTTTTTTGTGCAGAGTTAAATACATGTTTTAAACCAAAAAAACAGTTTTAAACAGTAAAAAACAAATGTTTTGTTTAAAATTGAAAAAAACATGTTTTTTTTCAACCCTGCTTTGAATCAATTATCTAATTTAATTTAAATTGGATGTATACTCTGTAAATGAATTAGAATAAATTTCCACATAATTTTCAAAGTAATTACAAATTATTGCATGTATAATTTCCCTTTTATATAATGAATCCGTAATGTGATTTAAAAATAATAATTCTTTTCATGTAAATTTCATCTTGATTAGTCAAACAAAGCTTTCAAATACAGAATTTAATATCAAAGGTTGGCATTGTGGTTTTGTCAATATGAGAATGCAAAATTTGTAGGTCTGGGAATGGCATGAGGAATGGCATGTGCAAATTCGAATTATTGGAGTTTAAACTTGTTCTAGGAAACTGGTGAGCAAAGAAAATGTTATTTCTGCGATATCTAGATTTCAATATTGCATGTCAGATACAGCCGACGAGGCAGGTTTTCCCATTGAATCTAATCCCTAAAAGAGAAAAAGAATGAATTGTTTAAAAACAACAAAACGATCAGCAGACACCTTCCTAAAAAACATGCATCATAATCGATGTTTAAAACACTGAAATGCGTGCATAATCTCAAGACTAAAACAAGCTCTATTTTAAAAGTTACTACTTAAGCAAAAATAATGAAAATTGTAAGAAACCTCCTGTAACGAAATGACACATTATACAGACTATTTTAAATTAGGATACAGGTGTAATAAAAAATAGCGTATGACACACGTGTAAAGTGCTTTTAAAGCACTAGTGATGTTAAAATCACTCCGCTTTGCGCCATGCGTGTTATAAAAGCTTACTTATACACTTGTATCATAAAACAATACTATTATGTACCTACTTATTTAATTTTATTGTCCTCATAGTTTAGTTTTGTATACCTACTTGATGTTATGATGTTATACAGGTTGGTGGAGGTGAAATGCGAACATAGGGAAATATATGACAATTGAGTTATCATGCTAGGCATCTAAGTACTGTCAATGTCAAAGTAGGTACCTGTCATATTATTGAAATTTTTATTTTCTTCAAAATATTTTCTTTGCATAATAATGTATGGGTACGAGCAGAACGAGAAAGTTTAAATGCATTTTTAGATTTTATTATTATTTCTGTTATTGATTACTCTTTTTGCCATACAAATTCATATTACTTCGTTTTGTGACACTACTACAAAATATATCAAGATATCTGGCATGAAAGTTCGATTGTCATGTATGTTCCCTATGTTCTCATTTCACCTCCACCAACCTGTATAGTGTCATTCTATTGGAAATTATCCTATTGAGTGCCCAAATTTTAAATAAATAAAATAATAATAAATTTTTCAATCAATCAAAATATGTGAAAACGTCAATGATAAGATTAGCTGGTGTTTTAGTAAGCATAAAAATGTGTTGTGATAAAATTGTAAAATGAAGATGATAGCGATGAGCGCGTTCTCAATTTGATGTATTCATCATATTTCCACTTCTTTATTGTCAATATTTCCCAATGGTGCTTCGAGAAGTGCATAAAAGTGCTGTATTAAATTATGGATAAAACGTACACTGATGTAAAGTGCTTATATACGGCCAGAATAAGTGACACATCTGAAAGAGAGCGAAAAAAATAAAAGCGAAACTCGAAGTATATGTAAATGAAAATGTTGGTATAAAAGATTTATGTATGAATATATTCCGCATATTTCTCCCAGAGTAAAGTTTTAGCGAAAATGAATATATTTACAAAAAACGAGGAATTGAAAACAAAACGGAAAAAGTATGGCGAGGAGAACGCTTTTTATGCCAAATGGACACTTTATTATGATGTTAAATTTATTCGCACATGATACAATACTGTCTTTACACCGTCACAAATTTAATTCCAACACTGGAAAATCAATTACATTTTCATGTTGTGACACAATACATAATTACATTACAAACATGTAATTTGTAATACTTTCTTGCGGCCAGATAATTAATAATTATTCGCTATCACTGCATTTATCTCAAGCCCTTCGGATATCTACACACACCTAGTCAAGCATTTAGAATTATTATAGAAAATTAATTTACCATTATTACTGAGCATTATTCGTTCGGCATTACTAATAGTTTAAAATAGAATAGACTACTACATTATTTTTCGTGCCACACATTATCTATATTATTCAATGAGATAACTTTTATTCTCGTAAATTAAACTCGATTAGAATACTGTGTTATGTATGACTTCATTTTCTACTCATTTAAAAAAAAAATGCTAATCAACTTGATATTCAATTATCTTCCTATGATATTTAATTTAAATTAATATTCTACAGCTTGTAATGTATATTAGTTCAATCAGAGTTTGTACCAAACCGAATATTTAAGCGGCTCGTCTACGTTTTTACCGAATTCCTAGAATACTCTCGATTTTACTTTTTTTCTCTTAAGACTCAAGAAGGATAGATATTCGGTTTCTTATTTAATTTAGTGCAATCTAAGTGTCTGTGTGATTCAAAAAGGGTATTGGGTTGTTTATTTAGTTCAGTTCAGAGTTTCTACTAAAAGCCCCGACATATTGTGGAATAAAATGATATGACATTATATTTAGAAAACAACTTGGCATTTATAAAACGACTGAGGTGATTTATAAAACGATTGATTTTATAATTAGCTTGCGATATAATATAAAATATATAGTGAATTTATGTTAACGTGAAACATATAATTTTTCATATACATGGTTCTTTTTAAAATAAAAATTGAATTATTCTTGAACATAAGAAATTTTTGCAGTTGTAATTGTTCCAAAGGACGTATTCGACTTGTTATAATAGTTCAAAGTACACATTGTATTTCCAGGTAGCAGCAGTGTGACACCAATTAATAAATTCAAATTTATTCCCTATGTTTCGTTTAAAAATAAAACGCTCTAATACATTGCTGTTAAATTCGTTAACATAGATTTTAAATCCCATGTTTCACGTTAAAATAAATTCACTGTATATTAATTTAAGTCACATTTTGGGTTTTGAGCATCAATGGATTTTCTATCTTAAGAATAAAATGCACAGGACTCGGTGTGAATCGGTTAATCTCCGCAAATGATTTTCCCCATTAGTGCGAGATCGGCGTAAGAAAAACTTGAGCTTTTGGATGTTTGAGCATTTAGGATATCTGTGTTGAGATCGACTAATGCAGCACTTAATATTTCAGTCACTAATTGCATATATTCTTAGAAACTTTTCACAGAAGTCATTAAAGCAATGAATAGTTAAATGGGTTGGCGCGAAAGCCGTATTTATTTCTAACCATTAGCTTGGCATATCCACTGCAGGACTAATAAAGCAAAAGAAAATCCGCGAACAAAAAGTCGCAAAATGCATTTAGTCTCCGCGGAACAAAGCGCTGTTTTATCGAGAACTAAATCGAAAACGTAATGAAAATAGCACTGGCCATGAGAATGATATTTTGTTTCAACCCTTGCTCACTTCTCACGGCTGCTAATTCTACTTTATACCTAATCGCGGATTTAATAACGCGAGAGAATGGACTGCTGCACACTTTCTGCACTATATTCTTTATTGTTTATTTTATCTGAATAACTTTGGGAGCTTTTATATCGAGACGTTTTACTAAAACTGGAGCTGTTAATTAAAAGATAAATGTGGAGTTCTCATCGCTGTTATAAAAAGAAAACACTGATGTGGTCGGCACGTAACGCTTCCTGTTTATTTTAAACAATAGTTGTACCCAAAAGCTGCGTATCGCATCACTCAATACAAATAATATCGGACAATGAAACTGGAGAAATTCTGGCTGATGGTGCAAAATAGGTACATACCATTGACTAAATAAATTTGTAGTCAGTAAAATTTTTACGATATATTATTAATTTCTGCCCTCTTCACACAAAGAATTCTTGGACGATTCTTTTATAGTCCTGAATTTTGAGAAAAATAATCCGGTGATAATTGCCTGTCATATTTCTTATTTTCCAGGATTCAGAAGGAAGAAAAAATTTTTGTTAACAGGGCATTAGACAAACTTGTTTTATAGAACGTTCAAAAATATGCCATATAAATTATTATAGTTATGGCTATGTCATTACCTTGTTAAGAGGAATGCCCAAAACGCACAAAACAGCACTTAGTAAAAATATAAAACTCAAATTTTAGTAATGAATTCCTCTGTGGCAGCTTGCATAATTATATTAGAAAAAGGCAGTAATTGTTACAAACTATATAAATATTTTATTTATAGGCGATCGATTTCGCTAAAATAGCATCATCAGACCGTGCGTCAAAGTTATATTAAACAGAATAAAATATTAAGCATTTAAATATGCAGATGTCATAAGATATAGATGATTGAAACAGAATTACTCGGTGTTGTCAGAAGGAAGAATTATATTGAACTATAATGTAATTCTTCCTTCTGACAACACATTATAATTTAACTGCACAACTTTCCACGAACAACCATGAATGAGATAACCGCACATACGGTATAAACTAATATTACACCTTAGGATTGGAAAGAAATTACTGGGATGCAGTCAAATTATTTATTATCTCACTCTCTACTAGTTTCGACACCCCATGTGTCTCCTTCAGGAGCTAAATTTACAGAACTAAATTAGAACAATTTACGGTAAAAAACATTTTAACTTACATGAGATTAAAGGATTAATATCTTACATATAATATAGGTTTCAAACCTACAAGATATTTTTGTATTTATTATATGTAAGATATTATTCCTTTAATCTCATGTAAGTTAAAATGTTTTTTACCGTAAATTGTTCTAATTTAGTTCTGTAAATTTAGCTCCTGAAGAAGACACATGGGGTGTCGAAACTAGTAGAGAGTGAGATAATAAATAATTTGACTGCATCCCAGTAATTTGTTTCCAATCCTAAAAATAACATCAGTCAAGAAAATTTTTCCTTAATTAATATTACACCGATTACTCACAATATTGATGAGGTTGTCATACCAAAATTGGGTAAAAAAATAAATTTTGACAGAATTATATGATGGAAGAATTCATATTTTTAAATTTGCTAAAAATACTTTCGGCTAATCTGTTGAGATATTTTCACATATGCTCCGACATAAAAAACGTTTGTGTAACCCGATATTTCGCTAGTGGGTGCTATTTGTTTAAGAGTCTTTGATGTACGTCTCAAAGATTCGCAAAAAATGGTAGTATGCTCCGTCACGCATATCTCACGCAAAAAATAAATCACACACAAGCGAACAGAAGACTACAATCTCTCAAACTTTGCTCGAATTTGTCGTGTTTCGAAGTGGACCATTAAGCATTTTGCTTCGTAATTAATGATATTTAAAATGCCCAAACTATAAATGTGTTTTGCGCAGCAAAATCGATTATTCCGCGGGCAAAAACTATGAAAACACAGCCATTAACAAGAGATTCGGTAAATCTGCAAGCGAAAGGAAGTGGAAACAATCAAGAATAAATGATAATGAATACAAAAAACGAATTATATCTCCGCGTTTCGCGACAATTTACAAGTAAGATTTACCGCGCGGCAAAAAACTCTCTATGATTTATTTTCGCCTGGGTAACGATGGGCAATTTGCCTACGGAAAAATTACTCTTCCAAACGACAAAATATTCTCGCTGTAATGTATGCAATTGGGAACCGAAAGATTAGAGTTTAACTAAGTTGCGTAGGTTTCAAAGCTGATAATTATTTTTCGGGATGGTAACTAGTCGCTGACAGCGTGAGACAACGGCAAATGTTGATTGATGAGTTTTCGAAAAAACTGGTGGTCCTACTTGGAGACGATTTCGAGAAGAACTTATTATACAGAGTGATTGACCAACACATGACTTTTGATTAGAACTATCTTCAGCGGGACATAGTCACCCAGTTCTGATTCTTGTACTTTAAGGGTATCGTCTTCACGTAGCTCAACACCGCGTGTGTCCTATGTTAATGCATAGAAACGCTCGCTAAAAATACGGAAAAGCAGTCTAGAAATTTCTACAATGCTCACGAAGTTTTATAGATAAAGCTAAATTTCATAAATTTATTTACAGACGAAGAATGCAACTAGGATTATGCCGAGTTACATTTTCTAAAAAATCTCTTAATAATGAGAAAAAGCATGTAAAAAATTGCTTAAAACACACTTTTTCATTAATTTTGTATATGGATTTCAAAGATTTTTTCAGAATTCTAACTGGGCATAATCCTATATTAATTCTTTCACAAAAATTTAGTAACTTGTTTTTCCTTCAAATTTTTAATACACAATGAGTAAAGCAGAAAGTGCTACACCTCTAAACACGAAATATTTTGTTACGGAGACGAGACTCTTAAGTGATATTGCGTTAATATATCCATATCCACAGTACGATCAAAAATTACATCTCAGAGAATCACATACCTACGACACATGATTGGGATATTATTATCAAATTACTAACATTGGGATTTTACATAGAAAATCGCATGACACAAATAATAGCTAATAGAAGAATTGATTGCAATAATAGTAACCATGGTTATGTAAAAATTTAGTAGAAATTTTTTACTAGTAGCTTGAGGAACTTAACTGAAATTAATAAGGTAAATAATACATATTTATTAATGTTGAATACAAATTCAGTAAATACCTATTAATTTATAGTTTCTATTGTAAAAAGAATTCAAAAATAGAGCGGCGATTTTCTTCTTGAATATGCACTCGTGCATTAATGCATGTCCAGGAATTTTTTATCGTGCATTCCAATAACGTAAGACGTTGTTGCAATGCACTCAAAATATTTCCGGAAAGAATTAATGCACATGTCACATTATAAGTGAAAACTTTTTGGTTAAATAAATATCCAATGAAATTTTCCATTGACCAATGAGACCAACATTAAACTGAAAGCAACCCATGGAATATAATCACTTATGTCAAAATGACAGAATTATTGACGGTTATGAAATTTAATAGTATTATTTTAAAATAATTTTCGTGTTTTTAATAAATAATTAAATTACAACTGCGAAAAAATTTCTAGTCGAATAACTCTCGACCATCGATAAATAACTTATAATTTTGTCACAACTACCTGCGGCGTCGGGCGGTTACCAAGCAACCTGTTTTTAGATTGTGACCAAATTATTTCGTAATAATTATCAATGGCCTTGGATTATTACAGTTGATAATGTTACTAAGGGCGGACATTAGCAATCGCTAGGATATTAATAGGATGTTAATTAATATAGAAAGTGGTGTTCACATTTCACCCGTCTTAATAGGCAATTTTATATAAATTTACATATTTTAGAGACACGCTGTATACTACGTTAATTCATTTATCGGGATTCCTAAATAGGATTGCCAAGTTATATTATAAATAAACAGCAACAGTGTTGAGCAGAATGTCTTAATTTTTTTCAAAAAGAATTCTCTGGTGATCGCGATTTAATTTGCAAAAAGAGTAAAGCTAGCGATAAAAGTTCCTTAAAATCGTGGCCGCGATATCTTAATAGTAATCTTTGCAAAAGTGATCGCAGAATCAAGATGGCAGAGCAACAAAATAAACAAACACTCGCAGTGCGAGCACAGCCTGCTCTCTGCTTAATTGCAAATAAAAGTTCAGCAAACATGTTCAATTTACACGTTCATTTAAATATTTATTCTTGCATTAATTAGGCGTATACATAAATTTTAATTAAATGTAAAGTTCGTAGCAGCGAGCGAGATCTAGAGATATCAAAAAATAAAGACACTAACTGTAACAGGATCATTACGAGACCTGTGAAATTATTCACTATGGATAGCGACATTTAATCCTGCTTTATTTATCCTGTTTGCTTAATTGATCAGTCGATTGCAAAGTACAGCATCGGAGAACTAAACACGACATTAAAAGCTCGTCTGTCTGTTGTTTAACTTAGTTTCGAAACTTGTACGAACCTGAAATACGATTCATATAATTGATCAAGTATAAAACGTTCGTAAACCATTTCTTCTTAAATTCATTTCAAACGATACTAACAAAAAACATTATATTTTATGTTAATCACTATTTATATAATTGCGATACCTACTAAATATTTTAGTCATTTCTTTGACAAAACATCGGCTTTTTGATTAAATAATGCATATTTGAATCTGCAATTTTGTGCAATTTCTATCCTTTAACCTTCCTATTATCCCGAAGTAAATGTCACACATTTAGTAATTGGGTCATATTGACCCAGACCAAAAATTATCTTTTTGAAGTCATTAATAGTTGCGTATGTAATTTTTATTATTATAAATTAATTAAATAGTGTAATACAATACCGAATACGATATATACACAAAAATCCGATGTGGCCAACACATAACCTCTCGCCATACTCTACTATTTTTATTTTTCTAATATAAGTATATATTATGTAATACTTACTCACAAATATACCATTGTACAGAAGGGAATTCGGGAATTGTAGTTTTTATAATATTATTAAAGTTTATTATGATCTTATAAATACTAAATGACATTTCATATTTTCCATTTCAATTTGCCAAAAAGTCAAAAATTCATATGACATTAACACTCAAATATTTTATTTTTTGTTTCCATAGGTAGGCAGATAAATCAAAATTGTAACAAATTTGTAGAATTTTTAACTTCTTGTAATTGGAAAATGGAGCTAGATAGAAACAACGTTTTGAATACATATTGTAGATAGTAACATTTAGTATACAATGTTATTAAAAAAATTCCTATTAATTCATAAATTTTGAGAATATTCCAGAAAAACTCTTCATATCTTCAAGAAACTACTACTTCCGGTTGCACGATCAACACCAAAATCTAATCAGATCTAATCTAGGGTGTCAGAATATTGTATACCAAATTTCAAATTTTTTTATTCAGTGGTATTTGAGTTATCGTACCTCCAACATCCATCCTGACACACTGACACACACACTGACACACACACACTGACACACACACACACACACAGACATCATCGCGAAATTATCAAAATCGTGTTCTAGGGACCTCAAAACGTGCTTATCCATTGAAAACTCACTATCGAAATTTTAGCATGATTACAATACCTCTCTTACAGATATGAGTGGCGAGAGGTAAAAAAGAGTAAATAAAGCTTCTAGTTCAACATCGCTCAAACCACGCCGAGCCATGTTTATTTCACCAAAGTTCACTTACGTAGTATATTGAGAAACCCCTAAATATATCAAAAAGCAATACAGAAAATTAGGAGAAGTCCCCAACTACGATACTGGTTCTGTAGGTACATAATTATAATGTTTATATTTTTGAGAATAACAACAATGGGTCGAACTGACCCATTTACCACATATGTTACTCATTATCTTTATTTATAAACAAATAATGAATGATATGAAATATAAAACACATTAACCTACTACTTAGCACATTTGACGACTACATGTTATATGAAGACATAATTTTCAATAGTTCCAAATATCTACTTAGTAATAACATAAAAATGGGTCAGTTTGACCCATAGATAATAGGAAGGTTAATAAAATAGAAAATTCATTGTTTTAGTAAAATTTTAATAATAAAACGAGTGCATTATAATTGGGCTTATATAAAGTAAAACGATAAGTTATTTGACCCATAAAATGTAAAGCAAAATATCTCTTTTCTTTCCAGAGGATAAAATTATGTCGGCAGTGCCATAAGATATTCTTTTGTATCATGAACGTTAGTTGATGTTGACATCCCCTAAAGAAGGATATCTTCTATCGTGTTACTTGCCAAAAACAATTCAACTATCATGTTTTTCTGAACATTTTTCTCGTTTATTAAGTGTGCTTATCCTCACCGAAAACAATATGATGTGTTTTTACAGCTCTCTGAATGCCAATGAAATTTTGCCACACGATATAATGGGTAACGAATGCCGAAGATTCTCAGACGAATTTAAAAGTTACCTTTAATGCTGCCGTTGACTTCTAAGAATGGTTTAAGAAGAAGAAGAAGATGGAGAAGGTGATGATTGAGAAGTTCTGGACACTTACCTAAAAAAAAACTCAAATTAATTATGTGTAGCGTTTATAATAAAAAACTGAATACAAGTGCGAATTTGTCATATTTTAAATATAAATTATTTTAAATATTAATTTGCAAATATTCTCTAAACTATTCATGGGGCGCATAGCCAAGAGCGTTATGTGATTGACATATTATATGTATATACGAATTATGACGCAAAAATAATTTTTCTGAAATTTACAAAAATAATTGCACATTACTTGGAGCAAACATTTTTGTGCTACTGGTCTGATAGGTTAGTAATGAATGAAAATCAGTAAACATTAAAATTGAATAGTATTACACATCAATAATATGTACCCTTCATTTATTTGTCCATAATTTTGAAGCACCTGTATACCGATGACTCACTATAACAAGTGTTTCCTTAAATAGGTGCACTCTCAAAAATAATTGTATTTTTAAGTCAATTAAGTTTTTCTATGTATTCAAGAAAATGGAGGCCATTTTTTAATAATTTACTATAAATAATATAATTGAATTGCAGTTTCTTATTAAATTATTTATTTTTGTTAATAAACTGACATTTTTACTGTCATAATAGCTATTTATGTAACAAGTATATAATATAGGGTTTTATTGGCGAGACAGTTTAGGGGACGAGCGAGCGCAGCGAAGCGAGGCACATAAATGGGCGAGTGTTGCATACAAGATTTTATATTTGACTGCCCTATACGCAAGATTTTCTATTATCTATAATGACATTTACAAAATGACACATTTGACAAATGACAAATTAAAATTTAATCTCTAGCGAAGTGTGCCTTTTCTATTATTATTTTATTATTTCTATTATTTTATTTTACTAGTAAAATAAAGAAACTTTATTTTACTAGTATTATAAAGAGCTGCTTTATTGCTGCAAAATTATGTTATAAACAGTACTTTATAATGCAGTCGTACATAAAATCTGTTTTATATCATTTATTTCATAGCTATAACAAGGAATGATTCGATTTGTTTATGTAATAATTTAATTATTATGTTACTTGAAATCTATATCGAAACAGTAACTTATTATACATGGTTGTATTCAGAATTTTATATGTAGAATCAAAATCTTTAAAAAATATACGGGGTGATTCATTTAAAATAAAGAAGTTGATGTCACTTCCGGCTAAACAGGAAGTAATCAAAATTCATTATTTATGTAGTTTATTGCGCCTTTGAATGTAGTTTACAAACCTATAATATAAATGTAATTGACTTAAAAATACAATTTTTATTTTGGGGGGGGGGGGGGGGAAGGTGCCTGTTTCAGGAAACTTCTTGTATGTATAAAAACAAAGAAATCTTTAAGATATTTTTTAATTAATAGGTAGGACAGTAAATTGACTACTGTAGGTTAATGAGCTTATTATACACGATTCCATTAGATTTTTTTAAGCATCTACTGCTGATTTGTTACAAATGTCTATAGACTTCACAAGACATTATGTGTGTTTGTTTTTGAACCTAATTAAATTAAGAATAATTTTAATAACATCCTAGAACAGATGCAAAACACGAATCCAATTAGAAAATACTCGAAATATTTCCAGCATCTATGGGCTTAAGATATTTATCACTTAATTACTCCTCATTTTTAAAGTTTTTGTGTAGCTCATAAACATAAAATTGTCAAGAGAAGCTAGGTCCATTAACCCATCCAGCGAATGAAATTATTAACACCCCATTTATAATAGATGTCCGCCATTGTCGATAACTGCACCGTGTGTGGGAATCTACTTTATCGGCCCTTGATTTTATGGAAATTACGTAATTTACGAGTTTCCGGTGTAACTGCGCGACATCGGGATATCATTTTAATGAAGCGGTTTTTGCCATTCGGTTCGAGAGATGAACGTTTTTGCCGCTCCCTGGGATTCAGAGTTGTTTGCACTTTAGTCACTAATGAGAGAGATTTAATCACAGATTAGCCGGATTCTTATTGGGATGATTTATCGCGATTGCGAGATGATACGAGATCATCTCACGGATTGTTTTAGTCACTTTATTTTGCAGTTCAACGATAATGCCGAGCTGAATAATTGTTGATCATCATCATTACTTTATAATTAAATCGGACGAAGCCAATACAGTTCATTTTCTTAAACTCGCCAAACAAACAATATGCCTTTTCGGAAATTTGTATTAAAATGCAAATTTACAATAACTACAATTTATAATTGAGTACCTCAAATTAATGGTGGGATTCTGTATAAAAGTTTTACAAATTTGTAAACCTTTAAATATTGAACAAAATTACACCAATAATTATTGACAAATATAAAAAAGTTCATTCATTATAAACTTCATTGCGATTTTGTTTAATATTTACAATTTTATAGTCTGTATAGTAACTACAGATTTTCACAGAATCTCACAATAATTTTTAAGTTAAAAGGACCGGAATATTAAAAATTGTAATAAAAAGTTGTAATAGGTGATTCAAGCCCGCAAAATTCAACTGACGTAAATTGCATTTCAATGTCTCGTTTGGTTTTTAATTGAGTTATCCAAATTTTTCCCATTTTCCAATTTGCAACCATCAAATATCAGGCTTCATAACAAAAACGAAATGTACTGCGGTTTACGGCATTGTAATTTTTGCACTTAAATTAACTCGTAACAAAATTTTTAGAAATGTAAAATTTCGAAAATTCTTAGTTTCCCAAAAAATAACTACGCTTGACATTTCAAAATTGGTGGGAGATACGGACTTAATTTTATCACCGCTGAATTCCTCGTGTCAAATTACATGAGTATACTAATTTTCAGCAAAAAATTCGGACGGGTACTTTTTTTTACGACGGATTATCAAAATCTAAATAATAGGGTAGTTTACCATTTTTTTTAAAATTTTTTATTGAAACTTCATGTTATTTGAAAGCGATTGAGAGTACTGATAAGCCTTAATTGTTCTTAATACAGCTGTAATTAATTTTTAAAGTTTGTGTGACGTAGATGTACAACTGAAAATCTTCTCAAACAATGGGGCTGGAATTAAAATGTACTCATGTAAAATCAACTGTTTTTAAATGTTACAAAATATAAAATACAATTTGGTAGTTTCTTTATTATTGTATGTAAGAATACACGTGAAAATATATTATTTAGATATATAATTTATAAATTTGCCTTCAAAAATTTGATCCTGAGTTTTAGTACCACTTATATGATTCGCAGACCTATGTCATTCAACATATCTTACAATGGGAGTATTCGGGCAAAGCTTATCAATTTTCATTACAGATTTAGCAAAAAACTATTTTCGATTGGAATTATCAAAGAATTTAATTTAATTCTTGTTACCTACTTCAATTAATGACATTGATTGGAATGATAACGGATCCACGATATCTACGAAATATATTATAAAATGTCAAATTGGTTAAATATTTTGACAATTATGTCGTTTGTCTGTCCTTATGGTTTGTATTTATATTTTACGACTAATATCGAAGAATCAACGAAGCAAATTCTCTAACGTGTAACTTTATTTGGCAGAAATCGTTATAAATAAATTTAATTTCTTGTGATTAATTTTTAAAGTACATTACTTTACATGACAGTTCATAGATAAAGAAACACTACGTTGAACAAAGATAGACGGCATACACGTTGCAATAATTCAGAATAGGATAGATGTTTGAGAGAGAGCTCGAGAGAGAACGCATTACTGTGACGTAGATGTACGATACGTAAAATCTCAAATATTTAAAGAACTATTAACTTTTTGAAAACTTTTTTCATGGCAATAACTTATTACTGGGGTCTCCTTTCAATATAATTGACTGGATTGCTAATTTGCTACTATGGTAAACTACCCTATTCTCAATAGCTCAAAAACGGCAAAAGATACGGGCTTAATTTTATCACCATTGAATTCCTCGCATCGCATTACATGGGTGTACAAAAATTCCAACTGATACAAGTTTTATGAAGGATTTTTGAAAATCGACTTTGAACTTAGGGGCAAGCCTTTGCCTGTTTCTCAGATTTAAAAAAAATACTTCAAAAAACATTTACCCAACATAATTTCTTGCTGTAAATTTGTACAATTCGACGGGAGGAATTCAATGGTGACAAAATAAAGTCCGCACATTTTACCACTTTCGAGACATTGACATGCCAAAAATTTTAAATTTTTTTACAGTCCTCAAAATTTGGTTATAAATAAATTAAGTTGCGAGAAACACAATGCCGCAGTTCCATATCTCACCAAGTTCTTGAGGTATGCAGTCTCAAAGGTCAACATTGTGATTTGAAAATGAGAAAAATCAAGATGACTCGAAAAGTAAACGCGTCAAATTTAAATTTATTAATTTGTAAGAAACCTCATTCTTTGGTAAAGGGCGATGTTAAAAAGTTAAATCTTGGTAGGTACTTTTAAAAAATGTCTTTCTTTTGTATTACAAACAAATCTACTTTTCAGTGACACCTCACTATTTAGAATTCTCGGCGAAGTCGCTGACGAAATACCATTAATGTTAATCGCATCGTCTTATTTTAGTAACACGTCAGAATTTAATAGGATATTGTTTGTCCCAATCACTGGCACGTTTAACGGGTGTTAATCTATGTCTTTAACAACGTGTGAATTCCGAGTATAATTATTTTCACACGTAAAACTGCATAGACACCATGTAATTATGCTGTCAATCGACGATGGAGAAACCAAGAGTATTTGTTTACTAACAAATGGGAAATGGTTGAAATTGGAAAGACGGAACACTATGAGAAGAGATGTAATTTAACTCGTTAGAAAATAGAAAAAGTTTTAAGGAGCTGATCGTTTATTTAATAAACACATGCAAGATGTTTCGTAACCAGCAGTTTTATCACAAAGTGGAATGGTGCGGATAGCTCAGAGTGTAATATGATCGACTCTGTCTGACAACTCAGGTTCAAATCTAGTACAAAGTTTAACTGCATAAACCTTCTCTCCACGAACAACCATAAGTAGTCCTGTATTGACGACTGGTAACCGCACACACGGTTTAATCTATATCAATGATTGATGTAAGGCTACCAATGTCAAATTATGTAAAATGCGTAGTAGATGTTATGTTGAATTCTGTTTCAAAAACTATTATTTCGGCTTCGATTTTTCACTGACACATTATTTCTCTTTTAGTCTTCAGCCTGAAGAGAATTTAAATTCTCGAAACCGGTATCATAACTGCAAATAAAGAGTGAAAGTTTAAGACTACTCTAAGGAGTTTTTCTTATATCCTTACCTCTTCACTTTCATGGGGCTTATCACAACTTCAAAATGTATAAATATTATTAACTGGGCATAATGTAATAAATAAGGTAATAATAAAATTAAATTTGTATCTATAAAGAGCTAATTACAAAACTAAGGACTATACAATTATTTTCAAAAAGTTTGCAAAATTTTAATATAAGAAAGCTTAACTAAATGGCTGCGTATACTTTCGTCCTGTATACTTTTGTGGTACATCAAAAATAGTATCGTTTCGTGGCACTTTACCTGGGCAGGGTTTTCTACCTGGGCTTTATAATCCTGTCCCAGCGGGGGGTAAACAAGTAAGTGTTCTTTCGTTCCACTTTTGTTCCATATTCTGTATTCCTGTGTCAATCTGTCACATCTTTATATTTATCAATTTTAATCAAGTTTACCATAGTATTTTATATTTTTGTTACCTCTTGCCTCATTATAAAAAAGAGAGGTATGGTAATGGATCAAAAATTTCCGATTTTGAGTTTTGGTGGATACGCACGTTTCAGGGTCTCTACAATACGAATTTACTATTTGCACGATGTCTGTGTGTGTGTGCGTATGAACGTATGAACTGACAATTTTAGTAGAAATCCGCAAACCGGAAGTAGTACTTTTTGGAGTTTGATTATAGTTTTCTTTAAATAAATTGGTACATTATTTATTTATGACAATTTTTGCAATTAAAAATAAAAGAAAATATATTTATCTATGGCTACAGTTAATTTTAAATACAATTTGCTGAATCTGGTAGTATTTAACAATAAAATAAAGTACAATTAATATTCCACTTTTGCGACAGATCGACACAGTAATACAGAATATGGAACAAAAGTGGAACGAAAGAACACTTACTTGTTTACCCCCGCTGGGACAGGATTATAAAGTCCAGGTAGAAAACCCTGGCCAGGTAAAGTGCCACGAAACGATACTATTTTTGATGTACCACAAAAGTATACAGGACGAAAGTATACGCCACCTAACTAAAACCAAATTCACATAAATTACAGTTTTCAGGCGGAAGGTTATGTGCTGGCTACATCAGATTTAATTAAATTCAATTTCTTTTAAAATTGCTTGCCACACCCCTCTCTAAAAAAATTTCGCCACCGACGCTATATACCTCGCTTCGCTCTACATCCTCTTTTCTAGATAAACAAAAATGGTTAGGTATTATTGTATTTCTCTTAGAATATTAAAAATGGTGTAGGTATTTCTCATATAATGACATTACATGTAAGTGAAATGCTTGTACAATAATGTAAATGTAATAACAATTGAAATATAATAAATGCTCTTTTCTGTGCATCTCACGAAGATAACAATTCCACGACGGAACCCAACCGCCGTTCATTGCTCTACAATAATTCCCTAGGTTTGTTTCCTCTTTGGTTGGATTATTCTGTTTGCTTTCCATGTTTATGGAATCAGTTTAAAGTTGGACACAAGAGAAAACAATATAATCTGCGTTTAAACAGTCGGCAAAACTAGAAATGAACATATCAGTAGGAAAATTACACGAAACAAGTGATTATTTATGCGAGGTGTATCTAAGAGTTATAATCAAAAACACTGGCGCGAGTTTCATCAATATGTATGGCCATTGTTTACAAATTCAACAAGCTAGCTACTGCCGTGGAGCTTATTCATATTCATACGGATTTCATTTATTCTGGATGTTATTTGTCTAATATGACTTGTGAAATTGTTTCTACTATTTGCCAAACTTTATACTCTTTGTGTTTTAGCCAGAAATAATTTGTTGACGTTTAGAGCGTCCATCAAACTTTATTTACTTACGGAATCGTCTGTCTTCGATTTACACAGCATAACTTTTTGTTGACGACCAATTGCATTTATTTTAGTATCTAAATAATTTATAATGTAACATAAAATTAAAAAATACAGCTGCAATGTAATATAATGAAGTTTAGAATAGTATTACGCGCCTGTCAAACGTAATTAAATTTAATTTCAAAACGGAACAAACAAAGATTTATGTTTCATCTCTTATAATCTTTTTACTCTTTTGCAATAGTGCAATACATCAATTACGTTTTTGCCGAATTCCTAGAATACTCTGGATTTTACTTTTTTTCTATTTCACTTTTTTGCTCTCTACTACAGTTGACTGAAACCAGCCCGAAACTCGTACTTTGCCGCATCCTAGCAATGTCAATTTGAAGTTGAAAAATACTGTAAAAATGTTTTCGTTGCGAATAAACTGTAGGTTTATTATTGACCAAGACAATGTTTTTATAAACATTTCATAGATAAAGAATGGATCTACAGATGTGCTTTTTCAAAATTTTTAAAATAAATTTCTATCATGAAATATAACCGGATAATGTTTGCATAAATTTGAAAATTTTTATGAATTTTTCGAAATTTGTATAAACATGTAATACAATTTTTTTATTAAAATTTTAAAAAGGCACTATTGTTAATTGAATCGCCAGAGCTCACTTTGTGACACGCATATTTTTTTAAAAGGTACTATCGGTACTATCAGATGATATTTACTTCAATAATAATTGTCAAACGTCAATCCTGAAAACGGACAAGTTTCAGCACATCCTACAGTGACAGTGACAGTTCAATAAATGGCAATATTATTATCACCAAGTAAAACGTTACGCTACACACATAAATTTCCCTAAATCGACTTGTGTTTGTTGTGGCAGTATAATTTAAATTTTAATATTAAAAAGACGCCAAATAGAAAAAATAATATAAATAAGAATTCTTTTTATAAGACTCTTTTCGCACTTGTCCTTTAGTAAACATGCCCCAGGGCTCGTTTTACTAAATTTGGACGCGTGCAAAAAATCATGTCTTATATAAATCTTGTTCTTTAATATAGGTACTATTATTTTTCTCTGTAATTAGTTAGTAAAACATACAGCAATAATTTTCTTTCCAAAGAAACTCAATACATTTATTGAATCACGCGCTTTGAAAGCGTTCCACTGAAATAAATCAAAATAAATCGTCAATTTAATAAAAATAGAAGCGTATAGCAGCCATCAGGATATGAGAGCTCGCCTTAAAATATAACATCATTTTTTCTAATCCAATTAAAAGCGCGCTATCTGCACTAGCCGTGCGTTTTAAATCACCCGGTACATTGGACTGGAGCCCACAGGGATTTCCATTTCTGTTAGATTAAAATTGATAAACTACTTTTTGTCTCTCCCGGTCGCGTATTATGATTAATTGACCATTCAGGTGGAAGGGAGGGGGTAATCGATAACTGATGTTACTTTGTGACGACGTGTCTTTGACCAATAGGAAGAGGATAAGATGTCCTTGGCTTACTGACAGCTGGAAATTTAAGTAGTCAAACTATGCACCTTGTATAAATTATTTGAACTAGAGCTATGCACTAGATTTTAATTTACAAAGCGCAACACTTGTGAATCAAGTAGCTTCACAATTTAAACGATTCTGGTTGTATTATTAAATATTTCAAATTAAAAGAATCATGAATCATTAGTAAATCAAGAAATGCACGTTATAAATTGCTGTGGCACCAATTAGCAAAATCTGCAGCTATTTTTCATTTATAATAATAATAATCAATAGTATTGTTGTTATTTGTTTAACTAGGCAAAAAAATATTACATTTGCCGCCGCGGCTAGAGTTTTATAGACGAGGCACAATCAAATTATGTTGCTATGCATATGTTGACAGTTGCTATGTAAAAACAAAATAGGTTAGGTATGTTGATGAATTTTATAAATGTCAAATTTGTTGATTCACCATAGTAAAAATTACTTTTTCTGCCTAGGCTTTTTTTTACTATTTTTGCTGCCTAGGCAGCAAAAGTGATACTTTGCTGACTGTCAGCTGTCAAAAAAACAGCACTTTTATAAAGTCAATCGCCGAAAAATATTATTTTGCCGGAAAAATTTATTTCAAAACATTGTTGCTTGGTAACATTTCGAGACAAATGACTAATCAAAATTTTATCATTCAATTTGTCGAGGAATGTTTCCTATAAGCAACAATCTTAAGAAATAATTTTACCTGCAAAATAATGAGACCGAGATATATTTTATTAAACTATTTCCGAAAAAAAAACAGACACAAAAAATATGCACTATTTATTATTCTCATTGAAAAGCCAACCAAAATACTTACGATTGTAAATTAACTACCTACGTATATAGAGAAATCGAACTTATGTTGAAATACCCTGACATTTTTATTTATGGATGTTTCCTAATGCCGGCTTTTGCAAATTTATACACTGCTGCCGTCAATTAGAATAATAATTATTATTATTCGTATTTTTAAATCAAGACTAATTTTTTGTACCGAGACTGTTGTTCATTTTGACAGTGTCCAAATTTTAAATTGTAGTTTCTTTCATTTCACAAGTTTACAAGGATTTTGACGTAACTGTATTTTTGGAGTTATATTTGGTATTGTTTTGCATTTCATCGTAAGAAGTTGTCACAAAAAGATTCATTTGACACTTTTAATTACAATTAAAATGTATTGGAAACAATACAAAAACAAAAAATTTGTCATACATGGTAGTCATAATGGTATTTAGAATAATCCCTAGGGCATTTTTACAATTTTGCAGTTATATTTGTACGTCATTGGTCAGAATTTACAAAATTGAACCCAAAAAGATTTTCGCCTGCGGCGCTATTTTCTAGTGTACAATTGGGGCCGATTACGTAAAATTGTTCAGTCCACCCCTGTAGAGACCTGTTTATAAAATGAATTTACTTTTATATAGCACAAAAATATTGCTTTATATGTTTCTGTAATTATTTGATTGATAAAGAACAGATATAATTCTCTTATTGAAGTTCTTCCAAAAGTAATTTTCCTCGAACTAGAGCAAAGAAATTATGTATTTTCTTCGTTTATTTAAGATGCATTGAAGCAATGAACAAATTTCGCACATAAATAGAATAAGAACGTACGAAAAGAAATAATATTACTCGAAATAAAGTTTGGTAAATTTAATTTTCGGCACATTGCACTCCATGTGATGCAGTTGTGTCGGCGAATGGCATTCAATTTTAAAATCGTACAGAACTCGCGACTTCGGCAAATTGTATTTCACACCTTATTTCACTAATTTTCAATTTTCGTCTTTTTCGTTATTTCTTTTCGTTGCACGAATGTTATTATAAATATTAGTTTGTGTTCAAACTCTGACCCTTTTACACAAAATTTCGGCATTGTTACATTTTTAAATTTTACGCTGCTTAATTATAACTCGAAAGCCCTGAATGAATAATTAAAATTTCTTTTATTTTGTTCGCACGATTTTGTTGAAAATAATTTTGTATTTAACATGGAATTTTTTTGAATACCTGGCATTACAAAGCTCTCAGCGAATTTAATTATACAATTTTAAAAACATACAGATTTTGTCAAATGAGGAAAATGCTTTTTTCTTCCGTGACAAAAATCAATAACGCTGGTGATTTTTCCTAGATACGAATTTAAACTATGTAAAAAATGTGTTTGTATGCGCTAACAACTTTTATGGTTATATTATAAAAGCTTTGTAGGTAATTTCAGCTAAGTATGCAGTAAGGTTAACCATGTCAAAATTAATTATAGTTGTTATACTGCCATTACGCTGTGGAAAATAACAATGTTGAAATAAACTGGTCACCTTTGTCGCGAGACTTTGCTCTATAATGGAAATTACATATTCGGCTTTATTTATTGCGCAAATTTCCTTACAATACAAATTTGTCATTCGCTTTTGTAAACGACAATGTAAACGAGCAGATACAATAGTATAAGTCACTAATATGGAGGAAATATCCAGACATTTAGCGAGATAAATGAATACTGTTTAGAATTTTGAATAACTGATACTGTTTTGATAAGCGAACGTATTTTTATAGTTGTTGAATGATAGATTCAATTTTTGTATCAATTTCAATGAAATGCACTATGCTTTTTTAACAATTGTATACATTTGAGCTCGTTATAAAAATACTAGCATAGATAATAATATTTTCTACTCTCATGCTATAATTTAGTTATTTTCTACCTATCATCTGTACTTCAATGACACCCATTTCGATATGGATTTCGATACAGATTTTCATTTTTATCTAAGTAAATCTCATGCAAATTAATAGTTATAAACATGAGGGAAGAAAAAAAAATGACTCTTAATACACTCGTATGAATTGCGACACTCGCCATGGCTCGTATCGTACATTTCACACTCGCGTATTAATAGCTATCATTATAAATTCGTTGCATAATACACGATGTTCCATAACTTAGGACAAAAAATTAAAGGATTATACTGTACGACGTGCTGATAATGAAATGAAAAGAATTTTTTTAAATTCGTTTCGTATTTCAAGCAAATATTTTTTTGCCACTGGTCGGTAGTTATTTTTAATAATTTGTTTTCAAATCTTCTACAATGAAAGTAATTGTTTACATAATATCTAATACTAATAAATGTCAAATTGTCAAATATACCATCAAAACAATGATACTTAAAATGTACACACGTCAAATAACCTATCCTTAACTTTGCAAATACAGTATATACCCTTTAATTTTTTGTCCTAAGTTGTGGAACACTCTATATAGGTAGGGATTTTTTCTTTACACATATTTAAAAAACCTTCCCACTTGACAATATAAAATCTCCAAAACATTTCAAGAATGTGAACATCCCGGCTTGTTACTTGCTATATTTGCCCATCCTATTAATATCCTAACAATTGCTAATGTTCGCCCTAAGTAACATTATCTACGTAACATCCCAATATTAGTAATTTGGTAATAATATCCCAATTATATAACCCATATAATTCTCTGAGATGTTTGTATTGAGTATGTAATTTTTGATCGTACTCAGGATGTGGCTAGGATAGACTAAAGTACTTAAAGTACAAGAATAAGATATTTTTAAACAACCCATGGACGATTCATTCAAACTAACACTTATGTTTCCAACGAAATAAAATTCGGAGCCAGCAAAATATGGAAGAATACCGGAAAAATAAGTCATCTAATGTATTATTGATCAAAATATCTTCATTTCGGTTACTTTAACCCCTGGAAACAATTTAATCATCCCAGAACATACTGCGCTCATGTCCATCACCCTTATGGCGATATAACGTCGCCATGTAATTTGGTGGTTTCTAGCACGATAGACAATTACGACTATCGATGCCGTAAGTTGCGTAATGTATGATTTTTCTTTGAAAATTGGCAGGTTTACGAATCCTTGCTGGCAGTAAATGACATCAGGACACGCCATCCGACAATTCCGGGCCTCTAAGGCTACTCCGGACATTAGCAGGAAAAAGGACAAAGAATGTTTCATAAGAATAACTCCTTCGAGTGATATTTACTTGTATAAAAGGCTGCAAAAGAATGGCAAAATAAGTAGGTATTGGAGTTGAAAAACGACATTTTCAAAATTTATATTTTCACATAGAAATAAAGTAATTTACCTCGTATTTGTAACACCACTTTTGGCCATTTGAACCGCTTGCACTTAAATTTTAAATGTCACTTAAATGAAAAATATTGAATCAAACTCATGACAGCAATGTTATTTCTGCGTTTGCCAATTTGATTTTGATTCAATATTGTTCATTAAAGAAAAACTTAAAATTTAAATGGATGCGGTGCAACTGGACATTATAGGTGTAGGAATACTTAACATATTCATATTAATGAATGTCAAATGTGATTAAAATATGAATTAATTTTTTGTTATAACAATACTATGCCGTTTACTTAAATTGAGTGTAATAGCCTCCCGTACAATGAGATCAGTAGGTATTATATACAGGGTGATTCAAAACTTCGTCTTGAAGATGCTCTGAAACGAGTAGCACGTGCCCGGGAATTGCCATCTTTCCTTACCGGCACAGTTTGTATATCACGTTTAACTGGTCCATGACATGAGTGGTGAATGTGTGATTTATTTGGTGATTCGATTAGTTAACTATTCCAATAATTGCGCCTTTTAGTAGTTTTATTGTTCACGTAATTAATCATCTAGTCCTATCCGCTCCTGTTCCGACATATAAATGACAAATTTGTTTTTTCAAAGCAATCGCTCAAGAAACGCACAACAACCTTTCAACAAACGCGCATAGTAACATAATTTGATGGCGATATCTGTCAAAATATTAAAATAATCACTAAATTAATATTAATTAATAACAATCAGCGAAAAATAATGTGTTTAACATGGTAACAAATAGTAAAAATGCAGATTAACTGCCTAAGCTAGATACATAGCTTCGGTATTACTTTTTTGAGTTGTGAATCACCCTGTATAATTTATCATGTTAACAGTTACCAGTTGTTAACACAGATTGCACAGTTAAACTGGAACGTGTACCTGACTGGCCTAAAACCTGACCCAATACTGAATGTTGTAATCCATTTACCTATTCTAATATTCAACTGATTCTGAAAGCTACACTCTTGATAGAATATTAGCGATCTATCTCCAGTGATCGGCTGTAGCGCGAGGACTTAAAGTAGGGAAAGAGCCTCCTTCTCCTCTAGAGAGAACGAAGCCCGCGAGACACTCTTACCCGTAATCAATAAACCAGCTTCGCTTTAAAAACAACGAACGTGCCAACGAAGGCGCGTACGTGTGTGTATCCACTTCTGTGTGTCTGTGTGTGTGGATGCGAACGAAACTGATAGAGATGTCTCTGTGCGAGTCAGGAAGGTCCCAGGGAATTCTATGTTTTCTTTCTCGTTTTGTAAAAGTGAATTTAAAAATATATCTAACGCGGTCGGAAAGTTGGATGTAACTTAAAAATAAAACTAATATTGAATTGTGATTTGGTGGAAATACGTGCACGAGATCATAAAATCTCTGTTATAACGGCCAAATTATGTTTTTGCAATAAAAATTAAACGATATAGTAAACTGATTTATTATAGGATTGCAAAGAAATTACTAGGATGCAGTCAAATTATTTTTATCTCACTCTCTACTAGTTTCGACACCCCATGTGTCTTCTTCAGGAGATGAGATTAAAGGAATAATATCTTACATTATAATAAATACAAAAATATCTTGTAGGTTTGAAGCTCTCATATGGAAGTCGTATTGATTAAAAATATTTACTAGACCAAAAGGATAAAGCAAATAAGTCATAGAAATGTAACAGTTTTCACCCATCAAGGGTGATTTATTATAGAACGGACTACCACAAGGTTCTAAGTTGGGCCCTCTCTCTATTTGGATAACAAGGCAGAAGAAAAGTAATAATTTCATTCCAGACTAACCTCTAAATATGGTGAACTAATTTAATGCAAAAAGATGTACCACAAGGTTCAATATTGGGCCTTTTTTAATTGCTAACATAACAAACAAAATTTCATACGAATATATTATAAATTCATATCAATATGTTGCAATTAATGATGCCGCGAGACGAAACGAGACGAGAAATAGTCAATTCTTGTCTCGGCTCAAACTTTCTAGATGAGAAATTTAAGTAGTCTTGGTCATTTCTCGACTTTTCAATTCACGTCTCAAAGAACTCTATTCTCGTCTCGACTTAATTTCTCGAAAAAAAAAATTGTTGCCATCTATTTGAAAAACTAGAAGTGAATTTAGGAACTTTTTGTACATTTCTGTAAAATTTTCCCACAATTTTTGTTTTAGAAATAAAAAAATTTATGTCAAAACAAAACAAAAATGCTACGAAGAAAGTAGAATAATATCAATTTTTTTCAATGTATTAGTTTCGAGAATTTTCGATTTCTCGAGAACTATTTTTCGTCTCGTAGTTTTGAATTCTCGTCTCATCTCGAAAATCCGAGACGAGATTATTATGTCATATACCGCATTATTTTTACTAACGAGATTAATTGTAGGTCATTTACTGATCTAAATTTAGTAAGCTAATTTATCAGAATGGAAATAAAAAAATGTTTGACTCGCAAACAAAGCGGAAAAGAGTCTTTCAGTCCCGCAGCAAAGAACTTGAACATAAAGCAAACTTAGTGTAAATAAGCAAAGGAGTACAATGTAGTAATTTATTCATTTAGATGTCAAAAGTTCAAAGTTTATAAATGAAGCCACTATATTTTCTTACATGTCCGCGTCTGCGCGCCGCGACTGTCGCTTATTTTGTCAGTCGGATGTAGCCGTGTTTTGTTTTACCCGCCGTAGTGTTCCAGTAATGAGGAAATATTTCTCGAGCTTGTTAATTAAGATTAATTACGAGGATAGGAGAGTTTTTTAACGCTACACTCGCTGAGGGAAAGAAATTCGAGCGGACGCTTCATAAGCGTTCACAGAAATTTATGTTACTTTTTCTTCAAGCGTTTTTGAGGTCGCAATAGTGCTAATGCTTGCCCAGATTTGTCAAGATAACGCTAAGTAGATTAATTATTAAATTATGCACGGATTTTATTCTAAACATAAAAACATCTATAGTGCTGGAAATCCGACATATGAGATTGAAAATGAAATTGTGAAATTTCACATTTTTTTAAAAAGTATATTAAAATAATTATTTTCTTGATTAGTAAGTGGATATCATTCAACATTTTGAGAGATATGAACATTATAAACATAGCTCAGTGCGAAACGTGATCGACTTGGTTCTGACAACTTAGGTTCAAATTTTGAACTGCGCATAGTAAAATATGAATTTATATGTTTACTCACAGTATGTAAGGCTGACACACCCAAATTGGGCAAAATCGTAGTTTTGTTAGTAAATTAGTTTCATTTTTGTAGCTTCTAAATAGTTTATTGAAGAATTATTCATCTTATTTACTTACAGAACAACTTTAGGAATATAATAGCTATTTATGTAACAAGTATATAATATAGGGTTTTATTGGCGAGACAGTTTAGGGGATGAGCGAGCGCAGCGAAGCGAGGCACATAAATGGGCGAGTCAATAAAACCCTATTATATACGTGTTGCATACAAGATTTTATGTTTGACTGCCCTATACGCAAGATTTTCTATTATCTATAATGACATTTACAAAATGACACATTTGACAAATGACAAATTAAAATTTAATCTCTAGCGAAGTGTGCCTTTTCTATTATTATTTTATTATTTCTATTATTTTATTTTACTAGTAAAATAAAGAAACTTTATTTTACTAGTATTATAAAGAGCTGCTTTATTGCTGCAAAATTATGTTATAAATGCAGTCGTACATAAAGAATATTATTATTGTTAACTGGATACAATGTAGACCATTTAATGATCTAAATTTAGTGAACTAGTTTGTCTGAATTAAATATACAAAAAATATTGGCATGTTTAAAAATGTTTAACTCCATTGTAAAACATTTAGTAAAGATAAGAAGGTACAAGATTTCATTTTTATGTAAAGAACTCAGTAATAATTGTGTTGATGTTTTCTGTCATGTTATGAATGAAAAAATAAACGAATATGTGTCCAACTCATAACGTGTGATATGAAAAACAGTTTCCGGCATGGCTGAGATAACAGTATTTACGTCTCGTCACTGCGGTCAAACACGAAATTAAACCCGTATACACAACACAAACCTCCATGTTTGTGTCTTGTAGAGCGTTAAAGAGAAAATAATGGCGTCCGATGACAGTTGAAGCGCGGCGGTATGACCGGAAACAGTTGTGGGACCGGAAACGTGCTCCAACTGACCGGGGATTCCCACCACGCCGCCTGTTAGCGCTGATTGGCCGCCAGACTCCATTTTTTACTTTTCTCTCCAATCATTTGCATATGAAACGCGTTACAGGTTTTGAGAATGGGTTAAAGAGACTTAAATCATGCGATTATCGGACGAAGATCTGGACTTGTTTATGTGTGATGCGGACAAGGATTTATTAAGACACTATCATTAGATTTCATTAGATTTAATCGAGGGTATTGATTAATTGTCTCGCTTTGGGAACATGCGCTTGCTTCCTTTGTAATTAGACGCTTTATCGCGACTATTTTAAGAATATTTTCAGCTGGAGAACCAACAGCAACCCATTCGCTACCATTCGACAATTTAAAACCAGACCCAAGTTTTATAATTGTTTATCCAACACCTCTTAAAGCATCGTAACTATGGTGATTTTAAACAAGCAAAGTAAAAAATTACCCACAAGTGGCTTTGATCAAAATGGATGGTGTTGATGGTGGAGGTGTTGAATAAAACGTTATACTTCACACGTGGGCAAAAAAGAATGACCCACTCGAGAAAATTATCTCACTCAGCCTTCGGCCTCGTGAGTTAAGATTTCCCTCGTGGGTAATTCCTTACTTTGCCCATTTGTAAAGTAAATAACTATTATTTACGACTAATGTATAACATGAACATTTAATGTGTGATGTTTGCTACATAATATAATTAATCCCGCAGGGAATAATAGTCTCATCTCTGCACCAATCAGAAAATTACTTTCCCTAAATCAATATCTCTGTGCAAATTATTTTTTCAAAAAATTGCAATGTTTAATAATATAGCTAAGGTGATAAAGAATTGACATTTTGAAATGTCAACATTATTGCGTATTGATATTTATTTTATTAAAATCTTGTACGCAATAAATTAATCGTAGATAAAGTACAGTCTACAACTCGCTATAATGGCTTATATTCTCTCCGAATATTAAAATTCTCATCTTCGGGAATAATAGCATCCATTATAGCGCCGTTGTATAATATACTATTATTGCATTTTTGGCCATCAAATCTTTATTATACATTTATAGAACCATAATTAATTATTGCTTTTTGTTTCAGGTAAGTGTTCCGTTATTCTTTAATCAAATTGAGTGTTCTTCGAACTATTGAAGCAGAAGGTAAAAATTTAATACTTAACGAATATAAAAAAATCTGCTGTGGCCAGTACACGACCTCTCGCCTAATTCTGCTTATTCTATTAACCTCGAGACTAATCTAATAAATAGTTTTACTTACATTTTAATAGTTTCATGTTCATGTAAGATGTAAACGATAATGTAAACCAAGATGCAAGCAAAAGATGTCAACTGTACTGTCACTGTCATAATCATTCAAATTTTATGTAGAAACAAATTTCATATCATGGACAACAAGATAGAATATTAATTGTACTTTATTTTATTGTTAAATACTACCAGATTCAGCAAATTGTATTTATAATTAACTGTACCCATAGATAATTATATTTTCTTTTATTTTTAATTGCAAAAATTGTTATAAATAAATAATGTAACAATATATTAAAGGAAAAGTTTATCAAGCTTCAAAAAGTACTACTTCCGGTTTTCGGATTTCTACCAAAATGTTATCCGGTGTTAAGATCCTTATTAAAACCTTAAATATGAAATTTGGTTATTAAAGGTTTGATACTTTTTCAGTTATCGTGGACGAAAAATCGTCAGTCCATACATTCATACAAACACACATACACACACACAGACATCATCGTGAAAATAGTAAATTCGTATTATAGAGACCCTGAAACGTGCTTATCCACCAAAAACTCATACTCGAAAATTTTGACCCATTACAATACCTCTCTTATAGAATATGAGGCGAGAGGTAAAAGTGTTGAAAAGAATTTTTTTATTATTGACGTCAAGATAATGCTTTTTTAAACATTTAATAGAGAAAGAATTGATCTACTGATGTGCCTTCTTAAAATTTTGAAAATAAATTTCTATCATGAGATATACCCGTGTAAAGTTTGCATAAATGAATTTTTCGGCATTTAATCATGTACAAATTTTTTATTAGAAAACTGTTAATTCAACCTTTAAATATATAATCCTTTTTGCAATGAAATTTTACCATTCTTGTATTGGCCACAAAACACTCGCTAGGTTGGTACATTTTATGATGAATTTTAGGAGGTAGATCTCTTAAAGACTTGAATGTGTTGAACATAAATACAAAATACAAGTAAGCAACAGGTTTATTCATTAGATATAATACTAAGACAAGTATTACTCAAATCGAATATATCCTTTTGCTGTTCTAAAAAATTTCCCTAACAAATAATTCGCTCAACTCTAACTAGAACTAAACACCTCTACATTTTGGTGCGCGCTGTTCGCAATCCAAACCACCCCCATTTAACAAGTACACATCGAGGTAAACGTAGAAGCATCGCTAGCTTGATCCGTTTTGTCCATCGGTATCGGCTGTCGGGTTGGTCCATCTGGTATCAATGTCTTGAGAGTATTTACACGGCCCTAAAATAACAGCCCGGTCCGTGTTTTGTTTAAACAGTCGCACAGTCAGTCCGAAGTGTCAACGGTATTGCGATAGCAGTGAAACACCGACCAATCCATGATAAACACTGGATTTATTACTTCAGAATTGAGAAATTCATTTCTTGTTTGAGGAGATGATAAGAGGATATAATTCTTTTTTGACGGCGGATAATGAAGTGAAAGATTATACAAATACTTATACAGTTTTGATTAGATTTATATTTATTTAACAAAATCTCCTTGTAGTGGACTTTCACGAACAACCAATATTATTATTTTATTTTTAATTTTGTTGGTAACCATTTCTTCCACTCAATTGACATGAATCGTCCATGGGATGTTTCAAAATATCTTATTCTTCTACTTTAAATGATATAACGTAAATCTATCCTACCACATCCTGAGTACGATACAAAATTACAGTCAATACAAACGTCTCAGAGAATTACATGGGTAACATAATTGGGATATTGTTACATAACGGCGGACATTAACAATCACTAGGATATTAACAGGATGTTAATGGGCCAATATAGCAAGTAACAAGCCGGAATGTTTTAAAATTTTGAAAAAAATGAACTATTTGTTATTAAAATTTAAAAGCGGCAAATTATGGAGCAAAAAATAAGTTTCTCCGCATTCAAAGCAGCTTCGTCAGTTCTTGTTATAGTTTTTCAATTGTCCTCAAAAGGTTGCAGAATAATCGCCGAATATTCGGTTATTCGGCAGACAGTCCTGCAAAATATTCATTATTCGGTATTCGGCACATTTACTTTTTAAATGTAAACCTTAAAACTAAATGCTTATGTGAATATAATTCGTATGGATTGTAGAAAATTTCTCTTAGATTTTTTCTTTAAAATGTAAATTGTTTTCTCATTATAAAAATTTATTAAAAATATCTAAAGAGGGCCTGATACGTCATATATCATTTTGGACTAGTTAATCATCAATTCCGTCCCCAATTTAGGCGATCCACATTGTAAATGATTTCTATGGCTATAATTACGCGTAGGCATATAAATGATAACATCAATGATAAAAGTTCAATTAAAATGCCATTTCCTCATTTGAATGGAATAATCTATCATAAAAAGAAATTATTCAGTCAAATGAGCATTTACATCATGATTTAACATTTAAAATATGCACGTAGGGGGCACCCACACCGCTAAAATTATGTCATGTCAATTACTAATCCACATACATACAATTTGCCATCAATTAGGAATGAAATCTAGTCACCCATGCGTCAGAAACAATTGAAGACTTTCACTGGCACGCCCACGCGATCATTACGAATTATTTACGGTTGCTAGGAAACGCGCTAACCGCCAATCAGATCAACATTGTCCGAGGAATTAATTCTAGATATGCGTACGAGACTCAAAGCCGTACGATGTCAATATGTCTTAAACGGCGTCTTACTGATCTAAACTTCGGAATGTTAAACCTGAGTAAACAACCTGGATGAGTTGCTTTCAGGAGTGCACACAAACAGCGGTCCCCAAACTTCGCCAGGAACAACATTTAAATGAAATATTTACTGTAAATTCTGTAAATTTTTTATTGCAGAGACGAGATGAGAATTGATTATTTCTCGTCTAATCTCAAATCGAGACGAGAAATTTAAGGATTCTCGTCTCGGTCTTTTCACGGCTGTTCTATTCTAAGAATGCTACGAAGAAAGTAAAATAAAAACATTTTTGAAAAGAAAAATATAGTATATTACATTACAAGTCATGAAAATGTTTCATTGCAGTATTGCAGACGAGGAGGCTTGTTTGAAGAATGCGAGGATGCGCAGCGTCCGAGCATTTCTTCAAAGCCTCCGAGTCTAGCAAAGACATTTTTATGACGCGTGATGTATTCTATTTTTTTAAAATCGGCAATTATAGAAGCTTAAAATTATAGAAAAAATTAGGTTTGCATAAATCATCAGAGCTGTGACAAATTTTAGAAAACGTTGTCATGACAAGTGTTTGTACCTACAGACAGTGGAAAGTAAAAATGACTAGACATGAAAATTTTATTTTCATGCCTAGTCATTTTTACTTATTTATTTTCATGCCTAGTCATGGAAATCTTACTTTCAAGACTCAAATTAGTCAGAAAATGAAGAATTTCATGCCGATTTTGAAAAAACAAATTTTAAAAAAAGTTAGTTTTTGTTTTAGAAAAATATTGCTTTTTTGTTTTTGATAAGTAATGTAACATTTGAAAAAATATATTAAGATAATTACATCACTGACATATCTATCACGCCTTTTGCCCAACTTGGATGTGGCAGCCTACATACTGTGAATTATCGGATAGGTAACATCACTTAGGAGATTTTTGTGTAGTTTATCTGAAATGTGTACCTGGCGGGATTCGAACCAGAGTTGTTAGAACCAGTCAGTAATGATTTCCTCTCTCGCAATAATTTTCTTTCTAATTGCACAACAATGACTAATAAAAATCCCATGCGTCGATAAGAGCGTATTACTTTTATCATAAGTTGCGATATATTTTAAAAGCTTTTTTTCATTATTAAAATGTAGTGAAAAGTTGTCCCCGAAAATTTGTGTTGACGAATGGCGTGTTTATTTATTTTAAAACGTATTTCCGTGAGGGAAACCATTACTCCATAATCGAATTGTCTCATTTCCTTTTGTTGTTTTTCATAATCTCATAAAAAAGAAATTAAAAAATTATAAATGGATTTAGAATCACGCATATTTTAAACTGAAATTCCGCGCTTGATAAAGATTGCAAAGTAATTAAATTTCAGATATTTTTACCCTCTACAATAAACACAACATGTTTGTTTTATTTGATGAAATATCAGTTTTTATACTTAAGATAATATTTTCAGAATTATTCAATGTTTACTTTGACTAATTAAAATTGGATTAATAATATAAAATAAATACAAAGTAAATAATTTGTTTGGCAAAGCTAACTGCCTCTGACTTTGTGTATTTGTATTTCTGAGTTTATTTCGGTTACGGAATATCTTGAGGGTATTGCATTACGGGTGGAAAGTGCATTAAGGTGTATATGTTACGAATTTTATCAAATTTTCATGAAGAGGAGTTATTCTATTTGTTTTATGTTTCCATTTCGTTACAGAAACTGAAACATCTCCAACATTGTAAGTAAAACCAAACACCGCGTTAATATATTTTCTGAGAGAAATTCAGCATCAAGGTACTTAAATCAAATTAAATTTATAAGATTCAAAAGGACTAAAAATCCCCAAGAAATCCAACCCCTCAAACTGCAAATTTGCGATTTGGGAAAAGTAAAAGATCAGAATGACTCCATAAATATTTTATTCATACTTATTATTATTTTTTTAAATTTTAATTGACTAATAACAGCCACTAGCCGGTGCCCGATAGCTTTGTAGTTGCCAAGTTAATTGTATACCAATTTTTTTTTCTGTAATCAGAGTCAAGCACTCTACCACTCTGCTATCTCTTGTTTATAAACTGTGCCCATCGGTTTTTCTACTGAAAATTTATTTTTAGGCGATCCTTACAGAAAATAATAGATATCGCAGCAGCAGCCTACGTAAGAAAGTTGTACATATCATGATCTAAACATGATATGAATATCGTGCTAGCACGATATGGTCCTATCGTAATTATGAGACCAAACATAGCCAGACAGCTTTGCTTTGTTTATGGATTGTTTGTAATGTTTATTTCTGTTGCTGTTTCGAATTTCAGAGGTCGTCGCGCGGATTGAGATTCTTACTGCACCAAGATAAATCGATCGAAGTGGTTGGATTCCACTATAGTAATATCTACCATTATAATTATTGCTCACTTGACAAAATATAATCTCCAGAACATTTCAAAAATGTTACTTGCTATATTATTAACATCCTATTAATATTCTAGCGATTGCTAGTAACATTATCTATGTAACATCCCAATGTTAGTAATTTGGTAATAATATCCCAATTATGTTTCCCATGTAATTCTATGAGATGTTTGTATTGAGTGTCATCTTTGATTGTACTCAGGATGTAGCTAGGATAGACTTACGTAATATCACGTAAAGTACAAGAATAAGACATTTTTAAACATCCCATGGATGATTCATATCAAATTGATAGAAATGTAATTTTTTGAATGAGAAAAATAATGTGTTTTTGTGGTCGTCGTTCGAAAGTAAATATCGTATTGCTCGCACGATATTTCTCACTTTCGATACTCGTTATGAAATATACTATACCGCCTACAAAAAGTTCTTTTACTTGAATGTTTCTTATTCTAATGTCCAAATATTCATTTTCCGAGTTCATCAGCTAGAAACGTCTGAAAAATTCTTCTCTAAAACGTTGTGCCTTTGTTTCTCTTTGCGACACCTACATTCAGTTGTTCTCCATTCCTCATCTTTTTCAGCGTTGTTTTGTTTCTGTGTCAGCATTGTTGATATGAAGTGGCCATGCTATGTGCCGTGTGTATGTAAGGATGAATGACGACGGCTTCAACACATGAGAAATTTGACTCCTGGACTGAAGGTCTTCTCCTCTTTGTAACAGAGGAATTGTAATCTGTTAGTGTTACAAGGAATGTTTATTTTTCTACCAGGTACACTCGCTACTTGCTGGGTGTTTCTTTATTTATGTACTGCTGATTTTATGACTGCGAGATAAATATGAAGAAGGATAGAGATAAATTATGAAGCAACAGATTCATGAAAAATAACATTTAAGAATTTTAGGAAAATCTTTGTCCCCTTTTAATTATTACAATTATTTATTTATTATTATTACATATTATTGTACTTGATATGAAAATATCGCAAGAATCTTAAGCCCCGATCGCACGAGGATTCTTTGAAGATTCTACCAAGATTCTGAATCCTGGAAAAGAAGAAATTTTCTTCTTTCTAGTGTGAATTGCCTGTTAATCTGCGGTGCCGCTAAATTGAATCTTCAATGAGTCTTGGAAAAGAAGAATGATTAATTTATAGATTGCTTGAAAACCATGAATTTAGTTTGTTCAAGATTCAGAATCTTGAATCTTCTTTTCCAGGATTCAGAATCTTCAAAGAATCCTCGTGCGTACAGGACTATAGAAAAATCTAGGTATGTCACTTAAGAAATAAATTTAAATTTGTATATCTGAGCCCCTGATTTTTTAAACAAATTATTAAATAAAATATTTCGTATGAGTGTACATTTTATTGTACTTAATATGAGAATATCGCAGCAATCATTTATCAACAAATTAATTAATAACATCATGAATTCGACAAAAAATGCTAGTCCTTTTGTTGAAATTTCTATTTACAATCACGTTTACAAGTAAATTAATTGTTTTTTTTTCAAAATTACTTAGCTTCACTTTTTGACGAATAACACAAAAAAAATTCCTTTGATAACAATAATAATTGTGGATTGTGGATCTTCTGAGGCACTAATTAAACAATAACTTGTTGTTGAAACTATGCTAAAAAAGTACAGTCAGTTTTAACACTAATTCGTGCGCTATGGGGTCTACATACTTTAAAAGTCTTAAGTGTTACAATAATGAACTTTTTTCTATTTAGCGTTCACAATGTTAATTTTGTGAAATGCATCTGAATGTCGCCAAGGTTCTCTTTGTGACATGCAACATATTTTTTTATAAGGTTGGTATTGGCAGCATCAGATGGCATTTACTTCAATTGCCAAACGTGAAACATCAGAACTGACAAATTTCAGTATAATATCTAAATCTGTTTTGCTTATTAATTACTTTTTATTCAATAAAATTAATGAATCTAGTAATAGAAAACATTTAAGTTCAATATTTTATATAATGGCTGCACGTATCAAATAGAATACTCCATTAATTATTACAGTGACAGTGGCAGTTAAATAAATGGCAATATTAATGTTACCAACTAAAACGTTACACACATAAATTTCCCTAAATCGACTTGTGTATATTTTGGTTTTAATATTAAAAATACACTAAATAGAAGAAATAGAAGAACTTAATTTTATAAGACTTTTTTCGCACTTGTCCTTTAGTAAACTCGTTTTACGCGTGCAAAAAATCATGCCTTATAAAACTTGTTCTTTAATATATTTTTTTGATTCGATACCTGGATGGCAATGTTCAAAATAAACCGGTGGTACTAAGAAGCAACATTTTCTATTAAATTCAAACATCCAACACCATTGTCCAGAATACGGTATGCTGGAACCTAAATGGATTGTAGGATTTGATCTTAGCTTTGGGCCACGAATCAATAAAATTTCATGTGATTTACTGATTTTCAATTCCCAAAAATCATTCCTTCTCACGTTTGGTCCACGCAGCTTCTATTCTTCCTCTAATAAATTCCCCATTTAGAATTCACAAAGAATAATAATCCGTGCACCAAAATTTAAAAGCAATCCATTATCGAACTACAAACATAAAAACACTAAACGTATGCACTAGCACGTTCTTCGTTCCTTTCGAACTATCGCTTAGATTTTCCCGGATTCTTTAAAATCTCCCCGGAGGGAACATTGGAAACACATTAAGAGAAACGAAGTGCCTTCTACGGAATCCAGTGACAATGGGATGTTCTCTCTCGCTGACTGTACGGACTTCCCGACTGAAATAACAGGTCGAGAGGTTCGCTCTGTTTGAACAATATTTAAGATATTTATCGACTGTACTAGAACGTAAATAAATATTTTTCTAAGTGTACATCCGACTCTATACGTGAGGCTCGTGTAAAGATGTATAAAGTGTTTATCTTTTCAAATATTTTATCTAGAACCTTAGGGAGACATTTTTCTGTATTTCAAATTGATTTAGAATACTAAACGTAGTACAGTATTTACCATTTAAATAAAATACGTTTTACGTTTTACATTGCCAATATACAAGGTAATTCACAACTGCGTGCATATATTTTAATGTCATGTAATTCTTAAGGAGGTTGTGACCATATATTAAAATGATAATGAGAGGCTGAAATTTATACAGAGCCATTATTACACTATTGAGATTCTAATATATTTTTTAAAATTTTCGTCTATCCGGTTTTTGAGTAATTGAATTTTGAAATTACGCTCGTTTTACAAGGACTCTTGTGGCAATTCACAAAAATTTTATTTTGCCTGCTTTGAACTATATGATAAAATGATGAAAAATTCATTAATATTTCCTATAAACCTTTAAAAATAAGTTCGTGAGGATTTTGTGTACTTTTCCAAATTATTCCAAATTATTTAAAAGAAAATGTAAACATGCCAAGCATTTTTTGATTAGTGAATTAGTAATTATTGTACAAAAATATCACCACAACTGAATGAATTGCAATGATGATATTAATCGAAATCATGAATTTTTTTTAGCACAAACAGCTTCGCTATCTTGGAATAGTTCAGCTTGGTTTTTCTCTTGGCTCAGTTGCGGTTCTATATAGGAGTAATAAATTGGCGAATTGTGACTCAGCTCTGTGTAGAACATAGGCACATTCATTCTCTCCCTTTCCTGTTCCGGCCAACTCTGGCTGCACTAACTGTACTTAACACGGAACTGAAAGAATTTTTCAAAAATTGCAACTTTATTTTTCAGGTTTTGTAATCAGTTTTGGGGCACTGTTGTCAAATGGAATTTCATAAATTTACTATTCTTGCCATTGCATAATTAGTTAAAATTTAATTTAATTTATAATTTTATTTTATTTTTAATTTATATATTTATTGCATACCATTAGACGAGACAATTTCGACAAAGATAAATATATACTCCGTTTGTCGGTTTGTCTATTAGTAAATTAGGTATAACTATAGATATACTGGTTTGTGATTTTGTAATGATAATGGAAGATTTTAAATCCTTTTTTAGCTAAAAGGTATACCTATGTGATATGTTGATACAAATTTCGAAATATGTGATTGGAGCTGTGTTCATTATAGCGAATTAATATTTGAGTAATCTCGTATGGATGGATATTAATTATTAATATGTTGTTATAATTTCATATTAATATGTTATTATGTTAGGATTGCTCAAATAAGCTTGGCTTGAATTTTAGCTTTAGTTTGTCAATGAATTTATATTTCATTACTACAAAATAATGTACTAGATACAACAAATTTCGCTGAAAACTGAAATATTGTAACAATTTTTATTCAGGTACACACACACACATGTTTACATTTACATTTTTACATTTATTTTAACCAGATAATACACTAAGTATTATGCATGGTACTGTTAAATAATAATAAAAAGCAATTAATTAACATTATATTTATTGTTAACATTAATAGATGCTTTTTGTTTTAATTAGTAAGTATTTCATGTTTCGTCTTCTTCACTTGACGTGATGATGTCTTGTGCTAATCTTTACATTTATCTAGTAAAGATGGTAAGTGTCAACAGTATTGTCCGTGCAACTAGAGTTGGCCAGAGCTGAGTCAAAATTCACAAACTTATTACTTGCCTGAAAGCAACTGAATCAACAGAAAAACCGAGCTACCGAGGTAGCGAAGCGGTTTCTGCCAAAAATTTACTTATAATCTATGTCCGCTCGATTAATATTGTTTACAAATTTAAAATTCCTAACTCGGCCATCTCTTATTTCGCGTACTGTAGATAATTTAGCGTGTGTGCGTTTACCAGCCGTCATGGTTGTTAGTAAAGAAATTGAAGCTTTTTATGAATTCTTTCAAGATTTTGATTTAACATCTTTAATGATGAAGGTAGCGAGAATGAATTGGACAAGTTGTAGACGGGTTTCTTCGGGGTACAATGAAGTGCAACCCCAAAAATATATCTCTTACATCCGTTCTGGATAGGAAATCCAAATTATAGGCTCTAAAACGGCATTATCTCGCTGACAGGCGTCAGAATTGATGGAGTGAGAATCTGCTGTCAAAACAAATTCAGCATCGCGTTGAAGAACATATCAACTTTCATCTGATTATAGCGAAAGGTTTGTCAAATGTAATAAAAATATCACGGGAGTGTAAACAAACACTCGTTTTGTCGGAGTGGTGTCGAATTTCGATTCGTACCTGAGAGTTTGAGAGGAACCCCTTCATTCTACAGAGGATGCGAATATTGAAAGAGCGTGCTGTCAATAGGCGATGTAGTTAAAAAAGAAAAATATTTAAATTTTTTTCAAAGCTTGTGCAGATTTTATAAGACGAAATATATCCGGCAATTTTTATTGCTGTAGGAGCGAGTTCTTTTTTACCTCCCGCCTCATATTATATAAGGGAGGTATTGTGATGGGTCAAAATTTTCGAGTGTGAGTATAATACGAATAAAGTATTTTCGAGATGATGTCTGTGTGTGTGCGCGCGTGTGTGTCCATTAGGTTGTATGTAATATTTTTTCCGGGCTCTATAACTTAAAAAGTTTGAAACATTTAACAACCAAATTTTATATTTAATATAAATCTTAAGAAGCTAGTTATTTTTTGGAAGCAATCCACAAACCGGAAGTAGTACTTTTCTTAAATATTTTGATAAATAATTAATTTATCGCAATATTTTTTATTTCAAATGAAAGATTATATATTAACATCTACAATTTTTAGCATTTTGTAAATTGTTGTGTCATAGTACTAGAGGAATTAAAGTAGTATTTATAAATTAGAGTATGAACTTCAGAATCTTGTTGTCCATTATTGTTTAACATTTATTACTACCAAAAATGTAATTGATTATGACAGTGACATTGACAATAGTGACACATCATTTATACTTTCTTCTAAATGACTAAAATATATTTGTAAGTACCTAAAATTATATTTGTATAGAAAACAGCAGGGTATGGCGGGAGGTCTTGTGGTGGCCACATCAGATTCTTTATTTCCTTATCAATTATTCAACAATCTTATATTTAATAAAATAAAATTTGGATACCATTTTAATTTCAAATTACTAAGAGTCTCTGAAGCCCGTAGAGACGGTAATTTTTTTTAATATACATTTAACAACAATGCTTATGACCGACGGATTTTCTACCTAAAATTCACTGCTTCTCCAAAATTCTTATTATTATTTAACATCCAGTCGAGAAATCAATATTCCATTAAGTTCTTATATTGTTTGTAGTTATAAGGCTTAAATATGGAATATCATAAAATTTAAAACATTATAGGTACCAGTTTTATAAACAAAACCATCTGCCACAGGTTAAAAAGTTCATTTAAGTAAGATTTCCTTCCTTCCTTTATGCCTAATTTCCTTATTTCTAAAAACTTGCTAAATTTTAATCCGATGAAAATAGGTGAAGATAAAATAAAAGTTATCAAACATTTTAGCAAGTTGTTTCAATTTAGAACTTACGTTTATACAACTGGGCATTAGTTCAATTATATATTAATTTTAAGTATTCAGACCTGACCTTAATATTTTAATAAAATTATGCGATAAGTTGTGCTTTATGTTGTTAATTAACTGCCTTTTACGAATCAAGAATTGCGCCGAATGAAACATTACAAAAATATTTTTAGTATTCTGAGGCAACTGTATATAAAAGTTAATTAATTAAACACTCTTTCTTTGATGTTTTGTACGTACAATTTTATAGCACCATAGCGCAGGAAAAACTTCGTAATTAACAGCAATGAAAAAATATTAATCAAACTAAGCAACTGCAACTCAAACAGGGAAAGACGAAGCAATATTTCCTGCAAGATTTAGATTACGAGTAACATCCCCTGGAAGTCTCCCGTCAAATGTAATTCAAACAGTCTCCAAAACAAAACGTCTATTGTCCTTAAGAAAGTCTGACAATTATAATAATTTAATTCATTGTGCCCAAATCTAGCCATAAATAACCCCCTTAATTAAACGTCGCAGTGTTAAGTGCAACTTCACCCTCGTTCTTCCCTTCCCGCTTTCTTCATTCATCCCCTAAAGAACGAACCCCACGGGGTGAATTCATACGCGAAGATTTTTGCCGCCTTTTAGCGCCCTTTTTAAAGCCAGACGTTCATTATTATCGGGGGTCTACACGATGATGCGGAAGAAAATTATGATTGCTCTTAATGATTTAATGGTTCGTGAATTTCTTATTATTATTGCGGGCTTTAAAGTTGTTTGGCTTTTTTTTAATGGGTCAGACAAGCGGAAGGAAATTTGTTTTTGAATGTCTTGTAATTTTCATCGTTGCGAGATTAATTTTGCTTTTAATAGGAACGTTACATTTCATATATTCAAGTTTGTTATTTGATCATCTGCAATTAAATATTTATGTATCAAGGGCATCATGATGATGTTTATGCTTATCCAAGGACGACATATTTATCAGTAGCGTGGCCAGATTCAGATGACATTCTCAGTGAGGAAATTTTTGATTTTATAATAATAATAACTAATGTTAAATATGTTAAAATTTCAGACACTATATTTTAGTATCTTGTTAAAATGAGATATTCAACCAGTAATTTTAACAAATCCTGAAATATTTGCAACCCGATATACAAATATTAATAAAGCATGTTCTTTTCATTTATTAATTACTTAGCTTCTAAATTTACATTATCTAAGTAAATAAATAAGAAACATAAATTTACCAGCATATCATTTAAGAGCATTCTGTACAAGAAGAATGTACACGTTAAAGCATTTTACACTCATACACCTCATCGACACATGGTTGCACATTTTAACAAAAACAAATTTTTATATGGTAGATAAGGGATAAAACTTCGTTCTATTAGTGTAATTTTTTATTTTTCAGCACGTTCAACGGTCGAAATTACTTACTTTCAACCGCTTGCAGGCGTTTAGAAGCACCTACAGATTTTTCTTTATATTTCGCAGAACATGATATTTTAAACTTGAATCATGTAGTTTAAAGTTTAATCTACGTTGGTGTAGTGTTATTTTTTGAAAAAAACTTTTTGATTTCGAGAAAATTAGAGGTAAAAAAATGTGAATTTTTGTATATTTCTTTATTTTATAAACTAAAACTTCGGTACAAAATAGAAAAAATGGCACTAATAGAACGAAGTTTTATCCCTTATCTACCATATAAAAATTTGTTTTTGTTAAAATGTGAAACCATGTGTCGATGCGTGTAAAGTGTTTTTTACGTGTATATTCTTCCTGTACAGAATGCTCTTAAAACAGTTAAATATTCAAATATGAATCTAAACTGGCGCCATCTCTATGAAGAATGTGCACACATAAACCAGTAAGAACTTCAGTGTGATATAACAACAAACGCGTAGTGATTTCGTAGTGCTTTATTTACTAAAAATCTGTAGTAATTTCGCGATATACATTTACAAAACTGTGTAGTGTGTGTCTAAGGATCTCATTGAATCCTGGAAGCCCTGCGATGAATAATATAAGGTAAAAATCGATGTACAGGCTTAACTAAATATAATATCGAAAATTTGAATGCACCATTGGATTCCTCGTAGTTTTGTTAGTAAATAACCGTAGTTTCATGTTTGTAGCTATTTCGGCAGAATTTCTACGAATTTTTAAATAGTTTATTGAGGAATTGTTCACTGCTACAATGCTACATAGACACACAGCTCGTGTACGTTCAAGAAAAAATTCTTATAGGATACAGCGGGATGCAAAGAAAACGTTTTTTTTTATTTAAAAAATAAGAATTTGATTAAATAAGCTAAAGAATGATAACATTTTTGACAACTTTATTAAAGTTAAATTCCATATAAATTACGAATCTACAGTACCTACTGATAAGCACGGAGTGTCCACTCCTTCGTGTCAATACTGGTTTGACGAATTTGTAAGTTAAAATTATAGTTGCAATTTTTTCTTCCATATAATCAGTTATTATACCAGAAGAGCTTCGAAAATAATCGAAAATACTGCCGACTGATGAGACGTATTTCCATATAAACAACTCGAGACCGGAGGTCTAGAGGTGTTTTGCGGAAATACGTCGAACCAGGAGGCAAAAGTTTTTTCTATTATTTTTGATGATCGACTGGTATACGCATTGACTATTTCATGAATAAATAGTATATTACATTACAAGTCATGAAAATGTTTCATTGCAGACGAGGAGGCGTTTGAAGAATGCGAGGATGCGCAGCGTCCGAGCATTTCTTCAAAGCCTCCGAGTCAAGCAAAGACATTTTTATGACGCGTGATGTATTCTATTTTTTTAAATCGGCAATTAAGCTTAAAATTATAAAAAAAATTAGGTTTGCATAAATCATCAGAGCTGTGACAAATCATCAGAGCTGTCACAAATTTTAGAAAAAGTTGTCATGACAAGTAAACAAAGTTGAAAGTAAAAATGACTAGGCATGAAAATAAAATTTTCATGCCTAGTCATGAAAATCTTACTTTCATGCCGCAAATTAGTCTGGAAATGACGATTTTCATGCCGATTTTGAAAAAACAAATTTAACAATTTTAAATAACACAAATTTATTTATTAGCATAATTTTTAACTTCATTTTAAATATTTTGACATTTGGAGAAAAATAAACAAACATTTATTATTGTTTGTTGTGTCTAACACATACTATGTCAATATTAAAAAATATGTACTGGAATAGTGTTGTTTAAATATAGTTTCTATGGTTTTTGTGAAAAATAGTGCATTTTAATTGGTTAAAATATAATGAGAGTAATATAAATAACTCAGTTGTATCTCTTGTGTAAGATTTCGGTGTTTGTTGGTAAGGAAAGAAACGAAACAAGACATTGGTAACTTTGATCTTACAGTGTCCTGCATTCGTAGTGCGATGAGGTTCCTGCTTAATCACGACGGTCCCGCATTACGACCGGTAATTAATCTTGCTTTCTTTAAACCCGGCCACCGGCCACCGCAACACGAAAAACCTAGCGCCTGCCCTAAGAAACAAAAGAGTAATTGCACGAGCTTTTTTCTTTTATTTTCAATGTTTTTGTTTTAAGCTGCCCGGGCGCGACAAGCAGTTGTTTCACTCTGCTGAGGAAAATTTTAGATAACTCGCACTTGATAAATAATACATATTTTCTATAACCCTATTATTATTAGAATGAAAAACCAGTTGAGATCCAAAATTGAGAATAAGTTGAACGAAAAAGGCTTCATGATCCTGTTAATATTTCTTTGTTTTATGGATGTTTCGAGAAGGAAACCCTTCTCGTTATCAGCATATCAATGGATTTACATCAATTGAACTGATGTTTACTTTATCATGTTCTTATTACATTTGATGTAATTACATTGATAATGATGATGATGAGAAAAGTTTCCTTCTCGAAACTTCCTAAAATAAAGAAATTTTACCAGGATCCTGAAGTCTTTTTTTGTTCTACTTACTCTAATTACAACTGTCGACAAGGTTTGGGTAACATGGATGAAATAACTACTATATTCATAGACCATATTACTTCTTATTACCATATTTGGTCATAAAAATACTGTAAAGCTAAGTTTACATGTACCGTTGGCACCGGCAAACGTCGCGGCCGTTGACGCCGTTCTATGATTTGATTCGTTGACAACCAACTAAATGACAGCTGTCAAACTGCGTCATTGATTGTTAACGAATCAAATCACAGAACGGCGTTAACGGCAAACGTTTTTACGGTGTCAACGGTACATGTGTGGGAGACTTAACACGTCAAATTTAAAAAAAGTTGCGTAAATGTTTTAATGCATTTATTAGGAGTGGTGGGAAGATTTAACACCCAAAAAAGTAAAAAATCTGACGTGGCCATCACACAACCTTCCGCCATATCTAGACTTTAAACAGAAATGTATACGTACAATCCAAAAATCTAAAATATTGAAACACAGAAATTTGCATCATCTGAATAAAAAGATTAATTCGCAGGAAAACTCTTCTGTGCTGAAGCCATCCTCCGTTCAATTACTACATTTAATATCTTACTTATGACATATAGCACTAGTATGTCAACTTGTCACCCATCTCACCTGTCAATATTTTTTACACAGAAAATCATCTAGAAATTGCTACTTTTATTCATGTTATAGAAAAAAAGTTTTAATTTGTCGACTAGTGTTATTATCAATTACGATGTGACACAAGCAACTATGCGAGTTAATCCTTTTACAAACTAGCCTGTAATAATTATAATTATTGATTGTTAAAGTATGTGGATTAATGCTCTTGCATTTTGCAGGCGAATATTCGCAACTAATTCCATAAAGAGAAAGACAGTGGGTGCATACATGAACAGCTTGGGCCCAAAATTAATTTCAGTAACAAAGCAAGTTTGTTCAACCCCGGTGTCATCACAGGGGTGTCAAAAACACAGCTTGTATACAGGGCGAACGAAATGAACGCCGCGGGGTACAAAACCCCCTCGAATTTTATTAGGAATCGCTTTTGAACGACACTGTATGTCTTGAGATGAACAATATATGCGTTTGTAGGGTATTAACTTTGTTATTAGAGGGAGACGCTCATAAATTCACCCATTTAATGAAAAATCCTCTATGGGGTGAATTATTCTTCTCTCGGTAATATTCAAAGCTGCGAGAGAGCTTTGCGCTTTCGCGCTTTGTGTTCTTTTGTCTCTTTGTTCATTTTTCACGCAGCCGCGGTTGGCGCTGGAAGACTTGACTGTCACATGTCGGTCTGTCGCCTTGTGAGCTATTGTTTGTGCTAATTAATATTTCTTCCGAAATGTTGCGAATTCGTGACATTTCCCTGCTAGCGTGTTCCAAACTATAGACCAGCTACTAAATAAATATTTTCCTCCACAATGCTTTGTGATTAATGAAAGTAAAAATAGAATGTTGCATGTTTATTTTACCCTGCGACAAATTTCTTACTTCATTGTTACTTTACTTCAGAGTGCATTGAATGCGCAACGAATGCTTGGAATTTTTCTTATTCTAATTAAAGAATTGTAGTATCACAAACTTAACGCCGCGCGATATAATTTATGTTGTTTTTTACACGCACTTAACTTTTTTGTTATTAAAATTCTTGAATTTATTTTGATTATCTCGAGCTGTTGTGGAATCGAGAGAGAAGTAAAAATTATGTAAAACGGAAATGTTAAGGAAAATCGAGATTACGAAGTGAAATATATTCGTTCTGTTACTTTATAAATTAGAGTTATGTGTAGGTGTTGCATTTACATAATACACTGTAAGAGTTTCATTAAATTAACATGAATAAAATTCTTTCCATATTGCGTTTAATTATATGCTGTTAAGGTATTAATGCTCTTTGCACCATTACAAACATTTCTACTATTTTACAGTCGTACGCAGTAGGCTGAATAATCCTATAGGTAATAAGATATACAGGGTGATACAAAAATTCGTGCATACATTTCAATGGCATATAGTACTCTACTTACTGAATATGTAACTGAAAGAATTTTTTCAAAATTTGCAATTTTAATTTACAGGTTTTTTGATCAACCAATTTTGGGTTCCTGGTTTCATATGGAATTTCATAGCTTTCTTTAATTTTTAACTGTCTAGCCATTGTATAATAATTAATTAAAATTTAATTTTATTCCATTCGTAGTTAGTCAGATATCCATTATACAATCTTCACTTCTTACTATGGTGATTTTAAACAAGCAAAGTAAATGGCTTTGATCAATATTGTACCTACTATCTACTTGTGGGCAAACTGTTACTTTGCTTGTTGAATGTCACCATAGTAACGATGTTTTTGGTACATAATATTTTTAAAATATTTAAGGTGTGGGATAAAACGTTATACTTCACACGTGGGCAAAAAGGAATGACTCACTCGAGCACTCAGCCTTCTGCCTCTTGAGTTAAGAGTTTCCTCGTGGGTAATTCCTTACTTTGCTCACTTGTAAAGTAAAAACTATTTATGTTGCAATTGGGCTTCCAAGCGATCCAAATTTATTTCTTGTGTGCTGGATATATCATTTAAAACTTGGACCTCGTGAGATAAGATTTATCTCGGGAGTAATTCCTTACTTTGCTCACTTGTAAGGTAAATAACTATTGATGATCGATCAGTAAGTTGAGTACTACTGCCATTAAAATATATGCACAAAATATTTATAAAGTTTTCAGATGCAAGTTTTTACCTTCCGCTTACCTGTAAAGGAAGGTATTGGAATCATGCAAAAAATCGGGTAGTGAGTTTTTAGTGGATGAGCACGAATTAGGGTCCTTACAACTCATTTTTGATAGTTTCCCGATGATGTCTGTATGTGTGTGTGTGTGTGTGTGTGTGTGTGTGTGTGTGTGTGTGTGTGTGTGTGTGTGTGTGTGTGTGTGTGTGTGTGTGTGTGTGTGTGTGTGTGTGTGTGTGTGTGTGTGTGTGTGTGTGTGTGTGTGTGTGTGTGTGTGTGTGTGTGTGTGTGTGTGTGTGTGTGTGTGTGTGTGTGTGTGTGTGTGTGTGTGTGTGTGTGTGTGTGTGTGTGTGTGTGTGTGTGTGTGTGTGTGTGTGTGTGTGTGTGTGTGTGTGTGTGTGTGTGTGTGTGTGTGTGTGTGTGTGTGTGTGTGTGTGTGTGTGTGTGTGTGTGTGTGTGTGTGTGTGTGTGTGTGTGTGTGTGTGTGTGTGTGTGTGTGTGTGTGTGTGTGTGTGTGTGTGTGTGTGTGTGTGTGTGTGTGTGTGTGTGTGTGTGTGTGTGTGTATGTGTATGTGTATGTGTGTGGGTATGTATGTGGTCAAGGGGTGTTAGTCATATAACTCAAATACGAATTACCCAAAAATTTTGATATTTGGTATTTTACAATTGTATACGAATAGGAAGAGCTCATTAGATTTTGGTACAAATATCTTCACCGGAAGTGATATTTTTTGAAGATTGAAAAGATTAAGTGTAAAAAATTTCTATAAATTTGGATAAATATAGTATTTATTTGTAATAAGAATAAGAGGAAAAGTTATTTGCAATTTACATTATAAAAAAATTGTCTTTATCTGGTAGCATTAAAGAACTGCAGTAAAATTTAAAAAATAAATTTATCAAATAAAACGTTGAAATTTTGTAATCCATGTTCGGTTGATTTTTGTTTCTGCATAAAAAATATTGACAGATGAGACGGGTGACAAGTTGGCATACTAGCGCTATATAAGTCATAAGTAAGCTATTAAATGTAGTAACTGAACCGAGGATTGCTTCAACACAGAAGAGTTTTCGTGTGAATGAATCTTTTGATTCAGGTGATACTAATTTCTGTGTTTGAATATTTTAGATTTTTATTTGTATTATTTTAAATGGGCACCGGATTGTACGTATACATTTCTGTTTAAAGTCTAGATATGGCGGAAGGTTGTGTGATGGCCACGTCAGATTTTTAATATTTGTTAAGTATATTGGCTTTGCGATTGAATATTCTATTGCTTTGAATTATGAAAGAGTATCTTAAATTGAATATCGCCACCTCCAGTATGTCTTTTGCGAATTTGTTGTGTCTTGTCTCGTGGGAATTCAACCCGGTGGAACATCTTCTTGCCGGTGCCTGGCAGGGATTAGTTAATTACTGCGCCATGTGGAATGTCATTTGAATAATTGTTCGCTTCCCAACTGGGGCAAACAGCCACCCGTCATGCGATATGACAAAAGTCGCACAAAAATTTTCGACCCAGTTTTAAACTGAATTCTCATCCTTTTATCTTAAAAAGCTATTTTGAAGTAATTCTTTTTGAAAGTCTAAGTATTATAAATTAAAACATTTATTATCGCTAAAACTCTTAATAGGTAAAAAAAATAATTGAGTTTATGGTTACTAACATCTAGGTTGATGGCACTGCCCATTAGCTCGAAAAACCCTAAATACAGAGAATGAATTTGCAGCAAGAACGTAATATTGAAACATAAATACATTTTAGGGGTCGATTACTCTGTAATACTCTTACAAGAACAAAGAAGGGTTAGTTTCTTGTGAACCTACCCTTAATTACTTGCTCCGTATACTGTGTTACTAGATAGCTTTAGTCCGTTTTAGGCTAAATGAAAAAAGGGGCATAACTAGAGAATCAGGACTATGAACCTAACTAGAACGTATTTGACAATCCATTGAAATTTATTATTGATTGCGTCTTGTAGTAATTTGCATTTCAATTAATACAAGCGCATGGATACTATGTAGTCTGTTACACAATGAGGTAAACATGTCAGATTTTAATTTTAATTAAGCAAGACCATTTCATAAATCACCTTATATAATTACTATTAATATTTTACAATCATTACAATTATTTTTACAATCAAGTTCAAATTAATCATTATAATATTCTTTTTGTACAAGAGATTTTTTAATTATCCTTAAAGCTAATATTTTATTTGTTTTACATGTTTATTATGAAGCAAATAGCTAAGTGCTTAGTGTGATCAAATATGGTTCTGAAATTATTGTAGGTTCGAATGCAGTCAAATTAAAACTGCATTAAAATCTCGTCTGTGAACTGTGATGTAGTTTCCACTAACAACCATGAGTGAGTTGACGGCTGATAACCGCACACTGACAGCAATATCTGACAATATCCAAATTGAATAAAAGTCGTGATCGTGATAGATATGTATAGCTTAAATAATAATAAAGGGAAATCCAATAAAACATATTGGATTTTATTAGATTAACTGATTCTTCAAAAAATTTCCTTTTATATTTAATATCCAGTAGAGAAATCAATAAAGAAAAAGGTGCAAAAAGATTTTATTTTGCAATAATTAAAAATAGAACAAATCAAATTATAGATGTTCGTTATTTTAACTTATACTGAAAGATGACTGTGTTTTCTTAACTGGAAGCAATTGTAGGATTGAAAAGAAATACTTTGGATGCAGCCAATTGATTAAAAATTAATTTTATATGCCTCCGGTCGGTATCGCTAGTTTTCCATATCTCAAAATCCGCCAGAAACTCTTTGTTGCCAGCCTAGGTCGGCAAACAACCGGAAGTTATAGGTTGACATTACTACAGTTGTCAAGCAGATGTCAATTTTATGCGTTGAATATTTTTTATACAAGAATTAACAAGATTTTGACAAATTTTAGACGTAAATCGTTAATAGAAACTGAAATAAATATATTTTAAGATCAAATGCACAATTTTTTAAGTTATGTATAATAAAATACAAATTAATTAAATTCATTTTATATTGTTGTAATGAAATCGGCACATAAAATATTGTGTATTACACGTCCAGAAACTGTTATGCTAGTGCTCGTAATTTGCAAGCCTCGCCTGTGGCTCGGCGTGTCAAAAATACTCGCTCTTGCAAAAGGTCAGTTTCTGGCCTTGTGATACAAATAACTATTTAATAAATTGACTGAATTCAAAGTATTTCTTTTCTATGCTAAAAGATAATGTATGTACCTACTTAAAGAATAAAATTCAATTAATGTTAGCTTCCATATTTGCTTTTCGGCTGTTAATTGATACGAACAACATCTTCTATTTTCCATTTGTAAGTTTCTATTTCTAATGCAGTAACTCGTCTTGGAAACGCATTAACTCTGGGTTTTATCTACAGCCGATATATCCAGCACTTCTGGTCGTTGCATCTTCCTCTTCCCGTGTAATGCCTTCGTACTCGATCGATTAAATTTCTTTCGATAGCGCTCTGGAGGACTGTTCGCATAAATTACTGGGACCATAACACTTTGTTAGCCTGGACCAGAGTCTAAATGTTATAGTATTCCCCCGGGAAGCGCCGAGCTGGATGCTTCCCCTGGTTTTCAGGGAGCCTGGATCACCGACCTTGTTTCTTGATGTTGCTCTTGATCACAAGGCTTAAATGGTATTGAGTTTCGCGGAATTGCCGCCATCTTCACGATATTTACTCCGGAGTGTTTCCACTGCTTTCTGTACTGATTAAAAATCTTTTTTTCAAAATCGGCATGAAAATCGTCATTTCCAGACTAATTTGCGGCATGAAAGTAAGATTTTCATGACTAGGCATGAAAATTTTATTTTCATGCCTAGTCATTTTTACTTTCAACTTTGTTTACTTGTCATGACAACTTTTTCTAAAATTTGTGACAGCTCTGATGATTTGTCACAGCTCTGATGATTTATGCAAACCTAATTTTTTATAATTTTAAGCTTAATTGCCGATTTAAAAAAAATAGAATACATCACGCGTCATAAAAATGTCTTTGCTTGACTCGAAGGCTTTGAAGAAATGCTCGGACGTTGCGCATCCTCGCATTCTTCAAACGCCTCCTCGTCTGCAATGAAACATTTTCATGACTTGTAATGTAATATACTATTTCCTGAATTTTATAACACGAAGTATAATAATAAGTATTTGTTTACAGTTGTTGTAATAGATAACAACATTTATTAGCTAGATACAGATAAAGATAACTTACTTTTTTATTAATCTAGACAGGATGATAGATAACCTTTGAACAAATAATGTAGATAATAGATAAAAGATTAATTTTTATTATCTAGATAAATATTAGATAATTTATAGATAATAAAAAAATACATTATATATTTGTCGGGGTTATTAATCATATTGATTGTTATAATAATTAATAATATTGGAATGCAAGTGTGCTAATGAAATTATGCTCATGTTTTTTGTTCGATTACGTTAGTAGACTTGGGCGAAGTCTGGGATTACGTGCTACGTGCTAGGTGTGGTGTGAGTCTTGAGGTGACAGTCTTGTAGATGCTCTGATATGAGTAGCACGTGGCGAGGAATTGCCACCTTTCCTTATCGTCACAGTTTTGTAGATCACGTTTAACTGGTCCATGACATGACTGGTGAATGTGTTAATTATTTGGTGTTCTGATTAGTTAACTATTCCAGTAATTGCACCTTTTAGTAGTTTTATTCATCACGTAACTGATCATCTATTGTCCGCTCCGCTCGTACTCCGACATATTTATTATAAAGTATAAGCGGTATAAGCTGGTGAGCCGGCAGCATTGCGAGCATCATCTAGATGATATTTAAAAAATAGATAAAGATAATTTGTAATTTTATCTCGATAAGATAATAGATACAAAATATAATTTTTTTCGGCGATTGACATTAAAAGTGCTGTTTTTTGACAGCTGACAGTCAACAAAGTGTCACTTTTGCTGCCTAGGCAGCAAAAATAGTAAAAAAAAGCCTAGGCAGCAAAAGTAATTGTTACTATGGTGAATCAACAAATTTGATATTTATAAAATTCATCAACATACCTAACCTATTTTGTTTTTTCATAGCAACTGTCAACATACGCATAGCAACATAATTTGATTGCGATACCTATCAATATATTTAAAATAATCACTAAATTAATATTAGTTAATAACAATCGCCGAAAAAATAATGTGTTTAACATGGCAAAAATACAGATTTGCTGCCTAAGCTAGATTCATAGCCTCGGCTGCGCCTCGTCTATGAAACTCTAGCCGCGGCAGCAAATGTAATATTTTTTTGCCTAGTTAAACAAATAACTATTAGATGATTTATCTAGATAAAATTATCTAAATAAGTTACAACACTGACTGTTGAAGAAAATTATGTTTTGAAGTTAATTTAGGACATGAAAAAAATATCATTCCTTGTCTGCGGCAAAACAATCAAATTGAGGATTTATTAATAAATTATAAATTCGCGTTTAGTTCTGTGTACCTATCTTATTTATAATTTCGACATTTTAGGAGCAAATTGCGTTCTTCTTCAGGTAACGAACAAAAATCTAGTTTATTTAATTCGAGCAACGAGCCAGTAAGTGATAAAACAAGTACAACCGAAATGCAAAAATGCAGGTAGGCGATTTCCTTTTGCTTGCAAAGTCAAATGTTCTCCATCATAACAATAAATATTCCCGTGTAAAGAATTCTATTGCGTAATGAACGGGTGCCATCCATCGCGCAACAACAAATTAAATTGTCAAACGTCCAGCAGCAGCGTTTCCTAAACACATAATCAAGCCTCGTAAAATAAATAAACATAAATCTGCAGCCATTGACACAGTTATTAAAGCATGTCGCAAACTCGCGTATCGTTTTAATCGAATGATTCACTGCGGCCTCGAATTATCGCGTTCCGGCCCTGGATGCGATGCGATTCTGAATCGAATGGGAGTGTAGCTTGATTTGAAATTTGATTGATCTGTTACATGGGAAATAGATGAATTCATTATAGAATTATTCACTGGGGTTATATTTTTATTGAAATACGCAATTTTATTTTGAAGTTTATTTATAGTTGACAGTTTGTACCATAAAAATTAATGAATTCCCAATAATGCATACAATATCTATGCATTCGATTTATCTTATTTATTATTCAAACAATCCAATTTTATAACTTCAACAGTCCTGATTTGAAATTTACTAATTTACATTAAAGATAATTATTAATACAAAATTACATTTCACGTTTACAATAATACATATACACGATCTACGTGTACCATAATAATTATTGTATTTAGTATTTAACGTATACTAATTTAAAAAATAATTTAGTTTTCTAGTATACCACTAGATATTATTTATTTTTAATAATACATAAGTTATTAAATTAGTTACCTATAACGTAATATATAATATTCAAATTACCTATTCAAACAGTGGCCCAAAATTGTTTCCTTCACAAACTTAAAAAACTAATTTTTGACTTTTGAAAAAAATATGTTTGTTCCGTGATCAGTACGAAGTACTATGCCATATGTACCTCAAGTTATGGTACACTTTGAATAATTTATAACGCTTGTTACACTTGATCGTCCCGGTTGCATAAGAATCTTTGCGATGCCGTTTTGGCTCTCAAAGATCGTCGCACGGATTGAGGTTCTAATTGCACCAAGAAGTGGTTGGAATTCACTACAATATCGTCTACCATTATGTAATCTACCATTAAAATAAAATAAAATTTAGTGCGCTAACAAAGCAGACGAACTAATTGTAGTTAGTCTCCCCATAAACAATCATCGTCTCGTGTAAATTGTGGTGTGGAGGACTGAGCGTATTCCACAGGGGAGTGATACATCATACAAAGTGTTAAGGCGACGCTTGTACGTCACCTTACATAACCGTCGCGACGCTTCGACCACCGGCGTCGTCGCATATTCATTACAATTACCAACGTGTTATATTATGTATGCTAACATTGCACGAAGGAGTAGACAGACTTTGATTTTTTGGTTCGTAAAACGAAAGAAAAGAATGAAATTTAATTATGGTTTACAAGCGCAACACTTTTCTAAAATTTTTATTTTTTCTACTATAAGTATTAAAAGTAGGTTTTTTAGACTTCACTTGGTTACTTGAAAATGAACAATAAATGCAGACCTGCTTATAAATATTTGTTTCAGTAATAATAAATAGTTTATTAAGATTTGGTTGAGTTTATATAGGGTCTTTCAATAGGAGTGATAGTATTTTCAATAAAGATTTCTCGGTTTCTGATATATATATTTTATTTACTATAGGTGTCAAATTATTTAGTATAGTGTGCAGTTTTATGATACAGCGTTTGACGCCTCTAGACCGGTTGGAAATAATAAAAAAAAAATTACCAAAGTTCGAGCTCAGTTGTGGGTGCTCAACATTCACCCCTGAATTGGGTCGCCCTCACCGTTACACTGCGCAGGCTATAAGACGCACTGTGATAAAGTTTGAGTTAACATTACTAAGACAATAAGCCACCAAGAAGCCAACGAAATGTTCGAAGTGAGGAGAAAATCACAGCTGTAGCGGCCAGTGTTGCAAATGAGCCATATTCTGCCAAATTGGAGCGATCTTGTGATCAGTGTCAACAAAGCCGTGGTGGACATTTGAACGATATCTTGTTCCGAACATAACTGCATTGTCTAAGCTTCCAAATAAAGCAAAAACTAAATTGATATGTCAAATCGTTGACATATAAAATTAAAATCCTATCACTTTTAATGAAAGACCCTATATTAATATTATAATTTTCAATCAAAATTCTTTTTAAATGTCAGGTTTCATTAAATTTCTGTATGTTGTATTTTTATACAAAGTTCTGGATAAAAAAACTTTATAGATCTAGAATATTGGGCTTTCCTTCTCTTCGATATATTTATTTATTTATCTTCCATCCCGCGCTAAATTGGTAATGGTCAATAAACGCCACTTAGGCGCATCAGCGGATCGAGGTAAACAAATAAAAAGCTGATGTAAGTTATTGAGTGAAATCGTCCGCCGACGTCCGCTGGTCTTAGCGTCGCGACGTCGCTCGTCCTGTCGGCCCGACGGATAAATGGATTACAGGACGCGTGAGTGAAGCCCTGCGACACGATGGATACGCACTTTCACGCCTTGAAAGGTCCGCGTTAAATAACTCCGGAATCAGTAAATATCTCCACAAGGGTTCTTCATCAGTATATCCTATTACGAAAACTTCTCTTACTAGAACCAGTAAGATTATTTTTACATTTTTGAAATACATATTTAGTTCTTACAAATTGAATTTGATTAAAGCTCTGTTCACATATGGATTCTTTGAAAATTCTGTTAGGCTTCTAAATCCTGAGAAAAATAATCCTGGTGAGAATTGCCTGTCAAATAGCGGCGCCGCTAAATTGAATATTCATTGAGTATGGAAAAGAAGAATTAATAATTCATTGCTATCTTCAAAACGGTGAATTTCTTCACTTACCTACTTTATGTGGGGCTGCTTTACCCAATTTGCCAGATATGTACCAACATTCCTACCTTCAAAAGTTCTATTGAAGATGAAGCAAAATTTTGAAGAACTAGTTTTAATTTTAGATACATTTTCTAATTTTTACGTATTAAAAACTTATTTTAAGTCAGCGCTTTTTGGAAGGGATTATCACTACTAAATTTCGTAGACATTCTACCGAATATCACGATTTGCATTGTATGACGTACCTACGTGATGGCAGATACATCAATTGTTCACTATATAAAAAGATGGCAAATGGTTAATAATTTTGCCGCACAAATACATAAAGGTTCCACGTGGAAAGTAGTTTTAAGCACAACATTCAATTTTATGAGAAAATGGTCAAATTGTATTTCAATTATTATGTAGGATTATATATTTATAGGATCAATTAAGGGTTGTGCATTTTTAAAATTTTAATAAAAAAATTGTACATGATTATAAAAATTCCGAAAAATTCATAAGAATTTCCAATTTAAATTTATACGGTTATATCTCCTGATTTTAAATGTTTATAAAACATTACCTTGAAGTCAATAATAAATTAACAGTTTACTCGCAACGACAACACCTTAAAGCCTGATTTATAAACTTGACGTTGACGTTGCAGTTCGCCGTTGACTTTGACGTTCAAAGTTAAATGTAGGAGAAACATATGTTTCATTTATAAAATCCGTTGCCGTTCCTGTTCGTAGTTGGCGTTCCGTACGCATGACGTTCGAGATAACCAACTTTTAACTTTTGAAGTTCACCGTTGGGGTACATGAACGTCCAACCAATGAAAATGAGCGATCGTGTCACGTGATTTTGAATTTGCATGTCAATTTTATAATTTGGTGATCTGACAACTGACATGGATGATTCACAGAGTTTAACACAATCAAGTAATTATTTAATATATAAATAATATCATATGACAATACCAAATAGGTTATGATCACTTGCCAATAACAACAGTTGACCTTTGAGTTTATAAATCGCCATATTCTAACTGCAACCGCAACGTTATCAGCAACAGCAACGGCAACGTAACAGCAACGTCAACGTCAAGTTTATAAATCGGGCTTTGTATTTTGTAACTTCAAAATGACATTGACATGACATGAGTTTCGGGCTGGTTTTAGGCAGTCGTAGTAGTGGAGAAAAGAATGGAATAGAAAAAATCTGACGTGGACACCACATGACTTCCTTGTACGCCTTGTGTGTTCATACTTTTCTTAATAACTAAAATGTAAAATAATATTAAAAATTCTTTTAACTTATTATACTAATACTCACAAATATATTTTAGTCATTTGATTTAAACTGCAGAAGAAGATATAAAGCATATTTTACTATTGTCACTGTCATGTCATAATCATTTAAATTTTACGTAGTAACAAATGTTAATCGATCATGGACTACAAGATACCGAAATACTATAAATTATAAATATATACTTTAATTATTTTTAAATGATAGCAGATACAAAAATATTTATAAAATACCGATTGTAGGTAATAATCACATAATTTTTCATTTAAAATAAAAAAAATTGTCTAAAATTAAATATTTATCGAAATATTTTTAAAAAGTACTACTTCCGGTTTGTAGACTGAAACCAAAAATAGGAGGTGCACAACTAGATGCTATAACAGTCCTAAATACAAAATTTCAACTTTCTACGTCTAACCGTATTTGAGTTATGCGACACACATACGTCCGTACGTACGTACAGACGTCACGTCGAAACTAGTCATAATGGATTCAGAAAAGGTCAAAACGGATATTTCCGTCAAAATCTGAGAACCGAAATTTTTCGCGATTACAATACTTCCTTACTTCGTACAAGGAAGTAAAAAGTAAAAATGAGAGTAAGTATTCTAGAAATTCGGGAAAAACGTAGAGGAGCCAAATTATAATTTGACTTTAGGAATCGAAAATAATAAATCGACCTTTTTGTGCTATTATTATTTAGGTATTAAATATATAAAATTCATACAATCACGACCTAAAATTGCAATAGTGTTCGAAAAGGTTCAAAAAATTTTGCTGAAATTTGTACATTATCATTAATCGCTGTTTCTTCTCATGACAAAAATGTACAGTTATCTAGTGTTATTCTTCAGTTGCATTATTTAAAGAAACCATTACTGCATTGACTACAGAGGAATCTACACTGCAGTATAACGATGGACTCCTCTAGTTTCTGTTGAAAGTTTCCTCACCTTTCTGTTGAGCGCCTCAGTATCGTTGTTCGTTCTCATAGCCGGGGCAATTTGTTGTAATGAGGCATCCGAGGTTGCCGACGGCGCTACCGGCGGCGCACACGAAGTGGACGAGGCCCACCTCGTCCACTTCGCCCGCCTCGGCCGATTTTAAAGCGATTACCCAGGTAATCGAAATATTATTACGGATTGTGAAAGCCGCGAACACATGCGATACTTGACAACGCAACGCAGCGTGGGTGTGAAATGACAAATCGAGCATTGGTTGTAGTCCAGTCTCTATGTACTTTTGATCTTACAAAAATTCCGTTTTCGCTCTTTCTTGTTTTCATCGTTGGGGAGGGTCACTGGTAGTCTTCACCCCAAAAGTCGACCAAATCGACCGGTCGCGTATGTCCGCCATCTTGATTTTTATGAAAAATGGTTTTTCTTGAATAACTCGGTCATTTTTAATTTTAACGAAAAATCGTGAAGACAAAAGTTGTAGGAAATTGAATTTTCTACAACTTTGGTTGCCGAATTTTTTTCAAAAATCGATATTTTCCGAATTAAACCTGAAAAAAGCGGTGAAGTAAAACTATTGTATTATCTAGTTTATTTTTACCTCTCGCCTAGAGAGGTATAGGGATCGTGAAAAAATTCGATATCGAGATTTTTTACTTTAGGACATAAATAAACATAAACAAGCTTGTAGAGAATTCAATTTTCAACAATTTTGGTCCCTACTTGTTTCCTACAGTCAATATTTAAGGTCCTACGCCAACGGCAAAGAAAAAGAGAAGAGATTTCGCGTTATAATAATGTAATTTAAATGGCAAAACGTGTAAAAATTAGATATAGTGGGTCGCTTAGCATGATAATGTGGACACACTGGACAAAAGCACCAATTTTTTTTTAGGAACAGGTGAGGTACTTAACTTTTCATTTTTGATAGGAACCACCTCCTCCATCGGCCATCTTGGATTTTATAGCGGCCATTTTGAAATATAGGTATATTATCAATATCTCGGCTTCTAAGTCACTTAGGACCACAAACTTGGTGTCTAAGTATACATAATTGGGGTCAAGGAATACAACTACACAATTTTTGAATGTATCAGACTATTTATTTATGCATTAACTGATTATATGTAAAAATTATGACTTAATAATTAAATTTTGGATTATTAGAGGCCTTTAAAAAAACAGTACAATGTATCTTACATAAAAATGTCTGAGTAAACCGGAAGTCGATATCTTGATCCGTTCAAGAATTAAAGTTGATTAAACACAAGAAACTTTTAAAATTCTAAAATTTTAATTTTTTCTCACCAAAATTGTTGAAAATTTAATTCTCTACAATCTTGTTTATGTTTATTTATGTCCTAAAGTAAAAAATAAACTAGATAATACAATAGTTTTACTTCACCGCTTTTTTCAGGTTTAATTCGGAAAATAACGATTTTTGAAAAAAATTCGGCAACCAAGGTTGTAGGAAATTCAATTTCCTACAACTTTTGTCTTCACGATTTTTCGTTAAAATTAAAAATGACCGAGTTATTCAAGAAAAACTATTTCTCATAAAAATCAAGATGGCGGACATACGTGACCGGCCGATTTGGTCGACTTTTGGGTTGAAGACTACCAGTGACCCTCCCCAACGATGAAAACAAGAAAGAGCGAAAACGGAATTTTTGTAAGATCAGGGCGATTTTTTGGACATAGAGACTGGACTATTGCGGCTGTGGACTGTAAACGTTTCAATCAACGGGAGAATGTGATTAATTGTTGTCGAATTTGCCTTACGAAATTCTTAAGCTTTTACTAAAGAAACATACATTGTTTGTTCTATTCTCCAACTTGTAGTAGTTAAAATCGTAACACGAAGTCTGTAATGGTAATGTTTTTAATTTGGTAATAGTCAAAATCATATTATAGGTCATAATTTGATTTAAAAAAATGTTTTTTTTTGTATATACTAGTGCCACGTCAGCGTCACTTTAAAACTTTTACATGCTTTCTGCATAAATTTCGGATAAAAGATGTACCCTAAAATGAAAATTATGTTACACAATGAAAATTATACATTCCTAATGCCTTATTCTAAAAATTATGTCTGTAATAATAGTTCATTTTGCATAAAATTCATTGCTATTTGATGAATTTTATTCCCCCTTCTTTCATTTCTATTGCATATTATATTTATTTTCAGGTATTCTTATTTAGCATAAGGCAATCTAGAAACTCGAATGATTCTATTGATATATTATGTATGCCTATTGCTTACTCCTATTTGCAGAAATTTATGTAGATAAAGTGCAAATTAGCTGGCTAACGTGCCTAAACTCACTGTAGTCCGATCGGCTGGCGAGGTCGTGGGTTCGAATCCCGTACTGTAGAGCATGGACGTTTTGATCATTTAATTTAATATGTTTATCTGCATCATATTGTTGTTCATTTACGCGTATAGTAGACAATGTAGACTTTGCGTAAAATATATAAACAATTCAATTGTCCGAAAATCAAACCTATAATTTTATTCGTTTTCGGTGTGATTTATGCTTTGTCTACATTACACTGGTTAGGTATATTATTTACACAGATGCGTAGATTACGTGTTTGTCTACGCGTAAAATTACACGTAATCTACGTCGAGTAGACTACGTGAACAACCCTGAGAAATGTTATAGAAAACCTGAAGAAGAAACTTCATTGCAATTTTTGTCAAAAAGGTGTCCAATAACCAGAAATTTGTATTTATATCTTCAATTTATTTAACCCGGCATCCGACAGGTGAAACTTTGTCACGAGTTCCGACAGGTGGGGTGTGACAAACCCCAACTTTAAACAAACCCTTAATTAAACTATAATAAATATTTCCTTTCTTTTTGTACTTTAGGGACATTTTTTTAACTAGTATAAATAAAATATTTGTCCGTGAACGAATATTTATTGTTATAATTGAAATACACTCCGCGTGAAAAAAATGGCCCACCTGAAATTGTGAAAAAATCGACAAATTTCAAACCGCTATAACTCAGTGAGTTTTCGATGGATTTCTATAAACTTTCGACTCCAAGAAAGTTCAAAGTGTCTACTTTAAGGGCATCCATTCAATTTTTGTTATAACCCCCTCTGCACCCCTGCAACCCCCCCTATGAAAAAAGTGTTTTCAGGGGGAAAAATTTTCAACTTTGATGATGTGCACGGATTAGAAAAAAAAATATTTTAGCCGATCTGCCTACATGACAATAAAATTCAATCAATTCTCTGTAAATTTGTCGAAAAACGAAGTTCCTACGATGATTGGATAAAAAATTATGCGAGTTTCAAAATTAAATTGCATTGTGAGGTTTTTGAGTCATTACTCGGCATTTCAGAGAGCCTGGCGACGTCTCTGCTCTTTTTCATATCACACATTGTTCTTTAAACTATTTCAAGGTTAAATAATACAATAAATTATAATGGGAATAAATAATTCAAGCTAAAAAACTTACAAATACAAAATGCGACCATGCAAAAATATATCACTAGTTCCGACAGGTGGAGGTGTGAGAAACCCCAGTCCACTTTGAAGCGATGCTGTTCTACCAATGTCAACTTGTAGACTGACGTTTATGCAATCATGTACAGATTAATCGTTTTGTGAAAGCTACTGAGGCGCTACAGTTGTTTGGAGCGAAATTTGAATGTTTTTCATAAATTTTTCGGGCGCTGGGGTTTGTCACACCCCACGTGCTAGATACCGGGTTAATATAAAAATGGGATGAATAGCTCGTAATTTCATAAACTGTGGGTTCCGAAATTCAGTTCAAACCTAGTTTGCACAAAGATCTGCACACACAGTGCGGCAACTTCATCCAAACTGGGTAAAGGCGTGATAGATATTTTGTAATTGTTTCGCACGAAAGCTCGTAATAAAATGTTTCCAAATACTTGAAACTCTTTCGAGGAACCTTTTAATAACAGCTAAACCAGTGATTTACTCATTCTGTTTCTCACACATGTAGAAGACGAAGGACACGACACTGTGAAGAATTAATCCGGAACAATCAACGTGAGACAGAATCCAATAATAAGCCGATCTGACGGTCTGGTCGGAGATCTCGTGAGCACGACGGAGCAACTTTCATCGCTGGGAGACTCGAACTCCGCTCTTTCGTGTGTTGTCCTCCGGCTACCCAAGGCCCTAGAATTATTTCAGATATTTTGGAATTATATGCAATGACAATGGTATGCCGCGGAGAACGGATAAGTGCCACACAAAAACATGCCCGGGAAATTTAGAAGACCGTATAATTGAGAGGGTTTTTTACACCGACAAAATATGGAATTGTTCAGGTTTCAATGTATCATTATTGTTTGCGGTTTGCAGATTTAAACTTCTCACATGCTGTCTTTTTTATAGATATTTATACACCAAGTAAGATACATGAATGTTTATTCAAGAGAAGAAAGCCGAAGGGCGAGTGGGATAATTTCTTTGAGTGAATAAACATTCGTATCTCACGTGGTTTATACAATATTAAATTCAATTTTGACGAAATTATTTTATTTATTTCATTTATAATTTTTTTGACATAACAAAAAAAAAAACTAATCAAAGTAGTCGTTAGTGGCAGGTTGTCATTGTTTTTATACATTTTTGATGAAATAATGACAGTTTACAACGTCAGAGTGATGTAAAAATTTGTTGAGTGATTAAAAAAAAAATAATTCACTTGCGAATAAACAGTTGTATAAAGTTGTTGTTATGGAGTTTATAATAGCATAATAGGTAACTTTAGTAGGATTATCCCCTTCATAAGACACACTATTGTATAATTAGTTCATTATTCAATACAAGTATCATCTGTCATCACACCGAAATGTGAGGTTAATATTTTAACTAATGAGCCTTCAGCTCGTGCATAAACTTTCATCCTCTTAAATTATAGCCTACCTATATGATGTGCTCGTTAAATAATATACTATTAAAAGTCGTAACTAATATTTTAATTTATATGGCACAACATACAGTATTAAAATGCTCTGAACTGAATTTATTTAATAAGTCGATTTTATTTATTTAAGCTGAATTAGTTGATGTAGGCTTTAATTATTTATTATATGTTGCCACGTTTCGACCTCAGTTTAGGTCATTTTCAGAGCTACAAAAATTGTTTACAAATATTAGAATTTAAATTTAAATTTACAAAAAAATATATAGTATAATTGTCAAACTTACCAATTACATTGTTATAAACTAATTAAGAATTAATTACAATTTAAAATATTTCTTTTGAGGTGTACACCTCAAGAGTCCTGTTTAGACTGATGTGATGAATAATCATAAAAGTCAGTTCAGAAAAATATAACCATGAAGTGAACTGTTAAAATAGACTGAAGTTGGGAGTAGTTCTCCATTATAGACCTGAGGATCGCGCTTTAAATCTAAGGTTGTAAATGAAATCAGCGCACAAGTACGCTAGTTTGGCTGATCACACGACCAACCCGTGAGGATTTGGAAGGCAACCGATCTCACTGGAAACAGCTCTCCTCGCCGAATATCAGATAAGCCCACCCTCTTTGTACTAATTTATAATTCGTAATTATTAATTTTGCATATTTCACGATTAAATTGTTTACAATAATTGTCATTGATCACTTTATTATTTATCATTAGTTTTCACTTTAGTAGTTGGATGAGTCCAAGTTTTCTTAAAATTTAATTAGTCATATTATTTGGCAATTTATTTTATGTTACAATAATTTCTGGCAAAAGCTGATTAGAATTAATATTTTGTTTAAAATTAAAAGTTGACAATTTTCAAATACCAATCAATCAAAAACATAATGACTGAAAAATAGCCATGTGTTCTGCGGTCATTATTAAATAAAAGCTGTTTCCTTATAAAGGCAAATAAGGGCATAGGGCGACCAATTATAGTCGTGCGTTCACCCACTCAAATTACAAAACTTCTCTTGTTACGACTAAAATGGCATGTTCACATTCACACATATGCGGGTGATGATATCTATTTACCAACACTTGCACTTCCCTTTTATTTCCTTCCCGATTTGGATCTCCGTTAACACTTTCTACGACCCGAAATTACAATGTAATATCTATAATCACGAGAAATAAACACTAACAGCCGTTCTCCTGCGATACCATCGAATTATTATCTAGGCGGCCAGGAGGTCATAGTTTAAACTTTTACTATTATTACAGAGTGTTTCACACAAGAAATGTACATATTAGGAAATCATTTTGAAGACAATGGATGACAAGGGTTAGGTAAAAAGAAGTGATTCAGAAACAAGCGAAATGATCTTAAAGTTCACGACAATCATTTACATAAATTAGTTTTTATAACGCGGAACAAACTTGACTTTGAAGCGTGGGTGTTAAACTTGATTTAGATTTAAACATGAGCATGGAACGGCCAGTGGTAGAACACTAAAATTTTATTCCATTAAACCCTTAACCGTTTAAGACGCTACACTTGTGCCAAAAATATAGTGAAAAAGGGAGCTTGCTATATTACATACTGAGCTCTTGTTAGTACACCTACACTGTTTATAATTTTATATATAGATAGTTAAAAGATGACTCTAGAGTGCTAAGTAATTATATTTTGTAATACCTAATGGTATTTTAGTAATAAGTTAGTGAAAATAGTCAATTTGGCCGATTTTTACAATATTTTTCGTCAGATATGTAATTTTCTTGACAAAAAATATTTTGTTAGCACTCTTACGAAAAATGAAAGGAATCGACTATTTAAACATAATTAACAAATATGCAATAATATTTATTGCCGTGCATTGCTGCGATACAATTTCACTGGTCTTCGACTCGTGAGCAATGCACTTTCAAATTTATTCGAGTTCCCAAAAAATAATTCCCTTAAATAACTCGAAAACGGAAAAAGATGAAGATTTGATTTTATCACCATTGAATTCCTTGTATAAAATTACATGGGCATACAAATTTTCAGCAAAAAATTCCAACTAACACAATTTTTATGAAGGATTTTTAAAATCGACTTTGAAGTAAGGGGCAAGCTCAGGGGAACCCTTTCCTATTTTCTCATATTTTAAAATCGTCTATCAAAAATGTACCCGTATAAATTATTTGCTGAAAATTTGTATACCCATGTAATTCGACGCGAGGAATTCAATCGTGACAAAATCAAGTCTGTATCTTTAACCATTTTTAAGATACCGAGGATATAAAATTTTTGTGAAGTTAAAAAATTTAAAATTGCAAAAAAATACAATACCATAAACCGCACATTAATAAACACTATACAGTTGCAAAATTGGAAAATGTGTAAAATTGGGATAACTCGAAAACTAAACGAGATATCAAAATGCGATTTGTAGCAATAGATTTCCCCGAGTTTATTTGACCTAGAATCCAATTATTAATTTTTATTACTGAAATGGTCAACTAAATTTTGTTGTTTCTAAAATTTTAGATGGCAAATTTTCTCCGCTCCGCCTCTGTGGTTGGCACTGTGTAAAGCCGTGTTCAGTTCAGCGAACGACAAATGAGATGCAGGAATGAATGTTAAAAAACGAAAACGAACTCATTTTGCGTCTCTGTTCCGCTGGTGTATCAGCGTATTTAGCCATCTCTCTGATCATGGGAATCGTAAAAAGTTACGGATTCATTTTCAACAGGTCTTCAATCATTCCTACGTGGGATGCTTGCATAATTTTGGAAATTATATCTCGATTTATAAAGCGGGAATTCATTAGTAAATAATAAATGCATCCAGTTTTCAGAATTTAAATATGTTACTACGCCGCTGAATTTTATTAAAGCTCTGCGAATTTCAAATAATTAAAGTTTAAAATATCCATTTACACGGAGTATCGAATTTCTGTTAAAATTATTTTGCACGTTCTTTGCGTATAACGATGTTATTAAATTTTTGTAAAAATTTTATTAAAAGCGCCGAACAAAAATATTGATTCGCGACAAAAAATGTAATGGCGATATGCTTGATCGTTTATCAAAGAAACCAAACAACATTATGAAATATTAATTTCGCCTTTGTCAGGTTTCTGAGGAAGATATCATTGGATTCTGTTTAATATTTAATTCGCTAACATGTTAACACGGTATGGAATTATATTAAATTACAGTGATCTTCGTCAAATTGTAAGTTTGCAAAGACTTTTATAGGAGTTTGATTGTTTAGAATTAGGTCAACTTCAGACAACAAAAGCTAATCCCACGACAATTTTAAATATTAAAAGCTTCTGCAAAAATATTGATTACCGCTTTGATGTCAGTAATTTTCGCTCGCTTCAGAACTGTAATTTCTGCAAACATAGATGTTTCATGAATAATATAAAAGACTGACATACTTTTTTCATAATTATAAATTTTCATTGCTTCTATTACATTCATTAATCAATTTACGTTTTGACCAACAATATTTTGTGTAGGTTATAAGCCCTGTTCATACATGAATTCTTTTATAATTCGTTTAGGATTCTGAATCCTGGAAAAAATAAAATTCACTGGTTTGAAGTTATCCATGGATTATAAATTCTTTTTTGGCCTCCTGAACTGAAACGTAACAAATAACAATCACACATCGTTGACGTCTATGGTAGTTGCGATTTTACACAAACTGTTTCCACATATAGTTCGTTAATACGTAAATTTATTTCTTGTAACTTTAAAATAAAAAATCTGATGTGGCCCGCACAAGACTTTCCACCATACTCTACTCTTTTTACTACTATACAAATCAAGATACAAGTATTTTTGTATATTTTTTTTAAGTACACCACTGGATTTCTCGTATCAAACTACATAAAAATACATATTTTCTTTAAAAAATTCTGTCAGGTATGATTTTAAATGCACTTTGAAAAAATTTTAAAATGTCGATAATTTTCGAAATTTTCGATTCGCTCAAAATTTGGTTATACCCTATTTTGGACCCGAGGAATCCAATGGTGTCACTAATAATAAATTTGGGCTAATACTTTTCGAGATAATTTCCTCAGGTGAAAGACGGGAGTAGCTATGGCCGTAATTTTTTCACCATTGGATTCCTCGCGTCGAATTACATATAGATCCAAATTTTCGCGAAAAAATTCCAACGAGTATAATTTTTATGAAGGATTTTCGAAAATGGCCAAAAAACGAAGGTACACCCCTTGATGAAATTTTGGCCAAAATAACTTTCTATCTCAGAATTGGCTGAAAATTTGGCTATATACTAATTCGACCCCAAGGATTTCAAATCTGCTGTCGAAATTTTTTTCGACCAATATTTTTTGACATAATTTTTTTTTAGTCAAAAACTGGTCGAAATGGAAAATTTATTATTTTACCATTGGATTCCTCGAGTTAAATTATGTAGGCATTCAAATTTTCACGAAAAAATTCTAAGGGGTACAATTTTTATTGAGGTATTTAAATAATGGTACAAAATCGAAAAGATTTCATTTCTGGCAAGTTGTAAAATTAAGCACGATTTTATATTACGGCTCTCTAGCTAATAATATAACACTTTATCGTTTGTTGATATACAATTTATAAATTTAAAATTAAAAAAGCTGTTATTTCATATACCTTTCAGCATTTTATTAAGAAATAATCGTACATAATACATTTGTAATGGAAGTTCCAACTATTGAAGTAAAATTAAAATTTATTAACCATTAATACGCGAGTAACTGTATTTATTACATTATTGACAAATTAATCAAAAGCTAAATATAGCTTTAAGCCAATATTTATACAAACTACATTTAAAATTATTATATAAATAACAACAGTACATGTACATAATAGTCCAAAAGTTTATAATTAATTATACCATATTTTGTTGCAATTTAAACAATATGTATTGAATTTATTGAATCCCTCGTATTGGTGGAATTATTTTCTTTCAAAGAAGTATAAATCTACAAAATGCTTCCGAGTAATCTTTTGATAAATTTTCCTCTAAATATTGACATTTATTAAATGATTTGAGTGCAGCACAGCCAATACGAAAGCAACAAAAGAAGTAATATCTCTATTTACACAAAACTGACAATTTAATCAATACTTGAGGCTATTCATCAAACTCATGCAAGATTGTGCGCCGCTTCGGAAAATAAGACAAGAACTTTTTACTTTACCGAGAAACAAACGACATAATTGTCAAATCCATTTCTTCTTGCGAGACAATTTATTGCAATTAAATACGACAATAAATTAAACGAAAAAAATCGTTTAATTTTAATTCAAGTCTCTTAATTACAGGACAAGTTATGGCGATGTCCATATTATTTTTCCATAAATTTTTTGTGTGGTTAAATCAGTACACAATGGAAAGGAGAAATTTAAACCAGAGTACGTCTCTATCTTGATGCAAACATATCGAAAAAACTGGCGAGGTAATTATATCATTAGACTTGGTTTCAACCCGGTATTAACCGACCGCAGCGGTTTGGGTGCGGTCACACAGTGAGCGAAGAACAAAAAACATTTTGATGGCGGTATTACTTATACCATTTCATCGTGTATTTACCAAAATGAAGAGATACTTAAGTATTAATGTCCTAAAATATTTCTTTATTTTTTGGACGCGACGGTCATTTATCATACGATGTACTCAAGCTCGCAAAGGCGGTTATTAAAATAATGCGGTTGCCTAAACGCAGTTTTATGAGATATTTTATCATATTAAAACATTATACACGTATATAAAAAATATATCAAAATACTTACAAATTATAATGTATTTTAGAGTGTTTATATACCAGTATCAATAAATTAAATTAATTTTTTGTTCGATTGGTCTTTTATCAACTTACCATACCTGTTTTTCCAAGACGGTTTGTAATTTACTTACCGTTCACTGAACGATATAGGTACGTAAAAAATATTTTTTTGTTTCAGCACTAGTAATTATGAAGAAATTAATATTTGCGTATGCAAAAAATGCATCATGAGTCTTAAGGAGGTTGGTGACCCATGTAGTGGTGTACCTAGACATCAGCCTAAATAATAATATTTTTGATAATGTAAAAGAAAATTCGCTCATCGCGCATTGCAATTCGTTCAGTTGCGGTGATATATTTTTACAATTATTACTAATTCGCTAATCAAAAAATGCTTGCCATGCTTACATTTTTTTGGAAATGGATTAGGAAAAGTACACAAAATCCTCACGAACTTATTTTTAAAGATTTATAGGAAACATTAATACAAGTTATATCATTTTATCAGTTTAGCATGCAAAACAAAGATTTCGTGAATTGCCATGTAATACGAGCGTAATTTCAACATTCAATTACTCAAAAACCGGGTAGACGAAAATTAATTTTTTTTAGGTTATCAATAGTGTAATAAAGGCATTGTATAAATTTCAGCCTCTTGTCATCATTTTAATTATGCTCACCAACCTCCTTAAGGAATTACCGATGTCAGACAAAGTCTTCCACAGATAATCTGTCCGGTATTGATAATTAATATAATATAAATCCATCATCCAACGAGCTTTTTAAATAATTTCATCTTTTGGATACCATTACTTCAACAATTTAAATTAATAATTAACGTTGTTACTTAGTAATTTAGTATTGGTATTGTTGTATTAATAATTAAGATTAATAAATAAGACTAAAACTAATCATTTGTAAGCCACACAAAATTTATCACACCTTTTATTTACCTAACTTGGGTGTGGAAAAATCATATACTTACTGTAAGTCACTCTTGCATAAATATACCTACATATTATTTAAAAATCTGACGTGGCCATCACACAACCTTCCGCCATATCTAGACTTATAAACACAAATGTATACGTACAATCCGGTGCCCATTTAAAATATACAAATAAAAATCTAAAATATTCAAACACAACTTTACATCACCTGAATAAAAAGATTCATTCACAGGAAAACTCTGCTGTGCTGAAGCCATCATCCGTTCAATTACTACATTTAATATCTTACTTACGACTTATATAGCGCTAGTATGTCAACTTGTCACCCGTTTCACCTGTCAATATTTTTTACGCAGAAACAAAAATCAACCGATCATGGATTACAAGATATCAACGTTTTATTTGATAAATTTATTTTTTAAATTTTACTGCAGTTCTTTAATGCTACCAGATAAAGACAATTTTTTTATAACGTAAGTTGCAAATAACTTTTCCTCTTATTCTTATTACAAATAAATACTATATTTTTCCAAATTTATATAGAATTTTGACAATTAACCTTTTCAATCTTCAAAAAATATCACTTCCAATGAAGATATTTGTACCAAAATCTAAGGAGCTCTTCCAATTTATATACAAATGTTAAATACCAAATATCAAAATTTTCGGGTAATTCGTATTTGAGTTATGCGACTAACACCCGGCCTTGACCACACACACACACACACACACACACATACACACACACATACACACAGACATCATCGTGAAACTATCAAAAATGAGTTGTAAGGACCCTAATTCGTGCTCATCCACTAAAAACTCACTACCCGATTTTTTGCATGATTCCAATACCTTCCTTTACAGGTAAGCGGAAGGTAAAAAGTATGCGGTTACTGGAATATGTATACCTACTAAATTAATATTGTGATAAACGTAAATATAAAATAAATTTCTACTGATAATTATAATGAAGTAACTCGTACCCCTAATGTTAAATGGGCCTACATATGTAAGTCAGGAATCCCGGCTAATATTAGGGTGCAACCGTGTAGAGCATACTTTACATTCCGATCTAATAGTACGTCTTGTAACCATTACAGGTAAAATAACTACATATAATTACACAGTGGCATCCAGAAGCCACCAACTAAAGTCAGGTTTACACAACTGAATTAATATTTTAATTGGATAGTTAAATTTAATCTGTCATATGGAATGCGCAGTTGTGTAGTGAATATACAGCGGATTTAAATTCTATATTGGTTCAATTACATTTTATATAAATTTACGGTTTAGGAATAATAAAATAAATTGAATTCTATCAATTTAATTACTGTATTCGCCCAGTTGCCATTTGCTGAAAGGATTGCTTTTAATTAATCATACCTCAACAACTAGTTGGCAATATTAATTTTCATTTTCGAATATTATTTGTTGCGCATATTCAAATAAATCAAACCAAAAAACGGAGGCAATTTTTCCTGCAGATTTAAAACCAAAATATTGATATCTTCATTTCAAGAAATATTAAATACTTTTACACATTACCTGAATAAGTAGGTACCTACATCTTACAATTACCCATCGTCTAATAGAAAAAAATCTGATGTGGCCAAAACATGACTTCTCGCCTAATTCTGCTTATTCTACTAATCTAATAAAGAGTTTTACTTACATTTTAATAGTTTCATGTTCATGTAATATGTAAACGAAGATGCAACCAAAAGATGTCCACTGTACTGTCATGATAATTCAAATTTTGTGTAGTAACGAATTTCATATGATCATGGACAATAAGATACTGGAATTTCAAAAAAGTACAATATTAGTTGCACTTTATTTTATTGTTAAATACTGCTAGATTCAGCAAATTGTATTTAAAATGAACTGTATCCATAGATAATTTTCTTTTATTTTAATAGCAAAAATTGTCATAAATAAATAATGTACCAATTTATTTATGGAAAACAAAATCAAGCTTCAAAAAGTACTACTTCTGGTTTGCGGACTTCTACCAAAATTTTATCTGGTGATAAGATTCTTATTAAAACCACAAATATGAAATTTGGTTATTAAAGATTTGATCGTTTTTAAGTTATCACGGAATAAAAATCGTCACATAAGTCCATACGCACACACGCACGTACACACACAGACACACATACATCATCGGGAAAATAGTAAATTCGTATTTTAGAAACCCTGAAACGTGCGTATCCACCAAAAACTCATACTCAAACATTTTGACCCATTACAATACCTACCTCTCTTATAGAATATGAGGCAAAAGGTAAAATTTCAAAGTATCAAAAAGAACAATTTTCATGGCAGTGGATTAATAATTTTATCTACGACTACTATGAAAAGTTTATATTTATGCTTTCAATTGTCAACGTAAAGTTGATTGTTACTATGAGGACCAAGCAAAAAAACATTTTATTGTGCGTCTCCTAGGACAACGCGCAATAAAATACTTTTTGATTACATGAAATAAAAGAAAATGACAGAAACAAACAAATTTTTGTATTTCGATATTGTTGGTATTATTATGGTTACGAATAAAACATAAATTGATTGAACGCAGATTGAACTAACTGAATACGATTATTATTTTAATAAATAATTTTAGTCGTAGATAAAATTATGTGTGTATTACGAGCGTAAAGTGTCTTTGTTCCTCTTGCACTATTGCATATCTCGCCTTCGGCTCGCGCTGCAATTGCCGTGCTCGAGTAACAAAGAGTCACTTTACGCTCTTAATACACAAATAACTATTAAATCAATGAAATACCCAAAATTGTATTTACTTACATAAATAAATTTATCTACAGAATAATAATTATGGTGTATTTATGTATTAAGGACAAAAAATAACAAAACATAACTAATTTTATCAAAATAAATTCAAAGTCACTGCCAAATATGATTGAAAACTTTTATTTTAAGATTTTAACCATTCCAAGCTCAACTGAACAAGTTACCGCATCGTATTTTGTCAGTTGATTGTCGACGTTCTGCCTATCACTTTATTGTTATTTATTGTTATCTTTAATATTAAAAATTTTGCAGAAAATCTTAGAAATTGACAATAAAAAGTAGGTAGTGCAAATTGTTCGTGAGTAGTTTGTTTATATCGTAGTGCAAAAAATTCCGGGCAAAATCGCCTAACACAGTCAGAAGTTGCTAATTTATTTCTTGCATTTTACTTTGAAGGTTATAAAGTGTTTACAAACATGTGCTTCCGTAGTATGTGATATAATAAATTATTAGTTTCGTTTAATTGTAATTGTGTCTGACAACAGTGATTGGGTACAAGAAGTCCTTCAATATTTAGACAGCTTCTTCAGTAGATCTATAGGTATTTTATATCAAAGGAATTATTTCATTATATTATTAATAATGACATAATCTAGTTCATTTTACTGGTTTTTAAAATAAATTCTTAGTTAAAATAAATAAAATTAAGTTGCATTATTTGTAAAATATTGCATATTTATTATATTGGGCATATTTTGGCCTTATTTCAATGCATACTTCATGCATATTTCAATAACATTTGCCTGCACTCTAATTACAGCATGAGAGTAGAAAAATACATATTAGATGATAGGTGGAAACCAAGTGTGAATTGATATTAAGAGGACATAATTCCACTCGAAAACTAGACTATTTTTCTTGAACAAATCTTGACTGCATGGTACAACATATAGTATTAATTTTTTTACTATTATGTGCATAATGTGGTTGGATTCCACTATAATAACATCTACCATCCTGTAATTGGAAGTTAATTCTGTAGGTTGGTTACCATTAAAATAAAATAAGAGATGAAAATAGTCCGCTAACTCCAAATTATTCATTTTTCAATGCTGGCAAAATGTTTAATTGCATTAAATAATACACCCATTTTTGACAATAAATTAAGTGCATAAAAAACCTAAATATTGATATATTACTGATATAGCGGACTGTACACAACCTTTATTTAAAAGTATACAAAATTTCAAGCTTGTAAGTTTGTTTTTGCGGCTGTATTTTGTTCCAGAAAATGATCACTTTTTGAACAAATCTTGCCTATTTTACGGCGTAACTCATGATAGTGTCACAAAAGGGCGGGGTTTCAACTTGTTTTTATCTCTGACCTAAATTTCTGACCGTTTTGGCAAGAAGAGGTAAACTGAATTCGTCAAAATGAAAATTCGGGATTCATGTTAGGAATAATATCCTCTTAAGGAAAAATAAAGTTGGTTGTCTTGTTTTCTCACTGTTCTATTAATTTAATTTAATTTTTTTTTTTTTCAATAAAAGAAAATTAATAGAACAGTGTGAAAACAAGACAACCAACTTTATTTTTCCTAAATACATATTATGTACACGATATTAGAATAGTGCTTACAAAAAAATAAGGAATGGAATAGACGATATCTGAGTGATTCCCTTCTTAATTGAGTAAATGAATATTCTGAAGAGAAGTAAAGTTTGTTTATTATTCCGTGTTGGTCACATGAATGATTGAGCGCAGCACATTTAGAAGATCTGTCCGATATGAAGAATCATTTCATTCCTCACATAAGCCTAGTGTCAGAGAGCAAGATAAATGCGTCGAATACAATTTAAGCAGGTGATAAATAGTTCCAATTATAGTAATTCTTGCCTCATAATTAGCTCGCTCTGTTCACAAGGGCATCCGTACTAATGAGAGCTAATCTAACGGATTTTATTTCGAACATCTTTATTTACTTTTAACGAGCGCGATTAAAACACTGCCGTAATCACCTCATAAGTCATAGATGGACTCAGACTCAGCAGAGATCGTCTTCAGAACTTCGTGCTGAAATAAGTATAGGTTGTGATTTCATTATAACTGATTAACTCGGATATTTACTGTTATCTATGCTTTATAATTTTCACTAAGTGTGCTGAGATGATGATTAATTATGAGAAGAATTTAGTGTGAGATATGAAAGAACAAATTAATATATTTCCACAATTTAACTGCGTTTAACTTAATAAAGACGTCAAATTCTTAACACGAATGAAAAGAATTAACTTTGTTTTAACTGTTTTATATTTAGCTAACACGTACACAATATACCTAAATAAATAGTAGATAACATAAACTTAGTCGTTCGTTATTATTTGTTGTGAAAATTTCCACAAATATTGTCATAAATAAATACAAGATAAAGAAACACACATATTGCAGAAATAAATGCTTTATTTATCTTCATAATCCTACAATTCCAACAACAATATTTATTTTAATCCTTTTCACAATAATTATTATTTTGCTTAAGGAAAAGGATCAAATAAAAATAAACATTTATGTAGACTTTGATATTATAGATTCTGAGGAAAATATACCTTATTGTTATTAAAGTCTGGTTAATATTGTGATGATAAAGAAATATAAGGACATCAAAGTATCGGCCAGTAAGTGTGAAACATGAGGACCGGACGACGTTGTTGCAGAATTAAAAATTTCTTGGATATAAATTAATTTTGGAATGTAGATTTGGTAAAAAAAATTGTAATAAAAAAATAGAACCGACTTTTAAATACTCATATCTGAAAAGTATGACATAATATTTTGTCACCTATTCTTTAAAGCAATAATTAAATATTACCATGATTTTTACTAATATTATATTTAATTATTGCCTTACAAAAATAGGTGACAAAATATTATTTCATACTTTTCAGAGGTAGGGATTCAGAAGTCGGTAAAAAAATTTTTATAAAATTTTGTTTTCGCTCTTTTTAGTACCTAAGTATTATTTTTAAATATTTTTGTTATTGTTTATATTTAAATTGCATATTAAAATTTATTATAACATACTTCCTTTTTTTCATATTTATGATAAAAGTTGGGCCATTTATTAAAAAAAATTCTGAGTTAGCTGTCTGCCATTTTATTCAAGATGGCTGATTATAAATTATCAATATGCCGTACCAATCACACACATAACTCAATTTTAAATTTGGCCAAAATTTTCAAGTTAGAAGTATAAAATGAAGCTCGTATATCATAGTAAAGAATTATATAGCTACCTTCCAAATTTTGTGTTTTTTTCAAGATGGCTCTTTCAAAACTATCTTATAATTATAGCATAGTTATCACAGACGTAACTTTTTAAATTTTGTTCAAATTGAGCAAATAGTTCTGGAGATAGGTGGCTGCCTAAGATGGCGGGCTAAGACTTTAATAGCATATAACCTAAGGAGCTAAGCTAAGCTATATTTATTTAACATACAATCTTATGATACAGATATTTATTTAAAAATCGTGAAACACATAGCTCCATGCGTTTATGTATTCATGTTTTAAAATATGCAAACTCTACCATAAAGACAGACCAGAAAACGATACTCTTACAAAGAAGTAAGAAAACAGTTCTTTTCTCCTGAACATTTCCACCCAGCTCTGTTTTCAGTCGCTTCTTAAGAGCCACCGTTATCTCCACATACTTGTTATCTCCCGAGCCGCACTATTTAAATGTGGAAGGCAATTTGGTTGAATGCATCAAGAGCAGATGCGCGGATAGGGACACGCATTAGCCGCCGCGTAATCTGTCGACTTCTTCACTAGACCCCGAGACCTGGTCATACTCTACCCATTTACTTAATCAGGAAGACATAAGAGGAGATACATTCTTCAAGCAGAGAGCAAAGACTTTAAAGGGAATCTTGAGATACGATGTGTGGACCAGAAACGCACTTAGATGCCATTATTTATTAGAGTGGCTGAGCTGGAGATAGTCCTCTTTGAGGATTCTTCCATCCTGGAAAAAAGAAATTCACTGTTTTGAAGGGAAGCTATCAATGAATTAGAAATCTTTCTCAGGGCTTATTGAAGATTTAATTTAGTAGCGCCGCTATTTGAAAGGCAATTCTCATCGGGAATATTTTTTTTAAATTTAGAAGCATGAAGGAATCTTTGTGTGAATATTGTGTTCTACAAGAGTTAAGTTACATTATACTGTTTTCGTGTAGATTCTAGTTCGAGATTAATCCGAGAAGTTTCTAGCTATTTTTAGTGTAATGTAAATCAGTAATTCCCATCTAGTATAGAAATATACGCCCGGCTCTATTTTTCAATTCGAGATTCGTACTAAATTTTTCAGTTCAATGTGCAGTCAATTTGGGCAACCTTTAAAAGTTTTGGCTCGGAAAAAATCAAAGATTCCCGATTGAATGTGAATAGATCGGAAATAACTAGAAATCTAGTATGAATCTAGACGAAAAAAGTACACTCATGCGCATTATAATGATTTTCAAAATCCTTTATACGGGTGTATATTGAAAAGTGAAACATAGGCCTTTAACATGGTAAATCAGTTTTTCCGTTCGCATTGCTTCCCTAATTATGTTAGACAAAAATATTTTAAATAAATGTTGTTGACCATAAAATTCTACATCCGGATCAGTAAACAAAATTTATTTTGGTTGCTTTATAACTGCAGAAATCAAATTTGAAAATACACGGAATAGCGAATTAATAGTAACAACCATGGAATTAAAAACAGGAGATGAACAAATGCGTAACGCTTTAAACGTCAATGTCAGAATAATAGATTGTCAAAATCATTTATACGTAGGTACTAATAATTTGACGTTTAAAACGTTACGCATTTGTTCATCTCCTGTTTTTAATTCCATGGCTGTTACTATTAATTCGCTATTCCGTGTATTTTCAAATTTGATTTCTGCAGTTATAAAGCAACCAAAATAAATTTTGTTTACTGATCCGGATGTAGAATTTTATGCTCAACAACATTTATTTATAATAAACAAGATATTGTAACGGTGTTTCCTGCGTTAGATTTATCGGGATTTGATGAAAAACATTAGAATTTTATATTTTTAAACCTTTTACCAAACTACAAACAAAGTTAAGGTGTTCGATAAATTTCAAAAAGGTGTTACAGTTAATCCAGTGTCAAATCCAAAGGTTAGAAAACACTCAGAGATAACTCTTCTAAGTTTAGGGTCGCATTTTTCCACGTTCCGTCTTGATCTGGTCCGAAAATAAACCTAAATATCTATTGTGTGCCTTCCACTTTAAATTCCCGTGAATAAACAAGCTTCCCGGCTGACAAACGATGGTTCGCTGTCCGACGACCGGACGCAAAGCGCGCGGACAATTATCGCCCCGAGTCCCATCAGTTTCAACCCTTTAAATAAATAAGTCGTCATATCTCCTGCCAGAGAAGCGTGCATCTAGAGAGCTGGACTTCCTTCCTCGATGAAGTGGCGTCTTGAATTAGTTAGCTTATCACAAGAGGGGGGGGGACCTAATCAGAGAGATGGAGATCTTGTAATTGGGATTATTTTTTCATAGTTTAATCAAATCTGAGACGAAAAAATTGGAGTGGGAAAATGACTTGTTCGCTTCGCAAAAGGTGTTATTTAACGACATTGCGATAAAAATCCTTACCATTAGAATTTTAGCTGAAAATGTAATTTGGCGCAAGGATATGTCTCTTTACCTACCATTTTCGAGGTATCAAGGGTACTACACCTTGTTTGAAATATCGAAATAATTTTGAGGGTTAGTTGGGGCGTGGTTTAGGAGTTTTTTTTTCAAAAGAAGCACTAATAGTTCACAAAACCATAAACGTAAAATACTTTTAATTGTTATTTCATTTATGTAGCTCCTGAGGATGACGTATGTGACGTCGAAACTAGTTGATTGAGAAATAAATTTTATTGTTGACTGTATCCCAGTAATTTTTCTCCAATCCTCATTATTTACCTCCAGTTAAGTAAATTACTTCATCTATAAAAAGTCAGTGAAGTTAGCGGAACAAATATGGAGAATTCTGTAACTAATAACATGTACTTACATAATATTAGTATCCTATTGTATTGTTTTGTAAGCATAATAATAATATAATGTATACCCTTTTCATTGGTCTGGAATTTTTAAAATAATTAATTATACGCCAGATTACACCTACAGAATAACATTCATTAACTTTTTAAAAAAATCGTTAATATGTACTTAGTACTTTATTTGTATTCTCTTGTAAGTATACGAAAAACATTTGTATTTCCTGTAATTTTACAAAAAAATTACGTACCTACTGAATCTAACGTAGGTACTGAATTTTGCGTACCTACTGAATTATACGTACTTACTAAATTTCACGTACTGAATTTTACGTACTGAATTTTACGTACTGAATTTTACGTACTGAATTTTACCTTCTCTTACTGTATAATTTGAACGCAATCGGAGTTCAAGGTTTCTTGAATATGTCATTTTGTTTAGAGATACTACAATTTTTTTACATGTTTTTACTTCTGCAGTAGTTTAACGAATATGTAGTATATAAATTAAACTTATATATTCTTCACCACAAATGATATTATTCTCCATTTTACAAGACGGGACGGCAAAACTGGTCAACAAACATAATTTGAAAATGAATTCAAGTTAAAAACATGCGTAATATCTTAAGTTAAATGTTCAGTAGGTAATAATGCTCTTAAACAAAAGATGTTTTAAGAAACGTGAATATAAATTCAAGTATTAAAATAGAAGATACTTGAAAGACAGAAAGAAACACCTAGTTCTCTTAGTTTACAAGCAATTTGGATTCAGTCTCTCCCCACTCAATGTCTGACTCAACAAGATCACTTCTCTCTTATCGGCTTACTCGAAGCAGGCCTCCTTATCAAAGAGTGCCTTGTAAATAGAGCACTAAGCAACGCCACGACAATCGACAATCGTGCATTGCTGGACAGACCGCCGGTGATTGGTAGTTTCCGTTTTAAAATTGAATTCGAACGTCAGAAGTTCTAAAACTATTTACCAACTTTCTGGTCCGTGTGTGAAGTTTGATGTTCCACTGTTTTTATTACCTCCATAGCTCACTTGATGGGGAAAAGTTAATTGAATTGGGGGTAAACAAATTTAAAAGTAGAATAAATCAGGAAGAGTAAAAATATCTTTGTTTAGGCTACGGTTGATTCGGTTTCCCCCAAATTAAGCTTCATGTTCGACGAACAAATATTCAAATTAAAACGTCCAAATGTTTGATAAACTGTAAATTGACGTGCAAATCAGAATGACATGTTTTTATTGCAATATCAACGAGTTACTGATTTGGAATTGAATGAGTAATTTAATGAAGTCTGGGTTTACGAAATATTTTATTGCTCATTCTAATAATAAAGCAATGAGTTCATATTATGTTCCAATGCTAATATGCAATAAATTGCAAATTATAGATACAATAGGAATGTTTATTGATTAGAATTTTACTGCTGGATTTAATAATGTATGGCCGATTATTTGAAACTGCTATATTATGTTTGATTAGTTTGCTTCATTGTTTATTCATAAAACAAAACGGCAGTATCGACATTAAGATCAACCACATAAATTTCATTCAAATTACCTTTAACAATATTTTAATGTGAATGCTGCATTTATTTACGACTGTTTAATAATATCTACCTGTATTTATCCCTAAATCTTCAATGATCAAAATTACATTTGGATAATTTATTATTTCTTTACTTGAGAGTAGTTCATTAGTTCATTTCATTACTAAAAAATCTGACGTGGACACCACATGACTTCCTTGTACGCCTTGTTTGTTCATACTTTTCTTAATAACTAAAATGTAGAATAATATAAAAAATTCTTTTAACTTATTATACTAGTATACTCACAAATATATTTTAGTCATTTTATTTAAACTGCAGAAGAAGATATAAAGCATATTTTACTATTGTCACTGTCATGTCATAATCACTTAAATTTTACATAGTAACAAATGTTAATCGATCATGGACTACAAGATACCGAAATACTAAATTATAAATATATACTTTAATTATTCCTAAATGATACCAGATACAAAAATATTTATAAAATACCGATTGTAGGTAATAATCACATAATCTTTCATTTAAAATAAAAAAATTTGTCTTAAATTAAATATTTATCGAATTTTTTTTTAAATTTACTACTTCCGGTTTGTAGATTGAAACCAAAAATAGGAGGTGCACAAATAGATGCTATAACAGTCCTAAATACAAAATTTCAACTTTCTACGTCTAACCGAATTTGAGTTAGTTACGTACGTACAGACGTCACGGCGAAACTAGTCATAATGGATTCAGAAAAGGTCAAAACGGATATTTCCGTAAAAATCTGAGAACCGAAATTTTTCGCGATTACAATACTTCCTTATTACTCCGTACAAGGAAGTAAAAATAGGTACGAGTTATAATTAAATTCTAAATATAAAGAACATTTTTTGAGAAGCATTCAATTTATGATGTAGACTGATTTGCTGTCGAAACGTTGCTGTTTTATTGGATTTTATTAAATTGACTGCTTCTTAAAAAAAAAAATTAATCATCTAGGTATCGAGAACAAATCTTTCATATCAAAAATAGTATATACCCACTTGACATGAATCGTCCATGGGATGATTAAAAATATCTTATTCTTGTACCTACTTTAACTGATATTACGTAAGTCTATCCTGAGTACGATCAAAAATTACATACTCAATACAAATATCTCAGAGAATTAGAGGGGATGCATAATTGGGAACATTGGGATGTTACGTAGATAATGTTACTAAGGGCAATCGCTAGGATATTAATGAGCAAAAATAGCAAGTAACAAGCCGGGATGTTCACATTCTTAAAATGTTCTGTGGATTTTATTTTGTCAAGTGATGAGTTAAAGAACAAACATTTTTCATAAAATTGTACTAACAGAAAAATTTATAAATCCATCGAGATTCGAATTTTCATTGCCAATTATTAATTCTTAAGGTGTACGTCTACCCTAACATTTAAAATTCAAGAAGCCTGCAGCTAAGCTTCCTTTTTCGAATAATTTTTGTTTTACTTAATTTCTTTAAAAATACAGCAGTTATTATGGAAATACTGGAGCCATGTTTACAGTATTTTTCAACTTCAAAATGAAATTGCATAACTAGGATGCGAGAAAGTGCGAATTTCGGGCTGGTTTCGGGCAGTTGTAGTAGTGGGGAAGAGAGTGAAATAGAAAAAAAAAATTCGAGAGTATTTTAGGAATGCAAAAAAGGGCGACGAAACCCTTAACATCTTAGTATCATTTTGAGGTAATAATTGTTTGTTGATTTTGTAAACTTGTTCACTTGAACTTAAAGAAGTAATTGAAGGAAGTAATACCTAGATAAGTGGCTTAAAGTTGTATTTATTTTATTTTAATTGAGACGTTTCGGCTATAGGATGTAGCCATCTTCAGGTCTAAAATTTAGTACAATATTGTGTTACAAAAACTTGAATAATAATTTTAATAAATTTTGTTTACCTGTACAAGTCCTTGATTAACAACATTGATTTAAATACAATTTTAATTACTTAAAATACCAACAGGTCGACATGTTTTCGAGAAATACATTCAAAGGAAGCAATGTCTCACTTTCCCCTTCCACCATAGCTTGCATATATTTATGGATACTTTCTGAGATTACAGAGTACAATGTCAAATTAAATATTCATACGTTGAAGCGAGACAGCTATTCCTGTTCATCTGGAGCAAGCGAGAGAGGAAGCTGTTCGATTGACGGGTTGACGTTGACACCCCACCCTTCGTCTAAGGGCGTGCGAAGCGTAATGCGTTGATCTCAATTTCGTAAAAAGCCCGGCCCGGGATGAAACTTTTTTATATGTTTGCGACCCCAGTAAATCTTGCATGTTTATTGAGTTTTGAATATATGGTGATGGAGTTCGTCCTTCCGGTTTCCGGGCTCGCACTTCGCAACTCGCGGCTTTGAAGTTCCGAGAACCCCCTCCCCCCTGAAACCCCACATCGAACACTTCCGAATTTGAATTTTGTAATTTGATGGCCTGATTGAATTGACTGATGAACCCCGGATTTTTCTACCGCAAACACGAGGAAGACCCCAATAGAACAAGAAATATTTGTCATCGTAACCATTTTTTTAATGAAAAGTACTTCTTCCGGTTTGCGAATTTCTTCCAAAATCTTATCTGATGTTAAGATACTTATCGGAGACTTATTAAAATCTTAAATATGAAATTTGGTTATTAAATGTTTGATATTTTTAAGTTATCGTGGACGAAAAGTCCATACATCCATACGCGCACACTCACAAACATCATCGTGGAATTAGTAAATTCGTGCTTATCCACCAAAAACTCGTACTCGAAAATTTTGACCCATTACAATACCTCTCTTAGAATATGAGGCGAGATCTTAAAACTATTGCAAAAAATTTTATTTAATGTTTACATTTTTTTCTACGAAAGTGCGAATTCACATGTTTTCAGATATTAAAATTGATGGTAGGCTTTTGAAACATTGAGTGTTGAAATTATTTTCACCACTCAATGTTCAAATGTTTTGTACATTTAGTGCGAATTTTTCAAAAAGTACATTTTTCATATCTAAAACTCTTTATTTGTTCTAATCTCTGTAATAAATGATCAAATGGACTATTTTCACTTAATTTGAGACATAAATCATTTTGCTGAACTAGAAATTGTGCACTTACTGGAAGGTCAAAGCTTTCAGAATATTTTTTACTTCAGAGACAAAAGTTTAGATTTACAATTGCCGTAAAATGTCCGAAGGGGTACAAATAAACTCACTTTCAATATCACTACAACATTCTGCATGAAATGTAATTATTTTTATCATAAATCACACCATTAATGCAAAATTACAAAATTGATCTGTCAGTTTTTAGATAGGTATTGTTATTGTTGTCAGCTCTGACAGCAAGCCTACCTGATTTATATTTCTTAAATTTGAAAATATTTTATTTCCAATTTTTTATTAATTTTGAATATTTCCCACTTTTGTAGAAAAAATAGTATGTATCACACTTGCGGAAAGGCTCATTGAAAAACTCGCTAACGCTCGTGCTCCAACTGTCATACTAGTTTTTCAGTGATGCCCTTTCCACACTTATTACAATATACTATTATATGTACACTATGTGATCGACTGTAGTTCAGAAAATTCAGATTCGAAACCAGTTAGATGCACAATTTGCACAAAAAGCGTAAATGAGTTGACGATTGGTAAAATATGTATCTATACCGATGAGTAACTTAGTCTATTAAAATATAAAATAATGAAGTTGTATTTTCTTGACTGGAACAATGATTGTAGTGTAGATAAGAAATACTTTGGATCCAGTCAAAATGTATTAAAATGAATCCACTGGTACAGTGGATAAATTTTAATAAAATAATGACTGAACGAAAATGATAAATTTCCAGTAGGTAATTCTGTGTCCAGCGTGGTACATTGATTGCCAACTACATAACCAGATTTGCAGCGGTGTTGTAAGTAAAACATATGTATCGGTCTGGTGATCGGAACTCGAATTCAATATGTGGATTAGCGTGGCTTTAGTAGACGGCTAATCGCGAGGCATATATAATTTAATTTGGCAGATTCGGCATCATAAGCTCTACTAATCATCCCAGACGGATATAACATGTGATTTAGGATTTGACTAATTGCAATTTGATACAGATAGATCTGCCCGATCATTATTTCAGTTCAGTTAGTTGAACACTCGGCAGATAGATGTTCGACATGCTACGTTCACCAGTTTATCGAGATAATGAACACCGATACACTAATACACAACACATTTGATTACCAACATTCTGCCATAGAAAAGACATGACACAAACATTCAATCTTCTATTTAATAATACGTTTATTACAATATTCGAGAGTGTCTTTGATTGTTAATAACTAAATAAAATAGTTTATTGTATACATAAAAAAAAATCCGATGTGGCCAACACAAGACCTCTCGCCATATACTCTACTATTTTACTAAGTGTATATGAAGGTACTTATTTACAAATATACCATTGTACTAGAAGGGAATTCGGGAATTGTAGTTTTTATAATATTATTAAAGTTTATTATGACCTTATAAATACTAAATGACATTTCATATTTTCCATTTCAATTTGCAAAAAGTCAAAAATTCATATGACATTAACACTCAAATATTTTATTTTTTGTTTCCATAGGTAGGCAGATAAATCAAAATTGTAACAAATTTGTAGAATTTTTAACTTCTTGTAATTGGAAAATGGTGCTAGATAGAAACAACGTTTTGAATACATATTGTAGACAGTAACATTCAGTATATAATGTTATTAAAAAAATTTCTATTAATTCATAAATTTTGAGGATATTCCAGAAAAACTCTTCAGATCTTCAAGAAACTACCACTTCCGGTAGCACGATCAACACCAAAATCTAATCAGATCTAATCTAGGGTGTCAGAATATTATATACAAAATTTCAAATTTTTTATTCAGTGGTATTTGAGTTATCGTACCTCCAACATCCATCCTGACACACAGACACACACACAGACATCATCGCGAAATGATCAAAATCGTGTTCTAGGGACCTCAAAACGTGCTTATCCATTGAAAACTCACTATCGAAATTTTAAAACGAAACGAGCATGTAAACTGTCATCAACGTTTGGTAAAAAATATATTTTGCTGCTTGCTGAACTTAGGTACAGATTATAATGAAATTCAAAAGATCAGCTAAAGAAAGATGAGATTTGCATTTGCATTAGATTTCATGACTAAGTAGTGCACGTATCAATGAATTATGAAGATGTTTAGAAGTCAATTAGCAGAAATTCTGTACCAATGGTCCAAAGGGTTATAACAATAAATATCCAGAATAATTTTCTACGGAGCAGGCAATTCTAACAACGTTTTTGACATCTGGAACGTAACATTTTTCATGTTTTAACAAAAAGTTTTTAAAATTCTGTTAATATTATCCAAATAATTTCTGTGTGGCCAAATGCACAATATAGGTACTATATTTTAATTGAATTTACATTTCTTGACTTTTAGGTTAATGAATGGAAAATTATGAAAATACTGAGTCTTCAATAGTCAATTTATTTAAAGGACGATAATCATCACTGACGTTTCGGTAGCAAATCTATTTCCTTAGAGTTAATTAACAAAATAAATAGTAAAATAGTTTTACAAATTTGTCGTCATGAAATAATTAAAACATATTATACCATTTAATATTCCAGATCAAGGATCAACACACTTGATAAAATAACATTTCAAGAATGTTTCTATATATGCCTATTAACATCCTAGCGATTGCTAATGTCTGCCCTGAGTATGTATCGTCTCAATGTTAGATATTTGGTAATAATATCCCATGAAATTCTCTGAGATGTTTGTATTGAGTATGTAAATTTGATCGTACTCAAGATGTGGCTAGGATAGACTTAAAGTACAAAAAAAAAATATTTTTAAACATCCCATGGACGATTAATGTCAATTGAGAACTGACTGGGAACTTTTCTATTCGTACTATATTACGATTATAAATCTTATAGAGCATAAAAATCTAAAACGCATGTCGCAAAAACGAAAACAGAGTAACAACTATTAAGGGGGGTAGTTTATTTGAAAATATTGAAGGGTTAATGAATGTAGTTAAAACAAATAGTTAAGGGCACAGAAATATTCTATTGATGATGATGATGATAGTATAAGTACAAATATGATTGATGTGATAAATACTGTGATGAATACTATGTCAAATAATGTGTGATGCGACCTGGTGAGCTGCTCTAGGTTAGGTGGACCTCAATCAGTCGTCTCCTGTTAATAAAGGTGAGTGTGAGACATAGAGCTCAGTGAGAGTGCCAAGGCAGAGTCACACGCAACAAAACCCCCGCCTTCGGGGCGCTGCAGGTTAATTAGGTTGGACACCTCCTTCAGAGGCAGGATAGGCTAGACAGATGGGTCGTTGGGCCTACCGACACAGCTTACTACCTGCTGTAGTAGGCACCGGAGCCCCCGAAAGGGTTGATTCCTCGTCGCCCGAGGAATACCGTTGCTCACAGACGCAAGACAGCGAATTGAGTGGACACACCAGGCCCCTCCAGGGCGCTGTGTGCCGTTGGCACTGCACACTCTAGGTAGTATTTTAAATAGAGAGCACAGCACATCTACGTTGGATCCGCCGACACAGCTAACTACCAACTGTAGCGGATACCGATGCCCTCGAAAGGGTTGATTCCTCGTCGCTCGAGGAATACCGTTGCCCACAGACGCAAGACAGCGAATTGGGTTGGCACCCGCCCCTCCAAGGCTATGTGCACCGTTGGCACCGAATTCTCTAGGTAGTAATTTAAGTAGAGAATCCAGCACATCCATGCATACTCGGCGCGGCGTCACCTCAAGTGACGCGCGGCCTCACATTCATGCACATTACGTAAAACTCAACGATCGACAAACTCACCGTAAATAGAAGCTCTCTGCGAATTCGGTTTACAGCGAATACAGCTATTACGCACTGGATAATTGTTTATTGTTAAGTAACGCACTACACTGCACAGAACCACTTCACAAGACGCAACTAAACTGCTGACTGAGCCAAGGGTAGATTTGCGCGCGTCTTGTGACTTCAGGGTTGTTTAGGTAAACACATGTGTGCAGTTATAGTTCGGACTCAAGTGGATTTATGACCAAGTGTCGGATTTCAGGCTACGCAGCTCACACAGTTTTAAGAGAAAGTTTCACATTTAGAAAATAACAAAAATTGAATAAGGGTTTTTCCACTACTAAATAAATTATCGCTAACACAACCTCTAATTATTGTTTCTCTTCCGAGCGTCATGTAAAAAGTCTTAAGAAAATGGCCCCTTTTTGCGCTAATAAGCCTCTTAACAAACTTAAAATCACACCAATTAATTGAAATTTCCTCGCGACCAAATATTTTTTCTCTGCGGCGACTCAAAGTGACGCTCACCGCTCATAATGATTGTCTTTTTCTCATCGATATTTCCTGTCATTATCTCGAAATTACCCCTGAAATTAGCTCACGTGTGCTAGCCGGAGACGAAGACCGTTTAGTAACGTAAACGTACGTTGCGAGTCCCTGCGATTAAGTGAATTGTAATCATCGTATTCTTTCAGAGTTTATTAGCTTATGCGGGAATGAAACACGCTTTGGCATCATGACGCACTTATGTAAATTTCAGATGAGTAATAAATAATTGACGAGCGACCAATCAGTAATCAGCAATCTTATATTATGTTACAGGAATCAACAATTGTATGAGCGGATTTGCTTTTTTCGGATATTTTATTTTGTTATTTTTACCTCTCGCCTCATATTCTATAAGAGAGGTATTGTGACGGGTCAAATTTTCGAGTGTGATTTTTTGGCAGATAAAGTCTCTAGAATACGAATTACACATTTTTGAGATGATGTCTGTGTGTGTGTGTGTGCGTTTGTTCGTTCGTTCGTTAAAATTGCAAATTTTATATTTAAGGTTTAACACACATCTTAATAATCCATTATATTTTTGGTTTCAATCTACAAACCGGAAGTAGTACTTTTTTAAATATTTTGATAAATAATTAATTTAAGACAAATTTTTTTATTTGAAATGAAAGATTATGTGATTATTACCTACAATCGGTATTTTATATTTTTTTTGTATCTGGTATCATTTAAGAATAATTAAAGTATATACTTATAATTTAGTATTTCGGTATCTTGTAGTCCGTGATCGTTTAATATTTGTTACTACATAAAATTTAAATAATTATGACATGACAGTGACAGTGACAATAGTAAAATATCGTTTATATCTTCTTCTGCAGTTTAAATAAAATTACTAAAATATATTTGTGAGGAGTAGTACCTATATATTAATACATTTGTATAATAAGTAAAAAAACAAAGTAAGTATGGCGGGAGGTCTTGTGCTGGCCACATCAGATTTTTTGAAACTACGTCAAACATAATAGTTTTAAGTTATAATTATGTTGGATACTTAATATCTATATGGTTTAGTTTTATTTAAGATACGACAAAATGTGCTATATAATTTTATTTGTCAATTAGCAAACTTATGTATTTTTATATTGTTTCAGATTCCTTACAGATGATGATCCACATCGAGTCCAAATCGTAATAAGGTACAAAATTGTATAAACTTTCATGAAAATTGCTTGAATGTCATTCATTTGACTTGTTTATTTCAATTTCAATTTATTTGTACTTCATAATTTCTAAATGAGACGACCATATACGAAACAAACAGTTTGATTTTAACAAAATAAATCTAGACGAGCTGACAATAAATAAAAACCTACATTGTCTTGTACATTGGCTGAATTCCTTGCAATTTAATTTCTCCGTACAAATGAAGATGTTCCTCGCAGGCAATTAAATTCCGCGGTCTTTCCTCGCGGCTCCGCGAAATGAAAATGAAGAATTTCCGCGCGAATAATTCGTAGGCTCGGAAACATTAAACGCGATCAGATTCGCCATTCATCAATCGTGCGCTACAAGGCATGAAAATCGAAGTAAAAGAATGATCTTTAGAAATGTTGATGTGAATAAAGGTCTCTATACGAGACGTTGATTCTTTTTTCCTCGCAGCAGATGTTCAAAAACGACGAAAGCAAACATCAGCGTGTGTTTGTGTGTGTGTGTGTGTGTACATATCGCTCACGCACATACACCCAGACATCACACAACGTCAAAACAAATCAGTGTTACTTTCCATTTTATGGTTTTATTTTATTAGAACGAACACGAGGGAAAAAAACAAAGCTTATTGAAATAAACAAAATAAGACTTGGGAAGATGGAAGGTGTAATTCGGTTTGACAATTTTGCCAACATAATGCCGCCGTTTCTCTATATATCCCTACCTTACTCGTAGATATTTTATTTTTGTATCGTTGCATTTGTTTGTTATTATCTTCTTCATATCTCCCTGTAAGTTTGACAATTTCAGCATTCTTGACATAAATAATGAGATACCAATATTATTTTGGATAATTGTATGGTATCCAACGAGAGTTAAGGGGCTTTTATCACAGTAAAAAAGTATTTAACAAATTACTCCCAACCTATTAATCCTATAAATCTAAAAAAAATACCATATAAAGATAAAGGCAGTAAAAATCTAGCTACGCTGTCGAATTTTTTAAATTGTTATTATTATTTATAAACAATTAAATAACAATAATTATGAGTAAAACTCTTCGTAAGTTTGATTGCATTGTAAATTTAAATGTTTATATCACATTATTATATAAAATTTTCAAATAGTATTCGAGTAATTTGTTAAATAAATTTAAAAATTATATGCGCGCTAGCCAATCAAATTGAGTATTTTCTAAACAAAAATGGAGCGAAACATAGTAATTAGATAAATAGAGACAACATGTGCTCATAAAACATAGGCTGTCAGCGCGGATACCTGAAATAACGTGGATTTGTGATCTAGCAGCGCTGAGCGATAAAACCCCCTTAAGCGATAACTGCAACTGCGATGAATGACATAACTTTAATCATTTATTGAATGAGAAATTTTTGTTTAGGAAAGAATTAATAATTAAATTCGAATTTTTGGATATCATGGCTCTAGTTTTATTGTTGATAGTAAGTTATGACAACGTTTCGGTCATGATTATGACCATCTTCAGGCCAACTAAATGAGCCTAGAATAGATGTTATAGATGTATTTTATCAAAGACTAAATTCAATAATTTTTTCGTTTTATAAATGAAATATAAACTGAAAATGGAATTATTTTTGAGATTTATGTACATAATTTAGCAACATACTGTAACAATGCGCAATATGATTTAGATCTAATTTTGATGAGTAATCAACATTTTCGAAATTTATTATATTTACTTCTCCCACGTGTAGATGACGTAAGTAAGTTGTGTATATGGATCCTTTGTCTTCAAGCATAAGTGCATTATACTGTTCGGTTATTATTGTGTATGCTTGAAGATAAATGTGTTATTACAATATTGGTGATCCATATACGCAGCTGTATTAAGAAGCATGAGAAAAATTTAAGTAACAGACAGTCAGTGGGTGATCGTGGTCTGGCTCGCACGTCTTGAGAAAATGTAAAGTCAGTATGTGATCGCCGTTTAGTTCAGACGCTCGAGAAAATGTATTCTCGAGCAAAGTTTAAGTTTCGACTAATTACGTAGAGTCAGTGATCGTCTGACTCAGATCGGTACAGAGACGGGTTTTGCTGAGAGAGCGCCGTTCTCATGAGTTTGGTACAATTACGTAATTAGTAATCTGTCGAGTCAGTGTGACTCTATATGTCGAACAGATTGTAGTTTAGTTTTGTGTTTTTCGTTTATATAGTACTATATAGTAGTGTATATCGTTATGTATCGCATTATAGTTAGTTTTAGTTCAATGTTTATATATTATTAAATAAATAGTCAAGTTATCGTGAAGTGTGTGTCATATTGTTTGTGTCATATTTTCATATATGTTTTGTTAGTTTTGTAGAAAACTAACTGGCGCAGTCCTGCAAACCCTGTTACCCATCCTTTCCTTTGGAGGATTACAATACTATTATTATATTATATTATATTGGATATGCTAGTAGAAGTTTTGTTTTTTTGCCAAGAACCACAATTTAAAAAGTTTCATTGAATTCAGCAAGTTAAGTATATTATTTAAAACCCTACAATTTTGAGAGCGGTCCGCGGTTTTCTAGAATGATTTAGTGGTAAAAATGGTGTATATTTAAAGCACATGTTACCACGGTAATTAAAATGTTTATCCTTAAAACAGACTTTAATACAAGCCACTTAATTCCAACTAAAGACATTAAAATAACTTTGCGCAATTAATTCTAAAACTGTTTAGCGAATGTTTCCAGTAACGCGGGATTCATGAGTAATTAAAACCGGCATGAAACGAAATACTGAAACTCCGGAAATATTCTAATTTCGCCTAATTAAATAATCCTAGAAAGAGCGGAATTATCAATCAAACGACGGGAGGCATCCATCAATTTGTGATTCTCGATTTCGTTGGAACTTCTGTCATTTGCACAAAGTTTTAAATGATATATCCAGCACACAAGAAATAAATTTGGATCGTTGCGTTGCATATGCCAATCCATGAATCATATAAGGACGAATACTTTCTACAAAATTTATGAGAGACTGTTTTATGAGAAAAATTCTTATCGTTATTATTGCGACGTAAAATAAGTAATCGTTATTACTTTACAAGTGAGCAAAGTAAGGAATTACCCATGAGGGAACTCTTTACTCACGAGGCAGAAGACTGAATGATTTAATTTTCTCGAGTGGGTCAGTCTTCTTTGCCCACGTGTGAAGTATAATGTTTTATCCAACATCTCTTAATAACTGCTTAAATTTTGTCAAAATATTAAGTTCCAACCTAAAACTTCCAATAAGCAAAGTAATACGTAACAATAGTTTTGGTCAAAAGCCACCAGTAGGCAATTTTTTACTTTGCTTGTTTAAAATCACCATAAGTTCTGATGCTTTTATGAACATTCATATATCTATATAATTTTATGCCGTTTCAAGCTACAAATATGTAGGTATGTATGTATTTATGTGTGAAATAAAACTGCATATAAATATTAAACATAGCCATTTAAAGTGCAGTTTTACTCCTGTACATGAGAATTGTATTTAAAAGTGACATTTAACTAGCCGGAAAAATATTTCCAGCTAGCTGGGAAGTAAAATGAACAATGGCTCGCTTCCCAACTGTCTAGAAAGTTGGTAACGCACTACATAATTGATTGTGAATAAAACAGTTTTTACTACTGAAAGGAGGAAATGACCGACGAGCGAAAAAAAATTAAACAGCCATTTAATGCAGTTTTACTCCTGTACAAGAGAATTTTATTTAAAAGTGACATTTAACTAGCCGGAAAAAAATTTCCAGCTAGCTGGGAAGTGAAGTAACCAATGACTCGTTTCCCAACCAGAAAATTGGTAACGCACATATATTACCTACTAATTTATTGTGAATAAATCAGTTTTTACTGCTGAAAGGAGGAAATGACCGGCGAACCGATTAGCCTGTCACCTCCTTGAAATGCAAACAAAAGAAGACCATAACAATGCTATATTATTATAAATTTTATATCGTATGTTTAGTTGTCCTTTTATAAATTGTAAAATCATTCAAGTTCTTATCTTTTAAACTGTTTTAAAATTGGCCGGGCCTCTGACAAAATAATTTCATCATACGAATATAGATTTCAATTTAATACTCCATTTTAATTTCCAAACCCGTAATTTGGCCTGAAATGTCGTCAATCGAGACAGTAGCATCAAAACCGATTCCTCAAGATTCTCCGCGCTAGCGTGCTCTATTTTGTATTACAAAACCTACCTCAACCTCTTGCAGAATCCGGTGTTGGATGTTCTTGTGCCCGCACCTTGCTATTAAGTGACACGTGAGCCTGATTTATATGCATCCAGGGCCGGACTTAATTACATTTGTAATTGGGCTGACATTTTAAGTCGCCAAGACAGGTGGCTGGCTCACCAAAGGCGAAATTTTATCGAACTACAACTACACCTGGTAGATTTTTTATTCGTGTCTTTACCAAATATGCATCTATTTACATAGATTATTAAGTAGATAATATACGGAGTTGGTTTTTATTCGAATTTGAAAGCTATCATGAGGAGATTGTCACAATAGTTTTGACATTTTATGTGATTTTAATATAAAATATATCACAACCATTTGTCCAACTTAAACAACCACAGATATACAGGGTGAGTCAGCTAAGTGTTCCCTATTTCATTTGTTATTATTTCATTCATTATTGCTCTGTTGCTTCCTAATTGGTGACTGAAATAATGATTAATTAATTAATGATTAGTCAAACGACTATTTGTAGGATTTTAAAGGACCTTAAGTGGCATCCTTATAAGATTCAAATTCTGCAGGCAATTTCTGAAGAGGATAAAGCAAACCGATTGGAATCTGCAGAAGACGAAATTGAACGAATGAATGAAATAATAACATCATGTTTTCTGATGAGGCACATTTTCATCTTGATGGTGGATTTAATAGACACAATCATCGGTATTGGTCAGATGAAAATCCCCACTGGATTGCTGAACAATCCTTGCACTCTCCTAGATAGAACGACTGTTTGGGCTGCAATTGGAGATTTTGGATTAATTGGTCCAATTTTCACATTGAAGTGAACCACTCGTGAAGTTTTTGTCTGATCGATTTGAAATTTCGGCAGTAAAAATTCCTTTAGATAGTTCATGTTTTGCAAAAATTTCGTCACTTTCTGATAAAAATTGCCTAAGTTATAAAAAATCCAAATAGGGAATAGTTAGCTGACTCACCCTGTATGTGTCATTTATTATTATAGATATTACTTCCAAATCACGGGATTTAATGGTAACCTACAAAAAACAAACCACATTCATTCAATCATCAAATTATAATAATGATTACCTATGTTATTTAATACAAAGCAATCATTTAAAAACTGAGTAGGTATTACCTATTGTACCATTCAGTATAAGTTTAATATTATGCTTTTTAATTGTTGAGCTTTTTCTTCGCAATCTTAAAGCTGCATTCACATAAGCATTTAATTTAAGGGGCTCGTCTACCTATTTTTCTAATTCCTAAAATACTCTCGATATTACTTTTTTTTCTAATTCACTACTACGGTTGCCCGAACCCAGCTCGAAACTCGTACTTTGGCGCATCCTAGCTATGCAATGTCATTTTGAAGTTGAAAAATACTGTAAACATGGCTCCAGTATTCCCATAATAACTTCTATATTTTTTAAAGAAATGAAGTAAAACAAAAATTATTCGAAAAAGGAAGGTTAGCTGCAGGCTTCTTGCTTTTTAAGTTTTTCTCATATTTAGTGATGCCGCCGAGACGAGAAATTTCTCGTCTCATTCTCGTCTCGTCTCGAAATTACGAGACGAGAATCAGTAAATTTCTCGTCTCGGATTTTCGGGGTGAGACGAGAATTCATAATTTTGAGACGAGAAATACCCTCGAGAACTCGAGAATTCTCGAAATTTTTACTTAAAAATATCTTTTTTTAATCAGGAATGAAGAAAAATTACTGGGATGCACTCAACAATATTTTATTTCTCAGTCGACTAGTTTCGACGTCACATACGTCATCATCAGGAGCTACATTATTAAAAGAACAATCAAGAATAGTGAATAGTTATTTATGAACCAAATGCGGGAAGATTTTGGTCCCCCATGAGCGGTTTTTTGAAATACGAGCGAAGCGAGGGTTTCATTTACGCGAATGCTGGGATGGTGTCTTCCCGCAAGTGATTTGTACAATGTTTTTTGTAACGAATAAAACTATAATCAAATACATTCAATTTGTAGTAGTCTGATCATTAAATTTGAGGTTACGATGTTTTTTCTACTCACTATTACCGACAGATGGCGCGCTGCACACAAGTTTTATTTTTAAATATTGGCGGTTTTCGGTGGTCATCACTAATTATAATTCCGAAACGGTGGCTATTGTAACTTATTTAATTATTCATTTAGAAAATATTGTTGAGTTTAATAAAATTAAGTACTAAAATAAAAAATCTTTATTATCCTAAGTCGCACACCCATGAACTTGGAAATCAAACTTTTCTTCCTAGAAGTCTAGTTTTAATAGCATTTAAGAAAATTGCGGATCACGTGACTGTCAGTTTGTTTTGATCACTCCGATCACTATGTACAAGTATTACATGTGTGACATGGGCATGACGCGAAATCTAATAGTTCTTGTAAAAATCGTTAGGTGGCTCTAACTTTTTGTCGAGAAATTTGAGACGAGACGAGAATCGAGTTCCTTGAGACGAGAAATGAACAGCTGAAAAATGACCGAGACGAGAATACTAAAAATTCTCGTCTCGAAAATTTGTGATGAGACGAGAATTGACTATTTCTCGTCTCGTCTCGTCTCACGGCATCACTACTCATATTTAAAAGAATCATATATTTCAATTATAACTAAAGTAAACGTGGGAGGCGTACACCTCTGTAACGCTGAAAATTTTTAGGGTAGACGAACACCTTAAAGGTTTATATTTATGTTTACGTTTACGAAAGTTTAAGTACAGCTAACTAAATTCGAACATTCGCTTTTCACTTTCAAGCACTGTGAATGCTCGTATTTAGTTACCATGAATTTAAACTTTCTTACGTAAACATAAAACTAAATACACAACCTACAACAAAATTGAGTTATTTGGCTGTTACATTTTATTGGTCCTAGATTTAGAATAAAGTGCTAAATTTACCAACTAACGCTAGCTCAAAATTCCAATTTCAATAATTATAAGTGGTCTTAAATTTAGAAATTTGTGTTAATGGTTCGCAAAAGCTGATAGTTTTAACTGTTGGATTACTAAATCAATAAATAAGAACGTAAAAGCTTCAGTTTGTTAAACTTTGAACGAAGCAACACCTACAGGTTTTCCATTTGAGTTCAAATTAAAATTTCTTCCCGGATAAATTTCACTTTTGATTAAGATTCTACTTAATTCCCAACTGAATCCTGACAAATTTTGTCGTTGAACCAAGCCAACAACTAAATAATTTTAATTAAATTCTGCTTAAAAAACAATTCCATTCAATCCTCAGAAATCTTCCGTCTTCCGTCTTTGGCGTCGCGGACAAAACCATCATTACAATCTTACAAACAAGAGCAAATAAGAAACAGATTAATTATAACTTCTCTGTTGTCTCCAACACTCTGGTTGTCGTTAGTGAAGACTGAGAGCGAAAAAGGAACGTCACTTCGACTTAAAAACGCTGAGAAAACGAAAACGACTACGAGAAAATAATAACAGATCTGCGACATGCAAATAGAGAATGTAAACTACGTATGTTCTCCCTTCGATCATGTATTCCTACCTACGGTAGATACTGCGTTGTCTATCTTGTACGTGTTGAAGCGCGTGTCAGCATAGAAGGATAGAATTATATTTCTGTCTCATGTTTTAGGCGGAATTAATAGTTGAAACCGTTTCTTCTGTCAATAATAATGTCACATGTCACATGATATTTTAGATTCTTTTGAACATCTCTGGAAACATAATTCTGCAGCTACTAACTATTTTAAATATTACAACAATATTCATAACAATCATTTATTACAATAAATAATAATTATTTAGTTTGCAACCAATTTCAAATATGCAAAGATATGTTTATAATTCAGTGATACAAATACGAACTTATAAATAATTTAGTAAATTAAATTTATTTTGTTTCATAATAATTGTTTACAACCTATTACTAATTCAAATATATATATAGAAGAAAAGTATGTAATTATCTCAAAATGTACAGCACCGATTTCGTTAAAATAGCTAATGATCAAACTTAAGACATAGGCATATTAAAATTCCAGTCGGGCATCTTGAAACAAAATGGCGGCCATATATCTCAAAAGTTCTGCAACGATTGCGTTCTTATTTGGTGCTGTAATTGCTAGCGTTCTGACTTAAAACATGGGCACATTAAAATGACAATCCACCATCTTGAAACAAAATGGCGGCTTGCTATCTCAAAATATACTGCGTCGATTGGATTCTTTGGTACAGTAATAGTTAAGAATATAACCTAAAATATAGGTACATTAAAATGTTAGTCCTCCGGTTTGAAATAAATTGGCGGCTAGCTATCTCAAAATGTACTACACCGATTGAGTTCAAATTTAGTACAGTAACAGCTACAAGAATATAACTTAAGACAAGGTATATAACAATGTCAGTCAGCCATCTTGAAATAAAATGGTGGCCAGATCAACTCGAGCAAAGCTGGGTACTTTAGCTAGTAACATAGTATATTATAATCCGTTGATAGAAGCGAATGAGCATTACGTATTTCCGGCTAAAGTGACAAAGAGAGAAATATGTTCCGTCCTTCTTTCTTGGCACACAATTTAGGCGTACTGATTTTGTTAGTACAGTACTGATTAAAATCTGAAAAATATTTAGTACTGATTTTTTACATACTATATTGAATGTACTGATTTTCGGTTCTTTTTTATATAAAATTAAAATGTTAACGTTTAATACTTTACATACAAAAAAAATGTAGGCAGTTCGCAGTTGTCAGTATCATATTTACCGTAGGTGCGTAGGTTATATGATCGAAGGTTTTACCTCATGCGTGTACGAGTTGACGTTGGTCATGTTGACAAGAGTTGATCCTTGCTGGTTTTTTCACTCACCTGGAAAAATAAGGGTTATTAGTTTCTTATTCCATGAGCAAAAACATGTGTGATGTGATGATGATGCGACTGAGAGTAGTCGCCGACGATGACGGGTCATTATACTGCTTTATATTCGAAAAAGATTAACAAAATGACGCCATTACTTTTATGCATTGTACTACATGACAGCAGACGAGAACGTAAAAACTTGAATTGCTTTTAGAGAGAAATTAAAATATAATATGTAAAGCAGTTTGTCTTACCCACTTGACATGATTCGTCCATGTTTTAAAAATATTACGAAAGTCTATCCTAGCCACATCCTGAGTACGGTTAAAAATACAAATATCTCAGAGAATTACTTGGGACACATAATTGGGATATTACTACTAAATTTCTTACCCACTTGACATGATTCGTCCATAGGATGTTTAAAAATATTACGAAAGTCTATCCTAGCCGCATCCTGAGTACGATTAAAAATTACATACTCAATACAAACATCTCAGAGAATTACTTGCGACACATAATTGGGATATTACTACTAAATTTCTTACCCACTTGACATGATTCGTCCATGGGATATTTAAAAATATTACGAAAGTCCATCCTAGCTATATCCTGAGTACGATTAAAAATTACATACTTAATAACAACATCTCAAAGAATTACTTGGGACACATAATTGGGATATTACTACTAAATTTCTTACCCACTTGACATGATTCGTCCATGGGATGTTTGAAAAATATTACGAAAGTCTATCCTAGCCGCATCCTGAGTACGATTAAAAATTACATACTCAATACAAACATCTGAGAGAATTACTTGGGACACATAATTGAGATATTACTACTAATTTTCTAACATTGGGATGTTACTAAGGGCGGACATTAGCAATCGCTAGGATATTAATAGGATGTTATAGGCAAATAAAGCATAACATTCTTGAAATGTTCTGGGGATTTTTTTGTCAAATCATTTTTGGAAAATCAGTCAGTTTAATTCAATACAGCACTAATGTTTCGTTTATTATTAACTATTTTACAATGTTACATTGTTATAAGTAAGGTAATGCAGTTTCAATTTGATATATTATAAAATTATCACTTAGATGAAGACTGATTTACAGTCGAAACATTCGTGTTTTATTGGTTTATTATTAAGTTGAGTTCTTTCCAAACAATTTTCCTTTATATTTATCATCATGTCGAAAAATCAATCTTCCATCTAAAATATGTAATGTTATTAGTTTTCTTTTTAAAGTAAATAAACAATTTGTACCAAGTTAAAAACGTATTACTCGTCTATTCGATATGTTTAGACTAATTTATGTCTTCAAAATAATTGATATGTATTATATTATTTTATCTACGACACGAATGTTAATTAATTATGACCTATTATTCGTATTTTTTAGAGTTAAAAAATTATTTTAGTTCCGTGACACGTACCTAAGCCATTAAAATAATATATGCACGAAGATGTATCACTAGTAAAATTTTCCATTTGTGCTAATAATAATATTATGCCAAATGGATTTTTTTTAAATTCTTCTCTCTCTAAATTCATTTCGGAATTCAGTTTGGGCGTCATAAACCCGGTGAATGTTATGAAATTCGACAAACGTAACAAATAGCATATGTACAACTCTATTCAGGTGCACTGTAAAATTTCAGTGTCGCTGAAACACTCGTAAAAGTAAAAATGTTACATTTTTTGTTTCTGTTTACACTGTGGTTCATTTGTTTGCGCTATGTCGCGGCCGCTTCGGTTTTGTTTTTCACTTTTTTTCACTGTTGGAAAATTGCCATTTACTTCGTTTCCATTGCGGTCATTTTATTGGTGTAGAATGGGGTATAGCTGCACCTATTGGCTGTTTATTTTTCATTACGTTATTTAATTTTTTCAACTAATGGCCCAGATTCGAGCTGCAGGTTTTCGGAAATTGAATCGAACTCTATCCGTTTTTATATAAATGCTAAATAGTGCTATTTTAATGGCTGGATTTAAATGCATATAAAAAAATTAAAGCGTAGAAAAATAGTAGCTACATTATTCAACAAGCATTTAAATCATGAAAAACCGATAGAATACTATACTACATTTTTGCGACTATAGTGAATAAATAAATCATTGCATTCATTAAATATCACATGACCACATCTGTCACGAATATATTATTATTTATTTTTTGTGAAATACAATTTTAAGGCGAAATAATAATTAATTGCCGTAATTAAATGAGAGTTTAACAAACGTTTCGGCTATTAGGTACTTATAGCTTCCTTCAGGATTCTACAAAAATATTTCTTTTACAGTATAATAATAATATCATAAAAAAATGTTAAAAACTTGCAATTAATGTCTCAGACATTAATTTTAGTTTCCAGGTTTTCTAATAAACCAGTTTTGGGTCACTGTTTCCATATTCTCGGGAATTTCTTAATTTTTTTTTGCGATTGCATAATTCATTAAAATTTTATTTTACTTCTTTCATAGTTAGTTAATAATAATAAACCCAGTCACCCAGTGGTTCAAAAAAATGTGCTTCAATAAGTCTTGAAATAGAAAAATTACTAATTTAGTGATAGCTTCAAAATTTCTTTTTTCCAGGATTCAGAAGCACAGAAGAATCCTCAAAGAATTCATGTGCAAACAGAGTATGACAGTTATGTAAAAAATAATAAAATATAGTTTATTTATGAAACTGTGTAGTTTGTATTTGTAGTAGTAGTTTTTATTTGATATAATTAAATATTAAATCTTGCTGTACCGCAAGAATAGGCCGAAAAGACATCAAATGCAAAATGTCTCATTTTAGGCAAAATAGGCAAAATAAACGATATGTCAGAGTGTTTGAAAACATGTGAAACTTTCTATTGAATTAAAATTTAGATGCCGTCTAAAATAAGCAATAGGCATTTTGCCTATTAAACCTAAGTTAAATAGCAGGCAGAATAGATAATTATTTCCACCAGAAAACATCAAAATAACAATAATTATCAAATGTTCGCATTTCACCACTACAATTTTATAATATGTACATAAATTCCCATTGCGCTAATCATACGACATCCTCCAAACCCTGAGTCCTAATTCCCAATCTCATAGTAAAACCGGAAACACGTCATCTAATGAGCGTGCGTGCAGCACGCGTGGATCTAAGCCCTTCGGCAACATATACGCTCCACGTTCTGTGTCTGTGCGAACTTCGCTATTCGCAATGCAATCTTATGTGTCCATAATGTAAATATAATTGCCGGCTTTGTATGGATAAGACTCAATGGGTCTATATAAACTTGTGGATTTTACATTACGTGGTTTTACATTGCGTAGTTTTACATTTCCGGGTTGTAGGCATGTGTGTTTGTATGCGATTATTGAACTATGTTGCTGTGTGCAGTGGAGTTGTTGAACATAAGTTTCTTGTAAAAGTTTTTCTGGTATTGACCGTTTGTAAATCTTTTTACTGCGTGAAATTGCCTGGAGTTACACCAGGAATTTTGTAAATAAAAACTTCGCACCAATTTTTCAGAAATCTATAAAAGACTTAAAAAATAAATCGGTTCAGCAATCATCTTCTATTATGATTCATCACATTTACTATTAAATTAAACAATCTTAGAGTTGAAGTATAATAATATATGACAGGAGTGGACACTATTATATTTGATTTAATAACTAAACGGACAAACTTGAAGTTGTCTCGCTGAGCCATATTTACACTGTATAAGTACGAGAAAAATATCACTATCAGCGGGAAAACTCGATACAGTCACTGACAACAGCTGACGAGACAAGATGGAGAACATTCGTTTGTTTACATTACAAAGTTTGTATGGTGTTACATCAGCCAATCAAAAACGATCAGTTTTAGCATTCCAACTTCAGATTTGTCCGATTAGTTTTTAAATAGAGTATAGTCAGGATGAATTATTATGTGGTCTTTCTGTTTACCTTTTAGAGCTCAGAGCATGCATTCTATGACGATAAACAACGGTAACGATGGTAACGCACGGGCCTAGTAGTGATATTTTTCTCTCGCTAAGGGTAAACAGAAATGCCACGAATCTATAGTATTAGATTGAACTATAATAGCAGAAAATAATCATTTTAGATTCCTTATCCTTTTAAACCATGTTCAATAAACACTAGTCATTTGGATAGGTTTACAAATTTTTTATTTAAATGCTACAATATAGTTGTTTGTGTATTAAGAGCGTAAAGTGACTATTTGTTACTCGCGCACGGTAATTGCAGCGAGAGCTGCAATAGTGCAAGAGGAACAAATACACTTTACGCTCGTAAGACACACATAATTTTATCTACGACTGAAATTATTTGTTATTAAAAATAATGGTATTTAGTTAGTTTAATCTACGTTCTACCAATGTTAGTTTTATTTGTATCCATGACGATCCCAATAATATCGCAATAAATAAATATGTTTCTTTCTGTCCTTTTTTTAAATTTTATGTAAACAATAAAATACTTTAGCGCGCGTTGTCATAGGATACGTGCAATAAAGTGTTTTTTTGTTTGGTCCTCAGTAACAATCAATTTTACGTTGACAATTGAAAGCATAAATATAAACTTTTCATAGTAGTCGTAGATAAAGCATTGTTTTTTATTTTACTGTAATAATATGTTACTAATATTGATTGCATATTAATCTATATATTTTGTAGTGGGATAAAGTTAGTGCACTTTGTAATGGATCATGTGAAATTGGTAGTTCCACGTTTATTATTTACTGGGGCATAATTTGAAACGTGTAGCAATTTGTATAGTTTTATTGGGCAATAAATTCGGCTGTTCAAACTGTGTCTAATTGGCGTATTAATGTTAATTTCGGCCAATAACTGCTTTACTGGAATTTCAATTTTAATCCAAATTGTACACAGAAACCACCCCGTATTTGAATTAGCCATGGATTTGTTTGAGTTGTTTGACCGGCGCGGTATAAAAAAAACACAGATTAGATCTTTTTAATTGGTCCGCGATATTCACTCCATACAAATATTGCGTTGGTTAATTTCTATTCATGGGCGTCCGAAAGGGGCCTTTTACCCATACATTTTATTTATAATTATTTGGTGCATTTCTTTTAATTTCTTTCGTAGCTACTCCAAACAGAGAAAAACTATAAAATTGATTTTCTGTACAATTTCGTCTAGAACATTTAAAATGTTCTCACTGATATGGTAAATTGAAACTTCGTCCGCCATATTGACAAAAAATGGACGACATTTTGTCTTTTACATTAACTCGTATGTATAAATTATCTTTTGAGCTTGAAATACACTATTTTTCTTTTGGACTACGTCACTCATTCCAATATAATTTTAAATATGCCAAAATCACGTACGTTTTTTTTTTTATTTTTCTGGTAACCATTTAACAGATTTTTCTTCTAATGGGCTACTTGCATGGTATTGAAAAATTGATTTTTCTGTGTGGCCAGCACACGACCTTTCGCCTAATTCTGCTTATTCTATTAATCTAATAAATAGTTTTACATACATTTTCATAGTTTCATGTTCATGTTATATGTAAACGATAATGTAAACCAAGATGCAAGCAAAAGATGTCAACTGTACTGTCACTGTCATAATCATTCAATTTTTAAGTAGAAACAAATTTCATATAATTATGGACAACAAGATACTGATATTTCAAAAAAGTAGAATATTAATTGTACTTTATTTTATTGTTAAATATTACCAGATTCAGCAAATTATATTTTAAAATTAACTATACCCATAGATAATTATATTTTCTTGAGCAGACAAAATTATGCCCCAGATAAAATGGTTGGGACGTCTATGATGTGTTATCTTTTCAACTGAGCTTTGAACAAGAACATTACAAACTGAACTAATTACTGCAAAGTACAGAATTAAATTTTGTTTGATTTTGTTCGTCCAGAAACGAAGTGTAAATTGATCTTTCACTTTTGATTGAAATAAAGTAATTGTTTTTCACGTTTACGTGATTCCCCAGAAATAATCGCATTGTAGATAAAAATAAACAATCGCTGTCATGCCAACGATGCAAATAAATAAAAGAACGAATGTGTTTGAAAACAATTCACGCTGTTCTATTTGAAACTAACAGGCATTACTTTCACACGAAACAGGAAATGAAACACTTGAACAGTTTCCTCCAGAGAGCCAGTCAATAAAAACAGCGAAATAAACAAAAGCGTGCGCCGACAATTTCATATTTCCCGCGCGCGGCGGCGCAGCGTTGCTGTCGTGTTTCCCAGTGACCTACATAACCTAACGAGCCGCATGAAATATGCCGTGACGGTGCGCTTGTTTGTCGAACTGGCAACGCCGCGCGCCGTGTTGCTGTCAAGGAGTCGGACTTGTTTTAATGCAACGCTAAAATGAAATATTTATCATCCGATCGTTTATGCTGCATAGGGAAGTGAAACGATAAATTATTTGTTTTTATTCGGGCTTGCGTGGGCGGTTCGGACGCACGGATCCTTGTCGCGCCCACGCTGACAACCCGGCAGGGCCGGACTCGCTCAAAATCCGACCCATCAACCGAAGAATTACTTAAGAAGCGGTCAAAAAATTCTTCATAAAACAGAACATACATTTTGAATTATTATTATTTTATGGTGAAAAGATAGGAGGTCCATCTATCTCCTAAACTTAGCAAGTGTTTTGTGACCAATAGAAGAACGGTAAAATTTTATTTTAATGAGAATTTAATAGAGAAAAAGAAAGCATTTTTAAAATTTTGATTAAACAATTGTAAATTATTATAAAAATTCGAATTTATGCAAACTTTTTACGTTTACCTATATCTCATGGTAGAAATTAATTTTTAAAATTTTAAAAGTCACAGCTGTAAATCCATTTTTTCTCTATTAAATGTTAAAACATTATCCTGAAGTACTTTTAGAGTATTTTTCAATTTGAAAATGACATATTGAATAGCTAGGATGCGACAAAGTTCAGTTTCGGGCGGTTTCAGGCAGCCGTGAGTTATTTTATTTTATCTTTTATTCGGCAGATTTCTCCCAAGGAAATAATATTAAAATTACGAAATACTTATTTCTACACTATTTAAAATTAAAAAATGATTGTAATATTAATTTTTTAACTATTTACAGTTTACAATTTTATTCTTTAAGAGTTACAAATTAATTTTTATACTGTTATTGTTCTATGGTAAAATGAATTCATTAGCTAATATTATTTATTATTTTATTAGGTGGTTTAATAAAAAAAACTAATAATACATAATGTGTGCGTTAGGTATTTGTACATCTCTCGGTTTTTTAAAGCACTCAGCTTCGCTCCGTACTTTAATATGGAACCTCGCGTAGCAAATAACTATTTCTCCAAAATCTAAAGGGTACCCCGGGATAAGATGGTCAAAAGTGCCCTTGAACCAAATGTCACATCGCTACTCTACACACATTCAGAACACAAAAAAAAAAATTTCACCTACATCATAACCGCCAACACCCCCCACCCCTCCCAAAAACGTAAAAAATCGTTTTTTTATATATTTTTTTTTTTATTGCGATTACTTGGTCGGAGCCGCTTGGAATGTCTTGATGACGATAAAATACATTAATACACACCCAAAATTAATTTTTTTTATTACTACTAAGTATGTATGTAAGTTAGAGGCATCATTTTATGAAAAAAAACACATAAAAATGGCCATATCTTCTATACTATAACCGGTGCAGGGCTGGAATTTTGAAGAAAAAAAGGTCTTTAAATTGTCTATTTTTCATAATTTTTTCAGATTTTTTGCTCAGCTGCGCGAGCGTCTGGATTTAAAAAACCGATTTTTTTCCATTTTTATATGTTTTTATCATCTCAATTATCATTTTATCATCTCAATTTAAGACACTTAACGTCTTATTTGAGACACTGATGTCTTACTGGCGTTATTTGGGTTTTCAACGTGAGGCGTTATTTGATTTTAGAACGTGATTTAAGGTGATTTCTCAAGGCTGGAAGCCCGGAGTTAGTGTCTTTTTGATTTGTCGATTTCAGGTAACAATTGAGGAATTCTAAACATAACCCACCGATTCTTTAACTTTAACTTTTAATAAATATTGAGGCCTGGATAACCGTACGCGTTTTTCTCAAATATGCGCGAAAATTGGTGATTCGCGTACGGTTACTCAGGCCACAATGTGCATTAAAAGTTGAATGTTTTTCATTGAATGTAATCTCCCATTATCACAGAATTGGTGGGTTATGTTTAGAATTCTTCAATTGTTACCTGAAATCGACAAATCAAAAAGACACTAACTCCGGGACTCCAGCCTTGAGAAATCACGTTCTAAAATCAAATAACGCCTCACGTTCAAAAACCAAATAACGCCAGTAAGACAACAGTGTCTCAAATAAGACGTTATGTGTCTTAAATTGAGATGATAAAATGATAATTGAGATGATAAAAACATGTAAAAATGGAAAAAAAATCGGTTTTTTAAATCCAGACGCTCGCGCAGCTGAGCAAAAAATCTGAAAAAATTATGAAAAATAGACAATTTAAAGACCTTTTTTTCTTCAAAATTCCAGCCCTGCACCGGTTATAGTATAGAAGATATGGCCATTTTTATGTGTTTTTTTTCATAAAATGAAGCCACTAACTTACATACATACTTAGTAGTAATCAAAAAAAAATTTTTTGGGTGTGTATTAATGTATTTTATCGTCATCAAGACGTTCCAAGCGGCTCCGACCAAGTAATCGCAATAAAAAAAAAATTTCTAAAAAAACGATTTTTTACGTTTTTGGGAGGGGTGGGGGGGGGTTTGCGGTTATGATGTAGGTGAGAAATTTTTTTTTTGTGTTCTGAATGTGTGTAGAGTAGCGATGTGACATTTGGTTCAAGGGCACTTTTGACCATCTTATCCCGGGGTACCCTTTTATATTATATATTTTTCAATAATTGGTTGACAGAAAAGTAATCAACTAATAATCTTGAAAAATTTTCTCGGAGATATTCCTCAAGAAAATACCTATACCACTCATAATAAATTCTTACAAATTCTAAAGAACAGAATAAAATGAACTACAAATGTTGGCTGGACGTTTTCTATTCTTTCGAAAGTCTTTTATGTCTGAGTTTATCTCGTTCGACAAAATAATCCCCTCGCAATAAGTTATAGCAAGTGCGAAGAAACAGTAACAATCACACAAAATAAAGTTGGTAAGTGCGCAAACTATTTGAGATTTTCTGCAGCGTAAATCACTCCAGAAACAAGTGAAGCAGAGCGTAGAAGCGTGCCAAACATGCCGTACAATAACCCTGTCCATAAAGTGTAAAAAATCGCATAACTTCAATTGTTTCGGAAACAAAACAAAAACTACGAAGCTCCAATATATCGGCGGCGTTCGGAACAATGGTTCGACAGTGTTGTGTTTTCTAACGAGGAGAAACAATTGCGAGCTGCCTGCGGGGTATACATGTAGCGCTGGGTATACGGACACTCCGGTCAATAAGTCACGATTAATATACCTCTCAGGCGAGGGAATACAATCCCTACACATACGCACGTCTCGTATTTCTTTTATGTAATTATTTATTTGAAAGGGGCTTTTTTCCTGGTACTCCTCCATTGAAATATGACGTTCTTTAGTCAGAAACAATTGTTTTTTCTTTTTAATTGTAACAGTTCCGTTGAATGATCAAAATGTTACAACTATTTTAATTTATAATTATCTATTATTTTATAGTCAAAATAATAGACCTACCATCTAAAATAAGTCTCCTTCTTTCAATTAACAATATCAAAATATGGAAACATCTTCTCAAATTTATTAAGAACACAAAACAATGATGATGTTGGCTAATTTATAATAATCAAAAGCCATATCTGAGTATAAAAAAAATTAGTAATCACTCAGTGAACTGTATACTGCGTACCTGGAAAGGACGGGCGCGTTAGAGTCGCTCAGGAAAGTTTGTATTTAAAAACGTGAAGTATTTTGCCCATGTTCTACATGAGTTAGACAGTGATAGAGATACTTCCCAAATGCTATACGCTATGTCCGTTTCTCTCTCAACTTGCCTGACTGCTGCTGCTTTGTAGTGCGCTACGTCTCCCTTCCAGGTACGTAGTACTGTTACCACTTGACAATATAAATCCTCAAAACATTTCAAGAATGTGAACATCACGCTTGTTACTTCCTATATTTGGCCTATTCACATCCTATAAATATCCTAGCGATATTACCCTGTGTAACATTATCTATGTTACATCCCAATGTTTGTAATTTGATAATAGTATCCCAATTATGCATCCCATGTAATTCTGTGAGATGTTTGTATTGACTATTGGTTATGTAATTTTTGATCGTACTCAGGATGAGGCTAGGATAAACTTACGTATTATCACTTAAAGTATAAGAATAAGGTATTATTATACTTCGTGGCTAAATCCAAGACACCAATGATGACGGACAGGGATTCACCAAGCCAAGTAGCTTGGCTTGAAAATGAAAAGCTTGGCTTGGCTTGTTTTTTCAAGTCTTTTAAAATTTACTACTTGGCTTGGGCTTGCGTTTGAAAAGAAAAAGCTTGGCTAGATTTCAAGCTTTTCCAAGCTACTTGTTATAATTTCAAGCTGCTTGAAGCTTGATTGGTACATTTTTGCGCATGCGTGTTGCATTGAAAGATATTTTTCCCGAGCATCTTTAACAATAACGAAATTAAGAAACCGTCTCAATAATGAATCCGTTAGATCATTAATGTGTCTTAATTCATGGGTGTGAATATAATTATTATATTTAACTATATAAAAAAATTTATTTTTAATTCGTTTCTTTATATAATATGGAATATATATTATTTCATTTTTTCTATGTAATTATAATAAATTAAACTTCTTATTAAACACATGCAAATGTTTTACTTTTATTCATAACTTCCATTATATTTTCTAATATTTTTCTAAGGTAGGTTTTCTTAAATATTTATATAGGTGCCTTTATATACTTTATATAACAAATACAAAACGAGAATTAATTTCAAACAGCTTGATTTTACCAAGCTTCTTGAAATTATAAACTTGGCTTGGCTTGAAATGTCAAGCTTTAAAAAAATTAATGCTTGGCTTGGTGTTATAAAAGTTTGGCTTGAATTTTTTAAAGCTTGGCTTGAAATTCAAGCCAAGCCAAGCCAAGCTTTCAAGCATCAAGCCAAGCCTGTGCATCTCTGATGACGGACCAAATTTGAAATGGTCTAAATCGTTTTGTAGCAATGAATTCTAATATGAACCAAATCCAGGAAAACCGGAACTTAGTACACAATAATCCATCTCTCTTGTTATAAACACAAGTGAGTGCACACTCGTTGCCATAGCAACGCACGTGATATTGTCCGTATGATTGAATGCATGTATAAATTACGTACAACGTTGTCATAAGCCACCAGTGGCGCCGACAGAAGGGCTGTTCACATCCGTCTTGTATTGCTGCCCCGTCAACGAGGTAACTAAAGGTTGATTCACAACTAAGTGGAGTACACGGTGTCGATAGTGCCCGAGCGGAGAACTCTGTAATCCGGGCAGAATTTCAGAGAGACTAATTTAGGACGTCAACGAGACTTTGCCTTCAATTAGTTAATACGAACAAGGCGCTATTGATACTACTGTACTCGTTGAGGTTAATAAAATAGAGGTGCCAAGGAAGACAGATTTAACCAATTGACTTGGCCACACATTTCCTATAGTCACTAAAATGGCTTCACATTATTTGTGCCATGATTCCTTTCATGATATGTCTCATAAATCAGTTGATCAGGATTTTATCTGAAAGATCAGATTTTAAATTATTACTGGCACAATTTTTAATAATTCAGGAATTATTTATTTATTTAAATACAACTACCCAACAGGCAGAGCCTAATAAAAGGGTAGGAAAAATTTACACAAAGCAATTAAGACTACAAAACAAACAAAAAGAAATAAACTAACTTGACTGCTAAACTTACAATGATAGATGTATGTAATTTTTTACAAAAATTATTCATAGAAAAAAAGAATATGTCTACTTCTACAGAGTAACGATTACTCAGTTTACACATTCGAATAATAGGCGAATACATGAGAACATTAGTCCGAGCAACAGGGATATAAAAATTATTGGAGGATCGGGTATGAAATATAGGAGCAACGAAATTCAAGGTACTTAAACAGAGTGGATCATCAATAGCGTTATGAATTAATTTAAAAAGATGGACAATTGTATTAAAACGTCGTCTGAAAGCTAAAGATTTCATGTTAAAGATATTTAAAAGAGTTTCATACGAGATTCGTTGATCAGGATAAGTTCTCATAGTTTTGAAATAAATGTACTTAAGAAACTTCTTTTGAACACTTTCTACAAGCTTGCTGTGAACTTCATAAAATGGGTCCCAGATTAGTGAGCAATATTCGAGTTTAGACCTAACTAGTGAGAAATATAGTGAGAAAATAGCCTGAATATTGTGAAATGAACGTGTATTACGGATAACAAATCCAAGCATTCTATTAGCAGAGGACATGATGGATTAAATGTGAGGTATGAAAGTACCTAAAACAAGTTGGATCTTTTTTCGTGGGAAAGGATTTATCAGCTATAAATTTATTTTGTTCTCTTAGGAATTACTATAATTGTTACTGTAATCGAAATTGCCTAGGTGAAATATAGTAAATTTAAATTTACATAAAAAATGCAATTTTGTCTAACTATGTAAAATTACATACTCATAATTTTCATATTTTTACCTTCCGTTTACCTGTAAAGGAAGGTATTGGAATCATGCAAAAAATCGGGTAGTGAGTTTTTAGGGGATGAGCACGAATTAGGGTCCTTACAACTCATTTTTGATAGTTTCTCGATGATGTCTGTATGTATGTGTGTGTGTGTATGTGTGTGGTCCGGGCCGATGCCGGATGTCCAGGAACTCAAATACGAATTACCCAAAAATTTTGATATTTGGTATTTTACAATTGTATACGAATAGGAAGAGCTCATTAGATTTTGGTACAAATATCTTCACCGGAAGTGGTATTTTTTGAAGATTGAAAACGATAATTGTCAAAAATTTATATAAATTTAGATAAATATAGTATTTATATGTAATAAGAATAAGAGGCAAAGTTATTTGCAACTTACGTTATAAAAAAATTGTCTTTATCTGGTTGCATTAAAGAACTGCAGTAAAATTTAAAAAATAAATTTATCAAATAAAACATTGAAATCTTGTAATCCATGTTCGGTTGATTTTTGTTTCTGCATAAAAAATATTGACAGATGAGACGGGTGACAAGTTTGCATACTAGCGCTATATAAGTCATAAGTAAGCTATTAAATGTAGTAACTGAACGAAGGATTGCTTCAACACAGAAGAGTTTTCGTATGAATGAATCTTTTGATTCAGGTGATACTAATTTCTGTGTTTGAATATTTTAGATTTTTATTTGTATATTTAAAATGGGCACCGGATTGTACGTATACATTTCTGTTTAAAGTCTAGATATGGCGGAAGGTTGTGTGATGGCCACGTCAGATTTTTAGTACAAAATTTAATTAAATTTATTTGTTTTTACTTCAACTCTGTACCAACAAAATTACAATTTTTATGTAAATTTTCTATATTTCACCTTAGCAATTTGGATAGGTATATCAGGATTTTATCTTAGATCTAATTTTATTATGAGTGACAAAATTTTTCACAATTAAGGAACTTGTAAAAATTCTAAGTAAAAGGGTAAAAATCGATCATACCCTAAAGTATTTCAATATCTCGTTTAGTTTCCGAGTTATCCTGATTTGTCACTTTTAATTTTCATTTTTTACTTTCACTGCTTCCTTACAAGGGGCGAGATTCAGCCAATACGGCTGTTCCCAAGTATGTATCTGAGATGTTTGTATTGAGTATGTAATTTTAGATCGTACTCAGGATGTATCTAAGATAGACTTATCTCTTAAACTACAAGAATAAGCTATTTTTAAACATATCCCATGGACGATTCATGTCAAGTGGGTTATTATTAACTTGATGGAAATTACAATAACTTGAGAATAGTAGATTTTATCCCACCAGCCGCTGGGATCGAACTCGGGATCGCGGGCTAGCTATACTGACAAATAATTTCTCCCCTATTTCCCGGTCTATTCTCCGTCCATGTCACCACATGGGAGCTTGCTCTCCGCTGGAAGGTAAAGCCGTCAGTTGCAGACACGCGGTATGATGCGCACATTGTTAATGGCATCGCAATAAATATACCACACAGTCCACACTACACACAGCACAGCACAAGACCCGCTCAACCGTCGCACCATCGGCCGCGATTGATTTCTACGCCGATAAATCTACACGAGACATGCAACGAGCCGAGGGAGACGGTCACCCACTGACCGAGTTTCGAAGAGGGATTTTGAAGAGTGGTCAATTTTATTTCATAGTATTTCAACAGGGTTATATTATTAAATTATTATGTCTATTACTTAAATATATTTAAAAAATCTGACGTGGACACCACATGACTTCCTTGTACGCTTATGAAACTGTTCATACTTTTCTTAATAACTAAAATGTAGAATTATATTATACAAATATATTAATAGGTATACGAGTATAAGTACTACTACTACTGCTACTATACTCACAATTCACAAATATATTTTAGTCATTTTATTTAAACTGCAGAAGAAGATATAAACGATATTTTACTATTGTCACTGCCACTGTCACTGTCATGTCATAATCATTTAAATTTTACGTAGTAACAAATGTTAATCGATCATGGACTACAAGATACCGAAATACTAAATTATAAATATATACTTTAATTATTCTTAAATGATACCAGATACAAAAATATTTATAAAATACCGTTTGTAGGTAATAATCACATAATCTTTCATTTAAAATAAAAAAATTTGTCTTAAATTAAATATTTATCGAAATATTTGAAACAAGTACTACTTCCGGTTTGTAGATTGAAATAAAAAATAGGAGGTGCACAACTAGATGTTATAACAGTCCTAAATACAAAATTTCAACTTTCTACGTCTAACAGTATTTGAGTTATGCGACATACATACGTCCGTACATACGTACGTACGTACAGACGTCACGACGAAACTAGTCATAATGAATTCAGAAAAGGTCAAAACGGATATTTCCGTCAAAATCTGAGAACCGAAATTTTTCGCGATTACATTACTTCCTTGTACGGAGTAGAAAAGTAAAAGTAAAAAAGTGTAGATGAATCTCTTCGTACAAGTTGGAAAAAATTGATGTTCCGTTTTCCCCTTTTTCCAACTTTATAGGCCTATATCTCAAAAACTAAGCGAGAAATCAAACTCTAGTCTGCAGCATTGTATTTCAAACACTTAAATTAACCTATAACCAAATTTTCAGAATTTTGAAATTTTTTGACCACCCAAAAACCAACCATTCTCGATTTATCACAAATTGTTCAATATATCGACTTAATTTATTCACCAATGAATTCCTCGCGCCGAATTACATATGTGTACCGACAGTACTAACTATAACTACTAATTTCGTATTGTGAATGATGCTTTTTAATTTCAATAATGATAGTAACATGTTTTCTTTATTATTCTTCGTTGTTTATCATTGATCTCATTTGGGATTTTTTAAATTAAAAAAACAGCTTCAGTATCACTGAAGTGTGCAAAAAAGTGTGTATTCTTTCTTGTTCCAAATTTGGCGGTTGAAATCCGGTAAGTAGTGCAGCACTGGAGTGAATTCTTTGTAATTAACGGCCCATCGCAATATTCTAAATTGCAAGTGGGTGATCAAAGTGAGCCCTGGCGCTGGAAATGGTCTTCGTCGCAACGTTGGAAAAACGGCCAGAGCTTCTTGTTCATTAAACTTAAAGCTTTTGACGTTAAACGGCGCGCTTTATGTCTCATTTTGTATTCATTCATCACCGACTCGTTATGCGACAGTCAGTCCACTCTTCCCGTGTGAGTGCCATTTATTTTCCTCGTAATGACGCGAGGATCAACTTAATGGATGAACATTGTTTGATCTGGTTTCACATTCAATCAATTTGCTATTTTCTGTCTGCCCAACCCTATTATAAAAAATGAAATTTGATATTTCGTGTAAATAACTCAAATTGCCTAAAAAATTAGAAATTTTGAAGAAAATTTCATTCGTAAAAAAAACAATTTCGTCGAAAAACTTCCGACAAAAAAAACCATAAAATGCACTCTTTTTCAAACGTCCATAACTTTGTGCCAAATCGTCGTAGGAACTTCGTTTTTTGAGTCCTGCACAGGTAATTGAACAAATTTCAATGCCCTTTTTGTGGATCAAGCCAAAAAATTTAAACTCCGTACACATCGTCAAAGTTAGACATTTTTAAAATGAAAAAAATCTGCTGTGGCCACCACACGACCTCTCGCCTAATTCTGCTTGTTGTACTAATCTAATAAATAGTTTTACTTACATTTTAATAGTTTTATGTTCATGTAATATGTAAACGATAATGTAAACCAATATGCAAGCAAAATATGTCAACTGTACTGTCACTGTCATAATAATTCAAATTTTATGTAGAAACAAATTTCATATCATGGACAACAAGATACTGGAATTTCAAAAAAATAGAATATTAATTGTACTTTATTTTATTGTTAAATACTTCCAGATTCAGCAATTTGTATTTATAATTAACTGTACACATAGATAATCACAATTCCTTTTATTTTTAATTGCAAAAATTGTCATAAATAAATAATGTACCAATATATTTAAGGAAAACTTTTCCAAACTTCTAAAAGTACTACTTCCGGTTTGCGGATTTCTACCAAAATCTTATCCGGTGTTAAGATACTTATTAAAACCTTAAATATGAAATTTGGTTATAAACGGTTTGATACTTTTTAAGTTATCGTGGACGAAAAATCGACGGTTCATACAAACGCACACACACACACACACACACACACACACACACACACACACAGACATCATCGTGAAAATAGTAATTTCGTATTCTAGAGACCCTGAAACGTGCTTATCCACCAAAAACTCATACTCGAAAATTTTGACCCATTACAATACCTCTCTTATAGAATATGAGGCGAGAGGTAAAAAATCACATGAGTGCTAGAGGGAGGCGGAGGCGGCAGGGGTTGCGCTTAAGTTTGCATGCATGACTTTAAAGTAGACACTTCAAAGTTTTTCGCCCTCGAAGATTTATTGAAATCGATTGAAAATACGCCGAGCTATGGAGGTTTGAAAATCGCCGAAATTAATACGAATTTCAAGTGTTTCATTTTTTTCTGCCAGTTTGTATTCATCTCACAGAAGAGTGTCTATCGAATGTTCTTGAGATTTTCGAACTCGGCAAGCCTCGTTTGTCAACATTGTCACTCACAGGATATCATTTACTATTCTCGCTCATTATGTACCTAATATACTATTATTGATAATGAGCACCTTAATAAAATGACATTAGGTATGTCAAAATAATTAATAATACAGTGACATGAAACAAGAATTTTTTTATTTTAATAAAAATAAGTTCTGAAATTTTCTTCAATATATTAGATATAATAACTAATTAGAATACTTGATGCGCGAAGTAAAAACTTAATTGGAAGAAGACATGAACCATCCTGCGCAAATCTTAATTGAATCTTAGCGAGTCTAATTGTGTTTAATCCACTTTTCTATTTGCACTATGAAATAAGGTAGTCTTTCAATATTTGATTTAACAATTAGACTCGAATAATTGTGCAGTCTCCTTTGTCTATGATACGAAACTCAATGGTTATTAATTTCATTCTTCTTATTGTGCGAGTAATTAATATAAATAACTTGACGTCTTTGTGAATTCGCTTTGAAATTAATTGTGTAATAAATCAACCAGCCCAGCGGGAAATATTGTCCACGGTTGTGAAAAGATTGGTTTGGAAAAGGCTCTTGCAAGTGGCATGTGGAAATTAGCTTTTGATACGTGAAGGAGGCGAAATTACGCGTCTTTATGTGTTTCAGTTCTAAATTAGCATGACGCAAACTGCGCAGGGTTCACCCTATTCATTAAATAAATGTTTCGTTTAAGACCTTCGTCAAACTCTATCCCGTATACGTGGACATTTCATAATTAATTTGGCTGAAACAAACACACGCTTTATTGATACTTGAGCTGGTGACAAAGAGAAGAATAATTGCAAGTTTTCAACAACATTAATTAGGTATTTTGTTGAGACGTACAGGTGTGCTGAGGTGCCAACCGGCCCGTTTCAAGTCATTATAAAATCGTTAGATGATTTAGCAAACGACATTCGCGGTTTATACCCCAAATTATAGCCTTACACAGGAGTCTACCTACATATCAACAGCTTTTGATGTAGAATAATACAAAACAAAGTCCAAGTTCACCTGCCGTACTCACAATAATTATAATCGCAACATCAAAGAGACTACATTCCATATTTGTTGCTGTTAGATAAATATCAGTTAAGTCAGTTATCATTATTGTTTACCAAATTCCTGGAACAATCTCGGTTTCTTTTTTTTCTATTCCCTTCCCTTACCTACTACTACAACTGCCCGAAAGTAGTACTTTTCCGCATCCTAGCTATGGATAGTCATTTTCATTTTTGTTCCAAGAAATCTGTCAATTTATTATTTACGTACAAGCAATATTTTATTACTTTTCAACTATATTTTGGACGTGTGTTTTGGTTTCTCACTTCGTTTTGTTTTTCGCGAGATATTCGTGAGGTACGGGTGGTCTGAAGTACCCTTTATATAAATCTTTGATTCGAAGAGAATAATTATATTCTTTATTAACTAATTTTTTATATAGATAGGAGAACCAGAGAACCGAATTTTATGAATGAGACAGAGATATATGCAATTTTTACTTAATCATCTATCAATTTTTTAGCAGACGAAGCTCAATATTCCATTTAAATTATTTTTTTCGTCAAAATAACAAATACGTATCCCAAGTACTGATCTCTTCTTTAAAAATATTTTCTAAAAAGACTTCATGCAAGTAGCCCAATCTAGATGAAATAAAAATAGTACCATTCTTGTACTGGCCACAAAACGTTAGTACATTATACTGGATTTTAAGATAGACGGCCTCTTTAATTCGTGAAAAGTATCTGGTGTTCTTCACGAATGACTAACTCAATCAATGATTACATGCACGCCATGAAATTAGAGGGAGGGTGTGAAAGAAGCCGTAGTAAACAAAACCCGAACCCACGCACACTTGTATACACGATGGAATCATATCGTATTACTAAAATACAAACAAGACAACATACAATAGGTTTCAATGGCATACCCCTCGTTAAATTAGGCCCGTTGCGGTTCTAGACATCTTGTCTAAATATAAACATATCGTATTTCAAAATTAATATTGTTTACCATAAACAGAGAATTAATATGCCTGATCATGTTGAGATGCTGATTGAATTTTCGGAGCATTAAGCCACTTGATAAAAGATATTGTTTCAGGGGAATAATTAGTCACTTTGTAAATACATCTATTCCTAATGTAAATACCAAATCTGATGTAACAAAACATAGTTTGAGAATCGAGTAATGTTTTTCTGGTATTAAAACATCATTTAACGAACTGGTTTCCATAGCGCTAAATAACAAACAAATCTCAACAAACCGTAGCTTTGGCCGTTTTTAGTCATGGCTGAACATAGCAACTGACTATTAAGCACGGGGTGAAGTTGGCTCCTATATTTCACATTTAAATTTTTGTGAAAAACTGAGGGAAATCTATAATTTCTTTCACTCATTATAAATTGTTTTTCCATATAAAAAAAATCTGCTGTGGCCAGTACACGACCTCTCGCCTAATTCTGCTTATTCTAATAATCTAATAAATAGTTTTACTTACATTTTAATAGTTTCATGTTCATGTAATATGTAAACCAAGATGCAAGCAAAAGATGTCAACTGTCACTGTCATTATAATTCAAATTTTGAGTAAAAACAAATTTCATATCATGGACAACAAGATACTGGTACTTAGTTGCACTTTATTTTATTACTAAAACTACCAGATTCAGCAAATTGTATTTAAAATTAACTGTGCCCATAGATAAATATATTATATTTTATTTTTAATTGCAAAAATTGTCATAAATAAATAATGTACCAATTTATTTAAGAAAAACTATATCAAGTTCCAAAAAGTACTACTTCCGGTTTACGGATTTCTACCAAAATCTTATCCAGTGTTAAGATTCTTATTAAAACCTTAAATATGAAATTTGGTTATTAAAGGTTTGATACTTTTTCAGTTATCGTGGACGAAAAATCGTCAGTCCATGCATTCATACAAACACACACACGCACACACACACACACACATACACACACAGACATCATCGGGAAAATATTAAATTCGTATTCTAGAGACCCTGAAACGTGCTTATCCACCAAAAACTCATACCCATTACAATACCTCTCTTATAGAATATGAGGCGAGAGGTAATTAAATACATTTGCCTAAGTAGAATTTTGTAGCTATGTATAATATCATCATGATTGAACCTAAAAATTTTATAAATGAAATTTTACATATTTATGAATTTGTTTAATTTGTTGTTGTAGAAAAAGTATAGTATGAGACTCGTTTTTTATGCGCTCGTTCCTAAAAAACTCGTGGCTAAAATTACGTTTAAAACTTGCTACATAATACAGGATGTAACCCAACCTGTCTAACAAAATTTAAGGATGTAGAGTATTGGGCGCATAATCATGAATCAAAAAGAATTTTGTTGAAATTCGTAAAATTAACAATAGTTTGCAAAACAATCGCATTTTGGGTACCACTGGTTGTCACATTTAAATATAAGAAAAGATAAACAATAGTTATGCAGTATTTATTAGCGTAATTACATTAATGTAATAATCATTTTCCAAACAGGAAAATATGATATTTGTAGGTACTTACAGAATGTCTCATTTGCTTGGACCCATTTTTACGTCCTTGTACGGAGTAGAAAGGAAGTATTGTAATCGCGAAAAATTTCGGTTCTCAGATTTTGACGGAAATATCCGTTTTGACCTTTTCTGAATCCATTATGACTAGTTTCGTCGTGACGTCTGTACGTACGTACGTACGGACGTATGTATGTCGCATAACTCAAATACGGTTAGACGTAGAAAGTTGAAATTTTGTATTTAGGACTGTTATAGCATCTAGTTGTGCACCTCTTATTTTTGGTTTCAATCTATAAACCGGAAGTAGTACTTTTGTCAAATATTTCGATAAATATTTAATTTGAGACAATTTTTTAATTTTAAATGAAAGATTATGTGATTATTACCTACAATCGGTATTTTATAAATATTTTTGTATCTGGTATCATTTAAGAATAATTAAAGTATATATTTATAATTTAGTATTTCGATACCTTGTAGTCCATGATCGATTAACATTTGTTACTACGTAAAATTTTAATGATTATGACATGACAGTGACAGTGGCAGTGACAATAGTAAAATATCGTTTATATCTTCTTCTGCAGTTTAAATAAAATGACTAAAATATACTTATGAGTATAGTAGCAGTAGTAGTAGCAGTAGTAGTAGTACTAGTATAATAAGTTAAACGAATTTTTTATATTATTCTACATTTTAGTTATTAAGAAAAGTATGAACACACAAGGCGTACAAGGAAGTCATGTGGTGTCCACGTCAGATTTTTACCTCTCGCCTCATATTCTATAAGAGAGGTATTGTAATGGGTCAAAATTTTCGAGTATGAGTTTTTGGTGGATAAGCACGTTTCAGGGTCTCTAGAATACGAATTTACTATTTTCACGATGATGTCTGTGTGTGTGTGTGTTTGTGTGTTTGTGTGTTTGTGCGTTTGTGTGTTTGTGTGATTGTATGAACCGACGATTTTTCGTCCACGATAACTTAAAAAGTATCAAACCGTTTATAACCAAATTTCATATTTAAGGTTTTAATAAATATCTTAACACCGGATAAGATTTTGGTAGAAATCCGCAAACCGGAAGTAGTACTTTTAGAAGTTTAGAAAAGTTTTCCTTAAATATATTGGTACATTATTTATTTATGACAATTTTTGCAATTAAAAATAAAAGAAATTGTGATTATCTATGTGTACAGTTAATTATAAATACAAATTGCTGAATCTGGAAGTATTTAACAATAAAATAAAGTACAATTAATATTCCATTTTTTTGAAATTTCTGTATCTTGTTGTCCATGATATGAAATTTGTTTCTACATAAAATTTGAATTATTATGACAGTGACAGTACAGTTGACATCTTTTGCTTGCATATTGGTTTACATTATCGTTTACATATTACATGAACATGAAACTATTAAAATGTAAGTAAAACTATTTATTAGATTAGTAGAATAAGCAGAATTAGGCGAGAGGTCGTGTGGTGGCCACAGCAGATTTTTTAATTTGCGAATGATCAGTGCGTCCAATACTATACACCCTAAAATTTTGTTACACAGGTTGGGTTACACCCTGTACCTATATTATTATCAAAAGCTTTAAAAAAATGCAATCATTTTCTAGTAGTTTTTTTAGACTTCTTGATTTACTCGTACCTACTCATTCTGTGTCTGTTTCTGTTTATATTTCTGATGGAATTGGCAATAACTGATACTGCGGCAGTAAAATAAAGTCTTCTTCATTGTAAATAATTAGGTCGGAATTGAAAGGCATAAAATTAATTTAACACTAGCAGTTAACATAACGCCTTGAGGAGAGAGGGAATTTACATTCGGCAAAGTGCTGAAGATATAAAAAAATCTCCGTCTTATCTAAGGTTGCGCACAGCTCTGTCATAAAACCGTGTAACTTTACATCGACACTAAAGCCCTTACGCCCGAAAAATAAAATCTCGGCACAGTTTATGAGCCCTTTAATGCCGCTCTTACACCGAACTAATCAAACGGATCAAACCAAGTCATGGCGTCGTGGGAACCAGGATGAACTTTCACACCAAATCTTTTGCAAAATCGTTCAGTTTTGTTAATAAAGTCCTGTTCACACATGGATTCTTTGAGGATTCTTTCATGCTTCTGAATCCTGAAAAATACCATGATGAGAATTGCATGCAAATAGCGGCGGCACTAATCGAATCTTCAATGTGTCTTGGAAAAGAACAATTTTTAATTAATTAATAACAGGAACAATTTCTTTTTTCCAGGATTCAGAAGTATCTATGGAACATATCTCAAAGAATCCATGTGTGATCATTGCAAAATAATCAACCATAGCTCAATAAAAAGACCATGGCAATTGCAGATTCAAATATCTCATGATTTTTTAATGATTTTAATACTTACATTAAGATCCAGAAATTATTTATTTTCTATGGAATAATATTAGAGATCATAATCTTGAAAGGGAAAACTTTCTTATGAAAATTTCTATTACTAGTTTAGTTTATGTTTAAAAATATCTTATTCTTGTACTTTAAGGGATAACACGTAAGCTATCCTAGCCACATCCTGAGTATGTTAAAAAATTACATACTAAATACAAATATCTCAAAAAATTACATGGAATATGTAATTGGGATATTATTATCAAAATATGAACATTGGGATGTTACATAAATATTGTTTCTAAGGAAGAGCGGGCATTTAGCAATCGCTAGGATATTAATGGGCAAAAATCGGCAAAATAGCAAGTAACAAACTTGATGATGTTCTCATTCTTGAAATGTTCTGCGGATTTTATTTTGTAAAGTAGAACCCTAATACAGAGACTTTTCATATAAGCCAATAAACCATTAAAATCTAAAGTTCAACATTAAATTTTGACAAGAATATAATGAAATTGGAAAGCTTGAATTCAAATCGAAATTAATGAATCTATATGCTGATTGACTGTTCTAAAGATGTATACTTTCTTATATTTTTTATTAGTCTGGAGTCTGAACTGAATTAATATTTACAAAACGGTTCTAAGAAAATGTTATAGTTGGGTTCCATAATAATCTCATCTATGATTCATCGTAAAAAGATTGATTTCTGCAAGAATCAGAACATCAATTCAAATCAACAAAATTGAGACAAACCGAGCTTATTTCTTGATTTGAGATGAACTGATTTGAGACTTAACGTAAAAGATTACAACTTGTTTGTGTCATAAACAAAGTGATGAGTGGTATAGCAATGTTCCCAACTTCATTGAACGTACTCGTATTCGCATTGCATTGTCATGCGTACCCCTTTACAAATGAAACATAACAAAGCACAAAGAAATTGAATATTCCCGTGTACATCTGCCTCTATATTTCATTTAACCTTTAAATTTAATTAAAAATCTCCGTTTAAACAAACCTGCAATTAACATACATTTAATTCTCCATAATCAACGTGTATCGTTGCCGTTAGCTTGCACTGGCTAGCGTTGCATCTCCGTTGCATCTTGCGGGTGAGCATTGTTGCGGTACCGGTATGCGTGCGGGTCACCCGTGACCCCTGCACGTGCACCTGACCCCAGAGGCCTCTTCTTGCCCCGCGAGTGCAGTTGTTGTTAACCTCAGTGTTCGCGGGTCTTACCAGACTCCATGTGAACGAGGATAGGTACAGCGGAAGGAGAAGTTTTCAGAGGAGAAGAATATTTTGATGTCTTTTACTCGAACTCGAATTTGTGGGTCCGGTTTGGTTTGCGATTTGCTGTGGGTTTGGTTTTGTTCCGGTTTTTATAGTACTGTTTGGTTTGTGGACTGAACCTTACACGTCTTTAAAAATCGGTACTATTGTTACAATATGTTGGAGAATACAATAATATATTACATAGTGGGTTTTAATTACCTCTCGCCTCATATTCTATAAGAGAGGTATTGTAATGGGTCAAAATTTTCGAGTATGAGTTTTTAGTAGATAAGCACGTTTCAGGGTCTCTCGAATACGAATTTAATATTTTCCCGATGATGTCTGTGTGTGTGTGTGTGTGTGCGTATGGATGTATGCACGTATGGACGTATGAATTATGTGACGATTTTTCGTCCACGATAACTTAAAAAGTATCAAACCTTTAATAACCAAATTTCATATTACATGAACATGAAACTATTAAAATGTAAGTAAAACTATTTATTAGATTAGTAGAATAAGCAGAATTAGGCGAGAGGTCGTGTACTGGCCACAGCAGATTTTTTTTTAGCTGTTAATGGTCATGTTGTTTCCCAAAAGGAAAAGTAACTACTTAGGTAAAAAATGGCTATCTGACTATTGATTGTTCTTAGGTTGTACAATATAGTAGATATACGTTCCCACTTGGCAAAATAAAATCCTCAAAACATTTCATGAATGTGAACTGAACATCTCGCTTTGTTATTTGCTATTTTTGCCCATTAACGTTCTATTAATATCCTAGCAATTGCTAATGTCCGCCCTTAGTAACATTATCTGTGTAACATCCCAATGTTCATAATTTAGTAATAATATCCCATGTAGTGCTCTGAGAATCTGAGATGTTTGTATTGATTATGTATTTTTAAACGTACTCAGGATGTGGCTGGGATAGACGTAATATCACTTGAAGTTGAATTTCAAGATATTTTTGAACATCCCATGGACGATTAATGTCAATGGGATTAGTTAATCTTTTATTTGATTGGTATTTGTCAACCTAAATAATATGCACTATAAATACAAATTATTAGATAAACAAAAATTTCTGACTAGTGATGATGCCGAGACGAGAAAACCAATAAATATCTCGTCTCAGATTTTCGAGAAGAGACGAGAATTCAAAATTACGGAACGAGAAATAGTTCTCGAGAAACCGAGAATTCTCGAAACTAAAACTTTGAATACAATTGGTTTTATTCTCTTCGAAAAATGCAAAATACCGTTTTATTTTTTCCTGCTCGCAGCAATTTTTATTTTGATATAAATATTATGATTTATAAAACAAGAATTGTTTGAAATTTAACAGAAATGTACCTACAACGAAAATCATAAATTCACTTAGGTATGGCTTTTCAAATACAAATCTTTTCGAGAAATAATTGAGACGAGACGAGACTGATGGCTTTTCCAGTTGATCTTTGTATTCTGAATGTTCTGAAAACGGTCGTCTTGAGATTCCAGCAGAATCCTGGCATCTAATTACCTATGTAGTAAAATTCCAATACAACAAATACTCAACAACAACAACAGCAGCAGCAGTAACAACAAAGAGATATTCTATTCTATCCCGAACAGTTCTGCCACAACATTCACGATTCTGCGGTGGAACTGCGAATCTTGCGCGCATAGCTCACATACTTGCGCGCGGGTACAAGAATGTTTAATATAAATTTCATCTTTATCGTCGGAGAAGCGCCATTTTTCATCCGCGCCGTACCTCGTTCTGACTATTTATTTATGCGTGTAAGTACCGCCGTTTTAATGTTTATCTCGCCGTATTTTACCGTTTCGAGCGGAGTTAAGAGCTTATAATCGCCAACTTATTGGGGGATATTTATTTATCTTCTATTATTTACTCCAGGGTGAATGACACCATGAAATCTTGAAGTCCCGCAATTTCATGGAAATTCTATGGTGTATAGCTTTTTATTGCTCATGCTTTCACATCGTGATGGTAATGCGTTTGTAAATTTTATTTCCAAAATTACTTTCAGCCTAAACGATCTACTTTATTGACTATTTTGAGTTGATAAAGTAACACTTTAACTGCAAGGATAGATAAGTAAAATTAGAGTATGTTTTACATTTTTTTCTATTATTTGGCGTTCACAAAGTTAACTTTGTAAAACGCAACTGAATGTCGCCAAGGTTCATTTTGTGACACGAAACATATTTGTTTAGAAGGTTGGTATTGGCAGTATCAGATGATATTTACTTCAATTGTCTAACGTCAAACCTGAGAAAAATTTAAGTGTAACTTCTATTCAGTTTTGCTTAATAAATTAGTTTTTATTCAATAAAATCAATAAATATAGTACAGGAAAACATATAAGTTCAATATTTTCTGTATTATCTTCACTTATCACCTAATAGTTCAGTAAGTATATACTTTTACAGTTAGTGACAGTTAAATAAATGGCAATATACTTCTTAAATCAAGTTGGTGTATTTTATGACAGATTAATTTAAATTTTAATATTTAGACGATCCTCTACCGCGCCAGAAAATAGCCAAAAACATGGATTTCGCGCGCCACTTCTCAGCGTTTATTGTTTTGTTAAATATAATAATCTAAAGATATTGTTGAAGATAAAAGTACAATCTACAAAATGGTCCATGCAGAATTTTAAAATTTTGCTTTCAAATCGAAATATGTTAATTTGAATTTTGACAATTTTTGTAATTTTATGAACACGAATTAAAAAAATTCGATGGGATATTTCGCAGATCCAACATTCAAATTTGAAGTTAATTCACCTATAAATAAAAGCTGTACAGTGGCGCGCGAAATCTTCTTGTTTTACAAAAATATTGCAGTTGTTTTATAAATATGGGTGCCAAAATTATTTTTTCTCCTTAAACATAAATTATTTGTTATTTTTATGTTTAACAAAACAATAAACGCTATAGAATAGCGTGCGAAATCAATGTTTTTTACTGTTTTCTGCCATAATATCGTGATGATAATGATAATTACTTTTAGTCTCCCTAAACGACTTACTTTATTGACTATTTTGATTGGATGAAGTAACACTAGAGTAAAATTAGAGTAAATAATTAAAATTAAAATTTGTTTAACATTTTTTTCAATACGATAACAATGTAACAAAAATGTCTCTTAACTGGTGGTTTACTTTAAAAATGTGTGCGTTAAATTTTTTATTAAAATTATATTAAGTCTTAATTTTGCTCCAAGCACCAATTAATAATTCCTTAATAGGTGCTTGTAAGATTTTCTAAAGAAATGTTCAATCTCTTCAATATTAAAGATTTTAATGATTAGCCTGGAGAACTACTTGTAATGTGCATCTACAACGTGTCTAATTAGGCAATGAAATGTAATTTTTAAAGATCAAATAAAGAGGTTTCTTTATTAATTCTTTGTGGAAGTTTCCATTCCAGACTCGAGTGGCGTCACATATTTTCACGTTTCTAATATCCTTCATATGTGGTTATGTGGTATTTCATTTAGAAGGAACATTTTTATTATCCTTTCGTTTACTCACAGTAGATCCAATTATCAGAATAGACTCATTTTTGTTATTTTTATTTTATTTTACATGAACCGGTTATTAGACAGTTTGTGTCGGTAGGTATGTATATAATACTGTACGCGAAATAAGAGAATTTTAAATTGGTAATAGTTATTTATGTTACAAGTGGGATAAGAGCATTATTACAGCAGTCAAATCTGAAGAATTGGGCGACGAGGTCGTAGACCGAGTGCCCGAGTGGTGTAATCACATGAGTGCTGTAATATGCTTTACTCCACATGTGATATACAAAATTGTATCCACGACTGCTCAAATTAATAAAAATTTATATTTTTGTTTAAACGTCAGATTTGAAATTTTTAAAATTATATATTTTGACAATTGATAGATGTCAGTTTCTATAATTTTGATTTAAAATCAAAGCAACAGAGTACATACAATTTGTTCGAAAGCAGGACATCTTGTCAGTTTTATGTACTTATAAACAAATTCTTAATTTGTAAGTTTATACGAGATATTTATTTATTATTCGTTTAAAAATTATTTATTATAGTACTTCAAAATTGATTTATTACAAGAATATTTAAGGAATAGATAGGTTAGACAAGTATATTATTATAAATGCGAGAGGTAATATGACAAAATCACATCATATTACTTCACTATTGAGGTAATATAACAAATTACCTCACTCAAATCATGAAAATAATATTATTATTATGTCACTGGCGTGGATAAACAATATTAACCAAGTGGACATAGACTATCAGTATTTTTTGGCAGAAACCGCTTCGCTATCTTGAAAAATAGTGTATAAAGAAGTCGTCCAGCTCGGTTTTTCTCTTGACTCAGCTCTGTGTAGAACATTCTTTCTCTCCCTTACCGCTCCGGCCAACTCTGTCAGCACGGACAGTAGATGAAAGAGCATAAAAGATCATTCAAGGATCTTATTTTTGAATGGCATTTTTGTTTGAATTCTGCGTTATTTTCCCTTGGCAGGTGACAATAGCATCAGTATGATGTTAAGAACGTAGCTGTTCGTGCGAACTGGTCTTTGAAGTCCTTGCGATGTTATTGGGGACAAACCAAATTCACCTGACCTAATTACGTGCAGATCACACGATTCTCTGCTTTTGTTTTACGCTGTCGCGTCCTATATACTCTCTGATAATGGAACAAGCGGTACCAACCCCATAACGACAAATTACCCAAACTTATCACCCATAACAGGACTACAGAAAAGGGACGAGAAAAAATTGTCAATTATTTTGTCCATAGAATTTTTCATCCTAAATACTAAATGATAATCACCCACTTCACATGAATCGTCAATGGGATGTTTAAAAACATCTTGTTCTTGTACTTTAAGTGATATTACATAAGTCTTCCCAAGCCACATCCTGAATACGATAAAAATTACATACTCAATACAAACATCTCGAAGCATTACATGGAATACTTAATTGGGATAACATTACCAAATTATTAACATTGGGATGTTACTAAGGGCGGACAATAGCAATCGCTAGAATATTAATAGGATGTTAGTGGGAAAACTAGCAAGTTCATATTCTTGAAATGTTCTGGGGATTTTATTTTGTCAAGTGGGTATGGAGTATAATAATATAATATTCCACTACTTTGAATCTACAAGATAAAAAGCGCGTGCTAGATGTCTATACCGCGGTAATTTGCAATCTGGTACTTCAATCATCAATCCTTGCTACACTAAACCTAGAGTGTGGAATATCCAACTGTTATTAAAAATGGTCCTTCTACGTTTTTACCGAATTCCTATAATACTCTCGATTTTATTTTTTTATTCCAGTCTTTTCCTCACTGAAACCAGCCCATTTTGTTGAAAAATACTGTAATGCCCATGTCACACCGGCGTGGCACGAAGCACGGTGCTCTATGGAAAAAAATGAATAACGTAAAAATTTATCGCCGCTATTCCGTCGAGCATTTTGACATATAGAAATTTGTTGCTGATTTCACAGTGAGTCGTCAATATAATTTTTGACATTTGGTGAATAATTGATGTCAAAATAGTAACAGTAAGTAATTAGATAATAAGAATATAACACTTTAAGCTTTTGTAAATATATGAACTAATTATTGATTTAATTAAAACAAAAAATTGATGAATTTTAATTCTCAGCTGTCAAAAATAATTTTCAAAAACCTTCAAAGTCCGAAGTGAAGATAGCAATATACAAATTTTCGTATGGCATTTTGCTATACCGGTATGACACCCTTTTGACAGCTTTGAACGAAGCAAAATGCCACGTCGAGCACCGTGCTTCGTGCCACGCCGGTGTGACATGGGCATAAGAGTGTTTTCGTTGCGAGTAAACTGTCATATTATATATTATTGACTTCAGGATAATGTTTGTATAAACATTTTATAGAGAAAGAATGAATCTACAGATTTTGAGAATTAATATCTATCATGAGATATAACTGTGTAAAGTTTGCATAAATTGGAATTTTTTTAAATTTTTCGGCACATCTGTAGATCCATTCTTTCTCTATTACATCCTTGTTGAAATAAAATTTTACCATTCTTTTACTGGCCACAAAACACTCGCTACGTTAGTACATTTTATGGTGGATTTTAGGAGGTAGACGGGCCTCTTAATGGATAATGTAAGAAATGGTGCAAAAACAAATCAATAAAACGAATAAAGATCCGCTTTGAATGTCAATCACGGCTGTCGATCCTCCGAAATAACCGAAGGTGTTTTTCTAAACTTATATAAAATACCAGAGAAAACAATATGTGGTACAATACTTCCCTGGTCTGCTACTTCGCCGCAACCGTTCTCTCTCCGTATTGTTTCTGACAGACGCTGGTAAAAAATGAAGCGATCGTACCACGGGCAGACGGGCAGGTTGTTCGCGAAATTTGACGAGAATTTTCCTTTTGCGGTCAGAGTGCGACGACGACTCTAGCGATTCTTATACGCGCCTGTCAAACGCACGCGCGCAAACAAAGGAAATACTTCCGCCTGAACAATTGACGACTGCCCGCGAAGTGTGGGAAGGGAAGGTGTTACTTCCCTACCTATCAATAACGCTGCGGGGAAATTTAAGGAGAATATCGCGCCAATTATCTGAGGGAGAAAGAAAAGTTTCTTGTTTTGTTGTCCAGGAAGACACCAACACATGTTACATGACAGGGTAGTATTGATACATACCTACATCTATCGAAGCAATGATTGTATCACTTCGTTTTTATTTTGTCAGATTCTTTTGACCACAAATTTTGTCCATGATATTATAATATTATTAGTGTTGCTTTCCTTGATGAAATAGTGGGTTACATAATGAGCGAGGAAAGTGAGTGATATCATATGAATGACAATTTGACGCACAAGGCTTGCCGAGTTCGGAAATCTCACGAACATTCGATAGACACTTTCCAGAGAGTTGTGTACACTACTGTTCTTGCGACCATAAATATAAAACATTTTATTCATCAATGTATTTTGATGTCAACTACTTATCACTGTCATAATTTAAATTTTACAAAAAAGGAAATATACCACGATCATATGGAATACATGATACAAAATTTTCAATAACAAGAATATAAATTCTATTTGTATTTTTAAATTATACCCGATACAATAAAGGTACTACTTTAATGTATGCGGATAAATCACTTTTAATGTTCCTATTCCTGGATTTTCTTTCCGAATACCACTCGGCATGGTTTAATACCAAGAAAATATTATTGTCGTGTATTGCTGTAATTTAATTTCAACTCCAAAAAAATTTCGGATTATAATCCATGCACTTGAAATATTACAAGTAAAAATCACATTTGTTCTTGGAAATATTGTGTAGTAGCTACATTTCCGGAAATATTCCTAGACATTTAATAATTCGATTTGCCTTCCGTTTACCCCTCAGCATGGATTCATATCCAGAAAATTTTATTGTCGTGCAATGCACTCGAAAAAATAGTCGGATAATAATCCATGCACTTGGGATGTTACAAGTGAAAATTGTGTCCTATTTGTCGTTGAGAGCGCATCCATTAGCTGCAAGAAAATCAATTCTCTCTGATTTATATTCTCGCAAATAACGCAGTCAGCAGAAATCATTTGCCAAAATCCACAGCGCAGTTTGTCACCCGGGCTGCATTCTGGCGACAACTGAACTATTTCTTCCAAAACAAACGAACACCAAGAAGTGAACCCTCTTTTATTTCTTGCCACTTCTTTAATATTTCCTTCGCGGGAACTAATCACAAATCACAACGAAGTTCAATACCGACCTAGGGAGGTAAACAAATCGAGGAAACAAATTTTTAACAGACTTGTTCACATTCTTGAAATGTTCTGGGGATTTTATTTTGTCAAGTGGGTATGGAGTACAATAATGCAATATACACTAAACCTAGGATTTGCCCCCATATTTACCAATCCCTATTTACCACCGTCCCTTTTTTACCACCGTAATTTTTTTACCAATCCATTTTTACCAACATTATACTTTTACCAATCCATTTTTACCACCGTCCCCTTTTTACCACTAATTATTTTTTACCACCAACGTATTTACCAACGTATTCTTTTAATAATCCATTTTTACCACCGTCCCTATTTTTACCACTAATTCTTTTTACCACCAACATATTTACCAATCCATTTTTACCACCGTTTCTTTTTTAACAAAGCTAACAAAACCGTACTAAAGCCCCACAAACTCGGTTTTGGTATTTACTACCCTAACAAAGCTAACAAAACCGTACTAGAGCCCCACAAACTCGGTTATTGTTTTTACTACACTAACAAAGCTAACAAAACCGTACTAGAGCCCCACAAACTCGGTTTTGGTATTTGCTACACTAACAAAGCTAACAAAACCGTACTAGAGCCCCACAAACTCGGTTTTGGTATTTACTACACTAACAAAACCGTACTATAGTCCCACAAACTATTAATGGTAAAACGGAATAGCGGTAAAAAAGTTTGGTGGTAAAAGTTGTAATGGTAAAAAAGGAGTGGTAAAAATGTATTAGTGGTAAAACGAAATAGCGGTAAAAAGTCTAGTGGTACAAATGCAGAGGTAAAAGTTGGAGTGGTAAAAATTGAGTGGTAAAAAATGGGTTAACGGTAAAACAGGATAGCGGTAAAAAAGAATGGTGGTAAAAATGCAGTGGTAAAAGTTGGAGTGGTAAAAATAGAATGGTAAATATGTAGCACAACGTAAACCTAGAGTGTGGAATAACCAATTGTTATTAAACGGTCTGTCTACGTTTTTTTTCCGAATTCCTAGAATACTCTCGATTTTATAATTTTTATTCCCGTCTTTTCCCCACTATTACGGCTGCCAAAAACCAGCTCGAAAATCGTACTTTGCCGCATCCTACTTATGCAATGTCATTTTGAAGTTATATATACTGTAAGAGTATTTTCGTTGCGAGTAAACTGTCATATTATTATTGACTTCAGGATAATGTTTGTATAAACATTTTATAAATTGAAAATAATATCCTCTTTTATTTCTTGCCACTTCTTTAATATTTCCTCCGCGGGAACTAATCACAAATCACAACGAAGTTCAATATCGACCAAGGGAGGTAAACAGATCGAGGAAACAAATTTAACAGACTTGTAGATGAATCTCTTGTATTTAATTAAAACTCACTAGTGATTTATCTTCGCTTGAGGTTATCCCTGCCCCAAATCAGGACAAATTTGTGGCGTATCGAGATCCTGACTTTATATATTTCTTTACCAACTTCTAACTGAAGCAAATGGCTGGCGATTTTTTCCCATTGAGCGAATGGAGAATTAAATTTTCAGGATTTGCATTTTACACACGTTTTACTGGTCTGTAAATGGAGAGAAGATTACTGGTGTTTCCTAGTTTCAACAAACAAAGTTTTATTTATTTCGAGAGTAGGTACACTGATGCGATACCGGTCTTAAAACTTTAAACGAGTTTAGTCCTTAAACTTGTTGTTAGTAAATACTTCTTTATTTAGTTGCCTCGGGTGTACGAGATGTTCAATCTGTTCTAATCAATTTCTGATTACTTTATAATCCCTTCATTGACATTAGGAATCGCTCACATTTCTACTAACATAAAATACACATCCGTATTCTCTATCACTCTTTGAGCTTGTATTTTATGAATGTTGTTTATAATCCTAGATATGGTTTCATTATCTCAAAAATTCATATTGAAAAATAGTAACTACGGTTAGATAGAAACAAATTTATTAGTAAAACTGTAATTAATAAGCGGAAACTTTACTGGCATATATGTCAGTCTGATATATTATAAATTGTCATTTTGAGTGTAAATTCAAGAATTCAAAAATCTGACGTGGCCATCACACAACCTTCCGCCATATCTAGACTTTAAATAAAAATGTATACGTACAATCCGGTGCCCATTTAAAATATACAAATAAAAATCTAAAATATTCAAACAGAAATTAGTATCACCTGAATCAAAAGATTCATTCACACTTCACACGAAAACTCTTCTGTGTTAAAGCAATCCTCCGTTCAGTTACTACATTTAATAGCTTACTTATGACTTATAATGTATAGCGCTAGTATGCCAACTTGTCACCCGTCTCATCTGTCAATATTTTTTATGCAGAAACAAAAATCAACCGAACATGGATTACAAGATTTCAATGTTTTATTTGATAAATTTATTTTTAAAATTTTACTGCAGTTCTTTAATGCTACCAGATAAAGACAATTTTTTTATAACGTAGATTGCAAATAACTTTTCTTCTTATTCTTATTACAAATAAATACTATATTTATCCAAATTTATAGAAATTTTTGACACTTAATCTTTTCAATCTTCAAAAAATATCACTTCCGGTGAAGATATTTGTACCAAAATCTAATGAGCTCTTCCTATTCGTATACAATTGTAAAATACCAAATATCAAAATTTTTGGGTAATTCGTATTTGAGTTATCCAACAGACGGCATCGGCCCGGACCACACACATACACACACACACAAACGCACACACATACATACAGACATCATCAAGAAACTATCAAAAATGAGTTGTAAGGACTCTAATTCGTGCTCATCCACTAAAAACTCACTACCCGATTTTTTGCATGATTCCAATACCTTCCTTTACAGGTAAGCGGAAGGTAAAAATAGAGCGGCGATACCATTGCGATTTTCTTACCGAATATGCACTCGTGCATTAATTCTTGTCAATTCTTCAACGTAATTAAGACGTTGCCGGCAAGCACTCATAAATATTTCCGGAAATAATTAATACACATGTGATATTATACATTCAGAACAATGACGATTTTTATAATTTGTGAATTGCATTAATCTAATTTGAAATGGCAGCAGCCATTAACAATTTTTGATACTTCAAAAAAATAAGAGATGGCCGATTAACAATTTTAAATTATTATCAATTTTTTTGGCAGACACCGCTTTGCTACCTTGAATTGTGAAATAAAGAAGTCGCCCAGCTCGGTTTTTCTCTTGACTCGGTTCTATTGAGGCGAGTAATAAGTAATATGTTCTAAATAATGTAACTTGTAGCAAACTTTAAGATTACCAAAACGATCTGGGAGAAAATAAATAAAAATAAGAAATATTATTTTTCTACTCCTTGTATTAAAACATTATTTAACGAACTGGTTTCCATGGCGCTAAATAACATTTTAGACACACCTCGACAAGCCGTGGCTTTGGCCGTTTTTCTTCACAGGCTGAACATAGCAACTGACATATTAAGCACGGTGTGAAGTTGGCTCTTATATATGACATTGTCAATTTTTTCCAATATAACAGATACACTTGCCTAGGTAGAATTTTGTAGCTATGATTATAGTTTAACCTAAATGTTCAAGTTATTCTAAATAAAATTTTACATATTTATGTTGTTTAATGTGTGGTCGTTTTTTACACTCCATTGCGCTCGTTCCTAAAAGACTCGTAACTAAAATGACGTTTATATGCCTCCGGTCGGCATCGCTAGTTTTCCATATCTCAAAATCCGCCAGAAACTCTTTGTTGCCAGCCTAGGCCGGCAAACAACCGGAAGTTATATGTTGGCATCTTGACATTACTACAGTTGTCAAGCAGATGTCAATTTTATGCGTTAAATATTTTTTATACAAGAATTAACAAGATTTTGACAAATTTTAGACGTAAATCGTTAATAGAAACTGAAATAAATATATTTTAAGCTCAAATGCAAGTATTCAGTGCACAATTTTTTAGGTTATGTATAATAAAATACAAATTAATTAAATTCATTTTATATTTTTGTAATGAAATCGGCACATAAAATATTGTGTATTACACGTCCAGAAACTGTTATGCTAGTGCTCGTAATTTGCAAGCCTCGCCTGTGGCTCGGCGTGTCAAAAATACTCGCTCTTGCAAAAGGTCAGTTTCTGGCCTTGTGATACAAATAACTATTATAAAACTTGATACATAATATACTATTTCATACATTCCACCAACTAGTTCTACGATGTATAATCTCCACAATTGAAGCTAAAAGCGATATGATTCATGTTGGAAGAATCTGCTAGTGCGGTGTGTTTTTATCTCGTTGTCACACGTCAGTAATTTCGGAAATTATCTCGGATGTTGTAAACACTCTTCAAGTCGCGTCTCAACGCAGATTCCAGCCAGATATCTCGACTCGCCGGCTACAGTTGTAGGTTTCTGCTGATATATCTGCTTCCTGTGTCGCGAGAGGTGACAAAACGCGAAATCGTTCCACGAAAATGGGGAAGAAACAGTCACTGGGAGGCAGGATTATTTGTTGGCAATATGAGACTACACACAAGTTCCTTTTTATGACCCTCATGAAAATACGCTCTTTTCATTGTCAATTGATTTTATTTATAGTTAACATGTGTTAGGAAGTACCTAACTATGTAGAATTATTACTTTACTCTTTTATTTGTGGTGCAATAAAGAAAATCCTTTGAGAAGATTTAAACGAAAATTATATTGACAACTGACTCGTTTTTGCCTGTAAAGGAAGTGGAATCATGCTAAAAGTGACTTTTAAGTGGATAAGCACGAATTAACATTTTTGATAGTTTCAAGATGATGTCTGTATGTATGTGTGTGGGTGTGTATGAATGTGGTCAAGGTCGAGTGGAGGTCGGATAACTCGAAAACGAATTAGCCAAAAAATTTGATCTTGGTATTTTACATTTGTACACAAATTGGAAGAGCCCATTAGATTTTGGTACAAATATCTTCACCGGAAGTAATATTTTTTGAAGTGAAATGATTAATTGTCAAAAGTTTCTATAAATTATAAGTTTTTCTGAAATGAACAATATCAAGTCAAAATCAAATTGTCAAACGTAGAAATAACATTGCTGTCATGAGTTCGATTCGATACTTTTCATTTAAGTAACACTTAAACTTTAAGTGGAAATGGTGCAAATGGCTTTAAGTCAGTTCTCTAGATACGGCGGAAGGTTGTGTGCTGGCCACATCAGATTTTTTCTACAACTATGCTTGTTCTTCTAAACAAATTTTGTATCAATGTTTTTTACATGAAAAACTTAATTATGAAAATATCGCAGCAATTAATTAAGAACATGTGAAAATCTTAGGAAAATCTGTCATTTAAAAATACATTTTTATATCTGAGCCCTAAATTTTTAAACAAATTATTGACTAAAACATTCCATATGAATGTACATGTAATTGTACTTAATCCAGTTTAACCGTGTTCCGTGTTATATTATCCACTAACAACCACGAGTGTTTCCTCGGCTGGTAACCGCACACACGGTTAAATATATCAAGATCGAGACTGTCCCCACTCAAGTATGAAACTTACAAGAGTGCTGTCTTGTAGAAGTCACCGACTTATAAATCCCCTAATTTGGCTTCCACCTCTTGGCCCATTACTCAATTACCAGGTTTGCAGGCTGCTCCTGCTGTTGATCCCTCGCAGGAGTAAGTTAATCGCAACTGAGTTCCTTTCCCATCCCCCCTTCCTCAGTCTAACCCTTCATGTACCTCACGGCGCGAGAGATTTTAGTTTCAATCGTTAGTTGGGCATGTGAGCCGTGCGGGCGTTCAAAGCGAGCGACTGCGTTACACACGATGGTTTAGGCTCCGTTTACACTGTTTGTTTGAAAGACACAGGGAGGGGGGTATTGTTACTAAAGGAAGTGGTGTAATGTGCTCTCAAGCGGCGGAAAGGTAACAATAACGCATGTTACATTACGCCCTAGAGAAAATTTAGCTACGAGTCTATGAATCCTTCAAGGATTCTAACACCTTGCTGAATCGCAAAATATCTTATTCTTGTAGTACTTGAAATGATATTACGTTGCCACATCCTAAGTACGATCATACTCAATACCAACATCTCAGAGAAACATGGGATACACAATTGGGATATTATTACCAAATGTTACTAAAGCCTGTTTTACATTATACTTTTTTCGTCTAGATTCATGCTAAATTTCTCGTTTGATTTCCATCCGAGATTCGTTCGATTTTCATACTTTATTTCCAAACTATTCGTATACAATCGGAATTCTTCGATTTTTTACGAAATGGGCCAAGTTAGGCAACTTACTTATTCTGACAAGAGACAACTTTAAGATTTGGAGGTTGGAATTTATAATGGAAAAAATATTAACACAACTTGAATAACACGTACAAGTGCAAAACTCATAAACGTCAACGTGAACAAATCAAAACAAAATATCAAAACTTTTAAAGGTTGGTCAAACTGACTCCAGATTGAACTGCGCATGCGTAGACAAATCTAGTATGAATCTCTAATAGAAAAATAGAGCCGGGCGTATATTTCTATACTAGAAAAAAGTATGGAAATCGAACGGAACTCGGATGGGAATTTCTGATTTACATTATACTAGAATTGGCTAGCAACTTCTCGGATGAATCTCGAACTAGAATCTAGACGAAAAAAGTATAATGTAAAACAGGCTTAAGAGCGGACATTAGCAATCGCTAGGATATTAATAGGATGTTAATGGGCAAAGCAAATAACAAGCCGGGATGTTCGCATTCTTGAAATGTTCTGAGGATTTTATTTTGTCAAGTGGGTATAGTCTGTTTTTAACTAGAAGTAGAAATTTCCAAATGACATTTAGATGGGTTGGCTCCTTCTATTTTAAAACTGACTATAGTGTAAGAATAATCTAATGATTGATAAATCTTCGTGGTGAATTCAGTGTTATATTTTTATAAAACAATTTGAATTTCTGATGTTAAGGCAGTAACGAGCATAGCGCCTTAAATACCGACGGGAGGAGTTCCGCGAATATATCATATTTGCCGGATTTTAATGCAGAATTCTTTCTACACTTTTCTTTTTATCTTCCCCAGCTATACATCATAAAATACTTTTATAGTGAAGAGGATATTACTTTCGCATTTATATTGCGCATCGCATTTAATGCAGATGTAAAGCAGATAAAAACTAGATTGAGTAGCACGCTGGAAATATATTACACCCATAAAATACACAAATACTCAGTTTGGGGCTACGATTCCTTCAATTATTAAAATGATGAAACATGAAATATTGGTACACACTTAAACGAAATGAAATTATGTTTTCCCACGACAGTCTACGAAACTAAGTGTTACAATATCACACATCCGTCTAACCTGTTCGATAACGTAACGAACAGGTCTTGTCATCACAGTTTAAATTTTTGTTTCGCCTTTTAGTAAGCGTGTGTTTTTTCCTGTATTTCGTGATAAATTGCATTATTCCTTTAAAATGGACAAATACGACATTAATCATAATTTTGTTTCTTCGTAAAATTAAAATTTTGACAGTGACACAGTGACAGTTGACATCAAATCTATTCATGAATAAAATGTTTAATATTAATGGCCTTAGGAAAATTAGTCTTATCGAATGTTCGTGAGATTTCCGAACTCTGCAAGCCTCCACTCACTCGATATTATTCACTTTCCGCGCTCATTATGTAATATATTTTTAACACAAACCTAAATTATTTGCCTGTACAGAAAAAATATTGGGTATTATTGGAGACATTTTTGTGCAGTTGATCTAAGTGGAATCAAACCTTGTTGTTAAAAGTGAGAGTACCTAGACAGAGTCTTCAATACTCGATGTTTTTTGTGTCAATAAACTGCATCCAAATATGTCTCGGTAGCAGAAGAATATAGAGACGTTTTTGTGATTTTCATATGGCCGAGTCTAAATTATTTACGTTATGATCGCCTCTAAATCGATTTTTCTCTCGTGCGTCAAACCGGTCGGCGAGCACAAATAAGATGATGAATGGCGCAAATAAAAGAAGCAAAGACAAACAAAGAGCACAGCGAGTCGAAAAAGGCATTGTTTTTATTTATTCCGCGGAAAGCACCTTATTGTTTCGTCTTCGATGACGTTTGTGTCAGCAGTCAGCGCTGAGTTATAGCAGCCGAACGGCCATGATAACACAATGTGCGGACTATTTTAATGTCACTTTTTCTCGGCCAAGATTCGCGGAATTGATACTGGGTTCGTCTGCGACATTATTTTAAAGATTTTTAATTAAAGTTTTTATTTGGCCAGGCTTCTGATTTATTGCTTGACAGAAACACATTCTGAATTCGAATTATGCTAAACATTAACAAGAGACACCTGCATATCTTTACAACTACATCAAGAACATTGCATACAGAATTACTTCTTTAAACAATGCAGTGGAACTAAATGATCGAATGATCTTTTTAATTTTGTATATATTTTAACAATATTAATTTATTTTTCGAATAGTGGAAAATACTGTATTTAAAATATGCAAATAAAAATTTTTTTATTCGATTATGTCAAAAAGTGACGTTTTTTGGTTAAGATATTCGGACGAAAAGCTAACCTTTTAGGTAGAGTATTAATATTTGTGCCGTTGCTAGGTGACCCACTTTTCGTCTTAGGCCGAGAAGTACTTTTCGTACGCAAACGCGTTTTTTTAAGCAAACTGACACAGTCGAATAATTTTTTGTTCTTTTTTGTTTCATTTGTCTGTTTCGCAGATAACTACAATTAGCAAACTAAACAAAAATTTAGAATAATTTATAATAAAATATTAATATTCTAGTTATTTTAAGTTCTCACTTACAATCGAATACAAAATAGTGTATGTTACACGGACGAAAAAGCTCTCGTACTCCTAAGGTTGCCGAACTCGGCTTTGCCTCGTTCGGCAATTTTCCATAGTCGTACGAGAACTTGCATTTTTCGTCCTTGTAACATAAATAACTATTACTATACTTTATCTACGATCCTATGTTAATGTTAATTATTGTTAATGTTAATGTTAATTAATTAAGATAAATTTGATTAAAATTGCCTCGATTAGTTACTTATCATGATTTGAAGAATTTTGTATATTTCTTATGTTTAAATAAGTTATAGTGTTCGAATATATTATATTTATTTAATTATTTTTTTAAGTGACAGATCATGTTAATAGGTAAATATAGCATGTGGTATCGTGAGGTTCAAATTCTTGAAATATACTGGGGATTTTATTTTGTCAAGTTGGTTGTTTCGACCCTGAGTTTACAGTCGATCACACAACACGCTCGGCTATATCGGCGTAATGCATAGTAGAGATATTTAAATAATTTTTTAAGAATGCAATTCTTCTCTGAGAGATTTTCTCCTTTTCGAACTTGAGTTGCCGGAACAACAGTCGCTCACATAACACACTCGGCTACTGCTTTTAGATATCTAGATTAGAAGAGACCGTCTAGCCAACAAGCAGGGAATTGAATAACATTTAAGAATAAAAGAATAAATAGTAATTCGTGTTCGATTTGTATGGCATCTTCCCCAGGCGGGTTTCCTCGGACATGTCTGGAGCATCGATTTGGTATGCGGCGCGCGTGACGAGCACGTGACCACGCGAGCGTGGCGTCACGCGAAGCAGACGTGCTCTAGTTCCCTCGTTCTTTAGTTCCCCCGCCATTGGGACTTAATCCGGCCCTGGACGAGCACGAATACGCCGCCTTTCACAACCTATTTTTTACTCTAAATAAAATATATAAACCATCTAGCCTTTCAGACGCTCTAGAATCTAGACTCATCTTTTCACCTGCGGATTTACGTGACGAAAGGACATTTTTCTATCACTAGCCCACGAAAAACGTTGGTATTGTCCCAGTACCTACTTAAAAAAGAAAAAAAGTTGATGTGGCCAGCAGAGGACATCTCGTTTCATTCTGCTCATTCTACTAATCTAATAAATAATTACTTTTTATTACATATTATAATTAATAGTTTCATGTTTATGATGAGGTCATAAACTATAATGTAAACCAAGATGCATAAGATGTCAATTGTCAGAAGAATTTAAATTTTGTGTGGAAACAAATTTCAAAAACTAGAATATTTAGTGATGCCGTGAGACGAGACGAGACGAAACGAGAAATAGTCAACTCTCGTCTCATATTTTCGAGACGAGATATTTAAATATTCTCGTCTTGGATATTTCTCGGCTGTTCAATTCACGTCTCAAAGAACTCTATTCTCGTGTTGTTTTAATTATTCGAAAAAATTTGAAAACCTAGAAGTGAATTTCAGAAGCCTTTTTTACATTTCTCTTAAATTTGCAAGCAATCTTGTTTTAGAAATAAAACTATTTTTTATATCAAAACGAAAAAATACTACGAACAAAGTACAATAAAAAATATTTTTGCAATTGAAGAGAATATAATATCAAATTTTTTGAAGGTTTTTCGATTCGAGAATTCTCGATTTCTGGAGATATATTTCTCGCCTCGTAATTTTGAATACTCGTCTCATCTTGAAAATCCAAAACGATAAATTTGTTAAAGGTTCGACACTTTTTGGGTTAACGGGAATGTAAAATTATCACATACGTCCATACGCACACACACTATACACACAGATATTAGAGATCCTGAAACGTGCTTATCCACTAGAAACTCATACTCGACAATTTTAATTCGTTACAATTCCTCTGTTGTAGAATATGAATTGTATATTACTATTCAACCAACACTTTTCAGCTGAATTCGTTACTGATCAAAAATGTTGTGGCTAGGAATAGAGTTCTAGGAGATGAAATACTAATCTTTAATTAACAAAATGTGCTGCAGGTCGTAAGGCTCTTGTAGCAAAGCGAACATTTGATATTAGATGGTTAAAATTACAATTTAAGTACAACTCTTTGTAATTACGATACTCTGGATATGAGAATCCAACATAGAGCGGGTTGTAAAGTGACACCAGTTGTGTGTATTTTCATTACAGTCTCAGTGATTGTAATACCGTCGCAAGATAAGTGGTCAGCACTTTGATGTCGCGGAATTCAACCCTTTGTTCATTATCGCTAAACGCTGCATTATCAAAATTAGTTTCTTGTGTAAAGTAAATTGAAATATCAAAGACGTCTTCCGTTAATTTGTGTATTTCGTCATAATTCCTTACTTCAGGAATCCGGGGAAGCTTTAAAGATAAAATGGCTTGTTTCAAAATACCCGCATATGTGCCACGCAGACTTAGCGACGAAAAGAAGAACAAATTCTCTTCTCAAAGCTCTCGAGTTGGTAATTGTCGAGGCGTCACCTTTCACACGGAATTGTTTCATTATCAAACAAATACCGCGTGGTCTAAGCGCCTTGCCACTTCAAATGCGCCCTCTCTGTCGCTCTGAAGAACGTCAAACAGTGTCAAGGAGTGACGTCACAAGCCGCTCAAGTACTTTTACAAACGAGCGCTTTGAATATTCGCAATTTCAGTTTTAATGATGAAGAGAGAAAAGGAATCCCAAGTTTCAGCGTTAAATAACTTGTTCTGTAAATCTGTTGATTGGGAATTGTACCACTCAACACTGTTTCTCAATAAACTCAAACAAATTAGAAATTGCTACAATTTAACTGAACCCTAAAGCTTCAGAGTTTCCGTAACGTAACGTAACCGTAACGTAATTTTAAAAATTCTGATGTGGCCAGCACAAGATTTCTCGCCATACTTACTCTATTCTTGTTACTAATACAAATACATTAATAGGTACCTACTACTACTACTCACAAATATACATTAAGGACTCGTTTACCTATTTTTCGAATTCCTAAAATAATCTCGATATTACTTTTTTTTTCTAATTTACTCTCTCCCCCACTACTACGACTGCCCGTACCCAGCCCGAAACTCGTACTTTGCCGCATCCTAGCTATGCAATGTCATTTTGAAGTTGAAAAATACTGTAAACATAGCTCCAGATTTCCATAATAAAAATCATATCAAATCGTATCAAATAATGACAAAAAGCGTCATTTTTAAATATTTTTTACTTCAAATTTCTAGGACAAAGACAAAAAATAAAAAACGAGGCATTCAGACATCCTTTCTTAATACACTCATAAGTAAAAGTGGGAGGGTACACCTCTGTAACGCTGTAAAATTTTTGGGGTAGACGAACACCTTAATCATTTTATTTAAACTGCAGAAGAAGATATAAACGATATTTTACTATTGTCACTGTCAGTGTCATGTCATAATCATTTAAATTTTATGTAGTAACAAATCACGATCATAAATTGTGGCGATATTTTCATATTAAAAACAATAAAATCTATTATGTAGGTACTCTCATACGAAATATTTTAATCAATATTTGTCATAAAATTCAGTGGCTTGCGTAAAAAATTAAAATTTATTTCTTTTTTTCTTGCCTCAATTTGAACCAAACTTGTCAGTCCAAAACTGAGGCAGCTAACCTGCCTTGTTTGCGGCAGAACTTTTCATCCTCGCCTCCTCTATTTTTCCGTCAAAATGTAAAATCCGGAAATGGGTCAAATAGTCACGCAATATTTCTTCGCACCTTGACATTTCCTATCGCTCATCTCTCTCACACTTGAAGCCGGTAATTTTGGCGGGACAAGGATGGAGCAAAACGGAAGTGGACAGCGCGTCGCGCAACCAGCGCCACTACCGGGTAAATATTTAATTAGAATTATTAACGGCCGCATAAATCAAAACTGGACAGACGGGCACATAATTAAATTAAGCTGTTTTGCGCGATATGAAGGAGAGAGAGGGAGAGGGTATTTAGTGGTGAGTCCTTTTCTTTCTCGCCAAGAGGATGCAATAGTCGTACCGATGCTTTAATGTAATTATTTCATTTATTACGTAGATACCTTGAAGCCTGCATCAGAAAGTCAATTTAAAAAAATCTGCTGTGGCCACCACACGACCTCTCGCCTAATTCTGCTTATTCTACTAATCTACTAAATAGTTTTACTTACATTTTAATAGTTTCATCTTCATGTAATATGTAAACGATAATGTAAACCAATATGCAAGCAAAAGATGTCAACCGTACTGTCACTGTCATAATAATTCAAATTTTATGTAGAAACAAATTTCATATCATGGACAACAAGATAGAATATTAATTGTACTTTATTTTATTGTTAAATACTTCCAGATTCAGCAATTTGTATTTATAATTAACTGTACACATAGATAATCACAATTTCTTTTATTTTTAATTGCAAAAATTGTCATAAATAAATAATGTACCAATATATTTAAGGAAAACTTTTCCAAACTTCTAAAAGTACTAGTTCCGGTTTGCAGATTTCTACCAAAATGTTATCCGGTGTTAAGATACTTATCAAAACCTTAAATAAGAAATTTGGTTATAAACGGTTTGATACTTTTTAAGTTATCGTGGACGAAAAATCCTCGGTTCATACAAACACACAAACACACACACACACACAGACATCATCGTGAAAATAGTAAATTCGTATTCTAGAGACCCTGAAACGTGCTTATCCACCAAAAACTCATACTCGAAAATTTTGACCCATTACAATACCTCTCTTATAGAATATGAGGCGAGAGGTAAAAATAGTATTTGACGTCATAAAAGCTAGTTATGTATCAAGGTCATCAAGATGATGTTTATTCTCATCCGAGGGCGACATGTTTACAAGCCCTCTGACCCGAGGGTCAGTGATGCCTGTGGTTCATACAATATTTTATTGATGAAATAAAAAATTTTGGATTATTTCAGCCTTTAATTATTTATTTATTACTTATATGCGACGTTTCAACCTATGTTGACGCCATTTTTAACCAAGTTACAAGAATAAAAATTACTTAAATTTAAACATAATATTGAGTTGTACGATCGTACACTTCAAGAGTCAAATCTGGACCACATTATTTTATGTCTTACTATTTTATTTAAAATATTCTGCGCGTATTTTGCTTTGACGTTTAAAATTTTCTTAATATTTTTGATTCCTATCCTAACAACGGCTAAGAAATATATTATTTTTAGGGGTAAGAGATGATAATTTTTTGAGAATTGTTTTTTTCCACGGCATCTTATTTCTAACAATTTCACGACACAAAACATCATCTGATAATTTCCCGAAAAGTAGTTGAGGAAAATTTTCCGTGATGTTTTGTGAAGTGAAATTGCAATAAGTTGCCGTGGAATCGTCAAAAATTCTTTAAAAAAATTATTTTCTCTAATGGTATTTAGGAAGAATATTTTTCTTGTTAAAAAAACTACTAAAATGACGCATTTTGCAAAACATTTTTGACGTTTAATTTGACAAATTTATTGATTTATTGTAACTAACGTAACTAAAATAACACCATGTGGCCAGCACAAGACCTGCCGTCATACTCTACTCTTTTTACTACTATACAAATCAAGATACAAATATTTTTGTGTATTTTTTTAAGTACACCACTGGATACCTGGTATCAAACTACATATTTTTAAAAAAAAATTCTGTCGGGTACAATTTTAACTTCCTTTTAAATAATTTGAAAAATGTCGCAAATTTTCGAAATTTTTGATTCGCTGAAAATTTGGTTATACTCTATTTTGGACCAGAGGAATCCAATGGTGCCATTAGAAAAAAAATTCGGTTAATACTTTTTGAGATAATTTTCATAGGTGAAAGACGGGAGTAACTACGACCGTAATTTTTTCACCACTGAATTCCTCGTGTCGAATTACATACAAATCCAAATTTTCGCGAAAAAATTCCCACTGGTACAACTTTTATGTATGGTTTTCGAAAATGGCAAAAAAACGGAGGTACACCCCTAGATGAAATTTTTGCCAAAATAACTTTTTCTCTCAGAATTGGCTGAAAATTTGGTTATATACCAATTCCACCCCGAGGATTTCAAATCTGCAGGCGAAATTTTTTTTTGCCCAATATTTTTCGACATAATTTTTTTTAATCAAAAACTGATCGATAGGGAAAATTTATTTTTTCAGCATTGGATTCCTCGGGTCAAATTATGTAGGAATTCAAATTTTCACGAAAAAATTCTAAGGGGTACAATTTTTATTGTGGTATTAAATAATGGTACAAAATCGAAGAGATAAAACTTGCTTATTTTCTAGCCTGAAGAATAATATTGGGAATTGGCTCAAAATGTGACAGGATTATTTTTCCCCTAATTCTGAATCATGAACGAATCCTCAAAGAATTTATGCGTGAACAGGGCATTACTCAGGTTTCTGATCTGTTTTGCAAATCATTGATTTATATCGGATCTGTTCCGATGTTATTTAGATTCACGTTTCATGTGAGCGTTTTGTAAGTGGCCCGCTCTCTTTTGCTTTTATTTTATCTCTATTTTGGCGGAAAACCGGTAAAGTAAATAAACATTCATACGGCAAAATTGAATTACGTCCTCAGGGTCCATTTTCTAGTGTTTGTCCCTAGTGTTAACCGTGAAAAGTAATTGCTTAACAATGTATCGTCCGTCGGAGAACCTAGGGTTTATTTACGGGAAATTGAAAGGAAATGGAAGAAGATTTCGTTAGCTGGATTTCCTTTCTGCCTCTTTCCACGAAAAGCTTTTAGGAAAATGCGCTTGTAGTATTTTAACAAAATAAATAATTCACCGGAAGATATATTACTGAGATATTAAGACGCGTTCATCAAAAATTTATTACTTCAAATGATGTTAAACTTTTGCTTGTTCAACTGCTCGCAGTTACCTTTATTTTTCGATAAATTGGATCAAATTTCTTTTGAAATTGCTCGAGTCTTTCAGTAGATTAAACGGCAGCAGGTAAACGTCAGTTTCTTGTTTTTCAGTTTTGCTGCAAACTTCACTTACCTGAAACAAACAGAAATAAAGTTACAGAATAGTAAAGCCCTTCGTGTAAGACCTAACTAGATTAATCAATGTTACTACAACATTTTATACCATTATCAAGACAAATGTTTTTATGTACAGCTGTCTATCCCACCTTTCACCTAAATTGGGTATGGCAGTACTCAACTTACTTATCGTGATCATGAAGCAATAAGAATTTTTTAATTCGTAAATTTAAGAACAATTTTTGCAAGAAGCACATTTTTTAAATCAGTGGATTGTTTATTGTTTAATAGATATCTAATTAACTATGAATAGAATAAAATTAAATTTTAATCAATTGTGCAATGGAAAGAAGAGTAAATTAATGAAATTCCATTTGAAAACTGTGAACCAAAACTGTTTGATTTAAAACCTGAAAACTAAAATTACGAATTTGAACAAACAAAAGTGAGTTGAGCATCCTGTAGACATATTATGAAACTGTGTATATTGTATAATCTTTCATTTGAAAAAAAATATTGCGGTAAATTAATTATGTATCAAAATATTTTTAAAAGTACTACTTCCGGTTTGGGGAATTGGGGATTGCTTACAAAAAATAACTGGTGTAAGATATTTAAAGAATGTACTTGTATTATGAATAAGTGATGTTTGTCAGTATATCTGGTGTTGTCGCACGAGTCAGTTAAAGCATTATAAAGTACGTGTACCTATTTGGTGATATCTGTGATCAGATACGTGAGTTTTTTACACTGACTTCTTAAGATTTGTAATAAGACGTTATACAGGTTGGTGGAGGTGAAATGCGAACATAGGGCAATATATGACAATGGAGTTATCATGCTAGGCATCTTGATTTACATGGAATAAGTACTGTCAATGTCAAAGTAGCTGTCATATTACTGAAATTTTTATTTTCATTTAAAATATTTTCTTTTCATAATAATGTGTATGTGTACGAGCAGAACGAGAAAGTTTACATGCACTTTTAGACTTAATTATTATTTTTGTTATTGATTACTCTTTTTGCCACACAAATTCACATTACTTCGTTTTGTGACACTATACTACAAAATATATCAAGATATCTGCCATGAAAGTTCGATTGTCATGTATGTTCCCTATGTTCGCATTTCACCTCCACCAACCTGTATATAAAATTTGGTTGTAAAACTTTTGTAACTGTTTGAGTTATGGAATCCGGAAAAAAATTTACATACAACCGCGTGCACACACACACACACACGCACACGCACGAACGCACGCACGCACACACAGACAGACATCATCTCGAAAATACTTTATTCGTATTCTATGGATCCTAAAACGTGCTTATCCATTAAAATTCACACTCGAAAATTTTGACCCGTCACAATACCTCTCTTAATATGAGGTAGAGCTAAAAAAATAACAAAGTGTTCGACAAAAGAGTTATTTTGTCCGGAAATGCTTTTATAAAGTATCTATTCTAATATATTTTCTATTTGTGATTCATATTGTTTCGTAATTTGATGAGTCAAGTCCTCCACGGCCTTGATATGGCCTTGGAAATGATCCGTTACATACTACACACATACATACGGCCATTACAAGCAGACCGAAACGTTTATAAATCAAATTACTAAACCGGAGAGCGCTAAATGTCTATCATTATAGAGAACGAATCTATGTTTAAGGAGATGATTGCAAACTTACATTACACATGAGCCAGGGAATAATTGCTAGGCTAGCACGGGCATCTAATTTCTTAAGAACTACAACACCATTTTTATTATTAGCTGTAGCACAATGGAACTTTTGATAGCAACATTTCAATGAGTAATCCTTTTCTGTAACTCAATGTAGCTACTACTACGAAATATAATACCACAGAAGTAAAATTTACATTTGTTTCTTTCGTTTCAACTTATTTTATTTTATTGATAATCAGTTCCACAGTATGTAAAATCATAATTAAATAACGATTATATTACAAAAAGAAAAATATAAATTATATAATAAGTCGGCTAATTGTATCAAAAGTTTAAATGACAAAATAAGTTAGGTGACTTCTAATTTATAACATAAAATAATTCTGCACGCTCATATATTTGATTTTTATATGGTTTCAAATAATAATTTTTTATGGTATTACTTTGTATCTAAAATTGGAATTTTTAAATAAACAAACTGAAACTTTAAATTCAATTAGCATATAGAATAGGTAATAATAATTAATTTGCTATTATTTATTGAAACTGGATTTAATTTGAAAGTAGTGGGTAGGCATTGGTTATAAAATCGGAACTATTTATATAAGAACAAATAATTATGGTTATTTTCTCTGTAAAGTACAGCACAGGTAGTTCGATTAATATTAAAAATTTTAATATTTGAAAATAACTTTCAAAGTAAAACAAGTGCTAGGAGCTGTCATAAAAAAACTGTCAATACCAGCCATACCGTCATACGCGAAAACCGTGGGGAAAATTAATTATTTCTTTAAAATATGTTAAGTAATTAAGTAAAGCTAGTGGTCGTAAATATATTTTATGACAGCTCCTAGCACTTGTTTTACTTTCAAGAAACTTTTTAGTGAAAACTTTCCTCGTGTGAACAGGGTATAATAAAAAATATATATACAGAACTTAAAACCAAAAGAATTATTTTAATTTAAAAAATTTGATTTCAAAATCGGTTAGAATTTTTTAAGTAACATGTCAAATAAACATTAATGTTCTCATTGGTTACATACATTTATCTATCACGCAATTTTTCGTACATAATTTGAGATCGGAATAAATATAAATATTAGGATTCCTGAAGTCTCATTCACAAACTAAATATGAGCTTTCAGTGCTTAAAAGTGGAAAGTGTGAATGCTCGTATTTAGTTATACGTATTTCAACTTTCTTAAACGTAAACATAACTAAATGCTTATGTGAATTAGGCTTAACAGTTTGAAAATGGTATCTACAGGTTGGTGGAGGTGAAATGCGAACATAGGGAACATACATGACAATCGAACTTTCATGTCAGGTATCTTGATATTTTTTGTAGTAGTGTCACAAAACGAAGTAATGTGAATTTGTGTGGCAAAAAGAGTAATCAATAAAAGAAATAATAATAAAAACTTAAAGTGCATGTAAACTTTCTCGTTCTGCTCGTACACATCCATTATTATGCAAAGAAAATATTTTAATGAAAATAAAAATTTCAATAATATGACAGCTACTTTGACATTGACAGTACTTATTCCACGTATATCAAGATGCCTAGCATGATAACTCCATTGTCATATATATTGCCCTATGTTCGCATTTCACCTCCTCCAACCTGTATACAGAACTTACAACTAAAAGATTTATTTTAATTTAAGAATTATGATTTCGAAATCGGTTGGAATTTTTAAAGTAACATGTCAAATAAACATTAATGTTCTCATTGGTTACATACATTTATCTATCACGCCATTTTTTCTACATAATTTGAGTGATCGGAATTTAAAAGTGGAAAGTGTGAATGCTCGTATTTAGTTATACGTATTTAAACTTTCTTAAACGTAAACATAAATAATAAGAAAATATCTCATTTTGCGACAGATAAAGTATAAACTTTTTATGCGTCAAAGTTTCTTATAACTCTTGTCTGCATTATTGTCTATTGTCACCAGTTCTCATCTTACAACAGTAATCTCCTATCCTAGTTGCGTAACACTTAATATTTTAATTGTTCGTCGACATTGTATTTCATTTTTTAATCTGGATTGTCAACGCCATAATTATAATCCAGAAAAACAATTATCCTAAATTATCTTGTTACTGTTTTTATTCTAATTATTACCCGTAATTATTTCACCACAATAAAAAAATAATTGCCACTAGACATCCTCCGAATAATATCAGAAAGATTTTATCGCCGCACGAAAGTTTAGATAATAAATTGTGTGAAAGAAATGTAGGAGAGATTTTAATATGTAAATGGAATTGTTAGCATTTTGGTTGGATGGGGAATGCGATGGTCTTTATGCCAGTGTTACGTTGTGCTACCGAGCGATATACATAATTGAATTCGTGCAGTTTTTCGTTGCAGAACGCACATTCACACGTAAACATTCAAACTGCATTAGTCGGACACTAGACGAGAAAAGAATTGCCGCAAAGTGACCTAAACTAATTATTTCTATAGGTACCCAAATATTATTTTTCTATTTGGCGTTCACAAAGTTAACTTTGTGAAACGCAACTAAATGTCGCAGGGTTCACTTTGTGACACGCGATATATTTTTTAGAAGGTTGGTATTGAAAGTATCGGATGATATTTACTTCAATTGACAAACGCCAAACCTCAGAACTGACAAATTTCAGTATAGGTACCTAACCTCTAAATCAGTTATTAATTACAAATTACAAATTATCTTTATCTATTTTTAAATATCTAGATAATAGTTTTAGTAAAATTATAACCAACTATTTTCATTTGTAATTTTAATCAAATTCAAAGACCGGATGTTTCCTGAAAAAGGTGCACCTCCAAAAAAAATATATTTTTAAGTCAAATACATTTATATTATAGGTTTATAAACTACATTCAAAGGCGCATTAAACTACATAAATAATGAATTTTTATTACTTCCTGTTTAGCCGGAAGTGACATCAACTTCCTTATTTTAAATAAAACACTCGGTATATTTTTTAAGATTTTGAATCAACATAAAATTCTGAATACAACCATGTATAATAAGCTACTTTTCGGTGTAGATTTCTAAGTAAAATAATAATTAAATTATTACAGAAACAAATCGACTCATTCCTAGTTAGCTATTAAATAAATGATAGAAATATGTATTTATACAAGAGATTATATTATTAGTAATCTGAATTATTATTTATTTTTGTTAATAAATTGACATTTTTACAATCATAAAATCTATTTTTTACTTCCTTGTACGGAGTAATAAGGAAGTATTGTAATCGCGAAAAATTTCGGTTTTCAGATTTTGATGGAAATATCCGTTTTGACCCTTTCTGAATCCATTATGACTAGTTTCGTCGTGACGTATGTACGTACGTACGTACGTACGGACGGACGGACGTATGTGTGTCGCATAACTCAAATACGGTTAAACGTAGAAAGTTGAAATTTTGTATTTAGGACTGTTATAGCATCTAGTTGTGCACCTCCTATTTTTGGTTTCAATCTACAAACCGGAAGTAGTAATTTAAAAAAAAAATTCGATAAATATTTAATTTAAGACAAATTTTTTTATTTTAAATGAAAGATTATGTGATTATTACCTACAATCGGTATTTTATAAATATTTTTGTATCTGGTATCATTTAAGAATAATTAAAGTATATTTTTATAATTTAGTATTTCGGTATCTTGTAGTCCATGATCGATTAACATTTGGTACTACGTAAAATTTAAATGTTTATGACATGACAGTGACAATAGTAAAATATGCTTTATATCTTCTTCTGCAGTTTAAATAAAATGACTAAAATATATTTGTGAGTATACTAGTATAATAAGTTCAAAGAATTTTTTATATTATTCTACATTTTAGTTATTAAGAAAAGTATGAACAAACAAGGCGTACAAGGAAGTCATGTGGTGTCCACGTCAGATTTTTATCATTTATTTATTACTACTACTATTTATTACGGTTACATATTATTTTAATTCTACATAATACATTTTTCATTAAAAATTATAGAAACAATATATTTATAATAGTTATAAACAACAACAACAGCCCAAATTCAAAATAAACAAAAGTACAACAATAAATATATTATTAATAAAATGTTTTAAATTCTAATTTAAAAATTTCCGCCTCTATTCGCCAAATCCCGAATGTAAACGAATGATTCTTCACTACAATCGAAATAAACATTGCATTTTTGTCCAATCTTGTCGATTTCAATATTTTTAATTAATCTGGTCTTAGTTCGTGTCGCCCGTCTCCGAAGCCAGACGCATACGTATTCGATACGTCGCGTTGGTTTTATATTGCGTTTTATAGTGAATTGTAGTTGTGTTTTCGTGGTTTTAAGAGTGTTGCTTGTGATTTAAAAAAGGCATTAGTTGTTAAAATGATTGATAATATATTTCGCGCCGGGTAAGAAACATTAAATTGTTTGTGAGAGTAAACTGATTGAATTTGGAGCTTGCAGCTGGGCGTAGGCGACTCGTCAAGGGATATAAGGTTTGAAATCATTTTTATTTGTTATTAATTTATGTCTAGATATAATATGTGAAACGTTATATTTGGTGTTGTGCATGTTTATTAAAAATATTTTAATTAATACACGTGATTCTTTAATATAAATTAAAACTATTTATTTTAAATTGTTTAAATATTGTTAAACAATGCACAATCTCAGCTATAAATGTGCTAACGCTGTATGCATTTTATGAATGAATTTGTATGAGAGCGAAAAAGAAAGGGTTACTATTATTGAGACAGATATAGCAAGCCAAGTACAGCATAAAACGACTGACTACTGGACATCGCTTGCTTAGAAAAATAATATTTCAATAATAAATAATACTTACATTATTTGGAATGAATTTTATTAGTATTAATGAATGTCCTGTGCTAATAGGTATCCTGGAAATTATTTTTATATGTATTTAAAATATTCGTAGATACCTACCTAGTATTATTTTAAGTTTTTGACTTTTTCTTGACGTAAAGATATCGTTCTCTTTTTAAGTATACTAGTGGAAAAGATATAAACATATTAGATAGACGTAACATTAACCAACGAATGAACAAGTATGCATGTGACAAAGAAAAATATACATAATGTCTGTTTATTATTAGTTCAGTACCGGTCACCACAAACTGGACTCATGAACAAAAAATCAAAATTAAAATAAATTTTATGATTTAAAAATCCGGAGTAATTTTATCACATACTTCTTTATCATTTAATCCATTTATTTTTATTTCACAAACATAAATTGAAAACTTATATACTTATAAAAATTTCAAGCAGCTTCTGCTTAATAAATAATTATTATAGAGAATACAGAAAATTAATAACATTTTTATTTGTTTCAGGTGAGTTTCATGTTCAAAACTATTTGAATTTTTGAAGAGTAGAACTATAGGTAATAGTAGGTATAAGTACCTACATTATTAATATCTTGTTATTCAATATAAGGCATTCAAAGCTTTATATTTTTTTCCTAAATCCCGTTCAACTGTCATGTTTATATAATAAAAATAAAAATAATATTATTATCAATGGGGGTTTCCAAGCCTACGGCTTATAAAGATATACCTACTTAGGTATTGGATATCCATTTTCAGCATATATAAGTGATAATAATTGTTTTGGATAGATTGTAATGAAAATGTAACTCTTTTGAATCGTGCATTAAAATGCGCCATATGCGACGCACACAGCACTGAGACCAAACCGTGAATAAATTTGTTCGTGTTAGTTCGTTTTTTGTCGTTTTGACTACGGAATGGACGACGGACCTGTGTTGAAATAAGTTGAGATCTACGTATCGTATTCAGCACCTATTTTTTAAACTATGATTTTTTTCCTAGTTTATTAGCAACAAATATACCTACGGGCCTAATATTTTAATGTATAGATTAACCTAATATAAAACAATCGTGGAAACCCCCATTCAGTACGTACAATAGGTACTCATTTAAATGATTTCGTCACATAAACAAAAAATTTCATGTAAAAATATTTGTTGATGACGACATAATAATCATAGTCATAGCGTCATAGCCATTTATAGGCCAATTTATTTGAATCCCACTTCGTCTGATACGTTGCCTCTACTACGAATAGAAAACAGCTCACGTGTTTTCTACCTTGATGGGATATTTCCCTGTTCCTGCCAACTCTTTTGCTGCTGAGTGTCCTCTTTCATCTCCGGGTGTAGTTTGAGCTGGGCCCAGGCGGCGCTGTACATAGTGCACCGGCGTTTGTTTGAAACATTTCCGCTTTTGGAAGTGTTACCGCTGCTCCGTTTCTCGCAGCGCGCGCTTATTTATATCGAGCGCTTTAAGGTGTAAGGGCTCCTCATAAAAAGAATAAATGAAATTGCACATCAACAAGACGCGGAGATGAACAGCATTAGCAGTTTGTTTAGAAGAGTCATTTAAAATGCTTCCACCACGGGTTCAAAGATGCAATACTTCAATGATTTGATTCTAGATCAAATCCAATGCCGCAATCCGCAAAGAAAAAATCCGATGTGGCCAACACATGACCTCTCGTCATATACTTTACTATTTTACTAAGTGTGTATGAAAGTACTTACTCACAAATATACCATTGTACTTGAAGGGAATTCGGGAATTGTAGTTTTTATAATATTATTAAAGTTTATTATGACCTTTTATAAATACTAAATGACATTTCATATTTTCTATTTCAATTTGCCAAAAAGTCAAAAATTCATATGACATTAACACTCAAATATTTTATTTTTTGTTTCCATAGGTAGGCAGATAAATCAAAATTGTAACAAATTTGTAGAATTTTTAACTTCTTGTAATTGGAAAATGGTGCTAGATAGAAACAACATTTTGATTACATATTGTAGATAGTAACATTTATTATACAATGTTATTAAAAAAATTCCTATTAATTCATAAATTTTGAGAATATTCCAGAAAAACTCTTCAGATCTTCAAGAAACTACCACTTCCGGTTGCACGATCAACACCAAAATCTAATCAGATCTAATCTAGGGTGTCAGAATATTGTATACAAAATTTCAATTTTTTTATTCAGTGGTATTTGAGTTGTCGTACCTCCAACATCCATCCTGACACACAGACACCCACACACACAGACATCATCGCGAAATTATCAAAATCGTGTTCTAGGGACCTCAAAACGTGCTTATCCATTGAAAACTCACTATCGAAATTTTAGCATGATTACAATACCTTTCTTACAGATATGAGTGGCGAGAGGTAAAAAATTAGAGTGGGCTACATTTTTATAGTAATTTTTTTGTTTTGAAAGCGTGGAATGCTGAAGGAATTTGACTTGGTTCCTCCCGAAATTAATTTCGTAGAAAAACAGTACCCAGTTAAGGAGGTTGGAGACGCCTGTAGTGGCGTACCCAGACATTAGCCTTGGGGGCGGATATGAAAATAAAAATATTTTCGATAATGTAATAATTCGTTCAGTTGCGGTGATATATCCTTACAATAATTACTTATTCACTAATCAAAAAATACTTGGCATGCTTACATTTTTTAATATAACTTGCAAATGGTTTAGAAAAAGTACATAAAATCTTCTTGAACTTATTTTTAAAGGTTTATAGGAAACATTAATACAAGTTCTATGAATTTTTCATCATTTTAGCACATAGTTTAAAGCATGCAAAACAAAAATTAATTTAGTGAATTGCCATAAGAGTCCATGTAAAACAAGCGTAATTTCAATATTTAATTACTCAAAAACGGGATAGATGAAAATTTTAAAAATATATTTAGAATCTTAATAGTGTAATAAAGACACTATATAAAATTCAGCCTCTCATCATCATTTTAATATATGGTCACCAACCTCCTTAATAATATGATATCAAATAATATGTATGCATAAAGATTGCACGAGTACTCATACTGACAAGTTAATACAGTATATCTTTTCAAAAATACAACATTTACCAACAATAAATCTATATCTATCCGCTATTCATATTCATAAACATTTCTTTTGCCTCAATTAAGAGGCTCGTCTACCTCCTAAAATCCAGCATAAAATGTACTAACGTAGCGAATGTTTTGTGGCCAGTACAAGAATGGTCAAATTTTATGTCAACAAAGATTTAATAGAGAAATAATGGATTACAGATGTGCCAATTAAAATTAGAAGTATGTACTCCGGCAAAGTAAAGGTCTAGGGTTCAAACCCCGGCGGTGGTTATGATTTCGAACATTGTCTTTCAATTAATGTTTATGTAAACAGAGGTTTTATAATAACAATTCTTTCCATTTCACCGGACAATATAGAATTCCTTTTTTTGTTTTCGTTTAGCAAGTATGTCGCCAAGCGTTCAGATCTCGTGGTAAAATTCGCGTTTCATTTAAAAAATTTATGAGAATTTGTTTCTGACAAAACAACATTTGTAGAGTCGAGAGTAAATTTCGTCTGGCTTTTGTTTTTACAGAACGTAATTCAATTTTTGTGCGCAATTTATTTTTGTTTTGCTTGCCGTTTACAAATGCCATAATTGTTAAATTGCTGAGAATTTTTACCGTAAGTCAGCGGAACTGCCGCTGTTCGTTGCTTTCGAAGAGAATTTTTGCGAGACTCAGTTGCTATGCTGTAGGTCTCTAGAAAACCATGAAGTGTGGATTAGTTAGTAATAGAGCCTGTTATTGTAATTGCTAAACAAGATGACTTACGCTTCCATGGAAGTACTTATTTCATTGTAGAAATAACATCCCTGAGATTAAAAATACTACAACTTAAAAACCATGACACTTTTGATTTCGAAATGGATTTAGTTTCATTCGAGATAAATAATTCTTTATCTACGACTACTATGAAAAGTTTATATTTATGCTTTCAATTGTCAACGTAAAGTTGATTGTTACTGAGGACCAAGCAAAAAAACATTTTATTGCGCGTCTCCTATGACAACGCTCAATAAAGTACTTTTTGATTAGATAAAATAAAAGAAAATGACAGAATCAAACAAATTTTTTTATTTATTTATTTCGATATTATTGGTATCGTCATGGTTACGAATCAAACATAAATTGATTGAACGCAGATTGAACTAACTGAATACTATTATTATTATAACAAATAATTTTAGTCGTAGATAAAATTATGTGTGTATTACGAGCATAAAGTGTCTTTGTTCCTCTTGCACTATTGCAGCTCTCGCCTTCGGCTCGCGCTGCAATTACAGTGCGCGAGTAACAAAGAGTCACTTTATGCTCTTAATACACAAATAACTATTTATGCCTTGTTCAGATATGACGGAGGATTTTTTATATTTCTGGAAGAAAATCGCTGTTTTGAAGATATTAGTGAATTAGTAAATTTTTAAAGGGGGAATAGGTTGGCTTATGGATTCAGAAAACCGAGATGAAGACTTCAAGAAGTTATGTTGATTTTATTAAATAAATAATTGGACGTTTCGGGCTCAAAATGTTGCCGTTCTTCAGCGATTACAATATATAGGCAAAATGTCATTACAAAAGACTTTTTTTAAATACAGTATGAATACAATAAAATTACATTTTAACTTTTTTCAAGACTCATTTAAGATTCAATTTAACAGCGCAACTATTTGACAGACAATTCTTACCATCATTCCTTTTCTCAGGATTGACAGGCATGAAAGAATCCTCAAAGAATTCATCGATTAATATGATTTAAGCCCAAGACGCAAAGGGCAAAGCTTATGCTATGCTTAGTTCATGTCATTTGGCTATTTTGACATAGAACTTGGAAAAGTATACATATGCATAGCAAAGCATAATTTAAGTGGTACGGTTTTATTTAAATTGCCACAGGATTTATGGCGAAGACCAATATAGAGGAATCACCAACTGAATTCATTATAATTTTCCATTTTTTATCCTGGTCCTTACAGAAAGATTCAGCCGAAAAGCCTGAACACAATAAAGATTTATTTTCTGGTATATAGCACGCAATCGTCTATAGCAACATTAGATTAGCACCAGCACTATTACGATAATTCCAGCCCATCTGCCCCACCGTTTTTGTTTTTATTTCTCGTCGATTTTCGCACTTTGAGCTCTTGTTGATCATTACAGCCTCATCAGTCTCACAATTTGCGATCTCGAGAAGCGAGGCGAGTCCATCAGTTGCTGTGTGTTGTTACTAAGCAACAGCATCACATAGTATCACACACGGGACGTTGGCGCGCGTGTTCGAACACGGATAAACATTCCCGACAATCGGACGATTGGAGCGGCGGGGCGGCCTCTAATTGTCCGCCAGAAACGTGAGAATTTCCACCAAGAAGATTGGATAGTTTACATCGAAGATAATCTACTCGTATTTGAAATGGACTGTATTGTCATCAGTTTAATGATAATGAATGGAATTATACAGTAAATAAAGGTTGACAAATAAGAGTGTCCTGCTTTTACTTAATAAAAAAATCTGATGTGGCCAGCACACAACCTCCCGCCATACTTATATACTTAAATATATACGTACACAGAAATTTACATCACCTGAATCAAAAGATTCATTCCCAGGAAAACTCGTGTGTGTTGAAGCCATCCTCCGTTCAATAATTCCATTTAATATCTTACTTATGACTTATATGGCGTTAGTATACCAACATGTCACCCGTCTCACCTGTCAATATATTTTACGCTAAAACAAAAATCAACCGATCATGGATTACAAGTTTTCAACGTTTTATATGATAATTTTTTTTTAAATTTTACTACAGTTCTTTAATGCTACCAGATAAAGACAATTTTTTTATAACGTAAGTTGCAAATATCTTTTCCTCTTATTCTTATTAAATTACTATATTTATTCAAATTTATAGAAATTCTTGACAATTAATCTTTTCAATCTAATGAGCTCTTCCAATTTATATACAAATGTTAAATATCAAATATCAAAATTTGTCAGCCTTTAGTTGCTGGCTATTCCAAATAATTAAACAAATTGTTAAATGGAAAAAATTAAACATTCCCATACAACTATAAGAACACGATTACCGTTTTTTATCAAAAATATTTCTCCTTTCCTGTAGTTTAGCGTCAGAGTGTGTTCTTATCAAATTTATGCGCCCAATTAACTAAAGTACTTCCTCCGCCCGAATTTGAAATTGGCGCCAGAAAAATAATTCAATCGCGTGTTCAGAGACAATTCCGGCGCGTATCACAAGTGAAACAATTAAAACTCAACGGTTTCGTGTTAATTAAAACGTGTTAATACGACGACTGCGTGTGTGCGTCTGTGTGTACTCGGCACCTGCGGATATTGGAAATAAATCTAGAGCGATCACACCCAGCCACCCCTGATAGTGTTTGTACAGTTACGTACCCCATTTTGTATTGTGTAGGGTGTAGTTCTTCACCCCCACTACTCACCCCCACTACTATAGCCAATATATACCCCAAGATTTGTATTAGGGTAAGAAGTCGACTCACAGCTATTGAGTGTTAACCATATAACAAGTATATTCGTGTTGATCAATAAAGCTATTACAAATATCTAATCTTTTATTCAACAATCCAACAACATTCAACCTCTCCAGGGGTTAACATATGGTCCTTCGAGCCGGATCGTAGCAGCCATCTATGGTATTCTAAGTTCACGATCATCAACATTGTTGGGAGTCATCAGGTTAGTGGCTTTCTTTAAATCCTCTTGCAATCAATCCCTGATCGTTATTCCTTCTTCAAGTGCTTTGGTGCGCACTGATTGTTTGGGCATTCAGTTTATTTGGGAGGTGGTTTTTTGCGATCTATAATTTCATTCATATTCTTTGCATTGTGCAAGTATAATTCTTTAATCAGTCGTAATTTGTGTCCGTAAAGTATTCTAAATATTATTTTATTAAGTTCAGTTGTTTTGTATTGAAGATGACTCGAATTGATGAAGTCAGAAACCATCTTGTTACTATTCATGAAAAAATAGCACGTTTGGAAGTCTATATTGCAAATTTTAATAGTGCGAATACTAGTATCAGTCGTTTGAAAGCGCGTCAGGAAATTCTTGAAGCTGTAAGGAAAGAATTCGAAGAAACCCAGTATGAATTAGAAACTCTTGATAACAAGGCGGAAGCAAGAGCCAAATATCGGGAAGATAGGATTGAATTTGAAAACAAATATTGCGATCTAATGGGTGACATAATGGATATTATTCATAAATCTGAAAATAAAAATGTTCTTAACTCTACCGCATCATCTCCAAATTTCGCTAACAAAGAGTCGCTTCCTAATCTGCCAATTCTAAATTTAAAAACTTTTTCTGGGAATTACAAAGACTGGACTAATTTCGAGAATTGTTTCAAATCCGTTATTGACGAGAACAGTTCTTTAAATAATAGGCAAAAACTACAATATTTGAAATCCTGTCTGCGCGATGAGGCATTAAGAGCAATTGAATCTTTAACAATCGAAGACGAAAATTACGGTAAATCATGGGATATTTTAGAAAAACGTTTCAAAAATACTCGATTAATTGTCCGTGATCATGTTATGTCCATGATCAACGCCCCAGTTATAAACAAATCTTCTCATTCCTCGCTCCGCGAACTACTGGATACTATTATTACAAATATAGCTGCACTTAAGACATTAAAAATTCCCGTAGAAGCATGGGATGCTTTAATTGTCCCTATTATCACCGAAAAGTTAGATTTTAGTTCAAAAAGGGAGTGGCAATCTTCTTTAAACAATAGTATTCCAACTTATAGTCAGTTAATTCAATTCCTAGAAAAACGCGTTATGGTACTAGAATCATTAGATAGCATAAAACCAGTCAGTCAGTCGTTTAGTCAAAAGTCTGTAGTAAATAATAATAAACGAACGGTAACAAATGTAGCAACAAATGTAAAATCACCTCTTTGTTATGTGTGCAAAAATTCCGAACACTCAATTCGTAACTGCTCAGAATTTTTAGATCTGGATATCCGAAACAGAATTGAAAAGGTCAAACTGCTTAAACTATGTTCAAATTGTTTGAGAAACAATCACACTACGTCAACTTGTCGAATTACAACAAAATGCCGTACATGCAATAAAAAACACCACTCCTTATTGCATATTATTGAAAACTTAAATGAATCTCAAAATCAGGACAATGTAGTAACTACAATTAGTCAACATTCGTCTTCTAAATCTCTTTTACTCGATAGTGTTTTGCTAGCAACAGCTATAGTGTTAATTAAGAATCGTAAAAATCAATATATTCCATGTCGCGTACTATTAGATCCGGGTTCAATGTCGAATTGTATCACAAAGTCCATGTGTGAAAAATTGGATTTAAAGTGTATTACGGAGAATATTGAAATTAAAGGTTTAAATGGCACCACGAGTATCGCGAAAGAAAGCATTCTTGTCGACATCAAATCAAAATACAATCCTTTTGTTGCAAATCAACTCAAATGCATTGTTGTAGAAAAAATTACCGAAAACTTACCATTAGTTACCGTGAATCCATCCATGTTGCAAATTCCAAGAAATATTCAACTGGCGGACCCGACATTCTACGAATCTTCAGGTATAGATCTGTTACTTGGAAGCGGTTTATTCTGGTCATTGTTATGTATCGGGCAAGTTGTTCTACAATCAGGACTAGTCTTACAAAAGACTCATTTAGGCTTTATTGTTGGGGGTCCTTATCAAATCCCAGAATTATCAAAGTTTCCTGTAATAAAGTCTACAATGTGTAATTTAGTCTCATCTACTGGTATTTCTCTGGCACTAGAGGAAAAGGTCGCTAAATTTTTTGAAATCGAAATGGCTGGAATAGAACCAATTAAAAAACAACTGCTAACTCCTGAAGAATTAGAATGTGAAGATCATTTTGCTATTAATACAATTCGTGATATTAATGGACGCTTTTTAATAAAGTTACCAGCTAGAAATAATCATGTTAATGTCGGTGAATCAAAAAACCTGGCAATTAAACGTTTTTTAAACCTTGAAAGAAAGTTTTCCAAGGATGAGAACTTTAAGATCAATTATTCAAATTTCATACATGAATACCTCTTATTAGGGCATATGGAACGAATAGATAATATTCCGGACAAACATTTATTTCTCCCTCACCATGCAGTTTTCAAAGAGTCCAGCACTACGACCAAGCTGAGGGTGGTATTCGACGCGTCCGCGAAAACATCTAACGGATATAGTTTAAATGACAATCTAATGTGCGGTCCAGTCATACAACGCGATTTATTTTCAATCCTTTTAGAATTCCGTACATTTCAATATGCTTTAAATGCTGACATAGCTAAAATGTATCGTCAAATTCGAGTCACTGACGAAGACGCAAATTATCAATTAATTGTATGGCGTAACAATACAAGTGAACCAATACAAACGTATCGTCTATCAACGTTAACATACGGAACAAAACCCGCTAGTTTTATTGCAACTCGTTGTTTAAAAGAAATTGCTGAAATCAATTCAGAAAAATTTCCAAGGGCTAGTCACGCAATTAAAAATCATTTTTACATGGATGACTTATTGACTGGCGCTAACTCCATTTCCGAATTAATTGACATAAAAAAGGACATAATTTTTATTCTTAATCAAAGTCAGTTCGAACTTAGAAAATTTTATTCAAATGATATAGCTATCTTATCAGAAAACTCCAATGAGAATTCAAATTCTAAAGTTGACTTAAACAAAAATGAACAAACTAAAATTTTGGGTTTAGCGTGGAACTCAAAAACAGATGCATTAAATTTTGAACTAAATCTAGTTGATACTCCGAAAAAGGTTACGAAACGCATTATTTTATCAATTTCGGCACAAATTTTTGACCCTTTAGGCCTAATTGGTCCTATATTAATGAAAGCAAAAATCTTGCTACAGCAGCTTTGGTCTCTAAAATTGGGTTGGGATGAATCGGTTCCAATGTCCATACATACATCTTGGACAACTTTTTTAAGAGAGTTGAAAAACTTAAAATATGCTACGATACCACGTAAAATAATATCTAGTACATCTATAGTAATGACAGAGTTCCATGGTTTTTCCGATGCATCTCTGCAGGGTTACGGTGCAGCCATTTATTTAAGAACACTTGATAATGAGGGTAAATACGAAACTAATTTAATGTGTGCCAAATCGCGCGTAGCGCCGCTTAAAACAATTACCTTACCGCGACTCGAATTGTGCGGGGCACTATTGCTTTCGCGATTAATTGAAAAGGTGCGTCAAAACGTATCAATAAATTGCACGCGCGAATATTTATGGACTGATTCAAGCATTGTACTTGCGTGGATAAATACACCCGTAAATTCATTGAAAACTTTCGTAAGCCATAGAATATCGGAAATTACCTCATTAACGGAAGTCAAAAATTGGCGACACGTACGATCTGAAAATAATGCTGCTGACATTTTAAGCAGGGGCGCATATCCATCCGATATCATACAAAACTCAGTTTGGTATAATGGGCCTGATTTTTTAAAATTACCGGAAATTCAATGGCCGACTTCGCACTTAAATATTAATCATACTGAATTGCCGGAAATAAGGAATCCTACTATTATATGTAGCACCGCTTCTATCTCAATTGACTTCCTAAGCAGATATTCTCAATTCTTTAAATTACAAAGAATCGTGGCTTGGATGATTCGATTCAAAAATAATTGTAAAAACAGCAACAAAATTCTTAATAGTACTCTATCCATTGGTGAGTTGAATAATGCCATGATAACAATAATTATTATTGTGCAGCAATCCGTATTCAATACTGACTGGCATAGTCTAAGAGAAAACAAACCACTACTAAATAGTTCAAAATTGCTCTCGTTAAATCCATTCATGGACGATCATAAAATAATACGCGTGGGTGGCAGATTAAGAAACGCTCAGATTACCAATGATGTAAAATTTCCTATTTTATTACCAAAAAATCATTTCATAACTAAATTATTAATAAAACAAGAGCACGAACGTCAACTTCATGCGGGCCCCCAGGCCACGTTGGCGGCTCTTCGCCAACGGTATTGGATTATTTCAGCGCGAAACGCTATACGTCAAGTATTACATTATTGTCACCCATGTTTCAAAGTCAAACCTACAGAATCAAAATTTAAAATGGGTGACCTTCCCGCACCCAGAGTAAAACCTGCACGTGCTTTCCTTACAACTGGAATTGACTACGCGGGCCCTATTCAAGTCAAAGAATCACGAGGGCGTGGAAAGCGATTGATAAAAGCCTATATTGTTTTATTCGTTTGTTTTGCAACTAAAGCAATTCACATAGAGATGGTTACTGACTTGTCTACCGAGGAATTTCTCAATGCATTCCGACGTTTCATTAGTAGACGCGGATGCCCTCATGATATTCATAGCGATAACGGTACAAATTTTATTGGCGCAAAGAATGAACTTAAAGAGTTATACACATTCATAAACGAACAGGACAAAGTCTTTGTGACCGAATTGGCAAAATTTAATATAAGGTGGCATTTAATTCCACCCAGATCCCCACACATGGGAGGACTTTGGGAAGCAAACATAAAGTCAATGAAAAGACATTTAAAAAAGGTCGTAGGAAATTCACATCTTACTTGTGATGAGATGTACACGCTGTTAGTGCGAATCGAAGCATGTCTTAATTCAAGACCTTTGATGCCCTTAAGTTCTGATCCCAACGATCTCCAAGTCCTAACTCCCGGTCATTTCCTCATAGGAGAGCCACTAACAACTCTTCCAGAGTACGACCTCAAGGAAATACCGTTAAACCGCCTGTCAAGGTGGCAGTTGGTTGAAAGGCTACGCAGTCATTATTGGTCACGGTGGAGTCGTGAATACCTAACCAACCTTCAAAACCGCTCAAAATGGGTCCACGCCGTAGACAACCAACAACTTCTGGGCGCAGTGGTAGTTCTCATTGAGGACAACTTGCCACCCCTATCTTGGAAGATCGGGAGAATTTGCGACACCCACCCCGGAGACGACGGCCAGGTACGAGTCGTAAGCGTCAAGACGGCCCAAGGCGTCGTCAAACGGGCCATACGAAAAATATCTATCCTACCGATTGAAGACAATAACTCACAGTGCAATAGCAGTGTTAGTGTTTAAAGCAAAAGAGAAAATCAGTGCTTCAGTTGGTGTTAGTATTAAAACAAAATTAGTATAATAGTTTAACTTAAAACAAAAAATATATGTATTGTATTGCAATATGTGTTACATTGAAACTTATAGTTCAAGGGGGGCAGTATGTACAGTTACGTACCCCATTTTGTATTGTGTAGGGTGTAGTTCTTCACCCCCACTACTCACCCCCACTACTATAGCCAATATATACCCCAAGATTTGTATTAGGGTAAGAAGTCGACTCACAGCTATTGAGTGTTAACCATATAACAAGTATATTCGTGTTGATCAATAAAGCTATTACAAATATCTAATCTTTTATTCAACAATCCAACAACATTCAACCTCTCCAGGGGTTAACAGTGTTGTTGTTGTAAATGCTACTGGAATTTATAGCTTGTTCATTCATTTGCTTCTTTTGCATTGTTACACACAAGTATTTTTATCATTTCGTTTGCCAGACATGCAGAATGCCGGGAATTTAACGTACGAGAATATCTATTGTAGTAATGTTCGAAAATTGTTCAATATTAAGCAATATTATTAATATTGGTTCTTTATTGTTTTCATCCGTATACAGGATGATTCACAATTTCATGTTTAACTAACTGATCATGGAACAAGCAATATTTTTTAAAAACTCGTACATTTTCATTTAAAGGCAGTTTTCTTAAATAGCACATTTTTTCAACCACTGGATTGTTGATTGTATAGTAGATATCTAATTAACTATGAATAGAATACAATTAAATTTTAATTAGTTTTGCAATGGCAAGAATAATAAATTTATAAAATTCGGTTTGAAAACAGTGACTCAAAACTGTTTGATTAAATAACCTGGAAACTAAATTTGCGAATTTTGAAAAAATTCTTTCAGTTCCGTGATACGTGTGTGTTCAACTATATGCCATTAAAATATACCTATGCACGAAGTTTTGAATCTCCCTGAATCGTCCATGGGATGTTATTCTGATATCTTATTCTTGTACTTTGTGTGATTTTACGTACCTATGTCTATCCTAGCCACATCCTGAGTCAAAAATTACATATTCAATACAAACATCTCAGAGAATAACATGGGACACATAATTGGGATATTATTACTAAATTACTAACATTGGGATGTTACATGTTACTAAGGGCGGACATTAGCAATCGCTAGGATATTAATAGGATGTTAATAGGCAAAAATAGCAAGTAACATGCCGGGATGTTCATATTCTAGAAATGTTTTGGGGATTTTATTTTGTCAAGTGGGCTACTATCCTTCAATTCATGAGTAGGTAGGTACTTATAGTAGTTGTAAGTAAGTACCAAGAACCGCAACATGTGTTCACACATTGATTCTTTAAGGATTCTTTCATGCTGCTGAGTAAAGGAAAAACAAAAATTTTAATGTTTTTAGCTATCAATGAATTAGAAATTTATTTGGCCTCATTGATGATTCAATTTAACGATGCCGTTATTTAAAAGGCAATTATTCATACTATGATTCTTTTTCTCAGGATTCAGAAGCATGACAGAATCCTCAAAGAATCAATGTGTGAACAGGGTTTAACGCACTGGGCTATACATTGTTTAATTAAACGAACTACCACTTGTTTCTAAGTATCTAATAATAAAGTAATATTATTCATTACTCATTAGGCTCTTAATATTGTTTTATAAGAATGTTGTAAAGTTCTATTTGAAGTCGTAAACCGCAAGAAAATTAATTCTTTAAAGTAAATTTCTCTATAAAGTAATCGTGTAACGGGTGCATGTTCAAAGTTGATAGTTAACAACTAACGAGAACATTTTTCCAAGTATTTAATATTCTTAAAACAGCCCGTTTAATAATGAAGCCATCATGCATGCAACATTGCCAACTTTAGAGCAAAAAACACTGACGTAAATATTCTTCATGTTAAGTTTGAAGAAAGTCTCAGGGCGATAAAATCTCTACTCCGAAACTGGAAACAAAACAGCGCTGTTTCGTAGCAACACAGACAACATTAGCATTTTACAGAGATGTTGCAAAGTTCAATATTCCTCCAAGGCAAACGCGATGCTTCGTCTGTATCAATGTTCATTGCATCAAGTTTCAAACTATGTCGGCTAAATAGTTTATAACCCATGCTGTCTAATTGGAAATTAGTTAGGAGATTAGTGAAAAATTCACTAATACATCCATTGGATTCTGTATTTCTGCATTCCAATCCACGTTGTACAGAAACCGAAACTAAGAGATGTGAAATATATATCCACTGTTTCTGCATTCCAATCGACTTAGTTAATTCAGTGGGTGCTAGGTTATGTGAATACTTCATTATATGAACAATCCGCTATAGTGAACAGTCAGAATTTAACACATGAGGTTCTATAGAGTGAACACAGTCACTTTCGATTATGTGAACAGCTAAACAATACTTGGTACAAAGTACAGATCTACTTGGTACCTTGGTACATAAACTAAGACTGCCTTTAAATATGAAATTTTAAAACATTCATTAACATTAGAACTCCATTTTTACCTCCCGCCTAAAATAGAGGTATGAGACAATTCTGTAGAAGCCGAAATTTAATAAATAAAAATCTGACGTGGCCATCACACAACCTTCCACCTTATCTAGACTTTAAACAGAAATGTATACGTACAATCCGGTGCCCATTTAAAATATACAAATAAAAATCTAAAATATTCAAACACAGAAATTTGCATCACCTGAATAAAAAGATTCATTCACAGGAAAACTCTGCTGTGTTGAAGCCATCCTCCGTTCAATTACTACAATTAATGTCTTACTTAGGACTTATATAGCGCTAGTATGCCAACTTGTCACCCGTCTCACCTGTCAATATTTTTTACGCAAAAACAAAAATCAACCGATCATGGATTACAAGATATCAACGTTTTATTTGATAAATTTATTTTTTAAATTTTACTGCAGTTCTTTAATGCTACCAGATAAAGACAATTTTTTTATAACGTAAGTTGCAAATAACTTTTCCTCTTATTATTACAAATAAATACTATATTTTTCCAAATTTATATACAATTTTGACAATTAACCTTTTCAATCTTCAAAAAATATCACTTCCGATGAAGATATTTGTACCAAAATCTACGGAGCTCTTCCAATTTATATACAAATGTTAAATACCAAATATCAAAATTTTCGGGTAATTCGTATTTGAGTTATGCGACTAACACCCGGCCTTGACCACACACACACACACATACATACACACACACATACACACAGACATCATCGTGAAACTACCAAAAATGAGTTGTAAGGACCCTAATTCGTGCTCATCCACTAAAAACTCACTACCCGATTTTTTGCATGATTCCAATACCTTCCTTTACAGGTAAGCGGAAGGTAAAAAACTGACTGAATTCCATTAATTTTTATCCTTCCATTAATTTTTATCCTTCCATTAAACGTACCCAGTCAAGAAGCATCATCGATTTATTATTAACTGGACATAATGTAAAGTAAAAGTTTTATTTACAAAAGAGCTAATTTGATTTAATGCTAATCGGAATCGGTACTTTCTTGAAGAACTATAAAATATAAAAACTAAAACCAAATTCACATATTACAGTGCCTAGGTGGCAGGTTTTGTGCTGACCACATCAGATTTTTTATTTTTAAGCCCATGTTAAAGTAATATTTTTGATTACATTACTAAAATGCTTGACTGCTAAGACAGTGCAAAAACAAATAACTAATTATCTTAATGTATTATAAACATGAAAATGCTTCGAATAATATGAAATAGATTATTTAAAATACATTTTCGATTAAAGGAACATTTCGATTATATGAATTTGTCTGGTTTTTATCAGTTCACATAACCGAGCATGTATTGTATAACCAAAACTATAAGAGATGTAAAATGTTTAAAATATCAACGAGGTAAATTTAGATTCTTTAACCCAGATATGAGCTGGAAATATTGATTAAAGTGTTTCTGCATTAAAATTTTCACTCATTAATGTTTGAAGTATAAAGAGTGACACATTTTTTATGATGCAAATTTATTTCCATATGAAAAATGAAAATATAATTATGTTGGCATTTAGTAAACAGGCTATTGCTGCTCGTTCATTATTCATCGTCTAGGTGCAGTCGAGGCCAACAATTATGCAAGAGCAGAAGAGAATTTTAAAAATTACTATAAAAAGTAAAACTTTAGTACAGCCATATTTAAAAGGCATTAATAAAAAACAAAATTTAGGATGAAAGATATGAAAGTAAGTAATTGTCACATTAAACTCGAGTAGAAAGCTATACTTTTCTCACGGGTATTGAATAATTAAATCATTTTAAATAACAGCTATCTGAAATATTTTCTTTTTGTATTATTGAGTGAATAATATACAACATTAGTCACTTAAATCAATTGCGCAATGATTGTATTATTTAATACTTAATAGTTGGTAGTCTAGAAATGGTTGGATTTCATTATAATAATAATATCTACCATTCTGTAATGGGCTAGTTGCATTATATTTTTATCACCCAGGAACCTAATGATAGGTCTAAAACATTGGAATACAAAGTTTATTTTTAAAAAATTATAGGTTTTTTTAGTAAATTGAGAAAGAAATTTAGCTGTGACGTCATTATTTTGTATAGGCAGCATTCTACGTCACCACAATATATTATTCATTATTTTTAGGCTTGTGTAATTATAAATATAAAAATACGAATCGCAATTTTTTATCTGTTCTTGTACAATATTTAATAAAAAAATCTGACGTGGCCACCACAAGACCTCCCGCCATACCTACTTTATTCTTTTTACTTATTACAAATATATTAAAGTACTATTACTACTGCTATTACTCACAAATATATTTTAGTCATTTTATTTACACTGCAGAAAAAGATATAAATGATATTTTACTATTGTCACTGTGACTGTCATGTCATAATCATTTAAATTTTACGTAGTAACAAATGATACGATCATGGACTACAAGATACCGAAATACTAAATTATAAGTATTATACTTTAATTATTCTTAAATGATATCAGATTCAGAAAAATTTATAAAATACCGATTGTAGGTAATAATCACATTTAAAATTGTCTTAAATTAAATATTTATTGAAATATTTTTGAAAAGTGCTACTTCCGGTTTGTAGATTGAAACCAAAATTATATTGGGCTTTTAAGAATCGTATTGAAACCGTAAATACAAAATTTGGTATTTAAATGTTTGATATTTTTGAAGTTATCGTGTCCGAAAAAATTGTAACATACGAACGTACGCACGCACACACAGACATCATCTCAAAAATGTGTAATTCGTATTCTAGAGACCCTAAAACGTGCTTATCTGCCAAAAACCCATACTTGAAAATTTTGACCTATCACAATAGGTACCTCTCTTATAGAATATGAGGCGAGAGGTAAAAAATCATGTAAGTAGTCCATTGGCATTAAATCTTGTTGAATGCTTACCATAAAATAAATAAACCTGCAAGTAATATTTAAAGGCATTATTAAATGACTAGAAAGCATTATTCCTTTCTTTTCGATCAATATTCTAGGGAACATTAATCAAAAAACGTATCTTAACAAAGAGAATTATAATAAATATCATTTAGGCGCGTGGCTGATGTGGTGATGTGGTGTTTACTAAAACCAATACCATGGAGCGGAAACCGTCTATTAATCTTTGCATTAGCGCTAAACGCACGAAAAACCAATAATTTAAAAACCACAATACATGAGCGCTGTTGTCATGGAGCCATTGCGGGAAGTGGCAACAATGGCGGAAATGGGTTATTGCAAATGAGCATGGCGCACCCTGATTACGTTGTGTAGCTCCATGACCATGGAGATGATTTAGATAGACAGATTCTTTCGCACCATTTGAGGCAACGCAGTCGGCTCGGAAAAAATTTATGATATTTTTGTGTTGGGATGCGATGTGATAACTGCGCTGCGTATTTTTTTATTAATCTGTTTTTTTATCGCCTGGAAATACGTGCGGGGAATTTATCTACAAACGCGGAAAATGAATTGTGACGACACCGAGCCAGTACACCTATACCATATTTGCTTACCTTTTAATTTACAGTATAGAATATCTTTATCACTGCCATACTTAATCTTGATTATTCATAATTTATTACTCTCAGTTTCAATTTACCTCGAATGTACAATAGTTTATTTTATTAAAAAACTATAAAGATGATTGTATCCAAAAGTTAATTATTGAAGGATCGGAATTTGCTGTGTGATTGGTTGTTATACTTATTTCAAATTATCCAATTTCCGACTATCAATCCTTCAATGTTCATTTTATTATTTGGTTTTATTGCCTTTTGACAATGGGAGAGATGCAGCCAAGGCTGTTAACAATTAACTATTTTTATCATAATTTTCAAAGAGTCTTCCATAATTGACATCTCAATCTCAGTCTGGTAGATGTTTTATATTATTAGGATCTAATTACTAGGAACCAATGGTATTTTGGTCGGTTGCTGGGATCAAACTCGAGACTTCTAGCTCGCTAGTCAGATACTAGTCAGATCACTAGTTGTCACCATGTTAAATAATAAGTTATACAGAGTGTTTCAGGGTTAAGTATCCTGAATGTAGGACCTCAAAACAAGAAAAATGTTTATTTGGAGATTTTCGAAAAAACGCTTCGTTTGGGAGGTATTAAGTTCTGAAGTTACAAATAGGAATTTGAACAATTTCGTAAAAATAAAGGAATAAATATTGCTTATTATCAACATTATTGCTAGAAACAATAAGAATTTACAAAATTTGTTAAAAATAATGGCAATTTTCGACCAAATTCAACCGAATTATGGCGGTCTAAAAATTAAGAATTTTTGGTGCATTTTCAAGTGGTTTTTTGCCGAGTGTATAATCAAAATAAATGCGTATATGTACTTTGCAAATTGCTTATCCGTATATCAGTTTAGCATTCTTTTGCAATTTTGTTCACACTCGAATCTGCTCCCTCTGGTGAATTTGTCTACGCACGGCCCTGTTTCGTGCGTGATATCAACTGCCAGAGCGATTCAATAACACTGTCCTGTGTACGGTCTCGTGGTCTCGATTCTCACATCACACGTCGCATCTAGGCGGCGTGGGAATACCCCGACCTACCCCACATGTGACGTCACTGCATGACACCCTCTGAACTTTGACATAGATATGTCTACTTGATACTTGCAAGTCTACCACAAGGAGATAGAAAACTACTAAGAGTAGATAAATTTCAATGAAGTTGATTTTTTAATTTTTTTTTTCATAATTACCAGTTATATATTACCCACGGTTAAAGAATAATTTGCACGTTTTTCATTGACTACCCCGGTCAGAAGTTGTATTAGTTCATAGGCGTTTCTAGGTGTCTCTGCAGGTCACTAGTTGCTTGACTATAGTTGTACCGAGAGTTGTACAAATTCATTCTGTCACTTGCTGTCACTGAATAGTATTTTTTAAATGTAATAATTTGTGCGTTATATAGTGATATAGAAATATATTATGTAAAATATAAAAAAACACGTACCTACCTAAGCATATTATTATGTTATAAAGTAACAGGTAACTATTGCTTTGAAAAATGAAAAGTGTTTCAGAAAAACTGTCCACGCAGATATAGGTTATTTTAATTTCAGGAGAACTGAGTAAAAATCGACATGTTTTATAAACTGAATAATGAAGGTGAATAGATGCACTACGAGACTGTGTTCATATATTGTGAAATTATTTATTTATAACGTCGAATGGATTTTCAAACACGTTTTGTCATAATATTTTCGATCTAAAGATAAATTATGAAACATTCTGACATAACTTTTTTTAAATATTATTATACAGGATGTTCAGTTCAGAGAATCAAATTTACTCAATTTCAAATGGCTATAACTCGTCATTTTCAAATGGAACACCCTATATTTTATTATTCTCATGTGTGTATTTTTGCATCTTCTTATGTTATAAAGGATGTCCTATGTCTAAATACATTAATTTAATTAATTTCGAAATTAATGTTTTTAGGCATAGGACACTCTTTATAACATAAGAAGATGCAAAAATACACACAACAGAATAATAAAATATAGGGTGTTCCATTTGAAAATGACGAGTTATAGCCATTTGAAATTGAGTAAATTTGATTCTCTGTACTGAACACCCTGTATAATAATATTGAAAAAAAGTTATGTCAGAACAAAGAGTATAGTTACAGTTGTACAGAAAAAAATTTTCTTAATTTTTACTATTAAAATAACTTCAGTACGTCTTTATAAAACAATACGTGTATTCGGCATTTTTTTGAGAAAAAATTGAATAACTTGGCAACGCCGCGGAAAACTAAAATGAAATTTATATGTTCGTATAGGTAAATAAAATACAATTCAAAATATATAAAAATATATAGGCTGTTTCATTTAAAAAAAGACGAACAATTATTGCCAAGTCGTTATGCAACACCCGGTATATGTGAAAATAATTTTAAGTTATGCTCCTTGAGTAGATGAAAAATTCTGTGAATGAATTTATTCTGTATTTTGAACGACAAGGGAGATATCGACGACGGACATTTCGATGACTCACCCTGTATAGTATGACCTGATACAGCCAGAGACACCTAAATCTATTAACACATTCTGACCGCTAGAAAAGATCATGTTGGCAAACCTAATTATTATTTAACAATGATATTACTATAATTAATATAACATTTACAACCATAATCTGCTCCCTCTGAACTTTGACATAGATATGTTTTCTTGATACTACAGAGAAGATAAATAAATTTCAGTAAAGTAGATTTCTTAATTTTTTTTTCATAGTTACCAGTTATATATTACCATAATAAATAATAACAATAAAAATCCCAATCCCCCCTCCTTCGTGACATATTCTCAATATCTCACCCCAAATCTACATCTTGTATACCAACATTAATGAATAAATTACCAAAAATCTAAGGGGCGACCGCCCTTAACTAGGAGAAAACATGAGACTGCCATCGTTCATACATGACATCAACCATAACATGACCATAATAATTATATTCCCTAAAAATTCTTACATGAGCGACGTTAACTTCAAGTTATCGTAAAGGCAGTAATGTCAGATTTACGTGTTGCAATATAAAATAATAATTCCCAGTCCGAAACACATTACCGTTGAAAGAACACGGGGAGAAAAGAAGATTGCAGGGGACATTGGCGGAGAGCGTATTTTCAAAAAGGGCGCAAAATATGTAGAAACATGTAAATGCACTTTTGATATGGACCGTCTATTAAAGCTAGATTCAGACCTGCCCAATTATAAGTATAAGTGGTAAGTTAACTTCAACAAAATTCCAATTCAAATTATTATAAGTTCGAACGCTCAATGCGGGTTGGTTAAATTAGCAACTTATACTTATATTGGTGTAGGTCTTAATCTACTCGTAGCTTTACGTCTAACGTAATATCAAAAATTATTTGTTTCTACTCCTGGTATTAAAATGTCATTTATTGAACTGGTTTCCATGACGCTAAATAACATTTTAAACACACCTTTTGCCGTTTTTAGTCACGGGCTGAACATAGCAACTGACTTTAAGCACGGGGTGAAAAACTGAGAGAAACTAATTATTTCTTTAAATCTTTGTTAATTTTCTTCATATATAAATAATTAAATACACTTGCCTATGTATAATTTTGTAGCTATACCTAATATCATTATGATTTAACCTAAAATTGAAATGAAGTTTTGATTCCATGAAAGAACAGAACAATGAAAAAACAGAACACGAAAAAACAGAACATGAAAAAACAGAACATGAAAAAACAGAACATGAAAAAACAGAACAATGAAAAAACAGAACAATGAAAAAACAGAACACTGAAGAAACAGAACAATGAAAAAACAGAACAGTGAAAAAACAGAACACTGAAAAAACAGAACACTGAAAAAACAGAACATTGATAAAACAGAACATGAAAAAACAGAACACATAAACTAATCTATGCTAACAAAAACCTTGTTGAGTCCAACAGAACTCCGTTTTTTTGACATAAACTAATCTATGCTAACAAAACCCTAATTGAGTCCAACAGAATTCCGTTTTTTTAAATAAACTAATAAATACTAACAAAACCCTAATTGAGTCCAACAGAACTCCGTTTTTTTAAAAATAAACTAATCAATACTAACAAAACCCTAATTGAGTCCAACAGAACTCCGTTTTTTAAAAAATAAACTAATCAATACTAACAAAACCCTAATTGAGTCCAACAGAACTCCGTTTTTTTTGACATAAACTAATCAAAGCTAACAAATCCCTTCTTGAGTTCTGTTTTGTCATTGTTATTTTTTTTTCATATTCTGTTTTTTCATGTTCTGTTTTATCAATGTTCTGTTTTTTCAATGTTCTGTTTTTTCACTGTTCTCTTTTTTCATTGTTCTGTTTTTTCAGTGTTCTGTTTTTTCATTGTTCTCTTTTTTCATTGTTCTGTTTTTTCACTGTTCTGTTTTTTCATGTTCTTTTTTTTCATGTTCTGTTTTTTCATGTTCTGTTTTTTCATGTTCTGTTTTTTCATTGTTCTGTTTTGTCCGGTCACCGAAGTTTTATATATTTATGAATTTATGATGTTTAATTTGTGGTCGTAGAAAAAGTATAATATGCGACTCGGTTATAAACTCTCTAGATACTCTTTTTTATACACTTGCTGCGCTCATTCCTAACAAACTCGTGACTAAAACGTTTATAAAACTTGATACATAGTATACTACTGTAACGCGGCAGTTATTTATTTATTTATATAATAAATTTGTTTATTATTATTGCAAAACTTTGGCTAGTGTGATCGTCTATAAATTGGCCTACGTTGTGTTTATTTTTATTATACTGCCTCGCCCCAAGTATTAGCATGGATATGAAGTCGTCATTGATAAAGGTCAGGTAACAATTAACATGGAATAAAACTCGTATCAAAGTTAAATCATTTATTAGCATTTGAAAAATATAGTAGTTTTGAGTACTGAATCATGACATATAGTTCGTCATTGACAGTATGACTGTGATTACACTCCGTGCCAGAATCAAAACCACACAATACAAATACCGTCTCTGTTAAAGGGTTATAATAGGAGACCTGATCCCTGCGTCAGCAAGCGTCGCAGGACTGCGTCTAACTTGCCCGTCTCGTAGTATAGGGCGTTACCTATACAGGTGCCGTACAGGGCGTTACCAGTATACAGTATTTCACCTGACGAGACTCAAAAATAATCAAGGGCTTATTCGCTAGATTCGCCTCGCTAATGAATCAGGTAGATAGAATAGAACAACAGACGTTTAGCATTTGTATTCTGTGACCATGAATCAGAAACGGCGAACGCACACCATCCCACAATCAACAACTCGCTAGATATCAGAGATAAATCAAACAATAACAAAAAAATAATAATAAAGATCGCAAGTATTACAATGTACAATCGGACAGGGACGTTGGGTGGTGTTCCTAGCTGTCAGGTATCCGGGCGGCTGGTAGATGGGTTTCTCCCTCTAAGTGCGGTACTCTGTAAATACACGTATCGACCACGAAAGGCCGTATTAGCAAAGTTAAATGAAAACACGTCTTGGACGATACAAACGCTAAGTCGGAGATCTCGGTGACTGGTGAAGGCCGCTGGTACTTGAACCGTGGACTGGTCGTCGTGCAGTTGAGTTTGATGCTGGTACAGTGCTAAGAGCGCAACGACTGTTGTGATAAATACACCCAGATCACGTCGCAATATGCCACTCTCAGACACTCGTTGAATGAACGTCAAAAACTAACTTGTTTCAATTATTACAAACTGTGCAAACAGCCACGCGTTCGGGCAAAGAATGCGACAGTAATAATAAATGTAGATGATGTCTTTATCAAAACCACACAAACTGAAACGAGGTCGGGCAGAGCCTAAAAGTGCAAACAGCCACGCGTTCGGGCAAAGAATGACACCTCCGACAGCCACACTTACGAGTAGGTATGTGGTTAGGTTAAATTCACCAAGCAACAAGAGCTTAGACTAGGACGAGATCGAAATCAAGTCCCCTGAGTTGTTCCAATGTTCCTGTTTATATTCCGATTACCCCACCAACTTACTACCCTTTCCTCCAAGGTTCCAACTTCCACTTCTCCATGAAGATCCACCCCCAAGACAAAGTCACAATCACATATCCGCTTTTAGTTAAACAAAGTTCGCATATCACTTCACCCCCGCCTTGTTATCTCCTTCTTTCAAAAGTGTCGCACTCATTCGTTGTCGTCCGAACCACCCCCCGTAAGCTAGCCACTCAGACGATACTTAAGTCAGAGAGAGAGACCGACTCTCCGCGCAACCATTAGACAGACAGAGATAGAGTCTCTCATCCCTAACACGACTCAACCTTCTGGTTTACGTAATAAAGAAATTGTTAATAATTAATTAGTTCAATGTTGTTGCATTGTGATATTCTTGATAATCACACAAGTCATTTACATTTCTAGTACAAATCAATTTATGTTATCATGACTTGTAATAAACATTTACCTCTAAACCAATAAACCCATTTTAGGTGGCAGTATTCACTCAGGCTTTGTTTTGTACAGCAATTAGTTACTATTAACAACCTTACTCATCACTGTGAATACTGCTTGGGGAAAAATCGTGAAATTTACAATACAATTTGTCTACTTGGAGTTAGATTTTGATAACCGATTTTATGATTTAGATTAATATTCCAAGAATTCGATTTCTGTTCGTTTTAACTAGTTCATTTATAAAACTATTTCTATTTCCGGCGACGAGATTTTACTTGACAAAGGGAACTGACCCGATTGTAAAAGGGATGCGGACCTCTGGTTGACTTGGGAAAATTTACGATGCTGTGACCGTGACACTTTTAACATCTGGTAACTATTAAGACGACACCGTAATTTTAAACTAGAGAGGGTTTCATTCTTTCATGCACTTGACTTAAAAATATTTGTGTCATCGGACATTCTTTATCTCTTAGATGTCAACTTTGTAATAGAAGATTTTTTTTCCTCGAACATGTGTTTGCGAATGGTCATGCATCATTAAAAAAAACTGACTGTTTACTTTAGAAAAAAAATTACATTATATAAATAATAACAATTATGCAAACCGTTTCACTACTTTATCCTGTTTATCAATATAATAGTAGTATAATATTCTAAAACTATATTTTAAATAAGTAAATTCAAGTTTTTTGCAGCTTCATTTGAAATTATTTTAAAATTTATAAATAGCTCCAAAATAGATTTATCTACGACCAATGTTAAATTAAATGTGTGATGGTTGCTACATAATGCCACAAATTAATCCCACAGAGAATAATAGTCAGTATTCCCTCCTCTGCACCAATCAGAAAATTACTTTGCCTGAATCAATTTCTCCGTGCAAATTATTTTTAAAAACATTGCAATGTTTAATGATGTAACTATGGTGATATTGAATTGACATCTGGAAATGTCAAAATTTTTGCTTATTGGTACCTATTTATTTTATTAAAATAGATAAAGTACAGTATATAACTCGCTATAATGGCTATTATTCCCTCAGATGATTAAAAAATAGCATCCATTATAGCGTCCTTGTATAATAATACTATCATTCTTTGTTCATTTTTACACGAGTGCAATTAGACCTAAGTAGATTCAATGGTAATTAATTTTGCTCACAAAAATGGAAAGTTGATACCAATATGATTCTTTGCAGTAAGAATTGTCCTATTTATATTAATAATTGGGCACACTAATTCAGCACTGATAATACAGTATAAACGCCTTCATGTTTGACTGTTAACTGCTCTTTGTAATACAACCTTTTTAAGTCTGTAATTAAGCGTTGACCTATTTAAAATAATGAGCCAACGTTTTGTTTTATTAAAATAATGATATCTCTGCAATCAATCTAATTGACAATTACTAATTGAAGTATTTTGCAGTGCATGTATGAATTGTAGTTAATTTATTGTGCGTTTTTAATTGTAGATAAAAAAAACCCAAGCACGTACGTCTGTTTCTATTATTATTATTATTATTAACCACACACACGATATAATATAATTATGTATAGTTACCAATGACTCATCAATCAGTGACGAATTCGCAGATTTAATTTACAAATAATTTTTAAATCATTTTACCTATTTTCTCAAATTTTAACATTTTTGAAAATTTTCTTCGGCGGTAATTTTTAAAGTAATTCTAGTGAAAATAGCACATTCTTTATCTCTACGGGTTTATAAGTTACAGTCAAATAAATATTAATTTTTAGGAAATTTATTTTTACGTATTTTCTCAAATTTTAACATTTTTGAAAAAAAAATTTGGCAGTAATTTTTAGAATAATTTTACATTAATCCTAGTGAGAAGAGCATAATTTTATCTCTACTGGTTTATAAGTTACAGAAGATAAATATTGAATTTTTAGGAAATTTATTTTTACGTATTTTTTTAAATTTTCTTCGACAGAGCTAAAAAGTATAATTTTATAAATGTTATCTATGGACCAAATAACGTGAATTTAATTAACTTGAAATACACATCTTGAGACATTTTAAAATATTTTTTATGTATTTTCTTAATATTTAATATTTTTTAAAACTTTATTTTGCAGTCTTATTTAGTTTAATTTTATATAAATTCAATTGAAAAGATAATTGTTTTATCATTATTGGTTCTTGAGATATTTCACTTTATATTCTTGCTCATCGACTTATCTTTAAGGATCTTGATTTAGTTCTTGATAAAAAAAATATAACCTATGATCTGAAAATAAGATCAAATTTTTAGTTTTTTTTCTACGCTACACACATTAGAACTTGTAAATTGAAAATTTAGTATTATCATTTTAATATTATTTTAATTTTAATCTGTAGATGTAAATGTAATTCAACAATTAGGTAGTAAATATTTTGTTTAATATTTTTATGACCTAAAATCCAATAAAAATATTGATCAATGATCTGATCTAGATCGTATTAATCGTGAAGATCTTGATCTCGAACACAATCCATTTTAAAATGATCTGTCAACACTGATTATTTGTAGAGCTGCGCCCCCAAAATTCTCTCCGCGTCTCCGGCTATGTGTTTCTCTTATCCGTGATAGGAAGTTACGGTATGGATGCCCAGCGCATATGTAGGGCAGAAATAAAGTGAAATTCAGAAGAAATTGCGCTACAAATCACACATAATGTAAAATGATTTTCACCTGCAAGTATTCCAGCTTCTTTCATTTTCATCCGAGGTTCTATTTTACGTGAGATTATAGTGTCATTTGTCATGCCATATGCCACTTCAAGGACAGGAATTACTCTTGTTTTCTTTATGAGTTCATGAGTTGTGAGTTCTTCACTTTCTGTGAGAAGAACATTCTTATTTTAATTGCATGTCAAGAACGGGAGAGAGTAAATATTTAAATATTTTTTAATTATCATTGTATTTAACATGAGATTTCTAAAAGAACATAACTTTTTTGTTGGTATTATAATAATGTGCACTAAAATAAATATAATGGCCTAAATTTTTTAGATGTGAGATCAATAGAATTTGTTATTCAAAATGATATGTGGACAATTTTCTCTATTTATTAGTATAACTGTTTAAATAATTATTATTGAACTCAGTACTGTTTACAGTTTAAAAATAATATTAGGTTTTTTTCCGAATTCCTATAATACTCTCGATTTTACTTTTTTTCTATTCCACTCTTTTCCCCACTACTACGGCTGCCTGAAACCACCCCAGAACTCGTACTTTGGCGCACCCTAGCTATGCAATGTCATTTTGAAGTTGAAAAATGCTATAAAAGTGTTTTCGTTGTGAGTAAACTGTCAGATTATTATTGACTTCAGGTTTTTTATAAACATTTAATAGAGAAATAGAGGTGCCTTTTAAAATTTTAAAAATTAATTTTTATTATGAGATATAACCGTGTAAGGTTTGCATAAATTGGAATTCGGATTTTTTATAATCATGTACAATTTTTTTACCAAAATTTTAAAAATGCACATTTGTAGATCTATTTTTTCTGTGTTAAATCCTAGTTGAAATAAAACTTTACCATTCTTGTACTGGCCAGAAAACACTTGCTACGTTAGTACATTTTATGCTGGATTTTAGGAGGTAGACGAGCCTCTTAAGGCTCACCTCTTGCTCAAAAATTCAAAGCAAAAAAGCATGTCACAAAAAGGCATTTTGTGACTTTGGTGTTGGTGGTTTTAAAATTTATGATCTCGTATTGTACAGTTTAAAATAATCTCTTTATAGCAGTCTTCCGGCTAATATAGATATTTGATTCCATAAAAAAAAATATTTTTGTGTTTGAAATTTTTAGTAAATAGCCGGAATAGTTAAAATTGTGAAGTTGTTGCATCTTTATTTGAGTTACAAACTATATTTTAATTTGATGCTTAAACCTAATAAATTTTGTTCGTTAAACACATGACGTTCTTTATCAAATATTAATAAAACAGTGTAACATAATTTAAAAAATTGGTGATAAAAAGCAACTTTCTGTGGAGTAGGTAGTCTCGTCGTTTTTCTAAAGAGTAAGGTGATATATCTTGTTTTCTTTTTGCAACATTTGTTTCTGTGAAACGTTTGCATGTTATAATGTTACATGTTATATTTAACGCTATTGTGTAAAATCTGTGAGTACAAGAACCGGCAGGGAAGTGGAATGAATAAAACAGAAGGAAATGTATGCCTGGCTCGGTGCTTACGTGGATCAGAAACTCTTGTAGCGGCAAAGTTACACGCACAAATCCAGAACTTCACACCAGAATTCTCTTCTTACTTTATACACAACAATACATAATATAAAAACAGAAAATGATTAAAATCAAATTTATTCGCAATCAATTTCCGTGTGCTGGCAAACAAAGAAATCATTTGATGGCAGCCGTAAAAACTCCTTCAAATTTAAAATAAACAGAAAAGATTTTATGATCAGAAAATGCACATCGTAAAATGGAATGTTCCTTTATACTGTTTGCTAAGACGCCGTTTTGAATCGAACACTGCGGATAAAACAATATTTTGTACAATAAAAGGCAGCCAATCAAATGAAGATTGAATCGAAAAACATTCGCGTTTTATTCAGATTTTATACGGGATTTTATTTCGCCATAGCTTCAAGTGTTTGTTTTAAAATAGCGACGATAACTTCAGCAGTAAAATACTACAACTATTTAATTATCGGTAGTAATGCGATTCATTACTGGAACTTTCGCAAATCCCGATCAGCTTATTAAAACTAAAAGTTATTTCAAGTTTTCGTGTAATTTAGGTGGCATGGGACGCGATAAAAACTTTGCGTGATAATACGGAAAATCTACAAGAACTTTGGATAGTTGCAAGTTTAATTAAAATTTTTAAATCAACGTTAAGTTTCAATCCAGAAAATGAACTAACGAATTAAAAATTTAAAGTATCACAGGAGTTTTCATTAAAGTTTTAGAAAAGGAATTCGAACAAGGTACAAGTCGAACTCCTTGTTATTTTTTAATATATTCTGTGACGTGAAGTACCACGTTAACGATAGAAAACTGCCAAGAAGGAAAAATTTCACAAAATAATTAAAATTGAACCTCTATGGTGTACTCTCCACTAAAGTAGACTAGCTTCGCTCGCATTTTTAATAAACAAATCCTCAACTGATATACTCGTTTAAATGGAACTTGTTTTTGATAGTGAAAGAAAATGTGGTGAAAAGGTTAAATATTTAGCTTATAATAATTTTCTAATATTGTGCAAAATATCCATGTACGCTTAGTGACGTCAAAATATTTTAAGGTACGATCCGGATAGAAATGTGAATCAAACACAAACTTCTTTTTCTCTGTAGAAAATCAGTATCAGTTTTGTATCTACATCTTGACCATTATTTGTCCGATTCTTTTTTGCATTTAGGTCTCTTTTGGCTAAGGTATGTTTGACTTCGATCGAACCATTAAGGATGGGGGTTAAAATTAAAAATCGCTCTGACGAATGCAATTTCTATCCAGATTTGTATACAGGGTGTACTCAACCTGTGTAACAAAATTTAAGGGTGTATAGTATAGACCGCACTGATCATGAATTAAAATGAATTTTGTTGAAATTCGCAAATTTAAAATGGGTCCAAGCAAATTCATTTTTTCCTGTTTGTAAAATTATTATTGCATTAATCTTATTATTACGCTAATAAATACTGTATAACTATTGTTTAACTTTTTTGTATTTAAATATGACAACCAGTGGTACCCAAAATGATATTGTTTTGCAAACTACTGTTAATTTTACGAATTTCAACAAAATTCTTTTTGATCCATGCTCAGTGCGTCCAAAACTATACACCCTTAAATTTTGTTACACAGGTTAGGTTACCTACACTCTGTATACAATTCCATGAATAGTTTGGAGCGAAGTTTAAATGTGAATTATCATAATGACACTAATAACCCACTTGACAAAATAAAATCCCCAGAACATTTCAAGAATGTGTACATCCCGGTTTGTTACTTGTTATTTTTAGTAACATTATCTATGTAACATCCCAATATTAGTAATTTGGTAATAATATCCCAATTGTGTATCCCATGTATTTCTCAGAGATGTTTGTATTGAGTATATAATTTTTGATCGTACTCAGGATGTGGCTAGGATAAACTTACGTAATATCACTTAAAGTACAAGAATAAGATATTTTTAAACATCCCATGGACGATTCATGTCAAGTGGAAATGATTTAAATTCCATATTAAAGATTTGATTGCCACTTGTAAAAGAGCAGAGCGCTAACCTAATATTAAATCGCGATAAATAACATCGGTTTAAACCTAACCGGAGCAACATCCGACATCAGGAACAAATGAATGTGGAACTAATGCAACGCCCACGCTGACAGCACGCGTCAGCGGAACGAAATTTTAATAACAAAAAGTGAAAGACAGAATTCCGGAATAAATTAAGTATTCATGAAGTGCGAGACGATTCCGATGGCGATGAAGTATGAAAAATATTCCATGGCGAACAGCGCTCACACGCAGTTTTAATTAAATCATATAACGGACCGCGTCGCGTATGTGAAATATGTGCGACCACTTTGTAAGCGAGAGCTTTAAATACCCGAGAGGTTACGCAGAAGACCAAGAAGAACACGAAATTGAGAAGATGTTGGTATAGCTTGTACAAATATTGTATGCTTTTTACCCTGCAATAATCGAAAGTATCCAGAATTTCAACAGTAATAATAATAATAATCATCATCAACATTCTTTATTCCATCTTTTGTAAATATACAATTATGGTTCGTCAATAAATAATAATACATAAGTAATTTAATAAATATGGAACAACAACATTTGCTTTTTGTCACTGCGATCCTCTACCGCGCCAGAAAACAGCCAAAAACATGGAAATCGCGCGCCACTCCACAGCGTTTATTGTTTTGTTAAATATAATAATCTAAATATATTGTTGAAGATAAAAGTACAATCTGCAAAATGCAAGATGCAGAATTTTGCTTTAAAATCGAAATATGTTAATTTGAATTTGACAATTTTTGTTATTTTTTAACAAAAGTATCTTCTATTTTTAAACGAATTTAAAAAATTCGATTAGTTATTTCGCAGATTCGGGCTTTGTTGACAACATATTAAAATTTGTAATTAATTCACTTATATGTCGGGATTAACAATCATGTTGATTGTAATAATAATTAATGATAGTGTGCTAATGAAGTTATGATCGTGTTTGTTTGTTCGATTACGTTAGTACACTTGGACAAAGTCTGGAATTATGTGCTAGGTGTGATGTGAGTCGAATATGGGCAGTCTTGAAGATGCTCTGATGCGAGTAGCACGTGCCCTTGAATTGCCACCTTTCCTTATCGTTACAGTTTGTAGATCACGTTTAACTGGTCCATGACATAAGTAGTGAATGAGTGAATTATTTGGTGTTCTGATTAGTTAACTATTCCAGTAATTGCACCTTTCAGTAGTTTTATTCATCACGTAACGGATCATCTGTTGTCCGCTCCGCTCGTACTCCGACATATTTTTTTTCGAATATTTATTGGGTTTGTTCAGTTTTGTTACAAACATTCCGCTGTATTACATTTCAGTTTTCAGTTATTGAAATACTTGTCTATTAGCAGTAATTTGTATTCATGTTTCGTTCAAAATATTCCCAGCTCAAATTAAAATAATAGCAGTATTAAATTTCTACTATATCTTCATCTTCTTCTACGTTGCTTCTTTCTTGTTGATCAGACACGCTTAAGACCAGTAGCCATCTCGCGCGTCATCTAGTAACGTAACAGTCATAACAGCAATTAACCTGGTTCTGGTTACCGCTCTCGTTCTGGTTACTGGTTGTTTAGTATCGTTGTGTTGGTAACTGCACGGCTACCGGTGATGGTCGGCAGAGTACTTCCGGTCGCCTGTACAGCACCGGATCTAGGCGATTCGCACGAACACACAGTAGAGAATAGTTTGCAGTTTAGCAAAAAATACACGACAATATATTTAATCCTGAACTGAATGCCCAAAAAAACTAATATTCTAAAGGATTCTAAATTGAATGTTAACTGTATTTGAGACTGTAAATTTTATAAACTAATGGAGCACTAAATGATAATTTGCACTAAAACCATGATTTGTTGGTCGTAATTTCAGGTGCCTGCACAATTCTTGAAAACTCGGAGATAAAAATTCAACTACAAGAAAATGTATAAATATAAAATTCAAATCTAGAATCTGATGGGTGCAGAAAACGCATGTAAAGGAATATTCAAATCTGGAAAAAGAGTTAAGATTTTTAAAGATTTGAATATTACTTTGAATGAATTTTCTTGTTCACCGGATTTTTTAGACGGATTTTCTTTTTATTAAATAAAGACAAGATCGCTGACATAATATAAAATAAATTAAACATTTTGACTGAAAATCCAGCGATCTTGTCTTTGTATGAAGATTCGCTTGTTTTATGATTTCATGTAAGAATTTTCGCTTCATTAGATTTTCTAGTTATAAATACTCTAGTGTTGACAATGTCCCAAAATTTAGTTTTTTTTTTAAATAACCTAAATAAGTAAATATTGATAATAATAATAATAATAATAATAATTTTTATTTAGTTGAAAAAAAATACAGAGTACCTACTTATAAACTACGTCACATATACAAAAGAGAGAAAAAATTAATTAATTAAACATATTATTATGTCAGCTTGAGATGCGACTAATAGTGTTATAGTAGTTTTTAAATTTTATTCTCATTTTAAAGGCAAACCAATTTTAAAACTAATATATTATGTGTCGGGGTTAGTAATAATGTTGATTGTGATAATAATTAATGATAGGAATGCAAGTGTGATAATGAAGTTATGATCGTGTTTGTTTATTCGATTACGTTGGTACACTTGGGCGAAGCCTGAGATTACATTCTATAGGTGTGAGTTGAATATCGGCAGTCTTGAAGATGCTCTAATACGAGTAGCACGTGCCCTTGAATTGCCACCTTTCCTTATCGTCACAGTTTATAGATCACGTTTAACTGGCCCATGGCATGAGTGGTGAATGTGAGATTTATTTGGTGTTTCGATTAGTTAACTATTCCAATAATTGCGCCTTTTAGTAGTTTTCTTGATCACGTAAGTGATCATCTATTGTCCGCTCCGCTCATACTCCGACATATAAATGTAGAATGAAGAATGCCTCATTACATTTTCTGATAAATATCTGCGTTGCAAGATATAAATACATCCACACATCGGTGTATTAAGTATATTAGTTCTTTCCATTTTTCTTTCCTATTATCTTATGTTAAATATAACTTACAATTTTTCTTGGCCTAAACCTTTTGATTCATTTTTCAAGAAAACATTTTTTCGCCAAAAAAAAAAATTAAATGAATCAAAAACTGCTACACTGCTTTGCTCGCTATATATTGTAGCTGAGACGAGATATTTCCTTATTATAATATGGTGGCCACTTAGTATCACCGGTGTTCCGCAAGGTTCTATATTATCCCCATTCCACAGTAACTAGCATAGCGTGAAAACGAGTACAAAGAGTAACAAAATATGAAATAATACGTGGTGAGAAGTCCTCATATTCCGCACTCAACAGCGACTGTAAACTTTACAGCCCTCAATAAACGGCTGAGTACCGTCCTCCGTCTCCACAATTAAAAACCTCACAAACTCGCTTAAAAAGCGACAAGTGCTTGTTTATAAGCCCTCGTCGCGAAGTACGTGGAGTTTATGTGGAGCACTACACGTTATACTTCCTTCGCGGAGCCCCGAGCTCTGTTATTATCTTCTAATACACTATTCTTCGTGAGCTATTGTTGCATTGCATGCCCGTGTGTTTGCTTAAGTTTCACGGAGAGGATATTCGTCGTTGGGAAGTATTAACAATCTAAACAAGCTTTTTTTAAACTGTTCGTAATAATATTGGGAGTGGGAAGTAATATTTTTAAAACATATTATTATTCTCTGGATTAAGTTAAAGCAAAAAATATACTTTATTTACTTAGAAGTAAAGATACAATATTAAATTTATTTAAACCATTATTTTGTGATATTTATTCTACAGTAGAGTGTCCGCCTAGCACGCTAGCGGTTCCTAGTTCGATGTCGGCAGTCATCAATGACAATAATACCACTGGGTCTGGGTGGTTGAATTCCACTATAATATCATCTACCATTCTGTTATTGGAAGCTAATCGTGTTGAATGGTTCCTATTAAAAATAGGAAAAAATTTGGAAAAATTATTTGCTCCTTTAAACATATTAAAATAACTTCATATTCATATTAAATAAATAAATAAATAAATCACAGGAGACATTCCCACAAAAGATCGTCATACAAATCTAGTAGGAACAAAACGTTAAGAGTGTGATTTTAAATAAGTTGGCTGAATCCCAGTAATGTCTTTTTTATTAAAAATTATAATATAAAGGCTGGTTTTGAAGTTAATGTCATAAATTTAAGGGTAAGTAGCTCGGTAAGTAGTATGACATGTGTAGATTACGAACAGAAATTTTTTTTAAAAAATTCGCCTATTTAAGGGTAGATTTCATAAAACTGGTACCATTGGCAATATTTTATCTATTACACAATAATTTTCGTTAATATCTTATACAACTAATTTTGAATGTACTTTTGCTAATATTTTTAATGAGATATTAATTGAAACAGCAGTAAAAAAAGTTTCCTAAAGAAAAGTCGAATTTTCTTATTTCGAATTTTTAAAAAATTCTTTCTGTTTCGTAATCTACATTTACTCTTTTTATGACATTAACTTCAAAACCACCCTATACATCAATAATACTGTGCTGACAACTCTATAATAATACATAAATATCTATATAAGATCATTTTAAGACCTGTGGTAGATGGTCACTTTTTTCATCAAACTGTCAACATTTTGAATGTTTCTCACTAATCTGTAAATTTTTATCTAATGGCCGTTTTACACTACGCTAAATATTAAACAAGAAATTGTGCAACAAATTGAACAATATCTTAAGCAATAAATTGCTTTATTTTTAATGAACTCTATTTTATACTGAAACAATTTTATATACTTCCCTACAATATATAGTTTGTGATTCTGCGCAGTTCGCATATAATAATAATTTGACAACCGCGCTTATCTATTTTTTCAGACAATTTATGAAGCAATGCGATACACAATTTGCTGTATGATACCACACAATTTAGATTGTTTCAAAAATTGAACAAAGATTTAGTGTAACGGGCATAAGACACGATATACCAGAATATTTGTCATTCAAAACATTAATACTTTTGATTTAACGAAAGAAGTAAACATATTCCTCCTGTTAGGACAGAATTAGCTACTTTCGACGTTTCGATTTGTATAAGTTGTAAACTGTAAAGGTAGTAAAAATGAGTCACGTTAGTAGCAAATTGTGAACAAATTCGTTTCTCCCTTTTTGGAATAATTCCTGTACAAAAAATCTTTTACGGTTGAGTGACCGCACGACCTGGCGCACATGTGTGTGCGTGTGTGTGTGTTTCTGAGAGTCAGTCAGCCTACGTATGTCGTTTGCAACAAGGCGGTAAATCGCGACAACTTGTACCTGTGCCCGAGAAGCTTCCTGTTGTAGCGCAGCCGTGTCTCTGTCGGGCAAAAATGCGGATAGTTGTCGTGCAGTACGACAACGTTGTAAAGAAAATATCCTGGACTTCAGTCGTAACTCTGCCTGGGATTTATACGCAAATAAACCGTTGAAAGGGGAATAAATACATATTATCTAAGAGATTTGCAATGAATGCTCACATTGATTTTGAATCAATATTCGAGACTCGAGAGATTAACCGATAGACGGTGAACCATAAATTACTTGATAGTAAATTTTATTGTTTCGGATAATCACTAGAAATTTTTTCTGTTCCTAGGCCGTACCAATGCTATGCCAATGTTATGTATATACAGGTGTTTCATAACTTCAGGTACATACGTTAAGGGTATTGTAGTTTGATATGCTGATTTTAAATCGTAAAATTAATTTTCATGTTTCCCAGTCAAAAAATTTTCATTGCTACTGCCACTGGGTGAAGTAATAATTGTTTCATTAAAAATTTTGTATGTTTATTTTACTAGTATTATGTAATTTAAGATGTTTGATTATCTATTTCTCTTGTTTGTGTTTAATAGGAATCCAGTGCAGTACTACAAAAAATGTTGCAGGTAGTCTACCCTTATTTTTTAGAATTTTAAAAAAATTCTTTTTTATTCAAAATCAGAATATCAAACGACATTATACCTTTAACGTATGTACTCGAAGTTATGAAACACCCTGTATATACACTAGTCATTTTAGGGAAATTTATATTAATAACGTTTTGCTTTTTGTTGGGGACATTAATATTGCCATTTATTTAACTGTCACTGTAAAAGTATATAATTAATGAACAATTCTAGATGATAAGTGCAGACGTTACAGAAAATATTGAACTTATATGTTTTCTATTACTAGATTCATTAATTTTATTGAATAAAAAGTAATTAATTAAGCAAAACAGATTTAGAGGTTATATTGAAATTTGTCAGTTCTCAGGTTTGACGTTTGACAATTGAAGTAAATGTCATCTGGTACTGCCAATACCAACTTTCTAAAAAAATCTGACGTGGCCATCACACAACCTTCCGCCATATCTAGACTTTAAACAGAAATGTATACGTACAATCCGGTGTCCATTTAAAATATACAAATAAAAATCTAAAATATTTAAACACAGAAATTAGTATCACCTGAATCAAAAGATTCATTCACACGAAAACTCTTCTGTGTTGAAGCAATCCTCCGTTCAGTTACTACATTTAATAGCTTACTTATGACTTATATAGCGCTAGTATGTCAACTTGTCACCCGTCTCATCTGTCAATATTTTTTATGCAGAAACAAAAATCAACCGAACATGGATTACAAGATTTCAACGTTTTATTTGATAAATTTATTTTTTAAATTTTACTGCAGTTCTTTAATGCTACCAGATAAAGACAATTTTTTTATAACGTAAATTGCAAATAACTTTTCCTCTTATTCTTATTACAAATAAATACTATATTTGTCCAAATTTATAGAAATTTTTGACACTTAATCTTTTCAATCTTCAAAAAGTATCACTTCCGGTGAAGATACTTGTACCAAAATCTAATGAGCTCTTCCTATTCGTATACAATTGTAAAATACCAAATATCAAATTTTTTGGATAATTCGTATTTGAGTTATGCAACATCCGGCATCGGCCCGGACCACACACATACACACACACGCACACACACACACACACACACACATACATACAGACATCATCGGGAAACTATCAAAAATGAGTTGTAAGGAACCTAATTCGTGCTCATCCACTAAAAACTCACTACCCGATTTTTTGCATGATTCCAATACCTTCCTTTACAGGTAAGCGGAAGGTAAAAAGATGTTGCTGATCACAAAATTAATTCTGTTAACGACAAATAGAAAAAATAACGTATTACTGTAGGTACTTTAAGTGATATTACGTAAGTCTATCCTAGCCACATCCTGAGTACGGTCAAAATAATATACTCAATGTAAGAATTACATGGGATGCATAATTGGAATATTATTACCAAATTACTAACATTGGGATGTTACATATAGATAATGTTACTAAGGGCGGACATTAGCAATCGCTAGGATATTCATAGGATGTCAATGGACACATATAGCAAGTGACAATCTGGGATGTTCACATTCTTGAAATGTTCTGGGGATTTTCTTTTGTCAAGTGCAATAATGTAACTGGGTGGCTTTAAGCACATCTCTCTGCATATGATGACGTATGAACCCGGAGTTCCATGGTTCAAGTCTTCCGACCGGCAGTATATGATTGTCGTATTGTAAATTGCAATTAAATCAAGCTGACCACTTGATCGTCTAAAATGTAGGACTGGTTGCAAAAAATCTCTCCATTGCAGCTTTGTAGCCAAAGAGTAAAAAAAAATTGATACAAATTGGGCGATTAATTAAATTTTCTTTCTAATTTATCAACTTGCAAACATCTGCCATACCACATCAGGCAATAGAAACAGAAATCAAAATGTGCTAAGCTTAGTAAAGTGTCAAACGAAAATTTGGTCTTCCTCCAAAATAACATCAATTTCGTTGGTTTTATTGACGCTGTTCTAAAGCATTTGATTGGCTGTGTGATCTGGTTGTCAATAAGACAAGTAAAGCACTTGTGAATCCCCTCGGTCTAATAAAGGCCCGAGTGTCCCGCGTTGTTTACGGTCGCCCTAGAGACATACTTGTTTATTCACAATCGCCACATCGTCACTTGTTTGTGTTCTCGCTCCAATGAAGCGCCGTTTGTTGTGAAGGGCTAATCCTTCCGTGATGTTCTTGTTTTTCACGGCTCACATGGATTTCCAAATTCGTTTCACTCACAAGACGACAAAGGAAGATTGTTTCCATGGTTTTATTAAGTTGTAAGCACTTGACATGATAGTTTATTTATAGTTTCTATATATGTGTTGTTTATTATTAATTTGTGATAACGTAGCATGCGAACTGGTTGTTTGAGAAGAAATTATGTGTATTGGGTAATTGTAAGTGGTAGTAAACACGAATATGTAGTTATATTAAAGTTACTATCGTTAAACTCATGGTATTGTTCTAGAAATTGCAATTGCTAGTTGCAAGGAACATAAATGCTAGTAACCGGCTATGAAATTAATAATACACTGGAACAAATGACCCTTATTTATCAGATAATATGATTCTACTGTTGTATTCTATATTGAACATTATTTCCAATTTAGAGAACTACATTTTACAACAAAAGACTACTAATACGTTAGAACGAAAGAGGAAAATTTTACAATAGGGTAGTTTACCATTTTTTTAAAAAGATTTTTATTGAAACTTCATGTTATTTGAAAGCGCTTGAGAGTACTGATAAACCTTTATTGTTCTTAATAAAGCTGTAATTAATTTTTAAAGTTTGTGTGACTATAAATTTAATTGCAATAAAAAACATAACCTAAAACTATAAAAATTAAAATATATGTAGTTATAAAATATTCTACATAAAATTAATAAATTAATCAATCTAAACGTATTTTGAAGCTACCCACTAACCAAAAATATTGAATAAAGTTTAATTATTATAACTCGCCACATTTCATTCCATCACAAGTGACGGAATTCCGTAACAAGTGATAGTATATAACCATACCATAATTGAAAATGATGTAAGAATTATAACATTCTATAACAGTCGTATAGAAAAGTAATTTTTGTTCGTAATAAGGATGTGGCTAGAATAGACTTACGTAATATCTCTTAAAGTGCAAGATATTTTTCAACATCTCATGAACGATTCAAGTCAAGTGAGTTACCCTTTTAATGTAAGGTTGGATCTCCTTAATCAATTAATATAAATAAGACAAAATTTAAAAATATATGTAAAGATGGCATTATTACGTTGTATGAATGACATTGTTAAAAAGGACAACCGTCGATGGACAAGATCTGAATAGAATCCAATGAACATTCAGCTTACGCTTGTCTCAATTCTTTTCTCTTTTTTGAAAGCGTGTCTCGGTTTGTGTCGATGCTGACGTGGCGTCGATTTGTCGCCGAGGGCGAAGACAAACGATGCGTGAGGCAGTGCGTGTGTCATGTCCACGCACCCTTCGATCTTTCCCGTCGACCGTAAAATCATCCGGAAGCGAAACCGGGTTATTTCCAACGACGCCTGTCACCAGAACGGCAGTTTTACCAGAGATGCTCTCTTTGTTACCGATATAGCTATTAAGAAGATACACCACAACAAATGATTTTATAAACCTTGTGTTAAGTTTGTCCTACTATCTAATTCAAAATTAAATCAGTTAAATTTGTAATGTACTTAAGTGGAATTACAAAAATCTGATGTGGCCAGCACACGATTTCTCGCCTAATTCTGATAATAAATAGTTTTACTTACATTTTAATAGTTTCATGTTTTTTATGTAAACCAAGATGCAAGCAAAAGATGTCAACTGTACTGTCACTGTCATAATCATTCAAATTATGTGTGGAAACAAATTTCATATGATCATGAACAACAATATACTGGAATTTCAATAAAGTAGAATATTAATTATTGTACTTTATTTTGTAGTTAAATATTACCAGATTCAGCAAGCTGTATTTAAAATTAACTGTACCCATAGATAATTATATTATCTTCTATTTTTAATTGTCATAAATAAATAATGTACCAATTTATTTAAGGAAAACTATATCAAGTACTACTTCCGGTGTACATATTTCTACCAAAATCTTATCCGATGTTAAGATTCTTATTAGAATCTTAAATATGAAATTTGGTTATTAAAAGTTTGATACTTTTTAAGTTATCGTGAACGAAAAATCGTCACATACGTCCAAACATACATACGCACACACACATAGACATCATCGTGAAAATAGTAATTTCGTATTTTAGAGACCCTGAAACGTGCTTAACCCCCAAAAACTCATACTCGAAAATTTTGACCCATTACAATTCTGCCGTCCTTAGTAAAAATGTCCTATCTGCAAAAATTTTGTTTTAGCTATTATTTTATATAAAAAATTTTGTGGAAACATCTATGCGGATTTTTACTATTAAAATTGCTTTATATAAATATAATAACCATGAATAATAAATTCTACCTTTTCTTAGGGCAGCTGGACATTCTATTTTGGTATATTTGTAATAATTCATGCAGATTACAAAAATCTCAAAATTTGCAGATAGGACATTCTTCCTAAGGAGGGCAGAATACCTCTCTTATAGAATATGAGGCGAGAGGTAAAAATGGAATAACAAAATATCCTTATTCATATTTGAACAATATACTGAATAGTGAAACCAAATCAAACCATCGACATGTTGGTATAAGAAATTGTTTTTGTACATTATGAAATCCAGATTTTAATCAAATTCTGTACTTATTAGAATTAAAATAAACACGTTACTTTTGCTCTCGCCGCGTACATTAAATTAAAAAAATTAAATTCCTGTACACATAAACAGATTACTCTCCTAACACATTACATTTACATTTTACATATTCCAAGTGTCTGCTCAAACAAAACATAATCATATGAAAACAACCCCAACGAATCCAGCGAATCCAACGAATCCACGAACACCTAAAAGAATTTAAAAAATAAAAATACTCGTCCCTGCGGTGGAAACTGAAACTCTGTTTGCAACAAACACAAGAGTTGATGCCACAATTTCCGCTGATAATCTAGCGCACTTTACGGCCACATATTCAATCAAGCAGGCTGGGTGTTTTTTCTAGCGAAATAAGGACGCGCGTCGCGTGTCCTTCCGGGAATTAAGGACTGAAAGCCTAGAGGACGACATCCTCGAGAAACGTATCTACATATCGTCGAGGACATGCATGGACCGTACAGGGAAGAAAGTCAAATTATGAAACTTTTGTCATTTTATAAAGATTTTTGTATCATTGATATTAAATCAAATATTATTTGTAACAATGAAGCTCCCAAGTTGTGTAACCAAAACAAATGCCAATTATCAGACGCCATTTTCAAAACTATAATTTACATGCATTTATTTTCAGTGCATTATATTATTATTATTAAATTTTACCTCTCGCCTAGAGAGGTATAGGGATCGTGAAAAAATTCGAAAATGTCGAGATTTTTGTCAATAAGCACGTTTTAGTACCTTTAGAACCTATTTTGACTATTTTCATGATGATGTCTGTGTGTCTGTGTGTGTGTCTGTTTGTGTGTCTGTATGTATGTTCTGATTCATTATCTCAAATTCTACTGAACATAAAATTCTAACATTTTGCATTCTACATTTATACAACATGTTAATGAAGAGCTGATTAGATTTTGGTAAAAATCTGCCAACCGGAAATGCTATTATCTTGAAGCATTTTAACATTTTTTGCAAAAAATGTAGGAAATACTGTGATAGTTACAATTTGTCATGCGACATTTGAAAGAACAAATTACACAAATGTGTAATTTTACCTACCACGATTTGTATATTATAATATAGGAAAAAAAATTAAAAACATAAATGTGACAGATGAAAAGACGTATACACAGTTTCTGAAATTTTGGTGGCACCATTTGTAAAGAAATGTATAAATATTAATAACTGAGTTTGAAATTTAGTAACTAAAGTAACCGAAATTTAATAAATAAAAAACGGACTCAATTCCAGTAAGTTTTTATCCTTCCATTAAACGTATCCAGTCAAGAAGCATCATCGATTCATTATTAACTGGATATACTTAATGTAATATGGTAATAATAAAGTAAAAATTGTATCCACAAAGAGCTAATTTGATTTCAATGTCAATCGAAATCGGTACGTTGCTTGAAGTACTATAAAATAAATTACAAAAAGTAGCCTAACAAAAACCAAATTCACATATTACAATCTCAAGGCGGGAGGTTTTTTAAAAATGTATTTACTTTCATTAAATTCTGTCAATCAGCGAATTTCAGTCATAAGCTGTTCTTCCATCCAGCTTCTGGTACAAGTCCTTGATACAACCACTAGCCGGTGTCTGACAGCTTTGTGATTGCCAAGATAATTGTATCCTCCTAATGGTGACGAGAGTAGATATCGCTTGAATACGTGTCGTGACAAAATGTTTCCAGCAAAATATTCCCAACAAAATATTCCCGACAAAATATTTCCGACAAAATATTCCCAACAAAAAATTATGTACAAAATATTCCCAACAATGATACCTGAAAATGAATGGTGTCAACAATATGTTGTAAAAAATATATTCTTTGATTCCTATCAACTTTATAATGAACGTATTATTTAAGGCCCTGTTCAACAGTCCCTTCAAAATAAAACATATTCTAATCCGTCTCTGCACCTTCTCCTTATTCACATACAAAAATCGCGTCTCGTCTCAGGACGAAATCCTGGTCCTCCTCCCACAGGATAACTCTGGAATCCTCAGCCTCGCGAGCAACATAAAAAAGATTGTAGCGCACGCACGCACACACGCACGTCTGCCGGTCCTCTTGCGCGGTTTAGCACGTGGCAGAGAAGATAATCCTGCCGATCCAAAGGACTATTGTTTGTGAAGGATTATATCGGAATTAGGACGGCATTTGCCAGAGATTTTTTATCACGAATTTTTATAATAAGAAAGCTGACAGGAATTTGACAGAATTTTTTGTGGAATAGAAAACAAGGCGATTTATTATGTTCTGTTTGGAATACATACATAAAAATCACAATATATCTCTAAATAGGTCTAACACGAATCCTTTTACACATTATTTATTCCACACGTCAAATACCTACATCAATTTAAAACAAAAATAACTTATATCTCAATCTTCTAAGAACTCAAATCGTAAAAATAATGTTTCAGCTTCGATTTGCAATTCTGCAAGGTTCGGTTTAGTTCCAGTTTGTATAAATCTTTTAAATTGAACCGGTAACCGGTTTTTTAAAAAATGGTTCACATTCCGATTGTGGTACGTCTATTTTTGAATCTAATTCTAAAATAAAAGTCAAGGCTAAAATACAGAACATTACAATGATTTTTATTTATAATTTCGTGTGTACATCAGCTCGAGTGGTACACGAGAGTTGATTACGTTTTTGGAATGCACGATAAATAATTTCTGGACTTGAATTTAATGCACTAGTGCAGATTCGTTATAATAATAATAATAATAATGTGGTACCGAATATTTAGTTTTACAAGATCAAATGTAAATTATTATTATTATATTGACAATATTATGTGAAATTCATGTAAGTAAAAACATTTTTAAATTAATTATTTAATATTGCTGTTTTGTCAGTTGTTGTAGAACTTATGTCGACATTGTTTGATTGTTGCTTGTATTATGAGACATTCCAATTTTGTATTGTTTGTAGTTGTCCTGAGGAAGGTCTCAATTTAAGACCGAAACGTCGACATTATGAATAAATAATCATAATAGTAATCACAGTGACTGGTGCACCCATTATTTTTCCTTCTTCAAATTCCAAATTCAGTCAAGAATTATCTTCAAAATAATAATAATGTTTATTGGCAAAAGTTCAGCCGAAGCTGTTCTGACACTTAACCTTTTCGTTTACATTGTAAGTACAGTCAGAAATAAAATATTTAATTCAATACATTGTAAATAGAAATACAATTTTTTATATTATAATATAATACGTATATATGCAAATAAGACATCAAATCGCTTAGTGAATTAAAAATTAAACTATGACATGAAACTTAGCTATGCAAGAGATAGTTTTTGAAACATCGAGAAAACATATGTGGATTTAAAATTTTTAGATTATTAGGCATTTGATTAAATATTTTTGGACAATTATAGCTAAAGCATCGTTGAAACATAGCAGTATGATGGGCTGGTATATGTATATTAGTTTGATTTCGTAAATCACGATTGTGTAAAGTAGTTCTGAAGGCAATCTTTTCGTAAAGATATGAAGGAGTATTTGTGACTAAAATTCGGTGCACCATGCAGGCAAAATGATGTACTCTACGTTGCTGTATGAAAATCATAATTACACCGCCGCTCTATTTTTGATTTCTTTGTATACAAGCTCAAACTACCAGTAAAAAAATTCCGCTAAATTTTTATATAACCTTGGTTACCTACTATTATTTTAATGCTTTAAAATTTTCAACCGGTTTGGCTATGATTACGGGTTTGCCAAAATATTTTTAACGATTCAGATTTGGAACACAGTTCACTAAAATTGCTGTGGTTCGATCCGTTTTTCGTTTCTGTTCTGATTCGATTCGAATCCCTGTACCATACAATAAGAAATTTAGAAGAAGAAGAAGAAGAAATGATTTGTTAAAAATTAAAGAAACCTTTCCCAGACAAAGATGGTTTGTTAAATTTTTAATATGAATTCTGCAGTAACAAAAGGAAAATTTGTTTTTTTCTAAAGATTCTCCTTTAAAATTTGCGGAAGAAATTAGCGTGATGCGGAACCGAAGTATGGTGTAGTTAGCTCCATAATTAACATCGAAATCTAATCGTCGTCAGCATCAGCACAAAGCGGCACACAAAGTTAATTTTCTCCTTTGTAGTTGAAAGGTTTCAGGATTATGCAAAAGTCCTAAGACAACCTGCCGCCTTCCGAACGCTATTCAAAATTTATTTGCTCGTCTCTGGAACAATGCGCCGGAAATACCCAACACTAAAATTCAGATTCTAATAAATGTGTAATACTTTACGTTGTTTTCACTTAATTAACTATTTATTCACGACTACACCACGGTTTCCCGGACTTACAAGGATGCTTTCTTCGGAAATTACTCCAGATATTTAATATGTATTCCATATTGAATTGCAAAACTGCTTAAGGTGGCAAATCACTGTACATTTTCGTCGTAAGAAGAAACGTCGATTAATCTCTTATAATACTTAATATAAACTTGTACAAATTTCAGCAAATCATTTTTAAACCTTTACGAACACTTTTAGCTCATGATTAAATTAATTATGAAAACAGCACTACAAAAGGCGGATATATTTCCATTTCCAGTCAAATTGTGATAAGAATTTGTAAAAATCTGATGTGACCTGCACATATTATGTCATAATATTTTAATTTTTACGTAGTAACAAATGTTAAACGATCATGGACTACAAGGTACCGAAATATTAAATTATAAGTATATACTTTAATTATTCTTAAATGATACCAGATACAAAAAAATTTATAAAATACCGATTGTAGGTAATAATCACATAATCTTTCATTTAAAATTAAAAAATTGTCTTAAATTAATTATTTATCGAAATATTTTTAAAAAGTACTACTTCCGGTTTGTAGATTGAAACAAAAATTTAATGACTTATTAAAATTCGTATGAAAACGTTAAATATAAAATTTGAAACGTGCTTATCCCCCAAAAACTCACATCCGAAAATTTTGACCCATCACAATACCTCCCTTATAGAATACGTAAAAATGTTTCAGTATTTTGCTGTCAAGTTTGAAGTAGTTAAAGTCGATCTTGATAAAGCGGTCACTTGGAATGAAAAATGTGTAAGTAATTTTAGTTAAAATCACAATGAGACAAATATTAATTAACTAAAGGATAGAAAAACTATAAAGTATCACGCAAGCAATCGTCCTAATTACTCGAAAAACAATTACGTCTATAAAAAGCAGATCCCATTTCTAAATTAGATAAGCCCTGAAATAATAAATCATCTGTTTAAAAAAGAGAAAAATTCAATCCATTCTGATTGTACAAAAATATATGTTTTTCCACGCGTTCCAAATGATATATCGATCAAATAATTCCGAACGCTGGTGTCGCGTGCTCTCTGGTAATAAACCCCGCATGCGACGTGCATGGCCGATTTCCACCAGTGACGTAAGCGCAATCATCACAACTACAAATTTTATTTCGTTTAGCGTTTTTGAAGTCCGAGAGATTCTTATCCACACGTCAAAGGAGACCTGATATTCCAAATTGTGCAATACATTCAAAAACACATTGAATAACAAGAGGTCTAAACCACGAAGTATAATATAAACACAGGAGTGGACACTCCGCGTCTTAGCAATACTGTAGATTCGTAGCATTTCTGTTTACCCTGTGTTACTGGGCCTGTGCAATAGTACCATCGTTAATGTTGCTTATCGCCTTAGAATGCCATAGCCGAAAGAATATATACAGGGTGAGTCATCGAAATGCCCGTCCTCGATATCTCCCTTGTCGTTAAAAATACAGCACAAAATTATTAACAGAATTTTTCGTCTTCTCAAGGAGCATAACTTAAAATTATTTTCACATATACAGGGTGTTGCATAACGACTTGGCAATAATTGTTCGTCTTTTTTTAAATGAAACACCCTATATATTTTTATATATTTTGAATTGTATTTTACTTACCTATACGAACATATAAGTTTCATTTTAGTTTTCCGCGGCGTTGCCAAGTTATTCAATTTTTTCTCTAAAAAAAGCCGAATACACGTATTGTTTTATAAAGGCGTACTGAAGTTAATTTAATAGTAAAAATTATCAATTTTTTTTTCTGTACAACTGTAACTATACTCTTTCTTGTGACATAACTTTTTTTTAATGTTATTATACAGGGTGTTCAATACAGGAAATCAAAATTACTCAATTTCAAATGGCTATAACTCGTCATTTTCAAATGGAACACCCTATATTTTATTATTCTGATGCGTGTATTTTTGCATCTTCTTATGTTATAAAGGGTGTCCTACGTCTAAAAACATTAATTTAATTAATTTCGAAATTAATGTTTTTAGGCATAGGACACCTTTTATAACATAAGAAGATGCAAACATACACACAACAGAATAATAAAATATAGGGTGTTCCATTTGAAAATGACGAGTTATAACCATTTGAAATTGAGTAAATTTGATACTCTGTATTGATCACCCTGTATAAAAACATTCAAAAAAAGTTATGTCAGAACAAAGAGTATAGTTACAGTTGTACAGAAAAAAAAATTCATAATTTTTACTATTAAATTAACTTCAGTACGCCTTTATAAAACAACACGTGTATTCGGCTTTTTTTAGAGAAAAAATTGAATAACTTGACAACGCCGTGGAAAACTAAAATGAAACTTATATGTTCGTATAGGTAAGTAAAATACAATTCAAAATATATAAAAATATATAGGGTGTTTTATTTAAAAACAGACGAACAATTACTGCCAAGTCGTTATGCAACACCCTGTATATGTAAAAATAATTTTAAGTTATGCTCCTTGAGTAGACGAAAAATTCTGTTAATAAATTTATGCTGTATTTTTAACGACAAGAGAGATATTGACGACGGGCATTTCGATGACTCACCCTTATATATATATATATATATATATATATATATATATATATATATATATATATATATATATATATATATATATATATATATATATATATATATACGTAACAATGAATCAAAATGTGTAAAGTTGCCATATTTAGTTACCAAGTTAGATAAAAGACGTGATAGATAGTTTTATTAATTTTATTTGTTGGTAACAGGATTTACTCCCAGTTATAGAATGGTAGATGTTATTATATCCAACCCTTTAGACCGGTTCGTATTCGTGCCATCTCAATCCGGCCGACGTCTTTTGAAATTAAAAGCGACAACGGAGAGATTTTTGTGCACCCAGGACTACAACTTAAAACGATCAAGTGGTCAGCTTAAAGCATTCGAATGCGATTTAATTAGATGTTTTACAATTTAAAGTCTTCTTCGCACGAGGATTCTTTGAAGTTTTTACAAAGATTCTGAATCCTGGAAAAGAAGAAGTTTTTTTCTTTCTAGTGAGAATTTCCTGTTAAATTGCGGTACCCCCAAATTAAATCTTCAATTAGTCTTGGAAAAGAAGAATTTATAATTATTTATTGATTGCTTCAAAGCCATAACGTCTTCTTTTCCAGGATTCAGAATCTTGGTAGAATCTTCGTGCGAACAGGGAACACTGTCGGCCGAGAGACTTGAACCACAGAACTCCAGATTCGTACGTCATCACATGCAGAGAGCTGTGCTTAAACCCGCGCAGTTACTGCATCAACATTTATTTGTAGAAAGTGGCATACAAAATAAAGAAGCATACAAATTATTTTTCAATCATTGGGTTTCAAATATGTAATTTAATATTTGTTTTCAATTTTAATGGGATTTCGTATTTCGAGCTCTCTTGATAAAGTTCTGCTCTTTTGAGATGAAGTCTTGGTTATTATTTTTCTGTTGGTGTAAAATTGTTGCTTGTAGGTAATAAAAAGTAAATTGTGCATATTGAAATTCTCGTGTGTGCGTCAAAGTTGCGAGGTTTCCATTAGAATCGATGTAAAAGTTGCGCTAGAACTTTATATATTTTCAATTCACGTAAACATCATAAGATTTTCATTCGCCGATAAAAGTTGTTATTTGATCGGGAGTGGACGTAATTTCTCGTCTCGGCCGCCATGTTTATGAAGCCATCAAGGAGGCGATTTGTCAGCGCCGACGTTCGTCTGTCGAGAGCGATTGCGATTTGTTTTTGCTTTTACGTTAATATTTTTGAATTTATCAACTTCTTCGATTTCCAGACGGCGTGTGTGATAAATGGCCGCGGGCAGAAACGACGCGGAATGTGAAGATTATTTTTTCGCGCGGCCTTCAAACAAATGTGGGAAAAAATCTGATTTCCATTTTTGCAATCATAACAAATTGAAAAGTGTTCACTCTGCTTGGCTGCGTGCCATTTATTTATATCACACTCCAAACTCTCTAGAATAAATTGAAAAATATTCCCGGATATGCCCTCATAACACCCACATTTAGGAACAAACTTCCCCAAAACAAAACAAAAGAAAATCGATCAGGGGTCACCGTTAAGAAGACACAATAGGTATCCCTAAATATGAAAGACAATATCGTTAAATATGAACTCAATTTTTTTTCACTTTCATCGACTGTGACTCTAACAACTCGAGTTCAAATCCAGTCAGGTAAATATTCAAGTTTCACTGAACAAAAAAGTGTTGTACCATAAGTGACTAGGCTCCTATACTGATTTATTTTACAAAACTGAGAAACTATGACCTATGACGATTTGAAGCGAGATATGATTTGGTATTTTGTGGTGACATCGGTGGTATCTCCAGTGGCACTCAATCAGTTTGTTTCACTAACATATTCCTTAAAACAAGTTTATTATTTATTTTATATTAAAAAATAGTCAATAGCTAAAAAACATATTTTGTAGAAATTAAAATTATAAAATCAAATCAAAAACAAATGAAATAAGCACGGAAGATGAAATAATTACAGTTGGTAGTTACATCATGTCTCTTCTTCTCATGTTCTCATCGCGCGAAATTTTTGAAGGCGGTATTTCAGACCGGTCAGTACCTTTTCCTCCCTAGAGAGGAAAAATGCTTTTCCTTCCACTTTATGCGGGATTTCAAAATTGATTATTTAGATTATTTTTATTTATTTTATGGAATTATTATACAAAATTCCAATGTTATCATCATCCGGTCCATCCATTTCTTCAACATCTAATTGCTTTTCGGTCAGGTTTCAGGTATTGAAAAAAATATCGTGTGCATCTCAGGACAAAAATGTTCTCCTGACTCGAGGGGTGGCAGCACTCGCCTCGCTCGTCGGAAAAACGCCACTTTCGTCCCTAGTTGCACAACATACTATTATTAATGCCTACGTTTCATCTAACTCTTTAGTTTTCATCAGGGCAAAAATTTTCTAATTTTAAAACGATAAATAGATCATTTAAAACCAATGATATTAAATTATTTAAATTTTTTTAGAAAAATCGCCAACTGAACAGCTGTATTTTATGTTTTTACATTAATTATTATGATTATTATTTCGATTATGATGGAGTAGCCTATTTAGCTCGTAATGTATTGCATTGTTAACAGTATCGGTAACAAGTTCTGGGTAGTTTGATTCCACCCTCGTTTAAAGCGAGTAATAAGAATGCACATTGTTGAAAAGCCACGCAGCAGTTGCAAACACGACAAATGTATAATTACAGTCAGCAAGTGCTCGTCTTCGTTCGTCTAAGTACACAAACTGTTGCTGTTCCGCGAACGACAGATGGAATCCGCGTGGAGTAATTCACTCTTCGTCTTCTACATTCTCACTCACATTCGAAATGCATAATCTTCTGTGGTTTGGAGGTTGAACCCGTACTTCCGCGTGGACCGAACGAAAAAACTAATCATATTATTAGGCGTTTCGGTGAGACTGAGCCGGTAGAGTGCACACTTTATTATATTATTATTATAAAAACATTGTCTCTGCGCGGATGATGTTGTTTTAATGACGCAACAGGGAAATTGTTCTTAAATTGCGCTCGGTTGCTCAGCTGTGAAGCGTGAAATCGTGACCCTAAATGCCTCATCTGAACTCACAGTTTTTACTCAAGTTACAAACTTATCAGCATACACGTTTTATTGCACTCTCTTCTCTTGAGCAGATAGTTTACCTTCCATTGACTTACTGTTGCAGTCTATTGAAACCAAATTGCATTTGCTTCGTTAAGACAATTTGGCATGGGGCATAAAACGAAAGAATATTTAATTGCCTCGTCTAAATATAATACAAAACTGTAAAAGCGTGGAAAATCAATTAAATATGGTCATTTATTTTATTTACACTATTTTATTAGGTATGTCTTTATGTGTACAATGAATCAAACATTACTAAAGAACCAGAGCCTCTATCCTAAAGCCTGTTTTACATTATACTTTTTTCGTCTAGATTCATGCTAGATTTCTCGTTTGATTTTCATTCGAAATTCGTTCGAATTTCATAATTCATTTCCAAACTAATCGGAATTCTTTGAAATGGTCCTAGTTAGGCAACTTCAAGATATTAAATAATATTCTTACTTATTCTGACAAGTGACAACTTAAGATTTGAGTTTAGAATTTATAATGGTAGTTATATTTAAATATATCCCAGCCAGGCAAACTATTAACGTCTATGTTAGATATTTTTGACTGTTTTGCGATTTGAATTTATGTATGCCATTTTATTAAAAATATATTTAAAATTAGTATTCAAAATTAAGGTAACAATCACGGTTAGAGAATAATTAAGTTTGCCAATATGATATTTTCTAGCGGCCAGAATGTGTAATGGATCTAGATGTCTCAGGCTGTATCAAAGATATTGATACTGATTAAATACACTTTAATACTATAGTAACTAAAATTGTAATTTAGGTATATCTATGTGGTTATGGTCCATAATTTATCTTTAGATCTCAAATATTATGACAGAACGCGTTTGAAAAGCCATCATTTTCTATCGTCGTTATAAATAAATAATTTCACGATATATGAACACAGTCTCATAGTGCATCTATTCATCTTCATTATTCAGTTTATAAAACATGTCGATCTTTACTCATTTCTCTTAAATTAAAATAACCTATATCTACGTTGACAGTTTTCTGAAACACTTTTCATTATTTCACAGCAAGATTTACCTGTTACTTTATAATGTAATAATAAGAAGTGTTCTTTATATTTTACATATAGTTCTATAATACTATATAACGCACAAATTATTAAATTTCAAAAATACTATTCAGTGACAGCAAGTGACAGGATGAATTCATACAAATAGTAACCAGCAGAGATACCTAGGAACACTTATGAACTAATTACAACTTCTGATCGGGGTTGACAATGAAAAACGTGGCCAGTGTGGTAACAATTTATGTATTTTGAGATTAATATAAATGACAAAAGTTTGTTTAAATGTGTAGTAAAAAATTAGGCAATATTTATTGTTATGTGAAACAAATTTCGTTTAAATATTGTAATATATAATAATAATAATTAACTATGGTATTTATTTTGTTGAAAGGATAGATACAAATTAAATACTATAGTATCGACATTGGTTGTTTCATAAATCCCAGCCAGGTGAACAATAATTATCAATATCGATGTTATTATTTATTATATAATTCTGGAATTACGTTATTTTGAAATGAAAATCATCTATAATTCTTTATCAACGAAAAATACGCAAACTGCTGCTTGTTATTATCAACTATAGTTGAAATTTTTTTGCAGAGGATTCATGTCATCAAAACATTACAAAATGGAAAATAACTGTAGTAATGACCGAGTGATGTTAAATGAATAAAATAAATACTACTTTTTTGCATACTATAAGAATAATGCATTTTCAATAAATTTACAATAATTTTAAAGCCGAACATAATGTTTTTAATGCATTTTAAATTTATTTTAAATAATTGTAGTTTGTTTTTTCAACACACATTGGCATTACTGAATTAAGAATTGTGTTTTGTGTTGTACGTTTACATGACATTCAAATTTTTCTGTAACGCTATAGAGTTCTAACTGGAAATATATTAAATTTTACAATGATATTTAAATATTAATTGTCTAATAATTCAATTAAATTGATCGCAAAAATAAGCATCGCATGTAAATTCAATAATGCAACACACATTACATATAAAAAAATTTAATTAGTGTACTATGTAAATCTAGTATTCCGTGACGTCATTATCTGGTTCCGTGACGTCATTATCTAGTGACCAACATTGATGACGTGACTCCTCTCCAAAAAAATTTTACTATACCTAATTTCTTCGTAGAAATTGCGCAACATTAATAACTCCCTCGCGAACTATTTCCTTTCTAATATTTGTAATATCGCGACTATGCGTCGACTCTCCTCTTTGGAATATTGTAAATCCCGAGCTGAGCGATGCAAGCTTCAGCGTCGTGTGTCGTTCTTATAATGCATCGCATTGCTCAGCCGTGTATTGCAAGACGTGGCGTCGGTGATAAGCGTCGCGGCGCTGGCTTGTCATCCATTGTGACGTCACGGCACACCAGACTGGGTAGTGGGTAGTTGATAGACATCCTGGATGTCGGGACGGTTACTTCGTTTGTTTAGCGAGGTAGTAGGGGTAGGAATAAAAATTTCCTATTTGTTGCAAAATTTACACGGTTCTCATGATACAAATTAATTTTTAAAATTTTAAAAACGCACATCTGTAGTTCCATTCTTTCTCTATTAAATGTTTATAGAAACATTATCCTGAAGTCAATAATAATCTGGCAGTTTACTCGCAACAAAACACTTTTACAGTATTTTTCAACTTCAAAATGACATTGCATAGCTAGGATGCGGCAAAGTACGAGTTTTGGGCTGGTTTCAGGCAGCCCTAGTAGTGGGGAAAAGAGTGGAATGGAAAAGAAAGTAAAATCGAGTGTCTTCTAGGAATTCGGCAAAAACGTAGACGAGCCGCTTAACTAGACTAAATAAAGAAGCCTATAACATCCTTTTCTCAATTTATCAGTTTTGGTAGAAACTCTGATTGAACTCAACTAAAAAAACCTTATACCCTTCTTGAGTCCCAAATCGGTTTTGGTATAAAAACTCTAATAGCCACTGGCATGGCACTGAAAATGAGATTTTTAACACTATGAACCTAATGTTAAATTATGTTTTTAGTAAATTGAGAAAGAAATTTTGTGGTGACGTCATTATTTTGTATTTTGAAGATCTGTGGTTCAAGTCTGTTATTGTCGTTCAAAACATCTGACTGCACCATACGAGTGGTTGGATTCCACTATAACATTTACCATTCTATAATATTATGAGTAAACCCACTTAACAAAATAAAATCCCCAGAACATTTTAAGAATGTGAACACCACGCTTGTTACTTGCTATATTTACCTATTAACATCCTATTAATATGCTAGCGATTGTTAATGTCCGCCCTTAGTAACATTAACACTTTCTATGTTATTTTTTTAAAAATAATATCCCAATTATGTGTCCCATGTAATTCTCAGAGATGTTTATATTGAGTAGGTATGTAATTTGTGATCGTACTCAGGATGTGGCTAGGATAGACTTATGTAATATTACTTAAAGTACAATAATTAGATATTTTAAACATCCCATGGACGATTCATGTCAAGTGGGAATTCTGTTGAATTACCAGAGCACACCAAAAATACTTTACAGCTACCCAAATACTAAATCAGTCAAAATTCCACAATATTTCATTTTAAAAATGAATGCTTAATATATTGCTGTCAAACGTAGACTGGCTAAATTCAAATTTCGTGTATAGTTTTGTGTTTTGAACAGAATAATCTGAATGCAGCAGACGGTAACAAAGTTATAATTATGATAAAAAAGACATTTCCAGTATTTTCACAGTCTTGTGACCATGTAGTCATTAAAATGTAAACGTTACTTCATTCAACTTCTTCCAACTTTTATATTGTTCCCTGTTGTATATTTTTTATAAGTTAGACTGCATGTAAATATAATATATCATATCTTTGACAAAAATGATTAATATCTCATTTGGTTTAGTTCATTGTTATTCATTTCCGTGACATATAAAATTTATGTATTTCTTGTGCAACCAACCATTAATAATTGTGGTCTACGTCTAAATTTGGACACAAAATAGAAACGAAAACGTTCTTGAAGCAGAATACGAAACAATTTCGCAAATTTGTTAATAACACTTTGAATTTATTTGTCAATAGATCTGGCAATAGTCCAACAGTAATGCAAATAGATTAGTAAACTAAATTTTATCCCGACACCAGTTATTGTGTAAATATTTTAATCTGCACATTTGTCAAACTAAACGAATTAAATCCGAAATTCATTTCGGAAATGTTCAAAACCTCGCAAACATGTTAAAGGAAAAGCATTGCACATCTTTTGTAGAAAACATATTAGCTTAATGTTAAAGGTGTCATGTCACTAACATATGCAATGTGACTTGCTTTCTGCAACGTTCTTCTATTTCAAAAACGAAGAAACCGTCACTGCAGCTTTTTAATAAAATAGCGAACTTTGGAGGATTTCTTACATGTGCTGAATGTTTTATGCTTTATCTTGTAAACATGACTTTTCTTTTGATTTCTCACAATGCACCAGCGCAAGATGTCAGTCTAACTTGAAACGAGAAACATGTTTTATCTTTTTTGGCAAATGCACTAAAGATATTGTACGTTTTTATTGGTTAAGTACACAATTGGTAAATGATAATGAATTCGTATAGTAAAGTAAAAATATTTATTTTGGTAGGTAAATTTGAAATGACAGTTGTCAATGGTATACTAAGTCACATTACTTAGTCACAGAATTTGGATTGGTTAATAGCCATAAAACAAAATATTATTTGTCAAAAAATAATTAAACTGGAAAGTGAAAAATTCATACTTAACATAAAATTATAGTTGTTTATGTATTTAGAAGACGAATCTATTTACGAACAAGGTGCAAGCCGAGTCTATAAATAAGATAAGTCCTCTAAAACTCAGTGTTACGTGTTACATACAAAATAATAGTATTATGTTGTACAAATTTATTTAGTAAAATTATTCTAAAATATATCTTTAAATTGAAATTTTAAAAAACGTAGGCGATGAAACAATGAAAATCTGTGAAAATATTCCTATAAAATGTAAATAACAGCTCAATGCATAGGGTACGTTATTTTATTTAATACTATGACATAAAGTGACATTTTTCGGACGATATATCGCACAAAAAATGAAAATCCTAGAACTTAAAAGTATTTATTTGGTAATAAATTACTCTTTACCTGAGCAGAATCAATTAAAATATCTTTTGGTATGTACTTTTCGTCCATTAAGACGAATAAATATAACCGCAGTACCACAAAAATGCAAAACGTCAGTTTATTATTTTTTCATTTATAAACAAATACTTGTCCCTGTAGAAATTGTTATTTAGCATACTTGTATTATATTCCTACGAATTTTTGAAAATGTCTAATAAATAAATACTAAACAACTTTAGTAACCAGTATGAAATATAATTTTGTATGTACATTGGACGAAAAGTGACAAATTGCTAGTACCTTAATGTTTCACTTTTCGTTCTAGATACATAAATAACTATTATTGGATTAGTTTGAGAACTCAAAACAGTTCGATTTTAGAGAGCATATAATATATTATTATTATTTTTATATTCATTCACAAAGTATTTGGACACTAAATCCAATTTTCAATGAACATGTCTTACCAGTTTTATAATAAAATTTGTCATCATTTTGGTAATTATGAAAACAAATTATTTTCATAAAAAAAAAAGATTAAAAATTTGTTATCGTAGTGTATGAGTAATAATAACAACTTAAAGTGGTTTCGCTTGTATAAAATTAAGTGTGTTATTTTTGGGTAAATATGTAAATTGATAATGCACTATTGCTGTAGCATATCTGCCAAATATCTATAGAATACCCAAAACAGTAATAAATAATTGTTAAAATATATCGTAAATAAATCAAATCATAAATATGTATAAACAAAATACATATATCACCAGCGATTCACTTTTAAAATGAATTATGAATTCGCGAGTATATATTTTACAACATTGTCACATAAATTACAAATTATCTCCATAAATAAACACATTTATTGTAAATACTACTGACTGGACGACTACTGATATAAATGATAAATATTTTTCACTCACCGAAAAAACTATCGAAGTCCTCAAAAAATATCCGAAAACCTGGCACAGGCACTCACAAAAAATAAAAATCCACTTCACTTGTTTATTTATCGTCCTTGACTCGGCGAAGCCTCTTCGCGTCCAGTCAGCTGTGCCCGCGTTGACCAACTGACAACTGCCGCTCGCGAGCTTTAGATCCGCGAGCTTTTTATCCCCCACTCCGGATCCTGCGCGCGCGCCGCAGGACTGCAACGTTATCCTTCACAAAGAAGTGCAGGAATCGCGAAATTGATTTCAGCAGGATTGTAAATCTAATGCAGAAATAAACATAAGTAGTGGACAGCAGATTTATCTTCCTGCTGACTTATTATCCTGCGACGCAGGACGATGTCAAGAAGTTGGAGACCCTGCAAAGATCCTGCGAGCATCTCCCTCGTTCTAGTAGTGTTTCTTTTCTGGTTTTCTAAAGGATGAAATATTAAATTGAAAGTTTGTTTCTCATTTTTCTTATCCTTTTCCTTTCTGTGCCCATTTTTGGCGACATTTCTTTCAAATTTATACGGGAGTAACTGATCGTAAGACGCCTTGATGGCTGGGTGGGTTAACGCGCTTTTCGAGCTACGATACCAAAAGTGTTTAAAGAGTAATAGCAAAATGCGAAATGAAGCTTCACAATTTCAACGATTCTGGCTGTATTATTAAAAATTTCAAATTGAAATTGAACATGACTATTCATGAATCATTAATGGATCGATAAATGCAAATTATAAAATGCTGTCACATTACGGGCAAAACTTGAAGCTAATTTTTATCATTTATAATAATAATAATAATAATCCATTTTATACGTTTATTAATACACAAAAATTAATTTACTTAGATCCCATTTCAAGTGTAGTCAGGCGCGTAGCCAGGTATATCAACCCCCCCCCCCCCCCCCAAGGATAAAAAAATAATTGATTTTGAAAAATTAAAAAACATCAATGACAACTAAAAAAAAATCTGACGTGGCCAGCACAAGACCTCCCTACTCAAGAAACTCTACTCTTTTAATTGCAGTTTAATAATAGTATTTTAGCTATTACTTAAATATATTTAAAAAAGTGTAGATGAATCTCTTCGTACAAGTTGGAAAAATTGATGTTCCGTTTTTCCCTTTTTTCAACTCTCAAAAGTAAGCGAGAAATCAAACTCTAGTCTGCAGCATTGTATTTCTAATACTATTAATAATATTCTAATTAAATTAACCTATAACCAAATTTTCAGAATTTTGATATTTTTTGACCACCACCCTCGATTTCTCAAAAATGGTTCAATATATCGACTTAATTTATTCACCAATGAATTCCTCGCGCCGAATTACATATGTAATTCGGCACGAGGAATTCATTGGTGAATTAAGTCGATATATTGAACCATTTTTGAGAAATCGAGGTTGGTCGGATTTTAGAAGGTCAAAAAATTTAAACATTTTCAAATTTCTGAAAATTTGTTTATGATTATTTTTCTGGCTTATAAGCAATTTTTTGGCAAAAAGAAAAAACACGGGTGTAATATTTTAATGTATAGATTAATATATCGCTATCACGGTGACCAATATCTCCGTGACTTCTCTCTCTTCTGTCCGACATTTGAAGCCAGCGGCACACGATGATGATCAATCAAATCAGTGCTCCATGTCGTGGGTGCGGATCATTTTCAGAAACCTGTGGACGGATCCATAGCCGCCCACGATCGCCTGATCGATGGCCGGAGATATACAGAGGAACTCTGGGCCGCGGGCGATTTTCATAATGAGTTCAGATGCTCCAGTAGCGTAGATGAAGATTCTCAAAGGGCGTTGTAATAATTAGCAGAGCTGAAAGAACTGCAGTATTTAAAAAATAATCAGATAAAACGTTGAAATCTTGTAATCCATGATCGGTGATTTTTGTTTCTGCGTAAAAAATATTGACAGGTGAGACGGGTGACAAGTTGGCTAGCGTCATATAAATCATAAGATATTAAATGTAGTAGTTGAACGGAGGATGGCTACAACACAGAAGAGTTTTCCTGTGAATGAATCTTTTGATTCAGGTAATGCAAATTTCTGTGTTTGAATATTTTAGATTTTTATTTGTATATTTTAAATGGGCACTGGATTGTACGTATACCGTTTATGTTTATAAGTCTAGATATGGCAGAAGGTTGTGTGCTGGCTACATCAGATTTTTTATCTTGATTAAGTAATTGTTAATGATTAATTAATTGAAATAATTATTTAATTAATGATTAATTATTAGTGTTTAATCAATTAAAATTAATCACAATTAATTATGCACAAAAATTACAGATGAAATACAATTTATTTAAAAGTAAAATAGTAAAAATAACATTTATTGAATAAGTACATAAAGAAGCACCCATAGGGAAGTTGTTACTTATGGTCCAGTAGTTAAAAAAAGTTGGGTTCTTGTCTGGCACTATTTTTAAAAATCTGATGTGGCCAGCACATGACCTCTCGCCTAATTCTGCTTATTCTACTAATCTAATAAATAGTTTTACTAACATTTTAATAGTTTCATGTTCATGTTATGTAAACGATAATGTAAACCAAGATGCAAGCAAAATATGTCAACTGTACTGCCATAAATAATAATTCAAATGTTGTGTAGAAACAAATTTCATATGACCATGGACAACAAAATTCTAAAAATTGTATTTAAAATTATCTGTACCTATAGATAATTATATTTTCTTTTCTTTTTAATTGCAAAAATTGTCATTAATAAAATAATGTACCGATTTATTTACGGAAAAGTACATTTTAGTAGGCAATTTTTAAAATATTTTGTGTTTAATCTGCTCTCATATATAGGGTGTGCAGAGGTATAGAAACACCATGTATAGTTGGATTGAAATATTGGTAGGCGGTATCAAGAATAGAATTTAATCATTTCTTTATTGGGGACATTATTTTAAAAACCTTGGGCCTTGGATAAATACTATTTTGACAACATTGTTTCTGCATTGGAATCTATGAACATTTCTTTATTGGGAATATTAAAGCTCGGTTTGGCCACAATGGATTATTCAAAACCCAATGTGCCCCTTTCTCTGCGGCGCCACTGGCGGCACCTAGCGCGTGCTTAGGGCCGTACCGAAACATTTGGCTCTATTAGGCGGGCAGGTCGACGTCCGTGGCTGGTTCACAACACCACCGCGGGACCTGTAACCGATCCACGCCGTTGTGAAACACTCACAACACGTACTAATCATACACTATACACTGAACACTACAACAGTTCTACGCAGTCTCTCTGTGAAATATTACCCGGGCTACTACCGATTCTATTGTTCCAATGTCAGAATCCGGACTAACTTTGCCTCGGGATCACAAAAAATTAATTTTAGCCAAGGAGGAGTTAAATATTGCTCCGTTAGAATTCTTGACACTAGAATGGAGATGGAGTACCGTATTTACTAAAGCGTATTGTGCAATGGATAAATATTATATTTTGATGCCCTCAATGGTTGCGGAGACTGTAACTCAAATACTATGATAAATAATTAAATTTTGAGCCCAGATTTGAATACTCATAGATATACTACTACTACTATAATTATTATTATAAAATTTTCTTAAAGAAAAGAAAAATTAAATTTTGACAATAGATTCAGCAGATTTTGTTTAAGGGCGCGTTTAAAAGTGAAAAAAACCGAAACACGAAGTCTGTAATGGTAATCTTTTCCTATACTACTGTTATAAAATGATATCATTTTCAATTATGGAATGTTTACATTCTGTCACTTGTTACGGAATGGATTCATTTCGTCACCAGTGATGGAATGAAATGTGGAGAGTCATAATTATTATTTAACTTTATTCAATGTTTTTGGTTCGTGGGTAGCTTTAAAAAACGTTTGGATTTTTTAAAATTTTATGTAGAATATTATTTTATAAATACATATATTTTTATTTTAATAGTTTTAGGTTAGGAATGTTGTTTAGTGCAATTTAATTTATATATTCATGACTAATAAATTGCCTTATTCTAAAAATTATGTAAATAATAGTTTATTTTGCATAAAATTCATTGCAATTTTATGAATTTGTTATACTATTTTCAGGTATTCTTATGAGAAACTCTAATAATTCTATTGATATATTTTTTATGCCTATTGCTTGTTTTTACAGAAATTTATGCAGATAAAGTGTATAAAAGTCTGAAAACGATATGGATTGTTAAAATGAAGTTTGCAAGTTTGCAAGTGAGTAACAAGTAAATATATTTTTAATGTATTATTAAAATTTAAATTCTGTGTAGGTTTTTACTTCCTTGTACGGAGTAATAAGGAAGTATTGTAATCGCGAAAAATTTATTCGGTTTCAGACTTTGATGGAAATATTCGTTTTGACCTTTTCTGAATCCATTATGATTAGTTTCGTCGTGACGTCTGTACGTATGTACGTATGTACGGGCGTACGTACGTGTGTCGCATAACTCAAATTTGGTTAGACGTTGAAATTTTGTATTTAGGACTGTTATAGCATCTAGTTGTGCACCTCCTATTTTTGGTTTCAATCTACAAACCGGAAGTAGTATTTTTTCAAATATTTCGAGAAATATTTAATTTAAGACAAATTTTTTTATTTTAAATGAAAGATTATGTGATTATTACCTACAATCGGTATTTTATAAATATTTTTGTATCTGGTATCATTTAAGATTAATTAAAGTATATATTTATAATTTAGTATTTCGGTATCTTGTAGTCCATGATCGATTAACATTTGTTACTACGTAAAATTTAAATGATTATGACATGACAGTGACAGTAGCAGTGACAATAGTAAAATATCATTTATATCTTCTTCTGCAGTTTAAATAAAATGACTAAAATATATTTGTGAGTATAGTAGCAGTAGTAGTTACTTATATATTAATATATTTGTATAATATAATTCTACATTTTAGTTATTAAGAAATGTATGAACAGTTTAATAGGCGTACAAGGAAGTCATGTGGTGTCCACGTCAGATTTTTTATTGTTTAATAAAATATAATGTAAATTTCAGTTGTTTAACTTGCCTGCTAGTGTGAAGGCACTAAGGAGCACTAACGTAGCACAAACTATTTATATAAATCGTTACGTTAGTGCTTCACCTTGTACTGCTAACTTCACGCACGCCAAAGAACCTTGTAAATAAGACCATTTTTTAAAGATTTCTAAATATAAAAGTAATGATTACTAATTTACAGAATATAATAGTATTCTTACGGGTAAGAACATTATCATTAATATCAGTATCGCCCTCCTAATAAAAATATAAAGACATGTCACCTAAATAATGTAGGAAATGTCTCCAATTTAAATTATTAAAAGCACGAGATATTCTAATTCGTAGTAAATCTGTGTCAGGTGTATATTTAATTGTATGAAAACAAACAATATTCCAGTCTACATATATTATAAATTAGGTATAATTTGTCGGGCTCGTTAAATTTTATTAGGGGGAGTGGCGTGAAATATTAGTCAAGTTCCAGTCGATACTTCGCTAATCGTCTCAACCAAACCAAAAGCTTCAAATTCCAACACGAAAGAGGTGGGCACAGAGAAAATAAAACATAATCCATATTTGAATTAATTTTGAATTATTATTTCGTATATATTACAGAGCCTCGTTCGTTCTAATATGAGATATTAGGACAGGGCCGGACGTCATAAAATCGTTAATTTACACCCACAAATTGGGGGAAACATGAATTATAAAACACGAAAAGACGCTTTCGGAATTTCTCATCATTCGAATCATTCGAATGGACGTATAATAATTTCCGCAATAAACATGTTATTTCATTAAAAATAAGTACCTAGATAATTTTTGAAATCATTTTTAATTTTAATGATAATAGTAGGTACGATATTGAATAGAGAAACTGCATTAGATTCGGTTGTAATAAATGTAACCCATTACTTATTCTGTATTCTGTAAAGTTGAACTATATGGATTTTATGTTATAGTTCATATTGAGACGAAGCTGTAACCTTGAAATACTTTATTCAAATTTACAGAATAACTAACTAGGAATGATTCGATTTGTTTCTGTTAAATATTAATTATTATTTTACTTACAAATATACAACGAAAAAGTAGCTTAGTACACATGGTTGTATTCAGAATTTTATGTAGAATCAAAATCTTAAAAAATATACGGGGTGTTCCATTTAAAATAAGGAAGTTGGTGTCACTTTCGGATAAACAGTAATAAAAATTCATTATTAAATAATAATAGTTGAATGTAGTTTATAAACCTAATGTAATTAAATTACAATTTTTGAGGGGTGCACTTGTTTCAGGAAACTCCCAATTTGTAATTACAATGATTGATAAAATTTTAAAAAATCATTTTTTCTCAGACGAACCAAATTAAATTATCAAGGTGATATCTGATATTAAAATAAAATAGGTTAAATTATCACTATGGCTGTAAATACGTCATCAGATCAGTAAAGTTAATAATACATATAGGTAGGTAGGAAGATGACCCATGTGGGGTTGAAACCGGCTGGAGTTGAAATAAAAAAATCTGCATTTCAACAACGTAATCGGATCTCCATCCCACTTGACATGAATCGTCCATGGGATGTTTATAAATATCTTATTCTTGTACTTTAAGTGATGTTACGTAAGTCTATCCTAGCCACATCCTGAATACGATCAAAAATTACATACTCAATATAAACATCTCAGAGAATTAGATGGGATGCATAATTGTGATATTATTACCAAATTACAATATTGAGATGTAACATAGATAATGTTACCAAGGGCGGACATTAGCAATCGCAAAGATATTATTAGGATGTTAATGGGCAAATACAGAAAGTAACAAGCCGGGATGTTCACATTCTTGAAATGTTCTGGAGATTTTATTTTGTCAAGTGGGATGTTTCACTCGGGCTGATTGATATACGTTGTAAGACACAGCGCAAAAAATTTTCTTAAATATTATTACTAGTGAATATTGTAAGATTCAAGCGGATATAATATGTATTTGGAAGCTAGTGTTTTAAAAATTTAGTGTCAATTTCTCAAACTCACGATAGGATCTAACTACGCAATTAAAATAAACTCCGTTGAATGATAGCGAGATACCGCGTCTTTATTCTCCCCAAAGTGAAGTTATCCCCTCTACATTCGTCCCCCACTCCCCTGGCAGATATTCATAATTACTCACTACACCCCGTCGTCTACGTTCTGGACTTAACACAAGTTTCATACAACCGACATCCGAATTATTATACTCTTGGTCTATTCACAAAGTTTAATTTGTCAGAACAATGCCATCTGTGGGGAATACTTGCGATATACTTGTGCTAAAGACGAGCGGAGAGGAGAGTGGACGAGAGGACAATTTTGAGGAGAGGAAAAATTCGTTGACGAAGAAAATCAGAAATGTTACTTTTATATGAAACTGTTACGGATTTCTCGACGAGAGTGATTTGTGTAAAAAGAATGTTCGAGACGAGATTACAATGTCGAGATTCTCGAATCTCGACATTTTCGTCAAAATTTCTCGAATTTTTAAAATTATTTATAATTTATTCAACAAATTTTATTTTTTTTCCACCAATAGACCATATTAATTATTCAATGCGCATGTTCAGTAATCACCAATCACAATGCTGTGAGTACTACCGAAGTGGAACTAATGTTTCCTTATGGGAAAAAGTGAATTTTTAAACTAATATAGTAATTCATGCAGACAGAATCACATGGCCGTTTTTTAATATCAGTTATATTTAATAACGAAGTATCGAATTCTGCCCTTGTTTAATATAAATGATCATTAGTTTATTATGTGAAAATAACTATGAAAATTTGAATTTTTTTAGCGGGATCCCAACATCTCGAGTGATAGATAACTTAAAAGTGTGTTTTTCTGTTGATGTAGTGTCATATAATTTATATCAATATGCTTAGTTACAAATATTGTGTTTCAAATCATGTTTTAAAATTAAAAAATTAAAATTTTTAACACCGGAACGGCTGATCATTGCCAACTTATTTAGAAAAATAAGAAATTGTTGGCATCCCTGGCATCACTTTTTTACATCGCAAATCAGCCGGAAGAGGCGCTATAATAATTGATATGGTCTATTGCCTATTTATTGTTGTTGTCATAGTCATTGACCATGTAAAATTATAAGATTAGGTAATTTTCTTATTATTAGGGATTAAAGTGAGATATTTCCAACCAGCTAGTACTTTTACTCCATGGGGAGGAAAAGCCAATTGGAATCCCGCATAAAGCGGGAGGAAAAGTACTTTTTCTTTCTAGGTGGGAAAGGTACTGACCAGTCAGAAATGCCTCTCACTTTCGTTCCTAGTCCTAGTAATAGAGACGAAAGGTGGCGTTTTCGGTAGAGGTATAGAAAAAATAATTTAATTACCTAGGCACTAAAAGTGACATGTCACAGACTGTCAGCTGTCAAAAATAGCACTTTTAATGGCAATCGGCGAAAAAATTTGTTAGTAAAAATGGTCGAGAAATCGAGACGAGGTCGAGATCGAGACGAGATAACAATAGGTAATCAAGACAAGAAATAGCCGAGAGGAGATCAAAATTTTCAAATTCGAGACGAGACAAGACGAGAAGCGAAAAGTCTCGTCTCGTCTAGACGCATCACTAATAGGTAACTATTCATTATAATTCGATTTAAATTACCCGAGTAGCTGCGCGAGTTTAGGTACGGCACAGCTCTCTGCATTTGATTACGTATGAAGCCGGAGTTCTGTGGTTCGAGTCTCTGTCGTTAAAATTGTAAAATCATCTTACAATTAAATCTCACTCGGGCGTTTCAAGCCGACCACTTGAGCGTCTTAAACGTGGTCCTAGTTGTATAAAAATCTCTCCGTATCCGCTTTCAAATGTCGCCGCACAGATTGAGGTTCTGGCTGCACCAAGATGAATCTGTCGAAATGGTTGGATTCCACTATAATATATAAATCTACCACTCTGTGATTGGGAGTAATTCTGTCGAATGGTTACCATCAAAATAAAAATTAAAAAATATAGATTTGACAGCCTTAGATTTAGTGAATCATCAGTAATCTAGTATAGACTCCAGGAATATAAATCACGATATCTTGTTTTTATTTTCTTTCTGATATTGTTCAAAACAATTCAAAACCAGAGATACTACAACAGATCATGACACATTATGCATTATTGGTCACCAACGTAGCAATGACGTCAATTGTGAATTAACATTTAAAGGTGATCAAATTCCTGGACTTCCGATGTGTAAATGAAGTGATATTTGTTTGTTGTGTACACAAATGACTTCAACTGGAAAAATAAAAGGACATGGATGTGAAAGAGAAAAAACATTTCAGCTTCAGGAAAGCAAATAGGGGTATTCAATATTAAAAGGTCAATAATTATTCCTGAAACAAATAAAATTCAAAATAACTGTTAATAAACAGATGATATAATGTTGAAACATTCTTTTATGTTTAAATAAAATGTTCAAAAATGAAATGTTATATTTTAATTATATTTTTCGGGCAACCATTCCACCAAATTTTGCAATAGAAAATGGAACATACATTATCAATCATAGACTAGACTAGACTTATAAATTTGGGGGCCGCAGGGACCGGGAAAAAATAATTTTAATTAATTTGGTACTATACGAGTATTTTAGGTAATATTTTTACCTTCCGCTTACCTGTAAAGGAAGGTATTGGAATCATGCAAAAAATCGGGTAGTGAGTTTTTAGTGGATGAGCACGAATTAGGGTCCTTACAACTCATTTTTGATAGTTTCCCGATGATGTCTGTATGTATGTATGTATGTGTGTGTGTGTGTGTGTGTGTGTGTGTGTGTGTGTGTGTGTGTGTGTGTGTGTGTGTGTGTGTGTGTGTGTGTGTGTGTGTGTGTGTGTGTGTGTGTGTGTGTGTGTGTGTGTGTGTGTGTGTGTGTGTGTGTGTGTGTGTGTGTGTGTGTGTGTGTGTGTGTGTGTGTGTGTGTGTGTGTGTGTGTGTGTGTGTGTGTGTGTGTGTGTGTGTGTGTGTGTGTGTGTGTGTGTGTGTGTGTGTGTGTGTGTGTGTGTGTGTGTGTGTGTGTGTGTGTGTGTGTGTGTGTGTGTGTGTGTGTGTGTGTGTGTGTGTGTGTGTGTATGTGTGTGGTCCGGGCCGATGCCGTCTGTCGGATAACTCAAATACGAATTACCCAAAAATTTTGATATTTGGTATTTTACAATTGTATACGAATAGGAAGAGCTCATTAGATTTTGGTACAAATATCTTCACCGGAAGTGATATTTTTTGAAGGTTGAAAAGATTAAGTGTCAAAAATTTCTATAAATTTGGATAAATATAGTATTTATTTGTAATAAGAATAAGAGGAAAAGTTATTTGCAATTTACGTTATAAAAAAAATGTCTTTATCTGGTAACATTAAAGAACTGCAGTAAAATTTAAAAAATAAATTTATCAAATAAAACGTTGAAATCTTGCAATCCATGTTCGGTTGATTTTTGTTTCTGCATAAAAAATATAGATAGACGGGTGACAAGTTGGCATACTAGCGCTATATAAGTCATAAGTGAGCTATTAAATGAGTAACTGAACGGAGGATTGCTTCAACACAGAAGAGTTTTCGTGTGAATGAATCTTTTGATTCAGGTGATACTAATTTCTGTGTTTGAATATTTTAGATTTATATTTGTATATTTTAAATGGGCACCGGATTGTACGTATACATTTTCGGTAATTATTGTAGAATTCAACCACTTAGAGGTATTTTTCGGTAGCCGGGAACGAATTATCTTCCTCCTTTCGTAAAGAATAAAATTTATTTAAAGTTTAGTCCCTGATGGAACCCGTGATAAATTATCTGACTTGTATTTATAATAATTTGCGCAATAAATTCGTTTAATTCATTCAACGTGTTTGTGAGTGACATTCCCAAAAAACGGTTCATTCTCACGCGAAGTAAAAAGTGATAGTCCGATGTTTAAACTCACTTCGTGCCAAGGGGCCGTTAGGATTACAGATTTTTTCACGATCCACAAAACTTGCTGAAATCTGAAATTGTTAATTGAACAGTGTGTGGTGATGCTATCGAAGTTGGCGAGAGTCCAGGATGATCGCTAGCTCTCCAGATACGAGTCTTTGTAATTACGGATTTGTGTTTATCAAGTTCATTTAGACTTTTTTCTCGTTGGTTTAAAGTTCGGGCGATGGGAGGATAAAAGTTTAGTAGCGCCTAATGACGTTTGTGTATACGACGTAAAATGTGTCGTAAAATTTTAAAGATGTGCATAATTTACATTTATAATAAAATGCATCCATAACTTTTTATTATATGTGTAATAACGTATTACTGTATATAATAAAAATTCTGCTAAACCTAGTTTATTAGCAAGTTGAGAAATACTGCGAAAACAACGAAATAATTCTAGCGCATATAAACATGAGCTGCATAACAACATTAAACATAAGTCATTATTTTTTTCTTGCTCATAAGTTACCAATTTATTTTACAGAAAATTGCATGACACAAATAACAGCCAATGGAAGAATTGATTACAATAATTCAATAATAGTAACCATGGTTATATACAAATTTAGCGGAAATTTTTTACAGTAGCTTGAGGAACGTAACTGAAATTATTAAGCGAAAACTTTAAGCTGGATTCAGAGATTGCGTAGTGAACACAGCATAGCATAGCACAGCGAAACATAGAAAATGAACATACGGGAATGCATGCATTGATTCATAGAATACAGACATAGCACAGCATAGCACAGCACAACATGGGAATTGGGCATATTTTATTTCGAAGCTGTGTTTTACTATGCTCGGACATGTACGCTATGAGTACTCTTTGTTAAATCACATCTACCGCGACTCCGCTGTGGTTGTGATTAACTACGGAAACGCAATTAGATATTAAATTGAACTGTTTATTTAAATATAACGAGTAAATACAAATGAATTCGTTCTCAAATTTGAATATTTGACAACTGTCATAATAATAAAATGTCATTACTATAGTAACGCTATGCTATCTATGAATTGGTTCTATGTTTTTATGTTTTCCTGTGTTGTGTATTCCTATGCTGTGTTTACTACGCAGTTTGACATTAATTTAAAAATTTGTTAAATTGATATTTTGAGTGTAAATAAGCAATTAATAAGGTAAATAATACGTATTTATTAATGTTAAATACATATTTTGTGAATATTTCAAGATTCCATAGTAAAAAGAATTCAAAAATAGAGCGGCGGTGTCATTGCGATTTTCTTACCGAATATGCACTCGTGCATTAATTCATGTAGGTACAGGAAAAAAAATTATCGTGCATTCCAACAACGTAATTAGCTCTCGTGTACCATTCGATCTAAAAGTTGTTGGAAAGATTGTGAAGAAAACATCAACAATTCAAAAATGTTCTGCACGATCGGTCATTTTTAATGTTCACTGGCTTTGTTGCCAAGGTAGTAGGTTTTGTTTGTAAATTAGAAGGCGGTAAGTTATCTTAAAAGGCGGTAAGCACTAAACAAAAACAGAAACCATACGACAACAGCATCAAAATGCTTTATTTTCAAATTTATTTTTATTGTATTGGCAAAAAATATTATAAGCATCACGGACGTTATGTGCATTTTGTACCGGTTTCAGCTAATATTAAAAAAACATTTTCCACAACCGGTAAACTACACATACCGCCCTTGGTACTTAATATAACGTTGTTGATTTATAAAATAGAAAATTATGTGGACACACTAGAATACTAACTAGTGCGTAAAATAGTGTTGTTATACTTCATGTAAAATAAAACACACTAGCTAGTGTCCACACTATTTTAAGTGAATAAGAAAAATCTGACGTGGACACCACATGACTTCCTTGTACGCCTTGTGTGTTCATACTTTTCTTAATAACTAAAATGTAAAATAATATTAAAAATTCTTTTAACTTATTATACTAGTATACTCACAAATATATTTTAGTCATTTTATTTAAACTGCAGAAGAAGATATAAAGCATATTTTACTATTGTCACTGTCATGTCATAATCATTTAAATTTTACGTAGTAACAAATGTTAATCGATCATGGACTACAAGATACCGAAATACTATAAATTATAAATATATACTTTAATTATTTTTAAATGATAGCAGATACAAAAATATTTATAAAATACCGATTGTAGGTAATAATCACATAATCTTTCATTTAAAATAAAAAAAATTGTCTAAAATTAAATATTTATCGAAATATTTTTAAAAAGTACTACTTCCGGTTTGTAGACTGAAACCAAAAATAGGAGGTGCACAACTATATGCTATAACAGTCGTAAATACAAAATTTCAACTTTCTACGTCTAACCGTATTTGAGTTATGCGACACACATACGTCCGTCCGTACGTACGTACATACGTACGTACGTACGTACGTACAGACGTCACGTCGAAACTAGTCATAATGGATTCAGAAAAGGTCAAAACGGATATTTCCGTCAAAATCTGAGAATCGAAATTTTTCGCGATGACAATACTTCCTTACTTCGTACAAGGAAGTAAAAATTATAATTACATTGCTTATTTCCTCTATAATGAAGAGAAAAAATAAATAATAATAAAAAAATATCAATAGTTTGGTATCTAACAGAAAAGAAATGTTTTATATTGAACCCTATGTCAAATGTTCCCATTGATCTCAATATAAACGTAAGATCTTCTCTATTCTTTCTGGTTTATTTTTCTTGGCTTTTTGAGCTGACACGCGGTATTGTTTAAATAAAGAATATCTTTAGTTTGAAAGGCATTGTGCTTCGCCTTGTTAAGGCAGCATGAAGATGACATTTAAATTAGTGACATTTCCCTACAGCTTAATTAGTTTCTGATGTCCTTTCAATATGGCTGCCGTTGCGCTCTCATAATGACTGCACGATATTTCAGCTGGAAGTTTTTTCCAAGTAAAGGTGAAAATCTTTTCGGCTTCATTGTTTTAGAGTCATTAAACATCGAGCAATTAATTATTTTCCACCGTTTATAGAAAATTCTGAACGATATTTTAACCTACATTGACTGTGACAGCTTATATAGGTAGGTACTGCAACAAAATTGCATACACAAATTTTTTTACTATTTATTTTATTTGATGATTCCATATTTCCGCGGTTTAAGTCTCTCGGCCGGCAGTTTTTCATTGTCGTTAAATTGTAAAAAATCTTACAATTAAATCGCACTCGGACGCTTCAAGCTGACCACTTGATCGTCTTAACCGTAGTCCTGATTGCATAAGAATCTCTCCGATGCCGCTTTGGATTTCAAAGGTCGTCGCATGGATTGAGATTCTGACTGCATCAAGATGAATCAGTCTAAAAGTGGTTTGATTCCACTAAAATAACATTTATCATTTTATAATTGGAAATAAATCAAGATGAATGATTACCATCAAAATATATAAAATGGAATTCAACCACTCGAACTTAACTTCGAGATGCTTGTTAGGCACTTCTAGATATAATAATAATTTTTTCAATATTCGTGGTTCAAGTTTCTCGGTCGGCAGTATGTGATTGTCGTTAAATTGTAAAAAAAATCTTGCTGTTAAATTGCACTCGGATACTTCAAGCTGACCACTTGATCATCTTAAATGCAGACCAAATTTCTCCGATACCGCTTTGACTTTCAAAGATCGTCGCATGGATTGAGATTCTTACTGCACCAAGTGGTTGGTTTCCACTATGTATAAATATCTACCATTCTATGATTGGAAGTCAATTCGGTTGAACGGTTACCATCAAAATAAATAAAATGGTATCCAACCACTCGAAGTAAGCAACTAGTTAGAGGACGGATTGAGTTTCTGACTGCACCAAGACGAATCGGTTTAAAAGTGGTTGGATTCCACTATAATTACATCTATCATTATTATAATTGGGAGTAAATAATGTTGAATGGTTCAGAGATGGACGTGTAAACTATGACAGGTAGACAATGCAATTGATTACGTGTAGACAATGACGTATACGTAGACATATTTGTAAAGATAAGCCTTGTCGATAATGTAACCAAGAAAAACAGTTTCAACTAATCGAACATAAATATAACCTTACTTTTAGTATTTATTTATTTACTATATCATACACAAAGTGTTTATAGTACGTCAAAAATAAATTACAACAAATTGTACAGTACAAAATAAATACAGTATATTGTGTATAAGTGTATTGTCTACGTTGTAGACATAGTCTAAATTGTCTACTTGTAAATGTGTAGTCTACGTATTGTGAACACGTAGACACAATTAAATTCAAACAATTCGAAGTATACTGTCCGGATATTTCTTGTTATTTTAATTTGTAAATGTTTTATGTGGAATCAAATCACTCGGATGCTGTTATGAAACGACGTGAGCTGTCACTTTCTTAGATGTCTCTAAACTGTGTCCTAGTGTTCCCTCAGTCATTCTACATGAAATATTTTTGAAGGGGCAGAGTCTGTGATCTAACAAGAGGGCCGTATTAAGTTTATTTACCGTGAAATTCTCTTTAAAACCTGATGCGGAAAATTAAATATTCAGTTTACATAATCCTGAAAGGGGAGCTGAAAACGCTGTCTGGGTATCGTGTGAACTCGCGAGATCTTTGAGATCTGTGATTCTGCGACGCGGCGAGTTGTTAGAGTACTGTGTTATCGGGAGGGTCTTAAATACTTATTTAATAAACAGCCCCTGCTGAATATTAAGCAGTGCGAATTATTTCAAACAGCTATAATTATTTCACAGATTTCTTACAGTTTTCTTTATATTTTTTGAAGATTTAAACTTAAAATTGTAATTCACTTTTCATAGCACTATAAATTTCATGTAGCTATGTTTAACAGCCTTCATTTTAATTTAAAAATGCGCTTTTAATGGCTGTGTTAAATTTGTTTACAGATTCATATGAAATTAGTTGACAAACTTAGATTTGTTTTTAAATGTAACAATGTTTCATTATAAATAAAATAAGAAATATCGTGCAATTAGGCTATTAGAGACTAGAATGATTTATTATTTTGTTCATGCAAATGAAAAGTAAACATATTTGTGTCGTACGAAATAGTTTCTTTATTATTTTTATTGTTAATATATTTATAACTATTCTGAAATTCATTTTGAACTCTAGTTTACTTAAATTAATTTAGTCGATACAATGCTATGTGTAATATCTCTTTAAAAAGGAATAATTAATAGGTAAACCACTTAATATAATTATACAGGTATTGAACAAAAGTGTGTTTATAGTATCTTTAAAAAATACCGCTTCCCCTAGACTGATAATTATTTTAATAGTTATCTACGTGGTGAACGTAGTAAATTATATCCACCTTGACAACGTTTTTTTGATAAATTTACTTTATAATTAAAAAAAAAAAATACATTACATTTGTAAACAAAGTTTGATGGTAGTAGAACAATTGGGAGAATAAACCTGTAATGTAACTTCTATGAGCCTTGTAATGTATTACAGGTCTAAATGTCTAAACCATTAATAACTCATTTACTTAGTTATCATAATACTTGTAATATGTCATATTCATTACAGAACTAATAATATGGGTAAATGAATCTCAATTTTTTAGGTGTTCATTAAATTTATTTTAACAGTAAATAATGCCAGTTCAGTGGTACTAAAACAGACGTTGTAAATAAACTGCAATAGATTTTACAAATTTCATTTAGATCCGAACCTATAATCAGCATACCAAACTATACATAATAATCTTAACGTATACAGGTCGGTGGAAGTGAAATCCGAACATAGGAAAATATATGACAATTGAGTTATCATGCTAGGCATCTTGATATACGTGGAATGCTGTCAATGTCAAAGAAGCTGTCATATTATTGAAATTTTTATTTTCATAAGTAATAGTTGTTGCGTAGAAACGGACAAACGAGTGTCAAAATTGACATATTTAAATCACTACAGCGAAGCTGGAGTGATTTAAGAGTCAATTATGAGTAAATTTTACCAATTAAATTTATGACTCGAATTATATTTGTTTGATTATTTCACGAACGATAATTATTATTATTTTATTTTTGATGTTTGCAACATTAAAAACATTTAATAAACAAAATGTAATCAAGGTTACTCTACTGTGGTTTTATCAAATTTTATCGCTGAAAAACTGCCCTCTTCGAAAAAGTTATGCATTCTTATTGGCCAGAAATGACGGGTGTAAAATAATCATTAAAACATTTTCTTTGCATGAAGAAAGAGCGACAACCCTGGAGGAAAATTTGAATATAATAGAACTGAATTTTACAATCGTTTAGGCTACTGTTTGACCGAGGGAGGAAATTTGTTTGCATATTTATTGTAAATTCTAGTAAAATGATTATTGTTGTTTTTGTTTAATAACTTATTTAACAACTAAAATAAATATGTTCGTGCTTGCTTTTCATAATAATTACTTTTACTATACTAACATTCAACATGCACTTTTAGATTTTATTATTATTTCTGTTATTCATTACTCTTTTTGTCAGCCAAATTCACATAACTACTACAAAACATAGCAAGATACCTGGCATGAAAGTTCGATTGTCATGTATGTTACCTTGTTACCTATGTTCGCATTTAACCTGCACCATTCTGTATACTCGAGGTTATAATACACCCTTTATAAATACATCTATCACGCCTTTCGCCCATTTGGGTGTGACAGCCTCACAGTAATATTATTATTTATTTCTACTGGTACACTCGCCCATCTAAAACTTCTCTACCCTATCTTCTTCTTCCTCTGCGTTGTGCCTCAACCCTCTATGGCTTGATCCTGTTAGCCAGTGGTACGGAAAATTTGATTTTTTTCTTTCGGGCGGCTCGTGTTGTTTTGTGACATTGTCGGCTGTCGTTTCATGTCACAGATATGCGAAAGTCGGCGAGTGTAAAGAGATTGGCACTAAGATCAACGATATGGGAATGGAGTAAGACTTACTACTCATTCCAAGGCACGAATAGATAGAGTTGGTACACTATTGTGAGAAATAGAAATATTTGTAAAGGGTGCGATTTGAAAAGAGTATTGTAAAGTGATATCTATCTGTTTTATACCATTATATTGTCTAAATAAAATCAAATAAAACAATAACAAAATTTGTTAGGACTAAATTTTGTTTGGATTTCTCTAAAGCTTGAATTACATTATACTTTTTTCGGCTAGAAACTTTGACAATTTTCATACTTAATTCTAGAATGCTCACTTGGATAATGTAAATCAAGAAAATTTCGATCCAAGTTTCATACTAGAACTGTCCAATTTTCATATTACCAACCTTCTGTATATAACCTCAAAAATAATAAAGTTGAGTGACAGCAGAATCAAAAGTAAAAGTAAAGTCTTGAACCGTAATGAGGTATAAATGAACTCCTGAAATAACAAAAACTCTTGTACAATTGTATGAAATGCAACCAGTACTTTACCAGGGTATTGAAAACTCAACAACTGATAATGACAATTACATTTTTTTTAAATTTCAGTTGGCAGCAAGAACAAATTTTAAAACTAGATTCTAGCCGAATTAAATATCTAAAAAAAAGTTCGTTTTTCTAGCCGAAAAAAGTATAATGTAATTCAAGCTTAATAAAACTAAAAAATCAACTTTAATATTTAATAACATGAATTTTATGATATGAATTGTCCATGGGATGTTTAAAAATATCTTATTTTTGTACTTTAAGTAATATTACGTTACATACTCAATACAAACATCTCAGAGAATTACATGGGACACATATTGGAATATTATTGGGATGTTATATAGATAATGTTATTAAGGGCGGACATTAGTAATCGCTGTATATAGGCAAATATAGCAAGTAACAAGCGTGATGTTAAATTGCGGTGCCGCTAAATTGAATCTTCAATGAGTCTTGGAAAAGAAGAATTTATAATTTATTGATTTCTTCATAACCATGTAATTATGAGTAGAAAGAAGAAAACTTCTTCTTTTCCAGGATTCAGAATCTTGATAGAATCTTCAAAGAATCCTCGTGCGAACAGGGCTTTAGGAAAAATATGGAAACTAATTGAAATCGAATTTTTTTAGTAAAATGGTAAAACACTTAAGGCGCTACACTTGTAAATTCAGAAGATTAACAATTTGAACGATTCTGGCTGTATTATAAAAAATTTCAAATTGAAATTTAACATAAAGAATCATGACTCATTAGTGAATCAATAAATGCAAATTATTAATTGCTGTGACATCAATTATCAAAACTTGGAGCTAATTTTTATCATTTAATAATCCATATTATCCGTTGATTAATGCACAAAAATAAAAAAATTCTTTTGAAATCAATAATAGTCGAAAGACGACGATATAGAGAGATTTTTTTAGTTAACCCATTGACTCTAATAATTTATGTAAAACTCGCATTTTACTAATTTTTTGAAATTATTTAACAAAATACGGCAAGGTTTTTTTGTAAATTTCATTCTATAGCCACTTAGGCGCAACCTATAAGTGCATCATTGTAAAATATGAGGTCATCGATTTCAAAACCAAAATCACAAAATGATTTATTGTAACATGCTTTTTTGCTTTGCATTTGATAGCAAGAGATGGGCCTTAAGTATTGTCTGTGTTTGTGTTCTAAAATAAAGTAAATAGTAATAATTTGAACAAAATATTTTACTATTCCTTGTTCTGTATAATTACAGTTTTACAATTCTACCTAGTTAATGTCGCTACAACAATAAAATATAATTACATATTGTGGCTGTCGGTCTAATGTCGTGTTTAAAATACAAATACCACTTGTGTATTTAATATTTAACAACCAAATCGTATTGTAGTATTTCCTATCATCTACACATCGCGGCTCGTAGCTAATAAAATATTAATGATCATATTGTTTAAATATTTCTAATATCTTGAATAAAACAGGACATTTATAAAAACGCCATCATAAAATGTGTCACACCGACACGAACCATAAAATATAAATGGCTGAAACTAAAAACGTATATCTTGATTATAATTTTTCATGCATATAAATAGAAATGTATTTATTACTGTTTAGCATAATTTCGAAAATAAAACATCAATAATTTTAAAAGTAATAATACACAATATCTAAATTATAATCGGAAATGTTACGCTGCACATTTTCATTTATACGTTTTTAATTATCAAGTATCATTAAAATAAAATGTAATATCCGGGAAGCTATTGAACAAGCCATCAAAAATAATATTGATATTAGTTTCTAAAAGTCTAGTTAATATTATTTCAATATTCAAATATCGCAATCCCTTTGTATAAACGTATTTTATATAAATAATGAAAATATCGTGGGGAGAGGTTGTGGGTTTTTATGTAGAGTTTACGGGGAATGTTTTGTCGCAAATATTAACAAATTTATGGCGTGGCCTGGTTCCTGGTTCTGGGTCTATCTTGTCTTTATTGAAACCGACAGCAGTAAAATTTGAAGATGCTCTTCTAAGGAAGATAATATCTGGGTAGTGCCGCATGCGGGCTAGAACACATAGGCGTGCGCACAGGTTTTACACTAATGTTACTAAAAACATTATTTGTTCTTAACTGATTCATGAATATACAATTAGTGTAGATATTGTAATTCTTTTTTGATACCTACTACTAATGTTTATTTATATTTTTGAGTAGGTATGACACAGACATGAAAAATAAGTTTTCGTAATAAATAGTTTACTGTTCATAATAGAATTATTTACTTCCAATGAATGAAAAAATGGTAGACGTAATTATAGTGGAATCTAACCACTTCAGCCCAGCGGCATTTTTGTACATAAAGTTATTTATTTATTATTTTTTTATTTTAATGAAGAAAATAAGGTATATCTATAGATATACGACCATTAAATAAAACATTACTTATCTTTATTTTCAGATTAGTCTTGCTTAAAAATACTTATACTACCATCGGTCGGATTTAAAGATGAATAACTTGTTTAAAAATAATCAAGGAATTTTAACTAAACTTTCGTACTAAATAATGCACATTTCTTTGTTGTTACATTAAGTTTAAAAAATTTAAATGTACTTATTTGTGTACAAATAACAACAATTTATGAATGTAGTAAAAATGAGCTATGATTTTGACATAATATTTAGAAACTGTTAACTTCAATAAGTCTAATATCTATATACATTATCTAAAATATAATATTTCGTGCTTTTTGACCAATAAATTGTTATTTTAGCCAATAAATCTTCATGTGCATATACAGATAATGTATTAGTCTGTAAATAAATACAAAAATTTATATATTTCTAAAATAAAATATACAAATAGGCTGTCTTTTCAAATTAACCTAATATTATATTGAACTTAGTATTTAATAAACTCGAATTTTACTTGACAATAATTATATTGAATTTATTTATTTGTAGGAGCAATGGTTAGATTCTCATTAGATAATACATTTTTTTAATATCAATAAGAAGTATTTTTGTACTAATGTTTTGTTTTTTACTTTTCAGGTAAGAGAACATTACATTCCATCATTTGCCAACCCGATTCTTTTACAAGGAACAGGTAATTTTAACCATTTCTACTAAAAACTTACTACCTAATGAAAAATGAACAATTCAAAAATAAAATGTGCCCCTTTTTCCTCGCCCTTTCGGCGCTTATGTTCTTCCTGGGCATCAGTAAGTGCCTTAGCAGCAAAGACCACAACCGTCCTCAAAAAAATACTTCGGAGGACGGATATAATTTATGCTGTGAGTAACTACCCCAAAAATATAAAGACGTTTCAGCCACAAACACTTTACTGTAATAAAACCACCCCGTACTCCATAGGGGTGCACTGGGAAATACGGAACTACCCTTGTTTTATATTGCCACTTATTTAGACGAGCTTGCCACAGAATGAAAGAATGTGTTTATGGACGGATTGTGACATTTTGCAATATTGAGATTGGGAGGCAATAAAATTTGATTTATTTGCTTAATTTTGAGGGTCGTTTGATGTGGAACTGTTTATTGTTTGGAAGACAAACAAATACATTTTTGTGCAAGGAAGCTTCCGGGTGGCCAAAGCAAAATAACACATTTTTTGTGAACTTAAGTTTCTTTCATGCTTCTGAATTCAATATCAATGAATCATAAATTCTTCTTTTCCAAGAGCCAAGACTCATTGAAGATTCAATATAGCGGCACCCCTATTTGACAGTCAATTTTCACTATGAGTGTTTTTCGCAGCACGAAAGAATCTTCTAAGAATCCTTGCGTAAACACGGTGTTTTAGAGAAATCTTTATACTTTAACACTATCACTATCCCTTTAGTTAATACAGCAATATATTAGCAATAAACATAAATTTTGTAATTTTGTATCCAATCATAATAATGAGTTTATTTTCACGTGAAACATGGGATTTATCATATATCATATACAGGTTGGTGGAGGTGAAATGCGAACATAGGGAAATATATGACAATGGAGTTATCATGCTAGGCATCTTGATATACGTGGAATAAGTACTGTCAATGTCAATGTATCTGTCATATTATTGAAATTTTTATTTTCATTAAAATATTTTCTTTGCATAATAATGTATGTGTACGAGCAGAACGAGAAAGTTTACATGCACTTTTAGATTTTATTATTATTTCTGTTATTGATTACTCTTTTTGCCACACAAATTCACATTACTTCGTTTTGTGACACTACTACAAATCATATCAAGATACCTGGCATGAAAGTTCGATTGTCATGTATGTTCCATATGTTCGCATTTCACCTCCACCAACCTGTATATGGTTATGAATTTTACAGCAATGTGTTATTAGAACGTTCTTAAAATGAAACGTAGAGAATGAAATTAATTGGTGTCACTCTGCTGCAACCTGAAAATACAATTTATATTTGAACAATTAAAAGTTTATGTTGAAAGCGTCTCTTTGGAACTATTGCAGTTGCTCAAATATCTTATATTGTTCAAGAATAATACAGTTAAATTGGTTCCCTATGTTTCATTTAAAAAACGCTTTAATACATTGCTGTCAAAGTAACCATAGATATAAAAAAATTCCATGTTTCACATAAAAATAAACTCACTGTTTTATCTACGAAGCTAATATATTGAATGCAGAAAAACAATACAACAAACAATGTAAACTAACGTGACATTTGGATCAAATTTTGTTTGTAAACTGTAGACTAATATAAATTTAACCAAATCTTAATAAATTATTTATGATTACTGGAACAGATGTTTATAAGCTGCTGTCCTAATGTCTGAAAATATTTTCAAACTGTTATATTATTAGCAATAAATTTATATATCTGCAATTGTTCATTTTCAAGTAACAAAGTGAAGTTCAAAAAGCTTATTTTAATACCGGACGTAGAAAAAAGTGTTTTGAAGTGTCGAGCAATCAGCTGTAGCTGCGTACAATAGAAAATTTATTATGCATTTAATGTTTAAATATTTGAGTAAAGTTTTGATTTATTATAAAGCGTCTAAAAAATACCACACACACGTTGAGTTCAGGTGCGTTTCATTTTGAATAAAAGGGTGAATCCGAGCGTAAATTTTAATCCGGATCAACTCTGAAAAGTGAAAAGGGTTGCGCAGGTAAACAGACCTCCTGGCAAAGAAACAAATTTATTTCTTTACAGCATTCAAATGAAGAAATAAAAGAATGTTTACGACAACACGACAACAAAGTTTAGATCACGCAAGGAGATTTACAAGCAAAATATCAATAAGTTTATGACTACATTCTCGCTAGATTCTCTTCATCGTAGGAAGCCACGAATCCAAATCACTTGCCGACAAAGAAGCATCGATCTGTGATATTAAAAAGCGATGAACGCTATTAGCAGCGCCACCTGTGATGGCATTGTGCCTGGCAACATTAATAATGTTGTATCATTTGGACGTATTGTTTCTCATTCGAAGAAACGCGAGGTATAATGTTTTCTTTGTTTGGGTGTTAATTGCACTTCTGATCGATTTTGGATGCCTGCTGCATTGAATTTGTGTTTTGTTTTAATTATGACGAGCTGGAATTTGTTTCTATATTATTTTTGGAGTTTTTGCCCACTGAAACAATTTTTACTCTACAAAAAATTGATGGAATAACTGTTATATTTTATACTCCCATTCCCAATTCTCTCTACGTAAAAAGGTGTTGTTATAGGTGCATTTGTTAATGGGGATATTAAATCACACGTGAATAAAGTTAAAACAATGCGTTAGACTTCATAAAGTGTAGCTTATTTCGGAGAGGGTAAAAAAGTAAACAAATTTGCCTATTAAATAGAAATATCGTCACCTTTTTGATACTACATATCCTAATTCATCGATAAATTGACTTTAAAATTAAGTACCATTTTTATAAAACTGAGGATTCCCTTCAAAATTTAATACCTACAATCTTCTTCTATGTTCAATTAATATTATGTTAGTTTTCGTTAAAATCTGTCGTCTGGTTTAGATACACTAATAGTTACCGAACGAAACTGACGATTGTCCTAATAATTTATTTTAAATTGTATTATTTTCACTTATAATATCACATGTGCATTAATTCTTTCCGGAAACTTTTTTGATTGCTTTCCAACAACGTCTTAATTAGCTCGAGTGGTATACGAGAGCTACCCACTTGACAAAATAAAATCCCCAGAACATTTCAAGAATGTGAACATCCCGGCTTGTTACTTGCTTTTGCCCATTAATATCCTAATAATATCTTTGCGATTGCTAATGTCCGCCCTTGGTAACATTATCTATGTTACATCCCAATGTTGTAATTTGGTAATAATATCACAATTATGCATCCCATGTAATTCTCTGAGATGTTTGTATTGAGTATGTAATTTTGGATCGTAGTCAGGATGTGGCTAGGATAGACTTACGTAACATCACTTAAAGTACAAGAATAAGATATTTTTCAACATCCCATGGACGATTCATGTCAAGTGGGTAATTACATTGTTGGAATGCACGATAAAAAATTTCCTGGACATGAAACAGTAAAGTTTCCGATTATTAATTTCAGTTAAGTTACTCAAGCTACTACACAAAAATAATTATAGTAAAATATAGAATAACATTTTATAATTCAAAATATTTTTTATTATTAGACATATTTTACTAAATATCATGAGTAAATGGTAAATGAAAGTTAAGCGTTTGTTAAAAAGTATGATTTGATAAAGCTTCGATCGTATAGATTGATAGAGCCACATTTCAGATTTCAGTTCCTTCTGAAACATTAACTGCTTTACAACAATTCAATCATGCGCAAAGCCATAAAGATGAGAAATTCGTATTCGCACAATATTTATTTATGACGGGTAACCAGACCTCATATTTTCCCTTTTCTCCCTAGTTCATTCACTTGCTGGCTTCTTTAATATTTCTATTTTTATCGCTGGAATAATAAATCGTCTGCCGAATAATCTTCTGTTTGTGAAGAAACGAAGAAACTTCGCACTGCAAAAGTTGGGAAATTGTTTTATAGAATTGAACTTAACCATGAGATTGAGTTGTACAGAAAACTGGTGCGAGGTATACTAGGAAGGGTAAAATGTCGGGGAAATGTCACTAGAATATTTTGTCTCCCACTATGTAAAGGGTTAAAGCCCTCGTGGCATGCATATTCTATATTACCAATGACTCAGAGCCGTAATAAAAAAATTTCAACTATTTACAACGAAAATTATTGCCATTTTAAAATAAACCAATTTAAATTAGACATCTGTACGTATTTATTTATCACATATTTAAATATCTATATTTTGTACGGATATTATGTTTCCAGTTTCCAGATAAGTATAATTACTATAAAAGTAAAAATATCTCATTAAACTATTTGAAAGATTTATTAACAGTATTTTTAATCATTATAGGATATTATTTTATATCGCAATTCTGAATGAAAATAGAACCAGTGGCTGAAAAACCTTCCGTTATATGGTTATTAAATTTTAATTTCCTTCTAACTTACGTCTAACGTTCTTTTTAGTATAAGCAATGATCTCAACTATTCAAAGGATATGTAATGAGTACTACCAGTAAATTCTTTGATTATAGTTGCAATTTAAAATAATCTACCACATTAGACGATCTGGTAGCAATAATAAAATAAAGATATTTAGATCTCTTCTATTAGGTACATTTGAATAATATGGAAACTTTTTTAGTTACCTAATTTCAGTCTCATTTGGCAATTCGTGTAAAAATAGTTTTATTTTAAAAATTAGAAAAGTGCAATTCAAAATCAATTGACTAATGCAAATAATGAGGGTCCAATAATCTTAAGTGTAGGTAGTGTAACTGATAAAATGTTATACCTAGCTCTAAATGTCTATTTTCAATATTTACTAAAAGTATTAGGCCTCATTCATATAAGCAGTCAGTTTTAACATTTATGTTCACGTTTAAGATAGTTTGAATACATCTAAATAAATATGAGCATTCACAGTGTTTGAATGCGGGAAGTGTGAATGCTCGTATTTAGTTATATGAATTTAAACGTTCTTAAATGTAAATATAAATGAAAACCACGAAGTATAATATATGACTGGAGTGGACACTACGGCGGATAAAGTGTGGCCTTCCTGTTTGACTTTTAGATAGAGACAGAAATTACGGGCCAGCTCGGAGCTTGCATTCTATGACAATAAAAACGGTAACGATGGTAACGCACGGGCCCAGTAGTGATCAGGGTAACAAAAATGCCACAAATCTGTATATACCTATATTATTCTTCGTGATGAAAACCTTAAAACTAAATGTTTCGTGACTGAGGCTTTAGATTCAAATTCAAAACTTTATTTTTGCGTTTTCAAAGTTCCGCAAGCAAATAATAATTATACCGCTCTCACAACCGGCTATCTTATTTCGTAAATGATTTGAATTTGGCGCCATTCCCCCCCTGCGCGTGCAATATCGCACACACATCAATCATACCCTGGACAATGGTTGTCGCGGTGCTGTGCTCATCACAATGCGCCCTTTGCAGCCCCCCTCACCCCTCCCGAGCCCTGCGGAACCCCACCCCTGACACCTTCCCCAACAAGCCGCGATGCCCTTTTGTTACGCGGATAATGATTATTTAATTAAAGGTAATGTAGGGTTGCGCGGACCTATTTCGTGTATTGTTTTGTTTTGCAAGGAAGGGCAGAAAATAGGGGAGAGGTTCTTAGTTCGGAATGTATTAATTAATTGCCTAGATTTATGCAAGCTTTGGGTTTTAAAGAATACTTATTGGGATATAAGTTATAGGAAAGTGATAATAATTGTTAATTTTGATAGATTCATTACCTTTTTATCGAAATGAAAATGTAACTCTTATGAAACCTGCATTAAAATACGCCATGTGTGACGTAGACAACATTGAAACCAAACCGTGAGTAGATTTGTTAGTGTAAGATAGTTTTTGTTGTTTTAACATCAATTTTATTAATATTTTTGGCAGTTTTATTATAATTTGCTGAATTTGTTTAGCCAACTTGAAAATAGAGATCTATGACAGAGTTGCTAACTAATTTGAAAAATTTGATTGGAAAGACATTTAACTAGCCGAGAAAATATTTCCTGCTAGCTAGGAAGTGAAGTTAACAAAGACTCGCTTCCCAACTGTCTAGAAGGTTGGAAACGTACATATTACTAACCGAATATGAGTAAAACATCTTGTAATTAAATCGCACTCGGATGCTTCAAGCTGACCACTTGATCGTCTTAAATGTTGTAGTGTGTATTGAAATTCTGCACCAAGACGAATCGATCTCATTGGTTGGATTTCACTATAATAACATCTACAACTGGGATTAAATTTTGTTGAATGGTTACCAGCAAAATAAAATAAATAAATTCAGGTTAATCTAGTTAGGTATGCAGGCTTTAGTCTGATTGCCCAAACATTTCCTCTGAAATGTACTACCATTATGAGTGCCTGAGAATTGAAAGAGGGAGTTGCTAATTTGCCTCCCTATGAACTTGTTTGTAAATCTCATTTTAATAATTATTATTATAATGTTCAATGTTGTAAGGAACTACCTCAATTCATAAAGGAAGACAATAATATAGGTATGTACGAAAACGTATTAAGTATTTATTATTATGGTTAGTTATGTTTTGGTCTACATACATTGTAATTTAACTAACACTACATCTAATACTAAGATTAGTAAATAATTTAATATAAATTAGTAACAACACTAAAAAATAATTGTTAAATTATCCTAAAGCAAACGGTGGCTTTCCATTAGTATTCAAGTAGAAAGTTCCCCAAGTCCTAAAAAAAATATAATTAGTTTTGCAAAAGAAAGGTTCAAAGGGTTTCATACTTAGTATCTAATATGTTTCCTCCCATATATGCAATATCATTATTATCACACAGTCCATTTTTCCAATCATTTGTTGATTCACAATAACGAGCTTTGAATGCATCATTTGTAATGGATTCTGCAAAGTACTGGTATGAACGCGAATGGGCACATTTTCCTAGAAGATATAATAACAATTACTCAACAATAGCACTCAATGATAAAAAATGAAGAAATTACCAAAAGCGTCTAATCCGCACCCTTTTTGGTTCATTCCCCCATTCGGATAAAAATCTGCATGTCCAATAGGTTTTAAAAATCCTAAAAATCCTCCATTTGTGTGGATGACTTGAACGTATTTAGCATCAGTAGGATCAAGACGTTTATCAATATCGTTTTGGTCCACAAACGGCAACGCTGGGTCCATAGCTTAAAACAAATTAATTCAACGAACCTGACACTAACATGTGATATTGAGGTTAGGTTTTCTCACCAACAATAGTTTCGATTTGTCCCTGGAAGAGGTTGCCCACCCTGCCGGAAATGTGCGCGCCTAAGCTGTGTCCCGCCAAATTGACGTTTTCGATTTGAAGTCCAGTTATCTTTATAAGTAGCAGAATGAACTTAGCAACAACGTCACCGACGCCTGGAACAGCACCTAGAGCAACGTTGTAGTTGCTATTGGCTTTGTCGCCCCAGTCTACGATGAAAATGTTCCAGTTTTCAAGGTCTAACAGCGCGTCGGATATTAGATCGTTTATAGCACTGTCCTTGTTATTGTTCCATCCGTGGATTATGAACATGGTTCGCCTGTTTGGGTTGAAATCTGTTTCCAGGATTTCTTCCACATCGAAGACTAGGAATAGTGAAGGGTCTGGATTCGATCTAAAATTATAATTTGAATAGATCTTTTCCCCACGAACTAACTGTTTCAGCTACGAAAATAAACAATTTCACATATCTGTTCAACCCGTTCGATATGTTATCGAACAGGTCTTTGGTCAGTAGGCGTGTGCGGTCTTTCTGACATTTAATAATTTTCTCTTGTCATAATTTGCATTATTTAATTAAAATGGACATACATGACATTAAAAATGATTTATTCATATAAATTAAAATACTACTTTTGCTGTATCTGGTATACTTAATTTAAAAATTTAAATATAATTTATATTCTTGTTATTAAAAATCTTTTATCATGTATTCCATGATCGTGGTACCTATAAGTATTTGTTTCTACGTAAAATTAAATAGTACATGTAGGTATTGTTCGTTTGTTTATATTAACCATGCTATAAAATTAAAAAAAAATTATTCAAGATGGTAATTAACGCCTATTATTTTTTAATATATTAAATTATTGTTAAATCTATATTTGACGTATTTTCTTATTTAAATTTGAGTATTATAAGAGAAAAAAATTATTGAAAATTTAGATATATTTCTCGCGCTTCAAGTAATGTAGCATGGGATTTGTATATTTGGATCAAATTTCGACATGCCGTTGTAGTGCAAGACAAAGACAGTAATACTATCGCAAATAACTTATAAAAATTGTTAAGTTAAGAAAATTGTTAATCAACAAAACTTCTGGAATTAAGATATTCCTATATAAAGTACCTACTTCAATTTTAAAACGAAATGAATAATCCTATGACGATAATTCAATAATTGTCGAAGATAAAGGATATTTAGAGAAGTCTTTCAAGTCTTTTATTCTTGTGTGAACAAGGTTTAAAATATTAAAATATCAATTACTCAGCAGTATTTTATTTTCATGAATAATTCCCATTCTGATATGAGTTTATTTTTTTTATAAAGTCGCGTTAAAAAACAAAAGTATTATAATAATAATTATTGTTGTCACGAATCGAACGATAACCTGATAATATCTTTGAACTTATGAGATTATGTTGATAGGATTAAAATGTCATTAAACCACTTAAAAATTATCGTACAATAATTGCGTTTTTATAAATTTCGTTATCTCTTGTCGATTTAAATTAGGAAATGGTGCGAATTTTGGCACACGAACAAAATTGGCGCGTGCAATAGATAACTGACCATCTTTTTACAAATCTTGTTTACAAATAAGTATTTGCAAATAATCAACACGTGAGCTATTCGCAATGTTGATGAGATTTCAGACAAGATCTGAAATTGCGCATTGGCACTTACCGTGATTTGAAGTAAAAGGTTACTTCAGCGTCGTCGACTTCGATTTTTTTTATTTCTGGAGGCGGGCGATTCAAGAAACGATATTTATTGTCATTGTCTATTAGGATTCTATAGTTTTCTAATGGCATATATGTTTTCGCATTTGCTAGAAATAATCACCAATAAGCAATCGTATAACTTGATAAATAAATTTACTTACCAATAGCTAGAAGAAAACTTATACCGATAAAAAGTAAAGCTGTCCTCATGGTTACTGTTACTAGTTTCGCTTCTGGAACTGTGAATACAGTAATTAAAGAATGTAACTACTTATATTGTTTTATTATCTCTTATAAAATTATCTGCCATTGTGCCTTGACAGAACTGATTTGTGATTTGTGAATGATTTTTTACAAACTATCGAATTGGTAACAAATTATCTATTTTGGGTGTTATCACAGTAGCAATTTGGATTTTCCTAGCTTATATTTCTAAGATTGCAACAAATGAAAGTATTAACACTTTTCTCGTGTTGAAAGCTAGAAAGAATGATTTCTTGCAATAAAAATACCAATAAATATTTTATTAGAAGTAATTTAATATTATTACCTAACTGGAACTCACAATAATTATATGGAAAATATTAAATTTATCGACACAAAATATTATTGCAATGTATTTAAATCCGCTATAAAAATATTTTTATTGTTAGTGTTATTTTTATTAATGAATAACTACTGATAATCAACACATTTTTTATAGCTGATAAACATCAATAAATTATTTGTTTTCATTAAGCTGCACCAATCTTGATAATAAATTATTGATAACAAATAAATTAATATAATTTATTCAATAATCTAATGATAATTGTAATAATTGTATGGCCGTGAAAATTTTATCGTAATTTTTTTTAAAGCCATTTTTTATACAATTTTTTTAAATTCTTGATAACTAATAAAATAACATACCTACCTAAGTAGGTACTTACATATTTAAATTAAAAGGATGATTCGTGCATATATTAGTAATAATAGCAAATAATAGTACTCATCTTACTGATCATGGAACGAAAAGTTTTTTTTTAAATTCGTTAATTTAAGGGCAGTTTTCGCAAGAAGTACATTTTTGAAACCACCTAATTGTTGATTTTATCATAGATATCTGATAAAATATTAATGGAATATATTTAGTTTTTAATTAATTGTGCAATGGCAATAATAGTAAATTTATTAAAATCTATTTGTAAACTGCAAGCCAAAACCAGAATTTTTTTTAAATTATGAAATTTTGTCATTTGATGACACAAAAACATCAAAATTAAGTTATCTACAAACGATATTATTATTCGAACTGCATAAAATATGCGATTACAAATCAAATCATTTTATATTGAAGTTTTTTTACGATATGGTTTTTAATAAATATATATAATTATTCGGCAGAGGTGACATTTGTTGCCGAATTTTATAATTTAATCATTGCCGGCATTTTTACGATATTAAGGAATGGAAAAACTGTTAATTTCGTAAGTAAGGTATTCATTTCCATATTTAGAAACAGACAAAAATTGACAACTCAAAACAAATAATAAATATGACACATGTTAATCATTATGCTTGTGCATTACGCCCGAAGTGTTCCACACCACCGAAAACTACAGCGTATAAAAACCATACCTCTTAATAACCACACGTCCGAAAAACCACAGCGTATAAAAGTTCCCCCACCACAATGTCCACAGCGTATAATTTACTCCTACTTAATTCAAGGTCTGTTGGACTCAATTAGGGTTTTGTTAGTATTGATTAGTTTATTTAAAAAAACGAAGATCTGTTGGACTCAATTAGGGTTTTGTTAGTATTGATTAGTTTGGGTACAAATGTACAAATCGAAGTGTGAAAATTGATATATGGGTAGCTGTGGTGGGGGAACTTTTATACGCTGTGGTTTTTCGGACGTGTGGTTATTAGGCGGTATGGTTTTTATACGCTGTGGTTTTCGGTGATGTGGCATTTACTCATTACGCCTTATGCCTGGAGTTTGCAAAGTTTTGTACATATGCGTTGCTCTTAGTACTTATGCATTAATCATAGAACATAGTATTTAAGCATTAAAACAGTCGGTGGAAATGAGGCTTAGTGAAATAAAGTTACTTAACGAAAATATTAACCTATTTATTTATAAATAAATTCTTTGTCATACACAATAAATCATCGAATAAAAATCCCTCGAAAATCAAAAGGAAATGAAAAACTATAACAACAAATTAATAAACTTTATGGCTGCATTAACAGCTGAGCTTAGCATTAACAATATATTGTTTATCTTCAATAATAAATTCATCTGATAACAATCGCGTATTAAATAACAAACAATTGGCAATAAACGGAAATCCGAGAGTCAAAACAGTTTAACCTTCGCGCCACATGCAAAATAGCGAGATAAAGACTCAAATATAAACTGAAGATTTCACTGAGGAAGGCATACTCAGTTGTGAGACAGTGAAACAAATCTACAATTAAAATGAAAACTTTGTTTAGTGCAGTGCTTGCCGCAGTGCTGAGTAAGTACACGTTTATTTATAAGGGACTTATAAATTATATACATAACTATTATTATTTGTTTGGATTTTAACATTACTTTCTTGAGAATATTTAAAGCCTTGTTTACACATGGCTTCTTTGAGGATTCTTTCATGCTTCCGAAGCCTGAAAAAAAGAATTCATTGTTTTAAAGCTATCAATTAATTTTTTCGTTATCGAGACTCCTTGAAGACTCAGTTAAGAGGCGTCGTTATATAACAGCAATTTATTCTGACCAGTAGAATTTTTTCAATTAAAAGCATGCAAGAATCCTTATGTGAATAGGGCATAAAACTAGTTGGTATAAAAGAAACTTTAAGAGATAATACTTTTAATTTCACACAAATATAATAATTGGATTAGCACAAGAATTTTACATTACCTACGTCTACAGTATAATACTACATTCATTTCCTATATTTTTTGTAATTTATTATACGAAAAACAATTTCACATTTTTGACCAATAGAACGTTTTGTTCTACATATCTAAACATAATAACATAATAATTGGTAGTAGTAAGTAACATACCTTTATCTTAAGAATAAAATATTTTTAGGTGGCTATTGCATAAATAGTTGCTTTACGAATCCTTTGACAGCCGTAAAGTGTCACTTTTTTGACATATGTCAAAATGACTACTACTATTTTTTGCTCGTTTCTTTAAATAACAAAGTTATTACATTTTTACTGAGTAATACATATTTACTAGCCTAAAATATACAAAAAAATTATTTATATGAATTTATTTTTTAATAAATTTATATAATTTTTTGTGATACCCACCTAAAAATGTTGTGTGCACTTCGGCTTAAAAGTGGTTTAGCCTCACCTGAATTGCTAGCCTCAGCTGCAAATTTCAGATTCGGCCAAAAAAGATCACTATTGTACACTTTCACTTCAAATTTACTTATTTACTTCACAAAATGAATATACAGGATGATTCATAATGCCATGCATATATTTTAATGGCATAAAGACTCAACTTACTGATCATGGAACAAAAAGAATTTTTTTAAATCATAAATTTGATTATTGATTGTATAATGGTTAATCTGAGTAACTATGAATAAAATAAAATTACATTTTAATTAATTGTGCAATGGCAATAATACTAAATTTATGAAATTTCATTTGAAAACAAAATGACTCAAAATTTTTGATTGAGAAACGTGAAAAATAAAATTGTGAATTTTGAAAAAATATTTCAGTTTCGCTGTAAGTGAGTTGAACACTTGTGTATAATATTATAGTCGTAGATAATGTAGTGTCAAATTGAGTTTATAAAATGGATTAATGTTTGAATATAGTCGTAGACAAAGTACAGTACTCGTGTACTCACAACGACTCATTCGATTGATTTCCTAAAGTTCTTTGCTAGTTTCTGTCTATCGTATTTTTGTCTATAAAATTCCTCTAAAGTTTCCGAATCTAAATCTCTTTGCGCTAATAAAGAAGCGAGTACAAGTAGCTAATGCCCGTAATGGTCCCTAACTTCGTTATTGGTCGTTAGTTGGCGCTGGAATCGCACTTCCGCTAGGTGAACCGGAACCGGAATGGGTGGTGTTACCGGATATGCAGAACCATCTGCACTACGTGAACCTGAAGGCAGCCGTGCCGAGAGTCTACGTTGATGAGACCAATATTACCTTTTATTACTTCTCCAGGTACAGACAACATGATATATTGTTAAACTTTAAAAAGATATTAAGATTTTACTTAGAGGTGATAGTAAATCAAGTAAATGATTTATCTTTTAGATTTACTCGGTCTTATGAGCTTAAACTGAAAACGGTGAACCATATTTTTGATACTGACTTCAGTGCTGATCGTAAGACTATGTTTATTATTCACGGATGGACCAGCAATGGAAAAAGCGAAATGAACGACCTTCTTACTGACGGTAAGATTCTTCACTTTTGCAATAAAAAAATTGCCTTCTATAGTTACATGGATTCTTTGAGGATTCTTTCATGCTTCTGACTCCTCGAAAAAGAAATCACTGTTTTCAAGCTACATATGTATTAGAAATTCTTTTATTCCAAGCTCCAAGACTCATTGAAGATTCAATTTAGCAGCCAGGCAGACTATTAATTCTAACCACGATTTTTGTTAACTTAAGAGGCATGTAAGAATCTTCAAAGAATCCTTGTGTGAACAGGGCTTTATGCCAATGTTTTTACCTCTCGCCACTCAGTCCTGTAAGAGAGGTATATTGTAATCATGCTAAAATTTCGGTAGTGAGTTTTCAATGGATATGCACGTTTTGAGGATCCTAGAACACGATTTTGATAGTTTCGCGATTATGTCTGTGCGTATGTGTGTATGTATGTCTGTTTGTGTGGCTGGATGGATGTTGGAGGTACGATAACTCAAAAACCATTGCATAAAAATATTTTGTATATAATATTCTGACACCCTAGATTAAATCTGATTAGATTTTGGTGTTGATCGTGCAACAAGAAGTGGTAGTTTCTTGAAGATATGAAATAACCTCAAAATTTATTACTATCTATTTATATTTAAAACGTTGTTTCCATGTAGCACTATTTTCCAATTACAAGAAGTTAAAAATTTGTTACAATTTTGATTTATCTGCTTATCAATGATTTGACCTAAGGATCAAAATAACATCGCAGTATAATATAATAATTGTAGTAAAAAGTAACAGATTCAACATTTTCTTATAGTTTTTTCGAGATATATGACCTGGTCATAACTGTCTTGATAAAAATCATATACGATTGATTTGACCAATTAGAATCTAAATAATACCGCAGCAATTACCTATCTTATTGATTTCAATAAAATAAACTGAAATAAAAATTAAAAATTCGTCATTTTTGTAGCCCTTTTGGATACAGACGATTGGAACATCTTCAACGTAGACTGGCACGAACCCGCAAGTCAAAACTACATAAAATCCAAAGGTGCTTTGCCTGGCGTAGCTGCAATCATTGTAGAATTCATCAATTACTTAAAAGAACACACAGGTTTAAAAATGGATCACTTATACATTGCTGGCCACAGTTTAGGCGGACAAATGTCTGGACGAGTAGGGGCACTTTTAAACGGCGAGGCAGCTTACATCATCGGTAAAATGACATTTTCTTCCTTTTAAACTCTTATTTATAGTAGATTTTTAAGGTTTGGACCCAGCTCTCCCAATGTTCAACTACAACAACCTCGAAGACCGCCTCGACCCATCTGACGCTAAACATGTGCAAGTAATCCATACCAATGGCGGTTTGTTAGGTTATATGCTTCCGTTAGGCCACTCTGATTTCTATCCCAACGGCGGGAAAACTCAAAACGGTTGCTCCGATCCTTTTGGAATGTGTTCCCATGTTAGAGCTTATCTGTACTTCGCGGAATCTATTAGAACCAATAGATTTTTATCCCATGCTTGTGATGATTATGGAAAATACATTGATGGTGAATGCCATACCAATCATTATGCCCATATGGGAGGAAACCAGTTAGATGAAAGGTAATATTCTAGAATAATGTTTAGGATGTTTTTACATTTTTTTATTTCAGTGCTTTTGGGTCTTACTATTTGGATACAGCTGCTAGCAAACCATATGGATTGTCTGGATTATATTAAAGTATTTATTATTATATATTATGTTTTATTTATATTAAATAAATTATATTGTTATGTTATTACATCAGTTATTAGTATAGTTGTAAAATAAATTATTGCAGTTGATACGTTTTTATTACTTACCTATTTTGTGTCATATATCACACTTTCAACAAGCGTGGTAGCAATAAATATAAATAAATTAATAGCACATTTAAAGTTTTTATTTATTCTTAAAAAACTACCTATATAATTATTGTACTGTGTAACAAAATTCAAGAACAAAACTCCAATTTGGAGTTTAATTAATAAATTTAAATATTAAACACTATAATGTTTATTAAGGGTACATTTTACTGTACAACAAAACCGTACTGAATTCAGTTTTAACAATTATTATTCAGGTAAATTTTATTATTCATTGTTTGTTAAAATATGCGATAAGTAATTAATAACATAACATACGTGTTTACAAATTAGTAAATGTATACCTATTGTACTGAGTATTTATAATTTATGAAATATAAATAACGAAAGATGAAAATGTTATATACCATATAATTAAATTAAAAGTTAATATTATGCTTTCATAAATATAATTTTATTGTTTCCACGAAATTATTTTACAAAATGAAACAATGTGTTTAAGTATAAAACATACAACTGTAATACTTAAACATTGGAAAATTAAACAATTCATAAAAAATATCATGTTACATTTTTTATACTCACTGATACAATTTAATATGGTATTTTAGGTACTTTAGGCGGTCTATACATTTTTGGCAGTTTGTTAGTAGTTCCTTTTGTAACTTCAGGTTGGGATGTCGTAAGATCCTTGTTAAAATCAATATGGTGATCTTGAGGTCCAATTATTAATCCTTCAATAAGATCAGAATTTTCAAAATTTTTACACGAAGACTCAGCCATCACCATAGCAGCAATAGCCAGGAATAATAATATCAGAACCCTAATCATTTTTTAATATAAACTAAAAAATTAAGAATTTGTAAATAAATCTGACAGGATGTCCTGCTTTCGAACAAATTGTATGTACCTTATTGTCAATTATCAATTGTCAAAATATGTAATTTTTAAAATTTCAAATCTGACGTTTAACAAAAATATCAATTTTTATTAATTTTGAACAGTCGTTGATAAAAATTTGTAAGCATATCACACGTGGGCTAAAACATATTACAGGACACAATTCTTCACATTCGACTGCTGTAATAATGGTCTTATCCCATTTGTAACATAAATAACTATTAGATATAACTATAAACGTTTAAAAGCTATTTTGAAGTTTACGAGTATATACTATTTCTATAAATGCATTAATAATTCTAAATTAATGGTTTCTACTTAATTATAAACAAAGTAATTAACTATTTTTGGATTTGTTTACAACTGACATGAAAGCGGTTTATGCTTTCATATATGTATTGTTTTCACGAAATTATTTTGCAAAATGAAACATTTTGTTCCAGTTTATAACATATAACTTTATTATTTAGAAAAATTTGACATTTTATACAAAATATCAAGGTACATTTTTATATAAAATTTATAATAGTAATATAGGTTATTTTAGACTGTGCGTTTTATACACTTTTGTCAGTTTTTTAGTAGTTCCTTTTGTAGAAGAGACTTCAGGTTGGGGTGTCGTTAGATCCTTTTTAAAGTCAATGTGGTGATCTTGAGGTCCAATTATAATTCCTTCAATAAGGCCAGAATCTTCGAAATTTTCAGTCGGAGATACAGCCATCACCATAGCAACAATAGCCAGAAATAACATTATCTGAAACAAAATCATGTTTTACTCATTAAAATAATTATTAGTCTTTCAAACTTACCTTATACATGATGTTCGAGTGCTGTTGGTGTTGACAATATAAACGTTTAAAAGCTAGTTTGAGGTTTATATACTATTCCTATAAATGTATTAATTACAAATTAATCGTTTCTACTTAATTACAAACAAAGTATATAACTATTTTTAAATTTGTCCACACAATCGACAAATCTAATTAAAATTTGGAAGCCGTTGCTCTAGCACTTCTGAGGATCCTTCCGAATTCAATTGTTCTCCAGATGCTGGAGGAACTGAAATTAATTTCGGTCGGGCTATTTTTGAGTTAAAGGCAGGAAATTCATCAGCGCTTCTCTTGTGGTAATGGTGATATCTATGGTGCTTCTTGTGGTGGTAAACATGGTGGTGTCCATGGTGACCATGATGATGATGATGATGCTTCCTCTTACTATGGGGTGCACCCTCGGATAATGCGACTAGCAAAACGACGACGAGGAACAACAAAGTCTAAAACAATATTACAAAATATTAGAAAATGTTTCAAATAAACATGACTTTAAATTAATAAATAAACATTTTGTTTCGTTATAATTTTTTCGTTAAACTAATTGTTAAGCCAGAAATTGAAATTTAAGTTTATACATTCTGTATGAGATAGGTACCGCCATACCTCGGAATTTCGTTGAACTATATACGTAAATTATTGATTTTAAAGATTAAAAGAAATTTTCAGTACCTACTCATAATAATAATAATAATACATCGTATTATAAATAAAAATCTGATGTGGCCAGCACAAGACCTCCCGCTATACTCTACCTACTCTTTTTATTATACTATAGGTACTCACAAATATATTTTAATTATTTTACGTAAATGCAGAAAGATATAAACGTTGTGTCACTATTATCACTGTCATCAAGACTGTCATACTCAATTATTGTCCGTAGTAACAAATGTTTAACAATTTTTGACTACAAGATACTGAATACTGAAGTTTTATACCCTAAATTATAAACAATAATTATTTAATTTCTAAATAATACCATGTACAGAACAAAAATTTTCAAATATTGATTGTACAATTTTGACCCGTTATAATAATTATCTTTAAAGAATATAAGGCGGGAGGTAAAAATAAACAAATCTAGTAAGATGATTTAAGTTAAGCCGAAAATGGGAGTAGGTCAGTTTCAAGCAGAAGTTTTAAATGTTGTTGGTTATATGAAGTTACCTGGTTTGATAAATTTAAAAAAACATTGTATACATACACTTCAAAATAAATAATAAAGTACAAAATTTCCACAAAAATAAAAACAGCTTTACAAAAAGAAGATGAAGTCACACTAATCACCACAAACTATCTAAAAGTAGCAAACTTACTAAATAAAATTTAATGAACGTATTATATTAAACTACAAATCAAATGTACCTAATATTATACTAATTTTTACTGTAAATATAAAAGTAAATAAACAAAGGATGCTAATGACCTTTAGGTTGAAGCATCTATAGCAAATATATAGAACTTACCAATTTCATGATTGCAGGATAATTTTCACTTTCAGACTGACTGACTCTAAACTCTAGCATTTTATATATTTTGAAAAGTAGCAATTAACTATAAACAGGGCAGTACTATATAATTTTAAATACAGACGAAATACATCTCTTTACGCCAAAATTTTAGAGTCCATTTCTGGAAAAACATTAATTCCTGAATTCCTCATTAAAATATTTTGGAATTTTAATGACAAACTTACGTCAGGATGATTAGAAATATCATCGATATTAATTAATTGTTTTGGGGAAATTAAACAAAGTTGAAAATATATCCTTGTAAATACGCAAATAGATGAAAAATAACATTTAATAGTGGTGTCCAACGTTTACGCCTACACAGTACACCCAGACCCCTTTGGGGGCGGGAACGGGGGTCAACTTTACAATTTTAAATGGAAACCCCTATTTTTTATTGCAGGTTCGGATAAAGCGTTAAAAGTAGGTGAATTTTATTCGGGGTGTTTTTACTTCCTTGTACGGAGTAATAAGGAAGTATTGTAATCGCGAAAAATTTCGGTTTTCAGATTTTGATGGAAATATCCGTTTTGACCTTTTCTGAATCCATTAGGACTAGTTTCGTCGTGACGTCTGTACGTACGTGCGTGCGTACGTACGTGCGTACGTACGTAAAGACGTATGTATGTGTGTCGCATAACTCAAATACGGTTAGACGTAGAAAGTTGAAATTTTGTATTTAGGACTGTTATAGCATCTAGTTGTGCACCTCCTATTTTTGGTTTCAATCTATAAACCGGAAGTAGTACTTTTTAAAAATATTTCGATAAATATTTAATTTAACACAAATTTTTTTATTTTAAATGAAAGATTATGTGATTATTACCTAAAATCGGTATTTTATAAATATTTTTGTATCTGGTATCATTTAGGAATAATTAAAGTATATATTTTTAATTTAGTATTTCTTTATCTTGTAGTCCATGATCGATTAACATTTGTTACTACGTAAAATTTAAATGATTATGACATGACAGTGACAATAGTAAAATATGCTTTATATCTTCTTCTGCAGTTTAAATAAAATGAGTAAAATATATTTGTGAGTATACTAGTATAATAAGTTAAAAGAATTTTTTATATTATTCTACATTTTAGTTATTAAGAAAAGTATGAACACACAAGGCGTACAAGGAAGTCATGTGGCGTCAGATTTTTATCTTTGTGGGACAGTCTTTGTTCCTGGGGGTAGTCTTTAGGGTGGGATGAGAGAAAGGAAACAAACGTGTCATGTTGTTAGTAATTATAACAATTTATTATGTGATGATGTTGGCAATTTAATTTGAAAAAAAAATCAAATCAAAAATTCAAATTTTGACGTTTGCAGCTCCATCTATCAACAAACTCGTATTAGGATTTTAAGATGATTGCCATAGTAATCATTATGCCCATAAGAAAACCAGTTAAATAAAAGGTAATATTCTTGTATAATGTTCAGGAAATGTTTCTACATTTATAAATTTCAGTGCTTTTGGGTCTTACTATTTGGATACATCTGCTAGTAAACCATATGAATTGTCTGGATTATATTAATCTATTTATTATTCTATATGTTTTATTTATTTTAAATAAATTATGTTATATATCGGTTATTAGTATTGTTGTTTAATAAATTATTGCAGTCAATAAGTTTTTATTACTTACCTATTTTGTGTCATGTATGTCACACTTTCAACAAGCGTGGTAACAATAAATATAAACAAATTAAAAGCACATCTCAAGTTTTATTTATTTCTAATAAACTATATAATTATTATACTGTGTTAAAATTCAAGAACAAAACTCCAACTTGGAGTTTAATTAATAAATTTATATATTAAACATTATATTGTTTATTAAGGGTACATAGCACAGTACGCATGAACAACAAAACCGTACTGAATTCAATTTTAACAATTATCCAGGTAAATTTTATTATTAATTGTTCGTCAAAATATGCAATAACTAATTAATAATACAACATACGTGTTTACAAATCAGTTAATGTATACTACAATAGGTTAAGTTTAAAACATACAACTTTAATATTTAAACATTGGAAAATATAACATTTCACATACAATATCATGGTACATGTTTTATTTACAATTTAAGATGGTATTTTAGGCGGTCTATACATTTTTGTCAGTTTTTTAGTAGTTCCTTTCGTAACTTCAGGTTGAGATGTCGTAAGATCCTTGTTAAAATCAATGTGGTGATCTTGAGGTCCAATTAATCCTTCAATAAGACCAGAATTTTCGAATTTCGGAGACTCAGCCATCGCCATAGCAACAATAGCCAGAAATAATAATATCTGAAACCAAATCATTGTATTTCTTTTTAATATAAACTTACAGATTAAGAATTTGTAAATAAAACTGACAGGATGTCCTACTTTTGAACAAATTGTTGCTTTAATTTTAAATCAAAATTATAGAAACTGACATAATATCAACTGTCAAAATATATAATTTTTTAAATTTCAAATCTGACGTTTAAACAAAAATATCAATTTTTATTATTTTTGAGCAGTCGTATTTTTTAAATCACATGTGGGCTAAAACACACATTCCAGCACGCATGTGAATTCTTCAAATTCGACTGCTGTAATAATGCTCTTATCACACTTGTAACATAAATAACTACTTATTAGGTATAACTTACCTTATACATGACGGTCGAATGATGTTGACTATATCAACGTTTAAAAGCTAGTTTAAAGTTTATTTACTATTCCTATCAATGCATTAATAATTATAAATTAATGGTTTCTACTTAATTATAAACAAAGTAATTAACTATTTTTGATTTTGTTTACAACTGACAAAATTAATCAAAATGAAATGAAACAATTTGTTCAAGTTTATAATATATATTTATTATTTAAATGTTGAAAAATTTATTATGGTGCATTTTTATTTATACAATTTATAGTAGTAATATAGGTTATAGTTTATAGTTATTTTCGCCAGAAACGTCTATACAATGTATTCAGTTTTTCAATAGGTCCTTTTGTAGAAGAGACTTCAGGTTGGGGTGTCGGTAGATCCTTTTGAAAGTCAATGTGGTGATCTTGAGGTACAATTAAAAATGCTTGAATAAGACCAGAATCTTTGATATCTTCAGTCGGAGATTCAGCCATCACCATAGCAACGATTGCCAGAAATAACAATATCTGAAACAAAATCATTTTATTACTCGTTAAAATAATTATTTGTTTTTCAAACTTAACTTATACGAGTACATTAAATTAATTGTTTCTACTTAATTATAAACAAATTAATTAACTATTTTTAAATTTGTTTAAAACTGGCATATATGTATTGTTTTCACGGAATTATTTTGCAAAATGAAACAATTTGTTCAAGTTTATAACATATAACTTTATTATTTAGGAAAATTTGACATTTTATACAAAATATCAAGGTACATTTTTATATAAAATTTATAATAGTAATATAGGTATTTATATAGTTATTTTAGCCTGTATACGTTCATACAGTTTTGTCAGTTTTTTAGTAGTTCCTTTTGTAGAAGAAACTTCAGGTTGGGGTGTCGTTAGATCCTTTTTTAAATCAATATGGTGACAAAACTATTAAAAAAGCGGTTGGTTGTTTATATGAGGAGTTATTCTTTCCTCTGATGATCCTTCTTCCGAATCGTATTGTTCTGTCGGATGGTGTAATTGTTCTACAGATGCAATGTCTTCAATGAATAATGGCCTATCTAATTTTTTTGAGCTAAATTCATCAGCGTTTCTCTTGTGGTGATGGTGATGCTTATGGTGTTTGTTGTGGTGGTGATCATAGTGGTGTCCATGGTGACCATGATGATGATGATGCTTCTTCTTGGGTGCTGCCTCGGATAATGCGACTAGCAAAACGACGACGAGGAACAGCAAAGTCTAAAACAATATTACAAAATATTAGAAATTGTTTCAGATAAACGTGACTTAAAATTTAAAAAAAATCTGCTGTGGCCAGCACACGACCTCTCGCCTAATTCTGCCTATTCTACTAATCTAATAAATAGTTTTACTTACATTTTAATAGTTTCATGTTTATGTAATATGTAAACGATAATGTAAACCAAGATGCAAGCAAAAGATGTCAACTGTACTGTCACTGTCATAATTCAAATTTTGTGTAGAAACAAATTTCATTATATTCATGGACAACAACATACTGGAATTTCAAAAAAGTAGAATATTAGTTGCACTTTATTTTATTGTTAAATACTACCAGATTCAGTCAATTGTATTTAAAATTAATTGTACCCATACATAATAATATTTTCTTTTATTTTTAAATGCAAAAATTGTCATAAATAAATAATATACCAATTTATTTAAGGAAAACTATTTCAAGTTTCAAAAAGTACTACTTCCGGTTTGCGAATTTCTACCAAAATCTTATCCGGTGTTAAGAACCTTATTAGAACCTTAAATATGAAATTTGATTATTAATGGTTTGATGCTTTTTAAGTTATCGTGGACGAAAAATCGTCACATAATCCATACGTCCATACGTTCATACGTCCATACGTCCATACATACGCGCACACACACACACAGACATCATCGTGAAAATATTAAATTCGTATTCTTAGAGACCCTAAAATGTGCTTATCCACCAAAAACTTATATTCGAAAATTTTGACCCATTACAATACCTCTCTTATAGAATATGAGGCGAAAGGTAATAAACATTTTGTTTTGTTATAATTTTTTAAATTTTATAAAAAAATCTGATGTGGCCAGCACAAGACCTCCGCCATACTCTACTCTCGACAAAATATGTTCAGTACGTGTTATACACACTATTTTTTCTACTCCTGCAAAACAAGGAAGTTAAAAATACAAAAATAACCATGAATTTTTTGACATTTACTGTCAACTTTTTAAATTCTGTGATATATCAATGTTGTTGCGAAAACAATGGACATTCAAAAAAAAGCAAAACTGTGTTGCAAAGTGCCCCAAAGTACTTTGTCACTCACTTATGTACTTTGCAACACACTTGCGACAAACAGCTGCTTTCAACATTAAAAACAATGTTGAAACTTAAACTTTCAGAAGCAGGCGTAGAAAAATTACATTTTCTGTAAATATAAATAAAATAAACAAAAGATGTTAATGACCTTTAGGTTGAAACATCTATAAATAAATCTATTTAAATATAAATAAATATAAATGAAAGAACTTACATCTTTAAGAAATGATATAAGATGTTTTTCTTGTTAAGACAATTAAACATAAAATATTTATTTCATCGACAAAATAAATAAATAATTTATTGATTATAATTTTTTTGTTATACAACATGCAATATTTTAAATAAGTATAAATGGAAGAGCTTACCAGTTTCATGATTGAAGGGTAGTTTTCAGCTTCAGACTGACTCAAAATACAAAACTCCAGCATTTTATACATTTTGAAAACAATGTAGCAATTAACTATGATCAGACCAGTACTCTTTAATTTTAAAAACAGACAAAATACATCGATTTATGCCCAAATTTTAGAGTCCATTTCTGGCAAAACATTAATAATAATAAAATATTTTGGAATTTTAATGACAAATAAACGTCAGGATGATTAGAAATATCACCGATATTTAATTGTATCAATGAATGAAATTAAGCATATTTTGATAACAGGTAAATATTATTAAATTCAAAATAAACCACTTGGTTATTTATTGTATAATGGTTGTCTGATTAACTATGAATAAAATAAAATAACATTTTAATTAATTGTGCAATGACAAGAATAGTAAATTTATGGAATTCTATTGAAACGTGGACAATAAAATTGTGAATTTTGAAAAAAGTCTTTCAGTTTCGCGATAAGTGACTTGAACACTATATGCTATTAAAATGTATGCACGAAGTTGTGAATCACCCTGTATAATAATATAGTCTTATAGTGTTCTACTGGATTTATCCTGTCATTTCAAATTGGCTTTATAAAATGAATGAATTTTTACTTCCTTGTACGGAGTAATAAGGAAGTATTGTAATCGCGAAAAATTTCGGTTTTCAGATTTTGATGGAAATATCCGTTTTGACCTTTTCTGAATCCATTATGACTAGTTTCGTCGTGACGTCTGTACGTATGTACGTATGTATGTACGGACGTATGTGTGTCGCATAACTCAAATACGGTTAGACGTAGAAAGTTGAAATTTTGTATTTAGGACTGTTATAGCATCTAGTTGTGCACCTCCTATTTTTGGTTTCAATCTATAAACCGGAAGTAGTACTTTTTTCAAATATTTCGATAAATATTTAATTTAACACAAATGTTTTTATTTTAAATGAAAGATTATGTGATTATTACCTACAATCGGTATTTTATAAATATTTTTGTATCTGGTATCATTTAAGAATAATTAAAGTATATATTTATAATTTAGTATTTCGGTATCTTGTAGTCCATGATCGATTAACATTTGTTACTACGTAAAATTTAAATGATTATGACATGACAGTGACAATAGTAAAATATGCTTTATATCTTCTTCTGCAGTTTAAATAAAATGAGTAAAATATATTTGTGAGTATACTAGTATAATAAGTTAAAAGAATTTTTTATATTATTCTACATTTTAGTTATTAAGAAAAGTATGAACACACAAGGCGTACAAGGAAGTCATGTGGTGTCCACGTCAGATTTTTCAATACAAGGTCTGGCGTCCTAGAGAGGCAGGAGGGGAAACGAATGCAGCGTTAGATAGCTGCAAGTGTCTACTACACGTTTTTGTCGCTGCAGTAGTATTTTTTCTATAAAAGTTAGAAAAGAACGTGTTTTCTTCTCGTACCTGACTTTTAAACAAAAATATCTATTTTTATTAATTTTGAGCAGTCGTGGATAAAATTTTGTATATCACATGTGGGCTAAAGCATATTCCAGCACGCATGTCAATTCTTCAAATTCGACTGCTGTAATAATGCTCTTATCACACTTGTAAAATAAATAACTATTAGGTATAACTTACCTTATACATGAGGGTCGAATGATGTTGACTACACAGGGTGTCTCTGAACTTCGGGAAAAAAATTAAAGGGTATATACTATAAGACGTACTGATCATGGAACAAAAAGAATTTTTTTAAAATTCGCAAAATAATTTGCCTGTTATTTAAAGGAAACATTTTGTTAGCCACTGGTTGATAGCTATTTTTAATTATTTTATTTAAATCTACTAATAATACAAGTAGTAATTGTTTACACAACGCCAAATAAATGTCTGATGTTGTGTAATTAAAATTTATGTTTCTTTTAATAAAGTACGCTGTTTCAGTGGTTCTAAAAATGTTCATTTCAAGTAAAGCACCCTTAATTTTGCGAATTTAAAAAAAATTCTTTTGTTTCATGATCAGTACGTCTTACAGTACTATATACCCTTTAATTTTTTTCCCGAAGTACAGAGACACCCTGTATAAACGTTTAAAAGCTAGTTTAAATTTTATATACTGAGAACTTGGATTACGACACAGGCAAAGACAATGGACATGATTGGGTTATTAACGTTAATTATTATAATAATTATTAGTTTATTTTATAGGAATTTATTGGGGTAATTGTGAATGATCTATTAAGTAATGAATAATGTATTGATTTAAATAGACAAACAAAGTTGTAGAAGTTAGTTGGATAGGTTGGATATGAGACGTGGAGTAGACAAGATCTGAAGTTATTAAATATAATTGAGACACATATTCGAATATAATTTTATTTCATGCTTCCTCTGACTCCTCTTACAATACTATAAATGCATTAATAATTATAAATTAATGGTTTATACTTAATTATAAACAAAGTGATTAACTATTTTTGTTTTTGTTTATAACTGACAAAATTAATCGAAATCGGTTTACGCTTGCATAAATATTGTTTTTACGTAATTATTTAGCAAAATGAAACAATTATTTTAAGTTTATAACATATATTTATTATTTAAACGTTAAAAAATTTATCATGATGCATTTTTATATACAATTTATAGTAGTAATATAGGTTATAGTTATAGTTATTTTCGCCAGAAACGTCTATACAGTGTATTTAGTTTTTCAATAGGTCCTTTCGTAGAAGAGTTTTCAGGTTGTGGTGTCGGTAGATCCTTTTCAAAGTCAATGTGGTGATCTTGAGGTACAATTAAAAATGCTTGAATAAGACCAGAATCTTTGAAATCTTCAGTCGGAGATTCAGCCATCACCATAGCAACAATAGCCAGAAATAGCAATATCTGAAACAAAATCATTTTATTATTCGTTAAAATAATTATTAGTTTTTCAAACTTACCTTATACATGATGGTCGAGTGCTGTTGACAATATAAATGTAAAAGCTAGTTTGAAGTTTATATACTATTCCTATAAATGTATTAATTACAAATTAATTGTTTCTACTTAATTATAAACAAAGTAATTAACAATTTTTCAATTTGTTCACACAACAATTTACAAAATTAATCGAAATATGAAAGCGGTTTATGCTTATTGTTTTCACGAAATGAAACAATTTGTTTAAGTTTATAACATATAACTTTATTATTTAAACGTTGAAAAATTTATAATGTTACATTTTTATATACAATTTATAATAGTAATATAGGTATAGTTATTTTAGCCAGTACGTTTATACAGTTTTGTCAGTTTTTTAGTAGTTCCTTTTGTAGAAGAGACTTCAGGTTGGGGTGTCGGTAGATCCTTTTGAAAGTCAATGTGGTGATCTTCTGGTCCAATTATAAATTCTTGAATAAGACCAGAATCTTCGAAGTTTTCAGTCGAAGATTCAGCCATCACCATAGCAACAATAGCCAGAAATAACAATATCTGTAATCAAATAATTTTATTACACACTAAAAAAATTATTAGTTTTTTAAACTTACCTTATACATGATGGTCGAGTGCTGTTGACAATATAAACGTTTAAAGGCTAGTTTCTATTTATATAAATATAATCGTGTCTACTTAATTCTAAACAAAGTAATTAACTATTTTTAAATTTATTCACACAACAAGTGACAAATCTAAGTAAAAAACGCTATTTTTTAAAATTAGCTCTTTCCTGTGATGATCCTTCTTCCAATTCGTGTTGTTCTGCAGAATCTAGTACAGGAAATAATTGCATTTCTGTTCTTTCTACGTTATGAACATCATGAACATCAGCACTTCTTTTGTGGTGATGTTTATGGTGCTTCTTATGGTGGTGAACATGGTGGTGTCCATGACCATGCTTCTTCTTCTTATGGGGTGCACCCTCGGATAATGCGACCAACAAAACGACGAGGAGGAACAACAAAGTCTAAAACAATATTACAAAATATTAGAAAATGTTTCAGATAAACATGACTTTAAATTAATAAATAAACATTTTGTTTCGTTATAATTTTTTCGTTAAACTAATTTTTTTTCTACGAAACTATATAACTTAAAAACATAACAATTTTATTAAATGATAGGTCAAATATAAGGCTTCATAAAACTGCATTTAACTTTTAAAAAAGTGTACGAAGATGTCATATTTAAGAGTGTCTCATTTATACCTATTTTTTCGGGTGTCTTAGAATTACCTCACTTGACCCTAATTGTTAAGCCAGAAATTGAAATTCATGTTTATACATTTTGTATGAGATAGGTACCGCCATACCTCGGAATTTCGTTGAACTACATACGTAAACTATTGATTTTAAAGTTTAAAATAAATTTTCAGAACCCATAATAATAATAACACATCGTATTATAAAAAAATCTGATGTGGCCAGCACAAGACCGTCCGCCATACTCTACCTACTCTTTTTACTATACTATAGGTACTCACAAATATATTTTAGTCACGTGAATGCAGAAAGATTTCTTAAGATTCGTATTAAAATCTTAAATATAAAATTTGGTTATTAAATGTTTAACATTTTTTTAGTTATAGTCCACGAAAAAATTGTAACATACTGACACACGCACAGACATCATTTAGAAAAATTAAATTCGTATTCTAGGGATCTTAAATCGTGTTTATTCGCTAAAAAGTGTGTTATGTTTTTAGTTAAGCCAAAGTTATAGTAGGTCAGTTTCAAGCAGAAGTTTTAAATGTTATTGGTTACATAAAGTTATTACGTACCTAGTTAAATAAATTTTATAACATTATGTACGTTCACTTCAAAATGTTTATATAATGTATTTAAGTAATTACTGTTTTTAAAATGGCTTTGACTAATAACTTCATGTAACCTACAACAATTTAAAACTTCTGCAAATTATTTTAGTATTTTTAAGGGTTCTTCAAAAGCTACATGGTTATTTGAAGCCTGGTACATTAGTTACACAAATTCATAGTTTACAATGTTTACATTAAATATTGTAAAGTATATTTTTATAATAAGTTATTATATAAATTTGCATCTTTAAGATATGATATAAGATTCTTTTCTTGTTGGATTGTTAATAGACAATTATACATGAAATATTTATTTCATCAACCAAATAAATAAATCATTTATTGATTATAATTTTTTTGTTAGATACAAATTGTTATACATGCAATATTTTAAATAAATATAAATGGAAGAACTTACCAGTTTCATGATTGCAGGGTAGTTTTCACCGTCAGACTGACTCAAAATACAAAACTCCAGCATTTTATACATTTTGAAAAGAAAGTAGCAATTAGCTATGAACAGGGCAGCACTATTCAATTTTAAATACAAACAAAATACATCGATTTACGCCAAAACTTTAGAGTCCATTTCTGGGATAACATTAACACCTCATTAAAATATTTTGGAATTTTAATGACAAGTATACGTCAGAGTGATTAGAAATATCATCGATATTTAATTGTTTTGGGGAAATTAAACAAAAAAGTACAGTTTAAAATATATTCTTGTAAAAAAAATACATGAAAAATAACATTTAATAGTGGTGACCAACGTTTACGCTAACGCCATGAGACCATGGCCAGAATCCAAATCCAAAACTTTTACGTACATGCACCCTTGGTACATGGACATGGTGGACAACGGGAACATGGACGACTTCCTTGTGAACGACGGGAACATGGACGATTTCTTTGTGCACCACGGGAACGTGGACAACGTGTTCTACGTGGTGATGGTGATGTGGTTTGGCTTCGGAGAAGGCCAAAACGGCAACAAAAACGAATAAAAGAGTCTGGAAATATTGTATTTAAAGTTGTGGTTCGAAAATTATTAAAATTGTACTTACATATTTCATTGTTGGTCGTGAATCGTCAATGATAGAGTAACTTCTTTTTGTTTATTTCCTAGTTTATATATTTTCGGTTGTACATTAAATATACATTAATGTTTAATTGTTTTTCCCGACGTATATTACTAATTAATTTTCGCGTATTTTTTATAGAATATTAATTAGTTGTTCATTCATTTCTTATAATGGTTGAATGGAAAACTAATGTCCTGTTTCTAAAAATGTTTTCATTCGATATTTAAAATAATTTGGAAAAACATACGATTATAATGCCAGTATATTGTGCAAAGCAAAAAAATATTTCTTGTCAATAATTAGCAAATTTCAAGGTATTTCCAAATGAAATTAATGATTAATAAATTATTATATTTAGTTTAGTTTTGTATATTTATTTATTTATATAAATATACGGAACTAAACCAAAATATAATAATTTATTCATAATTAGGAGTTCTGAAAATTTCTATCTATCTATCTATGAAATTAATGATATTTGGATTACTGGTAAATATTATTAAATTCAATGTAATTATGGCCATATGACAGTGTTGATACACACAAGTTTCGAAAATAAGAAAACACGAATACAAAAATAGTTTAAATTATTTTACATTTTTGGATTAGCTAATAATTATTGTATGCTAATCTAGTACCTATTTATGATTTTAATCTACAAAAATAAACAAAATAAGTATAAGTAATAAAGTATTAAAATAGAATATTTTAAAAAATTGTTTAAATACGAATAAAAATTATTTTTGTAGTTTAATAGTTACTCATGTTATAAGTACGCAAAATAGAGTTTTAGAGGGCGAATCTATTTATGGACGAGGCGTAAGCCGAGTCTTGAAATTAGGTGAGTCATCTAAAACTCTATTTGCAGTGTTAAATATATAAAAATATATGCTCTCAAAATACTACAAGTCGAAATAATTTAAAATAAAATTTTGAAAAACATAGGCGATGAAACAATGAAAATAATCCTATAAAATGTAAATAGCAGCTCATTTTTTTGTCTAGGTTACGTTATTTTAAAGGATTGGATCCCCTAAAATATTATTTTGTGGACTCAAATCAGTTCGCAAAGTAATGATTTTAAAGAGCATGTTAGCATAATCGTTTTATAATAATTATGAACGAATTGCTAATTTGTGTCGTCAAATAAAGTAAACAAAAATTGTCAAAGTATGAAAACATAATATTCATGAGTGAATAAAAAAATTCTTGAATATTTTCTTCGTGGTAGATGACTTGTTTCATATTTAAGACCTAACTAAAATATATTCTTCTTGTACTTTGTATTAATTTAAAAGCATTATGTTTAAAGGATCATATTATACACAAACATATTTTTCATTTATTTTATTTCCAATGATTGAATACAAAAATATTTGAATATGCCAACATCAAAATTATTCACTGTATTCGCGAAGGTTAAAAGGGGTTTGTCGAATTACTCCGCGACGTTTTCCTAGACTTAGTTCAGGATCTACAAAAGGTGGAACAATCGTGCGTCCAAAGAGTGATTCATCTTTAGGTCCATCGGGTACAGATGTAGTGTGGCGAATTCCGTGGCCGTCGTGTCCAAGAAGAGGCTTCTGGGTGGTGTGAAGAATGCCGTGACCATCTTTGCCTAAGAGAAAGAAATTGTTAATTTTGTATTCGTCAGAAAGCTAACATGTATAATATTTTTCACGGCTTTTACTAAACTTGAGTATGACAATGGCAGCCTCACATACTGTCATCGCTGTGGATATAATGTGTGCGGTTACCAGCTGTCAACTCAATCAGGGTTGTTAGTGGAGATTATTTTACAAGGGAAAGTATTGCAAAATTTAATCAAAAAAATCAGACTCGTATGGTTAGTAACGAGTTGTTTTTTATTTCATTGTGGTACTGGGTACTGCGTAAATAAAATCAAATGGTCCTTGGCCTATAATGAACGCTATTATGGTCGTCGAATTGAGGCTTATAATGTTGTCATTATGACACGGCATCAAATAAAAGTATCACAGATCTTTACGCAATTATTTTTGAGTTCGGAAAACTTTATTTTAATTATTAATAAATATACTTGAACAAATAAAATTGATCTACGGCTATGGAATGGATTAATTTAAAGGACCTATAAATTAGATGGAGAAAGGTGTTTAAAATGCTTTAATTGTCTGAAAAGATATATTTTTAAAGATGTTGATACCATGTTGTTCATCACCCATCATGGTAAGAAAATAAAGCATTTTTTCGTAAAATGAAATTTGTCTCAATGACTTCTTATTCTTGTAATAAACAAGCTGATGATGCGTGATGTTATCACTCGAAACTTTCATGAACATCTTTATAAAAAATATATTTTCATACTGTACTAAGATCTTTCAACCACCTTTCTGCATCTACTTTTCACTTACCTTTAATATGTTTCTTACCTTCATGGGAAACGATATCTTCCCTTTCTGGTTCATCAGGAATATGGACATCATCATGTCCTATTGGCTTGTTCACAACATGGTCATCGTCTGATGGTCTAGGAGCACCATTCGCTAGAGCGAGAAACGCTAAGAAAACAATCTACAAAAAAGTTAACAGAAAAGTGTGTGATGCAACAAACATAAATGCTACTTACAAACTTCATGTTGATTTTCAAATGTTGTTCCATAAACGACACAAAATTTGTTTATATATTATTATTAGTGGATGTGATATTAATTACAAACTAATTATGAGTGTACAAGTAATTTATTTTTAATTGCTACAAAATATTTTTGAGAAATCATTTAATATACAGGGTGTACCATAACTTAGGACAATAATTAAAGGGTATTATAATGTACGACGTGCTGATCATTAAACAAAAAGATTTTTTTTTAAATTCGCAAAAAAATGCATCGTATTTCAAGCAACATTTTTTGCCACTGGTCGGTGGGAACGTCTTCAACACTGGAATATTATAAACTAGAAAATTCAAGAAGAGAATATTCTTGACAGGAATCATAAAAATCACGAAATCCCAAGCTAAGGAAAATTCATTCACAAAAAAAACATTAATAGAAAAGACATATCTGGAATCAAGTAAACACAGAAACTTTACTTGGCGGCCAAACCTGAAGTTGGCTGCAAGCTGTCAGCTGAACAACGCGTTGTGGCCGTTTAAAAAACGAGTTCTGTTGGACTCAAGAAGGGTTTTGTTAGCATAGATTAGTTTATGTCAAAAAAATGGAGTTCTGTTGGACTCAAGAAGGGTTTTGTTAGCATAGATTAGGTTATATATTAGCCAGAATCCGATTTTTTCCGCAGCCATTTTTTTCCAGTTTTGAATATTCCTTTACATGCGTTTTCTGCATCAATCAGATTCCAAATTTGAATTTTCTATGAATGCATTTTTTATGTAAGCATTTTCTTGTCTCTGAATTTTCGTATGTTTTATGATTCCGGGCAAGAATTTTCTTGTACTTGAATTTTCTAGCTCTGAGTTTTTTTAGATTTGAGTAGGCACCCCTGGTCGGTTGTTATTTTTAATTTTTTTTTTCAAATCTTTTACAATGAAAGTAATTGTTTACATAATATCTAATACTAATAAATGTCAAATTATCAAATATACCATCAAAACCCTTAACTTAGCGAATTTTAAAAAAAATTATTTTTGTTTCATGATCAGCACGTCGTACAGTATATACCTTTTAATTTTTTGTCATAAGTTGGGGAACATCCTGTATCTATTCTAGCAACACAATATATATTGGTTTATAATAGTTGTGACACAGAGCCGTAATAAAAGAATCCGACAAAATATTTTGTGCTCTTTCCGTACAATATAAAATTCAATTAATTTTTCACTTTATTTACTACTTGAACATAATAATGATGCACCCTCTAGTTACATTTTCATCATGCCTAAGAGAAAGAAATGGTTAATTTTGTATTCATTAGAAAGCTAACATGTATAATATTTTTCACGGCTTTTACTCAACTTCAGTACGACAATGGTAGCCTCACATACAGTGAGTCATTGCTGTGGATATAATCGTGTGTGCGGTTACCAGTTGTCAACTCATTCAAGGTTGTTAGTGGAGATTATTTTCTAGGGAAAGTATTGAACAGAAAAATTTAATCTTAAAAATCAGGTACTCCTATGATTAGTAATGAGTTGCTTTTTATTTCATTATGGTACTGCGTACTGCATACCATACTGGATTAATTATGGTCCTTGGCCTATAATGAACGCTATTATGGTTGTCAAATTGAGGCTTATAATGTTGTCATTATGACACGGCATCAAATAAAAGTAGATATCACAGAACTTTATGCAATTATTTTTTAGTTCGGAAAACTTTATTTTTATTCTCGCTTTAAGGCTAGTTTATATTGTATGTAACAGGGATTCAGGAATATATGCAATTTTATAATCAAAATAAAGTAAATATAAATTATCTAAGTATTAAAACTTAATATTCAGAGTGAATAAAAAAATTCTTGAATATTTTCTTCGTGGTAGATGACTTGTTTCACATTTAAGTATAGAGGTATACCTAACTAAAATATATACCTACTTCTTGGTACTCCAATAGTAATTAATTTAAAAGCATTATGTTTAAAGGAGCATATTATACACAAATTTATTTTTCATTTATTTTATTTCCAATGATTGAATACAAAAATATTTTAATATGCCAATAACAAAATTGCTCTTCATTTTGGGTGTGCCACAGACGATTATTATTTCTTAGGGGTGCGAGGGGTCGTAAAACCAGGTCTTCGAATTGACCTAGGAAGGTTTCCTCGACTTAGCTCGGGATCTACAAAAGGTGGAACAATTGTTCGTCCAAAGAGTGACTCATCTTTAGGTCCATCAGTTCCGTGGAGAGGTTTCTGGGTGGTGTGAAGAATGCCGTGACCATCTTCGCCTAAGAGAAAAAAAATTGTTAATTCGATATTCATCAAAAAACTATCAATCTATAGTAGATAGATAGGAGGTGGGGTTCAAAAGCAATGGCCTGTAAATGGCTATGACACTGTGATTATGATCTTTGTCGTCATCAACGAATATTTTTACATGTAAAATTTTATTCATAGTGTCATAGGCATTTATAGGCTGTGAATAAGTTAAAAAGTAAAATAAATTATTCGGTATTGAACATAAAAATTTTAATATAAAAAATCAGGTAAGTATGCTATTTTGAAAACTGCCTTACTTCTTTAAGATCTTTCAAACACCTTTCTGCATCTACTTTTCACTTACCTAAAAGGTGTTTCTTATCTTCATGGGAAACGATATCTTCCCTTTCTGGTTCATCAGGAATATGGACATCATCATGTCCTATTGGCTTGTTCACAACATGGTCATCGTCTGAAGGTCTAGGAGCACCATTCGCTAGAGCGAGAAACGCTAAGAAAATTATCTACAAAAAAGTTAACAGAAAAGTGTGTGATGCAAAAACAAAAATGCTACTTACAAACTTCATGTTGATTTTCGAATGTTGTTCCATATTCGACACAAAATTTGTTTATATATTAGTGAATCTGATATTAATTACAAATTTATCTATGAGTGTACAAGTAATTAATTTTTAATAGTCTACAAAATATTTTTGAGAAATCATTTCATATACAGGATGTTCCACAACTACGGACAAACAATTAAAGGGTATTATACTACTGTACGACGTGCTGTCGATTATTATTGTTATAATCATCGTACACATCAATACGTTGAGAGAAGGGTGTAGGAGAGGGTGGTGGACCAACAATGATTATTATAAAAATTACTGTTCATGTCGTCATTGTTTACACCTCTTTTCGAAGGATTTTCTACTTTAGTTGCAGTTACGTAGACTAGCAAAATGCTTAGAGCGAGGAAGATCTACCAAAATATTGCTGATAATATTGAACTGCACATGAAGTTTCCCTGTGTTGTACTCTACACTAGTAGTCAATGAAATTAAAACATAATATTCACGCTTAAAAATGAATTTAAAAATTCATGAACATTTTCTTTTTGATAGGCGACTGGTTTTACATTTAAGTAAGGAGGTATACCTAACTAAAATATGTATGTACGTCTTATACTTCAAAAAGTAAATAATTTAATAGAGCATAAATGAATAGGTACACAAATATATTTTTCATTATTTTATTTATTTATTATATCATGTAATACAAAAATATTTTAATATTCAACAACAAAATTGCTCTTCATTTTGTGGCTGGTTTCTTAGTAGTCTTGTTCTTCTCGAACTCTTTAATAGCATCAGCGATGCTAATTCCCCCGGGAAGTTTTCCTCGGCCTATATCAGGATCAATGTAAGGAGGAACCATCGTGTGTGCAAATGGTCGAAAGAGTGATTCATCTTTAGCTCCATCGGGCGTTTCTGTTGCGCAGAAGATGCCTCCGTGGAGATGACCTTCAGGTTCGGATGTCGTGTGGCGGATTCCGTGGCCGTCGTGCCCGAGGAGCGGCTTCTGGGTGGTGTGAAGAATGCCGTGACCATCATGGCCTAGAAAGAAATTGTTAATTTTGTATTCGTCAGAAAACTAATAATATTTTTCACTGCTGTTACTCAACTTGAGTACGACAATGGCAGCCTCACATACTGTGAGTCATTGGTGTGGATGTTATCGTGTGTGCGGGTACCAGCTGTCAACTCATTCAGGGTTGTTAGTGGCGATTATTTTACGGGGGAAAGTATTGATCAAAAAATTTATCTAAAAAATCAGGTACCTACTCGTATGATTAGTAATGAGTTGTTCTTTATTTCATTATGGTACTGGGTACTGCGTACAATACTGGATTCATTATGGTCCTTGGTCCTTATAATGTTGTCATTTTGACACGGCAACAAATAAAACTATTACAGAACTATACGCAATTACTTTTGAGTTTGGAAAATTTTTATTTAAATTCATAGATAAACTTGAACAAATTAAATAGATCTACGGTTATTAAATAATACATTAATAAATTATGTGTTTGTTTTCGCTTTAAGGCTGATTTATAATGTATGTAACCGTAACCGGTTTCTTATTCTGTAATCCGTAAAGTTGAACAAAGACATTTCTATATTACGGCTCCATGTCTTTATGGACCGTAACATAAAAATACCTGTAGTAGTTACATCCATTAGGTATAATTATAAACCAGCCTTTATAGTGATGCTATAAAATATTCATTATAGTTAGTGTTTTTAATGTCTGAACAAAGACATTTCTATATTACGGCTCCATGTCTTTATGGACCGTAACATAAAAATACCTGTAGTAGTTACATCCATTAGGTATAATTATAAACCAGCCTTTATAGTGATGCTATAAAATATTCATTATAGTTAGTGTTTTTAATGTCTGATAATATTTAAAATAAAATTTAGCAACAGGGATTCAGGGATATATGCAATTTGATAATCAACCCTTAATTTAATTTAATGAAATACAGTTTAATCCTAATAAATCGATATATCGATATGAAAATCAATAAATATTACTTTTCGTTTGGTATCGATGTATAGATAACTCAATATTATCGATATTTTCCGATAATTATCGGTATATATCAACAAATATCGAGTTATTGATATATTGATACCAAAAGAAAAGAGATAGTAACTGATGTTCATATCGATATTTTTCCCACCCCTAGTACTAACTACGTCACATAAAGAAAATTGATCGTTTGATTTAATTTTCACTTACTGATAATGGAATAATTTAAAGGAACCAATAAATTCGATGGAAAAAATATTTTTCAAACACCTTTCCCATCTAATTTTCACTTACCTAAAAGGGGTTTCTTAACTTCGTGGGAAACGATATCCTCCCTGACTGGACCATCGTCATGGAAGATACCTTCAGGGTGGGCACCATCTACAACAAAAATTTCTAAACGACATTCACAAATGTTTAAATAAACATACCATGCTTGTGAGAAACGATGTCTTCCCTTTCTGGACCTACATCAACTGGGCCTCCACTAACTTAAACACAAATTTCTTTAATTTTAACAACATACACTAATTAATAAATTAACTTACCTGGAAAAGTCCTCTGTGTGAAAGAAAGGATATCTTCAAGATCTTTAGGAATATGCCCAACATGGTCATTGTCTGGACCTACATCAACTTGACCTCCACTAACTTAAACACAAATTTCTTCAAATTTTAACAACATACACTAATTAATAAGTTAACTTACCTGGAAAAGTCCTCTGTGTGAAAGAATTGATTTCTTCAAGATCTTTAGGAATTTTCCCTATTGACTTTCTCACAACATGGTCATCGTCTGATGGTCTAGGAGCACCATTAGATACAGCAAGAAATGCTAAGAAAATAATCTACAAACAAATTAATATAAAACGTTATTTGCAGACGAAAAATTATGGTAGGTACTTACAAACTTCATGTTGATTTTGAAATGTCGTTCGGCACAGCACAAATTTGTATTTATATTAGTGAATTATTGTGATATATTAATTACAAATTAACTATGAATGTACAGGTAATTTATTTTTAATTATATACAAAATATTTGTGAGAACCCATTAGATACATAATCATCTATTCTAGCAATACAATATAATACTGTTTGGTTTATTATTGTTGTGATTGTGACATATAGAGTCCCCGACTACAAATTTTAGGGCCCTTTTCCTAATAAATCAAGTTCATTTTTCACATTATTTACAAATTGAATATGATGCATCTTTTAGTTAGGTAGGTACATGTGGACTGCAGAATTAAGAAATATTTTTTATTGTCAAACAATTTGGCTCAAACGAATATAATGGAACATGAAGATTAATATTTTCTTGAATTATATTTTATTTTACGTTATGAAAAAGCAGGAGGGCCTTGCAAAATTTTGTGAGGGGGTGCAACAACATAGTGGTACATAATAATATTTGTATGGTTTTCTTCTTCTTACGCTCTTAGGTCATCGTACCTATCTTGATCGCAACGAGAACAATGATGCCTGTGTCGATTATTATTGTTGTAATTATCGTAGACATAAATACGTTCAGGGGCCGGTGTAGGAGGGGGTGGTGGAGCTGGAGTCCTCTGTGTATACCATCGTTGATTGTTATAAAAATTACTCTTCATGTCTTCATTTACAACTCCTTTCGAAGGATCTTCTACTTTAGTTGCAGCTACGTAGACTACCAAAATGCTTAGAGCGAGGAATATCTACAAAAATATTGCTGATAATATTGAACTGCACATACAACTTCCCTGTGGTGTACTCTATACTAGCACTAAAAATTAAAATTCTAGGAAAAGCATGCACTAGAACTAACGCAATAAAATACCTGCATAAAAAGATTCATTTACAGGATAATGCAAATCTGGAATTTTAGATTCGACAGAAATGTAAACATAGCAAGATGCAAACACAAGAAGATGCAAATCTAGAAAACTGGTTTGTCTCTTCAACGCATGAAAGAGTGCACAAATTAGGTTGAAGTTGAACTGAACTAAATGAACAACCAAATACCATTCTACAGTCCCACATACCCACATACCTACTCAGTTTTAACTATATCATTTCTATATTTGCATCTTCTTATGTTTGCATTTATACTAAATCTAAAATTCTAGATTTGAATTTACTTGTGAATGAATCTTTTGATGCAGGTAGTTTATTACACATGTATTTTCTATATCTGGTGTTGCATTTTTCTAGAATTTTATTTTCTGGTGTCAAACCCATGCTCCTAACTAGTGTTTCACGAAAATCAAGAAACAATTCTTGATCTTGTCTTGATCTTGATAAAAATCAAGACAAGATGTATAAAAAGTAGATATCTGAACTGTTAATCAAGACAAGAAGATGCAATCAAGAATCAAGTATTCTTGTCAAGATATCTTGATTTCTTGGTTTTAAATCAATGTTAAGAAAATTATTATTTTTAGTAACTATAAATTCTCATAGATAGTATTAAAACGATCTGTTTTGTTTAAAATAAGTATATATAGTAGGTATGAAAATCAACACAAAATTATTCTACAAATTGAGTTCATATTTAAAATAACAAATAATTAAGCATTAAAGGCGTCGAAGGTATGTCTTTAGATACTGACAGTTTTAATCTTTTGTTTTTAATGACAGATTCTGAATCCGACGAATCGGATGAATTATCACTATTTGTATATGAACTGCTACTATCTTCCACATATTCACACTCGGAATCCATTATTACATCTAATAATTAATATCAACCGAGCGAACACAAATACTACAAACAAACTATTACTTTAAACCACGGTTCTAAATTGTTCTAACTACTCTACTACCGAAGAACGACGCGGACAAGGCACCGTTCTACTAACTAACATGTTCGTGCTCGAAAATCAAGAAATATCAAGAATCTTGATTTCAAGTCAAGAAATGAATGTTCAAATTTTAATCAAGTCGAGATAAAAATACTTCTTGAATGAAAAAATATTTCAAGACAAGAAATATGTACCAAGACAAGATTTCTTGTCTTGGTGAAACACTACTCCTAACAATCACGAATAGGAAATACAGAATGTTTCACAACTTCGTGCAAATATTTTAGTGGCATAATAGCACTCAACTTAGTGTCCATGAAACAAAAAGAAATTTTTAAAAATTCGTCAATTTTTCGTGCAATTTTCGCAAAAACCACATTTTTTAAATCACTGCTGAAATGCTCATTGTATAATGGATATCTGATTAACTATGAGTAGGTACACTTTAATGATAGAACGTACAGAGCGTTGTCCTGCTGGAAGCTCTTCCTGAAGTACTTTTGTACAAGGCGAGAGTTCTGCTGGAAGTTTAAAATTCCGCAAATAAGTCTGTCCTTCCAGCAGTACAACGTTGAGCTTCTGGCAATACCTAGTAATTATTAAACGCGCCAGTTTTGTATTTATAAATAGTGTGTAATCGAATTATATTAATTTTGAAAAATCAGTGGCTCGTATTAGGGTTTTGGGATAGGTATTCAAACGTTTAAATTCACATTTGAAAAAAAATTATTTATTCTGTTTTATCGTCATTCTCAATATCTAAAAACACGAATTATGAATATTACAATTATAATCTACATGAATATAATGTACATTACCGGTTTTGGTTTCAATTTCAACTTTTAAAGCGAATGTAGATATTTTTGTATTGCTTTTATCAATTTCCCATTGAACTATAGCTAAGTTTTTAGATCTTATTATATTTTTAACAATCTCATAGCATCTGGCACTATACGCCACTGGTCTCCAAATTGCGAAAAACTCCAAGAGTTATCATTTTTTCCATCAAACACTGTTGCGGGCACAGATACGCGGCTCCCAGTTCGTAGCATTTTTAATACTGAACAGGAAAATATTGAACAGGTCGTAACTTGCGAACCAATAAAGGTACAGACTCGGGGAAAAAATGCGCATATAGCTTAAAATTTAAGGAATAGAACGGTATGCTTAAAAGTCCTGCCAGAAAACCAGAAAGTACTATAATTTAACAAAATTCAAAGTACTCGTTTGATGCGTTTGGGTCCTGCTGGAAGGCCCTTGTACATTCTATCATTAAAAGTATTATTTAAATGTAATTAATTTTAATTAGTATAGAAACAAAGTTCGAAACGTCGCAATTGTAAAAATAAATAACTAAAGCCTGAAATCCAACTATCAATTAAATATTTTTTCGACAACCTTCATCAAATTAAATTTTAAAAACTTTGAAACACAAATTGTGAAATTAAAAAAATTCTTTCAGTTCGTGATAAGTGAGATGAACTTGAGCACTGCATATCCCATTTAAACATGTGCACGAAGTTGTGAATCACCCTGTATGTCTACACAGATGACTCACGATATGTGAGGCTGCCACATCCAAGTTGGCTCTAAGGCTGATGTATTATTATATTAATTAATAAACTTACCATGTTCATTTCGTGCTGTTACTAAAACTGATGCTGGTTATATTTTAATACCTTACTAAAAATTTCCCTCTATATATAGTGCTATTTAAAAAAATTGTTGTCCCAAATTAATTTATTGTTTACAAAATTACCAGGTATTATGACAAATAATATTATTGTTGTTGACAATAATGCATTTTTACGCGTTAAACTTTTTATAATAATTGATGTTTTTATAATTTTGTAATTATTACAATTCAACTGTAAAAGTAACATTGTTTCATGATTCATTCATTTATTAATTGACCTACCACAATAACGATTATATACATTTCTATTCTAACAATAACATCTGTCTTCATAGGATTTATAACAATGCGACATAGCTGATTTCAATAATACTATTAATTGTGCTCTTTTTGTTTGTTGAAATCATTGTGAGCCTCTGAAGATCTGTTTTGAGGCTGGTGTTCCAGAAGACTTTCTTCTAAAGAACTACGTTTATGCCTATGATGATGATGATGATTGCAAGGTCTTGCGGTTGTTGTTGTAGTTGTAGTAGTTGTTGTTGAAGAATGATGATGATGGTGATGATGATGATCAGAATGCCCTTTTAAACTGTCATCATTGCTGACTATGCTTCTTTGAGCAGATTCAATTGGAGATGAAGTTACGTGAATAATCAAAATGCTTAAAGCAACGGCAGCGAATATCTAGCAAAGTTTTCTATTAACAATAATTGAGTTTGTGTAAAAATATAACTTACCAATTTCATTTTTGGATGTTTTTCTTGCTACAGCTGACTGTAATTTGATATCTTGCTAAAAATTTCGTGGTTTATATATTGTTCTTCTGCCAAAATGTTGTGAATAACTTTTTACAAATTTACAAGGTAAATAGTCTCATATGACATTGATATTGTAATAAATAATTAAGTTCTAAGTATTCATTTGGGGATTTTTTGCAATAATTGTCAATTTTATTATTTTATATTTTAAGGAAAATACAAATATAATTGCAATCCAACCAACTGTAAAACATTTAATTGCTTCATGATACAATCTACGAATTTTTAACAATATATCGTTGCATGAACGAGGCAAATTTATTAGGGTCATATGTTATGTTTACATGACAAATTTGACGCCTAATTTTATTTCAAATATAATAAATAGGAAATAATATGTAAGGTGGTATTAAGTATCTAATTATATATTTTTTTAATTTTTTTTTATTGATAACTACATTCTACAGTCTGCTAAATGAAAAAATCTGACGTGGACACCACATGACTTCCTTGTACGCCTATTAAACTGTTCATACTTCTTAATAACTAAAATGTAGAATAATATAAAAAATCTGACGTAGCCACCACAAGACCTGCCGCCGTACCTACTTTATTCTTTTAACTTATTATACAAATATATTAATATATAAGTACTACTGCTACTGCTACTATACTCACAAATATATTTTAGTCATTTTATTTAAACTGCAGAAGAAGATATAAACGATATTTTACTATTGTCACTGCCACTGTCAATGTCATGTCATAATCATTTAAATTTTACGTAGTAACAAATGTTAATCGATCATGGACTACAAGATACCGAAATAATAAATTATAAATATATACTTTAATTATTCTTAAATGATAGCAGATACAAAAATATTTATAAAATACCGATTGTAGGTAATAATCACATATTCTTTCATTGAATATAAAAAAATTGTCTTAAATTCAATATTTATAGAAATATTTGAAAAAAGTACTACTTCCGGTTTATAGATTGAAACCAAAAATAGGACGTGCATAACTAGATGCTATAACAGTCCTAAATACAAAATTTCATCTTTCTACGTCTAACCGTATTTGAGTTATGCGACACACATACGTCCGTACGTACGTACGTACGTGCGTACGTGCGTACGTGCGTACGTACAGACGTCACGACGAAACTAGTCATAATGGATTCAGAAAAGGTCAAAACGGATATTTCCATCAAAATCTGAAAACCGAAATTTTTCGCGATTACAATACTTCCTTATTACTCCGTACAAGGAAGTAAAAAGTACTACTTCCGGTTTATAGATTGAAACCAAAAATAGGAGGTGCACAACTAGATGCTATAACAGTCCTAAATACAAAATTTCATCTTTCTACGTCTAACCGTATTTGAGTTATGCGACACACATACGTCCGTACGTACGTACGTACAGACATCACGACGAAACTAGTCATAATGGATTCAGAAAAGGTCAAAACGGATATTTCCGTAAAAATCTGAGAACCGAAATTTTTCGCGATTACAATACTTCCTTATTACTCCGTACAAGGAAGTAAAAAGAGCCAGAAAATTAAAAATTCTAATAGCATGATCATGATTCAAGAAAACCAACGCTGCAATTAGTATTTAGGTAATGACTAGTTCTCTATTACACTGGTTTTAAAATAATAACACTGGTGTACATAAAAATATGGTTCATTTCAAAATGCCTTTATTTTATTAATTATTGTAATCAATACATTTTTAGAAATCAAATTTTTATTTCTCGTGGAAACGGTTGTTCCTGTCTAACTCTAACTTGAGGCTTGGCTGCTGTTCTTTTATGTGCCTGTGACTTTACTTCAATTTGCTCAGTTCTCTTCTTGATGGCTTCATTTGGGACACTCGAAACGAGACTCGAAATTCCCAAGAAGAGAACGACGATACACAAGAACCAGAAAGTCTACAATTAAAATTTATATTAATTAATATTTCTAGGTTTTATATATTAACTTACCAGCTTCATTTTGTGTACACTATACCACGAACAAATATGTTATATTACTTTTAAAGATAAATGTTTCAGCTTTTAAACCAAAAACAGACAACATTAAATTAACATTAATAAATAATTACTAATCGAGTTTTTAGTATTCAATTGATACTGATGACAACAACAAAAATTAACAATTATATAATTTAAGAATGCATTTATTTCCATTTTACCTATTGTAATCAAAATTTGTATTTTCTTATATTTCAAATTAAAATAAATAGGAAATTCTAATAAGGTGTTTTTTAGTATATAATTAAATTTTGTTTTTGTTTTATTACTAACTACATTTTATAAGTAGGTATTAATGGGAAAGAAATTCTAAATATCAGCTAAATAAAAACGGAATCAAAATTTAAATAAAAACATGGATCTATATTAAGTTTATTCAAGAAATTCAATACAGCAATTAGTGAGCCTCATATTCTGTAAGGGAGATATTGTGATGGGTCAAAATTTTCGAGTGTGAGTTTTTGGTGGATAAGCACGTTTTAAGGTCCCTATAGTAAGAATTTAACATTTTCGAGATGATGTCTGTGTGTGTGCGTTCGTTAGCGCGTTCGTAGGTATGTTATACTTTTTTCGTTCACGACAACTCAAAAAATTCAAACTCAAATTTTGTATTTAAGGTTTTAATATGAATCTTAAAAAGCCATTAAATTTTGGTTTCAATCTACACACCGGAAGTAGTACTTTTTAAAAATATTTAAACAAATTATTAATTTAAGACAATTTTTTTTATTTTAAATGAAAGATTATGTGATTATTACCTACAATCGGTATTTTATAAATTTTTTCTGTGTCTGGTATCATTTAAGAATAATTAAAGTATATACTTATAATTAAGTACACTGGTCAAAACAAAAAACGAGACACTTGAGATTTGTCAAAATTTAGGTGATTTTCAAACCGTCATAACTTGGCTTCTATGCGATCGTTTTGGAAGTTCTGATGATGCCAGGTAAGCTTGAAGTGTCCTTTTTAAGAGGGTGTATGCGAACTTTAATGTCCATCATTTTCAATCCCCTCCGCCCCTTTCTGAAGAAAACAAAACTTTTTGTGAAAAAAAGTCCAACTTTGGAAGTGTGTACGAAGCTGGAAATTTTTTTTCGAGTCGATCAACCATCAAGGCGATTAAATTCAATTAATTTCCGTAGATGTCACCAAAAATTAAGTGTCTACGATTTTTGTAACCAAAGTTATGTGCGTTTGAAAAAAAGTACATTTTGGGGTTTTTTCCACATAACTTTGATTCTTTTTAACGAAATGGCACATTTTTTTGCGCAAAGAAGCTCTTTTCTGCGCGTGTAAGAGGGAACATGCTTGGTTAGGAATATCTCTATTTCCACCCTAATTTTCAATCCATGAAAATGACGTTTTTTGGCCTAAAAACGTCGTACTTCGACTATTGTTAAAACGTCCGCTAAAACATGGACGGGTTGATTCAATAAAATGTAAAAATAATTCACACCTTTTCCTGTAAATGACGCAAAAAACGAAGTTCCTACGATGATTAGGCGCAAAGTTATGAAAGATTTAAGAAGACTATGCATTTTGGCTTGGTACCACCGGTCGTACTATTTAATAAAAAATTTTATAAACGTGGAGTAAGACTATTTTCTCATCCAACTTAATTGTTATAATTTAAATGATTATGACAGTGACAGTGACAATAGTAAAATATAGTTTATGTCTCTAACTTTGGTGTTGTGAATAAAAACTAATATGCGAATGCGAGTAATTATTAATAATGTTTCTTTCAATATATCTTTATTTTTATTGATACAAATTAATTCTATTTTTTAAATTGTTAATGCTAAGAATAAGTACCTATGCAGGTATGGAAGAAATACAATGTAAAATCTTTCAAAATCCGTGATGGTATCAATCTTCATAATGGTATACATGATGGTGATTTTCATCTTCATGATGGTGTCCATGAGGGTGCATTTCTTTTTCATAATGGTATACGTGATGGTGATTTTCATCTTCATGCTGGTGTCCATGAGGGTGCCTTTCTTCTTCATAATGGTATACATGATGGGGCTCTTCTTCTACATGATGATGGTATGCATCACGTTTCGATCTATTTCCAATTTCATCGATTTCCAAATGAAGGATTTTTTCGTCTTGGTAATCTCTGTCACCTCCTAGTCTTAGAACATCTTCGCTTTCCACCTCAATGTTCACATCATCAATTTTGGCCTGAGATGTTCTAAGGCTCGATCTAAGCCCTCTCTTTTCTCTATGGTCTTCAAGTTTCTTTTTAGGTGCTGCTGTAATTTGCAGCACGAATAATGCCAAGAGAATTGCGAAAATAGTCTAAAAAATACAATGAATATTAAAATTAATTTTTGGAATTTAGTACTTAAAATAGTTTACTTACCAACTTCATCTTGGAGGTTCAGTTGGATCTGATGTTCAATTGAAATGGCTCAGAATTTATACTAAAATTTATCTGTATTCTTTGATCAGACATTAATTTCAAATTAATATGTACTTATTATTTTTTTCAACTTAGTATTCAACATTCTGTGATTGTGATTTTGAGCAATAATCGAAATATTAATATTTTATTTTATTTTGATGGTAACCAACCTACAGGATTAATTACCAGGATTAACACTCAACCTTTGGGCGGCGAAACGCCACTTAAGGTAGAAAATCCGTCGGTCATAAGCGTGCGTGATTTCGGTGTGAGGTGAGGCCGAAGCAGTCAAATAATCAGAAATATATCATTAAAAATCGTAGATTTGGATGTAAATTACAAATCATAGGTATCCAATTAAATAAAAAATATAATTGAAATTTAAGTTTACACTGAAATGCAGTAGTAGTACGTCAAAAACATAATTTTTCTTGAGACTGGAACCTTTTGCATGCGATTTCTCAACCATTATTGCGGTGACTCATATTTTTTATTTTTCTAATAAATACCTCAAATATCAAAGAATAACATATTCGTTTTCCAAATATGTGTTGGGTTGTTATGATATAAAATTTTTTAATCGTTTAGTAAATCTACTGGTAACCTCCATATACGCAATGTATATTTTAGCGCGTTTTTGTGTCAACTTTAAATTCAATTATCTTCGTTATTTCAACGGTTACCTATAAATTTTAATTTTTATTCAAATTCTACGACTTGTAATGAATGCTGTATATTAATTTAAGTCATATTTTGGGTTGTCACTACCCATGGATTTACTACCTTAAAAACTTGTATTTATATATAAAATTCTCACAAGAAATTAATTTAAATTATACTTATAATTTTCTTTTGGATAATGCAATATTTTTCGTTAATTTCATGAAATATTACATTCAATTTAAAGTTATTTGACCTTGAATTTTAAAAAAATTGCCTGCGGCGCAATGGATTACTTGCGTGGTGCTGAAAATGAGATTTTTATCACAATGATTTTAATGTTAGGTCTGAATTATTGGTAGAAATACAAATTTTGTTAAAAACATATGTTTTTTAGTACCTACATTGAGACAGAAATTTTGCTATGACGTCATTATTTTGTATAGGAGATATGGCGACATTCTACGTCACATAACATATTATTCAATTTTCATTTATTATTTTTTGGTTTGTTGATTAAAATTTTGTGAAAATACAAAATATGGGTCCCAAGTATTTGTCTCTTCTTCAAAATTATTTAATAAAAAAAATCATTCATGTAGCCCATTTTTTTTTCGTTCTGGGGGCGGCAATATTTTAATTCGCACCTGGGCGGCCGGTAATACAGAATCGACCCTGTCAACGATTTCTTCGGTTTGGTTCTCGGTTGGACCCGCGCTCTGGTCATCGGTTTCGTCATCTCTGACAATTATTTGTCTTACAACTCGACCATTTCGATTTGGTAGAAATCCGTCACCTTCGCTTGCCTCGATATCTGCGGCAACGGTTTCTTCGCTTGGGTCATCTCTGACAGCATCAATTTCGACCGGAGATGCTCTCGTTCTACTAATAATTCTTCTTTCGCTTTTTGGTGCTGCTGCGATTTGCAGCACGAATAATGCCAAGAGAATTGAGAAAATAGTCTAAAAATACAATGAATATTAAAATTAATTTATGGAATTAAGTAGGTACTTGAAATAGTTTACTTACCAACTTCATCTTGGAGGTTCAGCTGGATCTGATGTTCTATTGAGATGGCTCAGAATTTATACTAAAATTTATCTGTATTCTTTGTTCAGACATTAATTTCAAATTAATATGTACTTAGTATTTCAACTTAGTATTCAACATTCTGCGATTGTGATTATAAGCAATAATCGAAATATTGATATTTTATTATATTTGATGGTAACCAACCTACAGAATTAACTCCCAATTACAGAATACCCTAATACGAGATATAATTTTTTTTATAATATAGTTAATTAGTTATGTTTTCAATATTACTACAATTGATTGTACTAATAATCTAATGTCTTAGAAAACAAAAACAATTATTCGTGTGTGGTCTATAATGCGATTTTTGTTACTGTCCTTTTAAAAGGACGCTAGTAATTTGGGTATCCAATTGATTGATTGTTATAATTTAAGCATGAGCATGAGCTTTTAGAAATTGTAAAAAATTTGTATATCGAAGCTAAAACTAGGACAGAAGGTCAGAACCCTCTAGATGTAGTTATTTTTTACCTGAAACTGCAAATAATATTCCTGGCAGCCAAATGAGATTTTGAAATAGGCAGCTAGGGGCAAATTAGAAACCTCTTATGAAAATTTAGAAACTGCGAATATTTTTGTATGAAGTAGTAGTTAGGATTGCCTGTTCTTCTCAGCCGAGAAAAATCTTAAAATTAATTCAGTAATGTCTGGGTAAATAGTGCAATCCAACCACTCGGACCCAGTGATATTATCGTCGGTTGTGCTGGGAATCGAAGCATGCTAGGCGGACCCTCTACCGCTGAGCTAACCTTGGAGCAATATGTGATTTAAAGTATATTAATAAAACAGAATTATCCAACAAAATATAATTAAAACACAAAAATTATTACATTTTTAGATAAACTTAATAAGAGATATTTCTGTGCAAACAATTATTATATCTTAATGTTTTGTATCCATGATTCTTATAGTGTTTCTTAATTTTAGGAATTCTACATAGGTACCAGCTACCTATATAAAAATGTAGTAATGATTAATTGTTTCTATTGCACTTAGCTAGAGAGCCGTAATATAAAATCGTGCCCGATTTTATCCTTTACCAGAAATGTCTTTTTGTATTAATTCGAGTCGTGTCTTCAAGAAAATGATACATCCGGGTTATTTCAAACAGGGCGCTATTTTAAAGAAGTATTTTAACATGTAATAAACAACAACATGTCTGCCAGAAGCTTTAAAGTGATTCGAAGTGCGCATAATATCGGGAAACGTCATGTGGCGTTTAATTTTTTGATACATTATGTCATCATGATATCTCTTAATTTGCGTACTTCAAAGCACTTTGAACGACCGGTAAATTTTTCTGGCGTGGTGCTGAATAATTTCTTTGAATGCCCCTTATTATGTAGTAGTAAAATAAGTCACTTATTATATGTTAAAATACTTGTTTAAAATAACGCCCTGTTTGAAATACTCTGAATGCAAATTTTATATTTACATTTTTTTGAAGGCACGACTTGAATTAATACAAAAAGTCCTTTCTGGCAATGGGTAAAACCAGGCACGATTTTATATTACGGCTAACTGGTTTCAAAATACAATAATACTGGTGTTGTGTGTAAAAACAAATACTTATACTACTAATTATTAATAATGAAAGCTTTCAATATGTCTTTATTTTATTTATTGTAATCAATACATTGTTACAAATCAATTCGGTTGTATTTAAATTTTTAATGCAGAGAATAAGTACCTATGCAGGTATGGAAGAAATACAATTTAAAATCTTTCAAAATCCGTGATGGTATCCATGGTGATGCTCTTCATATATAATAAGGGTGTCCGTAATGGTAATTTTCTTCTTCATGATGGTATACATCAGGGTGCTTTTCTTCTTCATAATGGTATACACAGGCCCGGCGGATAGTGTGGGTATAGTGGGTAGTTGTACCCACTCGAGAAATTCCGAGTGGGTAATGTACCCAAAGTTAATAGATTACAATAATAATTATAAACAAAGCTATTTGAAAAATTTGTGGTGGTGGGAAGAGGGAAGGGAGGGGATATCCCCACCCGGATCAACTACCCACTACCCACTCGGATTTAACAAAAACGGCCACTGCTGGGCCTGGGTATACATGATGGGCCTCTTTTTCTATGATGGTATGCATCACGTTTCGATCTACTTCCAATTTCATCGATTTCCAAATGAAGGACTTTTTCGTCTTGGTAATCTCTGTCACCTCCTAGTCTTACAAATCCGGCATCTTCGCTTTCCACCTCAATGTTCACATCATCAATTTTGGCCTGAGATGTTCTAGTTCTAAGCCCTCTCTTTTCTCTATTGTCCTCAAGTTTCTTTTTAGGTGCTGCTGTGATTTGCAGCACGAATAATACCAAGAGAATTGCGAAAATAGTCTAAAAAATACAATGAATATTAAAATTAATTTTTGGAATCAAGTACTTGAAATAGTTTACTTACCAACTTCATCTTGGAGGTTCAGTTGAAACTGATGTTCTATTGAAATGGCTCAGAATTTAAACTAAAATTTATCTGTATTCTTTGATCAGACATTAATTTCAAATTAATATGTACTTAGTACATTCTGTGATTGTAATTTTTATGGGTTTTTTTAAATTTGAAAAGTTAATGTATATTGTGTGGACTGATAAATTCAAATTTGATTTTCGAAAAGATAATTGGAAGCGTTAACCACCCTTGTTGGCACCCCAATTTAAAAAGTGAATGTAAGGGATATTTGGTGTCGAAAATCATAATTGTACGGGTTGAACACCACCCCCTAATTAACCCTTCTCACCTCTTCAGTATAAATTTTAAAAAATCTACTGTGGCCAGTACACGACCTCTCGCCTAATTCTGCTTATTCTACTAATCTAATAAATAGTTTTACTTAAGTACATTTTAATAGTTTCATGTTCATGTAATATGTAAACGATAATGTAAACCAAGATGCAAGCAAAAGATGTCAACTGTACTGTCACTGTCATAATAATTCAAAATGTAGAAACAAATTTCATATGTTCATGGACAACAAGATACTGAAATTTCAAAAAAGTAGAATATTAGTTGCACTTTATTTTATTGTTAAATACTACCAGCTTCAGCAAATTGTATTTAAAATTAACTGTACCCATACATAATTATATTTTCTTTTATTTTTAATTGCAAAAATTGTCATAAATAAATAATGTACAAATTTATTTAAGGAAAACTATTTCAAGTTTCAAAAAGTACTACTTCCGGTTTGCGGATTTCTATCAAAATCTTATCCGGTGTTAAGATCCTTATTAAAATCTTAAATATGAAATTTGGTTATTAAAGGTTTGATATCTTTTAAGTTATCGTGGACGATAAATCGTCACATACATCCATACGTCCATACGTCCACTGAATTAAAATTTAACCTAGTTTTTATTATAACTTTTTCTTAGATAGTGTGTTTCAAGATAGTCCGGTCGCCAAATGAGATAATCGGCTTGGACCTGGAAGTTTGGTACAACAAATATTTTATGATTGATTCTAGTACTATTTGATTTACTGAATCATAATATGACGGGTGCCAGAGCGGCACCCCTGGGCAACTCCGGGAAATTCGAAAAGAAAATGGATTTTTTGGTTATTTGCCAATAACTACTAAACGGGTAGTTTTACATTTAAGATTGTCCAGTGCATTTTTGTAGAGAATAAAATTTCCAAAAAATGACATTTTGAACTGCTATCTTCGATTAACCGTTTCTGAGATACACGCGTTCAAAATTTTCTTCGAAAAACTTGAATTTTTTCTACTTTTTTCATAATTTTTGTGTTTAATGACCTGTAAGTTCTAAACAAATTAAAATTTTGATATCCGGTTTCTTTTATTAAATTCTGCAAACAATTCTCTATAAGATAGATTATATAAAATTTTTCTTGGAGGCCTTAGTTAAACCAAAATTTTAAGATTTTCTTCGAGAGAAACTTGAATTTTTTTTACTTTTTTCATAATTTTTGTGTTTAATGACAAGTAACTTCTAAACAAATTGAAATTTTGATATCCGGTTTCTTTTATTAAATTCTGCAAACAATTCTCTATAATATAGATTATATGAAATTTACTTTTATATAATTTTACTTTTTTCATAAGTTTTGTGTTTAATGACCTGTAACTTCTAAACAAATTAAAATTTTGATATTCGGTTTCTTTTATTAAATTCTGCAAGCAATTCTCTATAAGATAGATTATATGAATTTTTTGAAGGGCTTAGTTAAGCCAATATTTTAAGATTTTCTTCCAGCTTTTTTCATATTTTTTGTTTAATGACTTATAATAATTTATGAACTAAAGTTTTACTTTTACTACACTGCTTTGATTTGAAATAAAATGCAGGTAAAATCAAGTGAATTTGCTTTTAAAAATGCTCCAACAACAAACAATTTCAAATTAAAAGTAGTACTGCTTTCGGTATGTATAAATTATGGTATTTGAAATGAAAGCAAATTGCTTTTATTACTAAGGCTAAATTATACTTTTGAATTGAAATTTTAACTGTTAAATAAAAAGCAAATGCATTTGAATCAAGCTTTTAAATCAAATACATTAGGTACTCTTAATGTAAAATTTACTGCTTTTGTTTCAAAAGTAAGTAACTTTCATATTTAGGGATATTACTTTTAAATTTATACCATTTTGTTTTCATATTAAAAGCAAATGTTTTTAGATTTTATTTTTTCAACTTAGTATTCAACATTCTGTGATTGTGATTATGAGCAATAATCGAAATATTGATATTTTATTTTTATTTTTGATGGTAACCAACCTACAGGATTAATTCCCAGGATTATCTCCCAATCTTTGAATGCCCCTTATTATGTACTGTAGTAGTAAGATAGCGCCCTGCTTGAAATACCCCGGATGCAAATTTTATATTTATATTTTTTTGAAGGCACGACTTGAATTAATACAAAAAGTCATTTCTGGCAAAGTGTAAAATCAGGCACGATTTTATATTACGCCTCTCTAACTAACTGGTTTCAAAATATAATAATACCTACCGTTGTTGAAGATAAAAACAAATACTTATACGAGTAATTATTAATAACGATTCCTTTCAATATGTCTTTATTTTATTTATTGTAATCAATAAGTACATTGTTACAAATCAATTCTATTTTTAACATTTTTAATGCCGAGAATCAGTACCTCTGCAGGTATGGAAGAAATATAGTACAAATACATTTCGTTTATTAGGGGGTTATTGCAGTCACACAATGGTCAAAACCACAAGCCTGAGATGCGCCAGGGCATACAATACAACCCTGCTAATAAGCTTCGAAAAACTCTTACTCTACCAGTGGAACACTGGAGGTAAAATATATACTGGGGTTAATAAATATGGCAAATACTGAACTGTTCGACTATATTTCTTATCTGCGGGCTAATCTTAAACGATTGCGGTTTTGAGCATTGTGTGACTGCAATAAGCATTTAACGATTATTAGGTACTTGATGTATGCGTGAACTATACTATGTAAAATCTTTCAAAATCCGTGATGCTCTTCATGATGGTGTTCATGATGATGCTAGCTTTTCTTCTTCATGATGATGTCCATGACGATGAGATCCGCTACGGTATGCATCACGTGTCAATGCCAATGTCCTAATCCACAGATATTCAAGTTAACGATTTCTTCGCTTTGGTTCTCACTTTGGCCCTCGCTTTGGTCATCGGTTTGGCCATCACTGACAATTATTATTTGTCTTACAACTCGCTCATTTAGATTTGGTAGAAGTCTGCCATCTTCGCTTTCCACCTCAATGTTCACATCATCAATTTAGGCCTGAGATGTTCTAGCTCTAAGCTCTATCGTTTCTCTATAGTCTTCTCTCTTACTAGGTGCTGCTGCGATTTGCAGCACGAATAATGCCAAGAGAATTGAGAAAATAGTCTAAAAATACAATGAATATTAAAATTAATTTATGGAATTAAGTAGGTACTTGAAATAGTTTACTTACCAACTTCATCTTGGAGGTTCAGCTGGATCTGATGTTCTATTGAGATGGCTCAGAATTTATACTAAAATTTATCTGTATTCTTTGTTCAGACATTAATTTCAAATTAATATGTACTTAGTATTTCAACTTAGTATTCAACATTCTGCGATTGTGATTATAAGCAATAATCGAAATATTGATATTTTATTATATTTGATGGTGACCAACCTACAGAATTAACTCCCAATTACAGATTACCCTGATACGAGATATAATTTTTTTCTAATATAGTTATGTTTTCAATATTACTACAATTGATTGTACTAATAATCTAATGTCTTAGAAAACAAAAACAATTATTCGTGTGTGGTCTATAATGCGATTTTTGTTACTGTCCTTTTAAAAGGACGCTAGTAATTTGGGTATCCAATTGATTGATTGTTATAATTTTATTCGTAAGAAACCTTTTAGCCTGCATGAGCTTTTAGAAATTATTGTACAAAATTTGTATATCGAAGCTAAAACTAGGACAGAAGGTCAGAACCCTCTAGATGTAGTTATTTTTCTACCTGAAACTGCAAATAATATTCCTGGCAGCCAAATGAGATTTTGAAATAGGTAGCTCGGGGCAAATTAGAAACCTCTTATGAAAATTTAGAAACTGCGAATATATTTGTATAAAGTAGTAGTTAGTATTGCCTGTTCTTTTCAGCCGAGAAAAACCTTAAAATTAATTCAGTAATGTCTGGGTAAATAGTGCCGAAATAGTGCAATCGAACCACTCGGACTCAGTGGTATTATTGTCGGTTGTGCTGGGAATCGAACTGGGGATCTCTAGCATGCCAGGCGATCCCTCTACCGCTGAGCTAACCTTGGAGCAATATATGATTTAAAGTAAAATAGAACAGAATTATCCAACAAAATATAATTAAAACACAAAAATTATTACATTTTTAGATAAACTTAATAAGAGATATTTCAGTGCAAACAATAATTATATCTTAATATTTTGTATCCATGATTCTTATAAGTAGTGTTTCTTAATTTTAAGAATTCTACATACCAGCCACCTATATAAAGAATGTAGTAATGATTATTTGTTTCTATTGCACTTAGCTAGAGAGCCGTAATATAAAATCGTGCCCGATTTTATCCTTTACCAGAAATGTCTTTTTGTATTAATTGTTCGAGTCGTGTCTTACAAGAAAATGATACATCCGGGTTATTTCAAACAGGGCGCTATTTTAAAGAAGTGTTTTAACATGTAATAAACAACAACAACAACATCTCTGCCAGAAGCTTTAAAGTGAATCGAAGTGCGCATAATATCGGGAAACGTCATGTGGCGTTTAATTTTTTGACACATTATGTCATCATGATATCTCTTAATTTGCGTACTTCAAAGCACTTTGAACGACCGGTAAATTTTTCTGGCGTGGTGCTGAATAATTTCTTTGAATGCCCCTTATTATGTAGTAGTAAAATAAGTCACTTATTATATGTTAAAATACTTGTTTAAAATAACGCCCTGTTTGAAATACTCTGAATGCAAATTTTATATTTACATTTTTTGAAGGCACGACTTGAATTAATACAAAAAGTCCTTTCTGGCAATGGGTAAAACCAGGCACGATTTTATATTACGGCTAACTGGTTTCAAAATACAATAATACTGGTGTTGTGTGTAAAAACAAATACTTATACTACTAATTATTAATAATGAAAGCTTTCAATATGTCTTTATTTTATTTATTGTAATCAATACATTGTTACAAATCAATTCGGTTGTATTTAAATTTTTAATGCAGAGAATAAGTACCTATGCAGGTATGGAAGAAATACAATTTAAAATCTTTCAAAATCCGTGATGGTATCCATGGTGATGCTCTTCATATATAATAAGGGTGTCCGTAATGGTAATTTTCTTCTTCATGATGGTATACATCAGGGTGCTTTTCTTCTTCATAATGGTATACACAGGCCCGGCGGATAGTGTGGGTATAGTGGGTAGTTGTACCCACTCGAGAAATTCCGAGTGGGTAATGTACCCAAAGTTAATAGATTACAATAATAATTATAAACAAAGCTATTTGAAAAATTTGTGGTGGTGGGAAGAGGGAAGGGAGGGGATATCCCCACCCGGATCAACTACCCACTACCCACTCGGATTTAACAAAAACGGCCACTGCTGGGCCTGGGTATACATGATGGGCCTCTTTTTCTATGATCGTATGCATCACGTTTCGATCTACTTCCAATTTCATCGATTTCCAAATGAAGGACTTTTTCGTCTTGGTAATCTCTGTCACCTCCTAGTCTTACAAATCCGGCATCTTCGCTTTCCACCTCAATGTTCACATCATCAATTTTGGCCTGAGATGTTCTAGTTCTAAGCCCTCTCTTTTCTCTATTGTCCTCAAGTTTCTTTTTAGGTGCTGCTGTGATTTGCAGCACGAATAATGCCAAGAGAATTGCGAAAATAGTCTAAAAAATACAATGAATATTAAAATTAATTTTTGGAATCAAGTACTTGAAATAGTTTACTTACCAACTTCATCTTGGAGGTTCAGCTGAATCTGATGTTCTATTGAAATGGCTCAGAATTTAAACTAAAATTTATCTGTATTCTTTGATCAGACATTAATTTCAAATTAATATGTACTTAGTATTACAACTTAGTATTCAACATTCTGTGATTGTGACTATGAGCAATAATCGTAATATTGATTTTTTTATGGTAACCAACAGAGGCGGACTGGTAACGTGTCGGCCCAGTGGGAAATAAATTTCATCGGCCCAACCGAAGTTTTTGAAAGAAGTGTTGTTTTATGAGAAATAATTTTTTTTTTGGTTCAAGGTCAATGGCTGTATCATTAAAAGTTTAGTTTTTCTATAGAAGGAAAATTATACACAATTTACCCTCATTTACGTAGTGATGCCGTGAGACGAGAAATTTAAATAATCTCGTCTTGGTCATTTATCGGCTGTTCAATTCTCGTCTCGTCCCAATTTCTCGAATAAAATTTGTTGCCATCTATTTGTAAAGCTAGAACTTTTTTGTACATTTCTGTTAAATTTGTACATACATAATTCTTATTTTTAAAATAAAAAATATTTATATCGAAACAATAAAATGCTACGAACAAAGTACAATAAAATGTATTTTGACATTTTCGAAGAGAATAATATCAAATATTTTTCAGTTTTTATTTCGAGAATTCTCGATTTCTCGAGAACTATTTCTCGTCTGGTTATATTGATTCTTTTCTCATCTCGCAATCCGAGACGAGAAAATTATTGGTTTTCGTCTCGTAATTTTGAGACGAGACGAGAATGAGACGAGATTTCTCATCTCGCCGGCGTCAATACTTTTATGAGTGCAAATTAAAATAAATAACTCATTTAAAAATAAATGTAATGAAAATTGGGAAATTTATTAATATGTAATTAGTCTAGCGTTTTCTTACACTTGTAAAGAACAAAACCGAGCCGAACGAACAGCCGATTCTATATTAATGACTGACCAATACAAATCATGAATACAAAACTTAGTTTCGTTTGTTTATTTGTATACAATATTGCAAATAATTGTGAATTTTAATAAAGAAAAACTCAGATTTGGGTTGTTTGAGTTATTTATAAAAAAAATTATTATCCTTATCGATAATCGGTCCTATCGTGTCGGCAGTCGGCCCAAATTCATCGCGGCCCAGTGGGAAATATCCCACCATCCCACCGGCCCAGTCCGCCTCTGGTCCCCAACCTACAGGATTAACTCCCAATTAGAGGATGGTAAATGTTAATAGTGAAATCCAACCACTCTATAGTGGTATTATTGTCGGTTGTGCTAGGAATCGAACTGGGGACCGCTAGCATGCTAGGCGGACCCTCTACCGCTGAGCTAACCTTGGAGCAATATGTGACTTAAAATAAAATAGAACATAATTATCCAGCAAAATATAATTAAAACAAAAATTATTACATTTTTAGATTAAAACTTAATAAGAGATATTTCATTGCAAACAATTATTGTATTTTAATGTTTTTATATTCATGATTCTTATAGTGTTTCTTATCTTTAGGAATTCTACATACCAGCGACCTATATAAAAAAAAAATTAGTAATGACTATTTGTTTCTATTGCACTTAGCTAGAGAGCCGTAATATAAAATCGTGCCCGATTTTATCCCTTACCAGAAATGTCTTTTTGTATTAATTCAAGACGTGTCTTCAAAGAAATGATACATCCGAGTTATTTCAAACAGGGCGCTATTTTAAAGAAGTATTTTAACGTAGTAAGTTACTTATTTTACTACATAATACAAAGAAATTATTAAGCACCACGCCAAAAAAAATTATCGGTTGTACTACATGTCTGCCAGATTATCGGGAAACGTCATGTGACGTTTAATTTTTTAGACACATTATGTCATCATGATATCTCCTAATTTGCGTACATCGAAGCACTTTGAAGCATGTACGAACGGTTAATTTTTCTGGCGTGGTGCTTAATAATTTCTTTGAATGCCCCTTATTATAAAGTAGTAAAATAAGTCTCTTATTACATGTTAAAATACTTGTTTAAAATAACGCCCTGTTTGAAATACCACGGATGCAAATTTTATATTCACATTTTTTTGAAGGAATGACTTGAATTAATACAAAAAGTCATTTCTGGCAAGGGGTAAAATCAGACACGATTTTATATTACGGCTTTCTAACTAACTGGTTTCAAAATATAATAATACAGGTACAGGTGTTGTGGATAAAAACAAATACTTATACGAGTAATTATTAATAATGATTCCTTTCAATATGCCTTTATTTTATTTATTATAATCAATACATTGTTACAAATCAATTCGGTTGTATTTAAATTTTTAATCCAGAGAATAAGTACCTATGCAGGTATGGAAGAAATACAATTTAAAATCTTTCAGTGATGGTATCCATAATGTAGTTGTTTATGATGTTGTTGTTTATGGTGATGATGGTGCTTTTGTTCTTTATGATGGTGTTCATGATGCTCCGCATGATGGTGTCCTTCTTTATGGTGGTGTTCATGATGATGGTGCTTTTCTTCTTCATGATGGTGTCCATGATGGTGTCCTTCTTCATGTACATGATGATGATGGCCGCTACGGGATGCATCACGTTTCGATCTATTTTCATCTCTACGAAGAGTATAGTAAAGGACGTCATCCTGTTCCTTTGTTTCACTTACAACGTGATATGTTGGTTGGTCCCTATCTTGATCGAGAATTCCATCCTTAGGTGCTGCTGCGATTTGCAGCACGAATAATGCCAAGACAATTGAGAAAATAGTCTAAAAAATATAATATTAAAATTTAGTTTTGAAATTAAGTACTTAAAATAGTTTACTTACCAACTTCATCTTGGAGGTTCAGATGAAACTGATGTTCTATTGAAATGGCTCAGAATTTATACTAAAATTTATCTGTATTCTTTGATCAGACATTAATTTCAAATTAATATGTACTTAGTATTTCAAGTTAGTATTCAACATTCTGTTATTGTGGTTATTAGCAATAATAGAAATATTGATATGGAGCAATATGTGATTTAAAATAAAATAGAACAGAATTTTCCAACAAAATATAATTAAAACACAAAAATTATTACATTTTTAGATAAACTTAATAGGACATATTTCAGTGCAAACAATTATTGTCTTAATGTTTTTGTATCCATGATTCTTATAGTGTTTCTGTTTCTAATCTTTAAGAATTCTACATACGAGCCAGAGCTCGGAGTATCTTACAAAAAAAGATACTTGATAGTATCTAAGATACAAAAAGTATCCAAGATACTTTATCTTATATACCTACTTTTTACCTTCCACTTACCGGTAAAGGAAGGTATTGGAATCATGCAAAAAATCGGGTTGTGAGTTTTAAGTGGATGAGCACGAATTAGGGTCCTTACAACTCATTTTTGATAGTTTCTCGATGATGTCTGTATGTATGTATGTGTGTGTGTGTGTGTGTGTGTGTGTGTGTGTGTGTGTGTGTGTGTGTGTGTGTGTGTGTGTGTGTGTGCGTGTGTGTGTGTGTGTGTGTGTGTGTGTGTGTGTGTGCGTATGTGTGTGTATGTGTGTGGTCCGGGCCGATGCCGGATGTCGCATAACTCAAATACAAATTACCCAAAAAGGGTAAGCGGAAGGTAAAAACATTGAAGTACAAGAACAGTCTGTAACTATCCAAGAACTAAGTCAAACCTAAACCTAAAGTTAAAGACATCTACCAACATAAGCAAAAAAAAATCTGCTGTGGCCACCACACAACCTCTCGCCTAATTCTGCTTATTCTACTAATCTAATAAATAGTTTTACTTACATTTTAATAGTTTCATGTTCATGTAATATGTAAACGATAATGTAAACCAATATGCAAGCAAAAGATGTCAACTGTACTGTCACTGTCATAATAATTCAAATTTTATGTAGAAACAAATTTTATATCATGGACAACAAGATACTGGAATTTCAAAAAAATAGAATATTAATTGTACTTTATTTTATTGTTAAATACTTCCAGATTCAGCAATTTGTATTTATAATTAACTGTACACATAGATAATCACAATTTCTTTTATTTTTAATTGTAAAAATTGTCATAAATAAATAATGTACCAATATATTTAAGGAAAACTTTTCCAAACTTCTAAAAGTACTACTTCCGGTTTGCGGATTTCTACCAAAATCTTATCCGGTGTTAAGATACTTATTAAAACCTTAAATATGAAATTTGGTTATAAACGGTTTGATACTTTTTAAGTTATCGTGGACGAAAAATCGTCGGTTCATACAAACGCACACACACACAGACATCATCGTGAAAATAGTAAATTCGTATTCTAGAGACCCTGAAACGTGCTTATCCACCAAAAACTCATACTCGAAAATTTTGACCCATTACAATACCTCTCTTATAGAATATGAGGCGAGAGGTAATTATCATCATAATTAACGATTATTAAAAAGAATTTACATTATATTTCTTCCATAAGAAATAATCATATATTGAAGCATTAAAGGAAAACATTATTGTTATTTATATTTATTGTTTATTCATCAGTTATTATTTTGAAACCAGTACTTATAATAGAAAAATTCATTAAAAGAAATACTTAGTCATTACTAATTTTTTTATATAGGTAGCTGGTATCAGAGCTGGGAAAGATACTTTAAAAAAATATCTTAGATACTTTTATAGATATTTGTATAAATTTGTTCAAGATACTTAAGTATCTATATGTTTTTAATTCCATGTATCTTAAGATACAAATATTTCTTAAAAGTATCTGATACATCTACTTAGGTACAAAAATGTATCTTAAATGTTTAGCTACTTTTATAAAAAATTTACATACTTTTATATATCTAAGATGTTGCTTTAAAAGTATCTGAATACCTACTTAAAAAGTATCTAAATAGGTACCTACTTAAAAAGTATCTAAATACATTAATTATATCTAAAGACTAAGTGTCTTCATTTTTAAGATAAAAGATACAGATATTTATAAAAAGCATTTTAAATAAAGATACATTTTACCTAAAATAAAAATCTGAAGTGGCCTGCACACAACCTTCCGCCATATCTAGACTTATAAACATAAATGTATACGTATACAATCCGGTGTCCCTAAAATATACAAATAAAAATCTAAAATATTCAAACACAGAAATTTGCATCACCTGAATGAAAAGATTCGTTCACAGGAAAACTCTTCTGTGTTGAAGCCATCCTCCGTTCAATTACTACATATTTAATATCTTACTTATGACTTATGTCGCTGTATGTCAACTTGTCACCCGTCTCACCTGTCAATATTTTTTACGCAGAAACAAAAAACAACCGAACATGGATTACAAGATTTCAACGTTTTATCTGATAAATTTATTTTTTAAATTTTACTGCAGTTCTTTAATGCTACCAGATAAAGACAATTTTTTTATAACATAAGTTGCAAATAACTTTGCCTCTTATTCTTATTACAAATAAATACTATTTTTATCCAAATTTATATAAATTTTTGACAACTATCTTTTTCGATCTTCAAAAAATATCACTTCCGGTGAAGATATTTGTACCAAAATCATATGAGCTCTTCCTATTCGTATACAATTGTAAAATACCAAATATCAAAATTTTTGGGTAATTTGTATTTGAGTTATGCGACATCCGGCATCGGCCCGGACCACACACATACACACACACATACGCACACACACACACACACACACACACACACACACACACACACACACACACACACACACACACACACACACACACACACACACACACACACACACACACACACACACACACACACACACACACACACACACACACACACACACACACACACACACACACACACACACACACACACACACACACACACACACACACACACACACACACACACACACACACACACACACACACACACACACACACACACACACACACACACACACACACACACACACACACACACACACACACACACACACACACACACACACACACACACACACACACACACACACACACACACACACACACACACACACACACACACACACACACACACACACACACACACACACACACACACACACACACACACACACACACACACACACACACACACACACACACACACACACACACACACACACACACACACACACACACACACACACACACACACACACACACACACACACACACACACACACACACACACACACACACACACACACACACACACACACACATACATACATACATACATACATACATACATACATACATACAGACATCATCGAGAAATTATCAAAAATGAGTTGTAAGGACCCTAATTTGTGCTCATCCACTTAAAACTCACAACCCGATTTTTTGCATGATTCCAATACCTTCCTTTACAGGTAAGCGGAAGGTAAAAATGGCACTAGACAGACCTAGAGACATCTTTTATCTTTAAATTTAAAAAAAGAGCAAACAAATCGGACCAAAATTAAAGTCAATTTCATGGGCCCAACGAGAACACATTTTTGCTTAATTTTGTAGGGGTGGGGATTCCTCTTAAATGACTACATATTTCTTTTAATTAATTTGTTTATTGCATTGATTCCAAATTATAACAGTTGTTAACGATAATAACAAATATAATTAACAATCATTATTCCTTTCAATATGTTTTTATTTTATTTATTGTAAGCAATACATTGTTACAAATCTATTATATTTTTTAAATTTTTAATGATATGCAGGTATGGTAGATGGTAGAAATATAAGTATTATAATCTTTTTAAAAGCCGCTATGGTGCTAAATTTTTTCGAACTCATACCAATCTGTAACAATACGTTTGTTGTTGTTTTTAACTTTAGGTTTGGCTGTAGTTGGTAGTTCTTGGATAGTGCTAGGTATCGACTCTTCATTTTTCTTCTCGATGGATTCATTTGGAGCACTCGAAATTCCCAAGAAGAGAAAGACGATACACAGGAGCAAGAAAGTCTACAGTTCAAATTTATATTAGTTATTATATCTAGTATTTATAAATATTAACTTACCAGCTTCATTTTGCGTACACTACGAACAAAATATTATATTTCTTTTAAATATATTGCTACTTTTATACTAAGAATAGGCAACATTACATTCCCATTAATAAATGCTGACTAATCTGTCGTTTATAGTGATTCCTGAAATATTTAATTAGTACTGATTACAAATAAAATTAACAATGATATAATTTTATAATGCATTTATTTGCATAACCTTTTGTAATCAATACAACATGTTTATTCTTTTATATTATAAATATAAATAGACAATAATTGAAAGGGAATTAGTAGTCTTGGTGGAACATAATGAATATAAGAAAATCAAAACACTTGGTTTGTCCACAAAATCTTTATTTAAAATACTTTTTATAAATATCTGTATCTTCTATCTTAAAAATGAAGATACTTAGTCTTTAGATATATTTAATGTATTTAGATAACTTTTAAGGCCGGAATGTAGCTGTCCACGATTTCGTCGAGAAAAAGGAGAGATATATACAGATTTAGTGTGTCGAACAAAGGCAGCAATAGCGAACGCGCTCTAAAAGTGGCATCGTATTTGTATGATATTGTATTTATAAGACAAAAGAAATAATCAAACGCGTTATTTATATACTGTATAACATGTTACCTACAGTGCGACGCATGAATTTTAATAGATTTTGTATTTAAAATGCCCTTAACTTACCACCAAGTATCAAAAATTCTACCACTGTTAAGGAATTTAAAACTAGATTAAGAGAAATTTTGTAAACTTGTATTTACCGTATTTATTTACCTATTACTTACTTATATAATATTGTATTGCTTTTGTAAACTTATGTAGTGTAATCTTTATTAGCTTAAAGCTATTTAAATAAATTTATTATTATATTAAATTAAACATGTAAATTAGTATTTTTCTCTTTATTCGGCATTTTTTTAAAACAATACTATGAAAAAATTTGGAAAAATCGATGCGTCGCACTGTAGAATGAATATTAAATATTGTCGTAAAAAAATTTCAATGATCTTACGTTAGTATTAGATTCAGTATTATACAAACCGTAGAGCACTGTTTTACCTCTTTCTCATACAGCTACATTCCCGCCTTAAAGCAATATCTTAGATATATAAAAGTATGTAAAATATTTATAAAAGTAGCTAAAACATTTATAAGTTGTTACGTACGTTTCGTCATCATCATCACACATATTTAAGAGGGGAGAATTTGATACATCTACTTGTTCGTTCACAATATATTTCCCCGAATTAACAGCTTTCCTAATTTCTAATTATTCCAAGCAGTTCATTCTTAATCCCTTTTGTGCTAGATGTAACATTTTAAAGTTACCGTCATAATCATTGTGATTAGTGTCAGATTATGGTCAGAAATCCCATGCGGTTTGTCTGTTTCTGAACCGAATTTAAATGTTCTTTTATCCGATGTTTAACACAATATTTGTAATTTAAGTTTAAGTGTTTTGATTTTCTTATATAAATAGGCAACATTAAACTCCCATTAATAAATACTGACTAATCTTTCGTTAATAGTGATTTCTGAAATATTAGATTGGGGTACTGATGACAACAAATAAAATTAACAATAATATAATTTTATAACGCATTTATTTCCATAACCTTTTGTAATCAATATCAATACGTGAGTATATTAATGACAGCAAAATTTATCATCGTACATTTTAAAATAAATCTATAGGTACAATTTATTCATCTTTACGAATTTCCGTATAGGTAATTTCGCCATCCTTATATTGACTTACAACGTGATATGTTTGTAGGTCTTCCCTATCTTGATCGAGAAGAATTTCGTCCTTACGTGCTGCTGCAGCACGTTTCGATCTATTTTCATCTCTACGAAGAGTATAGTAAAGGACGTCACCCTGTTCCTTTGTTTCACTTACAACGTGATATGTTGGTTGGTCCCTATCTTGATCGAGAATTCCGTCCTTAGGTGCTGCTGCGATTTGCAGCACGAATAATGCCAAGACAATTGAGAAAATAGTCTAAAAAATATAATATTAAAATTTAGTTTTGAAATTAAGTACTTAAAATAGTTTACTTACCAACTTCATCTTGGAGGTTCAGTTTAATCTGATGTTCTATTGAAATGGCTCAGAATTTATACTAAATTTATCTGCACCTATTTTTGTTCAGACATTAATTTCAAATTAATATGTACTTAGTATTTCAAGTTAGTATTCAACATTCTGTTATTGTGGTTATAAGCAATAATAGAAATATTGATATGGAGCAGTATGTGATTTAAAATAAAATAGAACAGAATTTTCCAACAAAATATAATTAAACACAAAAATTATTACATTTTTAGATAAACTTAATAGGAGATATTTCAGTGCAAATAATTATTGTCTTAATGTTTTTGTATCCATGATTCTTATAGTGTTTCTTATCTTTAGGAATTTTACATACCAGCCAGAACTGGGAGTATCTTACGAAAAAAGATACTTGATAGTATCTAAGATACAAAATGTATCCAAGATACTTTATCTTATAACTTTTTAATTTAGGTAAAATGTATCTTTATTTAAAATACTTTTTATAAAAAAATATCTGTATCTTTTATCTTAAAAATGTCCACCACAGTACTTCCCCGACTATATTTTATTCAGCAAAATTTAAATAAACTTATCTTATTTTTCCCAAACTATTTAAGTTTATACCAACTTCGGCATAATTTAAATAACTGTAAAAAATCTTATACTTATTCACTTAAAACTCACACTCGAAAATTTTATCCCGTCACAATACCTTACCCTTACAGAATATAAAATGCGGGAAATAAAAACAACTGATCATTGTTTACAATGTTGTTATTGATTCTTCGACTAATTTTTTTTTCAGAAAACTTTAATTTGATACTACACTTGAAAATTGTTTAATAATTTTTTGAGAAACAATAATTGAATATCGCATAAATGTCATTTTTTACCTTTTTGCTAAACTTATCTCCCCGAGAGCTTTAAATTGACACCAAACTCGGTATAATTTGAATAATGTGTAATAAAAAAATTGACGATCAGTTAAATGTTATTTTTATTTTTCTACTAGAATAATTTTCCCGTAAGCTTTAATTTGATACCACACATGATAGTATTTTAATAAAAAATAAAATAAGTTATGTTTATAAAGTTGGTATCACTCGTTGAATAAAAAAATTTGAATAATTTTTTGAGAAACAATTGAAAATGGCATTAATGTTATTTTTTACTAAACTTAATTCCCCGAGCGATTTAAATTGACACCAAACTCGGTGTAATCTGAATAATTTATAATAATAAAACACTCGCGATCATTTAAATGTTATTTTTGTTTTGCTACTAGAATTCTTTGCCCAAGAGCTTTAATTTGATACCACACACGATAGTATTTTGATAAAAATAAAAAAGTTGGTACCGCTGGTTGAATAAAGCTCATTAACGAACTTGAAGTCAGTTTTGGCTCAAGATCTTAAATATAAAATTTCAGTCCAAAATTCCAACGCGTTTTTAAGTTATGCAACATTCAGACAGACTGACAGACCGACAGACTGACAGACTAACAAACCGACTTTTTTTTAAATGATGTTTTTTGGGTTCAGTAGGGTCTAAAACGTAAAGATTCACCAAAATCTCGAACTGTCAAAAAATCACGATTACAATACTTCTCTCTATTACATAGCCCGGGGAAGTAAAAAAGAACGAAAAAAATCTGACGTGGCCATCACACAACCTTCCGCCATATCTAGATTTTAAACAGAAATGTATACGTGCAATCCGGTGCCCATTTAAAATATACAAATAAAAATCTCAAATATTCAAACACAGAAATTTGCATCACCTGAATAAAAAGATTCATTCACAGGAAAACTCTGCTGTATTGAAGCCATCCTCCGTTCAATTACTACATTTAATATCTTACTTAGGACTTATATAGCGCTAGTATGCCAACTTGTCACCCGTCTCACCTGTCAATATTTTTTACGCAGAAACAAAAATCAACCGATCATGGATTACAAGATATCAACGTTTTATTTGATAAATTTATTTTTTAAATTTTACTGCAGTTCTTTAATGCTACCAGATAAAGACAATTTTTTTATAACGTAAGTTGCAAATAACTTTTCCTCTTATTCTCATTACAAATAAATACTATATTTTTCCAAATTTATATACAATTTTGACAATTAACCTTTTCAATCTTCAAAAAATATCACTTCCGATGAAGATATTTGTACCAAAATCTAGGAAGCTCTTCCAATTTATATACAAATGTTAAATACCAAATATCGGGTAATTCGTATTTGAGTTATGCGACTAACAACCCTTGACCACACACACACATACACACACACATACACACAGACATCATCGTGAAACTATCAAAAATGAGTTGTAAGGACCCTAATTCGTGCTCATCCACTAAAAATTCACCACCCGATTTTTTGCATGATTCCAATACCTTCCTTTACAGGTAAGCGGAAGGTAAAAATATAAATTCTAATCTAATAACATGTTTTTATTAATTATAACAATCGTGTTAACGATAATAACAAATATAATTAACAATCATTATTCTTTTCAATATGTTTTTATTTTATTTATTGTAAGCAATACACTGTTACAAATCTATAATATTTTTAAAATTTTTAATGCTGAGTGCTGAGTATAAGTACCTTATGGTAGATGGTAGAAATATAAGTATTATAATCTTTTTAAAAGCCGCTATGGTACTAAAGGCTCCATCGTTTGTTGTTGTTTTTAACTTTAGGTTTGGCTGTAGTTGGTAGTTCTTGGATAGTGACAGGTATCAACTCTTCCATATTTTTCTTCACGATGGATTCATTTGGAGCACTCGAAATTCCCAAGAAGAGAAAGGAGCAAGAAAGTCTATAATTAAAATTTATATTAGTTATGTCTAGTATTTATAAACATTAACTTACCAGCTTCATTTTGCGAACACTACGAACAAAATATTATATTTCTTTTAAATATATTTCTCCGTTTATACTAAAAATAGGCAACATTAAATTCCCATTAATAAATACTGACCAATCTTTCGTTTATAGTGATTTCTGAAATATATATTTAGTACTTATGACAACAAATAATATTAACAATGATATAATTTTATAATGCATTTATTTCCATAACCTTTTGTAATTAATACAACATGTTCAATGTTTATTCTTTTATATTATAAATATAAATAGACAACATTAAATTCCCATTAATAAACACTGACTAATCTTTCGTTAACAGTGATTTCTGAAATATTAGATTGGGGTACTGCTGACAATAAATAAAATTAACAATAATATAATTTTATAATGCATTTATTTCCATAACCTTTTGTTGTAATCAATACGTGAGTATATTAATGACAGCAAAATTTATCATCGTACATTTTGAAATAAATCTATACAATTTTTAAAGCGAAATCTACTTCTTCATCAGAGAATTCTTTTTCGTGATGTTTCTCGGATTCTAGAAATTGGCTATGGATGCTGGGAATGATGAGACGCTTCATGGTGCTCGGAATGGTGTTGTTGATGGTGCTGCGATTGGTGTTGCTGTTGATGGTGCTGACTGTGGTGCTGACCTTAATAATGAGACGAGTGCTCTTCTTGTTCATGATGATGGTGTTGGGCATGACGTTCTTCTACTTTTTGACGAACATGATGTTGTTCCTTATGTCCTACATGGTGATGCCCGCCACCTAGAATATGACCTTGTATACCTAATGGGTCAACATTGACATTGACAAGTCCGTCATGGTTGCTTTTTCCGCCAATGTTAACTTCAACGCCCAGGACATCGAGTTCGAGCAAAGGTTTTTTAAGACTTCTTTCTCGTCTTACGTGATCTTCAATTTCCTCCTCAATTTTTCGTGCTGCTACGATTTGCAGCACGAATAATGCCAAGATAATTGAAAATATAGTCTAAGAAACATAGTAAAAATTAAAACTATAATAAAATAAATATAGTATGATAATATTATTGTTATTATTATTTTATAAGCATAAAATTAGTTGAAAGTTGAAATAGTTTAGGTACTTACCAACTTCATCTTGGAGGTTCAACTGAATCTGATGTTCCGTTGGAATAGCTCAGAATTTATACTAAAATTTATATGTATTGTTTATACAGACATATTAATTTCAAATTAATATGTATTTAACAACACATTATTCAACATTGTGTGATTGTGATTATTAGCAAAAATAGAAATATTAATATGGAGTAGGTAATAACATGATTTAAAATAAAACATAATTATCCAACAATACATATAAGTATTTAAAATACAAAAATTACATTTTTATAAACAAATTGCGAAATTTAATATTAATTGTGAATTTTATTCTTACGCTTATTGTGTTCCGTATCATGTTTATGGTGATCATGGTCATAATTTTTATAATTATTTATTTATATTTATTATTATTATTATTATTAACATGAAATTCCCATTAACAAAATCCTGACTAATTAATAGTCATTTCTGAAATATTTGATTGGGGTACTGATGACAACAAATACAATTAACAATAATATAATTTTATAATGCATTTATTTCCATAACCTTTTGTAATCAATATCAATACGTGAGTATATTAATGAAAGCAAAATTTATCATCGTACATTTTGAAATAAATCTATACAATTTATACAGCGAAATCTACTTCTTCATCAGAGAATTCTTTTTCGTGATATTTCTAGGATTCCAGAAATTGGCTATGGTGAGCTTCTTCATGATGCTGGGAATGATGAGATGCTTCATGGTGCTCGGAATGGTGTTGTTCTGTATGGTGCTGTGAATGGTGTTGTTGTTGATGGTGCTGACTGTGGTGTTGACCTTCATAGTGAGACGAGTGATGTTGCTCTTCTTGTTCATGATGATGGTGTTGGGCATGACGTTCTTCTACTTGTTGACGAACATGATGTTGTTCCTTATGTCCTACATTGTGTTGTCCGCTATGGAGTTCTGAATGGTGAGAGGCACCATGGTGCGAGCTACTTTCAGACCCAACATATTCATCAGCTGTGGTTCCAATTCCTATGATGTCCGTTCCTAAACCATCTATGACAAGGATATCTTCGTTATGGTGATGTCCGTCACTTAGAATATGACCGTGTATACCTAATGGGTCAACATTGACATTGACAAGTCCGTCATGGTCGCTTTTTCCGCCAATGTTAACTCCAACGCCCAGGACATCGAGTCCGAGAAAAGGTTTTCTAAGTCTTCTTTGAGAGTCACTATGGTGTTCTGCATTGTGAGAGCTATCATGGTGCGAGGTACTTTCAGACCCAGCATATTCCTCACCTGTGGTTCCAATTCCTATGATATCCGTTCTTAATGCATCTACGTTCAAGATATCTTCGTTATGGTGATATCCGCTACCTTGTTGACGAACATGATGCTGTTCCTTATGTCCTACATTGTGATGTCCGCTGTGGAGTTCTGAATGGTGAGAGTCACTATGGTGTTCTGCATTGTGAGAGCTATCATGGTGCGAGCTACTTTCAGACCCAACATATTCATCAGCTGTGGTTCCAGTTCCTATGATATCCGTTCTTAATGCACCTACGTCCAAGATATCTTCGTTGTGGTGTTGTCCGCCACCTTGTTGATGAACATGATGTTGTCCTACATTGTGCTGTCCGCTATGGTGTGAACCACTATGGTTTTCTGCATGGTGAGAGCCAGCATGGTGCGAGCTACTTTCAGACCCAACATATTCATCAGCTGTGATTCCAGTTCCTATGATATCCGTTCTTAATGCACCTACGTCCAAGATATCTTCGTTGTGGTGTCCGCCACCTTGTTGATGAACCTGATTTTGTCCTACATTGTGATGTCCGCTATGGTGTGAACCACTATGGTGTTCTGCATTGTGAGAGATATCATGGTGCGAGGTACTTTCAGACCCAACATATTCATCAGCTATGGTTCCAGTTCCTATGATATCCGTTCTTAATGCACCTTCGTCCAAGATATCTTCGTTGTGGTGTTGTCCGCCACCTTGTTGATGAACATGATGTTGTCCTACATTGTGATGTCCGCTATGGTGTGAACCACTATGGTTTTCTGCATGGTGAGAGCCAGCATGGTGCGAGCTACTTTCAGACCCAACATATTCCTCAGCTGTGGTTTCAGTTCCTATGATATCCGTTCTTAATGCACCTACGGCCAAGATATCTTCGTTGTGGTGTTGCCCGCCACCTTGTTGATGAACATGATTTTGTCCTACATTGTGATGTCCGCTATGGTGTGAACCACTATGGTTTTCTGCATGGTGAGAGCCAGCATGGTGCGAGCTACTTTCAGACCCAACATATTCATCAGCTGTGATTCCAGTTCCTATGATATCCGTTCTTAATGCATCTACGTCCAAGATATCTTCGTTGTGGTGTTGTCCGCCACCTTGTTGATGAACATGATGTTGTCCTACATTGTGATGTCCGCTATGGTGTGAACCACTATGGTTTTCTGCATGGTGAGAGCCAGCATGGTGCGAGCTACTTTCAGACCCAACATATTCATCAGCTGTGGTTCCAGTTCCTATGATATCCGTTCTTAATGCACCTACGTCCAAGATATCTTCGTTGTGGTGTCCGCCACCTTGTTGATGAACATGATGTTGTCCTACATTGTGATGTCCGCTATGGTGTGAACCACTATGGTTTTCTGCATGGTGAGAGCCAGCATGGTGCGAGCTACTTTCAGACCCAACATATTCATCAGCTGTGATTCCAGTTCCTATGATATCCGTTCTTAATGCACCTACGTCCAAGATATCTTCGTTGTGGTGTTGTCCGCCACCTTGTTGATGAACATGATGTTGTCCTACATTGTGATGTCCGCTATGGTGTGAACCACTATGGTTTTCTGCATGGTGAGAGCCAGCATGGTGCGAGCTACTTTCAGACCCAACATATTCATCAGCTGTGATTCCAGTTCCTATGATATCCGTTCTTAATGCACCTACGTCCAAGATATCTTCGTTGTGGTGTCCGCCACCTTGTTGATGAACATGATGTTGTCCTACATTGTGATGTCCGCTATGGTGTGAACCACTATGGTGTTCTGCATTGTGAGAGCTATCATGGTGCGAGGTACTTTCAGACCCAACATATTTCTCAGCTGTGGTTCCAATTCCTATGATATCCGTTCTTAATGCATCTACGTCCAAGATATCTTCGTTGTGGTGTTGTCCGCCACCTTGTTGACGAACATGATGTTGTTCGTTATGTCCTACATTGTGATGTCCGCTATGGAGTTCTGAATGGTGAGAGGCACCATGGTGAGAGCTACTTTCAGACCCAACATATTCATCAGCTGTGGTTCCAATTCCTATGATATCCGTTCCTAAACCATCTATGTCAAGTATATCTTCGTTAAGGTGATGTCCGCCACCTAGAATATGACCGTGTATACCTAATGGGTCAACATTGATATTGACAAGTCCGTCATGGTCGCTTTTTCCGCCAATGTTAACTCCAACGCCCAGGACATCGAGTCCGAGCAAAGGTTTTCTAAGTCTGTGGTTTTGTTGTTGATGGTGCTGACTGTGATGTTGTTGATGGTGCTGACTGTGGTGTTGTTGTTGATGATGCTGACTGTGGTGTTGTTGTTGATGGTGTTGAGTGTGGTATTGTTGTTGATGATGCTGACTGTGGTGTTGTTGTTGATGGTGCTGCGAACGGTGTTGTTGTTGATGATGTTGCGAATGATGTTGTTCCTTATGTCCTACATTGTGATGTTTGCTATGGTGTGAACCACTATGGTGTTCTACATGGTGAGAGGCACCATGGTGCGAGCTACTTTTAGACCCAACATATTTATCAGCTGTGGTTCCAATTCCTATGATATCCGTTCCTAAACCATCTATGTCGAGGATATCTTCGTTATGGTGAAGTCCTCCACCTAGAATATGACCTTGTATACCTAATGGGTCAACATTGACATTGACAAGTCCGTTATGGTCTCTTTTTCCGCCAATGTTAACTCCAACGCCCAGGACATCGAGTCCGAGCAAAGGTTTTCTAAGTCTTCTTTGAGAGTCACTATGGTGTTCTGCATTGTGAGAGCTATCATGGTGCGAGGTACTTTCAGACTCAACATATTCATCAGCTGTGGTTCCAATTCCTATGATATCCGTTCTTAATGCATCTACGTCCAAGATATCTTCGTTATGGTGATGTCCGTCACTTTGTTGACGAACATGATGTTGTTCCTTATGTCCTACAATGTGTTGTCCGCTATGGAGTTCTGAATGGTGAGAGGCACCATGGTGCGAGGTACTTTCAGACCCAACATATTCATCAACTGTGGTTCCAATTCCTATGATATCCGTTCCTAAACCATCTATGTCAAGGATATCTTCGTTATGGTGATGTCCGCCACCTATAATATGACCTTGTATATCTAATGGGTCAACATTGACATTGACAAGTCCGTCATGGTCGCTTTTTCCGCCAATGTTAACTCCAACGCCCAGGACATCGAGTCCGAGCAAAGGTTTTCTAAGTCTGTGGTGTTGTTGTTGATGGTGCTGACTGTGATGTTGTTGATGGTGCTGACTGTGGTGTTGTTGTTGATGATGCTGAATGTGGTGCTGTTGTTGATGGTGCTGACTGTGGTGTTGTTGTTGATGGTGCTGACTGTGGTGTTGACCTTCATAGTGAGACGATTGACGATGTTCTTCTTGTTCATGATGATGGTGTTGGGCATGACGTTCTTCTACTTGTTGACGAACATTATGTTGTTCCTTATGTCCTACATTGTGTTGTCCGCTATGGTGTGAACCACTATGGTGTACTGAATGGAGTGAACCACTATGGAGTTCTGAATGGTGAGAGGCACCACGGTGAGAGCTACTTTCAGACCCAACATATTTATCAGCTGTGGTTCCAATTCCTATGATGTCCGTTCCTAAACCATTTATGCCAAGGATATCTTCGTTATGGCGATGCCTGCTACCTAGAATATGACCGTGTATACCTAATGGGTCAACATTGACATTGACAAGTCCGTCATGGTGGCTTTTTCCGCCAATGTTTACTCCAATGCCCAGGACATCAAGTCCAAGCAAAGGTTTTCTAAGTCTTCTTTCTTGTCTTACGTGATCTTCAATTTCCTCACTTGGTGCTGCTCCGAGTTGCAGCACGAATAATGCCAAGATAATTGAAAATATAGTCTAGAAAACATAATAAAAATTAAAACTATATAAGCATAAAATTAGTTGAAAGTTTGAAATAGTTTCCTTTGCTTACCAACTTCATTTTGGAGGTTCAACTGAGTCTGATGTTCATTTGGAATGGCGCAGAATTTATACTAAAATTTATCTGTATTCTTTATACAGACATATTATGATATTAATTTCAAATTAATATGTATTTAACAACACATTATTCAACATTGTGTGATTGTGATTATTAGCAAAAATAGAAATATTGATATGGAGTAAATAATGTGATTTAAAATAAAATATAACATAATTATCCAACTATACATATATTTAAAATACAAAAATTACATTTTTATAAACAAAATAAGAAATTTAATATTAATAGTGCATTTTATTCTTATGCTTCTTATTGTGTTCCGTATCATGTTTATGGTGATCATGATCATAATTTTTATGATTATCAAAATAATCATCATCATCGTCGTCTTCATAAGAGTCATTATGATGATCATAATAAGAAGAAATTCCCATTAATAAATACTTTCGTTTACAGTGATTTCTGAAATATTTAATTAGTACTGATGACAACAAATAAAATTAACAATGATATAATTTTATAATGCATTTATTTCCATAACCTTTTGTAATCAATACAACATGTTAAATGTTTATTATTTTATATTATAAATATAAATAGACAATATAATAAACATAATGAATATAAGATTTAAGTTTAAGTGTCTGATGATATCCGAGAGGACGAAACGTACGTAACAACTTATAAATAAATAATTTTGTGGACAAACCAATTATTTTGATTTTCTTATATAAATAGACAACATTAAACTCCCATTAATAAACACTGACTAATCTTTCGTTAATAGTGATTTCTAAAATATTTGATTGACTGATGACAACAAATAAAATTAACAATAACATAATTTTAAAATGCATTTATTTCCATAACCTTTTGTAATCAATATCAATACGTGAGTATATTAATGAAAGCAAAATTTATCATCGTACATTTTGAAATAAATCTATACAATTTATACAGCGAATTCTACTTCTTCATCAGAGAATTCTCTTTCGTGATGTTTCTTTGATCCTAGAAATTGGCTATGATGAGCTTCTGCATGATGCTGGGAATGATGAGATGCTTCATGGTGCTCGGAATGGTGTTGTTCTGCATGGTGCTGCGAATGGTGTTGTTGTTGATGGTGCTGACTGTGGTGTTGTTGATGATGCTGACTGTGGTGGTGTTGTTGTTGATGGTGCTGACTGTGGTGTTGTTGATGGTGCTGACTGTGGTGTTGTTGTTGATGGTGCTGCGAATGATGTTGTTGTTGATGGTGCTGACTGTGGTGTTGACCTTCATAGTGATGTCCGCTATGGTGTGAACCACTATGGTGTCCTGCATGGTGAGAGCCAGCATGGTGCGAGCTACTTTCAGACCCAACATACTTATCGTCTGTGGTTCCAATTCCTATGATATCCGTTCCTAAACCATCTATGTCAAGGATATCTTCGTTATGGTGATGTCCGCCACCTAGAATATGACCTTGTATACCTAATGGGTCAACATTGACATTGACAAGTCCGTCATGGTCGCTTTTTCCGCCAATGTTAACTCCAACGCCCAGAACATCAACTCCGAGCAAAGGTTTTCTAAGTCTTCTTTCTTGTCTTACGTGATCTTCAATTTCCTCTTCAATTTTTCGTGCTGCTACGATTTGCAGCACGAATAATGCCAAGATTATTGAAAATATAGTCTAAGAAACATAATAAAAATTAAAACTTAATAAAATAAATATATGATATTATTATTATTTTATAATCATAAAATTAGTTGAAAGTTGAAATAGTTTACTTTACTTACCAACTTCATCTTGGAGGTTCAACTGAGTCTGATGTTCTTTTGGAATGGCGCAGAATTTATACTAAAATGTATCTGTATTCTTTATACAGACATATTAATTTCAAATTAATATGTATTTAACAACACATTATTCAACATTGTGTGATTGTGATTATTAGCAAAAATAGAATTTTTGATATGGTAATGTGATTTAAAATAAAATAGAACATAAATATCTAACAATACATATATTTAAAATACAAAAATTACATTTTTATAAACAAATTAAGAAATTTAATATTAATAGTGCATTTTATTCTTATGCTTCTTGTTGTGTTCCGTATCATGTTTATGGTGATCATGGTCATAATTTTTATAATTATCAAAATAATAATCATCATCGTCGTCTTCATAAGAATCATCATGATGGTCATAATAAGAAGGGTAATGTTTATTATAATGATAATGATGCCCATAATGTTTATCAGTAGGATGTTTGCCATAACCATGATGATGATGATGATGGTAAGGTTTATCATGATCATATTGATGATGATGGTAATGTTTATCATGATCATATTGATGATGAGGGTAATGTTTATCATGATCATATTGATGATGATGGTAATGTTTATCATGATCATGATGATAATATCCATGATGTTTGTCATTTTTATGATGATCATCTTTCTTTGCTTCATAGTGTATATGATAAGAATGAGGTTGAGTATGATGATGACTATCGTGTTTATGGTGATCTTCATGCTTCTCAGTTTCTTTTTGTTCAAAATGCTCTACTTTTTCTTCATGATGAATGCTTTCTTCTTTCTTCTCTTCTTCTTTTTCTTCAACATTTACAAATTCAGCATTATCAGCTTCTGGATTTTCTGTTTCTGTGACAAAAAACATTTGCTGTTCTTTTACTACAGGCTCTTCCATTTTGACAGCATCTTCCACCAAAGCGCTTTCTTCCACGTTTTCTTCTTCAATTTTATCTATTTCTGCTATTGCGTCAGCGATACTGGTGTACAGTTGCCTTTGATTGCGAGAACGATCTTCGTGGTTGTCGAGTTCTGTGACAATGACAGTTTGTTGTTCTTCTCCTACAGGCTCTTCAATTTTGACATTATTTTCCACAACAGTTTCTTTTATTGCCGGATCTTCAACCTTTTCTTCTATAATTTCATCTAATTGTTCTATAGTTTTCGCGATACTAGTGTGAAGTTTCTTCGGATTACGAGAGTGATCTTCGTCATGTTCATGATGACTGTGATGTTTGTCTTCTTGATGATGATGGTACTTATCTTCATGATGATGACCATAGTGTACTTGATGTTCAGAATGATGGTTTATATGCTCACCATGTTCATGTTTATAGCGATGCACTGGTATATGTTCTTTCTTCTCTGGTTCTTCATGTTTTTTAACTTCTTCTGGCTGTTTTTCTTCGTCAATCTGAACTGCATCAGATTTTTGTAGAAGTGATTCTTCTATTTTAATAAATTCTTCAATATTTTCTGGTACAGGAAGTGAAATTTGCCTGGCTTCTAATTTACTTGGAGCACATGATGCCAGAACCACGAATGAAGTCAAACAAAATAAAAGAAGTAACTTCATTTTGATGAATATTGAACTGAACATAGATTCCAAAAATGTTTTGAGCTTATATAGTGCCATTTTACTACATCTAATACATTTTTAGGAATCTCCATAATTAATTATAGATTAAGGTGTCATATTCAATGAATTTTGCATGAATTGAAATAATACATTGATTGAATTTTGGGAAAATTCATTTGGTTCTTGATTTAGTATTAATGTGTTGTACTATTATCAAACTAATTAGTAATTTCTTAACTAGAATAACACTTTACCAAATTATTAAAGTTTTGAAATAAGGAAGGAAATTCTAGTCATTTTGAATTAATATTCAGAGCACGTATTCTTAATTATAATTTATAATTAGCCAAGTATGGATAAAGACCATGTTCTTTAATTAAATTTATTAATCTTTACTTTAAAATAGAATTTAATTTCTCATTTTGGGAATACATTCCTGCCCTTGAGAGAATTTGTTCTTTAAAATATTAAGAAATCATTGCCTGACAAATAGACCACGTTAGTGTAACGATCATTTTGTCGCGGCAAATTCAAACTAAAACCTTAATTCGTCTCTGCCGATTTATACTTGTACGCCCATGGGAACAAAAATATGCGATTTTCAAACTGAGAACGTTAAAATGTAAATCTTAACTATAAAACATTATAAACAGTAATCGCCAATGTTTTATTTATCCTCTAATGTTATATAATTACCCAAAAATATCCTATATTATTTTATAAACTTAAATTGAAACAGTAGGTATAAATTCACTGAAACGTGTGGCGTAGCTTTTTTCCATGCCATCTACTTGAACTGGGCATTGAATCTTAACCCCACTAACGTGGTCTATTAAAGATAAATACATTTTCCAAATTTAATTTCATTAATTTCTCAAATTTTGTTATTTACTTACCTATTTAATTTATACTCGTGAAAAAAGTACAATATGTTAAATAAAAAAATATAAAGAATATAGGTATACAATAAATAATAATTTTATGGTCTAAAATGTATTTTTATGTTTACAGTTTCCAGTTCCAGCGACGTACATTATTGGGGCCATCGTTCAGTTCCAGAGGCGTCCGGTTTTGGGGCCTACGTAATCGGTAAGAGCCCCTTTACAAATAATTCACTATGTAATTAGTTGGTATCAAAAATTATTAAATATTACCTACGGAATTATATTTTAATTGTTTCTACACATTTCTGTCTAACTGCTCAAAATTATCCCCCACTAACAATAATTATAAATGGCTGGTAACCGCACACACGGTATAATATCTATACAGATGACTCATAATATGAGATGCTGTCATTTACACACAGTAAAAGACGCCGTTGTAGAATATTATATTAAATTCAACAATCACATATTATTCTATTGTTGAAATTTAATTCTTTGTTGCATATTTTAATCATCTTCTTTATTTAAACATATTTTGTTTTTATAGTTTTTATAAAATAAAATTAAATAATTGAATGTCTTGTCAACAATCACAATATTGTTTATTGTTGATCGTTAAATCATACTTGCATATTACAATTTCAAAACATTTTAATTTAAAATCGATAATATAAACGCTTTACGTTTATTTCATAAACACTGTGGTTCGTCAATGAACAGAGTTGATTCCTGTTTGCGGTGACGTCACAGTAAAATGTTAGGAATTCAAAATTTAATTGAACAAGCTGAGCGTCGTTTCGTTTGCATTTGTGAGGAACTGCTTGCTGTGAAAGCATTTAGCGAAGGTTCTCTCTGAAATATAGTCAATATTTTAATATTTTAATAGTGTTTGGAATCCTATTTCAAGATAAAAGGGGTGCAAATATGGTATAAATAACTTATTTTATTATTTTACAGCGTACACAATACATAGTACACAAAAAATGTTTTAAAAACACAATAATTGCACATTTTTCCTCATAATTATTCCACAGTAACTAATACCCTTATTTTTATCACACAAAACACAATTTTTTACATATTACACACCTTTAACATATTTACTAACGTCAAAATCATACAAAAATATTAAAGTTGCTAATTATACAAAAAAAAAATTGATAGTGCACATGCAAATTTATAAGTATTATTAAAAATACGGCTTAAAAAATCTTTATAGTTACATACAAGTTCTAAATTTATTTAGGAAAATAAAAATTAATTATTTCGTATTTTTATAGCTTATTTATTAAAAATATCTTCAAATTTGTATAAAATATCGAGTATAAAATACAAATAAAAATTAATATCTGGCTTACAATTTTTTTTTATATCAAATATAATGTATAAATTATAAGTTGACGGCTGGTAACCGCACACACGGTCAAACAATTACATTTATCAATAACTCACAGTGTGTGTCTGTCACAACCAAACTGAGATAAAGGTTTTATTTAATAGGTACATAAAATAAATAATTTCCAAAACACATTTATTTGTAGACATAAATTATAATAGAAACATCGAGTTAAATTGGAATGTTACGTCAGACAAACTGTTTGTTTGAAATTAATATTATATCATTCATTTCGTTTTGATTAATAATATTCATTTTAGTTTAATAATTCTACTAAGAGAACAACACTATATTTTTATTTATTAATTTATTCATATACTTTACATACGTATCTATCACGCCTTTTACACAATTTGGTAAATGTCATTCTCACATATCACATCGATATGGATATACTTATTACACCGTATGTGCGGTACCAGCCTTCAATTCAAGCCTGGTAGTATAGATTATTGTGCAGTTAATCTGAAATGTAACTGGATTATAACTATACAAATGTCTCTAGGTAAAAGCTCCGGCAACTGAAGGGGCTTCGAAACCTGCAGAACCTGCTGCTAAACTTCTGAAACAACAGTTCAGGATCATTCAAAAGAACTGGATGGCAGAGGACCAGCTTGTCAACGCAAGATGTCCAGAGATCTGGCGACCAAGTGGCGCAAAGTGGATGACTGCTGATGTTGTACTTGTCATTGTACATGACAGTGGATAAGACGTTACAGCTGATGGTGAGTTAAATCAAATGATCATCATTTTACCATGATTTGAGAATCAGATTAGAAAGATCTGGAAATGGTTTATGCAAATGTATTTGTTTAGCTAGCTCAATTAATATGCAATTTTAATGTTTCTAATAATGAAAATATTTTTCAGGGGATTGAAATAATGCTAATATATTATATTTAAAAAATTAAATGTCGTTCTTTCAAAAGATCTGAAAATGGTTTATGTAAATGTATTTGTTTAGCTAGCTCAATTAGTAAGAAATTTTAATGTTTCTAATAATGAAAATCGTATAATAGTTCTACTACGAGCACAACACTATATTTTTATTTATTCATTTATTAATATACTTTACATACGTATCTATCACGCTTTTTAACCAATTTGGTAAATGTCATTCTCACATATTATAATACATCGATATGTATGTACGCTTACCAGCCTTCAATTCAATCATGGTAGTGTAGATTATTGTGAAGTTAATCTGAAATCTGACGGATTATAACTAAACAAATTATCTTCATGTCTCTAGGTAAAAGCTCCAGCAACTGAAGAAGCTTCGAAACCTGCAGAATCAGCTGCTACACTTCTGAAGTAACAGTTCAGGATCATTCTGAAGAACTGGAAGGCGGAGGATCAGCTTGTCAACGCAAGATTTCCAGAGATCTGGCGACCAAGTGGCGCAAAGTGGATGACTAAAGATGTTGTACTTGTCATTGTACATGACAGTGGATAAGACGTTACAGCTGATGGTGAGTCAAATCAAATGATCGTCAAACATTTTACAAAGATGTGAGAATCAGATCAGAAAGATCTGGAAATGGTTTATGCAAATGTATTTGTTTAGCTAGCTCAATTAATATGCAATTTTAATGTTTCTAATAATGAAAATCTTTTTCAGGGGGTTGAAATAATGCTAATATATTATATTTAAAAAATTAAAAGTCGTTATTTCAAAAGATCTGACAATGACTGATGCATATGTATTTGTTTAGCTAGCTCAATTAGTAAGCAATTTTAATGTTTTTAATAATGAAAATCGTATTCAAGGGGTTGACATGATACTAATATATTATATTTAAAAAATTAAAAGTCGTTATTTCAAAAGAACTTGAAATGGTTTATGCAAATGTATTTGTTTAGCTAGCTCAATTAATATGCAATTTTAATGTTTATAATAATAAGAATCGTATTCAGGGGGTTGAAATGATGCTAATATATTATATTTTTAAAATTAAAAGTCGTTATTTCAAAAGATCTGGAAATGGTTTATTCAAATGTATATGTTTAGCTAGCTCAATTAGTAAGCAATTTTAATGTTTCTAATAATAAAAATCGTATTCAGGGGGTTGAAATGATGCTAATATATTATATTTAAAAAATTTAATGTCGTTCTTTCAAAAGATCTGAAAGTGGTTTATGTAAATGTATTTGTTTAGCTAGCTCAATTAGTAAGAAATTTTAATGTTTCTAATAATGAAAATCGTATAATAGTTCTACTACGAGCACAACACTATATTTTTATTTATTAATTTATTAATATACTTTACATACGTATCTATCACGATTTTTACCCAATTTGGTAAATGTCATTCTCACATATTATAATACATCGATATGTATGTACGCTTACCAGCCTTCAATTCAATCATGGTAGTGTAGATTATTGTGCAGTTAATCTGAAATCTGACGGATTATCTTCATGTCTCTAGGTAAAAGCTCCAGCAACTGAAGAAGCTTCGAAACCTGCAGAATCTGCTGCTACACTTCTGAAGCAACAGTTCAGGATCATTCTGAAGAACTGGAAGGCAGAGGATCAGCTTGTCAACGCAAGATTTCCAGAGATCTGGCGACCAAGTGGCGCAAAGTGGATGACTGCTGATGTTGTACTTGTCATTGTACATGACAGTGGATAAGACGTTACAGCTGATGGTGAGTTAAATCAAATGATCATCATTTTACAAAGATTTGAGAATCAGATTAGAAAGATCTGGAAATGGTTTATGCAAATGTATTTGTTTAGCTAGCTCAATTAATATGCAATTTTAATGTTTCTAATAATGAAAATCTTTTTCAGGGGATTGAAATAATGCTAATATATTATATTTAAAAAATTAAATGTCGTTCTTTCAAAAGATCTGAAAATGGTTTATGTAAATGTATTTGTTTAGCTAGCTCAATTAGTAAGAAATTTTAATGTTTCTAATAATGAAAATCGTATAATAGTTCTACTACGAGCACAACACTATATTTTTATTTATTCATTTATTAATATACTTTACATACGTATCTATCACGCTTTTTAACCAATTTGGTAAATGTCATTCTCACATATTATAATACATCGATATGTATGTACGCTTACCAGCCTTCAATTCAATCATGGTAGTGTAGATTATTGTGAAGTTAATCTGAAATCTGACGGATTATAACTAAACAAATTATCTTCATGTCTCTAGGTAAAAGCTCCAGCAACTGAAGAAGCTTCGAAACCTGCAGAATCAAATGTATTTGTTTAGCTAGCTCAATTAATATGCAATTTTAATGTTTCTAATAATGAAAATCTTTTTCAGGGGATTGAAATAATGCTAATATATTATATTTAAAAAATTAAAAGTCGTTATTTCAAAAGATCTGATAATGACTGATGCATATGTATTTGTTTAGCTAGCTCAATTAGTAAGCAATTTTAATGTTTTTAATAATGAAAATCGTATTCAGGGGGTTGAAATGATGCTAATATATTATATTTTAAAAATTAAAAGTTGTTATTTCAAAAGATCTGGAAATGGTTTATTCAAATGTGTTTGTTTAGCTATCTCAATTAGTAAGCAATTTTAATGTTTCTAATAATGAAAATCGTATTCAGGGGGTTAAAATAATTCTAAAATATTATTTTAAAAAAATTAAAAGTCTTTATTTCAAAAGATCTGGACATGGTTTATTCAAATGTATTTGTTTAGGTAGATCAATTAGTAAGCAATTTTAATGTTTCTAATACTGAAAATCGTATTCAGGGAGTTGAAATAATGCTAATATATTATATTTTAAAAATTAAAAGTCGTTATTTCAAAAGATCTGGAAATGGTTTATGTAAGAAATGTATTTGTTTAGCTAACTCAATTAATATGCAATTTTAATATTTCTAATAATAAGAATCGTATTCAGGGGGTTGAAATGATGCTAATATATTATATTTAAAAAATTAAAAGTCGTTATTTCAAAAGATCTGATAATGACTGATGCATATGCATTTGTTTAACTAGCTCAATTAGTAAGCAATTTTTATGTTTCTAATAATGAAAATCGTATTCAGGGGGTTGAAATGATACTAATATATTATATTAAAAAAATTTAAAGTCGTTATTTCAAAAGATCTAGAAATGGTTTATGCAAATGTATTTGTTTAGCTCAATTAATATACAATCTTAAATGTTTCTAATAATGAAAATTGTATTCAGAGGGTTGAAATTATGTTAATATTTATTATATTTAAAAAATTAAAAGTCGTTCTTTTAAAAGATCTGAAAATGATTTATGCAAATGTATTTGTTTTTAACAGGATTTTAATTTGCATTTGTTGAATAAATGCTATTATTATATTTTAAAAAGTAAATTCTTTAATTATAGCAAATCAGGAAATGACATTTGCAAATTTATACAGGTAGCTCAATAAATATTCAATTTTAAATTCTGAGTCTTCAGTAAAAACTAAGATTTTTGAATATTATATACTTATACACCAGGGTGTTCATTTTAAGTGGCGCACCATTGCTAACTCGAGAACTATAAGAGCTACGATGTTGGTTAAATTAGCAAACAATTTCTATTTCATATGACTACTTTAATGAACGAAACAAAAAAAAATTTAGACTAGTGGTTGTCAAACTACGAGGTGCAACTTTCTTATTTCAAATGGGGACTGATTTTTTTATTTGCTTATTCGTTTCAGTATTTTTTTCTGAATTCAACGAGATATTAGTTTCATACCCTGGCATAACAAAAACATAAGAAAAAAGATTCTTTGTTATTGAATATTTTAACAAATAGAACATTTCAATATGTTACAATCTGTAAGTCATTGTTATAAAAATTTAATTCTTCCATGTGTGCGATTATTAGCCGTAAAGTAAGAATTGATTAGCATACATCTAATGGTATTTTTCTTGCATTTTTCAGACTTGTTCGCTTCCTGGTCCACGGTTCATCTTGCTGTCGGCTGTGTCCAGAGATAAGGCTGAGAAGATCAACGATGATATTCTATTTCCTGAGACGAGACTGAGAATTGTAAGTATATCTTTAAATATTTTTTTTATTAATGTTTGGCGGCCAATTTATTGACAGCTTTATAATACATTATCCATCACACTTTACCCAACTTGGGAAAATGGCAGCCGCACATCTTGTGAGTCAATTTTATAGATATAAATTATACTGTGTGTGCGGTTATCATTTATCAACCATCAACTCACAAGTATTCATGAGTCATGAGTATTTTAATTTATGTTTAACGGCCAATTTATGTACAGTTTTAAAATACACCTATCACGTCTTACATTATACTTTTTTCGTCTAGATTCATTCTAGATTTCTAGTTCAATTTCATCCGAGATTCGTTCGAGTTTCATACTTTATTTCCTATTCATATTCAATCGGTCATCTTCGATTTTTTCCGAGCCTAAACTTTTAAAGATTGGTCAAACTGACTGCACACTGAACTGAGCATGCGTAGACAAAGTAGTACGAATCTCGAATAGAAAAATAGAGCCAGGACTATATTTCTATAGAGAAAAGTATGGAAATCGAACGGAACTCTGGTGGGAATTTCTGATTTACATTATACCTCCGCGTCAAAAAAAGGCCCCACTTGAAATTGTGAAAAAATCAACAAATTTCAAATCGCTATAACTCAGCGAGTTTTCGATGGATTTCGATGAACTTTCGACTCAAAGAAAGTTCAAAGTGTCTACTTTAAGGACATCCATTCATTTTTGTAATAACCCCCTCTGCACCCCTGCAACCCCCCTATGAAAAAAAAGTGTTTTCAGGGGAAAATTTTTTCAACTTTGATGATGTGCACGGACTAGAAAAATTTTTTTACCCGATCTGCTTACATGACAATAAAATTCAATCAATTCTCTGTAAAAAACGAAGGTCCTACGATGATTGGATAAAAAGTTATGCGAGTTTGAAAATTCTCGAATGAATCTCGAACTAGAATCTTATGTGAGTCATCGGTGCATATATAAATTGATACCGTGTGTATCAGCTGTTAGCTTAAGGTGGATTTATGCTCACAAAACTTAAGAATAACAACTAAGAATAAGAGTAGGTAGTCTTAAAGTTAAAACAGTTATAACATATGAGTCCGTTTATGCTGCAGAAGTAAGAATAAGGAATAAGAATTATTTCTTCAGCATAAATAGCTCTTTTATTTTTAAAACTATTCTTAATTCTTATTCTTAAATTTTAGAGCATAAATCCACCTTTAGTTGTTATTGGAGAGTTGTCACACCACATGATAGATTTTGGTGCAGATATTTCTGTATAAAATATTTTCGGGATAAACAAAACAAACAAAATAGTATTTATCACATGTAAATAAATGATTTGTGGTTCCTAGGTATTCGAACTTTCGGATGTGGAAGAATCTTCTGCACATGTCATCAACCACGAGTGTCGTCGAGGGATTACACTGCATTCATCAATGGACTTGCAGGAGTGACATCAACTCCAGCAGCCTTCCTGGAACTTAGTGCTAAGTGAATTATCAAAGATAGTTTTGCCAGTCTTTTCCCTTTGCGTGAATAATTCTTTACATAAATAATAAAGATTGAATCTTCTATCTTTGATAATAATGTTGAGATTGGTATTAAATGAATACCTACAGGCGGCACAGTCTTGGGTTAAATTCCCAATGACCATGTGAACATGATCTCAACAATTAATTTTAACTTAGATAATAATTTGCAACGAGTAAACCACATCGTTTTTACATTACTAGTACTTTAGTAGTACAAATTAAGAGATAAACTGAATTTTGTTGAAACTAGTGACATTATTTTTATTTTAAAATATTTTTAATTGGGGAGGGTGATAACAACACCCGCAGGTTAGGACAGTATGTTGAGTGAAATATGTATATCAATTTAATTATTACATTTTCTTTCATAATCGTTAAAAATGAATCATAGCATTTTAAATCGTGGTTTACTCCTTGTTTAATGGTACCTACTTTTAAAAAATAAATAAAGAGATGCATTTGAAACTGCAAACAAAATTGAAGATATTAATGTGACAAATAAAATAAATGCATAAATAAAGAACAACAAGAAGTGATGAATAAATTCGTTGTTGCTAGATCCTTAACTTATGATGACAATTTTAGCAGAATTAATTTTTTATTATGATAATAATATCGAATGAACTTGAAGTAACTGGCAGCTTCGAAACAGCAGACAGTATGCATCTCTTTCTTTAATGAATTATGTACAGGACCATTTAGACAGGAAATTTTGGTAGGTGAAATAACTTACAGTTACGTTAAATATTTCGGTTCCGCGAATTATACTTTTGCAATTAGGTGTTACATTGATTTGAATTGAAATTGAATTTGGGATTAGTATAGTTAGAGGCTTGTTATCTTATATAGCTTGCTTTTAACTTCCGGGGATCGGCAAGAAGTCCCACGAAATTTGCACAAGAACAACAACCATCGGTTATTCTTGGGGTTAGAATCAAAAAGCGCGCGCGGTAAATGTTAAATATTGGGTGGAAATGGATTAGAGCAATGTCACTAGTATTTCACCTATCATATATTTCAAACTTATATAATATAAAATATCAAAGGTACTTCAGTATATCTTCGGCAAAGGTTTTTATGAGCAGAAAAATCAGTCATTGCCGTTAATAAAACTGATTATTCATTTATAACTTTTATCTTTGATACAAAATATACAAAACATGAGTTAACACGGGTGCAGTTACAAGCCGTCAACTCATGTTGTAATAACATTTGGAAATAAAATTCAATTGTAATGTAAAATGTAACTAATAATTTATTGTATTTCTTACAGGACAAGTCATTTCATTATTTTATATTGTAATAAAATTACAAAAACTTGTATTGTATTTGAATATTTTATTTTTAAATGTGTTGATGTTTGAGAGAAATGATTCTGTGAGCGAATGAGTTTGTGAAATAGTTAGTGTGCGTTTATTGCGTAAACGTTCTACGAATTAGTGGATTAAAATGATTTATGGTTAATTGCGAGTGCAAATGATTTTGAGTGAACGAAGCGATTGAAGTGTGCCAACCCAACTTGGGAAATGTCACATTTCTGTGTGTTTTAAAGAGAATGTGTGCGGTTGAGATGAGCTTTTGTTTGGACGTCCAGTGAATATGTTGATTGAAATATGACTGATGATGTATTAGAAATGCAAATGATTTGAGTGGAAAGAATAAAAGAGCTTGAATGAAAAGGATAATAAATGTGGATGACGCGAAAGAAGTTTGTCAGGATAGGAATGTTTGACTGTTTGTTGAGTTTATATGTGTGACAAGGTTCGTGCCACCCCCAACTTGGTAAATGGCGTGATCTTATTGCATGTAGTATGTATAAAAGTATATTATATTTATCTTATGTGTTTGTGTTGTATATAAAAAGAAAGAAAAATGAACAATTTTTATTTATTTTCCTCATGTATCCTTTTAAAATTAGTAAATATGCAGTATTGTTGCATGAATTATTTGAATGAAATGTAATTTTTTTAAATAAATAAATAATTTAGTTAGAATCATAAATTTGCTTTATTATATTTATTAAACAAACCTATCGTTGTCCTACGTCCCGTTATATAGCGTTTAATTTAATTTTTTAGGGGTGAAATCACTCAAAACGAGATTAGTGCTGCCATCTCTTGGTGTGACGTCACAGAATATTTTTGAGCAGTGGCCTAGAAAATGAAGCTGTTAATTAAAAATTTACCATCACAATATTTCTAATGATTTGCTAGGAAAATTTTAAAGTGCTTATTTCTCGTAAACTAAGGGTAGTATGATAAAGAGGGGTAGTTTACCCACTCAATTTGGACCTAGTGAATCCAAATATGCCCCCGGTTTTGTCATGCAACTCTTAGTTTTCGAGTTATAAGTGCAGTTACGCTAGGAAATTGTAGTGATTTTAAAATACTTGTATCTCGTAAACTAAAGGACTTAAAACAAAAAGTTATTAATAAAAGGGGTATAATTTTTCATCCCCTATACTGTGGGAAAGCTAATAAGCCACTTAGAGCGGTTTTTGATTAATTTTTTGATCTCCCACATGTCATGTTATCCTGATACCAAATCGGGTGTTTTTGATCGTTCAAAAACTCAAAATCGAATCAAATTAATTAGTGAAATTTGAAAAACGCGATTACGTAAAAACTAAGGGTCGGAGGGTGGTTTACGGGTCATATTCGTACTCTACGCGTTTAAATACACCAATATACAGGTTGCAACCCCTAAAATGTTTCATAGGGAAGAAAATATTCAACCCTTATTTATATCTCCGGAACTATGAGTCCTTTGGAAAAACCCTTATATAGGATCGATAGGGGGTGTAAATACAAGCATCTTTTACATTTAACTTTTTCCTCTACAACCCCTAGTTTTCTAGATAATAATTATGAAAGTAGTGAAAATGCAGTTTACCCCCTTCATTTACTCGTAAACTAAGGGTTGTAGAAGAAAAAGTTAAATACAAAAGATGCTTGTATTTACATCCCCTATCGATTATATATAAGGGTTTTTTAAAAGGACTCACAGTTCCGGAGATACAAATAAGGGTTGAATAATTCCTACCCTAATAAACATTTTAGGGGTTGCAACATGTATACTGGTGTATTTTAACGCGTAGAGTACGAAAATGACCTTTAAATTACTCTCCGGCCCTTAGTTTTTACGTAATCGCCCTTTTAAAATTTCACTGATAGTTGGGTTTAGTTTTTGAACGATCAAAAACGCCCGATTTGGTATCAGGATAACATGACATGTGGGAGATCAAGAAATTAATTAAAAAATCGCTCTAATTGGGCTTATATGATGCCCACAGCATAGGGGATGAAGAATTATGCAACTTTTATTAATAATTTTTCGTTCTAAACCTTTTAGTTTACGAGATAAAAATTATTAAACAAACGCTTTTTAACTCATTATTTCTTGAATAATTGTAAGATTTTTTGTACTATTCCGGTCCATTTCAATGCGTAGATTACGAATATGCCCTCCAAATTACTCTCAGGGCTTTAATTAAGCGAATATCCTTAATTAAAAGTCTTGTATGTTGTTATATTATATCTTACGGTTTATTTAATTAGCAGCTCTATTTTTTGACCAGTCGGATGGAAACTCAGGAGAATTTGCCAACAGATGGCAGCACATAGCTCGTTTTGAACTTAATTAATTACGTATTTAGAGCAAAACAACAAGAATTTAATAATTATGAATTATTTTATTGATTATTTTAATAATACAGACATTTTAAATAGCAATAATGCACAGTACAGTAATGTATATGAATAAAATAAAAATATATTTCGTTTACAATAAATAGTAACTGATATAAAACACTATAATAATAAAATTGTAACAATACATGCTTTAAACAAAGCTTTACAACAATGTACAATAACATAACGCAGATTATAATTAAATAACAACAATATCAAGTATCAACAACAACAATAATAGAATTGTAACAATAAATGCCATAAACAATGCTTTATAACAATGTACAATAACATGACGCAGTTTAAAATTAAATAACAACAATATACCAAGTGTCAACAATGCACTGCAATCATAAAATTGTAACAATACATGCTATAAAGAATGATTTATAACAATGTACAATAACATGATGCAGTTTACAATTAAATAACAACAATATCAAAGATCAACAATGCACTGCAATCAGAAAATTGTAAAAATACATGTTATAAACAATGCTTTACAACAATATACAATAACATGACGTAATTTGTAATAAAATGACAACAATACCAAGTATCAACAATACACTGCAATCATAATTAATCTTTTTTTATTGTATAACAACAAAAATGCATGTTTCTGAAGACAGCTGAAGATGCGTTGTAGTATCTGAAGGAACCTGAAGAACTCCAGAAGATGCTTCTACGTTCTCTGGAAGTTGTGAGTGTTGTATCCGGTCCACAGCAGATAACTAAAGGCTCCTTTACTCCCGACTTTAAAGCACAAATAAAAATTAGTTTTCTGGTTTATCATAAAACAAATAAAATCTCCAGCTATGTGAAACTGTTTCAAAACACTAATTAAAGCATTATAGATACAATGGGACTTACAGTTTTTATGACAAGTGAAGTTCTTGAAGCTTTTCAGCTCTCTAAAGGTGAGGAAGTGTTGTAGCTGTGTGGACGAGCAGTCAGAGGACCTCTCTACGTCCGGTGGAAGCTGCGAGCAGCGCTGTCAGGTTCCACTATCTGGAAAATACAAAACTAAATTAGTAAACAAATGTATAATTCATAATAAAAAAACTATACTAAGTAAATTACGAAGAATCCAATGCCGCAAACCGCGCTTTGGTAAGACTTTTAGTTTTCGAGATATGAACTCTCAAAGTTTAGATCCAAAATCGAAAAAAAACAAAGGTTAACCACTTAGTACTTTTTTTGGTCAGAATTAAAATTTCTCTAAAAAGTAGCGGATTATACTAAGTAAATTACGAGGAAACCAATTTTATCTTGTTCGCGGCAGCAGGATCTAGTGTCAGACCCGCGTAGCGGATCCTGACGCTAGTGTAATACTATTTGTGCATAAAATGACCATTAACGCTAATTTAAACATAATTCAAAGACACTTACAGTTGAGTCACTATCTCGTATCAGAAACTAGAAGATCGGGGGGCCATCAGTCAGAATTTGAGACTGTACGACTGAAAACAGCAGCCAGCAAGAATTGAACAAATCTGAAAATGCAAGAAAAATTACATAAAATACAAATTTTTTAAAAATCCATGCAATACTAATAGTATAAATAATAATTTATTGTTTAAAAACATTACATTACGGCTAAATCAGTGACTACGCAACTTGGGTAATGTAGTATCTAACCCAAAAAAGTACGAGGAATCTAAAAATGTCACGCTCAGATCAGCCCTGTATCCTGTACCGTACAGAAGTTACAAAAAAGGGCCATCTTAATTAAGTCCATCAAATATTTTTATTAATCTATACTCATGTAATTTAAGTCAGGAAATTCAATTTTGCCAATAACAGTCCTGTATCTTATACCGTTCAGAAGTTACAAAAAGGGCCCACTTAATTAAGCCCACAAAATATTTTTATTAATTTAAACTTATGTAATTTAACTAAAGGAATCCAACGGTGCCAAGATCAGTCCTGTATCTTTTAACGTTTAGAAGTTACAAAAAAGAGCCCTCTTAATTAAGCCCAACAAATATTTTTATTAATCTATACTCATGTAATTTAAGTCAGGAAATTCAATTTTGCCAATAACAGTCCTGTATCTTATACCATTCAGAAGTTACAAAAAGGGCCCACTTAATTAAGCCCACAAAATATTTTTATTAATTTAAACTTATGTAATTTAACTAAAGGAATCCAACGGTGCCAAGATCAGTCCTTTATCTTTTAACGTTCAGAAGTTACAAAAAAGCCCTCTTAATTAAGCCCACAAAATATTTTCCCTAATTTGTACATTAAGTTAAGAAATTGCAGAATCCAAATTTTAATATTTTGTCATCCAGTTAAAAATTTATGGAAAAATCAAATTTTTCAAATTTAATTTGAGATTGGTATAGACATACCGTTTTTGACCACCTAACATCCAGTTAAAAATTTGTTGGGAAATAGAAATTTTAAAATTTAATTTGAGGTAGGTATAGTCATAATATTATGTTTGACCACCTAACATCTAGTATGTTACGTTACAAATACAGTCTAAATTCGGTCTATATTCGGTTTACGAGGGTGAAGTACTAGTGTTACTAATATTTCGTTTATATTCAATTATTCTACTAATAATAGTACCAGCATAGTAAAAATTTGTAACCCAGGGTAAAATAATCAGAGGAATCCAATGGTGCCAAGATCAGCACTGTATCTTGTATCGTTCAGAAGTTACAAAAATGGGCTCTCTTAATTAAGCCCACAAAATATTTTCATTAATACAATCTTATCTAATTTAACTCAAGGAATCCAACGGTGATCAGCCCTGTATCTTGTACTGTTCAGAAGTTACAAAAATAGGCTCTCTTAATTAAGCCCACAAAATATTTTCATTAATCTAATCTTATGTAATTTAACTCAAGGAATCCAATGGTGCTAAGATGAGCCCTGTATCTTGTACCGTTCAGAAGTTACTAAAAAAGGGCTGTCTTAATTAACCCCACAAAATATTTTCATTAATCCAATCTTATGTAATTTTACTCAAGGAATCCAATGGTGCCAAGATCAGCCCTGTATCTCATACCGTTCAGAAGTTACAAAAAAGGGCTCTCTTAATTAAGCCCACAAAATATTTTCGTTAATCCAATCTTATGTAATTTTACTCAAGGAATCTAATAGTGCCAAGATCAGCTCTGTATCTTATACCGTTCAGAAGTTACAAAAAGGGCTTTCTTAATTAAGCCCACAAAATATTTTTATTAATCTAATTTTATGTAATTTTACTCAAGGAATCCAATGGTGCCAAGATCAGCCCTGTATCTTATACCGTTCAGAAGTTACAAAAAAGGGCTCTCTTAATTAAGCCCACAAAATATTTTCATTAATCTTGTCTTATGTAATTCAACTCAAGGAATCCAATGGTGCTAAGATCAGCCCTATATCCTGTACCATTCAGAAGTTACTAAAAAGGGCTCTCTTAATTAAGCCCACAAAATATTTTCATTAATCCAATCTTATGTAATTTTACTCAAGGAATCCAATGGTGCCAAGATCAGCCCTGTATCTTGTACCGTTCAGAAGTTACAAAAAAGGGCTTTCTTAATTAAGCCCACAAAATATTTTCATTAATCCAATCTTATGTAATTTTACTCAAGGAATCCAATGGTGCCAAGATCAGTCCTGTACCTTATACCGTTCAGAAGTTACAAAAATGGGCTTTCTTAATTAAGCCCACAAAATATTTTTATAAATCTAATCATATGTAATTTTACTCAAGGAATCCAATGGTGCCAAGATCAGCCCTGTATCTTGTACCATTCAGAAGTTACAAAAATAGGCTCTCTTAAGGAGGTACACTCGACATTTGAAATAATGAGAGAGTTTAATGAAACTTTGCAAAATTAATCAAAACATTGTAAAAATGTTACCTGAATTTTTTCATAATTTTTCACCACGTAGATTATCCAAAAATAAATATTAAAAAACTACATTTTACATGGCCTCTTATGGGACTACTTTTAAATCAACGTAAAAAGCATTTACGGAAATGACAGAAAATTCCAATTGCTTTTTTAAAACGTACATTATTATCTCATAGACCGGATAAAAGTAATACAAGCATTACTTACCACGTAATTAACAAGAATTCTTAATCGAAAGACTGACGTTTATGCCTACTGGAGAATATTGGCGAGAACATAATATAGACGCGGCAACGTTGAAAAGCGCGAAATTTGAATTTAACCAGAAAAAAAACATAATCTATCTATAATCACAAGTTTTTCACAAGAATGAAAGGTAATATGCACAAAAATGATAAATAATTCATACCCAACGATTTAAATGAAATTTCAAGTGTAGAATTCTCTTCACCTTTCATGTTTACTATCTGTCAGATTGACATAAGAACGTGAAAAATGACATGTACAGCACAGCGTTGCCGTAGTTTACACTTGTATTTAGCCGAATGAAATCTTATAAAATAAACAATTTTTACATAATAAAAATAAATACTGTTCTTAATTAACATATTAAAATCTCATTTTATTAGAAAAAATTCAAATAGACTGCGTTTACATACAATTAAAAAAAATATTTTTATTTTTTATAAGTTGGAACACTGATATGAAATACATTGCGAGTATAGGAGATGCCCCTAACCCCCCACCACTCGAGTGTACCTCCTTAATTAAGCCCACAAAATATTTTCATTAATCTAATCTTATGTAATTTAACTCAAGGAATCCAATGGTGCCAAGATCAGCCCTGTATCTTGTACCGTTCAGAAGTTACTAAAAAGGGCTCTCTTAATTAAGCCCATAAAATATTTTCATTAATCCAATCTTATGTAATTTTACTCAAGGAATCCAATGGTGCCAAGATCAGTCCTGTATCTTATACCGTTCAGAAGTTACAAAAAAGGGCTGTCTTAATTAAGCCCACAAAATATTTTCATTAATCTAATCTTATGTCATTTTACTCAAGGAATCCAATGGTGCCAAGATCAGCCCTGTATCTCATACCGTTCAGAAGTTACAAAAAAGGGCTCTCTTAATTAAGCCCACAAAATATGTTCATTAATCCTATCTTATGTAATTTTACTAAAGGAATCCAATGGTGCCAAGATCAGCCCTGTATCTTATACCGTGCAGAAGTTACAAAAAAATGCTCTCTTAATGAAGCCCACAACATATTTTTATTAATCTAATCTTATGTAATTTTACTAAAGGAATCCAATGGTGCCAAGATCAGCCCTGTATCTCATACCGTTCAGAAGTTACAAAATAGGGCTCTCTTAATTAAGCCCACAAAATATTTTCATTAATCCAATCTTATGTAATTTTACTCAAGGAATCCAATGGTGTCAAGATCAGTCCTGTATCTTATACCGTTAAGAAGTTACAAAAAATCTGAAGTGGCCTGCACACAACCTTCCGCCAAATCTAGACTTATAAACATAAATGTATACGTATACAATCCGGTGTCCCTAAAATATACAAATAAAAATCTAAAATATTCAAACATAGAAATTTGCATCACCTGAATCAAAAGATTCGTTCACAGGCAAACTCTTCTGTGTTGAAGCCATCCTCCGTTCAATTACTACATTTAATATCTTTCTTATGACTTATATGGCGCTAGTATGTCAACTTGTCACCCGTCTCACCTGTCAATATTTTTTACGCAGAAACAAAAATCAACCGAACATGGATCACAAGATTTCAACGTTTTATCTGATAAATTTATTTTTTAAATTTTACTGCAGTTCTTTAATGCTACCAGATAAAGACAATTTTTTTATAACGTTGGTTGCAAATAACTTTGCCTCTTATTCTTATTACAAATAAATATTATATTTATCAAAATTTATATACATTTTTGACAATTATCTTGTTCAATCTTCAAAAAATATCACTTCCGGTGAAGATATTTGTACCAAAATCTGATGTGCTCTTCCTATTCGTATACAATTGAAAAATACCAAATATCAAATTTTTTGGGTAATTCGTATTTGAGTTATGCGACATCCGGCATCGGCCCGGACCACACACATACACACACACACACACACGCACACACATACACACATACATACAGACATCATCGAGAAACTATCAAAAATGAGTTGTAAGGACCCTAATTCGTGCTCATCCACTTAAAACTCACAACCCGATTTTTTGCATGATTCCAATACCTTCCTTTACAGGTAACCGGAAGGTAAAAAGGGCTCTCTTAATTAAGCCCACAAAATATGTTCATTAATCCTATCTTATGTAATTTTACTAAAGGAATCCAATGGTGCCAAGATCAGCCCTGTATCTTATACCGTGCAAAAGTTACAAAAAAATGCTCTCTTAATGAAGCCCACAACATATTTTTATTAATCTAATCTTATGTAATTTTACTCAAGGAATCCAATGGTGCCAAGATCAGCCCTGTATCTTGTACCGTTCAGAAGTTACAAAAAAGGGCTCTCTTAATTAAGCCCAACAAATATTTTTATTAATCTATACTCATGTAATTTAAGTCAGGAAATTCAATGTTGCCAAGATCAGTCCTGTATCTTGTACCATTCAGAAGTTACAAAAAGGGCCCACTTAATTAAGCCCACAAAATATTTTTATTAATTTAAACTTATGTAATTTAACTAAAGGAATCCAACGGTGCCAAGATCAGTCCTTTATCTTTTAACGTTCAGAAGTTACAAAAAAGCCCTCTTAATTAAGCCCACAAAATATTTTCCCTAATTTGTACATTAAGTTAAGAAATTGCAAAATTTATGGAGAAATCAAATTTTTCAAATTTAATTTGAGATTGGTATAGACATACCGTTTTTGACCACCTAACATCCAGTTAAGAATTTGTTGGGAAATAGAAATTTAAAAATTTAATTTGAGGTAGGTATAGTCATAATATTATGTTTGACCACCTAACATCTAGTATGTTACGTTACAAATACAGTCTAAATTCGGTCTATATTCGGTTTACGAGGGTGAAGTACTAGTGTTACTAATATTTCGTTTATATTCAATTATTCTACTAATAATAGTACCAGCATAGTAAAAATTTGTAACCCAGGGTAAAATAATCCGAGGAATCCAATGGTGCCAAGATCAGCCCTGTATCTTGTATCGTTCAGAAGTTACAAAAATGGGCTCTCTTAATTAAGCCCACAAAATATTTTCATTAATACAGTCTTATCTAATTTAACTCAAGGAATCCAATGGTGCCAAGATCAGCCCTGTATCTTGTACCATTTAGAAGTTACAAAAATAGGCTCTCTTAATTAAGCCCACAAAATATTTTCATTAATCTAATCTTATGTAATTTAACTCAAGGAATCCAATGGTGCTAAGATCAGCCCTGTATCTTGTACCGTTCAGAAGTTAATAAAAAGGGCTGTCTTAATTAAGCCCACAAAATATTTTCAATAATCCAATCTTATGTAATTTTACTCAAGGAATCCAATAGTGCCAAGAACAGTCCTGTACCTTATACCGTTCAGAAGTTACAAAAAAGGGCTTTCTTAATTAAGCCCACAAAATATTTTTATAAATATAATCATATGTAATTTTACTCAAGGAATCCAATGGTGCCAAGATCAGCCCTGTATCTTGTACCATTCAGAAGTTACAAAAATAGGCTCTCTTAATTAAGCCCACAAAATATTTTCATTAATCTAATCTTATGTAATTTAACTCAAGGAATCCAATGGTGCCAAGATCAGCCCTGTATCTTGTACGGTTCAGAAGTTATAAAAAAAGGCTCTCTTAATTAAGCCCACAAAATATTTTCATTAATCTAATTTTATGTAATTTTACTCAAGGAATCCAACGGTGCCAAGATCAGCCCTGTATCTTATACCGTTCAGAAGTTACAAAAATAGGCTCTCTTAATTAAGCCCACAAAATATTTTCATTAATCTAGTCTTATGTAATTCAACTCAAGGAATCCAATGGTGCGAAGATCAGCCCTTTATCTTGTACCATTCAGAAGTTACAAAAAAGGGCTCTCTTAATTAAGCCCACAAAATATTTTCATTAATCTAATCTTATGTAATTTAACTCAAGGAATCCAATGGTGCCAAGATCAGCCCTGTATCTTGTACCGTTCAGAAGTTACAAAAAAGGGCTCTCTTAATTAAGCCCACAAAATATTTTCATTAATCTAGTCTTATGTAATTCAACTCAAGGAATCCAATGGTGCTATGATCAGCCCTGTATCTTGTACCGTTCAGAAGTTACAGAAAAGAGCTCTCTTAATTAAGCCCACAAAATATTTTCATTAATTTAATCTTACGTAATTTAACTCAAGGAATCCAATGGTACCAAGATCAGTCCTGTATCTTGTACCGTTCAGAAGTTACAAAACAGGGCTCTCTTAATTAAACCCACAAAATATTTTTATAAATCTAATCATATGTAATTTTACTCAAGGAATCCAATAGTGCCAAGATCAGCCCTGTATCTTGTACCATTCAGAAGTTACAAAAAAGGGCTCTCTTAATTAAGCACACAAAATATTTTTATTAATCTAATCTTATGCAATTTTATTCGAGGAATCCAATGGTGCTAAGATCAGCCCTGTATCTTGTGCCGTTCAGAAGTTACAAAAAAGGGCTCTCTTAATTAAGCCCACAAAATATTTTCATTAATCTAGTCTTATGTAATTCAACTCAAGGAATCCAATGGTGCTATGATCAGCCCTGTATCTTGTACCGTTCAGAAGTTACAGAAAAGAGCTCTCTTAATTAAGCCCACAAAATATTATCATTAATTTAATCTTACGTAATTTAACTCAAGGAATCCAATGGTGCCAAGATCAGCCCTGTATCTTGTACCATTCAGAAGTTACAAAAAAGGGCTCTGTTAATTAAGCCCGCAAAATATTTTTATTAATCTAATCTTATGTAATTTAACTCAAGGAATCCAATGGTGTCAAGATCAGCCCTGTATCTTGTACCATTCAGAAGTTACAAAAAATCTAATCTTATGTCTCGATTACGAGACCCTTTTTACGAGGATGAAATACTCGTGTTACTTATATTTCCTTTTTATTTAATAACTCTACTAATAATAGTACTTACCAGAATAGTAAAAAGGGTACCCCGGGATAAGATGGTCAAAAGTGCCCTTGAACCAAATGTCACATCGCTACTCTACACACATTCAGAACACAAAAAAAAATTTTCTCACCTACATCATAACCGCAAACCCCCCCCACCCCTCCCAAAAACGTAAAAAATCGTTTTTTTAGAAATTTTTTTTTTATTGCGATTACTTGGTCGGAGCCGCTTGGAACGTCTTGATGACGATAAAATACATTAATACACACCCAAAAAATTTTTTTTTGATTACTACTAAGTATGTATGTAAGTTAGTGGCTTCATTTTATGAAAAAAAACACATAAAAATGGCCATATCTTCTATACTATAACCGGTGCAGGGCTGGAATTTTGAAGAAAAAAAGGTCTTTAAATTGTCTATTTTTCATAATTTTTTCAGATTTTTTGCTCAGCTGCGCGAGCGTCTGGATTTAAAAAACCGATTTTTTTTCCATTTTTACATGTTTTTATCATCTCAATTATCATTTTATCATCTCAATTTAAGACACATAACGTCTTATTTGAGACACTGTTGTCTTACTGGCGTTATTTGGTTTTTGAACGTGAGGCGTTATTTGATTTTAGAACGTGATTTCTCAAGGCTGGAGTCCCGGAGTTAGTGTCTTTTTGATTTGTCGATTTCAGGTAACAATTGAAGAATTCTAAACATAACCCACCAATTCTGTGATAATGGGAGATTACATTCAATGAAAAACATTCAACTTTTAATGCACATTGTGGCCTGAGTAACCGTACGCGAATCACCAATTTTCGCGCATATTTGAGAAAAACGCGTACGGTTATCCAGGCCTCAATATTTATTAAAAGTTAAAGTTAAAGAATCGGTGGGTTATGTTTAGAATTCCTCAATTGTTACCTGAAATCGACAAATCAAAAAGACACTAACTCCGGGCTTCCAGCCTTGAGAAATCACCTTAAATCACGTTCTAAAATCAAATAACGCCTCACGTTGAAAACCCAAATAACGCCAGTAAGACATCAGTGTCTCAAATAAGACGTTAAGTGTCTTAAATTGAGATGATAAAATGATAATTGAGATGATAAAAACATATAAAAATGGAAAAAAATCGGTTTTTTAAATCCAGACGCTCGCGCAGCTGAGCAAAAAATCTGAAAAAATTATGAAAAATAGACAATTTAAAGACCTTTTTTTCTTCAAAATTCCAGCCCTGCACCGGTTATAGTATAGAAGATATGGCCATTTTTATGTGTTTTTTTTCATAAAATGATGCCTCTAACTTACATACATACTTAGTAGTAATAAAAAAAATTAATTTTGGGTGTGTATTAATGTATTTTATCGTCATCAAGACATTCCAAGCGGCTCCGACCAAGTAATCGCAATAAAAAAAAAAAATATATAAAAAAACGATTTTTTACGTTTTTGGGAGGGGTGGGGGGTGTTGGCGGTTATGATGTAGGTGAAATTTTTTTTTTTGTGTTCTGAATGTGTGTAGAGTAGCGATGTGACATTTGGTTCAAGGGCACTTTTGACCATCTTATCCCGGGGTACCCTTTGTGTACCGGGTTAAAAAAATTCAATAAATTTATTCTTGTGCCCTAAAATTGTCACTCGACAGCGAGACTCTCGAATAACGAGATTATTAATTACTTTATTATTAGAGGTAGAAAATTTGTACTTTTATAAAATGCTTCCTACTAAATTTTTAAACTGGGCGCCTATAACTTAAACAACCATGACTATCAGTCAATTGACGGCTGGTAAACGCACACACGTTATAAAGTATGTGAAAGTGTTGAAAATTAAGTAATTAATATTGAAACACTTACATTTGATGTCAAGGAGTACTGGACCTTCCTCAACGGTTTTTCTGCACCAGGTCTCACGTCTCAGGAACTGGATGGGCGGCACCACAGGCTGTGCGGGTCTTACAGCCGGAGGTAAAGATACTACAACTGGAACAAGTCTGAAAAATATAACAAAAAATAAATTAGATGTGTATTATATAAATTAATTAATAAACAATTATTTTACCTTGTTCTCCTAGTAGAAAATTTGACTCAGGGCTTCTTAAATTTGTGCCTCTGTTGAAGTGTTGAAATATCTGCAAAGATTTAAATGATTTATTAATGATTCATAAAAATTTAAGTTATAATGTTACCTAATTATCTTTGGTAGATAACCTCAAAATGTTGACAATAGATCTCTTCGTGGGTTCAGTCTGAAATAAATAATTAAATAAATAAATAAACCATGTTTCATAATGCAATATAATAAAACTTACAGTTTTTCTTATTACTAGGCCCCTGCATGGCCCTTCAAATGATGGAATAACAACAGACTGCAAATCTGTAACATAAAAATAATTTTAAACAACTCAACATACTTTTAAAATATAAATAAACCTTTAAACAATAGTAGAATCATGTAAATCTCGATAGATTTTAAATAAAACAGCACTAAATTTCCACTATTATAATACTAAACCTCTTTCCCAAATGTTTGTATTTGTGTGAATGAATAAAATATGACGAAACTGATTCGACTAATTTAATTAACAAACTTGGAATGTTGTTGATTATTTCAATGTACAGTCTGCCCGCGCCGTGCTGGCTGTTTCAATGTATAGTCTACCATGCTAAATTGAACATTTCGTATGAATTATGTTTCAAATTGAAGTTAAAAGACAACAAATAAAAAAAATTTATGAAACAAGGTTCAGACATTAATAATAAAAAGAATATTAAATATGACTTACTCATTTAAGCGCTTCTGACTTGATGGCTGGTAACCGCACACACAGAAAATATGTATATACGATAACACATTGTATGTGAGGATGCCACATCTAAGTTGAAGTGATGTTATCTATAATTAAAATATTAAAACATTTTAACATAAAATATAATAAACTGGTAAATAATTTTATCAAAATATTATTGCAAATACTCTAACAAAAATTCCCACACCCAGTATACCCTAAAAAGTATGTGAAACAATCCTTTTACCCACTAAAATATTTAAAAAATCAATTTCATAATGATTATTAAATTATTTCGGCAATAAAAATATACCAAAATATTCTACATTAATTCCTACACCTTTTAGTAATATTTTCACTTATCCAAAATGGGTATAACCACCCGAAAAAAATTAAAACACTGTATATTTGATCACATTTATACCACTGCATAGAAATACGTCTTTTATTTGCAAGAATCGGAAACTGAATGAATTTGGACAAGTCAAGCTTCGCTCGTCACACGTACACGAGCGGTGTATGTAAATGTAAAGTTTGTACAAAAATATATCGTTATAGCTTTGACTTACTATAAGCTTGCGGAATGCCGCACACAGCAGGGAGTAGCACTACCTAGCGCGAGGGGTAGGATTAGCAAAATTTGAAATACACTTGAGTTTTTCATTTCAATTCTTGAGAGAATTAAGATTTTCAAATTAAATAAAATTGGAAAATATTTAATACGTAGGTACCTGTTCTTTCAACGCCATAAATCAAGCTTAAATCCGCTTAAATGTTTAACAATAGGCCTGCTGTGAGGGCCATAACGATATACCTTTGGACATACTATATGTATTAGTGCACAGATCTAGAAACAAAAATCGATAATTTTTAGTTTTTAGTTGAAGCCTGCACTACTGCACATGCAATGCGCTAATACATACACATGAAATAAAGTACTCGTATACGGATAGGAAACTTTGAAAAATTGTAGAGACTACGCTAATATGAATTAAATTATGAGAATATGGTTGTTTACTATTTAAAGCACGAGGAATCCAATGCCGCAATCAGATTTTGTTTAGTTTTCAAGTAATTAACTTATGATCTAAATTTAATTGCACAAAAATCTCCGCTGTTGTATGTTCTCCACCAACAACCATGATCGAGTTGACGGCTGATAACCGCCCACACGTTATAAAAATATATCTATACCAATGACTCACATTATGTGATGCTGTCACACTTTTTCAAGCTGTACGATTATGTACTGTCCGTGCAGCCAGAGTTGGCCAGATCGGTAAGGGAGAGAAAAAATGTGCCTATGTTCGGATAGACATTCAACACCAGAGAATAAAATTCTAGAATTTTCATACACAGGAAAATGCAGGCACAAGAAGATTCAAATGCGTAATAAAATATCGACATCAAAAGATTTATTTACAGGAAAATTCAAATCTTGAATTTTATATTCGGTATAAATGAGAAAAAGTAATAGTATATTACATTACAAGTCATGAAAATGTTTCATTGCAGACGAGGAGGCGTTTGAAGAATGCGAGGATTCGCAGCGTTCGAGCATTTCTTCAAAGCCTCCGAGTCAAGCAAAGACATTTTTATGACGCGTGATGTATTCTATTTTTTTTAAATCGGCATATAAGCTTCAAATTATAAAAAAAATTAAGTTTGCATAAATCATCAGAGCTGTGACAAATTTTAGAAAAAGTTGTCATGACAAGTAAACAAAGTTGAAAGTAAAAATGACTAGGCATGAAAATAAAATTTTCATGCCTAGTCATGAAAATCTTACTTTCATGACGCAAATTAGTCTGGAAATGACAATTTTCATGCCGATTTTGTAAAAATATAATGTTATGAGGAGGCCCATTTAAGTTAGATGTTTGCAGGCATTACGCCACAATTTCATCATATTAGTCCAGTCAAATTAGAGTTTCACCTCGGAATGAGAGATAATAAGCTGGAAACTCGTATACACCTTCATTTTGGCGTTCTAAAAGTTGTCTCAAAAGTCTCATAAAATCTCGTGTCTGCGTCATAAGTTATTCGAGATCAAAGGTCACAAAACTCGGTTTTTCGAGATTATCTAGGTTTCTATAGCTCCAATGAAGTTAACCTAATATAAAAATTGTAGAGAATAAAATTTGCTACAACTTTGATATTAAAAAAAATTTATCCGATCAATAATTCAAAAGTTACGGCCGAAAGAAAAAGGAACGCTTTTACAAAATTTAATTATGGCATTATTTTATGTCATAATCTACAAAAACGACTGTAACTTTTCAACACATTAAACTATTGATTTCCGGTCTGAAGCATTCAATTCTTAAGACTATTTTCTATCTACAATACAATTTTTAAAATTTTGGAGATTACAAGTTTAGCCAAAATTTAAACAAAAAAAAATTATTTTTTTGTATTTTCTTAAATTATTGTGTTTAATCAGCTCTAATTTCTGAATGAATCGAGATATCATCTTTCGGTTTTGAGCATTGAATTCCTGAGACTTTTTTCTATAAGGTACATTATTTCAAAAATGGTTTAAAGTACTTTGTTGACCTGAAATTTTAAGTTTTTCTCCGAGAGAATATAGTGAAATTTTAATTTTGTTATAGATTATTGTATTTAATCAGCTCTAATTTCTGAACTAATTAAGATATCGACTTCCGGATTCCAGTTTTGGATTTCTGGGACGTTTTTCTATAAGAAACAATATTTTTTATATCTTTTAAAGGTATGTGATGACCTAAAATTTAAAGTAATTTATAACAAAACTAAAATTTCACTATATTCTCTCGGAGAAAAACTTAAAATTTCAGGTTACCAAAGTCTTTTTAACCATTTTTGAAATAATATACCTTATAGCAAAAAAGTCTCAGGAATTCAATGCTGAAAACCGAAAGTTGATATCTTGATTCATTCAGAAATTAGAGCTGATTAAACACAATAATTTAAGAAAATACAAAAAAATAATTAATTTTTGTTTAAATTTTGGCTAAACTAGGACCTCCAAAATTTTAAAAATTGTATTGTAGATTGAAAATAGTCTTAAGAATTGAATGCTTCAGACCGGAAGTCAATATTTTAATGTGTTAAAAAGTTACAGTCGTTTTTGTACATTATGACATAAAGTAATGCCATAATTAAATTTTTTAAAAGCGTTCTTTTTTCTTTCGGCCGTAACTTTTGAACTATTGATCGGAGAAAATTTTTTTAATACCAAAGTTGTAGGAAATTTTATTCTCTACAATTTTTATAATAGATTAACATCATTGGAGCTATAGAAACCTAGATAATCTCGAAAAAACGAGTTTTGTGACCTTTGACCTCGAATAACTTACGACGCAGACACGAGATTTTATGAGACTTTTGAGACAACTTTTAGAACGCAAAAATGAAGGTGTATACGAGTTTCCAGCTTATTATCTCTCATTCCTAGGTTGAGTCCATTTTTTTGCTAAAATGACTGGACTATATTGTGAGTCTTTTTTAAGACCACATAATATTATTAATATTGTTATGTGTCCTGCATTATAAACAGCTCCGCCTCCTCGTAGGGATCGTTTTGAATTAGTAAATTAAAAATGTCTACCAATTCGACATTTACTTTCTGCATTTTTACTTCCTTGTACGGAGTAAGGAAGTATTGTAATCGCGAAAAATTTCGGTTCTCAGATTTTGAAGGAAATATCCGTTTTGACCTTTTCTGAATCCATTATGACCAGTTTCGTCGTGACGTCTGTACGTACGTACGTACGGACGTATGTGTGTCGCATAACTCAAATACGGTTAGACGTAGAAAGTTGAAATTTTGTATTTAGGACTATATCTTCTTCTGCAGTTTAAATAAAATAACTAAAATATATTTGTGAGTACTTATAATAGCAGTAGTAGTAGTACTAGTATAATAAGTTAAAAGAATTTTTTATATTATTCTACATTTTAGTTATTAAGAAAAGTATGAACACACAAGGCGTACAAGGAAGTCATATGTGGTGTCCACGTCAGATTTTTATATAAAATACACACAATAACGATATACGAGTAACACAGTTTGGCTACATAAAACGCCGGTGCTGCCACCTACATTCAGCTTTTTCGCCTATACGCCTATTAGATTAGGTTGTTATAGTCTGTTCTGTGTGTACGTTGTTCTTTATGTAACTGAGTAAGCAGTGGTTGTTTTCAGTGTCAGCTAGTTCTGCGTATAAAAATTTAAAAATAATGTGTTTATAAAATTAGTCAAAACAGAACTGTTTATTATTCCACCTGTAGCAGGCCGGTGTCACGTGATATACAAACAGCTGATCGTCAACAACACAACAACATGGTGTTAAAGTAAGGTGTGTTTGAATGTTTATCTCGTAAAATACTTAATTTTAAGTTATAAAAGTAGTGCCATAGATTCTGTAAATAATAGTTATGATCTTCTTTTCGTAAATATTAACAAAACAACATGTCATCAAAGGGGAAAGCTGGTAAGACTATTTAAAATAACTTAACCCTACTTGTAATTTCAAATACTTTTGTTTTTACTTAAAGTTGCTCAAATAATAGTTGAATTTCTGGAAATAGCTGTACATAGTGTACTGAAAGTAAGAGAAATATATCCTGATACAATTTTCGTAAAAAAACAAAAATATGGTGCAATAGTTCATCAAGCTATTCACCCACAATTAAAAGAGTACATTTCAAACTGTATGAAAGCTGCCTATGAGATTGCCAAAGAAAACCAATTAGAAAAATTGGTTATTTGTTTTCTCAAGTCCCAAGAAATACATGAAAAAATTGTGTTTGATATTACTGGACTAAGAAATGCTATGGATAGAGACCCATTTTTGTTGGACATTGAAAAGTCATTTAAATCGTTTTTCTGTCAGCTTCATACAATGAATGGATATTTATACCCAGCATCAGATGATGTGACTTTTGCCTTGCAAATTCACACTACTGAAAGTACTGGAATCGCATACATGGAGAACCCTGCATATCAGGTAATAATGCATGGTTTTAATTTTTTGATCGATATTTAATTGCAAGTAAATTTAGAATTTTCCTTGGATGCAAATAAATCCATCATACTCCGAAATACACGGATCAGTAATGTTCCCATTGGAAATGGCTGATAATAATTTAGCAAATAATATCCAAGTCTACATAGAAAAAAAATTAATATACTCGTAAACATTTACGAAATAATATATCTGATGTAAATAATTATCTATTTTATAAATGTAAACATTGTTAAGTTGATAACGCATTATTTGTTCTAATACAAAACAAAAACAAATCAATATGTCGTTGTTATTCATTTCATAACCTTAAATTGCCAGCAGATGCTCTACTTTCTGTGTCAGTTATACTAGTCATTCTGTAGATCTCAGGTCGATCAAATAAATTTTAATGTGATATTATAATATAAAGTACAATGGGGAACAAAAATTTTACAATAATGCTCATATTTTATACAACTTTTCTTTGTTTTATAACAAAAATTACTGCATATAAGCCAGTGTTTTTATTGCATGGTGTGATAACTGGTAATGCTAGTATGAAAGATATATCAGAGCGAATACAAGAAGTAAGTAAGATGTGATACTAATCCATAGACATACAATAATATGATATTCAGTTGCATCCAGGAACCATTGTTTACACCTCGGATCGGTTCAGCGGGTGGTCAAGTCTTGAACCAATGTGGCACCAAGTCCAAGAGTTTGGAAAAGACCTGATGAATATATCTCAGGCTCACCCTGAAGGAATCCACTTTCTAGGGTACTCTCAGGGTGGTTTAATTGGTAGAGTTATTCTTGAAACATTCTCCAATCATACCGTGCATAATTTTATTTCTTTGAGTTCGCCACAAGCGGGTCAATATGGAAGTAATATTTCTAGGAATGATTCTCAACTTTTTCTGATGAATTTGTTATTCCAGCTGCCTTTCTGCATTTGTTTTTCCCAGGGCTGGTGTGTAAAACAGCGTTCGAATTATTTTATTCCAGGGTTGGTCAACATACATCAGTAGGTAACTACTGGAACGATCCACACCATCAGTCGTTATATTATAATTATAGTGTTTTTCTACCCTACACTAATAATGAGCTTATGTCTTCACACAGCGATGAATTTAAACAAGGATTGTTGAAGTTAAAGAAAATGGTTCTGATTGGTGGACCTGATGATGGTGTAATAACACCATGGCAATCTAGGTATTCATTTGTTTTGTAAATAATCTTCAGGTGTTGTGATGCTTATTTGTTTTTTAGTCAGTTTGGTTACTATAACATTAACGAAACAGTGATTGATTTAAGAGATCGTGATATTTATAAAAGAGATCTCATTGGTTTGAAAACTCTTGATCAAAAAAAGAAATTGCATTTTATTACCGTGCCTGGGATAAATCATTTTGAATGGCATTTAAACAGAACAGTGATTGATAAATATGTAATACCGTATTTAGATTAAAATTAAAACTTCTAACCGTATATAGGTAAGAATTTAGCTTAATTAGAAGAGCAATTATGAACAAACCAGTACCAAAGTAATTTCAGATGCCAAATGATAAATGATACTCGTAAATGAATAAATATTTTTAGAACTAAACTTATTTTTGTACTACCCAAAAATGGATCCTTTCTTACATCACGGGTAGATGGGTAGATAGCGCTAGTGAGGCAAAGGCTAACAGCTGTCGACTGTTGTTATTCTAATAATTAATCAAATAAACTAATGGCCTCAGTGCGATTTCCTGAACAAAAAGTTATTTTATGTGGTGAATATGGGGTTGGGAAGAGTTCAGTGTTCCGTAGATTTGCAACAAACACTTTCGTGACCGCTACCGATCGGCAATCAACATTAGGGTTAGATCACTTTTATAAAATTTATAAAGTCGGCGATAAAGATATGAGAGTATGTTTATGAACAATAATATCGACTTTTATTAATGAACATTAATTTATAGTTACAACTATGGGATACGGGTGGAATGGAAAGAGTAGCTTCTATAACTTCGAGTTATTACAAGTTTGCAGAAGCTGCTGTTTTAGTATTCGCATTAGATAATGCTGCTTCCTTCCATGTTTTATCTCAGCATTTATTAGATATTGTTACATACGCAGAAAATGCTAAAATATTTTTATGCGGGAACAAATCGGATCTAGAAGGCTCTGTACCCCAAGTTACTGACGCTGACATGGAAGCCTTCTGGTAGAATTATTTCGATAACAACTATTGTAGAAGATTTCAAAATATTTTTTTTAGTGAACAGTGTCATAACTTAATCAGCAGTACCTACAAGACCTCGTGTAAGACTGGGGAAGGCATAGAAGAAATGTTCAATGATATTGCAAATCAACTGGTAGAATCAAACAGATCCCGATTAGAACTTCAATCAATGGACAAACACGGCTTCAAAGTGACCACTACGGACGAACCAGCGGACCCGACATGTTTATGTTAAATCATGAACGGGTTAACATTTCATTAGTCTAGTCTCATCGATATTAATGACTGATCATTGGTGTCTATTAACGACGAATTTTTTTAATTAGCTACTAATTGTTTAGATTGTTAGTGCGTGTGTATCGAAATATTTGTCGTCCAAAAGCTGTGATGGTTTTAAATTTTTACAAAGTTGTCAGAGTGCCAAAGAGTACATGACTGATGAATATCGCACATAGTTCAGTTTAGTTTTTGCATCTGCGGAGGATTTGATACTCGTTATACAAAAAGAGTTGGTTTATCTATTATCATAGCTTTACAGGATATGATGGAATCTTTATTTACTCTCAAAAATATAACGTGTATTCTTTCAGACATTAAATCACATTGTATACCATAACAAAAATACTAACATTAATGTTGCGACCATTGAATCGACTTCAGGTCTACTCCTTCCTGAACCATTTCCCAAAGAGGGCTCATTTCCCTCAGTCTAGCTACGTGTTGTATACATTTATTTGCTGTATAATCGACTTCCTCCATTGTCGTGAATCTTCCAATGCCAAATCTGAAACGAATAAAATGAAAACCTCTACTACTCCTTAATTTAAAAATATCATACCTGATAGAACTATGTGCCAAATCTTCGTCTGCACCTATAGCACGCAAAACGTAGGAAGGTTCAAGAGAAGCAGAAGTGCAAGCAGATCCACTAGATAAAGCAATGTCTTTGAGAGCCATCAATAAAGATTCTCCTTCTACGTATGCGAAAGATAAATTAATACATCCTGGGTAAGTGTGAACTGGATCGCCGTTTCTTATTACATGAGTCAATTTGCTATAAACCTTGTCCATTAGTCGTTTGGATAAAAATTCCATCCATCTTAGATCGTATTCCATATCTTCAATTGCAATTCCACAAGCTTCGCCTATTCCAACCGCTAGAGGAGTTGGAATAGTTCCACTACGAATGCCTCTTTCTTGGCCACCACCGCTTTGAAGTGCTTCGACCCTAACCCTGGGTCGTCTCCGGACAAACAGGGCTCCAATCCCTTTTGGACCATAGATCTTATGTCCCGAAATGGACATTAGATCTATGTTCATAGCCTGAACGTCCAGTGGAACTTTACCAACGGCTTGAGCAGCATCTGTGTGGAAAAATATTTTCCGCGCTTTGCACAATTTACCAATTTCTGAAATTGGTTGTTTAACTCCAATTTCATTGTTAACTGCCATTATAGAAACTAGTGAGGTATCCGGAGTTAGAGATTTTTCTAATTGCTCTAGAGAGATTATTCCATTGGTTCCAACTGGGAGGTAGGTTACTTTGAAACCCTCGCTTTCGAGGGCACGGCAAGAGTCTAATACGCATTTGTGTTCCTTGAAAAAAAAATTGATTGAGAATTTTAGTCGAAATTTCATATTAATCTATCAAGTCGTTTACAAGATAAACCGCCGCCATTTTGTTAGCGGAATTAAATAATACCTATTATGAACTAAAGTTTGATATAAAACTACTATTTAAATTGCCAACAAACCAGATAAACCGTTTGCGAGATAGATCGCAATCATGACTAATTAAAACAATTATGTTATAATTTAAATTGGATCAAAATATAATTATAGTCAATTCGAAATAGAGAAATAGAGATCGTCATATTTAGATGGTGCAATAATAAATTAATAAACTCTATCATCCAAAGATGAAAATCGTATAAGCCGTTTTCTCGTTATATCATATCAATGATATGTGAGGCACGAAGTGCCAAATTTTAAAAATGTGAGACGAAATGCCGATTATGATAAAATTTGCAATTATTGAAATAATGGCACGAATTGCCGATAATAATAAATACAACTTACTGTTTGAGTAGTAACAACATGCTTCTTTTTACTACCATAGAAACGCGCTACACCTTTGATAGCAATATTATTAGATTCTGTAGCTCCAGAGGTAAAAATAATTTCTTTAGGATCAGCGTTTATTAAATTAGCTACTTGTGTTCGAGCCTTCTCTACGGCCGTTTCAGATTCCCAGCCATAAGCATGTGTTCTAGAATGAGGATTACCATAGTAGTTGGTCAAATAAGGGAGCATAGCATCTAAAACTCGTGGATCCTAAAACAAGGTTAAGTAGAATAAAATCAACGAAGTATAATATAAAACTTACCAAAGGGGTTGTCGCTTGAGCATCTAAATACAACGGCCTGCCGTCGCATTTTTCATCTTTAATACTAAATCTGGATTCTGTCAGAAAATACAAATGAAAATGATTTCGTCAGAAGATGTCAATAATAACTTACCGGTACTTAGACATCTATTTTTGATTGATAATATACATCTATTGGCTAGAATATTACTGTTAGTATTGGTTATTAGCCCTACAAATTTTGGAGCGTACTTGTACATTTTTAATTATTTTTTATCTTAAAATTTCACAATGTACTAGAACGTCATGCTGGTCATGCTTTGACATTTGAAAACAGCATATGGAACAGAGTCGTCTCTCACGCTTTAAATATTAATAAAATTTTATATTTAAAAAAATATATGACATAAACAATATATTACCAACAATATTTTATATATTTGGAGGTTACAACAATATATTAATACATAAACATAAACTATTTTTCACTTTAAAACGAAAACGCAGTAAATGTATTGATTCTGCGCTACTGCGACCTTCCACATTCACAACAAGCAACATTCAACATAACCTAAAAACCATTATATACGTCAGATAAAAAGATACAACAAAACAGTCGTTTTAAAAGTACGAAAATGAGCACTTCGTCCCAAGCAGTTGGTGCTGCTGGTCTAGCAAACGTAGAAGACGATGAACTAACTCTTCCTCGGGCTAGCATCAACAAGATGATAAAAGAGCTAGTTCCCTCCGTAAGAATAGCCAACGAAGCTAGAGAACTAATCCTAAACTGCTGTACAGAATTCATTCATCTCCTAAGCTCAGAAGCGAACGACATCTGCAATCAGAATCACAAGAAAACGATAAACGCAGAACATGTCTTGCAAGGTACGTCAAGATGACACCATTTTGCCTCTTCTCATGTGTTATTTTCTCAGCTCTTGAGCGGCTAGGATTCGCAGACTACCAAGCAGAAGCTGAGGCAGTGTTGAAAGACTGCAAGGCGGTGGCTGCCAAACGTCGTCGGCAAAGCACGCGACTTGAAAATCTAGGCATTCCGGAGGAAGAATTGCTCAGGCAGCAGCAAGAGCTTTTTGCTAAAGCTCGCGAGGAGCAAGCTTGGGCTGAGCAACAGCAGTGGCAGCAGTTGCAAGCTGCTGCACAGCAAGCTCAAGTCTCTGCTCTGCCCACTAGTGATGACCAAGATGATTACTCTTAATTTATACTGTTTGCTAATGTATCTTTTGTATTATTAAGCTTGTAAGGATATTTGTAAAATTTTGGAATGAACGTATTTTTAAGAGAACTGAAGAATTCTTCTTATTCACGCAATTTTCTCAACAAACATCTATTTTTGTTTTATTAAATCAAATTATAATTTTAAAAAGGATCTAGATCGAGATCAAGATATTCATATTTAATATGATCTATATTAGATCATGGATCAATTTTTATGATTGGATCTTTTTATCAGGAATTACGGATCTTTTCTTAAATCATAAATAAGATCAATTATTATTCTAGACAAAATATTATTAACATTAAAAAGAGAAAAAAATGTATAGTTTAAAATTAAAACATTAAAAATATTAAAGGTTACTTAGTTGTACTTACTTAAGCTAGATTAGACCTACCCAATTATAAGTATAAGTATTAAATTTACCAACCAGCGCTTCCATAAAATTTCAATTATAAGTGATAACGTTGAGCGCTGGTTGGTTAAATTAGCCACTTATACTTATATTTGCGTAGATCTGAATCTAACTTTACCTAATTTTAACTTGCAGCTTAGAAATTGATCTATGTCAGACACAACGCTGATCTTAACCAGTTTCAAAATTAGAATGTCAATTTGGTATTCTATTAGATTATGTAGACAGGGATAATAAAATTTGCAAGTATATAATTGAAGTAAGTTTTATTACACATAATTTTGTACAATTTGTCGAAAGAAACCAATCTTTGGTAATAATACATAAATACAGCTGCACATATACTCAGCGATCTAAAGAGTACAGAAACATTGCACTAAGATTACAGTACAAACATATAAAACACATTTACGTGCAACTTATACGCTTAACGATACATAAAATCATATACACATGTAGAACCCGAAATATGTTACAATAAAATAAATTATTTGCATTAAATACAGTGATTTAACAATAGAATTCGAATAAATAAATGCAAATTTTAATATACAATTGGTATCAAAATCACCGAGACATTTTACATAATTTTATTGCTAATTTTAGTCTAATGGTATGGTTATATGTCTTAAATAATATAACTTTGGTTTAAAGTAAAATGGCTGATAGCCACAACTAGAATCACACACAATATTTACAGAAACAAGAATCACTTATTCTTAAATGTAGAAATAGTTTTCATAGTCTGCATAAGAAGAACTACTGAGTTTTCGTGTCATTAGTGGGGTGGATGGTGTTGTTTTCACTTCTTTTGTACTCGTTTCTTCTTTTTGTTTGGCTTTGTTTTCTTCTGCTTCTTTCTTTGCTTGAATTAAAGCTCGCGCATTGCAGATTTTTGAATTTGCAGACTGTTTTGTTGAACAGGGCACTGTTGTCATATCTGGGGTCCACATTATTGGGAACTACAAAAAAAATTATTTAGATAGGCAATCATAATTTTTCACATTTTTAGACAGAACATTTCATATTTCTAAACCGCAGTTCGATATATTATTCCGTTCTCGAGATAAATTAGTATTTAAAAATATTTAATATAAATTTTCACTTAAAAGGTACAGCAATTTTTATAATTTTTGCATTACTGATCAAATTAGAGTTAAGATTCTGAAAAGGATTCCTATTTAAGTATTTACTCACTTTTCTCCTGGTAAGTGGCCTATAGTCAGGATTCCTCCTAATTAAAAAGTGACATGTGTTAGGATCCGGCCATGTTTGTTGGACCAATAATGGCCTATCATCAGGATGCAATTTTCTTTGATGCTCTCTAGCGGCGCAAACTTCGTACAACGAGAATCTTTCCACCCTTTCCGAACTTGCGTAACAGCTCAACAAAAGAGATAGTAGTTCGTCTGCAGTCGTTCTTGCACTTATTAACAGACTTTTGTATTGCGAATGACTGTTAAGCGCTGAATCGTACACCTTAACGAGACCTCCACGTCTAGTTTGAAGCGAAAACCTAAAAAAATATTTATATAGTATTCAATGTTATTACAAACACTTTAGATCTTTAAGAAACTACCACTTCCGGTTGCACAATCAACACAAAATTTTAATCAGATCTCATCTAGGGTGTCAAAATGTTATATACAAAATTTCAAAATAAATTATTCAGTAGTATATGAGTTATTGTAGCTCCAACATCCATCCATCCATCCATCCTCACACATGGACACACATACACACAAGACAGACTATCAAAATCGTATTCTATGAACCTCAAAACGTGGTTATCCATTCAAAACTCACTATCGAATTACTTAAAATAGCAGCGTTCAATATTATTTTGTTCCATTCCACCACAAACAGATTAATTTAAAAAAATATATATTGCGTCCTCTACATACCTGGAGTCGCCCCGCGGATGACAAGATTGTAGAACAGCAGGTTTGGCTTCGTCGTCCAAAGCGATGTGGGTTCGAACCCCAGCTTTACGGACTGTTACTTCCATGGAAAGGTAAAACAGACGTGGATCTCGGTGTTTCATGCGATATTTGCCGAGGAGGGTGTCCACCACCTCTCTGCACGTGGTGCTGAAGGTGATGCTGAGAGTCTTGTACTCGATGTCCGGGCGCAGACATCGTGCGTAGACTTTGATTGTTGTCTGCAAGAAAAAAAACAAACATCAATCACACACAATCAAACATTTTGGTTTTTACTCACATGTATATTTCTTGCGGGGCAAATAATGTTATCCGAAATATTGATCATAGTACTTCTATTTCGTACTGTGTACATTTTTTAAAGAGTTGTTTACAACAATTGATACAGGATTGCAATAATTAGTGTATGATTACAAGAATCAGTTGGCTTCTTGACTGCGTCTTGTGAACGAATAAGAAAGAATGTGGATTCTCTTCAGAAGCACTTAAATTAGACCTATCATAGGCGCCCGTTCTTTCAAACTTCCGGTTCAAAAAATAAAAACTAAAACGCGATGTTCTTTACGACCTTTCCTTCTATTTTTGTGTAATTTCATCTATAGATGTAATTTATAATTGCGTGTATATCCCGTTTAGGGTAAGATCGATTTCTCTTTCCATTAGTAATGCGAGTCTTGTTTTGTTGTATTGAACAATATCCGCTGAATTTAAATTTTAATCCATAACTGTTAATCTTAGAAAATATCTTCCGTCCTAGCTAAGCTACGATAAATCATGAGAACTGTATTATTTTCTAATAGATATATTCAATAGAGTAAATGTATTCAATTTAGTTAACATAAGTATACCCATAAATTGACAGTTATTGACTCAATGTAATTTATAGGCTTATCTATTTCTCATGCATTTATCATAAATTAATTCTGCTTTCTTTGATATTCCACACAACGTATTCAAATTTTTAGATCAAAAGAAATCACATTTCTTCAAAACATTGCAACATGTGGAACGATCTATTGAAATCTCAGATCTTTTAAGTTAATTGTTATTGCCAATGCTTTGTTTAAACTAATTGATTATATGTATCTGGTATAATAACAGGAAATCAATTTTGAGAATTTCACAGAATTTTGTAACATCCACGAGATATCAATTGCGCAAAGGAACAAACAAAATCGACAAAATTTAAACGCTCCTGATGTTTATTTTCTTGACGAAACTCAATCTGCATATACCTTATTGTAGACCACACAAGACAAGTGCTGTGCCCTGAAAGGGACTGAGCCCTTTGTTCCCGCTCGGCCCTTCGAAACGTGATACGGGAACCGGAAATAGCCATTTTACACCGAGCACGTGCACACATATGCGCGGGTACGTGCTGTTTAAATGCAAAGTTTAGTATACAAGATACTGTACACCTGTCCATAATAAACCTGAACAGATTGACGAAAGAGCTTGATTTGATTTCAAGATTTAGTTTTGTTTAGAATGGGGTTGAATTACAGCACAATTTATTTTAAGATAGCTTAGAAATAAATTGTCCTTGTTTTGCTTGTTCATTATTTAAAAACGCACTTTTTAATTATTGAGTAGGTATTCGATTATATTATTCTTAAATTAAAGTCATCATCCATCTTTCCAAACTTTTAAAAAATGTACATATTACCTAAATTATTTAATAAGTAACTATTACAAAATGACTGCCAGCTTTTTAGCGTAAAAATATTCTTGTAATTATTGTATTATTTACACAAAGGCATTATTCGAATTTTTGTCTAATGGATAACTCAAATTGGTTTGTCTTTCTACGGGTAAAGTAAGATTGTAGACCTCTTGAATCTTGAAATATGACATATGGCACTTCAAACTTTAATGTTTATGTTGGCTTATATGTCTTGTCTAGTCTGCAGTCTGAACTTAAGTTTAAGAACACCTCTTAAGAAGATTATTAAAGTTAAAACGTATTCATCAAATTATCTAAGAGTATCAATTAAAAATAATACAAGCCAACAAACAACTAAAACATTCAAAGATCAAAACTATCTAATTCTCTTTCTGTGATCCTTCCGCCCGTGTACGTGTTCCAAATAAACGAAGCACCCTGTAAATCATAATTAAATCCTTGACAATCATAACACAACCACGAGGAGTTAAAAATAGTGAATGAGCAGCTGGATACGGGATATGCGCACGCGTATGCACATATGGCGCGAGCTAGAATGCTCCAAGAGGGTGGAAGATGGAAAAAAACCTTTATCAGAACCAGACGAGAGGGAGATTATTAATGAGAACGTAATAGAGAGGAGAAGATACCTCAATGATGGCTTTGAGAGGAACATAATCTTTAGTTAACAAAAATGGAAATTGTCTATTATCATTCTATTAATAAATCCAGTGCTTGAATCGATCAGAACGATAACTTCTTTTGCCTATTAAGTGGAAGGTAAATGATCCTCTTAATATATATGATTTTAAAAAGCACAACAAACTGTTCACAAAAGGATTCTTTGAAAATTCTTTCATGCTCCTGAATTTTGAGAAAAATTATCCTGGTGAGAATTCCTGTCAATGAGTCTTGGAAAAGGACAATTTCTTAAACAGAGAATTCAGAAGTATCTAATGAAAAGGTTTCATTTTAGACTCTAAGTTCTAAATGTCAACTTCTGAGGTTTCTTTCATTATTGATTCATCATTTTCTTGTCGGTGTTATAAGTCATTAAAACTGAAGAATGATGATCTCTTTCAACTTTTTCTCCTCCTAAGACAGGATGCACTTCCAGTCAAGCAAGGCATAGCACGGATTTAAGGATCCTTTTACTTATAGAAGATTTACAAGGGTATAGTCGAGACGTAGGGATGGTTTACTCTGAAACACATGGGCGGTGTTACTTGACACTTCTGCACTTGTGTAGAATACCCTTAAATGTGGCACGCACCCCTTGCAAGGCAGTTTAACTACCATTACCCTAGAACTACAAGAAGGGGCGCAAAATTGCAAACAGAACTGCATGTTCTGTAGATCATTCTAACCTTGTTATATTGCATTGTTTAGGCGATTGCAACAATCAGATTATTTCGTTGACAATACACCTTTTCATTTCCAGTAAAGTTGACTCATAAAGGTATTATACAAAATTACTAATACATATTTATATTATTTTTATAACATCGTGATTTTCTTTGAAGAATCGGATGATTCGTTGTTTGTTTCGCTTTCCAGGAACATTATGTTCATTTCTTCCTACGCTGTCGGTGTTAGTCTTCAGCTCTTTGAACCCGATCAGCCGCTGAGATACACGGTCGCCGTTTTTCTGTCTGCGTCTTGAAAAACGCGAGCACCGAGTACGAGTTGATGTTATCATCTTTGTAAACACTAAACACATCGCTCTATGTGTGTGAAACCACGCATAAGATGCCCACTGCACTGTAATCAACGATAAGAGAAGAATTTTTAACGTGGTTCCATCAAAAGAAAGATAGATGCTTCTGATATCATGACAGCCAATTTAAATAAACGGATTTGTGGGCAAATATTTTGAAGATGAAAAGAGTAGAACGAGGTTTCATCAAAAAGATTATCACGAACCGTATACAGGTAAATAAATTTAGAAGTCAAAAAGAAATTTAATAGAGAACGTATTCCTCCATTAGTTACCCTTCGCTATTGTCCAAGTACTTACCCACGCTTTCTACCATACATAGCGCGGCATATTTTAAATTGTGAGAACATTTTCAACATTTTTACCCGCGTATAATAACTCGTGTTGCAAAAGTGCATTATATGAATGAGATTATCTTTTTGCGTATATGTGAAACGCAATGCAATGATGAAACTTACAATGGGCTTAGAAATCTAATTATCTTCGCGAAGGAACTATTGTTTGAAAATGGCAGAAAGTAGCCAGGAAGAAAAATGTAAACACTGAAGATTGGTCGAGAAATTGGTAAACACAATAATTACATCAAGTCTTCTGACGTCTATCATGCTTCTTGAAGATCGTCTTTATGGTCAAGATTGTGCAGCCAACCATTGCAAATGATGATGGAGATATATCATTAACTATTTCAATTTAACTGTCTGCTACATCAGTAACAATCTGTTCTTGTAAACATACAAATAATGCTTGTTGCTCGTTTGAATTACTAACTGTTAATCGTGGCATAATGAAAACACTTTGTGTTGGTAAAATCAATAAGGAATCATTCAAATTGGAACAATGAGATTAATTTCGTACACAGAAGAGTTAATTTCACAAGCCAGCAAGTTTCATTTTTGGATTATTAAAAAATGGGTTTTTATTTGGGAATCCAACTAACCAGCTGTCAACTTTATTATGGTTACACTTGTTATTTTATTGTTAAAAATAACAAACTGTAATTTAAAACGAAGAATAACAAACCATTATTCCATAAATTCATACGATACATTAAATTTTTGCTTTAGAAATAGTTGAAATTGATCAAATGTTCAATGAACTGTTTTACTTATTAATAACCAGAACACTATTAGAGTATTAGATATTTTTAGAACATTGTGTTACCCTAGGAACAATTTTTAAGTAATTATATAAAATATGAGTACATGAATTTAAAAGACACAAATGGGCTACTTGCATGGTACTAAAAATGAGATTTTTATCTCTATGAATCAAAATGTTAGGTCTATTGGTAAAAGTACCATATTTTTTTAAATTATGTTTTTTTTAGTAAATTGAGAAAGAAATTTTGTTGTGCTATGGCAGCATTCTACGTCACATCACATTGTATTGTCACTTATAATATCACATGTGCACAAATTCTTTCCGGAATTTTTTTTGAGTGCTTTCTAACAACGTCTTAATTTGCTCGAGTGGTACACGAATTAATGCACGAGTGCATATTCGGTAAGAAAATCGCAATGACACCGCCGCTCTATTTTGGAATTATATTTACAATAGAAACTTGAAATATGTACTAAATTTGTATTTAACATTAATAAATATGTATTATTTACCGTATTAATTGTTTATTTACACTCAAGATGACAATTTAACCAATTTTTAATTTAATGCCAAACTGACATAATGACAGTAATGTTTTCGCTTATTAATTTCAGTTAATGGTGGGATTCTGAGCAAATCTATAAGTTTTACAAATTTGTAAATCCTTAAATATTGAACAAAATCACATCAATGTTTGTTGACAAATATAAATATGTTCATATGCTTATAAATTTCATTGCGATTTTGTTTAATATTTACAGTTTTATAGATCTGTAGCTACTACAGATTTTCACAGAATCCTACTATAAGTTCCTTAAACTACGAGTAAAAAATTTCCGCTAAATTTTTATATAACCATGGTTACTATTATTGGTTGTTATTTGTGTCATGCGATTTTCATTAATAACTCTGGGGCTTGTGAAACTAAAAAATACGGATCCCAAGTTTATATGTCTTCTTTAGCCTATTCTGAGTAGTGGCGTTGCTTTGAAATTGCCAGATTTTCTCGCAGCTCAAGACGAAGGTGTGTTCTCTTCTGGCCGTGATTCTAGTTCTTGTTCTTGTTGAAAACAAAAGACGTTCTGCTTAACAACCGGAAAACTCGCGCGTGCCCGTACATCCGGTGCAAAGCTCGCGCACGTGTACGTATGTTTGGAGTCGTCTCGCGGGGACATTTGCCGGACGCGCGAATATGTTATTATAATATGCGGGCTGTTCAAAACTAATAAACCGAACTAAATTTATTCCGGATATCAGGCAGCAGTGAGAGAAGGTTTAATTGCCTCAAAAAATGCAGAAATTGTCGCTGGAACTGGGTTAGCGAGAGAATGGCGACAAATCTGTAAATGTTTACTTTTCACAAATCATTCAACTGGAAAATTAATCAAACACTTTTCAAAATATACATTTTATCTTAGAATTAACATTTGTGAATCCACATCTTCACAATTGCAACGATTCTGGCTACATTATTGAAGAAGCTTTATTTTATACATTTATAAATACACAAAAAAATATTTTCATATGACTTCGGTATTGAACATTAAAAGCCCCTGGAACTAAATTTTAGAAACTTTTTTGACTTTTTTTGTCTAGAATCACATCAAGTTTTGTACTGTTTCTTCAGCAAAACAACACCAAATTTTTAAACTATAATATTGACGTTTTGTTTTTAATTAGATATATGAATGGAAAATGTAAATTACAAAAAAACATTAAACATTATGAAATATAGTTGCAATACGAAGAAATCAAGAACCCGAAATAGCTTCTGGTTGTTGATTGTTGATGTCAATGTGTACAGAAGGTTGACAATGCAAAATGTGTGTTTACTGCGCAGGTCTAATGAAACTTGGATGGAAATAGGACCTAAACTATTTTTTTTAAGTCGGAAAAGACGTTTCTAGTGTGAAATTTGGATGGAGATTTTTTTTGGAAAGTGTTTTGGAAATTTTATTCTTTAGTCGTGTACACACAACCTTTAAGAACATCATTGTAAAATATGAAATCATTGATTTTAAAATCAAAGTCGCAAAATGATTTAGTGTCATGCTTTTTTGTTTTGCGCCTTAATAGGGTACTTTACCATAGTAGCAAATTTGCAATCCACTCAATTATATTGAAAGGAGACCTCAAAAATGACTTATTGCCATGAAAAAAGTTTTCAAAAATTTAATAATTTTTTAAAAATTGAGATTTTACGTATCGATACATCTACGTCACAATAATGCGTTTCACGTGTATTCTTACTTACAGTAATAAAGAAACTACCAAATTGTATTTTATATTTTGTAACATTTAGAAACAGTTGATTTTACATGAGTACATTTTAATTCCAGCCCCATGGTTTGAGAAGATTTTCAGCTATAATGTACGTCACACAAACTTTAAAAATTAATTACAGCTTTATTAAGAACAATTAAGGCTTATCAGTACTCTCAATCGCTTTCAAATAACATGAAGTTTCAATAAAAAACTTTAAAAAATGGTAAACTACCATATTCAAAACATTTATGGAGAGCATGGAGTACCTTGTATTGTATTAAAATTCTAGGTTTATGAAAGCCTATTCGTTAGAAATCCCCATTTAGAATTCTATAACGTCACTTTTCGAAGTCTTCAAGTCTTGCAATTTGCAGGTTCTGCACATGCAGTGCATTTTCCTGCCTCGTCAGCTCCAGATGTTTCCGCTGACACAGGACTTCTACACATATTAAACCACGTACACACATGCTCACGTCATATGTGTGATCAACATAAGGTACAGGGCCTCTTACTCACATGAACGCAGTTAAAACCTCTCAGCTTACAAAACGTTTAGTATTTCGCACGCTCCGAACTTTTAGTAGACGCAGAAGACGTTTTATTTTGACGCGCAGAATGCCAACACGAAGCACTATTAAAGCAGACGGGGTATAAGACGCTTAAAATGCTTAATAAGCGGGAAATTTGTGGATTGGTAGTACCAGCATAATAGCTGGATTATTATTTAAACGCTTATTCTAATTTAGATTCGAAATGGTACATTGTCAGTCAGAATTTTTTAAACAAAACGGATTGATTAATTTTCTAGATATCCACGCAACTTTTGTACGTTCTAAGAAAACACAACTTGTATTATACCGTGAGTTTATTTTAACATGAAACATAGGACTTTTCATATCCATGGTTACGAATTTGACAGCAATGTATTAGAGCGTTCTTTTTAAAATCGAACATAGGGAATCAATTTAACTGTATTATTCTTGACTAATATAACATATTTGGGCAGCTGTAATAGTTGCAAGAGACGCCTTCAACATAAACTTTTAATTGTTTAAACTATACCTACATCGTATTTCCAGGTAGCAATATTTGAATTTGTTAATTGAAGTCAAACTGATGCTACCTGGAAATACGATGTAGGTATAGTTTAAATAATTAAAAGTTTATGTTGAAAGCGTCTCTTGGAACTATTACAGCTGCCCAAATATGTTATATTGGTCAAGAATAATACAGTTATATTGATTCCCTATGTTCGATTTTAAAAAGAACGCTCTAATACATTGCTGTCAAATTCGTAACCATGGTTATGAAAAATCCCATGTTTCACGTTAAAATAAACTCACGGTATTTCGTCTTTGTTTAACACAGACAATTTCGTAGCGACAAGAGAGCGCGACAAGCTGCCAATAGCAGGCCAAGTTAGCAAGTCAATTGTTTCAAATTCTGTCAAACTGACGTCTACAATTCGCAATTTCAGATACATTTTTCCAAAGTAATATAAATAATAGGAGATATTTGAAAATTATATTAAGAAACAATGGAGAGAGCACAAATGTTTTTCATATTTTCATCAAGTTTACTACTTTAAAAAATCTGCTGTGGCCAGCACACAACCTCTCGCCTAATTCTGTTTATTCTACTAATCTAATAATTAGTTTTACTTACATTTTAATAGTTTCATGTTCATGTAATATGTAAACGATAATGTAAACCAAGATGCAAACAAAAGATGTCAACTGTACTGTCACTGTCATAATAATTCAATTTTTGAGTAGAAACAAATTTCATATGATCATGGACAACAAGATACTGAAATTTCAAAAAAGTAGAATATTAATTGCACTTTATTGTATTGTTAAATATTACCAGATCCAGCAAATTGTATTGTATTGTATTGTATTTTCTTTTATTTTTATTTGCAAAATTGTCATAAATAAACACACACACAAACAGACATCATCGTGAAAATATTAAATTCGTATATTCTAGAGACCCTGAATCGTTCTTATCCACCAAAAACTCATACTTGAACATTTTGACCCATTGCAATACCTCTCTTATAGAATATGAGGCGAGAGGTAAAAATGTTTAATTTTGACAGTTATTTATAAACGGGTTGTACCAACAATCAAGTAAAATTGTAATTATACTTAGGTAGGTACCTCATTTCATTACAACAGATAAGAAAATGCATAGGTTTGTTTGTAAATAAAGCTTTCTTCCTAATTATACGTTTAACTAACTGTTTATGGCCCAACGGTCAAATTTTTTCAACAGCTCGCTCATTTCCTCTATAAAGTTTACGAAACCCGTCAATATGTGATAGATTTTCGATGAAAGAACCTCTTTACAGCAAAGTAAACGATTTTTTACTTGAAATCCAAATTTTTGAAGGGGTCAATTCTTATCAAGAATGTCGATAACACATACATCGTTTCCTGTTTAGAAAATTAGGCAATCCTTGAGAAATGTGTCGCTATTGTTTATAAAAATGAGCAGAAATTTGATGAAATATGATAAATCGTGGGAAGCATTTTTACACGACCTTATACACTAATTTACATTTATTATAATATTGTGTGGTGCTGAGAAACTTTAATGTAAATAGAATAAATACTTGTAATTATACTACAACAATAGGTAAATACTATTTCGCTTTTTATGAATGCGTGTTTGAATATGGTTTACTTTTAACTAGGTTTGTATAAGTATGTCGGATTCTATTACTTTTGGTGGATAATTACTAAATTGTATTTTCACTTGATTAATTTGACAAATTTAGTCATTATAAAAATTAGTTTGGTTTGTAGAATCTTCGAACAATTATTTCTCAGTATGACTCTCCCTTTAAATGCTTTAACTACAGACAAATGAAAATAATTACAGATAATTTAACTTCCTTCTAAACGATGGAAATACGTGTGACTGTGACTGTCATTTTTAAAAATAAACTGCACAAAAACCCAAGATTTCGTTTCAAATATTTTGAAAAATAGTTTGGGCATTTCCTGTAACAATATTATTTTAGTTAAATCGAATAAAAATTATTTCTCATTAATAAAGTAACAGGAAACATTAATTTATTAAACTAGAAAAAAATCGTCGACAATCAGACGCAGGATTAAAACAAGTGACGCAGTGTCGGTAAGAAAACAAATGCGGTCAAAGGAAGTTAGACTTATTATCTTCAATGTTTCACGTATTACGTCTAATCTACTCTTAACGAACAGTTAGACAGTAGAAAACCAGCAGATAAGATTATCAGTTTATCAACAATTTGACACCCACATTAGTCTTTCCTGTTTTGGCGCCTCGAATTTCTTTGCAGGAGATAAGACATTAGTCAATATTTAAATAAATATTTTTATAATGACACCTTGCACTGCACTGTTCAATAGCATTTTGCTAAATATATTTCCAAACATTTGCACATGCCAAACTTAGAACAAGAACAATGTTTACGACTACGTGCTTTCCAGTTGTAAACCAAGCTTACACAGCTTAAATTTACCCCAGCTTACATACCCCACGAAAATAGCTGCATATTGGTATTTCTGCTATTAAATTTATTGCATTCAATTCAAGAAATGCATGACTCACTCTCTAATTTAGATATCGTCCCCCATTTAGTAAGTGATTTAGTAATAAAATAAATCAAAGTAACGGGTAGTGATATCCGCGGAGTAAAAATCGCGATTTGGTGATTTAATTTTGCGGTTAACGTGTAATTAGGGCATAGGTACCGTAAGATTATCACACGAGTTGTGTAATTGTTATCCGAACAAGTGAACATGCTAACTTAATGACTTATTCCAATTGCTACTTGGATGATCTTACTTACACTTTAGACACAGTTTACTTATATTGTTCCTGCATTCAGAAAAAAATCTGATGTGGCCAGTACACGATCTGTCGTCTAATTCTGCTCATTCTACTAATCTAATAAATAATTACATATCAAATGAAATAGTTTCATGTTCATGTAATACGTAAATGATTATGTAAACCAAGATGTCAATTGTACTGTCGTTATAAAAAATAATAATTCAAATTTTGTGTAGAAACAAATTTCATATGATCATGGACAACAAGATACTTACTGGAATTTCAAAATAGAATATTAGTTATTTTATTTTATTGTTAAATACTACCAGATTCGGCAAATTGTATTTAAAATTAATCTGTAGTCTGTACCCATAGATATTTTTAATTGCAAAAATTGTCATAAATAAATAATGTACCAATTTATTTAAGGAAAACTATATCAAACTTCAAAAAGTACTACTTCCGGTTTGCGGCTTTCTACCAAAATCTTATCAGTTGTTAAGATCTTTATTAAAACCTTAAATATAAAATTTGGTTATTAAAGGTTTGATATTTTTTAAGTTATCGTGGACAAAAATTGTCACATAAGTCCAAAATATTAAATTCGTATTCCAGAGACACTGAAACGTGCTTATCCACCAAAAACTCATACTCGAAAATTTTAACCAATTACTACCTCTCTTATAGAATATGAGGCGAGAGGTTATACATTTTTCTTGACGCATTATTTCAATTTTATCTGCTTCGTATTAAGTCGTAAATGACAATTTTATATTTATTTATTTCATAGAGTTCACATTCAATACTCATAAAAAAACAGTTTGGGTATCACTGATTTATTAAAATAAAATAAAATAATGTTTTGGCCACAATATTCTTATACAGGAATAAAGCAAACCTGTTAAAACCTTGTTTAGCTGAACGAGGAACCAATGTATGCAAGTTCAGTATACCGTGAATTGTCGTAGATGGTGTAACAATGTTTATTAGATAAAATGTGTTTATATTTTGATGTATTGAAATGTAGATATGTCTATAAAGTGCGTCAACTGTAAGTGTTTAATGCGTAAAGTGATATAATAATAATTAGGACTATTTTAACTTTAAATGCAGTGTCATAAGAAGCAATTTAAAGACTTTCTGGGACACCTATAGGATGCACCATCGTTAGGTACTCCAAAGGTTAGCATTTTAATTTATGTTATAAAATATTGATCCATTGGGCAGAATCACTTCAAATCATATGTTAATTTAAAGGTTATTAAACTGTCCCATTGTATTTATTTAAAAAATCATGATAAAATAGATTGATTCTTAAATAAAATAATATATAGAATTTAGCATATAAGGATTCCTTTCTCTCTCGAAGTGAAAAGATCATTCCCAAGATATTGCGTGATACAATTTCGCCGACAGAGCATTTCAGAGATGCGTATTTACACACTACCGTACACAAATACAGAGTGCGTTTGTAAACAACATTTGCAGTATAATGAACCAAGAACCAAGTTCGCAGTAATTATCCTGTGTTTAAATATGCTAGTTGCAAGTGTTTTTCTGCAACACCTAGTATGTTGCTGTTTAAATTGTACGTAATTGGCAAAAATTAATTGAACTTGGCTCGGAGTACTAGTGCTAAATATGGCGGAAGAAAATATGTCCTTTTATGATCAGGAAAGTGGGAACGATCTTTACAAAATGCAGTAATGAGTAAAATTGAATCGTTGGTGGTATTCAATATGTTTGACGACGAAATTTAATTTATTTTCTGTTTAAATATGAATTCCTCGTACAATTTTATTTTATTTTCTAAAATACAATATGATTTTGGTGCTCAAATTTTTTGTTCTTAAGAAAAAATTACTTTCCTTAACAATATCAAATTATATCATGAAAAACAACCTAAAACAAACAGAAAACCACAAAATAAAAATCAGTAGACACCATTCAACAACCACAAAAATTTGCTATCGATAATTACACCATAATAAATAATGGCAACTGTTTTAAAATTAGCACCTTTGCTGACAGAGCTGTACAACTCGCTTGATTTTTAAATCGTTTCACACTTAGTAATTAAGTAGCGATAATCATAGCGTAATATCTTAGTATGTAGATGCGTGTGTTCGTGTGTATGTGTTAGATATAATGGGTGCGTTGTTTCATATAGGATTTCTAACTCATTAATTTTTGTAATCGAAAAAATCGGAAGGAAAAAAAGAACAATTACTTATCCATAAATTCTCCAATGAAGTGTGACCACAAATGGACCATTTTAAGTCACTTTCAAATATATTTCTAAAGATTCATCTTAAGAATTTGGAAGGAAGTAACAAATTTTCCAGTGATAATTCGTCTGGTCATTGTGAGAAAGGCGGTAACCACTTCCTAAAGACTCAAGTCAGGTTGAAATTCACACGCGGACTTTGGGGACAAAAACTCGTCCAACTCCAAGTGCCATTATACTTAGCCGGACACTCCACGCTAGTAATTGTCTGTGAATACAGCCGCAGGAGGTCCACTGAGAAAATCTGGGCCTTACCCAACAATGAAACACAGAAACAATATTTTGTAAATGCAAAGGCAGTACAACGTGATGGTAGAAAATATAATTCTAGAATTTTCATACACAATATTCATATCTAGAAAATATGTTGCACAACTTAGGACAAAAAATTAAAGGGTATATACTGTACGACGTGCTGATCTTGAAACAAAAATATTTTTTTTTAAATTCGCAAAGTTAAGGGTAGTCTTGACGTGTGTACATTTTAAGTATCACTGTTTTGATGGTACATTTGATAATTTGACATTTATTAGTATTAGATATTATGTAAACAATTACTTTCATTGTAAAAGATTTGAAAAAAAATATTAAAAATAACTACAGACCAGTGATAAAATAAATGTTTGCTTGAAATACGATGCAATTTTTTGCGAATTTAATACACCAAATGAGATACATGAATGTTTATTCAAGAGAAGAAAGTTTAGCCCCCGAGCCCGAAGGGATAATTTCTTTGAATGAATAAACATTCGTATCTCACGTGGTGTATACAATATTTTATTCAATTTTGACGAAATTATTTTAAATACATGAATTATAAATTTATTTTGACATAACAAAAAAAACTAATCAAAGTAGTCGTTAGTGGCAAATTGTCATTATTTTTATGCATTTCTGACGTAATAATAACAGTTTAAAACGTCAGAGTGATTTAAAAACAAATTAATTCACTTGTGAATAAACATTTATTTAAAGTTGTTGCTATGGAATTAATAATAGTAGTTTAAAACGTCAAAATTGAATAAAAAAAAATTATTTTTGTTTCATGATCAGCACGTCGTACATTACCTATATACCCTTTAATTTTTTGTCAAAAGTTGTGGAACACCCAATATACGTAATAAAATATCAAAAGATTCTTTTACAGGAAAATTCAAATAAAGAATTTTAGATCCAGCATAAATGCAAATTTGTTAAAAAGGAAGATAGATAAATCAACATCCGGACAATTGAAACTTTCATTTATCATAATTATTCTTTATTGCAAATTAGTTTCTAATATATTATTAAATACAACAAATAAGGAGAAACTATAACACTAAATCATAATATGGATATTGGTTTCAATTTTTCTTTTATTATAATATAATACAGGCCTTATTATAAGCGTTGATAATTAGACAAAATAAAACTTCTCATTACGAAGATAAGTTTCTCAGAACCATGTGGGTCTATAATTTCATAACAGATGTAATGTGAACCCAGCAATTTTAATGTAAACACTGCTCTAGTGTTCAGATTCTTAAAGTCCAGATTGGCTTGAAACCTTTTTTCGTCTGTGGACGTTGTTAGTTTGTGATTATGAAGTTTACTTTAGGGATGTTTGTGAGATTAATATTTTTATCTTTTCGAAACTGTGAGAAATAAATAAAAACAAATATTGCGCGAATAATTTTACAAGCTATTAACCTAGTAAAGAATAAATATACCATGGGAACCACCACTGTCTATGATGAATAGAATATATCAACATAAATTGTATTTGAATGCATAAGGTTATTTAACTAACTGAAAAATAGTTTTAATCTATTTACTCAAGTGAAACTGGTATTTCTAGTTGCTAATTAAAAGTGGTGCATGCATGCAAAGATGCTATCGCAAATGATGTGCTTTTATACATTGACGTACAAGCAAACTTAAAATGCAGCAGATATTTTAAAATATGTATACTGCAAATATGGTATATGGTAGATTTGGATGGATTTCGTGCACCCCTCCACAGCATTAAATATAATAATCTAAAGATATTGTTAAAGATAAAAGTACAATCTATAAAATTTTGAAATTTTGCTTTGAAATCGACATATGTTCATTTTAATTTTGACAATTTTTTTATTTTTTGAATACAAATATCTTCTATTTTAAAACTCATTTAAAAAATTCGATCGGTTATTTCTCAGATCCAAGCTTTTTTGACAACATATTAAAATTTGAAGTTATTTCACTTATAAATAAAAGCTTTACAAATATAGCATTTTTTTTACAAATATGGGTAGGTACCAATATTATTTTTATGCACTTCCGGGGCTAAAACTTTTCTAAAGTTATTAATTTGATCCCAAGGGATTATTTTCATATTTAATCCCGTTGTCAAGGAATTGAATTAATTAATCCCGTTGTCCAGTAAATACGTGCTATTTGTTACAGAGTATCTATGGTAACAATATAAATATTTGTCATAAAATTTACTGTCAAAATTACAAAATGTGTGTGTATTCTTTTGAACTATTTTGCATTCGTTTGAGGATGCAGTGCAAAAAATAGCGTATATACCACAGGACTAAAGTACCTTTAATCCCTCAGGTGATTATTTCCCTCACCTTCGGCTCGTGAAATAAACTTCACCCTCAGGATTTTAAATCATGCACTTTAGTCCCTCAATATATAATATACTATTATGCACTTCCGGGACTAAAACTCTTATTTAGTCCTTATTTTTAGGGACTAAAGTTCTTAAAATTGAATTAATTAATCCCATTGTCAAGTAAATACGTGCTATTTGTTACAGAATAGGTAACAATATAAATATTTGTCATAAAATTTACTGTCAAAATTGCAAAATGTGTATTCTTTTAAACTATTTTGTATTCGTTTTTTGATGAAGTGCAAAAATAGCGTATATACCACAGGACTAAAGTATCTTTAATCCCTGGAGGTGATTATTTCACGAGCCGAAGGTGAGGGAAATAAACTATCACTATTAAAAATTAGAATAATGAGAACATCGAAATAAACCTGTATGTGGCCTAATTATTGCAAATGTGCAGGTATATAACTAATGCGGGTATCATGCTATCATGTCATACTTCTCTGTTGCGAATATCAAGTTTCTTTCTTTTCTTTTTGCTTGCGACAAGTCCGCGTAGGCGTGACAGAGTCGTATAGCATAAAGAAAACTGACGCGCTTTTATTTTCTTTTTTATAAAAAGATGACTGTCGCTTCCAAGTTCCCATGGTGTCTCATAACATATGGACCAGCCTTCTATAGAGCATAGACAATAAGAAGAGATAATATCTCTATTAATCCTTTATTATATTTTTATTGAATTCAGCAGGTTTTGAAAAAGTAGGTGTTTTGTTGGAACTAGAGCAGAATAACGGACAGCAGAAATATTTTTAAATTACTGTCATCTGATGACAACAAAATGCGGTGCACGAAACGCAGAACTAGAAATTTCATTAGGAAACATCATTTCCTAACCGAAACCATGGGATGTTTTTTCTTATATTCCTACATACATAATCTATCACGCTTTTTATCCAACCCTCATTTGTAGACTGACCATATATTTTTTGATGAAATCAGTGCAAGATTTTTATTTTACATAGAATTATTATTATTATAGAATTATTGGCATGTCATGTCATATATGTAAACAGAAATAATGAAAAAAATATAGCAATACCTATAAATATTTTATGAGTATCCAGAATTATTGAAAAGAGTATAGGCAAGAACTTTAAAAAATTAGAATGAATATAAGAAGAAAATGCGCCGCAGGCGAGATTTTTTTAGAAACGTTTCACGTACAGTAGCAGACATTAGTTTTCAGAATACTTTCCCACTACAAATACGATTTCTGCTCTAAAAATAAGATTCAAATTTTCCCAAATAGGACGTATAGAGGTATCCAAGAAACAAGTTTTTGTTTCTTGCTGTAGCTACGTGCGTCAATTTTTAGAGCAGAAATTGTATTTGTAGTTGAGAAGTATTCTGAAAACTAATATGTCTCCTACTGTACATTTTTATTTTGAATTTGAATAATAATTTTTTTTTTCAAACTTGAAGTAGGTCCACAAATTGAAATCAGTACATTCAGTACACTATGTAAAAAATCAGTACAAAATATCTTTCAAATTGTTTTATCAGTACAAGGGTTTGAAAATAAGTACTAATGGTCACTCTACCGTCATATACTCGCGTAGTATACCTACCTACTATTAAATATATTTGATCGTGTGTGCGGTATGAAAAATCCATATAATACTAAATTTGATATTCTGTTTGTAATTTAGAGATTTTCTCACGGCTCCAATTAAATTTCAAGATCCTCCTATAAATCGAATCCTGTATTTCCTACGCATAGTCCTTATAAGCTTAAATCCCCCGTTAGAGTTTCCGTTAATTTTTTAATTTGGTCAGTGACATTATGGCGTAAATATTCAAGAAATAAAAGAATAACAGTGTAAGGTTGTGTTTTCAATTGTTTGGGTGAGCGCGTGGGAAAGCCTCCGTTTCCCAGAGATCTGGGTTGCCTTGTAAGGCCGTATGACGTTCTTTTGTTTCTCCAGGTGATGCTGATGTGATTAGGCTACTGGTAGGTGAAGTTTTTGCGGCGAATTCCTCGGGTGATATAATGAAATGTTTGGCTTGTTATACTCAATTGTAATTGTAGACTAGTTTTTTTCCGAAGAATTTAGGATAAAGACACTTAAATAATACGCTACTAACTAGATTACTAGAATACCGTATTATGTCATAAACTTAATTGGGACCTTTCCCAAGGCATTTCACATTTAACTAATTTGATGACATTTACCTTTTTAGAGCTTTTTATTGTTTTTGTTTGAACAGCATTTTGTATAGGTACTTGATTCCTTCATCTAAGATTGGTTAAAAAGAATAGGCAATCCTCTCTTACAAACTGCTTATTATATTATTGTATTTTGTATTGTTTAGATTCATGTTAGATTTCTAGTTCAATTTCCTTCCGAGATTCGTTCGAGTCTCATACTTTATTTTATTTAGACGAAAAAAGTATAATGTAATTCAGCTTTAATGAACAACCATTATTACCAAGTTGGATAAAAATGTATATTTTGTGAGCAGTTCCAAATAGTAAATTATTGCAACCCGTAAAAGAATTTATGTAGACAAACATACAATCTACCCTTCCAAGAATTATATCTTTCGCGCTAAAATACAACTCAACTATTTTCCACCCTCTAGAGTCTAGAGTTCCTAGAACGCTATCTCCATCTTGTTCATGTGACATATTTACAGTTATTTACCTTGGGAACGGGCGGGGAGAGGGCAGCACCAGCGGTGGACGTGTCGCTCAGAGAGGAGTAGCTCGAGGAACGACTTCCTAGAGGCTCAGGAGACAGACTTGCGAAGGAGGCCGTGGACGATAGAGACACTGTGTCAGCTCGGCTTCGGTACGGCGATAGCTGCACGTGTTTCATCATCTGAAAGAGGAGAAAACCATTATTGCCAAAAATATATGTCATTCAAATAGTCAGCCAATAGTCTGGCTTGATTGAGAAAAAGGGTCAGATGTATTTTTGGGGTAAGAATAAAATGCTGACCCATAAAAATGATGACCAAAATGCTTACCGTGTATTCTTAGTTAAATTTGTGGCTTCTGGCGTAACAATGCAAATATAAGGCGTTTAAATGTATGCCAGCTAATTCAATTTAGCTGCTCACTAAAAACTTTAAATGACATGCTGCCCATTGCAGAACATCCCTATTTTCAATCAATATTGTGATATCTGGCATAATTATGTAAATATAAGGTGTTTTATATATAAACCAAGTACCTAATTCAATTTAGCTGTCCGCTAAAAATGTAAGCTGACATACACTGACCATTGCTGACCTTAAGAATAGACAAGGTCAGCAATGGTCAGCATTTTTTTTGGATCAGCATTTTATTCTTCCCCGTATTTTTGTCTCTTTGTCTTTTGTTCAAAACAACGGCGCTTATTTGAAAGAAACTAAGCAAAAATATAAATTTCTAAAACAAATTGTACACATGCGCATAGTGCATTAGATGCGCAAACAGATAAGAGCTAGAAAAATATATTTTACGTCCTTTTTCATCAATCAGCATGATTTGCATTGTTTAATTGGAGAATCAGTATGATGATGGTGTAATATTATTTATACGAATATATTAAATTTTAAGACTACTTGTTCACACGTGGATTCTTCGAAGGTTCGAAGATTCTTTCATGCTTTTGAATCTGGAGAAATAGAATCCTGGTAAAAATCTTCAATGAGTTCAGGAAAAGAAGGATTAATAATACATTTATAGCTTCCTCTGATTCATAGGAAAAATACTGCCATAATCATCAGATATTAAAAACAATGTGCGTTTCACTGATCATTCTTGATTTCAACAATAATTGTTTCCAATCAGCTATTATTTCCATTATCTAATTGTTGTGTTCTTGAACTAATTCATGCACAATTGGGTTAATTTCTTGTGTAATCTGCTGAAGAAAATGAGTGTGGAATGAAATCAAAATCAGATGTTTAGTTAGCTTAATGTCGCGTGTGATATTGTGAAAGTAACCACGCCTTTAAACGTGTACTCTTAATTATTAGATGCATAATCTATAATCAATGACACAAACTCGAGGTATATGACTAAGTGTAGAAGTTCAGTGTCTTTAATTATCAAAAAATAATTCCTTCCTCAACAGTAGTACTCCTTCGGAATGTTAACAAGCCGCTGACAGTTCGATACCATCTTCAACATTCTGTAATCTTCCTCGGTGTTATGAGAATGTGTTTGGGGAGCAGTCACAAAGAAATCTGACACTTGCGGTTTCTCAAAAATGTGTCTGTGGTTCTGTGGTTTATATGAAGCCCTTACAGATCTTTCAACACGTAGAGAAAAAACCTGCGCCATGATATATGGAAGATTTGTCGACAAGTGAAGTCTTACAAATTAAATTGTAATTTACAAAAAAGATTTACGTTTCTTTAAAGACGTTCGAGTAATTTGGAGCTAATTAAAAATCTGTTATTTTGGTATTCAAAGAGATATATGTAAACTGATTTAGTTTAACACAACTAGAGCGGGTTCCCTACGCCTAACGGAAATAGCTCTACGCTTCAACAATTTTGAACAAATTAGAACAATCATTCTTTTCAAATCTGTCATTACATCAGTGTACATAGTGCACTTTCTCTATTATTTAAATTTAGAGACATTACGTAAAATATTGCGCTTTAAGTGACAATTATTACATATGTTAAAGAGAAGATGCATCATGATGCACTTCGTGAAAGTAGGTTTCATTTTCGTTAAATGTCAAGTAATTCATTTGTTCTTCTACGCCATTTTGCATCTGCACCACATGTGCAACAGGTGTGGCTAAACGGCTAAAGATTTGACGATTTAAGTTTCATCCTTGTTTTTGTGGTCCCTTGGACCAAAAGGCGCTTGAACCCTTGACCTGCGAGGGCACAATCTGTGTCGACCCACGCACAAACAAACCAACAGTTGGGTTTTGACCTGCTGACGTCTCAAATTATACTGGAGCCGAAAAATCGAACGTGCTTCGAACAAATCATAAACGAATAAAATAACCATCAAATAAAACCAACACCGCCAGTAGAAAAATAGATAGTTGAAGGAAATGGATACATTCCTCGCAAAAACATTAAAACCACAATTGTTATTTTACGTAATGTTGACGCGATTCGAAGGTAGGTAGTGGTTATGGTTACACCAACCTTTAAACAATGAGTAATTCATTAAAAATAAAAATATATCCTGTTAAAATTATCTAATCTAAAACAATATATTGTCTATCCTCATACTGATATGTAAATGTGGTCAAATTTATATTTCTCTGATTAAACTAAGGTGTGAAACAATTGCGTATCGGCCGTCAAAAGCTCATCGAGGGTCAGTAATCTTCCCTACGTCTATCAACAACAAAATCTCCTTTAAACAAAGGAGTAACGCTTCATGGTTCGTGCGCAAGTGCGCCATGGACCACAACATGCAAGGAGTAACCAAGGAGACGTACACATAAACAATAGAATGTCTGAGGCGCCTACCACAACTGTCAAATGAATCTTAAATGATGAGGTTGAACGCTGACCAAGATCAGAGGTCAAGCGGTCGTGTACTTCGACAATTACAGACGAGAGACGCATTAGTACTTTGGTACTGGAAGAATGTCACTACTGCGCAAAATGCTATCATTCTCTTCTTCTTGGATCATCTCAAGAATTTATTTACCACTGCAGACTGCAAATCTTTTTTTCTGTTTAGTTTATTTTCCTCAAGAACTTTTAAAGCATAATAAATTAATTTCGATTATCAGTTTAAAAACAGATTTAGATATCCTTACAGAGCTTCTAGGAATTCAAGAGACAAGAATGATTGCACGTGGGTTGAAATTTATAGCACAACAATTTTGCGACTTAAGATTTGGTTCAGGTAGACTACAAATCCTGTTTATATCTTATAAGAAAAAAATTAAGGTGGAGACAGAATGTCTGCGAAAACGAAACGAATAGTGTTTAGATAAAAAACTGCAATTAAAAGTGTTAATTGCTAGTTTTAATTACAGCTCTTGACACAGTAGCAATGTCAGAAGCAAGGTTGCGAAATTGAAACAAATAATACAGAAATTAGTTTCTTGTTTCGATATTTAATTCGTAAAAACCTAATAGGTAATCTTATTCTATTCGTAATAATATTTGATCCAGTCCAGTGTATTCAGATTCTAGAATTGGCAGTATATAAAAACATAAAAACAAGTATAGAGCGTGTCAAGATAATTGCAAAATTTTACCTGTGGACCGTCAACGCCTACGGTTTCTTAAGCGGATTACAAGGGTTGAAAGCTTGGGCTGTACTTAAAATATTTAATTTTTACAGTTAAATACTGATATAAACGATACTTGCAATAATTATAGAAAGATACATACATACAGGTATATTTGGTAATATCAGAATATATTTATTTGAAATTAAAAATACATAACAAAAATGTATATAGGTACTTCATGGTAGGTATGTTCAATACTTGACGGCATTTTAATCCAATACACAGCAAACCTGCAACCGGCTGCAACTGTAACATTGTACAAAATTGAATTAGAAATAATTTGTAAATTACCGCTACTAATATTTTTAGTTTTACTTAAAATTTTGGTAATTCCACCCTGAGGTACAAGTAGCAAAAAGTCCCGCTGTTTGTAGTCTGTCCGACCATTAGGAGCCCAGGTACACGTTTGCAATTATCTTGACATGCTCTATAACTATACACGTAAATTCAGATTTGGTTAGATTCAAGTAATATTGAGCATTATTATATTGCAAATCGCATGACATAAAAAGAGCCAATTGAAGAAATGATTACAGTATTGATTATACAGAATTGAAATAAATAAGTGGAAATTTTTCTGTCACATAATTATTATCCGTGGTCATTAGTTTGACGTTGAAATTAAATATTGGTTCAATATTGTCATTTTGACAATTTGAATAGTAAAGTTATACCTACATATTAATTAATGTTAAATACACAATTAGTTAGGGTGTCTATTGAAAAGATTTCAAAAATATTAGAGCGGCAGTGTCATTACGATTTTCTTACCGAATTTGCTCTCGTGCTTTCATTCATTTCCAAGAAATTTTTCATTCATCTTTCGTGTACCACTCGAGCTGAATAAGACTAGAAAAACCACTAAAAAAATTCCGGTAAGAATTGATGCACATGTGAATGGAAAAATTATCCAATTTCTGTTCAACTTATCGTTGTCATTATTTGCGACAATTTCATTCATTTCCAGGAAAAAAATTATTCAGCTTTCGTGTACCACTCGAGCTGAGTAAGACGTTGTTGAAAAGCACTAAAAAAAATCCGGAAAGAATTGATGCACATATGTGAGTGGAAAAATTATCCAATTTGTGTTCAACTTATCGTTATCGTTGTTATTATTTGCGACAATTTCCTGAAATATTCCAATCATATCTTTATTACACCTTCCGGTTCGAGTGAGCCATGACATTGCCACACACAGGCACACACCCACAACAGATAACACACACACACACACACACACACACACACACACACACACACACACACACACACACACACACACACACACACACACACACACACACACACACACACACACACACACACACACACACACACACACACACACACACACACACACACACACACACACACACACACACACACACACACACACACACACACACACACACACACACACACACACACACACACACACACACACACATGCATCTACTAACACATGCTCACTTGACGTAGCGAACTTTTGTCCCCGTGGGACAAAACTGCAAATGCAACGCTGTCGGTGCCCATCGCATTGTCAACCAACAATAGGTCGTTCACCCATGGGCGTGCAGGGAGGGGAAAAGGGACGTCCGCCCCCGTAGAGGAAGTGCGTTTTGATTAAGGGACGCAAAGTGTATTAGTTTTGGGGGAATTTCATTTACGATGAGTGCAGTAGCCAGTAGGTTGGCACACCTTTATTATGAGGGTACAGTATCTGATGTGGCCATTAAATTAATTTATTGCTAAAGAATTAAGCGGAATGTATACTCGTGCCACACCCTTCATATTTTTTAAATTCCAGTCTTCTTGCAGAAAGTAAAAAAAATATTATACATGTATAATAAATTCATGATTGCACCTTTCTTAGATTTTATTTTATAGGTACTGCTCTTTAAATAGCTATTTGTGCAATATTTTTTTGCAGATTTATATACTAAATATTATTTTGAAATTTGAAAACGGTTTACATATTTTTATCAGGTTCCATTACAAATAATATCTCCTGCTTGCATGGTACCTACCTACTGAAAATGAAATTTTTATCACAATGAACCTAATGTTACAATGTTAGGTCTAAATCATTGGTAAAAATACAAATTTTATTTAAAAAATTATGTTTTTTTAGTAAATTGAGAAAGAAATTTTCTGTGACGTCATTATTTTGTATAGGAGATATGGCAGCGGCAGCATTCTACGTCTTCTACGTCACATGACATATTATTCAATTTTTACTAATTATTTTTGAGTTTTTTGATAAAAATATGGGTTCCAAGTTTTTATCTCCTCTTCAAAAATATTTAATCAAAAAAATTCTGCAAGTAGCCCATTGGAATTATACAGGTTGGTGGAGGTGAAATGCGAACATAGGGAACATACATGACAATCGAACTTTCAAGCCAGGTATCTTGATATATTTTGTAATAGTGTCACAAAACGAAGTAATGTGAATTTGTGTGGCAAAAAGATTAATCAATAACAGAAATAATAATAAAATATTAAAGTGCATGTAAACTTTCTCGTTCTGCTCGCACACATACATTATTATACAAAGAAAATATTTTAATGAAAATAAAAATTTCAATAATATGACAGGTACTTTGACATTGACAGTACTTATTCCACGTATATCAAGATGCCTAGCATGATAACTCCATTGTCATATATTTCCCTATGTTCGCATTTCACCTCCACCAATCTGTATATCGAGTACAATGGTAGCTCATTTTTGTTTAAAATTAAAACTTTATTGCAAAAATAAAACTATGAATAATAAATTAATAGAACTTCTTTTTATATATGGTTAGGAAGTATAAAACAAGTAACATCTTTAATTGTTTATAGTCAGTATTTCAAAAATACTGCTCATTTACCTTTTTAGACACCTAAACACATTAAGTAACTAGCCATTATTAGCTTCTCCTTAAAAGTTTTACTAAAATCATCATTAAGTATAATTATACAAACATTATAGTTTTGAACACCTCCATACACCATATAAAAACAATTTCCCAAACACATAACTATGGTTACCAAATAAAAATCAAAACATATGACCATACAGGCTCGAGCAACGTAGGAGTACCCTTACGAAATTATTATTATCAACACCTGTTTCCAGGCAACGATGTTCAATTTTCTCAATTTCTTTTTTTTTCAATAAAAGATGATCAAGTTTATTGACTCTTGTGTATTGTTTCATTGTTACGTGTAAAGATTTAAAGATATGATTGATAGAACTCAAAACATGAAATGATTTTTGTGGTGTAATGTTCGACCTACGCTGAACAAATGTAAAATGTACAACAGCTGTAAATGGACTGCGAAGGTGTAATGGGAAAGATATTTAAATTTGGACGAGAAATAAGGTTCCTTGTTTTACTAACAGGTTCCCCCAGGGCTAACGAAATAATGATGGTGTAACAGTAAACAAAGTAGAACTAATTTTCTACTGGCGTCTTTAAAAACGGAAACACTTATTTGCAAGCTTATTTGTTATGTAAGGCTTTCACATTTAAATATTATCTTTCAGTTCAGACCTATAATACCTTTGACTAAAAAATGAAGTAAACTTTACATTATAAACTACCCACTTGACAAGAATCGTCAATGGCATGTACTTCAAGTGATATTACGTATAACGGGTATAAGTCTATCCTAGCCACATCCTGAGTACGATCCAAAATTATATACTCAATACAAACATCTCAGAGAATTACATGGGACACATCATTGGGATGTTATTTCTCAATTACTAACATTGGGATGTTACATAGATAATATTGCTAAGGGCGGACATTAGCAATCGTTAGTATATTAATAGGATGTTAATAGTCAAATATAGCAAGTAACAAGCGTGATGATCACATTCTTGAAATGTTCTGGGGATTTTATTTTGTCTAGTCAGTAAGTTCAGTAGGCAATATTTAAGTTTTACATTTGTTGATATTTTATCTACTCGGACATCTAATACCAATGTTTATTTGATGTTTCAGGTTCAATGCCAATCAAGGACAGAGAAAAGAACAATATAAAAGGTAGGTGAAGCATTTCAAATATGTATTAGTGTTTTTAATGATCTTGGATAAACAAAAACTGTAACAAGTTGGCAAGGTTACGTCAACTGCGTTTTACAGTCCAGAAAAAAATTCGTGGAAACCGCGTATTACACAACAACGACTCGTATCGTAAACAATGCCGCATGGCGATCGAAACAATTCGTCCACAATAAGTCACACACGTAACAATAAACAAACTTCCGGTACTTCCGGAAACAGGTCGGTTATCTCCCGTGGCAACCACTGATTCACTCAGCGTAACCGCTGTCCCACGAGTGTACCACCATCCGGTTATCTGTAATCAGGTTCAATTACGGCCTTTATCATCCCCAATTGCGGGTTTTTTCGTTTCCTTTAGTTGGTATGGCTGGAAACAGGGACAAAGCTGGAGATGTGCTTCACTGGCAACCTTCGTTTGTTGAAATCATTTTGTAATAACTGCGATTTTATCTAACATTGAATGTGTGAAGCATACACTTATTATCTTTTGGTTATTATTTACTAGATAGGTTTGTCAATATTTTGCTGCAAGTATTTGATAGCATATCTTTTGTTTTAACCGGAAATGGACCTAAATGACTGTTTCCTCGAAATTTCGTTGGCTAATTGTTCGAAACGGGAACGAAACAATAAAGTTTAAATATCAAATCGGAGAAATTTTGACCGTAAACCTACATATGTGAACAATTAACAATAGCTTTATTTTGCTTTTATCAACTAAATCAGTTTTTTCACTTTTGATTCAGTTCACTTATTCCATTATTGCATAGATTACTGTAGTATAACCTAGACAGATAAAACTGACTTGATAAAGTTATTGAAGTGATCCATTATCCATATTTGACATTAAATAGGTTCTATCACAATAGTGTTATCTGTTAAGGCGCTACCCTTGTGAATCCAGAAGATTAACAATTTGTACGATTCTGGCTGTTTTATAAAAAATTTCAAATTGAAATTTAACATGAAGAATCATGACTCATTAGTGAATCAATAAATGCAAATTATTAATTGCTGTGACATCAATTAGCAAATCTTGGAGTTAATTTTTATCATTTAATAATCCATATTATACGTTGATTAATGCACAAAAATAAAAAATTTCTTTTGAAATCGATAATATACATTAGTCGGAAGACGGGTATAGAGAGATTTATTTTAAACAGTTAACCCATTGACTAATAATTTATGTAAAACTTTTTAGAAATTATTTAAGAAAATACGACAAGGTTTTTTGTAAATTTTATTCCATAGCCATGTAAGAACAACCTATAAGTACATCATTGTAAAATATGAGATCATCTATTTCAAAACCAAAGTCACAAAATGATTTATTGTAACACGCTTTTTTGCTTTTGCTTTGCATTCTGACTAAGTACCTAGAATCTTTTATAAAGTGACATACATAACGATTCGATTATTTCCATTTAAATCCTTGGTAAACAAACATAAATAATTTAATCTCAAATTTTGTCAATAATTACAAATAAATGACAGAAATCTTCTGTTTCCAAGATATTCTATTAACTGGACCAATAAATGGAAACAACTTAATTGAATCCTCGTGTGCAATCTTCAGTCTTCGATAGTCTAATGAAAACGAGACCAATCCCAACCACCTTGCAATCAACAATTTGCAAAAACCTCTGATTTATTTTCAATCAAACTGGTCGGGCTGCCGGATTCCTCAAGTGGCACATTCTTTGCAACTCTAGCTCCTTCCGGAGTTGGAACAACCGCTAGCTTCTTTCTTGTGAGCGTGCTGCTAAGTCCGAGTGAAGCACGACTTCTTGGTGACTTTAGAAAGACCTCGACAAGAATGCGACCCCGCGGGTCCAGTGGCGTGCCGTGGGCAAGGGGGCAGAGGGGGGCTTGCTCACGGCGCCGGAAACTGCCGGTGGTAGAGGAAAGGGGGGACAGTTGATGAGGGAATTTTAATTCAAACATTTTCGGATAAATTGTAATAGTATGGTTCTGGATCTAGATGATTCCAATCGCGTTTCGATATCTGGTTTAAGTTTTGAGGCTGAGGCTGCACATCTCAAAACTAAGATGGAATTGTATTTCTAGCACCAAAAGAATTTAAAAAAATGTGTACTCATATAATTGACGCGAGGAATTCAATGGTGATAAAATCAGAATCAAGACAGTATCTCTTACCATTTCCGAGATTTTGCGGGTACTTACCTATACTTAGTTTAATTTTGGAAACTTAAAAAATTCTATAAATTTGTTTTTGAAATAGGTATGCAGCCCGAAAATTGCAACCTGGAAAATTTAAGCGTCATTGCATGTTTTGGAATTTATATTTTCAAGTGCAATATTTTTAGAATTTACATTTTTTTGACCCTTCTAGAGGATCTATTTCAATGTTATGTTTAAAAGGGTAATGATAATGATAAATTAGTGACCAGCTACGTTATGCCTAATAAATAAAAATACAGTAATTTCTTTTTAACTTGAGTGAATTTTAAAATAGTATTTTCTTAAATTATTTTACTAACAATCGGTTTCCAACCTTCTAGACAGTTGGGATGCGAGTCGTTGTTATACTTCACATCCCAGCTAGCTAGAAATATTTTTCCGCCTAGTTAAATGTTATTTTCCAATAAAAGTGACAATTGGGATGCGAATCGTTGTTATACTTCACATCCCAGCTAGCTAGAAATATTTTTCCGGCTAGTTAAATGTTATTTTCCAATAAAAGTGACAATATCAATTAAAAATTTCTCAAGGTACTTAGCAACTCTGTAGTAGGCTAAACAAATCGAACAAATTATAATAAAACTGTTCAAAATATTAATAAAATTAATGTTTAAAACGTGCAAAACTTGCGGGAAAGCTTATTCCAGCCTCGCACTTAGCTTACCTCGGTGCTGTGCACCTCAGTCATCTATACCATACGTCGTTCGGCTGTAATGCAGCATTTCCCTGCTCGGTATGTAATATACTATTCTAGTCGAGTATTACTTCAACAAAGTTATGTTTAAAAATTGAAATGTAGATCTATTTCTTTCAGTCTTCGAAGAAATGGTATACGGATCATTCCATGTTTATGTATTAGTTCCTTCGGAACCTTTGGCTTTTTAACCCCAATTTGTGTCTCCACAGGAAACCTCAGTTTCAATTACGTTTCCTCAAAGACAAATTTACACCGCTAAAACAAACACCGAACACCGGCACCCTGTAAATGTGTCACCGCAAACAAACAACCTCGCATCGTGTGAAGCTGCTGCTTCTGCAGCTTCCTGCAGACCTTACCACTCTGAACAGTTGAATAACGTAGAATTTTACGTTTCCGCCACGCACGTTTGTCATTTGTTTTAATTGTGACCGCTCGCTACGTGAATTAACGCAACTTACTACTTCCTCCAGCTTCGCTGCAGATAGATATGCATGTTGCAAGAGGATGTTGAAAAAAGCCAAATCGCTGGAATGCGATAGATTTTTTCCACGTAATTATAGGAAAGAATATTATTACTTTATCTTACACATGATACTGATACAATCTAGATCTAGACCTTTTTCATTTTTGTTACGAAATGTTCAAAGAACGGAATTGTGACACGCGACATTTTGATGTAAAAATGTCACAAAACCTGATAGTCAAAAAAGAACTAACAGTAAAATGCTACAACAATGACAATTTCAAAGAAACAATGATAATATTTGATTACAATAATTAATATAAAGAACGACAACAATTATTTTTGTTTGTACTATCGTGTACAATCATTTTAACTTTTGGAAAATCAGTTGTTCTTTCCGTATAGATTGCTTCAATATTTGTCAACTTGTTTTTATTAAATTTCTATGAAATGTTCTTGTATCCGTAATGTGTTCTAGTTATTGACGTTAGATCAGAGATAATCCGATAATAGCGTTTAATTCATTAATCGAAAGTATATTTTCTATTTCATTATTTAATTAAAAAAGCTTACCAACTGTAACTTCCAGTAAAATTGAAAAACAAAACAATTACAAAACATTTAAAAAGTCTTAGAACTTAGACCATGTTCACACGAGGATTCTATGAAGATACATTCAAGATTCTGAATCGTGGAAAAATAATTCTAGTGAGAATTACCTCTTAAATTGCGGTGCCGCTAAATTGAATGAGTCTTGGAAAAGAAGAATTTATAATTGCTTCTTTGCTTCAAAACTATGAATTTATTTTTTTCAGAATCTTTAGAGTGTCACGAAAAGACAGATGAAGAATTACATGCTTGACAGGATGGTTATATTTTACCCAACTATTTTTAGTACTACATCAACATACAACGCATCAAAACAAAGGGGAAAGGAAATGAAAGCGTGCCTTGTGCTCTCCGAAAGGGTTAACAATTAGTGCCCTATATTTAGACCCTCCCTTCCCTTAGATATCAAACCATCACGATTTGAAATCCCAGAAAGGAAGTAGCATCTTTTTCAATTTCCTACCAAGAGAGACCACACCATCTTCTGTCCTTTTTTGGTTAACACATGTTTCATAGTTCACATGTATACAACAGATGCTTCAAGTATACTTGGCAGGTATAAAACTTGAACGCCATATGAGTTATTTTAATATTGAAGGAAGTTACACGGATGCAGATTTTGAGGAGTGTACCATTTTGCGAAAATGAAACCCGGAAACAGTTGGCAAGATTTTTTTTGTTTACTCTTGGGAGGCAATTAGTTTTTTTGAAGTTATCTTGAAGTTCTGTCAAATTGATATTAAATTTGCGTCAGAGTTGACGAGGAAAATACCAATAATTAAAAATCAATATTTAGTTAAGATAAAATTTATTTATAAAATAATGTGATTGATCTTATCATTACCATAATACACTCAAGTAGACTATAATAATTTATTAACAATAATAGGTTAATCTTAATCAATAATTATCCCGATTGCCTATTTTATTTTTAAGATAAGATGTTTTGATGGTCGAAAAACTAAACTAAATTAAAAATAAACATGGTCGTAGAAAACAATTTCCATTTGGCGTGGTAATTAAGATAGTCAGTTACTTAATACATCATCCAAGATAGCCATGGACCCATATTAATTTCATGACGTCACAATCATACGCAATACCAGTGACACATATGTTTGAAATTTCACACCCGAAATCATTCATTTTAATTCAATTGTTGACATTTCATTATTGTTTTTATAGCAGCTTCTAAAAATTCGACCTTCGTGTTATATTTATATTTCAATCGAAAACAATGTTTGTTTTTAAAATGTTCCAATTTTTGGAATTTGACGCGTGAAATTTAAATTTTAAATGATTACGGGTATGTAATTTATTCTGTAATGTAATAAATGAAAGTGTTCAAAACAAGTTTTAAGCTTCGAAGAAAATGAAATTGTTAATTTAAGGTTAACTGTTCGGAAAATTGATCGTACGCAGAAATTATTGCATGCATTCCACAAATTTTATAACATTTTATAAATGATATTACAAAAAATTAATTAGATTTTATATTTGATATACTTTACCTAGAGCAATGCAAACGTAGGACAAAAACCTGTAGGAATTTCACGACCAGTTAGATGCCAGTTAGTTAGTGTAGTAACTCAAGGAATTATCTTTCCATTTCTAGAGTGTAGATCCTAGATATTTTAATATATTTGTCAGATACACTGGAGTGTTGATGTCGTAGTTTTATTCAATAATGGCCGTTTGCACCGCTACCACTTAAGTTACGCTTAATATTAAGTAGAACTTAAAGTGAAAAATTGCATTGCACCGTCTACAAAATAAACTTTAAGTATAACTTAAGATAAACCGCAGAAATCTGCGGCTTAGGTGGAACTTATATCGTAACTATGAAAATAACTGTCACTGTCACAGCCCGGTTTGGTGTCCTATGCCACAGTTTTACATAATTTCTTCATTTTGTAATCATCAAATGCCCTTAAAGATTTTTCAAGATAAGGTTAGCGGAAAAACTGGCAATAAATGTATTAAAACACGTCGACATCAGTAACAATATTTCTTGTGTATAACAACATTCTTTCTTACATCTTCTAGTAGCTTCTCAGGGTAAATTCAAATTCTTTAGATTATGTTACACTTTACATTACGAATTTGGATACCTACCTATGAGAAACATACTTGCTATCTACAATCAATTTCCTAATGACACTCTAAAAAGGCTGAAATGGTTAATAAATACAAAATTTATACATCACAAAATAACTATTTTTATTTTATTTTGTTCTTGATTGTATAATTTTATTCTGGACCGAAAAGTTTTAATAAAGATAATTATTACCAATTCTGCCATTAGCATTGAAATTAGTTACGTTCCAATCATAATATTATTAATCAGAAGTCCCATTTACATTTTTTTTCACTTCGATATCTAAACAGAGCTTAATTACTAACTCCCTAACTAAAAAACAATTAGATAATGTTCTTTTTATGAGGCATTATCTTTCTAAAAATAAACCATTTAATTTCGCATTAATCGACAGAGTAAAAAAATCTAAATCCGCTGATCAATCTCTAGATGTACCTACTAATTAAGTAAAAGAAAGTCTCTTAAAACAAGTGCCGCATGATCTGTGAATCTTGGTGAAAGAGAAAGTGATCTAATTGTCGTTTTTGGGGGTGTTTTGCAAGCACTTCCGTCCAAACAAATGAAATCGATGAAGCGGAAACTTTAAAATTAATATTTTTGCCCATTTGCTTATATTGGATATTAAAAAGACAGGGAAACGTGAAAAGGATGTTGTGAAATATATTGCGAGATATACTTGAGTTAGGTTTCCTTGTTGTTAAACAATAGGATGTTACGAATTTATATTCATATATTATTTTATAATAATTATTCATAAATAATCTTATAGCTTATTTTAGTAATAACCCCTTTGCGTTTTAATTGAGTGAATGTATTTAGAAACCAGTTATCAATTTAGGTTTAATATAATTCGAATATCAACTACTGCCTACATATTTGTTTAGTTGAAAGTATATCACACTTATTATCGAATTTCTTACATAACTTTAAACCTATGAATAAATATATCAACATCCTGTCCACCTAAAGTCTTATTTAAAATTAGATTAATTAAATACCACAATATGCAACTTTCCAAAGATATCTATCAATCAAAGGAATTCTTCGAATAAATTTCAAAAATTACAAAATATTTCTCCAACGTCCTTCAGTATCATTTACATATTAACGTATGGAAAACAGTATTGAGTATTCCGCGCCTAAAATGGCAATAAATTCCCTGATGAAAGTAATCAAAACTTCTTTTCGCAGTGGCGAAGTGCATAGCAATAAGGTGACAGTTTATGACATCGAGAAATTCCCAGTATTGTTACCTGGTTATTAAAAGTTCAAATACGGTTAGTACCAAGAAGTAATAATTATCATAAAACAAGAAAATATTGAGAGTTCTGCGAAGAAATTACAGAAATTAGCAGTTGAGATAATCCTATTTTTGGATGGACATACAACTGAGGTTGCTTTCTTGTAGCATTGTTGAAATCTTTCATCAGAAATTAAGAATTTTGCTCACTTAATATTTATTGTTGTAAAATTTCTTCTCCTTAATTAATGAATTAACTTTTCGGTTTATTTTTCACCTTTCCTCGTGGTTACTAATATATCAGAAACCAGGGTTGGCCTGATTTAAATCATTTGATTTAAATCATGATTTAAATCAAAGTGATTTTTTCAAAAAAATCATTGATTTAAATCATTTTTTGATTATTTTAAAAAAAATTGTATTAATTTAATTATATTTCTGGTACAGAACAAAACAAATGTCTTAATTCAATTTCAATATTTATTTAATAAATGAAATAATATTAAACAAATACAAAATCCATTCAATGGAATCATAAGTAAGCGTATAGTTTAAGAAATTCGTGTAAAAACTTGAAATGTGCTATAATAATGCAAACTACATATTTTTTAAAAGAATTTTTCATATAAATGGTTAATGGTTAGTGCTCGGGTTAGTGCTATAATTAAAGAAAATTTAAAAAATCAAAAAAATCAAAAATATGATTAATTCAAAAAAATCTATGATTTTTGATTTATTTAAAAAAATCATGATTTTTGCCAACCCTGTCAGAAACGAAACACCAAAGACATAAAACATACTCCTAAAGTAGGCTATTCATTTTTTTTCTTACTTAGTTTATTTTGGTGAACAAACAATTTTCGTAACTAATGCTGTTTTGCTAAATAATTATTTCATGTTCATGTTTATCTCTTAATCTAAATTTTGTTGGTTTCTCTCTCCCTTGCGAAAAAGGATCTCATTTTCTTTTGTTTTACTTAATAACTTAAACAACTTAAGGTTGAAAGCAGAAATTATTTTTCTCAAGGTATAAGACCACAATTACCTTGTCCTATTTTGTTATCAAAGTTTTTCGAACATTGTTTACTAGTAATTAATACATTTACTGTTTGTATTAATTACTGGATACATTCAAATACTATAATTTTAAATTCGTTTGTTATCAGCTAATTTTATGCAAGTTTTAATTAGCAATTAACATATGTTGATTGTTTTGTATTAATGAATTTTCGACACCTTAATGCCGGAAACATACTTCGAAAGAGGAAGACTCATTATTGAATAAAATCATTAATCATAAATTAATAGCACATTTAAAATAGAAATTTGAATCTCCCTCTTCTGCCAACATCTTTTCTTTTTCTTATTCCTCTTTCATAACCTCACTTCTCTGGATGGAGATCTCAACCACAGAAATCGATTTAATAAAATCGATCTTGCTTTTTTGATTGAAATAAAAACAGTGAAGTTCAGAGACCTTGAGAAGAATCTATCGAAGTCTAAAGCGGAAATTAAGTGACGCGAGACTGAAATTCAAATGCCTCGGGAGCAATAGTCTTCGATGGAAGTGATACAAGTGATCCAGAAACAATTCCAAGAAGACAAGAGTTATAGCGACATCAAGAGTTAAAGAGATTGTGAGTCATGACGATTTAAAGTTCAAATTCTTTTAAATTGCTGGAAGATTTGCAAAGTAGAAACCAGAAGACGAGAAAACAGTTCCCAGAACGGCCTTCTGATGAAGACTGATTCATTTTGATCAATTTGAAGTGTTTAAAAGGTTCTGCTAATTGGCAAATTGACTTTATAGTTCGATGAAATACAACTTTAAAGAACTTCGTTTTTATTAAAAAATGTGCCCGTTGTCATCTTCCCTGAAGCAATCTCAATTTGAAATCCGATGAAGACTGACTCATTTTTATCAATTTGAAGTGTTTTAAAGGTTTTGCTTTGAAAATTGACTCTATAGTTCGATGATATACAACTTTAAAGAAGTTTTAAATTCATTCTTATTCTTTGTTCTCATTGACATCTTCCCAATCTTCTTTTATGTGACGCAATCTTCTAACTTCTCAATTTGAAGTGTTTAAAAGGTTCTGCTTCTGCTAATTTGCAAATTGGCTTTAGTTCGATGATATACAACAACTCTAAAAGTATTTTTAAATTCATTCTTATCAATGTTGTCGTTGCCATCTTCCCAATCTTTTATGTGTCTCAATCTTCTAACTTCTCAATTTGAAGTCCGATAAAGACTGATTCATTTTGATCAATTTGAAGTGTTTGTAAGGTAAAAAGGTTCTGCTAATTTGTAAATTAACTTTATAGTTTCGATGATTATACAAAAACTTTAAGGTATTTTTAACTTCGTTCTTATTAATTGTTCCCCTTGTCATCTTTGCAATCTTCTTTTATGTGAAGTAATCTTCTATAACTTCTCAATTTGAAGTCCGATAAAGATTGATTCATTTTGATCAATTTGAAGTGTGTAAAAGGTTTTGCTAATTAGCAAATCGACTTAGTTCGATGATATACACACACAACAACTTTAAAGGTAGGTATTTTTAAATTCATTCTTATGCATTGCTCTCGTTATCACCTACCTAATTTGAAGTCCGATAAAGACTGATTCATTTTGATCAATTTGAGGTGTTTAAAAGGTTCTGCTAATTTGCAAATTGACTTTATAGATCGATGATATACAGCAATAATTGTAAAGGTATTTTTTAAATCTTTCTTACTAATTGTTGTCGTTGTCGTCTTCCCATATTTTCTTCTATGTGAAGTAATCTTCTAACTTCTCCGATAAAAACTTGTAAACTGCGTCTGATAAATAACAGTATCTCTGTTAAGAATGCGTTCCTATCCGGAGGCTATTCAACAATCGAAAGGAAATCATACAAGATTTTTGTGTAGCTCTTATAACTCGTATCCGGTGTTTTATGCTAATAACGCGACTTGCTCGCGATTTTTGCAACGGAAAGCGAAAGAATGTGATATAACTGTAACGGAGATCCAACATTATGAAGACTAAATTGTTGTGTTCATTGTTGCAATCAATTTACTTGATTATAGCACTTCAAAGAACTATTCATACACGGAGAATGGTTTCCAGGTGATTAAATAAACTTCAACCAAAACTGTGTTCATAAACGGTGCCTAATCTAAACATTGGACAAAATATTCTGGTTCTTTCTAAATATAACTTTGTAATTCATAAATCGTGACCATACCTCTGTTTATAAAATAATAACAAAAACCATGAAAGGTTGACTCATCTTCATTTTAGATTCATTAGCTACCTACTATTAGCAAAATATAGCACCGTCATTTTTAAATGACTAAACTTTTGTTTTAAAATATTGATTGTAGTTAAAAATGTACATGGCCTAACTCAAATTGTCATATCTTTCATTGTGACAATATTTAAACTGGTTAAAGTCCTTGGTTATGACTTATGACAATTCATATTTTATTGAAAAGCAGTTCCGGCTGCGGATTGTATTTATTTATCACGCACATAATGTGCAAAAACTAATGAAACAATTTGAAAATATCCGGGAAATGACTAACTTTGTTTTCTAATAAGATTGGAATTTGAAAATTATATGTGGGGCAATGACTTTTTGTATTTACCCAGTAAATAATACTTGAACATCCGAGTATGCTATCAAACTTAATAGTTTATCTAAAATATAAATATATCTGTAAAACTTTATAGTTTATTGTTTTAAATGTGTACTCATGTTTAATATTAAACGTGACATATGATAAAGGCGTGTACTACCTAAGCATTTATGTATTATACAAATAGTACATTAATATGAATTTATGAAAATGCTTCTACCTTCTTATTATTCACCGCGTGTGTAAGTTGTCTCACGTGTACAAAGCTTATTTGCATCTTATTATCACTCTACTAACCCTCTACTAGGTAGTAGCTTAGAATCTTGTTAGATTTAAGCGTGGAAGATTGTCCAATGATGTAATTTACTTTGCTCGCTGAGGTGCTAAAGCAAGTGAAATGAAAACAATGCAATAAATACAGGTAATTTAGTGACGATTGCTAATGAGATAATTAGTGAAAGTAATTATGATTTTACCAACGAATAAAAAGCAGAAAATCGAGTATAATGTTGTTGGAATTTCAGGAGGCCAAGCGTGAGATTTTAATTTTAAATTTTGAGATGATATTTGCAAGTTGAATTTTTCATGTGCTATAAATGACTAAGATTACTCAGAAATACAACAATGTTTTATTTATAGATTTGTGTAATTTATTGTAAGGTGCACATTGAATTTTGAAGAGATCCGTCTGCGTTTGCAAATTGTGACAAAACAGACAGTTTGCAATATTTCTTCCATTTATTTTGCACTCTTGCAGAATTTATACATACATACATAAATTTACAATAACAATACAAGTTATGTTAAACATATTACGTTGCATATAAAATGTAAATAAATATAATACATGACCTGTACCTATAAGTTGAAGAGTAGTTTTATAATTTTATAATCAAAATTATATTTGTTTACATCATGTTTTGTATTAATATATTTCGAGATATTTAAATAATACCTATAAATTAATTAAGAAAATATGAAAGGGTATAAAAATTTGGTATCAATCCTAATTATTATTGATGTGGTATAAAAAATCGCACCACTGAAAATTCACCAAAAATTCCGAATTTTTAGACCGCCATAACTCGGTTGAATTTGGTCGAAAATGGATGAATCTTCGAATTCTGACAAGATTCCTCTTTAATGTCATGCTAGTTAATCTAACGCCAAGTTCATTTCACCCCATGCCACCCTCCTTAGAAAAAAAAGTTCTTGATGTCAAAAATGACATCTTGTACCGGGTGCAAACAAATCCACTACCAATGTGTGAAAAAAATTGAGTAGGTACCTACTTCCGATGATTTTGCGCGAAGTTATGAATTTAAAAAAAAATTCATTTAAATTTGGATGACTCCTACCTTTAAAGCTCGACCATATAATCCGTATCCAAATTGAAAGCTCGCTCAAAGCACACCAATCATCTTACGATGACAATCACAAAAACACTAAAGCACAAAAGCTCCCAACTTGTCAGTATAGCAACGTGAGGCACGCATGAAAGTTGCGCTACTACTAAGTTTGAGCTACCGCGGGTATAGTATTTTCCAAGCGTGGTAATATGACGTCAAATCACAGACAACCAATGGGAAAGAAGCTCTGAGTCCGGGTCCAGCATCTGTGAGATTGGAGGATGTGAAAAAATTGAAAAATTGTTTAGAAATATTTGTTTACGTGATTGTTTGCTTGTTTTTAGTAGAGGAATAGATTTTTTTACAGTCTGGGAAAGTTTGTAGTATACTTAGGTGGTACCTTAATTACTTATATAAAGTAACGATTAGCATATCAAATTTTTCTCTGTAACAATTATTATAATAAGTGCATGCTAATAGGGGAGAGGGAGGCTAATTAGAACTATTTTAGTTTTAATTTTATACTTACAAAAAAATATTTAAAAAGCTTGTTCAGTACCTACCTACATATAATTATATTAAAATTTAGAAACAGCACAATCATAGATGTTTTATTGTATTAAATTAAATTAATAAATCAATTGCAATTAGGATTAAATCGACTACAATGGTTTCATTTTTTTTCAATAGGCCCGTCTAACCTATAGGTAAAATTCAGCATAAAATAAAAAATAAAATAGCGAGTGTTTTGTGGCCAGTACAAGAATGGTAACATTTCATTCCAACAAGGATTATATACTTAGAGGATCAATTAACAGTTTTGCCTTTTTTAAATACATGATTAAAAAAATTCATAAAAATTTCACCTGTAGATCCATTTTTCCTCTATTAAATGTTTAAAACCGCATTATCTTGAAGTCAATAATAAACTAACAGTGGAACGAAAACACTTTTACAGTATTTTTTAACTTCAAAATGACATTGCACAGCTAGGATGCGGCAAAGTACGAGTTTCGGGCAGCTGTATTATGGAGAAGAGAGTATTTTAGGAATTCTGAAAAAGCATAGACGGGCCGCTTAATATTTGGTATTTTGGGATTCAAATGAAGCTTTCGTGGCTGAAATTGTTGCAGTCATGAAATAAAATGGCAATGTTTTGCATATTTTCATAAATAAAATAAGTATTACAATTAATATAAATAAAGTAATAATAACTATAAACCTAGTGACTAACTGCAGTAAAACTTAGTGAGAAATTATGCAGATTCTGTAAACAAACACAAATAATTGGGTAACAAGTTTTTTTTCTCATCCAATGTGTGAAACCCACTAGAAATGAGTCACATCTCTCATGAAAGTATGTGAACAAAATTAATTGTTATTATTTTATTTGCAACATGTATTTGTTTCCATTGTTTGTAATTTATACAAAAGATGCATAAACGTAGCTATGGTTACACGATGTCGTGATTGAATCCAGTCTTTCATTTGTTAATTAAAATGTTACCAAGGAAATGGGAAAAAGAAAGATATCTCCATTGTTGACGAGAAATTTCCAGAGATTTACAACAATATAGAAAGGGTGAGAAGAAATATTAAATTCAATTAATATGATATACATTACTGCTACTGTATAAACTTTGAAATCACAATGCAGTCTACATGCCTTGTTAGCTTTATAATTAATTTATTATTTGGTACATTAAGATTTAAGATACAATAAAACTTTTCAATTTAACTTTAACTAAAAATATTATTCAATTCTAGTATTCTAGATTTAGATTTAGATTGACTAGAAGTAAATTTTAAAGATTAAGACAGTAGTTAGATTCAGGATAGTCAGCTTTCTTAAAAACTAAAATAAATTTCATTTCAGTGATTTATAATATTTTACTGAATTTTCAGCAATTCTTGTTTACAATTTGAGTAAATCTGGACGTGAGGAAAGGCTAAAATATATAAATGAAAAATAAGAAAAATATTTGAATACATAAAATTCGGATTGGTCCATCTTATGTGCAAGTTTATAGTGCAAGCGAATGGTAGGGGCACATCTACTCATAACCAATCCTTGCGCTGTGATGCGCCCAGTCTTTCCAGCTACCTGCCATTGGTTTTCTCATTACTGGAGTAATAAACCTAAAGAATAAAACTTCACCCCCCCTAGTTCCAACTCTTTCTAGCGTCTGAGAGCCGCTATAAAAATTCTCCTAACATTTTGTTGCCCGCAAATCGTTTTGTAATTCTGGTTGCGTTTGAATTTTCGTTTCCAGTCTGAAGTTTTTCCTTGATTCGTCTTTCCTTTAGTGTATTTTACCAGCTTGGGAATTTAGTCTAGTTGCTAGTGACAAACTCTTGTCAGAATGTAAACTAGTACTGTCAAATTAACAATTATTTTTAATACGTCGGTGATATTTCTAAAATTAAAATGAATACTTGTAAGATTCCTGTTTGTGTTGAAGACAGAGATGGTGACCAAAGATGGATAAGCATAGTAAATAAAACTATAAGGATTCATTTAAGATGTTTAACATACGTTATAATATTTTTAGCATAATCGATTTGTTTCGGAGACTAGAGAAAAAGATCCGGATGTTATTTTTATTGGGGATTCTATACTTCAGGCTTTACAACACACTGACACCTGGAACGAATTTTTTGCTCCACTACATTCGCTGAATTTCGGTATACATAAAGATCAAGTACAAAATGTTTTATGGAGAATATTAAATGGGGAATTAGATAATGTTAAACCAAAGGTAAATAGATTTATTTTGAAGCAAGCTATGTGTAATTCTTGTTTATCGATAGGCAATTGTTCTACATGTCGGAACAAATAATCATAGCAATACTCCTGAAGAAATATGCGAAGGAATTTTAAATTTAATTGATGTTATTAAAGAAAAACATCCTGAAACTTATATAGTTCTTCCAGTAAGTTATGTAACCATTTAGAAGGATGTTAAATGTAACATAATTTTATTTTAAGACCTTATTGCCTCGAGGACAACACCCAAACCCCTTAAGAGAACGAATGCAACGAGTAAACGAACTACTTAAATCGAATTTAACAAACCTGTCTCGTGTGGAATTGATCTCGATAGACAAAGGCTTCGTGCAACCTGATGGAACCATAAGCCATCATGATATGCATGACTATCTACTGTTAACCAATACGGGAAGTCGGAAGGCTTTCGAGCCGGTGCATGAGCTTCTTCTACAACTCTTGAACGAGGGTGAAGCGGAAAAAGATCTAACACCATCTGAGTAACCTCCGAGTGGTGTTGAGTTTAAACACTAGCCAGTTAAGTGGGCATCCAGAAAATCGTCGTTGGGAAGGAACATTTCTGTTATGTATTTATTGGATCGGGTATTAAAATTCAGGTTGATAAGAATTCTTTATTTCTGGGGCCAGACAACAACGTTTAGATAATTTATGCACGAATGATTTCACTACTGACATATACCTCGAATTTATTTATTGAAATGCTCAAACAGTGGATTGCGCCAAGTATCGAAACGACTGGATGTCGAGTACACATTCCTCATTTTTTACGATTTTAATGAAACGTAGTTAGTCCAAGTAGAAAGAGTATCTCGCTACTTTACTGATAGTGTACCTTTACGGTTAGTCTGTTCCGATGTTGTTTTGTTTGTTTGTCGATCGCTTTTGTTTCGCTGTGGCACACGATCCATAACAACCAGTGATAAACAATTGAACTGAGATATGAATTCGCGCTAATTTTTGATAGTGTAAATGCGACTGGAACGTCAGTTACTAATGAAAGCTTATTGTCTGTGAATGGTGATATTTATATTATGTACTTTTTCAAATGTATTTCTATATTTATCTGTTGTATTGTAAGAAACACCGCAATAAAAAATCACTACAATCCTTTTGCCTTCTTAACAATTAAAGTAACAATTTAAAATACCCTAATCCAGAAAAATACATTTAAGCTTACATATTTAAAATAAATGCATATTCTCCAATATATTAACAGTAATTGTGTATAATATTCTAGTACGTTTATTCATAATAAAATTAAATTACATTCTTCTAACACATAGAATCTGTCACAGACCACAAACTCACACCTATGCCAACAGACACCCGCAAAAAAATAAAAAAATTATTTGGCGAAGCCAGGCTTCAGTTCAATTCTGCTATCTGCGAATTGCATATGACTATCGATGATTTGGAAAAGTTCGTTGGGTTGAGGAATTCGGCCTGTTTCTAATTTCGACCAGACAGGGACGTCATTAAGGGTGATTTCGAAGGCCCCCGAAGACATCAGTTGCACTTCGACGATGTTACACAAAAAGAATAACATCATGCAAGCGTAGAGTTTGTTTTCCACACACCAGGTCCACCAGCCTGGCTGTTGTTGGCCCAAATACATGAATACGTTTACCCCGCCTAATATGCACACGATAACGAGAAGTTTTGTAATACCCTAAATAAAAAAATACTTTAACAATGAAATAATTAACATACAATTGTGAGAACTTACAATAAGTCGCGAAAGGAACATATTCATTCCTGGAGGCTCATAATTTCTTCCATCGATGACTATATCTGGATATTTCTGACTGATGATATTAACGTAATCATCGAACATTTTGCGATACCCACAGGAATAGCTAGAACATAACGAATAAAATTTTATATCAACTGTTGCTTTAATTTAATTACCAGTATGAAAATTTCAGAGTTGGAGATCCTACATGTTGACCAAGTTTCGATAATGTTACATCCTTGTCCGCATAAGATTCATGAATTACTGTACACAATGCTAATAAAAAAACTAAACCGAAATATGTTGTAAAAAAGGTTAATCTATTGCTGGGAGCCATGTTAATTTTAATAAGTCATAAAATTCGCATTCGAATCGCACACCAAACGACAGAACATATGACACTCAAAAAGTGACAACTTGTTATCAATGAATGTAGCTGAATATAGGTACATTGTTTGAACCTACTTTCAAGTTGATGAAGTATAAAATGTTTTTAAAATTATTAGAAAATTATGGGAAATTATTGTTTAAAAAAAATTTAGAGTGTTGTAATAAAGTTTTGCTACATTTTTAAATAATGACCAAGGTCAGTTGTTCGGTTTGAAGAATCAGAAAATTGTAGGTATTTTATAATTAGACATTGGTAGTTTAGAAAGAAAAGTATAGTTGGCAAGCTGTATCACTTTTCTTATGGCATATGTAGAACAGTCACATACGACAGATAATAAATATATTTTTATTTATTTTGCGTAAAACCCTAAACTGTTCTAATTTATATTACGCAATATATAAATGGTGTGTACATATAAACAGGGTATATGATTTAGAATATATAAATATAAGAGGTGCTGGCACTGTGCCGTCACATCCACTATTAAGATCTCAATGTCATATTAAAATGAAATACAATAATTAACATTTTTAATCGATGTAATGACTTTTTAGGGTATATACTTGTAAAAACTGAGTTCAACCACTGGTCGCATGACCCATGTAGATAAACAGTGACTCATCTTCCGTGTGAGCGCGTGTGTGTGTGATCTGTCAAAAGAAAATCCTTATCGATTATGCCGCTGTTTGGAAAATCACAAAAGAGCCCGGCGGAGGTTGTCAAGGCTCTGAAGGAGGCCGTCAACTCTCTGGAGAGAGGAGACAAGAAGGCAGAGAAAGCACAAGAAGATGTCAGCAAGAATCTCGTCCTTATAAAGAATATGTTGTACGGGACGTCAGATGCTGAGCCACAGACTGACATAATCGTTGCGCAGCTGGCGCAAGAGCTGTACAACAGCAATCTGCTGCTTCTGCTCATCCAGAACTTGAACCGCATCGACTTCGAAGGGAAGAAGGATGTGGCACAAGTGTTTAACAATATTCTGCGAAGGCAGATCGGAACCCGCTCTCCGACCGTGGAGTACATTTGCACGAAGCCGGAGATTTTATTTACGCTTATGACTGGCTACGAGCATCAAGAGATCGCACTCAACTGCGGCACTATGCTGAGAGAATGTGCGAGATACGAAGCTCTAGCCAAAATCATGTTGTATTCAGATGACTTTTTTAACTTTTTCCGTTACGTCGAAGTTTCCACGTTTGACATTGCCTCAGATGCCTTTTCAACATTCAAAGTAAGTTGACTAAGTGAAGTAAGAAGTAGGGTTAGGACGATTACGTAACGCGGCGCATGTTTAAGGAATTGTTGACCCGCCACAAGATCTTGTGCGCGGACTTCTTGGAGTTGAATTACGACAAAGTGTTCGGCCACTACCAGCGGCTGCTGAACTCGGAGAACTACGTGACCCGGCGCCAGAGCCTTAAATTGTTGGGAGAGCTGCTGCTGGATCGGCACAACTTCACTGTACGATACCAATTTACAAGTTTATGGGAGTTGCGCTTTTTAGTAATTATTTTTATATAGGATGGTGCATTTACTAATTTTGAAAAAAAAAAAATTTCAAATTTTGAAAGAAAATTCTGAATCCTGGAAAAGAAGTTTTCTTCTTTCTAGTGACAATTACCTGTTAAATTGCGGTGGCGCTAAATTGAATCTTCAATGAGTCTTGGAAGATATTGCTTCAAAACTATGATTTTTTAAAGATTCAGAATCTTGAAACTTCTTCTTTAGCAAAATTCTTTGAAGATTATACCAAAATTCTGAATCCTGGAAAAAAAAGTTTTTTTCTTTCTAGTGAGAATTACCTGTTAAATTGTGGTGTCGCTAAATTGAATTTTCAATGAGTCTTGGAAAAGAAGAATTCAGAATTTATTGATTGCTTCAAGCCATGATTTTTTTTAAAATTCAGAATCTTGACACCTCCATTTCCAGGATTCAGAATCTTTGTAGAATCCTCGTGCGAACATAGGAATAATACCTACACAGAATTGTTTTAGAAGAAGGTTCCGTGGAGAAGGGGAGGGGCAAAACAACCAAATATCCTTCTTGAGTCCCACATACTTTGTTTAAGGAGGATTCTGTCTCCTGATTACATTTCAATGATTTATTTCCATTAAAAAAATTTGAAAGAGAAAAAGTAGGTAAACACCATTTGAATCTTCTCTAAAAAAAAAAAATTACAAAAATACGCACTCCCATGACTTGTACGGGAATCTGAACTTGGAATTAGGTATAACGTGCTGGTTGTATTTAGGTGATGACGCGGTATATTTCGAACCCGGACAACCTGAAGCTGATGATGAACATGCTGAAGGAGAAGTCACGCAACATCCAATTCGAGGCGTTCCACGTGTTCAAGGTGTTCGTTGCCAACCCCAACAAGCCCAAGCCCATCCTGGACATCCTGCTGCGGAACCAGGACAAGCTGGTGGACTTCCTCACCAAGTTCCACACGGACCGCTCCGAGGATGAGCAGTTCAACGACGAGAAGGCGTACCTCATCAAGCAGATCAAGGAGCTCAAGCCCATGCCGGCTGACCACTAGCAGGACACGGGGCCTTGATGCAGGATCTCCACTTATCTTAACCAACATTAATCCTAGCTTCTGCTACTACTAGTGATATCAACTGTTCTAAACCTATTCCCGAATTCAGAAACATCTAATTCTATTTATTGTTACCTAACATCTTATTAACAACTCTCAAGATGGCTGCCTCATATAAAACTTATTTATATAAATATTCAATTAATAAAATTTATTGTTAATTCGTTACTAATATTGTTGTACCATTGTTGCTTCACCAATAGTATACAAACTTAGTTTATTCATCATCAAGATAAATTTTAAGTTAATAAATAATGTAAGATATGCATGTGTGTCGGCCATCTTGGTTGTAGTGAATATTTGAGGTTAGTTAATAATTTAGTTGCATGTTTTCTGTATCGGGTAGTATTTCCAATCCGACTGATGCGCCCGGTTAATTTATTGAACCTTACTCACATCTTCTGTTTCGTCTGCTCTGATTTCGTTCCTGCCCCGTCCCGTCCTCACTAGCGATGTATATCACCAAATAACAGCAATAGTTATATTGTAGCTATTCTATTATTAGCAATTATCCTGTTCTGTTTATTCACCAAATTGTTTATGTTTATGAGCGCAGATTAGAAATTTATTCAAGTATTCATGTGAAGAATAATATTATTTGTAAATAAGGATTTATTGGTTTTAAGTAATAATAAAAAATAATTTTATATACAGAATCAGTGGTTTTATTCTTCGAAGAAATTTACAACAATTTGAGTTTTTCTTCAATCATTTGCTCCGTGGCGTCCCAAAGTTGAAGCGCAGTTGTTGGGTCAAAGTTGACCTTGGATTTAAATTGATCGCAGTTTCTATAAAACAATCCTGTTTCTTCTTCTAATTTTGGTTCTGTAGCACAATATATAACAGTTTGTGCGCCTGATTCAGGTGTTCTCATGTATAACAATGCAATCGGAGCTACTAGTAGATAGTGGTACCATTTTACATTGTAATTTCTAAATAACCCAGTGTATACCCATCCAGGGCAAACAGCATACGTATTTATTTTAAAGTCCTTATTTCTTCGTGCTAATTCTTGAGCAAAATACGCGTTCATTAATTTAGAGTTGTTATACGCAGGAGACTTCTTATCTCTGTTTACTTCATTGTTAAGATCGTCTAAATATATGTTCCCTTTTTGATGTAAACTAGAAGAAACTATAACAACCCGACTGGGCGTTCCAATTTTTAATTGTGATAATAACAGATTAGTTAAGAGAAAATGACCAATATGATTAACACCTAAATGAATTTCAAATCCATCAACAGTTGTGCAATATTTACTTTTAGGATAAGAAACACCGGCATTGTTCACGAGAATATCAATTTTAGACACCGATTTATTAAGTAGATCAGCAAATAATTTGACAGACTGTAAAGACGCTAAATCAAGTTCCATAGGTACCTAAACATTAATTATGTTAATTATTGATTAATCTTAAATGAAGAAAATATTTACCAGGTCAGCTTCTTTTCCGACGAGAGCAGTAATATCTCTTGCTGCATTAACAGCCTTTGCAATATCTCTGCAAGCTAAAATAACTTTAGCTCCTCTTTTTGCCAGCTCTTTTGCGACTTCAAATCCGATGCCGCAATTTGCTCCGGTTATTAACGCAATTTTTCCTTTGAGGCTAACAGTATTTATACAACGTCCCCATTTGTATTCTTGATATTTCCTCAATAGCAATAATCCTATAATAGCAGCTGGGGTGTAATACCAAAAGCTATTCATGTTCAACAATGTTATCACTTAATTTACGATGATTTGCACAAAAAAGAGTCTTCTGTATGCTGTATGTAAATAAACATTTTTGATGAGTTTATGATGCACTCGACTGCGGGTGGCCGCAATGCGAACTAATTTCTGACAGCCAGTCAGCCTTTCAAAATGGCGAGCAGAACAAATGTCACACGGCGGATCCCGGAAAGCGATTCTACAATCTCTTACGTCCAAACTGATGGCTTGGTAAGGGACAAACAATCAACAAATAGCTATAGCCGCCAGTATCTAACAAAATTTTAACCCTAACACTCGTAACAAACTATTAACTAATATACCATGTGCTGGCGGTTAACCTAAATAGTTAGCATCAAATTTACAATTATGGTTTTAGGCTGTTATGAAAATAGTGAAACACTGCCATGAAGAATCTACAAGCAATATGGAGGTGGCTCAAGGAGCTCTCTTGGGGTTAGTAGTTGACAATCGCCTAGAAATCACCAACTGTTTTGCCTTCCAAAAGCACAACGATGACGGTATGGACGAAGAAGAGTACCAACTAGCCATGATGCGCCGTTTACGACGCGTGAACGTGGATCATTTCCATGTCGGTTGGTACCAAAGTGCAGATGTTGGCAACTTTTTAAGTCTTCCACTACTGGAATCACAATACCACTACCAGACTTCTATTGAAGAATCTGTGGTGGTCATTTATGATACCCAGAAATCTGCTCGCGGATTTTTGACACTAAAAGCTTATAGGTTGACTCCTCAAGCTATTGAAATGTACAAAGAAGGAGAATTTACTCCCGAAGCTTTAGTTAAACTAAAAGTAGGGTTCGAAAATTTGTTCATAGAGATCCCTATCGTAATCAGAAACTCAGCACTGACTAATATCATGATGTCGGAGCTTTCTGATATGGTTCCCGAAGCAGACGGAACCCGCTTCTTGGATTTAGGAACCGCATCAGTTCTTGAAGGACAATTACGTTGTATGATGGACCGCGTTGATGAGCTCAACCAAGAAGCCATCAAGTTCAATCGCTATCAACAACTTGTCAATCGTCAGCAGCAAGATAAACATCGTTATCTTCAGAAACGCTCACAAGAAAATGCCTCACGAGCTGCTAAAGATGAGCCGCCACTACCGGAGGAGGACCTTAACAAGTTGTTCAGACCTCACCCGGTGCCTCCTCGTCTAAATCCGATGATTGTAGCTGGGCAGATTTCCACTTACAGTCAGCATATTTCGCAGTTTTGCTCGCAATCTTTGGCTAAGTTATATATTACTCAGGCTCTCCAAAGTGCGAAAGAATCCAAGGCTAATCCTTGAGACTAGTATTCGTTTATTTGTAATTTGAAAGGTTGGATAACTATTCCGAATAAAGAAACATTTCGTATTATATCTTTGTTTTATTTGCATGTGTGATGCTTGTAATTTTATTTTGATGGGATGTTTGGATGAGGAAAATGAGAACGAAGTTCTTATAAAAATTAAATTTATAAATATTGACACGTTACATTAATACATCAATCAATGACTAGAACATTCGATAAATTTTAAAGCCCAAATCTTTTCCTTTTTTATAAAAACATTCAGACGTCCCATACTCACTTATAGTAAAATATTTTTGGAATGTCGTGTATGGCAATGCCTTTCACAAAATAATTTAGACAATCTTAAAACGAATATTATTTACACGTCTATTCTATACTGTATCCCTACGATTTTATATAATATTGCACCAAATGGCCTATAAGAACTATAAAAATAAATATACCCTTATCTATAAGTTAAAACAAAAATTAATGTTAGATTAACTCCTAACTAGCGCACTAACTGACAGTTAGAAACGTAAGATGAACGAAACAACACAACAACAATAACAACAAAAAATATAATTTATCTTAACTAGCAGGTAACATATTACCACTGGCTTCGTCGATTTTTACAGTAATCGACAAATATTAAATGTTAACAAAAAATTATTACAACAATAAAAACTTAAGCATCATTAGCCGTTAATTAGTTACGGAAATTTATGGCACGGAATCAAGTTCACGAGGCAAATCATACGACTGATGCTGCATTTAATGTGTAGTTATACCGTTTGAATCATTATCATTAATTATAGTTAATTTAGCTGCATTCACAATCCGAAATTTGGTATAATTTGTTTCACTGAAATTGCGGAATCGGTTAAACGCCAGAAAATAAATTTTAGAATATTCATACACAGGAAAATACGAACACAAGAATATTCAAATCTACAAAATTTATATGTAATAAAATATCTGCGTTAAAATATTCATTCACGGTAAATGCAAATCTAGAATTTTTTTGTAACAGTCTTAACCGAGTATGTGAGACTCTAGAATGGTATAGGATTGTTCATTTAGTTGTGTTTCCCCCTTGTGTTGAAGAGACAAACGAGTTATCTAGATGTGCATTTTCTTGTGTTTGCATCTAGCTATATTTGCATTTATACCGAATATAAAATTGTAGATTTGCATCTGTGAGTGAATTTTTTAATACATAAGTTTTCTAGATTTGAATTTCCTTGTGCATGAATTTTCCTGTGTATTAATATTCTAATTTTTTGCGTTGAATGGCCACCCCAGAAATTGACTGTTCACAGCTCGAAATTTGAGTCGTAGCACAATCAAAACAAATCAGCTGTTTACTTTAAGCCCTGTTCGCACGGGGATTTGTGGAGATTCTACGGAGATTCAGAATCCTTGAAAATAAGTTTTTTCTTTCTAGTGGTAATTACGTGGTTTTGAAGCAATCAATAAATTATAAATTCTTCTTTTCCAACACTCATTGACGATTCAATTTAGCGACACTGCAATTTAACAGATAATTCTCACTAGAAAGAAAAAAACTTCTTATTTTCCAGGATTCTGAACCTCAGTAGAATCTCCAAAGATTTTTTTCACCGAATTTACCAAATTTCGGACTGTGAATGCGGCTTTGTCCTTAAAGTTAAGAGATCACAATGAAACATTCTACAAAAATATTAACTAAACCTTTTAGTCATCACTTTTCATAAATTAAGTTAATCAATAAATTACACTACCTATCTAAAACAAAATTTCACTAATAGATAAATTTGTTGAGTCCTCTATGGTCTAAACAGAATTAAGCACATTTAAAACATACTTATTTACGGGTAAAAACGGCTGTATCGGGTCCATCATGGCCTCACTTAAATAACTTTTAATTCTAGGCGGAACACACAGTTCATCTAGATCACTTTTGGACTTGACTCTTTTGACAATAATCGCACGACACCTATCCTGTAAATTCACAAAATCCCGCCTCATCGACGCTAGCGTCATCTCTGTTTTGGCGGCGGTGGAACAGATGACCGGGTAGAGTGGTTCGCGGATTTCGTTGAGGCCCTTGAAGGCGACCCCCAGGTTCTTTCCGTCCTTGTAGTAGGTCAGCGTGCCCGCGATGCCGTCGAAGAGGATGCCTATGGTGGTGGCTTCGTTCTCCCGGAATGGTTTGGTGTAGTGGTACCATCTGCCTGCGTGCCATAAGAGACCTTTGTGGGACAGACCCCAACCTTGGTCGTCTTCTCCGAGGAGGTTGGTGAAGGCGTCCGCGTGCAGACGAGCTTTTCTTGTACCGATGCCGAACATCATACTGGTGCCGAAAATCCTTTGGGATATTTTCAGCTCCCAGAAATATCTAAACAAACGTAGCACATTATTCTTTAGTAATCTTTTCAATGAGTAATTATCTTGTTAAATTCTATGACTTTATTGAATAATAATTGGTTCGGTTTACATTTGAAATGATGGTTGTCAGATTGCTTATTTTATTCTTAGAAAATTATTTAATCTTCTGAATCGTGAAAAAAATAATCATGCCATTGTGAGTAAAGTAGAATTTTTAATTCATTGTAGTTTCAAACCAATACAATTTTTGCAGTTGAGTTATTGAAAAAAAAGGTGTCTTAATGCTTCTATATTTTTATTTTTTGTCTTTGGCCTAGGAATTTGAAATAAAAAAATTCAAAAAGACGTTTTTGCTTTATTTTGTAATTATTTGATAGGTATGATTTTTTCGGTCACTATAAATGGCAGGAAAAATTTAAGAAGCAAGAAGCATGCAGCTAAGCTTCATTTTTCGAATAATTTTAGTTTTACTTAATTTCTTTAAAAAATACAGAAGTTATTATGGGAATACTGGAGCCATGTTTACAGTATTTTTCAACTTCAAAATGACATTGCATAGCTAGGATGCGGGAAAGTACGAGTTTCGGGCTGGTTTCGGGCAGCCGTAGTAGTAGGGAAGAGAGTGAAATAGAAAAAAAAGTACCTAATATCGAAAGTAATCTAGGATTTCGAAAAAAGGTAGACGAGCCTCTTAAGTGACATATATCATAGATTCTTAAATGTTTTTAATTAATTTATTGATATTGTCATATTGAGTACAATAAAATGTACACTCATACGGAATACTTTAATAAATAATTTGTAAAAAAATTCAGGGGCTCAGGTATAGAAATTTAAATTTATTTCTTAAGTGACATAGATTTCCCTAATATGGTAGGGAGTACAAAAAACCTTTCTTCCTCTCTCACCTTCCGTTGTTGAGCACCCTCTTCCCGCGCACCCCCGCAGTGCCGCTGCTCCAGTTGGGGTGGAAGTGCGCGGTTCGGAAAGCGGCGCCGTAGAGCCGGACCTCCGGGCTCCTGTCCCGGCGGTTCCAGGTCCACTGGTCCTCGCAGCCGTGCCCCAGAGGCAACGGGTCTTGGTCGTTGCTTTCCTCTGCCTCTCTGGAGGGGGACATCGCGCCCCCTGGTTCACGCTACGCTGTGGCTGACGTGGAGGAGTCCAGGAGACTGAGGGGAGTGTCAAGTTAGTCATCATGATTGTGTAAATAATACGAAATAATGAAAGAATCAGTCTGATATATTTGATTTATTGCTCAAATTCCGACGTTTCGACTATACAATAGTCTTCTTCAGGGCTATTGTATAGTCGAAACGTCGTCATTTGAGCAATAAATTAAATATATCAGACTGATTCCCGACTATTTTTTTGTCAACCTGTTCTAAACAAACAGTTGATATTCGTTTCATCAATACGAAAGAAGATGAACGTTATTTAGCTTCTATTTTCATGAACAAAATGACGGACCTTTGTAGACTATTATTGGCCAGTTGTACCACTTTTCCTTATATTTTAAGTGTCATTTAAATGAAAAATATCGACAGAAATGTTATTTCAACGTTTGGTTCAACAATTTTATTTCTATTCGATATTGTTCAAGGTAAACTTTAAATTTAAATGGAAGCGGTGCAACTCAACTGGTCATTAATCTAATTGCATAATTGCTATGTAAAGCCCTGCTCGTTCGAGGATTCTTTAAAGATTCTACCAAGATTCTGAATCCTGAAAAAGGAAGTTTTCTTCATTCTAGTGATAATTAATTACATGGTTGAAGCAATCAAATAAATTATAAATTCTTCTTTTTCAAGACTTATTGAAGATTCAATTTAGAGGCACCGCAATTTAACAGATAATTCTCACTAGAAAGAAAAAAACTTCTTCTTTTCCAGGATTCAGAATCTTGGTAGAATCTTCAAAGAATCCTCTTGCGAACAGGGCTTAATGAAACAAAAGATAAAGAATCACTTTAAGCTTACGTCTATTTCAAATCTCAAAATATTTTTAAATAAAGCTGCAGAAATTTTCTCAAGTAATTTTTCACATAAGGATTTTTAAAGATTCTTTGAAGATTCTTTCATGTTGTTGAATCCCGGAAAAAAGACATTTACTGTCTTGAAACCATCAATGAATTAGACAATATCTTTTCCAGGATTTAATTTAACGACTATATCTATTGACAGAATAGATTATTTTTCTCAAGATTCGAAAGCAAGAAAGAATTTTCAAAGAATCTTTGTGCTAACAGGGCCTAAAACATGAAATCAAATTATTTTAGAAAGGCAAAAATAAATACTATAGATTGTCGGATTGTCGCATAGTCTAGAATACAACAACAGTACTATGATTCTTAGATGAAAATTAAAATCTGAAAAATGTAGGCTTTTTTAATGCATTAATTTCTCAGTTATCATAATATAGAGAAAAAAGTTGATAGTATCTAGTAGGATTATTTTTCTTAAAACATTAAATTATTTCAGCAGAAAGGCACAAATAATACTACTAGATACTACTAGATACTAGATACTAGAAGACCTGAAAAATGCTTTGTTTCTTAGATTAAAATTTTATAGCTAACAAAAATGTTCTGTAATTCAGTTAGACACCTCAATCCACTAATTTCTCATATTTTTATATTTTAGTGTTAGTCCAATTTTTTGATAAACATCACCTAATGACTATATCAGGTAATCCGCCTGGTATCAGTTTCATGACTCATCCCCTTCCCCGGGGTGCTTTGCCCCCGGGGGTGCGTGACCGCAGCTCAACCCCTAGTCCGGCCCTGCACTCAACTCACCCCCCGAGTGAGTCACCCGCGAATATAAACCTCTCTTTTTATCTTACGTGAGGTGTCGCAAGTTTCTCTCTTGCACTTGGGCCGAGGGGGAGGGGAAATTGCGGGGGAGGATCAATATCGAAATGAACAGTGGTTGCAAAACACCGGTCGATGATTGGACGCTAATGGGGTAGTGGCAATGACCCCAAAGTCAAACAATACGAAATTATTTATACTTTTGTATTCGAGACTAATACATTTTTTCACGAATCATTTGAAACCATCATGTTGTTCTATAATATACCTATTACTATTTTCAAATTAATGTTCTTATGCTGTAAAAGAATAAAAATATATTGTTAATGAATAACTTGGCTTTATTTCAGTTTGTACAGTCAAAGATGACGACGTTTTGACCGTATTTACGGTTGTCTTCAGGTTTTCAATGGTACAAAAATGATATTTTTGTCAGGTCTCAAACATTAGTAAAAATACAAATTTTGTTTTAAAAAACGTTTTTTAGTAAATTGGGAAATAAATCTTGCTGTGACGTTTTTATTTTGTATAGGAGACATGGCAGCATTCTACGTCACATCATTTCTATTCAATTTTCTTTTTTATTATTTCTGGGCTTGCTGATACATTTTTGTGAAAATAAAAAAATTCTCCCTTCTTAAACAATATTTAATAAAAAAAAATCATGCAAGTATCCCATAGAAGAAGTGCAATAAATTAAATTTTATACAAATTAATTGTTATAAATAGAGTGATCACTTCTATGATTACCAAAATCAACATAATGTAATTTCTAAAACCTGAAGATGATCAATGTAATTTCTATAACCTGAAGATGATCATGGGCGAAATGTCGTTTTAATCGTGGACTAAATAAACTTTAAGTAAAGATTAGTTTTCCAAGAACCAGAAATTTGTATTTCCACCTTGACACATTTGAAGAAAGAACAATGTTCAATAATAATTTTTATTTATTGAAGATCAAAAGTGTTTGATTGCAGTCTGCCTATTTCTTTATTTCTCTTCGGCGTTCACACAAAAATTCTTTAAAAATGTTTTATTCTTCGGAATGTTGAGATAATATTCCTAGTGAGAATTACCTGTCAAATAGCGGTGCCACTAAATTGAATCTTCAATGAGTCTTGGAAAAGAGAATTTCGAATTCTTTTTTCAAGATTCAAGAATGTGTGAACAATGATTTAGACACTTTTTTCACTATTCGTTTGGAACCATAAATTCTGTTAATGTTTGAAGGAGAACAATGTTTAATAATCAATTCAATTTATTCGAGATTTCTGTTGCCTTCCAGAAATCTGTTTTTTTTGTGTTACGATTTTTGCATTTTTGGTGTGGTCCTATTGCAATGTTTTCTAGAGTTTTTAAATCTTTGGGAACCACTGTTTACGGGCGCCACGAGGAACGCAATTCACCCTCCCCCTATGGTAGTTTTTTGTATTTATTATTGTTGAAGGGGTACTTCGTAACAATTGCGATCCTATACATTGATTGATTGACAATTTATGGACCTCCTGTGTGACATTTAATTGGTGAATCCATCAAATAATGTGACATTTACATATTGTTGTCTTTATGCTTTGTTAGTAATCATATGTTAATTGTTATTTACATGGAAACAACATAAAATTGAAGATCGTAATAAATCTTTTATTGTACAATTGTTGTGCAGAACAATTTTACTTGTTTCAAATGCGCAAATCAATGTAATCAAATATTAAATAATCGTTTATTGTTATAAATAAAGTACAATATACTTACAGGTGTTATTAACAGAAACTGAACAATGCTAAGTATTTAACAATAGCACTAATAACAGATTTTGTTTCAACAAAATGACAGATGCGAAATTAAATGGAGACTCCACTATTTTGAATTAAATTCACCTGTTACTATCACTACACATCTAATATTGATTAGATTGTACGTACTCACATAAAATATTGATTTTACCACCGTAGTAGATAAAATAATTTAGAAAATTATTAGTACGACGAAAGAACTACCACTAATTTCTAATAAACCAAATCTAAACTACAAACAAATGACGGTTGATGATGCTCACCGTTCGCTGAGGTATTGTTGGCCAACAGACGCAGATTCAATTGTTGTCATTTTAAAGAAAAATTAAATTTGATGAAGAAGTTAACACGAAGGGCACAGAAAGAACACTGAATGTCTGGCGACGTCGGGGCGCTCGATCGACGACGGAAAATAGAGCATGCGCCGAAAAGGGGTGTCAGAGGACGCTGTTAAATGGGGTGCACATTTTTGATATGCAAAGAATTAAATTAGTTGTGCTCTCAGCAGAACATTAAAATTCACTATTGATTAATTAAAAAAGAGGAGGTAGTACTCAAAAACAGAAACAAATTCTTGGATGAATTGATCTAATGTGAAATAAACAAATACATATTTAGGTGTATCTCTCAAAATTGTTGTCAATAATTGTTTATTGAAATCATTGATTGTTTCCCAAGTGAAATTAGTGGGTCGTTCGTGTTTATTTTCAATACGGGCCTGTAAACAGCTGTCAAGTGTCAAATCTGCTTTATCATTATTTGAATCATGCCTCCGCACGGGAACCACGGTTGCGATGGAAGCCACGATCACGACGATACCCCAGAAATGGGTGTGCAATATAGTTTATTCGAAAAAATCGACAACGATAATCTGGAGTGTCTAAACGAAGCTGTAGAAGGATCAGGAAGAAAAATATTCAGGCCGTGGGATCAGCGGTTGAATTTTGAATTTGTAGGTTATGTTATGATTGGAACTGGACTTTTAAAAGATTGTTGTTGTATTTTAGTGCGTGGAAAGCGATGCAGATGAAGAACTGTTGTTCAATATACCTTTTACTGGAAACGTTAAGTTGAAGGGAATAATGGTTATTGGTAACGATGACCAAACTCATCCATCTAAAATGAGATTGTAAGCTGATCAAGATTTTATTAAAATCATTTTTAATGATGAAATTTTAGATTTAAAAATCGCCCTCATATGACTTTTGATGATGTAGTCGTACAGCCGGACCAGGAATTTGAACTATCTCTCAATCATTGTGGTACAGCAGAATATGCTACTAAGTAATAGCCATTTTCTAAATTAACGAATTTCTTCTAATTCTGGTCAATTTTAGGGTTGTAACTTTTTCTTCTGTCCATCATCTGTCTATACACTTTCCTTCTAACTTTGGTGCAGAACAAACTAAAATTTTCTATATAGGTTTAAGAGGAGAATTCTTTCATGCTAATAGACATGGTGTAACGATTTGTACTTATGAGTCTAGGCCTAATGTTTCCGATCATAAGACTCCTATTGAGGAGCAAATGAATCATCGTATACAATAATTTGTGATTTATGATCTGTATTAATAAATAAAAGCAATAATTTAAATTATTTTTGTGTTTTTTCTTTTCGACTCTACTCTATAATGGAGGGTGTGAGATTTTCCTACTTACATGTAGTAGTAGATTATGAGAAAATTTTGTAATTTTTTTTGCATTCAAAGTTAAATAACATTATTTTTTGAAATAAATTAACAATTATTTATTTATTTTAAACAAGTCTGTGTTATTATTTTTGTATTTACATGAGTTCTGAAAATTTCCTCTACAACCCACTTTACATAATAAAATCCCCATAACATTTCAAGAATGTGAACATCCCGCTTTGTTACTTGCTGTATTTGCCCATTAACATATCCTGTTAATATCCTAGCGATTGCTAATGTCCAGCCTTAGTAACATATCTGTAATATTCCAATGATAATAATATCCCAATTATGTGTCCCATGTAATTCTCTGAGATGTTTGTATGACTATATAATTTTTGATCGTACTCAGCATGTGGCTAGGATAAAATTACATAATATCATTTAAAGTACAAGAATAAGATATTTTTAAACATCCCATGAACGATTCATGTCAAGTGGGAATTTATGTTTCATCAATGAGGAAAGAGGAAAAAATATTTTTTTTAGGAGATACCCATTTATTAACAATTATTATTACAATATGTTTGTACTAAAATAACAATTCACTTTTATACATTTTATGATATACAGTAATACATCAATGGACAGAATTGCAATATTATAATAGTCGTAACCTATATAGAAGTAAATAATTAAAAACATATAATATTTATGGCTGTTATATAAATATTTATAATACATAGACAATAAATTACATTCAACATTAATCTTACTAACATGAAACATTTCCTAGTTAAAAAATTAACTACAAAATGAATTTGAAACGAAGATGCTTCAAACATCTACTTGGACAATAATAAACTTTAGTTAGATCTACATTCAGTCATGCCAAGTCTTTCTAAGGACCAAGCAAAATGAACTTCTATTAAATTGTTAATAAACAGAGATAGTACACATTTATATTTTAAAAATTAGTATTTATTAACATTTATTATATTTGGATTTGGGTTCATTTTGCTTGGTCCAGCTATAAACAGAGAAACTGATTGGTAAAAAATACATCGATGCACAGATGCCAGTCTAAGAGGCCCTGGGAACGTGAAATTTATGAAGTCGGGCCGAATTTCTAACTAGCTCGTATATCTCTTTAACTTGCCCTGTAACTCACCTCGAATCTTAACCACTTTAATTTAATAAACACACATTCAAAAATCATTCACCCATCATTCATTATATCACCAGCTTAATTGACTATCTTCATGTCAAACTAAAGTGGTTCAAGACGAGAAGAAATTCCCTAGAAAATCATAACCTACACTTAGTTGCGATGGTAACATAAACAGTAACAAATAAATAAAGAACAGGGCAACAGTTTAGCCAATCGAAAATCAGAATCAAATAGGAACTGTTTTATGTTTATTTTATTGTCACCGTGTTGTTGGGAGCAACCGTGGTAAGAGTTGGAGCCTCGCTGTCAGCGAAGAGAACATCTGGAAGGTTACCATTTTCCTCGGTAAGTTCTTCGGGAACCGTTTCAGTCTCCAGACTTGATATGTTTTGTTCTGTTGTGGATATGGAAGGCTTTGAAGCCGGGAGCGATTCTGGAGTCGCGAACAGGACTTTGTCCACGTAGAACATCGTTCCTAAATTGTAGACGAAAACCTCACTTTCCACTATTTTGGCATCGTTGATATTCACACCATCTAAAACAAACAAAATTAAATCTTGTTCCCATATCCAGAAAATGTTTAATTTACCATTTTTTCTGGAAACGGTTACCGTCTTATTTCCTAATGTTTGAAATTTAGTTCCATCTTTCAAATCTCGATCGTAAAGTCTTCCTTTCAAGAAATGGTTCAGTAAAATTTGTAGTCCATCCCCAGTAGACAAATAATTGTCTGGCATTTTATCTAAGCCCAATTTTTCGAACGCTGTATCTGTCGGTACGAAAAACGTGTACCCCGTTCCAGAAACGTGAGGTGCCAAATCGGCTAGGTTTAAGAACCTAGTGATATGTGTAAATCTTCTGTCTCTTTCTAAGGCCAAAAAGGCGTGCGAGAGAAACTGGGCTCCGAACCAAGGGAACGCCAATAGAGGAGGAGTTTCTTTATCGCGATGTTGTTGGTGAAGTCGAGAAACTACACTTTCACTAACAAACAGAACTTCCCCGATAAACATAATGTTCCCTTTGGCAACGGTGGTATCGCCTTTGACGATTGATGCCCCATTAACGGTTATTGTTGCTGTAAACAATGGAAATGTTAGTAGAAGTCGTTCGTTAGTCGTTGAAAAACGTACGATTTTTGCGGAAGACAACTTCACGACCACCTAAAGTTTTGGCAACTTGACCATCTCGAATATCGTCTTGATGTAAGTTCCCTTTGATGAAATGGTTGATCATTACTGTTTCGGTAAATTCTGGCACTGAAAATGGGTAGAAGCCCCAGTCTATTGGGTGCCATCTTTGGAAGGCGTGATCGGTTGGCACGAAAACGGTATACTCCTCACCTAGAAAAACATCCTTTTAATATTTCCTAATATTTTGTAACTTTCGGACAATGTACCTTCTTTTAAAAGTTGGGAGACATTAGACCTAGACAAGAAATGCTGGAAAACCCGAACACCACTTTTTAAATACGACAAAACTTGACTGACATTATCAATGAACGATAAATTCGCAGGAGACTGCGTAGTTTTTACTTCTTCTCTTACAGTCACAACTGATAACATCCCAACATCCAGTTTCGGATGCTCACTACCATTTTTCTTTAATATTTTATCATCGCTAAACAAATAGTTATCCAGGATAATCAAGATCCCGTTCGGAACTTCAATTTTCCTTTCTATCACTTGTGCGCCGTTTGCGAAGATCTTGCCATCAGTTTTGGTGACTTTAACTTCCTTCCCGCCCAAAGTTTTGAACGTCGTAATGTTTGATATGTCAATTTGCGCACCCAGAACGATATGGTCCAGAAGGAGCTTCTTGACGAGATCAGGCTCTTTTAATACGGAGTCCTCCCTCGTTGCCGCGCTATTCCGCGGCGCTAGGATCGTAAACGGTTCGCCTGAAACGAAATTAATTAGTTTTTAGGTAATTTAGTTAATGAAAAGAATTGAAGGAATTTTTGAACTCCACCTAGGATTGTAATTAATTGCCGGAAAACGGGATGTTTAATTACTTTGCGCAGTTGGCTTTGTTTTTTAATTAATTAGGTGCAGAAAACTCCAAAGGGAAAAGGAGAAAAAAACGTAAATATTAATATATGGCACCAACGTGATGTAATTTGATGTAATGATGTAATGTAATGACTAAGTGTTGGGAGTGTACTATTTCGTTTATGATGAATTATCTTGGGTAATTTAATATAATTTATGTCTTTGTTTCTGATCTGCATACTCAATTATACGAAATGTTTAAAACAAATTTTATATATTGTGGTTTGTATTATATAACAAACAAATTTTTTATAAGTTTTTTCATGTAATAATGTTTTTCTTATTAAAGTTTTTACGACGTTGAAATAAAGAACAATAGTTTAATTAAAATTTTCGTGCGACTGATAGTTGACTGGTCGCAGTGACGGCGCTGTGAAGTTTTCTTATTTTCATTTTCATTAATGAATTTCCAATTAAAATGAAGTTGTCAATTAAGCCATAACGGTTAGTTGTAAACTGATCTCGTTGAGGGAGATGACCTTATATCTCGCCATGTATCTGTCTCTGTGTCTATCTCGCTCACACTTCACACATTATACAATTAGGTAAATAGGTAGTCGGTGCTTACTTGATATTTTGATCTCGTCATTGTTGAAGACGAGCCACAGAGAGAAGAAGTGATCAACTTCGTGGTTCGCAGTGAGTTGTCCGTCGATGCCAGTGGTGTCAGGGAGGTGCGGGCCTAGGGGGCCTTCCGTGGAGGCCGCTACCGAGAGACTGAAGCAGAGCACCACCCCGTAGACTGCCCTCATCTTGAAGCACATAACTTGTTGCTGATGCCGACTAACTCACTCACTTTGGCTAATTTAGAGTGTTGTTGTGATCACAAGTGTTTATTTACACTCTCGGCCACTGTTTCTTCGTGTGTTCTGCTCTATGTCGTTGGTCGTACTGGCTGCTCTGGGTGTTTGAGACTAGACTTGTTTCGCGTTCCACACACACAGATAGGCGCACACAGACGTAATCGCGCGCAATGTCTGCAGGGAAAGACGAACTCACCAACACACTCACGAGAGCTGTATGTATGCCTCAGCGCAACGATCGATTCTTATGGCAGCAGGCCAGTGGTGGAGCCAGGAATTCATCACCACGGACCTCTACCCGACTCTCGCGCAAAAACAGAACAAAATCACAAATTTACTTCAAAGTTCCCGCCGTTTTCTGCGCAGGGGCTGCAAATGATCCTTGCGGTACACTTATCAAAACGTTGCTAATAACTATTTTTCCAGCTACACACACGCGCAAAACCGGAACCAAATCAGGGTGTTTTCAGTGCAGGGGTTAAAAATGATCCTTGCGGCACACTTGTCACATTGTTGTCAATATCTTTTCCCCTTGATACAAACATGCGCAAAAACGGAACAAAATTAATTCAAAGTTCCCGCCGGTTTCAGTGCAGGGGCTGGAAATGAGCCTGGCGGCACACTTCAAATCGTTGCTGATAAAACATAAATTTATTTTATTTTTTATTTTTGATTGTAACCAATCTACAAGATTAACTCCCAATTACAGGATGGTAGATGTTATTATAGTGGAATCCAACCACTCGGACCCAGTGGTATTATTTTCGGTTGTGCTGGGAATCGAACTGAGGACCGCTAACATGCTAGGCGGACCCTTTACCTTTATTTTGAAGTTCCCGCGATTTTTCTTGTACATCGTAACCCAGAACAAAAAAAATTCAAAATTTTAAATTATTAAAGTACACGGGATGTAAGGCTGCTCTTGACCTTGTATAAATACAATAATTTTATGCGATTACAAGCCATCAACTCACTTGTTAATAAAGAATACACCACAAAAGATTATTATTGTTTCAATCAGATTCACACATAGTTTCTGATATTTTTGAAAAGGGCTTAAAGTGAACCTTGCGGCACACCACTACACTTTTCCTTTAATTGCTTGGACAATTTATAAAACTATTAGTAAAAATTAATTTATCTTATGAACAATACCTACAAGCAGTAAAAGTAAGATTGGTCTATAAATCGTGTGATATAACTATAACTATCTGCGCAAGAAGTCCGGTTCATCTTGTGATATACGCGGCGTCTCCACTGACATACATCTTGCAGATTTGCGTGTCCGGAAGCTCTTTTATAAATGCGCGCGGGCAAATATAAAAACTTGCTCTATCAATCATGCTGTGATGTCGGGATGCAGGATGGTCCAGTGACGTCAGCTGTTCCACGCAGGAAAAATCGCCGCCATTAGGGACACTAAGTGGGAAACTTGCTAACAGTGATTTGCTAGTTTCATATCGATGATAAAGCTGCAGAAATAAAATTCATTTGGAGCACGAAGAGCTAAGTTTGTAATGGAGCCGCAGGATTTATTTGTTTTAAAAACTATTACTAAGGTTGGTCTTTCCACTTATCTGGCTGCAGTAGAGATTCAGTCAATAAAGTCTCGGAGGTCCATTTGAATTTTTCTTTCAAACCTTATCCATCTTTATACCTCTTACTTATTCTAAAGATATTATATCCAAGACTTTATATGGACGTTATTGATAATGTTGAATATATGTGTATAGATATATTTTTTACATGGTAAAATGTGCAAACGATTCTTTTACTAATGTTTTATGTATTATGTACTTTTCCTTATTTTTTTCCCTTTGTATGCATATGCATAGTAATTTTTTCTGAAATAGGTACATCTTATTCAAAATATTTTAAAATCTTTAAATAATGAATTCAGTTCAATTATATAATAATTTTTAGGACAGCTGAACGCCCAGAAAAGTTAAGTTAATCTATAAAATATTTAAGTACCTAGGTATAGTTAATTCTTTTCTCATACTCATCCTCATCGTAATTTTATAAGTGTTTAAAACATCCTTATTATACATATTTGTACTATTATCTATTTGTTTTATTAGAGTTCAGATTATATTTTGTATAATACTCTAGATTAGAATATAATTCAATGAGAATAAGAACTGCCACTGACGACAATATCAAAATGAATTAAGTAATTAAAACTTTTGATACATTTGGAATGATAGCACAATCTTAAAACTCTAAAAGGTCGTTTCGGAAAATTTTAATATCTATAGGCAATAATTAACTGAATTACAGACGAAACGTCGGTGTTCTATTGGATTTTATTAAATTGACTGCTTCTCCAACAAATCTTCTTTTTAATAATAATTAACACATTTAAAAAAATCTTGTGTAAATAATAATAACTACCTCTATAATATGTCAAATAGAATCAGTACAAACTTTCTGAATATTATTTTTTTATTCAATTTTGACGTTTTAAACTGCTATTATTAACACTATAGCAACAACTTTAAACAACTGTTTATTCACAAGTTAATTAAAACTTTTTAAATCACTCAACACATTTTTAAATCACTGACAACTTGCCACTGACGACTACTTTGATTAGTTCTTTTTGTTATGTCAAAATAAATTTATAATTCATATATTTGAAATAATTTCGTCAAAATTGAATAAAATATTGTATTATTCACGTGAGATACGAATGTTTATTCACTCAAAGAAATTATCCTACTCGCCCTTCGGGCTCGGGGGCTAAACTTTCTTTTCTTGAATAAACAGTCATGTATCTCACTTGGTGTATAAATATCTATTAAGATTCATTCACAGCTATAAAAATAAGAAATATAAAGATATAGATAAATTGTATGTCTCGTGCTCGAAAATAAAACATTGTAGGTAATTATGCAAACAATCCTTCTTCTTTCAAACTACTTTTGAATTAAATCCATTTTATTTGGAATTTTATAATTTCATAAAGAGACAGATGTATCTAACAATTTCTTTTCAATCTCTCTGATTGACAGATACTTATGTTTATGCTTATGTGTAAAATATTTGACATTTGTGTTAATTTCTTATGTTAATTTTTATTTCATAAGAATCTATTAGATTCTTAATTTTATTTTTATTCCTGTGAATGAACCTTTATGCAACAATGTTTACAGAACAAATTTCATTTATATTAATATCGAGAGGTGATAAAATCTGCATGTGATCAATTAGCACTGCTAATTTTGAATCGTATTCCAATACATGACGAATTCCTCTTCATATTTTGTGATGATCTTCATCTTCTACGTCCCTGATGAGGCGATGACGTTCTCAATCTCAATCAGTCAGCAATTGACTTTACACTGGCTCCAATTTGGCATCACTGTCAGTGTCAGAAGCGCATGTTGTTAGCGCGTTGTTAAAATATTATATTCTTATTCAATAGAACAAACGTACAAACAACAGCTACACGAGTTACGCGACTTGCTGAGCAAGTGACATTGCAACGTGTGTGTATGCGCGGTGAAAGAAATTGCGCCATTAGAAAGAGAAATAAACAATACTTTTAATAGGTGGGCGAGATTGTTGTAATTAGCCCTTACCACCTGAAGCTTCATATTATTGTTTTAATTAAGCTACAATAATTGGTTGAGATCTACATAGAGGTATACTGTTTAAAAATATCTTTTTATAATTTGATTATTGTGCTTATTCGTATCTCATATCTATTTAGAAACAAAGAGCTATCTAAATACACATTTTTAATGAAATAGTATACAGGGTGTTACTATACTTCCGGAAAAAAATTGATGGTATCATATTACATGACCTACTGACTGACGGTAACATGAACATTTTTAGTACCATCAGTAAACATTTTATTTTAATCATTGAATCTACTACAATATCAATACCAAAGTAATTCTTTACACAACATCTATGTTGTTAATTCATTTCAATCATGTTGTTTTAGTGAATTTTTTTTTAATTTTAATTTTTTAATTTTGTGAATTAAAAAATTCTTTTAGTAACACCTTAATTCAAATGAATGGTTCATAATGTAAAAAAATATAATATATTACATTACATGGAAATGCTGCATTAAGCTTTCCCGCGAGGTTTGTATACTATTTTACTCACAATACAATCGATTTATAATATGCGCGTTTGAAACAATAAATTCGTTAATATTTTTTTGTAACATGTGCACGCAAAATGAGCTGAAACGTGCTTGTTTGGAGGGAGCAAAACGCGTTTTTGCTCTCTTGAGATTATTTTCGAGAAGCGGTGTAGCGACCAACGGTAAGGCGGGAGCAAAATCGAGTTTTCTTCCCTTCGTGCATAATGTACTATTAACAGTTTGATTATAGTTTGTTCAATTTGTTCAGCCTATTTGAAAATAAAAATCTATGACAGAGTTGCTAAGTACTAACTGAGATTGATTTTGTAAATTTTATTGACAAGTGACATTTTAACTAGTCGGAAAAATATTTCCAGCTAGCTGGAAAGAGAAGTTAACAGTGACTCCCTTCCAACTGTCTTGAAGGTTGGCAACGAACATATTACTAACCGATTGTGAGTAAAATACTTTATTTAGGACTATCGTATTGAATAAGTATTAATTCATTTTGTGGTAAATTTAAAATGCAGCAATCTGATTATGTGCGGATATGGAACAATACAAAAAATTCTAATGGTCAATAATTAATAATGAATAAAATTAAAGTGAACTTTAAGTAAGTACTAAAAACTAAATTCTCATATTCAAATAAACCAGTTGAGTAATTATAAAATATTCACTACAGTGCGTATTTTACAGCATTACTAAACTGATAACATTGTGTTAAGAATGTACAGATAAATGAAATTTTGCAGTAGAAAATGTTGTTTGTATTTAGAAAGAGGAATTCTGTCACATAAACAGACCATATAGATGAGCAATTTACCTAGAAATGAAAAAGGAAAAACAAAGTAATTAAAACCATTTATTTATTTGATTTGTGATAATAATCTCACAAAAATATAAAATAATGGATGGAAATTCTGGTCGGTTTTCTGAATAGCATGACTAACCAAACTGGTTCACTTTTCGGTAAAATTTCCTTATAACCTCAAAAAAATTCTCCCCGCCTCTGGAATTCTTCCTGATGTCAGCGCCTCCAAACAGATTCGAATAAAAAATCCTCAACTCTTCTAACACTTTCTTTTTTCTGACGGTTGTTTTTCATGCTAATCACGTCGGCTATGAAGTAACAGTTGCCACTGGCCACGTGACTTGGGGTTTCCTTTTCCGGTTCGATTCGACAGTTCGCGGTTGTCATAAGCTGGATGTTGAGGTGAGGTGATCGGAGATGTTTAGTCACTCGTATGACGCATCTCACCTGTTATCATTCGCGTGGCGTTTTCTTTGACATTGATAGAAAAATTTGTGTTTTAGTCATTTGTTTCCGACTTGCGGTCACTGTGTTACTCGGTGAATTTTTGCACGGATTATTAGACTGTCAAGTCAATAAAAAAAATCTGACGTGGACACCACATCGTGGTTCATACTTTTCTAATCTTTCATTTAAAATAAAAAAATTTGTCTTAAATTAAATATCTATCGAATTTTTTAAAAAAAGTACTACTTCCGGTTTGTAGATTGAAACCAAAAATAGGAGGTGCACAACTAGATGCTATAACAGTCCTAAATACAAAATTTCAACTTTCTACGTCTAACCATATTTGAGTTATGCGACACACATACGTACATACGTCCGTCCGTACGTACAGACGTCACGACGAAACTAGTCATAATGGATTCAGAAAAGGTCAAAACGGATATTTCCGTAAAAATCTGAGGACCGAAATTTTTCGCGATTACAATACTTCCTTTACTCCGTGTACAAGGAAGTAAAAACATTTAATTCATTGGTAAAAATAATCTATTTTGTCATTTTTAACTTACTGTTTGATTTTTCTCACCAAAATTAGGTACATGTTTACAGACAATTTAATTTTAAAAAATTAAAGGGTATAAATACTATCATGAAACAAAAATAATTTTTTTTAAATTCGCAAAAAAATTGCATCGTATTTCAAACAAACATTTTTTTGCCACTGGTCGGTAGTTATTTTTAATAATTTTTTCAAATCTTCTACAATGAAAGTAATTGTTTACATAATAGGTATCTAATACTAAGTAATAAATGTCAACTTATCAAATATACCATCAAAACAGTGATACTTAAAATGTACACACGTCAAGTAAACTACCCTTAAATTTGCGAATTTAAAAAAAATCTATTTGTTTCATGATCAGCACGTCGTACAGTATATATACCCTTTAAGTTTATGTTCTAAGTTGTGGAACATCTATATACATTAGTCGCAAGGCGGCTATAGAGATATTATTTTAAAACAGTTAACCAACTAACTGTAAAAAATTGTGCAAAACTCGTCTTTTTAATAGGTAATTTTCAGAAATTATTTAACAAAAACAAGTTTTTTTTTTGTAAATTTCAGTCTATATCGCCGTGTAAGCACAGTCTTAATGTACATCATTGTAAAATTTAAGATCATAGATTTCAAAACCGAAGTCACTTTCTGGAAACTTTTTTCAGGAAACTTGTCAAAATGTTTCTCCGTTTGCACTGGGCATACGAGGGATTTTCGTAACACACGACAATTTTCACCATAATACAAATATTACAGGTGTGACATGGGCATTAGAAGAGATGCGCCTTAAATGCAAAAATATCAACAGTTTTTGCTTTAATTGGTATTGCAATCACGTATTGTTTTAATATAATACATTAAAAAATATATATTCGAATAATTTCAGTCATATATCCAGATTCGGTGAAAGACGAATGGTATTAAAGTTAAATAACATTGTAATTTATCGTTTTTAAAATATTTATTTGTCATGTATCTTGTATAAAATATTTACAACAGTATTTCACAATACATTAGCTACCTACGTATAATGTAACAATACAAATAAATTAAGTATTAAGTATAACAGTCCATTTGCTAGCTGCAATTCTAATTCTTAGTGTGAGTTGAGCTTATGCGGCCCATGAACAGTTTTGAACCTCCTGGTCAAAATGTGGCGACTCTTTAAGTTTCTCTGAAACAATAATCAAAATAATTATCTCCTTAATTTGCAACAGGAAACTGATAATTAATTAAAGACTGAAGCAATCAGTAAACTTCCTGTATTATTCACAAAAAGACAAATTCATACTGGTATTGGTTCCATAAATGGAATTAAATTGATAAATAATTAATGTATATTCCGTGTCGTCGTATATAACAAATTGCGACGATGGAGAGTGAAAACCATTGGCGTACGTACCTCGTTTTTAAGGGCGCGTCTACTTGCGTGCATTCTGCGTGCGAGTTCAACTCGAACCCATTCGGGTCTATCTGGAATCGCCTTATGAATGATAAACCTGACTCCTAACAAAATATGTTCTAGGATTACAAATCCCAGTACCCAAGCTTCGCCCGAAATGGCTCTAGTTGAAGTATCTTCTATAATTTCCAACGCATCTATAGACGTTGATGTCAAAAGACCAAAACTTGATCTCATAGATGGCGACAAAGCCAGTAGACCACAGTTTGTCATTATTGATAGAGCACCTACCACTTCGAAAACTCTCTGCAAAAACAAATACAAACGTTAAGCCTGTTTTACATTATACTTTTTTCGGCTAGAAACTACAAGTTTCATACTAGGTTTTAGAATGCAAAAAATCCCACTTGACAAAATAAAATCCTCAGAACATTTCAAGAATGTGAGCATCACGCTACTAACGCCTATTAACATCCTATTATTATCCTAGCGGTTGTTAATGTCCGCCTTTAGTAACATTATCTATGTAACATCCCAATGTTAGTAATTTGGTAATAATATCCCAATTCCCAATTAGGTGTTCCATGTAATTTTCTGAGATGTTTGTATTGAGTTATTGAGTATGTAATTTTTGATCGTACTTAGAATATGGTTAGGATAGACTAACGTAATATAACTTACACAGTACAAAACTAAGATATTTTAAACATCCCATGGACAATTCATGTCAAGCGGGATTATAATGTAAAGCACGAAAATCTCCATTCAAGTTTCATACTAGAAACTATTTTCTCCGACTTAGAAAATTGCTTCGGTCCTATTTTTCATACGTTTCATACTAGATCTGCGCAGTAAACGCACATTTTGCGTTGCCAACCTTCTGTGCATAGGTACATTTTCTTTATATTGCACATATTTCATAATTTTTTTTGTTATTCATGTTTTCCATTCGTATTTTAATATTAATAACAAAACGGCAAAATTACAGTTTAAAAATTTGGTGTTGGTGAAATTGATTACTGGCTGATAAAAAAAAAACTAGTACAGAATATGGATGTGATTCTAGAAAAAAATCTGATGTGGCCATCACATAACCTCTCGCCATAGGTACTCTATTTTCTACTATTTTTATTTTACTAATGCAAGTATACAGGGTGAGTCATCGAAATGCCCGTCGTCGATATCTCCCTTGTCGTTAAAAATACAGCATAAATTTATTAACAGAATTTTTCGTCTACTCAAGGAGCATAACTTAAAATTATTTTCACATATACAGGATGTTGCATAACGACTTGGCAATAATTGTTCGTCTTTTTTTAAATGAAACACCCTATATATTTTTATATATTTTGAATTGTATTTTATTTACCTATACGAAAATATAAGTTTCATTTTAGTTTTCCGCGGCGTTGCCAAGTTATTCAATTTTTTCTCTAAAAAAAGCCGAATACACGTATTGTTTTATAAAGGCGTACTGAAGTTATTTTAATAGTAAAAATTATGAATTTTTTTTTCTGTACAGCTGTAACTATACTCTTTGTTCTGACATAACTTTTTTTAAATGTTATTATACAGGGTGTTCAATACAGAGAATCAAATTTACTCAATTTCAAATGGCTATAACTCGTCATTTTCAAATGGAACACCCTATATTTTATTATTATGTTGTGTGTATTTTTGTATCTTCTTATGTTATAAAGGGTGTCCTATGTCTAAAATCATTAATTTCGAAATTAATTAAATTAATGTTTTAAGGCATAGGACACCCTTTATAACATAAGAAGATGCAAAAATACACACAACAGAATAATAAAATATAGGGTGTTCCATTTGAAAAATACGAGTTATAGCCATTTGAAATTGAGTAAATTTGATTCTCTGTATTGAACACCCTGTATAATAACATTTAAAAAAAGTTATGTCAGAACAAAGAGTATAGTTACAGCTGTACAGAAAAAAAAATTCATAATTTTTACTATTAAAATAACTTCAGTACGCCTTTATAAAACAATACGTGTATTCGGCTTTTTTTAGAGAAAAAATTGAATAACTTGGCAACGCCGCGGAAAACTAAAATGAAACTTATATTTTCGTATAGGTAAATAAAATACAATTCAAAATATATAAAAATATATAGGGTGTTTCATTTAAAAAAAGACGAACAATTATTGCCAAGTCGTTATGCAACAGCCTGTATATGTGAAAATAATTTTAAGTTATGCTCCTTGAGTAGATGAAAAATTCTGTTAATAAATTTATGCTGTATTTTTAACGACAAGGGAGATATCGACGACGGGCATTTCGATGACTCACCCTGTATATAGGTAAGAACAGATCTTCAAGAAACTACCATTTCCGGTTGCACGATTAACACCAAACTCTAATAAGATCTAATATAGGTTGTCATAATGTTATATACCTACAAACTTTCAATTTTTTATTCTGCAGTATTTGAGTTATTATGCCTCCAACATCCATACATCCATCTATTCACACATACACAGACATCATCCCAAAACTATCAAAATCGTGTTCTAAGGACTTCAAAACGTGCTACATTAACAAGTCACTCTCTAAATTTAAAAAATAAAAAAGTCAGAAAAAGTTTATAAAATGTAGTTCCAGTCTCTAGCCGAAAAAAGTATAATGTAAAACAGACTATAATGTTGTATAACAGAAGAATTAAATATGTTTTTTTACCTGCCATGCACCAATATCTTTTACTCGTCTGGCCATTGGTCTTTGTAATACCCTGGAAAGTTTAAAAGCATCTGCAGGAATCTCAACTAAATTGTTAATAACTGCCCAAAAGGCAGCAATTGGATATACTGAGGAAAAGAGTACCACGTATCCAAATTGGACAAACATTTCCAAATAGTCATCAAAGGTTCCTTCGTATTTCTCCATATCTCGTTCAGAATATGCTATAGAAGCCGAAGTATTATCTTCGGATAAAATTGGAAGGTCGTTTATAATACTTGGAATTTCACTTGATTTTTCTTTCGACGAAGTTAAATGTTTCTTTAGTGTTGACATCTGGAACAAAGCAGCAATGTAGAATTGTAGAACAACGTTTTTGCGCAGTTTTTACCTTCGCGGTATACATTCGAAACAAAAGCGGCAAAAATGCTTCTTGTATATGGTTGAAGGCTTGTTGAATAATCAACATGGTAGCTAGCTGGCTTCGTAGCATTTCCATATCTTGGATTATAAATGCGATATAAAACAGCGACATGAAGTTATTAACAAATTCAAACATCACTAATTTGATTACCCGATGTCTATCGTACTGAGATTGAGTACGATGGTTCTCTGGAAACATGACACATAGAATCTTTTATATTTGGATTGATTTAAACCTTACCCCATTCGGTTAAAAATGTGGCTAAACTCCTGTAATATAAATTAACGATATATACTAGAACTGCGTATATGATACTTGGAAGTTGGTTGTAATAAGTTTTATACTCAGATTCGTAATCGTAGTTTTTAACGAATTCTTCACACCAAAATGAGGCTAACATTACGATGAAAGCCAGTACCATAGAAATAAAAACTATTGGTATTGATACAAAATACATCTGCAAATATATAACAATAATTATGATTTAAGAGTGTAATATAGCTGTACAAAAATAGGAAAAACAAACAGTACTACAACTTGTAAAATATTGAATCTAATACTAATATAAGAACCAAATAAGAACATTGACAATATTTGCGACGCATCGATATTATCAAATTTTGCCATAGTATTGATTTAATAAAATACCGGATTTAATAGAAAAGCACTAATTTTACATGTTAATAGTGGGATTTTGTGAAAATCTACAGATCTATAAAATTGTAAATATTAAACAAAATTGCAAATAAATTTATAATCTTATGAACATTTTTATATTTGTCAATAAACTTTGATGTGATTTTGTTCTATATTTAAAGATTTACAATTTGTATTTCTGAACAAGATAAAAAACTTTTGTTATTAAATTTTTTTGAATAGTTATTGTAATATAATTAAAATAAAATAATTCATAGTTCATATAATGAGAATATAGAGGTCGTTTGTGAAAAGGGAAAAGGTCCTTGTAGGGGAAATGTGCCTAAAATGACATACCACTTTTTAAAATCATGGTTGCAGTTTTATTTATCAGAAAATTAAGTTGTTTTTAAACCATTTGTACAAGAATAGATAAATCTAGTATAAAAACAACAATACAATATCATATTTTATAAAAAAGTACTAATGTTTAATTTTAAAAAATATATCGGCTATGTCATTTCTGCAATTATTGGGGAAAGTATTATAGTTTTTTAAAGGCTTGCATAATATGTCACAAATACATTTTTTTTCTAGATTTCGCACAAATTCTAAAAGAAACAAACAACGAAAACAAGTCTTTAATCTACTATGTCGTTTTACCCTACAGTATTCAAATTCAAAATAGTGAGCAAACCATACCTTAAGATAAACTTGAAGATAGATATTCTGATTTTTTTCAATGCACGATATTGACAAAAAAATGTACCTATTGATAATAAATTTGTCCTGATTGAGAAATATTTTTTTATTTTCACATTGCACATGAACAAGCTGAGCTATGCGTTTCTGGTTGTTAGTCAATACATTTTCTTGAGATGGCCGATACCGAATAGAAATTAGAACCGCACGTTTCGCCAAATTCAAGAAATGTCCAGTATTTTATCTTAGTATGTCATTTTAGGCCCATCTCCCCTACTATCTTCAAGAATGCTTTTTTACATTTTTGAACTAATGGGCTGGGCTACTTGCATGATTTTTTTATATTAAATAATTTGAAGAAGAGATAAAACTTGGGACCCGTATTTTTTATTTTCACAATATTTTTATCTATTATACTAAAAATAATTAATGAATAATGATTAATATGTGGTGTGACGTAGAAAGCTGCCATATTTTTTTAAAAATAAATTTTGTATTTTTATCAATGTTTTAGACCTAAAACATTAGGTTCATAGTGTTAAAAATCTCATTTTCAGTACCATGCAAGTAACCCATTGCCGCCTTATTTTAAAAAATAGTGAACTCACTTTGGCATTGGTCTTCCATCTAGGGTACTGCGGCTGAACTTTCCCAGTAACAGGATCTCTCTCCATTTGTCCATGGTAGTTCGATCTGGGCTCATCTAGGCTGGTCATTCCAATCGTACCCCAGTTAAAAGCGAGTTCGTTGCTTCTACGTTTCCATATCTACATAAATATCTTGATTTCTTATTTGAAATCGTGGATTTCGTGTGAATATTGTAGGTTACCTCAAGAAAAACTGTCGTCCATACTACATTGAACACACAGAAAAATGGAACGGTTTCTGTCGTTGCTAGCAGTAATTGTATGAAGCCTAGACACATTGGAACTAAAAGGGCGGTTGTGTAGAAGCCCAGAAAGGTGAAGTAGAGGGCTACGCCTTCTCCGAAATATTCGCGGATTTCCTCTAGAAATTAAAGAAACGAATGATATTAATTTTTACTTGTTTTTAAGCACATTGATTCATCTATTTCTACAGAAATTTTTTTGAATCGTTGTGGCCAGTTTAAACCCAACGGGCTACTTGCATGATTTTTTTTATTGAATATTTTTGAAGAAATTTTTTATTAACAAGTCCAAAAATAATTAGTAATGAAAATTGAATAATATGTGATGGACATAGATTGCTGCCAAATCTCTAATACAAAATACTAACGTCACAGAATTTCGTGATTTACTAAAAAATATTTAATTTCTTTCATGTTTTATAAAAATCTCATTTTTAGCACCATCCAAATGACTTTTATTGAAATAATTATTTATAATAGAACATAAAATCAAAGAATAAATTTATGTTTGTCCCGTTTTTAAATACCAAAATAATTTTAAATAAAGCTGCAAAAAATATAGAACATTGCCATTTGATGTGCCATTTAGAATAGTATTAGGTCTGTAATATATTAGGTACCTATTCAATGTAATTTCAAAAAGATTCAAACATATAAGTACATTTAGTACCTACGTTTAAAAAAAAATCTTTTCACACTTTTGTATCAATATAAATGTCGAGGCAGTAGCTGCGCGGGTTTAAGCACAGAGCTCTGCATGGGTTTTCGTATGAACCCGGATTGCGAGAATGTCTCCGATGCTGCTTTGAATTTCAAAGGCCGTCGCACGGATTGAGATTCTGACTGCACCAATGCGAATCGGTCGAAGTGGTTGGATTCCACTATAACAACATCTAGGTACCATTTTATAATTTGGAGTAAATCCTGTTGAATGGTTACCAGCCAAATAAAAAAAAAATAAGACCAGAAGGATGCTAAATTGAACAGTTTAAATATGGTACTAATGTAAAAAATAAATACTGTCTTTTTCTATAAATTGAATAAAAAATTAGAAAATATGTATAAATTTTGAGTGGTTGTTGGCATTCCTCGGCATTATTTACGAATTTACGCGCTCGTAATTCTCTTCAGGGTCGTACTGGCCCAGCTAATTAAATTCCGGGCGCCATCAGGAAGTTGTTAAGTACGTGTGAAGGGTTAGGGACGGGCGGGAATGCCTTGAGGCAGTGAGATTTGGCGCGATTCTCGTTAAGGGGTCGTTATCTCCACAGATAAGACGTTAACGTGTCGTTAGATGACGTCACGAAGTCTCGGTAGGCGCAGAAGGGCCTGGCCGCAATTACCTCTGCCCTTACAGCACGATTTACTGCGGTACAAGTCACAGTGCCAATAATATCGCACAATGCCAGCGCATTATTTATGACAAGCCTCTTTGTCCCAGTGAAAAGAAATTTTTAATTCAGTCTATAAAGTCTGTTTTACATTATACTTTTTTCGTCTAGATTCTAATTCGAGATTCATTCAAAAAGTTCGTAGCCATTTCTGAATTGTATATTTTTCGAATTCATTATAGTTTTTTTAAATATTAATCTGTACCTTAAAATTCCCACTACACATTTTGTGTCCACCGTTACGTTAGAATAATCTCTGGAAGGAAAGTAATTATTTTCTTCTTTATGTTTGTTATTACAAACGTTGTTCTTTAGCACAGTTACTTTGGAGTTTAAGCCACGAAACAATTATCGACAAATTCGTATTTATCTTTAAAATAATGTGCTAATTACGTAGTGAGACAAAAATGCATTATCTACACGACTATTAAATTATACTTGTTTTCAGTTTAGTAATGCTAATGCTATTAAATAATTATTAGTTATTTCTTTTAAATTACCTACTCAGCTGACCACAAAATTTCTTGTACCTACCTATTATGGTTTTTAGTCAATACAATTTTCTGTAATATTATAGCATATTCAAACATATTAATTGCAGCACATACAATAATCTTTACGAATAAAATATTTTTCAGAAATGTAATTTTATTTATAAAATGAATTAATTATTGAATATAGTCGTTGTCGGTGGTTGATAAAGTACAGTAAGGATTGTTTTGATTACTTATTCTGTACAGGAACTCGAACCGCACAAAATAACGGCTCAGGTTCGGTTTCCGGATCACTGTGCTTTTTAGGTTTCGGTTTTGTTCCGGTTTTACATGTTTCCTCCTGAAATAAACCGGTTTTAAAAGTACGGTGTAAGTTGTAGTTTCGGTTTAATGATTTTTAACGGTTCGGTTTGGTTCGAAGTTCGCTAAAATAGCGCGTTCGTTCCGGTTTTCGTTTCTGTTCCGGTTCGGTTCCAGTTCCTGATTTCGTATTCTATAAAGTTGAACTATAATAGGCGGTTATATTATATGTTCCATTTTAAACTAGACTTAAACTTAAATTCTTATTATTTCTTATTCTTATTATTTCTATCGTTAATATCACTGAACAAAATTGTGTTTTTCTGAGTGCGGTCCTGCGGTTAAACATTTAAACTCACCGATTGGCTGCTTTTTGAAGAAGGAAAGATACCATTTCTGTCCGAGTTTTTTGAGCACTTCATTGTCGTGAAGCGGATAGATTTGGGTGATTATGTTTTTTTGTTGGTACACCTGAAGAATAGACTGGCCTTCGTATAAAGCGTACGTCGTGTGTCTAACAAAAACAGAAAAACCAAGAGTCACCAAATTAGGACCAACGACAACGACAAGCATCATACCCGGGAATGTGTTTCTCGTCTGACAGCGCACGCACGTTTTCCATCTCGTGTCGGACGATAGTTTGACGTTCACTGGTCGTGAGAAGGTCGTCCACGGACATGTCGTCCAAGAGGAAGTCCTCCAGGTGATGCACTGTAAAATCCCGGAGACGGCCTTCTCGATCCCGCTTTTGAAACTCCATTTGTTCTGCCGCTTCCAGGAGTTTGATTTTTGATGCCGCGATGTGCAATATTAAATCCTACACACATAACAGAATTTGCCATTACTACCGTATTATGTTTGATAGAATTGTTACATCAAAATGTTGTACCAAATTATCTTTGCAAACATCCATGACTTTATTTGATGCCTTATTCTTGATATTGTTCCATAGTTTAAGGTTTAATATGTCTTAAGGGTATCGACTCCAAGTAGCTCCTATGGTAACGCATGGAAACATTCGCCTAAAATACGTAAAAGCAGTCTAGCAATTTTTAAAATGCTCGCGAAGTTTTACAGTAAAGCAAAATTTCATAAATTTATTTACAGACGAAGAATGGAACTAGGTTTATGCAGAGTTACATTTTCTAATAAATCTCTTAATCACAAGATAAAGCATGTAAAAAATTGCTTAAAACACACTTCTTAATTAATTTTTTTATATGGTCCTTAAGGATCCCGTCTCCGTAACAAAATATTGTTTGTTTAGAAGAGGTGCAGAAGTTTCTGCTTTATTCATTGCATATTATAAAGTAGGACCTACTAGATGTTTGTGATGTTAGGTCTATACCGGTTTAAAATTCTGCAATATTTTTGAAATACATATAAAAAATTAATCTAAATGTGTATTTCAAGCAATTTTTGACAATGATATTATTTTAAGATTGAGAGATTAATTGGAAAATGTAACTGGGCATGGGCATAAACCTAGTTCCATTCTTTGGCTGTAAACAAACTTTTGAAATAATTTCGCTCTATCTATAAAACTTCGTGTGCATTTAAAAATTGCTAGACTGCTTTTACGTATTTTTTTGCGAACGCTTCTATGCATTACCATATTACAAATACGAAGTCGAGCTATGTGGAGACGGTAGGTACACTTAAGACAAAGTTATAATAATATCTTTTTCATCAAAGTTCCCAGGGTAGGACTGGCATCATTTCGCCCCGTAGACCCCAAACTCAATTCCTAATATATTTATAATTTTCAGGATGTTAATAAATCATTGACTTGCCTTCAAACAAGAACGTATACAGCTTGGAACTACGGTAGGGATGTATCGTATTATAAATTTTTAATAAAAAGCATGCGAAATCTCATTCAAGATCAAATCCCTTTACTCTCTGTACATATCCCAGCAAAATCGACGAGTGTGGCATCTGATTACGAAGTATAGGTAGTCTGTGCTAATAGCTTTATAGGTAGAGTAAAATTCAAATATCTAGGGCCCTGAGCTGCGCGAGAAGGCAGAGCTTTTCGTACTGTCCGTTTTACAAAAATGGAGCTAGCGAGTATATGCTACGCTGCACTTCACTTAATTTTCAAACAAAACTAAAATATAACTCAATCACAATAATTTACAAAATTCACAGCGTTACACGAAGCAAAACACTACGAACGTTAAAATGAGAATAACATAAATATTGAAGCTAATGTTCTGTAGAACAGAAGTAGCGTAGTTTCCTCTTATTTATCATCTATGCCTCTCTTTCTAAGACGAGAATTCGTACTTCGCGCAGGGTTCTGCCTTAAATGAATTTACCTCTACCAGTGATTTTATTTTTAAGATTCATGACATAACCTTCAAAGAATCCGTATGTAAAGAAGGATTATTTTTATAGTTTGAAATAGACCGCTTCTTGGTAACCGAAACATGCTTCGAGAATTAAAAAATGTTGCTACTTCACACAAATTTCCAAGTACTCTAACAATTGTTTTGTTTCCCCTCACCTCTCCCTGGGTTCTGGGTGGCTGGACCCGAACAATAAGTTCTCCTCCGCCTTCGCTCCGTTGTCCTCTGATTTTGTCCACCAGCCATCGGAGAGCATCAGGCCTCGCTGAAGAAGACACGCAGACCACCAGCTCGCTGGCAGGCCCTCGAGACGCGTCTCGCTCGATCTCTGAGTCCGACCCTGAAGAGATAGACGACATACTAGCGAATCTGTAACAAGTAACAGAGAGAATGGCTGTCAGCTTTGTTGATTGTTGTAATTAAAGCCTTGTTGTAATCAGAGCATTGTTACTTACGTTTGTTAGTATTTACGATGGTAATTTGTTCTGGGAACAAGTGACTCATGTATACTTAAAATGTTTGCGCGAAATTTCTGCGAAGATTCGTAAAGTTTGAAGTAAAAATGTGATCAATAGCTTTGCAGGAAAGTAACTGCGCAAGAATAACGGTTGCAGATACTTTTAAAACGTTACTTCTTGTTACTTGTATACTAAAGGACAGTTACAGGTTAATTGAAAATTACAGAGTTACTTATCAATGCATCCATTTCTTTAGATAGCAATTAAGTAATTGTACTAATGTTTTAATCTTTGATAATATTATTTTGCATTTAAAATATTAAAATATTTGTCGTATCTGTATGCATTAATGGGCTACTTGGTACTGAAGAGGCCCGTCTCTCCTAAAAGAATGTTAAAATTGTATTTCAACAAGGATTATATACTTAAAGGTTCAATTAACAGTTGTGTTTAAAATTTTAATAAACAAATAGTACATGATTATAAAAACACAGAACAATTTATACAAATTTCCAATTTATACAAACTTTACACAAATCGAGAATGTTCTAGGAATTCGGAAAATACGTAGACGAGCCGCTGAAAATGAGATTTTTATCACTAGGAACCAAATGTTAGGAATAAAACATTGATAAAAATAAAATTTAAAACAAATTATATGTTTTTAGTAAATTGAGAAAGTAATTTTGCTGTGACGTCGTTATTTTGTATAGAAGATTGGCATCATTCTACGTCACATCACATTAATTATTTTGGGGCTTGTTGATAAAAATTTTATGAAAATAAAAAATACGGATCCAAAGTTTTCATCTCTTATTCAATCATATTAAATAAAATGCTAGCTCATTAATATAAGGTCATATAAATTGATTTATATTTATTAGACAATTCGAATCAAATATTACTTAGCTTTAAAGCCAATTTATATTATGATTCCTGGCATATAAAAAATAAAATAATTTTCTATTTAGGTATGTAATTTTTTTACGCGTGGATGGGCTACGCCGTGCCTGTGTCTTTAGTATTCAATAAATCATCAATCCTCCTTTTCGACCACGCAATCCGCGATGTCTAAAGTTCTGTGCAAATTTACTAACTCAGCGAAATAAAATTCCTTGCTCTACATTTTCTTTTTGTAGTAGTTTTGTTATACTTTCATCACATTAAGGGCAAAAAGTATAATTTTAAGGGCAATTAGTGCCGGTTTCTCCGTTGAGAAACTTATTGTTTACTCCGTTGCAAATCTAGTTAGCAGTGAAGTAGTGAAATTTGTGGAACAATGTGTACTTACAGTTTCACGAGAAATAGCTCACAAAATAATTTACCTTGAGTTGTTACTAAAGAATATTATGTTTAACAACACATTTAGATAAAAATTACATCCCGATAAAAATTTTGACAACTCAAGGACGTAAATTTCTCGATAACTCAAGCAGTCTTTGCCTAATAATTTGATAAGAAATATTATACTTCATACTAAGATCTCTGACTCATTATTTGTAAACTGTAAATGCAAGCATTCAAAATATTTTTTTGCAAGTTAGTACCTAGTAGACTGAAAAAACAATTACATCCGACCTTCTAAAGTTCAAAGAGATTATAGATTATAGATTTAGTGTAGCATGATTTATTTTTACAATATTTGAAAATAGACAAAGTGTAGAATTTATGAAGTCTAAACTTTTTTCATAATACGAAATTTATAGGAACGAAACTTTTCTTCAACGATATGCAAAACTTTTCACAGTTTGGCGTCTATCCAATTGTACTAAAACTGTCACAATATTTTTTAAAATAGTGCAATTCTACGAATTGTACCTATTTTTACAAAAACCAATAACATTCTTTTATTAAACAAAATACAATAACATAACAACACAGTTACAAAAAAGTAAACAAAACAAAAGTTATGAATTAAACTAACTCACAAAACGCTTATTCAAGTTAGTAAAGTAAATAAAATATATCAGGGTATGCAGTTTTTCCTTACCGATCAAAATCTATAAAATATTGTCAGTATTACAGCATCTTTTCTGATTATTGGCGATCACTTGCGTCTGCTGTGCATACGTGTAACATCGAACTACCGTATCCAACATGTGAAATTAGCATGTATACGTGTTCCTAAATATAAACACAAATACACACACACACAGATACACACACGTGGCGTTGTATGTGTTTGAAACTCGCGCCTGTAGGCAACTGTTTGAGGCGCAGCCAACTTGCGCCAGTTCCCAACAGATGGCGGGAGAGGTAGTTCCCGGACTCTAAGTCCGGGATTTTTAAATGCATTTCTGGAAGTTGTTTGTTGTTTATTTCTGTACGAAGTAGGGCAGTCAATAATATTAATAATATTTACTTTGTTATTTATGTTTTTGTTTTGTAAAAAAGCGTATTTTTCAAAATTAAATAAATAAATTAGGAATCTTTATTATTTTTATTGTTTAACAGTTTATTTATTAAAAGTGTCAATAATAAATTATGTTTTGAAATAACAATGTATGTCGGCACCAAGAAAATAGGTTGTTTTTACGGTGGAATGATTCAAGAGAATTAAATTAAGTGTTATAAACTTTACTTTAAATACTGGTACATTACATAATTAATTTTTTTTTGTAACGTAATTTTATAATGACAGATTAAAATAAACAAAAATTTAAATATTCTTTCTTTACGACTGTTATTCTTACATAATTTATTATGGAGTGGTTACTTCTATCACTTGTTACGGAATGATTTCATTCCGTTACTAGTGATGGAATGAAATGTGTTGAGTTGTAATAATTTGTCTTTATTCAATGTTTTTGGTTGGTGAGTAGGTACTTTAAAATAAGTTTAGATTTATTAATTTTATGCACCTATAAAATTATTTTATAAAATATTATATTTTTATTTCAGTAGTTTAAGATTATGTTTTTTAATGCAACTAAATTTATAGTCGTAGAGAAAGTATAGTCTGCAACACGTTTGGAATGGTTATTTCGCTCTCGTGGAACCGTGAAACTCGCCTACGGCTCGTCTCACAAACTTCCCACTCGAGCTAAATATGCTTCATTCCACATTTGTTGCAGAATATACTATTATGCTCCTATATTATAATTTAGTTATTTTATATCTGACTTCTGTACTTTAATAACTTTTATTTCGATATAGATTTTCATTTCGATACAGTTTTCATTATGATAGTTTTTTAAAACTTAAAGCATGGGAGTAGAAACAATGGTGTATGCAACTCGAGTATAATGGCTATTATACACTCGTATGAATTACGACACTAGCCATGGCTTGTATCGTAAATTTCATACTCACGTGTTAATCTTATGTTACCTATCGTTATAATATTATAAACTTATTGTGGGATTCTGTGAAAATCTGTTGTTGTTACAGATCTAATTTTAAATATTAAACAAAATCGCAATGAAAATAATCATATGAACATTTTTATATTTGTCAACAAACATTGATGTGATTTTGTTCAATATTAAAAGATTTAAAATTTACAGATTTGCACAGAATCCTACCATTAATTTTAGTAGATAAATTATAGCTTAACATAAGAAAAAATTATTATTATTATTATCTGTGCAACGTAATGTGTAAAAATATCCTTCCGGGCGCTAATATATTTCTTGTTGGTAAAAACGGGTTACGAGTTCAAGTTATAATCCTTTCGCGTCTCATAATACGTGCGCAAAGTTCTGAAAATGTCACGTGATTTATAACGCGCCGGCCGCCGAGTTTAGAATTAACAACTTACCAAAACTGCGAAAAATCCCCCTTTATAGCCAATAAAAACGACGCTATAAATTCACGGCCCCATTTAAAAAAATCACTTTGCAAATGTGCATTCTCAGACAAAGAATGGTAAACTCGCAAAATTGTTAGCATGTTTAATAAGAATAGACGCTTTCAGAACTCACACATTGTTTATTGAGTCGAATTTTTATCTACATTACGCCCACTTCTGTTAGTTAGATCATAAACCCTAAAATAATTATTTCAAAATTTTTCTCAATTTCATAATTTTGAGACTGTAACATAGATATTTATTTATTTGTTAATGTCTTGCGGGTTCTGTAAATGAACTACTTAACAATTTTGTAGAGAGTAGAGACGCCAGTATATATATTTCTACGACTAGTGTATAACATTAATATTACCTGGGTGATGTTTGCTACATAATATCATACAGTGAGTTTATTTTAACGTGAAACACGGAATTTATCTCATGGTTACGAATTTGACAGCAATGTATTAGACCGTTCTTTTTAAAATGAAACATAGAGAATCAATTTGAATTTGTTAATTGGTGTCACACTGCTGCTACCTGGAAATACGATTTAAACTTTAAACATTTAAAATTTTATATTGAAAGCGTCCCTTGGAACTATTGGAGTTGCCTAAATATCTTATATTGTTAAAGAATAAAACTAGATTCAGACCTACACAATTATAATTATAAGTGGTAAATTAATCAACCACCGCTTCCATAAATTCCAATTTAAATTATTAAGTGCGAACGTTGAGCGCTGATTGGTTAAATTAGCCACTTATACTTATAATTGGACTGGTCTGAATCTATCTTAATACAGTTAAATTTATTCCCTATATGTTTCATTTTAAAAAGAACGCTCTAATACATTATTGCTGTCAAAGTCGTAACCATGGATATGAAAAATCACATGTTTCATGTTAAAATAAACTCACTCCCCACCAGGAAATAATAATAATAGTCAGTATTCCCTCCTCTGCGCCAATCAGAAAATTACTTTGCCTGAACCAATTTCTCCTTGCACGTTTTATAAAAAATCTGATGTGGACACCACATGACTTCCTTGTACGCCTTGTTTGTTCATAATTTTCTTAATAACTAAAATGTAGAATAATATAAAAAATTCTTTAACTTATTATACTAGTATACTCACAAATATATTTTAGTCATTTTATTTAAACTGCAGAAGAAGATATAAACGATATTTTACTATTGTCACTGCTACTGTCACTGTCATGTCATAATCATTTAAATTTTAACTAGTAACAAATGTTAATCGATCATGGACTACAAGATACCGAAATATTAAATTATAAGTAGGTATATACTTTAATTAATCTTAAATGATAGAAGATACAGAAAAATTTATAAAATACCGATTGTAGATAATAATCACATAATCTTTCATTTAAAATAAAAAATCTGACGTGGACACCACATGACTTCCTTGTACGCCTTGTGTGTTCATACTTTTCTTAATAACTAAAATGTAAAATAATATTAAAAATTCTTTTAACTTATTATACTAATACTCACAAATATATTTTAGTCATTTGATTTAAACTGCAGAAGAAGATATAAAGCATATTTTACTATTGTCACTGTCATGTCATAATCATTTAAATTTTACGTAGTAACAAATGTTAATCGATCATGGACTACAAGATACCGAAATACTATAAATTATAAATATATACTTTAATTATTTTTAAATGATAGCAGATACAAAAATATTTATAAAATACCGATTGTAGGTAATAATCACATAATCTTTCATTTAAAATAAAAAAAATTGTCTAAAATTAAATATTTATCGAAATATTTTTAAAAAATACTACTTCCGGTTTGTAGACTGAAACCAAAAATAGGAGGTGCACAACTAGATGCTATAACAGTCCTAAATACAAAATTTCAACTTTCTACGTCTAACCGTATTTGAGTTATGCGACACACATACGTCCGTACGTACGTACGTACGTACGTACGTACGTACGTACGTACGTACAGACGTCACGTCGAAACTAGTCATAATGGATTCAGAAAAGGTCAAAACGGATATTTCCGTCAAAATCTGAGAACCGAAATTTTTCGCGATTACAATACTTCCTTACTTCGTACAAGGAAGTAAAAATTGCCTAAAATTAATTATTTATCAATTTTTTTTTAAATTTACTACTTCCGGTTTGTAGATTGAAACCAAAAATAGGAGGTGCACAACTAGATGCTATAACAGTCCTAAATACAAAATTTCAGCTTTCTACGTCTAACCGTATTTGAGTTATGCGACACACATACGTCCGTACGTACGTACGTACGCACGTACGCACGTACGTACGCACGTACGCACGTACGTACGCACGTACGCACGCACGTACGTACAGACGTCACGACGAAACTAGTCATAATGGATTCAGAAAAGGTCAAAACGGATATTTCCGTCAAAATCTGAGAACCGAAATTTTTCGCGATTACAATACTTCCTTACTTCGTACAAGGAAGTAAAAAAACTTGCATTGTTTAATGATGTAACTATGGTGATAGAGAATCAACATTTGGAAATGTCAAAGTTTATTAGTATTTATTTTATTAAAATCTTGTAATTTATAATTTAGTCGTAGATAAAGTACAGTATACAACTCGCTATAATGGCTATTATTCCCTCAGATGATTAAAATCCTCGCTCGCTTTGCTCGCTCGTGCATGTTGTAAACTACATTTAATAAATCCATGCAGTAACAACAAAAGTTGAATTAAATCCGAGTAGTTGAATTTAATAATTTTGTAACCATAACAGAAATGAAAATGAATTCATACTCAACAATTTTATAAAGACATCTTGTATATTTATTTATTTGGCAACGCTGATCAATTATTTTCCTGCAACCGAGATCGGCTACCTAATTGATTGTGTTACTTTTTGTACTATTTTCTTCTGAAAAGAAATTTATGTAAAGTTATTGGCAAGTGATTGACATTTCACGAATAGGGGTCGAGTAACGGATCGTTAGCGGTTTCTTTACAGAAGATTTTTTTTAAATACCACTTGCGGCAAGTTTATGCTGACAAAGTTCAAGCAAATAAAAAATGTCACCCGCGATCTAAAGCCAAAGTTCACAACACAAGAATGTCAATTAGTTTTTTTATCGCGGGTAAACTTTCAGAATTTTATTACAGAAATTGTACCAAGTTTTCAGATAATCCTTCAGCGATAAATCCCGTTTGCAGACGTTATTTCATCAGGGAGGAAACATATTATAAATAAATTCAAGAGATTTTATTTAGGATACCCGTCTATTCGTTGTTCAACACCAGAAATAATATTTTAAGGATTTTTTTCCGAATCCCTAGAATACTCTCGATTTTACTTTTTTTCTATTCCACTCTTCAACTGCCTAAAACCATCCCGAAACTCGGACTTTACCGCATCCTAGCAATGCAATGTTATTTTGAAATTGAATAATACTGTAAAAGTGTTTTCGTTGCGAGTAAACTGTTAGTTTATTATTGACTTCAAGGTAATGTTTTTATAAACATTCAATAGCGAAAGCATGAATCTACAGATGTGCCTTTTTAAAATTTTTAAAATAAATTTCTATCAGTAGATAACCGTGTAAAGTTTGCATAAATTGGAAATTTTTCGGAATTTTTATAATCATCTAAAAAAATTGAATTAACATTTTTTTAAAACACAACTGTTAATTGATCCTTTAAGTATGTAATCCTTGTTGAAATACAATTTTACCACTCATGTACTGGCTATAAAACAACACAATATAATTTGACTGGAAATAGAAATATATCCACCTTTTTGTAGTGCTGTTTTCTTTAGGTAGGTATTTATTCAATGTATAAACTTCATGTAATCACGAGCTAAAATAATTGCAATACTACTAAATCGTAAAGGTTTAATAGTATTTTGTGCACCTAGGGAGGGAAGCGTGCTATTACTCCCGCGGGCGAAGCGGCGGTCCGAGCGAGGGCGCCGGCTTCGCTCAAGGGTGTAATAGCTATTACTCCCGCGGGCGAAACGGCGACCCGAGCCGAAGGCGAGCCGCAGGCGAGTCCGAGCGAGGGCGCCGGCTTCGCCCAAGGGAGTAATTGCTATTACTCCCGCGGGCCAAGCGGCGGCCCGAGCGAGGGCGCCGGCTTCGCCCAAGGGAGGAATAGCCTTCCCTCCCGTGGGACACACAATATTTTACGTCACGAGGGCCTCGAAATCACCTTTTTTGCAATGTTTTCCTCCCGCCAGTACCGGGAAGAAAACAGTGTTTTCCTCCCGCTCGGGAGGAAAGCAAGTACGGTCCTCTCGAGCGAGAGGGAAAACTCGCTTCCCTCCCTCCATTAGCAAGAGGAAAACACTGCTTTCCTCCCCCGAGTGACGTAAAAATTATTTACTAAAATTTGAACTTGTTTACGTAAACTATTGTAACAGATTCATCGTGGTTTCTTTTTAAAATAAAAATTATTGAAATTGAAGTGAAATTCGCATGACACAAATAACAGCCAATGGATGAATTGATTACAATAATAGTAACCATGGTTATATAAGAAAATTATCGTAAATTTTTTACTAGTAGCTTGAGTATCTTAACTGAAATTAATAAGCGGAAACTTTACCGTCATTTGTCACTTTAACATTAAATTTAAAATTGGTTAAATTGGTTATTTTGAGTATAAATAAGCAATTAATAAACTAAATAATACATATTTATTAATGTTAAATATAAATTTAGTAAATATTTCAAGTTTCTATTCAAAAATTGAGAGGCGGTGTCATTGCGATTTTCTTACCGAATATGCACTCGTACCTACATTCATTCATATCCAGGAAATTTTATATCGTGCATTCTAACATCGTAAATAGCTCGAGTGGTACACGAGAGCTAATTAAGACGTTGTTGAAAAGTACTCAAAAAATTTCCGGAAAGAATGCATGCACATGTGATATTATAAGTGATGATTTTTGCTGCTGAGAGTGGTCAGTGATATCGCGATGTGATCGTCCATCGAAGGGCTGTTCAGCGCTACAGATGCGTCGTTACGGTCACTACAAGTCCTTGACGCAAGTACCACATCATCCCTTAACACTAGCCCTTATCCCAGCAGCCAACCTCAGCCCTTAACACGGCTTCAATCTTAGCCAGGAACAAATCTCTACCAGTGTCCTTCATCCTACCCGACATCACTACACACTTCATTACTACACAAGGGAGCTATGTTAACTATTTACAAGGGTATTTATAGAGAAAGGACAATTAGATATATGACGCTTTGATAGCCGCATTCACAACATTAGCGTGCATTAATATACAATACAAACAAGGCAGCCCCTCGCCCCCAAAAGGTAAAAAAATAATTGATTTTGAAACATAAAAAAAACATCAATGACAACTAAAAAAAATCTGATGTGCTGGCCACCCTAGTCAAGATTCCCTACTCTTTTAATTGCAGTTTAATAATAGTATTATATCTATTACTTAAATATATTGAAAAAAATCTGACGTGGACACCACATGACTTCCTTGTACGCCTTGTGTGTTCATACTTTTCTTAATAACTAAAATGTAGAATAATATAAAAAATTCTTTTAACTTATGATACTAGTACTACTACTACTGCTACTATACTCACAAATATATTGTAGTCATTTTATTTAAACTGCAGAAGAAGATATAAAGCATATTTTACTATTGTTACTGTCATGTCATAATCATTTAAATTTTACGTAGTAACAAATGTTAATCGATCATGGACTACAAGATACCGAAATACTAAATTATAAATATATACTTTAATTATTCCTAAATGATACCAGATACAAAAATATTTACAAAATACCGATTGTAGGTAATAATCACATAATCTTTAATTTAAAATAAAAAAATTGTCTTAAATTAAATATTTATCGAAATATTTGAAAAAAGTACTACTTCCGGTTTGTAGATTGAAACCAAAAATAGGAGGTGCACAACTAGATGCTATAACAGTCCTAAATACAAAATTTCAACTTTCTACGTCTAACCGTATTATGAGTTATGAGTCCGTACGTCCGTCCGTACGTACAGACGTCACGACGAAACTAGTCATAATGGATTCAGAAAAGGTCAAAACGGATATTTCCGTAAAAATCTGAGAACCGAAATTTTTCGCGATTACAATACTTCCTTTACTCCGTGTACAAGGAAGTAAAAAGTGTAGATGAATCTAAAAAATTGATGTTCCGTTTTCCTCTTTTTCCAACTTTAAAGGTCGATATCTCAAAAACTAAGCGATAAATCAAACTCTAGTCTGCAGCATTGTATTTCTAACACTTAAATTAACCTATAACCAAATTTTCAGAATTTTGAAATTTTTTGACCCCTCAAAAACCATCCTCGATTTCTCAAAAATGGTTCAATATATCGATTTAATTTATTCACCAATGAATTCCTCGCGTCGATTTACATATGTGTACCAATTTGCAGCTCAAAATTCCGCCGGGTACAAGATTTATCACGGTTTCCCCATTTTTGAAGATTTCTTTTTTTCTAAAATCGACAATGTTGGATAAATCTTGTACCCGTCGGAATTTTAAGCTGAAAATTGGTACACATATGTAATTCGGCGCGAGGAATTCATTGGTGAATAAATTAAGTCGATATATTGAACCATTTTTGAGAAATCGAGGATGGTCGGTTTTTGGGAGGTCTAAATATTTCAAAATTTTCAAGATTCTGAAAATTTGTTTATGGGTTAACTTAAGTGTTAGAAATACAATACTAGAGTTTGATTTCTCGCTTAGTTTTTGAGATATCAGCCTTTATTTGTAAAAAAGGGAAAACGGAACATCAATTTTTTTCCAAGTTCTACGAAGAGATTCATCTACCTACACTTTTTTAAACATATTTAATAGAGATAATACTATTTTTTAACAGACTGACACACACACACACATTCAGACATCATCTCGAAAATACTTTATTCGTATTCTATGGATCCTAAAACGTGCTTATATCCACTAAAAATTCACACTCGAAAATTTTGACCAATCACAATACCTCCCTTATAGAATATGAGGAGGGAGGTAACTAAATACCAACTTCCTATTTTAAATAATGATATTTTTAACAAATATTATTGTAAATTATATTATCTAACAAATAAACATTTTCCATATAACTTTTATAATAATTTGTATCGCATATATCATTGTTTCAAAGCTCGAACATACATTTCATTTTGACACTGTCAACTTGACGCTACTTGTTTGTATTCTACTACACGTGATTTTCGACGTAGTAGAAATAACACTAGATCGAATACAGAGAGTTTTTTTTATAAGTAAACATAGGGCATGTCATTACCATAGTTACAGTGTTACAGAATGACAGCAATGCATTAGAGCGTTTTTTACCTCTCGCCTAGAGAGGTATAGGGATCGTGAAAAAATTCGATGTCGAGATTTTTGTCAATTAGCACGTTTTAGCACCTTTAGAACCTATTTTGACTATTTTCACGATGATGTCTGTGTGTGTGTGTGTGTGTGTATGAAAGTCTGTATGTACGCCTACTATAGCCTTTCGTCCCGGTTCATTATCTCAAATTCTACTGAACATAAAATTCTAATATTTTGCATTATACATTTATATATGTTAATGAAGAGCTGAAAAGATTTTGGTAAAAATCCACCAACCGGAAATGGTACTTTTCTTGTAGCACTATAACATTTTTTGCAAAAATTGTATAAAATAATGCGATTGTTACAATTTGACATACCACACATGAAAGAATAAATTACATTGTACAATATTTAATCTTACTAGTTTCTATATCTTTAACCAATAAAGAAATATAATTTTTTTAAATATATAATTTTACCTACCACGATTTGTGAATCCCGAAATAGAAATAAAATTTAAAACAAAAATAAAATTGTCAATGTGACAGATAAACAGAAATAATATAATGTATGATTATTTTATATTATTATATCAAATGTTATACAGTGTTGTTGTATTTTATTTAAATTAAAGCTTAATATTTGGTTAAATACGAGGTTAAATAATAATACTTCAATGTCAAGGCGAGAGGTATTGTAACGGCCACGTCAGATTTTTTTATCAGTAAACATAGGGATAATTAACATACGAAAATAAATATGAAATATAAATTAAATAAATGATAAATTATTTTTTTGTTTTCTACACTTAAGAACTAGCTAGATACATTAAACTAATGAGAATTTAAGAACTAGGTAGACACTTAAAAAATAATGTGTACAATGGTGACAGAATGAATGTTGAACAATTAAAAAATCGAATTAGTGCTGCTTCCAAAATATTACTCCCCAACAAATGCTATAAATTATTTTTAAAATCGTTTAGGATATTGTTTAGAAGTTAATGATTCCAATTTTGAGCATTTAATTCGTTTAAAAAAATTATCATTAGCTTTATGTAGGTATCTACCTAGTTCTTAAGTGTAGAAAATATAAATAAATAATTTATCATTTCTTTAATTTATATTTATTTTAGTATGTAATTATCCTTATGTTTACTGATAAAAAAGACGCTCCAATACATTGCTGTCATTCTGTAACACTGTAACTATGGTAATGACCTGCCCTATGTTTACTAATAAAAAAAACTCCCGGTATAATAAATAAAAAATTAGTAATATTATACTAAAACAAAATAACTTAAAATTCCGGCTTAACCAATTTATATTTATCGTAACGGGTGAAAATATTGATTTAAAATATTCAGTATTAGATATAAAAGTACCGAGTCGAATTTGTTGACAATTTTTCTTCTTCCTTCCCGGGGGAGGGTATAAATTATTTTGCGTAGGCGTCTCCGGCGATAACTAAGCCGTAAAAAGTCTAATGTGTGTTTTGTGGGTCACCCTGTAGTTATAAATAAGCGTGTATAAGTGTTAATGTGTGTACGCGAATGTAAAATATTCATAAGGGCTTGAACTTACGACCCCGTTAATGACTTCACATAAACTTTGTATAAAATTTAAATCACCGAGGGGTAGTGCGCCTTCATTTTCGAACGCCCGGTATAGCGAGTTTTACGAGCCATGCAGACAAATATGAATTTTAATCGAATGAATTTGGATGAAAATGTGATTCTGGTATAGAATTTTTAAGATGGGTTTTATGCTCGGTTTACTGCTGTTACATGTAATTATATTCGGATTTTTATATTTTTAACGCCACATTTTCATGCAAAGTTAGTAACAATCAACTGAATTTACGAGCCACTAAATTTATCGGTAGATATTTAGTTTTTACTATGGTTTGTTATTGTCACTATAACCGTTATTTAGCTCGCATTTTCACACGAGCGCCAATTTCTGTGCACATTATTTTCAAAAAACGATATCATTTAATTGTACTGGTATTTTATAACAACACTGTGCAACAAATAGTAGTCTAATTACATAAAATTTGGCATAATTCATTTCAAGAAACAAAACTCTTTGAGCCCTGTTCACACTCATTGATTCTTTGAGGATTCTTTCACACTTCCAAATTCTGAAAAAAAGAGATTCACTGTTTTGAAACTGTTAATGAATTAGAAATTCTTTTTTCCAAGACTCATTGAAGATTCAATTTATCAGCACCGCTATTTGACAAGCAATTCTTACTATAGAATAATTTTTTTCAAAATAAAGAAGCATAAAAGAATCTTCAAATAATGTCTGGTTATGAACATCAAATAAATAAAAATCTTATTACTAACCAATACTAACAATCCACAACTACTGTCTGTTTCAAAACACCTAGACCAACTGAATTCGAAATTCCTATTCAACAACTAATACATAGTAGTTTATATTAATTAAATGTCTGGTTATCTAATATCTGTTTGCTTTACGATCGACAGTGACTGAGGACAAAGTGAAGAGTTTTAAGTTGTTATAAGTACCCGTGAGTTTATTGCTGGTAACCGCACATACAGCAAAATATACCGAGTGTAGACTTTTCTTTGACCTAGGAAATATACAATGTTAAATTTTTACCTATTGATTTTAGAGCAAAAGTGTAAATACCAAAGATGTTCAAATTAAAACACTGCATCGAATAAGCTTTCTGTTGTTTAAATTTCTTTCACGAAATAAACATGAAATAAAAATTAACAATTTAGTTTCATACTGCCATGTAAAATTAAACAAATCAAAAATATTTAGTATGTCACTGGCAGTTGACAGTTTTGAAATTGTTATTTTATTGGTTTAAGAAGTATGCACTAATCAAAAAAGAAATTAATAATTATTTTCTTTTCCTTCTTGGTCTTCCTTATGTAATATATATTTATAGAATGTGTTATGAATAAGTTATGTTCATTTATTTATTTATTTATTTATTTAGTACATGTACACTACGGGCAAGCCCAAATGGTACTTAAAGATTGATTCAATTAAATATAACACACATAATTACAATAAGAAATGAATATAATATAATTAAAATGAAAACTAACTATAAAAAAATCTGACGTGGACACCACATGACTTCCTTGTACGCCTTGTTTGTTCATACTTTTCTTAATAACTAAAATGTAGAATAATATAAAAAATTCTTTTAACTATTATACTAGTATACTCACAAATATATTTTAGTCATTTTATTTAAACTGCAGAAGAAGATATAAACGATATTTTACTATTGTCACTGCTACTGTCACTGTCATGTCATAATCATTTAAATTTTACGTAGTAACAAATGTTAATCGATCATGGACTACAAGATACCGAAATACTAAATTATAAGTGTATACTTTAATTATTCTTAAATGATAGAAGATACAGAAAGATTTATAAAATACCGATTGTAGATAATAATCACATAATCTTTCATTTAAAATAAAAAAATTGCCTAAAATTAATTATTTATCAATTTTTTTTTTAAATTTACTACTTCCGGTTTGTAGATTGAAACCAAAAATAGGAGGTGCACAACTAGATGCTATAACAGTCCTAAATACAAAATTTCAACTTTCTACATCTAACCGTATTTGAGTTATGCGACACACATACGTCGTACGCACGCACGTACAGACGTCACGACGAAACTAGTCATAATGGATTCAGAAAAGGTCAAAACGGATATTTCCATCAAAATCTGAAAACCGAAATTTTTCGCGATTACAATACTTCCTTATTACTCCGTACAAGGAAGTAAAAATACATAATTCATGCCTACCGTTTATTACAGTTTTATATCTGTGAACTTACAATTAAAAATATCACAATTGGTAATTTTGTTAAGGGATGTAACTATACAATTAATAGCAGAATATTTACCCTGCTTTGTATGAAATGGTTGATATCCAAATAATTCAGATGATCGAGTGGTATATGAGGGTACACGTAAGTTGAACATGTATTCTAATATTTCCGATGAATTAATTTGTCCATGCAACAATTTGAAGGCGAACTTTAAGCCTGCATACTCTCTTCTGATTTCTAAAGATTGCAAGCCGACAAGGTGCAATATTTGATCATAGCTATATTGATTCTTGTCGATATTTATCTTAAAAAGAATATAATTTACAAATTTTCTTTGAATATTTTCTAGCCTATTAATATGACAACCATAGTAAGGATTCCACACAATACTACAATATTCTATTATACTTCTAACTAAAGAATTGTATAACATAATAATACTGTTTATGTTAGTAAAGTCCTTTGTCTCTCTTTTAATAAACCCTAACATTTTATATGCCTTTTTAATTATATTATCTATATGTAAATTAAAATTTAATTTAGAATCAAGGATAACTCCAACATCTCTTATTTGATCTACTGAGTGTAAAGTATGAGAACTAATGAAGTAGTTATGGATAATTTATTTATGTAAGATGTTGTTGTTAGAACTACTATATTACTGTAATATTGAGCAGTTATCTTCGATCAGATGCAAGAGTTTCACTAAGGTACATTATATCGAAAATAATTGAAGTAGGTATTCATTTTTTGATCTGCTTTATTCGTTTTATTTCTCATGGTGCTCTCAGCTCAAATATGAAAATTTAATTTACGTTTATCTCGTGACAGGAACGTTTTATATCAATAAATATGAGCTCTCGTTGGATGCCGGTTTTTAATCTAAACAACTTTTGTATTTACAGTTTGGCTCTAAAATCAATTAGTAAAAACTTAGAACGAAATTAAAATTATAACACTGTTTTTCCTATAGGTCGAAAAAGCCAGCCCCATGTTGGGTAAAAGGCTTGATAAGTATGAGTATGTACTAAATCATATAAGTTTTTAGTACATAAATTTTTAATTCGATATTTGATAGTTAAATAATTCTGAATTTTATGTTAAATATAAATTTCAGAGTGTTGATTTTATATTCTAAACGAAAGACTCATAAAAAATTTTATTAATAAAATAAATGTTGTTTTACGAAATTAATTATATTCTTGTCTCTGTAAAATTAACAAAACTATTAAAATTTTAATAGTTTTCCCATCTTTATCGCCGGGTATGTGACTAAGTTTAAGTAATTAATGAAATATAAACTTTATAGCCTTGCAAGTTACACGTTTGATGCAGGCGATATTCGCAAATAATAAATGCACTTTATAGCTCTTGTATGCAACTTTCCTTGTAATAGTTCAACTTAGTTCTAAAGACCGATTTTTAAATTTTAATAAGGAGATTAATTTTAATTAGTTGGTCTGAAGTTTAATGAGCACAGTTTAAAACTCAATCAAAATAAAAAAGTTCTACCACACCACTATATCCTTTAATAACATGCTTTCAAAATCAAATAAAAAGTTAAAAGTCATATCGCTATATCTTCGAATAACATACATTCATTGTCAATACGATATATTGTTGATTCTCCACACAACTAATTGAACATACCTTAGCAGGAATACGTTCTAATTGGTTCGAGTTGGCGTGTTATTTTTAACAAAATAAGTCGAAAATCAAATGTTTCTGCATAAAATATTGCATTTTTATTGTGAAATATTAGTTTATTTATTGATATTTTCAGTGCTAATTGTTGATAAAGATGTGTTTATTAATTCAAACAATTTTGTGTGTGTCAGTGACTTTTTGGACTAATTTTGGGGACGATAAAGACCAAAGAACGTGGATCCAGGGACGGCCTTGCTGATAAAAATAAAGGTAAGTGCATTTTTATTTATTTATAAATAAATGCAAACGGTATTGAAATCTTACTGGTGCTCATTTTGAAGCCTTGTAAACCAGGCGTGGATGATGTAAATTTTATGAGACGTCAGATATAAATTTGACCAAGAAATATGATTTTTTATTATTAAAAAGAAGCCAATTTAATGTGATTTAATTTACAAAACATCTGCTTCTGTTCACCAATGGACCGAATTTTTATCTATAGTATTTAAGATGAGAGAAGTCTGAAAAAGGTCATCGTGAAACAGTACGAAGTAAGATATTCAGTAATAATAACTGATCTTACGTTACAATAACAGTGTTGATGAGAGAAAAACTTACTAGAAACAATATGAATTTTTGAAAGACAAACGTGTTTAATTTATACTATTAGACAATGCAAGTAGGTACAACAAAGATAAATATATACGCCGTTTGTTTATTACTTCATAATACAGAAATGACCTATTTCAGACTTCTTTCATTTCAAATACTAAATCTTATTTTACCATGCTTTAAATTAATAAAGTTACATTTCAATATTGTTATTCTTAATTGCCAACATTAAAGAATTTTGTCTTACTTCAAACAAAATTTTAATTTGAAAATGTGTGTTATTTTTTTATGCGACTTGCCTGTCTATGAGAAATAAATTTTTCTTTATTCATAATTTACCAAATAATTTTACATAAAAATGCTTGAAATAGAAATATTGGAACTGCATTTAAATTTATATTAAAATTGTTTTTATTCGATTATGTCAAAAAGTGACGTTTTTTGGTTAAGATATTCGGACGAAAAGCTAACCTTTTAGGTAGAATATTAATATTTGTGCCGTTGCTAGGTGACCCACTTTTCGTCTTAGGCCGAGAAGTACTTTTCGTACGTAAACGCGTTTTTTAAGCAAACTGACACAGTCGAATAATTTTTTGTTCTTTTTTGTTTCATTTGTCTGTTTCGCAGATAACTACAATTAGCAAACTAAACAAAAATTTAGAATAATTTATAATAAAATATTAATATTCTAGTTATTTTAAGTTCTCACTTACAATCGAATAAAAAATAGTGTATGATACACGGACGAAAAAGCTCTCGTACTCCTAAGGTTGCCGAACTCGGCTTTGCCTCGTTCGGCAATTTTCCATAGTCGTACGAGAACTTGCATTTTTCGTCCTTGTAACATAAATAACTATTTCGTTGCTTCATAATGCAAAAAATAGCCAATAAATTGTATCTACGACTAATGTAACATGAACATAAAATGTGTGATGTTTGCTACATAATGCCATATTATATTAATCACGCAAGGAATAATAGGCATGATGCCCTCCGTTGCACAGAAATCAGAAAATTACTTTGCCTGAAACAATTTCTCTGTGCAAATTATTTGTACAAAAAATTGCAATGAAGAATTGACATTTGAAATTTTTTGCGTATTGGTATTTATTGTTATATTATTATAACTTGTTATAATGGCTATTTCTCCTGGCTCGCTTTGCTTGCTCGTGTTGTAAACTTCATTTTCGTGAATAATATAGCATCCATCAGGGTTGTTATGTTTAAAACAATTTGTTTTAAACAAACTGTTTTAAACATGTTTTAAACACGGCCTAATGTTTTAATGCATGTTTTAAACTGTGTTTTAAATCAGGTGTTTAAAAATGATATCGAAATCCATTCACGACGCATAACACAAACAAAACAAATTCAACTACCGACCATCGGTGACTCCTAGCTCGCACAAAAAGTAGCATTGGCGACATATTTCGATGGAAATAATATTTATTTAAAACAGATATCCTGTTTAAAACATGTTTTAAACATGCTTTTTTGTTGTTTAAAACATGTTTTTTTGTGCAGAGTTAAAAACATGTTTTAAACCAAAAAAACAGTTTTAAACAGTAAAAAACAAATGTTTTGTTTAAAATTGAAAAAAACATGTCTTTTTTCAACCCTGGCATCCATTATAGCGTCGTTGTATAGTAATATACAATTATTCATCAATTTTATTTTTTTAACAATTACATTAAAAATTAAGTTCAACAAAATTTGGTTGACAAAATAATTTTTTTGGTTTTTAAAATTTTTATTGTGACATTAAAATTAATGCCTGAAGAGTTCAAAAATAAGTAATTAATAAGGTAACTACTTTATTAAATATGCGTTTTGTATTTATTTAAATAATTTATTTGGTAATCATTTGATTATCAGATTGGCTCGATTCAAATATTTCAATTCACTTCAAAATGCATTCTGGATGCACCATTCTTCTATTTTCTGTTGTATTTTCCAACGAAATAATTTTCCATGATCTCTCCAACCACAAATAGGTAATCTTCCTATTTTAGTTTCTATTTACACGAGTAAATTACATGAGACTTCGTAGGAATTTAGCGGTTTCGTTATACGATGATAAGCTGAAATCATATTACAAATAATTCGATTTTAATGAAATTATGTTCGGTTAAAGTAAACAAATATTGAAAGCGCCGAACCGCAAGTTCGCGGAATTCATTAATAACAACGTGATCATCAATCTGTGGGAATTAATCATTGTGTTCGCTTTGGTTTTGCTATGAAGTACGATTTCATTTGCGGAATATTCTGCTAATGAATTTGTACTACACATGCATGCTGTGCTTTATTCATGTTTTAAAAACATTTATTTCAAATGAAAATTGTTTAATATGCAATATTTATATTAGTCAGTTAGGGAATAACGCTCTATTCATTAATGGATCAATTTTATAACGTACATTAATTAAAAACAGGAACTCGAACCGAACCGGAACGAACCACAGATATTTTAGTGGACCCAGAACCATACCCGAACCGATTTATAAATATTGATTGATCCGAACCGATGGTTGACTTGACAAAATAAAATCCCCAGAACATTTCACCAAAAATGATATTGTTTTGCAATAGTTATTTTTATGTATTAATGGTGTAAGGAAGCTTTTATGGCTTGAGATGTGATTTTGAGCCCGAGCGTTAGCGTTACAAACACACACACACACATACATCATCGTGAAAATAGTAAATTCGTATTCTAGAGACCCTGAAACGTGCTTATCCACCAAAAACTCATACTCGAAAATTTTGACCCATTACAATACCTCTCTTATAGAATATGAGGCGAGAGGTAAAAATAGTTAAAACAAAAATTATAGCAGAAAATTCAATTCTACATTATCTAGTTTTTCAAATACAGATAAGAAAAAAAAATGTTTGTCATTATTTCATAATACCATGAAAATAAAGATGTTAAGAATTATTGTTGGACTTTAAATTTTTTTGAACTTAGTAGTACATTTTTATCTCAATCCATGGATTCAGTCATATAAGTCTATTACACTTGTTCTATTTCTAAGTGACAATTGAATCCAAGTTCATGCGATTGGGGATTCAGAGTGATTGTTTTAGATGGAGGGGTAATTAAGACAAGTTAAAGGCAGCGTCGGAAGTTCTCAGAATGAACCCGCGCCACTTCATTTAGAAGTTGTGCACGAGAAGGCAAGCGTGTATTGATTGCCGGAAATCTAATGTGGTTTTAGAACGTTTTAAAACCGTTTCCTTGTAACTCTCCTTTACGACATACACAAGACTTTAACACCGAGACTTTGTCGTAATTAATAGCAGATTGTTACATTATCAACAAATTTTACTTACAGAACTACGGAGAGTCAAAATCCTGGCAAAAAAGATGTTTTTTTCTTTCTAGTGAGAATTATTTGTTAAATTGCGGTGTCGCTAAATTGAATCTTCAATGAGTCTTGAATTTATAATTTATTTATTGCTTCAAAACTACGTAATTATCACTAGAAAGAAAAAACTTCTTCTTAGCCAGGATTTTGACTCTCCGTAGAATCTCCAAAGATCGCCGTGCGAACAGGGCTTTAGGATATCACACAATCTATATTATATAAAAATAAATGTTTGTCTATATCTGTCTGTCTGTTTGTCCTCATCCGATTGTGATACAACTTTGGCGAATTGTTGTATGCACGCCCGCGAATGTTTCTGACTTAGTACAATGTCAATTCGCCATCTTGGAACAAAATGGCGGCTAGCTAACTCAAAATGTACTGCACCGATTGTGTTCAAATTTGGTATGGTAATAGTTTAAGATCTAGCTTATAACATGAGCATATTAAAATGCCAACCTACCATCTTGGAACAAAATGGCGGCTATCTAACTCACTAGGTTCAAATTTGGGATGGTAATAGTTTAGGATCTGACATATGACATGAGCACACTAAAATGTCAGTCAGCCATCTTTAAACAAAGTGGTGGATAGCTTACTTAAAATGTACTGCACCGATTGGGTTCAACTTTATTATAGTAATAGCTTATGATCTAACTTACTGCATGAGCATACTAAAATGTCACTCCGACATCTGTAAACAAAGTGGCGGATAGTTAACTCAAAATTTAAAATTTATGAATACTTGGGCGTAGTTAGAATATTTTCCCAGGAGTGGTGGGGATGTTGTTATAAATATGATATAAATGAGCGGCAAGCGACTTTTTTTTGAATGTGATGTTAAATATCTTTAAATTTAATTTTTGGAGATGAAAAATATCTTTTTTGCACTTCCGGGACTAAAACTGTTCTTTAGTCTTTATTTTTAGGGACTAAGGTTCTTAATTTGATCCCAAGGGATTATTTCTCATATTTAATCCCGTTGTCAAGGAATTGAATTAATTAATTCCGTTGTCAAGTAAATACGTGCTATTTGTTACAGAGTATCTATGGTAACAATATAAATATTTGTCATAAAATATACTGTCAAAATTACAAAATGTGTATTCTTTTAAACTATTTTGCATTCGTTTGAGGATGAAGTGCAAAAAATAGCGTATATACCACACGACTAAAGTACTTTTAATCCCTCAGGTGATTATTTCCCTCACCTTCGGCTCGTGAAATAAACTTCACCCTCAGGATTAAATCATGCACTTTAGTCTCTCAATATATAATATACTATTTTTCATTTTCCAGGGCAGGAAATTTCTGACGGTGCTATCATCTCAAATAAATAAACAAGATACTAACATTTGTATTGACGTTATTCTTATTAATATTATTTTGATATTAGCAATTTATTTAAAAAAACAATTTTAATAAATTTGAGATCATAGAAAATTTATGTGAAAATCGTCGTATTTGAGCTCTTCAGAGCGTCCTTAAAAGACATAAGGGCAAATTCTCCATTAGTGGTTGTTGATTAGTTGCTGTCTTTTGTTTGTTTGTTCCTTAGAGGTAGACTTAGACGTATATTCCTACGCACTTGTTTTTGTTTCAACTTCTCGAATGTTTTGATCAAAGTTAGGCTAAATAAATAATTGAATGAAGAATTGCCAAAGTTAAAGTTGCTATTTGTGTTTGGCAGGAAGATTTAATCACTTTAATTATAGAAACGTAAACTTCGCCCCTTAATTATTTATTCTCCCTTGGAATGTCAAAGGGAAATTTATTAAAATATCTTAAAAAGCTTGTTTTCAAGAGGCAATTGTCCATTTTTGACGCACCGTAGCGTGAGAGTTTAATCAAAGGGGGCTCTGCGAGGTACGTGAAACGCGATGCGACCTTGTTTCAATGCTTTCACTTGTCTACCAACAGACTTCGATCTCTCAACAGCCTCAATTAGGGGCTGTATGCTAAATTACCAGCACTTATTACCACGAATAATTTCACAATGGCGACAAACTTCAATGAAACACTAAAATATCTGCATTTATGTTAAATTAAATTTTTTATTATGTTGTCATAATAATGTAACAAACGATGAGCAACTGAATGATAGTAATTAATCGGATTTTGCACTCATTCATTATTAGGATTTAATTTAAATGACACGTTGGATTAAATTAAATAATAATAATTGATACGATTAATTACTATCCTTCACATTATATTGTTATATTTATCACTAGGTATAGTGCTCGCCAAAATATAAGGTTAAGAGCATACTGTACAGGAAGAATATACACGTAAAAAGCACTTTACACGCATACACCTCATCGACACATGGTTGCACATTTTAACAAAAATAAATTTTTATATGGTAGATAAGGGATAAAACTTCGTTCTATTAGTGCCATTTTTTCTATTTTGTACCGAAGTTTTAGTTTATAAAATAAAGAAAAAAACAAAAATTCACATTTTTTTACCTCTAATTTTCTGGAAATCAGAAAGTTTCTTTCAAAAATAACACTACCCTAACGTAGATTAAACTTTAAACTACATGATTCAAGTTTAAAATATCATGATTTGCGAAATATAAAGAAAAATCTGTACGTGCTTCTAAACGCCTGCAAGCGGTTGAAAGTAAGTAATTTCGACCGTTGAACGTGCTGAAAAATAAAAAATTGCACTAATAGAACGAAGTTTTATCCCTTATCTACCATATAAAAATTAGTTTTTGTTAAAATGTGCAACCATGTGTCGATGAGGTGTATGAGTGTAAAATGCTTTAACGTGTACATTCTTCCTGTACAGAATGCTCTCAAGGCCGTACCAGATCGATAACCACGATTTAATTGAATTGTTATAAACATGGCAAATAATAATAATTTTAAAATTAGCTATATTGACGTTACACGATTGTAGACAAAATATTGTGTGCACCTCGTTGGATAGAGCTTGTTTGTTGTCCTCGGTGTATCGTGAATCTCGGCTTCGCCTCGACTGAACTAATTTTTCGCCGCGTGCAACAATGCTCTTGCCGTACTATTTATCTTCGTGTACCTATAAAATTCGATTATTTTCTATAACTGATGAATATAAGAAAACAAATTTTACATTAAATTATTATTAAATCACAATTTGGAGTTTGTTTTTAATGTTTTTCATCAGCTATGGCAAATAAAGTTTTCGACTTAGGTCCATAATAATAGAAATATCATTTTCAATACTAAATATCATTTTCAATTTTCATGCAAGTATCCCATTCTTAAAAAATATGAGGTATACAGTATATTCCACAACTTAGGACAAAGAATTAAAGGGTACTGTACGACGTGCTGATCATGAAACAAAAATAATTTTTTAAAAATTCGCAAAGTTAAGGGTAATTTTCTTGACGTGTGTACGTGTGTAAGTATCACTGTTTTGATGGTATATTTGTTAATTTCACATTTATGTGTATTAGATATTATGTACATAAACAATGTAGAAGATTTGAAAAAAAATTACCTACTAAAAATTACTTCCGACCAGTGGCAAAAAAATGTTTGCTTGAAATACGATGCAATTTTTTTGCGAATTTAAAAGAAATTATTTTTGTTTCATGATCAGCACGTCCTACAGTATACATATTATTTGATTTTTTGTACTAAGTTGTGGAACACTCTGTATAGTGTATAGTATAGTTTTGGTGTACACTTATGTTTGTAACAAAACAGATATAAAATATAAAATAAAATATAAAAGTTGAGACGGGTTTAGTCTAAAGAATATCATATCCTTGCGGTAAAAGGCATTTTCTCAAAATGTATGCAGATGTCTTTTTTGTGAGTACGGCTCTGTGGGCGGACTTTCTTTCTCTTTCTTGTACAAAGACATTCCTGCAGTCTTGCATGGGACACAGGCCAACAATATCGTAATTTTACATTTATTTTTATGAATAAAAGAGCTCATGTTGTCGATTTTGTCATCTTCAAAAGCTTACCCTCGTTGCTTTGTGTTTCAAAAGTCGCGTTCAAGGAGCAGGACAAGGACGACAACACGGCGGCATAGTCTGTCTCTCTCTGTTCAAAGCCCGCCTTTTATTTAGGGTTTTTAATCATAAAAATGTCTAATTATACTCTTTTATTTTATTTTTGGCACTGGGTTTTTGAGAGGTCGTTTTTGTAATAATTGTAATCTCTTGATTTTTTATGGTGGCTCTTGTTTTCATATTGAATTAAAATTTTTCACAGGGCAAACCCTTACTCAAATAACATTTTTCTTTCATGAATTATTCTTTCTTGAATTTAGACGGAATTATCTCCGTTTTTCTACCATTAATTCCACGCCAGAACGAAGTTATTTCTGCAGAGAAAGACAAATTAGTTTGCACTTTAAATTTTAAAATGGGACTATTAATGTTGAATACTTTATTTTCACCCCTCGTCTCATATTCGATAAGAGAGGTATTGTAATGGGTAAAATTTTCGAGTGTGATTTTTTGGCGGATAAGCACGTTTCAGGGTCTCTACAATACGAATTTACTATTTTCACGATGATGTTTGTGTGTGCGTGTGCGTATGGACATATGAATGATGTGATGATATTTCGTACAGGATAACTTAAAAAGTATTAAACCGTTTATAACCAAATTTCATATTTAAGATTTTAATAAGGTTCTTAACACCAGATAAGATTTTGGTAGAAATCCGCAAACCGAAAACTTGATATAGTTTACCTTAAATAAATTGGTACATTATTTATTTATGACAAATTTTGCAATTAAAAAGAAAAGAAAAATAATTATCTGTGGGTACAGTTAATTTTAAATACAATTTGCTGAATCTGGTAGCTATAATAATAAAATAAAATACAATTAATATGCTACTTTTTGAAATTCCAGTATCTTGTTGTAATGATCATATTATGAAATTTGTTTCTACACAAAATTTGAATGATTATAACAGTGATAGTACAGTAGACATTTATTTTGCTTGCATCTTGGTTTACATTATCGTTTACATATAACATGAACATGAAACTATTTAAATGTATGTAAAACTATTTATTTGATTAGTGGAATAAGCAGAATTAGGCGAGAGGTTCTGTGCTGGGCACATTTTTTTACCTCTCGCCACTCATATCTGTAAGAGAAGTATTGTAATCATACTAAAATTTCGATAGTGAGTTTTCAATGGATAAGCACGTTTTGAGGTCCCTAGAACACGATTTTGATAATATCGCGATGGTGTCTGTGTGTGTATGTGTGTCTGTCTGTGTGGATGGATGTTGGAGGTACGATAACTCCAACACCACTTAATAAAAAAATTGAAATTTTGTATATAATATTCTGACACCCTAGATTAGATCTGATTAGATTTTGGTGTTGATCGTGCAACCGGAAGTGGTAGTTTCATGAAGATCTGAAGAGCTTTTCTGGAATATCCTCAAAATTTATGAATTATATGATTTTTTACTAACATTGTATACTAAATGTTACTGTCTACAATTTGTATTTAAAAAGTTGTTTCTATCTAGCATCTAGCACCATTTTCCAATTACAAGAAGTTAAAAATTCTACAAATTTGTTACAATTTTGATTTACCTGCCTACCAATGGAAACAAAAACTAAAATATTTGAGTGTTAATGTCATATAAATTTTTGACTTTTTGACAAATTAAAATGGAAAATATGAAATACAATGGTATTCATAGACACTTAGTAAAATAGTAGAGGACCTATGACGAGAGGTCATGTGTTGGCCACATCGGATTTTTTTTCTCTCACATGTGAAATGTGAATGTAAATAATTTTCCAGCGAAACTTCGCATTTAAAATAGCAATCAATTACTACAGCGGCCTTTAACTGCGCGGAATGGCTTTGAAAGCGGCATTAAATTTTGAAATTGTGAATTTCCCAAGTTGCAGAAGTGAAACAAAACGGTCTGGTTAATTTTGAAACTTTTCACCAACTTCGTTATAATTTTTTATTTCGCTTTCGTTGCCGAAACGAGACCTGCTTACTGAACGGTTAATAAAGGCGTCCGTAATATACCCGCGTATTTCCGCTAGCGTTAGTTACCGAACTTCCGGTCCGCGTACCGGTAACCATCCGAGCATCGGTTATTATCTAGAAATATTATTTTGCAGCGTTTGAAAGCGTCGAGATATGTTTTCATCTTGAACTTTTATTTAATTCATTACGCCTTTACCCGACTTGGGTGTGGCAGCCTCACACATTGTGATTAATTGGTACAGATATACAGGGTGATTCATAACTACGTGCATATAGTATTTTAATGCCGTATAGTGTTAACTCACTTATCAAGGAACTGATTTTTTTTAAAATTCGTAAATTTATTTCCATACTATAGGACATTTATCTGACTATTTCCCACATATTAATTAAACCAATCATTTGCTTCAATTTTTTAAATTCTGGCCAATGACGTACAAAATATATCGGCAAAAATTGTAAAAATGCCCTAGGGATTGTTCAAGTGACAATTTTCCCGTTGCTATGACTACCATGTATGACAACTTTATTGATTTTGTACTGTTTTTAATTTAAATTACACAAATAAATCTTTTTGTGACTATTTCCCACATATTAAGTAAACCAATCATTTGCTTCAATTTTTAAAATTCTGACCAATGACGTACAAAATATATCGGCAAAAATTTTAAAAACAACTACCATGTATGACAATTTTATTGATTTTGTATTGTTTTTAATTGAAATTAAAAGTGTCAAATGAACCTTTTTGTGACAACTTACGATGAAATAAAAAATATATCAAATATAACGCCAAAAAATACAGTTGCGTAAAAACCTTAGTTTGGAACCAATTATTAATGAACTTGTGAAACGAAAGAAACTAAAATTTAAAATTTTGACACTTAGAGGTTAGTAAAAAATTAAATGTCAAAATAAACTACCAGCACAAAAAAGTAGTCTCGATTATAAAAACACGAAAAAACACGAATAATTATTCTAATCGGTCTGCAGCAGTGTCAAATTTTGCTTACTCCGGCATTAGAAAACAATTAATAATAAATAATATTGGGACACTGATACATGACTGGATTCGAATCTGACAATAAGATATTATTTTATTTGAAATTTTATTATGTTTCTGTCAAATGCAGCCCCAATTCTGTTGTTTCATAAAAGGTGACAAACCTCAATTAAGCCCAAATATTAAATTCAATTCCAATTTCAATTTTTTTCCTAAACTCATTATTATTTATTTTAATTTTAGATCTCGCGTTCAAAATAAATTGTAGTTTGAATTTTCAAAGCAGAAAATTCAGTTGGCACATGTGCAGGGTTTATTATGTTGTGTGGAATGTAACCATGGTAATTAAAATTCTTTTGTTAAAGGATGCTGTTTTGTTTGTGCTTTATTAGTAAATTTGTTACTGTAACATCTAGTTTCCTTTTTGTATAATATCTAGTTTTGTTGCGTTTATTTAATTTTGCAATTATATTAGTTTGGTTTGATTTAATATATCAATTTGATTAATATTAATTAGGCGTGTTTAATATTTGGCAGGCCTCGTACGTTAACCAGGGCACAGATGTTAGTTTTGTGTAAATTTTGTGAAATTTCTGCTCGGCTAAGTGTATTTATTCATGCGAAATAACAATTTAAACATATGTGGACTTAATTTTGATTTTTATTAATTATTCACGGTATATTACATTAATTATATTTCATACATGGTACTGAAACTTTATTATACGATTCTAGTTATTTGTTTCTTGCGGACTACTATATCTAAAAAAAATCTGCTGTGGCCACCACACGACCTCTCGCCTAATTCTGCTTATTCTACTAATCTAATAAATAGTTTTACTTACATTTTAATAGTTTCATGTTAATGTAATATGTAAACGATAATGTAAACCAATATGCAAGCAAAAGATGTCAACTGTACTGTCACTGTCATAATAATTCAAATTTTATGTAGAAACAAATTTTATATCATGGACAACAAGATACTGGAATTTCAAAAAAATAGAATATTAATTGTACTTTATTTTATTGTTAAATACTTCCAGATTCAGCAATTTGTATTTATAATTAACTGTACACATAGATAATCACAATTTCTTTTATTTTTAATTGCAAAAATTGTCATAAATAAATAATGTACCAATATATTTAAGGAAAACTTTTCCAAACTTCTAAAAGTACTACTTCCGGTTTGCGGATTTCTACCAAAATCTTATCCGGTGTGAAGATACTTATTAAAACCTTAAATATGAAATTTGGTTATAAACGGTTTGATACTTTTTAAGTTATCGTGGACGAAAAATCGTCGGTTCATACAAACGCACACACACACACACACACACACACACACACACACACACACACACACACACATCATCGTGAAAATAGTAAATTCGTATTTTAGAGACCCTGAAACGTGCTTATCCACCAAAAACTCATACTCGAAAATTTTGACCCATTACAATACCTCTCAATATGAGGCGAGAGGTAAAAATTCATTGCAGTAGCACACTATAAATTTTTTATCAACAGTAACAGATATCAGAAATCACTTACTCTTGGAATATAATCTTTAAAAATATATTAATTAATACTGTCAAATTATTAGATACAGAGGTGATATTCAAGTTGATCCAACTAATAATTTTAAAAATGTGTCAAAATAAGGTACATCAATAAGTTTGACGTTCAAAGCACTGTCAAATTAATAAAAAAAACTTGATCGTATTTTAAATTTGTATTCAGTACAACTTATTCATATTCAAGCTCAATTATATTTTATCCTGTTGATGACGAAGTTTAATATAAACACAGGAGTGGACACTCCGTATCTTAACCCTTTCAATACTGCGGGGATATATGTCCCAAAATATTTTCAAAAAAATCTGTACTCAAATTCACTCATTTAAATTACATTGGGATGGGATAACTTACTAGTTTATGGTTCATTTAACATTTTTGAATGGATAGTACTAAACCACTAGCACATGCGTCAGTGAAAACCAGTCGTTTATCACACGTGGTTGCTTTGATTGTCATATAAGACTGTATTTTGATGGTGTAGAGATAAATCTGACATTATTTTCTAATTGTAGTACATCATATTAGTGACAGGTAAGTTGTTTATACAGTATTTTGCAAGGGAAGCTTATACAGTAAAAATTAGGATTCTGGGATAAATATATCCCTGCAGTAATATTGTATGGGATATATTTGTCCCAACAGTACATTTTGGTGTCTTAGTACTGCAGGGACATTATTGTCCCAGTAATCGGTTCACATTAATTTCTGCAGGGACAAAACTGTCCCAGGCCTTTTTTCAAAAAAGAATAAAAAATAAAAATTTCAAACTATGCTTATAAGTATTGCTTATATAATAGGATGTGATTTCAGTTATATTTACGTTGTTAACTTTATTAGCCAAAAGTCGTATTGAAAGGGTTAACAATACTGTAGATTCTTTTCTGTTTACGCTGTGTGAGAGAGAAAGATCACTACTGGGCTTGTGCGTTACCATCGTTACCGTTGTTTATCGTCATGCATGCTCCGAGCTGGCCCGCATTTTCTGTCTCGCTCTAAAAGGTAAACAGAAAGACCACACTCCTGTTATACAGTAAGTTTATTTTAACGTGAAATCTGGGATTTATTATATTAATGGTGTCGAATTTGACAGCAATGTATTAGAACGTTCTTTTTAAAATGAAACATAGGGAATCAATTTGAATTTGTCAATTGGTGTCACACTGCTGCTACCTGGAAATACGATTTATATTTTGAAATTAAAAGTTTATGTTGAAAGCGTACCTTGGAACTATTGCAGCAGCCCAAATATCTTATATTGTTCAACAATAATATGTTTCATTTTAAAAAGAACGCTCTAATACATTGCTGTCAGTCGTTAACCATGAATATGAAAAATGTTCACTTTAAAATAAACTCACTGTACTTCCTGGTATGTACCTATCTTATTGCATAAATCCCTCAAAAATAACTTATTCTAATTCATAAATAATTTGGCTCTAATTTACTGAAATTCCCGTTTTCCTCGTGCCCCTTGTGCTGTACGCCACTGGGCTTCGTTAGTACGCAGCGCGCGTTCGTAAACGAAGACAGAAGACTTGTAATTCTGTACCACTTGATGTGATCTCTTTGAAATGTTAGTATATTTTCCGAGCTTTGAATTTTCTTTGAGTAGGATCTCACGTGAAGGGGTTAAGTGGGTGCCCCTCGTTCGACGCCCCTGGAATGAGATAAGATTGGCGAAAACATAGGGGAGTGGAGGGTAAATGATAGGTACTTCATTGTATACTATTTATTATTTTAGTTGTTACTCACTGTAACCGTTATTTAATCAATCCCTACGTTACCTTTGAAAATGATTCTTTAGAACAGAAGTTACTAACTTGTATTATTAACAGGTTAATAGCTATAGTCATATATTTGTTCATAATAAACGGTTCACGTTGCCTAATACTTCCAAGACTTGTGAGAAATCATATAAGACAATGTATCAGTCAGTGTGTCCGTGTGTTACAATTTTCTCGTTGACGATAACTGAATAAATATCAAACATTTAACAACTAAATTTTATATTTAAGGCCGGAATGTAGCTGTCCACGATTTCGTCGAGAAAAAGGAGAGATATATACAGATTTAGTGTGTCGAACAAAGGCAGCAATAGCGAACGCGCTCTAAAAGTGGCATCGTATTTGTATGATATTGTATTTATAAGACAAAAGAAATAATCAAACGCGTTATTTATATACGGTATAACATGTTACCTACAGTGCGACGCATGAATTTTAATAGATTTTGTATTTAAAATGCCCTAAATTAAACATGTAAAAGTAGTATTTTTCTCTTTATTCGGCATTTTTTTAAAACAATACTATGAAAAAATTTGGAAAAATCGATGCGTCGCACTGTAGAATGAATATTAAATATTGTCGTAAAAAAATTTCAATGATCTTACGTTAGTATTAGATTCAATATTATACAAACCGTAGAGCACTATTTTACCTCTTTCTCATACAGCTACATTCCCGCCTTAAGGTTTTTATACGAATCTTAAGAACCCAGTTAATTTTGGATGCAATCCACAAACCGGAAGTAGTACTTTTATTATTTTATATCGGCCAGTGATTTGCTTAGCGATAGAGGTCCGCCTAGCATGCTAGCGGTCCCCAGTTCGATTCCCAGCGCAACCGACAATAATAGCACTGGGTCTGAGTGGTTGGATTCCATTATAACATCTACCATCCTGTAATTGTGAGTTAATCCCGGTTAGTCCTGTAGGATGGTTATCAACAAAAATAAAATTATCTTCATTCTTATAAATTTATAAAAATATTTTTTATTTCTAATGAAAGATTATATTATATTATCTGCAATTATATTTCATAAATTTTTCTATATAATGTAACTATTTAGGAATTAAAGTATTATTTATAATTATTTACAGTTTGAAACTTCAGTATCTTGTTGTCCATGATTATTTAACATTTGTTACTTCGAAAAATTTAATTGATTATGACTTTATGACAGTGACAGTAATCAAAGAGACATATCGCATATATCTTCTTGTGCAGTGTACATAAAAAATATTCTTGCAAGTACAAATATATTTATATTAGTATTAGTAGTTAAAGGTGTAGGATATGGTGAGAGGTTTTGTGCTGGCCAAATCAGATTTTTTAAATTTTTTATCAAACCCGAACATAATACTGTGCAAAATCAAAATTTACAGCAGTTATAAAATGTGCCACGATAACAAGATGCAAAATAAGCTCCAGAAAAATCTACAATTTATGTTCTCTTCCGGCGTTTTCCCCAACGTATGTGTAATTAACAAATAAACATCTTAAATAACACCACATGAATCTCATCCCATTGACGGAACTCCAAATAAAAACCGTGTTTTAAACTCATTTTTTAGTAAAACGCGGCAATAAAGGGTAAAAATTGCAGTGACGACTAAAAAACTAACTAACGACTGCTATCTCTATAACTGGCAATAAAAATATCTGCTATGCGCTCGCGAACAGAATAGCGAATAGCGAATGGAAATGCGACGGTGGCGCTGCTTCGGAGAGAACTGAAACTCATGAAGCTCTAGCACGGCTCAGGGTGCTATTGTTTTCGATGGGTATTTTATTATTATTTGATCACGTTTTAAATAAATAAACACAAGATTTTTCTGCGGTACTTAACCGGGACATAACAAAGTCTATTCAGGAGTTTAACTGCTAGATTACTTGACGGTATTATTGTTATTGTTCAGCATTTGAGGTGGAAATACAAAAATATTTATAAAAACCGATTGTAGGTAATAATCACATAATCTTTCATTTAAAATTAAAAAATTTGTCTTAAATTAAATATTTATATCGAAATATTTGAAAAAAGTACTACTTCCGGTATATAGATTGAAACCAAAAATAGGAGGTGCACAACTAGATGCTATAACAGTCCTAAATACAAAATTTCTACTTTCTACGTCTAACAGTATATTTGAGTTATGCGACACACATACGTCCGTACATACGTACGTACAGACGTCACGACGAAACTAGTCATAATGGATTCAGAAAAGGTCAAAACGGATATTTCCGTCAAAATCTGAGAACCGAAATTTTTCGCGATTACAATACTTCCTTACTTCGTACAAGGAAGTAAAAACGAACCCGTAAAAACAAAGTCCTTTTTATGTGAGACTCGATCGATATTTATTTAAATTTTTGTTTTTGAACCAGATCGGTGCAGTACATTTTGGGATAGCTAGCTGCCATTTTGTTTCAAGATGGCGGACTAACATTTTAATATACCTATGTTTCAAGACAGATTCTTAGCTATAACTGTACCAAATTTGAACGCAATAGTTACAGTACATTTTGAGATATCATTTTGTTTCAAGATGGCGGACTGACATTTTAATATATCTATATCATACGTTAGATACTTGGCTATTACTGTACCAAATTTGACCGCAATCGGTGCAGTACATTTTTTACTTCAAATTCATAGGCCAAAGATAAAAAATAAAAATATAGAAGGATTAAGACATCCTTTGTTAATACACTCATATGTAAAAGCATCATATATTTCAATTATAATTAAATAAATGTGGAATGAGTACACCTCTGTAACGCTGTAAAATTTTAAAGTATAATCGAATTTTTGATACATTTTGATTCATCTTGATCTTGTGAAAATAAATACATTTCTTATCACAATATAACCAGGAATAGAAACAATATATGAATATAAATTACGATTAATAAAAAGTGTAGACTGCAGTAATTTCATAAAACATCTGTGTGTAAATAAATAAATATTCAACTTCGTTTTATCCTTCAAAAAGTAAAATATCTTCAAGAGTACTCCTTGAGGATTCCAGCAAAGAATAAACTTTTATATTCTGAGGTAAACTAGAATATTACAAAAAAAATGAAAACTTATTTTCATATAAACTATGTTTAACTTCCTGCCTATAATAAAAAAGAAATAAAAGAGAAGAGGAAAACAAAAGAAAGAAAAAATCCGTTTTTATTCATGTTATAAAGGACGAAGGACTCAAACAGACACAACCATTAGAGCGAGACAGACGAAGGACAACGTGCGAGTGAATTAAAGCACCGGTATTCGCATAAAGCATGTTTTAAACTTCACCAGGAGATGATACGTCTTCATTCATAAGAAAATGACACGGCAAACACATTTAAATTATAAGACTATGTCATAGTACTCGAAAAAATTTTATTTAAAAAACCACAAATTTTCTTGGCGTATAAAATTATTGTTCAACGAAACAATAGTTTTCTTTACAAGTGGGCAAAGTAAGGAATTACCTACGATGCCGAAGGCAGAGTGAGATAATTTTCTCCTGTGGGTCATTCCTTTTTGCCCACGCGTGAACTAAAACGTTTTATCCAACACCTCTTAATAACTGCTTAAATATTTAAAAAATCGTCACTATGGTGACATCCAACAAGCAAAGTAACAATTTATCCACAAGTGGGTATAATTTTGATCAAAGCCACTAGTGGGCAATCTTTTACTTTGCTTGTTTAAAATCACCATAAAGTTATGATGCTTTTATTAAGACGTGTTGGATAAATACAGAGTGTATAGTATTTGACGCACTGATCATGAATCAAAAAGAATTTTGTTGAAATTCGTAAAATTAACAGTAGTTTGAAAAACAATATAATTTTGGCTACCATTTAAATATAAAAAAGTTAAACAATAGTTATGCAGTATTTATTAGCGTAATAATTACATTAATGTAATAATAATTTTACAATCAGGAAAAAATGAAATTTGTAGGTACAGAATGTTTCATTTGCTTGGGCTCATATTTAAAGTTGCGAATTTCAACAAAATTCTGTTTGATTCATGATCAGTGCGTCCAATACTATACACCTTTAAATTTTGTTCCCAGGTTGGGTTACAGGCTGTACTGTATAAAGTTTAAACTCGAATTCAACCATAACTTAAAGCAAAGGAGAAATGCACCGCAGGCCATTTTTTTCATTCAAGGTCAAGTGTCTTATAATTGAAAGTTACATTTTATAAAATAATATGAAGCTGTAAGTTTTTCGCCCATTTTACAAAAAAATAGATCAAAGAAGCATAAAAGCATTTCAGAAAACAAAAAATTTAGCTGACAGTTGAATTATTTAAAAAACTGTGTAAAATAAATTACCTATGTAATTTTATGTTATGCTTTGATTAAAATTGTAATTTTTGTGGTTTTCTTAAATTTTAGTATTTCTTTTTCTCGAATCAAGATATAAAAATACCACACATTTTTCGTATCTCTGGCTGCGGGCCTGACTAGCTAGCAGTTACAGTTCTGCTCTTTTTCTTCCTCCTGGCGTCATTTTCTTACTTCTCGCGACATCCGGGGGTACGAGTGTCATGAGACGCGTTGTAGAATGAAGTGAGTCGTTTTTATGAATGTGCTAGCGGCACAGCGGGCGCCGAGAACATCACTGTCACCCTCCCGTCCTCTAGTGGGCCATGTGTATGTAAAAAAGACGCTCACGATGCTCGAGTGTCTCTTCGCACCTTCGTTTGTCAGCGACAGCACTCTGTAATGCCCGGGAAAAACGCACGAGGGGGTATCAACCACTCAGAACCTTCAATCGGATTCATTACTTTCTTAACATCGAGTTTCTTCAATTTAAAAATTTAAATGCATTTATTTGGAAGACTCGTCTACTTTACTTATATAGGGTGGGCCAAATACAAGTTTTTTTTGAAAATGCAATAAAATGAACAAAATTAATTTTTTTCCATGTATTTTGGCTTCATTAGTAAGAGCAAACATTCCCATGTATTATGGAAAACAACTTCGTTCAAGTGGCTGCCTCGGCTGGCTTCGCAGCAGCGCATTCTGTCACCCAATTTTTCAAAACCTGGTTGATTGTTTCGGGCTGTAGCTCATGGATTGCTTGGATGATATTGGCCTGAATCGTTTCTGGATTGTTAGCATAACATCGGTCCTTCACGGTTCCCCACAAAAAAGGGGTCGAATCGCAGGTCCGAGGCAGCCAATTGACATCGCCAAGATGGATGATAACATGATTTGGGAATTTGGTGCCGAAAAGATCGATTGTGGCATGGGCTGTGTGGCATGGCGCGACATCCTGCATGAACCAGAGGTAGTCCAAATCCATGCCTTCAATTTCAGTAAAAAAAAGTCGCATACCATGGCTCTGTAAAAATAAGACTAAAGCGTTTGGGTCATTACGAGACCGAAGAAGGTCGACAATTTGAACAATAAAATAGTAATAAACGTACAAAAAACATTAAAATTAAATTCTTCAAAAAATTAAGGTATCGGGTTTTGGTTTATTTATTTATTTATTTATTTATTAAGATATACACGGGACATACCCATTTTACATACAATACAAACGACTTACATTTAAAATATACAATATCAATAAAATAATAAAATAATAGCGTTTGTGTCATTACGAGACCGAAGAAGGTCGACAATTTGAACAATAAAATAGTAATAAACGTACAAAAAACATTAAAATTAAATTCTTCAAAAAATTAAGGTATCGGGTTTTGGTTTATTTATTTATTTATTTATTTATTTATTAAGATATACACGGGACATACCCATTTTACATACAATACAAACGACTTACATTTAAAATATACAATATCAATAAAATAATAGTTAAAATAATAAATAATATATCATGCAATTTATGAGCTAATTTTATTTACAAAGGCAGATAACGATAGAACAAATAAGTCGAGATGAGCATAATTCTTATTAGGTATATAAATTACACATCCTATTCATAGGTGCTTTAGAACCATAATTAGTTTTTTTAAATGTTACAGAAAATGTAACCTGTGATCTCAATTTTTTTTGAGGTACATGGAATTTTATTAAAGCCAACAGCTCAGGACACAATATGAGACCATTTACTAATTTAAATAAGAAAGAATTATCAAAAATTATTCTTCTATCTTCTAAACTTTTTAAATTAAGTATCAAAGAAATTCTTTGATAAGGATCTGTTTCTCCAGATAGTAGTATGTTTAGTTTATAAGCCATATACCTTAAAAATTTATTCTGAACTGCTTCAATTTTATTTTTATGTACCTCATAATAAGGAGACCACACAACTGAGCAATACTCTAGATGCGGTCTTACTAAACTAGTGTATAATAATTTTATTGCTGTTACATTATTAAAATCTTTGGTTAAACGTTTTATAAAACTTAACATTTTTGTCGCCTTATTAACACTGCTTTCAATTTGAGAGGTAGATTGACAATTTGATTGAAATATTAAACCAAGATCTCTTGTTTCAGAAATAGATTGAAGGTTTAGATTATTAATATTATAATGATAAACTATATTAAAACGTTTTCTGGAGAAGGTAATCGAGTGACATTTATCAATATTTAGTGACATGTCATTTGCAGAACACCAATCCCATACATTGTTTAGATCATTTTGCAGTAATTGCGCATCACAAGATGAATTAACTACAGAAAATAATTTCAAGTCATCAGCGAACAAAAGGAACGAACAAAATTTAATGTACAAGTGGATGTCATTTATAAAGATATTAAATAAAATAGGCCCTAAATGGGACCCTTGAGGTACTCCCGAAGATGCATGAAAGTCAGTAGATTCATGCCCTTTTACGCTAACTCGTTGATATCTGTCTGACAGATAGGACTTCAACCATGACAGTAGCACACCAGATATACCTAAAGCTTCCAATTTTGCAATTAACAATTTATGATTTACTCTATCAAACGCTTTAGAAAAGTCAGTGTAAATACAGTCAACTTGCTGACTATCTTCTAAGGCGTCTGATATAAAATTATCAAATATTAGTAAGTTGGTAGCTGTAGATTTACCCTTACAAAATCCGTGTTGCTGTTCAATTATAACTGTTTTAAAAGTAAGTGTCAATATGTCTACGATTAAGCTCTCAAAGAGTTTAGGTATAGTACTAATAATTGAGATGGGCCGATAATTTTTAATATCAGATTTATTGCCTGCTTTGAAAATAGGAATTATGTAACTCGATTTCCAAATTTTGGGAAAATAACCCGTCTTTAATGACTCATTAAAAAGTAAAAATAATGGTCTACAATAAAGCATATTTACATTCTTTTAAAAAATATGGAGGTATTCCATCAGGACCTGGCCCTTTGTTACCATCTAGGTTATTTAGTTTATTGAATATATCGCCCATAGTAACACTTATTGAGGATATATTGATACAATATTCATAATTATAGTTGGGCACTGTGGAATTATTATTATTAAATACTTATGGGGATGTGTTTAAAATAAGGTGAAATTCGATAGGGATTGCTATTTTAAAATGTTGGGATGGTCATCCCCTAATAAAACTCCACGTTGCATGAAAGTTCTAAACTATCTAAGAATGTAGTTTTTATGACTCTTTAGTGATCCCCAGGTTTTCAATTTTTTTTTTTCACTCGTTTAAGACTTATAGCTCCGTCCCGGAACTGTATTTTTAACGAATTCAATACAATAATTTACTTACGCGTTTACTTATTTATACAGAGTGACCAAAAATGATTGACCGTGTCGCATCTCACATCGTTCTGATTTTATTTTTGACACCTCGATATGTATGCTCACCATCCTTAAAATGTCAAAAAATAACAGTTTTCTTTCATTATTAATGCACTATATCTGCATAAATTTCTGCAAATAGGAACAAGCAATAGGCATACATAATATATCAATAGAATCATTAGAGTTTATAGATTGCCTTATGCTAAATAAGAATACCTGAAAATAAATATAATTTGCATTAGAAATGAAAGAAGAAGCAAAATTCATCAAATTTTCAAGGAATTTTATGCAAAATGAACAATTATTACAGACATAATTATAGAATAAGGCAATTAGGAATATAAATTTTCATTGTGTAACATAATTTTCCTTGTAGGTTACATCGTTTATCCGAAATTTATGCAGAAAGCATGTGCAAAATGAGCCATGTAAAAGTTTGAAAGTGTCGCTGACGTGGCACTAGTAGTTACAGAAACAAAAACATTTAAAAAAATAAAATTATGACGTATAATAAGATTTTGACTATTATTTGAACATTACCATTACAACCTTTACGGTTTTTTTTACTTTTAAGCGCGCCCTTAAGGAGAATTCTTGTTAAGTACGTGGTAAATAATGCTTGTATTACTTTTATCCGGTCTTTGAGATAATAAAGTGGTGAAAAATTCTGAAAAAATTCAGGTAACTTTGATTAATTTTGCAAAGTTTCATTAAATTCTCTCATTATTTCAAATGTCGAGTGTACCTCCTTAAGCTATCCAAATAAAAAAAGTAGAATATTTTTAGTATCTTGTGCGATTTTGTAAGCTAATGTAGTCTCGGGTGGCTGGTTGTCAAGCCACGTATGCGCGGGTGAGTGAAGTGTGTGCGTTTCATTGTTTTTCTGGGTCGCGGTTCAATTTAGTGGAAAGTCATAGCCTGCCCGAACTATTAAAATTCGACTTGCATTTACATTTATTTGAAATACACCCGGGGCTCGGGATTTATTTCGGCGGCTGCACGAGAAATGTATTGTACTATTAAATCATCTTTTAGTCGAAAACTTCGCGCATTCGGAGCGCGGAATAAAACGCGGCTTTTTTCTTCTTTTCTCGCCAAACTTGAATATGAACGATTCAATGTGCAGCCGGAGCGAGACTTACAGTTACTTCAATTATATTTTTTTATTCGACTATTACAACTCCTTTAACTATTAAGTATTTCATTTAATTACGCTGCTGCAATTTGCACAATTGCAGAACGAGAATAATTGAGAGTTAACATTCTTCATAATTTTTAACATTGTATATAACTTCTCATTATTGCTACTTTGAATTCAATGGAAAACTGTAGGATCTTATTATTAATTAAATATCGACTATTTAATACCTTTGTTTAAACTTCGGAATGAGCAAAAGTAATTACTCGTGACTATTCTTGGTTACTTAGTTATTACACTACCTACTCTATTATTATAAATATACAGTTTCACAACTTTAGAAATAAAAATAAATAACAAATAGGTACTACATGACAATAAAAAAGGTAGTTATTTTTTATACAAAATGATAAAATTATTTTTTATCGACGAAAGAAAAGTGTTAAGTAATTCACAAGCGACGAAGAGCTAGTGAATTATTTTTCTCGAGTCGATAATATAATTTTATCGTCGTGTATAAAATTCTATTTTTTCTATAGCTGATGTTAAGGAAAAAAACCGCAGTTCCAATTTTAAATAAAATTATTATCAATACGCAATTTCAGAGTTTGTTTGTAATTTTTTTCACTATTCTACTTTTTTCACAAAGGATGCAAAAAAATGTAAAAACTAATTTGAAGAAAAATGTAAAAGAACTTTAATTTTACTTTATGTACTCAAATTTTACTTTATCTACTCTAATATTACTATATCTATTCTTGCGATTCAAAATAGTCGATAAAGTAGCATTTTAACATCAATCATGGAAAAAATATATTTTAAAATCGCAAAATCTAAACGAAGTAGTATGCATTTTTAGTGATGCTGGTTTCATACATATTAATTGCCACATCACCTCATTGTCATAAGCATTTAGTTTATAGGTTTACATTTATGTTTACGTTAAATAAAGTTGAAATACATATAGCTCAATACGAGCATTCACACTTCCAACTTTCAAGCACTGTGAATTGTGAATGCTCATATTTAGTTAAATGTATTCAAACTTTCTTACGTAAACATAAAATGTAAACCTTAAAACTAAATACTTATGTGAAGTTAGGTATAAGTGATTAGGAACTTGTATTTTAAACAAAAATTTAAATAAGTATATCTCGCAGTATAATTTTACTTCCGGGTTATTTTTAGGTTAATTTCATTTAATGAAATTAAAAATACTAATAAAAACAGTGGCTCTAAAAAACTGTACTTCCGTCATTAGAGTGCAAATTATTTAGTAAATTTCAGAAAAAAATATTTGCCCGTGATCAATATGTTATGTAGTATTTGCCCTTTTGTCCGGAAGTTGAGAAACGCTCTGCATGTATATTAAAAAAGAGTCTTTATCAGTGACGGTTGTGGTAAATGTATGCATGCTACAATTTGAGTTGAATGTATGTAAAATATAAAATGACATTGTAATGTTTCACAAAAATAATAAACCCGTTTACAACTTGAAGTTGTAGTTGTTCTCTTAGAAACTACAAGATTGATGCCATGAAAGCATCACGTTTTATGTCACAAATAAGTTTATTAACTTCGTTCCAAGTTTATCACATTTTCACAGCGTAATTTATAAACCAAAGCCGCCGCAAAATAAAATTCAAATCCTTAAGATGTATTGATTTAATTTGTTTGCCAAAATCTGCTTTCTACAATGGGAGTTGATAAATTTTCCCAGGTATAAATTATGTTCGGCGGGAACGTATTCCCATCAATAAATGTTTGCAATAATTGGTTCTTTATCTGTCCGTTGGCAGCGCTGTAGCTGGTGTCTTTGTCGCACTCGTGCGGGAAGAGATGGACCCCTGTGACGTATAACTTTATAATCGAACAAAAAGTAAGTCGCTTTAAGCAAATGCGACATCAGTCTTTTCGGAAAGAATCTGAATAAAGCAATAAGGTCTCGTAGGACGGGGCAGTGGCGTACGCCACTCGAAATTTTAGGAGGGAATTAAACACTAGAAAGTTTGCACAACTGTCAAAAAAGTTGACTTGACGTCTGCAATTTAGGCCGCGAAGTTTGTGTACGATACATTTCGCGGCCGCGTTGCTATTAGTAACGGCTGCGAAGTAAATTGAGTTGTGCATGTCTATGTCAGATATTTTTGACAGTAAAGTGTGGGTATTAATTATATGCATTGCAGTTGCACAAAAAATATTTTTAAGCCTCGGTTTCGAACGAAGACCGACAGTCATTTTTATGCACTTTATCTGCATAAATTTCTGCAAATAGGAACAAAGAACCAACTTTAACAAATTTATAACATTTTAAAATTGATAAATTCTAGATTGACACCTTTTAATTTTATGTACAGGAATATTAAGTCTCCGTATAAATAATTACGGTACTTGCATGGTACTAAAATAGTTATTTACGAACCAAATCCGGGCAGATTTTTATCCCACATGAGCGGTTTTTTGAAACACGAGCGAAGCGAGGGTTACATTTACGCGAATGCTGGGAGCTGCGGGATGGTGTCTGTGTCTTTCCGCAAGAGGTTTGTACAATGTTTGTAACGAATAAAACTATAATCAAATTAATTCAAGTTACAAATATACAATAAATTTTATAAATAGTGGTATACGTGTCACACCACTCACCAGTTGCTAAGAAATTTTTTTATTTGTAAAATTGTTTAGTAGGTACGAAATAGTAATTTTCGTTTTCATTTTAGTTGTAATATGATCATTAAATTTGAGGTTACGATATTTTTTCTACTCACTACTACCGATAGATGGCGCGCAACGTACACATATTTTATTTCAGAATTATTATATAGGTATCGATGGTGTTTGTGGGTTTTAATACATGAAGATAGTGGGAAGTAACATTTATTAAAATAAATATTGTTATTTTGAAGATGATTTTTTTGTAGAATGCTCAAGAATTTCCAGTGTTCTTTGTATTTTTCCCAATTGATTACACTGGGAAATTGACATGTCCGATTGTCAATTGCGTGCTTAATATGTCATTTCCTAGGTTATATATCAGAATCATTAGAGTTTCTAGATCGCCTTAAGCTAAATAAGAAAACCTGAAAATAAATATAATTTGCAACAGAAATGAAAAAATCTGACGTGGACACCACATGACTTCCTTGTACGCCTTGTTTGTTCATACTTTTCTTAATAACTAAAATGTAGAATAATATAAAAAATTCTTTTAACTTATTATACTAGTATACTCACAAATATATTTTAGTCATTTTATTTAAACTGCAGAAGAAAATATAAACGATATTTTACTATTGTAACTGCTACTGTCACTGTCATGTCATAATCATTTAAATTTTACGTAGTAACAAATGTTAATCGATCATGGACTACAAGATACCGAAATATTAAATTATAAGTATATACTTTAATTATTCTTAAATGATAGAAGATACAGAAAAATTTATAAAATACCGATTGTAGATAATATTCACATAATCTTTCATTTAAAATAAAAAAAAATTGCCTAAAATTAATTATTTATCAAATTTTTTTTTAAATTTACTACTTCCGGTTTGTAGATTGAAACCAAAAATAGGAGGTGCACAACTAGATGCTATAACAGTCCTAAATACAAAATTTCAGCTTTCTACGTCTAACCGTATTTGAGTTATGCGACACACATACGTCCGTACGTACGTACGCACGTCCGTACGTACGTACGCACGTACGTACAGACGTCACGACGAAACTAGTCATAATGGATTCAGAAAAGGTCAAAACGGATATTTCCGTCAAAATCTGAGAACCGAAATTTTTCGCGATTACAATACTTCCTTACTCCGTACAAGGAAGTAAAAAGAGGAAACAAAATTCATCAAATTGCAATGAATTTTATGCAAAATGAACTATTGTTACAGACATAATTTTTAGAATAAGGCAATTAGGAATTTTATATTTTCATTGTGAAACATAATTTTCGTTGTAGGTTACATCGTTTATCCGAAATTTATACAGAAAGCATGTGCAAAATGAACCATGTGAAAGTTTTAAAGTGTCGCTGACGTGGCACTAGTATAGTTACAGAAAAAGTACATTTAAAAAAAAATATTATCGGGTCAAAAACATTACATTACAGACTTCGTGTTACGGTTATTTCACTTTTAAGCGCGCCCTTAAATCAATGAAATTATCATTGTGCAACAAAATATAAAATGGTGTCTCAAATAAAAACCTCTGTGCCCTCTTCCCAATCGCTGTCTACGCCTATGTGTCCTCCTCCAGTGCAGTACACTGGGGATTTAGCCAGGGGGCCGTGCTATCCAGCTCGCCACAGACACGAACAATCTAGATCATAATTTATCATTTTCGTTATGTGATCCACGTTATAGTAGGACGTACCTTTATATAAGTGCTATCTGGAGTGGAAAGATGACTAGACTTAGACTTTAGTGATGCGTTCCAGCCACCGGCGCTCGCGGCGCTGCTGTCGACTGCCGAGCACAGACCAGGAATGAGGATTATTCTTTTGTTAATGTTTTGTACGTTTTATTCAAAGACAGAACTTTAATTTAGTTCAGGATGAGAAATTATTAAGTTTGTGAGGGAGACTTTGGACTGCTGTTGGTTTATAAATTTCAGCGGAATTTATTACTTTTAATAACTTGTGTGGAAATTGTAATTATAGTTATATTTCATTTACATATTGCTGATCCATATAAATTGGACACACATACCTACATACATACCACGAAGTATAATAAGAAAGAAGATGACACTCTGTTGATTTTGTATCTTATAGTAACCGAGATTTTGTGTTTTCAATGGGAACACGCCACAGCGCCAAATTGCCACTGTGCCAAATACCCGCTGTGTCCAATTGCCGCAATGCCAAATTGCCACTGTGCCAAAACGCATCCCCACCACTTACATACTTGTAATAACGTATGTCGAGAGACTACTGCAAATTTATTTCGACACAGAGGCAATTCGGCCCAGTGGCAATTTGACTCAGCGGCAATCCAACACAACAGCAACATTTAGACATACTGGCAATCGGGCTTAGCGCCCAAAACCGAGTTTGTGGGGTTCTAGTACGATTTTGTTAGCTTTGTTAGTGTAGTAGGTACCAAAACCGAGTTTGTGGGGTTCCAGTACGGTTTTGTTAGCTTTGTTAGTGTATGTCAAAATGCTCCTGTTATGTCCAATTGTCGCTATGCCCGATTGCCAGTATGTCTAAATATTGCTGTTGTGTTGGATTGCCGCTGAGTCAAATTGCCACTGGGCCAAATTGCCTCTGTGTCGAAATAAATTTGCAGTAGTCTCTCGACATACGTTATTACAAGTATGTAAGTGGTGGGGATGCGTTTTGGCACAGTGGCAATTTGGCATTGCGGCAATTGGACACAGCGGGTATTTGGCACTGTGGCAATTTGGCGGAGTGACATGCACCCTTTTCAATGTCACACAATTTTACTCCGAAACTATCAAATTGGGGAAGTTAATAATAATAATAATAAACAATTTATTCTTTGACACAGTACATAGTGTATAGAACAAGTCAAAATAGTACAAACAAATGATAGTACAAAAAAGTATTATAACATTAGATACTCATGTAATGTATAAAAGTTATGAACTAATAAAAAAGATTTTAATTCATATTTAAACTTTCTAAAATTAAGATTAGTTTTAATAGACATAGACAACTTATTAAAAATCTGCAGGCCAATTCTTTCTGGAGCATTTTTGACAACGTTTACGCGCGATCGAGGCACTGAGAAATCATTTTTAGACCTTGTGTCATGACTGTGCTTTTCTGCATTTGTTAGAAATTTATCTCTATTGTTGAAGACAAAGATACAGGTTTCGTAGATGTAAATAAGTTAATGGCGTGCAGTCAGTTTAAAATTTAAATAGATATTATCTCCCTTTTCTCTATTATCATAGGTATTTATAAACCTTATTTATGTGGAAGGAAGGAAAAATATTTCATTGACTTTCACGTAAGTTATTTCGTAAATTAGTTTGTAATGTTTGTTCTTATTTAAAAATAATTTTTTAAATATTAAAAAAGCATATCTGTACATCCATTATTTCTCTATTAAATATGTATAAAAACATTATCCTGAAGTCAATAATAATCTGACGGTTTACTCGCAACGAAAACACTTTAACAGTAATTTTCAACTTCAAAATGACATTGCATAGCTAGGACGCGGTGAAGTACGAGTTTCGGGCTGGTTTCAGGCAGCCCTAATAGTGGGGAAAAGAGTGGAATAGAAACAAAAGTAAAATCGAGAGTATTCTTGGAATTAGAAAAAAAAGTAGACGGGCAGCTTAATACAGCTGCTATTGCAAAATTACAAACTGAATTGATTAACGTAATTATAAACTGAACCGATTAATTTTGCATTATTCCCCGGGAAAAATGTAAATTAATTCTGCTCCGTAATCTATGTCAAATAAAATGTTTGTACCGCGTTTCAAACTAAAATTTAATGACACAATGGCTGATTGTGTATCTCGTTTATTTAATGGAATAAAAATTCGTTTTCACTGCATATTGAAAATCCGGCGGTTATAAATTTGGTTTGAGCTTCAAGTTCAGGCAAAGTTAAGCAATTCGAAAGTTTGAAAGAATTCCCGGAGTTCGTCTCTGGTTTAGAGCAGAGTTATAGTCTCACTAAACGTAAACATGTTTTTGATATTTTTCGTCATCAGGGTTAGTGACAATAGTCCGGGCAAGTCATCCCGGATTTTTTACCGGAAAGTTAACTTTCCGGGAAGATGATAAATTAAAAGGAAAAATTGAGTGCTCGCCCCAGCAAACAATTTCTCCTTTTTCTTGTGAATGTTTCGATTCCTGATCCACGATGGCTTTGATGTCAGGTAATTCGGTTTCTGCTGGATTGATGCTCGCATGTTTCTACGCAGGTTACTTCGATATTTCGGAACTTCGGAACTAGCAATACATCAAAATGTTTTATTGAGTTATTTTGCCGCAAAGTTCTGGGAATAAATATGTAGCGGTTTTATGGAATTTTTACCTGACACTGTTCTTACTTCAGATAACAACTGGATATATTTCATCTTGAATTGCTTCTTTACTTCTTTAAAGAAGTGCAAGCAAGACTCACGGGCAAATTTATTCGATTGAGGAAACATTTTAGCGATGGGAATATTGTAAGCAAATCGTCAGGTTATTGATAGAAATTACTTTTGAGATTAAAAGTTTACTGCAACAGATAATGGTAAATATCATGGTGGAGGTTTCCACGATTTTTTTTGTTTTTACCTCTCACCTCATATTATATGTGTATATGAGAGGTATTGTAATGGATCAAAATTTTCGAGTATGAGTTTTTGGTGGAAAGGCACGTTTCAGAGTCTCTAGAATACGAATTTAATATTTTCACGATGATGTCTGTGTGTGAGCGTATGTATGTATGGACATATGGATGTATGGACGTATGAATGTATGACATGTGACGATTTTTAGTCGACGATAACTTAAAAAGTATCAAACCTTTAAAAACCAAATTTCTTAACAGGATCTTAAGGGGCTATACTTCTTGAGTGCAATAAGAATCAGAATTCACGATTCTGGCTATATTGTTCAAAATAAAAATCTGAAATTTTAGATTAGTAACGACAAAGAATTGTTGAATTGAAAAATTCAAACTATATATTGTTCCGACAACAATTAGAGATAAAAAGAAACTAAACACTAAAATTTCGTGAGGATCTCATGAATGAACTATAAAAGTTATCATTGAGTTTCAAGATAAAATGAATAGAACATAGATGTAGAAAGGGCGGAAAAACAATAAAACTATAATTTTATCAACATAATTGCCATAAATTATATCTAAACTTGTACAATTTTCCCCGAATTTCGGATAATTATTAAAGCCAAACTAATTACATTAATGAAATATTTTGAAGATTCCGCACTTTTAGTATTCTTCCTTAATCTACATACAAAAATTCAACATCATACGTATAACAGTATTAGATTGAGATCCTCACAAAAATTACTCGTTTTTCAATGCGTATTATTGCCATGCAATAGGCCCTTAACACCGGATATGATTTTGGTAGAAATCTGCAAACCGGAAGTAGTACTTTTTGAAACTTGATATAGTTTACCTTAAATAAATTGGTACGTTATTTATTTATGACAATTTTTGCAATTAAATTAATAGGAAATATAATTATCTATGGGTACAGTTAATTTTAAATACAATTTGCTGAATCTGGTAGTATTTAACAATAAAATAAATTTATTTATATTCTACTTGTTGTCCATGATCATATGAAATTTGTTTCTACACAAAATTTGAATTATTATGACAATGACAGTTTTATTCAAAAGTGACATTTAACTAGCCAGAAAAATATTTACAGCTAGCTAAAAGTAAAGTTAAAAATGACTCGCTTCCCAACTGTCTGTCAACATATAACTAACCGATTGTGGGTAAAAATATTTTATTATTGTTTCGATAAAGCGAAAAAGGTTTCCAGTGTAAAAGTAGAAAGGATTATTTTAAAAATCAGGAAGAAAAGTGGTTGTGTGCTTCTCGATTGAATTCAGTTTTGTGATGAAACACGCTGCAAAGCAATCTACCTGCTTTTCAGGGCAGTCGATATATCTCATTCGGTACAAGAAAAGATTCATTCGCGACTGAAATGAATGAATAATAACCTCGGGGTCAATCATCGACACGATCTGTGCTCCGTCTCTCTCCGGCGCGGTGCAAGAGAGAGACCGCGCGGCAATGTGCCGGTGACAAGATTAAGTGGGCAACCAGTGTCCGGAACTTACGCTGAGTACAACCCTGGTGGACGTTTTATTCTAGTACTGTCTACTTTCAAACGTCTGATAAGTTCAAGTAGTTAGCAAGAAACCTTTTAAAATGAAATATTACTCCTTTTGTCCTTTTGTTAACGCAGAACACTGCACAGGTAAAAATTCTTTGAGATTCAGACACATTTTTCAAAGAACTTATTTACAAATTGCATATAAATTTATTAATTAATAATTTGTTTCAAAAGTAATGCTATAAATTATTTAAATTAAAAAACATTCTGTCTCGTTGATAGTTCTAAGTTCATTTAAGAAATAAGTTTCCATACCTGAGACCTAGAATTTTTAACAATTTAATGATTAAAATATACCGTATGAGTGTATATTTTATTGTACTTAATATGAACATATCGCAGTAATTATAAATAATAACATCTTAGGAAAATCTGTCACTTAAGAAATAAAATACCAATGGGAAAATCTTACGAAAATCTTAGCAATATGTTATTTAATTAGTGTCAAAATTTAGTATTTCATTCGTGAAATAGTCATCCGAATATCAATCGTGGTTAAATTTTGTCTTGGCACATTTTTTAGATTGTTTTACGAGAGCTTGTTGCCAATTTATTTCGTGTCATTGATTAAAAATCACTCGCTTGACAGCTCGTGATTTTTTTGTCAATGTCTCTCAATAAATTGCTAGGCAATAACTCTCCTAACAATCTGAAATTTTTTCAGCAAAATTTAACCACTTATGATATTATGTATGGTAATTCCACTCCTGTATAAATTAAGCCATAAACAAAACATAATTTTATCGCTTTAACAGGTTTTAACTTTTTTCAAGTGATAAATCCTTATTTACTTTTTCCTTAGCAACCAAACAATAAACAAAACACTAAAATGTTATTTGCTTCATATTTCTAATATTTGTCAGTGAAATGATTAGATTTGGGATTATTTGTGAAAAAGATAAAGGAGTCGTTTAATTATCTCTTTGAATTACATTCGAGCATTTTATTTCCTCAGAATAAATTTCTGTTTGACATCTAACCTTGTCACCTGACAGCAATTTGACTAGAAAAATTGTTTCAAAATAAAATCATTTAATTATTAAACATTTTTCTTTTCAAATTGCTAGGCAACAAGGTTTCTTTACAAACAGAAATTAATCCAGCGAAATAAAAAGCTCTCGTGTAATTACAGTTGACAAAATTTTGACTGAATTCTCCATATTTATTCCGCTAACTTCACTGATCCCTATTTTTATGTAGCTCTGTCTTACGGTTTTGCGCTTGTTTTTAAACATCGAAAATTGGTGTAAACCAAACTCCTAATCCACGCCCTAACTAACTGTCAAAATTATTTCGTTATTTCAAGTAGAAGTAGAGTATAGAAATTTAGTAAAAATTGAACAATGAAATAAATAGTCATTATTGTTATAATAATTAATTATTATATGATAGCATGACTTCGTCGAGTATAAAATCAAGTGGGTATAAGAAAGTTGTTGTAGGTTTAATGGCGCTTGGTATGGGCTCCCTGTAATCTCGAGTGGTAGTAACGCGTTTAAATAATAATTACATCCTCCACTTGACGGAAATGAAAGACAAAATGTGTCGTTTGCGACGAAATGATCCACGAGATTGCTCCTTTCTCTTTCAATCGCTCGCTGATGTTTATGGCACGAAATTCAGTAATTTTTGGTTTGTTGTACGCGGCGGTTGGTAATTAATTTCCTTGGAGTTCTTACACGGCGCCTGCTGATTACAAGGCGCCGCGACGGTTACAGACGTTCATAATTAGCGGCGTCTTGCAGCATCTAATCTCGCGCCGCGGCGCTGAGCGACATGCGTTCCGTGCAGGAGCGACGGAGATGCAACGTGACAGCGAATCATGTGTGACGTCACTACTTAATTAACTCGTGAGAATCGCTAAACTCGCCGACTTGATTTTAATTAGCTACGAAGCTTTTTTGCTTACCTTTTATAATAAGTAAGCTAGATATCGCTCAATGGAGTCATGTATCTACCTAATATTAAGGTCGAAAATATACATTTTATTTTTATAAGAATTATTTGTTTTCTAGTAAATTGAGAAAGAAAATCGCATGACACAAATAACAGTCAATGGAAGAATTTATTACAATAATAGTAACATGGTAATATAAAAATTTAGCAGAAATTGTTTAATAATTAATAAGTGTAAACATTTTCTGTCATATGACATTAAATTAAAATTTTTGAGTGTAAATAAGCAATTATTAAGGTAAATAATACATTGTTATATACAAATTTAGTAAATATTTCAAGTTTCTATTGTAAAAAAATTCAAAAATAGAGCGGCGGGATCATGGCGATTTTCTGACCGAATATGCACTCGTGCATTAATTCATGTCCAGGAATTTTTTTATCGTACATTCCAAACGCGTCTGACTAGCACTAGCATAATTTCCGAAAAGAATTATAAGTGAAAATTTTCTGTGACGTCATTATTTTGAACAGGAGGAGGGAAGCATATTAAGAATGTAACCTGTGGTTGGTCGTTTTAGCTTCCCACACTTGCCGTTCTTATGAAGCGTTTACTAGTTGAGTCGTTGCTATGACTTTCCGGCCATTCATTGGTTCTGGGTTACACTACGTCACATCAAAGTTTCTTCAATATTTTTTGGATTTGTTAACAAAATGAAAATGTGAAATACCTGTCCTTAATCTCTTCCTTAAAAATATTTAATAATAAAAATCATGCAAGTAGCCCATTCAAATAAAATGGCATAAGGAAAAAATAATTTTAATAATACAAATTCACTTTAAATAAGCTTGTTTATAAAATACATTCAATCATACAATTTTTTGTGAAATGAAAAAATTTCTGAGTCTTCAATAATCAATTTATTTAAAAAAAATTATCTATTTCATTTACCTTACCTTAACCACAGATAAACGTATTACACGTTTATCTGTGCCTTAACAGTCAAGAAAAATATATTCAATAATAGATAATTCTCACTTCAGCCAGTGAAATCATGTATCAAGCAGAACTAGGTGAAGGGAGTACAAATCTTATTACTACTGTCCGAAATGGGCAGTTACCAATTTATTAATCTGTGTGATTCCAGTGAAACTAAAATTCGAATTCAAATTAAATCTTATTGGTTTATAGCTCGGCAACTAAATAAACTAAAAGGAAAATTCAATTCTCGATATTAAAGATATTGAAGGATTTCTTGCTGTTGTATTTTTTGTTTCCACTAAAATAATCGGTAAAGTTTGGTTGAAATTGTCTGCGGATTTCTGAGATTCGTGTCTGAAGTCTGACGAAAATTTAAATTGTTCTTGTATTTTAGAGATCCATTTAATTGGATTTTTACTCGCGCACCTGATGACAAATTGCGATAAGATAACACGGAAACCGCTAAGAAACAAGACGGATTAAAAGCTTTCAAAACTTATTGTTTCACAGAATTTATTTATTTAAAAGTTTTTAGAATTTCACTCTTTTCTATTCCATTCTTTTCTCCACTACCACGACTGTGTATAACCAGCCTGAAACTCGTACTTTGCCGCATCTGTCATAACATTTTAAAAATACTGCAAAAGTGTTTTCGTTCCGAGTAAACTACCAGTTTATTATTGTTTTAAAGATAATAGACCGGGAGCTCATGACAGGTGATGATGGTCTCCGATTTCATACAGCATGTCTTTTGGAGGATAGCATATTGACCCTATGACAACATAGAAAGACGGGTATTAAACCCTTGCACGCTTTCCGGTCATATGGAAAATTGCATTTCTACTTGAACAACACTTTTTCGAAATTTGTCACCCTTGGGCCAACAAGGACTGCATGCCAATTTGGTTATAGGTGTTTTATGACACAAATATTAATTCTTTTCATCGGCATGCTGTATGAAAACGCGGAAAATCATTTTTTTAATTACAAGATCACGTGACCGTTTGAGTCCTTTGGGATCCTGCGAATCGCTTGCCTATATTTTTTAAGACTAAATGTGTTTAAGTTTCTTTTGATAAAAGGGCATGCATTATTAAATCAAAGAAAAACACAACATTTTTGTGCAAGTGGAAAAATGCAATTTTCCATATGACCGGAAACGTGCAAGGGTTTATTACCCGCTTTTTTGTTGTCGTAGGGTCAATATTATATCCTCCAAAGGCATGCTGTATGAAATCGGAGACCATCACCTGTCATGAGCTCCCAGTCTATAATGTTTGTTTAGCTTGAGTAACTTAACTGAAATTAATAAGCGGAAATTTTACCGGCATCTGTCACTTTGACATTAAATAAAAAAATTGGTTAAATTGTTATTTTGAGTATAAATAAGCAATTAATAAGGTAAATAATACATATTTATTAATGTTAAATACTTTTGTAAATATTTCAAGTTTCTATTGTAAAAAGAATTCAAAAATAGAGCAGCGGTGTCATTGCGATTTTCTTACCGAATATGCACTTGTACAATGTCCAGGAAATTTTTTATCGTGCATTCTAACAACGTTATTAGCTAAAAAAAATTCCGGAAAAAATTAATGCATATGTGATATTATAAGTGATAATTTTAGGAATTTACAAAGAAAGATTAATCTTTGTAATGGGGCATACTATTATATTTTAATTCAGCACAATTTAGTGAGGAACGGAACAACTATTCCTCGCTTCAGAACTGAGTTGATTAATAAATGGAAGTAGAATTCCGGTAGAAATCCCGCCAATAAATATCTCCGGAGATATCGAGCGTCGCTGGTCAAGCACTCCGTAATATCTCCGTGAAAAGTGCAAACATTTACTTCGCTCGGCTGCTCTCCTGAGCTATGTACACACATTATGACTTTCTGTGGCTCGCTGCGCTTCTGCAACCTCATTCTACCAAATAAACATTCCAGATTCTCTTTTTGTCGAGAACAAAGCTACCCACTTGATCCGATACCGCGCCGTCATCCGTGGACACATTCTGCCGATCAAGATATTTTACACAGAGCTAAGACAGGCGAAAGAGAAGGAAGAGCGGAGAAAAGGATGGAGTGATAATCGACGACAGCTGAATAAGCACAGGGCGCTAATCCTTCTCGAGAAGGGCCGCCAAAGGAAGCGTTTCACCAGCTAGGAAATGTTTTAGACGCTCTATTGATCAAGTTACCTAGACATACTGCTGTTGTGGCTCATTTAATTAGTTCACTTAATTCGGATTAGTTCAGTAATTGATAGAACAGCAAAATAAGGCTATATTATGTTATGTCGTAGACTAATAATTATAAAATTAGTTTTTTTTTACCTTCCTTTATACCTGAAAAGGAAGGTATTGGAATCATGCTAAAAATCGGGTAGTGAGGTTTTAGTGAATAAGCACGAATTAGGATCCTTACAACTCATTTTTGATAATTTCACGATGATGTCTGTATGTATGCCTCGTATCAAACTACATATAAATACATATTTTCTTTAAAAAATTATGTTGGGTACAATTTTAAATGCACTTTGAAAATTTTTAAAAATTTCGAAACATTTCGAAATTTTTGATTTGCTTAAAATTTGGTTATACCCTATTTTGGAACCGAGGAATCCAATGGTGCCACTAAAAAAAATATTCGACTAATACTTTTCGAGATAATTTTTGCAGGTGAAAAACTGGAGTAACTATGACCGTAATTTTTTCACCAATGAATTCCTCGCGTCGAATTACATATAAATCCAAATTTTCGCGAAAAAATTCCAACGAGTACAATTTTTATTAAAGGTTTTCGAAAATGGCCAAAAATGTAGGTACCCCTTGATGAAATTTTGGAAAAAATAACTTTTTCTCTCAGAATTGGCTGAAAATTTGGTTATATACTAATTCAAGTCAGAGGATTTCAAATCCGCAGTCGAATTTTTTTTTCAAGCAATATTTTTTGACATAATTTTTTTTAGTCGAAAACTGGTCGAAATGGAAAATTTATTATTTCACCATTGGATTCCTCGGGTCAAATTATGTTGGAATCCAAAATTTCACGAAAAAATTCTAAGGGGTACAATTTTTATTGAGGTATTTCAAAAATGGTATACAAAATCGTAGAGATAAAACTTGCTTATTTTCTAGCCTAAAGAATAATATTGGGAATTGGCTTAAAACGTCGTTATATACTAATTCGACCACTTATATAAAACAAAACCTCTTCAAATAAAAATGTAACTAAATAGTAGGTTAGAAGTTGAAATGGTGTTTCCCTCATTTAACAAAGCTGATACCATACAGTTGCATTTCTTGGGGTGGTACAAATTAAAGAGTACGAAAGGAAAATGCTTCTAAAATTGCTGTATGGTCACAGAGTCCCATTAAAGGTGGGTTTATGCTCAAAAATTTAAGAAGAAGAATTGAATAAAAATAGTTTTAAAGTAAAACTGTTATCTCATATGAGTCGGGTTTATGCTGGAAAAATAATTCTTAATCCTTATTCCTTATAAGCATAAACAGACTCATACGTTATAACCTATAACTGTTTCAAAGTAGAACGTAACGACTATTCTTATTCTTAAATTTTGTGAGTATAAACCCACCTTTAGAATAAATAAATATTTTAAAAGGAGACCAATAATGGGATTTAAATCATTTCACTTTTTTATTCAGTTTAGCCATTTCTACAATCAGATTCTTTATTGTCTCTGAAGATGTTTTAATATAAACTGAAAAGAAAATAAATCGTAACAATATAATTTTAATTAGCCTTCCTTGAAAAGACTTGCCATTTGCGAACCCAACCTTAACCCCAACAAAGCGCACATTTCAAAACTTGATTTCTACTTCCGACTTTGTACAATAGTTCTGTAGTTAATAACCCCGTGCTCTGAGAAATACCCGAGTGCCTATTTGTACCTAATTTGAAAAGATACATCGCTACACTGCTACTTGCACAGTTCACGTGATCCGCGCTTTCAGCACGAGACGAGAACCAGTTGAGATCTTCAGCTGAGCCCTGCAGCTATAAACTCGGCTTGTTAATTCGCTTTACACTACTAGAACCCACGACCCACGGGGTGGGGGGGGTTAATTATTTGCTCTATGGAATACTGAATATGGAGATTTTATTGTTTATTTTTCAATGGCCCTTAAACAAATAAATGCGTACAGAATGTTCCACAACTTAGGACATAAAATTAAAGCATATACTGTACGACGTGCTGATCAAGAAACAAAAATAATTTTTTTAAATTCGCAAAAAATTTCTTCGTATTTCAAGCAAATATTATTTTGCCACTGGTCGGTAGTTATTTTTTATATTTTTTTTCAAATCTTCTACAATTAAAGTAATTGTTTACATAATATCTAATTCTAATAAATGTCTAATTTTTTCTATAACGTATGCTACTCCAGTCGTCCAAAAATGTCTATTTCAAGTGAACTACCCTTAACTTTACGAATTTAAAAAAAATATTTTTATTTAGTATAATATTCTAATAAGTTGTGGAATATTTTGTAAAGCTTGAATTACATTATACTTTTTTCGGCTAGAAACTTTGACAATTTTCATACTTAATTCTAGAATGCTCACTTGGATAATGTAAATCAAAAAAATTTCGATCCAAGTTTCATACTAGAACCGTCTTTTTATATAACCTCAAAAATAATAAAGTTAGTGACAGCAGCATAACTAAATTGTAGGTACATAAAACTTCATCACTAACGCATTAACCGAGTACGTTGACAACCTCAACTTACAATTACATTTCTTTTTAAATTTTCAATGGCAGTATTAGTCGATGAGCTAAATAAAATATGTCAGTGCAAGAACAAATTTTAAAACTAGATTCTAGCCGAATTAAGTATCTAAAAAAAAGTTCTTTTTTCTAACCGAAAAAAGTATAGGTAATGTAATTCAAGCTTAAACATGGAATTTGTCGTATCCATGGTTATGAATTTGACAGCAATGTATTAAAGCGTTCTTTTTAAAATGAAACTTAGGGAGTCAATTTGAATTTGTTAACCAGGCAGCTTTTGATTTGTTTATTGATTGTTTGAAATTACAGTATAAAAAATGTCATTTGAATACTGTGTTTTTTGTGGTCGTTTAAAAAATAGCGTTCATGACTCGTTCGAAAGTAAATATCGTACCTATTGCTCGTGCTGCACCTCGTTCATCAAACTTTACACTCGCACGATATTGTTCACTTTCGATTCTCGTTATGAAATATACTAATTTATCTGAAAACTTCTATCAATCTATTACAAAATAGTTAATGGAAGTATGCTGTATTAAATTTTTGACTAGATATTAATTTTACAGTTTGAAAGTATTTGCATTTGTATTTTAATGTAAGGTACTGTAAAAAAAATGTGTTGAGAGCTCGGTTAGGGCGTGTTTGACTACACTGATTGCGGTTTTTGTCAACAAGGGCAAAGCAGATCGGAATGAGAACGACACAACCAAACAATCCAATCAGTTTTTGATCTGCCCTGTCTTTGTCGGCCTCTCAATCATCCCTATCGGCCGTCTTGCTTGTAAAACCTAATTATTTAGCCGAATTCAATTTTCCCTGCTGCTATTCAGATGTTTTTAAAACAAAAGTGCGTCGCCATCCAATTATCGCGGAGTGCGTGCGAGACAGACGACTGTCGCTCACAAACGAACAATTGCCTGCGCCGCTACGCCTTTACGCCCTCTGGATCTCGAAGCATCATTCTGCAATTCATTATTTCTTACACTCAACACTCAAAACTTCAAAGCTTCGGATGAGATGAGATTCGTCAACCTTGGGAGGGAATTTTACTCCAAAAATAATTGTCAGCTACGTTTAACCAGCAATCAACAATACGGCAGGAACTTATTACCACTTGCAGGAAACTGTTACGATTACACGTTCCTGAAATCCTGAAATGGATTTTAAAATGCTCATTTTACGAACAACAACCAAATTAAAATTTCTATTATCAACATTACAACAAAATTATATTTAATTGTTTATAATTGTTTATTATACAGGTTGGTGGAGGTGAAATGCGAACATAGGGAACATACATGACAATCGAACTTTCATGGCAGGTATCTTGATATATTTTGTTGTAGTGTCACAAAATGAAGTAGGTAATATGAATTTGTGTGGCAAAAAGAGTAATCAATAACAGAAATAATAATAAAATCTAAAAGTACATGTAAACTTTCTCGTTCTGCTCGTACACATACATTATTATGCAAAGAAAATATTTTAATGAGAATATAATTCATATGTCACGTGACCTGTTTTCCGCCAATCATCATCGAGATCCTATCGAGATCTGCTTAGCTACATGTTTATCACAGCGATGATAAAAAACAAAGAAATTATCACCTTGTTGTGGTCCGTTGCTAAGGGCATTTTTTCGGTATTAACAGTTAATTTCGTAGTTCTTGACTATTAAAAGGTGTGATAATCGTTGGATTGATGCTAATAACGATTAAATTAATCAAACAATAAAAAATTGAGGTAACGCATCTTTCAAAATGCAAATATTCCTGAATTATATTCATTATATTCTCTCATTAAATATAAGCTCGTGATATGATTAATAATCGAAAATATTGCTCGTGAAACCATACGTGACTATTATTTTTTTTGTAATTTTTGCCGTCTGGTCACTCCTGCTTGTTGCTTTAGAAAATAAACACTCGTGCTACGCACTCGTGCTTATTATCGACGCAATAAGCAGTCGTGACCAGACGGCAAAAATTACCAAAAAATCATAGTCACTAATGGTATTATATATGAAAATTTAATAACACTATTGCGCTAACTATAATTACATGGTGCTAATTTCGTTATTGTGAACGCTACAAGTGAAATGCATATGTCAAACCACTAAAGTTAACTCTACCAACTGACTATAAGACTAATTTCGCATTGTGAATTATTCAAAATTATTTCTCCAGCATAAACTGTCTATGGTTTTAACTTAAACTATTCTTATTCTTAAATTGTTGAGCATAAACCCACCTTTAGATATCTTTATCTGTAATTCTTTCTTAAAATTTTCATATTCCCGCTTCCCAGCCCTGCTCAATGTCCATTTATAACACAATATTCCTCAAAGTGACAGCTGAATTTTCCGTCTCATTCGCATGTCGTGTTTGCTTGGAACAATATCAACGTGGGATCGGTTTGTTCCGCGTTTGTATTGTTTAGAACAAGAGACAATCACGCCGAGGGTCTGGTGGGGTTAGACCCCAGCCCCCCGCCCCTCGCACGCCACTGAGATAATGGCCGCAGTCTTTGGGGGCCAATTAAGAGGCCGGCCGAACATATTATCAAATTGTAACTCTCTGTGTTATGTTCTGTAGCGAGTTGTACTGGATGTTTAAAACCAGGACCGCAACAGAGAATTTTCACCGCGAGGCCCGTCTACCTCCTAAAACGTAGCGAGTGTTTTGCGGCTAGTACAAGAACGGTAAAATTTTATTTCAACAAGGATTATATACTTAGTTTTGCCTTTTTTTAAATTAATAAAAAAAATCTGACGTGAACACCACATGACTTCCTTGTACGCCTATTAAACTGTTCATACTTTTCTTAATAACTAAAATGTAGAATACTATAAAAAAATCTGACGTGGCCACCACAAGACCTCCCGCCATACCTACTTTATTCTTTTAACTTATTATACAAATATATTAATATATAAGTACTACTACTAGACTACTACTGCTACTATACTCACAAATATATTTTAGTCATTTTATTTAAACTGCAGAAGAAGATATAAAGCATATTTTATTATTGAAACTGTCATGTCATAATCATTTAAATTTTACGTAGTAAAAAATGTTAATCGATCATGGACTACAAGATATCGAAATACTAAATTATAAATATATACTTTAATTATTCTAAAATGATACCAGATACAAAAATATTTATAAAATACCGATTGTAGGTAATAATCACATAATCTTTCCATTAAAATAAAAAAATTGTCTTAAATTAAATATTTATCGAAATATTTGAAAAAAGTACTACTTCCGGTTTGTAGATGAAACCAAAAATAGGATGTGCACAACTAGATGCTATAACAGTCCAAAATACAAATTTTCAACTTTCTACGTCTAACCGCATTTGAGTTATGTGACATACATACGTCCGTACGTCCGTCCGTACGTACGTACAGACGTCACGATGAAACTAGTCATAATGGATTCAGAAAAGGTCAAAACGGATATTTCCGTCAAAATCTGAGAACCAACATTTTTCGCGATTACAATACTTCCTTTACTCCGTACAAGGAAGTAAAAATTGTACATGATTATAAAAATGCATAAAAATTTCCAATTTTTGCAAACTTTACACGGTTATATCTCATAATAGCAATTTATTTTTAACATTTTAAAAAGGCACATGTGTAGATCAAATCTGCCTCTATTAAATGTTTAGGTTTACAGTTAGCGCAGGGATTTGCAAACTCCAATAGTAGGATTCTATGAAAATCTGTAGTTGCTACATATCTATAAAACTGTAAATATTAAACAAAATTGCAATGAAATTTATAAGCATATGAACATTTTTATATTTGTCAACAAACATTTGTGTGATTTTGTTCAATATTTAAAGATTTACAAATTTGTAAAACATAGATTTGCACAGAATCCCACCATAAACCTGTAGTTAATAGTTACTGATTTTCTGTATGAACTACCAATCAGAATACCAATTGACATCTAAGATGACATTAATATTCGAAATCACCTTTATCATAGAGACATTTACAATTTTGCATCATGTTTATAAATGCTTCTTCAGCCATTTATAGAAAAGGATTATTATGAGAGGCAACTTTTAAGTATATCAAACATTAAAAATACCTAATAAGCGAACAAACTGACACTTCTGACTTCTGACGCCAATTTCGAAACTATACTTCATTTCAGCTAAGAAAATAGCGTTGGGTTAGATAGGGCAATGATATTCTTGAATCTGATTGGTTGAGATGAGAGGTAGATTTACACTAGCAAACATTTTCATTTCCGTTAACATTACTTATACCTTCTTATTTTGAATTTCATAGTTACTTCGAAGTACTACATTATTCTATAGATGACAGCTTTATTCACAAAACATAACTTATTTAAGATCGCGTTAAATTTTGAACTAATAAAATGTGTGAGTGTAAAACTATAGTTTGTTTTACTAGGCTAACTACATCATTAATTTTGTAACTGTTAACGACGGTAGTCAAAACTAACTAATCAACTACTTATAAATAACTACTAACTATACCTACTAATTTCGTATTGTGAATAAATAAATAAATAAATCACCTTAATTGTAATTTTAATATATTTAACAGTAAATATAAACATCTATATTACTAAAATGTATATTTGACTGGAATTGAACCTGAGTTGGGAGAACCAAAATAATAATTATTTGTAGTATTAGGTATTTGGTATACCTACCTACCTAGTAAATTAAATAAATAAATAGAAATGTTTTTGTAATTCCAGCTAAAAGAAACTTTGGAATAATTAACATTTCAAAAGTTGTCAGAATTAATTAAATATTTAATATTCACTCGTTTATATTTTATTTCTGGTTTGTTTAATTCTATTCTATCGTATTTGCATTTCTATATTTGCTTTAATATTTAAACATTTTATGAGTAAAATTCCCAAATAAAAATAAAAATATACGTATTGTTGAATTCATATTTATTAAATTAAGTAGTTAACAAACAAACTGTTCAGCTAGCAGGAATAAATTATTCATATATTTTTTTTGTTCCAGGTTAGTACAACATTTGATCCTGCTGTCATAAACTAGCGCCTTCAAATTTGTAAGTAAAATTATAATAAAAATATTACCAGGCTAGGGTAAATTCGGTCAATAATTATTATATTATTAATTAAGACTCGACTATGTTTCATTTTCATATACAAAATGACCTACACCAATAGGCTACTTGCATGGTTTAAAAAAATATTTTTATAGAAGAGATAAAAACTTGTGCTCATATTTTTACAAAATATTTATAAACAAGCTAATACGGCCAACCACATTCTTAATGGTATCAACTCCATGTAGCACTACACCGCGTTTGTACCTACTATGATAACGCTAAGTTTTACAGAACATTTACAGATTAACAGATTAGTTCTACTATCGGATTCAGAATTATAGTCAGTTGGATTTAAAGATGAATAACTTGGTAAACTATAATCCAAAAAGTATGCACTTTTGTACGTTATTATATAATTTTACAAATTTTTGAATTTATTTGTGTAGAAATAACAATTTATAGCAAAATTAACTATGATTTTGTCACCTTTTTTGAAACTATTAATTCAATGACATCTATTGTCAATATACTTTTTTTTTAAATTCATACTTTGTTATAGTGTAATCATAAGCTTTGTAAAATTATCTGTTAAGGAAATGTTTTTGAAATGTTTATATTTTGTTTATAATAATCAAATAAGTGAACATGTAAGATCTTGCTAACTGATAATCTTATATGATTCAAATTCAGGTTAACGATGCCTTATATAATTATATAAAAGATTTGTTTATTATTTTTATTTGCAAATTATTACTTGAATTTTGATAAATTTTTCTGTAATTTATTGATCCTCGCAGTTTCACTTTTCCAGAATAAAATTATTAAAATTCAAATAACAATTTGTAACACATTATACCATAATTAAAAATAAATTAGTTGAGATAGAGATTATAAAATAAAAATTAATAAAATAAGTAGAATGCGCAGAAGAAAATTAAGAGCGTGTCCGGTAATATCCAAAGGGTTTAATTCCGGGCTCAGTCCGCCCCTGTGCGTTATGAAGCAACACAGATCTGTGATGTTATCACCACATAAAGGGCAGCGTTAATTCCGTGCAAAAATGAACGGTACCTGTGTCCTGCGTTAAATCAGTGTTACGATCTTCTTGTGGTTGCACGCACACACACGCACACACGCAGTTATTATCTTGCGGTGGCTGCCCTGTTATGTTGTTTTATCTAATTGTATTCAATGAAATGATGAGAGAGAACGCACACTCAACTTCGGATTTTCAGATAGAGAGTGGGATTTAATTTGTTTGTAGATAAATGTGATTAGTGGGGTTAAGTTCGGGTAGTTAACGTCACAATGGGACGTTAGCACTCGTTTTTGTAGTTTATATTAAAGGAATAATATATGTGACGTCATTTGATCACCGTGCTACAGCAGGTTAAATCGTACAGTTCTTTTGTTATAGGTTTATAAATGATAGTAAAACAATGATTTAGTTCATTTGGTTTAGTTTAAAACAACAACTTTTAAGGAAAATACATTTAATTTTTTATGTTTCAAGAAGAACAGGTGAGAAAGGCATAATTTTAAATTTTGTTGGAATCGATTTTTCATATTTTCTTATTTTTCGGTGTTAAATCTTCCCATTGCTTCCACACATTAAAATATTATACCGGGCGTTTCCTGAAACAGGCGCACCCCCCAAAAAAATTGTATTTTTAAGTCAATTACATTTATATTATAGGTTTATAAACTACATTCAAAGGCGCATTAAACTACATAATTAATGAATTTTTATAACTTCCTGTTTAGCCGGAAGTGACACCAACTTTCTTATTTTAAATGGAACACCCCGTATATTTTTTAAGATTTTGATTCTACATAAAATTCTGAATACAACCATGTATAATAAGCTACTTTTTAGTTGTAGATTTCTAAGTAAAATAATAATTAAAATATTACAGAAACAAATCGAATCATTCCTAGTTAGCTATGAAATAAATGATAAAAACAGAAATTATACGAAGAGTTTTACTATGTATTCAAGAAAATGCAGGCCATTTTGAAAATTTACTATAAATAATATAATTGAATTGCAATTCCTTATTAAATTAGTTATTTTTGTTAATAAACTGACATTTTTACTGTCATAAAATCTGTATCTTATCATTTATTTCATAGCTAACTTGGAATGAATCGATATGTTTCTGTAATATTATAATTGTTATTTTACTTAGAAATCTACAACGAAAAAGTAGATTATTATACATGGTTATATTCAGAATTTTATGTAGAATCAAAATCTTAAAAAATATACGGGGTGTTCCATTTAAAATAAGGAAGTTGGTCTCACTTCCGGCTAAACAGGAAGTTATAAAAATTAATTAATCATGTAGTTTAATGCGCCTTTGAATGTAGTTTATAAACCTATAATATAAATGTAATTGACTTAAAAATACAATTTTTTGGGTGGTGCGCCTGTTTCAGGAAACGCCCGGTATATTGAAAATGCAGAATTTTCATTACAAAAGATAGTTTTAATCATGGAGAGTTAAAAAAAATTAATTTTAAAAATAATATCTTTTAGATGCCTGCCATCAGCCTCTTCGCAAACTGCTGCTCTTTGCTGTACCTGGTCCATAACTGAAGAAATGTGGTTTGAACATACTGCAAGGGAAACAATGAATTTGCTGCGAACGGTTTTTGGTAACCATATCGTATCACAAATTGGAGGTGTTAAATTATTTGCGATTGATCAACCAGTTTTGGCTTCAGTTATGCACCTGCAGTTATGGAGCAGCAGATTGCAAAGAGGCTGATAACAGGCATCTAAAAGATCTTATTTTTAAAATTTAATTTTTTTAAAAACTCTCCATGATTAAAACTATCTTTTATAATCAAAATGATTAATTTTCAATAAAAAATAAAAAAAATTATATCAAAAATACAATGTTTAGTGACTTATGGCTCAGCCTATAGTATTTTTTTTTAAATGTGAGGTGTTAGAGTTTTTCTATGACCAAATATGGTAATATTAAGGAAAATACTCATGAAAATATAGTAATTGCGCCCATGTTACCCAAATCTTGTCGACTAGTGTAATCAGCAATTTTTGGCAGAAACCGCTTCGTTACTTTGTAATAGTATATAGTAGTGGCGTGGTTCTAACACCTATAATAAAATATCTAGTATATACTAGCATACTATGGCCAGTGATGGTACAACGGTTGAGTATCTGTATAGCATGTCAACAGACTAAAATTCTATCCCAACAATAAAAAAATTTTATTACGCAAATTGATATCCTAACAATAATTATTTGATGTAAGAATAACAATAGTTCTAGTACAATTTATGAAATAAAATAATATATTTACTGGTTTGTACGGCATTCAATAGCAACATAAAAATGGAGTAGTTTCAATATTACAGTCGTGAATTGGGTCGAAAATAAAACTTTACAGTTCTGTTTACACTTGAAAAATAATGATCTTTTAATTTGCTAATCTCAAATATAATTGCCCAATTTATAATTAAATATTTGTAATCTAAATCAATTACGGTTGACATTATATTAAAGCCAGTGAAAATTTCAGGAGAAATAGCAGGATAATGTTGCAGGAAAAATCATCTTCCTGCGCCGTGTTTTGTTTTATTAAAGGGAATTACCCGTCGCCATTTGCACGTACGCATATTAATTTTGCTCTTTCCTGCCGCGAATTAATTATATTGGGTAAATAATTAATGAATTAGTTTGATATAAAATAATTAATGAATATATTCGCTGTCTATTTTTCGGTTGAAAGATGATTTTATTTGTTTTGAATAATTAAAACAAATGTAATTGTCATATGAAAATTAAATGTGATTTTCGTATTATGGTTTAAATGAATTTTGCCAGGATTTATTTTTAGTTAGCAAAAACAGACGCATTATTTGTACAAATCCTGGTTTATTAATTATAATTAATTGAAATAGAACAATGATATTTTTTGCTACGTTATTATTAATGAATTATAAATATGATTGAAAAAACTCAAATTAATTTGGCTGGTTTAATATTAAATAACAAAATAACTAGATAAATTAAAATGTAAAGCACCGGCTAATCTATTTTTAAAACTATGCTTGGTAATGTGTTTGTATAAAAATGTTAAAGCGGACCACAGTTTTTTAAATAAATTATTTCTTTATCAATAAATTAAAATGGTTACTAGACTATAAAGCTATGTTTCTACTCTCATGCTATAATTTGTTATTTTATTTCTTTCATCTAGACTTAACACTCATTTTGAAATAGATTTATATTTCGATACGTATTTTCATTTCGACACAGATTTTCATGCAATCTGTATCGAAATAAATAACTTTTATTCAATTTTGACGTTTTAAATTGCTATTATTAACTCCATAGCAACAACTTTAAATAAATGTTTATTCACAAGTGAATTAAAACTTTTTAAATCACTCAACACATTTTTAAATCACTCTGATGTCATTATTTCGTCAAAAATGCATAAAAACAATGACAACTTGCCACTGACGACTACTTTGATTTTCTTTTTTGTTTTGTCAAAATACATTTATAGTTCATATATTTGAAATAATTTCGTCAAAATTGAATAAAATATTGTATAAACCACGTGAGATACACCTGTATATCGCACGAGAAAGTTTATACCTGTATATTTATATACAGGTTGGTGGAGGTGAAATGCGAACATAGGGAACATACATGACAATCGAACTTTCATGCCAGGTATCTTGATATATTTTGTAGTAGTGTCACAAAACGAAGTAATGTAAATTTGTGTGGCAAAAAGAGTAATCAATAACAAAAACAATAATAAAATCTAAAAGTGCATGTAAACTTTCTCGTTCTGCTCGTACACATACATTATTATGCAAAGAAAATATTTTAATGAAAATAAAAATTTCAATAATATGACAGCTACTTTGACATTGACAGTACTTATTCCACGTATATCAAGATGCCTAGCATGATAACTCCATTGTCATATATTTCCCTATGTTCGCATTTCACCTCCACCAACCTATAGTTAATTAAAAAACTAGTTTAATGCAGAATGATTGCTTGCATAATTGCGTATATATATAAGTTAAAAATTTATGTCATATAACACTGATTTAATTATATTTATATTTCTTATTTTAATACCTACATGTGAATGAACCTTATCGGTTTAAATTGTTGTTATTCGGGTGTTGATCTGTCACATTGAAATACAATGCTCTCTCGTTCTGCTGAAATATAATATTTTTGAGAGAGGTGAGAATTCCTCATCCCCCATTTGTCTGGGGTAGAATGAGCAATTTGCCTCTTGCAGGTACTCGGCGCGGTGTCGTTTCTATCAGCGACCTATCAAAATCGATATCGGCAATTTTCCAGCCCATATTCTCCACCACTGGTGCTTCTCGCTGCCGTAAAGAATAATAGATTTCAGGACAATCGTCCCGAACTGTATTAGACTCGTAAAATAGAACGAGAACCATGGACGTCCCCAGAAAAATTTACAAGGGAAGGGAAAATTTGAAGGAAAAATTATTTCGACAAAAAATAGTCCTGTATCTTATTATAAGAATCATGTCTGTAACAGAAATATTTATTTTTTAACTTTTCACTCTTTAATAAACTGGCGGCAAAAAAACGATACACTTATGAAGTTAGTTAAATTTTTCCAATTTTCAAACCGTCATAACTCGGCGGGTTTTTGGCCAATTTGGACGAGTCTTTGACGAAAAGAAAGTTTCATGAAAAAAATGTGTTTGTGAAAAAAACGTCCAACTTTGGCGATCTGTACGAAACTGGAAAGTTTTTTTCAAACCGATTAACCAGTTGAGCAATAAAGTTCAATCAATTTCCTGTAAATTCCATGAAAAACGAAGTGTCTGCTATGTCTAGAAACAAAGTTATGCGTGTTTAAATAAAAAGTGCATTGTGTAACGCTAATGTTTTACTATGTATTCAAGAAAATGGAGGCCATTCTGAAAATTTACTATACTTGATGTCAGCTTAGAAAATAGCGTTGAGTAAGATAGGACAATGAAATCCTTGAATCTGATTGGTCGAGACGAGAAGTGGATTTACATCAGCGAACATTGGAGAGATTCGCGATTTCATTTCCGTTTGACATTTCAAGTTTATATAACCTGAAATAGTAAAACAACGTGTTTCTTTTTTATTTTGACAATTTTTATTCATCTATAGGTAAGTTTAACACTCTTTATGATAGGAATACGTTATGTATTTGTAGTTCGCGCCAAAGTTTAAACTAATAGAATGTTTGGGTGTAGAACGGACTGCATTCACAGTGCCATCTACTATTTTCTAAGCTGAAATAGAGTATATAATAAATAATTTCCGTATTAAATTGTTTTGTTTGTTAATAAACTGACATTTTTAATAGCATAAAATCTGTTTTCTATAATTTATTTCATAGCTAACTAGGAATGATTCGATTTGTTTCTGTAATAAATATTTTAATTAATATTTTACTTCTAAATCTACACCGAATTTTATGTAGAATCAAAATCTTAAAAAATATACGGAGTGTTTCATTTAAAATAAGGAAGTTGCTGTAACTTCCGGCTAAACAGTAAGTAATAAAAATTCATTATTAATTTAGTTTAATGCGCCTTTGAATGTAGTTTATAAATTTATAATATAAATGTAATTGACTTAAAAATACATTTTTTTTTGGGGGATGCGCCTGTTTCAGGAAACTTCCGGTATTTAAGGTTAAGAAATACAGCATTCACATAATGAACTGAAAATTGCTTCAGTAAGTGATAGACATAAATTTCAAGTTTGGAGGATTCATACTTTAGTGCTAGAAAGAAGTACTTTACCGCATCCTAGCAATGCAATGTCATTTTGAAGTTGAAAAATACTGTAAAAGTGTTTTCGTTGCGAGTAAACTGTTAGTTTATTATTGACGTCACGGTAATGTTTTTATAAATATTTAATAGAGAAAGAATGGACTTATAGATTTTAAAAATAAATTTCTATCAGGAGATTTAACCGTGTAAAGTTTTTATGAATTTTTATAATCGTGTACAATTTTTTTATTAAAATTTTAAAAAGGCAGAATTGTTAATAATTGATCCTTTAAGTATATAATCCTTTTTAAAATAGAATTTAACCATTTTAGGACATAGACGAGCCTCTTAAATAAAATACTATTATTGTTGCTTTTTCTTGTGTACGTCTATGCGGCAAGTTCATTGGCGTGCGCAAGTGTTTGAACTGGGGGCAAGTGCAATTAGAATACAAACCCCCGCATTGCTGTATCTCACGGCTGTTCTTCTCCAGCGCACACTTGATCCGGATTTTATTCGCGGAATGATTCTGTTACAAATTGTGTGTTTACGTTTTGTGGAGGTCGTGTCCTTGTCGCACATATGGCAACGGCGCAGTCGCGCTCTCTCTATCTCGCGAGTTTATTTTGCGGGTTCGTGTGGGTTACGGGATTTATGACTCGGGTTTTAGGGATTTTTGTTTCTTTTGTTTTGATTTTTTATTGTTTTTCGGTGGCATTGATTTCTCTCACGCGCTTGCATTCCGTGCGTGTTGTTTAAGGGAAAAATTCTATTGAAATATTAGCGGTTTTTTCTTTCATTACGCCGTGTTTTTGAACACAATACACAAATCAGAGCCGTGTAAAGATGTATTGTATCTACATGTTATTCAAACAAATATATTTATATACAGGTTTTCAATCTGAATTAATTATTTTTGTTGTTTCATCAAAGACCAACGAATAAACACATTATTAAATTTATAGCATTGCGACTGGAATGATTTAGATTAAGAATTTCTTTAAGTAGAAGAAGGATTATGTCAACCCAGGTCATAATAATAATAATAATTTTATTAAGGCATAAAAACAATACAAAGATTGCATCACCAAGTCAACAGGAAATACATATTACAAATGTGATAATAGAAATTAGACAATTAAAGTTATAATTCTGTACAATTTAGAAATTCATTTATACTATAAAAACAATGGTTTTGTAGTATACGGATAACAGATTTTTTGAAACTATTAGTGGGCTCATTCTTAATATTTATATCAAGTTTATTAAAAAATAAAGGCCCCCAATAGTCTACATTATTTTTACATTTGTTTAGTCGCCTAAATTTAGGTACAATATTATTTTTATGTCTAGTTTCGTGTGAGTGTATGTCTGAATGCATGGTATAGGTTGATATATTACTTTTGACATGCATTAGAGATTTATAAACGTAAATACTAGGCAGAGGTAATATTTTAAATTCTTTAAATATAATCTGTAATATTGGTATAAAACTCATATAAATATACTTTTAAACGAGTTACATAAATCAGATAGGTATTAATGACGTAAATACAAATATAATTTTGTTCCATAACGCGTAATAAAACTTGTTATTTTTTACGACAGCGTAATATTATTTTAAATTCTGGAATGAACAAATGTTTTGGTAAAAAAGAACACGTGGATTCTTGGAGGATTCTTTCATGCTTGTGAATCCCCGAAAACAGAGGCTCTCTGTTTTGAATCTATCAATGAATTAGAATTTTTTTTTTAGACTCATTGAAGATTATTTATTGACAGGCAATTCTCACCATGATTTTTATTTCTCAAGATTCAAAAATCTGAAAGAATCTTCAAAGAATCCATATCCAAACAAGGCTCAGTGTTGTAATAGATAACAATATTTTTTAACTACTTAGATAAAGCAGATAACTAACTTTTTATTTATCTAGATAAGATAACAAATAACTATTGACGAAGTTATCTACATAAAGATAATAGTTAAATAATTATTGTCTAGATATTTATTAGATAATTTATAGATAATACAAAAAATATACTGCTTTACATGTTGCGTAGATAATATATTAGATAAAACCATATTATTTAGATGATCTAGATAAAATTATTTAGATTAATTACAACACTGGGTATTATTCCATACTGTCTAAATTGAGACCGGCCTCAAAACAACTGCAAATAAATATTCACATAATATTATGCCCTGTTCACACCAGGCAAGTTATTATCACTAAAAAGTTTCTTGAAAGTTAAACAAGTGCTAATAAACTTTCAATACCGTTCATACGGGGAATGTAATTCGTTTTAATAAATCTTTTTGTTCCATGATCAGTACGTCTTACAGTACATATCCTTTAATTTTTTTCCCGAAGTACAGAGACACCCTGTATATTAAAGATCACTAGCTTTAATATATTTTCAAGAAATAATTAGTTATTCCACTGGTATTTTTTATGACAGCTCCTAGCACTTGTTTTACTTTCAAGAAACTTTTTAGTAAAAACTTTCCTGGTGTGAACAGGGCCATAGAATAACTACCTATTATCTTTTACAAAAATTAAATGTTTTAAAAAAGTGGCTTTAAAATGCACAAAAAATGTCTGGATTGTATGAAACACAGTGGCATATTGCCAGCATCCGCCTACGGCGTCCGCTTATTTAGTCAAATATAGTTTTGTCAAAGTGTAGTTTGACCAAAAATAATTTAGCCAAACTGTATTTTAGTCAAACTGTAATTTGTTCAACTGGAATTTTGTCAAACCGTAAATATGCCAACCCGTAATTTAGCCAAACTGTATTCTAGACAAACTGTAATTTCACATTCCGTAATTTGACCAAACCGCAACTTTAACTAATATTATATTATCAAATCGTTTTCAGGTAAACCGTAAGTTAGCCAAAACACAACTATGTCTTTAAATACAGATTGGAAGATAGGTATAGTTGCATTTTGACTAAATTAGTGTTTACCTGAAAACGATTTGACAATATAATATTAGTCGAAGTTACGGTTTGGTCAAATTACGGAATGTGAGATTACAGTTTGTCTAGAATACAGTTTGGCTAAATTACGGATTGGCATATTTACGGTTTGACAAAATTCCAGTTGCACAAATTTCAGTTTGACTAAAATACAGTTTGGCTTAATTATTTTTGGTCAAACTACACTTTGACGAAACTATATTTGTCCAAATTGTGTGCTCCCCCGCCTACCTGGTCTTATTGTACGCAATCATAGTATTTTGTGCACCTAGGGAGGGAAGCGTGCTATTACTCCCGCGGGCGAAGCGGCGGTCCGAGCGAGGGCGCCGGCTTCGCTCGACCCGAGCCGAAGGCGAGCCGCAGGCGAGTCCGAGCGAGGGCGCCGGCTTCGCCCAAGGGAGGAATAGCCTTCCCTCCCGTGGGACACACAATATTTTACGTCACGAGGGCCTCGAAATCACCTTTCTTTCAATGTTTTCCTCCCGCCAGTACCGGGAAGAACACACTGTTTTCCTCCCGCTCGGGAGGAAAGCAAGTACGGTCCTCCCGAGCGGGAGGGAAAACTCGCTTCCCTCCCTGCATTAGCAAGAGGAAAACACTGCTTTCCTCCCCCGAGTGACGTAAAAATATTTGTTCTCTCAAAGAAAAACTCCGCAAAGAAACTGGCAACTGGCGCATTGTAAAATTAATAAAAGCATTAGGCTGAAAATGCCCCTCGCAAATAGAGCACCAGAAGGTCGTGAGCGCATTAAACCAACAATGAACAATAAAACAAAAATTCCATCACGTGGTGCTCGCGTTCTCTTGTTATCACTACTCACTGATGTAATTCTCTGTAACGTGCGCATCATCATCATCATCATTCCTTCTTCTTCGTCTTCTCCAATTTTACATTTCGCGTCCCTTGGTGAGGTTTACTTCTTTACGACGGCTGGCCGGATAAAAAACGCGGCCGGGTATTCTGAATAAAATTGGTTTATCTAGTGAAACCTTTCACTGTTTGCTTCAGGACTTTTCAGGAGGGGGCTGAAAGACCAGGACTTGAACTCGGCCTTCCTTGATGTTAGCTCTGTGTATGGTTTAGTTTGGTTTTTATTTCCAACAAGTTCTGTTGAACTTTAAAGGAGTGGACTTGGGTTTTTTACCCAATAAAACTCTTTCTTTCATTTCTATGGCGGATTTCTATTGACAGAAATATAATTTATCTCATTCTTGGTCTGCGAATTTATATAAAAGTGCAATACATGCAATATAATAAGTCAACAAATTTAATTAACCATCTACTTTAGAAACCAACAAAATACCACTGGGTCCGATTAATAAGATTTTACTGACAATTCCACTCATAGTTTTTCATCCAATCAAAACATAGTATTTTGCTGAATTGTACCAATCACAGACGAACTACAGTGACAATTTTCACTAGTGAAAATTACACTGACAATTTTCACTAGTGAAAATTGCCGCGAAGCGTTGCTTAGATATTATGTCAGTTGATGATTGTTTTATAGTTTTTTTGGAATAAATAAAATAATTCGAGAAATTGTCAAGCCGAATACCATACGTGACTATGATTTTGCGGACAATTTTTGCCGTCTGGTCACGACTGCTTGTTGCGTCGAAAATAAACACGAGTGCGTAGCACGAGTGTTTATTTTCTAAAGTCACTAATGGTATTATATATGACAATATTTTCACCACTCTTTAATTGAAAAGAAAAATCTTGTTGAATGTTTTACCATAAACATTGAGAATTTAATTCTAGGATCAAAAAATATTTTAGTTTTCGTCCCTTTTTCATCAACTCACAACTAACTAAAGGCTGGTTTATAATGGGTGTAACTGGTGAATTTTTCTGTATTCTGTTAACATGAGCTATAGGCAGAGTTGGCAAAAAACATGTTTTTTTAATTTTAAACAAAAAAACGGTTTTTTTTGTTTAAAACTGTTTTATTTGTATAAAACGTGTTTTTTACTGATTTGAAAAAAACATGTTTTAAACACACAAAAAACAATGTTTTAATCAGCAAGGAGTTCTAAAATATGCATCATTACGCATTATGGTGATAAATATGCTGGGAATTCCCCTACAATAGTGAGAAACAGTATATGCTATAGGTATCTACACTATTATTAGCAATATGAACTTTGTTTTGTTACGGAGTTAAAGTATTAAAATGTTTAAAACGTATTTTAAATATATGTTTAAAACGTGTTTTAAACATGTTTAAAACGTGTTTTAAAAACTTGCTTTGTTTTAAACAAGTTTTAAACATTTGTTTAAAACGAAATGTTTTAAACGTGCCAACCCTAGCTATAGGTATTTCTATGTTACAGTTCATAATGACACTGGATTTGCCGTTCACCTATACTGTAACAGTAAGGTTCGCCAACTTTAAAGAAAACTTCCTAAAGTATCACTTATGTGTGTGGCCATAGGCGCTATATTGCAAACAAGTAGCCATGGTTTAATACTCTAAAAAATGTGGAATTAATTAATGTTTAACTGTAAAAATATTATATCAAAAAATAGTTTAGTATCTAACTTTGAAACTCTTCTATCACCAAACACATTATTTTATTCAAATACAATTTTACTGAAGTCAGCCATGATATGACTATCGTGCTAGCACGATATGGATCTATCGTTATTATGAGACCAAATTAACATGGCCAGAAAGATTTGCTTTGTTTATTGATTGTTTTAAATAGTTTTAATAGCAGTAGAAATGTTATTTGTAAAAAATGACTTGTTTGAAAGTAAAGTGTGTTCGTCAAGCTATACTCTCACGATATTTCCCACTTTCCATCCTCGTTATGAAATATACAATTGCATACTAAGACGGTAAAGAGGAATGTTTTACCTAGCCTTCGACCTCGTGAGTTAAAATTTTTCTCGTGGGTAATTGCTTACTTTACTCTCTAGTAAACTAAATAACCAAAGATAGTTTGGAGTACTTTTTAAATGTCATTTGAAAAACGTATTATTTATAGGTTAAATAATTATTATCAAAATTAAGAAACCTAAAATATTACCTAAAAATTAATTATTTTAATTTAAAAACAGCAGAATCCACTCCAAATTAAGATATTCTTTTCTATTTCGCATTATTATATTCGGTTAGAAATTCAGTGAATGTTCCCGTAGTATAATTTGATTGTTTCCCGTTGGTCTTCATTGGCCGTTTGAAATTCAGTGGGTATTTCGCTTCATTTCCGGTTGTGATTTAAGATGTCACCGACGATAAGCAGCAGCACTCGAGTCTAGGGAAATTTGTGTGAGTGCCTGAGTGCAGTGGCAGCCCTGCGGGAATCCACAGTAGTCGACATTACCGATATGAGATCAAATTTTCTTACTTGAGGTTTTGTACGCCAGCTGTACTCGTCTCATAGATCTTAATCAGGGTTTTTATTTTTCACTGAGGAATGGTTTTACGGATTATTAAATTTATTATGTTGACGTTTTAATGTTTCAGTTTTAATCCTGCAAATGAAACATTTTTCTTTTATACATTTTGAGATAATAGTACATTACATACCGAGCAGGGAATTGCTGTATTACAGCCAAGCTCTGTATAAGATAACTGAAATTTTATTAATATTTTTGACAGTTTTATTATAATTTGTTCAATTTGTTTATCCTACTTGAAAATAGAGACCAATGACAGAGGTGACATTTAACTAGACGGAAAAATATAACTGTCTAGAAGGTTGGAAACGCACATATTACTAACCGAGTGAGTAAAATATATTAAGGGTAAGGGTATTCATGGATAAAAAAGTATACCATTGTGATTAATTTAAATTCAGGTATTTTTAAATAAATATACTTATTAATATACATAATAATACACAACTTCGCCGAAAAAGGACTGCACTTTCTCATCATGAAACAAAAATATTTTTTTAAATTCAACAGCTGAATTAACTTTGAACTTAATAAAATTATATTTTAATTTTTTGTGCAATGGTAAGAATGGCAACTTAATGAAATTCCATTTGAAAACACTGACCCAAAACTGTTTGATTAAAAAAAACCTGGAAACAAAATTAAGACTTGAGAATTTCTTTCAGTTTTGCGATAAGTGAGTTGAGCACTATATTATATTCTATTAAAATAAATATGCACGAAATTGTAAATCAACCTGTATAATGAAACATAAAGTAAAATAAATAATTTATGTCCTTCCCTTTTCCTCAAAATAATTTCACTGAGTAGTATTTACTCCTGAAACACATAATTTAATTAAATTTTAAAATTGCACAATATATTACTTAGTTTTATTTACATGAATCTTTTACAACTTTTACATTATATTTATATACCAATGTACGAGTACCTATATTATATTTTACTTAACTTGAGAAATAAATGCAAATATGTATTAGAAAATCAAAAGGATGCCAAGTTTAATTATTTAAATTATTAATTTTTATGTCCCTTTCCGAAGATGGGTCAAATAATTTTTGATAATATAGCGAATTTTGTCATTAGTTCAAAAGATTTAAATATTTTCTAGAATGCTAGTTTTTTCATGAAATTGTCAATATTTATGTGACATAGTGACCACATTATTTTTTATATTAGTTTGGAAAATATGGACATCACATAACAAAAAATCTGCTGTGGCCAACACACGACCTCTCGCCTAATTCTACTTATTCTACTAATCTAATAAATAGTTTTACTTACATTTTTATAGTTTAATTTTCATATAATATGTAAACGATAATGTAAGCCAAGATGCAAGCAAAAGAGATATCAACTGTACTGTCACTGTCATAATTCAAAATGTAGAAACAAATTTCATATGTTCATGGACAACAAGATACTGGAATTTCAAAAAAGTAGAATATTAGTTGCACTTTATTTTATTGTTAAATACTACCCGCTTCAGCAAATTGTATTTAAAATTAACTGTACCCATACATAATTATATTCTCTTTTATTTTTAATTGCAAAAATTGTCAAATAAATAATGTACCAATTTATTTAAGGAAAACTATTTCAAGTTTCAAAAAGTACTACTTCCGGTTTGCAGATTTCTACCAAAATCTTATCCGGTGTTAAGATCCTTATTAAAATCTTAAATATGAAATTTGGTTATTAAAGGTTTGATACCTTTTAAGTTATCGTGGACGAAAAATCGTCACATACGTCCATACGTCCATACGCACACACACACAGACATAATCGTGAAAATATTAAAATCGTATTCTAGAGACCCTGAAACGTGCTTATCCACCAAAAACTCATACTCGAAAATTTTGACCCATTACAATACCTCATCTCTTATAGAATATGAGGCGAGAGGTAAAAACACTAACAATAAAACTTAATTTATATCAATTATGTGACACTCTTCTTTTATTTATTTTAAAAGTGCAATAGCTACTAAGTAATTTTATTTCGGAATGCGCGTGGCAATGGATGTTTCTCAAGATATGATTATTATTCTTAATCCTCAGACTAAACATTTCTTTGAAGTTCCTAATTAAATAATCCCTTTAATAATTTAATTCCTCGAATAAAACTCGCGGAATTTTTACTTCTTGAATTCAGATTCCGATTCAAATAATTTTTAAACTTAATAAAGCCGTCTGAAGTAATTTAATCCAACTTTAGAATATCTTCTATTCCTCCTCTGTATATTTACAAACGTCTTTTCCTTCTCTGTCGCACACAAACAACCAAAGTAAAGAAGAATCTCTGCCGGGTAACTCCGCAGTCATCAAGTTGCCCGCATTGAGAAGAACCTCCCCCCTCTCCAAAAGCTCGAGCTTTAAAGCACAAAGCTCCACGGAGCGCTGCGTTCGGAATGATATAATTTTGCTCGTGCACTGATTGATGACGTCATGTCACCAGGTCAGAGGAGTCCTGAAACCTGAAGAAGTCCTGAAGGATTCAGGATGTGCTATTGATATAAATACACATCAGGGGGAGCTTTGATTTACTAGAAAAAGTTATAAATTTTGTTGCAGGTATTGAATAATTCATTTATTGTTTTAATCATGATTTTTTTATCTACAAAGTAAAAAATAAACGTTCATACATAGATATGGCAATAAGAAAAATAAAATAATTTAATTTTAATTTTCGTGGTCTGATGTATGCGTACTAACTAGTTAATGATATCGTCACCAGATGGAAACAGCAGTTAACTTGTAAAAAATTTTGACAGAAAGATATTCACATTTTTAGGAAGATAATATATTTTTATAGTTAAGTGATAAAGTGTAATACAAATACTAAGGTAGTAAATAAAACACTGTTCTTAATGCTAGTTTTTCGTTTGGAGGTATATATTAATCATTTTAAATGTACAAAATGAAACTTTAACTACTGTCTGTCAAATGTCAAAACACTGATTAACCATACGTCATCAAGTCATGCAATTCAATTTTAAATATTTTTTAAAGCTAAAATTCATTATTTGAAGCAATCAATAAATTATAAATTCTTCTTTTCCAAGACTGATTGATGATTCAATTTAGCGGTACCGCAATTAAACAGGTAATTCTCACTAGAAAGAAGAAAACTTCTTCTATTCCAGGATTCTGAATCTTGGTAGAATCTTCTTGTTACTTGACAGGTATCATATGAAATATAGGTACTTCATAAATTATAAAATAAATAAATTATTTGATAATGAGCACAATGTAATAATAGTATATTATTTAACGAGTAAATAATGTAGGCTATAATTAATGAGGATGAAAGTTTGTTCACGAGCCGAAGGCGAGTGTATAAATCATCCGAGTTAATTATAGCCATTATTTTCGAGTCAAATACGACGTTTTATCTACAACTTTTTAAATAAAACAACATTTTCTTACTACAAATTTGTATTGATATTAACCTAACCTCAAACTTTGATGTGATGACATGACAATTTATCCGAGTAATATAGAACTATTATAGGCTAGTCATATATATATATATATATATATATATATATACTGTTTCTGCTTACAACGTCATAAAATGATAACTTGATGTAACAGATGTGATGGCAGTTTGACAGTTCGAGAGAATAAAGTACTCATTATTTAACAGTGTGAAATAATGAATTCATTATGTCATAATGTGTCCTTATGGAGGGGTTTATTATACTACTTTCACGTATATAATGAATACATTATTCTATTGTTGTAGATAAAGTAATTAATTTTTTCCATTCTTCGACTTATGGAAACAGTTTTAACTTCTTAACAAGCCGTTTCCATTCTACCTAGTCGTATTTGTAACGCAAGATTTGAAATGAAAATATTGCATTTTTATTTCCGTATGTGGGCTCACATACTCAACTCGTATTCCTATAAAAGATTGAAGGAAAGAGAGAAAGGTATGAAAGAGAAAGACAGACGCAAGTTGCGTGTCTCCTATTTTATTCATAAATCGATTACAACTTGCAAGTTTCATACGGTTTCTTTATTACATTCGCTGTATACAAGATGTTCACGAGATTGTAGGTTTGCTATAGAATTGTTTGTTTGTTAATGAGGTATTTACAATTAAAGTTATAACAGTAACGAGTACAATTTAATGAGACAATAATAAACATAACTAATATAATAATAAACTTAATCGTATCATCAACTGTTATTACCTTTTAATATGCAACATTTATTAATACTTATGAACAACATAATACGTTAGTTAATTATAATACGTTAGATAGGTACTTATAATTCATTAGTTACGGACTTAATACGTTAGATGCAACCATAATAACATCAAAACCTTCCATAATATGCGAACTGTCAACTAATTGATAGATAAAAAATCTGACGTGGCCATCACACAACCTTCCGCCATATATAGACTTATAAACATAAATGTATACATATAATAAAAATCTGACGTGGCCATCACACAACCTTCCGCCATATCTATATAAACATAAATGTATACGTACAATCCGGTGCCCATTTAAAATATACAAATAAAAATCTAAAATATTCAAACACAGAAATTTGCATCACCTGAATCAAAAGATTCGTTCACAAGGCAAACTCTTCTGTGTTGAAGCCATCCTCCGATCAATTACTACATTTAATATCTTACATATGACTTATATGACGCTAGTATGTCAACTTGTCACCCGTCTCACCTGCCAATATTTTTTACACAGAAACAAAAATCAACCGAACATGGATTACAAGATTTCAACGTTTTATCTGATAAATTTATTTTTTAAATTTTACTGCAGTTCTTTAATGCTACCAGATAAAGACAATTTTTTTATAACGTAAGTTGCAAATAACTTTGCCTCTTATTCTTATTACAAATAAATACTATATTTATCCAAATTTATATAAATTTTTGACAATTATCTTTTTCAATCTTCAAAAAATATCACTTCCGGTGAACATATTTGTACCAAAATCTAATGAGCTCTTCCTATTCGTATACAATTGTAAAATACCAAATATCAACATTTTTGGGTAATTCGTATTTGAGTTATGCGACATCCGGCATCGGCCCGGACCACACACACGCACACACACACACACACACACACACACACACACACACACATACAGACATCATCGAGAAACTATCAAAAATGAGTTGTAAGGACCCTAATTCGTGCTCATCCACTTAAAACTCACAACCCGATTTTTTACATGATTCCAATACCTTCCTTTACAGGTAAGCGGAAGGTAAAAATTGTTGATTTGTTTTAACATCGTTGTCGTTGATGATACGATTGCTTTATGTATTATTTGAATTTGTTTTATATTAATAAAATAAATTAAAATGTGAGATAGAAAAATTTATTAACGAAGCACCCGACAGAGACTATTTTTCAATAAAAGTAAGCTAAGTAATTTAGTAATTAAATCTAAATTATAATTTTACAAGAATATTTTTATGTTTTGCTAATAATGGGTTATTCCGGCGTGTGCAGAAGAATTGAATTTTGTAATATTATGTTAAAAGATGATATTGAGTAAAAAATTAATTCAATTTTTGTAATAATATCAAAAACTCAAACGAATGGTTGATTTGCAAACGAATAAAGTTTGGATTCATTTGATCAAAAGTATGTTAATTTTGAGACCGGCTGTAGTAAAAAAACAATTATATTAATACTATTAAGTTTATATTTGTATATAAAAATTAATATATTTTGTAAGTTTCATTTGATTCAAATAAATAAAATAAACGTCAAAAGTGCATCCAGTTTTTTCAAATTGTTTGTTGTCCGTTGCCTTAATATTTTGTATATTTAATGCAGTGTTACCAGTCACTGATAACCAAAAATCCTAGGAAAAAAAAATCCACGGAGAAACGTTTTGACATGTTTTCCGAAAAAAGTTTCCGGAAACTTTAAAGTTTTAACGGCACCTATAAAAATGAGGCGTTTTCAGGAAACGTTGTGAAGTGCAACTAACTTCTTATTTGTCAAATCGTCAAATGTGACATGTGATCATAAACATATTTATTGTTTTTCAAAAAAAATCTCCATTTTCTGGAAACTTTTTTCAAGAAACTTGTCAAAACGTGTCGTTTTCTTTAAAGATTCTGTAGATACTTGGTATATGATTCTTGTTCCGGTAAAGTTCCAAAAAATAAATAAATAACTTGGCGTTTCGATATTTCTTCAACGACGTTGAACCCAGCGCATAAGTTTTCATATCTTTGATACGTGCGTTTTACATTATTTAAAACTGGGTTAGCTAAGCCAACCCGATACAAAAATAACGAAATACGTCGATAATGCAGCACTCTATTTACTGCACACACGAATGACGAATGCGAAATGATATGATTGCATATGCACTAATGGAAAAATCACAAACCATTGTGAATGATTCACTGTAGAATTATTATTTTCTGGGTTTACTGGCGATTTACAATAAGTTTTAATGTGATTTTATTTCCGCGATTCCCGTTCAACAAGCGTTCAATCACGTGAATGACTCTATTCATGCATTACTTTTATTTTTTGCTTTCTCTTCGGCTGTCCGATGGATCTCATTCAACTGGTTCAAAGAATCGCTTTGAACGATAAATCTTACCTCGTGTTCTACATTTTACACTGTTTTACCCCAAATCATCAAATTCGAATGTAGACAAGACATAAGACATCCTTCAACACGGCATCAATTTTATGTGATCGAGAAATAGTTCCTTTTGTTCAACTCGCAGGTTTGAACATTTATGTCTTCCTAGTATGTAATTGTTTAATTATGTCATGGATACGAGGTATGTTATATACTACATTATACCCTACGGCATTAAGAAATTGCCATGGTAATATTGAGACATCACTAATGTTTTTCTTCTGAAATTAATATATTTTCTGTCTGTTACTAGGATACCAAAAATATTAACAAAAATCGAAACGTCAAAGCGAAATGTCACGCGCGCAATATTTTAAATAAAATAGTAAGACATAAAATATTTTATGTACGACTGCATTATAAAGTACTGTTTATAACATAATTTTGCAGCAATAAAGCAGCTCTTTATAATACTAGTAAAATAAAGTTTCTTTATTTTACTAGTAAAATAAAATAATAGAAATAATAAAATAATAATAGAAAAGGCACACTTCGCTAGAGATTAAATTTTAATTTGTCATTTGTCAAATGTGTCATTTTGTAAATGTCATTATAGATAATAGAAAATCTTGCGTATAGGGCAGTCAAACATAAAATCTTGTATGCAACACGTATATAATAGGGTTTTATTGACTCGCCCATTTATGTGCCTCGCTTCGCTGCGCTCGCTCGTCCCCTAAACTGTCTCGCCAATAAAACCCTATATTATATACTTGTTACATAAATAGCTAGTATGCACCACGGGCATCATTGATGTTTATAGCCCTCGGGCGATTTACAGACCCTCGGGCCAGAGGCCCTTGGGCTTGTAAACATGTCGCCCTCGGATGAGCATAAACATCATCATGATGCCCTTGATACATAAATAACTATTATGGAAGAGTATAAAATCATTACTTGTAAATAATACAGCCACTTTAAATGTACCAAAATTATAAAATAAAAATAATAGTATATTATTTAACGAGCACAGTGAATTATAGCCATTATGCGCGAGTCAAATACGACGTTTTATCTGCGATTTTTTAAATAAAACATTTCTTTACTTTGGCTAATCTAACATCACATATTGATGAGATGACAGTGACAGTAGTGTTGAATAATGGACGTATAAAACAATAGCGTTGAATTATGAATTCATAATACAATAGTGTGTGTTATGGAGGGATTTATCTTACTACAGTTACCTATATAATGAATGTATTACTTGATGGTCGTAGATGAAGTAAATTAAGGACATTTTGAATTTATATTTAGCCATTACTCATTTGAATAATATACACAGGGTGGTTTATAACTTCGTTCATGTAATATTTTAATAGCATATTATAATACATAGCATATTATATAGTATAGTACAAATTTGCTAAGGACAGTTTTTACAAGAACCAGATCGAGATCAAGATCTTCACATCTAACATTTATCTAGATCGAATCATAGATCAATTTTTATAATTAGATCTTTTTTAGATCAGATTGGGAATTAGGAATCTTATTCTTTTTATAGATCATAAAATAGATCAGTAACTATTATTTATCAAAATATTTAACTGTTGAAGCACATTACATTAAAAGAAAAAAATACACAAGCGATTTAAACTAGAATCTAAATCTGAGTAGTTTAAAAATATTAAATATTACTTACCCTTATTATTGTTGCAATGAAGCAGAAGTACCCAGTCGTGAAGTGGTTAAATTTGGAAATTTGAAGGAAAAGGTTCTCCAACAAATAAATAAAGTCGTCTTTCTTCTCGTTCTAATATTCTTTGGAAATTTATTTATTTGTTGGAGATCCTTTTCCTTCAAATTTCCAAATTTACTCTTATTAAATATTCAATTTACAACGGACAAGTTTTAACTTACATACCGCAGAAAAAATCTGATATTTCTTATGATTGTAGATCATATTTATTTAATCTAGATCAAGATCTTAAAAGCTAAGATGATCAAAATCGAATCTAGATCAGTGACAACACTGGCTGTGATGCGATTTTTGCTGGCGTGCATTAAAAGAGAAATGTAAGAAGTGAGAATTGGCGTGTGTTGTGAATTTTTTCGAGTTCGGTTGTCGCGTACAGTCCGCGAAAAAGCGTCCGTTAGTTAGAGCAAAGTTCGGAACAATGAAAAATGTTTGTTTTACGAGTTGACCTGGAAGAGAAAGGACGGTTTTTATGTAGGGCTGAATTAGTAAAATTTTACAGCTCTTTCTCTCGGAAAAAGTTGGACATATTTTACGTAAATTAGCTCCGGGTAGCAAGACTGAATTCAGAGAGACCTATTAAAAACGTGCTTGCCTTATTTTGCCATATGCTTGGCAGCGAGTCGAAGAAAAACTCCGTTGCCCAACTTTTTAAACGACACAGTGTTCTTTTATACTTTTTCAAACTATAACAAACATTCCGACAATTATTATTCTCCATGGTCTGCGCGCGTAGCGCTCTAGAGACCGTTTGTTACACTCCGGCAAAAAATATTTTCTCTACGAATTGTTAACATTGTATAAATAGGCTTCTGCCGGCTAATTCTGGTTAGTGACAGTCCCAGGCGTGCCAAAATAAAATCCCCTAACTGAACATCGGACATGTTATTAAAAGTTGCCAGCATTAAATACAGCGTGATGCGTATAATATATTCATGGCCCCTCCAATGTTTCAAAGTTGCAGCAAGCGCGGAAAAACAAAAGAAAAACGACCCGCCAACTAATTTACGTCCCGGCCAACTTGGATAATAATTAACACACGTGAAATTTTCTAAGGAAACTTATTATCGGTAACTGAATCCGGGGGAAGATCAAAGTTGCCGTGGAGAGGAAGTTTATTAACTATCTCACTATGCGAGGAACCTCTCGGCGCTTGCTTGGTTAAGAGTTTGCTTTAATTTCGTAGCGATAGTGTTTTGTTTATGTACGTGGATAAAAGTCTTCGTGCTACGGATGACGGGATATATGAGTTTGGTTTAATTAAGGTTTTAATTGCTGTGTATACCGTAATTAATATTTCATTTTCTTTGCTCTTGGAAAACACTTGGCTTCTGTTTTAGTATCTTTTAATATAAAATACATTACAGTACAGACCACTTCTCCTCAAGCGTTTTAGACCGCGAGATCATGACAGGTGATGGTCTCCGATTTCAAACAGCGTGCCTTTTAGAGGATAGCATATTGACCTTAGACAACATAGAAAATGGGTATTAAACCCTTGCACGCTTTCCGGTCGTATGGAAAATTGCATTCCACTTGCACAAAACTTTGCCGAAATTTTCCATCCTTGGGCCAACGTACAATGTATACAGGTTGGTGGAATAGTCCAGTCATTTAAGCAAAAAAATGGACTCAACCTCGGAATGAGAGATAATAAGCTAAACTAAAATTTCACTATATTCTCTCGGAGAAAAACTTAAAATTTTAGGTTACCAAAGTTTTTTGAACCATTTTTTAAATAATGTACCTTATAGCAAAAAGTCTCAGGAATTCAATGCTGAAAACCGAAAGTTGATATCTCGATTCATTCAGAAATTAGAGCTGATTAAACACAATAATTTAAGAAAATACAAAAAAATAATTATTATTTTTTTTTTAATTTTGGCTAAACTTGTAATCTCCAAAATTTAAAAAATAGTATTGTAGATTGAAAATAGTCTTAAGAATTGAATGCTTCAGACCGGAAGACAATATTTTAATGTGTTGAAAAGTTACAGTTGTTTTTGTATATTATGACATAAAGTAATGCCATAATTAAATTTTTAATAAGCGTTTCTTTTTCTTTCGGCCGTAACTTTTGAACTATTGATCGGAGAATTTTTTTTTAATACTAAAGTTGTAGGAAATTTTATTCTCTACAATTTTTATAATAGGTTAACATCATTGGAGCTATAGAAACCTAGATAATCTCGAAAAACCGAGTTTTGTGACCTTTGACCTCGAATAACTTACGACGCAGACACGAGATTTTATGAGACTTTTGAGACAACTTTTAGAACGCGAAAATGAAGGTGTATACGAGTTTCCAGCTTATTATCTCTCATTCCGAGGTGAAACTCTAATTTGACTGGACTAGAAGTGAAATGCGAACATAGGGAACATACATGACAATCGAACTTTCATGCCAGGTATCTTGATACCGCTTGATACATTTTGTAGTAGTCTCATAAAACGAAGTAATATGAATTTATGTGACAAAAAGAGTAATCAATAACAGAAATAATAATAAAATCTAAAAGTGCATGTAAACTTTCTCGTTCTGCTCGTAGACATACATTATTATGCAAAGAAAATATTAGAATTAAAATACTTTGACATTGACAGTACTTATTCCACGTATATCAAGATGCCTAGCATGATAACTCCATTGTCATATGTTCGCATTTCACTTCCACCAACCTGTATGTATTTCTTAACGTCCAATAAATGAGATCGTCTGTTACTCCAAAGTCAAATTCATCATCTACTTATTTTGAAATATTAAATACAGTTCAATGAATGAAAATTGATTCTTGATACAATATTGGAAACGAGACTTGAAAAGGTGTGTCATCCAAAATAACAGACTTTCTCCTAATGTATTTTATATGTATCTGTATTTCACATGTCATCAGCTGTCAATATCTGAATAAGTAAATTGATTCTTTCAATTGTAGGTATATTTCTTTGATGAAAACGGGCAGATTTTTTACATAGTATAAATAAGAGAATAAGAAAAATATATATCAGAACCTGAAAAGCGTATTACTATAATATCTTTAAATGCGTACCTACGTATAGCGTACATAATATGTAAGGAGGGTTTCTACGATTGTTTGGTTTTCAATTTATTAATCTATACATTAAAATATTAGACACGTATTTGTTCTTTTAACCAAATAGTTGCTAATAAACCAGCAAAAAATTCATAAAATTTAAAAAAATAGGTGCCCCGAAAAACGACTGTGTATAACGTCATCGCTACTGAAAATATACGTTCACCGCGCTCGCAAGGACCTTATACGATACGTAGGTCTTACCTTATTTCAACGCAGATCCGTCGTCCATTCCGTAGTCAAAACGACAAAAAACGAACTTACACGAACAAATCTACTCACGGTTTGGTCTCAGTACAGTGCCGTTTGCGTCACACATGGCCCATTTTAATGCACGTTTCAAAAGAGTTACATTTTCATTTCGATAAAAAGGTAACAAATCTATCAAAATTAACAATTATTATCACTTTCCTATAACTTATATTATGTTGAAAATTGGTATCCAATAAGTATTTCTTTAAAAACCCCATTACGAAAACGCGTATGTACGCTTCAAAAGCGTACAGTTGGCAACCCTGACAACACTAACCAGCAAAAAAAAAAAAAATAAAGTAGACTAATTCAGATTTGACTCTCTGGTTCTTCTTTCCAATGAGTCCCTTCTTCCAGAAACAAAACCTAACAAAATCGTCCTCCTTGATTCGCAATTGTTCTATTGAATCAGTGCAGCACCGTCGTTTGTCCTCGTATAGAAAATGCGACGATCGGGAAACAACAAACAATTCTGATTACGCGGTTCCGGTTTTCACGAATTTCAGCGGCGAAGCCAACCTGATGCAGGATGTATTTTTGATGTTGTTGTTATGTCGGGCGCCTGAGAATTGCAGGAATGACTTTGTGGAGAGCAGGATGGCGAGTCTGGGGATTTGTTTTTTTAAACTATTTGTAAAGCCACGCAAAAAGAGAAAATTGATTTTATGATGGAATTTTGCCTGGAATGGAAGGTTTATTCTATTAGTTTTTTCACTTATCTCATAGATGACAGTTTCTTTGCTTTCTAAAAATAAGTTGTACTAAAAACGAATATAATCACTTGAATTTATTGAGTGCTTGTTTAGTGGATTGAGAATTTGGTCATAATAGTAACAGAAAATTACTAAATTGTTTATAAAGTCCTGTTCACTTATGGGTTGTTTCATTGATTTCGATTTGAAGCTATTATAGCTATTAATATAACAAGAATATAATGCGATTTATAATACCGAGGATGTTGCTAAGCGACGAGGTGGAACCGAGTCTCTTTGAACATCCAAGGGGGCTTAAATCGCATATATTCGCGTTATATTCAAAGCTTAATCGTATCATCAACGACAGCGATATTAAACCAAATCAACAATATTATCTGTCAATTAGTGGACAGTTTGCATATGTTATTATGGTTTTACCTAACGTATTAAGTTCGTAACTAATGAATTATAAGTATCTAAGGTATTATAAGTAACTAACATATTATGTTGTTTATAATTATAAATAAATGTTGCATATTAAAAGGTAATAACAGTTGATGATACAGTTAATGAATTAAAATTTTTTCTTTAACAACCATTTTGATAAAGTAAATTCCCAGAACATTTCAGGAATGTGAACATCCTAGTTACTTGCTATATTTGCTTATTAACATCCTATTAATATCCTAGCGATTGCTTATGTCTACCTTTAGTAACATTATGTAACATCCTAACATTATTAATTTGGTAATAATATCCCAATTATGTGTCTCATGTAATTCTCTAAGATGTTTATATTGAGTACGTAATTTTTGTTGTACGGAATATTACTTAAAGTACAAGAATAAAATATTTTTAAACATCCCATGGACGATTCATGTCAAGTGGGAAGACAAAAGAAATATTAAATTTAGCTGCGCTGCTATTTGACAAGCAATTCTCATCAGGGCTTTACGAGTCCTGACGAAGCGAACTTTTAGTTATAAAAAAATGGATTTATTAAAGATTTGTAATAAACGAACAATTCTGGTAAACATTTGGTTTAATCACGTTGCAGTTTCGTGCAAATTAAAATTTTTATTGTTGCATATTAATATTTTTTATGTCACAATGAAGGTTGTCAATCATAATTTAAATAAGATTTTCATCAATCGAACAATTCTGGTAATAATTTGATTTAATCGCGTGGCAGTTTCGTGCAAATTAAAATTTTATTGTTGCATATTAATATTTTTATGTCACAATGAAGATTGTCAATCATAATTTCATAGAATTTAAATAGTTTCATCTGCTCATTTATTCGCCGGCGCAAACTGCGAACATGTGCAGCATTTCAATTCAGCTTTTAATTCTGTTTTAAATTCAGTTCTGGTATGCGAGCTCCTCTCATTAAAATCATTCCAATTTAATCGAAAAAACAATTCCGTCAGGTAATACCCCGGAGTCACGAATGGGAATGCTGGAAACAACATAATTTATATTTCAGAGATTAAATAAAAAGTTCGCCGAATATTCATAAAAGTAACACAAGTTTCAAACAACATTTATATAAAGAAAAACAAATATCATAAAACGGTGAGCGGCAATGAAAGGCGACAAATCACGACGTTTCAGCACGTCGCAGAACAATGGGGGGGGGGGGGGGGTCAGGTGCTTCATGCCGCCTGGCGGCAACTTGCTAAACTAACTTTTTTATTACTTCTTTATGGGACGATTTAACGCATTTTTATACCCTCTGATATCATACAAGGCCTTTATGCTCGCTAACAAAAATGACAGATCTTTACGAGGCGAAGATTAAGGGCAAGTTTTCATTTGCCAGTGCGGTCGCGCCATTTTGTGCGTCGATTGTTCGTAATAAGTTGTTGACAGACGTGAGGCGACCGTTGCTAGGCATCCTTCCGCGCCCTCTGTCAAAGACAACGAAACAAATAATGATAAAAGTTCAACGGTTTCTAGTCCTTGTTTCGTTACTTTGACGCTGGACGCGTCGGGACGGAAGGCGTCGTTATTCCATCGATCCTAATGATTTTGCTACTTTTCAAAAAAACTCTGAATACTAATTTAAAAGTTTGTTAAAAAGTTATAACGATTTGAAATGTTTTCATTACGTAATAGCAGTTAAACTGTGGCAGATAATGAAATTTATATTTCGCAAATATATATTTCAGTATTCAATTTAAATAAATCCAATTTTGTATTCGATTGACTTACATTGCAAACAACTTTTTGATGATGCGCTTTGTTCAGTTATCATTTTGAAATAACATTGTTATTGTTAGCTATATTATTAAATCATGAGTATAATTTTTTTAAATTAAATTATGTAGTATGATTTAAGTATATATGGAAAAATGTGGCAGCACAAGTCTTCCCGTCATACTTAACTCTTTTTACTACTATACAAATCAAGATACAAAAAAATATTTGTGTATATATTTTTTAAATACATCACTGCCCACTTGACAAAATAAAATCCCCAGAACATTTCAAGTATGTGAACATCCCGGCTTGTTACTTGCTATTTTTGCCCATTAACATCCCATTAATATCCTACCGATTGCTAATGTCCGCCCTTAGTAACATTATCTATGTAACATCCCAATGTTATTAATTTGGTAATAATATCCCAATTTTGTAACCCACGTAATTCTATGTATTGAGTATGTAATTTTTGATCGTACTCAGGATATGGCTAGGATAGACTTACGTAATATCACTTAAAGTACAAAAATAAGATATTTTTAAACATCCCATAAACTTTACAAAATAAAATCCCCATAACATTTCAAGAATGTGAACATCCCGCTTTGTTACTTGCTGTATTTGCCCATTAACATATCCTGTTAATATCCTAGCGATTGCTAATGTACAGCCTTAGTAACATATCTGTAATATTCCAATGATAATAATATCCCAATTATGTGTCCCATGTAATTCTCTGAGATGTTTGTATGACTATATAATTTTTGATCGTACTCAGCATGTGGCTAGGTTAAAATTACGTAATATCACTTAAAGTACAAAAATAAGATCCCATAAACGATTCTTGTCAAGTGGGTATTGTTGATTTTACGAATTTCAACAAAAATCTCTTTGATTCATGATCACTGCGTCCAATACTATACACCCTTAAATTTTTTACACAGGTTGGGTTACACCCTATATAGAACTATCTTTCATCTTTTCAGCACTTTTATTATTTAAAAAACTAATCTTTCAATTACGCATAAACAAAATCCCTGTTTGTAGACGTGCGAAGCCCAGCCTTAATTGGCGCTAGAGTAGTTGATGATTTTGTTAGTTTTTCGGGAAATGAAAAGCCGATCGGCGATCGCCAAAGCTTTCAGAGTTTTCAGGGTTTTCAGGTTTCAGGAGAAAGTTTTCTGTCAGTATCGATGGAAAGTTTTTGTAGCAGCAAGTCGGATTAACGTTTACAGATATAAACTAACTGCATCGCATGGAATAGAAACGAGCTTTTACTCATAAGCTTCAAAGCTGCGTATTTATTACTAATGGCAGCTGGAATTCCTGTATTTCACTTTACCACCAAAACGAAAAACATATTCGTGCGCGAGGTTTTACTGAATAAAAATACAAGCAATGTTTTAGTTGATTCAATAATCTGATTACATTGCTTTCGAATTCTATATTTATAAATAACTCTACCTTTTCATGAATTTAGGCATTGTCTGTTGATTCCGCTGCTGATAGTATTTTTGTCTTTTTATTGTTAAAGACTATGACAGACAGTCAATTTTCCCTTTTCCAGTTAAAAAATATTAAATTGTAATATGTATATCGAGAAATCCAATGTCACAAACCGTATTTATATATCTCGTTAAGTTTTCAAGCTATTCCGGTTTTTGACGTGAAGTTTATTGGTTCTAGTCTCGTAATTTCAAAACGTGAAGAGAATGAGACGAGAAATTTCTCGTCTCGATGGCATCACTAATCGAGCACCGTGCTTGATGTCACGCCGGTGTGGTGTGGCATTACTGATTTAAAAACGCACAAATTGAAGTCACCTTCCTATGCTTGTAATGTAAAAGAGGTCTACATTACAGCCTCATAATTGCCAAACGAAACTGACGATTGTCCTAATAATTTATATTAAAGTATATTATTGTCATCGATTTTGCTAAACAACAACCTTAAAGTTTTCTGCGCGAGGCGTAGAAGTTATGCATTGTGCTGGTCTTCTATTTCCATTAATTATTTCTTTGCTGACAAATGAAAGAAACTGAAAATAAAACAATGAGCACCCTGCATCTCATGTTTCAATTCTCAGTGGCGTCGAGTGGCGGGGGCTTGAGGGGGGTGGGTGGATGTTTCAGAAGGATGGTTCCGCGCGATGATTTACCGCGCCGCACGACAGCCAAAAAAGAAATCTCAGACTTCGCTCGGATTTATAGCGGATACACGGCTTTTACACCAGTTTTTATTATCTGTTGTGTTTTCGCACGCCGACGCCGGCGATATTGTGTGTGCGTGAGTGTGTGCGGTGCGTGCGAATTCAACCACGTGATTTACAAGCGGGAATCATTGACTGATTGCCCAGGGAAACCGCAACCGGAAGACGGTACCTTTTGGATATTCAAATTTATTATAGAAAAGAATTATTGTTGCAACTTAAAATAAGCTTTTGATGATGTTTTGTTTCGATTGCGAATGATTCCGGAAAAAAGAATAAAAGAGCTTTTACTGAAATGTATCTGGGACACCTGTATAGCAGCAACATTTTTTCGAGAAATTGAGACGAGAATCGAGAATTGAACAGCCGGGAAATGACCGAGACGAGAATACTTAAATTTCTCGTCTCACGGCACTAACGTTGTACACTTAGCTATCCTGGCTAAGAGTCGCATACATATAACATTTACGTTACGACGTTTGGTAAGCGCTCCCACATATAAATATATTTAACACGGATGATAAACGTCACATAAACTCCAGCGGCAGTAAACTAGGCCATCTGAGAAGTGCACGCTGACGTCACACATCAAGTTGTTCACGTCATCGTATGACATTGCTGCAAGTTCCACATAGTTCCGGTGGCGGCGCGAGTAGCTGTCGCGTCGTCTGTTGACAGTTTTATCAAAACAATCAACCGACCCAAACCACTAGTTCACACCGCCGCCACCGCCGCCGCAGGTGCGCTGCCGTCGCTCGGAGACTTGGAAAATGTTTAGGGGAAATTAAATAGAGAAGTTAGTTTCGGGTTTTAAAGTTGGTAATTACAGGGTAATATACGGGAGTGATGTTTTCTACGGGATGGTAGACCTCTTTCAACATTTATACCAAATTAACAAGTTTGCTCGGGGTGGAAGGAGGAGAAGGATAATAAATTAGATGAGCTGAAAGCGTCAAGCAACAATGAATGTTCTGTTATTACTGGGTAAATAAAATTTGTCTTGGATTTAAGTGAACAACGATTATGTAAGCCTATTTCTTCCAGAAAAAGGTTTTTTTATTTGTTCCAAAAAAGTTTTAGTTCAAGAGCTAGCGGTCAAATTAAGCCAATTCTCAATATTATTCTTTAGGATAGAAAATAAGCAAGTTTAATCTTCGATTTTGTACCATTTTTTAAATAACTCAATAAAAATTGTATCCCACATGTATGTTACATAAATAATGTTAGGGCGGACAATAGCAATTGCTAAATATGATGTCAATGGGCAAAAATATGGTATAGGTTTCTAATGGAGAATAATTTGAAGTTAAATCTTAGAACAATTCTATTAATTAGAAAAATCTCATTTACGTTTTAATTAGAAAGTTTAGCTGACACAATCAGCTTCATAGCACCGGATGTGTTGTGTACGTCCGCTCACGTGTTCCGGTGTTGCCGGTACGTTAAATAGGAGCCAGGGGTGTATTAAGCCACACTGCAAAGATTCGCAAATTTACACGGAAGACGTGCTTGGCGTTCAGATTACTTCCTTGCTTATTAACGCTGTTTATAACGGAGCTAACAAAATTCTAATTTAAATCGGTAATAGAGTCGAAAATTACGCGGTACTTCTATCCGCAGTTTAATTAACAATATATTTTGAAGAAATAAATATTTAAATATAATTTACAGAAAAGGTCAACTGCAAATAAATCAAACTTAATTTTTATTTGACGATAATAAATTTTAACTGGAAAACAACGCATTGTTTTAAACCAATATTTGCATTTGCTGATATATTTTTAAAATTAAAAAAATATTGTAATAATATAAAATAACAGTGTAAACATAAATTTTTTACATGGCTATGTTAAATATTTGTATGCAGCTTTTTATTTAAAATTATTAAATAATTTCTAAACGGCAAAAACATTGATTTATTTTTAAATTTTATACATTAAAAAATTTATTAATAACCAAGTCTTTAAATACAAATACCTACTTAAAACAATATTATTATATAAGGATCAGTTAGTTAAATATGTCACAATTTTTTTTTGTTTTAGTTTAGAAATAAGAATAAAGCGTAAAGTTATTGTACTGGAGTTGAGAGAGGCTATTTAAATAAATACTACGAAATTACACAACTGGTTTATTTAACTACCCAAGAACAAGTGAAGTATATTTTATTTGTACAATCATGAACTAATTGATAAGGTAGTGGGAGGTGTAATTTGAAGTCTTTATTATTTACCGTTAGATGTCACAGTTATTATTTCTTATTCCTACAGCATAAGCCGATTCATAATATGTTATAACTGTTTTAACTTTATGACTATTCTTATTCTTAAATTTTGTGAGGATAAACCTTTAATCTTCAGTAAAAATATATTAACAGAACCATGGGTTATGTACCTACCAAAAATATAATATAAAATATAATGCTAAGCCTAATCTTCATATTCAGTTTCTTTTTAAATGACGTGTTCTTTTAATATAACCAGGATCATTCTGTATTTGTGACCATTTAAAGCCTCATTCACAAAAGCATTTAGTTTTGAGGTCTACATTTAAGTTAACGTTTAAGAAAGTTTGAATACATATAACTAAATACGAGAATTTAGTGTTTAAAAGTGGGCAGTGTGCATGCTCGTATTTAGTTACCTATATTAATTAAAACGTTCTTAAACGTAAACATAAATGTAAAACTTAGAACTAAATGAGGCTTAAGACGTGAACATAAACCTAAAGTTTGGAGCTTTCTAACTTTAGCGCTAGGAAGTGAAAAGTGCGGATGCTCATATAGTTACGTGAATTTAAACATTCTTAAACGTAAACATCAATGTAAACCTTAAAACTAAATGCTTATCTGAATGAAACTTAAGGTGTACGTCTACCCTAAAATTTTACAGCGCTACACGTTTACTTTAATTATAATTGAAATATATGAACCTTTTACATATGACTGTATTAACAAAGGATGTCGTAATGTTTCTATATTTTTATTTATTATCTTTGGCCTAGGAATTTAAAGTAAAAAAATTTAAAAATTACTTTCTGCCTATTTTTGTCATTATTTGATATGATTTTTTTCGGTCACTATAAATGGCAAGAAAATTTAAAAAAGCAAGAAGCATGCAGCTAAGCTTCCTTTTTTAAAAAATACGGAAGTTATTATGAAAATACTGGAGCCATGTTTACAGTATTTTGTATTTTTCAACTTCAAAATGACATTGCATAGTAGCATGCGGGAAAGTACGAGTTTCGGGCTGCTTTCGGGCATCCGTAGTAGTGGGGAAGAGTGTGAAATAGAAAAAAGTAATATCGAGAGTATTCTAGGAATTCGAAAAAAGGTAGACGAGCCATTTAACAGTAACTAAGCTCTTTATTTTCTCTTTTATCTCTATTTTGTTCACCCCTGGCCGCCAGGCTTTGATTCTCCAGCACTTGTATGACCAGCATCGTCCAATGCATTTGAAATTGATTCAATTACCAGCCAGCTGTCCAGAGGTTAATACTTTCGTCGACACAAACAAACAAAATGCGAACTGAACCACTAGTCACTTTTACTGCCTCGGAATTTCAACTGCGGGAACAACTCTCAAATAGACAGAGACATTGTTTCATTTTTAATTGAATTTCCAGCGGAGCTGAATCTAGGAATAATTGGTTTTTGTCATAATTCGGTTTAAATATAAACAGGATATTAAATTGTTGTAATTAAGTTGGGGAATTTCAGCGGATCGAGTTAATAGTTTCTTCTCATTTTGCGACGAATGCAGTTTTATTTTATGCACCACTGCTGCTCAAAGAATGCACAATTAAAGACAAAATTATATTTACTACTACTAATGTACTAATACTATTAATAAAGCCTTTACACAGTCATTTTTAGTACGCAATAAATTATTTTATATATTATAATTTATAATAATAGGCAAATTTATGTAATTTATATAAATCCGTTTGTATATAATCATTTCCAACAGAGAAAAATCAGCCATTCAACAGCAAAACAAACCAACGTTTTTAAGTTAAAACTGTGAGATCGCGATACACAAATACAAATTTACCACAAATATCGTACTCTCTAGCACGGTAAACGTGGTAACGAATATTTGCGAAAATTTACCGCCGTTTTCAGTTAACGCGTTTCAAATTAGTACTGACAGCCTGAAAAAAATTACCATGGTACATGTGGTTTAATTTTGGAACATACCCTTAATAATTTTGTTGGTATGAGTTCGGAAAATTAATTGATTTATAATAATTATTCGCCCAAAGATAAACAGCTATATTCACTAATGTTTAAAAAAGTGATTCATAGACTAAAGATAACTAATACTGCTGTAGATAGTCGACTCCATATAAATTCTGTCATTTTTGAAATATCAACCTACAACCGCCAATGTCGCTGTAATCGTAGCTGAATGTCACAGTAGAATGAAAAGAAATATGACAATTTTTAAGTTTTAAGTAACTTGATTATTGTTGCTGAATCTATTTATATATAATTTTCAACAGTTTAATTCAAGAAACGAAATAAAATTAATTTCATTGATTGAAAATTATAACAATGCGATACAGCAACAACAATCACGTTACAACTGAGTGGCGAGAGGTAAAAAGGTAATAAATTATAAACAAATTACATTAATATTGAACAAAATTTAATATATTGGCATAATACAAAATATATAGATAATAACAACTTTCTACACTAAGTACCTATTTTACATTATATTTTTTCATATTGTTTTTGCTTCTTTATTAAGAAGATCTTCTCTTCTTATAAGTATTATACACCAAATTATAAGACGCTGAAATTTAAGAAATTTAAATTATAAATAATTCCAGTCTTGCTATATAATTATTAATATAGAATTACTCACCTTTTTGTCAGTAAGAAATCGATGTAATTTGGCTGAGGATTTACATCCTAACCTTGCATCCTAACACAAAAAACTTAAAGGGCATTTGAAAAATAAAATGGCACGTGGATTTGTCATTAATATAACATTCAAATTTTTTTGACACACGACTCTAAGCGCACTATGTAACATAATAAAAACACTTATATCAGCGCTCATTGTGATTGTTGCGATTGTAGGTAAAACTAATTTCTAAAATTGACAGATAACCAACAAGTGCGCACCCCCTGAAGTGATTTATGACTCATATGTAGCTAAATTCACAGTTGTTATCGATTTACTAGTCAACTGTCTTACGACAGTTTATCAAAAAACTAAAAAAATCAAATATAAAATGGGTTCTAAGTATTTTATAAACCCTTTCCAAGATTTTACAAGAGATACTTCTGAAAGTTACATTGACAATGTGCAGGTAAAAATATATCATCCCTAAATTTATTTATAACCTCGAAAAGACTACTAGTCAATCTCTATTTTTTTGATTTTTGAAATTAAGGACGAAGATTTTTTTAATTAAGTCGTTTCCTTTAATGTTACATGAAAATATTAAGAGACCAATAATTTGTAGAGCGAAAAATTCTCTTTAAGATAGGACATAAGCAATTTTCATAAAAACGCATAGGAAATCTTCAAATTTGGCTAACCAAAATTTTTAAAATAATGTTTTTTATAGAAAAATGTCTAACTAATTGAAACCGGAAGTCGATATCTCTATCCGTTTAGCAGATACAGTTGGTTAAACACAAAATTTAGAAAATGTTTAAAATTTTCTGTCGAACTATTATTCCTTTTAACAGTGCTTAAACTGCAGATTATGTATCTCGGTATCTTGTAGTCCAAGATTTTACATAAAATATAAGTGATTATGACATGACACTGATAGTGACAATAGTAAAATATCGTTTATATTTTCTTCTACAGTTGATAAATAACTAAAATATATTTGTGAGTAGTAGTATCTTAATATATTTGTATAAGTAAAGTGAGATCTTGTGCTGGCCACATCAGATTTTTTCACTTAATCTTGAAACTACCTGATTAAAAAATGTCATTTTCATGCCCTAAAAGGGGAACAATAAAATCTTCGTCCTCAATTTTTGTGGGATCCGAGAAAATTTCTGTCTTATTTACTGGACGAATTTTCATGTTTCAGTTACGAAGAGACAGTAAGTTAATCAGAGACTCTGAAAGTTTTTGGTTGAAAGCTTCTAGTGTTTATAAACATTTAGATACAGGAGACAGTACAATTTTTACTGGAACAACCGGCGTCGCATTACTTTATCTACGTAAAAGTGAATCAAACCCTGAGCTTTTAAAAGTAAATTATCAATTTAGTTAACTATCAAAGCTTATTAATCTGTTTTCAGGAAGCAGTTCAATATTTAAACCTTGACAAACTAAAAAATCGACGCGTCACATTTTTATGTGGCGATTCCGGACCGCTAGCAGTTGGGGCCGTCATATATAACAAACTCGGCAATAAAGAAGAATGCAATAAATTAATTGAAAGGTATATTACACAGTCGGAAAAAAGAGCACTTTTTTGCTCTAAAAACGGTTTATATAAGTCCAAGGTTATGTGGTGCTAGTTCAAAAGAGCAGAGGTAAAAGGGTACTTGTGTCAATGCTTAAAAAGAGTTTTACTATATTTTGGGCATATAGGGTTGCTACATTTGTAGTAGAAATTTACTATTTTTAGTTCAAAATACTGCCTTTAGTAGAGTACAATATTGCTCATACACATGCATTTATTTTACAATTTAAAATTCAAAAATTGCTTAAAAGAAGTAGGTACTAAAAATACTACTTAAATTTCTTGCTACTTTAAGAGTAGATTAGATTAGATTTATTTTTACTATTTTACAATATGTTTTTATTTTTATAGTACGTAAGATAATGTGAGCTATAAAGTGCAGAAATTGTATGAATGTTGTTCTTTCTTTGAGTAAATATTGTACTTTTTTGTTGTAGTATTAAGTACTTTTTTAATAGTACGTACATTTTTAAAGAAAAATTTAAGGCAGAATATGATTTAAAAATGTAAAAGTTTCCTCCTACTCTTTATTAAGCCCCTAAAATTGTTTACCCTCGGAAGAGTACCATTGCTCTTTTTCAACTGTGATTCATTGTAATTTTTATTTGTACATAATATTGAGGATAAATTTTACAGATTACTTGCTTTGAGTGCTGATGTAGTGAACCCAAAATATGAACTTGCAAATGAATTATTATATGGTCGAACTGGCTACTTGTTTTCTTTATTGTACGTTAATAAACATATAGAGCCTCCTCCGGTAGACGAGAAATTAATCAAAAAGGTAACATTTTATCACAAATTTATTCTAAACGGGAGGAAAAAAACGAGAAACTTGCAGACAAACCACGCCTCCCCCCAAAGATAAAAAATAATTGATTTTGAAAAATAAAATAAAACATCAATGACAATTAGAAAAAATGTGATGTGGCCAGCACAAAATCTCCCTACTCAAGATACCCTACTCTTTTAATTGCAGTTTAATATTAGTATTATATCTATTACTTAAATATATTTAAAAAAGTGTAGACGAATCTCTTTGTACAAGTTGAAAAAAAATTGATGTTCCGTTTTCCCCTTTTTCCAACTTTAAAGGCCGATATCTCAAAAACTAGGCAAGACTGCAGTCTGCAGCATTGTATTTCTACACTTAAATTAACCTATAACCAAATTTTCAGAATTTTGAAAATTTTGAAATTTTTTGACCTCCCAAAAACCGACCACCCTCGATTTCTCAAAAATGTTTCAATATATCGACTTAATTTATTCACCAATGAATTCCTCGCGCCGAGTTACATATGTGTACCAATTTTCAGCTCAAAATTCCGACGGGTACAAGATTTATCACGGTTTCCCCATTTTTGAAGAAAAAATCGTAGTATCTTGTAGTTCATGATCGATTAATATTTGGTAAAAAATTTAATTGATTATGACAGTGATATCATTTATATCTTCTTCTGCAGTTTACATAAAATAGCTACAATATCTTGTGAGTACCTATAGTATACTAAAAAGAGTAGGTAGAGTATGGCGAGAGGTCTGGTACTGGCCACATCAGATTTTTTCATAGTGAGAGTTGAGGGGAACGGGAGGGATTACGACTAAGATCGCATGCCCTTAAAGAAATTTTTTGCCCTCGAAGATTCGTCCAAATTAGTGCAAAATTTAACGAATTTAAAATGTTTTTTTCCTCCATTGTATTTATTACCAACCGATTGTTAGATTATTGGAATTATCCTGTCATTGGGGAAACTAGAAGCAAAATCTTACGGCACAAGAGTTCCACTTATGTACCACTGGCATAACAAATACTACTTGGGCGCTGCTCATGGTCTGTCTGGTATCTTGTACGTCCTTCTGCAAGCCTTGCCGTATTTATCCAAGAATGAATTGTCCGATTTGATTAAACCTACTATTGACTACGTGGCAATGTTGAGGTATTCTTCAGGAAACTTCATGTCGTCTTTGGAGAGCGAGTCTGACAGATTAGTCCAGTGGTGCCATGGTGCGCCCGGGTTTACTCATTTGTTTTGTAAAGCTTACCAGGTACGAGTCAATAAGTCCATTGAAAGGGCTAAGTAACATTTTTATAAAAATTTTGTTAGGGAAGACAGTGTTCTGTACATATTATATAATCGTACAAATCTAGAGTTGCTATAACGCATACCTAGTTTTAGAGATATTTTTTGGAAGACGGTGCTGTCCCTAAAGTACAAAATATATTGGAAGAAAGTGTTATGTGCGCATAATAATGTAGAAGTTCCATGAAAGAACGTGCTATGTGACACACATAACACCTTCATCCATTGAAGTTCGGGAAGTAAATGCTTTGTAAAATTTTAAGGCTCACATACTTCTTATTTAATGAAGGTGTTATGTCCAATTAACTACATATAATGATATAATTAAGTGACAATTGTCTAGCAAAATTCTTTATATCTTTTATATTTGAGTTGTGAATCTGTTACAATAAAAAAATGGTTCCTATTTGCAATCAATGCAAATGCTAAAAATAATACTTTAACTTAAATTATCTCGAAACTATGTTTTTGTTAGTTAGCCCCTTCAATTGTGACACGTGGGAAATGTCAACATCAGAAAATAAAATTCTTGAATTTGATTTTCTGGTGTTGAATGTCGCTCAATACAATTATTTCTTGATTTTATCTATTTTTGTAGGTTTTCAAAGATGATAATTATTTGAGGTTGGCTTTAGAATGCGGAGACATTGTTTGGAACCGCGGGTTGTTGAAAAAGGGGTACAGTATTTGTCATGGAGTATCAGGAAACGGATACACCTTTCTGGAATTGTTTCAAACAACTAAAGTAAGTCTGATTATAGTTACAGAACCGTAATATAAAATTGTGCCTGATTTTATCTCTTCCCAGAAATGACTTTCTGTGGAAATTTTAAGAAAATATTACATCCGGGATATTTCAAACAGGGCGCTATTTTAAACAAGTATTTAACATAATTATAATACTAATGGCCATTTGCACCGCTTCCACTTCAATATTAAGTGTCACTTAAATAAAAAATATCGAATCGAACTCATGACGGCAATGTTATTTCTACGCTTGACAATTTGATTTTGATTCGATATTGTTCATTTAAGGAAAACATAAAACATAAGTGGAAGCGGTGCAACTGGCCATTAGTGACTTATTTTATCGGTAATAATTAATTAATAATTAATTAATTAATAATTTTCTTAAATGCCTCTTATTATGTACATCCAGTACCAGAAGTAGAAAAATGTACCGATCATACATGCTTCAAAATGCTTCGAATTGCGCAAATTGAGAGAAGTCATGCTGAAATGTGTCCAAAAAATTAAACGTCATATGACATGTTTCTGGCGTGGTGCTTAATAATTTCTTTGAATGCCTCTTATTATGTACATCAAGTACAAGAAGTAGTAAAATAAGTCACAAAATAGCGCCCTGTTTAAAATGCAACATTTGGAGGCAAGGCTTGAATCAACACAAAAAGTCATTTCTGGCATATGGTAAAATCAGGCATGATTTTATATTAGGGCTGTCTAGTTAATAGAATTGTTTTAGGATCCTCGGCATTTATACAGAGCAGCAAAATTTGCTGAATGGTGCATAGATTACAGTTCTACTCATGAAGAGCACCGACCAGATCGGCCATTGTCGCTTTTTGAAGGAATTACCGGTAGACTATATTTTCTTGAAGATATGAAAGACCCAATTAATGCAAAATTCCCTGGCTATACTTTGTAACATGTTAAAATAAATACCAAACCAAGTAATATCATCTTGTTTATTTACATTTCTATAAAACATAATTATGCTTTACAGAAGGCAACTTTGAAATAATTATAACCACTCCAAGTTTTAATGTACGGAAACTTAATGAAAACATACAATGATAGTAATAGTTGTTTGTGTATTAAGAGCGTAAAGTGTCTCTTTGTTACTCGCGCACGGTAATTGCAGCGCGAGCCGAAGACGAGAAATGCAATAGTGCAAGAGGAACAAATACACTATACGCTCGTAATACACACATAATTTTATCTACGACTAAAATTATTTGTTATAATAATAATAGTATTCAGTTAGTTCAATCTGCGTTCAATCAATTTATGTTTTATTCGTAACCATGACGATACCAATAATACCGAAATAAATAAAAAATTTGTTTGATTCTGTCATTTTATTTTATTTTATGTAACCAAAAAGTATTTCTATGACAACACGCAATAAAATGTTGTTTTGCTTGGTCCTCAGTAACTTTACTTTGACAATTGAAAGCATAAATATAAACTTTCCATAGTAGTCGTAAATAAAAGAAATTAACGGTCTATTTGCCTGCTTATTAAGCCATTTTTAAGTGCCTAAAAGTCGAGCTTTACTCATAATACGTGAGTCTGCCACACCTCGCAAGTGTAATAAATATGTATGTATGTGGTCTTCCCACCCAAGTATCCCGTGTTCACTTTTTGCCACATTCTCCCATAGTTAGTAAACAGGCTGTTTTCCTGCATTCCTGCTGCTGACTGACGTGCCGGCGACGAGCTGTCAGTCAAGCTGGTCGCAGGACTAGCGCAAGCGATGAATTATCGGATTTGCCCTGCCGCTCCTGCTCCTGCTCCTTCTCCTGCTGCTGCTGCTGAATGTGTTTGCTTTACACTGCGCTGTGACGCGCTTTCACGCATTCACTCCCGATGCAGGATAACAGGACGCAGGACTGAGCTCAATGCAGGAGGAATGCGCTGATTGTCTGCAGGTACACTGTTGCAGGATCTGGGCAGGATAACAGGCCGGGAGTGGGAATTTTATATGCACTGCTCCTGAAATTTAGCTTTACCTACTCTCGCTTTTACTTTTTTTTCTATTCCACTCGTTTCCCCACTACTACGGCTGGCCTGAAACCAGCCCGAAACTCGCACTTTGCCGCATCCTAGCTATGCAAATGTCATTTTGAAGTTGAAAGAATACTTAAAAGTGTTTTCGTTGCGAGTAAACTATCAGATTATTATGTCGTTGAGGATAATGTTTTAATAAAGAATGAATCTACAGATGTGATTTTTTTAAATTTTATAAATTAATTTCTATCATGAGATATAACCGTGTAAAGTTAGCATAAATTGTAATTTTTTTTGAATTTTTCGGCATTTTTATAATCATGCACAATTTTTTAATCAAAATTTTGAAAAGGTGGATCCATTCTTTCTTAATTAAATCCTTGTTGAAATAAAATTTTACCTTTCTTGTACTGGCCACAAAACACACATTTCAAAGACCTTAATTTTTTTTTATTGATGCCCTTCCCATACAAAAAAATCCTGCCGACGTCCATGCCTGAACCGTAAATTCTGATTCTATTGCAGCAATAGTTTAGTCAATAAATGACTATTCCCCTCATAAAATTTAAGCCAATCAGAAGTCTGACATTTTGACAGTTTAAATGTGATTCTGACTTGCTGTCAAATGAAGTTTTTAAATTTTGCTTTATTTTTCATGAGAGAAACAGCGTTTGGCTAAATTTTAATCGGGAAATAGTCCTTCGAATATCCCTCGTGCATGCAATTGTCGATAATTTTCTCTCGTGCGCATTCGCAATGTGATAATTTAACATGCACCTGGGATATTATATATGATAACTACACACACGGTAAAATTATTATTATTATTATTAATCACAGTATGTGAATTTTTCTAATCCAGGTTGGGCAAAAGGCGTGATAGATTGTACATATCTATAAAAAAAATCTGACGTGGCCATCACACAACCTTCCGCCATATCTAGACTTTAAACAGAAATGTATACGTACAATCCGGTGCCCATTTAAAATATACAAATAAAAATCAAAAATATTCAAACACAGAAATTTGCATCACCTGAATAAAAAGATTCATTCACAGGAAAACTCTGCTGTGTTGAAGCAATCCTCCGTTCAGTTACTACATTTAATATTCTTACTTAGGACTTATATAGCGCTAGTATGCCAACTTGTCACCCGTCTCACCTGTCAATATTTTTTACGCAGAAACAAAAATCAACCGATCATGGATTACTTGATAAATTTATTTTTTAAATTTTACTGCAGTTCTTTAATGCTACCATATAAAGTCAATTTTTTTATAACGTAAGTTGCAAATAACTTTTCCTCTTATTCTTATTACAAATAAATACTATATTTTTCCAAATTTATATACAATTTTGACAATTAACCTTTTCAATCTTCAAAAAATATCACTTCCGATGAAGATATTTGTACCAAAATCTAATGAACTCTTCCAATTTATATACAAATGTTAAATACCAAATATCAAATTTTCGGGTAATTCGTATTTGAGTTATGCGACTAACACCCGGCCTTGACCACACACACACACACACATACACACACACACTCACACATACACACAGACATCATCGTGAAACTATCAAAAATGAGTTGTAAGGACCCTAATTCGTGCTCATCCACCAAAAATTCACTACCCGATTTTTTGCATGATTCCAATACCTTCCTTTACAGGTAAGCGGAAGGTAAAAAATTGACAAAAATAACTGTCTACAGTAAAATCTCCTTGAGTATGAAAAATAAAATATCATTGATTATAAGCAGTTATTTTGGTGTCACCTTAATGTTGGTGTCACCCGAAGTAAACAATATAATATATTCTTTTTTTCTCTATTGACGTCGCCGTTAAACAATAAACTTGGTTAAAGACGTAAAGCCGCGAAGTATAGAAAGTAAAATTAGATTTTCGCAAGAAGAATAAGCCTCAGTGAGAGTGGAAACAAACGAGCGAAGATAGAATTAAAGTTAGAATAGATTAGCAACTGTTAATATTTTTAATCCTGTATTGTTTGTGCTGAATGGAGGCGAAGACATCGCTCCGTTGCCTGGCAACGTGGTAACACCACTTGCAGATGTCAAAGTTTTGTAAACCGCTTTGCAAACAAGCGGCGCACTCGCGCACAGCCAACTGAAATAACAAGAATGTACCACGGAGACAGAAATCGAATTATACGGCTCTTGTATAAGTAAAAGAGAGATATGGTGATGTGTAAAGACTGCTGAACTCTGCGGATCTCCATACTTAGAACTTGTGATTCCAGTAAACAATGCACTTCTTGTTTATTGTTTTTCACCAAGTGCCAACAAATTTACACAAAAGATAGTCGCGATATTTTCTCGCACTAAAATCACAAGACAAATAAATCTGATGTGACCAGCACAAGACGTTATTATTTTTACTTATTATACAAATATATTAAATTATTTATTGTCGGACAGTAATTCAAAATTAATTTATTCCAAGAATATTTAAAAATAAATAAAAGCGCATTTGGCCTTTATCAGTTTTTCTTATCGACGTACGAAAAGCGCCGAAATAAACGTTATATAAGCGCAGAAGGGAACCCTAATTGAGTCCAACAGAACTCCGTTTTAAAAAAAAATAAACTAATCAATACTAAAAAAACCCTAATTGAGTCCAACAGAACTCCGTTTTAAAAAAAAAACAAACTAATCAATACTAACAAAACCCTAATTGAGTCCAACAGAACTCCGTTTTTTTGACATAAACTAATCAATACTACCCTGAACTTAAGGAAGTTCAGGCCGTATAAACCGATACATAAATTTTGTAGTTTCTCAATTTTAAAATTTTTTTGTAACTGAACAAAATAATTTTAAAATTATTTCATGATAATTATTGACCTAATAAATACATATAAAAATTGTTAAAGTTCTTGTTTATCCAAGTATTATGTAATTATTAATGTGTTTATGCATAAACATCAACTTTTGACTGTCTAGTCCAAACTTACGAACGAAAAAAATAAAGTAACAAAAATCATTTAAAATTCACAATTTCTCTACCTATTTACTTTAGGAATATCAAAAAATACGTATTATTATTATTCCAATAAGAAATAATAATAATATGAATAAAAAATATGTAATTATTATGTATGTCCAATGAGGTAAGAAGCGGCAACGTTGCATTACATTTATAAGTTGGTATCTCTACAAAATGGAAATAAAATATATATTTGGAAACGGAAACGCGTTGAATAAACTTGTACTATATAATTAAATTTTATATCTTGAACCGTAGTGTATATTGATGTAGACTGTAGAGGTTATTCGAATTTCCCGCTACTTTTATTAACGCAGCGTTGTCGCATCGGCAAGTTCTCAAGCGTTGAGTTGAATATTCTCAGTGTTTAATATTTTTTTCTAGGAAAACTAGCTTCCTAATTAAGTTGAAAATTTTTAGACATAATTTTGTAACATATTGTCGTGGCATGTTTTAATGGCATGTCATGTTCATCGTTTTTTATTGATATATCATAATAAATAAGTTCAATTGATTGGCCATTTTGTATAAAACTACGTGTTAAACTCAAATTTTGCAATAACAAACGTTCTAAAGACCATAAATTATTAAGAAAATATTTTATAATATTAAAATCTATCAAATGCTATGGTTTTCTTAATATTATTATCATTTTTGGATAAGATTACGTATTATTTTTAAACTCAAATTTTGCAGTAAAAAACTTCCTAAATATTATATACTTTTAAGTAATTGTTTTAAAATATTAAAATCTACCAATTGCAATGATTTTCTTAATATTATTATCGTTTTAGCGTAACGCCTGAACTTCCTTAACCCCATCATACTGGAAGACGATCTGGACTAACTTGTTATGGTCAGAAATCTCATTTTCGAAAAATGCGCTTATTGTACGTTACGATCTGCGCTTATTGTACATAAATTTACTGATTAAATTTCTGCGCTTTTCATACGTTTTGATGACCTGAAATGCGCTTTTACAACTCTCCGATTATAACCTCAACACTGCTGTCAAATATTGATTATTATCTTATTTTTATTAGTAGCATCTATGCCTCGAACGAGTGAAGTAGAGTAAATGCGAGAGGAAATAGACAAAAGCACATCATATTACTTCACTTGTGAGGTAATATAACTAATTACCTCACTCAAATGATGAAAATAATATAACTATTATAGGCGTAGATAAAATATTTGAGGCTTTTTATTTATTTAAAAAAGCATGGGTGTTGCCAACTTGTAAGAGATTGCGTAGTAAACACAGCATAGCATAGCACAGCGAAACATAGAAAATAAACATACGGGAATGCATGCATTGATTCATAGAATACAGACATAGCACAGCACAACATGGGAATTGGGCATATTTTAGCTGGATTCAGAGATTGCGTAGTAAACACAGCATAGGAATACACAACACAGGAAAACACAGAAATATAGAACCAATTCAGAGATAGCATAGCGTTACTGTAGTAATGACAATTTATTATTATGACAGTTGTCAAATATTGAGATTTGTGAACGAATTCATTTGTATTTACTCGTTATATTTAAATAAACAGTTCAATTTAATATCTATTGTGTTTCTACAGTTAATCACAACCACAGCGCAGTCGCGGTAGATGTGGTTTAACAAAGAGTACTGACAGCGTACATGTCCGAGCATAGTAAAACGTAAGAAACACAGCTTTGAAATAAAATATGGTCAATTCCCATGTTGTGCTGTGCTATGTCTGTATTCTATGAATCAATGCATGCATTCCCGTATGTTCATTTTCTATGTTTCGCTGTGCTATGCTATTCTTATCACTTTTAGAAAGAGATGTCCAGTCCACCATGACAGATAACTGGAGACAGCCCCTTACATTGTATAGATATAGGAGACGCAGGTCCATTATGTATATAGAGGTCACTGTGTATTCCTATGTTGTGTACACTACGCAATATCTGAATCCAGCTTTAGAGATTGCGTAGTAAACACAGCATAGCATAGCACAGCACAGCGAAACATAGAAAATAAACATACGGGAATGCATGCATTGATTCATAGAATATACAGACATAGCACAGCACAACATGGGAATTGGGCATATTTTATTTCGAAGCTGTGTTTCTTACGTTTTACTATGCTCGGACATGTACGCTGTGAGTACTTGTTGTTAAACTACACCTATTGCAACTGCACTGTGGTTGTGATTTACTAGAGAAACGCAATAGATATTAAATTGAACTATTTATTTAAATATAACGAGTAAATACAAATGAATTCGTTTTCAAATTTGAATATTTTGACAACTGTCATAATAATAAATTGTCATTACTATAGTAACGCTATGCTATCTCTGAATTGGTTCTATGTTTCTATGTTTTCCTGTGTTGTGTATTCCCAGTGACCTCTATATACATAATGGACGTGCGTCTTGGGTAATATATGTGTCTCCACCGAAAACGCACTTATCACTTTAAGAAAGAGAGGTTCACTCCACCATGACAGATAACTGGAGACAGCCCCTTACATTGTATAGATATAGGAGACGCAGGTCCATTATGTATATAGAGGTCACTCATGGGCGTCGTTAGGGGGGGGGGGGGGGCAAGGAGGGGCAAGGGGGGGGGGGCGCCCCCCCCCCCTAGATAATGATACAGAAACTCAAATTTCATACCTATATGACAAAAAAGACCAAACACTTGGAAATTTTTTTTAGAAATTTCAATGTACGAAATACGCGAATCTTTTCAAGAATAATGTGTACTCAGAAAATGAGTTTAATTGGAAAATCGAAATGAAGCAACAATGGGCAACATGGGTTGCAGCGAGCTTTGATATGCTTTTCTTGCCCAAAGTTGGCTAAATTTATTATTTCTTATTAAATATCGGTAGAGATTTGCAAGAAACTGTATTTAAGGTTTATTCTGAATCTTTAATGTATAGGTACTGGATATCAGAAATTTATAGTTCTAATCATTGGCGTAGCCAGGGAGGTTTGGGGATTAAACCACCTCCCCCCAGCGATCTAGTATATTTATATTTTTTTGCCTACGTTACGTACTTATCTAAATGCTAAAATAAAACATTTATTTCATTATTTTATTAAAATTTATTATTTATTTTAAGTTTTGTACTGGATAGAGGGTAAAATATGATGTAATTTCAAGTGTATGTATAACTTAACTTTTAATGAAGCAGCCTTTGACCTTGAACTCAAAAAAAATCTCGCCTGCGGCGCTTTTTTCCTTCCTACCTACCAAATTATTATTGGTAGGACTACATTTCTGGTCCAAAAAATATTTTGGCCCCCCCTAGGAAGTTACCTACCAACGCCCATGAGGTCACTGTGTATTCCTATGCTGTGTTTACTACGCAATCTCTGAATCCAGCTTAAAATGTCAAAAATGTATTCTTTTTATACCAAATTATATGTTGGGTAATAGGCCTGATAGATATGATGTATTCAATAAGCAAAACGAAATGTAAATACTTTCAAATTGTAATATTATTTAATTAAATTTACCTGATCGTTTAAATTTAAATATATCTGTAACCAACCACCACATAAAAATACATGTATAATTACATAAATTAACAATGAATACTGAATTATGTATGTCAATATAATGCAAAATATGTCCGCAAAATTGATGGATATTATCAACATTTTTCAGCACCATACATCAGCCATAAATAAGCATTATCTGCTACTATATTCCAGTATTTTATTATGCATTCGGCGTCAAAACACACAGAATGAATATCTCTAATGAAACGTTAAATTCAGCCATAGAGAGACTAGCGCGCTAATCTGTTAAGTTGGTAATCCTTGGAATAAAACAATCGCGGGACGAATATGACAAAGCAAAGCAGTCGGTCGTGATTTAACGATATTAATCCTTGCTTCCTGCGGTGACAGGACATGACTTGCCGAGGATAACTGCTATGGTTATAATCTGCTGAGTTTTATCTAATAGAGTCCTGATTAAAATTCTGGATTTAACCCCGCGAATGGAACGGGTTTTCTTTGGAAATAATTAAATTCTTGCTTCCCTAGTGGATTCCTGTGGATGCCACTGCTACCAATTATTGTTTAGGGATATTTCTGCTTCTCTCTCGCTCGCTCCTTCCTGCTAGGGGAAGTGCGAAGTGTTATTCACTTATTCACCGCGAATAAGAAGATACAAAATCGGAAGTGAAAACGGCAGAAACCGAGCTTTAAATTTAAAATGTAACTTTTTTACTAAAGCTTCATTATACTGAATTATAGTGACATATATTTGTAATTTTTTGTTACCTTTCTCATAAACAAACCATAGTGGCATGTTTTTTTTGGAATTGATTCCCTTTTTACTTTTACACAGTATAAGTTAAGTTTAGGTATCAAGAATAAAATTATGAAACTTGGTATTTTTAAAATCTGAAAAGATTTTGGTCACATTTCGAAAACCGGAAGAGGAAGTTTTCTTAAAACATAACAACAAATTAAATTTATTTGAAATATGGAAGTAGCCAGAAAAAAATTTCAAACATAAAATGTTTCCAATAATATAAGGAATAAATATGGTTAAATTAATTTCGTATATCTGCTTTAAATTTGACAAAATTTAAAATATTGGGGTTCGGTTTCTGTTAACGGTTTTTCGGTACTTAAATTTCGATTTTGTTTATCGGTTATCGCGTTTCAAAATTTTTATATTCGTTTAGATTTCGGTTTCAATAATTTAAAGTATAAACATTCGGTTTATAACGCTTACTGTTTTAGTGCTTTCGGTTCTAAATTAAGCTCAACTTTATTTCAACATTATGGTTGTAACCTTTAATTATAAAAATTAATAACCACTAACAAGCACAAAAATTATTCAAAATATTTTATTTTTGATAGCAAAAACTTGATACATCAAAAAACGTAAAAACAATATCAACAACCTAACATATTGTTTAGATATTCATGGAAATTGAGTTTAAGGGCTATTTATAACAAACGCAATGCAACGCAATGCAATGGGTAACGCAACGCAGTAGGTAAGGTAAAAAGATGAATGTGTACATTTGCTAGGGATGATTTATAACAACGCAACGCAATGCAATGCAAGAGTAGTCAACTTCCAACTCCTTGCGTTGCCTTGCGTGAGCTTCTTGCCTCTGGCCAATCAAAATTAAGACATTTTGAAATTTGTGCAAAAATGAAAATATCTGAAATTTTGTATCTATCATTAATTTGTTTTAGCTGTCACATGTTGCACTCAAATACTAGCAGGTACATATTTTGACATTATTATTATAATTATTTATATAATATACCTTACTAATTAGTCACTTATATAAAATAGAAAGAGATTTTATAGGATTAAATAGAAAATAGTTTTAGAATTGACAGATGTCAACTAGTACTTGTCAATATTGGTATTGGTGAAACGCTACCGCAGATACGTTGTTATAAATCAAACAATTTTTCGTTGCATTGCGTTGCGTTACCTACTGCATTGCGTTACCCATTGCATTGCGTTACCCATTGCATTGCGTTACCCATTGCATTGCGTTTGTTATAAATACCGCTTTTATTTCAACACAAAACACAACATGAATAAACATTCTGGAATTTTAAATTATAAGTATTATCAACAGACATAACATAACACAAGCTCTGTGAACACAGCTTTTCGGTTACGGTGTTTTGGATTGAAGTTCTGTTTATTTTAAATAATATTTAGATGTATTAGAAATGACGTTTTGCTTTGCAGTATAGGTATTCAATATTCAATAAAAGTTCTAAAAGTTTCTTTCCATATTTTTATTTTATTTACGTACGTCACTACCAAAGAATAACAGCAAAATATGTTCTAAAATATTAGCATCATGCTAGAGAGATTATCAAAGTGAAATATCCATCCAGTAATACTCCGATCCCGTCTAAATCCATGATAGATTCAGCTGTAAATAGCGGTGTTATTCCAGCCCCGAACTCGCTCGCATTGTATCCACTGGAGCGGGATGCAGTTTCTTATTTTAAGTTCAATAGCATTAGAGAACTGCATCGGTACGCGGACTATACAAAGATCGAGAGCTTTGCAGATACATGGCAAGCAATAAAACTATCACAACACACGGAATTCGTTACCGATTCTACGAAACTTTTATCAGGCCAAAATCAAACACGAGGCGAAGACGTAAACTTCGTACAGATAACAAAGAAACTAGAACAGGAGACAGTGCTGATCCACTGATTGCTGGAATTCGACAATGAATATATATAATAAATTTATACAAAATAATGTATTGGCTATTTTCATATATTCTATGATTTACTCCAAACTTTTTTATTGGAATCATATTACTATTTTATCTAAAGAACACATAATAGTTAGTTACATTATAAGTGCGGTAGGGTTAATTTCACAGCGCGAGGTTCTATATTAAAGTACGACGCGAAGCCAAAATAGTATACAGGTTGGTGGAGGTGAAATGCGAACATAGGGAACATACATGACAATCGAACTTTCATGCCAGGTATCTTGATATATTTTGTAGTAGTGTCACAAAACGAAGTAATGTGAATTTGTGTGGCAAAAAGAGTAATCAATAACAGAAATAATAATGAAATCTAAAAGTGCATGTAAACTTTCTCGTTCTGCTCGTACACATACAATATTATGCAAAGAAAATATTTTAATGAAAATAAAAATTTCAATAATATGACAGCTGCTTTGACATTGTCAGTACTTATTCCACGTATATCAAGATGCCTAGCATGATAACTCCATTGTCATATATTTCCCTATGTTCGCATTTCACCTCCACCAACCTGTATATTACATTACTAGCAAGGGAAAACAGTTTTTACTGCTGAAAGGGAAAAATGACCGGCGAGCCGAACAGGCGAGCCTGTCACCTCCTTGAAGCAGTAAAACAGTTTCCTTGCGTGTAATGTACAATATTTTACTTGTTACTCACAAAAGTAAATCTAAAATAAGAATTAAAAAATTATAATCAAACTCATCATTCACACACAACTGTTCTGTCAAAAATTGTCTTAAATGTTGTTTCATAAGTCTTTAATTTTCGTGAGTCTCATTGAATAATATAATATACACTTTTAAAGCCATTTCAACTATAATACTTTTCTGTCTTTTTTAAATAACAATTTGTAAAAATGATATAATGTAACAAATTTCTCTATCGAAGTTCTATGTTTGATTTCTGCTGATTAATTAGTACCTAGTTCATTTCAGTGTTTGAATATTCCGCAGTAATAAAGCAGCAACACAATAAAACAGTAACATTTGATAGATAATTTCGTTAGTGAGGTTTACATGGTATGTACAGCAGCCCGGCATTTGACTCTGTATTCCAATAGGCGGATGTATGTAAATATGTGCACACACGTGCCACGTATACGCTGTACATGAAACACGTGTTTGTACAGCCGCGTTTGTTTAGACAAATTACGTGAAATTTGCACGCGGTGACGGATTGGTGAGATGTTTTTACTATTTTCTTGATATTCTCTCATTTTGTTTGCTCATTAGCTGACTAGAACTGACTGACTGACTGACTAGCTGGCTGACTGATGGAGCACTTCAATTAGATGTAATGGCGGATTCAACGTTAATGCATTGTTCACATACTTGCGCACACGCACACACAAAGGAAGATTAATTAATGAAATCAAACGCCATTGCGATAGACAAAATTTGTAACTAAAACGGAATAGAGGCATTCAAAACAATTTGTATAATGCGATATATTTTTTAATTCCATACTTTATATTTCTTTTAATGTATGGATAATGAAAAAATCTGCTGTGGCCACCACACGACCTCTCGCCTAATTCTGCTTATTCTACTAATCTAATAAATAGTTTTACTTACATTTTAATAGTTTCATGTTCATGTAATATGTAAACGATAATGTAAACCAATATGCAAGCAAAAGATGTCAACTGTACTGTCACTGTCATAATTGGTAATTCAAATTTTATGTAGAAACAAATTTCATATCATGGACAACAAGATACTGGAATTTCAAAAAAATGGAATATTAATTGTACTTTATTGTTAAATACTTCAAGATTCAGCAATTTGTATTTATAATTAACTGTACACATAGATAATCACAATTTCATTTATTTTTAATTGCAAAAATTGTCATAAATAAATAATGTACCAATATATTTAAGGAAAACTTTTCCAAACTTCTAAAAGTACTACTTCCGGTTTGCGGATTTCTATCAAAATCTTATCCGGTGTTAAGATACTTATTAAAACCGTAAATATGAAATTTGGTTATAAACGATTTGATACTTTTTAAGTTATCGTGGACGAAAAATCGTCGGTTCATACAAACACACATACACACACACACACAGACATCATCGTGAAAATATTAAATTCGTATTCTAGAGACCCTGAAACGTGCTTATCCACCAAAAACTCATACTCGAAAATTTTGACCCATTACAATACCTCTCTTATAGAATATGAGGCGAGAGGTAAAAACAATAGTTATTTGTGGTTGTCTGCTGGCCACATCATATTTTTTTAAATTAATGACTCGCAATGAATCAAGGTGCGTGTATTAAAATGTCGTCAAGTTAGTCCAGCACGGTATTAAAATTTGAGCCAGTTTCGTCCCTTGATCAAACTTTCCCTTATGCGTATTTTAGGTAATAACAAATGCAAGCTGCGTAAGCCTACTTAAGATGTCTTGTAGTTTACGGTTTCGTTCCTTGCTGTAAATATTCGAAGCGCTTCCATCCCCAAGGGTTCAAATGTTACCTCTTCAGTATGCAAGCCGCGAAAATTTCTTTTAATTTACGAGTGGAAAATTAACTTGTTAAAGAAAATCTGAAGCAAATACTGCCGTAAGTCTCCCGCGCTTTATGAATCTCTCGTGTGGACAGCACTCGCTGTCTTTGTCTTTTGGATGGGGTTTCCACAGGGCGTCTTTGTTGCTCGCCATCAGCTTTGAGTAAATAATAAATGATGCTGGGAATATTTTTGTGGCGCAGGAATATACCGGCGAAGCAGGACCGTACGGGAAAATTCATACCAAGATCATTTTTAAATGAAATTTGTGCACACAACATGGTATGGTGTGTCTGATTTTTAGTAGTTTGTATCCAACTTGTGAATTTTTGAAAAATTGTTTGACTAATCTCCCATTAAATTTAACTTTAATGGTGGAATTCTGTGCAAATCTATAAGTTTTACAAAATTGTAAATTGTAAATCATCAATGTTTGTTGACAAATATAAAAATGTTCATATTATTATAAATTTCATTGAAATTATTAATGTCGTATTTTTAATAATATCAGTACCAGGCAATAATGATAATTTGCGTCACTATTTATATTTATTTATTTGTATAATTTTATTTGTGTTATATTTGTATTTTTGTATTGGACGTAGCCAATTGGTGTTGATACTAGTTGTATATTATTTTGTAGTCTTGTCCTGAAGATGGATATTATAATATCCGAAACCGGTCGACCTATTATATAAATAAAGAAAGTGAAGAAAGACGCTTTTGCTTGAAAACCTTCCTTGGATTTCATCCCTTAATATATTTACATTAATATTTCTGGTAGGCCTCACACCGAAATACCTTATTGGTTCTCCTATACATTCATATGGGGACAACTTATTACTCTATTATTAATAGTAAGAAAATTATAAAAATTTGTACTCTACTTATAACTGACCTCAGGAATTTAGCCCTGTCCTCAGAAATTGCGCCCCTTTATTGGTGGGCTCCACAAAGCTATACCCTATTGGTCTCTTATACATTTAAAATGGAGACCACCTATAGGTTCATAATTAATCGTACGAAAATTATAAAAATTTGTATTGTACCTACTTCAGAATTATCTCAGGAATTCGTCCCTGTTTTGTACTGGTGGGCCATTATTAATCCTACGAAAAATTATGAAAATTTGTATTCTATTTTAAAATTATCTTACAAATTGAACCCTGCCCTCAATAACTCAGAAATGAAGTATCTTTACTGTTGGGCCCCACACAGATAAGCCATGTTGATTCTCCTATACTTTTAACATGGGGACCACCTATACCTCTATTATTAATCGTACGAAAATTATGAGAATTTGTATTCTATTTCAAAATGATTCCAGAAATTCAACCCTGCCCTCAAATATTACGTCTCTTTACTGGTATACTATACTCTATACTTCTATAAATTTAACATGGGGACTGCACTATAAATCGTGCCTAAATTATAAAAAATTGTATAAATGACTTCGCTTCATTTTTCCCCTGAGTTCCACTCTGCATTCGTCCTGGGCGAATAACCATAATGGAAAAGATATGCCGAAACCAACCTGGTTCATCTGCACCTTTATTCTGTCTCATTTCAGTGGGGGGAATCCCCCGTGTGTGAGTGGCGCCTCTACCGTCCCGAAGCTAAACCCTCCGCGTCTGAACTTCACCGGAAATTAAATGTTACGCGACAATTTTTCTCCGTTTCGGAAAACGAATTTACAAGTATAATAAAATGAAAAATATTTTTTGTTGAATTATCTCAGCTAGCTCAGTTGAATGGAAGTTTTAGTTTAAAACCTGTGCGACAGAGAGGGAGGGAGGAAGTGATTTATTTGTGCGTTCTCTCTTTTGCTCTTTCTAAAGAGCTGACGGTTTTCTGAAGCTGTTCCAATCTAGAAACGATTTTTAACTTTGGTTTCTTTTATTTTGATCAATATTGCACGGCTTGCATTATTTAATTTTATATTATAGCCGAGACGTAAAAAGTGTGGTTCGGACAACTCGGAATTGAATCTAGTGTATTCTCTACTAACAACCATGAGTATCCGCGAGTTGACGGCTGGTAACCGCACACACGGTATAAAGGCTGGTTTATAACGGAAATAAACAGTTACATATTCTGTATTTTGTCAAGTTTCAAAACATTTCAAGGTACCATGGTACCATTGTGAACCGTAACATTGAAATGCCTAATTTTAACTTTACAGAATATATAATAAGTATTAGGTTACATCCTAGAATACTCTCGATTTTACTTTTATTTCTATTCCACTCTTTCCCCCGCTACTACGACTGCCTGAAACCAGCCCGAAACTCGTACTTTACCGCATCCTAGCTATGCAATGTCATTTTGAAGTTGGAAACTACTGTAAAAGTGTTTTCGTTCCGAGTAGACTATTATTATTGACTTCAGCACAATGTTTTATAAACATTTAATAGAGTAACAATGGATCTACAGAGGTGCCTTTTTATATTTTTAAAATTAATTTATATCATAAGATGTAACCGTGTAAAGTTTGCATAAATTGGATTTTTTTTAATCTTTTGAATTTTTTATAATCATGTACAAGTTTGTAATCAAAATTTTCTATTAAATACTTGTTGAAATAAAATTTTACCATTTTTGTACTGGCCACAAAACACTCGCTACGTTAATACATTTTATGCTGGATTTTTTGATGTAGACGGGTCTCTTAAGCAACCACAAAGAATTTTATTTTTGTAATTTAGATACGCATTAATTTTTTATTATATCATTTGTATTTTAAGGGGTTCTTTTTATACGCTTTCTTGTAAAATTTCAATTCACAAAATTTAATTTTCTTTTACTTCTTTTACTTGGTAAATATGAACTTTGTACAATAATTTTAACAATTTATAGCTTGAAAGTAATGAGTCTTCTGAATGAAATATGAAGTTCTCGTAGTTACAATTAAACGTTCAACATTCGGTCATCAAATTGTACATAATTAATCGGAAGTAAATAATTTAGTAAAGTTGTAAAGCTTCACATTCATACCAACTACGCGACTAAAAGTTACTAATTAATTTCTCGGCTGGGTCATTTTATTTTTCCTTATAAATGCAAATTCGCCTCGGGCGAACCTAAACACATTCGCTAACTGTTGCAAATTTAAACACCAGTTAATCTAACGTTTCCACCGGATTCACATTGGCTGCCACAATCATTCTGATGCTAATTACACCTCATACAAACAGAATTATTTCACTAGATTTAAGAAGGCCGAGAATGCACACATTTAGCTAATTGCGAAATCATTCATTTACATTTGTACAACAAATCTTCTACTAGTATCTCCCGAAAAAATTCATCACACACCTAATGAGTTATTTATTATTATTATTTAATTATACAAAGTTAAGAATTTTTGTAGATATCTTATTTTAATTTTACAACAATACAAATGTTCTTAGATTAGATAATAAGAATATAACCCTTTAAGCTTTTGTCAATATATGAACTAATTATTGATTTAATTAACACAAAGAATTGATGAATTTTCATTTTCAGCTGTCAAAAATAATTTTCAAAAACCATCAAAGTACAAAGTGAACATAGCAATATACAAATTTTCGTATGGCATTTTGCTATACCGGAGTGACACCCTTTTGACAGCTTTGAACGAAGCAAAATGCCACATCGAGCACCGTGCTTCGTGCCACGCCGGTGTGACATGGGCATTAAAGTTTGATCCATAAGTACAGAAACACACTGTATAATTGTATACCGTGAGTTTTATTTAACGTGAAACATGGGATCTTTCATATCCATGGTTACGAAGGCTGTCATTATCAAGTAAATATCACCTGTCAATTTGGGTTGTGTTGTTGAAAAGGTATACAATTGAAGAAAAGGTGCAAATGATACGTTGGTATAATGTAGATGTTAGCCTCAGACAAAGTACCTATCTGATTTATTTCGTGTATTTGAGAATTTGTTATAAATTGTATTCTGAAAAAATATCTATTAAATGTTTATATTTCTTGCAACTTTTTTCATATCTAAAATGATTAGAAATACATACATACCTATTTCATTTGCTATGTTCTATTTTAAATGAAATGCTCTAATACATTGCTGTCAAATTTGTAACCATGGATATGTAAGATCACATATTTCACGTTAAATAAAACTCACGGTATATTAGCTTGTGCCTTGTATTGTTTCCCTTTTTATATGCGATTCCCATTTTAAATTCCAGTTCAAAATAAAGGACCTTAGTGCCTGATTTTAGTGTCAAAAATCTTGTTGCTGTAGTGGGGCAACCTTATTCAATTCGAAGGAAAGAATCTCAATCTCAATTTCTTTCATCCGGAGTCTGTTTTCTTATCGAGACAAATTTTAGGGTTAGGTCCTGTGGACATTACCATGCGAACGCAGCCCCTTCCCCGAACTAAATCAATATCGGGTGACCGTCCCCGCGCCCGATCGACGGACGCCCATGATTTATCGCCGCTCGCGTCGGTAAAAAATTTATATCGTTAGTTTTTGCCGGCCGAGTTTGTCTCCTATTACAGCGCTCGTTACCTCGTGATTGATTCCCGAAAAAATCCTCCAGGGCCAACCTTGATTGAAATGATTATCTCTGGCAACACCAAATGTTTTTGATCCGTTTTTGTGTTTCGTCTTTGTTTGACGACTAGCGGAGGAGATCTCAGATGGCCTAGATCTTTTATTTTAAGGGGCTCGTCTACCTTTTTTTTTAATTCCTAGAATACTCTCCATATTACTTTATTTTTATTTTACTCTCTTCTCCACTACTACGGCTGCCCGAAACCAGCCCGAAACTCGTACTTTCCCGCATCCTAGCAATGCAATGTCATTCATGAAAAATACTGTAAACATGGCTTCAGTATTCCCATAATTACTACTGTATTTTTTTAAAGAAATTAAGTAAAACAAAAATTATTCGAAAAAGAAAGTTTAGCTGCATACTTCTTGCTTCTTAAATTGACCAAAATAATGATATCAAATAATGAAAAAAACCGCAAAAAACGTCAATTTAAATTTTTTTACTTTAAATTCCTAGGCCAAAGACAAAAAAATATAGAAGCATTGAGACATCCTTTGTCAATATACTCATATGTAAAAAGCATCTATTTCAATTATAATTAAAGTAAACGTGAGAGGCGTACACCTCTGTAACGCTGTAAAATTTGAGGGTAGTCGAACTCTTAAAATCTAAATGTAACCTTATTCTTTTACCTTAAGAATCTAACCCATAATATAGAGTCATCTTCATGTCCGGTGTCGAAGAATTAATTAATTATCGGAATGAAGATGGCTCTCTAAAGAGTCGAAACCGGTAGTCCATTATTTATTGATATTATAAAGTGAAGATCAAGATGTTTAGTTTACTTCTATTTTGACACATTTCTATTAAAAATTTGAACTTGAAATTTAAACACTTTATAACAACAAGCAGCAAGAAAATATATATTTTTATAATATTTCTGCAATACATTTCAACTGTTAATCGTAGCATTATTCTGGTCTTCCAGTATTTGCCAAAGTTTAAAAAGATTTTTTGAGATGGAACAAATTTATGTTGTGTTTCTTTTTCATTTTATTAATTTTCTAGTTACAGGGGAAATACCTCGGGAAATACTATTTTAAAACTCAGCAATACATACTTATTTTGCATCTAGATTATTGACAAAAATTTTTACAGATCAGGATGCAGAATTTTGTTCTCAACAACATTATATGAAGTATTTTTTAATAAAATAATAACTTACATACGTTATTGATTACGTGTGACATTCTGTTTAATTATATTTTGTTTTGTGTTGCTTCATTAATTACAATATTTTAATTATTACTTTCATTAGGTAAATATTTTATTTTAAATTTGACATTTACGTAACCCATCTTTATAATAATATCAGTTGGTCTTTAACCTTCGCCGTCCTAAAATAATTTACAATCTTTGATACCTAATACTGGGTCACTGGTGACCCAAATTAAATTATTTATCCAACACCTCTTAATAAAAGCATCATAACTATGGTGATTTTAAACAAACAAAGTAAAAAATTACCCACAAGTGACTTTGATCAAAATTATACCCACTTGTGGGTAAATTGTTACTTTGCTTGTTGGAAGTCACCATAGAAACGATGTTTAAGGTTGAAACTTAATATTTTTAAAATATTTAAGCAGTTAAGAGGTGTTGGATAAAACGTTATACTTCACACGTGGGCAAAAAGGAATGACCCACTCGAGAAAATTATCTCACTCAGCCTTCGGCCTCGTGAGTTAAGATTTCCCTCGTGGGTAATTCCTTACTTTGTCCACTTGTAAAGTAAATAACTATTATTTTACCTTATTTCGTCAAAATAATAACAAATGTATAGTAAATTAATTTTATTTCATGTTCTTTTAACATGAATTTATACAAAAATATGAGTACAAGAAACAAATAAACGAGAATTTATTTATTTTACAATAATTGAAAAAATAAGCAAAAGTACTTATAACATATTATATAATATATTATTATAACACATACATCATACATCATACACATACATCTCGTGAACAATGCCATTGGCCTGCACGTAAAAATTGTTCATAACTTTAAAAAATAAGTTGATAGTTATAATTTTTTTAATGTAAAATATCCATTAACATGTTTTAGGAGAATTCACGAGAGGAAATTAAATTTAAAAAATTATTATCAGAGTTATTTAGCAAAAACATGATCTTGGGTCACCGGTGACCCTATTTTAATCGGCCAATCGTACGTGCATCGGTGTAGTGCAGCCAGAGAGAAAGATTGTGCCTTCTCTACACAGAGCTGAGTTCGCAAACTTATTACTTGTGTCAACGCAACTGAGTCGAGAGAAAAACCGAACAGACGGTTTCTTTATACACTATTTCAAGGTAGCGAAGCGGTTTCTGTCAAAAAGTTTTCCGATAATGCATGTCCTCTCGATTAATATTGTTTACAATTAAAAAAAAAAAAAATTCGAGAACTGTTTGGTTAAAAATCTAAATTATACAAAAAGCCGTAGCTTTTCCGTATTTAAAAATAATAACAGTTTTATTTAAATGTATTTATTTAAATATTTGCGGCGAGCGCATTTTCGATCAAATTGAAATAAAATAATTAAAATGTTTATTCTACTTTGTTAGTGCTGCAATGTCAATTTTAGTTTGTTTCAAACGTCGACGGATAAAATAAAAATATTTACTTGCTATGTATAAAACGATTTTTTACATCAGGCCATTAGCTGCGTGTATGAGAATCACAGCGAAAAATGACAATTTTGAAGTCAAATAAATAGCGCAAAATAAATACGGATGCAAAAACTGGCCAATCTATTTTTGTTGAACATTGACGTATTTGATTGGGAGCTTTTATAATTAATGGATCAAAGAAATATTTTTATCGCTACGAACAATATTTAACTTTAATCAAAGATATTAGGGCAGCCGCCTGGTTAATTGGGCTGTCTTTAACTTCTTCATTTCTTCGGTGAATTTAATCCGCTGAATTTAATTGAAATAAAACATTTAATAAGCAATTAAACGTCTGCGGAAGTTTTTCCTGTTGAAATTCTGCTACTTTCCTGCGCTTTTCACTTGTCCTTTGGGATTCATCTGTTCGTTACGCTGCCTTCTGGATTACTAATCGCTCCTTCAACCCTAAACCGGCTCTCTTTAAACAACGCCGTATTTTGATTAATGCTATTAAATTTTTATTGCCCCAGGAAATATTCCAAAGTGGAATTCACTTCTTTAACTTCTAAACTTGCTACATCAATCTCGTCACAGCAATCCAGACAAATCAACTTATCCCGTTATGAGTATAACCTTTCATATTTAAACCTTCACCCAGACTTCTTTACGGAATTTCTGTAGGTACCCTTAATATAGAATATACAGAGTGTTCCACAACTTAGGACAAAAAATTAATGTACAACGTGCTGATCATAAAACAAACAGATTTTTTAACATTTATTAAGACACCTGAAAACTATAAAATTGTAAATTTAAAAAAATTCTTCCAGTGATAAGAGTGATAATTAGATGCTATTAAAATATAATGCATGAAGTTGTGAATCACCCTGTATAAAAATCATATTGCTACTAAAGAATGATATTCTAATTATTGTCTTCTTTTTGTTTGTTTTTGCCAAATTTTCTAATCAAATGATGGCTACCTCTGAAGGTAGGAAAATATATTTCGTTATTCATAATTTGACATGCTTCTTCATAGCCACAAAAATAACTATTCCGGGTGGAACACCATACATGTGAACATAGGCGATTAGCATTGCATTTGACATTTATGCAGATTCCTGCTCCCCCTCTCCACGTAGAAAAATGGCAAAGGTATCAATCGAAAGGTAATATTATTTCACACCAGATGCGACTGATTATTTCGTTCTAAATTACTTTTAAAGAACAATATTAGGTATATTTAAATCCGATATTTTCAAATCTAATCTTACATTGTTATTGTTATGGTAACTAGGTACAATAAATTTTCAAATGTGACAGAGATGTCAGATTTATTTAAAAAAAGATTTACATGAATTTTTATAAAGCATTAAAGTCTGCAATTTATAAATACTCTAAATTCAAATTAAATTAATTAAATTAAATACAAAACAAATCTGATATCTCTGTCACATTTGCAAATTTGTTGTACCTAGTTAACCATAGCAATGTAAGAATAGATTTGAAAATGTTGAATTTAAAATTACTTTAATATTGTTCTTTAAAAGTAATTTAGAACAAAATAACAGTCGCATCTGGTGTGAAAAAATTTTACCTTTCGATTGATACTTTTACCATATTTCTACGTGGAAATGCGGAACAGGAATCTGCATAAATGTGAAATGCAATGCTAAATCACCTATGTACACATGTATAGTGTTCCACCCGGTATAAAAGGTTATTTTTAAATAATATACAAACTGAATAGAGTAGTAAAGAGTAAGTAGGTAAATTTTTGAAATTTAAAGTAATATAATTAGATTGAAGTTAGAAAGTTAAAGTCACAAGTAAATGTCATGTAATTTCTTTCAAATTGCTTTCCTAATAAATTTCCCATAAATTTCCTCCTTATTGTGACACTCGGTGCGCCAATATATCTCCTAGTATCGAGTGCATCATATTCAATTTGCTATCGTGCGGTGCCATCTTTTCTTTTCTTTTCGTTTTCTTTCCTCGCCCGATATTGGATCACGTTTGACCATATAATATGAACCGCATGTTGATAAATAATTTATAAATCAATTTCAGTCCGGGCCTGTGAAGTGACATGTATAGAATTGGATTTTTTCCTAGAAAAATAATGTTAATGTGACTTTACTTGCGCAGTGGAAACATTTTTTATGGAAAATAAAGAGAGGAAAGAGTCTAGAATAATACATAATTTTATACACTATTATAAGATAGAGATAATTAATTTAAGGTGTTCGTCTATAACCTAAAATTTTACAGCGTTACAGAGGTGTACGCCTCCCACGTTTACTTTAATTATAATTGAAATATATGATGCTTTTACATGTGAGTGTATTAACAAAGGATGTCTTAATGCTTCTTTTTTTTTTCTTTTGCCTAGAAATTTGAAGTAAAAAAAATTTAAAATGACGTTTTTTGCGGTTTTTTCTCATTATTTGATAATATTTTCCTCGGTGACTATAAATGGCAAGAAAAATTTAAAAAACAAGAAGCTTCCTTTTTCGAATAATTTTTGTTTTACTCAGTTTCTGTAAAAAATACTCAAGTTATTATGGGAATCTGGAGCCATGTTTATAGTAATTTTCAACTTCAAAATGACATTGCATAGCTAGGATGCGGGAAAGTACGAGTTTCGGGCAGTCGTAGTAGTGGGGAAGAGAGTGAAATAGAAAAAAAGGTAATATCGAGAGTATTCTAGGAATTCGAAAAAATGGTAGACGAGCCTCTTAATTTAAAAAGCTGTTCGAAGTTCTAAAAAACACTTTACATGAATCGTATCTGGGATATTTAAAAATATCTTATTAATGTATTTTAAGTGATATTTATTACGTAAGTCTATCCTAACCACATCCTGAGTACGATCAAAAATTACATACTCAATACAATCATCTCACAGCATAACATGGAATACATAATTGGGATATTATTACCAAATTATTAACTTTGGGATGTAACATAGATTATTTAAGGGCGGACTTTAGAAATCGCTGGGATATTAATAGGATGTTAATGGGCAAAAATAGCAAGTAACACATTCTTGCAATGTTCTGGGGATTTTATTTTGTCAAGTGGGACTATAACAAAATTATCTTTCTATAATTGGGAGTAAGTCCTGTTGAATGGTAGCTAGGAAAATTAATTAAGCATGTCAAACTTTATGACTGAACTTATTTTTGAAATGTAAATAAACTTTAACGGATTGAATTTTTCCGTGGCAAAATTAATGCGATTGTGAGTTTGCAGCTGCAATGCGGGCTGTTTAAATTCTTTGTAGTTTTAGTTTTTATTTCGATTTGTAGCGTATCGCTTTCGAGCAGAGCGAATCTTTGATAAATTGTAAATGTAATGGGGGCTGAGATTCATGCAACAAGGCCGCGTTTTTGCATGAAAGCAAAGGAAATTAGTGCGGCCCACTAGCGAAGTAAATAGAAAAACTTGACGGTTATTTATTGCAGTCTCACTACCAAAGTACATTTTCTTTCAAACTTTTATTTCTAAAGTAATCAAATCAAACTAATAAATGACGTTGCAAGCAAAAAATTGTTATGATAAATTTACTGACGGCTGGCGGCTCTAAATAACGGGTCACGATTTTCTAGAAATAAATTTTAAATTATATTCTACATGGCACGGTTCTGTCACAGGGAGTCTACATTATAACTCATGCGAAAGAAAATTTATTAGGAGATACTATTTAATCATATGATTGTTTTTAAATTAGCTATGCATTAAAAAGTATCAAGTGATATTTTTTAACCTTTTCCTCAAATTAAATTTCTAAAGAATTGTTTCTTAGTGTCCAAACATCGAGAAACCCAATGCCTTACATTTGTATACCCATGTAGATCGACATTGAATTGAATGATGTCAAGTCCGCTTCTTTAATCGTTTTTGAAATATTGATAGTGGCAAATTTTTGGGACGGGACAAATTTTACAAAAATTTTAATATTTTAAAATTTTGGTTATAAGTCAAATAAAGTGCGAGAAATACAATGCCGCAAACAAGAGTTCAATATCTCACTTATTTATAAATACAGGGTGATTCACAACTTCGTGCATTATGTTTTAATGGCGCACGTTGTGCTCAACTTACTTATCACGGCACTGAAAGAATTTATACAAAATTTGCAATTTTAGTTTCCAAGTTTTTTAATCAAATAACTGTTTTGGGTCACTGTTTTCCATATACTATTCTTTCCATTGCAAAATAAATTCATAGTTAGTCATATACAGAATGTTCCACAACTTAGGACAAAATATTAAAGGGTACTGTACGACGTGCTGATCATGAAACAAAAAGAATTTTTTTTAAATTCGAAAAGTTACTTGTAGTTTTTTACTTGACATGTGTACATTTTAAGTATAACTGTTTTGATGGTATATTTGATCATTTGACATTTATTAGTATTATATATTATCTAAACAATTACTTTAATTGTAGAAGAATTGTAAACAATTATTAAAAATAACTATCGACCAGTGGCAAATAAATGTTTGCTTGAAACACGATGCAATTTTTTTGCAAATTAAAAAAAAATTCTTTCATGATCAGCACGTCGTACAGTATATACCCTTTAATTTTTTATCCTAAGTTGTGGAACACCTGTATATAATATTTCGTGTGAAGAACTGTTAATTTTTACTCCCTTGTACGGAGTAATAAGGAAGTATTGTAATCGCGAAAAATTTCGATTTTCAGATTTTGATGGAAATATCCGTTTTGACCTTTTCTGAATCCATTATGACTAGTTTCGTCGTGACGTCTGTACGTACGGACGGACGTATGTGTGTTGCATAACTCAAATACGGTTAGACGTAGAAAGTTGAAATTTTGTATTTAGGACTGTTATAGCATCTAGTTGTGCACCTCCTATTTTTTGTTTCAATCTATAAACTGGAAGTAGTACTTTTTTCAAATATTTCGATAAATATTTAATTTAAGACAATTTTTTTTATATTAAATGAAAGATTATGTGATTATTACCTACAATCGATATTTTATAAATATTTTTGTATCTGGTATCATTTAAGAATAATTAAAGTATACTTATAATTTAGTATTTCGGTATCTTGTAGTCCATGATCGATTAACATTTGTTACTACGTAAAATTTAAATGATTAGTACATTATGACATGACAGTGACAATAGTAAAATATGCTTTATATCTTCTTCTACAGTTTAAATAAAATGATTAAAATATATTTGTGAGTATATTAGCAGTAGTAGTAGTACTTATATTTATTAATATATTTGTATAATAAGTTAAAAGAATAAAGTCAGATTTTTTATATTATTCTACATTTTAGTTATTAAGAAAAGTATGAACAGTTTAATAGGCGTACAAGGAAGTCATGTGGTGTCCACGTCAGATTTTTTTATCTCGAATTACTTCAAATGGATTCAAGTCCAATATTATATTTAGCTAAAAACAGCAAGTGTAGAGCCATGAAGAAGGTATTATATTTCATAGTGCATATTTGTCTAATAAAATATTGATCAAAGTGTGTGACAAATTCTGGGAATGTTAGTATTCGCGTCGTGCAAACATCTTATCTTGTTCTTGTTTCCATGGAGGCATAGCGCGCGCAGCATAGCCGCCGTATATAAAACAATACGTGACGTAATATGTTGTCATCGAGTTTAAAATTCCATCGAGTGTCACGCAGAAAGAAACGAAGCCAACCAGAGAATTAGAATTCAGTCTCGATGTGATCACGTGATATCTCATCCCTGAATCTTTTCTTTTTGTCCCGGGGTTGGGTTCAAACGAATATTTGATATATTATTTAAGGCGTTTGTGTTTTGTAAAACATTTGCATGTAGCGTCGATTCGCATTTGTCGCGTGTTTACATAAATAACAAAACAAATGCCAGCAGCATTGCAGCGACCGGCAGATGTTTGCCGAGGGGTGTGTGTCGCATCTAGTTCACTCTGACTTTGATTGATTGATCGCCTTCTGTTTTACCTCCTTTTATTTGTTATTCAATTGTTTCATTTACATTATATACATTTTTATACGCCAATATTCTACGAGAGACTGTAGGTATGATTTATTTTATATTCTGAAAAGGCTCATAGCTTATAATTTGACATGATACACATTGTCACAAATAGCAGAGATCTCTGCAGAAGCAGACGACAAAAGTATAATTCGTTTTTTCATAGATTCATTATTTCTGGATTATTTTCATTAGCTTATTTGAAGCTTCCAGCATTTTTCATGCTACTAAATCCCAAGACTAATTGAAGGTTATAGTTAGCGGCACCGATATTTGACAGGCAATATAAAAGAATCATCAAAGAATTCTTGTGTAAACATGACTTTAGATTTACACAAAAGTTTTGTGCTATGTTTTTATGTGTCAGTTTTGTTAATCAGTACTTTATCTAGAGGTGGAACCAGATTGTAACAAAAATTATGTCTCAAAATATGAAGGAAACATGTTGTGAAAAATCTGTCCAAACTCAAAAAATAAAATATAAAAATACACTGTTTTGTTTCTAGACTTAATGAAGATTCAATTTAGTAATGGATGTTTCCACGATTTTTTTGGTTTTTCTATATTATGTTAATCTATACATTAAAATATAAGACCCGTATTTTTTCTCTCTGCCAAAAAGTTGCTAATAAGTCAGAAAAAAAAATTCATAAAATAGGTGCTGCGAAAAACGATGCCGTATGTGACGGTGTGACGTCATCGGCACTGAGAACATACGTCCATCGCGCTGACAAGAACCAAATACGATACGTAGATCTTTATTTCAACACAGATCCGTCGTCCATTCCATAGTCAAAACGACAAAAAACGATCTTACACGAATAAATCTATTCACGGTTTGGTTTCAATGTTGTCTACGTCATACATGGCGCATTTTAATGCATGTTTCAAAAGAGTTACATTTTCATTTCGATAAAAAGGTTAAAATCTATCAAAATTAACAATTATTATCACTTTCCTATAACTGGTTGATATCCAATAAGGCTTGGAAACCCTCATTCTAATCAGGAATATGAAAGAATCCTCAAATAACTATATGTGAACAGAACTTTATATTTACACAAAACTTTTGTGCGATGTTTTATCTGACAATTTTGTATTCAGTAACAAAAACCATGTTTCAAATATTAAGGAATCATCTTGTGAAAAATCTGTGTTTAAAATTCCCATATCCAAGCTCTCAAAAGTTAAGAGTCCGCAAAAATTTTCGGGAGGAGTTAACGTAGCGTAAAGCACATAAAACACTTCATACGTCGCATTTTGACTTATCACTTGCCTCCATATACTCCTTGCATTGTCGTAAAAGCCACTGGCTTTACGAGGCCCCAAACGCCGCCGTTTTGCAACCACTGATGTATTATTAATGATTGAACGTACAACATACGTTCAGTAAATACACACGAAAAAACACTGCTGTCCTTTTTACGCTCGCCGTTGTGATATATCGTATCGTTTGATTTAATGGTCGCTACGTTTTTATCAGTTCTAAGTGAACTGTTTCTCTGATCGAATAACGCTGCACTAGCTAAATGTATAAATAAATTAGTAAACTGTAATTTTGTAGATTAATTCTCCGGGAATAAATTTATTTTTAATGTGGTTTTTGTAACGCGTTTTTAATCAGGTTTATTCGGAATCCAAACGTTTCATTTACTATAATAACTTTTAATTCCTCTGGTAAATATAATTAAATAAAACTGTTTTATAATTACACATAATAAAGCAGGTTTTAATATTCACAACGCTAATTTCAAATAAAACTGAAAATAATTTCAGTCTGTGATAAAAACGAATTTAATGTAGTACCTACTCGTCACAACTGATGAGGGCTCATAATGCAATATAAAACGGATAATCTACTTATAAAATAATATTAAAATGAACAGCCTTGTTGATTGTTGTCATTTTCTCTTTGAATTCATTTAAGCATCTATAAATTTACTGTAGAGTATTTAGGCAGAACATGACTGAAACAAAATTAAAGTTACGTTATTAATTTAAATCACACATTTGGTATAAATTGCTAGCTGCAGCTGGATTAAGAAATTTAATAAATAAATAATAAAGTCCTAGATAATGCGTATGGTGTGATTTTAAAACAATATTTCGAGTCAAATTTTGTCAGGCGACAAAGTTGGGATGTCAAACAGAAATTCTTCTTCACAAATATTCCAAAAATCTAATCATTTCGCTGGCAAATATTAGAAATATGAAGCAAATTACATTTTAGTGTTTTGTTTAGTTACTAAGAAAAAGGAAAATAAGGTTTGATCACTCATTACTAGCAAAAAGTTTCCTTTCTTTTTATCCGCTGTCAAAGCGATAACATTGTGTTTTCCTTCTTGACATGAATCGTCCATGGGATTTTCAAATAGTATATTATATATTGAGGGACTAAAGTGCATGATTTAATCCTGAGGGTGAAGTTTATTTCACGAGCCGAAATAATCACCTGAGGGATTAAAGGTACTTTAGTCCTATGGTATATACGCTATTTTTTGCACTTCATCCTCAAACGAATGCAAAATAGTTTAAAAGAATACACATTTTGTAATTTTGACAGTAAATTTTATGACAAATATTTATATAGTTACCATAGATACTCTGTAACAAATAGCACGTATTTACTGGACAACGGGATTAATTAATTCAATTCCTTGACAACGGGATTAAATATGAGAAATAATCCCTTGGGATCAAATTAAGAACCTCAGTCCCTAAAAATAAAGACTAAAGAACAGTTTTAGTAACGGAAGTGCAAAAAATATCTTATTGTTACGGAAGTCTATCCAAGCTACATCCTGAGTACGATCAAAAATTACATACTCAATACAAACATCTTCGTTAAATGGGATACATAATTGGAATATTATTACCAAATTATTAACATTGGGATGTTACATAGATAATATTACTAAGTGCAGACATTAGCAGTCGCTAGGATATTAACGGGATCTTAATGGGCAAATAGAAATATCAAACCGGTATGTTCACATTCTTGAAATGTTCTGGGGATTTTATTTTGTCAAGTGGGACTATAATAAAATCTGCCATTCTTTAATGGGAATAAGTTTTGTTGAATGGTAACCAGGAAAATAAATTAAGTATGTCAAACTTTATAACTGAACTTCTTTTTAAAATGTAAATAAACTTTATTGGATTGAATTTTTCTGTGAAAAATTAATGTGTTTGTAACTCTACTGCTGCAATGCTGGTTGTTTAAATTCTTTGTAGTTTATTACTAAATTATTAACATTACAATGTTATACAGGGTGTTTCATAGCTTCAGGTACCTACGTTAAGGGTATATGTTGTTTGATACGCTGATTACGAATAAAAAAGAATTTTTCTTAAAATCGCAAAATTAATTTCCATGTTTCCCAGTCAAAAATTTTTCGTAGCAACTGCCACTGGGTACGCTTAATTATTGTTTCATTAAAAATAATTAAATATCGTTTGTTATTTTACTAGTATTATGTAATTTAAGATGTCCATTATCATTGTTTGTATTTAATAGGAAAACGAATTCAGTGCAGTACTACAAAAATGTTTTAGGTAAACAACCCTTAATTTTTCAAATTTAAAAAAAAATTATTTTAGATTCGTAATCAGCATATCAAACAACATATTATACCATTAACGTATGTACTCGAAGTTATGAAACATCCGGTATAGGTAATGTTACCAAGGGCGGACATTATCAGTCGCCAGGATAATAATAGGATTGTTAATGGGAAAAATAGCAAGTAACAAAGCGGTATGTTCACATTCTTAAAATGTTCTGTAGATTTTTTCTATATACAGGTTTTGAATTATCAATATAGTCGTAATTTGTAGACGACTTTTTTGTTTTGCTAGTCCAACCACCAACTGTATAATCCTCTTTGAGAGCAAGCGTATCATGAAAATCCTTGAGGCAAAATTACGTTTTTAATTAACTAATCACTTAACAACCTCATTTTTAATACCAGCAAATTATCCCTGTTAGAACCTTCATAAAACCAACAAAAACTTGACAATTTCGCCCCACAAAGGCAAGTCTTCCCCGGTAGTGCCGCCACTGGTGGTCTATAAATTTGCTCACATACACGAAGGGCTCGGGAATGTTTTACGCACATGACAGCCCTTTGGGGAAGCGGAGTACACGGACGTAGCTCACTATGTGTGTGTGTGTGTGTGTAAACGCGGCTTTATGTAGTGAAAAAAGTGCTTGTGCTTGTGCTTGGCTATCATACTCTACTTGAAAGCTACTAGATAGCGGGTAATGCTGGCCTTCTAATCGAGGTTATGTATGGTTTACGCGAATTGCGAGCGCGCAAAATGATGGAGAGTGGTATGGATTTTATGTTTGGGATTGGTCTTCATTTGGATGGTATCATTTACTGGTTTTACTAATACGAACAAATTTTGAGGTTTATGTATAGTTGTTTCAGTAGCTGTAACTGCAAAACTACTACAAGTCATGAATCTGAATCTATTTATTCAGGTGATGCATATTTCTGTTTTTACTTCCTTGTACGAAGTAAGGAAGTATTGTAATCGCGAAAAATTTCGGTTCTCAGATTTTGACGGAAATATCCGTTTTGACCTTTTCTGAATCCATTATGACTAGTTTCGACGTGACGTCTGTACGTACGTACGTACGTACGGACGGACGTATGTGTGTCGCATAACTCAAATACGGTTAGACGTAGAAAGTTGAAATTTTGTATTTAGGACTGTTATAGCATCTAGTTGTGCACCTCCTATTTTTGGTTTCAGTCTACAAACCGGAAGTAGTACTTTTTAAAAATATTTCGATAAATATTTAATTTTAGACAATTTTTTTTATTTTAAATGAAAGATTATGTGATTATTACCTACAATCGGTATTTTATAAATATTTTTGTATCTGCTATCATTTAAAAATAATTAAAGTATATATTTATAATTTATAGTATTTCGGTATCTTGTAGTCCATGATCGATTAACATTTGTTACTACGTAAAATTTAAATGATTATGACATGACAGTGACAATAGTAAAATATGCTTTATATCTTCTTCTGCAGTTTAAATAAAATGACTAAAATATATTTGTGAGTATACTAGTATAATAAGTTAAAAGAATTTTTAATATTATTTTACATTTTAGTTATTAAGAAAAGTATGAACACACAAGGCGTACAAGGAAGTCATGTGGTGTCCACGTCAGATTTTTTTAGATTTTTTTAGATTTTTTAGATTTTTATTTGTATATTTTAATCATTAATTTTAATGGGCACCGGATGGTACATATACATTTATTTTAATAAAAAAACAATTACTGGAATTCAGTCAACTTTATTAGTATTATTTCAACCTATAGAGGTTGAAATAATACATACTAATAAAGTTGACTGAATTCCAGTAATTGTTTTTTTATTAAGTTAAAGGCCACAGTCAAGAAAATAAAATTTTTATATACATTTATGTTTATAAGTTTAAATATCGCGGGAAGTAGTGTGTTGGCCACATCCGTCATTTAGTAACAGTTCAAACATTTCTATCAAATAAACACTTTTTGAAAATTTCGACATATTCTTATTAGAAAATATGGTTCTACATACGATATTCTATAGAATTAGAAATATGTACACCTACATAATTTGATCCGAGGAATCCAATGGTGCAAAAATATTTTTTTATTTCGATTAGTTTTCGACTTAATAAAATAATGTCAAAAATTGTGGATCGAAAATTTTTTTCGACTACAGATTTGATATTTTCGTAGTCGAATTAGTATATAACCACATTTTAAGCTAATTCCCAATATTATTCTTTAGGCTAGAAAATATTTTGTACCATTTTTTAAATACCTGAATAAAAATTGTATTCCTTAGAATTTTTTCGTGAAAATTTACATTCCTACATAACTTTACCCGAGAAATCCAATGGTGAAAAATAAATTTTACATTTTGAACAGTTTTGGACTAAAAAAAATTGTGTCGAAATATATTGATCGAAAAAAAATTCCGACTGCATATTTGAAATCCTCGAGGTCGAATTAGTATATAACCAAATTTTCAGCCAATTCTGTGAGGAAAAGTTTTTTTGGCAAAAATTTCATCAAGGGATGTATGTGCCTTCGTTTTTGGCCATTTTCGAAAACCCTTCATAAAAATTGTACTCATTGGAATTTTTTCGCGAAAATTTGGATTCATATGTAATTCCACGCGAGGAATCCAATGATGAAAAAATTTCGGTCATAGATAGTCCCGTCTTTCACCTGCAAAAATTATCTCGAAAAGTATTAGTCGAAATTTTCTTTTAGTGGCACCATTGGATTCGTCGGGTCCAAAATAGGGTATAACTAAATTTTGAGAAAATCGAAAATTTCGAAAATTTTCGACATTTCAAAGTGCATTTAAATTTGTACCCGACAGAATTTTTAAAAGAAAATATGTATTTATATGTAGGTGTATACGAGGAATCCTGTGGTGTACTTAAAAAAAATATACAAAAATATTTGTATCTTGATTTGTATAGTAGGAAAAAGAAAATGTCGGAAGCCACATCAGATTTTTAGCTTTGTTTTCCACCTAACATTTAGATACATTGCGATAGAAATCCCATGCAAGTATACTATTGCATTTACTACAAAAGTCAAAGTTTCAAACTTTATGAATGAGGTGAGAAAAGCGTGAGACCTCATGGAGTATATAATCCTTTTGAAGGATATGGCCGATTTTATCTCCATGTCGTATCCCCATGAAATATCTCGGCCCTGTTGTGATACTTGAAAAAGCAGATGTGTGTCGTCACAAATCAAATTTTCAAATTCGTGGCATGTCCCGGACCTTCCCTGAGGGAGCCCTTCAGACGTTCAGAGGTCACGCGAAATGGGAAGGACGAACCAACAGTTACTTCTTTTATTTCTGCTGTCTTCGACCAACAACCGAAAACGATTTATGGCTTTATGAACTTGTCAATATTTTCACCGACGCGGTAATAGCTCTTTTATCTTTTGATTAATTGTTTTATTGATAGAAGAGCAGGCGAAAACAATTTATATTTAATTTATTTTGTCATTAAAAACACGTTACCATTGACGAGAAAGAAGAAAGAAATGTGTGTTTTATGAAGTTAACTTCGGCTGTGATTTATCGAATCTAAATATACTTCTTCGATATATCATTAACTTCGAGTACACTTACTGCTGAACTTCAAACAAAAAAGACAATATTCAGTTTTCAGTTCTTTTTTGAATAATTTGGAGATAAAAAATGCTTTCATGCTTTTAAATCCTGAAAAAAACTTATAACGTATAACGATAAATTAGATATTATTTCTTTCCCAAGACACATTGTAAATTATATTTGAGCGGCGCCGCTATTTCACAGGAAGAATCAAAGAATCTATGGTGTAAACAAGGCTTAAGAGACTCGTCTACCTTTATTTCGAATTCCTAGAATACTTTCGAAATTACTTTTTTTTCTATTTTACTCCCACTAATACGACTGCCCGAAACCAACCCGAAGCTCGTACTTTCCCGCATCCTAGCTATGCAATGTCATTTTGAAGTTGAAAAATAATGTAAACATGCCTCCAGTATTTCCATAATAACTTCTGTATTTTTTAAAGAAATTAAGGAAAACAAAATTATTGGAAAAACGAAGCTTAGCTGCATGCTTCTTGCTTTTTAAATTTTTCTTGCCATTTATAGTGACCGGAAAAAATCATATCAAATAATGACAAAAAACTGCAAAAACGTCATTTTTAATTCAGATTTCTAGACCAAAGGCATAAAATAAAAATATAGAAGCATTAAGACATCCTTTGTTAATACACTCATATGTAAAAGCATCTTATATTTCAATTATAACTAAAATAAACGTGGAAGGCGTACACCTCTGTAACGCTGTGAAATTTTTGGGTAGATGTACACCTTAATACTCATTGGTAATGATTTAATAAACAGGAACTCGAACCGAACCGATACAGGAACAAAAACCGGAACGAACCACTGTCCTGTCACTTTTCGAAATATCGTAAGAAATCGTGAATATGACACAAAATTTAATCTTGAGAATTAAAATTTCATCTTATAAGTAGCATTATTATTTTTCTTCAACAAAATAGCAAGAATCAATAATCTTATTAGAGTAGCAAGTGCAGCAATAACTCAGAACTATATCCAGGGTTTCATTTCGATAAGAAAAGTGAAAATTTCAGGGGCGCAAATATTAAATCTCAATAAAGCAGGCATTCCACTATCAGCACTTCCAACTGTCAAACAACAAAGTGAAGTTTCTCCGCGCACAATTTGAGAATCCTGAGAGAATTACACGTGTTATCTGCGAAGTATCACTTCATTACCCCGTTCAAAAGAGCCAGCGATAAATTAAAAAGCGCGCGAGAGGTGGAAATTCGGTGTTCCCCCACTTGCTCATGAGCTCGTGGCAGGGGTTTTTATGGAGCAAAGTTGTTAAGCTTGCTCTACGTCTCTCCCGGCATCTCTAAAAGCCCGAAGAAAACTCTGATCCGCAGTGACAAACATTCTAGTCTTGTTGTTGTTGCTCCCCTCGCCTCTCAGCCCAAACTTACTACAAGTGCAGCCCAGGAACGTACTCACATTTTTATAAACACACAATTTTTTTCTTTCATAAATAACCCAGTTGGAAAAATAAAATCCCTAGAACATTTCAAGAATGTTGCTGGCTTTTTTGCCCAATAAAATCTTATTAATATCCTAGCGATTCCTAATGCCCAGTGCACACGGAGAAACATTTTGAAAAGTTTCCAGAAAATGGAGATTTTTTAAAAAAACAATAAATATGTTTATGATCACATGCAGAGACTCGAACCGCTAGAAAATCCGGTTCGGTTTTGGTTACCGGTTTTAGATTGTGATAATTTTTCGCTCCTTGTTCCGGGCAGTTATTTGAAAATTGATTGGTTACCGGTTCAATTAAAACGGTTTAGTTCCGGTTCCAAAATTTTTAAGTAAATTTATAATTTATATAAAAATTTTGCCTAATTTTTACACTTATCTTCAACAGAAAAGGAATAATGAATAAATAAAAAATCACACAAGTAATGTTACAAATATATTGATAATTTAATATTTCGTACACTATATAATAATTACAAAAGAATTACATTAATCAGGTACCTATATTTCAGTCTTATAACTGACCTTGGCGAGGCAGTGGCGTTACAAAAATATAAACTCAGAGCCGTAAAGGGTAGATCTGCAAAATTCGATGTTTGAATTGTAAATATAAAATATAATTTTATTTTTTTAAATAACTGGTTCGAACCGGTTCGCAACAGCCGATTCAAGTTGCTTCTTCGGTTTTAAAAATTAAATTTTTACGGTTCACGTTCTCGTTCACGGTTTACGAAAATACTACTGGTTCGTTCCGGTTTTTGTTCCTGTTCCGGTTCGGTTCGAGTCCCTGATCACATGTCATATTTGCCGATTTGACAAATAAGAAGTTAGCTGCACTTCACAACGTTTCCTGGAAACGCCTCATTTTTATAGGCGCCGTTAAAACTTTGAAGTTTCCGGAAACTTTTTTCGGGAAACATGTCAAAATGTTTCTCCGTGTGCACTAGGCATAATGTTCGCTCTTGGTATAGTTTATCCACGTTGTGGTGACCGGTACGTCATCAAACATATTCGTTTGTTAAGTGGGAGAAAATTAATTGACGTCATACAGGTTTTGAACCAGTTATTTACGATGAAATATTCTCTACTAATAATAATGAGTACCCGTAAGCCGTAAATTAACGGCTGGTAACTGCACACACGGTATAATATACAGGATGCATCGTACCTTTGAATAATTTCCTCTAAAAATTTTAACCAATCAACTTACAGCTTATTTTAAATTTCGAGCCAAAACAATCAAGTGTATCAGTGAGTACGTGCACAAGTGTAGAGTACCCGCGGGTATTTGCACAAGTACATACCCGAGTATTTTTGACAGCTGTCAACAAAAGAAACAAATAATCAAGAAATTAGCTATTTCTTAAAATTACAGTCTGTTCAATGGAAAATGCAAGAATTTTTATCACCTACATTATATTTTTTATCAGAACATTGAAAAATTGCATTGGACAAAGTGCCAATGTCATTGATCTGACGTTTATGTGATAGATCAAATATTAATTATTTTATATTAAAAATATCAAATTTTCCTCGAGAAATATTCTACGAATATATCACTCGTGCAAGACAAATACGTCAGAATATTTTCTCTCGTGCACGTTCGAGCACTCGAAAAAATATTTAGATATTTGTCATGCACTTGTGATTATTCACATCATCTGTCAAAAAAAGACCAATATAAATGCAGAATATTGAATTTCACAGCCAATCAAAATGAGTAGACTTGATTATTTTTTACTAGTCAGGTTGTGTGTCGACTATTAATTCTCTATTAGTACTTTTAGATACACATTTTTATTATAATTTATATTTCCTATTTCTAATGCAACATTTCTATCTCTGGGTTTTCTTCAAAGGTCATTTTTCATTTGAAATTCACTATTTTATTTGTAAACAAACACCAAAAAAAACACATAAAACACATTTGACGTAACATCTAAATTTTATCAAAATATTTGTTTTCTGAAATCATGGATTACTGCAATTTTTGCCATTTTAATTTAAAACTGGATCTAATACCATTCGTAGTCATATAGTTAAGTAGATTATTTTTCTGGTAGTTATATTATACACTCATGTACCTTGTGCTTGCGAATATTACTCGTGCTGCGCGCTCATAATATTCATATTCAAGCACAAGGAACATTCGTAACACTACCAGAAAAATAATCGACATACAGTAGAATCGGGGAAACAGCCGAGGTACGTCATCAAAAAATGTAACTAAACTATGTGACGTCAGCTGTGAACATGTTTACATTAGTTCTTTGAATCGTAATGTAATATGATGTGAATGTTGCAACAATGTTGCAACAATCACGAAATGTTGTTTTGAAAAAGACAGATTTATGAAAAAAGATATAAACCAAACTGGTAAAAAAGAAGCCACAAGAAAATCAGAAACTCACACAGTAAATCAAGTATATAAACGTACTGTAATTCAGTGTTACCACTCGAAGAAAAAAAATTAAAATTGATGGATTCATATACGGTCATTTAAATACATATATAAACTATTTCATATTGATTTAATGATAATATAATACGTAGGCATATTTATAAAACTCATTATTAATTTTTATAATACTTATGGTATTATAAGTGAGTACACCCACAAGAGATGTTTATGTACCTAGAAGATACCAAATTTGTTCTATGGATAAATTTAGAATGATATAGACTAACAATTACCAATCTCTTTTTGTTATTTTTGCTGTAAATCGAACCACCAACCAAAATCACATCCAGGGTGTTCTCTCCCGCCGATAAGCCCACCTGATCCCAGATTATGAAAGTTGGTTAATTTCCGGGAGCCCGGAACCAAATTCAATCGGCAGTAGGTAATAGTTAGAGCTTTTGGAAGGTACAGATAATAGAATGATATCTTTAATTCGTGGTTATAATTTGGGCATATATCAACAGGCCGCTGCTTTACCGATTCGGTTATTGGAGCCATAAATTTGCAATTTAACCCTTTCCAGGCCCGGACCAAGGGGGAGACGATAAAATATGGTGGTCAGTTTGTTATTTTACTTGAATATGGTTTGTTTTTTTACCAGGAATTTTTAGTGTCATTTCTATTCTTGTGATTTAATTTATTCAAATTCCTTGTGAATTACAGTATAGTAGTAGAACGAGAATTAATTTTGACGTTTTACGTCTAAGATGACATTAATATTCGAGATCACCTTTGTCATAAAGATATTTATAATTTTGTATTATATTTATAAATGCTTCTTCAACCATTTATAGACAAGGATTTTTATGAAAGATAACTTTAAGTAAACCAAACTGACACTAAAGCGGTATTTATAACAAACGCAATGCAATGGGTAACGCAATGCAGTAGGTAACGCAACGCAATGCAACGAAAAATTGTTTGATTTATAACAACGTATCTGCGGTAGCGTTTCACCAATACCAATATTCTTTAACTTGACAAGTACCAGTTGACATCTGTCAATTCTAAAACTATTTTGCATTTAATCCTATAAAATCTCTTTCTATTTTATATGAGTAACTAATTAGTAAGGTATATTATATTAATAATTGTAATAATAATGACAAAATATGTACCTGCTAGTATTTGAGTGCAGCATTATGACAGCTAAAACAAATTAATGATGGATACAAAATTTCAGATATGTTGATTTTTCCACAAATTTAAAAATGTCTTAATTTTGATTGGCCAGAGGCAAGAAGCTCACGCAAGGCAACGCAAGGAGTTGGAAGTTGACTACTCTTGCATTGCATTGCGTTGCGTTGCTGTTCACCTTGCGTTGTTATAAATCATCCCTAGCAAATGTACACATTCATCTTTTTACCTTACCTACTGCGTTGCGTTACCCATTGCATTGCATTGCATTGCGTTTGTTATAAATAGTCCTTTATGCCTTCTGACGCTAATTTCAAAACTGGTTTGTTTTACTAGACCAACTACAATATTAATTTTGTAATTGTGAAGGACAGTAGTCAGAACTAGCTGATTAACTATAACTACTAACTACATACTGACTATAACTAAGAACTAATTTCGTATTGTGAATGAGGCTTTACTTTTTATAGACTTCAGTAAATTTAAATACAATTTGGTAATATAATTAAAATGCTTTTACTTCACAAGCCTTTGTAGTTCAAAGTGGAACTCATTTTAAATAACTCGTTCAAACTAACGCCCAATTCATGTTTGTGTTCATGCAAATAATCTTTTCCTAGGCTTATGATGGTCTTATGTTATTAAACAAATCTTGTAAATTATGGTAAAATGTATGTTACTGTAAAATTTAATTTGTGGTGTAATTTATTTAATAACATATTTAATTTAGTGCTTAATAAATGTCGGGAGAAACTGCCAGGTATAATTTAAGATGGCTGTTTCATTAGTAAATCTTTATGAAGCAACCTACAAAAGATAATCAAATAACATTGAAACCATTAAGTTCTTCGAGCTTTAATTGTCAATTACGTTCATTTTCATAAAAAATAAACGAGCATCAACAAAAACTCAGTGGCACCAACTGATAATAAAGAAGTTAAGAGAGCAAATTTTCCTAACCGCTTCTTTTTACAAGAAAATGTAATTCAGAAAGTAATAAAACTTGGAAATTCAGTAATTATAAGCACATGTTAAGAGGGGTGTCCTCTTGCTGCTTTTCTCCCTCAACTCCCTTTTTCTTCGGAACGGTGAACAATATTAAAAATAAGAAGATAACATTTTTAAAGTCATCCCAGTAAGCGACGACTTAAAAGTTTCGACTTCAAGTGTTTGAGACCGGAGCGACAAAAGAAAATCTACTCTACCACGAGACCAAGCTTTAAAATTACATTAATTTTTATTATTTTCAGTAGGAGTCGCTACTATATCTAGAAACTAGAACATCGTTACATGAATTTTATGAGGAATTTTATCGTCTATATAATTTTACGTTGCGATTTATTTAAAGCAGATAGTGGATAACTTTGTTTACGACCGTAAAGTAAATTTATTTTATTTATTTTTCAAAAGCTCATAAATGAACAATTTACTTCCATTTTAATAACTTACCTATTTCTAACATTAAACCATGACCACAGTTCATGAATGACTAATGCAATTTCCTATCAGTTTGAAGATTTTTTTCTCTTATATTAAATTTAAAATGAACAGATGAATGAAAAGTTAACAGATTCAGAAGTAAAAAAATAATATTAAAATAAAATCATCCTTTACGAAAAGAGTTTAAGCGGCCCGTCTAAGAATACTTTCGATTTTACTTTTCTATTTATTCCACACTTTTTCCTACTACTACGACTGCCTAAAATCAGCCTAAAACTCGTAGTTTACCGCATCCTAGCAATGCAATGTCATTTTTAAGTTTAAAAATAATGTGAAAGTGTTTTTGTTGCGAGTAAACTGTTAGTTTATTATTGACTTCAAGGTAATGTTTTTATAAACATTTAATAGAGAAAGAATGGATCTACAGGTGTGTCATTTTAAAATTTTAAAAATAAATTATTATAGTTTTACTCCAGCCATATCAAAATAGCGGCGAATTTTCTTCAAAATATTTACTATTAAAATTAATTACAAATAAAACATAGACATCTATGAAAATCAAGTTTTACTGTCACAAAAATAAATTAATTATGTTTTCAAGTAGTTAAAAATTGATTTTTATAATTTGCAATGTATTATTCTTAATGGATTTTTATTATTAATTATTTTGAAGAAAATTCGTCGCCATTTTGAAATGATTGGAGTAAAACTATAAAGCTTATTTTATGTACATTCTAAACAAATATGATATTACCGATTCCCTATGTTAGAATACGAGCCTCTTTATCTAGTTTAACTTTGTTTATAAATATTTTCTGTATCTTTTGAAATTAACGAAATATTCCTTGTGTCGGACTTAAAACAATCGCCCTGTATATTAATATTTTTGTAAATAAGTAAAAAGAATAAAGTAGGTATGGCGGGAGGTCTTGTGCTGGCCACATCAGATTATTATCAGTAGTTGCGTATGACGTGAAAGTGCTCCACCGGGTTAGGGTTAGCATCCGCCCTGCCCTAATTAATACCTACTGTTTAACTTTTATTAACACTCCAAGTTCAGTCTTTCGAAATGAATACAAATGCTGTTAATTTCTTGGCGGGGTAGTTCCGCCAGGGCCGTAACAGGCAGATTGTCGACGACGCGGCCGGAATGCAAAGGGCGGTGTAAGTGTGCGGTCATCAGACTTTCTTAATTAAACGGGACGCAGTGCACTGCGTTCGTTCATTAACTACCTGCTCGTTTCCACAGGACACGCGTACCGTTTTTATTGGTAATTGTTGCGTAGGGGCCGTACAATTTATTCTAATTCGGGGTAGTGTATCATTAAATAATTTGCACATTTTTAAATAACACACGATCATACTATACTCTGTTTCAGCTTAGAACATAGTAGGTGGCACTGTGAATGCAGTCCGTTCTACACCCTAGTTTAAACTTTGGCGCGAACTTACCTATAGATGAATAAAAATTGTCAAAATAACAAGAAGTAAAAAAGAAACACACGAAATTGTTGCATTTTCGTCGTGAAACACACGTTGTTTTACTATTTTCAGGTTATATAAACTTGAAATGTCAAACGGAAATGAAATCGCGAATCTCTCCAATGTTCGCTGGTGTAAATCCACCTCTCGTCTCGACCAATCAGATTCAAGCATATCATCGTCCTATCTTACTCAACGCTATGTTCTAAGCTGACATCAAGTATAGTAAATAATTTGTTAAGCGCGCTTGAAAGTGAAAAATCGTAATACGAAGTCTGTAATTGTAATATTTTTAACTCGATAAAAGTCAAAATCATATTATAGGTTATAATTTTATTTTTAAAAAATGTTTTCTTTTCTGTAACTACTAGTGTCACGTCAACGTCACTTAAAACTTTTACATGGCTCATTTTGCATATGCTTTCTGCATAAATTTCGTATAAACGATGTAATCTACAATAAAAATTATGTTACGCAATGGAAATATATACATTCCTAATTGCCTTATTCTAAAAATTATGTCTGTAATAATTAATAATAGTTCATTTTGCATAAAATTTATTGAAATTTCTTTCGCTTCTACTGATTCTATTGATATAGGTATTATTTATGCCCAATGCTTGTTCCTATTTGCAGAATTTTATGCAGATAAGGTGTATAAAAATGACTTATCTGAAAACGGTTTCGAGCGCAACCTTAAGCACGGGGTGAAATTGGCTCCTATATAGGTATTTGATATTTAATTTTTGTGAAAAACTGAGTGAATTGGTTTCTTTCATTCATCGTCAAATTTGTTGCAATATGACAGCTAAATACACTTGTCTAAGAAGAATGTTGTAGCTATGTATAATCATTACGATTTAACCTAAATATTCAAATTATTAAATATGAAATAAATATTGTATATATTTACGAATTTATTTTGTTTAATTTGTAGTCGTAGACAAAGTATAGTATGTGACTCGTCTATAAACTCTCTAGATACTCGTTCGGTTCTGGGGATTTTATTTTGTCAAGTGGAATATAGAAAACATAAAAAGTATCATTTGTTGTAATATTTTTGAAACTATAATACCAATACCTCCTAAAGTCCAGCATAAAAAATGGACTAACGTAGCGAGTGTTTTGTGGCAAGTACAAGAATGGTAAAATTGCATTTTAACAAGGATTTAATACAGAAAGAAAGGATCTACAGATGTGCCATTTTAAAATTTGGATTAAAAAATTGTACATGAAAATAAAAATTCCGAAAAATTCAAAAAAATACCAATTTATGCAAACTTTACACGGTTATATCTACTGATAAAAATGAATTTTAAAAAGTAACATCTGTAGATTGCATTGCATTGCTAGGATGCGGCAAAGTACGAGTTTCGTTCTGGTTTCGGACAGCTGCAGTAGTGGGGAAGGGAGTGGTATAGAAAAATAGTAAAATTGAGAGTATTCCAGGAATTCGGAAAAAACGTAGACGGGCAGCTTAAGCATATTTAAAAGAGTTATAAAATTATGAATCATAAAATACAAACAACTGTTAGGTAATTAATTATATTTGCTTTGTGATAAATAAACAGTGTCTCTATTCTGTAGTGGTAAAACTCTCATGTCTTATCCGCTTGTATTGTGCGTCTTAGCGCTTGATGTGTATCGTATCTAGTAGGCTGATATTTTTGTCTTTGTCTGTGAAACAGAACACGTGAAATGAGTAGCAGGCGCTGGAAGTAGCGAAGCAGGCGGCAGGCGGCGTATCTCCCGTGTAATTCAACTTTGTCAGGGTTTTGTCATCGTCAACTTTAACCCAAATTACATCTTCTAAATTAAGCGAAAACCTTTTGTGATCCACTTACATGCTGTCAGAGACGAAGCGCCATCGAGCCGAGAGGAGTGGTGAATCCAAAACTATTTATAAGATGTCTTACTCTTGACGAAAATTAGCAGATTTTTTTCCTTAGTATGGCGTTTAATAAAAATATGCTAGACTGGAGTCGAACCATAGCTTCTACCAATTTTATTTCTGCTAATATAGCAATGGGCTACTTGCATGATTTTTTAAAATTAAGTATTTTTAAAGAAGATACAAAGGGATCTGTATTTTCTATTTTCATACAAATTTTATCAACAAGCCCAAAAGTAATTAATGAAAATTAAATAATATGTGATGTGACGTAGAAGTCTGCCTTATCTCCTATACAAAATAATGACGTCACTACAATTTTTACTTCCTTGTACGGAGTAATAAGGAAGTATTGTAATCCCGAAAAAATTCGGTTTTCAGATTTTGATGGAAATATCCGTTTTGACCTTTTCTGAATCCATTATGACTAGTTTCGTCGTGACGTCTGTACGTACGTATGTATGTACGTACGTATGTACGTACGTATGTACGTACGTATGTACGTACGTACGTATGTACGGACGTATGTGTGTCGTATAACTCAAATACGGTTAGACGTAGAAAGCTGAAATTTTGTATTTAGGACTGTTATAGCATCAAGTTGTGCACCTCCTATTTTTGGTTTCAATCTATAAACCGGAAGTAGTACTTTTTTAAAATATTTTGATAAATAATTAATTTTAGACAATTTTTTTTATTTTAAATGAAAGATTATGTGATTATTATCTACAATCGGTATTTTATAAATTTTTCTGTATCTTCTATCATTTAAGAATAATTAAAGTATATACTTATAATTTAGTATTTCTGTATCTTGTAGTCCATGATCGTTTAACATTTGTTACTACGTAAAATTTAAATGATTATGACATGACAGTGACAATAGTAAAATAAGCTTTATATTTTCTTCTGCAGTTTAAATAAAATGACTAAAATATATTTGTGAGTATACTAGTATAATAAGTTAAAAGAATTTTTTATATTATTCTACATTTTAGTTATTAAGAAAAGTATGAACACACAAGGCGTACAAGGAAGTCATGTGGTGCCCACGTCAGATTTTTTTTTCTCAATTTACTAAAAGAAAACATTTAATGTTTTTAAATAAAATTATATTTTTACCAATGTTTTAGACCTAAAAATCTTATTTTCAGTACCATATAAGCCGCCCATTATTACTTATATCATGTTTCCAATAGTATGTTACTCGCGTATAATGGCTATTACTCATGCTGATATAAATTAATGATAGCTAGTTGTCGTAAACATGTTGAAAAGTCACTGAGTTATGTGCGAAAAACCTCGAAATGCACTTTTTTCAAACACCCATAACTTTGTGCCAAACCGTCGTAGAAGCTTCGTTCTTTGAGTTCTGCACAGGGAATGAAACAAATTTTAGTGCCCTTTTGGTGAATCGAGTCGAAAAAAATTTTTAAACTCCGTACACATCGTCAAAATTGGACATTTTTCGAATTAAAAGCATTTTTTCAAAGGGGTGCTGGAGGGGGCGGAAGGGGTGACACTAAAGTTTGCATGCATGACTTTAAAGTAGACACTTCAAAGTTTTTCGCCCTCGAAGATTCATCGAATTCGACTGAAAATACGCCGAGTTATGACGGTTTGAAAACGGGTGAAATTTCACCTCATTTCAAGTGTTCCCCTAATTGTGTTGCCGAGTTTATGTAGCTAATTATTTTCTCTTTTTCTAATTAAAGTTATGTTTTCTCTGTGAAAGTTTGGTGTCCGCTGGTTTGTCTCCATCTTCGTCAGTCGTTCGCGAGTCAATTATTCAAGAAGACTAAGCTTCTTCGCAGTCTTGAGTCTTATCATAATGATTAGTTTATATAGTGTGAAATTCAGCCTTTGATTGGGCTCATAAATCACTGAAGTGTATGATTTTTGGGAGAAAAGTAATTTTGCGTGTGTTGCAGGTTATTTTTATGGCCATAAATCTTGCTAAAATTTAGATAAAATGTAATATGAAAGCGAAAATGGTCTGAAGAGAAACTGCGAATTTTGTTTTTGTTTTAAACAACAGCAGAATATTAAATAGATCGTGTTGGGTGTTTATCGGTGTACGTTTATTACATTTACAACTAATTAGGAAGTATGACCAGAAAACTAATGCTTTTAATTTAGTCAAATATAATAATTACACGGTTTACTAAATACACAATATATAAATTCTACATAATAGCTTATTAGATTATTTAATATTTACAGCACTAACACGGAAATATTAATAAATTACTTGAGGGAAATCGTCTATACATTTAGGTTCATGAGCAAACTAATTTATTATATTATAAGCTTAAGTAATAAGTATAATTTATAATAAAACATGAAGCAAAAATAAAATAATATGTTCATGTCATCAACATACAAAACAATATTATTGAATACTCTTATAATCTTATTAAATTCATTTAAATAATTTTAGTACTTGTCAAATTTTACAAATACAAAGTCTCCTTCTTCATCATCACATAATACAGGGTGTTTCATAACTTCAGGTACATACGTTAAGGGTATATGTTGTTTGATATGTTGATTATGAATAAAAAAGAATTTTTCTTAAAATCGCAAAATTAATTTCCATGTTTCCCAGTCAAAAATTTTTCGTAGCCACTGCCACTGGGTGGAATAATTATTGTTTCATTAAAAATAATTAAATTTCGTTTGTTATTTTACTAGTATTATGTAACTTAAGATGTTCATTACCTATTTCTATTGTTTGTATTTAATAGGAAAACAAATCCAGTGCAGTATTACAAAAATGTTTTAGGTAAACAACCCTTAATTTTTCGAATTTAAAAAAGAATTATTTTAGATTCGTAATCAGCATATCAAACAACATATGCCATTAACGTATGTACTCGAAGTTATGAAACACTCTGTATAGACATAGAAAAGTCTCTAAACTAGCTACCTTTACTGTCTGTTACATTTATTTATTCAATTTTGATTAAACTGCTATTATTAACTCCATAGCAACAACTTTAAATAAATGTTTATTCACAAGTGAATTAATTTTTTTTAAATCACTCAACACATTTTTAAATCACCCTGACGTTTTAAACTGTTATTATTACGTCAAAAATGCATAAAAACAATGACAACTTTGCCACTAACGACTACTTTGATTAGTTTTTTTTGTTATGTCAAAATAAATTTATAATTCATAATATTTGAAATAATTTCGTCAAAATTGAATAAAATATTGTATAAACCACGTGAGATACGAATGTTTATTCACTCGAAGAAATTATCCCACTCGCCCTTCGTGCTCGGGGGCTAAACTTTCTTCTCTTGAATAAACATTCATGTATCTCACTTGATGTATAAATATCTATTTAATTATAGTAATAATTATTTGAAGAACTTATTATATTTTTGCTGATTATAACATGTTTTCTAATATAATAAAAATATCTGATGTCAATTTAACAATTTTTAATTTAAAATGTTATTATAAAGTATTTCATATTTTAATTTAGATTGAAACCTTTTACTATAATTATAAAACAAACTGACAGGTAATTTACAAAATGCAGTTTAATATAAGTATAAAAAGTATTTAAACTCGATTCATTAATATTCAGTATATAATTTCCCATTTCATAATTACGAAAAATAATTAGAAATCCAGAAAATGTCCGATGAAAATTTTTCGCGTAACGTTAACAGAGGCGTCAGGTACATTATTTCATCTGAAAATCGGTGAAAATATCATCTCTGGCTTGGTGGAAGCCTGTCACATCTTCGGTCACGGAGTCTCGCGTTCAATAGCTCTTCATTTAGCCCTTCCGCTTCCGGGCGGCCTGTACAGCTCTGTGCGTGTCCAGCGGCGGACGTGGTCGAGGATCAAAGATTTTTCATCCAGAAACTAATAATGCCACATAATTCCACCGCCGCAAATCATCGAAGATAGCTGCGGAAAGTGGCGAAAACTTCCACGTTTCCACAGATATTCTTTATCTCAAATCGAGAAATCAATAGATTGCAGTTGTAGTTACGTAACTGAGAATTATTATTATTTAAATGAATTGTTGTTGGGAAATGCTGGAGCTGATAATGCTGATGTATTTGCATTATTTATTAGGTTGGTACTAAATTGGAAATTAATTCAGGATTGTTTATTAATAAGCAATATGTTAAACGAATTCGGATAATTGTGTGACTGTACATAATTAAGTCATTTTATCTACGGCCATTTAATAACTAATTCATTTATAATATGTACCTGCCTATACATGGTGATTTACAACTTTGTGCATATTATTTGAAGGTAAGCTATTCCATGGAATCATTTTTCCGAATATATAATTCATGTGTCACGTGACACATATTTGACTAATTTGATTGGCTAAAATAGGGCAGTAAGAGGCTATCAAATCGATGATATTTTTATCACCGCTGTTACATGTCAACTGTTTCTGTCAATTAATTTCCTACTGTCAGTTTCATATTTAAATATTGCTGTTTGTCAAAAATAATACTTAAATTGAATGAACCTGATTGTATTCGGTGGGGGTAATACCAGTGAAGACAAAATTGAGAAAGTGGAACAGAATTTAAAACGTTCTTGACAGCTATTGAAAAAATATAACCAAACATTTTGGTTTCATTCATTATATATTCTCTCCAAATATAACTCGGGCTATGATTAATCATAGGTGATAGCATTCGTTATGTCTTCAGAAAATTGAACTCGTGCTGCGCACTCGGTCAATTTTCATCGACTAACTCATGCTATCACCGATGATAATCATAGCACTTGTTATATTACCCCCGAGAATAAATTGAAATTTAAACTATATATCAATTTAGGTATAATCTACTTCCTATTGCAATTTGAAAAGAATTTACCATCTGCTATTTGAAATACTTATTTGCAATTAAATTTGGTTTTCTAACACGTGGAAAATAGAAAATATCAAAATAAACATAACATTTTAAATTATAATTTTTATATCCATACCGAAATTTTAAAGAAAAACTAGTACCTATGTTGTAGAATACAAATTTGCGGATTTAATTTAAAAATTTGAAAATTATTGACCACCTAGTTTTAACGTTATTGCCTCTCATAACTGACAGTTGTTGATATGAGGATACGATGGGAAGGTAGAATTAATTTTTTTTAGAGCTACAGTTAAGGGTCTCGTCTCCGTAACAAAATATTGCGTGTTTAGAGGTGTAGCAGTTTCTGCTTTACTCATTGCATATTAAAAATTTGAAGGAGAAACAGGTACTAGATTTTTGTGAAAGAATTAATCTAGGAGCCCAGTTAGAATTCTGAAAAAATCTTTGAAATCCATATACAAAATTAATGAAAAAGTGTGTTTTAAGCAATTTTTTACATGCTTTTTCTTATTATTAAGAGATTTATTAGAAAATGTAACTCGGCATAATCCTAGTTGCATTCTTCGTCTGTAAATAAATTTATGAAATTTAGCTTTATCTATAAAACTTCGTGAGCATTGTAGAAATTGCTAGACTTTCCGTATTTTTAGCGAGCGTTTCTATGCATTAACATAGGACAAACGCGGTGTTGAGCTACGTGGAGTCGATACCCTTAAGAAAATAGTATGTTATAAATCAGACAAACATAGGGAAAAGTATGCAATGTATTATGGACAAACTATTAATGTAAAACATATAAAATTTGTTTCCAAGTCTGACTGTAAGTACCAATAAACAATATTTCAAGCCAAGTAAACCCAGATAATAAATAATTGAAACAAAGTGTCGATTTGAATTCGTTTATCAGTAGAATGCAAATGCACAATGACCACAAGTACCGCGGTCGGTGCATTCTGCAAGAAAGAGTTATAGTTCAATATATCCACACCAGGGCGGCGCTGAAATCACACACGCACGCACGCACGCCTTGCAAGTTTAATAATTCGCTGGTATGAATCATTTTTATGAAAGGCGAATCCTGTTTCATTATTTTGTTTTTAGATCCTCGATCGCCGTAAATCTTCAGTTTCAGCTTCAGATTCAGCGGCTGAAAGCTTCAGGAGGGGGGAGGGGGTGTGAGGCTTCAGCCAAATTACGAAAATATTGAGACAAATTACTGCGCCACTTTTCCCTCTGTCGATTAGACAAATTTCTTTCTTTCTGCAATTTTAGCACTTTGTCACATAGCGATGTTTGTATTGTCTGCGCGTTCCTGTTTTCCATTTTACAGAATAACAAGAAAAACAAGCTTTTCATTTACAGGAAACTTTAGTTTAAAATACGTCGGATACTAATTCGAAAATATTGCTTTTTGTCATCATTTGCTTACGTCGCGGGTTTAAGCGACCCGTCTAGGTTTTTTTTTCTAATTTCTAGAATATTTTTTTTATTTAACTACTACGGCTGCCTTAAACCAGCCCGAAACTCGTACTTTGCCGCATCCTAGCTATGCAATATCACTTTGAAGTTGAAAAATACTGTAAAAGTGTTTCGTTGCGAGTAAACTGTCAGATTATTATTGACTTCAAGATAATGTTCTTATAAACATTTAATAGAGAATGAATGTATCTACAGATGTACCTGTTTAAAATTTTAAAAATTAATTTCTATCATGAGATATAACCGTGTAAAGTTTTCGGAATTTTTATAATCATGTACAATTTTTTAATCCAAATTTTAAAAAGGATCATCTATAGATCCATTCTTTCTCTATTAAATCCTTGTTGAAATAAAATTTTAGCATTCTTGTACTGGCCACAAAACACTCGCTACGTTAGTACATTTTATGCTGGATTTTAGGAGGTAGACGGGCCTCTTAAGCACAGCTCTCTGCATGTTATGACGGACGAACCCGGAGTTCCATGGTTCAAGTCTCTCGGCCGGCAGTGTGATTGTCGTTAAATTTATTGTAAAACATCTTGCAATTAAATCGCACTCGAATGCTTCAAGTTGACCACTTGATCGTCTTCAAATAAAGTTTTGGTTGCATAGGAATTGAAATATAATCTGCCATTCTATAATTTGAAGTAAATCCTGTTAAATAGTTACAGGACAACACAACTGGTAAATTTGTAATCACATTATAATTATAGATTATTTTCAAAACTGTAATAATAACTTCACCATTATTTCACATTTAGTGCGATTAGATCGCACCTCCCCCCCCCCCCCACTTATTTTTGCCGTTCTCTACGGTATCTGCTTCTATCAACTGCTGTAGGCAAGCACGCACGACGCATCTGTGAACTAATTTATTTTAGTTATAAATTTGTACGATAGAGGCTTATAAATTAAAGACAAACGATACTCGAAACACCGCCCTAGGCCTACTGTAATGAAATCATTTCGAAGAGACTCATTCATTACTAGGGAATTATTAATAGCACACTTTAGTAAAGTTATTAGAGTCTTAGGAAGCTTATTTTAGGAGGAATTCATTAGAGATTTGATGTTGACAAAACAAATATTTTAGGATACACTGATAAACTGATAATGTGAGAAATTTTGCAATCAAACTTTTACTGTAAACTCGAGTAAAATAATATTCTATACGACTGTTACAGAATGTTATCATTCTTACATAATTTTCAATTATGAAATGGTTACATTCTATCACTTGTTACGGAATGGTTTCATTTCGTCACTAGTGATGGAATGAAATGTGGCGAGTTATAATAATTTAATAAAAAAACAGGATCGCTGGATTTTCAGGCAAAATTCTTTAATGTATTTTATATTATGTCGACGATTCGTCCTTGCCGAGGCCTTCCTCAGGACTTATATAGTCAAAAACTTGAAACAGCAACAACAATAAAATAATACAATAAATTATAGCAGTAGATTAAAAACACATAGTTATAAGATATAAAACAAATAAGCCTTAAAATGTGGCTGGCATAAAGATCATAAAAGTATATTTTTGACTATATTAGTCTTGAGGAAGGCCTCAGCAAGGCGACATAATATAAAATAAATTAAAGAATTTTGACTGAAAATCCAGCGATCCTGTTTTTTATTCATCTTCCTGTACCAGTAACGATTACGACTTAACATAATATTTTAACTTTATCCAATGTTTTTGGTTGGTGAGTAACTTTAAAACTCGAAAAGCAAGTTGAGTAGGTAATATTTTATTACTCACAAATAAATAACTGTGTTTATTTGCATGTCGTTTGAAATGTCTGAGTAAACTTTCTACATTTAAATAGTTCTAGTTCTAGGATTTGTGTGTTGGCACCACGAGCCAAACTTAAGTAAATTAAAATATTATCTGATTAACTATTTGGCAAGAAATCGCACTGCCAATGCTAATTCCACTTTAACGAGAAAATTGGAACTGAATGAGTAGTTTTCCTGCTCTATTTTCGCGATAAAAATGAAATATGACCGTTTTCTCTGCTGAAAACCCATATAAATTAAATATCGAGAGGGGGAGACTTATTTTACTGCCATTAATCTATCTTAAAAAAATTCATAAATTAAACCAACATTCCTGTGGATTTAAATAATAGTAAGTTATTTAATAGTCTGGAACTGCTTTATTAATATAGCGTCATAGTCATTTATAGACCATTTCTTTTCATGACGTACCTTGTCTGATTCCGTGCCTCTACTATATTGTGTTTAACAGTTGAAACTATAAATATTTTATGGACTAATATATTTTAAAAAATTGTTTTAAACTATTAAAATAAATAAAAAATCTGACGTGGACACCACATGACTTCCTTGTACGCCTATTAAACTGTTCATACTTTTCTTAATAACTAAAATGTAGAATAATATAAACAAAATCTGACTTTATTCTTTTAACTTATTATACAAATATATTAATATATAAGTACTACTACTACTGCTACTATAGGTACTCACAATAGTATATTATTTAACGAGTAAATAATGTAGGCTATAATTAATGAGGATGGAAGTTTGTTCACGAGCCGAAGGCGAGTGTATAAATCATCCGAGTTAATTATAGCCATTATTTTCGAGTCAAATACGACGTTTTATCTACAACTTTTTAAATAAAACAACATTTTCTTACTACAAATTTGTATTGATATTAACTTAACCTCAAACTTTGGTGTGATGACAATTTATCCGAGTAATTTAGAACTATTATGGGCTACTCATATACAGCGTTTTACAAATTTTTATTATTTTTACTGTTTCTGCTTACAACGTCATAAAATGATAACTTGATGTAACACTAATATTAAAACAGATGTGATGGCAGTTTGACAGTTCGAGAGAATAAAGTTCTCATTATTTAACAATGTGAAATAATGAATTCATTATTTCATAATGTGTCCTTATGGAGGGGTTTATTATACTACTTTCACGTATATAATGAATACATTATTCTATTGTTGTAGATAAATATATTTTAATCATTTTATTTAAACTGCAGAAGAAGATATAAAGCATATTTTATTATTGTCACTGTCATGTCATAATCATTTAAATTTTACGTAGTAACAAATGTTAATCGATCATGGACTACAAGATACCGAAATACTAAATTATAAATATATACTTTAATTATTCTTAAATGATACCAGATACAAAAATATTTATAAAATACCGATTGTAGGTAATAATCACATAATCTTTCATTTAAAATAAAAAAATTTGTCTTAAATTAAATATTTATCGAAATATTTGAAAAAAGTACTACTTCCGGTTTGTAGATTGAAACCAAAAATAGGAGGTGCACAACTAGATGCTATAACAGTCCTAAATACAAAATTTCAACTTTCTACGTCTAACCGTATTTGAGTTATGCGACATACATACGTCCGTCCGTCCGTCCGTACTTACAGACGTCACGACGAAACTAGTCATAATGGATTCAGAAAAGGTCAAAACGGATATTTCCGTAAAAATCTGAGAACCGAAATTTTTCGCGATTACAATACTTCTTTTTTACTCCGTACAAGGAAGTAAAAATATTGACTGGTGAGACGGGTGACACGTTGGCACTAACGCCATATAAGTCATAAGTAAGATATTAAATGTAGTAATGAGTCTTTTGAATCAGGTGATGCAAATTTCTGTGTTGGAATATTTTAGATTTTTATTTGTATACTTTAAATGGGCATCGGATTGTAAGTATACATTTATGTTTATAAGTCTAGACATGGCGGGAGGTTGTGTGCTGGCCACATCAGATTTTTAAATTTATTTAACAAATTCTTCGACTACTATTTGACAATTTTATATAATAATGTCATACAAACATTTTAATTTATAATGCTATCAGAGTTACAAAGAGTTTTTGTCAGATTTTTTTAAAATTATAAATGACAAAAATAACAATTGAAAAAATTCGATATAGTAGCTAACTGCCATTATCTTCATATGGTATTTTTTAGATTTATAGGTTTAATATGTTGGGAGTAAGTAATTTGTTAAATACTTTGTTTACTGCGAGAAAAGCCCCTTAAGTTAGCAACAATGTATGGACGTACATCTAGTGTATTTAGTTTTTAGTGTGGCAACCCTGGAACCACTACTTTAACGGCAGTTCGTCTCACCTCAGTATTAATTGATAAAGTTTCATTAACACAACCAACTCTCAGTAAAGTTTGTTCAAATGGAATTGAAAATGTTCGAGTGAAATTCATTTTGCGGTGGACTATTTTGTAAATGGGATTAAAATTTAATATTGTAATTCACGATTGATGCCTGGGGTGCGTTTGAATTGCCCGGCGTTGTATTTATTTTGATTTATGTTCATAATTAGCGGCGAATATTTTTGAGAACTTCTCGGGATGTATAAATATTGACGGTAGATTGTTATGTTTTTGTGGTTCTGTAGTTAACTATTTATTTTCAGTAAATACACCCTATATGGTTCGAGTTAGAATCAAATTTATGTACGTGTAAATAAATATTGATATTGCGGTAAAATAATATTGATATTTCATAATTTTTTTGAAATTATTTTTCACGAATATCTATATTTGCTTTTAATTAAATTTCCACAATTTTATCAATCATTCCGCATGCGTCAGCAATTTGTTGAACGATATTTTATACAAATTACATATAATAATTATTCAGTGAACTACCGTAAAACGAGGTTACTTTGGCAGGATTGAGGGTTTTTACGGATATTTTTTGGCGTAACTTAAAACGTGTTCTTATATTCAACTTTTTATAAAGGAATCGTATTGATGATCCTGTAGGATTTACTCTTATTACGTATAAAAATCTTGAAGGACATCCGAGAAAAAAATTGTTTATAGGGTGTCAAAGTAGGCAGAATTTTGGGGTACTTTGGCAGGGCATTGCTCGAAATTAAGATCTGTTTATGATTATATACAGCATGTTCCACAACTTAGGACAAAAATTAAAGGGTATATGTACTGTACGACGCCGACGTGCTGATTATGACACAAAAAGATTTTTTTTTATATTCGCAGAGTTAAGGGTATTTTACTTGACGTGTGTACATTTTAAGAATCACTGTTTTGATGGTATATTTGATAATTTGACATTTATTAGTATTAGATATTACGTAAACAATTACTTTCATTGTAGAAGATTTGAAATAATTATTGCAATGGCTTGTACCGACCAGTGGCAAAAAAATGCTTGCTTGATATAAGCGTTGCAATTTTTTTCGAATTTTAAAAAAATTCTTTTTGTTTCATGATCTGCACGTCGTACATTATATACCTTTTAATTTTGTGTCCTAAGTTGTGGAACATTCTGTATATCTTTACTCATTCTAAGTAAGTAGTTCAAAATAAATGTTAAACTTTTAGAACGTTTTTTATTGATAACAAACGCAATTAATTTTAAAATATAAATTAAAAAGTTTTCAGGATTGTGTTTTAATTTAAGGACTTTTAGGGAGGAATTCTTCATATTTATTATATTATGTTCTATTCTTGACAAAGATATTTATTTATTTATTAATTTATATTAATTACTATTACTTAAAACTATTTTACACGTAAGTTAAACATTTTGTTATAATGTATTTCACAATATTATTAATTCAACAATAATGATTTTAGACGCCTTGATTTTATACGCCGTGTCCTACTCCAGACAGTTGAGTTATCATTATCATATAAACATTATTATTTCATGTGTGCGGTTACCAGCCGTCAACTCATTTATGGTTGTTAGTGGAGACATGGAGGTCAGTTTTTGTGCTATGTTAAAATGTGTGTAGCTGTTAGCATTCAAAATTGAGTTATCGCATTACACACTCACCTATAATTTGAACAAAAAATTGTTCTAAATGAAACGTTATTGATAATACTCGTATAATTTTAAAACATTTTATTTTAACATTTTGAATTTCTCTCCAAACCGTACACATTTAAAATACAAATAAATAAAATGAATATACCGCGCTGTAAACAAGAATGAACTAATGAAACCGTTCTGTCCTGTTCGCTACCACCTCCAATGCTAGTTTCTTCACAGCGTCTATCTTTCTGCACGTATCTCTCTACACCTGTGATTTATTTTAGTTTAACAGTTGTTATACCCATTTCTGGGTTTTGAACCTATGTGTATTTTATAGAAAAAAGTGCGAGGAATCCAATGGTGTGAAAAACATTTCAGTATCTGCAAAAACACGGCCGTAATTCGATGATTTGTGTCACAAAATGTGATTAGTTTTATTTTATCGGTTGTTATACCTATTTCTGGGTATTGAACCTATATGTAATTTATAGAAAAAAGTGCGAGGAATCCAATGGCGTAAATAACATTTCGGTATCTGCAAAACCACGGTCGTAATTCGATGATTTGTCTCGAAAAATGTAATTAGTTTTATTTTATCGGTTGTTATACCCATTTCTGGATATTGAACCTATGTGTATTTTATAGAAAAAAGTGCGAGGAATCCAATGGTGTGAACACCATTTCGGTATCTGCAAAAACACGGCCGTAATTCGATGATTTGTCTCGTAAAATGTGATTAATTCCAGTTTATCGGTTTTAAAATCCGGATTTCGGTTTTGAGATATGTGTAATTTGTAGACAAAAGTGCGGCGAGTCTAGTGGTGTAGTTTTTAATTTGGTAGTTAGATAGACAGGACCGTAATTAAATAATTTGTTGTGCAACGTCCTGGACATTAGAAGTGGATGCGGCAGTCATGTTAGGCACGCTATGACGTCATAACCTGGTACTGTACTTTATCTTTTAAATTATTTATTTCTGTTTGAACTTCCATTTTATGGGAAAATGATTTACCGTTGGTACTGAAACTCATTTTTTAATATATACGTATATAATTTATTATTTAAATGCAGTAAAGAATGATTTACTCGTACTCGTATGTCTGTATTGTTTTAAAATTACAAAATAATTTAAATAATGCTTCAAGACATTGTAAACATAGTCATCTAAAGTGCAGTTTTAAGAGAATATTACGCCTGTTATACATAGTTAAATTCAATAAAGACAATTACCTACTTATATAAATTAACGTATCATGTCTGGAAGAATCTTTTGAAATTATTGCAAAAATAAATGCAATGCTAGAAGACCAGAACGATGCTATTTAGGGTTCTCGGTAAAAATTATAAGTTTTATATTTATACAATACAACAAACATGACATTTAGAAATAATTTTGATTAAAATTTGTAATATTAATACAAATGAATCAAATCGTAATAATTTATTTATGATTACTGGAACAGATTTTTACGTATAAGCAGGGGTTTGAAAATATTTTCAGACTGTCACTATTAGCAAGGGTCTGTAGAAATGCATTGGTCTACACTGGGCTACTTGCATGGTACTAAAATAGTATATTATATAATAAAGGACTAAAGTGCATGATGATTTAATCCTGAAGGTGAAATTAATTTCACCTAAAAATTAAGACTAAAGAAGAGTTTTAGTCCCGGAAGAAAGATATGTTTTTTTTTAGTAAATTGAGAAAGACTTTTTTCTGTGAAGTCATTTTTACATTCCGCTTACCTGTAAAGGAAGGTACCTATTGGAATCATGCAAAAAATCGGGTAGTGAATTTTTAGTGGATGAGCACGAATTAGGGTCCTTACAACTCATTTTTGATAGTTTCACGATGATGTCTGTGTGTATGTGTGTGTGTGTGTGTGTATGTATGTGTGTGTGTGTGTGGGGTCAAGGCCGGGTGTTAGTCGCATAACTCAAATACGAATTACCCGAAAATTTTGATATTTGGTATTTAACATTTGTAAATAAATTGGAAGAGCTCATTAGATTTTGGTACAAATATCTTCATCGGAATTAATATTGTTTGAAGATTGAAAAGGTTAATTGTCAAAATTGTATATAAATTTGGAAAAATATAGTATTTATTTGTAATAAGAATAAGAGGAAAAGTTATTTGCAACTTACGTTATAAAAAAATTATCTTTATCTGGTAGCATTAAAGAACTGCAGTAAATTTAAAAAATAAATTTAGCAAACAAAACGTTGATATCTTGTAATCCATGATCGGTTGATTTTTGTTTCTGCGTAAAAAATATTTACAGGTGAGACAGGTGACAAGTTGGCATACTATATAAGTCCTAAGTAAGATATTAAATGTAGTAATTGAACGGAGGATGCCTTCAACACAGCAGAGTTTTCCTGTGAATGAATCTTTTTATTCAGGTGATGCAAATTTCTGTGTTTTAATATTTTAGATTTTTATTTGTATATTTTAAATGGGCACCGGATTATACGTATACATTTCTGTTTAAAGTCTAGATATGGCGGAAGGTTGTGTGATGGCCACGTCAGATTTTTAGTACCTATAGGATATTAGGTATAGCAGCTTTCTACGTCACAGCACATGTTATTCAATTTTAATTAATTATTTTTGGGCTTGTTAATACAAAAATTGAAAAATAAAAAATACGGGTCCCAAATTTTTAATAAAAAAAATGCAAGTAACCCGTTCATTTTCAATAACCAAGTAAAGTTTAAAAAGCCTACTTTAAATACCAATCGTAGAAAAAGTACTTCTTGATCAGATTAACTAAGCATTGTATCACACTGATTTCCTAATACCCACCTACGCCCTGTGTGTACGTAGTAATTTTCCGCCCCTGATGTTATCACATCTTCTGGTGTGAAATCTCCAGGGGGGGGGGGGTGTTCTGTGAGCCACGTTTCACACCGGCAATGTGCTCCTGGCTCCTTATTAATGCGTGCGGCAACCGCTGCCGCATGATGCCGCACCACGGCCGGCTCAACGTCATCGCGCCGATAACGGATCGCATTCGCATGTCGATGTGCTTCCTAGGGATGTACAGGGAATTATAGCGGGCAGTTGGTAGCCGTGAATAGGGGGAGGGTTTCAGGTGCGCAATAAGGCAATCGTAATGATGGCGTAAAAGATGCTGATTAGGGCTGTAATCGGTTACTTCTTTCTGTGTTTTGAATGATAAGTGTGTGGTTCATAATTATTTCAGTAGTCTGCTAACTATGGCTGACTTCAATAAAATTGTATTTAAATAAAATAATGTTTGGTAATACATGAAGAGTTTAAACTTAAATACTGAACTAATTTTTGGATATCATATTGTTACCGTATGCATATTATAAAACACAATGTCACTTAATTTTATTTCACTCAAGAAGGGTTTAGGTTCTTAATTTAGTTCAGCTCAATCAACCAAAACTGAGTAAGTACGTGGGACTCACGAAGGGTTTGATTCAGTTCACTCAGAATTTACACAAAAACCGAATATTTAAGACTCAAGAAGGGTATTGGGTTTTATATTTAATTCAGTGCAGTCAGAGTTTCTACCGAAAACGAATCAATGGGATTCAATAATGGTCATTCCTCCCTGCACCAATCAGAGAATTACTTTGCCTGGTTCAATATCTATGTGCAAATTATTTTTGGAAAACTTTGTAATGTTTAACGATGTAACTATGAGAATATAATTCACATGTCACGTGACCTGTTTTCCGCCAATCATCATCGAGATCCTATCGAGATCTGCTTAGCTACATGTCTATCACAGCGATGATAAAAAACAAAGAAATTATCACCTTGTTTTGGTCCGTTGCTAAGGGCATTTTTTCTATATTGACAGTTAATTTCGTAGTTCTTGACTATTAAAAGGTGTGATAATCGTTGGATTGATGCTAATAACGATTAAATTAATCAAACAATTAAAAAATTGAGGTAATGCATCTTGCAAAATGCAAATATACTTGAATTATATTCATTATATTCTCTCATTAAATATAAGCTTGTGATATGATTAATAATCGAAAATATTGCTCGTGAAACCGAAGCAGCACATTTCACTCGTCCTACGGACTCGTGAAATCTGCAGCTCGGTTCCACTCGAGAATATCATCGATAATAATCATATCACTTGTTATATTACGTATGAGAATAGAGAATTGACATTTGGAAATTTAGGTATTCATTTTATTAAAATCTCGTACGCAATAAATTAGTCGTAGACAAAGTAAAGTATAGATTTGCTCCCTCGTGTTGTAAACTACATCTTCGGGAATAATAGCGTCGTTGTATAATATACTATTATTTCTATTAGAGCGCAAAACTGAAACAGTTATATAACAAATTAATTCACTTTGCAATAAAATATAATGCTCTTAAAATTTTGTTATACTCGTAAAAAATATTCTAGAATACTAGGCAATGTTCGTGTACATAATCAACCTTTCGTATGCTCCACATCATAGCTTCTACCCCACAACACACTTACTAATTAGCTACCTACTTACTCTCCCCTTGTTCTTATTAGAGTTGATGTTCTGGGTGATATAAACTTTGTCCATCCCTGCGAGTTTAATACATTGACATGACTTTGTCTTCCGGTGGAATTATAGTATCGCTGCTTCCTGCTGCGGCTCAGCAGGAGCTCGCAGGACTAGGCCTGTAGGCTGCTCAAGGACATTCATCACTCGCCCGGTCACTCCCTTCCGCTACATGAGGGCAAAGTCCGCCGGAGAAATTAAACAGGTTTTTCAGAGTTAGGGAGTGATGTTTTCTTTGGCAGAATGGCAGATAATGTTTGGTAATGAGCCTTATTATGCTTTGGTATTTAGAATCAAAAATGTGTTGACAATGTGTTGAAAAATATACTGCTATTATAATACATTTTATAAGGCTGAATGCAAAATGGACTTAAACATGCATATAGGCATAAACGTATAAAGAGACATTTTTTAAACGTACATAACATACTTAAAGTTGAACTGTAATCAATTTTTTATTACGTATATACGTAACTATAAGTAAGATTTATGCAGTTTTGAAATCACATAGTTTAAAAATTTAAATGTAATTTAACATTTAAAAAATGTTCTCTTATGCATGATTCTTATATTAACGTTTATTCAAAATTATTGCAAAATTTTTTTAGGTTTACTGATTACTAAGCTAAGGATTTTTGAGCACAAAAAAACCTCAAAAAGGTAGGGTAATAGCCTAAAAAATATTTAAAAAGCATTCAATTAATATATTTTATTGATAATTTTTTTTTCTATATATTTATTTGATAATGAATTTATTATTTGGAATTTTAGTAAAAAGAAATATTCAAAAGTCAGTTTAAAATAGTTACACTATACTTACTAAGTATAACAACTGAATTTTTTTTAAATCTGCCATTCATTATTGTAATTTTACATTTATGGTGTGATTTACGATAAAAATAATTTTTTCATGCTGAAAGTAATTTCAGATTACAGTTTCTTACTGTAACAAATTAAGAGAAACATATATATCGACCAATCTCAAAATATGCATATCGTCCCGACAATCAAACCTTTTCTAAAATTCAGTGGCATTTTCAGCATTCCGGACTTCCGTGGGTTTCAGGATTTTTATCCTTGTTAATCCTTCGGTGCTTTGGGATTTTTCAAGGCGCGAACGTCTGTAATTGTCCAGCTAAACAAGTGCGAATCGCTTTATACTGCGTCACATGCTACGCCATTACCAGGACCGTACGGGGAATTTTCCAAAGAAATGCGGGCGGGGTTGATCCTAAATAAATATAAGAAAGAATATTTTAGCTGGGATGGTTACTTTATCGAAAATATAGTCCTTTCTAAAGAAATTTTGTCTCACACATTTTAATTGTTAGCTTCTTTTAATAGTAGGTACTTTTAATAATAGTTATTCGACTAGTATGTTATAATGAGGCCGATTGATAATTGAGACAATTTAACGCGTTCGCTTCTCTCACGTTAATTGTCTAGATTATTAATCGCCTATTAATACATGAGTTAGTTACAATATTTTTCCGTTGATCATACCTTTTTAATTTGAAGAACTAATTTTATTTCATGACAAATATGTTAGAGTTAGGTTAGTCACATTTGATATTGCTGAGCATCAATATTACGTGAATATTAATTAGCTAGAACTGTCAAAATCATTTCGTTTTATTCTATATAAATTTTTTTACAACTTATGGGTAGCTAATATAAATAGATTACGTGTATTGAACGCATTCAAAAAAATCGTAGATTCATAGTAATCATGCATTAATGTATTATTTTTTTACATTAATGATGCTCATTAATAAACGATCGACGGAAAAATAATTAAATGTAAGATATTGTGTGTTTGAATAAAAACAAACATTATGTTGTATTCTTTTCTGTTTTCTCGTCGACGGATTCTTTCTGTTCGCTTTGTGCGCCTGAAGTTATTAATTCACATGCCGGTTTCATATTCGCGACCAGTCTCATTATTTTTCACGTCTCTTTTCTAATTTACATTCGTAAATACAAATACATCAATCATAAAAAAATTCAGGCGAATTTAAATTCAACGCATTTCCATTTTTATTTAACCTCTTGACGTTCCAATCGTGGAGTTCTCTCTCTCGAGAAAAGGACGAGGTTTTGTCTCGCTTTTTACCAAGGATTAAATTACATGGAAATGACTAATTTGTAAAACAAGCTATTTGTCATTAAAATGAAAATATTATCACACCTGTTAGCACGCGCCAGCCCTGAGACATTTGATATTTTATTCAGCACCTAGCAAAAGAAAATAAAAACAGTTTATATTTAGCTATTAATTTTGCTAACGACTAATAACACATTTTTCATTTTTTGTTCAGTATAAATGCTTTCGCATATTTAATAATAATGTTTAAAAAAAAAATACTTACTCACTAGTGAGTATTTCAAAATTAATGAAGTTGTTTAAAAAAATACGGACAGTTTTTATTTACATCTAGACCGATTACCGATTGTTCCTCATGAAATTTTGCATGTGGTCTCTTCTGACTATTCTTAAATTGTACTGTTTGAATTCGATCGAGCCATTAGCGATGGGGTTAAATTTAAAAATCGCAACATTAATATTTGTTTCTTCGCAACCAAACCCGGTATTTACCATTAAAATAAAATAAAGAAAGAAATGGTTGATTCAAAATGTTGATCTACGAATAATTATTTTTGTACTCATCACCTAGGACGTGACATATGAAACACGCAATTGACAATCGGAAATGTCAATTTCCCAGTGCAGTCAATCAGGAAAAATGCAAATAACATTGGCCTTTCTAGACATTTCTGAGTAAAATCATCTTAAAAATAATAAAATTTAGTTTATAAAGTGTTACTTCCGGGAATTATAATTAGCGAAGACCACCGAAAACCGCCAATATTTAAAAATAAAACTTGTGTGCAGCGCGCCATCTGTTGGTAGTAGTGAGTACAAAAAGCATCGTAACCTCAAATTTAATGACTAGACTACAACTACAACTTGAATGTATTTGATTATAGTTTTATTCGTTACAAAAAACATTGTACAAACCTCTTGCGGGAAGACACCATCCCAGCATTCGCGTAAATGAAACCCTCGCTCCGCTCGTGTTTCAAAAAATCCGCTCATGTGGGATCCAAATCTTCCCGTATTTGGTTCGTAAATAACTATTACCTCATTTACGTAATAGATGGTGATTCACAATTTTTTTAAAGTCATACAATACTCAACTTACCGATCACGGATCTGGATGATTTTTTCAAAATTTGCTATTTTTGGGCCACTGTTTCTATTATAGAATTTCATAAATTTATTGAATGTTTAACTCTACAAATACAAATAATTGTATTTAATTTTGTTCCATTAATAGTTAATCAGATATACAATCTTCAATCCAATGGCTCCGAAAGTGTACTTCTTGAAAAAACTACCCTTCAATTCGCGAATTAAAAAAAATTGTTTCATGGTCAATAAGTTGAGTACCTACTATATGACAATGACATATTGTACACTAAATTGTGCATCATCGGATCCTCACTAAGTTCAAAATGTAATAGACTGTCCCATACCCTTTTCGCACTAAGATTCTTAAAAGCTTTTGAATTTTGATTAAATAATCCTCCTGATAAATGCTCGTCAAATACGGCACCACTAAATTGAAACTTCCATGAGTCTTGGGAAAAAAGAATTCGTTGATACCTTCAAAACAGGTTTCAGAAGAATGAAAGAACTCTCAAAGAATCCTTGTGTGAACATGAAAATTTCATCATTTGCGAAAAGTATACTCGTTTTCAATTTCAAATCAATTGTGAACAAACCATAAAATAAGTAAACTACGAGTATATTACAATTTGATTTTTGTATAGAATGTTTTGACCTCTTTCAGAACTGCAATGGCTTTGCAAGCTTCTGTGCTATAGGTTCACAGTTTGTGAATTTGTATGCGAATGTAAGTAGCAACATGCTCTGCAGCATGTGTCGCAATCCAGCGAACATATTCGAAAGCATCGGGTAAAATATTGAAGGCAGAAATCGCTATACGTCCCACTGACAGTTCAATTTCTATTTTATAAAGTTTCGCACGATTCAAAACGATAAACATCAAACGCCATGCCCCCATTCGCAGGGCCGTACCCGCCCAAAGATAAACATCAAACACATAACAAACAAAAATGGAGAACTACAGTAATCTACATTCAGAACTACCAAATTTTTAATTTATGCCATATTGCCATATTAAAAATTTTACTTGCTACTCACTTGTAAACGTCATTTAATCAAACTTGTAAAAATGACAGATAACAAGATGATTTAACAAGCTACTAGCTAGTCAAATGCTTGAGTATAATTCAACGAAATATTTTAACGACTTCTTTGGTTCTTCTTCACAAATATTCCCAAAATCTAATCATTTCACTGACAAATATTAGAAATAGGAAGCAAATGACATTTTAGTGTTTTGTTTATTGTTTGGCTGCTAAGAAAAAGGTAAATAAGGTTTTATCACATGCAAAAAGTTACCTTCCTTTTTACCTTCCGCTTACTTGTAAAGGAAGGTATTGGAATCATGCAAAAAATCGGGTAGTGAGTTTTTAGTGGATGAGCACAACTCATTTTTGATAGTTTCCCGATGATGTCTGTATGTATGTATGTATGTGTGTGTGTGTGTGTGTGTGTGTGTGTGTGTGTGTGTGTGTGTGTGTGTGTGTGTGTGTGTGTGTGTGTGTGTAGTTACGTGGTTAGGGCCGGATTTTTGTCAGTCGGATAACTCAAATACGAATTACCGAAAAATTTTGATATTTGGTATTTTACAATTGTATACGAATAGGAAGAGCACATTAGATTTTGGTACAAATATATTCACCGGAAGTGATATTTTTTGAAAATTTTAAAAGATTATTGTCAAAAATTTATATAAATTTGGATAAATATAGTATTTATTTGTAATAAGAATCATAGGCAAAGTTATTTGCAACTTACGTTATAAAAAAATTGTCTTTATCTGGTAGCATTAAAGAACTCGATAAAATTTAAAAAATAAATTTATCAGATAAAACGTTAAAATCTTGTAATCCATGTTCGGTTGATTTTTGTTTTCATAAGTAAGATATTAAATGTAGTAATTGAACGGAGGATGGCTTCAACACAGAAGAGTTTGCCTGTGACCGAATCTTTTGATTCAGGTGATGCAAATTTCTGTGTTTGAATATTTTAGATTTTTATTTGTATATTTTAGGGACACCGAATTGTATACGTATTCATTTATGTTTATAAGTCTAGATATGGCGGAAGGTTGTGTGCAGGCCACTTCAGATTTTTATCAGCTGTTAAAGCGGCAAAGTTGTGTTTTGTTTATGGCTTACTTCATACAGGAGTGGAATTATCATACATATTTAGTTTTAAACGAAATCATTACTCCGAATGATTTGAATGATGCTTCAAAGATATCATTTGGTTTATTAATTAAAACACATTTAATGCAATTAAATTTAATTCTATTTCATGCTCATTTGTTTCAATTTGCAATCCAGTGATGAGTACATTGAATGATCCGGGTTGCAACGGTCAAACAAAGTAATAAATAGTAGAAATTAACCAAGCTAAAGTAATAAGGGATTATAGTATTTTAATTATCCATAAATGAATTTCAATATTGAGTAGCGCATTAAATTCAAAGATGCACTGTACACGAAACTAGGTCATAGTAAATTAATGAGTTCCACAATTAACCCAACGATGGTAGAAGTCCATTGGTTGCTATGGGAACAACAATGTATAAGTTTGGTTTAGTATAATACCCAGTACTTACAAAGTTACCTCGTGCCGAGTATAATAGTACAACGTCTTCAATACCACACTTACATATGTCGCCGTATGTATAGTGTGAGAGCTTTAACCCCGTGAGCTTTCCCCTTTCCCCTTTGTGCCCTTTGAAAGCTTCTACGAAAGCTGCGGCTTTCCTTCTTGAGGCGACAATTGAAAATGTGAAGTTCCGCTTGTCGAGCGGCCGGGAAATTCTTCTTTCCGTGCTTTTCCTTCAGGGGAGATGTTTAGAATAGTTTTCCATTTTCCAGTTACGATGTTATGTTTGCGTGCACCGGAAGTTCTTAACCTTTGCAGGAAGTGTTCAATTGTTTTGTCGTGGTGCTTTTATTTATTTATTGATTATATTTTATTCTATTGTTTTCATTTTGTTAATTATTTTGTAATGAAATAATATTGTTAAACAAGGTTTAATTTGTTTGTAATTTACATCGCTAATTATTTTGCAAATATGCATTTTGCTATTGGAATTACACTTCACAATCTAATTTATTTTATTTTCGCTTGAACAAAAATAGATCTAAATTTTGAGCAAAATAGTTTATTTTGATGGTAACCATTCAATGGGATTAACTACCAATTAAGACTATGGAAGAATCCAACCACTCGGATCCTGAGGTATTTTGTTGGTTGCTAGAATTGAACTGGGTCTATTAGTATGCTATCAAGACACTATACCGCTGAACTAATGCTATTTGTATAGATATCTGAATTAGGCTACTAGGTAGATCGATTCGTTTTGATATCGCAATTTTAAAAAATTGCCAAACTTTTGTTAAACACGAGTAGAAAATATTGTGTTTTATTTACGACTATATTAAATTTTTCATTTAATAAGGTAAGAAAATCCCTTGGAATCAAATTAAGAACCTTAGTTCCTAATAATAAAGACTAACGAAGAGTTTTAGTCCCGGAAGTACAAAAAATTATTTTATATGCCTCCGGTCGGCATCGCTAGTTTTCCATATCTCAAAATCCGCCAGAAACTCTTTGTTGCCAGCCTAGGCCGGCAAACAACCGGAAGTTATAGGTTGGCATCCTGACATTACTACAGTTGTCAAGCAGATGTCAATTTTATGCGTTGAATATTTTTTATACAAGAATTAACAAGATTTTGACAAATTTTAGACGTAAACCGTTAATAGAAACTGAAATAAATATATATTTTAAACTCAAATGCAAGTATTCAGTGCACAATATTTTAGGTTATGTATAATTATTTTATATTTTTGTAATGAAATCGGCACATAAAATGTTGTGTATTACACGTCCAGAAACTGTTATGCTAGTGCTCGTAATTTTCAAGCCTCGCCTATGGCTCGGCGTGTCAAAAATACTCGCTCTTGCAAAAGGTCAGTTTCTGGCCTTGTGATACAAATAACTATTTACACCTCTCGATTCATCTCTTTCTCAAAATTTAATCCAAAAGGCTGTCACATGCAAGCTGGGTAAATGTAGTAATGTAATGAGTTTTAAATAATTGTAGAAACATTTTCTTCAATCCAATCGTTCGTCTAATATCCGGCGAGGTTTAATCTTTTAATTCTCGACTTTTTCGCAATTTCCACAATAAACTTAATCGCATTTAATCCTTTCTCGTGAGCAGTATTCGAGATTTGAATTTTTGAACCGCAAAAACGTGTGCGTGGGATTTAAATTCTAAATGGGTTCCGTGAGCTAGGTGAGGCAGCCCTTTATCACGCCCTGCAAAAACAGACGCCGAGGGAAGCGCCAGGCCCGTACTAGGGTGAAGCGAATGTTCACATTGACAGATTGTAATGATGTTTAAGCTGCAAGCTGGCAGATAAGCTCAAATTGATTTGAAAGCGTCGCTTGCTTATGAGCTTTGAGCTTGATTAGTTGACTATATCTGACGGATAAATTTGTATTTGTGTTTCCTAAGCATTTTGTTACGTTTTTTATAATTTATAGTTCAAGAGCTAGCGGTCAAATTAGTGTGGACATTTTATTAGTCGTGAAATTGAAGGACTTGGGCCTTGCATATCTACTGAAGATGGAATGTCCAGTCTGCCAGTCCTCCAGTCCTAAGTGGCCGGATTAGGTTTCCTCAAGTATAAAAAGTTGAGTTACAAAAATGTAAATTATATAAAATAAGATTAATGGCTTGTACAGGTTTCATTTTTATTATAGTTGAAATTATTTTGCAGAGGAGTCACGTCATCAAAACATTACAAAATAAAAAATAACTGTAGTAATGACCTAGTATGTTAAATGAATAAAATAAATACTACTTTTTTGCATACTATAAGAATAATGCATTTTCATTAAATTTACAATAATTTTAAAGCCGAACATAATGTTTTTAATGCATTTTTAATTTATTTCAAATAATTGTAGTTTGTTTTTTCACCACACATTGGCATTACTGAATTAAGAATTGTGTTTTGTGTTGTACGTTTACATGACATTCATATTTTTCTGTAACGCTATAGAGTTCTAACTGGAAATATATTAAATTTTACAATGATATTTAAATATTAATCGTCTAATAATTCAATTAAAATGATTGAAAAATAAGCATCGCATGTAAATTCAATAATGCAACACACATTACATTTTTTAAATTTAAATTAGTATACTATGTAAATCTAGTATTCCGTGACGTCATTATCTGGTTTCGTGACGTCATTATCTAGTGACCAACATTGATGACGTGACTCCTCTCCAAATTTTTTTTACTATACTACTACATTCTCATAACAAAACTATTAAAATATGTAGAAGTATATGATACTTCCTGTATATTATACATTTATTTATTTAATTAATTAAGTACCTGAATTTAATCAGTAAACTATTTTATTTTGCCTTAATATAAAAGGAAGCGTTGAAATGAAATACAATATAAAATGGAACAAATACTTCTTTGGAATGCCTAACTATAACATCGATATCCTAATAATTTTACAAACCAAATTAAACCCACTTGACATAATTGTTCATGGGATGTTTTAAAATATCTTATCCTTGTACTTTAAGTCATACATCGTGAGACCGATTAAAAATTACTTTCAGAATACAAACATCTCAGAGAATTACATGGGATGCCTAATTGGTACATTATTACCAAATTGTTAACATTGGACTGTTGCATAGATAATGTTACTAACGGTGGACATTAGCAATCGCTAGGATATTAATAGGATGTTAATGGCCAAATATAGCAAGTACCAAGCAGAGATGTGCACATTCTTGAAATGTTCTGGAGATTTTATTTTATTTGAACAATATTAAAGCGGAAATAATTTACAAAGTACCTACCTATTTAAGTAGACTAATTATCAATAGTATACTTAAAATAAACTCAATAATTCAGTTCACTGGGTCCGAGTAGTTGGATTTCACTATAATCACATCTACCACTCTGTAATTAGGAGTTTAATCCTGTAGGATGGTTACATCAAAATCAAAATAAAAATAATCTGAACTAGCAATAATTATTGTTTATATGGAACTAATTTATAAAAAAGTTCTCCGCTGTCTTGGTTCTGCCCTTACTTGTTTCTTGTCACCTAGTGTTTGAATAAAACACGCACGTCTTCCCGGTCCTGTGACGTCACCAGGTTCGTCATTAGCTGTCGTTGACAGCGGATCTGGAGGGCTGGTGACTGAAGGGACCATCGAAGGGAAGGTAACTTGGACCTATTTATTTATTGACGACCTAGATTGAGTTAACCCCTCACACTTAGGAAGTGAATTATTTAACAAATCGAACGGGAGATTTGGTTTTGAGTTCGCACCTTGAATTGGAAATTGGGAGAACATTGCGAGAGAAAAAATACTGAATACTTGATTGAACGTTCTTTTTGAAAAGTGTTTTCGGGATAATAGTGTTAGAATTCTTATGGAACAGATAGTTTTACTATAATAAAATGTAGGTACCTGATTTTATTTCCCGTTATAATATGCGACATCAGATATGGTCGAGATTACGAATTTTAAATTATTGTAATCAATATTAAACGAGCGGACATAGATTACCAGCAACTTTTGTTTTGCATAAACCGCTTCGCTACCTTGAAATATTTAGTGTATTTTTTCTTGGCTCAGTTATAAGTTGGCGAACTTTGACTCAGCTCTGTGTAGAACATAGGCACATTATTTCTCTTTCTCACCGTTTCGGCCAACTCTGACTGCACGGACAGTAAAATCTGCTGTTATTTTATCAGAAAGTATAGAGTATAAAAAATATTTTTGATTTCAGAATTGACTCGATAAATATATATTAAAATTAAAATCTTCTAAACCTAATTTTTATTCATGTTTTAAAAAAGATAAAATAAGTTACCAGTTTGTTATACCTACCTGTATAAATTGATTTACTTTATTGATTTTGTCAATTTTATTGGAACGTGACATTTAACTAGCCAGAAAAATATTTTCAGCTAGTTGGGAAGTGAAGTTAACAATTACTCTCTTTCCAGCTGTGTAGAAGGTTGGAAACGGACATATTACTAACCGATTGTAAGTAAAACATTATTACCTGTAAGTTGATGACTGGAACGTGCTGTCCGGTAAAATATAATTTTTACTGAGGATTCATAATATGTGAGACTGCCACACCTAACCTAAATAAAAGGTGTTAATAATATGTATGTATTTATTTTATACATACAATATAATTTCAAAATAATAATACATAGGATATTTAGAGCTTGTGTTAAGGGGCTTTTATCACAGTAAAATAAGTATTTAACAAATTACTCCCTAGCTATAAATCCTATAAATCTAAAAAAAATACCGTATAAAGACAAAGGTAGTAAAAATTTAGCTAACTTTTCGAATTTTTAAATTTGTTATTATTATTATTTATAAACAATTAAATAATAATTATTCTGAGAAAAACTTTTCGTAACTATGATTGCATTGTAAATTTAAATGTTTGTATCACATTATTATATAAAATTTTCAAATAGTAGTCGAGTAATTTGTTAAATAAATTTAAAAATTGCATGCGCGCTAGACAATCAAAAAGTATTTTCTAAACAAGAATGGAGCGAAACATAGCAATTAGATAAATAGAGACAACATGTGCTCATAAAACATGGGCTGTCAGCGCGGGTATCTGAAATAACGGGGATTTGTGATCTAGCAGCGCTGAGCGATAAAACCTCCTTAAGTGTTGAATTAAATTTATTAGTTACTAACTACCAGAGTTAGTTAACTTTAAGTAAGAACATTAAATACCAGTTTTTCTTAATTTTTCAAACTCATTGAAAAATCTTCATAGCTACAAATTTAATTTCAGTTCAATTTTAGATATAATTATGGAGGAAAAAAGTAATGGAGGAAATAAAAGTCGCAAGTAGTTAATAAATATTTATTTTAACAAATCCTGTAGATCATCGAATATAAAAATCTATATTTATCGAACAGTGCTTCAACATATAAATCAACGCCAAAGCCAATCATTTAATTAGTAACATCCAATAACACATCTTCAATAAAAAACAATTCACAAAATAACATCAACATTAGTTAGATCGCTATGGTGTTTGTTGAAACAAATGCAGTAGAAACAAACGAACGCAACCAATGGGTGGTCCCCAACATGGCAGTCGCAGCCTTCGCCAACTGCGGGAAATTAGAAATAACAGAGCGGAGGTTTTTTGCGAGCGACAATGTTCGTTTGACAAGCACCATTTGCACTAAACATTGTGTTTTATTTTGATTTCGTTTTGATCAATAGCTCGCGAAGGCTGCAAGTGCACGATAAGTTTTCATCAGCGGGTGAACACGTTTCACGTTGATATGCTTAGAGACGGAGGTTTCGACTCCGGGAATTCTGCCCGAGGAATTCGTTCATGAGCGCTAGATTTGAGACGTTTTTTGGTTTATTTATCAAATTAATTATATGTTGAAACTAAAATTTATACTGGTGTGATTATTATTTTGATAATTATACAGAGTGTTCCACAAGTCAGGACAAAAATTAGCTGTACGACGTAACTGATCATGAAACAAAAAGATTTTTTTTAAAACTCGCAAAAAATTGCATCGTATTTCAAGCAAACATTTTTTTTGCCACTGGTCAGTAGTTATTTTTAATAATTTTTTCCAAATCTTCTACAATTTAAGTAATTGTATACATAATATCTAACTAATAAATGTCAAATTATCAAATATATCATCAAAACAGTGCACACGTCAAGTAAAATATCCTTAACTTTGCGAATTTAAAAAAAATTCTTTTTGTTTCATGATTAGCACGGCGTACAATGTATACCCTTTAATTTTTTGTCCTAAGTTGTGGAACAACCTGTATTGTAAATGTGTGGTACTAAAATATTGATAGTGTGATGATGAAAAACCCGATTGTTTGCAACAGATTTAAATTAAAACTTTGTTCGTAACATAATGGTATACGAGTTTTAAGCGTGCCCTGCATATACCTAATGAAAAGTGTAAATGACTCATATAAAAGTTGTATTATTGACTTGCATGTAATAAATAAAGTTTTAATAAATAGATACTACAAGACCTAGAAAATAATAAAAATATTTATATTAAAATGTTATGTTAATTGAATATGTACGTACTTTTGAAGAAGAGATAAAATATTTTATTTTTACAAGCCCAAAAATAATTATTGAAAATTGATAAATATGTGGTGTGACGTATAAAGCTGCATATGTCCAATACAAAAGAATGATGTCACAGCATAAATTCTTTCTCAATTTACTAAGAAATTTAAATAAAATTTGTATTTTTACCTCTCGCCTAGAGAGGTATAGGGATCGTGAAAAAATTCGATGTCGAGATTTTTGTCAATTAGCACGTTTTAGCACCTTTAGAACCTATTTTGACTATTTTCACGATGATGTCTGTGTGTGTGTCTGTGTGTGTGTCTGTGTGTGTGTATGAAAGTCTGTATGTACGCCTACTATAGCCTTTCGTCCCGGTTCATTATCTCAAATTCTACTGAACATAAAATTCTAATATTTTGCATTATACATTTATATATGTTAATGAAGAGCTGAAAAGATTTTGGTAAAAATCCACCAACCGGAAATGGTACTTTTCTTGTAGCACTATAACATTTTTTGCAAAAATTGTATAAAATAATGCGATTGTTACAATTTGCCATACCACACATGAAAGAAGAAATTACATTGTACAATATTTAATCTTACTTGTTTCTATATCTTTAACCAGTAAAGAAATATAATTTTTTTAAATATATAATTTTACCTACCATGATTTGTGAATCCCGAAATAGAAATAAAATTTAAAACAAAAATAAAATTGTCAATGTGACAGATAAACAGATGTCTGTGGCAAGGAGGTTTCTCTGTGGTGTAGGGCATGTGTAGAGTGTGGTGTAGAATTTTGAAATGTTGGATATAGTATAGATATTAACTGGACATAGTATTATGTCGGTATTATGTAAATATGGTATTTATAAAATAAAATTATATATTAAATGAGCTGATTAGATTTGTGAAATATATAATTTATTACCTAATTAAAGCTTAATATTTGGTTAAATACGAGGTTAAATAATAATACTTCAATGTCAAGGCGAGAGGTATTGTAACGGCCACGTCAGATTTTTTACCAATGTTTTAGACCTAACATTAGGTTCATAGTGTTAAAAATAGTATTTTCAGTACCGCATGAAAGTAGTCCATTTACAAGAAGTAGGTAGGTGTTTAATATTAAAATGTCTCTTCTAAATCTGTAGCAAACAGTCATTTTTTGATTATAAAACTGTAATTATGTATTTTCACATTAAATTGGGTGTTGTAACGAACGTAGGTAGTTTTTACATTTTTGTTAATAATGTTGGAATTTAAATCAAATGAGTCAAACAGAAACGGCAGATTGTGTTAAAATATATTAGTAGTGAATTTAATTAATTAAATAACAGTTTAAATAAAAAAATTAGCGTAAATTTTAAAACAAATTGTCAACTACAGAAAAGTAGATAGCTTGTCAAAGAAAATTAAATAGCAATATATTTAATCCGTTGTATAGACTATGCCTTTTAATTTGGAAATAATTATTGTTAACTTCACTGTATCTATGAATCATGATGGTTCTTTAGCAAATTAGTAGCAACAAAAGAATGTCGCGCGTTGATAAATACGATACCGTGATCAGAACCCTCGTGTAGAATTCCCCAAGCCGTCCACCGCAGAGATCCGCGTGCGGCCAAATAAAAAACATCAGCCGGCCGACAGTTGACACTCGAACGGGAAACAAGAGCGAGAGAGAGGGAGGCAGATGACGTCACACGGCGACGGTCTGCAGGGCCAGGGGGGCTGGCCCCGCCTCCTGTCAGAGCTCCCCATTGGGGAGCGAACTCAGTCGAGTCTCCTTCTTAATGTCGTCGATCGTGGATATCGACACTTTCTTCTCACTCAGTTCTAAAGGAAACTTAAAGCTAATTTCACCGTTTTGTCCGAAAATCGCCGTGGCAGTCGAGTTCTCGAAGATCTGCTCTTGAGTTGACTGCGCCACTCGCTTATCTTCTTCTTCGTAGTAGTTACGAGATCTTCGCTTGAAGCAGCAAATCCGCACGATTGCTATGCTGCTCACCAGAAGACACAACACACCGACTGTTGTCACTACTATTATTATTACGTGTCCGTAGTTGCGGAAACTGTTCGCGAAAAAGTTGCCGTCACTGTTTTCGTACATGTCGTCCGCGCCGCACTTGGTTATGTCAGTTTCTTTGACGGTCGACAACGCCCGGTTTTTTAACACCCGCGGACTAGTACACGTCACAGTTTTAGGCGCTGTAGTCTTGTTCATCCGCGAGTACAGCGGTAAAATGTTACACAAATCACACACCCACGGGTTGTCCTCCAAATGGACTGTGGTTATTTTGTCCATTCGGATCATTGTTCTTTCGTCAAACCCCGTGAACTTGTTTCGACGTAAGTCCAACTCTACGAGGTTCGGAAGAGGAAATTGAGTCGGAAAGTCTTCTAGTAAATTCCCTGACATGTTTAAGGAACGGAGTTTTTCGTGGTAGATAAACAAACTCACTGGCACTTCTGTGAGGTTTAGATTCGCCAACCCTAAATAGTGTAAATTCCCTAGGCCTTGCAAACTGTACTTCAACTCAGACACCACTAGATTATTCCCACTCAAGTCCAACCGTTGCAGCTTTTCAGCCAATGGAAGAAAAACAGCTGGTTCGATTCGTATAAGTTTATTAAAACTTATATCGAGTTCTATCAGAGTAGTGACGTTCGCAAAAGCGGTGTTGGTAACTTTTGCCAGGCGGTTCCTCGCGAGATTGACCTTCTGGAGCTCTTTCTGCATGACGAAGGTCTTCTCCAGCACCACTGGTAGGTGGTTTCCGTCCAGCCAGAGGTTGCGCAGCTTGCGGAGCTCGTAGAACTCGTCGTTGGTCAGGTAGAAGAAGTCGTTGTCCCCCAGGTCCAAGGAGGTGAGGTGCGGCAGCAGGTGGTAGATCTGCGTGTTGATGTTGCGAAGGCCGCAGTTGCGACACTCGAACACTCTGAGCTCCTGGAACAAGCGACTACTATTGGGATGGTGTATTTTTAAGAGAATGTCAAAGTTGTCTTTGTAAAAGAAAATGGTTCGCGATAAAATAAATTCTAAGAAGCTTTCGTTGATGACGACATAGAACATAGTCATACCATCATAGCCATTTATAGGCCATTATTGTGTTTCTCGCACTTTAATTGAGAGTTCCCAAGAATTTGTTTTTCTCAATATTTTATAATTGGTGCCAGATACTGAATTGATTTTTTAACTATTTTCAAAAATCGATATTTTACTAATTGCAATTGTCTTAGATTTGTATAATTTAATTTCGTAAAAATTTTTTGCTGAAAACTTGAACACGTACCTAATTTAGCGCAAGGAATACAACGGTGATGAAGTTCATATCTAGACCATTTTCGAAACATCAAGGGTAGTTATTTTTGAGAAGCCAAAAAAATTTACATTAAAACTTAATTAAATACGAAAAACACAATGCCGCAAACCAGAGTTAATATCTTTCTTATTGTTTGTTTTTATGCAGCTTCAAAGTTGCAAATTGGAAAAAAATCGGATAAACTTTTCGACATTGACATGGGATTTCTCCGATCGAAATCCACCTAGAACTAAGGTTAGTATATTAAAGAACCAAATTTAGTAAAAGACAAGTACGAAAAAAGTCTTATAAAATGATTTATTTATACTATTTTTTCTATTTGGTATTTTTTTGATATTAAATTTTTAATTGTACTGCCACAATATACACAAGTCGATTTAGAGATATTTATGTGTGTAACTTTTTAGTTGGTGATATTAATATTGCCATTTATTTAACTGTCACTGCAAAAGTGTATAATTACTGAACAATTTTATATAATTAGTGCAGATACGAGTATAATAGAACATATTACTATTACTAGATTCATTAATATTATTGAATAAAAACTAATTAATTAACCAAAAGAGATTTAGAAGTCATACTGAGGTTTGACGTTTGACAATTGAAGTAAATGTCATCTGATACTACCGATACCAACCTTCTAAAAAATATGTTGCGTGTCACAAAGTGAGCTGGCTACATTCAGTTGTTAAGTTAACTTTGTGAACGCCAAATAGAAAAAAAAACCTTCATCTTCTCGCATAATACCTGTATATCCATAAACACCTCCGGGTACAGATCCACCAACCGATTCCCACTCAAACTGAGACTATGCAGCTTCCCTAGCCTCTCGAAGACCCTGGCGTCAAGCTCATGTAGCTTGTTCCTGGCCAGCGACAGTGCCCTGAGCTCCGTGAGGTACCTGAAGCCCCCGGTAGCGAGCACGGCGATGTTGTTGTCGTCGAGCAGCAGCTCTCTCAGGTCGGCCAGGCCGCGGAAGTTGTGGTCGTGCAGCGCGGAGATGTTGTTCTGGCTCAGGTTGAGCACGCGGAGGCTCTTCACGCCCCAGAAGACGTGCTTCACGATCTCTGGGACGTGGCTTCGCACCACGTGGAGCTCTTCGAGAGACGGCAGCGCCTAAAAGAATGGGGTGGTCTAGTGGCGAAGGTTGTGGAATTATCGAGATATTGAATTATAATATTTTTACAACTGCCCATATTCTATACAATTTTGAATATTGATATTCAATTTGTACAATTATTTGTGAATGGTGATTCTGTGTATTTTTTCTGCACAAAAACGCTGTGAAGGGCTCATTTAAAAAAACTGATAATTTTTTTTATTTTGCTATTAAAAATTTAATAAATCTGAGATGATAGCACCGTCAGAAAGTGCTTACCGCAAAGCTTCTGACGGTCATAGAAATTTCCAGTGAAAATCGATATATTTGAGCTCATCACAGCACCATTAAGATATTTCATATTTTTTGTGGTGCTTTTTCTTTTGGTATTTTTTTCTATTAAATATTTTTAAAGAAGAGATAAAAACTTGGGACAGGTATATTTGATGATGACAAAATTTTTATTATCATTTTCACTACCTACTTGCAAATAGTCAATTGCTTTTTCTCTTTTCACTAATAGCCCAATGAGAAAAATTAATTTTGTGGTATGTGCAGTGAAAAAAAAACAAGAATTGGAAACCGCCAAAAATTAATTTGATTTGTATGCTGGTTCATGCTCATGTCACAGCGGCGTGGTATGAAGAACGATGCTCGATGTGGCATTTTGCTTCGTTCAAAGCTGTCAAAAGGGTGTCACACCGGTATAGCAAAATGCAATACGAAAATTTGTATATTGCTATGTTCACTTTGTAATTTGAAAGTTTTTGAAAATTATTTTTGACAGCTGAGAATTAAAATTCATCAATTCTTTGTGTTAATTAAATCAATAATTAGTTCATTATATTGACAAAAGCTTAAAGTGTTATATTCTTATTATCTAATTACATACTGTTATTATTTTGACATCAATTATTCACCAAATGTCTAACATTATTATTGAGGACTCACTGTGAAATCAGCAACAAATTTCCATATGTCAAAATGCTCGATGAAATAGCGGCAATAAAATTTTGACGTTATTCATTTGTTCCATCGAGCACCGTGCTTCGTGCCATGCCGGTGTGACATGGGCATTAGGTACTTGATTTAGATCGGTATCTATTCTCGGCACCATTGCAAGTTGGGATACAATTGACAACAGTCTAGCGCTAGCAACAAGGACTAGCGGTAGCAACAAGCACTAGCGGTAGCAACAAGTACTAGCGATAGCAACAAGGACTAGCGGTAGCAAGAAGCACTAGCGGTAGCAACAAGGACTAGCGGTAGCAACAAGGACTAGCGGTAGCAACAAGGACTAGCGGTAGCAACAAGGACTAGCGGTAGCAACAAGGACTAGCGCTAGCAACAAGGACTAGCAACAAGGACTAGCGTTAGCAACAAGGACTAGCAACAAGGACTGTTAACAAGGACTAGCGCTAGCAACAAGGACTAGCACTTGAGGGTCAGACAACCTGTAAGCCGGTGGTGAGTGTGAGCCAGTTGGGGTTGGTCTGGGGCGGTCGCACCTCCAGCAGTTGGGTGTTGGGGGGCAGGCCGGGGCCGGGCAGCGAGCCGGCCATGCCGCCCGCCAGGCACGACACGCGCCGCCTGCCGCGCTCGTCCAGGCCGCACAGGCAGTCCAGCGGGCACTGCGCCCGAGCCCAGCACAGGAACACCACCAGCAGCACCGACCACACGCCGCCACCACCGCCTGGCCAAGCCATCCTAAACAGAAATAGCGGAATTATTAGTAACTTCTATCATCTAGTAATAGAGTAAAATTCTTATATCTAGGACCCTGAGCTACGCGAGAAGGCAGAGATTGTCATGTACTGTCCGTTTAAAAAAAGTGGAGCTAGCGAGTATATGCTACGCTGCACTTCACTTAATTTTCAAACAAAACTAAAATATAATTTAATCACAATCAATTACAAAATTTACAGCGTTATCCGAAGCAAAACACTATGAACGTCAACATGAGAATAACAGATATTGAAGCTGATGTTCTGTAGAACAGACAGTAGCGTAGTTTATCATCTATGCCTCTCTTTCTAAGACGAGAATTCGTACTTCGCGCAGGGTTCTGCTTAAATGAATTTACCTCTAACAACGGTCTTCATTTAAGGTTGTTGTGTGGCAAAATCGAGAACGACAATAATAAGTTTATTGTCCAACAAAAATTCAATTACAGGGTAAAAATACAATATAAAATAAGAAAAATAACATATATACACAAACACAAGATGAATAAATAATGACGATATAAAGAACCGAAGTAATTATTTTTTTTTGATAAAATGATGATAAATTACACTGCAAGCATAGGAAGATGACAGGAAATCGTGCGTTAAACTTAGTGTATCTAAACCAAACGACATATTTTAACGAAATACAATATCAATTGAATACAGAAGTAGATTGGATTAAATTTTCTAGGAAATCCTCAGTCAAAGTCAAAAAGGCAACGATATTTCTATTTACCAAGCATTTCAAACGTAAAACTTATTTCCTGACTAATACTATAATAACATGTATGTATCTGGTACGCTAAAATGTCAAATTTGTTTACTTTTTGCACCCTATACGAAATAAGCTACACTTCATGAAGCCTACCGTTCGATTTTATTTGTTTCGCTAGAGCGCTAGAAATCATTGTTAACATAAAATCATCAAATGAAGGACATTATAATTCAACTATTACGCCTTTACTCAATTTGATATGACAATTATACCATGTGTGCGGTAACCAGCCAACCAGCCATCAACCAGCGGGTATTCTAAATATTTATTTGATTCCCAATTTCTTTAGTTCCTCGAGGCTATGTTTAAATTTTAGTTATTATACGACAGAATGTATGATGTAAATAATTAACTTGCTCAGTGAATTGTATTGGCGTATCATTTATACATGACGGTAAATTAATTTGAACGACGGTCGGTTGACACTCAAATACTATTCCCTTCAGTTACACGCATATGTAAATTTATTACAGTGATTACCGTCAAAGCGTAGCGTATCTTTATACAGAGACGAACGAGAGTGTATTATATAGCGCTTAATTCTATCACCATATTTTAGACTAAAGAGAGATTAATATTTCCGCCGACGAAAAGCAAAAGAAAAATTAGTTTTATAAACGATGATTGCTGATGATGAAAGTTGCAAACCAAACAGTCAATGTTTTGAATTTCAAATAAAGTTTTTATTATTATCGGTTTATACAGGGCTGTCCGAAAAGTATCAGGCCTTATTTTTTTTTGCGCAAACCTGATGAATTTGAAACAAGCGCTTTTGCATGAGCCGACCCTGAACCTTCTCGTCGCATTTTCATTGCTTCCACTGTGACGACTAGGATTTGGCTTCCGGGTCGTACCCGTACACCCAGGACTCGTCACGGGAACGACCCGGAAGCCAAATCCCAGTCGTCACAGTGGAAGCAATGAAAATGCGACGAGAAAAAAAACGCTACTTCACTCAAATACTGTTTGTCAGCAACAGACGCTATCGACAGGCGGGAAAAAATTCATGCATGCGCACGAATTCAAATCAATTCAAATCCATCAGGTTTTCGCAAAAAAATATAAGGCCTGATACTTTTCGCACAGCCCTCGTAAACATTGCCATTACAAAAATTGTGATACTGATTTTTCACTTTTAAGATAGAAAATCCAACAACACAAAATGTGACTCAAATTAGTATACAGCATTCATTACAAGTCGTAGAATTTGGATAGAAATTAAAATTTATCCGTTGAAATAGCAAAGATAATTGAATTTAAAGTTGACACTAAAACGCGCTAAAATGCATTGCGTATATGGAGGTTAGCAGTAGTTTTACTAAACCCAACACATGCATGGAAAACGAATATGTTATTCTTTGGTATTTGAGATATTTATTATCAAAATAAAAATTGTTTTAATAATTGTTGAGAAATCGCACGTAAAAGAAAAATTATTATACAAGGTTTTCCAAACACCGGAACGGAGCTTTAAGTTTTGAACGGGTAAAGAAAAAAAAATAAAAATTTGGGGATTAATAGTCACAAAAACTACATTCTTAGATAGTTTAGAACTTCCATGCAACGTGGAGTTTTTTTCGGGAATGACCACCCCAATATTTTTAAATAGCAACCCCTGTCGAGTTTCACCTTATTTTAAAGGTAATGAAAGAAGAAACATATTCCCATAAACTAAAACCCGATATCTTAATTCTTTAAAGAATTAAATTTTAATTAATTTTAATGTTTTTTGCACGTTTATTACGATTTTTATAACAAATGTTCAAATTGTCGACCTTCTTCGGTCTCGCAATGACCCAAACGCTTTAGTGATCCCCAAATTTTTTTTCTTCACTTGTTCAAAACTTATAGCTCCCTCCCGGGACTTTTGGGAAACCGTGTATTTTTGACGTCATACTACTGCATTTCAGTGAGAACTTTTTTAGTTCAATGGATACCTATAATTTGTAATTTAAATCTAAATCTACGATTTTGAATGATTTATTTCACATTATTTGACTGCTTTGGCCTCACCTCATACCGAAATCACGCACGCTTATGACCGACGGATTATCTAACTTACGAGTGTCGTTTACCTAAATCACCAAAACATGCTTCACACAAGTTTGTGATTTATTTAACAACAAACAAATGTAATAACCAAAAATTCGACCATTGGTCATTCACTAGTTTTGAATATACTTGTTTTAATAAACACATTTTGTTTCCCAAAGCATAGTCTTCGATAAATCAGACATGAAAAAATGGGCGTCCGCTTATTTAGTCAAATATATTTTTGTCAAAACGTAGTTTGACCAAAAATAATGAAGCCAAACTGTATTTTAGTCAAACTGTAATTTGTTCAACTGGAATTTTGTCAAACTGTAAATATGCCAACCCGTAATTTGGCCAAACTGTATTCTAGACAAACTGTAATTTGCCATTCCGTATTTTGACCAAACCGCAACTTCGACTAATATTTTATTGTCAAATAATTTTCAGGTAAACTGTAATTTAGCCAAAACGCAACTATACCTGTCAAATCTCAGTTATGCATAACCGTAATCTTGCCAAACGCATTTTACTCAAATCGTAATCTTCCCAACTGTGTGTCTTTATATAGAGTTGGGAAGATTACGATTTGAGTAAAATACGGTTGGCAAGATTACGGTTATGCATATCTGCGATTTGACAAAAATACGTGTTGGATAAATTCCGTGTTGAATTATTCCAGTTAGGTATAGTTGCGTTTTGGCTAAATTACGGTTTACCTGAAAACGATTTGACAATATAATATTAGTCGAAGTTGTGGTTTGGTTAAACTACGGAATGTGAAATTACAGTTTGTCTAGAATACAGTTTGGCCAAATTACGGGTTGCCATATTTACGGTTTGACAAATTTCCAGTTGAACAAATTACAGTTTGACTAAAATACAGTTTGGCTTAATTATTTTTGGTCAAACTACACTTTGACAAAACTATATTTGTCCAAATTGTGTGCTCCCGAAAGAATGGAATGTAGGTACATCACGAATTTTTATCTTCAACAAAATCTTTAGATTATTATATTTAACAAAACAAAAAACGCTGTGGAGTGGCGCGCGAAATCCATGTTTCGGCTGTTTTCTAGCGCGGTAGAGAATCGTCGCGCGCCTTTAATAATCCAGATATCTGAAAACGTATTAATAATGAGTCCAAAATAAATGTACCAATTACTGTTGAAATGAACAGTCCCATTTCATACTGAAATAATGTTATCTCTCTGGGACCATCAAGCTATTAATTTATCCCGAAATATCCAAGTCAATACGAAACAACCGGTAACTAGTATATGATGCCATGTTCGAAGATAATAAAGACAGGATAAAAATATTCTTGTGCCAGGCGGAGTTTGGATCGAAGATCGATGTCTCGTCCTGGAGATTTAATCGCTTCCATATTAGCCGCTGCCGGATAGCCGCTGTAATCCTGCTTCGATTAGAGATTAAGTTCTCGCCCATCGGCTATGGGATTAGGACAAGACAATGCTGACGGCCCGCATGGAATGGAGACTCTTTTATTTGTGTTTGAGATACGCCACTTCATGAGCAGTTGTATCTAATCATTATTTTATACAGGCTGATTCATTATTTCGTGTTATATTGTGCTCATCTTACTTGTCACGGAGTGAGAAATAAATCGCTCACCGCTGATCAGCGAAAAAATGCACAGATGGACGTAAAAACTCACTGATCTATATTAAGGCGCTACATACTTGTGCCAAAAATATAGTGAAAAAGGAACCTTGCTATATTACAAATTGAGCTCTTGTTCATATATTATACGTAGGTAGTTAAAAGATGAATCTAGAGTGCTAAGAAATATTTTTGAAATACTTAATGGTATTTTAGTAATAAATTAGTAAAAATAGTCAATTTGGCCTATTTGTTACTATTTTTTTTCGTCAGATGTGTAATTTTCTTGACAAAAATATTTTTTGAGCACTCTCACGATAAATGCAAGGAATCGACTATTTAAAATAAAATAATATATATGCAATAATAAGGCCATAATTTGCAATATTTAAATGCATAAATTAATTCTTGTTTTCTCTAATTGTTGTCGCAACATTTTATTGCATGAATTTTTCGATCAAATAATGCTTCGTAATTACTTATGGTAAATTTCAGATTTTGAGCAATATAGCCAGAATCGTGAATTCTGATTCTATTGCAGCAATATTGCGTTAAACAAGTGTAGAGCCTTAACTAAACTAAATAAAGAAACCTAACACCCTTTCTTGAGTCCCATATTATCAATTTTGGTAGAAACTCTGATTGAACTGAACTAAATAAAAAATCTTATATCCTTATTAAGTCCTACATACTCGGTTTTTGTATAACACCTCTAATTGAACTGAACTACGCGTATATAAAGAAACTGAAGGTTTATGACATAAATTTCAAATTGTTTTGTTGGATTTCAAACTTTGATTATTTATTTAAGGTGCTAGTATAGTTAGCGTTAGTAGTTCCTTATTAAATTAATTACTCGTGCATTTCGAGTGCTTTATGAACCAAATTTTGGTTACAGTATACTAAATATATGTATTGTCTTGTCTGACTTTTCGCACTTGTTTTGAATAAGGGAAAGTCTAGAAAAACATCAAAAATCGTACTTTACTAATAACTCATGCTACGATTGAAATATCTTTTTCAAAAAAATTACACATAATCTACATTAGTATCTTAACATCGGATTGTCAATATTTTTTCAAAAACTATTCCCAATTTCCAATTAAAATAATATATCAAATTTTGAAATTTGTTTTTTTGAGAATTTTGAAATTTTTGAATCAATCCGATGTTAAGCATAAAATTATAGACATTTTTTGTAAATAAAGTTTTTCTCTAAAGTGCACCTGAATTAAGTTATTAGTAAAGTACGAACGACACTTTTATAGTAGCTATACCGGAGCCTTAAATTAAATTGCGACGTTTCGACGTATGTTGAGGCCATTAATAAGCAAAGTTAAATTTTCAGTTTAAATTGGACTCTTGAAGTGTACGATCGTACACCTCAACATTATGGTTAAATTTAATTAATTTATACTTTTGTATTTTTTAAAAATTTAACTTTGCTTTATAATGGCAATTTAATTTAAATAAATAAGCAAAGCCTGAAATCCAACAAAACAATTTGAAATTTATTTCATCAACCCTCAGTACAACTTCGGCTTAAATAAAATTTACTCAATAAATAAAGAAACCTTATACCCTTCTTGGGTGCCACATACTTGAATTGTGTTGATTTTATTTTTTTTTACGTGCATCTGTGCGATTCTTCGCAGATCAGCGGCGTTTCAGCGGTCAGTGCTGATCAGCGTTTTATTCTTTCCCCTTATCACGGAACTGAAAGATTTTATTTCAAAATTTACAAATTTAGGTACTTTCCAGGTTTCTTAATCAAACAGTTCAGTTTTGGGTTACTGTTTTAAATGGAATTTCATAAATTTACTATTCTTGCCATTGCACAATTAATTAAAATTTAATTAAATTCCATTCTACTGGTTTCAAAAATGTGCTTCTTGCGTAAACAGCTTTAAAATTAAAGAATATAAATAAATTCTTTTGTTTCATAATCAGTAAGTTGGATCCAAATGCCATAAACATATATTTTGTTAATTGTTAATTTAGTTAAATGTAAAAATAGAATAAATGATAAAGGCATGCAAGTGTGGTAATTAAACCATTATCGTATGTGTTGATGTGCATGGACGAAGTCTAAGATTTACATAGTAGGTACTTCAGACAGGGGAAACAATTGCGCTATTAATGATAGAAGCATACAATTTAAGATACATATACTACATAATATAAAGGTTTAATTTTGGGCTGGAGGTCATCTCAGATTTCTCCTATTGCGATGACCAGTCTTAAGCAACACATGCCTGGGAATTGCTATCTTTCCGTTTACCATCACTTGTGTTTCATGTTTATTTTATCTACAAAATTACTAATTTTATTAATCTCAGACATACCGAGGTATACTCGTATAATTTAAAAGTAAACCAATTTGTTGAACTATGTATGCTTGAATATTGAAATAATTGGGATATGACATTTACTAATATACTGTTTGTTTATTTGCAGATGCTGAATGATTACAGAAATAGTCCGTGACTTTTCGGTGAGTGTTTCATTTTTATAATTATATTATAAATGGTTAACATAAATAATAATTTATCTACGATAGTGTGTAAAATTGACAATTAGTTGTCAGTTTTTAGTTTGTAAAACAATTGTTTAATAGCAAGATTTCATTAGTCACGGGTTGCGCAGCAACGAGTGGTTAAAGTTTTAAAACACGCAAAATTTTAAATTAAACATCCGCACAACAATCGGTAACTAACGTGAAAATTTTCTTGACAAAGCAAACTTGTTTTGATCCTAATTCAAATATTTAGTCACTCTGGGTCTTAAAACACTCGCTGCACTCGTGTTTCAATTCGAACCCGTTCGTGACTAAATATTTGCTTTACGTACTTGTATCGTAAATAACTATTAATAATAATTGAAATTGAACACAGATTATTTTTATTTTGATGATGATTTGTCTGCACTTAAAGACGATTTCAGACAAAATAATTTTATATTTGTGAGGATCTGTTTTTCGTGTTCTTGCTCCAGAAATAATCCAAGCTCTTCAATATTTTGTTTTTTATGCCCATCGAACGAACCAATCGCACTGATTGTATTTTATTTACGAACCGAGGTAGTTCTACTTTTTCATTTCTTTAACCTGGTTATTTATTTACTTGCAAGAGTACAGCGCGCGGAAAATAGATCCAGCAACATCACATTGCGCCCCCCTCCGTTAATAAATAATTGAATATCGACAAACAAAACACGCCGGCGTAAACGCTCAGATGAATATGTAAATCTACTCTTGTTTGATTTTTCATTTGTTTTTTAGGATAGATGAATATCGGATAACAGATGATAGTAATGAATAATAAATGAAGGTATTCCGGTCTCGTTTTGTTTTACAATAAGTAGAATTGAATTGATTTATCGGGGAGTATGATTTATACAACAAAAGTTCGGGTTTTTTATTTTTCTGGATTGCAAGATTGCTCAGAAGTAAATGGGATGAAATGATTGAAAATTTGTTGAAAGAGCAGTGCCTGAAGGGGGGGGGGTCTTAGTTCAAGGCATAAAAGTCATGTAAGGGGAGATTTATGAAAGCACAATACGTTACGAATATTTTGCTTTTTACTATTTCAAACCATTTGTTATTTAAAGTACGTTACCACGCCCCGATTTTCCTTGATAACATTCCTTCAGCATTTTCAGCCCAAAATAATTCATTGCTTTAAGGTGATCCTCTACTCATGGCAAAAACAGTCAAAAACATTGATTCCGCACGCTATTCTATAGCGTTTATTGTTTTTTCTACTCCCATGCTTTAATTTACTTATTATATATGCATTGTCTGTACTTTAATGACGTTCATTTCGATTCAGATTTTCATTTCGATACAAATTTTCATTTCGATACAGATTATCATGTAATTTTTTTTTCATTATGAAACACCCAAGCAAATTTCATGCAAATGAATAGTTTTTTTTTTAAATGAAAGCATGGGAGTAGAAAAAATAGCGTATGCTCGTATCGTAATTCCATACTCGCGTATTAATAGCTATCATTACAAACTCATTGCATAATATACTATTGTTTAACATAAAAATAACAGTAATGTTTGAGAAGGGAAATAATTTTGGCACCCATATTTGTAAAAATACTGCAATATTTGTAAAAAAGAGGATTTTTGCGCGTCACTGTACAGCTTTTATTTATAAGTGAATGACCTTCAAATTTTAACATGTTAACAAAGCTTGGATCTGCGAAATAACCAATCAAGTTTTATAAATTCGAAAATATTTTTGTGTCAAAATTCAAATTAACATATTTCGATTTTAAAATTCTGCATCTTGCATTTTGTAGATTGTACTTTTATCCTCAACAATATCTTTAGATTATTATATATAACAAAACAATAAACGCTGTGGAGTGGCACGCGAAATCCATGTTTTGGCTATTTTCTGGCACGGTAGAAGATCGTCTTAAAGAGGTTGGTGACCCATTTACGGGGCAGGCAATATGCTGTAACATGGAAACTTGAAGTATTTGCCAACTGACTGGATATAAATTATCTTACTTTTAAAGACCAAATTCTAGTAGATGCATGTGTTTTAAGTTTTACATTATATTAGTGATACTGAAGACAAATTATAACTTAAATTATACCTATTTCATCTATTAGCCATTTAAAAAATTATTTATATTCTATCTAAGTACGGCAACATCACAAACAAGTATTGGTAGAAATCATACGGTTTATCGTGTTGATCGACAAAACTGTTGATTATTTTCATATTATTTTCTAATGGATTTGAGTTAATTTAAAATATTTGTACAAAAATTCTAACAATCATCATTACGTCTTAATAATAATGCGATATGTCAAAGATCTTTCATATTGAAATAATTTAACAGATTCCTTGCTGACAAGTAATTGCGAGGATTTAAATTAAACACCGAATAGCCCTTCACAAAACTGAGAATTAATAAATAATTGTTTCGAGACAAACATCGCTTACAAATATTAATTAAAATCAAAGTAATGGCAGACGTTTAAAAGCAGGGAGTAATCATTGGGAAGAACAACTCTTCTTTGTACATGACAGCTCTGAAATCCTCGAGAGCCCTAAGGTACACAAAATTGGAAACAAGAGCATAGTGTCGACAACCTGTAGGAAAGAATGGGGTTGTTGCGGCAACTTTTTACATTATCAGGTTAAAAAGAAAAATGGTTTTAATATTTGAAGTTTTTTAAAAATCTCCCCTAAGTACAATCGTTTAAGCATATTTTAAATAAGACAAAAGTCTGTTTTGTCATTTATTGGCACCATAATTTTTTTTTAAAGGAAATTTATTGCCGAAAGTGTCATAGTTAGAAATATTATAATAAGATGTTTATAACTATAAATGTATCACTTATAATATCTCATGTGCATTAATTCTTTCCGGAAATTTTTTTGAGTGCTTTAGCTCGAGTGGTACACGAGAGCTAATTACATTGCTGGAATGCACAATAAAAATTTCTTGGGCATGAATGAATGCACGAATGCATATTCGGTAAGAAAATCGCAATGACACCGCCGCTCTATTTTCGAATTCTTTTAACAATAGAAACTTGAAATATTTACTAAATTTGTTTTTAACATTCATAAATATGCTTTAATTTACCTTATTAATTGCTTATTTACACTCAAAATGACAATTTAACCAATTTTTAATTTAATTTCAAACTTACATATTGACAGTAAAGTTTCCGCTTATTAAGTTCCTCAAGCTACTAGTAAAGAATTATATATAACCATGGTTACTATTGTAATCAATTCTTTCATTGGCTGTTATTGCGTCATGCGATTTTCAGTAAAATTTCAAATAGGTAGTTGTTGCGTAGTAACGGACAAAAAATAGTGTATAAAACTTGTACGTAAAGTGTCTTTTTTACACTTGCTACTCTTAGAACACTCGCTTCGCTCGTATTCTAATCTTGAGCAACATGTATAAAAAAGACTTTACGAACATGTATCATAAACTACTATTGTGGTACATTTATTACAAAAGATTGAACAAATAGTGTTGACAATGTGGTTTTTAAACTTCTCTGAATGCTTGGTCGTGAGTATATGAAGCTCTTTCTTAAAAGGAAAACTTAGGGTTTGGATTGACTGCAAGTTAAAGAGATGAAGCGAAACTGCGGTTCAAGTGGCTTTAAACTCGATTAACCTGAGTTACCCAAGTTGAAATAGTTCGCTACAAAGTAGTTACACTAGTGTTAGTGTTATCTTCGCGCGTAGAGTAGCGAGGAGCCGGGAACGACAACGACATGAATATGCAACGAAAGAGAGAAATTATTTTCACACGGAACTACCTAATTAATTACTTTACTACCGAGGGAGAATGTTGCGCGAATAAATATGTCCCGCATAAAAGAGATGCTTAATATGCACATTTTTAAAGAATACCAGGATTATCATGATTCACAGGTTTTTTCACCAGAGTGAACTTAATTCAATTTGAGGGCAAAAACTCGACTAACTCGCACATTCGTAGGAAAAAATATTTTAGTTTGAATTCTACTTTTGATATTTTTGTTTTGTTGGCTTCCATTTTCATGGGAAAAATTACTTTCCCAACGGACATAGTTTTATTAAATTAATTTAGAATGCTACATGCAGGTAAAATTTCTGTCTTTGGCAGATTTAAATTTCAAAATTTTCAGATTTACCTGCAAAAATTTTAAAGAGCCACTATAGTGGAGATTCATCACTAAGAATCTTTTTAAACTCAAATACTAGAAGACCAGATCTTGTAATTTTAAATGTTTTTGCAATTCAAAATTGTAACAAAGTAGAATTTTTAACTTTGTATTGTAACTTTAAATTTGTAACTTCTTTGAATACAAATTGTAGATAGTTACATTTACTGTACATTGTTATTAAAAAAATTCCTATTAATCCATAAATTTTGAGGATATTCTAGAAAAACTCTTCAGATCTTCAAGAAACTACCACTTCCGGTTGCACGATCAACACCAAAATTGAATCAGATCTAATCTAGGTGTCAGCATATTATGTTCAAAATTTCAAATGATTTATTCGGTGGTACTTGAGTTATCGTACCTCCAACATCCATCCATCCTCATACACACAAAGACATCATTGCGAAATTATCAAAATCGTGTTCTATGGAAAAAGAAAACTCACTATCGAAATTTTAGCATGATTATAATATACACCTCTCTTAGGCCCAATTTAACCAACTCCATGTTAAAATATAACATGGAGTTAACTTCATGTTAGCTACAAAAATCGTTTTTCCAACTGGTGTTATTCTTAACATCAAGCTAAAGTACATGTTATTTTAACATGTGGAATAAATACCGGTTAAGATTTTAACTTCGGGTTTCCTAACCTAACCTAATCTAAAAAATTGACAGCCAAAATGAATCCGTATAACATAAATGCATATAGCGGTGACGAAGAGGTGCCTATAAGGGCACTAAGAATATTACGAGTAACGCCTAATAATTTTGAAAAGTATAGTGGAAAAGAATTTTTTAAAGGTTTCGTCTATCAACAAGAACTGTTGAAAACATCATTGAAGAGGTTGAAGATGTTATTCGACATGTAACAGATAAGTAAGGGAATCAACAATAGTTTTTTGTTACATAGAATATATTCTTCCTCCGAAGAAAAATTTCCAATCCTTCTTTTTCCAGTTTTTTGCTTTTCAATCATGCTACTATAAAAATAAGTTATATTTATTGTTTATTATTACTTCCCTACGTACATATTTATTCTCGGTGTACAATACTTACACAATAAGAATAAATAACTTTATTGTTCCTACTTGAAATTACATATACAATGAAAAATAGTGAGGTTTGAATCAATCATCTGTCAACATTCAATGTTGCCATCTGTATAAAATACAACTGATTATGAAAAAACCATACCAACCTAATGAGAAATATCCATAAACTTGGAGTTAGTTAACATGAACCTTCTATTTATGTGGAAAAACGTTCGCGACAGTAACTCCATGTTAACTTCATGTTATATTTAACCGCATGTTTACTAACCTCATATTAAAAGGGAAATGGTAAAATTGGGCCATACAGTACTAAGTGGCGAAAGGTAAAAAAATTTGTTTAATTGTATAAATAACATAGTTATCTATAGAATATAATTTAATAAGTGAGAATATTACGTTGTATAAAATAAAATAGTAATTTTGACTTAATTTTTGTTAATAAAATTTGACATTTTATTAATCAAAATCATTAAGTCGTGAGATGTCAACAGTCACGTGGTACAAAAGTCTGCATTCTTACATTTTTTAAATCAAAATTTAAATCTTTCTCTTATGGTCTTCTGTTGGCATCATTTCTTAACAATTTAAACATACGTAACGCTAAATCTAGTATGTAATATTCTAAGATCAATGAGTAGACCGACTATTTAACGACCTTTATACAATTTTAGTCGATTTAAATCGCCTTTTTAATTTTTATACAAACGATTTTATTTTCCTCTAAATGTATGTGACCACAAATAATTTTAAAATGTATTTGGTGTTTGCACAATGTAAAATACACAATGGATGGGCGAAATAAAACATTCTATTGAATTAAAATCGTCACCAAATTGATTTTTGTTGCTTTGTCGGGCAAAATATTCCGGCAAATTGATTGTTCACTCTGAATCGGGCAGCGAACACAGGCGGCAATCCATTCCAGTAGGCTGTGTCGCATTTCGCAAACAATAATGTTGATTAGTTCCAATAAAATATACATAGTTTTATACTCAAACGAAATATTAAAAGCGCAATTTATTTCCTTGCTATAAATAATATAGCCGGTTGGTTTTAATTACTATAAAGTTAATCAATGCTGCAAACGTGTGCAACAGTCGACGATCAGAGGAAAACGAGGGAAACAAAGAAAACCTGAGCGTCATTTTCTTCCAGTGGAATCTTGATTTCTTTTTAGCCCTCACGTACAATTTAGTTTCAGTTAGGACGTGATTTCATACCTCGGGGAGTACGGTCCTGGATGGGTGGGGAACGACCGCCCATTTCACAGGGGCGTAGAGAATAATTACTTCTAACTAATATTACTTCATTTTTAAATGCAATATTATATTGCCGAGTGGCTTTATCTCAATAGACGATTTTCTTATTAAAAGAAAATTTGTTAAATGATAGATTTTTTAGGTGTTACTATAGCAACATAATGGATACAATTTTATATGTTTCGTTATGATATTATGCAAGATATTATCAGAAAAATTGTTTACAATTAAATCAAATAACTTAAAATTGTAATTGGAATATTAATTTGTAAAATTCAGTATGGAATTGTTTAACTTTTCAATACTCATTGAGTTTAACTTCTAGCCTGCCATTTATCCACAATTATATTTGGTAATTTTGTTTCATATAAAGTCATAAACACCGTGACCAAAATGGTTATAAAAATCAACTAAATCAAATAAAGGGTAATACGAGCTCCGTCAACTATATCTTCGGACACTTTGTTTTTTGTATTTAGTCTTATTTATTACATACATATTATTTTTTAATAATGTCCGCAACATTAGAGATATTTTGCTATTTTTCTACCACTAGTATCAGATAAATTTATTAGATATAAGGTATTTTATAATCAAATTACGGATATCAAGATAATTGACAAATATGACATTATATTCATAAAATCAACTAAATTGATCACTAAAAACGTTTATTTTGTTTTAAGCAATAGGTATATGCTAATATATGCAAGAAACTATTATTTTAATTTAGTGCCTCAAGAAATAATTTTCAAGCGATTTGAGTACTTTTTACTTCCTTGTACAGAGTAAAAAGGAAGTATTGTAATCGCGAAAAATTTCGGTTCTCAGATTTTGACGGAAATATCCGTTTGGACCTTTTCTAAATCCATTATGACTAGTTTCGTCGTGACGTCTGTACGTACGTACCTACGGACGGACGTGCGTACGGACGGACGTATGTATGTTGCATAACTCAAATACGGTTAGACGTAGAAAGTTGAAATTTTGTATTTAGGACTGTTATAGCATCTAGTTGTGCACCTCCTATTTTTGGTTTCAATCTACAAACCGGAAGTAGTACTTTTTAAAAATATTTCGATAAATATTTAATTTAAGACAATTTTTTATATTTTTAATGAAAGATTATGTGATTATTACCTACAATCGGTATTTTATAAATATTTTTGTATCTGGTATCATGTAAGAATAATTAAAGTATATATTTATAATTTAGTATTTCGGTATCTTGTAGTCCATGATCGATTAACATTTGTTACAACGTAAAATTTAAATGATTATGACATGACAGTGACAATAGTAAAATATGCTTTATATCTTCTTCTGCAGTTTAATTAAAATGACTAAAATATATTTGTGAGTATAGTAGCAGTAGTAGTAGTACTTATATATTAATATATTTGTATAATAAGTAAAAAGAATAAAGTAGGTATGGCGGGAGGTCTTGTGATGGCAACGTCAAATTTTGTAATATTATTCAACATTTTAGTTATTAAGAAAAGTATGAACAGTTTAATAGGCGTACAAGGAAGTCATGTAGTTTCCACGTCAGATTTTTTAAATAATAAATATAACTAAAAGCAAGCTAATTAGTATTATTCAAAATTATGTAGCAATGTTTTTAGACTCAATTAGTTTTTCATAAACAGGCTTAATTGAATAAAAAATAAGTGTCCGAACCTATAGTGGGGGGAGGGGAGGCTCGTAGCTTGAGTTAGAAAAACCCTCTTCTACGCCACTGACTCACACACTTGAGCTTTGGTCGTCTTGGTCGTTCGTCGTCGCTTTTGAGTTTCAGCTCACGTCTCCGGCCAGTGAACGTCTCTCACAGGTCCTCGTTCTGCCCCCACATATTACAGGTATAATATAGACTCACTATCCCCCCGTTCTGACCCCCCACCGCCCCCCACTAGACCACGGGATGCGACGGGAGGCGCTTCAAACCAGGATTAAATTTATTGGAATTCGAGTTCCACACGACTGAGTTATACGAAGGTTTTCACGACTTTGCGAGCCTGGATTAGCGGTAATTAATTACTTTATGGATGTAATGATTAGGGTTTTTGATTAAGTAATCTGCTAAATGGGGCTGGATTAAGGAGTCATCGATGTAATATTTTTTTCGCATTGCCAACCATCGAAAATAATGCGTTTAATAAATTGAATCTTGAATGCGTTTTGGAAAAGAAGAATTTCTAATGAGACTCTTCGCGTAATATTTCTCACTAGGTGAGCTAATTATTCCTTTTAACCTTCAAATGACAGAAACGTCAAATCTGTGTATGAAACAAATGTTTAATGTTTAAAAATTAATTAATTAATTAATTATTAATTAATTTAATGTTTCCGAAATTAGTATTCCTGTCAAAAACCTCTAGTCTACAATTGAATTATGTGTTAAAATAACTAATATACAAATTAAATTTCAAGTAACCTTTTTATTAATTCGATTTTTCGTCCCGATGTTTTGGCACCTCTTTGAAATCACATTTTTTAAGTCTGCGACTTTCCAACTTTGATATGACAGGATAATAATTAATTGTATTGTTTTATAAAGTTAACAGAAAAGTCATACTAAAGGCTCATTCCCACTGCTTATCATAGTCATAGTTTTTGACATAAGTTTTTGTCTTAATTATAAACATGCGCTGACCATTCTCATCACAATATAAATTATGTTTATGACAATGTCGTGACAGTTAATTCAATATACCTGTAAATATATTTTATTTATAAATTATAGCTTAAACTCGGCTTAAACCTATTTTTAAGTAATGAAGAAACATTTTTATTTATATTTACCTTGCTTTAATTTTTCTGTAGCATTATTAATATAATTTTTTGACATAAAGAAGATTATTATCTGTTTGACAACAGCATTAAAAAGTGACTGGTATATAAATATATCGCTATCTCATAAAATAATTACTATGATTATAACAAAAATTTGAAGTTTGCATATACATTTATGACAAAGTCTAAAAACTAAGACTAAAACAAGCACTGGGAATGATTACACGTAATTCGGTATACCAAACTGTGTAAGACTATGACAACTAACAAAAACTATGACTATGTTAAGCAGTGGGAATGAGCCTTTACATTCAGTAACATTTTGCGCACGTCTTCTTATTTTTACTTAAGGCCCATTTCTGTGACTTTGGTTTTCAAATCGATGACCTCAAATTTTACAATGATGTACTTATAAGTTGTACTTACATGGCTATAGAATGAAATTTACAAAAAACCTTGTCGTATTTTGTTAAATAATTTCTAAAAATTGCTAAAAATGCTTTACATAAAAATCTCTCTATACCCGTCTTCCGACTAATGTATATCATCGATTTCAAAAGAAATTTTTTATTTTTGTGCTTTAATCAACGTATGATATGGATTATTAAATGATAAAAATTAGCTCCAAGTTTTGCTAATTGATGTCACAGGAATTAATAATTTGTATTTATTGATTCACTAATGAGTCATGATTCTTCATGGTAATTTCAATTTGAAATTTTTTATAATACAGCCAGAATTGTTCAAATTGTTAATCTTCTAAGTGTAGCGCCTTAAGGTGTTCGTCTACCCTTAAATTTTACAGCGTTACAGAGGTGTACCTACGCCTCCCACGTTTGCTTTAATTATTATTGAAATATATGATGCTTTTACATATGAGTGTATTAACAAAGGATGTCTTAATGTTTCTATATTTTTATTTTTTTTTCTTTGGCCTAGGAATTTGAAGTAAAAAAATATTTAAAATGACGTTTTCGCGGTTTTTTGTCATTATTTGATAAAATTTTCCTCGGTAACTATAAATGGCAAAAAAATTAAAAAACAAGAAGCATGCAGGTAAGCTTCCTTTTTCGAATAATTTTTGTTTTACTTAATTTCTTTAAAAAATACGCAAGTTATTATGGGAATCTGGAGCCATGTTTACAGTAATTTTCAACTTCAAAATGACATTGCATAGCTAGGATGCGGGAAAGTACGAGTTTCGGGCTGGTTTCGGGCAACCGTAGTAGTGGGGAAGAGAGTGAAATAGAAAAAAACGTAATATCGAGAGTATTCTAGGGATTCGAAAAAATGGTAGACGAGCCTCTTAATGTAAATAACTATTTTTCTATAATTCAGACGCATGAAAGAATCCATATTATGTAAATTCTAAATCTCTGGCAAATTTACCTAGTTTGTTTCTAAATAAACTGTGGCAATGTCAATATGTGGATGTAGGTAGTATGTTAGTCTTCCCATAACAATAACTGTCAGAGAGGCATCGTAATCATCGTTCAAAGTCCATACGATTATGGAAATCCCAACAGATTGAATCGTTATTACCATATTCCGTTGAATGATGATGATTACTTCTCGCTGCCATCCAGGTCATCGCATGGCTCTTTCTAGTTCCTATTCCTAGTAGAGAACCTTTATACTGAGAGGTGGTCATACATAGACAGCCTTTATACTAGACATAGGCGCTATATTGTATCAAAACCTCGTATATAGTATTCATAGATTCTCAAAAAGGTAATGAGATACAAGGTTTTAACATTTTCTGTATATACTTTTCAGATACGAGTATCTAACATTTCTTTGTTGCGCTTGCGTATCCAATGTTGTTACGAGCTTTTGCATTCGATGCAAAATGGGAAATTAATTTTACTATCTTCGTAACTCAAAAACGTAAAAAACTGAGATGGTTTCATACTATCGAAAAGTGTAAATAATAATTCATGTTTTCTGTCAAAATATGACATTTGAAAATATATACCTACCTATATCAAATACTATATCGGATGTTTCCTGAAACAAGCGCACTCTCAAAAAATAGTATATTATATATTGAGGGACTAAAGTGCATGATTTAATCCTGAGGGTGAAGTTTATTTCACGAGCCGAAGGTGAGGGAAATAATCACCCGAGGGATTAAAGGTACTTTAGTCCTGTGGTATATACGCTATTTTTTGCACTTCATCCTCAAACGAATGCAAAATAGTTTAAAAGAATACACATTTTGTAATTTTGACAGTAAATTTTATTACAAATATTTATATTGTTACCATAGATTGTAACAAATAGCACGTATTTACTTGACAACGGGATTAATTAATTCAATTCCTTGACAACGGGATTAAATATGAGAAATAATCCCTTGGGATCAAATTAAGAACCTTAGTCCCTAAAAATAAAGACTAAAGAACAGTTTTAGGCACGGAAGTGCAAAAATTGTATTTTTAAGTCAATTACATTTATTCAATTTTGACGTTTTAAACTGCTATTATTAACTCCATAGCAACAACTTTAAATAAATGTATATTCACAAGTGAATTAATTTTTTTTAAATCACTCAACACATTTTTAAATCACTCTGACTTTTTAAACTGTTATTATTAGGTACGTCAAAAATGCATAAAAACAATGACAACTTGCCACTAACGACTACTTTGATTAGTTTTTTGTTATGTCAAAATAAATTTATAATTCATATATTTGAAATAATTTCGTCAAAATTGAATAAAATATTGTATAAACCACGTGAGAGACGAATGTTTATTCACTCGAAGAAATTATCCCACTCGCCCTTCGGGCTCGAGGGCTAAACTTTCTTCTCTTGAATAAACATTCATGTATCTCACTTGGTGTATAAATATCTATTATATTATAGGTTTATAAACTACATTCAAAGGTGCATTAAACTACAAACATGTATAATTAATTTTATTACTTTTTGTTTAGCTGGAAGTGACATCATTAACTTCCTTATTTTAAATGGAACACTCCGTATATTTTTAAAGATTTTGATTGTATATAAAATTCTGAATACAACCATGTATAATAAGCTACTTTTTCGTTGTAGATTTCTAAGTAAAATAATGAATGAAATAATTAAATTATAGGAAGAATTTTACTATGTAGGTACCTATTCAAGAAAATGGAGACCATTTTGTGAATTTACTATAAATAATATAATTGAATTGCAATTCCTTATTAAATTATTTATTTTTGGTAATAAACTGACATTTTTACTATCATCAAATCTGTTTTCTATCATTTATTTCATAGCTAACTAGGAATTATTATATTTGTTTCTGTAATATTTTATTTATTATTTTACTTAGAAATCTACAACGAAAAAGTAGCTTATTATACATGGTTATATTCAGAATTTTATGTAGAATCAAAACAAAAACAAATTTACCCGGTGTTCCATTTAAAATAAGAAAGTTGATATCACTTCCGGCTAAACAGGAAGTAACCCACTTGACAAAATAAAATCCCCAGGACATTTCAAGAATGTGAACATCCCGGCTTGTTACTTGCTATATTTGCCCATTAACATCCTAATAATATCTTTGCGATTGCTAATGTCCGCCCTTGGTAACATTATCTATGTTACATCCCAATGTTGTAATTTGGTAATAATATCACAATTAGGCATCCCATGTAATTCTCTCAGATGTTTGTATTGAGTATGTAATTTTTGATCGTACTCAGGATGTGGTTAGGATAGACACGTAACATCACTTAAAGTACAAGAATAAGATATTTTTAAACATCCCATGGACGATTCATGTCAAGTGGGAATACAAATTCATTATTTCTGTAGTTTAATGCGCGTTTCAATGTAGTTTATAAACCTGTAATATAAATGTAATTACTTAAAAATACAATTTTTTGGGGTGCGCCTGTTTCAGGTTATAGTCTACTCTCTCAGTAAGGCTCTCTGGTTTCTAGTACAAAGCTCTTGGAAGCTGCCAAAGTGTCTAGTAGTCTAGTGCGATAATATGTTTGTATTTGTCGCCTTAAAATCAAAGACTTCCGTCCAAATCTGATTACTAGAGTAGGTACGTCTTCGGCGCATTGTCTGATTAAATTAGGTCGCGCGAAGTTTTTCATTACAATTCGATTATCGATTTCCTGGAAACTTGTCTACTAACAAACTTCCGACATTTTTAATTTTAATTACGACGAAACTCAATGAGAAGCATTAACTCAATTTGTAATTCTATATCCTCAAAAGTGTGTCAACTTGAAATTTTAATAATTTACTGGAAGGTTCAATAAAAAATGCTTTTAACGCTGTTCACACAATCTTGGTACCTACTTGGTACTTCATGATATTCATTTTTTACTTGCAGCTTTTCAAGTACTGTGTAAAGTACTTTTACTTGGTACTTAATACTTCAATATATTAATTTTTACTTGCAGCTTTCCAAGTACATTGAAAAGTACTTATACAAGTATCAAACTTGGTCATAGAAACTATGAAGAAAAGTACTTTTACTTCAAATACTTTTGTTGGCCATAAGTTACTAGGTACTTGTACTTCAAGTACTTTTTTGTTGTACTTTGGCCAGCTCTGGATTCCTTCATGCTTCTGAATCCTGGTAGAATTGCCTGGAAAATAGCGGTGCTGTCAAATTGATTCTTCAATGTGTCTTGGAAAAGAATTTCTAATTCATTTAGCTTCAAAACGGTGAATTAATTTTTTCCAGGATTCAGAAACATGGAAAAATCCTTAAAGAATCAAAGAATCCTCAACGAATTCATATGTGATCTACTGTGGTTTAAATCTAGCCAGATTAGAGGTGGCCACGGGTCGTGAAATTTTATCCACGACTCAAAATTATTAAAAATTTATGTTTTTGTTTAAAAGTCAGATTTGAAATTTTACAAATTTGATAACTGATATATGTCAGTTTCTATAATTTTGATTTACCTAATATTAAAGCAACATGGTACATACAATTTGTTTGAAAGCAGGATATCCTGTCAGTTTTATTTTCGGGGGTAATATAACAAGTGCTATGATTATCATCGGTGATAGCATGAGTTAGTCGATGAAAATTGACCGAGTGCGCAGCACGAGTTCAATTTTCTGAAGACATAACGAATGCTATCACCTATGATTAATCATAGCCCGAGTTATATTTGGGGAGAATATATAATGAATGAAACCAAAATGTTTGGTTATATTTTTTCAATAGCTGTCAAGAACGTTTTAAATTCTGTTTCACTTTCTCAATTTTGTCTTCACTGGTATTACCCCACCGAATATAATCAGGTTCATTCAATTTAAGTCTTATTTTTGACAAACAGCAATATTTAAATATGAAACTGACGAACGAGTGGAGTAGAGTAAATGCGAGAGGTAATAGACAAATCACGAGACAAATCACATCATATTACTTCACTAGTGAGGTAATATAGCAAATTACCTCACTCAAATGATGAAAACAATATAACTATATAATATCACTGGCGTGAATAAAGTAAATTATCATTGTAAAATTTCATAGACGTGACCCGTCGTGCGTGATCGAGCGTGACTATAAAACATTCGTGAGCGTGAATGATCGTGAGTCAAACGTAAATTGACGTGATTCCGTTTTCAATTTCGTGAGCGTGCGTGATCGTACAAAATAAGTTACTCACGCTCCCAGCTCTAAGCCAGATCACATTTTAGTTTGCACAAAAATCTCCTTGTGGTGTGCTCTTCATTAATGTTAGTTGATGGTTGCTAACCGCACACACGAAAAATATCTAAAATAATGACACACAAATTTATGTGAGGCTGCCATATTTAGTTTGGGTAAAAGGCGTGTCAGAATCGTACGTTGTATGATTGTAACTGCTCTGGCCAAAATCCTGTGGCTCTTAAAATGTAAATAAAGCGCCCGGGTTGAAATTAGCGTCGGAATGATATTATTTTTCGCAGTGACAAGCAAACTAACCGTGTGTGTATTGTTGTGTAGACGGGCAGATAATTAATTTCCATTATGTGCAGCAAGAAGTAGGAAGTAGGCTGTGCAGTAGGAAAATCAATTTCACCGGCCTTTGTTGTCGGTCGGCTTTTGTCGGAACGTCTTTTTTCTTGCATTGTTTTTGTTGCCGAGGTGCAACTGTTTTGACAATGAATAAATGAAGTAGTGCTAACACCGCTATTGCGCTAAATTGTTATTTCTTCCACTAGCGAACAAAACAACCTAACAAGAAAACTAACACGGCGACACCCGAGACATTTTATTTGCCTTCGTTACAATTTCAGAATAATTTTATTTACCTTTCTACAATATCACAATAATTTTATTTACTTTGTTTAAAATACCATGAATCTAGAATCAGCAGTAATATTGAACATTGAACTATTGAACCACAGATTTTCTAAAGAATTAAACTATTTATACTTGATGTCAGCTTAGGACGATGATATCCTTGAATCTGATTAGTCGAGACGAGAGGTGGATTTACATCAGCGAACATTGGAGAGATTCGCGATTTCATTTCCGTTTGACATTTCAAGTTTATATAACCTGAAAATAGTAAAACAACGTGTGTTTCTTTTTTATTTTGACAATTTGTATTCATCTATAGGTAAGTTTAACACTCTTTATGATAGGAATACGTTATATCTTTGTAGTTCGCGCCAAAGTTTAAACTAATAGAATATTTGGGTGTAGAACGGACTGCATTCACATAGTAAAACAACGTGTGTTTCTTTTTTATTTTGTCAATTTGTATTCATCTATAGGTAAGTTTAACACTCTTTATGATAGGAATACGTTATATCTTTGTAGTTCGCGCCAAAGTTTAAACTAATAGAATATTTGGGTGTAGAACGGACTGCATTCACATAGTAAAACAACGTGTGTTTCTTTTTTATTTTGACAATTTGTATTCATCTATAGGTAAGTTTAACACTCTTTATGATAGGAATACGTTATATCTTTGTAGTTCGCGCCAAAGTTTAAACTAATAGAATATTTGGGTGTAGAACGGACTGCATTCACAGTGCCACCTACTATTTTCTAAGCTGAAATAGAGTATAATAATATATCCACATATTTTTATTACATTATGTTTACCACTAAATACAAATATCTGCATATAAAGGATTATTCACAAATTCGTGCAGATTTTAAGGGACCAGCCTATCTTGTCAAATCCAGCATTAAATGTACTAAGGTAGCGAATGTTTTGTAGCCAGTACAAGAATGATAAAATTTCTTTGCAACAAGAATAATTATATACCTACTTAAAGGATCAATAAATTAACTTGTTAAAATTTTAATCAAAAAAATTTCTAAAATTCCGGAAAAGTTTTAAAAATTTATTATTTATGCAAGCTTTACACAGTTATATCTCAGGATAGAAATTTATTTTTAAAATTTTAAAAAGCACATCTGTACATCCATTCTTTCTCTATTAAATGTTTAAAAAAGCATTCTCTTGTGAAGTATTTTTCAACTTCCACCAAACTGACATTGCATAGGTAGGAAGCGGTAAAGTACGAGTTTCGGGCTGGTTTAGGGCAGCTGTAGTAGTGGGGAAGGTAGTGGAATAGAATAGTTAGGATGCGGCAAAGTACGAGTTTCGGCTTGGTTTCGGGCAGCTGTCGAAGTGGAGAAGGGAGTGGAATAGACGAAAAAGTAAAATCGAGAGTATTCTTGGAATTCGGAAAAAAAGTAGACGGGTTGCATAATGGAATACAGAACTCAACTTACTGATCACGGAACAAAGAGAATTTTTTAAACAGAATTTTTTAAATAGTCGTAAATTTAAGAACAGTTTTCGCAAGAAACACATTTTTTAAATCATTGGGATTGTTGGATGTATAATGTGTATCTGTTTAACTATGAATAGAATAAAATTAAATTTTAATTAAATACGCAATGGCAAGAATACTAAATTTAAGAATTTCTATATGAAAACTGTTTGATTATAAAACCTGGAAACTAAAATTGCAAATTTAAAAAAAAAAGTGAGTTGAGCTCTATAGGCCATTAAAATTATGCACGAAGTTGTGAGTCACCTTGTATAATTTTTTTGATTGGTTAAAAGCAGAGTAGCATTACGAGCATTTCGCTCGCATTTACAAATTCCCTTGAATAAATTGTGTGTAGCTAGGCCCATGTTCCTAGTACATAACCGGGCTAAACTAAACGCATTTCTAAGTCTATTCCAAAGTTGCTTGTGGGGCATTCCATCGCGATCCGGCGTCGAGCGAGGAATTCAATACACGACGCCCAGCGCCGCGGCGCTAACCTCATTTAACGCAGCGGTGCGCAACGCAACTGTTTGACGGGAACATATTTCCATCCAGAGCCTACTCCGTTAAAAATCCATTTAATAAATAATTCATCGAGAAAGAGACGAGAGGAAGATGGTGGTGTTCTCTCTCTTGCTCTGTTCGGGGAGTTAGTCTCGTCTAATTGTTGCCATGGTTTCATACTGTCGAACAAATATTTCGTTTATAGTGTATTATACGCCAAGGTTGAGAAGATTGTCATTATTGAACTAGCGTCAAGATTGTGGCTCGAAGTGCGAAACGAATTATAAAGTCAGTCGTTTTATAAAAAGTCTGCTGTTGCCACCACAGTATGTACTTCCCCGACTATAAGTTTTAATAACTTGCTTTCGCAAAGGCTTCAATTTTATGTTTCTTTCATTTAAATTTTTTTTTTCTCGAATATTTAAGTTGATGCCTACTTCGGCATAATTTGTAAAACATGTGAAAAACAACTATTATACACCATCGTTTAATAGTATATTATATATTGAGGGACTAAAGTGCATGATTTAATCCTGAGGGTGAAGTTTATTTCACGAGCCGAAGGTGAGGGAAATAATCACCTGAGGGATTAAAGATACTTTAGTCCTGTGGTATATACGCTATTTTTTGCACTTCAACCTCAAATGAATGCAAAATAGTTTAAAAGAATACACATTTTGCAATTTTGAAAGGAAATTTTATGACAAATATTTATATTGTTACCATAGATACTCTGTAACAAATAGCACGTATTTACTTGACAACGGGAATAATTAATTCAATTTCTTGACAACGGGATTAAATATGAAAAATAATCCCTTGGGATCAATTTAAGAACCTTAGTCCCTAAAAATAAAGACTAAAGAAGAGTTTTAGTCCCGGAAGTGCAAAAATGTTGTTTTTGATTCTTCGACTAGAATTCTTTCCCAAAGATTTTCAATTTGATGATAATACACTAAAAAATTGGTATCATTTTTTGGAGAAACAACTGAAAATCGCATAAATGTCATTTTTTAACATTTTTACTAACTTATCTTAGCAATAGTATTTTAATAAAAATAAAAAAGGTTTAGTTTATAAGGTTGGTGCCACTGGTTGAATAAAGCTCATTAACGAACTTGAAGTCAGGTTTTGGTTCAAAATCTTCCGTCCAAAATTCCAACGCATTTTTAAGTTATCCAACATCCAGACAGACCGACTGACCGACATTATGTATTAAAAATTATGTTTTTTGATTCAGTAGGGTGTCTAACCGCTGTTTTACACTACGCTAACTATTGAAAAAGAAATTGCGCAACAAATTGAACAATAACTTGAGCAATAAATTGCTTTGTTTTTAATGAACTCTGTTTTATACTGAGACAATGTTATATACCTACCTACAATATTTAGTTTGTGATTCTGGGCAGTTCGCATATATTAATAATTTGACAGCCGCGCTTATCTATTTTTTCAGACAATTTACGAAGCATTGCGATGTTTCACACAATTTGCTGTATGATATGTAGATTGTTTCAAAAATTGAACAATATCTTGTTTGTTCAAGATTTAGTGTAACGTAAAACGGGCTTAAGACATGATATTTCATCAAAACCTCGAACTGTCAAAAAAAAATTACGATTACAATACTTCCCTCTATAACATAGTTCGGGGAAGTAAAAATCGGACGTGGACACCACATGAATTCCTTGTACGCCTTGTGTGTTCATACTTTTCTTAATAACTAAAATGTAGAATAATATAAAAAATTCTTTTAACTTATTATACTAGTACTACTACTACTGCTACTATACTCACAAATATATTGTAGTCATTTTATTTAAACTGCAGAAGAAGATATAAAGCATATTTTACTATTGTCACTGTCATGTCATAATCATTTAAATTTTACGTAGTAACAAATGTTAATCGATCATGGACTACAAGATACCGAAATACTAAATTATAAATATATACTTTAATTATTCCTAAATGATACCAGATACAAAAATATTTATAAAATACCGATTGTAGGTAATAATCACATAATCTTTCATTTAAAATTAAAAAATTAGTCTTAAATTAAATATTTATCGAAATATTTGAAAAAAGTACTACTTCCGGTTTGTAGATTGAAACCAAAAATAGGAGGTGCACAACTAGATGCTATAACAGTCCTAAATACAAAATTTCAACTTTCTACGTCTAACCGTATTTGAGTTATGCGACACACATACGTCCGTACGTACGCACGTACGTACAGACGTCACGACGAAACTAGTCATAATGGATTCAGAAAAGGTCAAAACGGATATTTTCGTCAAAATCTGAGAACCGAAATTTTTCGCGATTACAATACTTCCTTACTCCGTACAAGGAAGTAAAAAGGGATTCCTGCGCTGAAGTTTCTCATGACCAACCCCTTACATTGCTGAAACATATGAATTTCTAGTTCATTATGTATTAGAGGTCACTGTATCCAAGTGACGCAATTGTTTGACGGGACCATATTTTCATCCAGAGCCTACTGGGTTAAAAATCCATTTAATAAATAATTCATCGAGAAAGAGACGAGCAGGGAAAGTTAGTGCCCTCTCCCTTGCTCTGTTCGAGGGATTACCGTCTCGTCTAATTGTTTTCTTAATGTAAACAACGACTTGCAAAGGCCCACATTAATTTGTCGACTGTGTCCCGGCATTGTTAAGAAAGCGTCAGGGTTGGACTTAACACGGTTCAGGTTTAATTGCTATGAAAGAAATATGGCCATTTTCTGCTATAAATGTCACGAGCAACATTTATATTCTCTGTTTTACATCACTTTTTACTCCTCTAAATCTTTGTAATCTTTTTATTTTTTACCGGATGCTTTCAATTTTATTCTGGTGTAAATAACGAAACATTGACAGCGGTTTTTATCTGTTGGGACAATTGATTTTAATTTGGAAATTAAAACAAAAAATGTTTTGATATGATACGTTTTATGTTTTTGTTATTGGTGACACACTTATTAAATTACATTCATAACACGTTCGATGAAATTTATTGTTCATGACAAATAATACATTATGGATATTAAAAATTCCATGTTTCACGTTAAAATAAATTCACTATAACCATGTTCACAAATCACATGTATTCTCTGAGGATTCTTCGATTCTTTGAGGATTCTTTAAAGCTTCTAAAACCTACATAAAAAGGAATTCACTGTCTTGAAGCTATCATGAATGAATGAATTAGAAATTTTTCTTTTTCAAAACTCATTGAAGATTCACATAATATACAACTATCCATCCAGTTAATTATGATTTTCCCAAGATTGATAAACCAATTCTTTATAAAAAATCCCCAAAACATTTCAATAATGTGGACATCTCGGCTTGTTACTTGCTATTTTTGCTCATTTACATCCAGTTAATATTCTAGCGATTGTTAATGTCACATTATCTATAGGTATAACATCCCAATGTTAATAATTTGGTAATAATATCTCAATGTAATTCTCTGAGATGTTTGTATTGAGTACGTAATTTTGGATCGTACTCAGGATGAGACTGTTCGCCCAAGGATTCTTTGAAGATTATACCAAGATTCTGAATCCTGGAACAAAAAAAGTTTCAAGATTCTGAATCTTCTTTTTCAAGGCTCTTTGAAGATTAAATTTAGCGGCACTGCAATTTAACAGGTAATTCTCACTAGAAAGAAGTAAACTTCTTCTTTTCCAGAATTCAGAATCTTGGTAGAATCCTCGTACGAACAGGACTCTACGTAATATCACCTATACACCGTGTTATAATAGAAAACAATATTTTTATCTAGATAAAGATAAAGATACCTATCTTACTTTATATTTGTCTAGATATGATAATAGATAACCATTGAAAAAATTATCTAAATAATAGATAATAGATAAATTATTATCATCTAGATAATTATTAGATAATTTATAGATAATATAAAGAAATATAAAGGACATGTTATACATTATAAGCGGTACCAGCTGGAGAGCCAGCAGCAATCTTGTGCGTTGTATGCTTGCACAGTTTGTTTACATTTGAATTCGATTAAAATTACAAATGAAAAAAGTTGGTTATAATTTTACTAAAATTATTATCTAGATGGTGATTAAAAATAAATATAATTTGTAATATTATCTAGATAAGATAATAGATAAATAAAATAAATTTATCTAAATAAGATAATAGATACAAACATATTATCTAGATGATTTATCTAGATAAAATTATCCAGATACGTTACAACACACTGCTTATACAAGAATAAGATATTTTTAAACATACCATGTACGTTTCATGTGAGCGTATTCCAAGTTGTCAGTTAGTGACATTTCATCTACAACTAAACATTGAGTACTCCATCTCGTCTCAGTTATTCGGGCCGTGTGCGACATTCATATTAATATCCTGCAACTGTTTCCTGAAACAAGTGACACGCAGACAAGCGATTGTGAATGTGTCACAGGCATAAGGGGCGGGGTTTCTAATGTCGGTTTGTGTGCACCAACGACAGAAAATTGCAATTTACGAGGTAAAGGAGGATTTACACTTACACACGATAAGATTATCATTCAGCTTTGTTTCGATTTCACCCACTGACGTTTTAATTAACGAGCCGCTGAAATCTTCAGAAAGAGAATACATTAAAGTGAGCAGGGGGGAATTAAATTAGTTACACGGGAGGACGATGATAGTATGTAAATCCTAATGAAACCGCAGAACTATTACAATCTGCATAACAACATAAATATTTATTTAAATTGAATCTTGACTGTTGAAATTTTAATGTAGGTAGGTCGAATAACAGGTACACCAGTCACAATTGTTGTAATTTTGTTATTTATTCATACAGTCGACGTTTCGGCGTTTAGCCTTCATCGAGACAACTACAACGCAAAAGAGTACAATATTCAATCATACAAAATATCAAAAACATAGTATGAATTACAAAAACGTCTATTGATTTACATGGTACAACAATAATTTATAAAATTCCTAACAATAATAAATTTTATAATTTACAATTAACATACAATGTGAAAACTAGGTTATTAGTTATTAAGTTCTTTATTTCTTGTAAAATGTCATCGTGATTTTGATCATGTAACGCCCTGAGACATTTTGTTACTCGATTTTGTAAAATTCATGTAAGTAAAACATTTTGATGTGAATATTTTTCTTTCTTTTTAAAAATATTTATTTGCTTGTAAACATAGTTGTATCCTTTCTTTAGTTATACAGGCTGATTCATCGTAACTTACTTATTTCAAAACACAATAATGCCCATTTTATGAACCAGAAACTTTTTATTTTTACCTTCCGCTTACCTGTAAAGGAAGGTATTGGAATCATGCAAAAAATCGGGTGGTGAATTTTTAGTGGATGAGCACGAATTAGGGTCCTTACAACTCATTTTTGATAGTTTCATGATGATGTCTGTGTGTATGTGTGTGTATGTATGTGTGTGTGTGTGTGTGTGTGTGGTCAAGGGTTGTTAGTCGCATAACTCAAATACGAATTACCCGAAAATTTTGATATTTGGTATTTAACATTTGTATATAAATTGGAAGAGCTCCCTAGATTTTGGTACAAATATTCTCATCGGAAGTGATATTTTTTGAAGATTGAAAAGGTTAATTGTCAAAATTGTATATAAATTTGGAAAAATATAGTATTTATTTGTAATGAGAATAAGAGGAAAAGTTATTTGCAACTTACGTTATAAAAAAATTGTCTTTATCTGGTAGCATTAAAGAACTGCAGTAAAATTTAAAAAATAAATTTATCAAATAAAACGTTGATATCTTGTAATCCATGATCGGTTGATTTTTGTTTCTGCGTAAAAAATATTGACAGGTGAGACGGGTGACAAGTTGGCATACTAGCGCTATATAAGTCCTAAGTAAGATATTAAATGTAGTAATTGAACGGAGAATGGCTTCAACACAGCAGAGTTTCCCTGTGAATGAATCTTTTTATTCAGGTGATGCAAATTTCTGTGTTTGAATATTTGAGATTTTTATTTGTATATTTTAAATGGGCACCGGATTGCACGTATACATTTCTGTTTAAAGTCTAGATATGGCGGAAGGTTGTGTGATGGCCACGTCAGATTTTTTATTTATAATGTAGGTACATATCTAAAGTTTTGTTTCAACCAGTTTCCAAAATCATATCAGGTAGGTGACGCCCCCCATTGTCTATACACTGAATAAGCCGATTTCTGGCGTTTGTCATAACCCTTTCCAGCATGGTAGCGAGTATGTTGGCAATTGCGGCCCGGATGTTGGCCTTCAGGTCTTCTAGGGTCCTTGGACGGTTAACGTAAACGCAGGATTTCAAAAAACTCCACAAAAAATATGACAAGAAGCCAAATTTGGCGAGCGGGCTGGCCACTCCTTCGAAAGTCACGCTGGGTTGCGATCACAGAACATCCATTGGAAAAGTACGACTCAACTGAAAACACACGCTGCTCCGTGCTCCAACGCATGATGGCACTGACCGGGTGGGGAACAAAACTTTAAAAGTGCACCTGTCGAATGAGATCACTCTCTCCCCACTACGATCCCTACAGCCTGAATGGCACGCATTTTAAAAAAGCAAGTTATGATGAATCACCATGTACTTTTGTTTTTTTGTATTTTTTCACATTGTATGTTAATTAAAGAAACTTATTTTACAGTTAAGTATTTAATAAATTTGTTGCATATGAAAACAGCTCAGTGATAAATCCTCATCTCATCTGATGATCGAATCCGTTCAGTTTACGAGTGGCTGGCGATATCCATAATTAGATAATAATGTTTGTTTACGGGCGAATCTCGTTTAAATCACGTTGGCCGCGGAAAACATCCGCCATCCGCGTGAAATATCTGCACATCGGTGTGTCATTTTAAAATTGTTCTGCTGGTACATCCACATCAAATGCGCGTGACATACGACCCCAAACGCAATAACATAATACCAGCTGGTACGGTGCATTTTAAGCATTAGTAGAGATTAAAACACCGACATATCACGTGCGAGCTATGAAAATCATCCCCCTCCCCCCCCCATCGTCATAACAACATGCAATGATTATTGTTGTTTACTGGGCTATTGTTCCGGATTTTTGTTGCCCGGCAACCAAAACATGGATTTTGTTATGGGAACAATAATGAAGCTTTAATTAAAATTATCGTTACCATTGTTTATTCATATTTCTATAACAATGTTTACATGTACCTACTTACTTATTGTTAAAATCATGGTTAAATAATAATTAGGTTTGCCAACGTGATCTTTTCTACCGGCCAGAATGGCTGTATCGGAGATACTATATTGACACTGATTTAAATGTAGGTAACAAAAATTTTAATTTTGATATATCTAAGTCGTTATGTTCCATAATTTACCTTTAGATCGAAAATGACAAAACATGTTTGAAAATCTGCCTCTCCGAGGATGATCGTCGTTATAAATAAATAATTTCACAATATTTCACAGTCTCGTAGTGTGTCTTCATTATTCAATTTATATATAATGTCAATTTTTACTCATTTATCCTAAAATTTAAATTATTTATATCTACGTTGACAGTTTTTCTTAAGCTTCATTCACAAGACGAAATTAGTAGTTATAGTTAATCAGTTAGTTTTGACTACTGTCATTCACAATTACAAAATTAATGTTGTAGTTATCCTAGTAAAACGAACTAGTTTTGAAAATAGAGTCCGAAGTCAGAAATGTCAGTTTGTTCGTTTAAGTATATTTTATGTTTTTTTTTTTTACTGAAAATTGTCTTTTATAATAATCCTTTTATAAATTGAATAAAATATTTTATTAAATTTTGACGTTTCAAACTGCTATTATTAACTCCATAGCAACAACTTTAAATAAATGTTTATTCACAAGTGAATTAAAACTTTTTAAATCAATCAACACATTTTTAAATCACTCTGATGGTCTGATGTCATTATTTCTTCAAAAATGCATAAAAATAATGACAACTTGCCACTGACGACTACTTTGATTTTTTTTGTTATGTCAAAATAAAATATATTTGTAATAATTTTGTCAAAGATTCTTCTTGATGCGAGTAACATTTAAATTTATAAGTTAGTTGCTGCATAAACAACTCCATATTACATTCGGGAAGGTTCATTGAACGTAGAGTAAAATTTCGGCAAACAGCAATATATTTTAAGAACAGAAAAAGGCGTAGCAACTATAGCTTCAGCTCTCAATGTAAATGTTCTCAAAACAATTGCTTCTTTAAAATTCCCTCCTCGTAAAGTGGCTAATGTCAATTCAACTCGCAAAGTTAGCTCCGCTTCTCGCGAGCTTAAATGAAGCTCAAGCTCAGCGCGCTTGCCTTTCATTTATATATCATCCGAGCTTTATTTATTTTGCTATTATGTTGGCTGCACTACTTGGCCTGTTTCTTCCGCTCTTGTTTCTGAACCGTTTGTTACGAGACGTGGATGTTTCCAATGGTTACGGGCTGTTTTCTGCTGTTTACTGCCCTTTAAGGGCAACGGCTATTGTTGCGAAGGGAATATCATACTCCAAACTAAACGGAATACTGCTGTACAAACATAAACTAAAGCCCTGTTCACACATGGATTTTTTACCTCTCGCCTCATACTCTATAAGAGAGGTATTGTAATGGGTCAAAATTTTCGGGTATGAGTTTTTGGTGGATACGCACGTTTCAGAGTCTCTAGAATACGAATTTACTATTTTCACGATGATGTCTATGTGTGTGCGTATGGACGTTTGGACTTATGTGACGATTTTTCGTCCACGGTTACTTAAAAAGTATCAAACCTTTAATAGCCAAATTTCATATTTAAGGTTTTAATAAGGATCTTAACACCGGATAAGATTTTGGTAGAAACCTGCAAACCGAAGGTAGTACTTTTTGAAACTTGATATAGTTTTCCTTTAATAAATTGGTAAATTATTTATTTATGACAATTTTAGCAATTAAAAATAAAAGAAAATGTAATTATCTATGGGTACAATTAATTTTAAATGCAATTTGCTGAATCTGGTAGTATTTAACAATAAAATAAAGTACAATCAATATTCTACTATTTTGAAATTCTTGTATCTTGTTATCCATGATCACATGAAATTTGTTTCTACACAAAATTTGAATTATTATAAAAGTGATAGTACAATTGACATATTTTGCTTGCATCTTGGTTTAAATTATGGTTTACATATAACATGAACATGAAACTATTAAATTGTAAGTAAAACTATTTATTAGATTAGTAGAATAAGCAGAATTAGGCGAGAGGTCGTATGTTGGCCACAAAACTGGTGTTACATAAGCCAATCAAAAACGATCAACTTCGTTTAGTTAAGAAATAAACTATAGGTACCTACCTACTTGTGCCACGGCAGCGACACTTTAAAACTTTTACATTGCTCATTTTGCACATGCTTTCTGCAAAATTTCGGATAAACGATGTAACCTACAATGAAAATTATGTTACACAATGAAAATATATTTATTCCCAAATGCCTTATTCTAAAAATTATGTCTGTAATAATAGTTCATTTTGCATAAAATTCATTGCAATTTAATAAATTCTTCTTTCATTTCTATTGCAAATTATATTTATTTTCAGGTATTCGTATTTAGTTTAAGGCAATCTAGAAACTCTAATGATTCTACTGATATATTATTTATGCATATTGCTTGTTCCTATTTGCAGAAATTTATGCAGATAAAGTACATAAAAATGACTGTCTGAAATCGGTTTCGAGCGCGACCTTAACTATTATTATTTATATGTGCTTAACATTTTTATTTTAAATCTACATATTCATATATTTTTGACATCTTTTTTTGTTTCAACAGTTGAGTTGATGTAAATTGATCACAACTGTATTTGAATGAAGAGAATTTCAATTTTCGTTTTGTTTTTCTATTAAATTCGTGTAAACTTTTTCCGAAGTAAATACGCAATAAGGAAATACGAAAAATATCACGAAAGCACATTTAAAAATAAAATACAATCTTACAAAAAATGAGGTAAAAAGAATTTTCAATTACGAGGAAAAATTTCCTCACTATAATTCATTTTATAATTAAGTGAACTATATATGACATGGTGTACTTTTATTACCTGCTCTAATGAAATTATGTATAAAATTTTGTGACCTAAATTTCAGATAATTATAAAAGAGAATTTAAATTTCAAATTCAGTAAAACATACTTCATAATTCTGAATTTTTCTTTGATTTTATCCACTTGAATTTATTTGTACTATTTCCCTAATTCTTTATCGCGATTTGGACAGAATCTCGTTCTCTCGCTGAAAACTGACAGATACAAAAAAGGAAATTAGCAAAATTCGTTGATAAAACAACGAAACACCTCAGAGGCGTAGAAAGGAATTGATGAACGGGGATTGTACGCTCCAATTGCTGATATTTTTCATCAGAAATTTGAAAATGCAACACGGAAATTGGAGACGCTGAACAAACACATATTTTAGGGATTTTCTCTTTGTTTTCTAATCGAAAATTAGAATGGAATTTTTTTACAATTTGTCATACCTATACATTTAAAGGGCAGTTTACTTACACTGTCCGTTTTTAATATAAATTAAAAATATATTTAATTAAAACCGAAATAAAATGAGATTCATCTACTTATTATACAACTTTAGAAGTTATGTTAATAGTTTATTATTTAGCGGGCATATCATGTAGGATGAAAGTTTATGCACAAGCTGAAGGCGAGTGTATAATAAATAAAATTGTGTTTTGTTTATGACTTACTTTATACAGGAGTGGAATTATCTATTCAAAAATGTATGTTATTCTAAAAATGTGAATTTTACTTCAATATTAAAGAAAAAACTAAACATTTTCTGCATCATTACGCCGCTACCGCTTAAACCCATGCAGCTGCTATTATATATGATTATCTAAAGCATAAATACCTTCTTGAATTAATTTTAAAAGCACTAAATAATTTCTCTTCGGTGCGATGGTTTTTGCTCCGTGTGTACGAAGCTTATGAAACTAATACGTTACAGATTTGCCGGGAAAAAGCGGCAAAGTCTCTGAAAATAAAATTTATCTCGGCGTCCGACCCGGGGGTTCAATCCATCACTGTCTGCGTTTGACCGCCGCGCGGCGGACATTTCCAAGCCTGAATTTTCAAATTTTTTCTCTCGCCTTTTCCAGACACTTCGATTGCGTGTATAGGATGCGCTAAACCGTTCAAAAGATTCTCAGAAGATCAGAGGAAATGTTATTTGTTTGCGATAAACTCCGACTTAAACTTAAATGAAAACGGAATAGCGTTAAAGGCAGAATAGTTTTAAATTATTCTTATATTTGTTTTTATTTCTAGAACGTTATTCAAGACTGAGAACCATTCAAAGACTTGTGCTGGAAGGACAATACAAATGCACGAGATAGTAATGGTGAGTACTGTTATTTTGTTCATACGATTCATCACACACCATATTGACAACAAGTAGCCATGGTTTCATACTCTAAAAAATCTGATGTGGACACCACATGACTTCCTTGTACGCCTATTAATCTGTTCATACTTTTCTTAATAACTAAAATGTAGAATAATATTAAAAAAATCTGACGTGGCCACCACAAGACCTCCCGCAATACCTACTTTATTCTTTTAACTTATTATACAAATATATTAATATATAAGTAATCCTACTACTGCTACTATACCTACTCACAAATATATTTTAGTCATTTTATTTAAACTGCAGAAGAAGATATAAAGCATATTTTACTGTTGTCACTGTTATGTCATAATCATTTAAATTTTACGTAGTAACAAAAATGTTCATCGATCATGGACTACAGAATACCGAAATACTAAATTATACTATACTTTAATTATTCTTAAATGATACCAAATACAAAAATATTTATAAAATACCGATTGTAGGTAATAATCACATAATCTTTCATTTAAAATAAAAAAATTTGGCTTAAATTAAATATTTATCGAAATATTTGAAAAAAGTACTACTTCCGGTTTGTAGATTGAAACCAAAAATAGGAGGTGCACAACTAGATGCTACAACAGTCCTAAATACAAAATTTCAACTTTCTACGTCTAACCGTATTTGAGTTATGCGACATACATACGTCCGTCCGTCCGTCCATACGTACGTACAGACGTCACGACGAAACTAGTCATAATGGATTCAGAAAAGGTCAAAACGGATATTTCCGTAAAATCTGATAACCGAAGTTTTTCGCGATTACAATATTTCCTTTTTACTCCGTAGAAGGAAGTAAAAATGTGGAATTAATTAATGTTTAACTGTAACAATATGATATCCAAAAATTAGTTCAGTATCTAACTTTTAAACTCATCATGTATTACCAAACATAAATTATTTATTCAAATACAATTTTACTGCAGTCCGCCATACTCAGTATTACATACTTCACTCTTCACTCTCTCCCAACCAGTGGCGCACCCAGGATTTCATGTTGGGGGGGGGCTAAGAATTTTTTTTATCAAACCTGTAGTACGGCACAAGAAAGAAATGCGCCGCAGGCGATTTTTTTTTAGAGTTCAAAATCAAATACCTTTAAATTGAAAGTTTCATTTTTTTAAAGATAAACAGTTGCACGTTTTACTCTCTTTCTTGTGCACACACATTGTTTTTTCGGCAGCTCTCTTGATATAATTTCATAAGAACGACTCTGAGCAGAGTCATGTCAGTTATATAGAAAAATACATATATTTTAATTTTAGTTCATATTTAATGTATCAGTTCTTTCTTTCATCTTTTTAGTTTCACTCCCAAGTGCACCGTTGTTTAAGTTCAAAATTTCACCACAAGGTTCGCATTCTTATTAAAATATCCCAATAATCGTACACATGCGTTATACGGAGTGTATATTATTGTATAATTTGAACTATTTGAATTTAAGATAATCATAAAAACAGATAAAAGGAGATTATTTTTAGTCTTCAGTGAACTTAAATAATCTTACATAATGTTTAAAATGTTTAATGAAAAAATTTGAAAAAAGTCCAGTCGTCTGGGGGGGGCTCAAGCCCCACGAGCCCCCCCCCTTGAGTGCGCCCCTGCTCCCAACAAATAGCAAGCAAGTCTTATTTGTACTTTGTTGATATTTGTTTACATTTTGGTGAGTATTTTATATTTCGCTACAATATTTATTGTCATAAACATTGCAGAAGTAACTTTCAACAAACGGATCTATTTCTGACAGTTATAAGAAAGGTTATGTCGTGAAGTTAGCAGATTACTGAAATGATTATGAACCACACACTTCTCATTCACATCACACATCTTACAGAATACAGAAGAAGTAACCGATTACATCCATTATAAACCAGCCTTAACTGTTTAATTTGCACAGCGGATCGGGTTAAAAAATACTTTTTATGCAATCGGTATTAAAAGTAGTTATTTTAGACTTCACTTAGTTACTTGAAAATGGACAATTATTGCAAACCAATGCTTATTTGCAGACTGTTAAATAATTTATAGAATTTGATTAAATTTATATTACTATTACAATTTCCATTCAAAATTCTTTATAAATGCCAATATTGTTTATAATGTTTGTTGTATTGTTTGTCTGCATTTAAAAATTAAAATTTTAGATTTCGTTGATATATGCTGAAATAGATGAAAACAAAAATTCCTGTTGACTGTTTGTAAAAATAAATTAATCGTAGAAAAAATATTGTGTATACTTTTGGCTGAAAGCATTTTCGACTATTGCAGCCTCAATCTACAAAAGGCTACTTTCAGCCCATGGTATACAAATAGCTATTCTTGCAGAAAAATTATTGATTCATTCAATAAATCAAAAATAAGCTTTTTTTGAAATTTCACATTACTATAATAAAAATCTGACGTGGCCATCACACAACCTTCCGCCATAGACTTTAAACAGAAATGTATACGTTCAATCTGGTGCCCATTTAAAATATACAAATAAAAATCTAAAATATTCAAACACAGAAATTAGTATCACCTGAATCAAAAGATTCATTAACACGAAAACTCTTCTGTGTATATAGTGCTAGTATGCCAACTTGTCACCCGTCTCATCTGTCAATATTTTTTCGCAAAAACAAAAATCAACCGAACATGGATTACAAGTTTTCAACGTTTTATTTGATAAATTTATTTTTTAAATTTTAATGCAGTTCTTTAATGCTACCAGATAAAGACAATTTTTTTATAACGTAAATTGCATATATAACTTTTCCTCTTATTCTTATTACAAATAAATACTATATTTATCCAAATTTATAGAAATTTTTGACACTTAATCTTTTCAATCTTCAAAAAATATCACTTCCGGTGAAGATATTTGTACCAAAATCTAATGAGCTCTTCCTATTCGTATACAATTGTAAAATACCAAATATCAAAATTTTTGGGTAATTCGTATTTGAGTTATCCGACAGACGGCATCGGCCCGGACCACACACATACACACACACATACATACAGACATCATCGAGAAACTATCAAAAATGAGTTGTAAGGACCCTAATTCGTGCTCATCCACTAAAAACTCACTACTCGATTTTTTGCATGATTCCAATACCTTCCTTTACAGGTAAGCGGAAGGTAAAAATGCGGCTTGGTCCTTTCTGGTAAACATGATTCAATGAGTAATAATTCATTCGAATGATTACGGCACTGGATTTTGGTCATAAGTTTTCATTACGTTCTCGTTGAATAATGTACTATTTCATTATCGATTCCGGTAGAATTCATGTTGGAAAGTGTGTTTAATTATCTTGAAAAAGCGGACTATTTTTGTTAAACTGATTGGGGAATATATTGATTTGACATAAATAAATGTACAAATTCCGTGCAGCCATTTCAATAGTTCGTGAATTTAATTATTTTTATATATTGGAAAACAGAATGGGGACAAAGCAAAAGCACTGATGCAGTGATGCAAACAAAATTTTAATATCTACGCTCGTACACATAATATATGTGCAACAAAACTGCAAAAATTCCGGTCTCTATGGCTACAGACGATCGGCACACATAAGACTTCATTAACTTTAAAAAAGCACTAAATATAACAGAAGCTATATTGTCATGCAGTTTATTATCAACATTCTTCTATATTATTATAAGACAAATTTAATTATACATAATGTCTCTGCGCACAACATCAATATATTAAATTAATAATTATAATGTCATGATATGATGAATTTTACATTACCATGTCAAATATTAGATTCAGTTACACAACTCAGTGCATATAGGGTGTAATTAAAAGGAATTTTGTTTAAACTCGTAAAATTAACAGTAGTTTGCAAAACAATACCATTTGGGGTATCACTGGTTGTCACATTTAAATACAAAAATCTGCTGTGACCACCACACGACCTCTCGCCTAATTCTGCTTATTCTACTAATCTAATAAATAGTTTTACTTACATTTTAATAGTTTCATGTTCATGTAATATGTAAACGATAATGTAAACCAATATGCAAGCAAAAGATGTCAACTGTACTGTCACTGTCATAATCATTCAAATTTTATGTAGAAACAAATTTTATATCATGGACAACAAGATACTGGAATTTCAAAAAAATAGAATATTAATTGTACTTTATTTTATTGTTAAATACTTCCAGATTCAGCAATTTGTATTTATAATTAACTGTATACATAGATAATCACAATTTCTTTTATTTTTAATTGCAAAAATTGTCATAAATAAATAAGGTACTAATATATTTAAGGAAAACTTTTCCAAACTTCTAAAAGTACTACTTCCGGTTTGCGGATTTCTACCAAAATCTTATCCGGTGTTAAGATACTTATTAAAACCTTAAATATGAAATTTGGTTATAAACGGTTTGATACTTTTTAAGTTATCGTGGACGAAAAATCGTCGGTTCATACAAACGCACACACACACACACGCACACACAGACATCATCGTGAAAATAGTAAATTCGTATTCTAGAGACCCTGAAACGTGCTTATCCACCAAAAACTCATACTCGAAAATTTTGACCCATTACAATACCTCTCTTATCGAATATGAGGCGAGAGGTAAAAAAGGTAAACAATAGTTGTGCAGTATTTATTAGCGTAATTACATTAATGTAATAATTATTCTACAAACAGAAAAAAAAAATTAAATTTGTAGGTACTTACAGAATATCTAATTTTTTAATTTGCGTAATTCGACAAAATACTTTTTGATTCGTGATCAGTGCGTCCAATACTATACACTCTTAAATTTTGTTATCCTGTATAATCTGATGTACTGATTATAGATTTTTTTCAAAATTCGATAAAATAAGGCTAGTGAAAATTTTAGTGCCACTGGTTTGAAAGTCCAATAAACTGTTTATTTATTTATTATTACATAAGAAATCACTATTTGTAAATAGTCTGATACCTACTATTTATAAATTTATTTTAAGATTATATAAATTTCGAAAAATTCATAAACATATTCAATTTATGCAAACTTTACTCGGTTTTATCTAATGATACATCTGAACATCTGTAGATCCATTCTTTCTCTATTAAATGTTTATAAAAACATTACCTTAAAGTCAATAATAAACTGACAGTTTACTCGCAACGAAAACACTTTTACAGTATTTTTCAACTTCAAAATGACATTGCCTTGTTAGGATGCGGTAAAGTACGAGTTTCGGGCTGGTTTCAGGCAGCCGTAATAGTGGGGAAGGAAGTAGAAAGGAAAAAGTAAATTCGAAAGTATTCTAGGATTTCGGAAAAAACCTAGACGGGCCGCTTAACATTGCAGGTGCATTTACGTTAAACTCACAACAAAATGGCGCCTTCCTGCATAATATCGGCAAACATAAGACTGTTTAAGTTTGGAAAATTCTTCTTCACAATTAAAATTCTCGGGGAACAGAGGTGCGCAAGAGTTATAAATTTTACAAGACCCGTGGGGACAATTAAAATATGCATAAATCTTGTGTCTGCGGCGGGTAAAGAAAGTGCCGGAAAAATGCCACGACCAAGACGCAGAGTTGCGTGCTTAATTTCACTTATTTTCGGAATTGTTTTGGAAATTAAATAAGCCACTCCACTGCATTTTAGACTCTTTAATAAAGATGCTGCGCGGCCAATACTTCTCACTTCGGGGAGATTATTAAAACTTTTATTTATTAAGAAATAAATAAATGCAGCCATCTTTTATCAAGATAAGTAATTATGAATACAAACTTCGTGCATATATTTTAATGGCATATAGTGGTCAATTTACTTTTCACAAAACTGAAAGAATTTTTTCAAAATTCGCAATTTTAGTTTCCAGGTTTTTTAATCAACAATTTTGTGTCATTGTTTTCAAACGAAATTTCATAAATTGACTATTCTTGCCATTGCACAATTAATTGAAATTTAGTTACAAAATATTTCATAACGAGAATCGAAAGTTTGAAACATCGTGCAAGTTTTTTTTAGACCACCACAAAAAATAATACATAATTTTTCACTTTTAATGCAAACACAACCTTTAACTGATATTTCTACTGTAATTTCAAACAATAAATAAACACAGTAAAAGCTGCCTGGCTATGTTGACTTAATCCCATAATGTACGACACATTTTCAAAACAATTTTTTTCAATGACATATTTTCCTCGAATTTTTTTTTTCCAATACTTATCCATTTTTTCCAGGGGTTATTTTTTAACCTAACCTAACTTAAATTAAATAATAATTTTAAAAAATGTTCCATTGGAAAAAATTATCAACTGTAATTACACAAGAGCTTTTTATTTCGTCGGATAAATTTCTGTTTGTATTGAAACCTAGTTGCCTAGAAATTTGAAAAGAAAAATTGTTTAATAAAATCACGACACCGTAGGTGGAGTGATTTTATTTTAAAACTATTTTTCGAGTCAAATTGCTGTCAGGTGACAGGTTGAGATGTCAAACAGAAATTTATTCGGAGGAAATAAAATGCTCGAGTGTAATTCAACGAGATAATTCAACGCCTCCTTTGGTTCTTCTTCACAAATATTCCCAAAATCTAATCATTTCACTCACAAATATTAGAAATATGAAGCAAATGACATTTTAGTGTTTTATTTATTGTTTGGTTGCTAAGAAAAAGGTAAATAAGGTTTTATCACTTGCAGAAAGTTACCTTCCTTTTTATCTGCTGTCAAAGCCATAAAATTGTGTCATATCATACGAGTAGTGTTCGTCTAAAATATAAATAAATTTGTCAAATTAAATGTCAAAAATGTTTTGCAATATGAGTAGTGCTTTTAACAGGAAAAACATACTTCCTCAATAATACCATTCGAGATAATAATTTCCCTCAACTACGTTTCGTGAAATTGTCAAATGATGTTTTGAGTCGTGAAATTGTGAAGTTGCTGAAGAAACGACAAAACAATTCTCAAAAAGTTATCATTTCTTATGGTGTTACCCCAGACAACAAATCCGAAGGCAGTGCAAATGAAAGGGATGATTCAGATAAAAGTAAAGCTCACTACATCTCCGGATTTGTGCTCGGAACATAAATTGAATTAGTTTTGAACCTGACAGCGGTTTAAATAGTTGGATGATATGACGGATATAGTTGTTGTGAAGTTAGATTCGTGAAGTTGAATCGGAAGTTTTCAACTATTCGTGGAAGTTGTACTGTTGCTGATAAACAGTTTCCTCTACAAATACATTCCTCTCTTGTTACTGGGTTACTCGATAAATCTGCCCCGAACCCTTAAGCTCAAAGCATATTTTCACCACTAAATTATAGTTATTTATTATACAAGACGATAAAGGTCGATAAAAAATCTTTATCGTCGTGTACAATATATTATTTTTTCTACAAACACTATTAAAAATTAAACTTTTAACACGGCCTACTGCTGTTAAAAATGCAATATTATAAGACGCCGTGTTAAAAGTGAACTGTCAATCACTTTTAACGTGCGTTAAAAGTAAACTGCCAATCACTTTTAACGCACGTTAAAAGTAAATTTCATCTCTTAATAAACAACTCTCAATTTTTATTGAATTCATAGACTACGTGTTTCATTATATTACTATATAAATATCTTTTGTTACTGAACTGTCAAAAATAATTAAATAAATTATTTCTTATATTAAAATATAAAACGATGTTTGTAGAAAAAATAGTGTATGATATACGTGTTAAAAGTGCTTTTATTTTGTTCGAAGGGTTACGCCACTCCGCTTCGCGTCGTGTCCTAAACTTCCCGTCTCACAAAATAAAATGTCACTTTTAACACTTATATCATAAATAACTATTATTTTGCACTTTATGTTAAATAATAATTATTAATAATTTATTTATATATTAAAATGTCAACTCGTAAAGATGTTTTCAAATATCATAGTAGATAGATCTACCTTTTCATTGTGTTTTGTAATGTATTTTAAATAAAGTGTAGATAAAGAGCTACTATATCTACATTTGATGTTAAATGAACGCATATAGCCTATTTTCAACATTAAGTACAAAATAAAAGATTTATCTATCTCTATTTAACAAAATCATACATTCATTTATGTTTTTAAGAGGCCCGTCTACCTCCTAAAATCCAGCATGAAATGTACTAACGTAGCGAGTGCGTTGTGGCTAGTACAAGAATAATTTTTTTTTTCAACAAGGATTTAATAGAGAATGAATTAATCTACAAGATGTACCTTTTTAAAATTTTGATTAAAAAATTATACATGATTATAAAAATTCCGAAAATTTTTAAAATATCCTATTTATGCAAACTTTACGCGGTTATATCTCATTATAGGACTTAATTTTTAAAATTTTAATAAGTCATATTTGTAGATTCATTCTTTCTCTATTAAATGTTTATAAAAACATTATCCTGAGGTCAATAATGAACTGACAGTTTACCCGCAACGAGAACGCTTTTACATTATTTTTCAACTTCAAAATAACATTACATAGCTAGGATGCGGCAAAGTACAAGTTTCGGGCTGGTTTCAGACAGCCGTAGTAGTGGGGAAAGAGTGGAATAGAAAAAAAAGTAAAATCTAGAGTATTCTAGCTATTCGTACGCGTCAAAAATTATTTTCATTAATTAATTTAAGCAAATATGTATGGTCGAAGATAAAATCTAATCTACATAATGTCACATCATTTTATATTTTTAATTCTATTGGTTGTATTACGTCATCCGACGTCGTCAACATCATTACGTAATGTACCATATTTATGTCAAAAAATATTAATAAGCAAATGAAACCGCGATATTTTTTAAACATAATTAAAAACATTGCCGCCAGCGAACAACTCCGAAATTCTAACTCGCGATGTATACTACCTACTCGGGTTTATGTGTTGAACAAATAATATTTTTTGAAGAAGGGCGGCAGTAATAGGCGATTGATCTCCGGAACGTTTTCGCCCTCTGGGGAAATTAGGGCACCTAATGGCTCGTAAATGACTCGTCATCAAACTCTGCTGATATTTTGAAAAATTGTCATTCATTATGTATGGCACAATTTTGCCAGCTTTCATAAAATATTCACTGCGCCACGGCACTAACCCAGGTTTACGAAGTGTGATGAACGCACGATATGCTGTAAGAATCATACTGTATAGTGATGCCGTTTGTCGAGAGTAGTCGAGAGTGCACCCGACTCTCGTCTCGTCTCGACTTTATTTCCAAAACTAATAAAAGTCACTCTCGTCTCGTCTCGAAATTTCTCGACAAATCTCGACATGGAGTCGAGAGTCTCAAAAATCTCGAATCAACTTGGGTTGTGTGGTATTTATTTATTTGACATGCAAAACAAGTCAGTATTAGTTTGTTAGTGTTAGTGCGGCCTAGGTCCAGTCTTATGGGATTACTTATACGTATTTTGTACGAAATAACTCTTTTTTGATATATTTAACTCTAATACATATTTATTTTATTCCACGGTACTTCATCTATACTTGACTAGTTAGGCACCTAAATTTATAATTTTTATAATTAAAATTAATTTTTCTTAATTAATAAAAATGTTTCGTATACCTATATCTTTACTAACTTATTATTTTGTTAATAACTGTTACATAATTTTAGGAATAGGTATTATTTTTCTTAAAGATCTAATTGATTTATGTAGATCAAAATAAAGATTTTATTTTTAAACATGTAAGTTTGTATACCTATATTTATTGTTTGTTGATCTTGGGAATATTACTTGAAATACAACTTTTTTGTGAAAGATCCCATTTAAGATCTGGTCCTGATCCCTGATATTCCAGCATCATTAGCATCTAAAAATGCGTCACGGACAAGAAGTGAAAATTTTTTGAGAGTAATTGTTTAATCCTATCATATTCATAAAAGCATATTTCTGTTAATTTTAATTTAAAGCAAATAGTTACTAATCAATTATTATTACTCGAGAGTCTCGACGAAACTCTCGACGAAACTCTCGGCGAGACTTGATACTGATCTCGTCTCGGTTCGAATTTGTAGTCGAGAGTTGCCTCATGGTCTCGTCTCGATTTTCTCGACAAGGCGAGACGAGACCGAGACTAATCTCGACTCTCGCGGCAACACTAATACTGTAATGTTGCCCTTCTTAAGGTAGTAAATCCATGGGTAGTGACAACCCAAATATGAATTAAATGAATGTGCAGCATTCATTACAAGTCGTAGAATTTGGTTAAATTTAAATTTGTAGGTAACCGCTGAAATAATGAAGATGTTTGAATTTAAAGTTGACACTAAAACGCGCTAAAATGCATTGCGTATATGGAGGTTAGCAGTAGATTTACTAAACGATTAGAAAATATATCATAACAACCCAACACTTGTTTGGAAAACGAATATGTTATTCCTTGATATTTGAGATATTTATCAAAAAAATAAATATTAAGAGTCACCTCAATAATTGTTGAGAAATCGCACGTAAAAGGTTCCAGTCTCAAAAAAAATTTATTTTTTATACTTAAAACAAAATACTGATTTCAAGAACTAATATTACCAATCTATAATCTATCGAAATCTGCAGCTATCTCATCCCTGAATATTTAAACTTTGCGTTTGGCGAAATCTCTCGGAATTTCCTAGGATCGAAAAAGCAATTACGATGTCCATTAATTAAATTTACTGCTCCAGTGAGCTTTGGCGCGGAAAAACAATTGAAAGAAAAACAAATAAACGAAATATGGACTATGGACGTTTATGTGGACGAGCTGATTACATAGGTAATTACCAACCTGGCCGTGTGGCGTCAGCACTGAAGTCACTACACCTTGGAGACCTGAATTTATTTGAGTTTTATCTCCGGACGTCCACACTAAATAAACTAGAGAATATATGGGCTGTTACTTCTGTCGCGGCGCTGTATATTATCATATATTTAGCAGTAAATAGGAAATAAAAGTTTAATATGATTTGGGAAACAGACATAAATTCAACCACGGGAAGAAAATAATAGTGGCGTAACAAAATGGTTAAATACTTCTAAAAAAATTACTTTTGAAAGCAAAAATAAATAAATTCTTTCATTTAAAACGATCCTTTATCGTGCCAAAACAGCTATCCACTCTACAGCGTTTGTTATTTTGCTAAATATAATATTCTAAAGATATTCTTACACGAGGATTCTATGAAGATCCTTGCAAGATTCTGAATCTTGGAAAAAATAAAGTTGTGCATATATAAGTAAAACATGAAATACAACAAAATGTCGTCAAAATTTATATGAGATGTTCTCCAAGAAGGTTGTGTTATATAAATTTTGACGACATTTTGTTGTATTTCTTATTTTACTTATACCGGGCGTTTCCTGAAACAGGCGCACCCCCCAAAAAAATTGTATTTTTAAGTCAATTACATTTATATTATAGGTTTATAAACTACATACTAAGGCGCATTAAACTACATAAATAATGAATTTTTATTACTTCCTGTTTAGCCGGCAGTGAAACCAACTTTCTTATTTTAAATGAAACACCCCATATTTTTAAAGATTTTGATTCTACATAAAATTCTGAATACAACCATGTATAATAAGCTACTTTTTCATTGTAGATTTGTAAGTAAAATAATAATTAAAATATTACAGAAACAAATCGAGTCATTCCTAGTTAGCTGTGAAATAAATGATTAAAAACAGAAATTATACGTTTTACTATGTATTTAAGGTAGTAAATCCATGGGTAGTGACAACCCAAAATATGACTTAAATTAATATACAGCATTCATTACAAGTCGTAGAATTTGAATAAAAATTAAAATTTATAGGTAACCGTTGAAATAACGAAGATAATTGAATTTAAAGTTGACACAAAAACGCGCTAAAATACATTGCGTATGGAGGTTACCAGTAGATTTATTAAACGATTAGAAAATTTTATATTATAACAACCCAACACATATTTGGAAAACGAATATGTTATTCTTTGATATTTGAGGTATTTATTAGAAAAATAAAAAATATGAGTCACCGCAATAATGGTTGAGAAATCGCATGCAAAAGGTTCCAGTCTCAAGAAAAATTATGTTTTTGACGTACTACTACTGCATTTCAGTGTAAACTTAAATTTCAATTATATTTTTTATTTAGTTGGATACCTATGATTTGTAATTTACATCCAAATCTACGATTTTTAATGATTTATTTCTGATTATTTGACTGCTTCGGCCTCACCTCACACCGAAATCACGCACGCTTATGACCGACGGATTTTCTACCTTAAGAAAATGCAGGCTATTTTGAAAATTTACCTTAAATAATATAATTGAATATAACAATTCCTTATTAAATTATTTATTTTTTGTAATAAACTGACATTTTTACTGTCATAAAATCTGTTTTTTATCATGTATTTCTAGCTAACTAGGCATTATTCGATTTGTTTCTGTAATATTTTAATTATTATTTTACTTAGAAATCTATAACGAAAAAGTAGCTTGTTGTATTCAGAATTTCATGTGGAATAAAAATCTTTAAAAAAATACAGGGTGTTCTATTTAAAATAAGGAAGTTGATGTCACTTCCGGCTAAACAGGAAGTAATAAAAATTCATTATTTATGTCGTTTAATGCGCCTTTGAATGTAGTTTATAAACCTATAATATAAATGTAATTGACTTAAAAATACAATTATTTGGGGGGGGGGGGTGCGCCTGTTTCAGGAAACGCCCGGTATATGCACATAAGTTCTGTTAAGTGTAAGTATACTTTGCACATGTAAGTCAATTATTATTTTATATTTGTTTTTCCTTTTCTTTTTTGTATTCTCAGAACCCTGAGGAAGACGTATTGTTGTCTATTCCAGAATTGATGTTTCCTATTAATACCAGTTTATGAAACCATCCTATGTAGATGAATCAAATTCTCGTGATATCATAACGCCGGCAAATACATAAAACAAATTTCCCCATAACCGCTAATGACAGAGAGAAATCCAAACCTTCCCGTTCCTCGTGGCAAATCTGTTCAGCTGTTCTGAAATTAATAGCGCAGCAGCGATGAGAGAAGTTTCAAATATTTACGCAGGAAACTCAGCCCGTGTCACGCAACTTCCACGCACGCAAATTGGACTATTTACACACCAAAATTAAATAACAGATACAATTTGCCTCGGGGTATCCAAGCTCTTCGCCTCTTCACGTTCGGACGAACGACGCAGATTCAGCCTTTGAAACTTTACACGAAATGCGGTTGAGACGTCTATAAACAAATATTGCTTCCGGAGGTTTTCTAAACCAAGTGGGGAAATTTAATACGAAGATTGTTCTTCTAGCAACAAAATAAAGCATAAAGCCTCATTCAGAATACGACATTAGTAGTTATAGACAGTAGGTATAGGTAGTAGTTATAGTTGATTAATTAGTTTTATATGCCTCCGGTCGGCATCGCTAGTTTTCCATATCTCAAAATCCGCCAGAAAGTCTTTGTTGCCATCCTAGGCCGGCAAACAACCGGAAGTTATAGGTGGACATCTTGACATTACTACATTTGTCAAGCAGATGTCAATTTTATGCGTTGATATTTTTTATACAAGAATTAACAAGAATTTGACAAATATTAGACGTAAATCGTTAATAGAAACTGAAATAAATATATTTTAAGATCAAATGCAAGTATTCAGTGCACAATTTTTTAGGTTATGTATAATTATTTTATATTTTTGTAATGAAATCGGCACATAAAATATTGTGTATTACACGTCCAGAAACTGTTATGCTAGTGCTCGTAATTTGCAAGCCTCGCCTGTGGCTCGGCGTGTCAAAAATACTCGCTCTTGCAAAAGGTCAGTTTCTGGCCTTGTGATAAAAATAACTATTGACTAATGTCATTCACAATTATTATTACAAAATTAATGTTGTAGTTAGCCAAGTAAAACAAACTAGTTTTGAAATAATTAGCGTCAGTAGACAGAATGATAGATATATTTTATGTTTGGTTTACTTAAAGTTACCTTTTCTATAAATGGCTGAAGAAGCATTTACAAATATAATGCAAAATTATCTTGAATATTAATGTCATCTTAGACCTCAAAATTAATTATCGTTCTAGATTCTGAGTGGTAGTTCATACAGAAAACATTAACTACTAACTGTATAGGTTTGGAGCTTGCAAATCCCTGCGCTAACTGTAATTACGTGGAGCTAATTTCATTATTCTGAACGCTACAAGTGAAACGCATATGTCAAATCACTAACGTTAACTATACCAATTGACTATAGGTGGTTTGCACATGAGTAGTCAGCGCCGCTCTGGGCCCTGGCGGGAAAAAATGCATTAATATTAGGGTAAACCCTTTGACAGTTCGACAGTAGTTGTAGGTACTGTTTCAATTCAACCAGTTCTGTTCTAAGTTCTAAGGTTCTATAATAAGATGGTATAAGGACGAGCGATGAAAAATTTGGATTCACAGAGTAAAACGAATTTCGTAAGTAGATACCTACATAACTGTAAATATATTTTATCACGTTTTATAATCTATTTATTAATTGTATTTTGAGAATTGACGAAAAGCGCTGGGAACCAGTGCTCATTTAATTTAATTAAACATTCAAACGTGTTGTATACCTAATACTTTTGCCGAATCTCCCACTAGAGGCGCTCATGCTCGATATGTGCAAACCGCCTATAACTACTAATTTCGTATTACGAATGAGGCTTTAGATTTACAACTATTTTCACAATGATTTAACATAATCATTTGTTTATTAAGTAGGAGGGAGTGTTCCAAAATGAGACAGAAAATGGTTTTGTTATTCTAAGGCTTTTGTTTATTAACAAAAAAATATAAATTTTTAAAGTTAAACATAAACTTTATTATAGTTTTCATAAATTATAGAAAAGAAAGATAAAATTGTTTATGGTGTAGGTACGTTAAAATAAAAAAATTTCAAAGAGAAATTGGAATTGTCTCATTGTGGAACATACTAGTTCCACAATGAGACAATTTTTAATATTTAGTTTAAACGTTAATTGAAATTTCTTAAAAACTAAAAATAACAGAAGATCGCACTCGAAACCGTTTTCACATAGTCATTTTCATGCACTTTATCTGCATAAATTTCTGCAAATAGGCATAAATAATATATCAGTAGAATCATTCGAGTTTCTAGATTACCTTATGCTAAATAAGAATATCTGAAAATGTTTATAATTTGCACTTTTAAGCGCGCCCTTAAATAAATAACAAGATACAAAGGTTTTCCAATGGTTCTACGAAATTTTTTACTTTACTTTTTTACACCTAAAACATAATTTTGTGTATTCAGTAAATTTCGTAAATAAACCTTCAATAATTTCAGTATGTTGGTGCCGCCCTATGAAAGTATCTCCTGTAACGACGTCATCTGAATTCCGGGATTTATTTGCAAAACAAAACTGCGCCTGAGAAATCAAGCGCAATTTGGCGTTCAGGAAAATAACATCAGATCAGGGGAACTAGTTCCTCCGTGGATAATTCCTAGCGATTTCCACAGATTACGTAAGCACTTTTCCACCGAGTTTCCTCCCAATCTGTCGGCGCTGCGTTCATCGTTTTAAAATATTTCACTGATTCATACATCTTTATACAGCGTTGTCAAACCTTCTTCTGCGCGAAGCCTTGTTATGATTGACACCTATAACGTCGTTATAGGGGGAACCCCCACCCCTGTTTCCGGTGTTCTTTTGTCTGTCTACGCATTGGTTTATTTTATTTTTCGCTCAAAGGTTTTTCCTGGCAACCGCAGCAGGATTTGAAACTTTGTGATGCTCTGATGTTTAATCCGATTTCATATTTTTGTTTCGAAAAACAAATTTAATTATGTAGTATTAATTCTGTGTGTGTCAAAATGAATTTAACTTAATTATACATTAAATTAAAGAAGCTTTATTAGTGAAATTTGTTTCAATTATATTTACAAATAAATTTGTTCATTGCGTAGGTAAATCATAATTCACATAATATAATAGTTATGGTGGTAGGGATTTATAACTTTACATTTTACTATATTAATAATTATAATGTCATGTTGAATTTTACATTATTATGTCACATATTACATTTCAATGAGTATTATAGTTCATACAGGGTGCATATATAGGGTATAACTCAACCTGTTTAACAAAATTGAAGGGTGTATAGTATAGTAGGTACTGATCATGAATCAAAAATAATTTTGTTGAAATTCGTAAAATTAACAGTAGTTTGCAAAACAATATCATAAGAAAAAAATCTGACGTGGACACCACATGACTGCCTTGTACGCCTATTAAACTGTTCATACTTTTCTTAATAACTAAAATGTAGAATATTAATATATAAGTAGGTACTACTACTATTGCTACTATACTCACAAATATATTTTAGTCATTTTATTTAAACTGCAGAAGAAGATATAAACGATATTTTACTATTGCCACTACCACTGTCACTGTCATGTCATAATCATTTAAATTTTACGTAGTAACAAATGTTAATCGATCATGGATTACAAGATACCGAAATACTAAATTATAAATATATATTTTAATTATTCTTAAATGATACCAGATACAAAAATATTTATAAAATACCGATTGTAGGTAATAATCACATAATCTTTCATTTAAAATAAAAATATTTGTCTTAAATTAAATATTTATCGAAATATTTGAAAAAAGTGCTACTTCCGGTTTATAGATTGAAACCAAAAATAGGAGGTGCACAACTAGATGCTATAACAGTCCTAAATACAAAATTTCAACTTTCTACGTCTAACCGTATTTGAGTTATGCGACACACATACGTCCGTCCGTACGTCCGTCCGTCCGTCCGTACGTACAGACGTCACGACGAAACTAGTCATAATAGATTCAGAAAAGGTCAAAACGGATATTTCCGTCAAAATCTGAGAACCGAAATTTGTCGCTATTACAACACTTCCTTTACTCCGTGTACAAGGAAGTAAAAATGTTCCTGATATCAAAAAATGTCCAACTTTGACAGCTCGTACAGTGTACCAAAAAATCGTGGACACAATAGTCTATTAATAACCAATCAATTTATCTATAAAGCCATGTTCACACAAAAATTCTTTGGTGATTCTTTCATGCTTCTGAATCATGGAAAAAAGAAATTAACTGTTTTGAATCTATCAAGGAATTCATTCCAAGACTCATTTCATTGAAGATTCAATTTAGCGGCGTCGCTATTTGGCAGGCAGTTCTCATCATGATTCTTTTTCTCAAGATTCAGAAGGATGCAAGAATCATCAAAGAATCTTTGCGTGAACAGGCCTTTATAGATTGAATTATGGTTAGTATTTCTAAATTGTTACAAAACAAACGATTTATTGATGAATGTATTTAATTATAACTTCTTTGTTGTTTTCTAATTTGCAATGAATTCCGGGCGAATAAATTCGCGTTCTACTAAAATCAGAAAACTCCAGCTGCAAAAAGGTGCAGCAAATAAAATTCGTACAATCAGAGGGTAAAAAGATCAAGTCGACACAGTCGCAACTACACGAGAAAGAGAGAAAACAAGTGAAGAATAACATTGTTAGAGGAAACAGTAGACTGCGGGCTTACGACGGCATTTGTTAGTTTTATTTAGAAAGAAATCCCCGCTAAACTTTATTTAGTTTCATTACACAGTCTATCAGCAGAGCGAGCGCGCCTGCATTTCACTACTTTTCACTCTAGCTACCCAGGGCTACAAAAAAGGGGAAAGGCTTCAATTGTAAGAGATCAATAGTCAAATTGGACATGTAAATTGATTAAACATTGAAGTTTATTGTGCTTCTATTTATTTGTTTATTTAAATTAAATTTTAAAAGTACCACGAAATCAGCAAAAATACTTTTAGCCAGAAGTAAAGGTACACAATATTTATCTACGATTTTTCATCTATATCGTCATATCTACGTCAGTTATAATATTAAATGTAGAAAAACGGCACAATAAACATAAGTGTAAACATATTTAACAATAATTATTAAGAATTTTAGATTAAAAATTGTTTTATTTTTATAAATTTAAGCATACCTTATTTTTATTAACAGCTGTCTGAAAATATTTTTAAACCGTCACTTTTAAAACAGTCTGCAATTGTACTTTTTCAAGTAGGTACCTAAGCAAGTGAAGTCCAAAAATCCTACTTTATTTTTTTTTAAATCGATCGTAGAAAAATAAATTTTTGCGGTTTACATTAGGTCAATTACTTAATAATTTATACTGTTTTCAAACGATAATAAATTTTCATCTACTATTTAGAGAATAAACCATCCTTCAAAAACGGCTGTTATTTCTTGAGCAATTAGCTGAAAAAGCGACCCTAGTTAAATTAGTTTGTTATAGTTAGAGTAAACAAAGTTAAATTTGTGCAAAACAGTGTTAATATAGTTGTGAAGTTGAATAGCATAAATTTCATTATAAAGCTTAGAGTCGGATATGTTCAAATATATGTCTGGGATATGTATAATACCATTGTATTATATGTGGCGCACATATGTATCAAGTTGGATGCATTATTCGCACGCAGGGATCATTTCAGCGCGCCCTACGTTGCCCTGGAGCGGTAATTCGTTTCAGTATTTCAGCAGCGCTGAAATGACTGAAACCCTTGCAGGAATCCAATAATTATAGCAATATTATAAAACAAAATCGTTCCGTTTATGACTCTTCAGTCACCTGAAGATGTTCGAAAGATCGAAACGCGTCGTGATCAACCTAAATCACAACTTTGACATTTTGCTTATGTTCTGAATTTTTTTGATATCTTAGCAACAGTCAAAGTATTTAGTAATTTTTGGTAATTTGAACAAGTAAATCAAATTAATTAATTTATTAAACAACATTCAAGCGTGCATAAAGTTGGGTATGTACCACGGGCGTAACTTGCTGACGTGTTTTTAGCCTCGGCTGACGCTCGGGCTCAAAATCACGTCTCACGCCATAAAAGCTTCTTTACAACCTTAATATATAAATAACTATTAATTGACAGTATTAGAAGCAGGTACTGTTTAAGTATGAGTATAAAAAAGTAATGCTTGAAATATATAAAATGATGCTTGTTGTTACTTTTTATCACTACAGTTTTTTATTCCTGTGATTTGAGTTATTTAGTTTGGCGTCAATATTTGAAACAATCTTTTATATATTATAAAGAGTAAAACCATAGCGTCGTGATATATTTCGCTATTTGTTTATGCATACTATAAACTAAAACATTTCGTTTAAAATCGTCGTAAACCGTGGCATATAAAGATTTTATTACAGATATTTATGTTTGTACATGCATTTCATCTCATGTACGTATGACTAAGTTTAAAACGTATTCCGTATTTCATATCTCCTGTGCATTCTCTTTTTATTTTCAATCCATTACCTCGAACAATTTTTCAACAGGAAAATTACAAATGTATGAGTGAGCGTATGCATGTCAAGTGTGAAGGGTCAGCCGGCTGCTCGTTTGTTGGTTGCCACTGGTGTAATCCATCAAGGCCTACTGCGCTCGTTTATAATTTCATTTCCTGCAAACATCGCCACACAGGGAATGTTTGTTACTTTACACCAGGAAATCACCGGACCAACACTGACCACTGACCATCCACGCAACCTCCAATCGATCCTTATAGGACTCATTATTATATTCCATTTTTCATTTCTAGGTTTTTTCCGAATTGCTAGAATACTCTCGATTTTACTTTTTTATATAACACTCTTTTCTCCGCTAATACGACTGCCTAAAACCAGCCAGAAACTCGTACTTTACCGCATCCGAGCAATGCAATGTCATTTTGAAGTTGAAAAATAATTTAAAAGTGTTTTCGTTGCGAGTGAATTGTTAGTTTATTATTGACTTCAAGGAAATGTTTTTAGAAACAGATATGCCATTTACGAATAGTTCTTGTCTAGTAACAGACAAATGAGTGTCAATTTTGACCCAAGTTATCGTTTCTACGCAGGAATTATGAGAAATTTTACCAAATAAATTTATGGCTCGAATTATATTTGCTGGACTATATCCCTCATCTATTTATTATTTGCAGTAACCCTGACAATATCGATTATACAAACCATTGTATTATCGATAATACAAACATTTGTATTCTCGCTGACGTCACTTGAGTAACAAACTGTATCAAACTTGAATATAATATTTCGGTTTATAAATAAAATACCATTATTCAGGATATAGTTCAGCCGTATACCACCCGACAATAGAAAATTATCGAAATTCGACGTATTGCCAGATGGAAACACCACTCGACATTCTGTCTTGTGATATTTCTAGGCATATAATCGAGAATGTTCTATAGTCTACTGATATATCAAAATAATACAGTTTAAATGTCAACATTTTTAATACCAGCAAAGAGTAACCATGGATATACCTCCAGTGCTCCTGTGGTTTTATCAAATTTTATCATAATTATATAATAACATAAGTGGTTAAATTTTGCTGGAAAAATTTCAGATTGTTACGAGAGTTGTTGCCTAGCAATTTATTGAATGACATTGACAAAAAAAATCACGAGCTGTTAAAGTAGTTCGGTCGTCGTTGACGCTAGTCAAATTCAGTCCGTTTTTTGTTGTCAATTTATGAAGTGAAATTCGACTGTAACGGTTTTTAATATTTTATTATGAATTTTTATGCATCTGGTTCTCAAACAAATAGTCGTATTTTACAAATCTTGTAATTTCATTCGCAACTTGACTAGTCAATCACCCGGTGTCATAACTCGGGCCAGGTTATGGCGTCGACACAGTTGGCAGCATTGTCCGAGGCATTCAAATGTAAACACAGAAATGATAAATACGATAGTGTGTTAATAAAAACGAGTTCTTGATAAATGAGTTAAAGTCATGAAAATCATTGATTTTTCAATCCAATCTGTTTCAAGAAATAAAAAAAATCTGCGTTTAAATTTCCCACGCTCCGCAGTTGGCAACCCTGCAGAACGTGACGCCCGATCGGCTTCCGCTTGGTCGTGATTTTGTCACATATTTTCCCATTTTTTGGGCTATTTACATCGGCAACGTAGGATTTTGACTATGCATAACGAAGCCTTAATATATTACCTTTCCAAATATCAATTTGCCACTATTTATTCAACGAACTTTTACGGCGCAATTTCAATTTTTCTTAACCAAAAGTGTCGTTTTCCATAAGAGACCATGTAAAAACAGTGAACTTCAAACACATTTATCTCAAAAACGAGTACCGCAAGGGCATGTTTTCTTGGCACTTTTGAAAATAATATTAAATTTTCTATTCAACCAGACCATTTTCAATACAAAATCAAAGACTTCAATTGACGACCGAACTACTTTAAGCGAGTGATTTTTAATCAATGTCAGCTCTCGTAACACAATCTGAAAATTTTGCCAAGACAAAATTTAACCATGAATGATATAAGTCAATTTTGACACTAATTAAAAAACATGTTGCTAAGGAAGTTACTAAAACAACAACAAAAATCACTTATCAAAACTAACATAATTACGAAAAAACAGCAGTCTATGGCTAGAGAGGTGCGAACAAATGTGTGAGGGTGTTTTGTCAAAATGATACAAGGTAACTAGGTAAAATCTTGAATTTTTGTTGGTTTAGAAATGTATGAGTGGAATATATTATACATATATATATATATATATATATATATATATATATATATATATATATATATATATATATATATATATATATATATATATATATATATATGACTTAACACTCCTTGGGGAGTTGCGCCGCTTCTAAAGAAGCTTTCTAAATCCTTTTTTGGAGGGGATCAGTCTCCGTTCCATTTTTATATGAGCTTGACAATATTATTCCATTGTTTTCTGTCTTCTGCTTTGGTTTTCCATTTTCTAATTCCCGCTGTCCTTAAATCTTCTTCAACTTCTTGTATCCAAGTTGATCTTGGCCTTCCTCTTCTTCTTTTGTTGCTAGGGTTCCATAGCATTATTGTCCTTATTGGGTCTGTTTCTTTAGCTCTCCGTACGTGTCCGAGCCATTTTATTCTTTGCTTTTTGATGATCTTTACTATATTTTCCCCATTTAGTTCTTCTTCAATTTCCTGGTTTGTTCTGCTTCTGTACTCAGTGCTTGATATTTTGATAGGTCCTAATATTTTTCTTATTATTCTTCTTTCAGTTATTCTTATCTTTTCTTCATCTTTTTTGTGGAGTGGAATAGTCATTTATAATTTATAAATTTTCATTTTGTCAAAAAAACTTTCTGTACTAAAGCATAAATCTCAAAAATAAAATAGGCAATCAAAATTTGACAGCTGTCGTTTCAAATTCTTTTTGATTCGTAATAAGCATACATCAAAATCAAACTGTATCTACTCTTACTCGAAGTTATAATCCACCCTGTATAATCTTTAATTGAATTAGTTCAGTTCATTTATTTAGTTCAAATCTCAACTGAACAATTTAGTCATAAAATAAACTCTCATCATTTATTGAATTACTTATTTAAAATGAAATAACATGTACCTAGACATTTTATCCGCGACTTGAGATGAAGTATTTGTCTGCCTCTGATATAAGCTTGTGTGGACCGTGTGTGTGTGTACGTGTGTATGTACGTATTTATATCCTCTTTCTCGCTTCTTGTGTACGTAATCTGCGATGCGCCTAATTGGATGAGTAGTCCTGAAAGGAAAGTTACTGGAAAATGGATGTGAGCCGTGGAAATGTGTTTCCTTTTTGTTTGTTTGCTTCGCTTTTCACCGAGTATTATTTTATACTTTGTTAATTGATAATAATAACATGCGATATTCACACAATGGAAAATTGTTGAGAAAACGGTTTTGAATTGTTATTGTTCTCCAAACTCAATTATCGGATTTTTGTTGTACATTTATCATCTATTGATAAATATCCAAATATCACAGCAGGTTTATTATTAATATTATATTGTTTAATTTATATGTGATTCAATTAAATTATTAATTTTGATATTACATTACATGGCCAATTATTGTCGATTTATTATTAATATTAGTATAACAGTAACATTTCATGAGTAAACGACCAGAAATATTAAACAAACGTTTTTAGTAGCATGGACTATACATTAAATTTTAATTTTTGAATCAATAGATAATTCATTAATAATATAGAGAGGTTCTACAATTTTATTTGCATTAGTTTATTAAAACAATATTTAGAAAATATAAATATATATTTTTTCAGTGGGCATTTTATATTTTCGTTTATTTATAAAATGATCAATAAACTATAAAGGCTCATTCCCAGTGCTTATCATAGTCATAGTTTTTGTCTTAATCATAAACATGCGCTGACCATTCCCATCACAATATAAATTATGTTTATGACAATGTCATGACAGTTAATTTAATGTGCCTGTAAATATATTTTATTTATAATTTATAGATTAAACTCAGCTTAAACCTATTTTTAAGTAATGAAGAAACACTTTTAGTTATATTTACCTTGCTTTAATTTTTCTGTAGCATTATTAATATAATTTTTTGACATAAAAAGATCATAATCTGTTTGACAACAGCATTAAAAAGTGACAGGTATATAAATATATCGGTATCTCATAAAATAATTACTATGATTATAACAAAAAATTGAAGTTTGCATAGTTTTGTGATTGTGTTTATGATAAAGCCTAAAAACTAAGACTAAAACAAGCACTATGAATGTTTACACGTAATTCCGTATACCAAACTATGTAAGACTATGACAACTAACCAAAACTATGACTATGATTAGCAGTGGGAATGAGCCTTAAGTCAATTAAAATTCATGTTTCTTGTAAATAATAAATTTTTATAATCTTATTTATATTATGTACAGTACGAGAAATAAGATATGGCCAGGCGTAGGAATTTTAAATTGGTAAACTATATTAATCGAGTGTATATAGATTATCAGCAAATTTTTTGACAGAAACCGCTTCGCTACATTGAAATAGTGTATAAAGAAGTCGTCCAGCTCGGTTTTTCTCTTGGCTCAGTTGCGTTGAGGCGAGTAATAAGTTGGCGAACTTTGACTCAGCTCTGTGTAGAACATAGGCACATTCTTTATCTCCCAAGCCTCATTCACATTAGCATTTAGTTTTAAGGTTTACATTTATGTTTACGTTTAAGAAAGTTTAAATTTATATAATTAAACACAGGCATTCACAGTTCTCATTTTCATGCACTGTGAATGCTCGTATTTAGTTAGATGTATTTAAACTTTCTTAAAGGTTAACATAAATGTAAACCTTAAAACTAAATGATCATGTAAATGAGGATTTATTCTCTCAGGCCAACTCTGGCTGCACGGACAGTACCTACTAATAAATAAACATAGGTATTTAATAATTTATAGAAATAATAATATTCCTTATTGATCTACAGAACATCATTTTTTACTTCCTTGTACGGAGTAATAAGGAAGTATTGTAATCCCGAAAAAAAACGGTTTTCAGATTTTGATGGAAATATCCGTTTTGACCTTTTCTGAATCCATTATGACTAGTTTCGTCGTGACGTCTGTACGTATGTATACGTATGTACGGACGTATGTATGTCGCATAACTCAAATACGGTTAGACGTAGAAAGCTGAAATTTTGTATTTAGGACTGTTATAGCATCTAGTTGTGCACCTCCTATTTTTGGTTTCAATCTATAAACCGGAAGTAGTACTTTTTAAAAATATTTTGATAAATAATTAATTTTAGACAATTTTTTTTATTTTAAATGAAAGATTATGTGATTATTATCTACAATCGGTATTTTATAAATTTTTCTGTATCTTCTATCATTTAAGAATAATTAAAGAATATACTTACAATTTAGTATTTCGGTATCTTGTACTCCATGATCGTTTAACATTTGTTACTACGTAAAATTTAAATGATTATGACATGACAGTGACAATAGTAAAATAAGCTTTATATCTTCTTCTGCAGTTTAAATAAAATGACTAAAATATATTTGTGAGTATACTAGTATAATAAGTTAAAAGAATTTTTTATATTATTCTACATTTTAGTTATTAAGAAAAGTATGAACACAGAAGGCGTACAAGGAAGTCATGTGGTGCCCACGTCAGATTTTTTATTTAAAAATTTATTTTTATACAAATCATTTATAATTTATCCTAATAATTTACTTTTTATTTCATATAAATAAATAACAAATAATTTTTCCGAATATTTAATATAAAAACCTGAAACATTTTTTGCTGCTTTGAATTAACATACTATTTTTTGTCTTCACACAGCTTTGAATTTGTATAGAATTTAAAAAATATATCATTTATGTACCGAAATATTTCGTATAAATACTAATTTATTGATTACCTACTTATAATTTATTACAAATATAAATACCTAAAAAGCAAATATTTTTTCTTAACATTTTATGATAACTTAAAAAACTTGTTTCTCCGATTGAACAACATCAAATATAATATCTTAAAAAACTTGTTCATCCAATTGTACTTTTATTTGCTTCATAAAATATTAAAAATGAAACCTTGAATTTATTCTCCAACGCTTCCCAACAAGAACAAACTAATTGATCCGTCGCCTACTAGTTCATTACGACATCAAATATTATTTCAACGGAGTCGTGTACCTTACATCACGTATATAGTGTTACTCGTGATTGATTTTCGAATATCGGTTTAAATATTCGAATTTCGGTTTTGAAATTATACGAATCTTATAGAAAAAAGTACGAGGAATCCAATGGTGCTAATAAAATTTCGGTATCTTCAACGCCAGGGCCGTAATTCAATTATTTGTTGGGCAACGAAACGGACATCTTATTCTGGTATATTATATTTTATATTGTTACTTTGTATTATAAATTATTGATTTCCTCTCATGTATGATACCCAATATGGGTGTAGCAGCCTCACATAGTGGGAATCATTGGTATTTATATATATATTTGGACCGTGTGTGCGGTTACCAGCCATCAATTCATGGTTGTTAATGGAAAATACACCACAGGGAAGACTTTTGTGCAGTTTAACTGGAATGTGTACCAGACTGGGTTCGAACCTGAGTTGTTAGAACCACAATCGGTCACCTAACGCATTCAAATAATATTTTGATATACAAACTGCATCAAAATTATTTAAAAAAAATTAAGGGTACATATTTGATGTATACTGAGCGCAAAAAGAATTCACAAAAATAATTGCACATTATTTGGAGCAAACATTTTTCATGCCACTGGTCTGAAAGGTTTTCAGTAATGAATAATTAGTAAACATTAAAATTGAATAAGTGTTTTTAACTTTAAAATTAAATAAACTAAATTTTAAGAAAAATGTTTCTTCAAGTAATGTGCAATTAATTTTATGAATTTTTACGTTTACGTTTAAGAAAGTTTAAATGCATATAACTAAATACTAGCATTCACACGTCCCACTTTCAAGCACTATGAATGCTCGTATTTAGTTACATGTATTCAAACTTTCTTAAACGTAAATGTAAACCTTAAAACTAAATGCTTATGTGAATGATGCTTGTTTAAATTCATGTAACTATTTAAAATATTTATTTTAAGTTCACTATGGGAATTCTATGTTTCTTAAACTTAAATATAAATGTAAAACTTCAGATGAAATGCTTAAATCTAGATTCAGACCTACCCAGTTATAAGTGTAAGTGCTAAATTAACCCATCAGCGCTTCTACAAAATTCCAATTTCAATTATATATGCGAACATTGAGCGCTGATTGAGTTGGTTAAAATATCCACTTACATTTATAATTGGGTACTTAGGTCTGAAAGTGAAAAGTGCGAATGATCGTATAGTTACATGAATTTAAACATTCTTAAACGTAAACATAAATGTAAACCTTCAAACTAAATCAGACATAAATATTCTGTTTCAACAATTTAAACATTAACTAAAATAATTTTATGATAGGTAAGTGAACTAATTTGAAAAAATATAATCGTGATTAAAAACTTCTCTATCGATAAGCTAGTAAATTAGCTGCCACATCATTAATAAAATTCTCGGGTATAATCTATCATTAGCTCTGGTTTGGTTATTGTCCTGTTAACGATAAAAACTGAAATTAATTTTAACTAAACATGTAACCCTAACGAACCGGGCCATTTTTAATCGCTCTTATCGTGACTTTGGCTTGACATGACGATTAAAAGATAATATTTGTGACGCAGGTATTATTACAAACGCGAAACCGCAATATATTTTGGTATTGTTGAAAAGAGAGATTTATATTCGTAATTAGAATTGAATGGGCTTTAGAAATGAGAACATGGTTTGAAATTTGAATCAAGTACAGAATTATAATATCCTTTGATGTTTAATTTATTGAATAAATATTTATAATTTGTATTTTTACAGATTCATTCGGATGCCAGATCAACACATGGGCAACGCCATAACCAGAAAAAACCAATATCAACGAATCAAGTTTGCTGGATCATAATGGTAAGTTCTTTTTACAGTAACACTTATTATTTATATTTAAAAATATTTTATGCACGATCGTATCATAATTTGACAATTATACACGAATTTATTGACATAAACGTCACTTTATAGCCTACGGACCAGTTTATAGCGCAGTGCGCTTAAAGAAACGTCAAATAAATGCAAACAGTTTAGATTTCAAATTTTTTTCTTGTAAACATATTGAAAATTGAAGGGTCAAGTGGATGAAGGGGCTAACTAACAAAAAGCTAATTTCGAGATAATTTAAGTTAAAGTATTTTGTTTAGCATTTTTCATTGATTGATACGAACCATTTTTTTATTGTAACAGGTTTACGAGTATAACTGAAATATAAAAGATATTAAAGTATTTTGCTATAAAATTGTCACTACAGTATTGTCTTTAGTTAATTATATCATTATAGGTAATTAAATTGCACATAACATTTTCATTAAATAAGAAGAATATGAGCCTTAAAATTTTACATTTAAAAAACATAATAATTATTACTTACATTTAACATAAATAATCTTGTAAATGTTTAATTTATAATGACAGTTTTGACATTAAAATTTTTGTTTATTTTCTGAACAGTCTAAGAATTTAGCTAATTTTATTTATTTGAACTGAATTATTTAAACAAATAAATTTAATTAATGTATTTATTTGAAAAGCTACGACCATGCATAAAGTGTTAACGTGTTTTTAGCCCTCGGCTGACGCTCGAGCTCTAAGTCACATCGCACGCCATAAAAGCTTCTTCACGCCCTTAATACATAAATAACTATGAATCTATTACCTATGTTAGTTTAATTTTATTTTTATTTTTATTAAAGACTCCTTTTGGATTAGCAGAGTAAGCAGTACTAGGCAGATATCAAAGAAAAATGTTTGCCTGATCCTGATATGTCAAATATGGTGAGTAAATTTTTCTACAGTACCTATTGTCTTCTCAGTATTTCTTTGCCTTTTATTTATAGATAATTTATTCTATAAATATAATAATGCATTGTTTGATGATAATTTTTAATTATTCGTATTTTTACAGATTCATTTGGATGCAAGATCAACATCATGGCACTACCGAAGCTAGATAAAAAACAGTCTTCTATAATGTTTCTCGATCAAATATGTGGTAAGTTATTTTTGCACCATCGTCAGAATTTTTATTTGCATTTATATTTTATTTGCAGCATTTGGATGCAGATCAACAGCTTTAGCAGTACCAGGCAGCTTCAAAAAACATGTTTTCCTGATTAAATGTGGTGAGTACTATTTTATTAATAGGTATTTTTGCCTTTTCCCAATAAAATATTTGCTCTTTCAATATAATAATATAAACTATGTTGTGATTTTAAATTTGTATTTTATTTACAGATTCTTTTGGGTGGAAGATCAACAGCATTGACACATTGACAGTACCAGTCAGATTTACCAGCCGCCAACTCACGGGCATTCAAAGTACACCACAGGAATTTTTTGGCAGTACCAGACATCAAACAAAACTGTTTTCCGAATGGTGAGTACTTTTTACAGTTTTTTCACTATTTTTATTTATATTAGGGCTTCACACTTGCTATGAAATTCTTGCAATAGGTGTTGTTACAAAATTCATTTTTGTATGTACCATTTTATTAGTATTTTCTGCCTTTTCCCAATAAAAATTTTGCTCTTTCAATATAATAATACAAAGTTTGACGTGATTTTAAATTTGTATTTTATTTACAGATTCTTTTGGTTGAAACATCAACAGCATTGGCAGTACCAGTCAGATTTACCAGCCGCATTCAAGGTACACCACAGAAGATATTTTTGGCAGTACCAGCATCGTAATGGTGAGTACTTTTTACAGTTTTGTCACTATTTTTATTTATATTAGGACTTCACACTTGCTATGAAATTCTCGCAATATGGTGTTATTGTTATAAAATTATTTTTTCGGCGACTGACATTAAAAGTGCTGTTTTTTGACAGTCAGCAAAGTGTCACTTTTGCTGCCTAGGCAGCAAAAATAGTAAAAAAAAGCCTAGGCAGCAAATGTAATTGTTACTATGGTGAATCAACAAATTTGACATTTATAAAATTAATCAACATACCTAACCTATTTTGTTTTTTCATAGCAACTGTCAACGCATACTCATAGTAACATAATTTGTTTGCGATACCTATCAATATATTTAAAATAATCACTAAATTAATATTAATTAATAACAATCGCCGAAAATATATTGTGTTTAACATGGCAAAAATACAGATTTGCTGCCTAAGCTAGTTTCAGTTCGGCTGCGCCTCGTCTATGAAACTCTAGCTACGGCAGCAAATCTAATATTTTTTTGCCTAGTTAAACAAATAACTATTTGTATGTATTAACTCATTTCTGATCACAAGAAAAACCATTTTTTTAAATTTTTCTCAATAGAATTATTTAAGTTCAAACTGTAACCAATTATACAAACAAATTTTTCTTTTGTGCATTTATAATTTTGTGTATAAATTATTTTAAATCATAAATTTCTTCTTCTGATTTTAACGATTAAATAATCATTCTTCTCATTAAAATTCTCTTTCTAATTTACTCAAATTATGCAAGTGTAGAGTCACTATTATTATTATGTTTGCATAAACCTACATAAATGTAATAAATCCTATTTTGAATTCAAGTTATCAACAAAATATTTTCCCTATTAACGTCTCTGTCAACAGAAACAATGGTTGTTTGTAGGTATTTATATTATTTGTCTCCATCTTAATAGACTGTATTTATACTCTTTTCTGACATGTAAAGCAAGTAAAGGCAAACAAAATAATAATTTTATTGTAGGAGCATCTTTGCAATAATAAAATGAGGGTCTTTTATATATTCTCTGCAGAATTACATATTCATGTTTAACATTTCTACGGCACAAATTTTTGTGAGTCTCTGTCAACATGTTTAACGTACCGTGAGACAACGTCTTTTAAAATCTTTCAAGAGAAAAAGTGTCTTAATATGGGACTGTGTCAATCTGGACTGTCGCTCTACATTTGGGGAAAATAAAACGTTAAACTGTAGTTTTTTATCTTGATTTTGATCGCGAGACAAATCTTTTTAAATAAAAAATAAACCAGGAATAGAAATCAGGTTCCTGTTAAACAATTTTAGAATATGTCGTAGACAGATTGTACAATTAGGCTTTTATAATGTAGACATATTATATTTTAGCTCGTAACTTGCTTTTATGGCTCTTGACGTGTTTTTAACCCTCGGCTAACGCTCGGGCTTAAAATCTCGTATCAAACCATAAAAGCTTCCTATTGTTACATATTCGTATTATACTTGTCAACTTTACTTATTATTATGAAAAATAATCGTTCTTATTTTATTTTTGTTCAAGTATTACATTGAATTTTACGAGATTAAAATTTGCTGTTAAATTAATTTTCCCTGTATGATTGAGACCTGTGTAGGTGCTCTTCCGAATTTTTGGACAAATATAGTATTTAAATCTGAGTTGTTAGAACCACAGACGAACTTTAGAGAATCCTTGAGTACTTGTAAACACTGCTCCTGTGCGATAAAAATAAACTAAAAGTGAACAAATTTACACAGATCGATGGTCGACGTCTCAACACTTGAAACGTCGATACTACAGAGTCAGAACTCGAGTATTTAAGGGTGCACGCCGGAAGTTTGCGTTCGCTGATTGGCTAAAACATCAGCCACGAATTAATTCCGCGTCGGCCCCCGATCTTGCGGTAAATTCGCCGCCACTGGTCGGAAGCCACTTAATTTAGCCGGTCGACGTTCATCTTCAGGCAATAAAATGTCTTTCTCCGAGAGAAAATTTTTGTGAATCGTAAAGTTAGAAGTGTATAGAGTTGCACTTGTTAGAATTGAGGATATAAAAACGGAATTGACTGACAGGAGTCGTAAAGGCCTTATAACGCGCATTTTATCGGCAAAGGGCGATATTATGTTCTTTCTAAGTGGCCCGAACATCTGATGATGATCGACTTTTGTTTGTTCTCGGTTGCTTTGATCTTCAATTTCTTTTTATTTTGTGGAAAATATCAAAAAGTGAACTGAATTAAGAATCTTTTTAATATTACACAAAAGAGTATTTTTGGCAGAGGGAAATGAAATATTTCAAAGAACCGCAATCTTATTACTTCATAATTAATTCCTGTCTTCGATTCGAAACTTTACAAAGTTATTTTTCATTTTCCAGATTGAAAAACAAGTCGAACAAATAATGTTACGGCATTTACTGAAAATACAGCTCATTTTCTATTGGTTCTGCCGAACTGCTCCAAAACACATTATTTATTATTTTCCAATGCTAATGATTAACTTCTGCTTATACAGCGTGATTCACAACTTCTTGCATATATAGCACAAAGTGCTCAACTCACTTACGAGTATTACGAACTGAAAGAATTTTTACCTCTCGCCTCATATTCTATAAGAGAGGTATTGTAATGGGTCAAAAAAACGTTCAGGGTCTCTAGAATACAAATTTAATATTTTCACGGTGATGTCTGTGATAACTTAAAAAGTATCAAACCTTTAATAACCAAATTTCATATTTAAGGTTTTAATAAGGATCTTAACACCGGATAAGATTTAGGTAGCAATCCGCAAACCGGAAGTAGTACTTTTTGACACTTGATATAGTTTTCCTTACATAAAGTGGTTATTGGTTTATTATTTATTTATAACAATTTTTTGCAATTAAAAATAAAGCAAAATGTAATTATCCATGGGTACAGTTAATTTTAAATACAATTTGCTGAATCTGCTAGTATTTAACAATAAAATAAAGTGCAATAATATAGCTACTACTTTTTTGAAATTCCAGTATCTTGTTGTTCGTGATATGAAATTTGTTTCTACACAAAATATAAATGATTATGACAGTAGTACAGTTGACATCTTTTGTTTGCATCTTGGTTTACATTATTACATGAACATAAAACTATTAAAATATATAAGAAAAATTATTTATTAGATTAGTAGAATAAGCAGAATTACGCGAGAGGTCGTGTGCTGGCCACATGAGATTTTTTCTAGATATGCATTTTCCTGTGTATAATTTCATTTTGTGGTGTTGAATGGTTACCCATGGGTACTCTACAATGAACAATCGAATATAACAATAATTACGCGTGACAAAAGCGCAATAGCGTCCATATGCGATACGTGTTTGTTTTACGGATTTGTCGTGCGGAGATATTATTGTTGATGTGCACTTTTATTATTCATTTTCCGTGTTTTGTTTGTTCGACTGGGTTTAGTTTACTAATGAGGAATGTGGTGGATTAATGTGGACTACCGTGAAATATGAACCCAATATGAGTTACCGTCGTAAACATCCGCCAAATATAACAACGGCCATAAAGAATTTATTTCGGATGCGCAAACACTGCAGGACGTAACTGAGGGTGGGCCAGAGTGGGCCAGGACCCACCCTGCAAAGTCTTGGCCCACCCAAAAATGTTACAATATTTTTACATTTTAGTTTACAGAAGAGATACCTATATTTAAAATATTTAATAATATCTTACATAATACTAGGGAAGAGATATAGATTTATACTTAATTGAGGCAAAAGAAAGGTTTATGAAATATGAATGGCTGATAGATATAAATTTATTTTTGGTAAATGGTGTATTTTTATATTATGTATTAACTTGTCAGTCTGAGTGCTCGTGCAATCTTTATCTATGCATACAAATTATTTGATATCATTTTCTTAAGAGGCTCGTCTACTATCTAAAATTCAGTATAAAATGTACTAACATAGCGAGTGTTTTGTGGCCAGTACAAGAATGGTAAAATTTTATTTCAACAAGGATTTAATAGAGAAAGAATGGATCTACACATGTGCCTTTTTAATATTTTGATTAGAAAATTGTACATGAAAATAAAAATTCCGAAAGATTAAAAAAAATACAATTTTATTAAGTCACTTATGTAGATCCATTCTTTCTCTATTTAATGTTTATAAAAACATTATCCTGGTCAATAATAATCTGACAGTTTACACGCAACGAAAACACTTTTACAGTAATTTTCAACTTCAGATTGACATTGTATAGCTAGAATGCGGCAAAGTATGAGTTTCGGGCTGGTTTCAGGCAGCTGTAGTAGTGGAGAAAAGGGTGGAATGGAAAAAAGTAAACTCGAGAGTATTCTAGGAATTCGGTAAAAACGTAGACGACCCGCTTAACTGAGTACTGTTTTTCTACGAAATTAATTTCATTAGGTACTAAAGCCGCATTCATATTCAAATAAATCTAAACCTTAAAACCAGGGGGTGCGCACTTGTAGGTTATCTGTCAATTTTCGAAATTAGTTTTACCTACAATCGCAACAATCACAATGAGCGCTGATTTAAGTGTTTTTATTATGTTGCATAGTGTGCTTAGAGTCGTGTGTCAAAAAAATTTGAGTGTTATATTAATGACAAATCCACGTGCTATTTTATTTTTAACATGCCCTTTAAGTTTTGTGTGTTAGGATGTAAATCCTCAGCCAAATTACATCGATTTCTTACTGACAAAAAGGTGAGTAATTCTATATTAATAATTATATAGCAAGACTCTTTAATTATTTATAATATAAGTTTCTTAAATTTCAGCGTCTTATAATTTGGTGTATAATATAAGAAGAGACGATCTTCTTAATAAAGAAGCAAGAACAATATGAAAAAATATATTGTAAAATAATGTAGAAAGTTGTTATTATCTATATATTTTGTACTATGCCAATATACTAAATTTTGTTCAATATTAATGTAATTTGTTTATAATTTACTATTACCTTTTTACCTCTCGCCACTCAGTTGTAACGTAATTGTTGTTGCTGTATCGCATTGTTATAATTTTCAATCAATGAAATTAATTTTATTTCGTTTCTTGAATTAAACTGTTGAAAATTATATATAAATAGATTCAGCAACAATAATCAAGTTACTTAAAACTTAAAAATTGCCATATTTCATTTCATTCTACTGTGACATTCAGCTACGATTACAGCGCCATTGGCGGTTGTAGGTAGATATTACAAAAATGACAGAATTTATATGGAGTCGGCTATCTACATCAGTATTAGTTATCTTTAGTCTATGCTTAAAACTAAATAATTCTTGTATGAATGAGGTTTAAATTTGTGTAATTTATAAAGATATATAATTGTAATAGTAACTTATTCTTTGCAAATCGATATTATCTAATTTTAATTCACAGATTTAAGGCATTAAACCTTGGTAAAGTTTCAAACAAAACACAATCTTGGCGTAATGCCGCTGTAATTTTATCCTCGGCCACTTTCAGAACTTTCAGTACTTTATCCTGAATAATATTTCAGGGGAAAAAGAAATCTGAAAAGAGAAAATATCATTCATTTCCGAGCACTTGTCTGCAATTCAATTATCTCTCATTAAACCAAAATTTTTATCCAAACATCTTTTATATAAACAACAGACTCCGAGTAAGCCCTTAATTTAGGAAAAACCAAACCTTGAGTAAATAGAACCCTTTTAGAGGGAATTAAAAATTCTATTTTCATTTGTTTTTCTCGCGGGTGAGTTCTTTTGATTAGGCGGACGCATTTTCTTGTCCAGAAAATAAAAAATATTCTGTATTACAGTGTTTTCTTGGTATCTACTTTTCATTCTTTATGCAAAATTACTTGATTTGTTGCGCTATTTTATTTATAAATGACACCAAGAAATATAATCACTTATAATACGATAAGTAGTCGTAGTTATGTCGATTATTTTTCTGGTAGTGTTACGAATGTTCCTTGTGCTTGGATATGAATATTACGAGAGCGCAGCACGAGTAATAATCGTAAGCACAAGGTACATGAGTGTATAATATAACTGACTGCGATTAGTATTTAATCAATTCGTTGAATCAGATTCAGTTTTAAATTAAAATGACAAAAAATGCAGTTATCCACAATTACAGAAAACAAATATTTTGATAAAATTTAGATGTAAACGTCAAATGTGTTTTTTTTTGTTTCTTTACAAATAAAATAGTGAATTTCAAATAAAAAATGTTCTAGACCTTTGAAAAAATCCCAGAGATAGAAATGGTGCAATAAAAATGGGAAATATAGATTATAATAAAAATGTTTATTTGTTAAATAGTACTAGTAGTGAATAGTCGACACACAACCTTACTAGTACAAAATAATCAAGTCTACTCATTTTGATTGGCTGTGAAATTCAATATTCAGCATTTTTATTGGTATTTTTTGACAGATGTAATAATCTCAAAATTACGAGACAAGGACCAATAAATTTCTCGTCTCGTATTTTCGAGATTAGACGAGAATTCAAAACTATGAGACTAAAAATAGACTCTAGAAATCTAAAATTTCTGAAATTAAAACTTTAAAAAAATTGATATTTTTCTCTTTGAGAATGTCAAATTTTTTTATTTTACTTTGTTCGTAGCATTTTTAGTTTTAATCAGGCCCCGGTAACTTGCATACCCCTTCCACTAGTTTTATGACTGCTCAAGAGGTTACAGTTCGCCCTGTCGCCGCTAGGCGGTGTCGCATAGGCCACATTTTATTAGCAATTTCACTTAAAATCCTCAATAACTTATAGAATATTGTATATATTATAATAAATTACAGAATATATATAGAAATTATACTTTACACGTTAATCAGCGATTCTCGCGGGTTTTTGATGGCCTATGTTGGCTGCCATATTGAGTACTCCCTTTACCCCTCAGTACACCGAAACTGGACCAGTTCAGCAGTCACTTTTGCAAGCCAAGTTGGGTTACCTTCAGTGTCTTGTACCGTGGTTTTAATATAAAAATGTTTATTGCTAAAACAAGAATTGATTGCTTTAATAGAAACGTATAAAAAGTTCCTAAATTTACTTCTAACTTTTCAAATATAGACAGCAACATATATCAAGAAATTGAGACGAGACGAGAATCGAGTTCTTTGAGACGATACTTAAAATTTGATTATTTCATGTCTCGTCTGGTCTCACGGGCATCACTACTTACGAAAGCAATATTAATGTTATGTGAACGTTTGTTATAAATGTAAACCTTCAAACTAAATGCTTATGTGAATAGGCTTCATTGGCGTATTTGAACATCTTGAACAATTGCGCCACACCCTGTATGTATTTGATCACAGGGAAGTAGAGAACGCGTGAGTTGAATATTTAACGCTTTACCGGTTTGAGTTTTAACGGTTGACTTGTTGTTACGGAAACGCTACCGGATTTTAATAATTGACAGTTGAAGATTAATCCCGGTTGGTTTACTTTACCGATCGCCTAGCTCGGACCGATAGATTTTCCCGGGGCGTATATTAAAACAGAGATATTTAAAAAAAGATAAAAGTCGTCTGGAATTTTTCTCATTAGCTCACGCAACTATCTAAAGCTGCACACATTTTTTGCATTCGTATGCAAGGAGTATATTTTTGGGCATGCATTGAAGATTGCATTATGGATAACTGATTAACTATGAACGGAATAAAAATATATTTAAATTAATTATGCAATGGCAAGAATTACTTCTTGTTTAAGAGACTCGTTTACCTTTTTTTCTAATTTCTAAAATACTCTCGATATTACTTTTTTTTTCTAATTTACTCTCTTCCCCACTACTACGGCTGCCCGAACCCAGCCCGAAACTCGTACTTTGCCGCATCCTAGCTAGTCATTTTGAAGTTGAAAAATAGATACTGTAAAGTTAAGCACAGGCTTCTTGCTTTTTAAATTTTTCTTTCCATTTATAATGACCGAAAAAAATCATATCAAATCGTATCAAATAATGACAAAAAATGTCATTTTTAAATATTTTTTACTTCAAATTCCTAGGCCAAAGACAAAAAATAAAAAACTAGAGGCATTAAGACATCCTTTGTTAATACACTCATATGTAAAAACATCATATATTTCCATTATAAATAAAGTAAACGTGGGACGCGTACACCGTTAACCTTAAGTTAAGTCCAAACAGAAACAGTGTCCCAAATCTGTTTTGACTTAAAAACACTGAAATGAAAAATGCGAATTGTGAAATATTTTTTCAATTAAGAACAGTAAGTTAAGTACAGGACGCGAAATAAGAGATGAGCGGTCTTAGGAACTTTCTCCAGCTCGGCTTTTCTCTTGACTCAGTTGCTTTGAGGCAAGTAAGAAGTTGGCGAATTTTGACTCAGCTCTGTGTAGAACATAGGCACATTCCTTCTCTCCCTTACCGCACAGGCCAACTCTTGTTGCGCGGACAGTACATAGATATATGCCAATATTGGTGCACCCTTCATTTATAAAATTAACAACCTAAAATAATTTATGCAAACACAAGTCTAAATAATATTTTCTTTTTGTTTTCAGAATCTTCGATTTTACATCTTTGGCAGTTATCAAACTATTTGGAATCATCTAGCTGTTGGAGTGATGCAACTGGAACGTGTAAACGTAAGTTGTTTACAATCTTTTTATAATATTTGTTACATTTTGTAACAGTTGAAATTCTGACTGATATTTACTTTATTTTACACTTTGGGTACGGAGAGGAATTATAGAATATGAATAAAACAAACAAAACAGACACGTGATTACTAAAATTAAATTATATTACAAATAAATCAATGAAATAAGATAAGAAAATTGGTAATATACAAATTGATCAAGAATAATAAAATGGAACTTAAAATTTCAAATACATAAAAAAACATATGCCCGGAACAGTGTACAAACTATAAACAATTGGAACAAATACAAAATAGTAGTGGAACTTACTTGACTTTCACATTTAAAACTAAAACACTTAAAATTAACGAACTTAAACTAAACTATTTACAAAAAACAAAACTATTAAATTTCACATGTTGACTGTTAGACTACTTATCGCCTTGGCGGATAAAAGTCGACTCCCTTACTTTTTGATCTTGAGGAATATCGTCAGTTTCTAGATCCCCTCTTCTAGCAAATGCACCCACCCCCAAAGCCCATAAGGGGTGGTTTCTTAAAAATCGTCAACTTTGATTGGTTTTCGAGATATAACAGGAACCTTGCAAGGACAGTAGAAAATGATACTAAAACTAACTTCTCAAATTAACCGTTACACATTCCAGCAAGTAATAAAACAATTTAGAAAAACCTTTTTCAAAGATGAGTAATAAAATGTCTTGCAGTCGCACGTGTTATATTTCCAAAACTAAGGCTTTCCAAAAGACCATAGAAACTGCAAAATTCCTCAAGTTTTACAGTAATAAAAGCATAAAAATAATTTGAAAGTGTAGGTCCGAAAGCGCAATAAAAATTAATAAATGTTAAAAGTAATTTTGAAGTTTAAGTTTACAAAGACCAAATAAATAAATAAACAAATAAATAAATACTGTTCTGTCGCCTGTTACAATTTTATTTGAAATTGTGTTCGATGAGTCCGGCAGCGAATCTGATGTGCGCAACTTCAAAACTATTAGAGATTTCCTTTTTAGTGCCATGTAACAATAATTATTCGATACAAGCCAAGTAAATTTAACTTTAAAAATAAAATACCCTTTTTGTAGCACTGTAGCAGTTCTCGTAAAACGCTTGAAACTTCAGAAATTTATACATTTATGTTTGCACACATCCGCGTTTCAAAAAAGCGAAACAATTTAAAACTTTGACATTTCAATTTTCATCCACATATTCAACTGAAAAAGCGTCATTACCTACTTTTGATGAAAAGTCCAAAATTAAAAATATCGTCTAGATCCTATATACTATCGTTATTTATGTAAATTGTTCATTAGATGAACAAAGCGCTAACATCAATTAAAAATCATCATGATCTTACGATTGCGGTGTTCTGTCCCTGTTTCTCCCGTTGTTGAACTAAGTGTGCCTTTGTCGCACTCGTTGGAGATATGACGCCATTAACACGACAACGTATTATACGTCCCTAGTGTGAAAATACGAGCGGGGCGCATGGAAATATTCAATTAAAAACATTACGAGTGTCGCGCAGATTATCGCGCAGCAAAGTGTGATGTTGAGTTATTCTTCATACGATGTTCTCCGGGTTTATGTCGTAATATGTAGTAGAATTCATGGTGACAGTCTATGAGAAAGCTTAGTAACTTTTAAACAAATTTATTGTACAGCTGATTCATCGGTCTTTTCTTCTTTATTTTATTTTTACAGTCTTATTTGAAGTCAGAGCAAAACTCTTCAAATAATATTGTCTATCTACTTACCATATTCATGTGTATACAGAGTGTTTCATTTGAGCGCAATAATATGCAACTTTATATTTCTTAATGGAACACGCTATAAATATTTATTGATTCTGATAATAAAGTAGATTCTCTTCAAAAAAGTCATGTACAATTATAAATGAAGAAGTTGTTTACGTTTTTCGTTCAATGATAAGTTTGTATCACTATTAACAAAGTAAGCGATGGATAATTTTTTTAATTGTTTCGAATTCAAACAATTAAGCTGTCAAATTATTGACACTATCTTTGTTGAAGTGAAAATGAATACAAATTTTAGTAAAGATGAAATTCATACTTGGCGATTGTCAGAAATATAAATGTGGCACTTAAAGATAAAGTATAAATAATTTGACAGCTCGAATATTTGATTTCGGAACTATAATAGATATTTATACACCAAGTGAGATACATGAATGTATCAAGAAAATAAAGTTTAGCCCCCGAGCCCGAAGGGCGAGTGGGATAATTTCTTCGTATCTCACGTGATTTATACAATATTTTATTCAATTTTTATGAAATTATTTCAAATGAATTATAGAATATTGACATTTTAATTCACTAGCGAATAAACAGTTTTTTAACGTTGTTGCTATAGAGTTAATAAATAACAGTTTCAAATAACAAAATTGAATAATAGTATATTATTTAACGAGTAAATAATGTAGGCTATAATTAATGAGGATGAAAGTTTGTTCACGAGCCGAAGGCGAGTGTATAAATCATCCGAGTTAATTATAGCCATTATTTTCGAGTCAAATACGACGTTTTATCTACAACTTTTTAAATAAAACAACATTTTCTTACTACAAATTTGTATTGATATTAACCTAACCTCAAACTTTGGTGTGATGACAATTTATCCGAGTAATTTAGAACTATTATGGGCTAGTCATATACAGCGTTTTACAAATTTTTATTATTTTTACTGTTTCTGCTTACAACGTCATAAAATGATAACTTGATGTGACACTAATATTAAAACAGATGTGATGGCAGTTTGACAGTTCGAGAGAATAAAGTACTCATTATTTAACAGTGTGAAATAATGAATTCATTATTTCATAATGTGTCCTTATGGAGGGGTTTATTATACTACTTTCACGTATATAATGAATACATTATTCTATTGTTGTAAATAAATAAAATTATGGCATGACTTTTTTGAAGGGAATCTACTTTACTGTCAGAATTAATAAATATTTATAGGGTGTTCCATTAAGAAATATAAAGTAGCATATTAGTACGCTCAAATGAAATACAATAGATAGACAATATCAAATACATTTTATTCGAAAAGTTTTACTCTATGACTCCAAATTTAACACTAAAAATAAAATTATAAAAGAACAGACCAATGAATCTAGTTGCTATTGTTTTGTTTTTAAATAGGTAGGTTTCGCATAGAATTGTATATTAGTAAAACAGTTTAGAGTATATGAATTGAGTTGTACTTTTCATATCTGTATCGAAAGAACTAGAGTCCATTAAATAAAGCCCTTGACAATATCCGAGATATCCGGCGATATCCCAAGATATTTGTCGCGCATGGCAATGCGATATATTCAGCTTCAGCGCGAGCTGAAAGCGATTCAGGTCGCCGAAATAAATAAATAGAAAAAACCCAAGCTTGTGTTTCAGACGCGCTGTAATTAAAATCGCAATTAAAAGCGACTTGGGCGTTGAGTCCTCAATGTAAACTTTACTCGCGTAATGAACGCGGATACTTAAGCAAAATGTCCTGAAAAATTTCCTAACGAGTCACGAAAATTTACTTGTTGTTTACAACTTCATCAGCTGGGCAATTGCAGGACATAATTAAGAATACCTACATTGAAAACCAAACGGTGGAATTTTATATTCACTTTGTTTCAACTAGTCAAGCCGGGAAAATGTCGACATACTTATATTGTTATATTATTATTACTGCTTGCGACTTAGTAGAAATTCGTAAAATCTGCCGACGGAAAGTGGTATTTGCATAATTATTATGATTTCATAAACACGTACATTAATGGAACAGATTCATGTTCTATATTATTTATTTAATGTTAAAATAATATTCTATATAGATTGTATATATTTGTTGAAATTTTTTGACAGTATTATAAAAGTAAAGAATTTAATAAAAGATATTAGGTATTTACAATAAAGTATTCGTATCAAAAAATTTAAATTTGAAAGAACTGGATCGTCGTAAGATGGATAAGGGTTGAAATAAAATCAAATACTCCTAATTATTGCAAACGTTTTGATTCTTATTGAATCATCTTCAGTGCGGTGCTACAAATAAAGACTATTCTTCATATTTTTGCAATACAATACAAATAATGTACAATCATAAACTACTATTTCATATTAAACAATCATTAAACATTATAACAAAATACTTAGTACTACATTAAGGTAATAACATTCCAGGAGTGGAAACTACAATCACTAAAATATTTTGAACAGAAGAACAATTCTATTGCAAGTTAGATTGACAAATGACAAGACTAGCATAATGTTTGAACAACGTGGATGCTGACAGCAAAGTTCTTCTTATTATAATAATTATTAATAATAATGTACCTTGCAACAGTAATGTATTTCTGTTCAAATTTTTATTATAGTTTTCACTCCAGGTATGTTATTACCTTAATGTTATACTATTTTGTTATTATGTTTAATGATTATTTAATATGATAGAGTAATTTATATGATTGTACTTTATGTGCAAAAAAATATAAAGAATGTTCTTTATGTGTAGCACCGCACTGAAGATTATTCAATAAGAATCAAAACGTTTGCAATAATTACGAGTATTTGATTTTATTTTAACCCTTATTCATGTTCCTACGATTCCGTTTTTGTAGATATTATTTAAGTAAGTGACGGGACAACATCAAATTCGTTGTTGACCGCAACCGATGCTGTCGCTTACAGACATCTGGCTTCACTGATTACCGGACTCTAACACTTTTTCAAATATCTTAATATTCATTTAGAAGTACCTATCATATTTTTATTTCAAGCTTACTTCTTGCACTATTGTTGTACATTATAATTATTGTATTTTATTTAACATCTTTAAAAACAAAGACTTTTTGGAGTTACAATTACAAAATTCTCTATAAATATAAATAATAAACTAACACCTGTTTTCTTCAACTTGAGTGTGGCAGCCTGTCGCACTGTGAGTTATTGACTTACATAAAGCGAATTAAAACGTATCTGTCAAATGTAAATAATTTATTTGTGGTTCCTAGGTATTCGAGCATATCGATGTATGGATGAAACTGGAGAAATGGACCAAGAATGCAACAATTTCTTCAAGGGACGTAGAAGAATTTTCTGCTCATACCGTCAGCTACAAGAGTCGTCGTGGGACTACACTGGACAACTTCAACATCCATCGATGGACTGCAGCAACCTTCAAGGGACTTAGTGATAAGTGTATTATCAAAGATAGTTTTGCCAGTCATTATTTAACTTGAAATATAACTTAATTAATACAGACTTGAATCTTCTATCTTTGATAATAATGTTGAGATTGGAATTTAATGAATACAGGAGGCACAGTTTTGGGTTCAATCCCCAATGACCATGTGAATATTATCTCAACAATTAATTTTAACTTAGATAATAGTTTGCAAGGAGTAAACCACATCGTCTTTACTTTATTAGTACTTTAATAGTACTTTACTAGTACAGATTAACGAATCAACGGAATTTTGATGAAACTAGTGACATTATTATTTATTTTAAAATAATTTTAATTCGGGTGATAGCTTTGCCTTTGGTTGTTTTGTTTGTCATGTTCTTGGGTTTCAAGTTAAAATCAATTGCGGTCAATATTAAACTTAAATAGGAAATGTCACTAGTGAAAATAAATGTGATTTACTCCTTGTTCAATGGTCCTTTTTCAACGAACAAAATAAATAAGGAGATGCATTTGAAACTGCAAATAAAATTGAAGATGTTAATGTGACAATACAATAAATAAAGAACAAGAAGTGATGAATAAATTCGTTGTTGCCAGATACTTAACATTAAGTTGTGAACATAATTATGACAATTTGATCAGAATTAATTTTTTATAAGTTGAATGTTGAAGACTTTTGAATAATAACATATGAATTAATTTGAAGTAACTGGCAGCTTTGAAACAGCAGAGAGTATGCATCTCTTTCTTTAATGAATTATGTACAGGGCCATTTAGAATTAGGAAATTTTGGTAGGTGAAATAACTTACAGTGACATTTCGGTTCGCGAATTATTCTTTTGCAATTAGGTGTGGCATTGATTTGAATTGAAATGAATTGAATTAGAATTAAAATTGGGAATAGTTTAGATAGAGGCTTGTTATCTTATATAGCTTGCTTTTAACTTGACAACGTTAGAACTTTTTTGGCTTTGCTAGACATGTGTGCGGCAGCATGCAGGTCTAGTTTTGTATACCCTTCCATACTCGTGTATGGGGGCAACGTTGGATCGGTACCCTACCATACCCTCTGCATATCTAAGCGAATCCAAGCGCAGCTGCAAGCGGACGCCTCGCCCTTGCTTCAGTGATGGACGACTCCTTAGTGTATGTACGGTATTAGCGGATGTGGTGACGGGAAGCCAGTCGATGTTTACCTGCGGCTATCGAGTCGGTGCGCGCTGTCGGAAGGTTCATTCGCTAGGTATGTCAAAGGCAGTCGTAGTCCGCCTAGCGAATATGCTAAATCCGATCAGGACATAGTGCGTACGTCGTTGTGGGCCAGGCGTAATGGTAAACACTGGAATAGCGGTTAACTAGGCGGTAAACTACGGGGAATCGGATAAGACGTCCCACGTAAACTTTTGAGCATAAGAACAACACTAGGCCGGATTGTTCTTCAGGGTTAGAATCAATCAGCGACCGGGTAACTCAAAATTATGTACAATGATGTACTTAGGACAATGCCGCACAGTAAATTCAACTAGAGTGGGTTAGGGCTGGGAATGACTTAGAGCCAATAGGAACCGTTAAACCGCATTTTAGTATTTGTATTTGTTTGCATGTCCTTCCGTTGAAGGGCCGACGAGGGCACGGTACACCCTGCATAGACCGCTTTTGGCACCCCAACCTCCTGGCGCCTTCGTCATCGTGCCTCGGATGGCTTAGACGCCAGGGGGCAAGATGGAACCAATAAGTCTATGTTGTGGTCGGTGAGTCATTGGCGGGCAGTATAGTACTTGGTCGCAGATGACTTCGAACCGTACGTCCTTGCACGTGTAAGGATCGACGAGGGATCCGGTGCACTCCACGGGGAGTCGGGATGTAGCAGCTCGTAGGGTTTAGGTCAGTCAGCCTTCGATAGCTTGGATGAATTGAGTCACTAGAATGCAAAACTGAATCCATCCCGGCAATCCTGAGCATGAAGGTGGTGATGGACCGTGGAAAGTCTTTCCCTGGCTGTCTACTGCGCACTAAGCACTCATCCGGGGATCGGCAAGAAGTTCCACGACATTTGCACAAGAACAACAATCGGTTGTTCTTGGGGTTAGAATCAAAAAGCGCGCGCGTAAATGTTAAATATTGGGTGGAGATGGATTAGGGCAATGTCACTAGTATTTCACCTATCATAATTTCAAACTTATAATATAAAATATCAAAGATACTTCAGTATATCCTCGACCAAGGATTTTATGAGCAGAAAAAAAGTCATTGCCATTAATAAAACTGATTATTAACTTATAACTTTTATCTTTGATACAAAATATACAAAACATGAGTTAACACGGGTGCAGTTACAAGCCGTCAACTCATGTTGTAATAACATTTGGAAATAAAATTCAATTGTAATGTAAAATGTAACTAATAATTTATTGTATTTCTTACAGGGCAAGTCATTTCATTGTTTTATATTGTAATAAAGTTACAAAAACTTGTATTGTATTTGTAAATGTGTTGATGTTTGAGAGAAATGATTCTGTGGGCGAATGAGTTTGTGAAATAGTTAGTGTAAAATGATTGATGGTTAATTGCGAGTGTAAATGATTTCGAGTGACCGAAGCGAATGAAATGTGCCAATCCAACTTGGGAAATGGCATATTTATGTGTGTTTTAAAGAGAATGTGTGCGGTTGAGATGAGTGTTTGTTCGGTGAATATGTTGATTGAAATGACTGATGATGTATTAGAAATGCAAATGATTTGACTGGAAAGAATAAAATATCTTGAATGAAAAGGATAATAAATGTGGATGACGGGAAAGAAGTGTGTCAGGATGGGAATGTTTGACTGCTTGTTGAGTTTAAATGTGTGACAAGGTTCGTGCCACCCCAACTTGGTAAATGGCGTGATCTTATTGTATGTAGTATGTATGAAAGTATATATTTATCTTATGTATTTGTGTTGTATACAAAAAGAAAGAAAAATGAACAATTTTTATTTATTTTCCTCATGTTTCCTTTTAAAATCAGTAAATATGCAGTATTGTTGCATTAATTGTTTAAATGAAATGTAATTTTTTTAAATAAATAAATAATTTAGTTAGAATCATAAATTTGCTTTATTATATTTATTAAACAACTTATCGTTGTCCTACGTCCCGTTATATAGCGTTTAATTTAATTTTTTAGGGGTGAAATTGTCCAAAACGAGATTAGTGCTGCCATCTCTTGGCGTGACGTCACAGAATATTTTTGAGCAGTGGCCTAGAAAATGAAGCTGTTAATTAAAAATTTACCATCACAATATTTCTAATGATTAGCTAAGAAAATTTTAAAGTGCTTATTTCTCGTAAACTAAGGGTAGTATGATAAAGAGGGGTAGTTTACCCCCTCAATTTGGACCTACTGAATCCAAATATGCCCCCGGTTTTGTCGTGCAACTCTTAGTTTTCGAGTTATAAGTGCAGTTACGCTAGGAAATTGTAGTGATTTTAAAATACTTCTATCTCGTAAACTAAATGACTTAAAACAAAAAGTTATTAATAAAAGGGGTATAATTTTTCATCCCCTATACTGTGGGGATGCTAATAAGCCAATTGGAGCGATTTTTAATTAATTTTTTGATCTCCCACATGTCATGTTATCCTGATACCAAATCGGGTGTTTTTGATCGTTCAAAAACTCAAAATCGAATCAAATTAATTAGTGAAATTTTAAAAACGCGATTACGTAAAAACTAAGGGTCGGAGGGTGGTTTACGGGGTATATTCGTACTCTACGCGTTGAAATACACCAATATACAGGTTGCAACCCCTATAATGTTTCATAGGGAAGAAAATATTCAACCCTTATTTATATCTCCGGAACTATGAGTCCTTTGGAAAAACCCTTATATAGGATCGATAGGGGGTGTAAATACAAGCATCTTTTACATTTAACTTTTTCCTCTACATCCCCTAGTTTTCTAGATAATAATTATGAAAGTAGTGAAAATGCAGTTTACCCCCTTCATTTACTCGTAAACTAAGGGTTGTAGAAGAAAAAGTTAAATACAAAAGATGCTTGTATTTACATCCCCTATCGATTATATATAAGGGTTTTTTAAAAGGACTCACAGTTCCGGAGATACAAATAAGGGTTGAATAATTCCTACCCTAATAAACATTTTAGGGGTTGCAACATGTATACTGGTGTATTTTAACGCGTAGAGTACGAAAATGACCTTTAAATATCTCTCCGGCCCTTAGTTTTTACGTAATCGCCCTTTTAAAATTTCACTGATAGTTGGGTTTAGTTTTTGAACGATCAAAAACGCCCGATTTGGTATCAGGATAACATGACATGTGGGAGATCAAGAAATTAATTAAAAAATCGCTCTAATTGGGCTTATATGATGCCCACAGCATAGGGGATGAAGAATTATGCAACTTTTATTAATAATTTTTCGTTCTAAACCTTTTAGTTTACGAGATAAAAATTATTAAACAAACGCTTTTTAACTCATTATTTCTTGAATAATTGTAAGATTTTTTGTACTATTCCGGTCCATTTCAATGCGTAGATTACGAATATGCCCTCCAAATTACTCTCAGGACTTTAATTAAGCGAATATCCTTAATTAAAAGTCTTGTTATGTTGTTATATTATATCTTACGGTTTAATTAATTAGCAGCTCTATTTTTTGACCAGTCGAATGGAAACTCAGGAGAATTTGCCAACAGATGGCAGCACATAGCTCGTTTTGAACTTAATTAATTATGTATTGTATAGGTATTTAGAGCAAAACAACAAGAATTTAATAATTATGAGTTATTTTATTAATTATTTAAATAATACAGACATTTTAAATAATAATAATACACAGTACAGTATTGTATATGGATTAAATAAAACTATATTTCGTTTATAACAAATAGAAAGTGATATAACACAATATAATAAAAAATTGTAACAATGCATGCTATAAACAATGCTTTACAACAATTTATAATAACATGACGCAATTTATAATTAAATAACAACAATATCAAGTATCAACAATGCAATGCAATAATAGAATTGTAACAATACATGCTATAAACAATGCCTTATTACAATGTACAATAACATGACGCAGTTTGAAATTAAATAACAATATACCAAGTGTCAACAATGCACTGCAATCATAAAATTGTAACAAAACATGCTATAAACAACTCTTTATAACAATGTATAATAACATGACGCAGTTTATAATTAAATATCAACAATATCAAAGATCAACAATGCACTGCAATCAGAAAATTGTAACAATACATGTTATAAACAATGCTTTACAACAATATACAATAACATGACGTAGTTTATAATAAAATAACAACAATACCAAGTATCAACAATACACTGCAATCATAATTAATCTATTTTTTTATTACTGTATAACCACAAAAATGCATGTTTCTGAAGACAGCTGAAGATGTTGTAGTCTTTGTAGGGACCTGAAGAACTCCAGAAGATGCTTCTACGTTTTCTAGAAGCAGTGATTGTTGTATCCGATCCACAGCAGATGACTAAAGGCTCCTTTACTCCCGACTTTAAAGCACAAATAAAAATTAACTGGTTAATCATAAAACAAATAAAATCTCCAGCTATTGTAAACTGTTTCAAAACACTAAAGCATTATAGGTACAATGAGACTTACAGTTTTTATGACAAGTGAAGTTCTTGAAGCTTTTCAGCTCTCTGAAGGTGAGGAAGTGTTGTAGCTGTGTGGACGAGCAGTCAGGACCTCTCTACGTCCGGTGGAAGCTGCGAGCAGCGCTGAAAGGTCCACGTTCCACTATCTGGAAAACACAAAACTAAATATGTAAACAAATGTGTAATAATAAGAAAAGCACTATACTAAATAAATTACGAGGAATCCAATGCCGCAAACCGCGCTTTGATAAGTCTTTTAGTTTTCGAGATATGAGCTCTCAAAGTTTAGATCCAAAATTGAAAAAAAAACAAAGGTTAACCACTTAGTACTTTTTTGGGTCAAAATTAAAATTTCTCTAAAAAGTAGCGGATTATACTAAGTTGCCGCAAACCGCGCTCTGATATGTCTTTTAGTTGTAGAGTTGACCTCTCAAAGTTTAGGTCCAATATTGACAATAGATAAATAAATAAATTTTTGGGTAAAGAATTAATAATTTTCTGAAGAGTAGCGGATAATTCATACTAATTAAATTACGAGGAATTCAATGCCGCAATCCGCACTTTGAGAAGTCTTTTAGGTTTTGATTAAAAAAGCATGTAATTCAATATTATTGATCTCTTCCACTTTTGAGGGACTCTTGTAAGATTTTAAATTGTAAGATTTAAACACAATCTTTCGTGAAGAGAAAATATAATAAACATTAATGTGTACTTACGTTTCTGAGCTGCAAACTGTTTCAAAAGTTGATGACGAAAGATGGAAACCTATCTTGAAATTCTGAAGTTTAATTTGAAGTATGGATAATGCATGACATCCTAGATAATACCACCGATGTTTTCTCACGCTATGGGAGACTCTGAAGACAAAACATACCATTACGTATTGCATCGAACATATACTTCACATATCATATGTACCTATCTGCATTCACTGCCAACGTATCGAGCAAAAATAAACATTTATTATCGGTTTGAAAGCTATCCTGTTCTCGAATGCCGCTGTCTGCCATGGAACGAGAACATAGACGATATTTAGCGACGTAAATGCTACAGTTTCGTGTTTTACTGCTATATTGACATACTGGAGAGGAATATACATAAAATGGAAAACAATTTTGTGTAAAATTGTACAGTCAGTCCTTCAGATGAATTTTCTTCTTCATAAATTCGCAAACGTAACTAAAAATAAAAATAAAAACAGTCAGAATTTTAAAATGTCATAAGATTTTAATTATACGGAATGATTCACAACTTCTTGCATTTATTTTAATGACATTAAGTACCTACTCAACTTCCTGGCCATGGAACAAATAGTAATACAATAATTAATAATTAAAGAACAAGTTTTATAAGACTTGTCCTTTAGTGAACTCGCCCGAGGGCTCGTTTAACTAAATTTGGAAGCGTGCGAAAAAAGTCTTATAAAACGTTTTCTTTATATATACTATTTTTTCAATTTGATGTTTTTTTAATATTAAGTCGATTTAGGGAAATTTGTGAACGCCAAATAGGAAAATGAAATATTTAAAATTCGTAAATTCAAGTGCAGTTTCGCAACAAGCACATTTTTGAAAGGATTGATGATTGTACCTGTAATGAATACTATCTGATTCACTATAAATAAAATAATAATAAATTGTGCAATGACAAGAATAGTAAATTTATGAAATAACAGTAATAGTCCAGTAACTTTGTCATGGTTATAATGGGCCTAAGTTGCATCAAGTGGTGGTAGTAGGTTTCTATTTTTTTTCTTGTATAGGATGTGACTGAGATACAAAATCCAAGTTTTCGACCTCGGCAACCCTCCGGAACACTTTTGAATATCTCAAAAACTGCTAAATTTTTGCACTTTTTTCGGTTTCTTACCATTTTGACTATGAAGGAGCACGATTTCGACAAAAACCATTATATACATTTTTAAACTAGATTAAATTGTCTACAATCTAAGACCAGAATGGGCTCGGTAGTCCTAATAGTTTCCGAGATACAGCTTTTCAAAGTTTGGCAAAATATACAGATTTGAAACACCAACCGTTTCTCTCTACAAAAATTTTACTATATTCTCTCGCGGAAGAACTTTAAATTTCAGCTCAAGAAAGACCATTGAAAATTTTTGACAGAATGTGTCTTATAGAAAAAAGTACGAGGAATACAGTGCTGCAAACCGGAAGTCAATATCATTATTCGTTCAGATATTATAGTTAATTAAACACAATAAACAAAAGAATAAACAAAATTTTTACTATATTCTCTCGGGGAAAAACTTTAAATTTCAGCTCAACCAAGACCACTGAAATTTTTTGGCACAATGTATCTTATAGAAAAAAGTCCGAGGAATTCAATGCTGCAAACCGGAAGTCAATATCATTATTCGTTCAGATAATATAGTTGATTAAAAACAATGAACAAAAGAGTAAACATAAATTTTACTAAATTATCTCGCGGAAAAACTTTAAATTTCAGCTTAAGGAAGACCACTGAAATTTTTTGACAGAATGTATCTTATAGAAAAAAGTACGAGGAATACAGTGCTTCAAACCGGAAGTCAATATCATTATTCGTTCAGATATTATAGTTAGTTTTTCCCCGAGAGAATATAGTAAAAATTTTGTTTATTCTTTTGTATATTGTGTTTAATTAACTATAATATCTGAACGAATAATGATATCGACTTCCTTTTTGCAGCACTGAATTCCTCGTACTTTTTTCTATAAGATACATTCTGTCAAAAAATTTCAGTGGCCTTGGTTGAGCTGAAATTTAAAGTTTTCCCCCGAGAGAATATAGTAAAAATTTTGTTTATTCTTTTGTTTATTGTGTTTAATTAACTATAATATCTGAACGAATAATGATATTGACTTCCGGTTTGCATCACTGAATTCCTCGTACTTTTTTCTATAAGTTACATTCTGCCAAAAATTTTCAATGGTCTTCCTTGAGCTGAAATTTAAAGTTCTTCCGCGAGAGAATATAGTAAAATTTTTGTAGAAGAGAAACGGTTGGTGTTTTAAATCTGTATATTTTGCCAAACTTTGAAAAGCTGTATCTCGGAAACTATTAGGGCTACCGAGCCCATTCTGGTTTTAGATTGTAGACAATTTAATCTAGTTTAAAAATCTATAGAATGATTTTTGTCGAAATCGTGCTCCTTCATAGTCAAAATGGTAAGAATCCTAAAAAAGTGCAAAAATTTAGCAGTTTTTGAGATATTCAAAAGTGTTCCGGAGGGTTGCCGAGGTCGAAAACTTGGATTTTGCATCTCAGTCACATCCTATACAAGAAAAAAAATAGAAACCTACTACCACCACTTGATGCAACTTACGATGTACTAAGTTACTGGACTATAATCCAAACTGTTTAATTAAATAACCTGGGAACTAAAATTGCGAGTTTTAAATAAAATCTTTTAGTTCCCTGATAAGTGAGTTGAGCACTTTATGCTATTAAAACAATATACATGAAGTTGTGAATCATCCTGTATATAATAGGTAACTAAAGAAATCGGATTGTATGCACAGTTATTTAAATACATATAAATAATAATAATTCAAATGAAATTAAAACTATATATTAAAACAAGACGGTCACGGTTTCTTTCATGCTTCTAAATCCTAGAATCAAAGTTACTGTTTTGAAGCTATCAATGAGTTAGAAGTTATTCTTTTTCACGACCCACTGATTTGACAGACAAATAGACAAAATAATTGATAAAAACGAACCCGTAAAAACAAAGTTTTTCAATCCTTTATATATTAGACTCGAAGACTCGATTGATATTTGTTTAATTATTTTTTTGAACCAGATCGTTGCAGTAAATTTTGAGATAGCTAGCTGCCATTTTGTTTCAAGATGTCGGACTAACATTTTAATATACCTATGTTTCAAGACAGATTCTTAGCTATTACTGAACCAAATTTGAACGCAATTGTTACAGTACATTTTGAGACATCTGTCCGCCATTTTATTTCAAGATAGCGGACTGACATTTTAATATATGTATACCATAAGTTAGATCCTTGGCTATTACTGTACCAAATTTGACCGCAATCGGTGCAGTACATTTTGAGATAGCTAGCCGCCATTATTTTCATAAATTTATTTATAAAAAGACTGTCCCATAGAGAAAATCAATCTTAATTAAAATAATAATTTACAATTTCGTGCAAATAATATTGTGAATCACTCTAGACCCGTTATGATTTCAGTACCAAAAATTTAATAATACCTAAACTAGGTATGTAGATATTTTAACCCGAATAATGGGAAATATGTAAATGAGAATAGTTCATCCCTGGACACCCGGGTAGCCGTCAGAACATCGGAACCTATTTCATATTATAAATAAACACACGTCCTGAAACTTGATCGTTTTACAAGTCCTCTTCCAGGTACGGACTATCTTTTACTATGAATTTGTCCGTCAGAATGCGCCTTTAATTTTAATTTAATTTATATTCCTTATTAACTAGCGAGTTTATAAACTAAATAAAGATTAATTTTTACACAAACATAGGAATAACATTTTGTATTATTAATTCAATGTATAGTTGCAAAACTGAAAAGGGTTTTACATTATGTTACCATATTTGCATCGTACAATGGCTAAACATGCATTCAACTTAAAATATGATTATTTAAAACTTTTACATGGCTCATCATTTTGACAAGCTTTCTGCCTAAAGCCCGTTTTACATTACACTAAATCTTGAAGATCTTGTTCAATTTTTGAAACAATCTAAATTGTGTAGTATCATACAGAAAATTGTATGAAATATTGCATTGCTTCGTAAATTGTCTGAAAAAATAGATAAGCGTGGCTGTCAAATTATTATTATATGCGAATTGCACAGAATCACAAACTAAATATTGTAGGTAGGTATATAAAATTGTCTTACTATAAAACAGAGTTCATTAAAAATAAAGCAATTTATTGCTAAAGATATTGTTCAATTTGTTGCACAATTTCTTTTTCAATATTTAGCGTAGTGTAAAACGGCCATAAATTTCGGATAAACGATGTAACCTACAATGAAAATTATGTTACACAATGAAAATATATACATTCCTAATTACCTTATTCAAAACATTATATGTCTGTAATAATAGTTTTTGCATACAATTCATTGCAATTTGATGTATTTTTCTCTTTCTTCTTTCATTACTACTGCAAATATTTATTTTCAGGTATTCTTATTTAGCATAAAGCAATCTAGAAACTCTAATGATTCTATTGATATATTATCTATGTCTATAGTTTATTCCTATTTGCAGAAATTTATGCAGATAAAGTGACTGTTTTGAAACGGTTTCAAGCGCGACCTTAATATTCTGTGAAAATATTTCCGCAAATTTAACCCTCCGGAGTTGAGGGCAAAATCCGGCCAAGCCCCGCCCTTGTGCTGCTCGAAGGCATGTTTACGATTGTTGTCCAGTCAGTATGTGTTCGATACAAAAACCACCCTGATCGTATTTTAAAAAACGACAATAAATTCCGGCAGATAATGGTTCGGTACCGGTGTTTTTATGTCTGCAATGTTGGCAAGCTCTTTGTTACATCTTGGAATAAATTGTTGAGGAGCGAGTGGCAGGCTAGTGTTTATTTTCCTGCAGTGTGTCTTCTTCTTCTTCCCGTTCTCAGCAGGAATTTTCTTATCCCGTTATCACATGTCGTGAGGACTGCAATTTCGCCAAATTGCGCTATTTGTTGCCACAGTTCTACTGCACTCCTTTTTCGATTAACGAACAATAACATTAGGTTACAGAAATCACCTTCTGAACGATTGTAACACTCTAGATAGACTCTATATCTAAATTGGTAAACGTAAACCTCAAACATAAGTTTTCTTTAAATGATTGGTTTCATAAAAGAAGTTTCTGTTTTAAGAGGCGCGTCTACCCTTAAATTTTACAGAGGTGTAGGCCTCCCACGTTTACTTTAGTTATAATTGAAATATATGATGCTTTTACATATGAGTGTATTAACAAAGCATGGTCTTAATACATCTAGTTTTTTTTTATTTTTTGTCTTTGGCTTAGGAATTTGAAGAAAAAAATATTTGAAAATGACGTTTTTTGTCATTATTTGATATGATTTTCGGTAATTATAAATGGAAAGAAAAATTTGAAAAGCAAGGAGCCCGCAGCTAACCTTCCTTTTTCGAATAATTTTTGTTTCATTTAATTTCTTTAAAAAATACAGAAGTTATTATGGGAATGCTGGAGCCATGTTTGCAGTATTTTTCAACTTCATGACATTGCATAGCTAGGATGCGGGAAAGTACGAGTTCTGGGCTGGGTTCGGGCAGCCGTAGTATTGGAAAAGAGAGTGCATTAGAAAAAAAGTAATATCGAGAGTATTTTAGGAATTCGAAAAATACTAAAATCCAAAACATACCAACGTAGGGAGTGTTTTGTGGCCAGTACAAGAGTGGTAAAATTGTAATTTAACTAGGATTATATAAGTATTTAAAGGATCAATAAAAAATTGTGCTTTTTTAAATTTTAATAAAAAAAATTGTACATAATTATACAAACTCCGAAAAATTCATAAACATTTCTAATTTATGCAAACTTTACACGGTTTATCTCCTGATAGAAATTTATTTTTAAATTTTTCAAAAGGTAAATCTGTAGATCCATTCTTTCTCTATTAAATGTTTATAGAAACAATACCTTGAAGTCAATAATAAACTGACAGTTTACTCGCAACGAAAACACTTTTACAGTATTTTTCAACTTCAACTTTAGGCAGTTGAGGTAGTGGGGAAAACAATGGAATAGAAAAAAGTAAAATCGAAAGTATTCTATAGGAATCCGGAAAAAACGTAGACTGTTTATTGTTTAAGTCGAAAAAGAAACTTGGATGGAGATTTTCATGTTTTACATTATCATATTTTGCAATCTAAAATTTAAACTTTTCAAAAAGACACATCTGTAGATCCATTCTTTCTCTATTAAATGTTTATAAAAACATTACCCTAAAATCAATAATAAACTAACAGTTTATTCGCAACGAAATCATTTTTACTATATTTTTCAACTTGAAAATGACATTGCATTGCTAGATTGCGGTAAAGTACGAGTTTCGGACTGGTTTTAGGCAGTCGTAGTAGAGGGGAAAAGAGTTTAATAGAAAAAAGTAATATCGAGAGTATTCAAGCAATTCGGAAAAAAATAATATGGAAATAAATAAATTTGTTTGTAATATTAATTTATTTTGGAATGTCTCGGCGTCAAAACGGCAACCATCATCAGCCTTTTACAATGGTTTTATTACATGTTCTTATTGTAATTTAATTATTGTAGTTACAGAGTATTACACTTTATAATGTTTAAGCTTTTCGCATTCAAACAATAAACATTATAGGTAATAATTATATGTAATACTGTAAAATGTATACGATATATCGTATATTTTTATATATTATATTTTACTGTGTTTATTTTCTTTTCCAAAATTATTTCAAACTGTTTCGATAATACTGTCAAAAAAATCGGTAACCTATTACCTATCCAATTTAAGGCCATCAGGGTAAAATATTATTTTTGTAAACGAATCTACTTCCCGTGCATTTAATTTGTAAGTGTCCCCTCGCATCTCTTAAGAATTTGTTCCCAGTTCCTTCAAGTGTTAAATCCATCCTGTTTGCCGGCAATTTAAATTCACATCGCGCCGTAATCTGAATATTCGCGGATAACATTAAGTAGTTTTTAGTGAAACCCGGAAGACATTCTACGACACAGACACAGAACTTTGTTTACACGTAAATTCACAAAATTAACCAACTTCTGTAATTCTTTACAGACAAACGACTGCCTAATCGGATTAATGAGAAGCGTGACACCGTTTTGTAAACATCCGCCGCTATACTTTCAAGGAAAGTGAAAAGTTTGCAGAAAACACAAGATTTACGTTTATTTTTTACACATTTTTAAATATTAATCTTTAAAAGTCTTAGCAAAACACTTGACAAAACAAAATCTTCAGAACATTTTAAAATGTGAACAACATCACGCTTGTTACTTGCTATATTCAGTGTTGTAATAGATAATATTTTTTATCTACTTAGATAAATATAAGATAACTTCTTTTTTATTTATCTAGATAAGCAGTGCCGTATTATCCAATAGGCACGTAAGGAACGTGCCTAGGAGCCCTCGACTTTTGGGGCCCCCAGCGTTGGCAAAGAAAAAAATATTTTTATACTTTATAATTATATTTTTTATTTAAGATGAATAATTCAGCGAAAATATTTTATAATAATCTGAAAAGTGGAAATTCGTTGTGTAGGCAACGAATTTACCGCATAAAGCCCAAATTTCATCCATGTAAGATGTTGACAACATTTTTATTCCCAACAGCGGGATTCACTCTTCTATACTATTACAATACACCGCTCTAACTAATAGTCATAAACAAACTATATATTTAAAAAAATTATTTTGATAAATTCTTAATATTTATTTTTCTATTTTTGTTTTTGTTATAGATATTATTACATTTATACGAGTAGGATGTAAGTTTTTTACCGATTCATAGTTCACATTTAGAGTTTATTTATTTTATGATATTTAAAAAAATATGGGTACCTAATAGAAACTAACCTAAGTTGTTTTCTTAACTTATGTATTTTCCTTATTTTAGAAGGGGGCCTCAATAAATTATGTGCCTAGGGGCCCCGATATGTCTTAACACGGCACTATAGATAAGATAATAGATAACCATTAAAAAATATCTAGGTAATAGATAAAAGATAAGTAATTATTATTAGATAATTTATAGATAATATAAAGAAATATGTTATAACGTAACGTAAAATGCGGTACCAGCTGGAGAGCCGGCAGCATTGCAAGCTTGTGCGTTGTATGCTTATGCACAGTTTGATTTCATTTGAATTCGATAAAAATTACAATTACAAAAAGCTGGTTATAATTTTACTAAAATTTTTATCTAGATGATAATAAAAAATAGATAAAGATAATTTGTAATTTCATCAGAAAAAATATATAATCTACATGATTTATCTAGATAAAATTATCTCGATAAGTTACAACATTGGCAATATTTGCCCGTTAACATCCTATTAATATCCTAGCGAATGTTAATGTCCGCCCTTAGTAACATCCCAATGTTAGTAATCTGGTAACAATATCCCAATTATGTGTCTCATATAATTCTCTGAGATGTTTGTTTTTATAATAGTACTCAGGATGTGGTTAAGAAAAATAGACTTACGTTATATCACTTACCGACTAACTCGTGATTTTTTCGTTTATAAAAGATAAAATATGACTAAAAGATAAACCACATATACGCATTGGTCAACTAATTGGATAACTAAACCATTTATTTGCTTATTAAAGCAATAAATCACATAAATACAATAATTAACTAAAATAATCACCAAACAATAACCAGCAAATTTGAATCAATATTCCACAGAATTCACAATTAATTGAAATGAGGCAGGAATAATATAAAGATGCAAATAACATCCTAATATTGACGTAGCTGTGGGTCTAGTCAGTCTAGTGCGTCGAAGGAGCAACAAATGTTCAGAAATGTACAAATAAATACCCTTTGTGCTAATTCTGCACAGGGCCTGCTCTAGGGCAAGCAGACACGCTTCCGAATTCCTAGAATACTCTCGATTCTACTTTTTTTATATTCCTCTTTTCCCCCACTACTACGACTGCCTAAGGCCAGCCCGAAACTCGTACTTTACCGCATCCTAGCAATGCAATGTCGTTTTGAAGTTAAATATTGTAAGTGTTTTCGTTGCGAGTAAACTGTCAGATTATTATTGACTTCAAGTTAATGTTTTTATAAACTTTTAATAGAGAAATAATGGATCTACAGATGTGCCTTTTCAAATTTCAAAAATAAATTTCTATCGGGAGATAAATAACCGTGTAAAGTTTGTATAAATTGGAAATTAGTCATAATTTTTCGAAATTTTTATAATAATTTTTACCTCCCGCTTACCTGTAAGGGAGGTATTGGAATCATGCAAAAAATCGGGTAGTGAGTTTTAAGTGGATGAGCACTCATTTTTGATAGTTTCACGATGATGTATGTGGTCCGGGCCATTTCTGGAGGTCGGATAACTCAAATACGAATTACCCAAAAAATTTGATATTTGGTATTTTACATTTGTATACTAATTGGAAGAGGTGCGTGAACTTGGCAGAACAACATGAAGCACAAATTCTGAAACTTATGTAAATATTTTGTGCCCAATTTGTTCCTATTTGTGCCTTATAAGTTATTGCATAATTCCTGCACGTTCAGGAGTTATTACAGTATGAATGACTTTTTTGCCAAGTTCACACCAACAGAAGAAAAATTGAATATGTTAATTTTTATTTTACTAATAATTTGTGCCTAATTTGTGCCCATTTGTGCCCATAAAATTACTAACTTATTATGAATGGTTTAAAAGTTATAAGGCTTTAAATTGATTTTCTGCCAAGTTCACACCAGCAGAAAAAAGATTGAAAATGTTAATTTTTATTACATAAATAATTTGTGCTTAATTTGTGCCTATTTGTGCCTTATAAACGAATTTCAAATCTCTACAGGTTTTTGATTTATTAACAATTACTTTTTGGAAAGTGTGAAGTTGGCAGAAAAGTTTTTTCATTTTCGAAAAATTTATATACCATTACAATCGTTATAATTTGTGCCCATTTGTGCCCCACAAATAAATTAAATATCTCCATAGGTTCTTTATTTATAAGCAATTAAATGTGCGCACGAGCTAGTGCGGGCCCGGTACGAGGCTGATGCCGGCCAGCGAGGGTACATGTCCCGACAAATGTTACACACTGCGAGACGGACTATCGACTAATCTATGCCAACATCATAACTAGCTAAATTATTAGATTTTTCATTTTTAAAATATTTATATACCTACCCTTAAAAATGTCATTTCTTTCTTATTTCTATTATGCCGTATTATAGAGTTTGATAGTTATTAGAGGTTGGTATATAAATCTGATATTCTATTATTGAATAAATATTAGGTATACAATTTTTACGTAAATAAATAAAGTATTTCTAAATTGAACAAAAAAATTAAAAAATAATTTAAAAGTTCTCGTTCTAGGTATGCAATTTTTACGTAAATAATAATATTTATATAGTTAGATAAGATTTAATATAATGAATATTATACTCGTATTATCATTTCATATCCAATGTAAAGTAATTGGCACTATACCTTTGTAATATTTGAAGAGGGCGTTATTCAAAGGGATTAATATTATTGTTCTTAGTTGGTAGGTACTAACTCGAAAATTGTAGCAGGTAATTAGGCAGATCACTTACAGTACCAGAAAATTTACAATGGGGGGCAAATTATTTGTATTCATTGGAAATACAAGTAGAAAAACAGTAAAATTGTGAATAAGCTCAAATATTATTATCCAATGAGATTTATCGTTTTTTACCTCTCGCCACTCAGTCCTAATAAGAGAGGTATTGTAATCATGCTAAAATTTCGATAGTAAGTTTTCTATTATATTGATAAGCACGTTTTGAGGTCCCTAGAACACGATTTTGATAGTTTCGCGATGATGTTTATGTATGTGTGTCGATAGATGTTGTAGTTACCGCACTGAATAAAAAAATTGAAATTTTGCATATAATATTTTGACACCCTACATTAGATCTGATTAGATTTTGTTGTTAATAATTGTGCAACCGGAAGTGGAAGTTTCATTTATTATTTATATAGTTATGAAGTTATGATAAACTTTAATAATATTATAAAAACTACAAATCCCGAATTCCCTTCTATAAAATGATGATATGACCTACAATATATACCTACCTACTTATATTACGTAGTAAAATAAAAATAGTAGAGAATAGCGAGAGGTCATGTGTTGGCCACATCAGATTTTTCTATTGTATTATTATATTCTTTAGAACAACCGACAGGCTCCAGTGGGGAGTTAATTTACAGTTAAAATAGGATTACGGATTATAACTTTCCAGCCGAAAGCCGAATTCGCAGTAAAATAGTTTATCCAAAATTTTCAAATCTAATCCTATTACCTATTTCTATGAACAGTTGAAAATATAACACTTGTAAAGTAAGTATATTATAATAATTATTTAGGTAAAAATTGCATACCTAATATTTATTCATTTATAAAATATCAGATTTATATACCAACCTCTAATAAATATCAAACTTGATAATACGGCATAAATAATATAAACAAAATTTAAAAAATAATAATAATGGCTGTTCACTGTTTGTATATTATGATTCCTATTACCCATATTTACTCCGTCTCGCAGTGTGTAACGTTTGTCGGGACATGTACCCTCGAGGTGCGTGAACTTGGCAGAACAACATGAAGCACAAATTCTGAAACTTATGTAAATATTTTGTGCCCAATTTGTGCCTATTTGTGCCTTATAAATTATTGCATAATTCCTGCACGTTCAGGAGTTATTACAGTATGAATGACTTTTTTGCCAAGTTCACACCAACAGAAGAAAAATTGAATATGTTAATTTTTATTTTACAAATAATTTGTGCCTAATTTGTGCCCATTTGTGCCCATAAAATTACTAACTTATTATGAATGGTTTAAAAGTTATAAGGCTTTAAATTGATTTTCTGCCAAGTTCACACCAGCAGAAAAAAGATTGAAAATGTTAATTTTTATTACATAGATAATTTGTGCTTAATTTGTGCCTATTTGTGCCTTATAAACGAATTTCAAATCTCTACAGGTTTTTTATTTATTAACAATTACTTTTTGGAAAGTGTGAAGTTGGCAGAAAAGTTTTTTCATTTTCGAAAAATTTATATACCATTACAATCGTCATAATTTGTGCCCATTTGTGCCCCATAAATAAATTAAATATCTCCATAGGTTCTTTATTAATAAGCAATTAAATGTGCGCACGAGTTAGTGCGGTCCCGGTACGAGGCTGATGCCGGCCAGCGAGGGTACATGTCCCGACAAACGTTACACACTGCGAGGCGGACTAAATATGGGTAATACGAAGCATAATATACAAACAGTGAACAGCCATTATTATTATTTTTTTATTTTGTATATATTATTTATGCCGTATTATCGAGTTTGATATTTATTAGAGGTTGGTATATAAATCTGATATTTTATAAATGAATAAATATTATAATATACTTACTTTAAAAGTGTTATATTTTCAACTGTTCATAGAAATAGGTAATAGGATTAGACTTGAAAATTTTGGGTAAACTATACTATTTTACTGGGAATTCGGCTTTCGGCTGGAAAGTTATAATGCGTAATCCTATTTTAACTGTAAATTAACTCCCCAGTGGAGCCTGTCGATTGTTCTAAAGACTATAATACTACAATAGAAAAATCTGATGTGGCCAACACATGACCTCTCGCCATACTCTACTATTTTTATTTTACTAATATAAGTAGGTATATAATCATTTTATAGAAGGGAATTCGAGATTTGTAGTTTTTATAATATTATTAAAGTTAATCATAACTTCATAACCATTTAAATAATAAATGATATTTTATATTTTTAATTTGTCAAAAAGTCTAAAATTTATATGACGGTGACTCTCAAATATTTTATTTTTTTCCATTGGTAGGCAAATAAATCAAATTTGTAGAACTTTAAACTACTTATAATTCAAAAAATGGTGCTACATAGAAACAAAATTTTAAATACAAATAATTGTAGATAGTAACATTTAGTATACATTATTACTAAAAAATACCTGAGAGTCCATAAATTTAGAAGATATTTCAGAAAAACTCTTTAGATCTTCAAGAAACTTCCACTTTCGGTTGCAAAATTAACAACAAAATCTAATCAGATCTAATGTAGGGTGTCAAAATATTATATGCATAATTTCAAATTCCCAGTAAAATAGTTTACCCAAAATTTTCAAATCTAATCCTATTACCTATTTCTATGAACCGTTGAAAATATAACACTTTTAAAGTAAGTATATTATAATAATTATTTACGTAAAAATTGCACAGGTACCTACCTAATATTTATTCATTTATAAAATATCAGATTTATATACTAACCTCTAATAAATATCAAACTTGATAATACGGCATAAATAATATATACAAAATAAAAAAATAATAATAATGGCTGTTCACTGTTTGTATATTATGCTTCGTATTACCCATATTTAGTCCGTCTCGCAGTGTGTAACGTTTGTCGGGACATGTACCCTCGCTGGCCGGCATCAGCCTCGTACCGGGCCCGCACTAACTCGTGCGCACATTTAATTGCTTATTAATAAAGAACCTATGGAGATATTTAATTTATTTATGGGGCACAAATGGGCACAAATTATGACGATTGTAATGGTATATAAATTTTTCGAAAATGAAAAAACTTTTCTGCCAACTTCACACTTTCCAAAAAGTAATTGTTAATAAATCAAAAACCTGTAGAGATTTGAAATTCGTTTATAAGGCACAAATAGGCACAAATTAAGCACAAATTATCTATGTAATAAAAATTAACATTTTCAATCTTTTTTCTGCTGGTGTGAACTTGGCAGAAAATCAATTTAAAGCCTTATAACTTTTAAACCATTCATAATAAGTTAGTAATTTTATGGGCACAAATGGGCACAAATTAGGCACAAATTATTAGTAAAATAAAAATTAACATATTCAATTTTTCTTCTGTTGGTGTGAACTTGGCAAAAAAGTCATTCATACTGTAATAACTCCTGAACGTGCAGGAATTATGCAATAATTTATAAGGCACAAATAGGAACTAATTGGGCACAAAATATTTACATAAGTTTCAGAATTTGTGCTTCATGTTGTTCTGCCAAGTTCACGCACCTAATTGGAAGAGATGCTACGATGTTGGTACAAATACCTTGACCGGAAGTGGTATTTTCTTGAAGCATTCTTACATTTTTTGCAAAAAAACTATAGGAAATTCTGCGATATTTACAATTTGTAATACGACATTTGAAAGAACAAATTATATCTTACAATATTTATTTAACATCTTTTCTATATCTCTTAGGTACCTACCAATAAAGGAAAAGTATTTTTCAAAGATATATAATTTTATCTACTACGATTCGTAAATCGCAATATAGGAAAAAAATTAAAAACAAAAATGAAAGTCTCAATGTGACAGATGAATAGACGTATACACAATTTCTGAAATGTTTGTGGCACCATTTTAAAAGAGATGTATATAAATATTATTAACTGGATATAATCTAATAAGGTAATAATAAAGTTAAATTTGTATCTATAAAGAGCTAATTAAAGAACTAAGGACTATTAAATTATTCTCAAAAGATTTGCAAATTTTTTGCAAAATTATAATTTAAGGAAGCCTAACTAAAACCAAATCCACAGAAATTACAGTGTTAAGGCGGGAGGTTATGTGCTGGCTACATCAGATTTTTAAATTAAAATTTTAAAAAGGCACAACTGTTCATTGATCCTCTAAATATGTAATCTATGTTGAAATACAATTTAACCATTCTTAAACTGGCCACAAAACACTCGCTACATTAGTAGGTACGTTTTGTGCTGGATTTTAAGAAGTAGACGGGCCTCTTAACTAATTCAAAATTCAGTGAATTCGATCGTTAAATTTCTCCCATTTACCTGTTGTTGGGAATTTTCGGCATTGTTGGGTTGGGAGCCCCGATCGACGGATATTGCCGGCTTTGTGCCTAGAAGCCTTCTTGATTAATCGACTGAAATATATATTTCTGCGATGATACCATCGAAATGAACGATGATGATAATGATGATGTCATTATAGATATTAACTCCGATGGGAGGGGATATATTTATTTTAGCTTATTACGAATTACGATTAGTTGAAATATTTGTTTCGTCGCATATTACCTATTCTATTATCCAATATCTGGTTTTATCTCGAGCTCGTATTAAGTAGATTAACTAGAAATTAATATAACTGGTAGTTCATATTTATTTGCTACATAATTTTACATGTATAATTCTATACCTACATTTATGCATAGTTTATGCATGTAAACTAATGTATAATTAATATTTGCGTAAATAAAATAGTAATTCAACGAGCGTTTAACGATAACAATTAAGGATACAAAACCAAGTCAAATTTCTTTATCATTCGAATGGGCTACTTGCATAGTGCTGAAAATGAGATTTTTAACAATATGAACCTAATGTTAGAGCTAAAACTTTGGTAAAAATACAAATTTTATTTAAACAAATCTGATGTGGCCAGCACACGACCTCTCGCCTAATTCTGCTTATTCTACTAATCTAATAAATAGTTTTATTACATTTTAATAGTTTCATGTTCATGTAATATGTAAACAATGTAAACCAAGATGCAAGCAATAGATGTCAACTGTACTGTCACTGACATAATAATTTTGTGTATAAACAAATTTCATAATGATACTGGAATTTCAAAAGAGTAGAATATTAATTGTACTTTATTTTATTGTCAAGTACTACCAGATTTAGCAAATTGTATTTAAAATTAACTGTACCTATACCCATAGATTTTCTATTATTTTAATTACAAAAATGGTCATAAATAAATAATGTACCTACCAATTTATTTAAGGAAAACTATATCAAGTTTCAAAAAGTACTACTTCCGGTTTGCGGATATCTAATACAATCTTATCCGGTGTTAAGATCCTTATTAAAACCTTAAATATGAAATTTGGTTATTAAGGTTTGATACTTTTTAAGTTATCGTGGACGAAAATCGTCAGTCTATACTTCCATACGTCCACACGTCCATGCGTCCACACGTCCATATGTCCATACGTCCATACGCGCACACACACAGACATCATCGTGAAAATAGTAAATTCGTACTCTAGAGACCCTGAAACGTGCTTATCCACCAAAAACTCTTACTCGAAAATTATATATTATAGAATATGAGGCGAGAGGTAAAAAGTAGTTTTAAGAAGAAAGATTGCTTGCATATAATTGCGTACAATACGTGTTTTATTTTCGAAGCTGTGAACACCTTATTTATAATTTTATTTGTATTTATTATGTTCATACTTGTGAATGAACCTTTATTGTTGTTATTTTGTTGTAGTTTTAACTGATGCGATTAATTAAAACAAAGTTCTATTTTAGCTGCTACTAGTGTTATGCTACATCCGTGAAGTTCATTATATAGACATTAATTGAATGATATTCGCCGGTCATAATTAATAACGTAAATTTCAAAGGATGAACATTTAATTACAACAATTTGACCGTCTATTTCGTATTGAATCGCACATGTTTAGACTCAAATTAATAGCCCATAACTAATATCTTTCGTATTTATTCCCAAACGGGCTAACCTCACAATCGAACGCTTTGTAGCTGTTCAGCGGCCCAACGAACCAATCAGGCTTCATACATGAATTTATTCGCAAAGTTTCATTTTATATTGAAATGAATGAGCCGCATAGCAAGTGTCACTAGCACCCGACGCTAAGTTGAGACGTCAAAGCCAAACCTAAGCAGAAAGTTTATTGTATCTGCACTGCACAATGTACGGTAAATTAAACTGTATTGAAATGTAGCTGACATGGAGACGGAATTCAATAGAAAATTAGAAAATTATTCCGAGAACTTTTCCACTCACAAATTTCAATCGCTCTGGCTTATTTTTTTTTATTATACTGGCCGCTGTATCAAAGGTGCTTTTTAATATAATGCTATTAAAATGTAACATAATTTAATTGACAATAATCCTAACCCTATAAAGTCTGTTTAACATTATACTTTTGACAAGTTTCATACTGAATTTTAGATTGGAAAATATGATAATGTAAAACATGAAAATCTCCAACAAAGTTTCTTTTCGACTTGAGCAGTCTACGTTTTTTTCGAATTCCTAGAATACTCTCAATTTTACTTTTTTTATTCCACTCTTTTCCCCATTACTTCGGCTGCTTGAAACCAGTCCGAAACTAGTACTTTGCCGCATCCTAGATATGGATATATTTTGAAGTTGAAAAATACTGTAAAAGTGTTTTCGTTAGATTATTATTGACTTCAGGGTGAAGTTTTATTAACATTTAATTGAGAAAAAATGGATCTACAGATGTGTCCTTTTAAAATTTCAACGCAACTGAGTCAAGAGAAAAACCGAGCTGGACGACTTCTTTATACACTATTCAAGGTAGCGAAGCGATTTCTTCCAAAAAAAAATTGCTGATAAATCTATGTCCGCTCGATTAATAGTCCAGGGAATTTATAATTTCACTTCGGACAAATTGCAACACAAGCTTTCTCGACGGAATCCAATACAGAAAAATGTGCTTTTTAACATATCAAAAGTTTCCGGAAATCACCGCACCGGAAGCCATTGAAATTTTGCAAAAATGACCGCTATTTCTGGTTTTTTAAGTTTAACTCAACTATAGCTTATCATTACGAGAAAAACATTTATATGAGGTTATAGAGCACAAAATTCTCTATAAAAATGATGCATGGGATTTTTATGTCAGTTTTCGAAAAAATAATAAAAATGCGTTCAGCAAATTTTCAGTAATTTAAATCAAGTGGTAATATTTTCCCTTGACACAATAATGACTGCCATATTTTAACGGACAAAATATCGCCATCCGGTTTTCAGCATATGATTTCTATAACAATATTTTTGTCCGTTAAAATATGGCAGTCTCTATAACCTCATATAACTGTTTTTCTCGTAATGATAAGCTAAAGATGAGTTGAACTTAAAAAACCAGAAATAGCGATCATTTTTTCAAAATTTCAATGGCTTCCGGTGCGGTGATTTCCGGAAACTTTTGATATGTTAAAAAGCACATTTTTCTGTATTGGATTCCGTCGAGAAAGCTTTTGTTGCAGTTTGCCGAAGTTTGAGGCATTTTTATAGTAAATTCCCTGGACTATAATATTGTTTACCAATATAAAATTTTAACTCGGCTATATCTTATTTCGCGAACTGTACTGAATATTCATGAGTAAATTAAAATATTCGACAGATTTCAATTTGGACTTATTTTTAAATTAAACGGCCAATGCCCTCAATTTAATACCCCCATGTATTTCCTCTATTAATCCCAAATAATGTTTCCGCAAAACATTTCATAATTGATCACCGATAGTCAATTTGTTCGGTCCGTTGTTCATCTGTTTCCAATATCGCGGCATCAAATCCACTCGTGACAAGTGACAAACAAACAATTTATTACTCTCATCTATTTTCTTTTGTTTTTCATCATTCTATCCCATTATTGTGGCAACTTTGATATCACTAATGGCGATCGCAAGACGTTCGACGGTGTTTAATTAGGATCACAGGGGATCAAGTAACCTGTGATGTGACGTCAGAGCTCACACACCAATCACAATCGATCCCCGTGGAGGGCGAGTGGACTGGACGCCGCGCGAGCATGTACTCGAACTTGTAACTAGATCGTACATATTTCATTCAATAATGATGGAATATCTAGTTGAATAGGCTAAAGTTTGGACAAACTATCGTTAGGTGTAATTAGGTCGAATTGATAACGCGAAAATTAAGGGGGGGGGGGGTTAAACTACAGATAAATGTCTAGATAACTTAATTACTTCTCTGGGAAATAAATTGACAAAGTGGAAGTAAAAAATCTGACGTGGACACCACATGACTTCCTTGTACGCCTTGTTTGTTCATACTTTTCTTAATAACTAAAATGTAGAATAATATAAAAAATTCTTTTAACTTATTATACTAGTATACTCACAAATATATTTTAGTCATTTTATTTAAACTGCAGAAGAAGATATAAACGATATTTTACTATTGTCACTGCTACTGTCACTGTCATGTCATAATCATTTAAATTTTACGTAGTAACAAATGTTAATCGATCATGGACTACAAGATACCGAAATATTAAATTATAAGTATATACTTTAATTATTATTAAATGATAGAAGATACAGAAAAATTTATAAAATACCGATTGTAGATAATAATCACATAATCTTTCATTTAAAATAAAAAAAATTGCCTAAAATTAATTATTTATCAAATTTTTTTTTAAATTTACTACTTCCGGTTTGAAGATTGAAACCAAAAATAGGAGGTGCACAACTAGATGCTATAACAGTCCTAAATACAAAATTTCAGCTTTCTACGTCTAACCGTATTTGAGTTATGCGACACACATACGTCCGTACGCACGTACGTACGCACGTACGCACGTACGCACGTACGCACGTACGCACGTACGTACAGACGTCACGACGAAACTAGTCATAATGGATTCAGAAAAGGTCAAAACGGATATTTCCGTCAAAATCTGAGAACCGAAATTTTTCGCGATTACAATACTTCCTTACTCCGTACAAGGAAGTAAAAAGATTGCAAAACTTAATATTTTCTTTGGTCTATAATCGTAGGAAACTAGATTTGAGCACAGCTCTCTGCATATGACGACGTACGAACCCAGAGTTCCATGGTTCAAGTCTCTCGGCCGGCAGTGTGCGATTGTAAAACATTTTGCAATTAATTCGCACTCGGGTGCTTCAAGCTTCCCACATGACATGAATACGATGTTATTCTTGTACTTAAAGAGATATTAAGTAGGTAAGTCTATCCTAGCCACATCCTGAATAAGATAATAAATTACAGACTTAATACAAACATCTTAGAGAATTACATGGGATACACATTTGGGATATTATTACCAAATTATTAACATTGGTATGTTTTATGTTATATAGATAATCTTACTAAAGCAATCCCTAGGATGTTAAGGTGAAGTCGACAGTGTGGTTACCGATATTTGCAGTTTTGCAAATATGCATTTTCGCCACCTCGCAAACGCGTTCCCTAACAGTGCCCGCAATACTTTACAAATGTTAACCTGCCCATGTTCAAAAGATGCTCCGAAGGTGAGAAAATTAATGAATCAGTTGCAGTAGTTGATTTAGCTTTCCAACTGAAATATTTGCAAAACTGCAAATGTCGGTAACCACACCGTCGACTTCACCTTAATAGGCAAATATAGCAAGTAACAAAGCGAGATGGTCACATTCTTGAAATGTTCTGGAAATTTTATTTTGTCAAGTGGGTTACCACTTGATCATCTTAATAAATGTAGTCATGGTTGCAAAAAGAATATCTCCGTTGCAGATTTGAATTTCAAAATGATTGCACGAAGAATCTGTCGAAGTGGTTGGATTCCACTGTAATAACATCACCATTCTATAATTTGAAGTAAATCTTGTTAAATGGTTCCCAGCAAAATAAAAGAAAAAAAATCTGCTGTGGCCAGTACACGACCTCTCGCCTAATTCTGCTTATTCTACTAGTCTAATAAATAGTTTTACTTACATTTTAATAGTTTCATGGCCACGTTATATGTAAACGATAACGTAAACCAAGATGCAAGCAAAAGCTGTCAACTGTACTGTCACTGTCATAGTCATTCAATTTTTGAGTAGAAACAAATTTAATATGATCATGGACAACAAGATACTGATATTTCAAAAAAGTAGTATATTAATTGTACTTTATTTTATTGTTAAATACTACCAGATTTGCAAATTGTATTTAAAATTAACTGTACCCATAGATAACTATATTATCTTTTATTTTTAATTGCAAAAATTGTCATAAATAAATAATGTACCAATATATTTAAGGAAAACTACATAAAGTTTCAAAAAGTACTACTTCCGGTTTGCGGATTTCTACCAAAATCTTATCCGGTGTTAAGATACTTATTAAAACCTTAAATATGAAATTTGGTTATTAAAGACTTGATACTTTTTAAGTTATCGTGGACGAAAAATCGTCACATACGTCCATACGTCCATACATCCATACATACATACGCACACACACACACAGACATCATCGTGAAAATATTAAATTCGTATTCTAGAGACCATAAAACGTGCTTATCCACTAAAAACTCATACTCGAAAATTTTGATCCATTACAATACCTCTCTTATAGAATATGAGGCGAGAGGTAATAAGACATTCAGGAATTTATACGCCTAAAAATAATATCAGAATCCTACTAATCCAGGATGAAAAATATTTATATTTAGAAAAAATATTAAAACTGTCTTGTTATACCTACGGGCCGGCAACATGGGCAAAAACAAACTAATAGATAAATAATTTACCTCGTAATTTACAAATCTAATTTGTCAACAAATGTCTAAAATGAATATGTATAAGTTACACACTGGCATGAAAAAAATACTATCGAAGAATTACTAGAACGAACTGGGGAAAAACGGAAATGAATTGGGCATGCATTAAAAAAAACCTGCAAATATTTACAAGACAGAAGCAAAAAGAAAAACACAAAAACAGGAAGAAATGGAAAGAACTCGTAGTAGAAAATGATCATTCAAAACTTAGTAAAATTAAGTATTACGAAATAAAGTGCACAGTTCTGGCGAACATGTCACTAAAAATTTTAGCCTCTGAAAACCGCAATGTGCTCTTTGCTCCCAAGTGGAGTAAAGTCCTGTTCGCACGGCGATCTTTGGAGATTCTACGGAGATTCAGAATCCTGGAAAAGAAGAAGTTTTTTTCTTTCTAGTGAGAATTATTTGTTAAATTGCGGTGTCGCTAAATTGAATCTTCAATGAGTCTTGGAAAAGAAGAATTTATAATTTATTGATTGCCTTAAAACCACGTAATTCTCACTAGAAAAAAACGTCTTTTCCAGGATTCTGAATCTCCGTATAGAATCTCCAAAGATCGCCGTGCTAATAGGACTTAAAGTTCGCGTCAGAGATCAATCTGCACATAGTATTTTTATTGTTTTTCGTAAAACTAACATAAATATTGATCTAAATTTATTTTCTTTTATAAATAATGTTGACAAAAATATTATTGTTGTCATCAAAATCTTTTATCTATATCTTCATCTTGTGTTTATTTGTTTAGAATGATTTTGCTTCAGTTCGCGGCGCGCGTTTGTTGATTTTTGTTGGAACTGTTTGTATTCCGTTCCCGATTTTCAAATAAAACAACATCGCACAAATACAAACGTTTTTATTGATGCACGGTGCAATTGGTAAATATTAAATTTTCATTTTGCATTTGTAATTAGTGCTCGCTGTGAATTATTTATAATTATTGGCAACCGGCCTGTCCACAAGTTCTGTTTACTTTACTGTTGAGAAATATCGAATTGAGTTCATTAATAAGTAAAATAAATATTTGTCACTCATCAAGACTACCCAGATTAGATAGGGTAGCACAAATTATCACCATGCTGTCAATAATGTTTTAATTTATGTTTGTTAATAGTTATTTGTCCAACTAGAGAGGAAAGCGCTTCTTTTTTCCACTCGAGGTCGAAGTTTGTGTCACGAGCGAAGCGAGTGAAGCAATCGAGGGAGAGTGGAAAAGAGCTTTCCTCTCGTGTTAGGCACAACATTTTTTTCACGATATATTTTAATCATTGTAAATGTAGAAGAAACACATAAATAGAAGTTAGGTTATAACTGCCATCTGTCAGAAAGACGTTTAAAAACAACGAAATGTTTCACTGCAGTCAATATCCCAAATTAAATTTAAGTTGTAAAATCGTGAGATTGTAGAAAAGAAAGTATAAAATGTAATAATTTTTAAATAATAGTTTACAGTATATCACTATAAAATCAGAATTTTCAATAAAATAATACATTTACTTACAATTTTTGAAATGTTTCATCGTAAAATAACACTGGTGGTAACACTGCTTACTTTCCTCTCTAGAGAGAGGGAAAACTCACTTTCCTCACTATTTCGCAAGAAGAAAATTGTGTTTGTTCAATCCTACTATTGAAATATGTTATTTTTTACTTGGATACAATGCTTGAAACTGTTTGTTTTGTTCACTCCAGTTAATCCTATGGCAACGGGTGGGCAAAAGTAGTGGTGTAATTACATTCGCCCACTCGCCCTTCCATTCCGATATTAGAAATAATCTACAATATATTTCATAACATTTATTACATTAAAATTTATATTTATTGAAAACAGGGTGACTTTAGAATAAATGAAAACTGAAAAAAGCAAAAATACTTCATCAAGAACTTAATTTACAAACTTCTTCAAATCTTTTATTGAAATATATTATGTAACCATAATGTAGAGGGCGCATACTTCTCAATCAATCCATTTAAATAACTCCCTCTGTCACAACTTTTACGTTTTTTGACTGCATCCGCTGACGGAATTTTTCTATCTTATTTAAATACCTTTCTTTCGATTTTTTAGCCAACAGATTAAACGTAGCAACATAAGCCTCTTTAAAGTATGTCTTCTTAAACAATGTCATCATTTTCTTGTGCCATATTTTCACAGTTCAAATTTATAAATGATTTTCAAGACAGTGACATAAATGAACTATATTTATTTTTGTTGACAATTGCGACTGTTTTTATTTACATGAAACATAACAACGCAATCCGCCGCCTTTGTTACTTCAAATTTCATGCAAGTTTTAATGTTTAAATAATATTATTCTCGTAGGATTGAACAAAACGCCATACAGCACTTGTGAAGAAACGAATTTGCTCACTTTGTGTGCTTTTGCACACTCGGCTGCGCCTCGTGCACAAAACTGCCACATACGTGAGCGAAATTCTTAGTTTCTTCACTTGTACTGTAATATACTATATCTCTGCATGTCGTGAAAAAATAAAATGGTTGCATTTGGTTGGTGCGAAATAATTATTTGTATGTATGAAAGAAGCCTTTTACAAATTGAGTCTAGAGATTTTAGCACGAGCGTAGCGAGCCCAGCAGCAGCAACTAGTCGAAGTCTGCAAAAATACTTTTATCCAGAAAATATTTTCTGACCGTCACTATTAGCAACGGTCTGCGAAAAAGCATAGTTCATTTTCAAGTCCAAAAATCCTACTTTTAAAACGTACAAAAAGGTTTTATTGTAAAATGTAATGGAATTTCCGTATTATTTTAAATCGTGACCCAAAAACCAGAACATATTTCTGGGCTGGAAACATTCCAAAGTATAAAAATGCTAAATTTCTATTTAACTTCCCGCAAATGAATGCAAAGCGTATTTCGCGAAGAATAAACCACAAAAACTGCCACAATTGTGTATGTAAACTACTTTGCATTGCGCCCAGTTAACGTCTGTTCTGTTTTTGTATTTATACATCGGCTATTTTAATTAAAACTTGCTTGCTTTATAAGAATTAATCCTGATAATCCAGCACAGCGGCTATAAATAATAGCCAACTTATACACTGATAAACATTATCTGTTTTGTAATCGCAAATCTGCTACGATGTACGAGAATTTTTCCAACAAATGCATAGTCCACAGTAAATTAGAAAACACTTGCATTATCACGCCTTTTTAATCCAATTCAGTCATCGAGATAATAAAGTATTTTACTTCTAAAATCTAAACCCTACATAACAGATCCGGGTTTGATGACTTTTTTTGAATGTATGCTACTATATTAAATTATTTTAAAACCTATGAAATAAATGATAGAAAACAGATTTTATGATAGTAAAATAGTATATTATACAAGGACGCTATAATGGATGCTATTATTCCTGAAGATGAAGTTTATAACACGACCGAGTAAAGCGAGCGACGGTTTTAATCATCTGAGGGAATAATAGCTATTATAGCGAGTTGTATAGGTACTGTACTAATTTATTATGTACAAAATTTTAATAAAATAAATACCAAAACTACAAAATTTTGACATTTCCAAATGTCAATTCTCTATCACCATAGTTATATCATTAAACATTGCAATGTTTACAAAAAAATTTGTCCGGAGAAATTGATTCTGGCAAAATAATTTCCTGATTGGTGCAGAGGAGGAAATACTGACTATTATTCCCTGGTATTATTCTCTGCGAGATTAATTTATGGTATTATATAGCAAAAAGCACACATTTAATGTTCATGTTATACATTAGTCGTAGATAAATAATAATACAGGTTACTAATAAAAACTAATTTAACTGTAGTTACGTTTTGATAAAAATATATAATCATATAGAACAACAGAACAAGAAACTAACAAATTGCCACTAAAAAGTTTTAAAAAATCATTAAAAATCTATTTCTCAGACAAAGCTTACTATCATGTAAATAAATTTTTTGAAAAATTAGTTCTATCTTTTTTATTATTGTAGCTTTTTTTATATGTACCTACCTTTGTAAATTTTTTGGACTTGTTCTTTGTATAAGTTATACTATTTTGGAACAAAATTATTATTATTATTATTATTAATAATGTGATTGTTTTGTTTAAGTACCTACATATTTCTATCATTTATTTCATATAGTCCGTCCCAAACTTCTTTGCCGTGACGTCATACCTGTAGTTCGTATGAATCAATTTGAAATTATGGCGGGAAAGTTATATTTTGATATCAAATATTTTAAAACTATATTATGTGAATATTTGGAATAACTATATAAATTTAATAATAAATAAATACCTCTAGAACAGCTGACACGGGAATAAGTAATTCTCCTTTTTCTTTTTCAGCAGTAAAATATTGGTACAAATTCAAGACAATCTGAATTGTTTGTTTATTATTACGTTTGCCGGGCATATTTATAAATAATATTATAAATATCTATATGCAAACAGCTAATGTATGCATAAAACAACGATATACCTATGTTAAATTATTTAATAGTTTGAAAATAGTTTTTATTTGTTTGACAGTTTCAAAATTTACAATACAATGTATTTCATAAAACAACATGAAAAACAGCCTACTCAAATAACAAGTTATAATTGCTGGTATATCAACAATATAATTATTATACGTTTTCTATTTCTTTCTTTTTCTACTTCATAATAAAAACAAAGAACAAAACTTCACGTAACAGTATCAATACTTCGCAAATTTCGAATGACATACGTGTTTCAACTAAATGTATATGACTGTAATAAGATAGAAAGAGTAAGACAATGTATTCTTTAGTTATTCTTGAAAATAAAATAATGACGTAACGGCAAAGAAGTTTGGGACGGACTTTAGCTGACTGGGAATGATTCGATTTGTTTCTGTATTATTTTAATAATTATTTTACTTAAAAATCTACAACGAAAAAGTAGCTTATTATATATGGTTGTATTCAGAATTTTATGTAAAATCAAGATCTTAAAAAATATACAGGGTATTCCACTTAAAATAAGGAAGTTGATGTCACTTCCGGCTAAACAGGAAGTAATGAAATTTCATTATTTATGTAGTTTAATGCGCCGTTGAACGTAGTTTATAAACCAATAATATAAATGTAATTGACTTAAGGTGTACGTTTACCCTAAAATTTTCCAGCGTTACAGAGGTGTACGCCTCCCACGTTAACTTTAATTATAACTGAAATATATGATGCTTTTACATATGAGTGTATTAACAAAGCGTGTCTTAATGCTTCTTTATTTTTATTTTTGTCTTTGGCCTAGGAATTTGAAGTAAAAAACTTAAAGAATGACGTTTTTTGCGGTTTTTTGTCATTATTTGATATGATTTTTTCGATCACTATAAATGGCAAGAAAAATTAAAAAAGCTAGAAGCATGCAACTAAGCTTCCTTTTACTTAATTTCTTTAAAAAATACAGAAGTTATTATGAGAGTACTGAGTCATGTTTACTGTATTTTTCAACTTCAAAGCGACATTGCATAGCTAGGATGCTGGAAAGTACGAGTGTCGGGCTGTTTATAGACAAAAAAGTAATATCGAGAGTATTCTAGGACTTCGAAAAAAAGGTAGACGAGCCTCTTAAAAAAACTTTCGGTATAATACACCGTGATCTACAGTAAACCGAATGTAATAAATGATGAAATGATCCCCGCTCTCTTGTCGCCGTCACTGATTGCGTCATCGTGTTACACAAAGTGCACTACGTTCATTAGTCGCCGAGGCGCACACCGCGAGAAATCCGCTTGTCCGCTTGTTTATTCCAGTGTAATTAAATAGCACGCGCGCCGCACGTCCCGTTTCACCTGATTACGTTAAGTACCTGAAATCCCGCCTGAAAACGCTGTGCTGAAAGAAATATAATAACCTCGTTAGTTCGTACTCTGAATAGAGAAAAACATCACCGAGATGAGGGTCACACCGACCGAGCTTTCGTGTTATAATGTACTTAATAACTGATGTGTATACTACTGGATAAGTTATCTGGCACATTCAATATGATTATACGAGGGTTGTCCGTAAAGTAAGGTTCCCAGTGATTTTTCACAGTGTAAAACATGTTTGATTCCATAAATGCGTACATTTTTGGAAAGTTCAGACTTTCACCTATTTTTCTACATAGTCGCCACTGCGGTCAATGCTTTTTTGCATGCGGTGTATGAGCTTTTACATTCACTCGGGGGAGGAAAGCAGTGTTTTCCTCTTGCTAATGGAGGGAGGGAAGCGAGTTTTCCCTCCCGCTCGGGATGACCGTAGTTGCTTTCCTCCCGAGCGGGAGGAAAACACTGTTTTCTTCCCGGTACTGGCGGGAGGAAAACATTGCAAGAAAGGTGATTTCGAGGCCCTCGTGACGTAAAATATTGTGTGTCCCACGGGAGGGAAGGCTATTTCTCCCTTGGGCGAAGCCGGCGCCCTCGCTCGGACCGCCGCTTCGTCCGCGGGAGTAATAGCACGCTTCCCTCCCTAGGTGCACAAAATACTATTACGTCACTCGGGGGAGGAAAGCAGTGTTTTCCTCTTGCTAATGGAGGGAGGGAAGCGAGTTTTCCCTCCCGCTCGGGAGGACCGTACTTGTTTTCCTCCCGAGCGGGAGGAAAACACTGTTTTCTTCCCGGTACTGGCGGGAGGAAAACATTGCAAGAAAGGTGATTTCGAGGCCTTCGTGACGTAAAATATTGTGTGTCCCACGGGAGGGAAGGCTATTCCTCCCTTGGGCGAAGCCGGCGCCCTCGCTCGGGCCGCCGCTTCGCCCGCGGGAGTAATAGCTATTACACCCTTGAGCGAAGCCGGCGCCCTCGCTCGGACCGCCGCTTCGCCCGCGGGAGTAATAGCACGCTTCCCTCCCTAGGTGCACAAAATACTATTGAATGCCCGAGTCAAATAATCTGCCGCCAAGTCACGCAGATACGTCCGGAACGCTCCTCATCATGGACGTCAGTACGCCAGTTTTTGAACTCTCTGCACCATTTGCGCACGTGTTGTAGGCTCATACACTTGTCTCCATAAATTTCGCATAGCTGGGAATGGGTTTCTACCGGCGCAATGTTTTTTGCAAGTGTGAGCTGCGCTAGGTGATCCGTTTCCTGTCTGCAAAAAACATTGCGCCGGTAGAAACTCATTCCCAGCTATGCGAAATCTATGGAGACAAGTGTATGAGCCTACAACACGTGCGCAAATGGTGCAGAGAGTTCAAAAACTGGCGTACTGACGTCCACGATAAGGAGCATTCCGGACGTATCTGCGTGACTTGGCGGCAGATTTTTTGACTCTGGCATTCAAAAGCTCATACACCGCATGCAAAAATGCATTGACCGCAGTGGCGACTATGTAGAAAAATAGGTGAAAGTCTGAACTTTCCAAAAATGTACGCATTTATGGAATTAAACATGTTTTACACTGTGAAAAATCACTGGGAACCTTACTTTACGGACAACCCTCGTAATTGTATGGTTTTGTTAGTTTATTTCACGAAGTAAAATGCCCAGAACATTTCAAGAAGGTGAACATCCCGGTTTGCTTCTTGCTATTTTTGTCCATTAAGATCCTGTTAATATCTTAGCGATTGCTAATGTCCGCCCTTAGTAACATTATCTATGTAACATCCCAATGTTATTAATTTGTAATAATGTCCCAATTCTCTGAGATGTTTGTATTGAGTATGTAATATTTGATCGTACTCAGGATGTGGCTAGGATAGACTTACGAAATATCACTCAAAGTACAAGAATAAAATATTTTTAAACATCCCATGGACGATTCATGTCAAGTAATAATAAACCGCATTTAATTACTTTAATCTCATAGTAAATTCTTAATAACTGCTGTATACATAATTTCAATAAAATTCTTTTTGATTCATGATCAGTGCGTCCAATACTTCACACCCTAAAATTTTGTTACACAGATTGGGTTGCACCTGTATACTCCTGAATAAGTTATCTTTATATTTTATTTATTTATTTAAAAGTTTAAAAAATCGTTGGCTGACAAATAACAAAATTTCCAAATTTTCATTTCATTTATTATTTAAATTTGTAATTTATTTTAATTTATACTCGTGAAAGAAGATAAATTATATGTAATTTCGAGTATATGGAAAAAAAAATCTGCTGTGGCCACCACACGACCTCTCGCCTAATTCTGCTTATTCTACTAATCTAGAAATAGTTTTACTTACATTTTAATAGTTTCATGTTCATGTAATATGTAAACGATAATGTAAAACAATATGCAAGCAAAAGATGTCAACTGTACTGTCACTGTCATAATCATTCAAATTTTATGTAGAAACAAATTTTATATCATGGACAACAAGATACTGGAATTTCAAAAAAATAGAATATTAATTGTACTTTATTTTATTGTTAAATACTTCCAGATTCAGCAATTTGTATTTATAATTAACTGTACACATAGATAATCACAATTTCTTTTATTTTTAATATTTAAGGAAAACTTTTCCAAACTTCTAAAAGTACTACTTCCGGTTTGCGGATTTCTACCAAAATCTTATCCGGTGTTAAGATACTTATTAAAACCTTAAATATGAAATTTGGTTATAAACGGTTTGATACTTTTTAAGTTATCGTGGACGAAAAATCGTCGGTTCATACAAACGCACACACACACACACACACACAGACATCATCGTGAAAATAGTAAATTCGTATTCTAGAGACCCTGAAACGTGCTTATCCACCAAAAACTCATACTCGAAAATTTTGACCCATTACAATACCTCTCTTATAGAATATGAGGCGAGAGGTAAAAATTGAATATTAATTGTACTTTATTTTATTGTTAAATACTTCCAGATTCAGCAATTTGTATTTATAATTAACTGTACACATAGATAATCACAATTTCTTTTATTTTTAATTGCAAAAATTGTCATAAATAAATAATGTACCAATATATTTAAGGAAAACTTTTCTAAACTTCAAAAAGTACTACTTCCGGTTTGCGGATTTCTACCAAAATCTTATCCGGTGTTAAGATACTTATTAAAACCTTAAATATGAAATTTGGTTATAAACGGTTTGATACTTTTTAAGTTATCGTGGACGAAAAATCGTCGGTTCATACAAACACACAAACACACAAACGCACAAACACACAAACACACAAACACACAAACACACAAACACACACACACACACAGACATCATCGTGAAAATAGTAAATTCGTATTCTAGAGACCCTGAAACGTGCTTATCCACCAAAAACTCATACTCGAAAATTTTGACCCATTACAATACCTCTCTTATAGAATATGAGGCGAGAGGTAATTAACCTTTAATGACACAACCGTTGATCTCGAACAAAAAAAAATATTTTCGGCTGCGGCGCTATTTTCTCTTTTCCATCTGAAAACAGCACCCCGGTAATATTTTTTTATAAAAATTCGCTCTCTCTTTAAAAATTTTCTGGACCCGCCACTGCACTCAGCTATATGCCACGTAATAATAATCTTAAAGTAAATATTTTTCTGTTTTATTTAATTTATTAAACATTAATATATACGAAAACATTTTATAAAAATAGATAATAAGAAAAAATCTACAACGCAAAGAAGATTTCTAAATCATCTTAATTATTCATCCAGTATAAAAAATCTGCCATGTTCAGTATAAAGCTTGGAATTAATCCAACAGCTTTAATAACATAAATAATTGTAAATAACAAGGTTGTAATACAGAACAAGCGAACATGGATAGCAGAAATCAATTGGAATAATGCGAACAAAACACGACGAAAATAAAATAAATGATTGAAAAACAAGAGCAGGCGTAGTTTTTCTCGCAGTTATAAAAATATTTATCAAGGGGTTGCGTTCGAAATCTATAGATTTTATCCGCGAGTCAATAATCGAACGTGCTTGGCCCGCCCGTCTTAGAGTATGAAATTCATCAAAGCCTTTACTCGCTCCGCCACAATGCCGAAGGAAATATTTCTTTGATCTTGCCGAACCCATTTTAACATAAAATGGTTTTGTAAGACCTTTGCAGAAAGGAATTTTGTCATCGGAATATGTTTTATGCTTTATGTTTCGCTTGAGAAAAAATTATATCTTGGTGCGGCTTTCATCCATAAGAAAATCAGGATAAACAAACGAATTGACTTTGGATTTTATTTTTTATAATGTTGCCATGGAAGAGGAATATGTTTACACACATCCAGATTTTCAGATTTTTTTTTAACATACTATACAAATTTAAATAATATAAGTTTTGAACGAGTGAAGAAAAAAATTTAAAATTTGGGGATCACAAAGAGTCATAAAAACTACATTCTTAAATTAATTTCGAACTTCCATGCAACGTGGAGTTTTGTTAGAGGATGACCACCCCAACATTTTTAAAAGCAACCCCTGTCGAGTTTCACCTTTTTAGTATTGTAATCGCGAAAAATTTCGGTTTTCAGATATTGATGGAAATATCCGTTTTGACCTTTTCTGAATCCATTATGACTAGTTTCGTCGTGACGTCTGTACGTACGGACGTATGTATGTCGCATAACTCAAATACGGTTAGACGTAGAAAGTTGAAATTTTGTATTTAGGACTGTTATGGCATCTAGTTGTGCACCTCCTATTTTTGGTTTCAATCTATAAACCGGAAGTAGTAGTTTTGTCAAATATTTCGATAAATATTTAATTTGAGACAATTTTTTAAATTTTAAGTGAAAGATTATGTGATTATTACCTACAATCAGTATTTTATAAATATTTTTGTATCTGGTTTCATTTAAGAATAATTAAAGTATATATTTATAATTTAGTATTTCGGTACCTTGTAGTCCATGATCGATTAACATTTGTTACTACGTAAAATTTAAAAGATTATGACATGACAGTGACAGTGGCAGTGACAATAGTAAAATATCGTTTATATCTTCTTCTGCAGTTTAAATTTAATGACTAAAATATATTTGTGAGTATAGTAGCAGTAGTAGTAGTTCTTATATATTAATATATTTGTATAATATAATTCTACATTTTAGTTATTAAGAAAAGTATGAACAGCTTAATAGGCGTACAAGGAAGTCATGTGGTGTCCACGTCAGATTTTTTTAATGAAAAAATCTAATGTGGCCAGCACAAGACCTCCCGCTATACTTACTTTATTTTTTTTACTTATTATACAAATATATTAATATATAGGTACTACTACTACTACTACTCACAAATATATTTTAGTCATTTTATTTATACTGCAGAAGAAGATATAAACGATATTTTACTATTGTCACTGTCACTGTCATTTGTCCAAATCATTTAAATTTTACGTAGTAACAAAAAATGTTAAACGATCATGGACTACAAGATTCCAAAATATTACATTAAAAGTATATTATTATACTTTAATTATTATTCTTATAATACCAGACACACAAAAAATTATAAAATACCAATTGTGGGTAATAATCACATAATCTTTCATTTAAAATAAAAATTGTCTTAAATTAATTATTTATCGAAATATTTAAAAAAGTACTACTTCCGGTTTATAGATTGAAACTAAAATTATATTGAGAGACACTTTGTGATGTATTGTATTTTAATTAATATTTATTTATTTATTGTGTATTGAATGATATTGCTCCATTTATGGAAGAACGTCATAACTCAAAAAATCTCATTTTTAAGTTAAGATTATAAAAATATTTCAAAAATATCATATATTTATGTGGAAAATCGTCATAAGTATTGCTTCTGCACTTTAACGGTAGATGACATTAGTGACGTTTTAGCCACTGATACTAGCGCGCCGCAATATATGCGAAAGAACGTCAGTTCTGTATTTAACACAGAAAGTGTCAATATATAATAAGAAAGTGTCGCAGTTATTTAATGGAAGAACGTCATAATAATAATTGTGTCGTTTTAAGTTTTTCGTGACCTTTTATAAAATTGTAATATTTTATATGAAAGACTGTCATAATTTCAATATGTGACGAATAAATATACTATACGAAATAAACTGTGTTATTTTTTTTATAGAAAAAAGACACAAGCACCTAAAATTTCCTTCAAACTATCAAATTTTGATTTAGCTCCACATTAACAGTAAATTACAACACTTAATTGCTTCAAAAAACACTACAGATATTTTACTTTATTGCACTTGTTAATAATAATTAACATGTAAAATTAACAAAATCTTTAAACCTACGTATCCAGAAACTGTGATTTTTGACTTATGACGTACTTCCATAAATGGAGCGATATGTTCTTTCCAGTTTAGTTGCTCTGATAATGATTTAAAAAATAAATCGAAACGTTAGCCGTCCTTAAAATGTTTTAATTAGAACACCTGTCCAATTTCCGACGTTTTCATACTTAAAATTTAATAATAATGTGGTAAACCTATAGGTATATAGTATTCTAGGGTAAGGCAGCTTACAACGCCTCGTAGAACATATAACGCAATTACTCCACCTCAACAACTTATAAATTATGAAGCTAATTGCGATATGTTGGTACTTAGTGCCTGTATTAGCGCTAACTCCTCAAATGACTAAATTAAGACCAGCCATGTATGAAATATGGCTGCCGCATACAAAACTACTGCCAACGTTGCTAATGCCGCACCACGAGACCCATTCCTACATAACCAAACTTACAGTCACTGTAGAAATTTTCATTATTTCCCAAGAAAAACTAATTAAAAAATCTGCTGTGGCCAGCACATAACCTCCCGCTTTACCCTACACTTTTTACTACTATACAAATATATAGGTACAAATATATTTTAGTCATTTAGTCAACTGTAGAACTGTAGAAGAAGATATAAATGATGTATCACTATTGGCACTGTCACTCTGACACTGTCATTATCAATTAAATTTTTCGTAGTAATTGTTAAAAAATCATGGTTCATGGATAACAAGATACTGAAGTTTCATACTCTAAATTATAAATAATACTTTAATTCCGAAAGTACTATGACAGAACAATTTACAAAATGTTAAAAATTGTAGATAATAATATACAATATTTTATTTGAAATAAAAAATATTGAGATAAATTAATTATTTATCAAAATATTTGAGAAAAATACTACTACTTCTTATAGATGATTGAGAAGACTTTAAATTTGAATACAATTTATAAAAAGAAACTTGATGAAAATAATCCTGTTAGGTACATCAAAAGAGTATTCAAAATTTCAACTGAGAAACATGAAGCCTCATTCACATAAGCACCTAATGTAAAGGTTTACATTTATATTTCAGTTTAAGGATCACTGCATTCACATAATGAACTTAAAATAGCTTTAATAAGTGGTAAACAAACTAAATGTTTGGAGGATTCAAACTTTAATGCTAGAAAGTAAAAAGTGTGAATGCTCGTATAGTTGCATGAATTGAAACATTCTAAAACGTAAACATAAATGTAAACCTTCAAAATAAATGCCTATGCGAATGTGGCTTCAGTACTACAAACTTCAAGTATCATCTCATCAATTGCATTTATACAGGTGACTCGTAACTTCGAATATTATTATATTTTACTGATCATGGAACATTTTTTTCAAATTCGTAAATTTAAGAGCAGTTTTGTAAAAAGCACATTTTTAAAATCACTGGATTGTTGATTATATAATGGATATCTGATTAACTGCTTTTAATATATGGTCAACAACCTCCTTAAGGAGATGAAAAAACTTATAAATTTATAGTTAAAATTATCTTGTACCTGTACCTACCAAAAATTTAATTCAATTATTTCTTACAGTAGTTGCAATACTATTCTAACTATGCTCATGTTTTATTTATTTGTAACTTTATTAGAAACTATTTTAAATTAAGAAAATATCACAAACAGAGATTTATTCCTTGACTTTATGTTCCATATAAAATTATATTAACAGAATTGTAAGAAACTCATGCAACTGATCGCAGATAACACCAAATACACGTAGGTACAACACCAGATATACTGACTACTCAACACTACAACCCCAGTTAGTATAGTAGTTCTAACAACAATATCTTACATAAACATTACTTATTCATAATACATTTTTTAAATATCTTACATAACGAAGTAAAAACATTGAACACTTGAACATATTTCTAGTAGAACCAATATTTTAGCTATGGTTTGACATATTATACAAATAAATAATAACTAAAAAATCTGACGTGGACACCACATGACTTCCTTGTACGCCTATTAAACTGTTCATATTTTTCTTAATAACTAAAATGTAGAATAATATAAAAAATCTGACGTGGCCACCACAATACCTCCCGCCATACCTACTTTATTCTTTTAACTTATTATACAAATATATTAATATATAAGTACTTTTTCTATTACTGCTACTATACTCACAAATATATTTTAGTCATTTTATTTAAACTGCAGAAGAAGATATAAAGCATATTATACTATTGTCACTGTCATGTCATAATCATTTAAATTTTACGTAGTAACAAATGTTAATCGATCATGAACTACAAGATACCGAAATACTAAATTATAAATATATACTTTAATTATTATTCTTAAATGATACCAGATACAAAAATATTTATAAAATACCGATTGTTAATAATCACATAATCTTTCATTTAAAATAATAAAATTTGTCCTAAATTAAATATTTATCGAAATATTTGAAAAAAGTACTACTTCCGGTTTGTAGATTGAAACCAAAAATAGGAGGTGCACAACTAGATGCTATAACAGTCCTAAATACAAAATATCAACTTTCTACGCCTAACCGTATTTGAGTTATGCGACATACATACGTCCGTACGTCTGTCCGTCCGTGCGTACAGACGTCACGACGAAACTAGTCATAATGGATTCAGAAAAGGTCAAAACGGATATTGCCGTAAAAATCTGAGAACCGAAATTTTTCGCGATTACAATACTTCCTTTTTACTCCGTACAAGGAAGTAAAATGCTGGTCAACAATTATTTATCATTCGTTCACATTGACGTAGGTACATTTGGTGAAATGACTGTCTATATTAACGTGCTGACCGGTTAATGAGTTCCATAATAATGCATAAAATATTCGGCAAAAACGTTGCACATTCGCAGCACGTATCGCTATAAATAAAACATGGGGTCGTGTAGATTTTTTGTTTATATTACGGCTGTAAAACCTGTGAATTTGCAGTTCCCGCGCGCTTTTTGTGTTTCAATTCGTGGTGGCCCGCATCTACAATGCGGGTGGAAGATTTAAATTATTTTTTCACTTATCTGCTCCGATAAATTTTCTATTGTTTTTCTACAGGATGTAACATCAGAATTGTTTTAGAATATTTTAAATTAGTTTCATTCTTTTATTATGTTTCATACATGCAGAATCTTTGAAATTCTACCATAATGAAATATACAAATAAATACAACATCAGTAATTTTTTAGAAAACTTTTTTTACGCAAAGCCTCATTCATATAAGCATTTAGTTTAAAGTCTCATTCATAATACGAAATTAGTAGTAGTCAGTAGGTATAGTTAGTAGTTATAGTTAATCAGTTAGTTCTGACTACTATCGCTCACAATTACAAAATTAATGTTGTAGTTAGCCTAGTTCTGAAATTAGCGTCAGAATTCAGAAATGTCAGTTTGTTCGTTTATAGGTATATTTTATGTTTGGTTTACTTAAAGTTTTCTATCAAATAATCCTTTTATATAAATGGCTAAAGAAGCATTTAAAATATGATACAAAATTGTAAATGTCACTATGAAAAAGGTGATCTCGAATATTCTCGTTCTAGATTGGTTGTTTATACAGAAAATCATTAACTGCTAACTACAGGTTTGGAGTTTGCAAATCCCTGCGCTAACTGTAATTACGTGGAGCTATAGTTGAAATTCTTTTGCAGAGGAGTCATGTCATCAAAAAATTACAAAATGGAAAATAACTGTAGTAATGACCGAGTGATGTTAAATTAATAAAATAAATACTACTTTTTTGCATACTATAAGAATAATGCATTTTCATTAAATTTATAATAATTTTAAAGCCGAACGTTTTTAATGCATTTTAAATTTATTTCAAATAATTGTAGTTTGTTTTTTCACCACACATTGGCATTACTGAATTAAGAATTGTGTTTTGTGTTGTACGTTTACATGACATTCAAATTTTTCTGTAACGCTATAGAGGTCTAACTGGCAATATATTAAATTTTACAATGATATTTAAATATTAATTGTCTAATAATTCAATTAAATTGATCGCAAAAATAAGCATCGCATGTAAATTCAATAATGCAACACACATTACATACTTATAAAAAAAATTAAATTAGTGTACTATGTAAATCTAGTATTCCGTGACGTCATTATCTAGTGACCAACACTGATGACGTGACTCCTCTCCAAAAAAAATTTTACTATAATTTCGTTATTGTGAACGATGCAAGTGAAATGCAAATGTCAAATCACTACCGTTAACTATACCAACTAACTATAACAACTAATTTCGTATTGTGAATCAGGCTTTAGGCTTAATGTTTACATTTATGTTTACGATTAAGAAAGTTTAAATTCATCAAAATAAATACGAGCTTCAAAGTGGGAAGTGTGAATGCTCGTATTTAGTTATATGAATTTTAACTTTCTTAATCGTAAACATAAAGCTCACTTTGCTATTTACTTAAAAATGTAAACATTAAATTTAAATGCTAATGTGAACGAGGCTTTAGCATGCTACTTCAAATCAAGACGAGGTGTAAAAATAGACGAAATTATAATTTTCTCGTTTGTGTAATGTTTTTATCTCGTAAAAGTCATGTGTAAAAAATCGGGAAGCAAAAAATAATCGATACAAATGACTGCATCTCGAGTCCCTCAACAATCAGAGATATAAATACTTCCTTCCAGAGAATCGAGAAGAAAAATCTAGCAGGCATTCTTTCTGTGCTCAGCAATTTTCTCTTAATTTTCCAGCGATATATCTTAGAGAAAATACAGTTTTTTATTATTTCCCAGCCTGGATCGATAAGTAATAAATTTCATTTCTGTAGGCCATATTCAGCCAAGCGTTATAATCACACATAGATGTTTTCTATATAAATATTTTTTTCTGGAGAGCTTTCCACATAATTGCGCGCTTGAAGTGGATGGCTTACGTAGGAAAATCAAACATTTTCTCCATTAAGAGAAGAATAATATTTTCGTGTCTAGGATAATAGGTAAATGTTTACCACTCCTCAGAACAATGCACCATTAGGAATAGCAATTTAGTGGTCAATAAAAAGCTATTGATTAATATGTTTCGAATCGAAACTTGAAACATTATAACATTATATTAATTTCATTCAATACAATATGTATAGCTTTTATTATGCTACTAAAGTATGTATGTATTATATTTCATATATCTATGTCTGCGTTGTGCTACATATTTACCATTCTATTTTTACCACTCCAACTTTTACCACAGCATTTTTACCACCATTCTTTTTACCGCTATCCTGTTTTACCGTTAACTCATTTTTTACCACTCAATTTTTACCACTCCAACTTTTACCTCTGCATTTGTACCACTATACTTTTTACCGCTATTTCGTTTTACCACTAATACATTTTTACCACTCCGTTTTTACCATTACAACTTTTACCACCATACTTTTTTACTGCTATTCCGTTTTACCATTAATAGTTTGTGGGGCTATAGTACGGTTTTGTTAGTGTAGTAAATACAAAAACCGAGTTTGTGGGGCTCTAGTACGGTTTTGTTAGCTTTGTTAGTGTAGCAAATACCAAAACCAAGTTTGTGGAGCTCTAGTACGGTTTTGTTAGCTTTGTTAGTGTAGTAAATACCAAAACCGAGTTTGTGGGGCTCTAGTACGGTTTTGTTAGCTTTGTTAGTGTAGCAAATACCAAAACCAAGTTTGTGGAGCTCTAGTACGGTTTTGTTAGCTTTGTTAGTGTAGTAAATACCAAAACCGAGTTTGTGGGGCTCTAGTACGGTTTTGTTACTTTGTTAGTGTAGTTAAAACAAAAACCGAGTTTTTGGGGCTCGAGTACGGTTTTATTAGCTTTGTTAGTGTAGTAAATACCAAAACCGAGATTGTGGGGCTTTAGTACGGTTTTGTTAGCTTTGTTAAAAAATCTGACGTGGACACCACATGACTTCCTTGTACGCCTTGTTTGTTCATACTTTTCTTAATAACTAAAATGTAGAATAATATAAAAAATTCTTTTAACTTATTATACTAGTATACTCACAAATATATTTTAGTCATTTTATTTAAACTGCAGAAGAAGATATAAAGCATATTTTACTATTGTCACTGTCATGTCATAATCATTTAAATTTTACATAGTAACAAATGTTAATCGATCATGGACTACAAGATACCGAAATATTAAATTATAAATATATACTTTAATTATTCTTAAATGACACCAGATACAAAAATATTTATAAAATACCGATTGTAGGTAATAATCACATAATCTTTCATTTAAAATAAAAAAATTTGTCTTAAATTAAATATTTATTGAAATTTTTTTAAATTTACTACTTCCGGTTTGTAGATTGAAACCAAAAATAGGAGGTGCACAACTAGATGCTATAACAGTCCTAAATACAAAATTTCAACTTTCTACGTCTAACCGAATTTGAGTTATGCGACATACATACGTACGGACGTACGTACATACGTACGTACATACGTACAGACGTCACGACGAAACTAGTCATAATGGATTCAGAAAAGGTCAAAACGGATATTTATATCAAAATCTGAAAACCGAAATTTTTCGCGATTACAATACTTCCTTATTACTCCGTACAAGGAAGTAAAAAGAGACGCTGGTAAAATGGATTGGTAAAAAAACACGTTGGTAAATATGTTGGTGGAAAAAAGAATTAGTGGTAAAAATAGGGACGGTGGTAAAAATGGATTGGTAAAAGAATACGTTGGTGGTAAAAAAGAATTAGTGGTAAAAAGGGACGGTGGTAAAAATGGATTGGTAAAAGTATAATGTTGGTAAAAAATGGATTGGTAAACGAATTACGGTGGTAAAAAAGGGACGGTGGTAAATAGGGATTGGTAAATATGGGGGCAAATCCTATTTCTGACGTATAATAAACTTTAGGAATTAATTTAAGTATACCACCGTAATTCTCTGATATTTTATTTCTGCAGTCTTTCAAGTCGTCCTAAAAATCAAGAATCAAGTAACACATGTTTACTACTTGTCAAATTTGTTTAGATCAGTGGCGTAACATAAATAATAGTAACAAGTTAAGGAGGTTAAATACAAATTTAGTTTAGTTTCAACTTTCTATTGTAAAAATAATTCAAAAATTGAGCAGCGGTGTCTTGCTATTTTCGTACCGAATATGCACTCGTGCATTAATTCATGTCCAGGAATTTTTCATGCATTCCAACAACGTAATTAGGTCTCGTGTACTACTCGAGCTAATTAAGGCGTTGATGGAAAGCACTCAAAAAAATTTGATTAATCTGTAATAAATTTTAACAATCAGTTGTGACTAGTCAATTTACTAACTCTTTTGCGATAAAAAAAATTGTTTGGTACTCCTAGAATCTTCCTTATTCACTATGTAAGCATTGGTGGTATATATACACAACACCCTGTATATCAACAAATTTTTTTTATTAATAAGTAGTTATTTATTGTGGCTGCGGCTGACTGCAAAATGTGTTCATTGTCTTCAAAAGTAATTTCTGCAAAGTAAATGTAATTACTGCTGAATTTTCTCGGAAAATTAAAACCTAAGAGGTTTTAAGAGAGACAAAGACCTGCGTTGTGTAGCATCTTGCATCAAATTTCAATTTTCTCATTAAAATATTTACATTAAGAAATTCGATGTGGTTTTCGTTGTTCAGCAGGGTAAAATAACAAGCAATTTGCTCAAATGCTCGTAGAATGTAGATTGTAGACGTACATATTTCTGGTCTATGTGTTCAGCATTTCTATTATAATTATTGTTACATTTTTAAAGAAATTGTACAAGCACTTAACTTAATTTAATTATAATAAATAAGTAGGTTGTCCAAGTTCTTTATAAGTCTAATGATATTTTGATATTTAAAAATCTGATGTGGCCAGCACACAACCTCTCACCATATCTTATAAACATAAATATACGTCCTATCCGGTGGCCATTTAAAATATACAAATAAAAATCTAAAATATTCAAAAACAAAAATTTGTATCACCTGAATCAAAATAATTCACAGGAAAACTATTCTGTGTTGTAGCCATCCTATTACTATATTTAATATCTTACTTATGACTTATAGGATGTTAGTATGCCAACATGTCACCCGTCTCACCTGTCAATATTTTTTACGCAAAAACAAAAATCAACCGATCATGGATTATAATATTAGAACGTATTTATTTTAAATTTTACTACAATACTGTAATGCTACCAGATAAAGGCAATTTTTTTTAAAACCTAAGTTGCAAATAACTATTCCCCTATTCTTATTACAAAAAATACCATATTTATCCAAATTTAAAGAAATTTTTGACAATTAATCTTTTCAATATTAAAAAAATATCACTTCCGGTGAAGATATCTGTACCAAAATCTAATGAGCTTTGTATAAAATGTAAAATACCAAATACAATTTTTTTTGGGTAATTTGTATTTGAGTTATCCGACCTCCACCCGATCTTGACCACACACATACACACACATATACATACAGACATCATCGAGAAACTATCAAAAATGAGTTGTAAGAACCCTAATTCGTGCTCAATCACTAAAAACTCAATACTCGATTTTTAGCACGATTCCAATACCTTCCCTAGTAGAAATTTATTCTAGTAACTCGCGAGTTTTTCATATCACATTCGTAAGGCACTTGTTAGGAAAACTTGCGAGTAACTTATTCGGATTGTTAACGCTGTGCTGACAAGGCCCTCGTAATGTAAAACTTGTGAAATACTAACGTCATTTTATTATTAATTAAATTATTACAATAATTTTGCAAATTAAACAATAATTTATAACTTTTGGTGTATTTCTATAGTTATCTTACACAAAGTTTATACAAATCAGATTTTTACATTTATGTCTGCAGTAGGATTCGAACCCACGATCCCAGTATCCTTTATTAGTTACAGCTTGTCGCAGCACGTTTAACCGCGTTTAACCGCTCGGCTATCGCGGCTTATGCCTGACTATAGTAACTTTGTTCATCTCAAGTATAATAAAGGACGATATAACAATACTAAACATTTTTACAAATTATATTACAATTATTTAAATAATTTTTTTTATAAAAAGCTAAAAAAGCGCCGATGGGGCAACAGTAAGTTGCACTTATACTTACATAAACGTATATTAGTTATACATATAGCACTTTGAATACTAATTAGTGTCATCCTTGGCGGGGGCGGTGCTTAATTTCAAAAAGTGTAATTCAAAGTTAAATTTAAATAGTAAGTATTCTATTTTTAGATCTAACTTAGGATTTTTGGTGAGGGGACAAGTTAATTATCCTCATTACCCCCTTCCCCATACAACCGCGCCTATTTTATGACTCATTATTATTTAATAAACAAAAACATCTATAGTCTAGTTTTACCCTATGTAAAACTCACTAGTTACTCACTATTTTTCCCGATTATTTCCTAACGCCAGTTTAACTAGTCAGTGCCCTACAAGTAACTAGTAAGTTTTACTCAGTGTTTCCTTACGCCAGTTCCGCTAGATAATGCCTCGTAAGTAACTAGTAAGTCGAACTTGACTAGTTATGTTATATCAAAATCCTACGAGTTTCTTGTTAATTCTTCCTCACAAGAAATGTCTTACGAAAAACTCGCGAGTGCCTCATGAGTACTAGAGAATGCCTAGAGAAATTTCTACTAGGGTTCATTTACAGGTAAGTGGAAGGTAAAAATATAATTTACCGAACTCAAAAACTTTCCACCTATATATTGTTTTACTTTGTGTTCCATCTACAACAGCAAACCAAATTAATTTATCAGATATTCTCTGAAAGGGTACGGTGTTGAATTTCATTCTTATCAGCTAATTCCCTTCATCATCTTAACTTGAACGATGATTAAACATTAATACACGTGAATTTCGTCCGTTATAAGGTAGAAAATATCCTCTTTGTTCCCTACGATCAGATCCATCGTAAGTAGTACCGATCCATCTTCGAGTTAGCTAAATGTAGCATGATGTAACGAAGGGAAAGTTTACAGGAACTTAAGGTAATAATAGGGCTGTAAGGCTAATGGACAGACTCACACACACACACACACACGCGGATGTTCTACCACGCAGACACTAATTTCTTTATGTGATTATCTCAGAATCCAGCTAATGTTAAGTGACATCCAGAACTTCAAAATCATCTAATGAAATCAGACTTTAACGGAGAAGCAAGAGAGGAAATTTGAGAGGCCTTTACCTTTGCCATAAGAAGGGTTAAATTACAATGCACCAACAAGAAACTCTGCTGTGGTCAGCACATCTCGCCTAATTCTGCTTATTCTACTAATCTAATAAATAGTTTTACTTACTTACATTTTGATAGTTTCATGTTCATGTAATATGTAAACGATAATGTAAACCAAGATGCAAGCAAATATGTCAACTGTACTGTCGCTGTCATAATCATTCAAATTTTGTGTAGAAACAAATTTCATATGATCTTGGACACTTGGACAACAAGATACTGGAATTTCAAAAAAATAGAATATAAATTGTACTTTATTTTATTGTTAAATACTACCAGATTCAGCAAATTGTATTTAAAATTAACTGTACCCAAAGATAATTATATTTTCTTTTATTTTTAATGGTCATAAATAAATACTATACCAATTCATTTAAGGAAAACTAAGGTTCAAAAAGTACTACTTCCAGTTTGCGGATTTCTACTAAAATCTTATCCGGTGTTAAGATTCGTATTAAAACCTTAAATATGAAATTTGGTTATTAAAGGTTTGATACTTTTTAAGTTATCGTGGACGAAAATATTAAATTCGTATTCTAGAGATCCTGTAACTCTTTATTACTTTCAAAATTTTTGTCATCATCTGCACTAAAATTATTTAGATAAATTCAACTCAAGTGTGACTGCCGCAAAGATCACAACACAATTCTATAGTCCAAAAAACACTGTTATGGAATAAAAATTATTATTCTACAACAGAAAAATAATTATGTGAACTGTAATATAATGAGCACGTACTTGTTTATAAATTAAAATGAAAAATGATAGATAGTTGAAAAACTTTTTAATTAGCTCTAGAAATAATGCTGTAAATGGATGGATGAACTTTTACTACAGAAGAAAAACATAATGATGAATTTTCAAATAATTGCATGTTTTTCTTTCAAAGAATAGTAATTAATAATATGAATAATTAATTGATATAATTCTCCAGATCTACACTACAATATAAAGTAGAAGTAGAATAATTGTTACAAACAATACGTACTAGTGAGAAGTAAATTTATAGTATTTATTTTAAATAAACATGGTGAATACAAAAATTGTAATAAATTATATTATTGTATAAAAAATTCCTTAAACGCCAGATTAAAAATGTCAGAGGTTTTAAACTTTTTGTTCTTTACCATTTTTCGTAAAATATAATATGTACATCTAGTTACCCACTGGACCTGAAACGTCCATGGGATGTATAAAAATATTTCATTCTTGTACTTTAATTAATATTACGTAAGTCTATCCTAGCCACATCCTGAGTACGATCAAAAAATACATACTCAATACAAACATCTCAAAGAACTACATGGGACACATAATTTGGATATTATTACCAAATTACTAACTTGGGATGTTATATAGATAGTTTTACTAGAGGCGGATATCGCTAGCATATTAATAGGATGTTAATGGGCAAATATAGCAAGTAACAAGTCTGTTGAAATGTTCCGGGAATTATATTTTTTCAAGTGGGTAATATCGTAAACTAGATAATTCATTTGGTAGTAACTATAATATAAACCACAGAAATGGACACTTCATATCTTAGCAATGCTGCAGATTTGTGGCATTTCTGTTTACCCTGTGTTAGAGAGAAAGATCACTACTGGGCCCGTGCGTTACCATCGTTACTGTTATTTACCGTCATAGATGCATGCTCCGAGCTGGCCCGTATATTCTGACTCTCTCTAAAAGGTAAACAGAAAGGCCACACTTCATCCGCCCTAGTGTCCACTTCTGTCACATTATATTATACTTCGTGGTAGTAACTGAAGAAAGAAACTTATGACTTCCAACCGGAAATGTTGAAGATATTTGGAAACGTTGGAGTTATTTAAAAAAAATTATATATTGAAAGAGAAAAACATTTCAGGAATAAAAACTGAATACCAACTCATGAAAAGTGGTGAGAAATAAACTTTTTTATTCTTGAAATAAGAACAGTCAAGAAAATTCCATAACTACAAAGAAAAATATTATTATTATAACTAATTTATTTTTTGCACTTCCGGGACTAAAACTCTTCTTTAGTCTTAATTTTTAGGGAATAAGGTTCTAAATTTGATCCCAAGGGATTATTTTTCATATTTAATCCCGTTGTCAAGGAATTGAATTCATTAATCCCGTTGTCAAGTAAATACGTGCTATTTGTTACAGAGTATCTATGGTAACAATATAAATATTTGTCATAACATTTACTGTCAAAATTACAAAATATGTATTCTTTTAAACTATTTTGCATTCGTTTGAGGATGAAGTGCAAAATTTATTTTATGTTTATCAATAATCAGATTATGTGTTCATAATTGTGTGACCAAGTGACAAATTTTATTTATTGCCCTGGGAAAGTCAAAAGTAATTTTGTTGAATAAAGCATTTTTGAGACTGCAGTAATTCCAACTCTTTTAAAAGAATAAGGAATAAGTTCTGGCGACCGGCGATATCTACCAGTGTGCAGTTAAACTTCTACGGTAAAATTCAACTTCGTTTTTCGTGTTTCCAAATCTTTCGCATATGTCTTCCGAGATAACTACAAGCAAAATTTATTTCCCTCGCAGATCGTCCCCGAAATAATCTGTGATTAGAATCAGAAAATTTTTCATCTTTTCACGTTTTGTTCCGAAGTTTTTCAAAGCGTTTTGTTGCGGTTGTATATTGAAAATTTAATAACTTAATGTCTCCGTAATGTAGAAAGTTTTTGCTACAGAATTTTAGATCTTAACGATGAATAAAATTAATAAATGAGGCGTATAGAGAAGATAAAAGCGAATTCATAATGGAATATTTGATGAAATTTTGTTAAGTAAAAATTTGGAATTAGCAAACAATCTTTGGGAATTATTTACATGGGGAGGGGTAATTAATTAATAGTTGATTAAGAAGATTGAAGATTATCTAAGCGTGGTTCAGTGCAAGAATTTATATAGGAGAGAAAACATCCTTAAAATATTTTTAATTAAAATTTTTAAAATATCTTAACCACAAATTAAATGCCAAGTATATTTTATGTCCTTGTTAAGGAACTGGCGCTTTATTAAGGAATTTCTACCAAGAATTATTTTAATTATCCTTCAGGATTATACTACTTTTGCGGTATTTCAAACCGGAACACACCAAAAAAAATTATTTCTCTTGCTAATGTATCAATACTATTTTGTGTTTATTTTTCACTTTCTTGTTATATTTTTAACGCACTTATTGGGTATACCTAATTTAGCATTATTGATGTTTTAGTTAGAGTGCATTTTTACACTTTTCTATGTAATCTGAATTTGAAACTATTTTTCAGTAATTTTCAGTTTGTCAGAAAAATTACTGCTGGCTTCTATGTGTACGTCTTCTCAACAAAATTGTGTACGTGTATTAGGTGCAGCAAATTTTTCTACATTCATTAGTTTTGGAGTAAAAAATGTATCAGATAATTTTTTAAGAAAGTAATTACATAAAGTTAATTTCGATTTGACATTTAAAAAAATGTAAATCTATATAATACATTTATATAAAGTTGATTTTCATGCAATATTTTACATAATTTATGTGACCCAAACATAAAAATGGAACGTGACACAAATACACATAAAATAATTTCTTATATTTATATAGTATATGGAATTGCTTAGTAGTAATACCACTATTTAAATTAAAACTACACAATTAATTTTAAGTGTTACGTACTACAAAAAAATGAACACTATAGTTTGTGTCCCTATGCAAGTCAAAACTTATTGTGTCACACAATTTTTCATTTTAATATAACTTTATCATTACGTACTACATGTTAATAAGTCAGAACCTGCTGGGCTGGTTTTACGTATTTATTACAAATTCTTATTTGCATTTCCGCTACTTTTTTTTACAAGTCTGTAGCTTGCTGAACTCACGCCCAACAAATACAAGTCATTAAGTTTTTTTTTTATTATATGCTGCTCAGTAAATATTTTCAGCATCAAAATCAATTAAAGTCAGATAAAAAATAAAAAACCGACTCACATAATCTTCAGGGTCCAGAATCTACATATTCACAGAAATCCACTGCGCTCGGCACTGAAACTAGTCATCACTGATTTCTCTCCCGCACATCACACGGACGTTAAAAGCTCTAAACTAGGTGCTTAAAGCTCGCTGAAAGCCCTACTCGTACATCTCCGAGTGCGTACGCCTGAAAGCTGCGAGCTTTGGCATCACGTTAGTCGACTGTCAACGACAACGAACCGCGGAACACTGAGCTTTTCACTCAAAGCTTCGCGGGAAGTTTGCGCTCGCGCATGCGCAGAGCTTTCAGGATGTGACGATGAAGATCAGGATTACAAGAGTTTTCGTCATTGACATCAGGAGGTAGAATGTTAGAATGGTTGCTGTTAGTCTATAAGACACAATATTCAAACTTGACAAAATAAAATCAAAAGAACATTTCAAGAATGTGAACATCACGCTTGTTACGCGCTATATTTGCCTATTAATATCCTAACGATTATCTATGTAACATTCCAATGATAGTACATCCAAATATGTGTCCCATGTAATTCTCTGAGATTTTTGTATTGAGTATGCAATTTTTGATCGTACTCAGGATGTGGCTAGGATAAACATACGTAATATCAGTTAAAGTACAAGACTAAGAAATTATTAATCATCCCATGGATGATTCATGTCAAGTGGGTATAATTTGTTTTTAAACTACAAGGAGTAAAAACAAATTTTTTACTACGGGATTCAATATAATAAAATTATTTGTGAATTAATTTATTTTTTCTACTCCTGGTATTAAACCATGATTTAACAAACTGGTTTCCATGGCGCTAAATAACATTTTAAACACCTCTCGACAAGCCGTGGTTTTGGCCGTTTTTAGTCACGGGCTGAACATAGCAACTGACATATTAAGCTCGGGGGTGAAATTGGCTCCTATATTTGACATTTAGTTTTTGTGAAATACTGAGTGAAATTAATTTTTTCTTTCAATCATTACCAACTTTTTAAAAATATAACAGTTAAATACATTTGCCAAAGTAGTTTTTTGTAGCTATACCATTATGATTTAACCAAAATTCTCAAATTATTTTAAATGAAATTTTACATATTTATGTTGTTTAATTTGTGGTCGTAGGAAAAGTATAGTATGAGACTTGTTTATAAACTCTCTAGATAAAAAACTAGTGACTAAAATGACGTTTATAAAACTTGCTACATAATTAGTACGACCATTGAATTATACATGCATTATCTAGGTAACTGCATTAAGATAAGGCCCTATTGTATTTTGAATTTATAATTTAATACTATTATATTATGCGTTCTTTATTAAACACAACTGACTGTAATCCCATCAAATGGATGATTAACACTCGCCTTCAGCTCGTACTCTTGAATTATAGCCTACATTATGTGCTCGTTAAATAATATACTATTATATGCCTTCGGTCGGCATCGCTAGTTTTCCATATCTCAAAATCCGCCAGAAACTCTTTATTGCCAGCCTAGGCCGGCAAACAACCGGAAGTTATAGGTTGGCATCTTGACATTTCTACAGTTGTCAAGCAGATGTCAATTTTATGCGTTGAATATTTTTTATACAAGAATTAACAAGATTTTGACAAATTTTAGACGTAAATCGTTAATAGAAACTGAAATAAATATAATAAAATACAAATTAATTAAATTCATTTTATATTTTTGTAATGAAATCGGCACATAAAATATTGTGTATTACACGTCCAGAAACTGTTATGCTAGTGCTCGTAATTTGCAAGCCTCGCCTGTGGCTCGGCGTGTCAAAAATACTCGCTCTTGCAAAAGGTCAGTTTCTGGCCTTGTGATACAAATAACTATTACTTATTTAAAATAGGTCCGGCAAAATAATCTATCCAAAATTAGATTCTGAAATACGTTTGAGATGAACTTTTAAAATAAACTGTTTGTTTGAATAGCTCCGTAATAAACAATATCTGGTTATGCGAAGTATTTCGCTCACGCGAGGTGGTAATAAAAGATTAATTTGCCGTCGTCCAAAGACAATTAGTCGTGCTGTAAAGCGTACAAGTAGCATGTGAAGAAAGAAAACTGAAAGAAATCTTGGCGATGAATGTCTGCGCTGTGTGTTCTGGTAATATCTTCGGTAAACAATTTAATCAGACGATAATTTATCATCCACAACTTAATTATGATAAATTCGCTGACCTGAACAGATTTTCACTTAAAGTTTCCTGCACTCTACAACTTTGTAATAAATGAGAAAAGTGGAAATTTTACAACAGGATTTGAATTTTTCCGGGTTCTTATATCTTTAGCCGACACCAAGATATGAAATGCATTTCGGAGGATTTTCCATCATACTTTAAACTCTCATAAAGTTCATTTCTCAATCGCGGTCTTGTTTTTATTTTAACATTCTGCAGTAGTAGATATAAAACTTTACTGATATTGTTTCTGAGTTTACACAGCTATCTGCCAGCAAAAAACTAATTATAATTGAAACATACACAGCTGGATTCCAAGAAAAAAGATAAGTTAAAAGTTGCTATTACATTTTAAGGCTCTGAACTTCTTCTGAAACTTACCCAATAAAAGAATGTTGCGATATTCAGTTTTGTCACTACTTTTAAAATTTATGATCTCATATTTTGCTGAAATAATATTTCTCAAGTTCTGTTCAAGTAAATTTGGTTGATGTACAATAAAACTTTTATAAAACAATATCCTAGAATATATCGGGTAGTATACGCAAAAGTTTACATATCTACATTGATTTTATTAAAATGGAGCTACAAAAGATTCTTGTACCAATGAACAAAATATTAAATTTTAATAAATTTCAAATATGTTCATTTTTACTCGAAATTTCTGACGGTGCTATCATCTCAAATTCATTGAAATTTTTGAATAATTGGTAACATCAAAATAAAAAAAATTGTCATTTATTTTTATTAATGTCAATAATAATCAAGAAAATATTGATGTTAACAATTAATACAGAAAAATTATAATAAATTTAGGATCATAGAAATATCCAGTGAAAATCGATGTATTTGAAATTTAAAGCTCTACGGAGCGCTCTTATAAGACTGCGTTCAAAGTGTCTGAAATAATCTTGAAAAACTATTGCACCTAGAGAGATACGGTTTTCAAATTTGTATTAAATAGGTACTAAAATATCTACGACACTATATGTAACATTTTTTTAAATGTTTATTTATTAAATAATAATATATTTAGGTATATTTATTTACTCGTACAAATTTTAAAAACTATTGCATATTTACTGTTTTCAAAATCATATTTATGTACAACTATATATATGCTCTTTGTCAAGAGAACCTTTGCTTTTGTAATACTCGAGTAATTAAATTATTATTATTTAAAAAATAAACAATTAAAAAATACCGGTATTATTATTTTTAAACCGGTTTATAAAACGAAAATACCGAAAAACCGGTATAAAATTTTTTGTTCGGTATTGCGTTTTCTACTCAGGATGTGGCTAGGATAAACAAACGTAATATCACTTAAAATACAAGAATAAGATATTTTTAAACATCCCATGGACAATTCATGTCAAATGGGTACCTATATTTATATACCAATGACTCGTATTGTGTAAGTTGGGTAAAAGCCGTGGTATGTGGTATACATTATTCTAGTTTTGAGGTAACTTGGTACAGTTTGAGTGTCATTAAGATTGAAAGATGTAGGTTAGTCGGGTGTGATTACTGATTAGAATCAGTGCAATATGCATGCGGCAAGACAATCCGAGTCCTCGAACCTAGCTCCTTGGGATAAGCAAAGCATCCCCGAAGACCGCAACTGCTCGTGTGACGTTTGAATAATTCAGCAATCGCAACGCCGCGCCGCCTCTAAACAGATCTAAGCGGCCGCTACATTAATCCTGCCGCGAATCTCCACCAAAAAATCATAAACAAATAAAAAAACTACAAACATCTATTTTTCTTCGTGAGTGTTCTCAGATAATCAGGACAGCTGCACTCCCATAATGCATTGCGCGAGTGATCTATCCATGTCGCCGCCATCTTGAAAGATACATACACACACATACACACACGTCCGCCGCACGCGAAAGGATAATAAAAGAGTCTAATCGCTGTTAGTTTTTACTAATTTCACGTGAGAGATAATCACAGAGGTTTGCTTTATGCAAATTCAAGCAAATTGAAACAAACTAAATTTTTTATCTTTTATTTACAGCACTTTGTGATTTTTAATTAAATATTTTTGAGGTTGTATTTTCTTGACTGGAAATTCTTTGGAATCAGTCAATTTATTAAAATATTAAACCACTTGTACCACTCGAGCTAATTAAGACGTTATTGGAATGCACTCAAAAATTTTCCGGAAAGAATGAATGCACATGCAATTCTTCATTTTTAAAACTGTACAAATAATTTTTGCCATTACATAATTATTAATTAGTTAGTCAGACAACCATTGTGCAATCCTAAATCCAATGGTTCCAACAATTATGTGCTCTTATATTTAAATTTAGCAATTAAAAATATTTTTTGTTCCAAAATCATTTGAGTACTAACGAGAGAAAGCGCAACTCATTCATTTGGATTTCTGAATATCTTAATGATATCTGAAGATATCTGAAAAATCCCTGAAAATTTCCTAAAGAATTCCTGAAGTATTCCTGAAGAATTCCTGAAGATTTGCTGAAGATTTCCTGAAAAATTCCTGAAAAATTCTGAAGAATTCCTGAAGATTTGCTGAAGATTTCCTGAAAAATTCCTGAAAAATTCTGAAGAATTCCTGAAGAATTATTAAAAATTCAAGAAATTCTTAAAGAATTCTGGAAAAGTACATTACTACGCAGGTAAACTGAAATTTGTATGAAACTAAATAGATTCAAACGCAAATAGTCAGAAATAATAATAAAAGATGAAAATCAGTTCTTTCGTTTTTGGCGCATCAGTTGCTCAAGTTATCTACGGTTCAAAGTCCTCTCAGTTACAGAGGGGTAATAAATCAGATTCCCGGACGTGTGAAGCGTTTTTCCTTACTCCGACCCTGCACGCGAGCTAACGAGCCCCGTTCACTTGAAACAAAACCATACAGTGTAATTACACACCTAGTAAAGTTATTAATCGTTTCTGAATCTCACCGCCGATCTTTTTAACTAATTATAGTCACCCCGCGCTAATAGCTAGTGGAAAACACACTGCAGTGGTGGAAACACTGCACCGCACTTGTTAGGCTTTAGTGCGCCGCACCGACGCGAAATTAACTAAGTGTGTGATTATGGACCAGCCAACTATATTACTTTTTAATTAGAATTGATTGTAAAGTGGATTATTATAATTACGCAGGCACAACACAGATGATGTTCTTCATAACTATGTTGTACTTTTAAGTTGTAATTGAGAAGTTTTTTGTTTCAATTTATTATGAATTCTTTGAGAAAAATCGCAATTTTTAAATTTATTTATCAAATTACTCGATTACTATTAGAAAATTTTATATAAAAATGTGATACAAACATTTTAATTTACAATGCAATAAGAGTTTCGAAGAGTTTTTCTCAGAATTATTATTTTTTAATTGTTTATAAATTAAAATAATAACAATTTAAAAAATTCAACATTGTATCTAGTTTTTTACTGCCTTTGTCTGTATATGGTATTTTTTAGATATATAGGATTAATAGGTTGGGTGTAATTTGTTAAATACTTTTTTGACTGTGATAAAAGCCCTTTAAGTATGAAAAGATGAGTTACAGAAATAAAAATTATATAAATTAAGATTTCTGGCATATGTAGAAGTGGAAATAAACGGTATTTCTTGTTTTTTATAAAACAATATTGTCAGAACGTTTCTCCAATCTTAAATAGGTACATCAAATAAAAAATAATAAATGACATTTTAAATTTTCATAAATGCCAAAAAAATTATAAAGTCATAAGTGCTGATAACCCGAAAACCATTTTTTTTTACAGTTATGAAATTATAAATAGGTAAGTAGGTAAGTAGTTAACGTATATAAATATATGTAATCAGATTTTAAACTAGCAGGACAGGAGGAGTAAAACAAAATTAAGATTTTCCTTATGTCTCTTCCACGTCAATAATACTTTATAACAAAGATTTTGCATTTCTACTGAATTCAGCAAAAAAAGTTGGCCAATCTAAGTTAAAAACATTTGGCTTATTTGTACTCCAACAATCGGGTACTGATTTATTATTTTCCTTTCGGCATGTCTTATTTCAGTCACTCAAAAAAATCATACAACATTTTTCGAATTTTTTACAAAAACAATTAATATATCCAACAAATTTAATAAAAAACCTTCCCCAAATATTCCAATAATGATTTTTTATTGAAACAATTCCATTCGTTTGAAAGAATTCATGAAATCCGTTCCACCAAATATGAACTCAACTCATCAGTGATTCACTCTCCATGTTGCGGCTGACCGCACGGCCCACCAGGGTCGGTTCAAGGGGGGAGTGGGGGGGTTCATGGGGGTGCGTATTGACAGCCGGCCGGGGGACTGTGACTGTTTTCGTGTCAGGGATGATTTTATTACACCTGTCATATGCAGCGGTAGTATTGGGGATTGGGGAGGGATGTTAAATGCCAAATGTCAAATGGGAAATGGAAATGGCCCTGAGGTATTGGCTCTTAATCGCATGCAGTTATGCAGCTACCAGAGCGAAAAGGGGGGAATGTTAACATAAATATTATACAGGCTGATTCACAACTCACTTTTCATGGAACTAAAAGAATTTTTTCAAAGTTCGCAGTTTCAGTTTCCAGGTTTTCGCACAAACAGTTTTGGATCACTGATTTAAATTTTATAATGTAAGAAACTCATTCAACTGATCGCAGATAACACCAAATACACGTACTTTATAATACTTTATTACTGATTCGTGCGACATCACCAGATATACCTTGTAGCAAGATGACTTGCATATGCTACGCTCTGTATTTTTGTTATCTTAAGTTATTTTTAGATACAAAAGTTCAGAGGTCATCTGCATCTCCCTGCACCCTTTACGCCAGACGATCCATAGATTTTTGGGCGTCTGCGATAGTTCTTCGATAGCCGAGCTTCAGATAAGTCCAAGATGTAGTCCGTTGCTACGGACATTACGCTTTTGAGCTTTATTTTAAGTAATATTTTTAATATAAATTCATTTATAAGTTAGTGGACACGTATAAGTATCAGTTTAAGTTTAATTTGTGTTCTTTATTCGAGTTTTTGTGTTTAATTAAATATATTTTCAAGTAAAGTGCTCTTTAGTTCTTCTATGTCATGATTAATGCCGCTCCCTCAATTAATCCCTTCCTAATTCGAGCCACGACTGGTAACCCCTATCCTTAAATAAAATTCCTTTCTTTTTATCCAATACCCCCTATTTCACTCTACTTTTGCTACAACCTACTGACTACTCGACATTACAACCCCAGTTAGTTAATATAGTAGGTAGTTCTCACAACAACATCTTTATATAAACATCACTTATTCATAATACATTCTTTAAATATCGTTCAATAAGTTTATCTACTATTCTTGTCATTGCACAATTAGTTAAAATTTAATTTTGTTCCATTCATATTCATAGTTAATCAAATATCCATTATACAATCAACAAGCCAGTGGTTTTTTCAAAATTGCCCTTAAATTTATGAATTAAAAAAATCTGCTGTGGCCAGTACACGACCTCTCGCCTAATTCTGCTTATTCTACTAGTCTAATAAATAGTTTTACTTACATTTTAATAGTTTCATGGCCACGTTATATGTAAACGATAACGTAAACCAAGATGCAAGCAAAAGCTGTCAACTGTACTGTCACTGTCATAGTCATTCAATTTTTGAGTAGAAACAAATTTAATATGATCATGGACAACAAGATACTGATATTTCAAAAAAGTAGTATATTAATTGTACTTTATTTTATTGTTAAATACTACCAGATTTAGCAAATTGTATTTAAAATTAACTGTACCCATAGATAACTATATTATCTTTTATTTTTAATTGCAAAATTTGTCATAAATAAATAATGTACCAATATATTTAAGGAAAACTACTTAAAGTTTCAAAAAGTACTACTTCCGGTTTGCGGATTTCTACCAAAATCTTATCCGGTGTTAAGATACTTATTAAAACCTTAAATATGAAATTTGGTTATTAAAGACTTGATACTTTTTAAGTTATCGTGGACGAAAAATCGTCACATACGTCCATACATCCATACATACATACGCGCACACACACACACACAGACATCATCGTGAAAATATTAAATTCGTATTCTAGAGACCCTAAAACGTGCTTATCCACTAAAAACTCATACTCGAAAATTTTGATCCATTACAATACCTCTCTTATAGAATATGAGGCGAGAGGTAAAAATCTATATTATTTGTTGATTTGGTTAATGGATTCAAGTTAGTAACAGTAACAGCTGATTAATTAACATTAATAACTTTTTCATACATACGTATAAACATACCTACATAATACTAACGTTTATTGTCCAACTTGGATGTGTCAGTACGTACTGTGAGTTATTGGTTTGTAACGAGTTAAAAATGATAAGCTATAGACTTGTTTAGTGTGACGTCACTTCTGGTTCCAAACAAGAAAATGGCCACTCGTTGCTAAGGTAGTTGCTATGTTAGTCGATACAACAGTTTGGTTTGACAATCAAAAATCATTTATAAAATAAATTATTACGGAACTAAACTTTATTACGTGTTTTTAAGCCACTTTAAAACAATTAAATCTCAAAATAAATTTAAAGACTCAGTTATTGTCAAACGGCAAACGTCAAACCAGCCTGTTTTACCGACTTGCATAGCAACGGTCTTAGCAACGAACGGCCAAATTCTTGTTTGGAACCAGTGTGACGTAACCACTAAACAAGTCTATTAATACGCGAGTATGAAGTTTACGATACGAACCATGGCAAGTGTCGTAACGAACATACCTACACAATTTTTTTGACTTCCATGCTTTATTAATTTAGAACTTGAGTTTTCAGGACAACTGTTTATGCGATTTTATTTTAATTGTTTGATTTTAATAAACCAAATATGTAATTTAAATTGAAAATGTGAGAATGTCGTTTAAAAATATGTACAAACCATAAAATCATTTAAAATCAAATCAAATATTTAATTACAGATCACAAAAACAGTAATATGACGTTTCCAATTTGTTCATTATTTGTAGGTATTAATTATAAAACATTCATACAAATATTATAATAAGTTAACTACAAAAAATGTATACTCAAATAAGCATGGAATTTATAATAATTAATAAAACTCAAATGATAGTTAAGTTTTTGTTTTTAATTTAATTAATTATATTTTACGGTATGATGTTATATAAGTTCTAATTATTACTTTATTCAGTACGAGACAATAATTTCAGTTATCGTCACTAGCGTTTATTTTTGTAGCACGTTTATATTTAAATTTTTATTAAACAAAACTAATTCAGAATTAACCGTTAAACCTGTGTTTTTAAAATGCATATTCAACAGGATTACATGTAAATATAAAACAAACAAATAACACTAACTGTGTGCGAACTAAAAAAATAATTGTAGTTTTTAATAAAATATTACAAGAGGAGAATTATAATGATTATTGTATAAACTACAAATAAATGTTTAATAAATAATAGAATAATTTAGCTTATATGCTTTATTTTGATTTTAGTCCTGTTCACGTACAGACTCTTTAAGGATTCTTTCATTCTTCTGAAACCTGGAAAATAGTATAATCAATGAATTAGGTACAATTTTTTCCAAGACTCATTAAGATTCAATTTAGCGGCCCCGCTCTTTTACAAGCAATTTTCACCAGAATTTTTCTAAAAAATTAGAAGCATCCTCTGAAGTAATCTTTTAGTGCGAACAGGACTTTAAGTTTAATGAACGTTACTTATGGACGCAAACTTAATAAGTAAGGAAAGTAATTTAAATTGTTTTTATTAAGAGGCCCGTCTACTACCTAAAATCGAGCATAAAATGTACTAACGTAGCGAGTGTTTTGTGGCCAGTACAAGAATGGTAAAATTTTATTTCAACCAGGATTTAATAGAGAAAGAATGAATCTACAGACGTGCTTTTTAAAATTTTGATTAAAAAATTGTATGAATATAAAAATACCGAAAATTTTTAAAAAAACCTATTTTATGCAAACTATATTTATTATTATATCTCATGATACAAATTAATTTTTAAAATTTTAAAAAGGCACATCTGTAGATCCATTCTTTCTCTAATAAAAGTTTATAAAAACATTATACTGAATTCAATAATAATCTGACCGTTTGCTCGCAACGAAAATACTGTTACAGTATTTTTCAACTTCAAAATGACATTGCATTGCTAGGATGCGACAAAGTACGAGTTTCGGGCTGGTTTCATGTAGCCCTAGTAGTGGGGAAAAATCGAGACTATTCTAGGAATTCGTTAAAAACGTAGACGAGCCGCTTAAATAATTTTAAATATTTTGTAAGCATATGGCAGAATAAACTACTGTTTCAAGCACAATTTAAATGTTTTACAAAACGAATAGTCAGTTTCTAACCTCTAAATAGTTGCGGAGTGTGTCCATTTAGAACTTTATGTTTAATGGACGACCGGGTCACTCGGTCTTGTGCCTAGCAGAGGAACTTTCATCTCACGAGGTTGTTTCAGTACGTGAATCACGAATCACGTTGATGTATAAAGTGCATGACGATTAAATGCCAGATTATTGCAGCGCTTATAATGTGCCTTATACATGACTTAATACAGCGTAGATACTAGAAGTGAGATTTGTGATTAAGTTATTATTATGTTATTTTGCAAGTGGTTGCCATCGGAGTATATTTTCAAGATTATTTTAATCTAAATAACATTAATTATTAACGAAACTCAAAGTACAGGATGTAAAAAAAGAGTTAAAGACTTTGGAGGTTATACATTTCGATGTCCCGGTTTAGAATCGAAAGGTTTTTCAAGTAAACATAATGTTAAGTGCCACTTCTGGACAAGAAATCTTTAATTAAAGTACCTTATTTGTTTGTTACTGAACGTTTAGTTAAGTGATTAAATATTTTATTAGAATATTAACGATTCCTTGTCGACAAGAAAGTAGCACTAAACATAATGTTCAGTTGAAAAGCCTTTTTAAACATCCTGTATTAAGGCGGGAATGTAGCTGTATGAGAAAGAGGTAAAACAGTGCTCTACGGTTTGTATAATATTGAATCTAATACTAGCGATCATTGAAATTTTTTTACGACAATATTTAATATTCATTCTACAGTGCGACGCATCGATTTTACCAAATTTTTTCATAGTATTGTTTTAAAAAAATGCCGAATAAAGAGAAAAATACTACTTTTAAATGTTTAATTTAGGGCATTTTAAATACAAAATCTATTAAAATTCATGCGTAGCACTGTAGGTAACATGTTATACAGTATATAAATAACGCGTTTGATTATTTCTTTTGTCTTATAAATACAATATCATACAAATACGATGCCACTTTTAGAGCGCGTTCGCTATTGCTGCCTTTGTTCGACACACTAAATCCTTCTTCTCGACGAAATCGTGGACAACTACATTCCGGCCTTAAGGTAGAAAATCCGTCGGTCATAAGCGTGCGTGATTTCGGTGTGAGGTGAGGCCGAAGCAGTCAAATAATCAGAAATAAATCATTAAAAATCGTAGATTTGGATGTAAATTACAAATCATAGGTATCCAATTAAATAAAAAATATAATTGAAATTTAAGTTTACACTGAAATGCAGTAATAGTACGTCAAAAACATAATTTTTCTTGAGACTGGAACCTTTTGCATGCGATTTCTCAACCATTATTGCGGTGACTCATATTTTTTATTTTTCTAATAAATACCTCAAATATCAAAGAATAACATATTCGTTTTCCAAATATGTGTTGGGTTGTTATGATATAAAATTTTCTAATCGTTTAGTAAATCTACTGGTAACCTCCATATACGCAATATATTTTAGCGCGTTTTTGTATCAACTTTAAATACAATTATCTTCGTTATTTCAACGGTTACCTAAATTTTAATTTTTATTCAAATTCTACGACTTGTAATGAATGCTGTATATTAATTTAAGTCATATTTTGGGTTGTCACTACCCATGGATTTACTACCTTAAATTGAAATAAAATACAATGTTAAGTGGTGATTCACCATTTACAACTTCGTGCATTTGTTATTTTAAAAACTTAAATATACTCGACTTTACTGACAATGGAGCAACAAATTTTTTTTAAATCGTATACTATTTAAGTTTTCGCAAGAATATTTTTTGAACCAATGGATTAAAGATTGTACAATGGGTATCTGACAAACTATGTATAGAATAAAGTTAAATTTTATGACACTTGTTGTTGACAATGTCACATATTTTTTCCTCCCGAGGAAATAAATTGGTGGGAGAAGACGAGAAGAGGGTCTGAAGTTAGAAATTAAACTTGTATTTTATAATTGACGTTTCAATCTATCATTTTTAACACTAACATCAATTTTACATAAAAATTTATTCACTTGTGGGCTAAATAGTTTTAAAATTATTTTGACGTTTCAGACTCGCAAAAATAAATTCATAGAATGTTATTATTATGTCAAAATTAACCACGTAAATAAAGTTTATAAATACCTATATGGCAATAGGTATAATGGAGGTAATATAATTAAACTTAGACTGACAGCTTGCCACTTTCTTCACTGCGGTTCCCTAACCCCACCCAAGTTAATTGTTTCGGAGTAAAATTGTGTGACATGGAAACACAAAATCAACAGAGTGTCATCTCCTGTTTATTAAACTGTAAATTTTTTTAAACATTTATGAAATTTTATTTGTAAACAGTAGCCCAAAACCTGGTCGATCAAAAAACATGGAAATTTAATTTCCGAATATTGAAAAAATTCTTCCATTATCGTGATTAGTAAATTAGTTACTTTATGCCATTAAAATATTGTATAGAAAATATGGCTATAATTGAGCCTATGAAAACCAGAGTGGTGTAAGTCCAAAAATTGTGTTTCGAAATACAAGGAGTTAAAGTTAAATTATTGTCTGAAAATCCAGAATAGAAAACTAAAACTAATTTTGCGAATTTTGTTAAAAACTAGCTTCAACTTAAATTTGTAAAAAATAAAATTAACATTTTAAAAAAAATTACTGCCTTTTATTGCCTATTTTGTGACTTATACCACTCTGTCTTTTAGGGTTTTGCAAAATAAGTTTTAATAGGGGTTAACACCAGAGTGGTCGAAGTCACACTTGTACCATTCTGACTTTCAACATTAACAATAAAACGTATATTATGTTTAACATCAGAGTGGTCTAAGTCACACTTGTTCACTTGTACCATTCTGACTTTCAACATTAACAATAAAACGTATATTATGTTTAACATCAGAGTGGTCTAAGTCACACTTGTTCACTTGTACCATTCTGACTTTCAACTTTAACAATAAAACGTATATTATGTTTAACATCAGAGTGGTCTGTCACACTTGTTCACTTGTACCATTCTGACTTTCAACATTAACAATAAAACGTATATTAAGTTTAACATCAGAGTGGTCTAAGTCACACTTGTTCACTTGTACCATTCTGACTTTCAACATTAACAATAAAACGTTATCCAAATAAACAAACTACTGCCATTTATGTGTCTAATATAAAAGCAATGTTTTTCAAATTTTACCGGGAAGTAGATTTGTGTTATATGAAGTGAATTCAGCATTTGGTTCAAAAATTGAATTTTGTGACTTAGACCACTCTGGTTTTCAACGGCTCAATTCATTAATTTCATGCAACATAAAAATATATTGTTCCACATTATTTACTTTACCTGTTTTCGAATTCTAATTTAGTGAATGAAAATAAAATTAAAGTAGCGCAAACAATCAACTAAACAGTTTTAAAGTTCGTGGCTAAAAAAGTAATGGAAAACAAATTGCATTGTGGCAACCAACGAATCGTTTTAGCTTCCCAGTATCACGACATGGGGGCAATTAAATCCCAGCGATCGGCGATAATCTCGTAAACCTGGACCTCATGTGACAAAATCTGATTTTTCTTTCTAATTAGAGCTCGATCTGCTGTCGTAAGACTGTGACGAATCACCGAGAAGCGCCTGCAAACGCTCACAGTCACAGTAATCCGTTTACTTTACTTTTCGATTTTAATCGCGTTACTCGAAACGGAAACGGTAATTGCCGGTTGATAAATCCCGCTACCTGCCGGTTAATCACCATAATGGCCACTTACCGGTAAATCTGTTTGCCGGAAGAACGTATCGACGAACACACTACATTTTCAAAGAAAGAAAAATACGACGAAAAAGTCTTGCGATGTGACGCTACAAAGACGAAAACAACGTTACGCGTATGTGATATAAATTCACTGGGACCTAGTTTCTTTGCTGTGATTTTACAAAGACCAGAATATTATTATTTAACTTATTTAACCTATTTTCCTCTAGTTTAGAGTATGTAACATTTCTAGAAAGTAGAAACTAACATTACTGCTTTTTAAAATTAAATTTTCGTGTGAACCCGCAACAACGAATCATGGCTGCAATCGAATCATTGTTTGTTAATACTTCTTGCATACAGGCTGTTCCACAACTTAGGATGATTCATGTCAAGTGCGAGTATACTATACTGCATCGTATAAATACATTTGTATACAACTTGAAAAAGCTCATTAGATTTTGGTACAAATATCTTCACCAAAAGAGAAATATTTTGAAGAATAAAAAAATTAATTGTCAAAATTTTGGATGAATTTGGACAAAGTATTGTATTGTAATGATAATAAGAGAAAAAAATTGTCTTTATCTGGTGGCATTATAGAAACTATAGTAAAATTTAAAAATTTAATTTATCAAATAAAACGTTAATATCTTGTAATCCATGATCGGTTGATTTTTGCTTCTGCGTAAAAATATTGTCAGATGAGACAGGTAACATGTTGACACTAACGCCATAAAGTCAAAAAGTAAGATATTAAATGTTGTAGCAATTGAACGAAGTAGGTGAAAATCTATACTATTCAAACAGGAAAATAAAACACTAGAAAGAAGATACAAATCTAAAAATGAAATCCTGCATCAAAAGCATATAATATTAATTCACCGAGTATATGAGAGCCAAGAATGCGGTTCTGGGTTGTTCATTTAGTTCATTCGACCATATTTTGCACCTTCCCATATGTTTGAATCTTCCTGCGATTTCCTTGCATTTATGACAAATCTAAAATTCTTGAAATATCGAATTATACGTACATTTATGTTTATAAGTCAGTTTTCTAGATACGGCGGAAGGTTGTGTGCTACCCACATCAGATTTTTTAATTAGAATTATCTATGCTTCAATAAAAAATTATATTTCCTTCTTTTATGGAAGTCTCGTTTACCAAAGACCCTCCATATTAGTGGTGCCGTGAGACGAGACGAGACGAGAAATAGTCAATTCTCGGCTCATCACAAATTTTCGAGACGAGAATTTTTAGTATTCTCGTCTCGGTCATTTTTCAGCTGTTCATTTCTCGTCTCAAGGAACTCGATTCTCGTCTCGTCTCAAATTTCTCGACAAAAAATTAGAGCCACCTAACGATTTTTGCAAGAACTATTAGATTTCGCGTCATGCCCATGTCACACATGGACACATGTAATACTTGTACAGAGTGATCGGAGTGATCAAAACAAACTGACAGTCACGTGACCCGGAAATTTTCTTAAATGCTATTAAAACTAGACTTCTAGGAAGAAAAGTTTGATTTTCAAGTTCATGGGTGTGCGACTTAGGATAATAAAGATTTTGTATTTTAATAATTTTATTAAACTCAACAATATTTTCTAAATGAATAATTAAATAAGTTACAATAGCCACCGTTTCGGAATTATAATTATTGATGACCACCGAAAATCGCCAATATTTAAAAATAAAACTTATGTGCAGCGCGCCATCTGTCGGTAGTAGTGAGTAGAAAAAACATCGTAACCTCAAATTTAATGATCAGACTACAACTATAACTTGAATGTATTTGATTATAGTTTTCTTCGTTACAAAGAACATTGTACAAACCACTTGCGAGAAGACAATATCCCAGCATTCGCGTAAATGAAACCCTCGCTTCGCTCGTATTTCAAAAAACCGCTCATGTGGGATCAAAATCTTCCCGCATTTGGTTCGTAAATAACTATTCACTATTCTTGATTGTTCTTTTAATAATGTAGCTCCTGATGATGACGTATGTATGACGTCGAAACTAGTCGACTGAGAAATAAAATATTGTTGAGTACATCCCAGTAATTTTTCTTCATTCCTGATTAAAAAAAGATATTTTTAAGTAAAAATTTCGAGAATTCTCGAGTTCTCGAGAGTATTTCTCGTCTCAAAATTATGAATTCTCGTCTCGCCCCGAAAATCCGAGACGAGAAATTTAGTTATTCTCGTCTCGTAATTTCGAGACGAGACGAGAATGAGACGAGAAATTTCTCGTCTCGGCGGCATCACTACTCCATATTTTACCATAAATCACACAATAAATAATATGAACCTAATATCCCAGCATGCAATAAACATGATTTGAAATATAACATCTCTAGTAAATTAAATTTATGTATGCACTCAGGCACTGCAGTAAATCTTCGACATGTGCAACCGAATCATAGCTTCCCGGCAAAACAAAAAATCTTGAGGGTATAAAACACAATTATGATGAATCAGATAACGGTAATTTAACTCTCTAATTACCGTAGAAAGAGTGCATTAAAACGTCTTATTAAAACAACTATCGCGCCGTCTACGATCTCTGTTGATTGGGCTCCTTGCGTTAATTGTTTGCCTAGAATCAAGATATCCTCGGTCGTGAAACAATGGCGACGTCGTCGGCGCCTACTTCGCGCCATTGATTTCCAATCAGGACAGCGGCGGCGACACTGGGACAGCGGAAGGGGCAGAGGAAGAAGTCGTTTGCTTGTTTTACAGTAAACACTCTATTAACTGATACGGGGTAAAAGACGTTCTTTTCACTCCGGTGGGGTTAATAGGTTAAAGGGAGTCACTCATACCGGTGGTTCTATTGTATCTTATCCGCCACACTTTTTTAAAGCAACACACAATATATTAAAAAATGTTTTCTTTTTTCTGTTATATACTATTTTATTTAATAAATTGAAAAAGAACATTTTCTATGATGGTATTAAGTTGAACAGGAAGAGAAAAGCATTAAGAATGTAACCTGTGGTTGGCCGTTTTAGCTTCCCGCACAAGTCGTTGTTAAGAGGCCCGTCTACCTCCTAAAATCCAGCACAATACGTACTAACGTAGCGAGTGTTTTGTAGCCAGTACAAGAATGCTCAAATTGTATTTCAACAAGGATTATTATGCTTAAAAGATCAATTAACAGTGACTTTTTTAAATTTTAATAAGAAAATGTACATGATTATAAATATTCCGAAAAATTCATAAAAATTGCCAATTTATGCAAACTTTACACATTAGTCAATAATAAACTAGCAGTTTACTCGCAACGAAAACACTTTTACAGTATTTTTCAACTTCAAAATGACATTGCATTGCTAGGATGCGGTACGATTATCGGGCTGGTTTTAGGCAGTAGTAGTAGTGGGGAAAAGAGAGGAATAGAAAAAGTAAAATCGAGAGTATTCTAGAAAGTATCAACGTTCCAGTCAAGAAATAGTAATTTACATTATATGTGCGGTAGGCTCAATTTTACAACGCGAGGTTCTATATTAAAGTACGACGCGAAGCGGAGTGCTTTAATAAAACCGAGCGTTGTAAAATTACCTACCGCACGCATAATGTATTCTATTTTTTGGCCATCATACTAACTATTTATTAAAAATATGTAATTTATATAAAATTTCAAGTTGTGTACATTGAATTTTAAAATCAAGCCGCGTTGAAAAACAATCTTGAAACAATGAAATGTCAATATAATTAAAAACGTGCATTTGAGTCAGCAAATGTCACATTTAAAAAGAAATTTTTTCACTTATTTCAGACTCTATTGAATAATTTACTGGGTAAACGAGCGTTTTTAAAGGTTTTCTTTTGTATTACAAATAAATTTTTTATTTAATAACCTCTGAATACTAAAAAAAACAGTGCATATTATCTAACTCCCGTGTAATAAACTCTTGACGTCTGTAAAATCGCAACTACCATAGAGGTCAACGATGTGTGATTGTTATGTTTACACGTCACGAGGTCAAAAAATTCTTTACCTGTCATATTAAAACTTTTATTTTTAAAATATGATATAATTTATTTTTTGACTACGTTCTTTTATGTTTTGTTTCATATTTAAAAACCAATTCCATTTATTAAATACCATATAACGTCAACAATCAATACATTCTATAGATGAATATGTATGTAGTAGCACAAGTTCTCCTCAGCATTCAGTTTTCGTTCTCCTTTGACAGAAGTTATTAAAATATTTTTTTAGAATCACGTGGGGAACGCATACATAATATTTCATATTATGCTGATGTGACGTTTCAATTTAAATCCAAGAACAAAAGAAAGAAGAAAAACGCGAAAATCTAAAATCGGTATAAAGCGGTGTTCTTTCAATCTCCGCTGAAGTAGAAATAAAATAAAATCTTAAAAGGGTCATAAAATAATCATTGTTCCAAATGTCTCTCCGGTTCGAGTTCACTGAATTCATGAACATTGATTAAAGTGCAACTACTGGCGGATAAACATGCAACAAGACCTGCAATAGAAGTGGCCTTCAAGCTTTTAAATATTAAACTTTCATCTGTACATCAACATCTCTACCTCGACTTCGACACAGGAACTGAAAGGGAACTAAGAATCTACTCTTATGGTGGGATTCTGTTCAAATCTGTAAGTTTTACAAAGTAAATCTTTAAATATTAAACAAAATCACATCAATATTTGTTGACAAATATAAAAATCCGATGTGGTCAACACATAACCTCTCGCCATACTCTACTATTTTTATTGTTCTAATATATAAGTATATATTATGTAGTACTTACTCACAAATATACCATTGTACTAGAAGGAAATTCGGGAATTGTAGTTTTTATAATATTATTAAAGTTTATTATGACCTTATAAATACTAAATGACATTTCATATTTTCCGTTTCAATTTGCCAAAAAGTCAAAAATTCATATGACATTAACACTCAAATATTTTATTTTTTGTTTTCATAGGTAGGCAGATAAATCAAAATTGTAAAGATTTGTAGAATTTTTAACTTCTTGTAATTGGAAAATGGTGCTAGATAGAAACAACGTTTTGAATACATATTGTAGATAGTAACATTTAGTATACAATGTTATTAAAAAAATTCCTATTAATTCATAAATTTTGAAAATATTCCAGAAAAACTCTTCAGATCTTCAAGAAACTACCACTTCCGGTTGCACGATCAACACCAAAATCTAATCAGATCTAATCTAGGGTGTCAGAATATTGTATACCAAATTTCAAATTTTTTTATTCAGTGGTATTTGAGTTATCGTACCTCCAACATCCATCCTGACACACAGACACACACACAGACATCATCGCGAAATTATCAAAATCGTGTTCTAGGGACCTCAAAACGTGCTTATCCATTGAAAACTCACTATCGAAATTTTAGCATGATTACAATACCTCTCTTACAGATATGAGTGGCGAGAGGTAAAAATGTTCATATGCTTATAAATTTCATTGCACTATTGTTTAATATTTACAGTTTTATAGATCTGTAGCAACTACAGATTTGAACAGAGTCCCACCATTAGTTTTGTTCAAAGCCATAAACTGTCTTTCAAAATATATTCAGTCTTTTTAACCCTATAGAATGCATTAACCGGGCCTCTTACGACCGGTGTGCTGTTTAGTTGCTTATAGGTACTGTGCTTAAATTATTTTTAATTACATGCAGCGTTTGAGCTCTAATCAAGTATTTGTTTATCTAATTTTAGAAAAAAAAATAATTCTAATACCTAGTTATTTATGTATAAAGGGTGTGAGACGTGATTTTGAGCCCGAGCGTCAGCCGAGGGCTAAAACACATGAAAAGCCGTAAAAGCAAGTTACGCCCGTAGTACATACCCAACTTTATGAACGGTTCAATATTTTCTAATAAATTAATTAATATAATTTACTTGTTCAATTTACTAAATTCTTTGTCTGTTGCTAAGAAACCAAAAAAATCCGAAAATAAACAAATATCTAAATGTCTACTTTGTCATTATTGAATTAAACATTTACAAAATAATTTATGTTAAATGTAAGTAAAAATAATGTTATTTAAATAAAAAATGGTACAACTAAATATAGAAAATGGTTATTTATAGGATTAATTATAGTTTATATGAGGAAAATTGAAAATCTGAACTGTGTGCATTGATTTGACGTTTTTTATAGCGCACTGCGCTTTAAAGTTGTTCCTGGGCTATAAAGTGACGTTTACGTCAATGAAATTCGTATAATGTGTCAAATTATGATATGACCGTGCATAATTTTTTTTTTCCTATTCACAAATTATTTATGAATTTTGTTTCTATTTTTATGTTTTCTTACATAATATGTATCCATATAAAAATAAAAGTGTATGACCACCTTCTTCTACTTCATATTTTACGACTAAAATATTTTTACTTTAATTTATTTTTAACGTGTGCATAAAATCCTATTTCAAAGTTCTTATACCTAAGTAGATTCACGAAAAAACTTAAGTTTACTCCATATTATATTTAATTCGAATTTAATTATAATTAAAAGGATCAAATGTAACTTGTATACTATAATATTTATTTATAAGCTTCGGTACCCTTTTCGTGAATCTTCGTATTAAATAGTATAGTACGTATAACTAGTATAAAAATAAAAAATGATTCCTACATTGTAAATAATTTTCTGAAGTTCTGCAGGAGCCTGCTTTCCTTGATTGATTGATAAGTACATTGGTCCATAGTTTCCATATTATTTAGATATATCAGGTTTCAACCAAAGATATCTCAAACTGGTCACCAATTTTATTAAACCAGCCATGTACATTTGCAGGTTAACTGAATTTATTATATAGATCGCATTCATGTTTAGATCTTGATCAATATTGATTTCTTCTCATGTTGTTAACATCACTGCACTAGTTTTACACTTTTTAGTATACTTTTGTATCAATTATCTTATATTTATTAAGTATGAATGTCAAGATTTTTTACACAAAATTATTAACAATTTCTACACCCACGCCAACCTTCGACCTCGAGATTTCATCATATGACGCTGCGCATGCGCACATCTGCAAAATAAAAAATATTATTAATATTTTATTATAAAATCTGAAATATATGCAGTGTTGTAATAGATAACAATATTTTATATCTAAATAAAGATAAAGATAACCTACTTTTTATTTATCTAGATAAGATAATAGATAACCATTGAAAAAATTATCTAGATAATAGATAAAAGATAAATAATTATTATCTAGATAATTATTAGATAATTTATAGATAATAATAAACGACATGTTATAAAGTATAAGCGATACCAGCTGGAAAGTCGGCAGCGTTGCAAGCTTGTGCGTTGTATGCTTGCACAGTTTGATTTCATTTGAATTCGATTAAAATTACAAATGAAAAAATTAGGTTATAATTTTACTAAAATTATTATCTAGATGATAATTAAAAATTAGATAAAGATAATTTGTAATATTTTCTAGATAAGATAATAGATAAATAAGAAAAAAATTATCTAGATAAGATAATAGATACAAATATATTATCTAGATGATTTATCTAGATAAAATTATCTAGATAAGTTACAACACTGAATATATGGATACATATTTTGTGCAGGAATTAATATATTTTTGGCGAATGAACAAAGTATTAGGTTATACCTAAATGATTTGAAAAATAAAAACAGATAAAATAGGTTTACAAAAATTATAATTGGCAAAAACAAATTGGGGACAGGTACACAGGAAAAAAATCACAAGAAGATTCAAATCAAGAAAAATCATTAGTAATAAAATTTCTTCGTAAGATTCATTCACAGGAAAATTCAAATTTAGAATTTTAGATTTGGCATAATTGAAAACACAGGGAAATGCAAACATAAGAAGGAAGATGCAAATCTGTAGAAGTTATAGTTAAAACCGAGTATGTGGGACTTAAAAATGGTATTGGGTTGTTCATTAGGGGGTATCGAAAAAAGAAAATTATTTATGATGCTTTTGTGGTAGAGCGGAAAAGTTGCCTCTATACATAAGTAACTTCTGTTCAAAATTTCACCACCCTAGGATGATGTCTTCTGTTCTGGCAAGGGACGTGAAATTTTAAAAATCTAGTAAAAACGCCAAAAAAAAATATATTTTTTTTAGTTTTCAAATGTCACAGCACTTTGCGGTAGTGTGCAAAAGTTGCCCCTATGTATGGTTAATTACAATGCAAAATTTTACGCCCCACGGAATAAATGTTAGTTAAATAATGAAAAAACAGTGTATGTCGATTTTTGGGTAATTTCAGGCTTCTTGCCAGAACAGAACATATTGTCCGTGGGGCGTCAAATTTTGCACAATAATTAACCATACATAGGTGCAACTTTTGCACACTACCGCAAAGTGCTGTGACATTTAAAAAATTACAAAATAAAAATACAAAATTTTGTCGATTTTTGAAATTTCATGTCTCTTGCCAGAACAGAAGACATTATCCTAGAGTGGTGAAATTTTGAATAGAAGTTACTTATATATAGAGGCAACTTTTCCGCTCTACCCCAAAAGCATCATAAATAATTTCGATAAAATTGGTTAAAGGATTAAGCGGCAAGATGAAAGGGAATGAGATATTTAGGAAATACTCATAAAGTAGTTGTTAATTGTATTTAATTCCAATATTTCGCTACCAATTTTGGTGCTTCATCAGGGAAACTAAAATGGTTCCACAGTTAAATTTTGTAAAGTTAACAATATTAAGTTGATACTTACAATACAATAATTATAACAATTTAAAATTTTGACAAAATGTTTCGTAATTTTCCAATTTTGCACGTTCCAAGTTTGGTAGCGAAATATTGGAATTAAATACAATTAACAACTACTTTATGAGTATTTCCTAAATATCTCATGACCTTTCATCTTGCCGCTTAATCCTTTAACCAATTTTATCATTCAACGAAGTCGGCGTTACTTCTGTTCAACATAAATAATTTCCTTTTTTCGATACCCCCTATTGTTCATTTAGTTTAGTTCGACCTAACTTATTACCCTTGTGCTGAAGGAACAAACATGTTTTCTAGATTTGCATCTTCCTGTGTTTGCATTTATGCTGAATCTAAAATTCTAGGTTTCCATTTTGCAGTGAATGCATCTTTTAGTGCATCTGTAAATTATCTACAAGTAGATTTGACTTTGTGCATGCATTTTCCTGTGTATGAATATTATAGAGTTATATTTTCTGATGTTAAACCACCCATTCAGAACCACAGTCGGTCATTATCCTATAATTTAATAATAAAGTATAAATGTACAAAAGATCATTTTCTTTTAGAATCGTTAACTCTCCGTCCCAGTGGCATAAAATCGAATCAGATAAGAATATCCGCCCATTTCAACGTTCATCAGCGAACACAACATCAGCGTTTACTTCTTTCTTTATTCCTAGCGAAGTACAAAGTATCTTTAGATGGAAATTTAAATCTTTCATGTATTTTAATAATCTAGATTCTTGGATATTTTATATATCAGTTCCTCGGGTAAACATATCACGTAAAGTAATTGAACTTTATGAACTTTGAAAGCAGACAAGAAAGTTTATATGATCGGTAAAAAATTTACCGCCGAGAAATTGAATACGACGATAAGAGATGTGTTTTATTAATCTTTTTTATTGTTTAATTTATTATTCAACAGTAATGTAGTCTGTACATCTTCAATACATTTCTTACTTTAGTATGTTTACGTTTTGTTATTACGAATGTGAATGGAAAATTAAATAACAACAAAATAATTAAACTTTATGAAAGATATAAGCGCAATATAAAAAAATTAAAAACCCGAAGTCGCTTCTGATTGTTGATTGTTAATGTGAATGTACAGTACGCGAAATAAGATATGGCCGTGCTCAGGAATTTTAAATTAGTAAAACAAATTAGTCTTGATTTAAAAGCACGAAAAACCACGAATAATTATTCTAATCGGTCTGCAGCAATGTCAAACTTTGCTCGACAGAATGTATCTTATAGAAAAAAGTACGAGGAATTCAGTACTTCAAACCAGAAGTCAATATCATTATTCGTTCAGAAATTATGTTATTATTATGTTATGAACACAAATTTTTTAAAAATTCTATTGTGGCTAAACTAGGGTCTCAAAAATTATACAAATTACATCGTAAATAGATAAAAATCTGTGGAATCGAATGCTTGAAACCGGACGGCAATACTTTTATCCGTTGGAAAGTTACAGCCGTTTTTTGCGTATTACGAAAACTAGCTTAAAATTTTCAAGTTTGGAAAATTTACCAAACTTTGAAAAGCTGTATCTCGGATACTATTACGTCTACCGAGCCCATTCTGGTCTCAGATTATAGACAATTAATCTAGTTTAAAAATACATTTAATGCTCCTTCATAGTCAAAATGGTAAGAAACCGAAAAAAGTGCAAAAATTTAGCAGTTTTTGAGATATTCAAAAGTGTTCCGGAGGGTTGCCGAGGTCGAAAACTTGGATTTTGCTTCTCAGACATATCTCATACAAGAAACAAAATAGAAACCAACTTCCACCACTTGATGCAACTTAGGCCCATTATAACCATGACAAGGTTACTGGACTAGTATTAGCAAACAATTAATAATCAAAATATTTGACACTTCAGCGTAAGTTCGATTAGTTTCATATTTTGTGTCCGTTTATTTGGGTCTCATTATTTTGCAGGTAAAATAATTTCTTAACATTGTTGCTTGTAGGTAACATTCCTCGACACATTGAATGATAAAATCTCTCTCCTTCAACTCGGGATTTTGATCATGTCATTTCTCTCGAAATATTACCAAGCAACAATCTTTTGAGAAAAAAATTTCCAGCAAAGTAATGGTTCCAGGCATATTACTGTTTATTATTTTAATTATTTCATCGCCTACGTTTTTTAAAATTTTATTTTAAAATTGTAGGTATTTTAGAATAATTTCCAATAGTTAGTTAGGGGAAATGTGCCTATGATGGCATCCTGCCTATGATGGCATACTGGTCGTACTTTAAAAAGTATAAGTTTTGGCGCGTTATTTTATATGTACGCAAGCGCATATCTCAATTTTGTTAGTACTGTCGAAGTTTAGCGGCGTTTGCACGCTTAGAATTAGTGTACGAAGAAATATTAAAATTAAGTAAGTAATGAAGTAATATTTATGTAAAATTCATAGCTAGATTTTATTTTTGTTCAGCTTGTTATCGGTATGAAATTTGCATGAATATATTCAGTAGGAGTTGTATGTATAACGATATACTTATTTCGAGGTTATATTTGTAAGATAACACTACAAACCCGGACAAATGAAAATATTGACTTATTCCTATGATGGCATATCTAACATATTCCAATGATGGCATAGGATTTGCCCCCATATTTACCAATCCCTATTTATCACCGTCCCTTTTTTACCACGGTAATTCTTTTACCAATCCATTTTTTACCAACATTATACTTTTGCCAATCCATTTTTTACCACCGTACCTTTTTACCACCAACGTATTTACCAACGTATTCTTTTACCAATCCATTTTTACCACCGTCCCTATTTTTACCACTATTCTTTATTCACTTTGTTTAAAATAATTTTATTTGTGTTTTGTTTATTATTAAAATTAAATTTATTTATATTTTGTATTTTATTTGAATAAAACTAAAATAAATATATATAAATTCGTTTATTTACGTACATAGGTACAGTCTGTTGCCTATGATGGCATACTTGTCGCTTTTTTAAAAAGTTCAACATATGCATATTAATATATATATATATATATATATATATATATATATATATATATATATATATATATATATATATATATATATATATATATATATATATATATATATATATATATATATATATATATATATATATATATATATAGTATACAGTATGCAATACCAGAAATAATTATCTAAGTTTTTAAATAAAGCAGTAATTAAGTGTTAAAGTTAAGGGTGTCATCATAGGCACATTTCCCCTACTTGTTACATAATAAATTTTAATGTTACCGGTTACTATAATAATTATTGTAATCAATTCTTCCATTGGCTGCTATTGGTGTCATGCGATTTTCTCCATCATTATTTTTTGTAACATTTTGCGTCTTTTGAATCGTGATAAGTTAATTACGAGATGAGTAGGTTCCCAATGCAGCGACGCGTTTAAGGGATGAAAAATATATGTGCAGAATTTCCATATTCCAGAATAACAGCCAGCATTCAGTGAGCTAAGCAGAGAATTTCATGGCAGCTGCTGAAATTTTATTACGAAATGAGATTCGGCTCGAGGAGGAAAATCAGTTTTACATATTCAATATCCGCAAATGCGTTTATAGTTTTCTTTCGCTGAAATAAAACATTATCCAGCAAGGAGCTGTGTATTTTCTGCAGAAATACGAACCACGCAAGAGGGAATTATTTTGAGATTTTTCTGCCCTTGGGTCATATTCTAAAACTACAATCTATGGAAGGTTTTGTTGAGTTGTTTATAGTTTACCTTAGTTACAACCTTATTGTTTTGTTTATTTGTGAGTTCTGAAACAACAGATTTATGCTGGATTCTCGTTTTAAAATATTATTTGTTTCGGAAAATAAAAAACAAATATTATAATTCTTATGGAATATTGAATAAATAACTTATTTTAATAAATAATATTAAAATTACAGTGTTATCGTAGTAAAATTCATATAAATAATAAATTATTGCTCACGGCTGTGAATAATTCATAGCATTTTATCCAGGAAGGCACAAAAATGTATATACCTATTATTATTATTCAAAAAGTGTAGAAAAACACCATATTTTGCTTTCATGTCTGCTTACATTTTAAATACGAATAAATACCAAGTATAAGAAAATATTGCTTGAACACAATAAAACCACAAATTGTGATAACATATTTTGCTCTCTCTATTTTAATGATGTTACAGTAAATTATTCTGCTATTTGTATTTCTTAAAATAATAGATACTATTAGTTCGTTTTAAACTAGGAGAAATAAAAACTTAAAATAAATAATTTGTTAATAAATTACAGTATATAGGTAGGTAGTAAATGAATTGATTAAATGTAGATCTATAGTTTTATAAAAGAGTATGCATATGTCGCAAGTCAGTTAAAAAATCAGTATTATATATAAGGTATATAAAATACCTAGTCTTTTATAAATGACTCACCACATGATGTCATATCATTTTATTACACAATATGCCGAGATTTTTGCTAAAAACTCTGAACTGCACTAAATAAACAGCCCAATACCCTAGGTACCTACTTAAATTGCACTGAATTAAATTAAATACCCAATACCCTTCTTGAGTCTTAAATACTCGGTTTTGGTACAAACCCGGATTGAATTAAACTAAATAAACAAAACAATACCCTTCGTGAGTCCTTCAAACTCAGTTTTTGTTGACTGAACTGAACTAAATAAAGAACCTAATACCTTTCTTGAGTGAAATAAACTTCTCCTGGTTATGTCAAATAAAGGAAAATACCGAAAATACAATATTGTAAGTACTTCAATACTGATCTTCCGTCGTATAAGATATCCAGATGAGCCAAGTATTTGATGTTGTGCGCCATAATATTAAAATAAATGAAGGTATTACTAAAATTTTTATTTTTATCCCTAAACAGTTAAATAAGGTTTGTAGTTAGTTATTTTATTTTACATGAAAGTTATTAATATTACTTATATTATGTTGTAGGTAATTTAATGTCAGTTTGACAGGAACCTGTAAAATGTATTCCTTATTGTAATTTGTAAAATTGTCATTTAATTGTATTTTTTTTGTTAATTGTTGCTTTACTTTATCATTATGCACGGTAAACAATGTCACAAACAATTGATTATAATGAAGTCGTATATAATAGTTATTTACGATACAAGTACGTAAAGCAAATATTTAGTCACGAACGGATTCGAATTTAAACACGAGCGCAGCGAGTGTTTTAACCCTTGCCGAGCCGAAAGCGAGTCAACGTTGACCCGATTTTCAGTTTTCTGCATATAACTTCTTAGTTTTTTTTTATAACTTAATTTCCTTTTAGGAATTCTCCTAAAATGTTGTCCTTATAAATAAATAATTTTAACCTTAACGAATACTAGCATAGATAAAGAGTAAATCGAGTTTCTCATATTGAAAAAGTATAAATCATTTGTTCCTACTGCCAAAGAATGAAGATGGAGAACCATCGTAAAGGAAAAAAGTAATATTATTAAAATTATTATTACCTCTAAAAATATTTTCTATGCCGATTGCATAATCCGGCAGCGAAAATAATAATATTTTTGTTTTTTTATGTTCTCTAATATATTATTAATATTTTATGGAGTAAAAATACTTATAGCAAATAATAAAAAAATGTATAGTTTAATTATCATATACAATGAACCCATTTACACGGTACTATGTGGATACATCCAAAATAAATGTAAGTATAATTAAAATATTTTCCTAATCCTAAATGTAATTAAAAAAACTTGGGTCACTTTTGACCCATATTTGGTATTCTAAGTTTTGTATATATTTTCGCTCGGCTAGGGTTAAGACCCGTGAGTGACTAAATATGCTTTACGTATGTGTATCGTATAAGATTTTATCTACGATAGAATTTAAAAAAACTCGAAAAATATAAAAAAAATCCTTTTAAATTTGAATTAGGATCAAAACAAGTTTGCTTTGACAAGAAAATTTTCACGTTAGTTACCGATTGTTGTGCGGATGTTTAATTAAAATATTTGCGTGTTTGAAAACTTTAACCACTCGTTGCTGCGCAACCCGTGACTAATGAAATCTTGCTATTAAACAATTGTTTTACAAACTAAAAACTGACAACTAATTGTCAATTTTACACACTATCGTAGATAAAAAATATAATATTTTTACACGGCAGGCAACCACCTTTTTCCCAGATTATTGTGTAAAAATTGGTGGCACACAACAGCACAAATTGAGCAGGTAAGCTTACGTATATAGATATCAAGAGGGTGTAAAGGTGCAAATGTTTTTATTCTTGAGGATTTCAGCGAAAGTGAAACCATCGCAGAGGGCCGTGAAAAAATCTCATTAAACAAATACAAACCCTGAGCTGGTAGGCGTAACACGAACTTTTTTAATTGTGCGTAAAAAATTTGAAAAGAAAAAGGGAAAAGGGCGTGTGTTCGGGTCAGAGAATAAATAGCAATACGAGGTGGACAGCGCGGCGGGAATTTATGTCCCTGTGGCAGTGCCGCCACCCCCCAAATAATTAATATCCACGCTGACCAACCGAATAACCAAAAGGAAAAATACAGGAATGCTTCTTTGTGGTACTGTGCAAATATTTGAATTATGTGAAAATTTACTGCCTTATTGTAGCAGCACAGATGGCAAGGGTGGGGGGGGGGGTCCTCTGAATTTGCCTTTTATAGCGTTTTTATTATTGCTTTTTGCTTAATTTGCTCCGGTGAATTCAAATTGTCTGGCGGGCAGTTTTACGTTTTTTCTCAGTGCTGAATGCGGGCGAAATCGTGATACATTCTGTTTGAGTATTTGCCCTGCAGTATTATTAGGACTTTCAGCATACATAGTCAGTTTTATAAACGTAATTTATATTAACTACATTAAAAATATTATTTTTGTACCTTTGAAGTTTATTCTGCCCACTGTTTTTACTGTAAAATATACAAAAACACTATTCTCAGAAATAGTATTACCAAAGAGAATAAATTTTACACAATTAGGGAGGAAAGTGAATGATATCAAGAATGCTAACGAACGAGGCTTGCCAAGTTCGGAAATTTCACAAACATTCGATAGACACTTTTCAGCGAGTCATGTACACTATTTTCCCCACGACTATAAATATTAAACACTTTATTCATGAACATATTTTGGCATCAACTGTTACTGGTACGATTTTACTTTTACGAATAAAAAATAAACCACAATCATGGAAACATGATACAAGATTTTCGTTAACAATAATAAATTTTATTTAAATTTTTAAATTATACCAGTTACAGCAAATGTGGATAAATCACTTTTAATGTCGTCTATGTCTATTTTAATAGAATAATGCAATTTATCAAGAAATACTTAATGACAGGAAAAAATTATCAAATGACAGAAAGACAACACGCCGCAACACGCCTACTAAAAGATGAAACAAAAAAACTGTGACGATAAGACCTGTTCGATAACATATATCGAACGGGTTGAACAGATGTGGGATATTGTTTATTTTCGTAGCTATTTTTATGGAAACTGTTAGTTTCGTATATGGTCGTGGGAAAATTTGTAATCAGAACGATAATAAATATATTTCTTTTGTAATAGATAAATATAACTCTCTCATGATTCTTTCGTGCTTCTGAATTTTGATTTTGAAGCAAACAGTCTAAATCCTGAGAAAAGAGTTATGATAAAAATGCCTGTTTAATAGCGGCGGCGCTAAATTGAATCTTCAATGAGTTTTGGAAATGAAGAATTTCTAATTCATCAATAGCTTCAGAACAGTGATTAGTGAATTTATATTCCAGCATTTAGTAGCATTAATATCCTAGCAATCGCTAGGATATTAATGAGCAAAAATAGCAACAACACATTCTTGAAATGTTCTGGGGATTTTATTTTGTCAAGTGGTTACTTCCCAAAGTTTCACGTATAGCTGCAGCAATGGCCATAGTGTTGCCACGAGACGAGACAAACGAGATGTCTCGTCTCGCGTACTGTTTATCTCGTCTCGGCGATATTTTATCTCGATTTTCGAGACGAGACGAGACGAGATAAAAGAAGCCGAGATAGGGTAGAGACGAGACGAGAGGACGAGACGTCTCGAATGTCTCGATTATGATAATAGTGCTATCTTATTGACAGCTGGCAGTCTGTGAAGTGTAACTTTTGGTGCCTAGGCAATAAAATTATTGTAATGCCTAGGCTTACACAACAATTAGTGCGACAAATATAATATTCCTAGGTACGTATTTTTTCATATGCAAATTATGAATATTAAATGTTTATTTACGAGAAGTACAGTAGCAAATTGTTGTGAAAGTACTGTGGATCATAAAAGTATGAGTAACAGTAACAAACATTATGTAGTACCACGGTACAAGACACTGAAGGTAACCCAACTTGGCTTGCAAAAGTGACTGCTGAACTGGTCCAGTTTCGCGGTACTGAGGGGTAAAGGGAGTACTCAATATGGCAGCCAACATAGGCCATCAAAAACCCGCGAGAATCGCTGAGTAACGTGTAAAGTATAATTTCTATATATATTCTGTAATTTATTATAATATATACAATATTCTATAAGTTATTGAAGATTTTAAGTGAAATTGCTAATAAAATGTGGCCTATGCGATATGACACCGCCTAGCGGCGACAGGGCGAACTGTAACCTCTTGAGCACTCATAAAACTAGTGGAAGGGGTATGCAAGTTAACGGGGCCTGTGTAGTACCTACCTACACTTGTAACAACATAGACATGAAGGGGAAGCACAAAAATTGAATATGAGACACCGCGAACCAGTCCCAGAGACATCTAGTGGCAGTGAATTAAACTTTTGTACCAAACATGATTATTATTCTTAAAAACCGGCTCAAACTTATCGAATCGAGTTATCTTTACGAGTTTAGATATTATTATATTGTTCAAATGGCGTGAATTTATGTATGTATGAATGTATATTGTTCAATAAAATATTTAGATCTTTAAAAACGAGATAAAACGAGACGAGACGAGACAGAGAGTATCTCGTCTCGTCTCGGCAAGGTTTTATCTCGGTATTTCGAGACGAGACGAGACAGGTAATTATCTCGTCTCGTCTCGTCTCGTGGCAACACTAAATGGCCAGGAAATAAAGCTGAAAACCTAGTTAATTTGGCATTATAAATAGCTGATTCGCACATCTACGATAGGAATTGATGACGTTGGCAGTGGCACGTAGATAACAACTGGGTGATATGTCAGAACGGCGTGAACTCGAACAAGTGCAACTATTGGTATCAGCACACGCTATTGCCTCCGCGCGATATCATCGGCGCTCTATCCGTGTCATCGCAGCGCCAAAAATTACACCCCGTGATTTATGTTCCCCGGGGACCGTGCGAACCAAACACACGAGCTGAAATTTTAACGCTTATCGCCGATCAACAGAGGTGCATGAAGTTTTTATAAACGTATGCTGCTTGCCACATAAAGATTAAGTTTGAAGGTTTACATTTATGAAAAGAAAAAGATTGGAATAATTACTCGAAGATTACATGCGACGTTTCGATTTATTTGAAATCCTTTTCAAGCTGGAAATCAAATGAGGAACAGTAAGTTTTCTTTGTCATACAATATTAATTTTACAATAATACAAAATCAAAACAACATACCGTCTGTATCTTCACGACATGGTATGTTGTTTTGATTTTGTATTATTGTAAAATTAATATTGTACAGGTTTGTTCATGTAGTCTACGCGACGTAGATTACGTGTAATTTTACGCGTAGACAAACACGTAGTCTACGCATGCAGTATCTGTGTAAACATAACAACCAGTGTAAACAATGTAGACAAAGCACAAATCATATCGAAAACGAATAAAATTATAGGTTAGATTTTTTGACAATTGAGTTATTTACAAACTTTACGCAATGTCTACATTGTCTACATTTTACATAGTTTAAGCAAATTTTACGTGTAGACGTAGAAAATTATACTTTACACGTAGATGAACAACTTCTCATTTGATTTCCAACTTGTAAATGATTTCAAATAAATCGAAACATCACATGTAATCTTCGAGTAATTATTTCAACCTTGTCCTCTTTCCGACAATTTTTCTTTTAATTTATAATTTTGGACGCTATTCCATCATGAACGTTTACATTTATGTTTACGTTTAAGAATGTTTTAATTCATGTAACTATACGAGCATCACTACCTAGCACTAATGTTTGTAAGCTCCAAAGTTTAAGTTTATGTTTACCACTCTTACTAAATCTATTTTAAGTTTATTAAGTAACCGTGCTATGTTTCTTAAACTTAAATATAAATAGATGAAATAGATCACTTGACTGGTGGTAGATAATTAGGAATGGAGACAAATTTCTGGGATGCAGTTACAAACTATTTATTTCTAAATCGATTAGTTTCGACGTTACATACGTCATCATCAGGAAATGAGAAACTTGAATTTATATGATTCATATGAAGATATCATGAATCGTATTGTAAAATTGTTGTCCAAATAATGTACAATTTTTGAAATGTATATCATTTCAAAAAATTGTCACATAAGTTATATCACGAGTAACGAAAACTTACTACGACGTAACAAGTCGATTGAGAAATAAATACTTAGTTATTTGTGACTTCATCCCAGAAATAAATTTGTCTCCATTCATAATTAAATATAAGTGAAAAATTTCAAACTATATTTTATTTTATTTAAGAAGACTGTAATTGAAATACTTGTTTTACATTAGGTAAAAACTTTAGCTTGGCTACTTTTAAGAAGATTATCACATGGATTTTCGCCTTTACAATCTTTTATAGCTTCGTAAATTTTCCTAGAATTATCCTGTATTATCTATATATCTGCACGCAACTTTAATAGGTTATACAGGGTGTTCATTTTAAGTGGCGCACCATTGCTAACTTGAGAACTATAAGAGGTACGAAGTTGGTTAAATTAGCAAACAATTAACAAATTTATATTTTCATTACTCCTATTTTTGCGAATTTTGAAAAAATCTTTCTGTAATCAGTATATCAAATTATACAGGGTGTTCATTTTAAGTGGCGCACCTGCTATCTCGAGAAGTATAAGAGCTACGAAGTTGGTTAAATTAGCAAACAATTTCTATTTTATATAACTAGTTTAATGAACGAAATAATTTTTTTTTAGACCAGTAGTTCTCAAACTACGGTGTGCAACTTTCTTATTTCAAATGGGGATCTATTTTTTTATTCGCTTATTCGATTCAGTATTTTTTTCTGAATTCAACGAGATATTAGTTTCATACCCTGGCAAAACAAAAACATGAGAAAAACGCTATTGCAAATTATGATAACTTAATTAAAACCTCATATATATAACCTATTAAAGTTGCGTGCAGAGGTATAGAAACACCCTGTATATTTTGCTTTCGGAAAGTCACATTTTGCCATTTGGTCAGCCACATTAAAATACATGCAATTCATAATCAGTATTTAATCTAAATACAAATAATATTTACGTGGAAACACAAGTCATATTTTCATTATTTATGATGCAATAAAACTTGTGAACAAATCAAGAGGAATCCGGCAAGAAATTAGCCACTCACAATACGAATTCATCTCTTTGTTCATCTGCTGCTAATGAAATAAATGCAAATCCCGTATCTAAGCAACAGCTTGTTTACATCTGAATGCATCTAATTACGATTCACAATATAATAACTCGCTGGATGGCGGCGTGTTTTGTCACTTGTCTACCTGCGTACAGTTGGCAACACTGACGGGCTACACTGGCGGGCTACACTGGAGCTACACCGGAGCAGCTCGGGGAGCTACGTGACTAAGGTTTGCGGACAAGACGGATTTGTATGCGTGAAGGAAATCGGAGAGATGAATTTGGATTTGGATTCAAGACAAGGTGTGGTCGATGGTCGACTGTTTCATGCTTCGCTAATGTCGCTTCCTGCCAATTTCAGGCAAGGATTAAATACGTTTCAGTAAATTCAACCAGATTCAGAGACAGCTATCATTACATTAATTTTACCACGACCATTTACAAAACTTACAGTTTGCATACAGTTGCCTAACAATGAATAAGTACACGGTTTTTCAAAAGTCCCGGGACGGAGCTATAAGTTTTGAACGACTGAAGAAAAAAAAGGAAAATTTGGGAATCACTAAAACGTTTGGGGCATTGCGAGGCCGAAGAAGGTCGACAATTTGAACATTTGTTATAAAAATCGAAATAAACGTACAAAAAACATTAAAATTAAATTCTTGAAAGAATTAAGATATCGTGTTTTGGTTTATGGGGATGTGTTTCTTTTTTCATTACCTTTAAATTAAGGTGAAACTCGACAGGGGTTGCTATTTAAAAATGTTGGGGTGATCATCCACTAAAAAACTCCTCGTTGCATAGATGTTTTAAACTATCTGTGAATGTAGTTTTTATGATTCTTTAGTGATCCCCAAATTTTCAATTTTTTTCTTCACTCGTTCAAAACTTATAGTCCCGTCTTTTGGGAAACCCAGTATAAACAATACCATATCCATTCAACCCGTTCGATATGTTATCAAACAGATCTTTTCGCCACAGTTTAAATTTTTGTTTAACCTTTTAGTAGGCGTGTGTTGTCTTACTGACATTTAATAATTTTTTTAATTTAATCTGGTATAATTACAAAATTCAAATTAAATTTTTATTCTTGATTTTGAAAATTGTAATCTATCGTCGTATATTTTTTGTTTTTTCGCAAAATTCAAATTATAACAGTGAAAGTTGACATCAAAATATACTCGTGAATAAAATGTTTAATATTGGTTTTGTTTATGTGAAGAAAAAAGTTCTTAAATACTTATTGTTTTAAAAGTATCGATGATAATTAAATTGTCATTTCTTCAGAGAAAATTTTCCTGTCAAGTATTTTGTTCTTCCCATTTTTACGCACACGTGTTTGCGTCTCGCGTTTTTACATTTCTATCTCTTGATCTTTAATCTCTGAAACTTTACCAATACCAGGACGTCGAGTTGGCGCTGCCTTCGGAACAATTGCCATAAACTGCGCAATTTAATTAAAGAATTGAGTGCAGCGCGACGCAGTGGGCCTCGCATTGCTCCAGGAAATACCTAGCGGCATTTTTAATAACTGGGATTTTATATTGAGATGTAATTATGTCAATAATTGCGAGGCATAAGAGATAGATGCGGGGGTGTATTGTTCTCCTGCGTGCATTTTGCTCGAAATGGATAGTAGATAATTAAGAATATTTTTTACAAATATTTTTTTCTAGTCCCATGCTTTAATTTACTTAATATGCATTGTCTGTACTTGAATGACATTTCATATTCTCTAATTACTGAGTAAAATTGTACTTTAATTAATTGTTTTCAATTGTATTTTCAGTGTATTGATAATGGACAAAATCAATTCCCGAAAAGTCTACAACAATAAAGTATATTAAATACTTAATCACCTGCTCTTCTCATTAAAGCTTTCTTCCAATAATTTTGGCCATCTACTTTTGCGCTTAAGCGGCTCGTCTACGTTTTTACCGAATTCCTGGAATATTTTCGATTTTATTTCCATTCCACTTTTTCCCCCACTACTAGAGCTGCCTGAAACCAGCCCGAAACTCATACTTTGCCTTATCCTAGCTATGCAATGTCATTTTGAAGTTGAAAAATACTGTAAAAGTGTTTTCGTTGCGAGTAAACTGTCAGATTATTATTGTATTCAGGATAATGTTTTTATAAACATTTAATAGAGAAAGAATGGATCTACAGATGTCTTTTGAAAATTTTAAAAATTAATTTGTATCGTGAGATATAATCATTTTTCGGAATTTTTATATTCATGTACAATTATTTAATCAAAATTTTAAAAAGGCACATCTGTAGATCAATTCTTTCTCTATTACATCCTGGTTGAAATAAAATGTTACCATTCTTGTACTGGCCACAAAACACTCGCTACGTTAGTAAATTGTATGCTGAATTTTAGGTAGTAGACGGGCCTCGTAATAATGCTTCCAATTTTATAATCAGTTGAAGTAGGTAAACCGCATGTAGTATAAAGTAAAGTTTGTGGCCATCACCTGGTTTGATGTTTCCACCATATTCGTGGCATAATAAAAACTTTCCCAGCGCGGTATAATTATTACATTCATCACCTTGTCAGAGTAAAAAGTTATCCCCAACTTAATAATTATAATTACGGTTGGCGTGAAATGAAGAAAAACCTCGCGCGGGCGTTTTGCGTTTCAGGGCTTTCAGCGGTGCATTGTGAGTTTATTTATTTCGTTTTGGATCGCAGGCGGCAGCCGACGTTAAGAGGGCCGGAATTGTTGCCAATACGGGCCTGAAGTGTCGCTGTGGCACGCATGTATACACGCTGCACTCGGCTGAGGCTTTTTATTGCGGATTCGGAGAGAAACTTTACGGAAATCGACATTGAGAGATAAATAAATATTTTCCTGAAACGTGGAACGTACGATGTAAATGCAACCGTATTGTGCGCTTTTATCTACGTACAAAATACACTGCTTATATTCAAAGTTACTTTGTCTGTTTTATGATAATTTGTTTGGTAAGTAACTAACCTACATTAATCAAAATCAGATTTCATTTACTTTACACTTATTTTTTAATCCTAGCTGGGTCTAGGTTCAACACCAGAAAATAAAATTCTAGAATACTAATCCCTCATTTCACGAAACAATAGTTGATATACTGAATCTGATTGGTCGAGATGAGAGGTGAATTTACACCAGCAAACATTTTCATTTCCGTTAACATTAGTACTTATACTTTCTTATTTTGAATTTTATAGTTACATCATTCTATAGATGACAGCTTTATTCACAAAGCATATATTTTTTAAGTTCGCGCAAATTTTGTATTTAAGGGGCTTTTATCACAGTAAAAAAGTATTTAACAAATTACTCCCAACCTATTAATCCTATAAATCTAAAAAAAATAACGTATAAAGACAAAGGCAGTAAAAATCTAGCTACGTTGTCGAATTTTTTAAATTGTTATTATTATTATTTATAAACAATTAAATAATAATAATTCTGAGAAAAACTCTTCGTAACTATGATTGCATTGTAAATTTAAATGTTTGTATCACATTATTATATAAAATTTTCAAATAGTAGTCGAGTAATTTGTTAAATAAATTTAAAAATTGCATGCGCGATAGACAATCAAATTGAGTATTTTCTAAACAAGAATGGAGCGAAACATAGCAATTAGATAAATAGAGACAACATGTGCTCATAAAACATAGGCTGTCAGCGCGGGTACCTGAAATAACGGGGATTTGTGATCTAGCAGCGTTGAGCGATAAAACCCCCTTAAATTGTATGAGTGTAGAACGAGAAATGAGGTATAGAAAATGCATTCAAAGTAATAAAATACCTGCATCAAAAGATTCATTTACAGAAAAATTGATATCAAGGATTTCAGATTTGGCATAATTGCAAACACAGGTTGATGTAAATCTAAAAAAATTATAGGTAAAACCGACTATGTGGGACTCAAGAATGGTATTGGGTTGTTCATTTAGTACAGTTTAACTTAAAGTGTGTATTCCCTTTGGATTGATTAGAAAAACTAGTTTTCTAGATTTGCATCCGTCTGTGTTTGCCGAGTGTTTGCATCTTCCTATGTTTGCATTTGTGCCGAATCTAAAATCCTAGACTTGCATTTTCCTTAAAACGAATCTTTTAATTCAGGTATTTATTACCTATGAATTTCTTGTGCATGCATTTTCCTATATATGAATATTCTAGAATTTTCTTTTCTTTGTTGAATGGCTAATTATCTATAGTGCAAAAATAAAATTCTCATCCCTTTTTGAATTGTTTTTTTTTATTCCGTAGCTAACGGTCTTGCTAGTTATAGTTAAATGTACAGGTGAGTCAGCTAAGTGTTCCCTATTTCATTTGTTTGTAAAGTCTCAAGTTTTTGTGTAAAGTCCGCCAAATTTTTGCTGTAAATACAGTAGCCACTTGAGTTTTTGTTCGCAAAGTTTTATCATTATTGCTCTATTGGTGACTGAAATAATGATTAATTAATTAATGATTAGTCAAACGACTATTTGTAGGATTTTAAAGGACCTTAAATGGCATCCTTATAAGATTCAAATTCTGCAGGCAATTTATGAAGAGGATAAAGCAAACCGATTGGAATTTGCAGAAGACGAAATTGAACGAATGAATGAAAACCCTGGTCATCTGAATAACATCATGTTTACTGATAAGGCACATTTTCATCTTGATGGTGAATTTAATAGACACAATCATCGGTATTGGTCAGATGAAAATCCCTACTGGATTGCTGAACAATCCTTGCACTCTCCTAGAACGACTGTTTGGGCTGCAATTGGAGATTTTGGATTAATTGGTTCAGTTTTCACATTGAAGTGAACCACTCGTGAAGTTTTTGTCTGATCGATTTGAAATTTCGGCAGTAAAAATTCCTTTAGATAGTTCATGTTTTGCAAAAATTTCGTCACTTTCTGATAAAAATTGTCTAAGTTATAAAAAATCCAAATAGGGAATAGTTAGCTGACTCACCCTAGAACTGAATAAAATTTCTGAATTTCACGATAAAGCATTCGTAAAATTTAAATTTGTTAAGATCTGCAGTACTGCAGGCTATTAATTTAGTACAACTGCAATGGCAATGGCTTCCCACTAGTCGCTATTCTAATGGCTAAGTGTTCAATTACCTCAGTACTTGCGATCAATACAGCCAAACGCTTGGCTAAATGTTTATTTTGTATGAATTAATTTCCTGAATACCTCGAGATCCGTTCAATTAATCTAGTTTATATGCCATTTTACTAGGCACTTAAATTTGATGTAAACAATAATTTGATCATCATTTTTCCGTAGTTTATGCCGTGTTAACTAAAATTTATTAGCCTATAAAACCGGGGGAATTTTTCATGCTTCTTAACTTTGAATATAATTTATAATCCATACAGTACTCTCATCTCTTTCTAATCTTCTAGTCCTTGTCGCGTTCATCCGTTTAGTTTTAAATACAAAGACTCGGTTTCGGAACAAACAAACAAACGAATATCGAAACAAGAGAGCGTATGTGCACCCCAAGGAACAGATTTCTCATAGATTACATCCAAACTTCGGAGATAATACTCTGGTGAGATAATTAAATTTCGCGAGACATGGGGACGGAGGGGCTCTCTGTCTCTCTCACTCACGTATGCATTTATGTGATGTGTGTTGTATGGTGCGGTACACGAACAAACATTTATACTTATTTGTCCGTTGAGGCAACGGTTCGAAATACCTACAGGGTGTTTGCGAAGATACGGTGAAATTTCCGTAACGATAAGGAAGTTGGGAATATGTTTTAAATTGATTGCATATTAAAAGGTTTTATTCACAATCGGTTGGTAATATGTGCGTTTCCAACCTTCTAAACAGTTGGGAAGCGAGTCATTGTTTACTTTACTTCCCAGCTAGCCGGAAAAAACTTCCCGGCTAGCGAGGAAGTGAGCGTTTTCCAGCTAGGTAAACGTCACTTTCAGAAGCTTTTTTTGCAGCTTCTCGCAGTTCTAAAGGAATATTTTCGTCTTCACTATCAGACAACATGATAATTAATATGCTCGATCTCGATAAAAAGCAGCAAGAAACTAATTATTGACAGAATCAATAAACATTTTTTCAAGTTACCTGGCAACCCTAGCAACTTTTTCATAGATCTCTATGTTGAAGTATCAAAACAAATTATAATAAAACTGTCATAAAATATGAATAAAATGAATATTTAAAACGGGCATATCAATAACCAATTGGATTGTGAATAAAATAGTATACATACCTCGCGGGAAGGCTCATTCCAGCCTCGCGTTCATAGATGACTTCGGTGCAAGCACCTCAGTCATCTAATGAAACGCTCGGCTGTAATGAACCATTTCCCCGCTCGGTATGTAATATACTATTTTTATCTGAATTGACATGGAACTGCATAAAATTTTGAAAATGGAAAATTTTGATAATTAAACTAAGGAAATTACATTGTGAATTGTGATCAATATCATTTATGAACAAATGAGAGGAACATGCCAACTTGACAAAATAAAATCCCCCGACCATTTCATGAATGTATGTTCTAAAATTGAAAGAATTTGAATCGCTTTGTTTTAAAACTAATTAAATATTGATACCACTTTCTGATGAACAAGATTTTAAGTATTTTTCGTACGTCGATTGTTACGAAAATTTAATATTTCAAGCCGCCTTAAGAGGCCCGTCTACTACCTAAAATCCAGCATAAAATGTACTAACGTAGCGAGTGTTTCGTGACCAGTTCAAGAATGGTAAAATCTTATTTCAACAAGGATTTAATAGAGAAAGAATGTAGCTATACAGATGTGCCTTTTTAAAATTTTGATTAAAAAAATTGTACATGATATAATAATTCCGAAAATTTAAAAAAAAAAAATATTTTATGCAAACTTTACACGGATATAACTCATGATACAAATTAGTACTAAACAAATTTTAAAAGGCACATCTGTAGATTCATTCTTTCTCTATTAAATGTTTATGAAAATATTATCCTGAAGTCAATAATAATCTGACAGTTTACTCGCAATGAAAACACTTTTACAGTATATTTCAACTTCAAAATGACATTGCATAGTTAGGATGCGGCAAAGTATGAGTTTCGGGCTGGTTTCAGGCAGCTGTAGTAGTGGAGAAAAGAGTGGAATGGAAAAAAGTTAAATCAGGAGTATTCTAGAAATTCCGTAAAAAAGTAAACGAGCCGCTTAACAAAATCTTATCCAAGTCAATGAGTTGCTTATTACGAACCAATTTAAAAGACATTCTTTCTGATACAATACAACAAACAATAATTGCAAAATTGCTACTGACTGGAGTTTCTCTAAGGTAGGTAATCTCTTGTGTCTTGAGCAAAATGCTTCTCCCTCTTCGTGAGCGTATTCAAGTAAATGAATCTGTAATTGAGCCGGTTAGCAACATCCACAAAGAGACAGAGGCAGAGAGAATCGGATCTGGTTAACGCGATGACAAATTTGCTGTTTGATTCTCGGAGATTTACCGCCCATTTCGCTAATAAATACCCACTTGACAAAATAAAATCCCCAGAACATTTCAGGAACGTGAACGTGCTAGGTTTGGCTATTAACATCCTATTAATATACTAGCGATTATCTATGTAACATCCCAATGTTAGTAATTAAGTAATAATATTTCAATTATGTGTCCCATGTAATTCTCTGAGATGTTTGTGTTGAGTATGTAATTTTTGATCGTACTCAGGATGTGGCTAGGATAGACGTAATATCACTTAAAGTACAATAATAAGACATTCTTAAACATCCCATGAACGATTTATGGCAAGCATTTTTTAATGAAACTTGATATTGTTTTTAATAAAGCTGTTTTTGTGGCGTAGGTGAATAGACGTAAAACCTTCTCACTCAGTAGATTTGGCGTCAATATTAAAACAAGTAAATTCAATTGTGTATATTTCGATTTTAGGATATATAAAATACGTTTTTTGCTTATGTAAGAATAGATTTGCAGATATATTCCTTAGAAATATAACTTATAAATTAGCATTCTAAAATTTGATCTGGGGTTTTAGTGGATACAAATATCGACTCCCGGTTTCCAAAATTAAATTTTTTAAACATTTTTCTATAAGAAGAAAATAATAATAATTTTAAAATTAGCTATATTGGCGTTAGACGATTGCAAACAAAATATTGTTTGCACCTCGTTGGATAGAGCTTGTTGCCTTTGGCGAGTCGTAAACCTCGGCTTCGCCTTGACTGAACAAATTTCTCGCCGCGTGCAACAAACAATGCTCTATCCGTACTTGATACACAAATAACTATTGAGGTTTCCTTTCAATATAATAGGATAGTTTACCATTTTTACCTCTCGCCTCATATTCTATAAGAGAGGTATTGTAATGGGTCAAAATTTTCGAGTATGAGTTTTTGGTGGATAAGCACGTTTCAGGGTCTCTAGAATACAAATTTACTATTTTCACGATGATGTCTGTGTGTGTGTGTGTGTGTTTGTGTGTTTGTGTGTTTGTATGAACCGACGATTTTTCGTCCACGATAACTTAAAAAGTATCAAACCGTTTATAACCAAATTTCATATTTAATGTTTTAATAAGTATCTTAACACCGGATAAGATTTTGGTAGAAATCCGCAAACCGGAAGTAGTACTTTTTGAAGTTTGGAAAAACTTTCCTTAAATATATTGATACATTATTTATTTATGACAATTTTTGCAAATAAAAATAAAGGAAATTGTGATTATCTATGTGTACAGTTAATTATAAATACAAATTGCTGAATCTGGAAGTATTTAACAATAAAATAAAGTACAATTAATATTCCATTTTTTTGAAATTCCAGTATCTTGTTGTCCATGATATGAAATTTGTTTCTACATAAAATTTGAATTATTATGACAGTGACAGTACAGTTGACATCTTTTGCTTGCATATTGGGTTACATTATCGTTTACATATTACATGAACATGAAACTATTAAAATGTAAGTAAAACTATTTATTAGATTAGTAGAATAAGCAGAATTAGGCGAGAGGTCGTGTGGTGGCCACAGCAGATTTTTTTTATTGAAACTTCATGTTATTTGAAAGCGATTGAGAGTACTGATAAGCCTTAATTGTTCTTAATAAAGCTGTAATTAATTTTTAAAGATTGTGTGACGTAGATGTATAGCTGAAAATCTTCTCAACCCATGGGGCTGGAATTAAAATGTACTCATGTAAAATCAACTGTTTCTAAATGTTACAAAATATAAAATACAATTTGGTAGTTTCTTTATTACTGTAAGTAACAATACACGTGAAACGCATTATTGTGACGTAAATGTATCGATACGTAAAATCTCAAATATTTAAAGAACTATTAATTTTTGAAAACTTTTTTAGAGCAATAACACATTTTTGAGGTCTCCTTTTAATATAATTGACTTGATTGCTAATTTGCTACTATGGTAAAGTACCCTATTGACTGGATATCTAATTTGTTGTTATGGTGAAGGATCCTATTCGCAATTGATCGGAGAGAATCGGATCTGGTTATCACATTGCAACTCCCCACATTGATGACAAATTCGCCGTTTGGTTCCCGGAGATTTAGCGCCAATTTCACTGATAAATACTCATTTGGTCACTTGATGAAATAAAATCCCCAGAACATTTCAAGAATGTAAACATCATGCTTTGTACTTGCTATATTTTCCTATTAACATCCTATTAATATCCCAGCGAGTGCTAATGTCCGCCCTTAGTAACATTATATATTTAACATCCCAATGTTAGTAATTTAGTAATAAGATCCCAATTATGTGTCCCATGAAATTCTCTGAGATGTTTGTACTCAGGATGTGGTTAGGGTAGACTTACGTAATATCACTTAATGTACAAGAAAGATATATTTCAAACATTCTATGGACGATTCATGTCAAGTTAACTATTTTTTATAAAAACTTGATGTCGTTTTTAATAAAGTTGTTTTTATGACGTAGACGTATAGACGTAAAACCTTCTCACTCAGTAGGATTGGCGTCAATATTAAAACAAGTAAATTCAATTGTGTATTTATCAATTTTAGGATATATAAAATACGTTTTTTTTTGCTTATATAAGAATAGATTTGCAGATATATTCCTTAGAAATATAATTTATAAATTAGCATTCTAAAATTTGATCCGAAGTTTTAATAACGGATAAAAATATCGACTCCAGGTTTCCAAAATTACATTTTAAAATTAGCTATATTGGCGTTACACGATTCTAAACAAAATATTGTGCGCACCTCGTTGGATAGAGCTTATTTGTTGTCCTTGGCGAGTCGTCAATCTCGGCTTCGCCTCGACTGAACTTTCTCGCCGCGTGCAACAAATAATGCTCTATCCGTACCTGATACACAAATAACTATTGAGGTTTCCTTTCAATTGGTAGAATGCTAGGCTCTGGTTACAGAGGTCGTGGCTTCGAATCCCGGTCAGGTCAGGAAATTTTCACGGCCTGATTTGGATCGGTACCTACTCCCGTTACCATTCCAAGTTGGGATCTAATTAACTTGGCAACCTCTAGCTATCGGGCACCGGCTAAAGGTTGTAACAAGGGCTTGCGCCGGGTTGACTGGCAACACACATGGTAGTAAAGTAAAAAAACGCCGGGGCAAAGTATAAGTAAACAATTAATACTGTGTGTGTGCCATCAAGTCACCCTAGGGATACAAACCCGTGAGGTTCAAATCCCGAAATTCTAATACAATACAATACAATTGAGGTTTCCTTTCAATATAATTGACTAGCTATCAGAGCTGGGCAAGTATCGAAATCAAAATACTTAAGTATAAGTACCAGTACTACCTATGGTCAGTACTTGATACCAAGTACATTTTCAAGTAAAGCTTCGCAGTACTTAAGTATAGTATAAGTTTTTCTTGTCAAAAGTACTTAAAAATAAGTATTTTTCAAGTAGCAGTATTTTTTAAAATTAATATAATAAATTACATGGTTTGTAACATTTTTGTAACCTTATTACATTCGATTATTATCTTTTTTTATATAGGAAGATTAATTCACAGTGAAAATGTCGTATTCTGTCGCTGTGGTCGCAGGTTGAACAGTATAATACTCAAATTATTGAAAAAACTTAAGTACTTTCACATTATTTCAGTATTATTGAAAAACTTAAGTATTTAAAAAGTACTTCAGTATTATTTACGATTATGAAATGAAAATAAGTCTTAAGTACAAGTTTTTATTTTAGTACTTAAAATTATAAAGTAATAAGTACCAAAAAATATTTATACTTAAGTACAAGTATTAAGTACTAGTTGTTATTAAAAATTGATACCTAAGTACCTAAATACTTAAGTAATGCCCAGCTCTGCTAGCTATCTAATTTGTTGTTATGGTGGAGGAGCCAATTTGTAATTGGGCCGGTTAGCAACACTTCACAAGAGACAGTGGGAGAGAGAATCGGATCTGGTTATCGCGATGACAAATTCGTCGTTTGATTCCCGGAGATTTAGCGCCAATTTCGCTGATAAATTATTCCGATAGCGAGAACTCGCGCCGCTTATGGGAATTTAATTTCGAGGTTTTTAATTTCTGCGCCGCGCTAGGTGTAAAATTAATTAGCACGGGTTTTTGTTAATGAAAATAAATTAAATTCCGGTTCGGGTCAAAGTGCAGCATTAGAACGATAGAACGGTGTTGGTTGGATAGATTGCATTGTTGTTTAATACAAGTTTTTTAGTTTTAGTTAAAGCTTTGATGCATAAATGAAACCTGTAATTACTCAGATATTGAAAGCGAGGTGCCGTTGACACAGTAGATGGACTCAAAGAGGCCGGAAAGTTGATTATTACTTTATAGGACTACACAAAAATTTTACTCAATTACCCATTCTACTCAATATCTGTTGAAAACAAATAAGTAGTGAGAAAAGGGATGGAAAAATATCGATATTTATCGATATATCAGTCTGTTTTATTTTTTGTTTGGTATCGGTGTATCGATAAGTCGATATTATCAACAAATATCGAGTTATCGGTACATCTATTCCAAACTAAAAGTGATATCAACTGATGTTCATATCGATTTTTATCGATATATTGATATTTTCTCATTCCTAGTGAGAACCTGGTGATAGTGAAAAAATATCTGAAAATTTAATTATAAATTTATGTATTTTTGACGTTATTTGCTTGAATTTCTAGTAAATATAAAATGACAATTTTTTAGGGCACTCTCGTGCCTAAAAGTATATCGAAACTATAGTGACGATGTAAATACCGTGAGTTTATTTTAACATGAAACATGGGTATATCATATCCATGGTTACGAATTTGACAGCAATGTATTAGAGCGTTCTTTTTAAAATGAAACATAGGGAATAAATTTGAATTTGTTAATTGGTGTCACACTGCTGCTACCTGGAAATACGATTTATTCAATTAAAAGTTTATGTTGAAAGCGTTCCTTGGAACTATTACAGCTGTCCAAATATCTTATATTGTTCAAGAATAATACAGTTAAATTGATTCCCTATGTTTCATTTTAAAAAGAACGCTCTAATACATTCATGTCAAAGTCATCACCATGGATATGAAAAATCCCATGTTTCACGTTAAAATAAACTCACTGTATAAACATTTATATCATTTGTAGAAAAACATATATTTACATTCAGGATATTTTAAGACTAGATTGTGTCAGGAAAATTTATCATTGCCGGACAAGTGATACAAAGACAAGACTAGTTTCCTGTGCTGCGTTTCGCGTTTAAGAGACAACGCGGCGCGGCGTCCAACAGCGGAAGGTTATAGTTCACGTCAGTGGAAACGATAAAATGTAAATCGTTCCAATAATAAAAGTCACGAGAAATTGTAGTCTGTATAAATATCTGCGTACCTTCACGGTATAACGGCCGAAACAATTTCCTCCGGTGCTAGTGTGTATCTCAGGGCATTACGGCGGGTTTTATGCCCTGCATGCTTCCTGGAACGCATAAATCTCAGATCTTATTACCCTAGTAATGACGAATGATGAGAAATTGCAATTATGTTGCGCCGGAAACCGCCAGATATCAAACATATTGAGATGCAGATAAAATATTACATTGATGTACAATGTGCAACATGATCGTTTCAATTTAAATCAATGCTCTAATACACAGTTTATAAAAATAAACTTTTTCTAGTCCTGACATTAAATTGTCGTTTAACACATTTTAAAACATTCAGAATTATAAATTCAATTATCGGCCATTTTCTATTTAACTTTGTGAAACGCAACTGAATGTCGCCAGAGCTCACTTTCTGACACGCAACATATTTTTTTAGAAGGTTGGTATCGATATTATCAAACGACATTTAATTTAATTGTCAAACGTCAAACCTCAGAACGGATAAATTTCAATATAACCTCTAAATCTCTTTTGCTTAATGAATTAGTTTTTATTCAATAAAATTAATGAATCTAGTAATGGAAAACATATAATATCTGCACTTATCACCTAGAATAGTTCATAGTTTTAAATATTTTTCCAGGGACATTTGGCAATATTAATATCACCAACTACAACGTTACATACATTTCCCTAAATCGACTTGTATAATACGAGTATATATTGTGGCAGTTTAATTTTAATGTTAAAAAGACACCAAATAGAAAAAATCTGATGTGGCCAACACATTCATGACCTCTAGCCATACTCCACTATTTTTATTTTTCTAATATAAGTATATATTATGTAGTACTTACTCACAAATATACCATTATAGAAGGGAATTCGAAAACTTTTTATAATATTATTAATGTTTATCATAACCATATAGGTAAATATTAAATGACATTTCATATTTTCAATTTGTCAAAAATTTCTTTGACATTAACGCTCAAATATTTAATTTTTTGTTTTCATTGGTATGCAGATAAATCAAAATTGTAACAAGTTTGTAAAATTTTAACTTCTTGTAATTGGAAAATGGTGCTACATAGAAAAACGTGTTGAATATAAATATAAATCTAATCTAGGGTGTCAATATTATATGCAAAATTTCAATTCTTTTTAATTCAGTGGTATTTGAGTTATCGTACCTCCAACATCCACCTATACATCCATCCATCCATACATCCACCCATCGACCCATCCATCCATCCATCTATCCAACTATCAAAATCGTGTTCTAGGGAACTTAAAAACGTGCTTATCAATAGAAAACTCACTATCAAAATTTTAGCATGATTACAATACTGCCCTGCTTAGGAAGAATGTTCTATCTGCAAATTTTGAGATTTTTGTAATCTGCATAAATTATTACAAATATACCAAAATAGAATGTCCAGCTGCCCTAAGAAAAGGTAGAATTTATTATTCATGGTTATTATATTTATATAAAGTAATTTTAATAGTAAAAATCCGCATAGATGTTTCCACACAAATTTTTATACAGGTTGGTGGAGGTTAAATGCGAACATAGAGAACATACATGACAATCGAACTTTCATGCCAGATATCTTGATATATTTTGTAGTAATGTCACAAAACGAAGTAATGTGAATTTGTGTGGCAAAAAAGAGTAATAAATAGCAGAAATAATAATAAAATCTAAAAGTGCATGTAAACTTTCTCGTTATATTTTAATGAAAATAAAAATTTCAATAATATGACAGGTACTTTGACATTGACAGTACTTATTCCACGTATATCAAGATACCTAGCATGATAACTCCATTGTCATATATTTCCCTATGTTCGCATTTCACCTCCACCAACCTGTATAAAATAATAGCTAAAACAAAATTTTTCCTAAGGACGGCAGTATACCTCTCTTACAGATATGAGTGGCGAGAGGTAAAAATAGTATAAAGAATTCGTTTTAAAAGACTTTTTCGCACTTGTCCTAAGTAAACTCGCCCGAGGGCTCGTTTTACTTAATTTGGACGAAAAAATCAAGTCTTATAAAACTAGCTCTTTAATATACTACTTCCATATCGTAATCAATACTGTCTCTCCACAATACAATGAAACAGAAATAAAACAGCACCTTTCTTCGCTTTAACACCTTGCTGTTTTCCGTTCATCTTTCATGTTCGTCTTCAGCGCTGACTTGCGGGGCTTTTGACACGGCCACCGGGATAATTAAATGATTCGCGAGGTATCTTACATCGCTGGCGACATGAGACATCACAAGACGTTAGATGTTTCGATGAACAAGTCTCCTCTTCCGTCGTGTCGTGTGCCAAACGTGCAGACGTTTCATCTTTGCCGGAATGTGTGAGAGTGATACAGCACAATGCAAATGCTGGAGTAATCAGTCAGTGCCAGATATGGCCAAGCAGGGCCGGATTAACAAGGTTTTAATGCATTTTATAATAAACTGCCCTGAGAATGGGATACTTGCATGGCTATTTTTATTAAATATCTTTAGGATACGTGTTTTTCTTTTGACAAAATTTTTACCAGCAAGCTAAAAAAATCTGACGTGGCCACCACAAGACCTCCCGCCATACCTACTTTATTCTTTTTACTTAGTACCTACAAAAATATATTAATATATAAGTACTGCTACTACTCACAAATATATTTTAGTCATTTTATTTACACTGCAGAAGAAGATATAAACGATATTTTACTATTGTCACTGTGACTGTCATGTCATAATCATTTAAATTTTACGTAGTAACAAATAATACGATCATGAACTACAAGATACCGAAATACTAAATTATAAGTATTATACTTTAATTATTCTTAAATTATATCAGATACAGAATTTTTTTATAAAATACTGATTGTAGGTAGGTAATAATCACATAATCTTTCATTTAAAATAAAAATATTTGTCTTTAATTAATTATTTATTGAAATATTTTTAAAAAGTACTACTTCCGGTTTGTAGATTGAAACCAAAATTATATTGGGCTTTTAAGAATCGTATTGAAACCTTAAATACAAAATTTGGTATTTAAATGTTTGATATTTTTGGAGTTATCGTGTCCGAAAAAATTGTAACATACGAACGAACGCACACACACACACACACACACACACACACACACACACGGGCACACACACACAGACATCATCTCAAAAATGTGTAATTCGTATTCTAGAGACCCTAAAACGTGCTTATCTGCCAAAAACTCATACTCGAAATTTTGACCCGTCACAATACATCTCTTATAGAATATGAGCCGAGAGGTAAAAAGATAATTTAATATTAATAATAACGTAAAGACGGCTGGAACCAATGACTGGCTGTAAGCCATAGTACCGACACAACTAGTTACATTCTTAATATGTTTCCCTCATCCTGTTCAAGATAATGACGTCTCATAAATTTACTAAAAAACGTATAATAATTTTTCAATAAAATTTACTTATTTTTTGCATGTTGAAGTAAAACGTGATTATATTTATTAATCTGATATTGTTGCGTCAATTGACATTTATGTTTTTTATATAAAGAAATGTATCCATACTCGCAAAATCGATAAGATTTCAGGCTACTTTAGATTTTGTCATGCAAAATTTTTTGACATGTCTGTCAAAAATAAGGAATAGGTACCTAAAGGAGTAAAATTTTTGAGCATAAACCCACCTTAAAAGACTTATTTTTACTTCCTTGTACGGAGTAATAAGGAAGTATTGTAATCGCGAAAAATTTCGGTTTTCAGATTTTGATGGAAATATCCGTTTTGACCTTTTCTGAATCAATTATGACTAGTTTCGTCGTGACGTATGTACGTACGAACGGACGGATGGACGTACGGACGTACGTATGTATGTCGCATAACTCAAATACGGTTAGACGTAGAAAGTTGAAATATTGTATTTAGGACTGTTATAGCATCTAGTTGTGCACCTCCTATTTTTGGTTTCAATCTATAAACCGGAAGTAGTACTTTTTTCAAATATTTTGATAAATATTTAATTTAAGACAAATTTTTTTATTTTAAATGAAAGATTATGTGATTATTACCTACAATCGGTATTTTATAAATATTTTTGTATCTGGTGTCATTTAAGAATAATTAAAGTATATATTTATAATTTAGTATTTCGGTATCTTGTAGTCCATACATAAAATTTAAATGATTTTGACATGACAGTGACAATAGTAAAATATGCTTTATATCTTCTTCTGCAGTTTAAATAAAATGACTAAAATATATTTGTGAGTACCTATAGTAGCAGTAGTAGTAGTACTTATACATTAGATCAGATTATTTATATTATTCTACATTTTAGTTATTAAGAAAAGTATGAACAGTTTAATAGGCGTACAAGGAAGTCATGTGGTGTCCACGTCAGATTTTTTTTTTAGTAAATAGAGAAAGAATATTTTCTGTGGCGTCATATTTTGAATAGGTGGAAGGAAGCATATTAAGAATGTAATTGTTTTAGCTTCCCTCACAATCCATAGTTATGCGGCGTTCACTAGTTGAGTCGATGCTATAGCCTTACTGCCATTCATTGATTCGGCGATATTCTAGGTCACATATTTACATTTTTTGGGATTGTTAGCAATATAAAATATACGTGCCCCAAAAAAATTCCAGAAAAGGTAAATTTTTATGATAAAAATGATCCTATTGCGCCTCTGTTTGGTATTAAGACGGATTATTGTGTGTGTGAGTGTGTGCGTGTGTTATCGCGTATCGCGACGTGTCTCGCAGGTCACGTGATTAATGAACGTGTGTCATTTGTTTCATTTTTGCCGACAAACACTTTCTAGTGTAACACTGGAATATAGTACAACACTATGTTCGTTCTAATGCAAGCCTTGCATGCTTACTTTAAACATTACATTTGTACCACGACAGGACAAATGAAATTTAATATTTTAACATGTCGCCAGAAGAATACCTCGTAAAAGCAACATTATACTTTCAGAAGGAATAAATAATACTACTGTTACTGTTACTGGTTCTTATTATTTTGTTTTGTTATTGATCTTCTTCTGAAGGATTGAACAAAGATAACATTTACATGAAACTACTCCACTTGACATCAATTGTCCATGGGATGTTTAAGAATATAATATTCTTGTACTTCAAGTGATAATATTACGTAAGTCTATATCCTAGCCACATCTTAAGGAGGTTGGGGACGCCTGCAGTGGCGTACCCAGACATTAGCCTTAGAGGGAGGATATGAAAATAAAAATATTTTTGATAATGTAAAACAAAATTAGTTCAACGCCTCAACGCACGTTGGCTGATGTCATTGCATTGCTGTGATATTTATTTTTACAATAATTACTAATTCCCTAATCAAAAATGCTTGACATGCTTACATTTTTTTTAAATAACTTGCAAATGGTTTAGACAAAGTACACAAAATTAATACAAGTTCTGTGAATTTTTCATCATTTTATCATATAGTTTAAACAAAAATTTAGTGAATTGCCATAAGAGTCCATGTAAAACGAGCGAATTTCAACATTTAATTACTCAAAAACCGGATAGACGAAAATTTAAAAAAAATTATTTTAGAATCTAAATAGTGAAATCAGCCTCTCATCATCATTTTAATAAACGGTCACCAACCTCCTTAATAAGCGAAGTATCAAGTGTGATGTTCACATTCTAAAATGTTCTGGGGATTTTATTATGTCAAGTGGGACCCTTCGAAGTTAACGAAATGCACACGCGACCTTTCAAGTAACAAGTAAAATAGATAATTTAATTCTCGTTTACTAAACATTGGAAGATTATGATGATTTGTTAATTATAAATTAAAATACATTATTAACAAGTCAGATTACAACGGTGTCATTATTTAATTATTGATAAAACCATTAATAAAATATTATCTTTTCTAACGAGTATACAGTGAACAAAATTATAATGGATCTGGATTAAAATATCGATCAGATATATTTTTATTTTGATGGTAATATAACACTACAACTTGGGTGTATTATAATAAGTTATTGGGTCCTTTGTCGAGACTGGGAAACTAGTATCAATTAATACTCAAAGGTTGCAAAAGTATAACAGTATATTTAATAAGTTAATGAATAATAATAATATAATAATCTTACGTTGACCATTTATTTCTAGGCTATCACATACTGAAATCCGAACGCAATTTAAGAGGCTCATTTATCTGTTTTTCGAATTCCTAGAATACTCTCGATATTACTTTTTTCTCTATTTCATTCTTTTCCCCACTACTACGGCAGCCCGAAACTTGTACTTTTCCGCATCCTAGCTATGCAATGTCATTTTGAAGTTGAAAAATACTGTAAACATGGCCGCAGAATTCCATAATTCTGTATTTTTAAAAGAAATTAAGTAAAACAAAAATTATTCGAAAAATAAAGCTTAGCTACATGCTTCTTGCTTTTTAAATTTTTCTTGCCATTTATAGTATAATATCAAATAATGAGAAAAAACCGCAAAAAAATATCATTTGAAATTTTTTTACTTACAAATTCCTCGGCCAAAAAATAAAAATAGTCTGAATTCAAAGGTAATAACTACTGTCCGCGGTACCTACATTTTTTATTTTTAACTGTTGCTTTTCTGTAAAAGTTCCGAAGGAAAATTTGCCCAGTTTACTGGTGTGTAGTGTAATATTATAGATTAGAAACGAAATAGAGTAGAGTAAACACGGTGTGAATTCGCGCACGCAACCCTTCTCAATGTGACCGGAGCAGCACCTGCATATATCCAGGCGCGGTAATTAAAAACTTCCAGAAGCATCATAAATCGCGGCCTTATGACAAGCAAACCATCTTTTAATTACTTCTACGCATGAAAATTCCCAAAAATTCATTACTGCAGACATCAAAAAAACATTTACATCAACCTTCAAAATTAAATATCGTTCAAGCATTCGCCGCTCGGCACAGGACTGTTCTAAATGTAAATGAAAAATTAAAAAATAAATCACTTGAGAGTTGGCTTCGATCGACGCTCATCTGTTGGCCGATACGAATCTGTTTCACGGGTTATATGCGTATAGGGAGGGGGAGGGGGCTGTGCCAATAGGAATAAGAGGATGACAAACGGACACTGAATGGCAAAACAAAAACACAGCGGATTTTATTGACGGGCTGCGACCGGACAAGGTTTTATTGTAAGTCGTTACCGTGGATACGATGCCAACGTATAAATGTTTCTTTGTCACCTATGTACGTACACGCAATACTCTATATTATATATAACGAAAAACTAGAATAGTCATTATGTCATATTGATAGTCAAATAATTAATTTTATGATTTGAAAAAAAATTAGAAGGTCAAACATGTTTTAATCAGGGACCTGGAACGATATTTATTTGTAGTTCCGGTTCGGTTACGGTTAAAAAAATAATCGGTTCTTGTTGGATTTAGGTTCGAGCGGTTTTAAATATAAGGGTATGAAAATCTGTATTATTTAAAGTTTTTTGGGTAATTTGAGTTTACCCCCTTAAAGTAGAGCCAAAATGGTTTTTTTTCCAGAAAGAATCGTTCAATTTGGTTGAAAAGTCGCTGAATTTCTTTTTTTTTCAAACACTCATAACTTTGTGTAAAATCAACGTAGGAACTTCGTTCTTTGAGTCCTGCACATGAAATTAAACACATTTTAATGCCCTTTTGGTGAATCGAGCCGAAAAAAAGTTTTTAACTTCGTACACGTCGTCAAAGTTGGACATTTTTTCGATTTAAAAGCATTTTTTTCACAGGGGTGTTGGAGGGAGGCAGAAGGGGTGACGCTAAAGTTCGCATGCGTGACACTTCAAAGTATTTCGCCCTCGAAGATTCATCGAAATCGACTGAAAATACGCCGAGTTATGACGATTTGAAAATGGGTGAAATTTCACCTGACTTCAAGTGTTCCCCTAATTGTGTTGACGAGTTTAATAAAAAAATAAATTGGAATAGTTGGCCATTATAGAAAAAAATTAGAATCTTGGGTGGTGATTACCCCCCTTTACCCTCCCCATAGATCCACCCCTGGTAGATTTCCATAATTTTATTCAAAGTAACGGTGTCACCTCTAAGATAAACCAGTCTTATTATTTCATTCCGCAATTATTCCTGCATGAACTCTCCGCAGGATTTCTCGCTTTCCTGCTGCACATGTGTCTCTTCGCTGCAACTCCTGCTTTTGTTCCCTGCTAAATAATGTCTATAATTACACCAGCGTAAATCGAATTTCATGACGAATAGCAGGAAAATAAAGACAGCGCGATGCGACGCTGCACCTGCTAGACAAGGATGGCACATGTGACAGCAGGAATTTCATAAAGCAGGGCTGCACAAGTGCAGGTTAGTTATATAATATTTATCTTCTCAAGCCGCCGGCAATTATAGTTTGGAGTTAGTGAATCTATTGTACTTTAAGATAATGTAATTAATAAATATTTTGGTGTAGGAAACTTCTTGCTCAAATATTGTAGCAGTCTGTATTTAATTTGTCTTCTAGATCAGAGGTAATTACTTTAATTAATTTATCACAAAGATAATTGTAATGATTTTTTTTGCACGATCGGTTATTTTTACCTCCGCCTCATATTCTATAAGGGAGGTATTGTGATGGGTCAAAATTTTCGAGTGTGAGTTTTTAGTGGATAAGAACGTTTTAGGGTCGCTAGAGTAAGAATTTAACATTTTCGAGATGATGTCTTTATGTATGTTTGCGTGTTCGTTCGTATGTTACAATTTTTACTTCCTTGTACGGAGTAATAAGGAAGTATTGTAATCGCGAAAAATTTCGGTTCTCAGATTTTTACGGAAATATCCGTTTTGACCTTTTCTGAATCCATTATGACTAGTTTCGTCGTGACGTCTGTACGTACGGGCGTACGTATGTGTGTCGCATAACTCAAATTCGGTTAGACGTAGAAAGTTGAAATTTTGTATTTAAAAATATTTTGATAAATAATTAATTTTAGACAATTTTTTTTATTTTAAATGAAAGATTATGTGATTATTATCTACAATCGGTATTTTATAAATTTTTCTGTATCTTCTCTCATTTAAGAATAATTAAAGTATTTATGACATGACAGTGACAATAGTAAAATATGCTTTATATCTTCTTCTGCAGTTTAAATAAAATGACAAAAATATATATGTGAGTATACTAGTATAATAAGTTAAAAGAATTTTTTATATTATTCTACATTTTAGTTATTAAGAAAAGTATGAACACACAAGGCGTACAAGGAAGTCATGTGGTGCCCACGTCAGATTTTTTCGTTCACGATCACTCAAAAAATATCAAAAAATAAAATTTCACATTTTGTATTTAATGTTTTAATAATACGAATCTTAAATTTTGGTACCAATCTTCTAACCGGAAGTAGTACTTTTTTAAATATTTGGATAAATAATTAATTTACGAATTTTTTTATTTTGAAGGAAAGATTATGTGATTGTTACCTACAATTTGTATTTTATAAATTTTTCTGTATCTGGTATCATTTAAGAATAATTAAAGTATATACTTATAATTTAGTATTTCGGTATCTTGTATTCCATGATTGTTTAATATTTGTTACTACGTAAAATTTAAATGATTATGATATGACAGAGACAATAGTAAAATATCGTTTATATCTTCTTCTGCAGTTAAAATAAAATGACTAAAATATATTTGTGAGTACCTAAACATTAATGTATTTGTATAAAAAGAAAATAGTATAAAGTAAGTATGGCGGGAGGTCTTGTGCTAGCCACATCATATTTTTTCAAATTTGCCAAGAAATAATCTCAAAACATTGAGTAGTACAACTTCATTCCACGCTAATTTAAATAATCCCACATTTAATGTAAAAATAATTTCTGTTTTATGTTCTTTATATCAAAACTGACAAAACAATATAAGAATGCACACTGTGTATGGGGTAAAGCCCCCATTTTTCTCGCTCGCCTCACGTGAACGTTTTACAAAACGCAATTCTTTTCCTGTTTTCGATTTTGCTCAATCAATATTTAATTTATGACGAGGATTAGGAAATAATCAGAAAGGATTTGAAGCATGGCCTGCTCTGAATAGTGATGTGATATTTTATTTAATAAAATGAGACACATGAATTGATGTTTGACACTGAGAATATTTCAACTTAATGTAGGAATAAATATCCTGAGTTTGATACATTGCGCCTGTTTTAAATGCTATTTTTTCTCGCGTAGGATGATATAACACTACATATCATTTCAATAGAATATTATTTACGAAATTCGTAAGCTATAAATTATTTGGGAGATACGCAGTATCTGCTACACGGAGGAAAATATCCATACACGCGCCGGAGTTTCCCAAGAATTTATTATCGCCTTTTACTTAATCAGATAACAGTTTCCAACGCAAGAAAAAACAGAATTGAAGGAAAATTTGAGTAAAGCTGGATTCACATGAACCGTTTACACCGTTCTTTTTGCGGACGTAGCGGCCGCAAAACACGTTGGTATTTCACATGAGACGTCAACGTTTTCAGAGCTGCACACTACTAGAATTGAAAAATGAAATATAACCAAAATTGTTTGGTTATGTTATATTCTAATGTCACTTGTGTTGTTTGTTGTGATCAGTGTGTAAATAACAATAAGTAAGAAAAATGGATAATTTTTCTAAAAATTTAATTACCGAAGTTCAGAAGCATCCCTGTCTCTATAAATCCCGGAGATAAGGATTATAAGAATATTACTAGGTTGGTATTACTACAAATCTCCGCATGCTACGTCGCGGAGCATGCGCAAATGGAAATGACGGTCACAACGGACCATCAAAGCCGTCAAAAGTTGAAATATTTCATTCTCGCCGTCAACGCTCAGACCGTTGAGAACGTTCAGTGTCAGCCAATCAGGCTACGGAACGGCGGGAACGTTACGGCGGTAACGGCTCATGTGAATTCAGCTTAAGAGTGCAACTGATCAAAATTACAAGACAAAAATGGGCAAATTTCTTCGAGACGGGACGAGATTTGGATGTCGTCAGACGAAAAGTTGTCTGTTTTTAAAAATTAAAAAATTATTCTATTGTTATTTTTTGTCAAACATTAATACTGATCTAGATAGTGTGATCTTTGATTTGATTTAGATCATTTCATCTTGATCTAGAGCAAATAAATATGATCTGTGATCTTAAAGAAAGATCAGATTTTTTGCGGTATGTAGGTGCTCGTAATTCCTTGTTCATTGAAAATTTAAGAATAAGCTGTAATCTTTAATATTGTAACTGCAATTATTGTAAACTGCTTAAATTTAAAATGTTGTTTGAATCGATTGTGTACAGTTAAATATTTTCACTTGTAAAAACCCAAGTGCGTGGATTATTTTCCGAAAATTTTTTGTGTGCATTGCTGTCTTACTTTTAAAAAACGACGTTTATAAATGTCTACAGAAATATTTCCGGAAATATTGCGACTAGATAATATTTCCAGGAGTAAATGTGATTTTCTGTTATTATACCACAAGAGCTTCGAAAATAATCGAAAATACTGCCGACTGATGGGACGTATTTCCATAGAAACAACTCGAGACCGGAGGTCGAGAGGTGTTTTGCGGAAATACGTCGAACCAGGAGACAAAAGTATTTTCTATTATTGGTATACGCATTGACTATTTCATGAATAAAACAAATTTAACAATTTTATTTATTAGCATAATTTTTAAATTCATTTTAAATATTTTGACATTTGGTGAAAAATAAACAAACATTTATTATTGTTTGTTGTGTCATGGTTTCGGTGAATATACGCATAGGTACCTACTATGTCAATTTTCAAAAATATGCACTGGAATAGTTGTTCATATAGATAGTTTCTATGGGTTTTGTGGAGAGGGAAATAGTCACTAATAATAATTATTAATTTGATGATCTAAAATATAATTCCTGATCTGATCAAGTGATCATCAAAATTGACCTGATCTAGGTCATATATTAGACGTGACGATCTTTTTCTCTTGTTTGGAAGAAAAATATCAAAAGATTTAGAAATAAAAAACAAATTGCAGTTAAATTTGTATATAAAATTGTAGCTTTTTAAATCACAGTAAGAGAGTCTCTATCGACGTTGAATATTCACCTACTATTTTGATTAGAATTCCCAGAGCAGCGACTAATCCAAGATTGAAAATGAGTTGTTAATTAATTATTTTAAAAGTCAAGAAGGTTTGAAACTCCGACAAACTATTTAGTTTATTTGTTTCCGTCTGAATTACTATACAGAAGTGTAAGTTGTTTAATTAGCACCGTCTGTGAATGAAGATTAAGCATCAAAATAAAAACAAAACGAGCAAGTTTGCTACATAAAGTTGTCGTACGTTTTATTCGAGTAAATATTTGAGTTAATTAGGGCACACAAATCAAGAGCGCTTCAGGGGAGGACAGCAGGAAAGTTCAAGTTATCCTTTATGCTTATTTATATTTTTGTGAAGACAACTAAAATTTTATTCCAGTGAGGAATGCAAACGCATTGCAGGAGCAAATCAGGAGCCAATAGAGATCCAAATCTGCAAAAGAAAGGGAGCGCTTTATTTGCCCAAACTGTTTTTCAGTCAAACGGTCATTTGACCAAACTTTTATTCTTATAACCTGTTATTTCACCAAACGAAATTTATCTTACACGGGTATTTGGCCGAACTGTTATTTGACCAAACTGGTATTTTACCAATCTGTTATTTAACCAAACGCTGTTAAACCAAAACGTTATTTGACCAAATCGTCAATAGACCAAATCGCCATTTCACCAAATCGTCATTTGACCAAATTGCCAAAGCATCGGACGCTAGTGACATCTTTAGTCTACTAGGAGATCCACTTATTTGCCCAAACTGTTTTACAGTCAAACGGTCATTTGACCGAATTTTTATTCTTATAACCCCGTGTAAGATAAACTTCGTCTGGTGAAATAACAGGTTATACGAATAAAAAATTGGTCAAATGACTGTTTGACTGTAAAACAGTTTGGGTAAATAAGTGGATCTTCTAGTGTACTAAAGATGTCACTAGCGTCTGGTCTGTCGCTTTGGCAATTTGGTCAAATGACAATTTGGTGAAATGGCGATTTGGTCTAATGACGATTTGGGCAAATAACGTTTTGGTTTAACAGCGTTTGGTTAAATAACAGATTGGTAAAATACCAGTTTGGTCAAATAACAGTTCGGCCAAATACCCGTGTAAGATAAACTTCGTTTGGTGAAATAACAGGTTATAAGAATAAAAGTTTGGTCAAATGACCGTTTGACTGTAAAACAGTTTGGGCAAATAAGTGGATCCCAAAAGAAAATGGGGTTGGCTGGATCACATCCTAAGAAAGCGAGTCGCGAAAAAATGGTCCCAATAAAATATTCCCAACAAAATAATCCCAACATAATGTTACTGAACAATATTTCTCCAAACAATAAATTCCCAACAAAATATTCCCGACAAAATGCTCCCAGCAAAATATCCCCAACAAAATATACCTGAACAATATATCTCCGAACAATACATTCCCAACAAAATATTCCCGACAAAATGTTCCCAACAAAATATTCCCAACAACATAATCCCAGCATAACACATTTCATCCTCTCAACTGAATTTTCAGTAATTTTCGAAGCTCTTGTTGAATATTTTGTTGGGAACATATTGGTCAGGAACCTTTGGTTGGGAATATTTTGTTGGAGATATATTGTTGGGAACATTTTGTCGGGAATATTTTGTTGGGAACGTATTGTTTGGAGAAATATTGTTCAGGAACATTTTGTTGGGGATATTTTGCTGGGAACATTTTGTCGGGAATATTTTGTTGAGAACTTATTGTTTGGAGAAATATTTTTCAGGAACCTTATGTTGAGATTATTTTGTTGAGAATATTTTGCTGGGAACATTTTGTCGGAAATATTTTGTTGGGAATTTATTGTTTGGAGAAATATTGTTCAGGAACCTTATGTTGGGATGATTTTCTCGCGACACGGGTAAATGTAAATATAGTCCACCGTAGACTGCCACACTCAAGTTGGATAAAAGATATGATTATACATTTATTAAACCAAGATCACTGTTCATTTATTATAAGCAGTAAAAATGAAAAACTAAAACTACCCAAGATTCGGATAAAAACGGTACCTAGTTCGTTCTTTAGTAAACCCGATCCGACCCGACCCGAGCGTGTGAAAAATAAAAAATTCCGGCTACTCGAGCAGACAGTCTCGCGCAAAGAGATTAAATTCCTTCACGATTGTCAACCTTTTCCATTTTTTGTCGTCGTTCATTTATCTCAAATATTAAAATGAATTTGCAACAGTGAAAAATTACGCAAGTTCGCGTTATAAATCGTGCACGTAAAAAGCGTTGACAGATCCAGTGCGCACTGCAGCGAAACAATGGGCTGTCGCCTCTTAGACGCGCGCGCGGTGTTTGTCGCGGAATCGCGAGATGAACTAACAGCGCGATCGCTCAGTGGATTAGAGAAGCTTGAAAAAACAGAGCCAGGCAATAATCATAATTAAAGAGTGAATATTTCAGGGTAGGCCCTTGGTGCCCGCCCCCGAACCCCGCCTATGACGTCACCGACACTTTAATTGAGTTATATATCATGCGCCGTGTCTCTTACACCAGTGGTACTCAAACCGAACCATTATCATCCATATTAACTTAGGGTCTTTTAATAGGAGTGATAATTTTTTCAATAAAGATTTCTCGGTTTCTAATATATATTTTATTTACTTCCAGGTGTATATATATATATAGTATAGTGTGCAGTTTCATGATGCCTCTAGACCGGTTGGAAATAATAAAAATATATTACCAAAGTTCGAGCTCAGTTGTGGGTGCTCAATGTTTATGCATCCCAGAATTGGGTCGCCGTCACCGTTACTCTGCGCAGGCTATAAGACGCACTGTGATAAAGTTTGAGTTAACATTACTAAGACAATAAGCCACCAAGAAGACAACGAAATGTTCGAAGTGAGGAGAATATCACAGTTGTAGCGGCCAGTGTTGCGAATGAGCCAAATTCGGCCAAATTGGAGCGATCTTGTGATCAAACAAAGCCGTGGTGGACATTTGAACGATATCTTGTTCCGAACATAACTGCATTGTTCTAGCTTCCAAATAAAGTAAAAACTAAATTGATATGTCAAACCGCTGACGTTTTATTGAAAATTAAAATCCTATCACTCTTAATGAAAGACCCTATATTAACGAGTGCCCATTCGACACCAGAAAATAAAGATCTATTAGAATATTTATTCATAAGCCCTGTTAGCACGAGGATTCTACCAAGGTCCTGAATCCTGAAAAAAAAAGTTTAAAGATTCTGAATCTTGAAAAAAAAATTAATGATTTTGAAGTAATTAATAAATTATATATCCTTCTTTTTCAAGACTCATTGAAGATTCAATGTAGCAATTTAACAAGTAATTCTCAATAGAAAGAAAAAAAATTCTTCTTTTCTAGGATTCAGAATCTGCAAAGAATCCTCGTGCAAACAGAGCTTTAAAAGATTCATCCACAGGAAAATTCAAATCTAGAATTTAAAAAATAGCACCACAATAAGAAACAAATCTAGAAAAATTATTTTGTCTATTCAACACAAGAGGATTATACATTAGGTGAACCTTTGATTATTAACCCTGGAATGCTACTTGGAGTACAGGTCTCAAAAATGCAAATCGCAACTAGAGAGAACTACGGTCGCGTGATCCTGAGTAGTTTCATCATTAGAGATATTAAAATACTTGGAACACAAAAGTACCCCTACGCAGCGAAATAAGATTATTTGATTTTTACTTTTTAGTATATCAGTTTTACAAAATTATTTATTATTAATATAATTTTTTGATTATTTTATTACAAACACAAGTAATAACTTCTCAAAACCTAATGATATCATTCAGATTTTGTAGTATAAGGTACCGAAAGCTTACTATGCTAGCATGCATTACGGACTAGAAACCAAACACATACCTTATAATCAGTATATTTTTTCTCACACACATTTACATACTCAGATGACAATTACACATTATTAACTACACTGCAATATCAGTAACACTCCCAAACACAGCTTTCCGATAACTAAACTAACAGACAAACTTATGCTGCAATTCTGTGAAAATCTGTAGTTGCTACAGATTTATAAAACTGTAAATATTAAACAAAATCGCAATGATATTTATAATCATATGAACATTTGTGTACATGTCAACAAACATTGATGTGATTTTGTTCAATATTTACAGATTTACAAATCTGTAAAACTTATAGACCTGCACAGAATTGCAGCATTATTAATAATTATTATATCTTAATATATTATGTCATTTAAACATTACATTATCGGTCTCCACACTTACTAAACCATTTTTATTGCTTATTTTATTTTTTTACTATTATGTTTGAGTGTATGTTACCTATAATAGCGGAAGAAGATCTATTTTGTCTACTGGATAATAATCATAGTAGATACAAGAGTTGGGTAAAATGCAAGTTGAGTAAATCATTATTATAAAACTGAAACCAGCATAATAATGAATATATTATTTAAATTCTCAATTTTTTTCTTCTTTTCCGATGTAAAATTTTCTCTAGCTTTTCTATTTTGAAGTGAATAATCTGTTTTTTTTTGTAAGATTTATAGTTGTAGGGCGATCACACGCTCTACTGAGCTCTTAAAAATCTGCAAAGATCGCCAACAAACTGATAATCAGCAAAAACTTCAACAAGTCCAGTTATAATGGAAGCTAATCGAAGATAAGTCAACAAATGATTAATTGATTTCGTCGATAAGTTAACCAGTTTACTTGCGAATAATAAGATTGGAGAGAAGCCATCATTGTATATTTTACTTCATTAATTACAGATTCATGTTCACTAACATAGATTTGCTTAGTAATATTTTTACTTCCTTGTACGGAGTAATAAGGAAGTATTGTAATCGTGAAAAATTTCGGTTTTCAGATTTTGATGGAAATATCCGTTTTGACCTTTTCTGAATCCATTATGACTAGTTTCGTCGTGACGTCTGTACGTACGGACGGACGTACGGACGGACGTACGGACGGACGGACGTATGTGTGTCGCATAACTCAAATACGGTTAGACGTAGAAAGTTGAAATTTTGTATTTAGGACTGTTATAGCATCTAGTTGTGCACCTCTTATTTTTGGTTTCAATCTACAACCCGGAAGTAGTACATTTTTCAAATATTTCGATAAATATTTAATTTAAGACAAATTTTTTTATTTTAAATGAAAGATTATGTGATTATTACCTACAATCGGTATTTTATAAATATTTTTGTATCTGCTATCATTTAAGAATAATTAAAGTATATATTTATAATTTAGTATTTCGGTATCTTGTAGTCCATGATCGATTAACATTTGTTGCTACGTAAAATTTAAATGATTATGACATGACAGTGACAGTGGCCGTGACAATAGTAAAATATCGTTTATATCTTCTTCTGCAGTTTAAATAAAATGACTAAAATATATTTGTGAGTATAGTAGCAGTAGTAGTATCTATATTAATATATTTGTATAATATTATATTTCTACATTTTAGTTATTAAGAAAAGTATGAACAGTTTAATAGGCGTACAAGGAAGTCATGTGGTGTCCACGTCAGATTTTTTAACTAACAAATAATGAACTTGACAATGTATTGATCGGTTATTTGAGTGTATATCGCCCATGATGTACTAGTTTCTTACATTAGTATTCCTTCCACGTAAGGCTTTTAATATTTCCAGTTGAAGTCGCACATCCTTCGTTCTCACAACAAACGTACAAACTACTTTCTAGTTTAAAGAAAAGTTAATTAAATTCCGGCGCTGTTTGTAAACAGAAACATTCCTTACCAGAATTTATTAACAATCTTATTTGTCTGACTGAAAATAAACCATGCAATTAAAAATAGTTCTTTACCAGTTTTGTGACAAACTATTTCAAAACGATCTATCCGTAGATCGAGATCAGGATCTTCACGCCTTAATCTAGATCAGAAAATAAATTTATTTGATCTAGACCTAGATCAAAAACATAAAATAATACATGGACTTATATCAAAGATCACATAAATTAATCCATTATCTATCAATATAGGTAATTGCAGTAATACCACTATTGCAATAGTACCATTATTATCGCATTCGAATGCTTCAAGCTGACCACTTGATCGTCTAGGTTGCATAAGAATCTCTTCGTTGCCGCTTTGTATTTCAAACGTAATTGCACGGATTAAAATTCTGACTGCATCATGGCGAATCGGTCGAAGTGGTTGGATTCCACTGTAATAACATTACCATTCTATAATTGGGAATTATAAAATTTCACCTCGTTTTGACGTCAATTTAGTAAGTTTGCATTGGCATTTTGATGAAAAATTTTGGTGGACATTCAACACCAAAAAATAAAATTCTAGAATATTCACATGAAACAGCTTGCACAAGAAGATTCAAATCTAGAAAATTTATTCGTAAGGTCCTGTTTACACGAATATTCTAAATCATGGAAAAAATGATTATAGTGAAAATTACCTGTTAAATTGCGGTGCCGCTAAATTGAATCTTCAATGAGTCTTGGAAAAGAAGAATTTATGATTTATTGATTGCTTCAAAACCGTGAATTTCTTTTTTTCGTGGATTCAGAATATTCATAGAATCCTCATGTGAACATAAATTACCTGCATTAAAAGATTGAATTTTGATTTGGCATAAATGCAAACATAGGTAGATGCAAACACAGCAAGATGCAAATCTAGAAACTAGTTTGTCTCTTCAATACGAGAGGGATTCACGAATTAGGTTGAACTAAACTAAATGAACAACTCAATACCATTTTTGCACTTCCGGGACTAAAACTGTTCTTTAGTCTTTATTTTTAGGGACTAAGGTTCTTAATTTGATCCCAAGGGATTATTTGTCATATTTAATCCCGTTGTCAAGGAATTGAATTAATTAATCCCGTTGTCAAGTAAATACGTGCTATTTGTTACAGAGTATCTATGGTAACATTATAAATATTTGTCATAAAATTTACTGTCAAAATTTCAAAATGTGTATTCTTTTAAACTATTTTGCATTCGTTTGAGGATGAAGTGCAAAAAATAGCGTATATACCACAGGACTAAAGTAGTACCTTTAATCCCTCAGGTGATTATTTCCCTCACCTTTGGCTCGTGAAATAAACTTCACCCTCAGGATTAAATCATTCACTTTAGTCCCTCAATATATAATATACTCTATTTTGAGTCCCACACGGCTTTGACTACAACTTTTCTAGATTTGCAACTTCCTGTGTTTGCAATGATGCCAAATCTAAAATTCTAGATTGGAATTTTCCTGTAATAAATGAATCTTTTGATGCAGGTATTTTATTTTCTAGATTTGACTTCTGGTGCTGCATTTTCTTATGTAGGTATTCAATAATTTTATTTGATGGTGGTGAAGCTATTCCCAAAAAAATTGACTGTCTCAACACTGAACTATATAAATTATCGGGAAGGACGATCACCTCAGATATGTACTTCCAGCATGGGCACCTCCATTTTGAGTAAATTGGCTGCACTGCTAACCCCATATCTAGTGTCGTACATTTTAATCTAAAAAATCAAAGAATACAAAATAAAAACGGCTGTCGACGACCCGACATGACGTATCATTACAGAAGTCACTAACTTTAGGCAACATAAAAAATAAAAGGCACTAATTATGGGGTTAGCAGTGTTGCCAATACATCCAAAATGGAGAGCTCCATGGTGGAAGCACTTTTAATATACCTACATGTCTTGTGGAGATCGTCCTTCCCGTTATTTTATATAGTTCAGTGTGTTTCAGGCTTAGCTGCGTTGAACGTGAACTTGTTGAGAACCCCTGGGTATGCAAAACGAAGTTTCTGTTACATTCACCGAAAATTTGCGGCCGTGCATACCAAACCGGAAAGGTGCAACTGAAACAGAATTTATGTCTCTGTGTCGCCAAGACAACCAAAACGAAACAAAACACTAGACGAGATATATTAGCCGCCTAGCTTCATCCCTTTTCATCTCACATCACACTGTTCCTCCGTCTTTGTCTCTCCTTTCTTCATTTGTTTAATTACCAAGGAAAAAATACACTCGCTTATTTTATACATCGCTGTCTTTGTTTACTTGTGAGAGGGAGAGAGACGAGGACTTCTCACATATTGCCGCTTGGGTGGATTCAGCGAAGGAATACAAATTGTCTTATTAAATTCGAGCGATCTTCCGCTCCTGATACTTGATTGGAAATATGGTAAAAGGTACGCAACAGTTTGATTTAGGGGACAATTACTTTCAACGATAAAATAGATGCATCTACACGTCCTTTACCGATATTTTTTACTTAAATAACTTACAGATTTTGTTCATAAGTATGAATTAATTAAATGAGTATCAGCAGGACTATTGGCGTTTCCAAGCTTACGGCTTTTAAAGAAATACTTATTGCATATCAATTTATAGGAAATAATAATTGTTAAATTTGATAGATTTATTATCATTTTATCGAAATGAAAATGTAACTCGTTTGAAACGTGCATTAAAATGCGCCATGTGTGACGCAAACGGCACTAAGACCAAATCGTAAGTAGAATTGTTCGTTTTTTGCCGTTTTTACTACGGAACGGACGACGGACCTGTGTCGAAATAAGTTATCGTATTCGGGCCTTGTCAGCGCGGTGAACGTATGTTTTTTTAAACTTTATACATTTTTTTCTGGATTATTAGCAACTTTTTGGCCAAAAAAATATGTGTCTAATATTTTAATGTATAGAGCGAAAAGGGAGACAAAGAATGTGCCTATGTTCTACACAGAGCTGAGTCACAATTCGCCAACTTATTACTCGCTTGAATGCATCTGAGTCTAGAGAAAAATCGAGCTGGACGACTCTGTATAAGTACACTATTTCATGGTACCGAAGCAGATTCTGACAAAAAACCTTTGTCCGCTCAAATAATATTGTATATCTACCTACTAAATTGAAATTCTTTAGCCCGGCCATTGCAGCCCTTAGTTTATACCTAATAATACCTTGAAACTATTTATATTTTATTATATTTCATTTTTATTTAAGTATAAATCTTGTCTGCCATTCTAAAAGTTGGCAGGACCTATGACTTTTACTGATTAAGAATAGGGCAGCTAATTAGCCTTAATTTTCCATATATGGTTTGAAACTGCTAGCTTAAGAAGCGTCAATATTTAATACAATATAAATAAAAATGTTAACCTTTGGAATACTCTGACGATGGTGCAATGTAGGTGTCCCAGAAAGTCCTTAAATATTGTTTATGGCACTACACTTTAAATATAAAACAGTATTTATTATCTTTTATCATGTTACGCATTTAAAAGTTCAGTGACGTAATTTATAGACATTTCTACATTTAAATACATCGAAATATACACATAAAATTATTGATTTTATCTTATAAACATTGATCCATGCACTTCGACAATCCGCGTTATACTGAACCTGCAAATATTAGTTCCTAGCGTAAGGAAGGTTTGGACAGGTTTTGTTCATTTCTCTCATAAGAATATTATGTTCAAAATATTATTTGCTTTTTGCTTAGTATATCAGTGATACCTAAACTGTTTTTATGAATATTGTGTTGATGTTGATAATATTAATTTAAGATATTCAGGGTGATTCACAACTTCATGCATATATTTTAATGACATAATAGTTCTCAACATACTGTTTATGGAGCAAACAATTTTTTTAAATTCTCAAATTTAAGGACAGTTTTTGCGAGCAGCACATTTTTGAAACCACTGGATTGTTGATTGTATAATATGGATATCTTATTAACTATGAACGGAATAAAATAAAATTTTAAATAATAATTGTGCAATGGCAAGATTAGTAAATTTATAAAATTCCATACGAAAAAATGCTCCAAGACTGTTTGACCTACAAACCTGGAAAATAATTTATTCTTAAGGGTTAAGGCGCTACACTTTGTGTCAAAAATATAGTGAAAAACGAATATTACTATATTACAAACTGAGCTCTTGTTAGTACACCTACACTGTTCATATTTTATATATAGATAGTTCAAAGATGACTCTAGAGTACTAAGAAATTATATTTCTGAAATACTTAATGGTATTTAGTAATAAATTAGTAAAAATGTGTAGATGTGTAACAATATTTAAAACAAAATTAATAAATATGTACTACATACCATTATATCATTAAATTACAATTTATTTTTTACATTTTATGGCCTCCCCATACACTTTTTCTAGACCCGTCACTGATTTAAAAAAGTTAAAGATTCTTTTAAAAAATATTGTTACTATTTTAGCTTCAAAAATATAAAGATATTTCTATGTTTGGGCTAAGGGTGCAGCCGATTTCCATTCTCAGAAGGGTGGAATGTAAATTTGACAGTTTTGAATAAAATGTGTTTCCATATTTTTCCTGCGGCCCTCATCATTAATTTAAGTCCAAGGGAAGAAAAAGCGGCTCACCACAAGCCCTAGGGACGTATGTCGCACCGCTATTCACACTTTCTCCCTTGTGAACCACCCTTCGTCAGTGATACAAATCGCAGCACTATTTATCTGCCTGTCTATCCATCAGATAACTGCGCAAACTTGTAATTTACTAGCGAAATAAATAGTAAAGTTAAAAACAAACGTTTGCTTTTTGCTGTTTGTGTTTACAGTATTTACTTTGATAAGTTTGTTTTTAATTAAAATGATTAGAATGCAAACTGCATTGTTTGCACTTGTAAATTCATTGTCTTAACAGTTGCAAGAAAACTGATTAGTATAATACTAAAGTGGCAAAATTTAAAGTTAAATTTCACACGTCCCAAAGGACAACTCGAAACGGCATCATACTAGAGTTGTACTATGTGGTTGTTAAATGCCGTAGCAAATTTTTTAAAAAAGTAACGCGAATTTTTTTTAGTTCCAGATTGACATTACACTTATAAACTATACAGAATAAATAAAAATATTGTAATGTACAATGTCTTTTAAAATATTTAAACTTCGAGCACGTAAGAATCTATTTATGTCCTTTGTTTTATAAGCAACATAATAGATATTTATACACCAAGTGAGATAAGTACATGAATGTTTTGAATTCAAGAGAAGAAAGTTCGTATCTCACGTGGTTTATTTTTACGAAATTATTTCAAATATATGAATTATAAATTTATTTTGACATACCAAAAAAAAATCAAATAGTCGTCAATGGCAATTTGTCATTGTTTTTATGCATTTTTGACGTAATAATAACAGTTTAAAACGTCAGAGTGATTTAAAAATGTGTTGAATGATTTAAAAAAAAAATTAATTCACTTGTGAATAAACATTTATTTAAAGTTTAAAACGTCAAAATTGAATACAAAATATTAAATTAGTTTTTGGAAGAAAAAAACTACATAATATCTTTAATTACCTATCTTTTATATCAACATTTTCAATTATTTAAGTGGTTTCAATTTTTTTTTATTTTAATATTACTTATAAAAGACAATACAAGAACAAGAATATCGTGCCACTAATATTTATCCATAAATAGTTAATTATAAATAATTAATTATTATATTTTATTTGGCAATCATGAATGAGTTATCATTGAATGAGATTTTGAAAACGGCGCGATTTTAGCGCGCGCATCTTTTTTCCCTGCAAGTTGGCGTCGGTTTTCATCCGTTTATTTTTCAACCAATCACAGACCGCCATTCTGCCAGGTGCAAGCTGTGCCGCTCTGTACCATTGGCTTGCAATTTTCTTTGTTTCAACTGTCAACCAAATTTCTGTTAAGGTTTCATGTTTTGTTTAGATGAATTTGTTTCGTATTCCTTTGACGACATATTGTTTGAAGATATTTGTTACAAAATAGGCATAGGTATTTATAGCTATTGTTTCTCTGCGATCATTGAAATAGTCTTTTTAGTGATAAGATTAGGTTAGATACTCCTGTAGGTACAAGTACTTAATTTGGTTATAAAGCTGTTATTATAGTTATTTTATTAATTTTACTTTAATAACAGCTGTTTTATACACTTCATTCAAATATTTTAGTAATAGTTCATTATTTTAATCGACTGTAGGTATAGTTACAAATCATAATACAACTACAATCCAATAATAATTTCTAATATGATTAATACCATCAATATTTCCTCTTTACAACTAATAATTTGTTTCATAATTTGAGGAAAAATATTCAATCAAACAGAAATCCAGATCGTAGCAAGCCATGATTTTCATGTGCTCAGCGCTCGCTCCCCGTAATTCACTTGTTTTTGTTTACAACTTTCTTGTCAGCAGTTATCGCTCTAACATTTTTAAAGTTTTTTAGGGTCAAACTTAAGATTTCAATATAAAACTTGTTACTAATCGATTCAGTGATTTCTCCCGGTCATTTTGATGTATAATTTAGTAGGGGCAGACCAAATTTAACTTGTAAAAAAGCCGAAAATATCAAGAATGATCAAAGATAGAACAGGTTGCTGGAGACATTAGGTAAGAAACTATTTTATTTATTTAATTATTTTACCTCTTGCTACCTTTATTAAACTTATTAATGATATTAATTAAAGCAATTATGCAATTTATCGATGAATTTAATATATTTTCTCGTTATAATTAATACATTTAAATCAATTTTAAAATATTATTAGAAAAGTTAAACATCATGGAACTTAAAACTATTCGTGATCTTGTAGTACTTCAATATTTAATATTCTGTTAATATTTCGAAGTTTAAAGTTATATTAATTAATAAATTGTTTTAAAATCGATTACTTATTTGCTTGTATTTATTTTTAGGTATTTTAATAATCGGTCAGGTCTGAATATTTTGCTGTACGAGGAACCCGGAGGAACCCAAAAACCCAATGCAGGAATAGAAATTCATTCTTAAAGGTAAGTTTTACTTTATACCTACTTATTCATTCATGATTTGCTGATATAATTTGGTATGCTTCGAATACAAAATCTTGTTAAATTAAGCTTAAAAATAAAATTTAGTTAATTTAATATAAAATTATTATTGGTGAATAGTTAGCAATACAAAAAGCAGTAGATTGATTCACAACTTCACAAATGATAAAATACTTATTCCAACGTTTGTAATAATAATTATGAAATTGTAATCAAATATTTGTTCAAAAATGTCGTTTAATATATGTGGAAGAAATGTCAGAGATCTTCAGAGGTTCAAAATATAATTCATTCCTATTTAAATTGAATAGATATTGCAAATTTAAAATATAATAATTGGGAAATAAAATAATAGCTAAATATATTTCTATAACAATTCCAATTTAAATCAATTAACAATAATTGAGTTGTAAATTGTAGCTTTTATTATATTATCAGAAGGATTGGGCGCCCTTTCGATAATGAAATAAATGCTAAATAGTATTTTAATATTCAACATTGGTAGTATCTTTATTTATCCAGTCAATCCTAGTAAAGTTTTCAAATTCTGTGATAATATTTAAATAGGAATGTCTATTGAAAGATATTTTCAAAGTTTATAATGATAAATGATTATTAATTCCCAAATAAATAAATCATTTAGGAATGTATATTTTTTCTGAACCATAAAAAAATTTGCATATAACTTATAAGATAGTAAATCCATGGATAGTGACAACCCAAAATATATCTCAATTTAATATACAGCATTCATTACAAGTCGTAGAATTTGGATAAAAATTGAAATATTTAGGTTACCGGTGAAATAACGAAGATAATTGGATTTAAAGTTGACACTAAAACGCGCTAAAACGCATTGCGTATATGGAGGTTAGCAGTAAATTTACGAAACGATTACCGATTAGAAAATATTACAACAACCCAACGTGTTTGGAAAACGAATATGAATTCTTTGATATTTGAGATATTTATTTAAAAAATAAAAATTATGTGTCCCCGCAATAATTGTTGAGAAATCTCACGTAAAAGGCGCCAGTCTCAAGAAAAATTATATTTTTGATGTCGTATTACTGTATTTTCAATGTAAACTTAAATTTCAATTATCTTTTTATTTAATTAGATATCTATGATTTGTAATTTACATCCAAATTTCGGCTTTCCTTTCCTTAAATAGATAAAAAAAATCAAAATACTTCCAATAATTTGTATTTATACCTTGATTTATACTATTTTTCTTCAATTTTATGCAAAATGTGTTAGGAATTCGTGAAACTATGCAGGTTTGTGCTACTTCAGGAAAGATGAAGATTCCTCCAAGTACTTAAGTTTATTTTATTTCCATTAACTGATGCTATTGTCAAAGTGATGTTCGTTTGACCAGTAGTATGATTCGTAACAACCAACAGGTTGAAAGTAACGCTAATTTTGATTTGATTTTTGTATATATTGGTAAAGTTGAAGAGTAGGATCAGTAGTATTTTTTTTAGTTAAACTAGAGGTAGTAAAGTGTAAATAAAATAATAATACTCTAAGAAGACTACAAGTAACATTTTGTTACTAAATTTTAAAATAAAAAATCAAAACAGAAATATATTAGGGTATATTTTGGCCTTAGAAGATTTTTTATTTTATCTTCAGTAAGAATAATATTTCGTTTCCAAATTCTGTTGCATTCATTTCCTAAAAAATATGGAAATATAAGAACTTAATTTAACCTGATCATCTGCTATTTAAAATGACTAAAGCCCTATTCGAACGAGGATTCTTTGAAGATTCTACCAAGATTCTGAATCTTGTAAAAGAAGTAATCTTCTTTCTGGTGAGAATTACCTCTTAAATTGCGATGCCGCTAAATTGTATCTTCAATGAGTCTTGGAAAAGGACAATGTATAAGTAATTTATTGATTGCTTCAAAAGCCATTATTTTTTTCAAGATTCAGAATCTTCAGAAACTTCTTCTTTTCCAGGATTCAGAATCTTGGTAGAAGTCTCATTCACGTAAGCATTTAGTTTGAAGGTTTACATTGATGTTTACGTTTAATAATGTTTAAATTCATGTAACTTTGCGAGCATCCGCTCTTCCACTTTCTAGCAGTAAAGTTTGAATTCTCCAAACTTTAGGTTTATGTTTACCACTTACTAAAGCTATTTTAAGTTCATTATGTGAATGCTGTGTTTCTTAAACTTAAATATAAATGTAAACCTTCACACTAAACGCTTATGTGAATGAGGCTTTAAGTAATATATAAAGTAACAAGTACGAATAGTAATGTTCACTATGGCGGTACTTGTAAGTAGAGCAAAATCTACAGCTACATGAGTAGAACATGTTCAGTTTTCTGTACATGTACAATTCTGTTTGATTGAATTAAACCAAAAATGAAACATTTCTGGTTTGTTTTATACTTGTTGCTACAGGTAACAAAAATATCAGTTTGGAATACTTATTTTTACCTGTCTATTGCTGCTCGCGCATGAAAATTGCTCTGTCGATGTGCAGTTCATATAGCAATCGTGAACAAGCCACAATAATATTTTAACTAAAAGCCCTGTTCGCACGGCGATCTTTGGAGATTCTACGGAGATTCAGAATCCTGGAAAAGAAGAAGTTTTTTTCTTTCTAGTGATAATTACGTGGTTTTGAAGCAATCAATAAATTATAAATTCTTCTTTTCCAAGACTCATTAGAGATTCAATTTAGTGACACCGCAATTTAACAAATAATTCTCACTAGAAAGAAAAAATACTTTTTTCCAAGATTCTGAATCTCCGTGCGAACAGGGCTTAACAGTACATGTAATATTTTTCTTATTATAATTTAAAAAAATTTGCTTTCAAGTTTGTAAATACTGGTAGAAAAATAATTCTCTGGTTTAAGCAAAAAAAATTGCCTGAATTATTATTGTTTCTTGTAAAGCAGCAATGGTTATAATAACATACCGGAAAAATTTGTTTTTTGAACCGAAAATATATGAAAACGTCGTTCGTTCGTAGATTTTATAATTTATGTTTGTTGGTAAATGACATAGTAGTTAAATATTGTGCAAAATATTTTAATCTAGGTACTACACACATAAAAAGAATACCTAGGGCTTGAGAAAGAAATCTCACATATATTAAATAATATGTTTGTTAACATTTTCTTTCCCTACATTTAATTTCAAACAATTTAAGGAAATGGGTTCAACACCAGAAAATAAAATTCTAGAATATCTATACACAGAAAAATGCTTGCACAAGAAGATTTAAATCTAGAAAATTCATAAGTAATAAAATATTTGCATCAACAGATTCATTCGCAGGAAAATTCAAATCTAGAATTTTAGATTTGGCATAAACGAAAACACAGGATGATGCAAATCTAGAAAAGTTGTAATCAAAAGTATGTGGGACTCAATAATGGTATTGGGTTGTTTATTTAGTTCAGGTCAACCTAATTTATCCAAGTTGTGTTGCAGAGATAAACTAGTTTTCTGGCTGTGCATCTTCCTGTGGTTGCGTCTTCCAATGTTTGCATTTATGCCGAATCTAAAACTTTAGATTTGCATTTTCCTGTCAATGAATCTTTCAATGCAGGTATTTTATTTTATTTTCAAGATTTGAATCTTATAAATCTTATAAATATTCTACAATTATATTTCCTGGCGTTTTTTTGTAATTTTTCTGCAATATAATATTTATTCCAACTTTATTTATGAGTATACGACTGGTAACCAAACACACAGAATAATTATTCACAATATACAAGGCTGCTATACCCAAGTTGGGTAAAAGCAGTTAAAAGCATGGCAGATATGTGTGTAGGTATTTTTTATACTATTTATTTTCGTAAAATCAATACAGTTCCTAATTTTTAATATAATATCAATAATAAATTATGTTTCTAAATATAAAAGCATATTTATTTCAATTTCTAATAACAGATTATAATTTTTACTTATTTATTATTTGAACGAGTTAATTTTGCGCGTTTTTGAATCATAGTCGCCTATGAATTTCGTGAACGGCTGTGCTGCGGCTGCGGCTTCCAACCGCCAATTGTTTCAACAACTCAACAGTGACCGTTAGTGTTGCCACATTTTTAAAGTTTTTCGATAGTAAATATGTGATTCATATATCAAATGTTGTATCAGTCGATTTAGTAATTTCTCCTGGTCAGTTTGATATATTAGTTATTGGTGGAGAACAAATTTTAACTTGTAAAAATTCCATAAAATAATCAGCAGAACATGATGAGTTGCAAGATGGTGCGAGCCTTGATAAAGTAAGCAATTATTTTAGTTATTCAATTAATTTAGGGTTGCAAACTTTAATGAAACTTAATAATTAGTTTGTTTATGCAATTAGGCGATCTTTTTAATATATTTTCTGGTAATTATTAGTACATTGAAATAAATGTGAGTAGTTTAACTTAACCGTTTTTCGACTGGAGTTACTTTAACATAGTTTGCGGTTTTGATTCAATATTTCGGTAGAAAATCAAAGTTTGAAGTTATAATAAGAGTTAATATTAATCAATAATCGATTAATTATATGTTTTGCCGTGTTTTAATGTAAAGTTATTTACTGGAGAAACTAATAATTGCATACAAAATCTTGTTTCTACAGGAAATTGGATAATCGGATAAATTGATGATTGTGGCATCAATTATTGTACTTAAAAGTCAATTATTTTGTATGTTTTATTCTTTTATAATAAATTTATGATATAGTTCGGCTGTAGTTTTACAGGAGAAAAGTATCAGTAAAGTATGCAGATTTTCCATGGCAGAAACAAGAAACAAAACGGTACCTACGTTAATTATTTTAGCTGCATTCACATAAGCATTTAGTTTTAAGGTTTACGTTTAAGAAAGTTTGAATACATCTAATTAAATAGGCACATGCACAGTGCTTGAAAGTTTAAAATGAGAATAATAATAATAATAATAATAATAAATAATGTTAATCTTGAAGCTAGATTGAGATCTACGTAATTATAAGTATAAGTGGCTAATTTAACCAACCAGCGCTCAACGGTCGCACTTATAATTGAAATTAGAATTTTGTGAAAACGCTGGTTGTTTAATTTAGCACTTATACTTATGATTGGGAAGGTCTGAATCTAGCTTTAAGATTTACATTTATGTTTACGTTTAAGAAAGTTTAAAGCATTTAGTTTTAAAGTTTAGATTTATGTTTAGGTTTAGGACAGTTTAAATTCATCTAACTGAATACGAGCATTCACAGTGCTTGAAAGTGGAAAGTGTAAATTCTCGTAAATGAATTTTAACTTTCGTAAACGTAAACATAAATGTAAATCTTAAAACTAAATGCTTATGTGAATGCAGCTTAAGACTTGCTAAAAAATCTCACATCTTAAATAATATTTTTTTAGAATTTTAGAAATATATTCCAATTACTGCCATAAATTTTTATTACTACTTCCAAAAACATTTTTGTGTTGCACTGTTTACTAAAATCTTTAATTTAAAACAGTATAATATTTATTACATTAATAATTTATTTATAAGTACATGTACCATGATAGCTGGTAACCGCACACACGGTATAATTATTTATTTATATCGACGACTCACAATATGTGAGATTGTTACATCTAAATAGGATAAAAATCATTATTTGTTTGTGTTTATTAAACTGATTTATCTTTTATTATTTTCGTACAAATCAATACTACAATCATTATGTAATTTTTAATTTAATACCAATAATAATCAATTTAAATTTTAAATATACAAGCATATTTATTTCAATTTATAATAATTAATATACATTTTTATCAATTTATTTAATTAACAATTTAATTTAGCGCGTTTTTGGATCTTAGTAGCCTATGAACTTCGTGCACGGCCGAGTCGCTTTACGCACCCGTCAGCTGTCACTTGTTTTAACAACAAACTCTTCAGCGACCGTTGGCGTCCGCATATTTTACAAGTTTTCCGGTAGTAAATCTTAGATTCATACAACAAATGATACATCAATCGATTCAGTAATTTCTCCCGGTCAGTTTGATAGATAATTTATTGGGTGACAACAAAATTTAACTTGAAAAATTTCAATAAAAATAACTAGAAGAATATGATCACATCCAAGATGGCGAGAACTTTTATAATGTAAGCAATTATTTTAATTAATCGATTAATTTCGGGGTGTTACCGACAATTAAACTTAATAATTAGTAAGTTTATGCAATTAGCCGATGTTTTTAAGACATTTTCGTGTAATTATTAGTAAATTGAAATAAATACGAGCAGTCTAACTTAACCAATGTTTGGCTTGATTACTTTTGACACAAAATTCGAAGTTTAAATTTATAACAATGGTTAATATTGATTTATATTCGATTATTTATATGTTTTTGAATGTTTTGAGATATAATTATTAACTGGGAAGGTAATAATTTATTGTATACTAAAACACTTACAATGAAATCTAGTTTTACGGAAAATCAGATGCAAATCACAAGTTGTAGCTTGAAATATTATACTTCATAGTCAATGATAATAATAATAATAATTGTTATTATTTAATCATAATTTCATGATAAACTTCGTCTCTTGTTAATGTTAATTGTTATTTTTATTATGTTTTAGTGGCGAAAAGTATCAGGAATGTATGAAGTTACTAGAACACAGAACACCATAAAACGAAACGGTACGTTTATTATTTTTTTTAAATAATTATACATTTTACTTATTGTTGTGTTAATTATCTCTGTTGTACTTAATAAATTATTTCTGATTAGTAATTTATTTGTAACTAATTTATTTTTCTTTTGTTACAGATGAAAAAGTCCAAATTAAGAGTTTGTAACCAGAGGGACCGATATTTGAAAGATGAACCGCTATTTGAAAGATGAACCGCTATTTGAAAGATGGACAGCTATTTGCAGAGTTCCAGAGTTCCAGAAAGTGCCGTTCATACAGTAAACCGGTAAGTTATTTAATTTTGTATTGATCTTAGTGTTGATTACCTGTAGATCTCAGTAAATAGTTTTTTAAACTTAAATAACGTAAAGCCTCATTCACATAAGCATTTAGTTTTAACGTTTACATTTATGCTTGTGTTTAAAAATGTTTAAATTCATATAACTATATACGAGCATTCACAGTTCCACTTTGAAGCACTGTAAATGCTCGTATTTAGTTAGATGTATTCAAACTTTCTTAAACGCAAAAATAAATGTAAACCTTAACACCAAATGCTTATAAATACTAAATACGAACATTCACAGACTTGAAAGTGGGAACTGTGAATGCTCGTATTTAGTTATATGAATTTAAACTTGCTTAAGCCTCATTCACAAAAACATTTAGTTTTAAGGTTTAGATTTAAGTTTACGTTTAAGAAAGTTTGAATATAATTTAACTAAATATGAGCATTCTCTGTGCTTGAAAGTGGAAGTGTGAATGCTCGTATTTAGTTATATGAATTTAAACTTTCGTAAACGTAAACATAAATGTAAATCTTAGAACCAAATGCTTATGTGAATGAGGCTTTGAACCTTAACATAAATATAAATTAAATAATGAAATATCTTTAATTTAATTTATGTTTACCTTTAATGCCTGTGGCACACCGGCCGAGGACCATCGAGTAACTCCTCGATGAAACGATAGAACGCACCCCGTCCTCGACGAAAAATAGGGGCGCCGCTATTTTCATCGAGTTGTTCCTCGATGAAACGAATGTATCTCATTTCAGACGTATCTTTGGATTTGATTTCGCGCAAAACTTTGATGTATTTGTCACCGATTAAATAGAAATCCATCGCGGACGGGTGCGTTCTTTCGTTTCATCGAGGAGTTACTCGATGGTCCTCGATGCTCCTCGACCGGTGTGCCACAGGCATAAGAAAGTTGAATACATCTAGCTAAATGCGAACATTCACAGTGCTTGAAAGTAGCATATGTGAATGCTCTTATATAGTTATATGAATTTAAACTTTCTTAAACAAACATAAATGTAAACATAAAACTAAAACTAAATACTTATGTGAATGTGGCTTAAGTTTTTTCAAAGTTTGAAAATGTCGTTCCCAGTTGATATAGATTATCCGACTAGCGGTAGATCTTAGTTGTGGCTTTAACTGCGGTAGCTATTTATCAATTTAACTGTAGATCTCAGAGAACACTTTAATTTTGCATAGCTTTAGCTGTTTATTAACTTAATCATGTTGATTTTCTTCATGTTTAGTTGCAAATTGTTTAGTTACTTAGTAAACAGTTTAATTCGCGAACCGACAACTACGGTAGAGTGTAGTCACTGCACTGCACTGAGCCTGTAGATCTTAGTAACTATATTCATCGCATTATTTGTATACTAATAAATTTATTTTTGTTTCAGGGCAGATGCTTAACGGTGGAGTTCGGTCTGCTGTATGGATGAAAATAAGGTTAGTGGATTTCTTGTGCTTTTGTGTTTCCTGGCAAATTTAGGGCCCTATAATATTTTCCAATGTAACAATGTTTTAATAAAAATATAATAAAGGCTGCGACAAATATATTATGTACCAAGAAAGTTTCAACGAATAAAATAGGTAACTTGTAAAAATGTGTTTAGCTGTGAGCGCAAACTGTTTCAGTCAAGTATCATGTTGATGGTTTAAATAATTTCTGTTATAATTAATTATAATTTTTATTATTAAAATTATAATAAAAGATCCTGATGTGACAATCATTTTTCCATTAATAGTAATTAAATAACAGTAAAGTTTGAACTCACAAATAATAATTTGCTGGAAAATACATTACAAATGTTGTGATCGAACTGTTCTGATTTTTTATGTTTTCAACAACGAATAAATAAACATCAATACATACACATAACAATACACAATACTTTTAAACATTTTACCCTGCAGCACACATTTATAAATTTATTTCTTATATTACTTCGTAATGTCAATTTAGAATTTAATTAAATACATTTTAACTTCTATTTAAATTATTAACTATTAAATAATACTTCAATTATTTTACAAATATAATTTAAAATTTAATTTGGTAACATACCTACTTAAACTTGTGTTTTCGATTCATTGCGATTCATAACTTAAATAATTGTCTGCCTCTTTCTTTTTTATAAGCTAGTGTTTGGTGTAATCAGTAGATTCTGGTATACATAAAATAATTAATTAGTTAATTAAGCTTGTAGATCTCGGTGTTTTCAAAGTTGGTTCAGTGAAATAAATTTTAAATTGGTGGAAATAGAACATTCCTAAATTCCTATTAAAATAAAATTCAATCTAACATTAAAATAAATGAATCAATAAACTAGGTATGGTTTTATTTTGTTTCCTAAATAGTAGGGCACTATTTAGAAATAAAATAAACTCCATATTTTTAGTATTTTATTTTAACATTTATAATGAAGTCAATAAATAATGGTAGTCGAATACAAGCTCATTTGAAATACTTTAATAATAAACTATAGGTATGGTTTTATTTTGTTTCCTAAATAGTAGGGCACTATTTAGAAATAAAATAAACTCCATACTTTTAGTAATAATATATAACATTGATAGTTAATTAATTTAAAAACCCAGCCAGTCAAACTATTGTACAGTATAAATAAATAAAAAATATAGTATAAATAAATAAATTTGACTACCTACTTAAAAATATTTTAGTAGGAATTGTTTCTTTCGGGCTAACACTTATTTTTCCTTTATTAATAATTAAAATTAAAAGGAGGCAGACTAAATAAATAAATACTATATTAGTTAATTAATGAAAAATAAATTACGTTCAAGTTGAATTATAAACAAGTTAAAGTATAATGAATGATTATTAAATATTAACAAATAGTTTATAAATTATTATTCAATAGTTTAGTTTTATTTTAAATTGATAACAAATAACTAAACAGAGTTTTGCAAGGTGTCAAATAATAAGGAATAAGTTTATATTTTATTTTTTATAATTAATTATTTTTTTGAATAAGATGACAACATATTTAAATTAATACAACATAAATTACAAGAAACACAAACAGAAATTTAACAATTAACTAAAATAAGTAATGCACACTATAAATAAATTAAAAAAAATTTATAAATGAAATGAACATTTAATGGTTGAAATAAAATTTGATATCTCATAATAATAAATAAATTTTATATAAATAAAATATTATCAATTAATAAATAGTTTAAACAAATTCATATCAGAACATTTCTTCACTTCATTTGGGCACAAGTTGGGCGCGGTTCGAACCATCCTAACTGATAGCAAGTAACTTCACTTCCGTTTCCGTTTAATCACTTCCGGTCCACGTAGACTCAGATTCAGAATCTGTCGCGAACCGTCCGCTGGTGAGGCACGTTGCTGTAATTTTCTTACAACTACAGCAGCGTGGCTCAGAGACAGTTGACGGTCGATAGGCCCACTTCCTCGGGTCCTGGAGGACCTGGACGTCTTCACCTGCTCCTGAACGACCTGGAGGGAGCTTCCAACACCTGCAGCACGAGCCTCCCTGGAGATGATGGCCAAGAAGGAAGAATATGATCGTCTACGTAAAATCGCGGAATACACTCGATTTTTTTGAAGTAAATTCGCGATCGGGTTTTTTATACTTAGTAAATTTTTATTTTTTTGAACTCCCGGGTATATTTTTGTTCTTACACATCACGGGCAGTGGTGACTGATTAGGTAGTGTTGTATAATACTACATAATATATTTTTAAAATATGATAATTAAAATAAATCACAAATATGACACAAAACATACATGCCAACATGCCACATGACAATGACATAATGAAAGATAATAAATTGAAATAGTATTAACTGACTATTTTGTGTCTATGATGAACATTTAGCAGAGATTGCAATGTTCACTATAAACTAAAAAAAAGTACAACATATTAAATTTTGACACATAACAAAAATGAAATAATATTAAATATTTATGTGATTTTAAATACAACAATTACATTATAAAAACATAACAAAAACAAAATAATAGCATAGATGTTGCGTTCACTATTAACTCAAAAAGTAAAATAATATAATAAAATTAATTAACTCAGTTTTCGGACTTGGGTGGTAATTGCCAAACTTGACGAAGGCGCCCGTCAAGTTTAGTACCCACACGAGCCCGGAAAGTTCACTTTTCGTACACTTTACAAAATAATAAAAATAAATATTAGTTCATTTATGAAATACACAATATAATAATAATAAAAACAAAATATATTTTAAATTTTTCTTCTGATTTATAACAAATGTTCAAGATTGGCTATTCATATATCTTGAAGTCTCAATGGCCGAGTGGATTAATGGCTCAAGCTATGATTCACTTAGCTAGAGAGATGAGAGTTCTGGAAATAGGCAATCTTGATGGTGGACATATTACAATTTACAATAGACACAAATGCAACACATATAAATACAAAATAAATATTGTGCTGGAAATGTAACCTCAAAATAACCTCAAAATAAAAAAAATAATCAGTGAACATTACTATTTACAATAGACACAAATATATATTAAATAAATACAAATTAAAATAAATAATCTTCGTTTATATAAAAAATAAAGAATTCAATTAAATTTTCGAGTAAAATACAACACTACCGAAAGGTTCGGGGTTTCGCCCCGCCTATCTCGCTGATGAGGTAGACCACTGTGTCCGAGTGGTCGGATTCCACTATAAAACCTGACCACCACTCAATTTGAGTGGGCACAAGGGGTTTGCTGGTTAAAGTCTTGTCTCTCGTCCGCGGTTCGTATCTGGGGTGGTATGTGTGGTACTAAATAACTTCTGTGTTTTCTTTCAGCTGTGAGGTTAGTGCCGGACACCTCGGCTGCGGTTGTCGCTTCGGCATTGCACCACAACCAAAGCTGGGGTGTACGTATTGATTACTTAACGATCTTGGCCGGCTTGATCGTAACACACTCGACATATGACACACACTGTAGGATGTATTTCAGGTAGCGACCCATTAGCTGAAAATGTTAGGTTAGTTTTTTGTTAGGTAGGACTCCGTGTCGAAGCAGACACGGAGTGGCTCTGTCTCACTTTGACCTGGGTCGCGGACGATCTGAGACAGGGTCCTTGATTTCACTTACTGGTTAGGATGTGTTTCAGGAGCGACCCATTAGCTGATAATGTTAGGTAGGGTGGCAGGTTAGCTCTTTGTTAGGTAGGACTCTGTGTCGAAGCAGACACGGAGTGGCTCTGTCTCACTTTGACCTGGGTCGCGGACGATCTGAGACAGGGTCTTCAAATGCGCGGTCTTCTCGAAAGTGTTCGAGCGAGTGTTTTTAATACTGCAGGTAACAACATAAATTATTTTTTGTTTATAAGTTTACGTTTAGTAAGTATAAATAAAAATGAAATGAGTAAAATAACAAGCAGACAAAGATATCGACAATCGAACAATTGAATTTTGTAAATACATTTAATTTCTCGAACCTGACGAAGGCGCACGAGGTGTCGAAATTGGTCGATTTAAAGAAAATAAATATCTGACCGTTTTATTTCCAATTCATTCCCACAGTAAAGTAACATTTCAATTAAATTATAATAATTAATTTAATTTAATAAAAATCTCAACGCACTAATAAAAACATAAAACTATATTTGATTCAGGCAATAAAATCGCAATTGTTATAAGAAGTAGATAAATTATTATCATTATTTAAATATAATAATCGTGATTACTTAAATTTAAAAAAAATAAAAGTCTGGATTTTACAATTTTATAAAATCAGATCGTCAAAATACAGAAAATCAACAAACCAAATTATTTTTAATTTTGGTTGTTGTATTAATTTTCTATAAGTTCTCAAAGCAGAGACATTTTGGTAACAATAACTATTTTTCATCCGTAAATCCAACTGTCATATTAGTAAGGTTGATTCTATCTGTAATCCCATTGTCATAACTAAAAGAAACCAACCTTTTGTTTGAAATTAAATTTAAATAATTTTCTAATTTGCGGAGACAATTTGGTAACATTGACTATTTTTTAATTCGTAATTCAAAATGTCATATTGGTCAGAAACTATTTTTCTGTAAATTCAAGTGTCATATTGCTCAGGTTAATACTATCTGTAAACCCATTGTTATATAGGTATCTAAGAGAAACCAACATTTTGTTTGTAATTAAATTTAAATAATATTCTAAATTGCGGAGACACATTGACTATTTTACATGTAATTCGAAATGTCATATTGGTTGGAAACTATGTTACTGTAAATCCAAGTGTCATATTGGTCAGATTGTAACTATCTGTAAACCCATTGTCATATAGGTATCTAAGAGAAACCAACATTTTTTTTGTAATTAAATTTAAATAATTTTCTAAATTGCGGAGACACATTGACTATTTTACACGTAATTCGAAATGTCATATTGGTTAGAAACTATGTTTCTGTAATTCCAAGTGTCATATTGGTCAGATTGTAACTATCTGTAAACCCATTGTTATATAGGTATCTAAGAGAAACCAACATTTTGTTTGTAATTAAATTTAAATAATTTTCCAAATTGCGGAAACATTTTGGTAACATTGACTATTTTACACGTAATTCGAAATGTCATATTGGTTAGAAACTATGTTACTGTAAATCTAAGTGTCATATTGATCAGATTGTAACTATCTGTAAACCCAGTGTTATATAGGTATCTAAGAGAAACCAACATTTTGTTTGTAATTAAATTTAAATAATATTCTAAATTGCGGAGACACATTGACTATTTTACACGTAATTCGAAATGTCATATTGGTTGGAAACTATGTTACTGTAAATCCAAGTGTCATATTGGTCAGATTGTAACTATCTGTAAACCCATTGTTATATAGGTATCTAAGAGAAACCAACATTTTGTTTGTAATTAAATTTAAATAATATTCTAAATTGCGGAGACACATTGACTATTTTACACGTAATTCGAAATGTCATATTGGTTAGAAACTATGTTACTGTAAATCCAAGTGTCATATTGGTCAGATTGTAACTATCTGTAAACCCATTGTTATATAGGTATCTAAGAGAAACCAACATTTTGTTTGTAATTAAATTTAAATAATATTCTAAATTGCGGAGACACATTGACTATTTTACACGTAATTCGAAATGTCATATTGGTTAGAAACTATGTTACTGTAAATCTAAGTGTCATATTGATCAGATTGTAACTATCTGTAAACCCAGTGTTATATAGGTATCTAAGAGAAACCAACATTTTGTTTGTAATTAAATTTAAATAATATTCTAAATTGCGGAGACACATTGACTATTTTACACGTAATTCGAAATGTCATATTGGTTGGAAACTATGTTACTGTAAATCCAAGTGTCATATTGGTCAGATTGTAACTATCTGTAAACCCATTGTTATATAGGTATCTAAGAGAAACCAACATTTTGTTTGTAATTAAATTTAAATAATATTCTAAATTGCGGAGACACATTGACTATTTTACACGTAATTCGAAATGTCATATTGGTTGGAAACTATGTTACTGTAAATCCAAGTGTCATATTGGTCAGATTGTAACTATCTGTAAACCCAGTGTTATATAGGTATCTAAGAGAAACCAACATTTTGTTTGTAATTAAATTTAAATAATATTCTAAATTGCGGAGACACATTGACTATTTTACACGTAATTCGAAATGTCATATTGGTTGGAAACTATGTTACTGTAAATCCAAGTGTCATATTGGTCAGATTGTAACTATCTGTAAACCCATTGTTATATAGGTATCTAAGAGAAACCAACATTTTGTTTGTAATTAAATTTAAATAATATTCTAAATTGCGTAGACACATTGACTATTTTACACGTAATTCGAAATGTCATATTGGTTAGAAACTATGTTACTGTAAATCCAAGTGTCATATTGGTCAGATTGTAACTATCTGTAAACCCATTGTTATATAGGTATCTAAGAGAAACCAACATTTTGTTTGTAATTAAATTTAAATAATATTCTAAATTGCGGAGACACATTGACTATTTTACACGTAATTCGAAATGTCATATTGGTTAGAAACTATGTTACTGTAAATCTAAGTGTCATATTGATCAGATTGTAACTATCTGTAAACCCAGTGTTATATAGGTATCTAAGAGAAACCAACATTTTGTTTGTAATTAAATTTAAATAATATTCTAAATTGCGGAGACACATTGACTATTTTACACGTAATTCGAAATGTCATATTGGTTGGAAACTATGTTACTGTAAATCCAAGTGTCATATTGGTCAGATTGTAACTATCTGTAAACCCATTGTTATATAGGTATCTAAGAGAAACCAACATTTTGTTTGTAATTAAATTTAAATAATATTCTAAATTGCGGAGACACATTGACTATTTTACACGTAATTCGAAATGTCATATTGGTTGGAAACTATGTTACTGTAAATCCAAGTGTCATATTGGTCAGATTGTAACTATCTGTAAACCCAGTGTTATATAGGTATCTAAGAGAAACCAACATTTTGTTTGTAATTAAATTTAAATAATATTCTAAATTGCGGAGACACATTGACTATTTTACACGTAATTCGAAATGTCATATTGGTTGGAAACTATGTTACTGTAAATCCAAGTGTCATATTGGTCAGATTGTAACTATCTGTAAACCCAGTGTTATATAGGTATCTAAGAGAAACCAACATTTTGTTTGTAATTAAATTTAAATAATATTCTAAATTGCGGAGACACATTGACTATTTTACACGTAATTCGAAATGTCATATTGGTTGGAAACTATGTTACTGTAAATCCAAGTGTCAAATTGGTCAGATTGTAACTATCTGTAAACCCATTGTTATATAGGTATCTAAGAGAAACCAACATTTTGTTTGTAATTAAATTTAAATAATATTCTAAATTGCGAAGACACATTGACTATTTTACACGTAATTCGAAATGTCATATTGGTTGGAAACAATGTTACTGTAAATCCAAGTGTCATATTGGTCAGATTGTAACTATCTGTAAACCCATTGTTATATAGGTATCTAAGAGAAACCAACATTTTGTTTGTAATTAAATTTAAATAATATTCTAAATTGCGGAGACACATTGACTATTTTACACGTAATTCGAAATGTCATATTGGTTGGAAACTATGTTACTGTAAATCCAAGTGTCATATTGGTCAGATTGTAACTATCTGTAAACCCATTGTTATATAGGTATCTAAGAGAAACCAACATTTTGTTTGTAATTAAATTTAAATAATTTTCCAAATTGCGGAAACATTTTGGTAACATTGACTATTTTACACGTAATTCGAAATGTCATATTGGTTAGAAACTATGTTACTGTAAATCTAAGTGTCATATTGATCAGATTGTAACTATCTGTAAACCCAGTGTTATATAGGTATCTAAGAGAAACCAACATTTTGTTTGTAATTAAATTTAAATAATATTCTAAATTGCGGAGACACATTGACTATTTTACACGTAATTCGAAATGTCATATTGGTTGGAAACTATGTTACTGTAAATCCAAGTGTCAAATTGGTCAGATTGTAACTATCTGTAAACCCATTGTTATATAGGTATCTAAGAGAAACCAACATTTTGTTTGTAATTAAATTTAAATAATATTCTAAATTGCGGAGACACATTGACTATTTTACACGTAATTCGAAATGTCATATTGGTTGGAAACTATGTTACTGTAAATCCAAGTGTCATATTGGTCAGATTGTAACTATCTGTAAACCCATTGTTATATAGGTATCTAAGAGAAACCAACATTTTGTTTGTAATTAAATTTAAATAATATTCTAAATTGCGGAGACACATTGACTATTTTACACGTAATTCGAAATGTCATATTGGTTAGAAACTATGTTACTGTAAATCCAAGTGTCATATTGGTCAGATTGTAACTATCTGTAAACCCATTGTTATATAGGTATCTAAGAGATACCAACATTTTGTTTGTAATTAAATTTAAATAATTTTCTGTCATATTGGTTAGAAACTATGTTACTGTAACTCCAAGTGTCATATTGGTCAGATTGTAACTATCTGTAAACCCATTGTAATATAATATCTAAGAGATACCAACCTTTTTTATTGTAATTAAATTTAAATAATTTTCTAAGTTGCGAAGACACATTGACAATTTTACACGTAATTCGAAATGTCATATTGGTTAGAAACTATGTTACTGTAAATCCAAGTGTCATATTGGTCAGATTGTAACTATTTGTAAACCCATTGTCATATAGGTATCTAAGAGAAACCAACATTTTGTTTGTAATTAAATTTAAATAATATTCTAAATTGCGGAGACACATTGACTATTTTACACGTAATTCGAAATGTCATATTGGTTGGAAACTATGTTACTGTAAATCCAAGTGTCATATTGGTCAGATTGTAACTATCTGTAAACCCATTGTTATATAGGTATCTAAGAGAAACCAACATTTTGTTTGTAATTAAATTTAAATAATTTTCTAAATTGCGGAGACACATTGACTATTTTACACGTAATTCGAAATGTCATATTGGTTGGAAACTATGTTACTGTAAATCCAAGTGTCATATTGGTCAGATTGTAACTATCTGTAAACCCATTGTTATATAGGTATCTAAGAGAAACCAACATTTTGTTTGTAATTAAATTTAAATAATATTCTAAATTGCGAAGACACATTGACTATTTTACACGTAATTCGAAATGTCATATTGGTTGGAAACTATGTTACTGTAAATCCAAGTGTCATATTGGTCAGATTGTAACTATCTGTAAACCCATTGTTATATAGGTATCTAAGAGAAACCAACATTTTGTTTGTAATTAAATTTAAATAATATTCTAAATTGCGGAGACACATTGACTATTTTACACGTAATTCGAAATGTCATATTGGTTGGAAACTATGTTACTGTAAATCCAAGTGTCATATTGGTCAGATTGTAACTATCTGTAAACCCATTGTTATATAGGTATCTAAGAGAAACCAACATTTTGTTTGTAATTAAATTTAAATAATATTCTAAATTGCGGAGACACATTGACTATTTTACACGTAATTCGAAATGTCATATTGGTTAGAAACTATGTTACTGTAAATCCAAGTGTCATATTGGTCAGATTGTAACTATCTGTAAACCCATTGTTATATAGGTATCTAAGAGATACCAACATTTTGTTTGTAATTAAATTTAAATAATTTTCTGTCATATTGGTTAGAAACTATGTTACTGTAACTCCAAGTGTCATATTGGTCAGATTGTAACTATCTGTAAACCCATTGTAATATAATATCTAAGAGATACCAACCTTTTTTATTGTAATTAAATTTAAATAATTTTCTAAGTTGCGAAGACACATTGACAATTTTACACGTAATTCGAAATGTCATATTGGTTAGAAACTATGTTACTGTAAATCCAAGTGTCATATTGGTCAGATTGTAACTATTTGTAAACCCATTGTCATATAGGTATCTAAGAGAAACCAACATTTTGTTTGTAATTAAATTTAAATAATTTTCTAAATTGCGGAGACACATTGACTATTTTACACGTAATTCGAAATGTCATATTGGTTGGAAACTATGTTACTGTAAATCCAAGTGTCATATTGGTCAGATTGTAACTATCTGTAAACCCATTGTTATATAGGTATCTAAGAGAAACCAACATTTTGTTTGTAATTAAATTTAAATAATTTTCTAAATTGCGGAGACACATTGACTATTTTACACGTAATTCGAAATGTCATATTGGTTGGAAACTATGTTACTGTAAATCCAAGTGTCATATTGGTCAGATTGTAACTATCTGTAAACCCATTGTTATATAGGTATCTAAGAGAAACCAACATTTTGTTTGTAATTAAATTTAAATAATATTCTAAATTGCGAAGACACATTGACTATTTTACACGTAATTCGAAATGTCATATTGGTTGGAAACTATGTTACTGTAAATCCAAGTGTCATATTGGTCAGATTGTAACTATCTGTAAACCCATTGTTATATAGGTATCTAAGAGAAACCAACATTTTGTTTGTAATTAAATTTAAATAATATTCTAAATTGCGGAGACACATTGACTATTTTACACGTAATTCGAAATGTCATATTGGTTGGAAACTATGTTACTGTAAATCCAAGTGTCATATTGGTCAGATTGTAACTATCTGTAAACCCATTGTTATATAGGTATCTAAGAGAAACCAACATTTTGTTTGTAATTAAATTTAAATAATATTCTAAATTGCGGAGACACATTGACTATTTTACACGTAATTCGAAATGTCATATTGGTTAGAAACTATGTTACTGTAAATCCAAGTGTCATATTGGTCAGATTGTAACTATCTGTAAACCCATTGTTATATAGGTATCTAAGAGATACCAACATTTTGTTTGTAATTAAATTTAAATAATTTTCTGTCATATTGGTTAGAAACTATGTTACTGTAACTCCAAGTGTCATATTGGTCAGATTGTAACTATCTGTAAACCCATTGTAATATAATATCTAAGAGATACCAACCTTTTTTATTGTAATTAAATTTAAATAATTTTCTAAGTTGCGAAGACACATTGACAATTTTACACGTAATTCGAAATGTCATATTGGTTAGAAACTATGTTACTGTAAATCCAAGTGTCATATTGGTCAGATTGTAACTATTTGTAAACCCATTGTCATATAGGTATCTAAGAGAAACCAACATTTTGTTTGTAATTAAATTTAAATAATTTTCTAAATTGCGGAGACACATTGACTATTTTACACGTAATTCGAAATGTCATATTGGTTGGAAACTATGTTACTGTAAATCCAAGTGTCATATTGGTCAGATTGTAACTATCTGTAAACCCATTGTTATATAGGTATCTAAGAGAAACCAACATTTTGTTTGTAATTAAATTTAAATAATATTCTAAATTGCGGAGACACATTGACTATTTTACACGTAATTCGAAATGTCATATTGGTTGGAAACTATGTTACTGTAAATCCAAGTGTCATATTGGTCAGATTGTAACTATCTGTAAACCCATTGTTATATAGGTATCTAAGAGAAACCAACATTTTGTTTGTAATTAAATTTAAATAATATTCTAAATTGCGGAGACACATTGACTATTTTACACGTAATTCGAAATGTCATATTGGTTGGAAACTATGTTACTGTAAATCCAAGTGTCATATTGGTCAGATTGTAACTATCTGTAAACCCATTGTTATATAGGTATCTAAGAGAAACCAACATTTTGTTTGTAATTAAATTTAAATAATATTCTAAATTGCGGAGACACATTGACTATTTTACACGTAATTCGAAATGTCATATTGGTTGGAAACTATGTTACTGTAAATCCAAGTGTCATATTGGTCAGATTGTAACTATCTGTAAACCCATTGTTATATAGGTATCTAAGAGAAACCAACATTTTGTTTGTAATTAAATTTAAATAATATTCTAAATTGCGGAGACACATTGACTATTTTACACGTAATTCGAAATGTCATATTGGTTGGAAACTATGTTACTGTAAATCCAAGTGTCATATTGGTCAGATTGTAACTATCTGTAAACCCATTGTTATATAGGTATCTAAGAGAAACCAACATTTTGTTTGTAATTAAATTTAAATAATATTCTAAATTGCGGAGACACATTGACTATTTTACACGTAATTCGAAATGTCATATTGGTTGGAAACTATGTTACTGTAAATCCAAGTGTCATATTGGTCAGATTGTAACTATCTGTAAACCCATTGTTATATAGGTATCTAAGAGAAACCAACATTTTGTTTGTAATTAAATTTAAATAATATTCTAAATTTCGGAGACACATTGACTATTTTACACGTAATTCGAAATGTCATATTGGTTAGAAACTATGTTACTGTAAATCCAAGTGTCATATTGGTCAGATTGTAACTATCTGTAAACCCATTGTTATATAGGTATCTAAGAGATACCAACATTTTGTTTGTAATTAAATTTAAATAATTTTCTGTCATATTGGTTAGAAACTATGTTACTGTAACTCCAAGTGTCATATTGGTCAGATTGTAACTATCTGTAAACCCATTGTAATATAATATCTAAGAGATACCAACATTTTGTTTGTAATTAAATTTAAATAATTTTCTAAGTTGCGAAGACACATTGACAATTTTACACGTAATTCGAAATGTCATATTGGTTAGAAACTATGTTACTGTAAATCCAAGTGTCATATTGGTCAGATTGTAACTATTTGTAAACCCATTGTCATATAGGTATCTAAGAGAAACCAACATTTTGTTTGTAATTAAATTTAAATAATTTTCTAAATTGCGGAGACACATTGACTATTTTACACGTAATTCGAAATGTCATATTGGTTGGAAACTATGTTACTGTAAATCCAAGTGTCATATTGGTCAGATTGTAACTATCTGTAAACCCATTGTTATATAGGTATCTAAGAGAAACCAACATTTTGTTTGTAATTAAATTTAAATAATATTCTAAATTGCGGAGACACATTGACTATTTTACACGTAATTCGAAATGTCATATTGGTTGGAAACTATGTTACTGTAAATCCAAGTGTCATATTGGTCAGATTGTAACTATCTGTAAACCCATTGTTATATAGGTATCTAAGAGAAACCAACATTTTGTTTGTAATTAAATTTAAATAATATTCTAAATTTCGGAGACACATTGACTATTTTACACGTAATTCGAAATGTCATATTGGTTAGAAACTATGTTACTGTAAATCCAAGTGTCATATTGGTCAGATTGTAACTATCTGTAAACCCATTGTTATATAGGTATCTAAGAGAAACCAACATTTTGTTTGTAATTAAATTTAAATAATATTCTAAATTGCGAAGACACATTGACTATTTTACACGTAATTCGAAATGTCATATTGGTTGGAAACTATGTTACTGTAAATCCAAGTGTCATATTGGTCAGATTGTAACTATCTGTAAACCCAGTGTTATATAGGTATCTAAGAGAAACCAACATTTTGTTTGTAATTAAATTTAAATAATATTCTAAATTTCGGAGACACATTGACTATTTTACACGTAATTCGAAATGTCATATTGGTTAGAAACTATGTTACTGTAAATCCAAGTGTCATATTGGTCAGATTGTAACTATCTGTAAACCCATTGTTATATAGGTATCTAAGAGATACCAACATTTTGTTTGTAATTAAATTTAAATAATTTTCTGTCATATTGGTTAGAAACTATGTTACTGTAACTCCAAGTGTCATATTGGTCAGATTGTAACTATCTGTAAACCCATTGTAATATAATATCTAAGAGATACCAACATTTTGTTTGTAATTAAATTTAAATAATTTTCTAAGTTGCGAAGACACATTGACAATTTTACACGTAATTCGAAATGTCATATTGGTTAGAAACTATGTTACTGTAAATCCAAGTGTCATATTGGTCAGATTGTAACTATCTGTAAACCCATTGTTATATAGGTATCTAAGAGAAACCAACATTTTGTTTGTAATTAAATTTAAATAATATTCTAAATTGCGGAGACACATTGACTATTTTACACGTAATTCGAAATGTCATATTGGTTGGAAACTATGTTACTGTAAATCCAAGTGTCATATTGGTCAGATTGTAACTATCTGTAAACCCATTGTCATATAGATATCTAAGAGAAACCAACATTTTGTTTGTAATTAAATTTAAATAATTTTCTAAATTGCGGAGACACATTGACTATTTTACACGTAATTCGAAGTGTCATATTGGTTAGAAACTATGTTTCTGTAATTCCAAGTGTCATATTGGTCAGGTTGATAATATCTGTAAACCATATCTAAGAGAAATCAACAATGTGTTTGTAATAAAATTTAAATAATTGCGGAGATATTTTGGTAACAAGACCTCGGTATGATTGAGCAGGTCAATTAAGTAGTTCATAAATTGCCAGAATATATTTTTTGGAAAGAGGGTAGTATCAGAACCATTATTTTGTTAATAAACAGTACATTAAAAAGTGTATGAAAATATCAAAACGTCACTTTTTTTAATCCACAGATTTGGAAAAAAATAAAATCGCGATTTGTTTAAAAGTATTCGATATGTATATCTTTGTCTGCGTCAATGATTTTAACTTAAATTTTTTTCAGGGCATTTAATTAACTTTTTATTCTTTTAGAGTTTCTATAAATTGGAGAACTAGAAGATACTTTATAATAACTAGGTTTTGCGGCAGAGAATACATGAACTACTGAATAAGTACATAAACTTCAAAATGAAACTCGAATTCAACGATGGTATTCACTAGATGTAGTTAAATACCTTTGTCATAAAATTGTTAATATTATTAGACTGAAATTAAATTGTATGAGCGTTGGTTGTACTATTTTATAACAATAATAATAATGTCACCTAACCATCTGAGCTACGTCCGCGCCTAGCCACACTGTGGCAGGTCAAAGGTACCCAGCTCTGCTGAGGTAGTGAGAAAATAAAGCGGAATTATAATAATAATAATTATTATTATTACTTAGCAGATTTGTACTCTACATAATTAAATGTATACAAAAACAGTCTTAATGTTTACTATTCTTTCTGTAAATTGTTGCATTGCATTCATTTGAAACTTCGTACTATGTTATGTTATTAATTTGTAATATTTTTAAATGAAGATGAAAACACTAAATGATGTAACGCTTATGAGAGTATCAGAAGTGAAGGAGTACATACCACGTCTGGTTTCAAGTCGATTTAAGTTCTCCAAAGCTTTGTGATAATGTGATAATTATTTATTCACTTTTTATTTTAAATTGCATTTCAAGTACCTATACGATATAATTTTATTTATTTTTTTTATAGTTCATTTTAGAAAAAGCAAAGAACTGATTTATTTTGTTATGCATAATCGCTGCTATTCATCCTTAAACCGGACATCAATTTTTAATAGCATAATATTAAATTAATTGAATCGACGATTACTTCAAAATTTAAGATGCTAAATTTCAATAGAAAAAATTAAAAGTATTCTTGAAAAAATTTGATTAAGGCCTTAGTTTGGCCATAAATTACAAATACCTATCTAAATAAACAATTCTGACTAGAGGAATTTGTCATACTGAATTTACTTGGGTGTGGTAGCCTCACATATTGTGAGCAATCGTTACAGATATCTTATTACCGTGTGTACCTACAGTTACAAGCCGTTAAGGGAGGTCGATACCTAATGCTGGATTTCACTGTTACATATGAATAAACAAAAGATAGAATTATTGTTTTAAATGAACTATTTAATTAAGAAAATTAAATTGCAAATGATTCAATACAATCCGTCAAAATAACGAAAAACGATATTCAGTTTTCCGCATTAATACTGGCTTCAATATTAACATTTTTTAAACAAATAAAATATTTTTAAATAGCTAGAGGTTGTGTTCTAGTGCGCCTAATGCCACTTTTTTAAATTTTTTGTTTTAAATGTTTGATAAAAAGTCACAAAATAGCTAAAATTGACCATGTTTAGCCATGAAACAGAGTACAAAAATGAAAAATGTGACATTAGACGCATTTGGAGACAACCTTTATCTATTCAAAAACGTACCTATTTGCTATTCTAAAAATGTTAAGTTTTACTTCAATTTTAAGGACAAAACTAAACGTATTTTTCATCATTTTTACGCCGGTAACACCGTGAGGAAGATATTTGCGGGTTTGCGCAGTTAAAATGGAACGTGTACCTGACTCGATTCAAACCGGAATTGTTAACACACTCTGCTATTCACCCTATAACTGAATTATAAAATAAAATAATTATACAGAAACTACAAAATAAAATAATTTCTTCATCTCAAACTAAGAAATAAATTTACAAATTACACATCCCTCAGTCCAGTAAGCACTATAAATACAAACCGCCGTGTAATATTTTGTCGACATAGTGACAATGTTGTTAGTGACATTGTGTGTGGCAGGCCTGGCAGGAGTAGCAGGAGTAGCGTCCTGCCGGCCAGGCGAGCAGGCGACAGTTTAGCAGATGCAGGACGGTTTAACGGTCGCGGTTCATCGATCGTTGCCTTGTGACATGACTACGAAGTAACGTGGCACGTAACCTAACGTGGTGCGAATGTACACGAGATTGAGATGTGACCACTCTAGAGATGTAGATAGAGAAGGGAAATCAGTTATTTTATTTTGATCTACAATTTACTCCCAGTTATAAAATCCAACCTCTTCTGGGTGCTGTCAGAATCTCAATCCGTGCGACGATTTTTGAAGGCTAAAGCGGCATCGGAAAGACTTAAGCCCCATTCACAATACGAAATTAGTAGCAGGTATAGTTAGTAGTTATAGTTAATCAGTTATCTCTAACTACTGTCGTTAACAATTAACCTAGTAAAACAAAATAATTTTGAAGTTAGCGTCATTAGTCAGAAGTGTCCGCTTATATTTTATGTTTGGTTTACTTAAAGTTGCCCTTCATAATAAACAGGTATTGTTGTGAAAAAAATGAAAAGTGTTTCAGAAAAACTGTCATTGTAGATATAGGTTATTTTAATTTTTGGAGTACTGAGTAAAAAATTTACATGTTTTATAAACTGTATAATTAAGATGAATAGATGCACTACGACAAAATGGAGGATTTTCAAACATGATTTGTCATTTTTTCGATCTAAAGGAAAATTATGGAATATAGCCGCTTAGATATATCTAAATTACAATTATTTTAGAGACTATTTATAGTATTAAAGTGTATTTTTTTGTACATTTAAATCAGTGTCTATATAGTACCTATGACCTGATACAGCCAGAGACATCTAGATCTATTAATCATTCTGACCGCTAGAAAAGATCATGTTGGCAAACCTAATAATTATTCTTTAACCGTGATAATTCCACTCTTGTATAAAGTAAGCCATAAACAAAATACAATTTTATCGCTTTGACAGCGGATAAAAAGGAAGGTATAACTTTTTGCAAGTGATAAAACTTTATTTACCTTTTTCTTATCAACCAAAAATTAAACAAAAAATTAAAATGTCATTTGCTTCATATTTATAATATTTGTTAGTGAAATTATTAGATTTTGGGAATATTTGTGAAGAAGAACCAAAGGAGTCGTTAAATTCTCGTTGAATTACACTCGAGCATTTTATTTCCTCCGAATAAATTTCTGTTTGGCATTTCAACCTTGTCATCTGACAGCAATTTGACTCGAAAAATTGTTTTAAAATAAAATTATTAAACTATCTTTCTTTTCAAATTGCCAGGCAACAAGGTTTCAATACAAACAGAAATTTATCCGGCGAAATAAGAATCTCTTGTTGATAATAACAGTTCGATTATTGTTCTTGTACGAAAATTTGAATTTCCTACTGCGCATGAATTTAATTAGTGAACAGCCCTATTGTACATGACATAGGTATTTCATTTGAGAATTTCTGTGATGGTAACGTTTCATGTTCAACTTTATATAACTTTTTATGTTTTTTTAAGTCCTGATCGGTATAAGAATTCAGAGCATCGTAAGATATTTACATTTTCTTGTTTTCAATGTATCTCATACGCGCAGATAAACAAAGCGAGCTAATATGTGAGAATATTAAATTTTTTTAATAAAACTGAAATTCAATATCCGTGTTTGAGTTGGAGATATTAATTTTCGTTCATCTTTATAATACGTTTGCGTTGTTTCTCGCATGTTTTTATTTGGATACATGGCAGAGCCTCCTCGCATTTAATGATTTTGTTCATTTGTCACCGTCGTAGCACGCTGTTGCTGGGAGGTTTTTTTGACTCTTGGCAGAGAAATATTCGCGGATTTCATGTGTGGGGTGATAATGTATACTTTTATAATGGACTACAACAGCCTTGTTACTACGTTATTACATTAGTGCGCCATCAGCGATAATTCAGACAAATACTCTTCGCTTGTGTTTGATATATACAAGCCATTATACAAGATGAAATCATGACGTCATTGTAACAGGCATATTTACAAATGCCCATGTAATTAAAAGAACTATCTATGCTACGTTCAAATCAATTATAAAACATAAATTTTTAATTATAGGAACTTTAAATTTTAATTAAATGAAGTTTGTCCGGCGGTTAGGACAAATTTCCTACGAACTATGCATTTTTTGATTAAAGTGTGAAAATTGGCATACCTGTCAATTAAACCATTCTCTTTCATATAAAAAGTGGTACCAAACTACCAAGTGTTAATAGAATGTTATCGCTCAGCGCTGCTAGCTCACAAATCCCCGCCATTTCAGGTACATTGACAGCGTTGACAGCCTATGTGGTATAAGTACATGTTGTCTCTATTTATTTAATTGCTATGTTTCGCTCTGTTCTTGTTTAGAAAATACTGAATTTAATTGGCTAGCGCGTATGAAATGTTTATATTTATTTAACAAATTAATCGACTACTATTTGAAAATTTTATTTAATAAAGTGATGCAAACATGTTAATTTACAATCAGAGAATTGTTATTTTTTAATAGTTTTTAAATAAAAATAATATCAATTTAAAAAATTCGACATTTTAGCTAGTTTTTTACTGCCTTTGTCTTCATATGGTATTTTTTTTTTTAGATTTATAGGTTTAATAGGTTAGGAGTAATTTGTTAAACACTTTTTTTACTGTGAGAGAAGCAACTTAAGTACCAGAGACGGCCGCCATTTTGAAAAAATGTTCGCCATTTTTAGTTTTCTGCATTTATTTCGTATGGTCAATATTTCGACAAAAATTGTAAAATACGAAATTGTAGAGTATCAAATTTTCTATAAAACGGTATGCCTATTATTTCTGTAAGTAGCACAGTTCTCGAGAAAATCATGAAAATATATTTGCGCAATTTCTAGTCATTTTCAACAAAAGCATATATTGTCTTTTTAAACAAAAACCGCTTTTATTTTCGAATGAAATTTAAAAATACAGTAGAGGAGCCTATTGTATAGGTAGTAAACGTCTGCAAAAGTTTTTCTCAAATATGTTTAAAAAATTGTCGCTCACGTTATTGAATAGAACCTCCTAATGCTTAATTTGGTTTTTCACTCGACAAAAAATAAGATTGGTTGTCGGCAAACAAGATCAAAGTAAGTATGTGCTTAAGTTTAAAAAGCAGCAGCATGATCCGCAAAAACGCCGTGTAGTTTCATTCGAAAAGTTGGCTACCTCAGAGGCATGTTGTGAAAATTTATCAGATAGTAATCGATAATTCTATTCACGATCCCGCTTCATTCTAGCGATCGACCAACTTTACACCGCCGTGCAAAAAAGCCAAAACGAACTTCAAACAAGTAACCGAATCTTAATTTCTCTACAGCAATTGGAGGAATGCAGTATGCGATGAGTACAGAAACAAACCAATTCGGATTCTAAAAACATCTACGTTAGTTTGCTTATTTTGTTACTATTTTTTTCCTTGTGCGGTTATTAATTATTTTAGAGAAATTGTTCATTATTCAACGAGTATAAATGTTATTATTCATGACTATTACAGTGATTAATATTTTCATTTCGTGTATTTCAGCTTTATTTATTTAAAAAATTAATAGACACACTGGCGGAAAAAATTAAACACTTGAAATTCGTAAAAATATCGACCATTTTCAAACCGCCATAACTCGGTGTATTTTGAATCGATTTCAATGAATCTTCGAGGGCGAGAAATTGTGAAATGTCTACTTTAAAGTCATGCATGCAAACTTAAGCGCAACCCCTTCCGCCCCCCTCTAGCGACCATGTGAAAAAAAAGAATTTTAAGTTTAAAAATGTCCAACTTTGACGATTTGTACGGAGTTTAAATTTTTTTATTTGATCCACCAAAAGGGCGAAAAGAACGAAGTTCCTACGATGATTTGGCACAAAGTTATGGATGTTTTAAAAAACGGCATTTTTTGGTTTTTCGCATATAACTCAGCGACTTTTGAACCAAATTAGACGATTTTTTCGGGAAAAAACCCCATAGTGGCTCTACTTTAAGGGGGTAAATTCAGATTAGGATGAACTCTTTTCGTACCCTTCAAAACCTGAACAAAAAAACACGTTTTTGGGCAAAAACACGTCCAACTTTGGCCATGTGTACCAAGTTGGAAAAAATTTGTCGACTCGATCCACAGAAAAATAATTGAAATTTGTTCAATTACCTGTGCAGAACTCAAAAAACGAAGTTCCTACGACGATTTGGCACAAAGTTATGGGCGTTTGAAAAAAATGCATTTTGCGGTTTTTTTACTCATAAGTGGAAAGTTTTTCGACGAAATTGTTTTTTTTTCACAAATGAAATTTTCTTTCAAAAATTTCTAATATTGTAGGCAATTTGAGTTATTCACACGAAATATCCAATTTCATTTTTAAAGAAGTAAGCAAATCTCACGAGTTTAAAGTTTACAGACCTGTAAGCAGACCTTCAATATCGAGAAAATTTAAACTTGAAACTCGTGATATTTGCTTACTTCTTTAAAATAGTCCATAACAAAAGCGAGTTAACTGGCAGATTAATGATACCTTTAATAATAAATAATAAAGTCAGATTAAAAAGTATACGCGAGTGCTTGTATCCAGAAGGTATTATAAAGTGTATACCTTTATACTTCTACTCCTAGCCCAGTTTCTCCCGCTCATAATTGAATTAGGAAGAAAGTCAAGAAATAAAAGTTCTTTGTGTTTAACTCGTAACCTCCAGGCAAAGCTTTTAAAATTTAAATGTCTGTGTTGTACAACTGCAGTTAGAAACGTAGAACATACAAATAATAACCAGTTACGATGAAATCTTAATTGCAAGAAATTTACAGGAATGTTTTCGTTATTTTAACGAGGTACCTACGACATATTTGAAATTAGGTTTAATTTAGTGTAAAATTAAATAAGATTACCTACTTGTAAACGTCATTTAATCAATCCCTACATTTCCTTTCTAAATGAATCTTTACAAATTACTAACTTGTAAAATTGACAGCTGACTTGTTAAAATTTAACAAGTTAGTAGCTGCTTATCCACCAAAAGCTCACACTCGAAAATTTTGACCCATTGCAATAATACCTCTCTTAAGCCCTGTTCGCACGGCGATCTTTGGAGATTCTACGGAGATTCAGAATCCTGGAAAAGAAGAAGTTTTTTTCTTTCTAGTGATAATTACGTGGTTTTGAAGCAATCAATAAATTATAAATTCTTCTTTTCCAAGACTCATTGAAGATTCAATTTAGCGACACCGCAATTTAACAAATAATTAACACTAGAAAAAAAAACTTCTTCTTTTCCAGGATTCTGAATCTCCGTAGAATCTCCAAAGATCGCCGTGTGAACAGGGCTTTATAGAATATGAGGCGAGAGGTAAAAAATTAAATAAAAAGAAGTATAATGTATGAGGGTGGTTCATTTTAAATCTCTAATGCTGTTTCCCAATTATTAATTCGAGAAGAATGCACATTGATAAAAGTGTGAATTTTTAACGCAAGGCTGCGCCGAAGGCGTTGGTGCTACAAAATTTATAATTACGGCTGAACCTCTTATGAATAAGTAAGTAAGTGGTTGGTGGGCTCAATGAATAGCCGCGTAATGCGTTTAGTGGCAAAAACCGTTTAAGCGGGCGAGATTTATCTCGTAAGATAAAATCCGCCTCAGTGGAAGTTAGCCGCTACATGTGTAGGGAGACTTTATGATAGTATTTTTTCTTGCGGCGCTTTGGTGTTTAGTTCCATTGTTATTTGTTGTTGGCACCCCTGCGACGCCGGATTTGCACGGTTATCGTTTGTTTGTTTGTTGTCTGGAAGTTGGCAAGCATGTTACAGTGAGTCTATCTGGTCTGGTTCTGGAGTTGTGTGCTGCATTTTTATTGCTCGTGAGACTTGCTTTAATGCTCACATGATATTTACCAAGACTCTGGAGTGTTGCATGGCTTATTTATTTTATAAACTATTGCAGCTGATGACTGTTCAGCGATTTTACACCGTGAGTCTGCTATTCAAGAGAACAACACTTTTTGTTCACAACGATCATTTTATTCTATGTATTTATACCTTCATTTTGTATCGTAAATTCTACGAGAAATTTCTCGTCTCGACGGCATCACTACTCAGCTTCCCTTTCTCCTGTCAAAATATTACGACGTCACAGAAAATTTTCTTGCTCTATTTACTAAAAAAATCTGATGTGGCCAGCACAAGACCTCCAGCCATACTTACTTTATTCTTTTAATTTATTATACAAATATATTAATATATAGGACTACTACTACTCACAAATATATTTTAGTCATTTTATTTAAACTGCAGAAGAAGATATAAACAATATTTTACTATTGTCACTGTCACTGTCATGTCATAATCATTTAAATTTTACGTAGTAACAAAAATGTTAAACGATCATGGACTACAAGATACCGAAATACTAAATTATAAGTATATACTTTAATAATTATATTCTTAAATGATAGCAGATACAGAAAAATTTATAAAATACCGATTGTGAATAATAATCACATAATTTTTCATTTAAAAAAATAATTTTGTCTTAAATGAATTATTTATCGAAATATTTAAAAGCTACTTTCGGTTTATGAATTGGTACCAAAATACAATTATTATGGTCTATTGAAAATCATATTTAAACTTTAGATTAAAATTAAAATTTGGTATTTAAAAATGTTTGATATTTTTTTAGTTATCGTTTCCGAAAAAATTGCAACATACAAACGAGCGCACACGCATATGTCAAAAATGTATAATTCGTATTCTAGAGACTCTAAAACATGCTTACCTATCTGCCAAAAACTCACTCTGGAAAATTTAGACCCATCACAATACCTCTCTTGGCTCTCTTCGACCTCTCTTATAGAATATGAGGCGAGAGGTAAAAACATAATGTTTTTTAAAATAAAATTTATATTTTTTCACGTTTTCGACCTAACATTAGGTAGGTACAATGATAAAATTCTCATTTTCAGTTAATACCAACGCAAGGTCAATACCGAGTCAATACCTTATTAAAATTGAATTTTCAGCGATAAATAACAACACAGCTATCCCTCCTTTATGAGCAGCAATAAATAAAAACTAAACAAATTCACGCATTTAACCAATCACAACTAATTTCTCAAGAAACCTTTTCAACCTTCCTCCAATCAGAACCTCATCTGCGTTACGTTGATCTAAGAATCAGGTAGCATAACACCGGGCCTAGTTCAACATTGATCTTCCGTCTGCGGTTTGTTTTGATTCGACCGCTGGCTAGTGAAGTGAGTCAGCTGTCGACCGGAGCCTGCCCGGAGTTCCACCCGGACCCGTGTCCGCCACCCGGAACTATTAGCAGCTGTTGGTGTAGCGGCGGTCAGCGTGACCGCCCGACACTTTTGCTTACTTACTTAAGTGGAAACATGTAAACTATTAGTCGATGGTGACCGGGTCTTCGATGGGACATAGGCGGAGGAGAGGGGATTTTGTAGGTTCAGATAATATTTATCAGGGAATTCTTTATAGGGCCATAATTAATACATTTTGGTACTCATAATGAAATAACAAACAATTCGTTACTCAGAAGATTTTGAAAATAGCATACTTAATTTTTTTTTTAAACTAAATAATTTATTTTACTGTTTGACCAATTCACGCCGGCAGATAAAATTTTGTATACAATATGGATCGTAACCAATCATAGTACAAAAATCTAGGCTAATTTAGGTACTTAAGTATCAATTTTGAATAAAAAATCTAGTAGGTACTTAATACTTGTACTTAAGTATAAATATTTTTTTGGGACTTATTACTTTAAAAATTTAAGTAGGTACTAAAATAAAAACTTTACTTATTTTCATTTCATAATCGTAAATAATACTGAAGTACTTTTTAAATACTTAATAGGCACTGTTCACACGAGAAAAGTTTTCACTAAAAACTTTCTCGAAAGTAATACAAATGCTAGGAGCTGTCAAAAAAAACTGTCAATATCGTTCATACGGGGAATGTAATTATTTTTATTATATTTAAGATCAATATAATATATTTTAAAGAAATAATTAGTTCCTGCCGGTTTTCCCGTATAGCCGGTATTGACATTTTTTAATGACAGCTCCTAGCACTTGTTTTACTCTCAAGAAACTTTTTTGTAAAAACTTTCCTCGTATGAGCAGGGTATAAATTTTTCAATAATACTGAAATAATGTAAATGTACTTCAATTTCTTCAATAGTTTAAGTAATTATACTGTTTAAGCGACAGAATACGACATTTTTACTGTGAATTAATCTTCCTCGATAAACAAGGTAATAATCGATGGTATAAGGTTACAAATGTTACGAACCTTGCAATTTATTATATTAATTTTAAATAATACTTATTTTTAAGTACTTTTGACAAGAAAAACTTATTCTTTACTTAAGTACTGTGAACCTTTACTTGAAAATGTACTTGGTAATAAGAACTGACGATAGCTGGTTCTGGTACTTATACTTAAGTAAGTATTTTGATTTCGATACTTGCGCAGCTCTGATGGGACACGTTGTGTATTTCGTATAAATTCAAAATCAGAGTAGTAGTAGTAGTAGTGTGCTTATAAAAATTGCAAAATAACAGAAATAATAAAACGTGTATCAGACAAGTTTTTAAAAATGATGGTCTGCCCCCTGATGATTCCCTCCCCCTCCGCCTTAGTGCTCCCGCCTTGCCCCTCCTTTGGGGTGAATACTTGGCATAGCTTTAGGAAATCTCCCTAAACCACGGAGCTGCATTTGTAACAGCTGAAGGTCTGGAGTGTCGAGTGCTCTGCCTCTGAGGTTGCGAACAAATGAAAGATGGCGTGCAAGTGTTCTGGCATGTGACATGGCGGCTGACGTGACTGCTACGTGCGTGCCACGTGCCGGACTACACGTGTGTAGCACGTCACGCCGGATTTAAATGTCAGATTCGGTTACGAACTACTTTCACTGCGAATGCGAAACAGTTTTAAGAGCGTAATGTAGGAACGTTGCGCGCAGCAAACACATGCTTTTGAATGGGGCATGAAATTAAGACTAATTTTGGTCGGATCGAATTTTTTTTTAAATTTAAAGATAAAGATGAGCTCCACGTCCATTAAGTGTTGAAATATTAGTTTTATTTTTTGTTTCACCTTTACAATTCCATAAACTTGTCATAACTTGGCTAACTTCACATAACTGTTACTCAGTAAATCTACAAAAATTGCAAATTTCAACACTAGACGGATCTAGATTGATCTTCTATCGTTCAAATGACCCTTTGTTTGTGATGATATGTTCATATTTAGAACCAATTTTGATCCCTCTACGAGAGCGCGTTCCCTATTCTGCCCTCCTTAGGAAGAAAGTCCTATCTGCAAATTTTTAGATTTTGTAATCTGCGTAAATTATTACAAATATATACCAAAATAGAATGTCCAGCTGCCCTAAGAAAAGGTAGAATTGATTATTATTAGTAGGTATTATATTTATAAAAAGCAATTTTAATAGTAAAAATCCGCATAGTTGTTTCCACAAAATTTTTTATATAAAATAATAGCTAAAACAAAATTTTTGCAGATAGGACCTTTTTCCTAAGGACGCCAGTATTGCTGCCTTTCTTCGACACACTAAATCTGTATGAATCTATCCTTTTCTCGCAGACAGCTACATACGGTGTTCGTCTACCCTAAAATTTTACAGCGTTACAGAGGTGTACGCCTCCCACGTTTACTTTAGTTATAATGATGCTTTTACATATGAGTGTATTAACAAAGGATGTCTTAATGCCTCTAGTTTTTTATTTTTTGTCTTTGGCCTAGTAATTTGAAGAAAAAAATATTTAAAAATGACTTTTTTGTCAATATTTGATACGATTTGATACGATTTTTTTGTCATTATAAATGGAAAGAAAAATTTAAAAAGCAAGAAACCAGCAGCGAACCTTCCTTTTTCGAATAATTGTTGTTTTACTTAATTTAGTTAAAAATACAGAAGTTTTTATGGAAATACTGGAGCCATGTTTACAGTATTTATCAACTTTAAAATGACATAGCATAGCTAGAATGAGGCAAAGTATAAGTTTCGGGCAGCCGTAGTAGTGGGGAAGAGAGTGAATTAGAACAAAAAGTAATATCGAGAGTATTTTAGTAATTAGAAAAATAAGTAGACGAGCCCCTTAAGTAAGTTCTGAGGTTTTCATTAACTGATCTACATTTATTTAAGATCGTGCTTGCAACTGTTTCCAGTTATTTTTATGCATTTTATCTGCATAAATTTCTGCAAATAGGAACAAGCAAGCATAAATAATATATCAATAGAATCATTAGAGTTTCTAGATTGCCTTATGCTAAATAAGAATATCTGAAAATAAATATAATTTGCAGTAGAAGTGAAAGAAGAGAGCAAAATTTATCAAAGTGGCCGGATGAATTTTATGCAAAATGAACTATTATTACGTGTTCAACCGGTTAATTATCCTGGCGTGGTGCTTAATCATTTATTTGAATGCCCCTCATTATGTACATCAAGTAACAGAAGTAGCAAAATAAGTAATTCACTTAGTACATACCCCGGATACAAAGTTTATATTTATATACATTTCCTTGGAGGCACGACTTGAAATAATACATCGTATGACGTTTCCCGATATTATACGCAGTTCGAAACTTTAAAGCTTCTGACAGACATGTTGAACCGGTTAATTTTTCTGGCGTGATGCTAAATAATTTCGTTGAATGCTCCTTATTCTGTACATCAAGTAACAGAACTAGCAAAATAAGTCACTTAGTCCATGTACACGTTTTTAAAATAGCGCCCTGTTTGAAATATTCCGGATGCAAATTTTATATTTACATTTTCTTGAAGGCAAGACATGAAATAATACTGAAAGTCATTTCTGGCAAGTGGTAAAATCAGACACGATTTTATATTTCTATATTTGTGCTGCAATTGAAAGATCAAGAAGCTATTTATAGGTTATATGATACGTATCTTAATAAGTACTCGTCTTTAAATGTTATTTGTCTACTACAAACATGTGTTCAAACTTTATAAGTTAACCTTACTTATTAATTCAGAATTAAAACTCTGAAACCAAACTAAATTCATACATTCAGTAACCACAAAATCAGAATCAAAAATTGTTAATACAAATAAAATATTATTTCCTACCTCGTATTCGAAGACGAATGCAGAAAATCACAAATTGATAAATATTTAATATAACAATTCACCACATTGCAAATGTCACTCGAAATCAACTATCTTTGAACTATCTGTCCCAGCCTGAAAACATAACTCCGTCCTTGTTTAACAACAACAAACAATAGTTCAAAAATGCTTGATAGAGGGCGGCTGTAGCCAGAGAAATTATTGCATCTCACATTGTTCTAATTGATTTTGCTTCGTTCGGCTAGTTTCGTCCGAATTCAAGACCCCGCAAAACTGATTTCTGGTTTGCCGGGCACCTCATATGTCGCACGCCGGCATTGAGGAGTATCGCAGAGTCGGGCTTTTGGGTGACGCTTCGTCCGGAATGTTTCGTGCGGAAAAAATTTAATATGGAAGACGTTGAATTTTAAGATGAAATTGATTATTTTACATGTTATTCATAAATATTAAATTGAAAATTTTTAGGTTAACTAAATATCCAATGAAATTCTTTCATTTCTGATCACGTGTACGAAATTGACCAATGAATACAACATTTAACTGACAGCAACCCATGGGACATTATCACTTATGTCAAATATGTTGCTAGGTTACAATTATTTATGTTCATTTTTATGTTTATAATAATAATTGAATAAAAATGTCATTTGCACGTTTTGATAATGAAAATGATACTTCAATTAATAAAATTTTCTGTACGAATAACCATCAATTTTAAATACTTATAATTTTGTGACAGCTACCTCAAGCACGTTTCTTTTAGGTTAACAGCCCGGGCGGTTACCAAGCAACGTGCTTTCGGAATGTCACAAAATTATTTCGTAATTTTTAATGTTCTTGGGTTATTATAGCTGATAATATGCAAATAACGTGTTTAAATTTACGTTTACGGTAAAGAATATTAAATTTAACTTTAAAATAGTGACGTTCATTTTACGAACATGAATGTTAATATTATTTTTTATATTTCTATACTTTCTGCAGTATGTACTATACTTGTATGAATATTTCATTTAAAAATCCAATGTTTATTAATTTTACATTCATATCTATCACATTATTTTACCCAGTTTGGGTGTGGCAGCCTCACATATGTGGTTCATCGGTATAAATATAGATTTTATAGAATGTGTGATTACCAGCTGTCAACTCAAGATTTGTTATGTTCTTATTTTGTGAAATATAATTGATAGAGATTTATATAGCTATGTAGATATAGCGTATAATTTTAAAATTGCAAATTGATAAAAAATACAATTTAGTTAATGTAAATGTTAAAAATTGTGAAATTCAAATGAACCCTCTCTTTAAATTTTTACAAAATAAAATAATAATACCGGGAGTTTCCTGAAACAGGCGCACCACCCAAAAAATTTATTTTTAAGTCAATAAATTACATTTATATTATAGGTTTATAAACTACATTCAAAGGCGCATAAACTACATAAATAATTAATTTTTATTATTTCCTGTTTAGCCGGAAGTGACATCAACTTCCTTATTTTAAATGGAACACCCCGTACAATTTTTTAAGATTTTGATTCTACATAAATTTCTGAATACAACCATGTATAGTAAGCTACTTTTTCGTTGTAGATTTCTAAGTAAAATAATAAAATAATTAAATTATTATAAGATGAGTATTACTATGTGTTCAAGAAAATTTAGATCATTTTGAAAATTATAAATAATATAATTGCAATTCCTTATTAAATTATTTACAATAAGGAAGTCACTTCCCGTTAAACAGGAAGTCATAAAAATTAATTATTTATGTAGTTTAATGCGCCTTTGAATGTAGTTTATAAACCTATAATATAAATGTAATTGACTAAAATACAATTTTTTAGGGGTGCGCTTGTTTAAATATGATGTTTAATTATGATATAAAAATATTAAGTTACTGAGAGATTTAATTTAAAATAATCAATTATTACAAAATATGGATAAAAATTGTTCTAGACTTCATCTGAAATAGTTTTATACCATTTCTGATTTTATTATTCCTGCAAAACATAAACTTGCTAAAGATTATTTAAAAATACAGTACGTAAATCACGCAAATGTCTTAATTAATCAGAGAAGTACATTCGTGCTCAACTTGCCTCCTCAGACTAAAAATTCATATCGTTGTCCTTGTTTTATCTGCACAGAAATATAGTTCATAAAACACTTACAAGCGGCGGCACCGCTCCGACAAATTATTGATTTTTTAGGAGTAGAAATCGAAACCTTAGAGCTTATAGATCATAGCTATTTTCAGCTAGATTTCCGTACTTGAATACGTGAAAACATGCACTATCTGGCGCAATCCATAGTTGAAGATTGGAGCGGTTAATTAGGCAAAATGCCATGGTGACATCTATTGTTTTGCCATAAAAGCAATATTATTTTGTTTATATAAATTATTGATTTCTTTTTTGTTTTTACATTGTTGTAAACAAATTCAACAATAATTTGGCAATAAATAATAACAAATTTATTCGAAAGGTAAACATTACTCTATTGTTATTTAATTTTTATGGATAAATTGTACCATTTTTGAGGTTAATATTGTTTACAGTGACAAATAAATATTATTTTTTGTTCCACTGTTATATGTTTATTCATATAATTGGGTAGGTTAAAAACAAATATCTGGTTTTACAAAGCATGTCATACTAATTTTGTTTATTATTATATATTTTGTAGATGCAGAAATTGTGCTCTAAAAACTGAGAAACAAAATATTATTGAGAAAACAACAATCAGGAACCTAAATGTGATATAATATTTTAGACGACCACTACAAACAGAAATATATATATCGTGGAAGCAGCCTACTTAAAAAAGATTAAAATATTATGAATACAGTGACTTTATTTCGACGTGATGCCCATTCACACAAGGAAAGTTTTTACTAAAAAGTTTCTTGAAAGTAAAACAAGTGCTGAGCTGTCATATCTGTCAATATTGGTGGAGGAAACTAATTATTTCTTAAAGCTAGTGATCTTAAATATATTTAATAAAAATAATTACATTCCCCGTATGAACGGCATTGACAATATTTATGACAGCTCCTCCTATCACTTGTTTTACTTTCAATAAACTTTTTAGTGAAAATTTTCCTCGTGTGAACTGGGCATGAAACATCGGATTTTTTATATCCATGGTTACTTTGACAGCAATGTATAAGAGCGTTTTTTTAAATGAAACATAGGAATTGTTCTTGAACAATATAAGATATTTGGTCATCTGAAATAGTTCCAAAGGACGTTTTTAACTTAAACTTTTAATTGTTCTAAGTATACATTTTATTTCTAAGTAGCAGCAGTGTAACACCAGTGAACAAATTCAATTTTTTTTAAAAAGAACGCTATATCCGTAATTATGAGATCAAATCAACATATCCAGGCGCTTTTGCTTTGTTTATTGATTGTTTGAAATAACAGTTGAAATATCATTTGTTATTTTTGTGGTCGTCTAAAAAATAGCGTTCATGTCTCGTTCGAAAGTAAATATCGTATTGCTTGTGTATTGTCTCACTCGGTTGCACCTCGTTTGTCAAATTTTACTCGCTAGATATTGCCCACTTTTTGTGGTAGGTAGGTACTCGTTCCGAAATATACTATTTTATGATGAACCACTCAACTACATTCTTATTGTTGTTACAGAATAATATTAAGATCCAACCACTTCGACCAGTAGGTAGCTGGGATCGAACTAGAGTCCTCTAGAAAGATATTCATTCCACCATTCCATAATTTCAAGAGAAAATTTTGTGTCAGAATTATATTGTGGTAGTAAAAACTGAGGAAGATTATTTTTCTTTATTATAAAATCAAAAACTTTCGAACAAAATTTCGGGGGCATTTTCCGGACTGTTCCGGGCGTATTCCGGAAGCCATATGTTCCCGGAGTCAAGAAATCAGAAAAGTTAACACGTCTCAGTGTAACCACTACACCGCCGTTATATTGTTACTGTTATTCTCAAACACGAGCAAATAAAATGGCAACCATGCTCTTGAATTGTGGCACATGCTGTGTACATTTACTTGTACATGTTCTTTTATAGGGGGTAATTCTGCTCATAGATACTGCCACCATTACCGATTTTTACCGTGAGAGATAAAATCGTTTATGTTACTACTGGATACAGCGCCCTTTGTTTCAGAAACAATCGTAACAAAAGAGGTTTCTCAACAACAACAACAACAACAACAAAATAAAAGTATGATTAATATGTTGCTTGGATCAAATTAATGACTGGCCAGCTTGCATTACTGTCAATTGAGATTTGAGGAAGATAACTTAATTTGTTTTCAAACAGCAAACGGATATTGATGTGCGGGTTTGACAAGGACAATATATTCTCGGAGTTTCAAATAAAATATATTCTTTGTCTTCTTGAAAAATAAAATATGAGAGAAAGCAATTTATAAAACATAATTACTGTAATAATGAGGTTCTTACTGTTGCGGTAGAAGTGCACTGTAATTTTAAACACAAATCTTGGAAATTGTAGCAATTTATATTTATATAAAGATGCAGATTCAAATTTATATTTTGAATTTAAATATCTGTATGCTTAAAATGTTTATATTTTAATAAATAATTACATTTTTTAGCAAATGTCATTGAATTAATTAAACAGTTCATATTAATCGTTTGTTTTCAGTTTATATTTATTATAAATTACTTTCTAGTAATAGTGATAACAAATTATTCAACTTACTTTTGGCCAATAAATCATTTTAGTACCTATACTATAATAATTTATCGATATTAATAATGTACATTTTAAAACAATGCTATATAGTAAAGTAAACTAACAGTTAACATTTCAAATTTGCCTTATAAAATGTAAATCTGTTATTTTGGCTCAGTTAAACAAATATTTTATTACGCTCAAAAATAACTTGTAATAATCATTGATCAATACATTGAGTCCTGTATAACAACAATAAAAGGCATTAGAAAGATTATTAAACTTTAATAAAACTAAATATTTCATCACTACGTACGGGTAAGAATAAATCGCTGACCGGTGAAACGCGCTGATCTGCGAAGAAATGCACTGATGAACGTAAAAACCCGCTGATCTACATTTATCTAAACTAAATAAAAAACCTAACACCCTTCTTGTGTTCCAAATTATCAGTTTTTGTAGAAACTCTGATTGAACTGAACTAAATAAAGAAACGTTATATCCTTCTTGAGTCCTACATACTCGGTTTGGATTGATTTTATGCTTTTATCCAACACCTCTTACCCACTTGTGGGTAAATTGTTATTTTGCTTGTTGGATGTCACCATAGTAACGATATTTTAGGAACTTAATATTTTAAAAAAACTTATGGCCAGTTGCTCCGCTTCCACTTTTAAGTTTTCTGTAAATATCGAATCAAGATCACTTTGTCAAACGTAGAAATAACATTGCTGTCATTAATTCGATTCGATATTTTTCATTTAAGTGGAAGCGATACAAATGATAATTAAGCATAGTAATTAAAATGTGTTGGATAAAACGTTATACTTCACACGTGGGCAAAAAGGAATGACGCACTCGAGAAAATTATCTCATTCAGTCTTCGGCCTCGTGAATGAGGATTTCCCTCGTGGGTAATTGTTACTTTACCCACTTGTAAAGTAAATAACTATTTTACGTGCATCTGTGCATTTCTTTGCAGATCAGCGTTTTACTATTTCCCTCTGCTTATTGCCAGTGTTATAGTAGATAACAATATTTTTATCTAGATAATGATAAAGATAGCTTACTTTCTATTTATCTAGACTAGATAAGATAATAGATAATTATTGAAGAAATTATCTAAATAATAGATAAATAATTATTTTCTAGATAATTATTATTAGATAATAAAAAAAGCCAACAGCGTTGCAAGCTTGTGCGTTGTATGCTTGAACAGTTTGATTACATTTGAATTCGATTAAAATTACAAATGAAAAATTGTTTCTAATTGTACAAAAATTATTATCTAGATGATATTTAAAAAATATATAAAGATAATTTGTAATTTTATCTACATAAAATAATAGATAACTAAGAAAAAAATTATCTAGATAAGATAATAGATAAAAATATATTATCTAGATAATTTATTTATCTAGATAAGTTACAACACTGCTTACTGCCATCTGATTCTAGATTAACACTTAAAACGATAAATTCCTTCAGTCTTCCTCCATCTACAGAATCTCTAATTTCCATGCCGTCACATTCGTGTTTCTTTCCATTCAGGTTCTGTTCTATCGAATCAGCGAAGCGTACGTAAGCCTCCGTTGTCGTGCAGAATGCAGCCGTGCACTCATGCAGTCGTGCAGCGAAGCAGGCTCTGGAAAATTGCAATACACATATGTGGCGAACTCGGGACGCGCGCGGATTTATAGAGGTGTTGCGAGGGTTCGCCTGCATTCCGCTTGATTGTAATTTGTGTACTTTGCTGGATTGTATTTCAAGACGTATTTGCAGATCTGGATACGGAGCTACTTTACATTGAACACGTTGTTACATGAGATGGTTTTATAAATTTTGCCGAGGCGTAGCTCCGCGGGTTTAAGATGATTCTCTACCGCGCCTGAAAACAGTAAAAATGGATTTTGCGCGCCACTTCATAGCGTTTATTGTTTTGTTAAATATAATAATCTAAATATATTGTTGAAGATAAAAGTACAATGTACAATATGGTTTTGTTTTAAAATCGAAATATGTAAATAACAATTTTTGTTATTTTTTTCTATTTAAAAAAGAATTTAAAAAATTCGATCGGTTATTTTGCAGGTCCAGCTTTGTTGACAACATATTAAAATTTGAAGTTAATTCACTTATAAATAAAAGCTGTATAGTAACCGACGGAATTCCTAGAATACTCTCGATTTTACTTCTTCCTCCATTCCACTTTTTTCCCCACTACTAGAGCTGTCTGAAACCAGCCCGAAACTCGTACTTCGCCGCATTCTAGATATGCAATGTCATTTTGAAGTAGAAAAATACTGTAAAAGTGTTTTCGTTGCGAGTAAACTGTCAGATTATTATTGACTTCAGGATAATGCTTTTATAAACATTTAATAGAGAATTAATAGATCTACATATGTGCGTTTTTTAAATTTTAAGAATTAATTTGTATCATGAGATATAACCATGTAAAGTTTGCACAAAATAGGAATTTTTTTTAATTCGTCGGAGTTTTTATAATCATGTACAATTTTAAAAAGGCACATCCGTAGATTCATTCTTTCTCTATTAAATCCTTGTTGAAATAGAATTTTACCATTCTTGTACTGGCCACAAAACACTCGCTACGTTAGAACATTTTATTCTAGATTTTGGTAGTAGACGGGCCTCTTAAGCACAGCTCTCTGCGTGTGATGACGTACGAACCCGGAGTTCCGTGGTTCAAGTCTCTCGACCGGCAGTGTGTGATTGTCGTTAAATTATATAACATCTTGCAATTAAATTACACTCGGAAGCTTCATTACTTGATCGTCTTAAATGTAGTCCAGGTTGCAAAAAAACTCTTTTATTCTGATTTGAATTCAAAGGTTCTGGCTGCACCCAGACAAATCATCAAAGTGGATGAATTCCACAATAAAAACATCTTCCTTTTTATAATTGGGAGTAACACCTTTTAAACGGTTACCTGCAAAAAAAATCACATCAATGTTTGTTGACGAAAGACACACATGCGACACACAGACAACAAAAGCAAAATGAAGAACGTGTGGAACGTTTGTGGCCTCAAAATTGATTCTTTACTTACATAAGCCACAAAATAGCGGCGCCTCTATTTCACAAAGCAACACACACAGTATTTTTTACTGTTGCGTGTGTGTCTTCTGTGTGTCCATGTGTGAACAGGACTTAATGTTCGTCTACGATATAAGATTTCATTGCAGTTTTGTTCATATTTATAGTTTTGTAGATTTACACTATGATATAAAATATACGATGAATGCGTAAGATTCTTTGAAAGGTCTGAATTTTGAGAAAAAGAATCCTGTGAGAATTGCCTGTCACATAGCGGAGCCGCTAAAATGAATCTTCTTTGAACTTTGAGTCTTGAAAAGAAAACACTGACAGCTGCAAAACAGAAATTCTTTTTGTTTCAGCAGGATTTAGAGCATGGAAGAATCCTGCTGTGGTTCTGATCTGACATATAATGTTCTCCTTTCAATTGGGCATTGTTGCTTTATATATTTAATGATGTTAAGCTGTATTTTTCATTCGATTCATGTCTAGTGATAAATGTTTTTTGAGGTTCCAAGTTCGATCTCTGCTATTTACTAAAAAAAAATACCATTGCAATGAACCCAAGTGGTTGAATTCTACTATAATAACAACTTTTATTCTGTAATTGGGATAAAAATCCTATTACAATATAGATCATTACGTTACCTACCTTTTTGTGTTCTTTTGATATCCATTTGTTGCTTTTCCAAATATATTTTTGTTTGGTTTGAAATGCTGCATCTATAAAATAATTAACAATAATAAATAAAATTAGTTCGGGGTGCTTTGTAAAGCCAGACTTTTGATTTAAAACTTACCTCACTGTAAATTATAAATATTAACCTCAAATGTGTATTATTTATCAACAATAATAAAATAACAATTACCTTCGCAAAAAATTGTTATTAATTTATGAATAATTTTATTGAATTGTGTTGTGATGCAGGTAAATGAGTGTAAATACAATAAAATATCAATAATTATTGTTGTAAAGTAAACAATACAATTTTGATTTTAAATCGCTAGATGTCACCATGGTCTTTTTGCTTAATTAAACGTTCAATTCCTTTTGACTATGTATTGCGCTAGATGATGCATGTTTTCTCATATAGAGTACTGGAAATCTAGCTGAAAACAGCTATAATCTAAGGTTACGGATTACTCCTCCCTTAGATCCTCCTTCTACTAATTGAATGAAGAGTGAAACTCTTATTTTCTTTGCTCCTAATAATTATTAAATAAAAATACCTAATAATAAACTAATAAAAATGAAATAATACTTTTGTAGCAAATTTTTGTTTTTATATTTATTTAAAATATCGTTTAAATGTAAGTAAATTATTTTATTTATGTATTATTATTTATTTGGATGTCTGAGACCACTAATTTTCCGGAGCTGATTTAACGATTTATCCATAAAAATTAAATAACAATACAGTAATGTTTACCTTTCGATAAATTTGTTATTATTCTATTGCCAAATTATTGTTGAATTTGTTTACAACAATATAAAAACAATAAAGAAATCACTAATTTATATAAACAATATAATATTGCTTCTATGGCAAAACAATAGATGTCACCATGGCATTTTGCCTAATTAACCGCTCCACTCTTCGACTATGGATTGCGCCAGATAGTGCATGTTTTCACGTATTTAAGTACGGAAATCTAGCTGAAAATAGCTATGATCTATAAGCTCTAAGGTTTCGATTTCTACTCCTTAAAAATCAATAATTTGTCGGAGCGGTGCCGCCGCTTGTAAGTGTTTTATGAACTATATTTCTGTGCAGATAAAACAAAGACAACGATATGATTTTTTAGTCTGAGGAGGCAAGTTGAGCACGAATGTACTTCTCTGCTTAATTAAGACATTTGCGTGTTTATCGCACAACATTTTAGTATTGAACATTGGCAATTATAATGTTATGCAGGAATAATTTAATCAGAAATATTATAAAAGTATTTAAAATGATGTTAAATTAGTTTTCACTCGTATAATAAATTTTTTCACTCCGCTTGGCTTTCGAATACTTATAAAATTTTGAACGTTTTAGGTTTTACGTATAATTATAACAACTAATATTTAAATTTAATTTGGATTGGAACTTATTCCAGTTTAACTACACATAAATCTCCCCTGTAGTGTATTCTTTATCGATTCTATTACTTACAATAACCATGAGTGATTTGATGGCTGGTTCATTATTTCATTATAACCGTACACACGGTATACTATAGTACACCTAATTTGAATAAATAATTTGACAGTTTGTGTAATGTCACTTTTAGTACCTAGGCAATAAAATCATGTTTAATGCCTACGGCAATACAAATAATTGATGCTTTGAAGAATCCATAATTTTTTTTAAAATTAAAAAAAACAATTTTGTTTTCGCCGATTGACATTAAAAGTGCTATATTATTGACAGTCTGTGAAATGTCATTCTTAGTGTCCCAGGCAATAAAATGATTTTTAATACCTAAGGCAATAAGGCAATAATAGTTACTTTACAAGTGGACAAAGTAAGCAATTACCCACAAGGAAATTATTTTCTCGAGTGGGTCATTCCTTTTTGCCCACCTATGAAGTATAACGTTTTATCCAACACCTCTTAATAACTGCTTAAATATTTATAAAATATTATAAGTACCAACCTAAAACATCGTTACTATGGTGACTTCCAACCCAACAAGCAAAGTAACAATTTATCCAACTATGATGCTTTTATTAAAAGGTGTTGGATACAAATAATTTAATGTGGAGAATTAATAATTTTTTTGAAAATATAAAAAACTATTTATTCGCTAAACAAACGCATAGCAACATAATTTCTTGGCGATACCTATCAAAATATTGAAAATAATTCTAAAAAATAATGTGTTTAAAACGAAAAAAATTTATAGATTTACTTACCTCTGCTATTTAGTCTCGACTGTCTATGAAACTCTAGCCTCGGCAAATAATATGTTTTTTTTTGTCTAGTTCTAAACAATAGTTTTTTTTTATACAAGACAATAAAATTATAATTTATCGATGAAAGAAAAGACGAAGGAGCGAGTGAATTCTTTTTCTCGAGTCGATGATATATTTTATCGTCGTGTACAAAATTCTATTTTTTTCTATACCTGGCTGATGTTAAATAAATAATATAAGAAAATCAATTTTAAATTAAATTATTATTACAACATAATTTCGGACTTTTTGTAATGTTTTTAATCCTACTTTTTTAACAAAGTGAATGAAAAATGTGTGAAAATTAATTTGTAGAAAAAATGTAAAAAATTATTATCAAAACATAATTTCTGAATTTTTTAATCCTTCACTAACTGAATGAAGAAAAAATGTGTGAAAACCAATTTAATTATCCTTGCTGTTAAAATTTCACTTACTCTAACTTTAACATCAGCTATGGAAAAAATAATAATTATTAATTCGCGCTTGCAACATTTTTGTCGTTCTCTCCAGATGTTGTTCCGAGCGCTAGCGCCTCTGTCGGCTGACGATGGTACTTGTGTCGGTAATATCACTCCCTGCTTCCCCGGAGTTTCGTTCTGAATCCTTCGCTCGCTAACTTTGCCCATTCGAATTAAATCGTTACGTGTTTATAGAAGATAGTGCTGATGGCCCGAGTTTTTGCATTTGCCCTCTAAAGTAAATGTTACCCAACAATGAAGTTTTAAATTCGAATGTAATGAAGTGAAAAAGCTTGAAAGCTTCCGTGATTCCGAGAGAGAGCTTTTGTTGAGTTCGACACAAAAATAAATAAATATTAATGAAAGATGTACTTAATTAGGATCTGGAATATGGATCTTATTTTATTATTCATTTTTATTTTCCAATTTGCTTTGGGATAAAGAGAATATTTATACATTGAATAAATTTCGGTTAATTTGAATACAGAATCAATTTTTTTCAGATATTTCATTATTTCTGGAATTTTATTATTTAAATATTACAAAAATTAGCTGAAAACGTGCTTCTTACTGCCAATATTCATGGATTCATATCTTGATAATGTCATGAAAATAAATTCACATTTTAAGTTTATCTATTATTTTGCTTTTCTTCTAATAAATTATTTTGGCACCATTTAGATTAGAAAATTATGTAATGGACTACTTAATAACACATTCAACATGGGCGTCCGTGGGAATTTTTTCAAGGAGGGAGGTGGAAAAATTTATAAACAAGTAAAGTTGTGAAATTATTACCGAGTACTGGCTAAATATATAGGGTCAAATGCGTTTATATTGAATTGCCTTATTTATAAAAAAAATTCTAAACAATTGTATGTCCCTGAGTAAAAGTATCTACCTACTAATAATTCAGTGAATGTGTAAGTTCTGAAATATTTTCACTTAAGCCCTGTTCGCACGAGGATTCTTTGAAAATTCTGCCAAGATTCTGAATCCTAGAAAAGAAGAAATTTCAAGATTCAGAAAAAAATAAATTCATGGTTTTCAAGCAATCACAATATTCAAAAAACGGACACTACAGCATTAAGTACTATTTACAGTAACATAGTTAAAAACCACATACCTAACGAAAAAATAAACTCCTTAAAACATTAAAATAAACCTTAAACTTAGGTATATCTGAAAATAAAAATAGTTATTTGTCCAACTAGAGAGGAAAGCGCTTCTTTTTCCCACTCGAGCTCGAAGTTTGTGTCACGAGCGAAGCGAGTGAGGCAATCGAGCAAGAGTGGAAAGAGAGCTTTCCTCTCGTGTTAGACACAACATTTTTTCACGACATATTTAAAAACATTGTAAATGTAGAATACACAATAACTAGAAGTTAGGTTATAGCTGCCATCTGTCAGAATGACGTTTATAAACAAAGAAATGCAGCCAATATGTAGAAAAAGAAAGTATAAAACATAATAATTGTAAAATAATAGTTTACAGTATATCGCTATAAAATCAGAATTTTCAATAAAATAATAAATTTACTTACAATTTTTAAAATATTTCATCGTAAAATAAGACTGGTGGTAACACTGCTTACTTTCCTCTCTAGAGAGGGAAAACCTACTTTCCTCACTATTTCGCGAGAAGAAAATTGTGTTTTCTCCGCATGTCGTGAAAAATAAAAATTACTTATACTTAAATAAGCCAGCTTAATGTGGTAACTTAAGTAATATAGACAAAGTAAGACAACTTATTACTTGTTAGAAATAAAAATTTTAGTTATTGCAAGTAACGGTTTTCCGTAATATTGATGATTTCTGTTGTACCTTTGACTATAATTGTATAATTATTTTAATGTGTTTAATTTCAAAAATCTTTAATGATTGCACTACAAATTGTGATAAATAAGTAATATCGTAAGTTTTTTGTTTAATAATTTTTTCTGTACCATGTGATACTATTGTAATTAATTTTTGTAATTAATACAGAACTCCTGAGAATGGCTGATGTGGGGCCGAAACCGGTAGAGTGGTTGGTGTAAAATATATTTTTTTGACTGCAATCCTTTTAATAAATTATAATTTCGTCTTTTCCAAGACTTATTGAAGATTCAATTTAGCGGCAAATAAATAAATAAATAAATTCTGAATCTTGGCAGAATCTTCAAAGAATCCTCGCGTGAACAGGGCTTTATAATCTTTATAATATTTCCGGGAAGTTTTTACACAGGTTTGGTAGTTGGTACACACTGTAGATATAAAAAATATACTACTTTTATAAATATTCATTTGCCATTCCAGCAACAAACCGCCTTAAAAACGGTTGTTGAATTTGTCTGAGACTGCAATAAATAATGAGTACGTGTTTGGGTGTTCACCCCCACAGTAATTATCCAATAAGCCACGCGCGGCCAATTACTCTCATTAAAACATTCCTTCACTCTTCCTCTCTCCATCGCAGTCACTCCGCCGCGCTGTTCTATTTCTGTCTCGGGACACGTACTTAGCAGTTCTTCCTGGATTTATTGCCGCACTTTTTCTTCGCTGCTCGTTTATCAAGTTATTTGCTTTCCTGTTGTTATGCTGATTTGTGTTCGAGGCGCTGAAAGAAACGCTGACTTTAAGATACTTTTTTCGTTCCAGCTAATAAAGATATATGGGAGATTATAAAAGAGTAATTGTTTCTTAACGTTTAAACGGGAATTAATTTAGAGAGGTTTTGGCTTGGTTTATAATGGATGTAACCGGTTACTCATTCTGTATTCTGTTAAGTTGAAATACGTGAAACTTGTTTCTGTGTTATAGTTCAAAATGACATGAAGCCGTAATATACAGAATGTAACCCAACCTGTGTAAGAAAATTTAAGGGAGTATAGTGTATTGGACGCACTGATCATGAATCAAAAAGAATTTTGTTGAAATACGTAAAATTAATAGTAGTTTTCAAAACAATATCATATTTGGTACTACTGGTTGTCACATTTAAATACAAGAAAGTTAAACAATAGTTATGCAGTATTTGTTAGCGAATTAAAAATCTGCTTTGGCCGTAGTGGCTTTAATTTGATGTTTTACTCGGCAAAATTTAAATAATTTTTTTTTTTTACGAACTATTTAAGTTGATACTAACTTCTTCATAATTTAACATATGAAAAAACAACTGACATCGTTATGTTGTTTTTGATTCTTCGATTAGATTTTTTTCCAGAGAGATTTAATTTGATAATACACTATTATGATTATTATTATTATCTTCCGGGGAGCTTTAAAATGACACCAAACTCGGTATAATTTGAATAATTTATAAACAAAACATTGACGATCGTTTACATATTTTTTAAATTTTCTACTAAAGTTATTTTCCCGATAGCTTTAATTTGATACCATCTAATAAATATTTAAAAAGTTCAGTTTATAAAGTACCAACTTTGAATTCAGTTGAATTCAAGATCTCAAATATAAAATTTCAGTCAAAAATTCCAACGTGTTTTGAAGTTATCCAACATCCACACAGACCGACAGACACACAGTCCAACTTATTTTAAAATCATGATTTCAGTTAGAAGATTCAAGATAGAAATAAAAAAAAAATTATTGCAATATCAAAACAATAAACAATACATTTTCAAATACCTACTCAATAATATAACATAACATTTCTTGCACATAATCATTAACATTTACTTCAATACTGTTTCATTTTGCTTTATAATAATATACAAAATATTTTATATTCATTTTTTACATACCGGGCTTTCAAAATATGGAGTCAGAAAATAACATATACATACATAATATCTATCACGCCTTTTACCCAACTTGTAAATAAATAAATAATAAAAAATAAAATTTTAATTACCTACCTAATTATGCAATGGCAACAATTTGTGCAGTTAAAAAATAAATTTATGAAATTTTGTGTGGAATAAAAAAAAAGATTTAAAAATATTTTTCTAGTTCCGGTATCAGGACTATTTAGGCACAAACTCTGTATATTGTACACCTACATTTTGTACTTTAATTAATAATTTATGGTTATTCCAACTGTTCTTAATATGTTTATTGTTCATTTCAACGTCACTTAATTTAAAGAGTAGCTTTCATTTACAAATACAACAACACATTTATATTATTCATTTAAGAGTACTTAAAAAGTAACACCGGTTTTATACACTCGGCCCTGAAGAAAATATACACAGTAAAATTATTGTTTCTAGTTGTAAAAATTTTACGAAGCTATAAAATGCATTTTGAATACCATACCAGTATCAGAAATATTTCCAATTCAGTATCTTGGTAAAATCTTCAAAAAATCCTCGTGCGAACAGGGCTATATGTTACCATATATGTTGCTATATGTTACAAAATTTTGGGAAATATTGCCAAAATTTAGAAATATTGCCAACAATATTTTCAGCAATGTTGCTCAAAGTTGAAATATTGTTTCATTTAAGTTTTCCGGTGAGTTTTTCGTACTTGAATAAAACCTAATCGGTGATCTTTAACCTTAAGAATCAATTAAAAATAAAAAAATAAAATGTTGTTTAATAAATAAGCATAAATTCAATTTTTTGGCAATATTGCCATCAATGTTTCCTTGATTTAAAATTGCCGACAACGGCACTCCACACCCAAGTTGGGTTTAAGGCGTGACAGAAGATAAATGTATCTACCCATTATTTTCCTTCGTAAAAAAATGATCAGTCAAGTTTTCCTGACAAAATATTATTCATTATTTAACAATTCTTCTTTGGCCTCCAAAACCTTCAACAAATCCAGCAGCTCTTCGTCAATAATCATTCTAAACTTTTCGTTACTCCGATAAATATCCAAAATATATTTGCTTCTGTCATCAATGAGAACGGTCTTGAAGTGGTCCGGATTTTCAGCAGCCTCTAGATGAACCTCTTCAGGAAGATACAACAAAGACATATCACAAATTGCTTGAACCTTTGCCTCAGGCCCGCGAAGAAGACAAGTTTCTTCCAAATCGTCGAAGGAAAGAATTTTTGATACTTGAACACCATTAAGAGCTAGGACATTAGAGAAGCTTTCATAGTAATATTTTAGTAGTTCTGGTTTGTGTTTTTGTCGAAAAGATGTGGTAGTATTTCCATAAAAAAATAATTCAATATCGTACCCCGGCATTCCGTAGGTCAACAACTGAAAATCAATTAATTTGCAGTCTTCTATTTGATCTTCAACATATTTAAACATGATGTTATTGGCCCACAAATCGCCATGGGTGCATGTCAATCGATATCTGTTTTTAAATTTGTCTTCTCTTGAGCTCTCTTCAAAGTTGCAATGTAACATTTGTTGAAAATATTCTTTATTTGGAAAGGTTTCTTTGGGTATTTCAGCTACTAAGTCTACAATACTTTTCAGGGAAGATTCCAGGAACCTTCTAGTTGGGCTTGAACTGTTTTCCCCGTAAAATCGGTCCTCGAATTCTGTTGGGAATTGTTTGTCAAGTCTGGTGATACCATTTTTCGATTTTAGTTCTTCGTATAGTATGCCATAAGCGTGGTAATGTGCTAGCGTGTTAAGGGCTGCTTTACATTGCTCGACGTTGAAGAAATTTAGTCTTTCGTGAGGATGATATCCATCGACAGATATGTCTTCTAAAACTAGGATATTTTTTTTGGTCAGGTAACATTTTGGGTATATGTGTTTAAAATATTTTAAGGATTCTAACTCCGGAAAGAATTTGTTGTAAATAAATGATTCTTTGTGGAACACATCCATTGCTTCTGTGAATTTTGTTAGGAAACTTGTATCGTTTAAAACTGCCTTAACGAAACATTTTTTTGTTTTGGTTTCTCCATTGTTTTCGTAAGTAATAAACAAAGAAAAATGTTCTGATAAGTATCCTTCTACGTCTCCAATTAACGACTTAAAACTATGCGATTTATATTCGATATTGTTATCCTTAAAACAGTTTTCTAAAATTTCCTGGCAGTCTTGGATTCCGATCGCGTCCTCCATGGTAAATCTGAAGCAAAACAAAAGCATTGATTAGTGCAGGAATATTTTGTTTGAGCGTTCAGCTGTTAAATAATTGAATCGATTAGATTTTGAATCGTGGACAAACGAGGGCTCACTAATGAGACAAATGAACATCATTGTTTCAATTTCAAGTGTCACGTGATCGGATTGGACACGTGCAGATATATTGACAATTGAAGAGCGAATTGATAGACTCAATTGACACGTTCGTGTGGAATGCTGATGCTGTATCGTGGCTGCATTGCGTGTGTTAAGAATTTGTTTTACATTTACTTTATCAGCTATTATCAGAAATAATAATAATTTGTTTTGACCATTAAATATTAATTATGGTCGTTGAATTGAATTTTTTTGTGGTTTGTTTTCCGACTAGAAATATTCAAACGAAAACAAAAATAAATACCTACTTCCTGCATTATCTTAAATTTTTCTAAACATGGGTGTGACAACTATTATTTGATTTTACAATGAGTAATACAATGTGTTGTATTAGGAAAAAAAAGAATAATAAGTGACGTCATTTTGTGTCAACTTGAGATAAGAAAAAGCTTATAATATAATAAATTATTTTGAAAATCTAAAAAAATGATCATAATATGTAACATAATGAGAGATTTAAGATTCAATTTTGACCCGAGTTTTGTCGTTTCTACGCAGAAATTAAAAATGTATCAAATTATAATAATATTTGGCTCGAATTATATTATTTGTTTGATTATTTCTCGAATGTCAAAATAATACAGTTTAAGTGTCAAAATTTTGTAATATCAAATGGATACAATGGTTTTATCAAATGTTATCGAAAAAAATTAAGCATTCTAATTGGCCAAAAATGGTGTGTGTGAAATAATCAATTAAAAGAAACTAGAATCAAAAGATTCACAGAAAAATTCAGATTTAGAAATTTAAATTCGGCATAAATGCAAATACAGGTGATGCAAATCTAATAAACTATTTTTTTAATAATAAAACAGGCTGATACACAAATAAGGTTGAAGTGAACTAAATTCTTGATCCCCAGATACAAAAATTTGTTTTTGTATCTACAGATTTGGTTGCAAAATTTATTCTCTACTGCATTTATAGCCAAGTATGTTATGTCACTGACTGTGTTATGTATATTATTATTTAAATATGCTTAGTTTCTCCTTTTTATTACACTAACATAAAATAAGTTTTATGATTCATTGAATAAAATAAAAACATTGTACTTTATACTTTCACATTTATTTAACACCTTAGTAGGTATTATTGTATTGTCAGAATTTTAGATTAACGTCGATAAGATTATGTAAGTCAAGTTAATTATCAATTTCACAAGTGCAAAAGTACTAACAATACATTAAGATAATAAAAAACACGAAACAAATAAACTAGTTTATGTTCCACTGCATCATGTTACCTCGTTTTATGACACTAATTACTATTCATAAACGTGTAAATTATTGGACTTATACGATAAAAATGCAAAATTGTACCTACTGTTGTCAATTTCATGCCAAAATAATGTTAATGCATTTTATTAAATTACATATGTAACTTCCTTTACTTTCTTTGAATCTTGTTCCATTTCTTGCTAATTGCGAAGAAACGAATAACTAGAACATGTTTTTAACAAATTTTACAATTAGAAAATTAACAACACTGCACACTATAAATTCGCAGTCATAAAACTTTAAACTTTGTATGCAACTTGTGCATAATCGGACTTTATAGGCTCGCTGCGCTCGCTCTGCCATAAACTTCGGCCCGTCCAAGAAAGTCCTGAATTATGCACTTGTTACACAAATAGCTATTTCCAAACAATAATTGTTGATTTAGGCCACACAAATTTGTACCAAACAATAAACAACTTAAAAACCTGTCAATCGTATAAAAACAAATACCTGCGTCCCTATGGTGATGTGATAGTGCACGTGTGGCTCGCAGCAGGCCAGCAGGAAACAAGTGAACCTTGGCTAGAGTGCCAATCAGCAGGAATGAATGTGAGTGGCAGGAACTAGACGCATTGTTGTGACCGCGGTTGAAGTTACGTTAGAACTGAACTGATGTCGAGACTCGTGACATATCATCGCGACAATATCGCGACACAGGGGGGGAATAAGATGGTTATTAGAGCGGGTGCACTGGCAAATTATCACTTTTTAAATTGAAAGATGCTGACATTTATTGACAATTGCATCGTAAGGTGATATGATTTAATTTGAATTTGTTTTTTATTTTATTACTGAATAGTATACAAAACAATTATTTCTTCTAAAGCTCTGTTCAAAAAAGGATGAGAATTGCCTGTCAAACAACAGAGCTTAAATATGAATTAAAATACTAAAATTACTATTTTAGTTATGTACCTATTTCTTTTATACCTTATTTATAAGTAACTTAAAATCCCACATTTCACGTTAAAATAAACTCACTGTATTTATTAGGTATCTAATTAAAAGTTCATACTTATTTTGTTCCTTTGCTACAGTAATTTTAAATTGTAGTAGGTATTATTTGAATTTTTTAAAATTAGATGGAGCATTTTTTATTTTCTGCTGTCAGTACGTGAAGCCATTAAATTTTACTGAATTTCAAATAATTGACGATAATTTTAAATAATTCACTCCTTCAAACATATGATTATTTTAACTTGTCCTTTTTAAAATTATTTTTCCCACACAATTAATATATTTTTCTATTCGGCCTCCCAAAGATAAAAAAAACCTATGCACGCCACTGTTTTAAATCTTAAATGTTTATTTATTCAGCATTAAAAAAATTAACCATATCTCAGTGATTAAATATTATGTATCTACTGAAATTTATAAACAAAATTAAGTGTTTCAGTAAATATTAAATTTAGGTCATGGTCAAATATTATTTTAAACTTGAAATAAAATTATAAACCTAGGTACCTATACAAAGTTATAAGGATTTTAATATTTTATTCTGTTTACAAGCTTCGTGAGAATTTTGGTTCAATCTTGTCCGTCTGGAAAAATCAAGCATTTAGTTTGCTGCTGACGCCGTGAAATATAGCTGCGTTTGGTGATTTCTCCCTTGTTTTTAGTAAAAAAAATATTATTTAGAACCATTATTTAATAATACAAATTATGTGAAATATATTTTTTCACCCCTATTAATGTCGTGCGTTAAAAATAGTGGAAAAACTGAACTGCATATAAGTGAAACTGTACATTTGTGTTAAGATACTCTTAAAAATATGTGGATGTGTTCGAGTGTACCATAGAGGGATACTATATGAGTGCAGAGTGCCCCACAGGGGTGCGGAACAAGCATGGGATCATTATATATAAGGTTGGTTTAATTTTTAATGTTAGGATAGGTACCTACTATAGAAAAACAGAAAGATATTTCAAGGTTGTTACAAAATTTAATTTCGAAACAGGAATAAGTAGTAGTTGAAATATGTTATCTGGATGGTAAATATACATTCATATAAATATTATTAACAGGATTGATAGATTGTACAAATAGTAAAATTTAAATGTTGCGAAAAATAAGTTCTTATAATGGAGGTTTCCACAATGTTAATCTATAAATTAAAATATTAGATCTGTATTTTTTGCCAAAAAGATGCTAATAAGCCAGAAAAAAATTATAAAATAAACAAAAAATAGATGTCGTGTGTGACGTCACCGGCCCTGAGAACAAACGTCACCGCGCCGACAAGGACCGAATACGATACGTAGATCTTACCTTATAATTCAACACAGGTCCGTCGTCCATTCCGTAGTCAAACGACAAAAAACGATCTTACATGAAAAAAAAAACAAATCAAATAATATCTTCCGTGGTGTTTTCCCCTCTTATAACTGCACAGTTCTCTGCATGTGATGACGTACGAATCCGGAATTCCGTGGTTCAAGTCTCTCGGTCGGCAGTGTGTGTAAAACATCTTGCAATTAAATCGCACTCGGATGCTTCAAGCTGACCACTTGGTCGTGTTAAATGTAGTCCTGGCTGCATAAGAATCTCTCCGTTGCCGCTTTGAACTTCAAAGCTCGTCACACGGATTGAGGTTCTGACTGCACCAAATCGAATCGACGTACGTATCCATTTTACGAGTAAGAGTAATAACATTTTATTCTATAATTGGGAGTTGAGCCTCATTTCTACCGACTGTTTTAATGCTTAATGCATAATGATTTGTGCGCAAGGCGTAATGCATAATTCTTATTTATTAGATGGCCATTTCCACCTATTTTGTTTAAGGACTAATTCGACAGAGATGACATTTAATGTCGAATTTTGTTATTTAATCATTGCAGGCATTTTTACAATATTAAGGAATGAAAGAACTGTCAATTTCGTAAGTAAGATATGTTCTTATGTGTTGCTCTTAGTACTTAGGCATTAAACATAGTTCTTAAGCATTAAAACAGTTGGTGGAAATGAGGCTTTAATCTTGTTAAATGGTTTATTTTTGCTTCACAACATAGTACTCACTTTAAATAACACACAGTAAAATATTTTTACCATGTCTTTATTGTGTCATATTACAAAAGCTTTAATCTAACATTTTTCTGATTTCATACAAATCTTCCTGCATAATATCTTTATACAATTGGTCATGTTTATAAGCTTCATATACAAGAGAAGGACGATCATCTCCTATAATATCTTCTACTGATCTGTCCTTTAACATAACTTTCAGTTTATTAAAATCTAAAAAGATTACAGTATGTGCACAAAACGAATAAAATTTTGCAAAGAATTTGTAATATTTTAAACTAGACATAAAGTCTTGCTTAGAATACACATCTTCCAGTTTAAGGTTACGCTCATTAAAATTTTGATTGACAGTTTCGTAATAATAATCGAATAATGAGTCCATGTGTTGGTCCCGAAATTCTTTTCTGCTGTTGCCATAGATTATAGAAAGTACGTCTAAAGCAGGATTGAAATATCTCAAGATTTGATAATCTAAAAGGCAACATTGTATAGAGCCGTTTTGTTTTTTGAACATCATGTTGTTGCACCACAAATCACCATGTCCCAACGCTTTTCTTGCGCCTAAGTCATGATTAAATATTTTCTCAAAATCAATTTTGTTCATTCGTTGGATGAAATCGTTTTGCCAACCTTCAGTTTCGTTGAAAAGAGTAATTATTTTTTCAAAGCATACTTTACTTTGGTGCACTAATTTGTACCCCATACTTGTTGGGTCTAAGAAGTTTAAAAACTTTTCTTGTAATTTTATTGCGTGCTCTTCGTTTAATCGAAATTTTCTGTTAAGCTCAATAGATCTTTGTTCTTCATACATAAAGCTCGCAGCATGAAAGTGAGCTAAAGCATTTATGGCGCTTTTCATTTTTGTCAAATCAAAGGAAGCTGTTCTTCCTGATAAAGAATAACCTTCTGATTTTAAATCATTCATAATTAAAGCATTGTTATCTTTACACAAATATATCTTAGGAGCAAAACTAGTGTTGTACCCTCTTCGATCGAATTCTGTAGTAAGAACATTATAAAAGAATAACTCTTTCTCATAAGTTAGAAGTTTTTCAACAGTCAGGAGGTTGGCTGAATCTTTTGGTTTCGATTTAAGGAAAAAATTGGCCGTGTTTTTGGCTCCGTCCAATGAATATGTGATCTTGAAGATGTTGTATTCGCTGGAAAAGCCGTCCAGGTTTTCCGAGAGCGACTGGAACTCGACTGAGTCGAACTTAATCTTCGGATTTTTGAATCGGGCTTGCAGAATACTAACGAGGTCGTCGTGTGATAGGATTTCGACCATTGTTTATATCTGGAATTAATTGTGCTCGATTAGTGCATTGAAGAGAGTCTAACACAGTGCGGTATTTTCATCTATATCATATCTATGAAAGATAAAATTTTGAATGCAGAAGAACAATCCAACAAATATATATGTTAATAAACTTGATATTTAGAAAGATTTTTGTTGAAAATTGAAATGTTAGTATAAATCAAATCTTAATGAATTAAGATGGAACCGATTTTTATATGCCTCCGGTCGGCATCGCTAATTTTCCATATCTCAAAATCCGCCAGAAACTCTTTGTTGCCAGTCTAGGCCGGCAAACAACCGGAAGATATAGGTTGGCATCTTGACATTACTACAGTTGTCAAGCAGATGTCAATTTTATGCGTTGAATATTTTTTATACAAGAATTAACAAGATTTTGACAAATTTTAGACGTAAATCGTTAATAGAAACTGAAATAAATATATTTTAAGATGCAAGTATTTAGTGCACAATTTTTTAGGTTATGTATAATAAAATACAAATTAATTAAATTAATTTTATATTTTTGTAATATAATCGGCACATAAAATATTGTGTATTACACGTCCAGAAACTGTTACGCTAGTGCTCGTAATTTGCAAGCCTCGCCTGTGGCTCGGCGTGTCAAAAATACTCGCTCTTGCAAAAGGTCAGTTTCTGGCCTTGTGATACAAATAACTATTTTCAGCGGGCTGAAAATATTTACAGGCCGTTACTATTAGCAACGGTCTTCACAAAAGCATTGGTCTGCAAGTTTCAAAATGTAGTTTACTATTAATACCGATTGTAGAAAAAATTATTTTATCTACAACTAATATGAAAAGTTCATATTTTTGCTTTAAGCTCGCGCTGCAATTACCGTGCGCGAGTAACATAGAGTTAGTTTACGTTATTAATACACAAATAACTATTATTGCGTAGGCAAGCATTAAAAGTGACATTTAGATTTCGTCAATTGGTAAAAAAGTAAAGTAGTAAATCAAATTATGTAACCTATTGAAGTTTCGTGCACAGGTATAGAAAAACATCCGCGTGTATGTGTTTTAAGCGTTTTTAAAAGAGTACACTACAGCGCAGAATTTTCATTTTTACTAGACTGGTATTGAACTTGAGTTGTCAGAGAGCCACGATAAATAAAAAATAAACTTACATGTAAAATCTTTGCTTGGCCCAAACAAATTTCACTATCTTTATGGCTTTATAACTGAAAGTGTATAATATATAAAGTCCACAAAACACACAAAGATAAGACAAGATAATTCATATAGATAAAACAAATAACTTAGTTGAATATCACTTATATTTTCACACTGTGACTATAGTATCGAGCTACATGGTCATCATCAGACAAATATAACAAATTACATAGATGAACGAGTATTTATGCTAGTTACATACAAGCAGCTACTTGATGATGACCTTCACAGTGTGAAAATATAAGTGATATTTAACTAAGTTATTCGTTTTATTTATTTGGTATCATGTATCACAAATTTAGGGTTGAACAAATTCAAATTTGACAAGATAATTCAACAATGTGACAAATATCTAACTCTCTATGTCAGATCTTTATCTCAACTAAAACCAAAACTACTTTTCTATACTTATTTATTTACAATTTTGGAGCAGGTTATTCTACTTTTCTACTTCGTTGTGAGTGTGAGTGACGTAACTTGGTCGTCTTAAATGTAATCCTGGATGCATAAGAATCTCTCCGGTGTCGCTTTGAATCTCAAAGATCGTCGCACGGATTGAGGTTCTGACTGCACCAATACGAATCGATGTAAAAGTGGTAGGATTCCACTTTAATAACATTTGCCATTTTATAATTTTGATAAAATCCTGATAAATGGTTATCAGAAAAATAAGAAAGACCACATACCGTTCATAGGTAATAGTATATTATTTAACTAGCGCATAATATAGACAGCGTGGTCCAGCGTGTTAACTGGCTATCGCCGGCTAACGTGCTGTGACGTCAGTCAACGTGAGATCGATGGTTCGAGTCTCCGTCGGGCGACAATGTGTGATTTGTCGTAAAACTAAAAATGCCCAAGGTCTGGCATTCAATCACACTCGGGTGTTACAAGCTACCCACTTGTTCACCTTAAATGTAGTCCTGGTTGCATAAAGAATATCTCCGCTGCCGCTGTGGTTGAAACCACAGATTGCCGCACGGATTGAGATTCTGACTGCACCAAGATGAATGGGTAAATAGAGAATGTGGAGAATATGGAGACTGATCCCCTCCGATAAAAGGATCTAGAAAGCTTCATGAGAAGCCACTATAATAATAATAATATAGGCTATAATTCAAGAGGATGAAAGTTAATGCACGAGCTGAAGGCGAGTGTAAAATCATCCGAGTTAATTAGAGCCATTATGTGCGAATCAAATACGACTTTTTAAATAAAACATTTCTTTACAAATTTTTATTCATTGAAATATTGATGTAACCTCACATTTTGATGGGATGACAGTGACAGTAGTGTTGAATAATGGACTCATAATACAATAGTGTTGAATTATGAATTCATAATACAATAGTGTGTTTTATGAAGGGGGTTATCTTACTACAGTTACGTACATAATGAATGTATTATTTAATGTCGTAGATATACGTAGATTAAATTATAATCGGTAATAAGTCACAGAGAAAAATCACATTTGAAATTTTAGTACAATATTTTGTAGACTAAATTATTACAATTATTGTATAGTTTAATACATTGTTTGTCAATTTTTATAGCGTTGTTTTTAAAACTACAACGTTTAAAACTATTTGTGTCTGTCCCTATTTGAAATACAATTTGTAGTACAGAAATAGACAATTGTTTTATAATTTTCTACAATTTTTTCTCTGTGGACATGTAGGCCTTGTAAAGATTAAAATATTATTAAAACCTTTACTTAAAATATGGATAAAAATGATAAAACTGTTCGGAGTATAAATAAAATGCTTCTAAATATATTGGTCGTTATGTACATAATATGAAACAATTAAAACAATATATGATAAATAGTATATTATATATTGAGGGACTAAAGTGCATGATTTAATCCTGAGGGTGAAGTTTATTTCACGAGTCGAAGGTGAGGGAAATAATCACCTGAGGGATTAAAGGTACTTTAGTCCTGTGGTATATACGCTATTTTTTGCACTTCATCCTCAAACGAATGAAAAATAATTTAAAAGAATACACATTTTGTAATTTTGACAGTAAATTTTATAACAAATATTTATATTGTTACCATAGATACTCTGTAACAAATAGCAAGTATTTACTTGACAACGGGATTAATTAATTCAATTCCTTGACAACGGGATTAAATATGAAAAATAATCCCTTGGGATCAAATTTAGAACCTTAGTCCTTAAAAATAAAGACTAAAGAAGAGTTTTAGTCCCGGAAGTGCAAAAACAAATATAGAAGGTAAACTTGATTTAAAAATAAATAAAAATGTAGCGGTGACACACGTCACCGGTACAGCCTGTATACTAACTTTTACTGTAGGTAATAATAAATTCTAAATTATCTGCTGACGGTCCTGTGTCGGTGAGATCAGCTGATACCGGCGTCGGTCAGTCACCAGGCGTTGTTTTGTTTTCGGCACGCACCATTACCTACCCTCAAATGGCCACCAATTAATGTGAGCCGAACTTTTCACCTTTTAAAACAATCGATTTTATAGTGTGTTAAATCCCGGAACCCCGGAAATACCGGAAACCGGAAGTCCCTACATTTTAACCATAAAACAAAAGCTTCATGGTCAAATGGGAAATTAATTGTTACATGATGGAGAGGGAGAAATTATCTACTGAGATCTTTAATCATTTATCTAAAACGTTTGATTAATTCATAGCAACTTTGAAATTTCAAGTATCAGTTTCTGAATTCTATTAATTTTGTAATTTTTTACCTCTCGCCTCATATTCTATAAGAGAGGTATTGTAATGGGTCAAAATTTTCGAGTATGAGTTTTTGGTGGATAAGCACGTTTCAGGGTCTCTAGAATACGAATTTACTATTTTCACGATGATGTCTGTGTGTGTGTGTGTTTGTGTGTTTGTGCGTTTGTATGAACCGACGATTTTTCGTCCACGATAACTTAAAAAGTATCAAACCGTTTATAACCAAATTTCATATTTAAGGTTTTAATAAGTATCTTAACACCGGATAAGATTTTGGTAGAAATCCGCAAACCGGAAGTAGTACATTTAGAAGTTTGGAAAAGTTTTCCTTAAATATATTGGTACATTATTTATTTATGACAATTTTTGCAATTAAAAATAAAAGAAATTGTGATTATCTATGTGTACAGTTAATTATAAATACAAATTGCTGAATCTGGAAGTATTTAACAATAAAATAAAGTACAATTAATATTCTATTTTTTTGAAATTCCAGTAAGTATCTTGTTGTCCATGATATGAAATTTGTTTCTACATAAAATTTGAATTATTATGACAGTGACAGTACAGTTGACATCTTTTGCTTGCATCTTGGTTTACATTATCGTTTACATATTACATGAACATGAAACTATTAAAATGTAAGTAAAACTATTTATTAGATTAGTAGAATAAGCAGAATTAGGCGAGAGATCGTGTGGTGGCCACAGCAGATTTTTTCAGTTGGTATATAAAATTGTAAACAATTTTTTCAAAATTCTCAAAATGCAAAAAATAGTGATGAAAGTTTCATAAAAGTTCTGATTTTTCATGTCAAAGTTTTATAACTTTCAAAAAAAAATTAGAAACTCTTATTTTTCGTTGGTATATTTTGCGATTTGGGAATAATTATTCGTAAACAATTTATTTATTTGGGAATTAGTTCTGTCAATTTTATTTATACTCGTATATTACGATGTTTGGAATCGGTGTGTTTTATATTTAGACAACAAAAGTTTTTTTTTATTTCTATTGTTCTTACTCATGTGAAATAATCAATAAATAAAATATTTCGGCAAAATTTCATAATTATAATTTTAATCAAATTTTACACCACTAATTCTAAATGATGTAGGTACATATTTATAGAGCTTCGTTTCAATTAGTATTTTTAATTTTATTAAATTAAATGAACCTAAAAATAATACAACTAATGACTTAATAGGTAACTAATGTTGTATCAACAAATAAATAAATAAAATGATATATTTATGAAATTCCATTTGAAAACAGTGACCCAAAACTGTTATTCAAAAATCTGGAAACTAAAATTGCGAATTTTGAAAAAATAAAATGTCAACTACTCACTTTAAATAATACACAGTAAACTATTTATACAATGTAATCCAGCATTTATTGTGTCAAATTACATAAGCTTCAATAATTATGATAAAAATGATAAAAATCTAACATTTTTCTTACTTCATACAAATCTTCCTCTAAAATATCTTTATACAATTGGTCATGTTTATAAGCTTCAAAAACCAGCATAGGGCGATCTTCCCCCATAAGATCTTCTACTGATTTATCTTTTAAAACATCTTTCACTTTACTAACATCTAAGAACGTTAAAGTGTGTGCACAAGTCGTATAGAATCTTGCAATTAATTTGTAATATTTTAAACTTGACTTAAAGTCTTGTTTAGAGTAAACATCTTCTAGTTTAAGGTTACGCTCTTTAAAATTCTGTTGAACAATTTCGTAATAATAATCGAATAATGAGTCCATGTGTTGGTCCCGAAATTCTTTTCTACTGTTGGCGTAGATTATATAAAGTACGTCAAACGCAGGGTTGAAATACCTCAAGATTTGATAGTCTAAAAGGCAACATTGTAAAGAGCCGTTTTCTTCTTTGAACATCATGTTGTTGGACCACAAATCTCCATGTCCTAACGCTTTTCTTGCGCCTAAGTCATGATTAAATATTCTCTCAAAATCAATTTTGTTCATTCGTTGGATGAAATCATTTTGCCAATCTTCAGTTTCGTTGAAAAGAGTAATCAATTTTTCAAAACATATTTTACTTTGGTTCAGGAATTTGTACCCAATACTTGTCTCGTCTAAAAAGTCGTAAAACTTTTCTTGCAATAATATTGGCTGCTCTTCGATTAATCGGAATTTTTTATTAAGCTCAATAGATTTTTGTTCTTCATACATTAAGCTCGCAGCATGAAAGTGAGCTAAAGTTTTGATGGCGCTTTTCATTTTTGGTAAATCATACAATACTGTTCGACCTAATAAAGTATAACCTTCTGTTTTTAAGTCACTCATAATTAAAGCATTGCTATCTTTGCACAAATATATCTTAGGTGCAAAACTAATGTTATACCCTCTTCGCTCGAATTCTCTAGTAAGTACATCATAAAAGAAAATCTCTTTCTCATAAGTCATAAGTTTTTCAACCATAAGAGCGTTGGCTGGATCATTTGGTTTCGATTTAAGAAAAAAACTTGCCGTGTGTTTGACTTTATCCAGTGAATATGTGACCTTAAAGATGTTGTGTTCGCCGGCAAAGCCTTCCAGGTTTTCCGTGAGTGACTCGAAGTTGACTGACTCGAACTGGATCTTCGGATTATTGAAGCGGGCTTGCAGAATATTGACGTAATCGTCGTGTGATAGGATTTTGGCCATGGTTAATGTCTGGAATTAGTTGCGCACAATTAGTTGATTGAAGGGTATCAGCCTGATACACAAGGATCACACAAGGATTCTTTGATGCTTCTGAATATTGAGAAAATATTTCTAGTGAGAATGCCGGTCACTTTGCGGCGCTGCTGAAATGAATCTTCAATGAGTCTTGGAAAAGAATAATTTCTAATGCGTGGATTAATTTCCAAGATTTGGAAACATGAAAGAATCCTTGGGTGAACAGGACGTAACAGTAATTTAAGGGTCCCGTCTCCGTAACAAAATATTGCGTGTTAAGATGTGCAGAAGTTTCTGCTTTATTCATTGCATATTATAAATTTGAAGGAAAAGCAGGTACCTACTGAATGTTTGTAAAAGAATTAATTTAGGTTTAATGGCGAGTTGGAATTCTCCAAAACACTTTGGAATCCATATAAAAATAATCAATTTTTGACATAATTTAACTCAGCATATTCTCTATTCCACTCTTTGCCCCACTAGTACGGCTGCCTGAAGTAAAGTTTGCATAAATTGGATTTTTTTTGTGAATGTCTCGAAATTTTTATAATCAATAATTTAATTATAATCAAGTACAATTTTTTAATCAAAATTTTAAAAAGGCTTTTCTTTCTCTATTGAAATAAAATTTAAGCATTCTTGTACTGGCCACAAAACACTCGCTACGTTAGTACATTTTATGCTGGTTTTTAGGAGGTAGACGGGACTCGTAAAAGGACTGGACGAAATATAAATTACAGGCAGAATAAAAAAAATGTTTCGTTTAAAAATTAACTTATTGCATTCGGATTAGAGGCGTCTGAAAAATCGGTCATTTTTCTCCCTAAATTACTATTTCTGATTGTATTTTCGGTTTATAAGGTTCCCAATCTATAATATATATTTTTATGTGACACCGGTTATATTTTTTTCTGACTACACAAATTAATAATAACTAATAATTACCTGCTAAAATAATTCTTAAAATATATAAACCATGATAATATTGCTTTAGTAATATGTTTCACAGTTAAGATAAGAATATAACAATTTTTTCATTTAAATTATTGTTTTGTTTACTCTAAAAAACGGGCATATAGGTAGTTCAAATTTGTAGATATTGGTACTGATTAGAACAAACATGTTTTTAAAAAATACGCAAAATAAGGGTAGTGCTCATGAACATGACGTGAACATTTTAAGTATGACTATTTATATTATGTATTAGATTGTACAAAATAAGTAATTATTTGTAGATAGTATTTATTATATTATGTAATCAATAACATTATTAATAATCAGTTAATGTAATTTCAAACCAGTGGCCTACAAATGTTCACCATTCTTTCATTAATTCGAACTTTGAAAAACCACTTCTTTCCATAATCTGTATATTAAAGAGAACACCACAGGGCAGATATTTGTGCATTTTACTATACTGGTATTGAACTTGAGTTATCAAGACCACGTCACATAACGTACTCAGGTTATAAAAAATAAACTTACATGTAAAGTCTTTGCTGCGCCCAAATTTCACTATTTTTACGGCTTTATAACTAAAGTTTCACCGTGTGTCACAATAGTTAACAACACACAATAATTAAAGTCCTCATCAATATATAAGTACACAAAATAAACTACTCAAAGATAAGATAAGATAACTCAACAACGTGCCAATACTATCTCAAATCTTCAACTAAAATAAAAACTACTCTTCCATACTTTTATATAAACAATATCATTATATTTACTAATATTACACAACCCAAAATATAAAATATTCTGAGAATTTTGAAGCAAAAAGCGGTTATTCAACTCCGTTGAAGTTTGAGTGTGCGTGACGTCATAGTATCATATGTGGACGTAGTATTAGTATGTGTAGACACAGATTGAGCGATTACTGTTGTATTATCAGAGCTCCAATTAGGATTGATGTACTAGCAAGGTCATTAGAGCAAGTCGAATAATAGTAGTAGATATTTTTATTTTTTGATGAGAGGAATTTTATTAATTGGTTCAGAATAAAAGCACTGTAGGTTATGATGCAATTATTATTTTATTTTATTAATTTTTAATATAAATAATACAAATTTAAACTATTTTAATATCTAGTTAACTAAATTAATTAATTTACTTATAAACAAATAAAAAGTACATACAGCAAAAATGTAATCTTTCAGTATTTCTGATAATTTTTTTTTAATTACACAATATTACTTTTACTTACCTGATAGATTATATAGATAAGATAATATCTGAAAGATTGTCTGGAGAAAATATGTGGTCCTTGACTTTGACGTTATCAAACTATTAAAAAATTATTAAGTGTATTCAATGCGTTACTTATTGCATGATATTGAAAATGAGATTTATATTACAATGTATACCTAATGTTAATGTCGAACACGTATCTAAAATATAAGTAAATTTAATATAGCTACAACATTCTACTTAGGCAAATGTATTTAATTTTTATATGGGAAAAAAAATTTCCTTCAGGATTTCACAAAAATTAAACGCCAAATATTAGGAACCACCTTCACTCCGTGATTAAAATATGTCAGTTGCTATGTTCAAGAATAATTCCTAATGTTTTACATTACATTTTAACGATTTGTTCATGTAAATTATTTAAATTTATAATCTTCTGAGGATGACGTGTAGAGGTCGAAATTAGGCGATTGAGAAATATATATTTTATTGTTGACTGCATCCCAGTAATTTTTCTCCAATTCTTATAATTTAAAGTAAATTACTTCATCTATTAACCTTAAAAATATTTAATAAAACTAATCGTGCAAGTCTTAAACCAGGATTCATTTTAGGTAGGTACAATAAATGATACAACAAATTTATAACAAAATAAAATTTATTTAATTGCAACTTATTTATAACATTATAAAAAACGGATTTATTTTTTTGAGACAACTGCCACTTAAGAAAAGGACCCATGCACCATGTCAAATAAAATTTATGTTAAGTGGTAGGTAGTAGTTTAAACACTACTTCTAATTTTTAATTTTAAGTTAAAAATATATAACAACATAACATTTATTTAAGATTTTTTATTAGTTTTTTACTAGTCTTTTTTGCATAAATCTGCTATTATTAAAATACTGTAAAATAGTTTTTCTACACTCGCTATACATTTTACAACAATGTAACATACATAATAATTTTATTTCCGGCCGTATTTCCGGTCCAAAGCGTCGTACAAATCGCTCAAATGCTTCGTCATAGTTCTGCGATAAATGTCATCACTCTGAAACGCAAACGGAGAAACATTCTTTTGTATCTCTTTCATCTGTTGCTCCATATCAACATTTTCATTGGCTTTGCTTCCGAGTTCATTTCCCTTGACGAACTTTTCCAAAAAATCGGCGGGAACAAAAATCATGCTATTTACAGAGGCGACTTGGATCATGGCGTCCATTTCGCAGACTTCCAAGCCCTTTTCCAGGTCCGAGTAGGCCATGAACTCTTCCGGACAGAAGCCATACTTCGTCACAGCGGTACTGAAAATCTCGTAGTAGTATTTATACATTTCTTGGAGATACGTCCTGCAGAAATCTTCGTCGGTGTTGAAGTGGGTAGCCAGGAGAACATCAAACGCTGGGTAAAAATATCTAGACACCTGGTAGTCCACTAGACAACAAGATTCTGCTGTTTCTCCTAAACATTTGTACATCATATTGTTGGACCATAAGTCGCCATGAGTGTAACATTTTTTTAATCCATGGTCTTCGACCATAATTTTACCGAATTCTGCTTCATCTAAATATTTTTTAAACTGTTCTTTGTATTTGGCATCTTTATCCAATAGATCAATTAGGTTTTTAAAGTTTTGAATACTAGATTTAAACCAATGTACTCCGAAACCTTTTCCGGTTGTATACTGAGTATAAAAAATTTCTTTCATTGCTATCGGGTTTTCTTGAGCAACAGTAAACGTTTTTCCAAGCTCTAGCGATTTAGTTTTTTCGTACGAAAAAGCTGCAGCGTGCAGCAACGCTAAAGATTTTAACAAACACTTTACTCTTGATATATCGTAAAAAATTTGTCTTCCAGGTATTTTATATCCTTTTTCACACATATCGTCCATGATTAAAGTTTCTGCTTCGACGCATAAATAGCTTTTTGCGCAGAAACTTGTGTCATAACCTAATTTTTCGAATTCCTTCGCTAGGTGGTCATAAAAAAATATTTCTTTCTCGTAAATGTTGTCAGCGTTGGCCGGGTGTTCTGCGGTCACTCCAAATGGTTTCGATTTTACGAAGAGGTTGTCCTCAAATTCGGAATTATTTTTTGAATAGGTTATTTTGAGTTTTAAATGCTCCCCCATGAATCCTTCTTTGTTTTCTGATATTGGTTTGAATTCTGCTTTTATGAATTTTATTTCGGGATCTTCAAAACGGTTTTGAAGAAGCTTTTTGTAGTCTTTTTCGGTTAGTCTCTTGTCCATGGTTTTAGGTCTATAACAAAATAAAATTATAGATTGATAGAAATTTTCAGAACTCATAAATAATTATTAATATACTATTATTTATAAACTGAAGAAAAATATAATAGTTAATTTAAAATTAAATTAAATTATCTACGACTATGAATAAGTCAATAAGTCATTCATTTTTAACTGCATTTTATAATGCTTATGATATAATAGTATATTATTTAACGAGCACATAACGACTTTGAAATAAAAAATTTCATATTTACAAATTTATTCATTAAACTATTACCCATGCCTCACATTTTGGTGTAATAACATTTCATCATTATACAATAGTGTTGAATTATAAATACATATTCCAATGACATGTCTAATGGAGGGGATTATCGTATTACAATTACCTACATAATGAATTAATTATTCAGTGATCGTAGATAATTTTTTTAAATTTCAGTAAGATAAACTTGTCCGTAAGACACACTATTGTATTATGAATTCATAATTCATCAGTCAACACTATTGTATTATACAGGCTGTTCCACTACTTTAGACAAAAAATAAAGGGTATATACCGAGGGGTGAACCACCAATGGGAATCACTGTACATTTTGGTCGGAATACATTTCGGAATACTGGAAATACTATGGAATACATGGGAATACATAGGAATACTTGGAAATACTTGGGAATACATGGAAATACTTGGGAATACATGGGAATACATGGGAATACGTGGAAATATTTCGGAATACCAATAGAATTCATAGAAATTTGCAGGAATTCTTGGGAATACATGAAAATAACACTAGAAATATTCGGAATATTGGTTGATTTATCTGGATATGTGATAATTATAAATGTTGCTTTGGAAGGATGTAAGGTACTTAAATTTAATATTTGTATTTTTCTTTGAATTTTACTTGTACTATAAAGAAATGTGTTTATAATAGGTGTTTTCTCTCAATTATGTTTTCAAATTTAAAAAAAGTCACTGACTTCTATTTCATAGACGTACACCAGTTCTTTATTAATATAATATTATGATAAATGAGTTTGAATGTAATAATTATTACTTTCAGTTTATTGTTTGTTATTTACGATTATTAATAATACTTATTTTTTACTACCATGCTAATTTACACTCATTTCCATATAGATTTTCATGGTAGCATGATACACACAGGTTAATTTCATACAAATAAATAGGTTTTTTTCTAATTAAAGCATTGAAGTACAAAAATAGTATAGGTACCATGCAACTATCTATCATTGAATTCCATAAAATATGTCAAATGACAGGAATATATTTATTTATTTCTCGATTTATTTTGATGGTAACCAATCTACAAGATTAACTTCCAATTACAGAATGGTAGATGTTATTATAGTGGAGTCCAACCATTCGGGCTCTGTGGTATTATTGTCGGTTGTGCTGGGAATCGAACTGGAGACCGCTAGCATGTTAGGCGGTCCCTCTACCGCTGAGCTCGCGCTGAGCTAACCACTTGCCGTTTACATCGAGTTTACATAAATAACCTTATCTAGTAATGACCAGTTATAAGACATTAATATTCAAATTATAAATATTTAATCCTAAAAAAGTCACTATAGATACAAGTATGAATAATAAACAAATTTAACAACGGATTTTTATTTTTTACAGTTAATGTGTCATGTGTCATAACTTCAGAATAAAAATTACGAGTAGGTACATAATGTACTGACCAAATTACAACGAATTTTTTTTAAATTCGCAAAATTTTACATTTTAAGTGTCGCTGGTGGTTATAACATGAATCAGTTATCTGTTACTACCTAATTTACTATTATTTTTATTAAAATTTCGTATCGATCAGTGATACTGTATAAATTATACCCTTAATTTAAAAATTAAAAAAAATCATATGTTTTGATCCCTATGGGGAGAAAAGCACACCCGAGGGAGCAAAAACGTGTTTTGCTCCCTCTAAACAGGAAATAAAAGCGTGCTTTGCGTTCACGTGTGACGTAAAATACTTTGGGAATACTGGAAATACATTGGAAATATTGGGAATACATTGGAAATACTAGGAATACTTACAAAATACACTGAAAATATTGGGAATACAAGGAATACTTACAAAATATTGGGAATACTATGGAAATACTAGAAATACATGAGGAATACAGGAAATACCGGCAATAAATCATAGGTATTCCCATATTTTCGGAATCACTGTACATTTTCATTATAGTGGTTCACCCCTCGGTATATACTGTACGACGTGCTGATCATGAAACAAAAAGAATTTTCTTAAAATCCGCAAAATAATTGCATCGTATTTCAAGAAAACATTTTTTTGACAGTGGTCGGTAGTTATTTTTAATATTTTTTTTCAAATCTTCTACAATGAAAGTAATTTTTACATCATATCTTATACTAATAAATGTCAAATTATCAAATATACCATAAAAACAGTGATAGGTACTTAAAATGTACACACGTCAAGTAAAATACCCTTAACTTTGCGAATTTAAAAAAATTATTTTTGTTTCATGATCAGTACGTCGTACAGTATATAGGTACCCTTTAATTTTTTGTTGTGGAACAACATGTATAATACAACAGTGTTAAATTATGAATTCATAATACAATACCTAGTGTCATATGGAAAGGTTTATCACACTAAAATTTAAATAAATTATCTACAACCATTGAATTATAGCCTATATACATATACATTATGTGCTCGTTAAATAATATACTATTATGTTTAATAATAAATTACTAAACCAGGGTTGTGACCAATATAATAATCTGTTGCAAAATCTCAAAAATGAAATAGATAATCTGGACAATCTATTTTTAAGTTTACTTTACAAATAAATAAATTATTTGATAGTCGTAGATCAAGTATCGTAATCTACTTATAAGTATTCATCTCTTTTTGGAAAAATAATAATTATTAGTTTATTTATTTTAAATATTACAATTTAGGCTTAAACCATAAGCTTTTAAATCATAATTAAATACATACGCAAATAAAAACTACAATATCTTATAGGTACATCAAAAAATATTTACAAAAATTATTTACCTACGAAATTTAACAAACAAAGCATCATATAAATCATACAGTGACTCCGTCATAACTTGATTAAAAGTAGGATCATTTTTAAAAGACACTACACACTGATCTTCCTTCTTATGCAGAATATTATCAAACGAATCATCATTCTTGTTAACACTTTCAGTCAGCACATTTTTCGGAATATAAACAATCGAATTCACAACCAAAACTTGACACAGTGCTTCGTGTCGAAATATTTCAATACCATCGCGATACTCTTGTAAAGTCATAACATTTTGGTGTCCATATTTGTTTAAAATACTCGACAGGGTGTCAAAGTAATACTGGTAGAGTTCTTCCAAATGCTGGCTTCTCAATTCAGCAGATGTGTTATGAAATATGGCTAGCATGACGTCAATGCTTGGACAGTTGAATCGTGATATTTGAAAATCGACTAGACGGCATTCTGTTGCGATTCCATTGTTGTACTTCAACATCATATTGTTGGACCACAAATCGCCATGGCCACAGGTTTTTGGCAGGTTGTTGTTTTGTACAAATGTTTTACAAAACTCTGCTTCTTTAATCAATTGTTTGAATTGTTGCTTGTAGGTGTCATCTTTTGGTAGAACATCAATCAATCTGTCAATCATTACGTAGTTGCCTTCCCAAAAACGGTTGTCCCGTTCGTAATCATATTCTATGTACATGTGAAAAAATAGTTCTTCAAATTCTTTTGGAAACTCAACGCCGAAATTATATTCTGTTCCAAGTTCTTTTGATTTGGTTATTTGGTACGCAAATCCGGCAGCATGGTACAAGGCTAAAGATTTTAAAACACATTTAATTTCTTCTAAATTGAACTTTTCGTGCCTCGGATGAATCTCATAGTTCTGTGTGGTTAGGTCGTCCAAAATTAGAGTTTGGTTTTCAATACAGTAATAACTTTTAGCGGCAAAACTGGTATCATACCCATATTTTTCAAACTCTCGAAAAAGGTAGTCGTACAAAAATATTTCTTTGATGTACAACGGCGATTGGTTGACAATATCAGCTTGGGTTTTGTTCTTGACAGGTTTGGTTTTGACAAATAATCTCGCTATTTCTTCTTTACCTTCTTTTTGATAAGTAATTAATAGTTTGTAGTGTTCACCCATAAACCCTTCGGCATTTTCGGAAAACGGTGAAATGTCATGTGACACATATTTAACTGTTGAGTCTTTGAAATAGTTTTGTAGAACTTTTGCACACTCGTCTGAAGATAGTAACGCCATGGTGGCCACCGTGCGACTAAAATAAATGTTTGCCATACGTTGCTAAGTAGTTCATGAAATTATCTTAAATGACTTGCTTTATTGTAGATAAGATCGTGGGAGATCGTAAAATTCTATGACATTTTGACACAACTGCGTGCATGTTTTTCACGCATTTTACCAATTCGGATGTAGTAGCCTCACATATATAAAATCTCACGAATCTAAAATGACGTATAGTTTTTGAGGTGACTGAATTTCTTTAAAAAATACAGAAGTTATTATGGGAATACTGGAGCCATGTTTACAGTATTTTTCAACTTCAAAATGACATTGCATAGCTAGGATGCGGCAAAGTACGAGTTTCGGGCTGGATCCTGGCAGCCGTAGTAGTGGGGAAGAGAGTGAAATAGAAATGAAAGTAATATAGAGAGTATTCTAGGAATTCGAAAAAAAGGTAGACGAGCCTCTTAAAAGCTTCGACCATATTGTCATATTCAGGAATTTCTATCATGAATTTTAGAACTAATATAATCATGTACAATTTTTAAATAAAAATTTTAAAAAGGCACAATCGCTACGTTAGTACATTTTTATGCTGGATTTTAGGAGGTAGACGGGCCTTATAAACTAGAATTGAATTGAATTCGAACCTGAGTTTTTAAAAATCACTGTCGATCACATAATGCTCTCATATGTTAAAAATGGGTAATAAATTTTGAGGGTAGATACATTTCGATGACCTGATTCTCTATCAAAAATAATTTTTTCTACTCCCATGCTTTAATTTACTTATTATATATGCATTGTCTGTACTTGAATGACGTTCATTTCGATTCAGATTTTCATTTCGATACAAATTTTCATTTCGATACAGATTATCATGTAATCTGTATCGAAATGGATTCATTTCGAACATATTATCATTTCGATACAGATTTTCATTATGAAACACCCAAACAAATTTCATGCAAATGAATAGTTTTTCTAAAATTAAAGCATAACTCGTGTATAATGGCTATTAATACACTCGTATGAATTACTATACTCGCCATGGCTCGTATCGTAATTCCATACTCGCGTATTAATATATAAACTCAGTGCATAATATACTATTTTGAAAATTCGCAAAATTATGGATATGGTTTTTCAAGTGAAAATGGTGTGGACAAGAAATTTTTAATGATAAACTATTTAATCACGTAACTAACGTTCAATAACAAATAAATTATGCACTTTACTTTAATTAAAGATTTCTTATCGACAAGTGGCATTAAACATATCATATTTACTTATTTTCATATCTTTAATTTAGCGAATTTTTAATTGAGAATCAGAACATTTAAATGTGTATTTCTTTAATATCTTTATTTTAATTATCATCCTGTACATTATCTAAATAAACTTATAATCCAAATTTGAAGGTAAAATGTCCACACTTTCCTCCCATAAGTACGGTTACGGTAGAAATGTTTGCTGAATAGTCCCGTATTGTTACAAATTTAATTAAATGATGAAAACAACTTTTCCAAGTGCCTACATGTGTTTTAATGTTTATGTTTCTGTTACGACTTCAAAGGTAAATAATAAGGGCGTATTGTTTTTGTTTCATTTACTCAAATACTAAAATGAACATCACCAAATCTGAAGATAATAATCTCGGTGATAAATTACAGCAAAAGTGAAACGTCATCGTGGTTATCTCTTTTTAATTACATTATTACATAAATAACGATGTTTATTTTGCAATTTCATCCTTGAACGTACGTTTTAAGTCAAACAGCTGATATTATTTTTGTGTTCTCTGGTAAATAGGAACAACGAAAAGTAAGTCACAAATTAATGATAAGATTCATTTAAATGCAAATTCTAAAACCACGAAAGAAATTAATTTTTTAATTAAGCGTGGAAAAGCAGGACAACACTATTAATATTCATAAGAATTTTCATTTTCAAGTCGGTGGTGGTAAAAGAACTAGAAAAACTCTTTTACTTTAATGAACATTCTTCCTTCTATCATCGTTTTATGATTGTCTTTACTTAGTTGAAAGATAATACCAAACACTATAACAAAGGAATTTTCTGTAGAAATATTTTTTCTTTAAACTGTACCTCTCCCACAAACATATTTACAAGTTTCGTATTCCGATACACTCATACTAAAATATGGAGTTAGAAGAATAACTTTGGCATCGTCGCTAGTGTTGCCACGAGACGAGACGAGATAATTACCTGTCTCGTCTCGTCTCGAAACACCGAGATAAAACCTTGCCGAGACGAGACGAGATACGACCGAGACGAGACGAGATACTCTCTGTCTCGTCTCGTCTCGTTTTATCTCGTTTTTAAAGATCTAAATATTTTGTTGAACAATATACATTCATACATACATAAATTCATGCCATTTGAACAATATAATAGTATCTAAACTCGTAAGGATAACTCGATTCGATAAGTTTGAGCCGGTTTTTAAGAATAATATGTTTGGTACAAAAGTTTAATTCACTGCCACTAGATGTCTCTGGGACTGGTTCGCGGTGTCTCATATTCAATTTTTGTGCTTCCCCTTCATGTCTATGTTATGTTGTTACAAGTGTAGGTAGGTACTACATAATGTTTGTTACTGTTACTCATACTTTTATGATCCACAGTACCTTCACAACAATTTGCTACTGTACTTCTCATAAATAAACATTTAATATTCATAATTTGCATATGAAAAAAATACGTACCTAGGTATATTATATTTGTCGCACTAATTGTTGTGTAAGCCTAGGCATTACAATAATTTTATTGCCTAGGCACCAAAAGTTACACTTCACAGACTGCCAGCTGTCAATAAGGTAGCACTTTGTCAATCTGCGAAAGTTTATTTTTTTACAATAATAATCCAAATTAAAACAAATATAATTCTGCACTTTATTTTAGTGTTTACCTTTCAAACAAACCTAAATTTGCTTCAGTTCTCCAACATTTTTGTATTAAAAAATAAATTATTTGCAGAACCAAAATCCTATACTTTTGCTTGCTTGCAAGTTCCAGTACGTAAGCACATGTCTAATATAGCACATACAAACATTATGGATCTAGCACATTCAAACACATGGACATCTAATTAATCTACTTAATTTATTATCATAATCGAGACGTCTCGTCCTCTCGTCTCGTCTCGTCTCGTCTCGACCCTATCTCGGCTTCTTTTATCTCGTCTCGTCTCGTCTCGAAAATCGAGATAAAATATCGCCGAGACGAGATAAACAGTAGGCGAGACGAGACGAGACGAGACATCTCGTTTGTCTCGTCTCGTGGCAACACTAATCGTCGCGGTTAGATAAGGACATAGATATTTTTAAATGGTTGCCAAATATAATTCTACCTTCTCATCGTATCCTCAGATCAACTGTCATAGTCGTAAGTTTTTAGAGACAATAAAATTAAAACAAGGTGGTCAATAATTTTCAAATTTTTAAATTAAATCCGCAAATTAGTATTCTATAACATACTAGTTTTTCGTTAAAATTTCGGTATGGATATAAAAGTTATAATTTAAAATGTTATGTTTATTTTGCTATTTTCAAATACCAGATAGTCAATCCTTTTCAAATTGCGATAGGAAGTAGATTATACCTTAATTGATATATAGATTGAATTTAAATTAATTCTGGATAAAATGATTCCATGGAATAACTACCTTAATCAAAATTCAACAAAGGTACTGAAAAATATTAAATTAGGATCAAGAGGGTTACGGACCTCCTATGACGTCATCCAGTGCTTTCTGTCTCCGCCAGTAAAGTTAGATTGTGGGCATAAAAGTCCACTATCTATGTCGGTCAGGTATCGGGAAATTTAACACTTCTATAAATGTAAAAAATTTGGAGTCGCTTGGGGATCTCGGGCGGTATAAAACTCAATTACCGGGCATTATATCGGCGACCGAAGTGTCTGTGTGTCGTGCGCACCAGAGGTGAGAGTAATCCAATATCCGCCGGCCTCCTCCATATTTAATACGCGTGACCCACAAGAGAAACTCTACCGCCGCAAGAACATAAGAACAATGACCATTCCAGTCATAAACTCAAATCATTTTACCATACACTCTATCTACTCCATTTCAACTGGCAGATAAGTTATGCAGAAGTTTATCTGAAGGTTAATTAGATTAAGAATAAATACTGTTTTTGACGAGTTAAATTAAGGGGAATCGATCCCAAAATGCTGGATTTCACTGTGCGGCTTGTTACACATGAATCAACAAAGAATAAAATTATTAATTTAAATAAATAAATACTACTCTTTATGAGCTATTTAATTCAGAAAATTCAATTACAAATGGTTCAATACAAACCGTCAAAATAGCGAAAAACGATATTCAGTTTTTCCCTTAAAACTGGTTTCAATATTAGGATTTTTTAAACAAATGAGATATTTTTAAATAGCTAAAGGTTGTCCTCAAGTGCGTCTAATGCCACTTTCTTAAATTTTTTTTTTAAATATGTGATAAAATACGTATAAAAAACTCACAAAATAGCTAAAATTGGCGATGTTTAGCCATGAATATAAAAAAATAGAGTACAAAAATGAAAAATGTGGCATTAGACGCAGTTGGAGACAACCTTTATCTATTCAAAAATGTATTTGTTTTTTTTAAAAAGTGAATTTTTACTTCAATTTTATGGAAAAAACTAGACGTACTTTTCACCATTATGCCGGGAGTGACCCTCCTTAAACCATCGCAAGAACAATGACCATCTCAGTCATAAAATCAAATCATTTTACCATACACTCTATCTACTCCATTTCAACTGGCAGATAAGTTATGCAGAAGTTTATCTGAAGGTTAATTAGATTAAGAATAAATACTGTTTTGGACGAGTTAAATTAAACCATCGCAAGAACAATGACCATCTCAGTCATAAAATCAAATCATTTTACCATACACTCTATCTACTCCATATAACTGACAGATAAGTTATGCAGAAGTTTATCTGAAGGTTAATTAGATTAAGAATAAATACTGTTTTGGACGAGTTAAATTAAACCATCGCAAGAACAATGACCATCTCAGTCATAAAATCAAATCATTTTACCATACACTCTATCTACTCCATATAACTGGCAGATAAGTTATGCAGAAGTTTATCTGAAGGTTAATTAGATTAAGAATAAATACTGTTTTGGACGAGTTAAATTAAACCATCGCAAGAACAATGACCATCTCAGTCATAAAATCAAATCATTTTACCATACACTCTATCTACTCCATATAACTGGCAGATAAGTTATGCAGAAGTTTATCTGAAGGTTAATAAGATTAAGAATAAGCACTGATTTTGACGAGTGAAATTAAACTATCACAAAATTGTTTTTGATGGAACATTTACCGTTTCAATAATAAAATAAAATTATTTTATCAACACTGTATCTACTCCATTTAACTTGAAAACTGGTAGATAAGATGATGATGTCTGTGTATGTGTCCGTATGTATGTATGGACTGACGATTTTTGGTCGACGAACTTAAAAAGTATCAAACCGTTTATAACCAAATTTCATATTTAAGGTTTTAATAAGTATCTTAACACCGGATAACATTTTGGTAGAAATCCGCAAACCGGAAGTAGTACTTTTTGAAGCTTGATAAAGTTTTACTTAAATATATTGGTACATTATTTATTTATGACAATTTTTGCAGTAAAAATAAAAGAAAATATAATTATCTATGGCCACAGTTAATTATAAATACAATTTGCTGAATTTGGTAGTATTTAACAATAAAATAATGTACAATTAATATTCTATTTTTTTGAAATTCCAGTATCTTGTTGGCCATGATATGAAATTTGTTTCTACATAAAATTTGAATTATTATGAAAGTGACAGTACAGTTGACATATTTTGCTTTCATTTTGGTTTACATTATCGTTTACATATTACATGAACATGAAACTATTACTTATTAAAATGTAAGTAAAACTAAAAAACTATTTATTAGATTAGTAGAATAAGCAGAATTAGGCGAGAGGTCATATGCTGACCACAGCAGATTTTTCAATTCGAGTTAAAGGCGAACAAGATAAAATTTTCCATCCATACTATACAACAATAATTACAGTCCACTCTCTTTCACGTATCTATACCTAGTCCCCGGGAAGAAGCCACCTTGTACTATTCCTGCACTGTCCCTGCTGTATTCCTGCAGCATGTCGTGCATCCTGCTGCGCAGTGAACAGTTCTCCATGCGGTGCACAGTGTACATGATTGCCCCTGCGAGCCGTGTTCATTTGTAACTAATTTAAACTCGGTATGTTTGCTTGTCGGAATTAATAGCCGCCGATAGGCGATAGGGATACGCGAGGAGCGATAGGAAGTCATTCACAAGCTTCCGGGGGGAATCAGAGATATTTAGATTTACTTCTTCGACTCGCAATTTATCATAATAAACTTATACCAAAATCTATGTTTGTATCATTTCCAAATTTCTAAAGTATTGTCAACTGTAATAATTATACAAGAGCTTTTTATTTCACCGGATAAATTTCTGTTTGTATTGAAACCTTGTTGCCTAGCAATTTGAAAAGAAACGGTGTCGTGATTTTATTTTAAAACAATTTTCGAGTCAAATTGCTGTCAGGTGACAAGGTTGAGATGTCAAACAGAAATTTATTCGGAAGAAATAAAATGCTCAATGACTCCTTTTGGTTCTTCTTCACAAATATGCCCAAAATCTAATTATCATTTCACTGAAAAATATTAGAAATATGAAGCAGATGACATTTTAGTGCAAAAAGTTACCTTCCTTTTTATCCGCTGTCAAAGTGATAAAATTTTGTTTTGTTTATGGCTTATCTTATACAGGAGTAGAATTATCATCTACAAAAAAATTTACCTTTGTGGTCAATTTATACACATTTGTTTTGTTATTTCGTCTTGAATTTGTCAGCATTACTTACAAACTAATTCAAAACAGTTCATTCAAAGCTAATGAAAATAAGAAACAAATATAATTATAAATAAGTATTACGACTGGTGTTTACTGCTTCAAAAATAAAACACGTACTGTATACCTACGCAAAATATGCCAAAATTCCTTCTCCTTAAAAGTACTTATTTTAAAATTAATTCCACGTTTATATTATATTTGATATTTGATTTTCCGATTTCTATGCTTTATGCTTTTGTTAGATTTTTATTTTTATGTGTAATTTTATTTCAATTTTCATTTCTATGTGAATGAACCTTTATAGGTATGAGGTAAATTTATATTTGTACCGTTTCTTATAAAATGTTTATACAACACAAAAAATGTAAACATAACCCAGTAGCTAGTATCTTAGCAGGTCTACACAATTTTTTGTGTAAGAATTTTTTGTTCGTTTATACTAAGAACCAGCCCTTTGTTAACTGAGACTAAAATTTTTTACTGGAGTTCCTATTGAATTATTTATCTAGATCTGCAAACATACTTGCTCCAGACACAAATATCTTTTATTTTGTTATTCATATACTTATTCATTTATAATAAATCGTCTATATTTGTTGTTGAGACATTAACTACTTACTTTGATATAAAAAAGATTTTTTAACATTCAGATATACGCAGAAAACTGAATTCTAATTCAATTATTTATCGAGATCTGCAAACATACTTGCTCCAGACACAAATAACTATTTTATTTTGTTATTTATATACTTATTCATTTATAAGAAATCGTCTATATTTGTTGTTGAGAGATTAACTACTTACTTTGATATAAAAAAGATTTTTTAACATTCAGATATACGCAGAAAACTGAATTCTAATTCAATTATTTATCGAGATCTGCAAACATACTTGCTCCAGACACAAATAACTATTTTATTTTGTTATTTATATACTTATTCATTTATAAGAAATCGTCTATATTTGTTGTTGAGAGATTAACTACTTACTTTGATATAAAAAAGTTTTTGTGACATTCAGATAAACGCAGAAAACTGAATTTATGAAGGATTCCACATGAATTAGAACTAGAATTATCTATATCCATCGTAAGGAGTAAGACAAGGAGATTCATTATCAGCTACACTATTCAATATTGCAATAGAATAAGGAAAGTAAACAGGAGCACAATTAGAAAGGATGGGGGACAAATGATAGCGTATGCGGACGACGTAGTTATTATAGCAAAAAAAAGAGATGTAATAAAAAAAATGCTAAATGAGATAATTACAGAAGGAAGAAAAATAGGATTGAAAATTAACGAAAGCAAAACAAAATTTATGACAATCGGGAAAAAAATGAAGAACTTAAAGATAAAAATAGGTGAGAAAGAATTTGATGTAGTAGAGAAGTTCAAATACTTAGGAGTTATGATATCAAACAAAGGAGATAGGGAAACAGAAATAAGAGAAAAAATATTCGCGACAAACAGAGCATACAACATGTACAAGAACGTCCTTATGAGTAAAATATTAACAAGAAATACTAAGATGAAAATATACAACAGCATGATAAGACCCATACTAATGTACGATGCCGAAACTATAACAATGACAAAAAAAAGAGGAAGATCAACTAAAAATAGTAGAAAGAAAAATAATGAGAGCTATTCTGGGCCCAATCAAAAATGACGACAACGAATATAGAGCAAGAATGAACTTTGAAATTGAACAAGTAATAGAAGAAGACATAGTTAGAAAGATAAAGCAACAACGAGTAAAATGGTTAGGGCATGTTTGGAGAGCAGGTACGGAAGAAATGATATATGACATTTTACAATGGGATCCCGGCAATAAAAGAAGAGGAAGGCCTCGATCAACGTGGCTACAAGAAGTTAAGGAAGATCTACACAAAGCAGGAATTAACAACTGGAAAGTTAAAACAACCGACAGGAAAAAATGGAGAAATATTAGCACGAAAATATGAACAGATATTGCGGGATTGATCCGTCCCCCATAACAAAGGATCAAGAGAGCTTCGTAAGAAGCGGTTCAGCCCCACGACGGGGCGTATAGCCACCAAATATATATAATATATATCCATCGTTAATAAATTTATCTCCGCCTAATTTCCCCAACAAATGCCTACCCCATATATTATTTATCCATGTCGCCCCTCAGGAGCGATGTTCCGATTCTGCGCCCCAATTAGGCGTCTTATCAACCCTCCCCCCTCCCCTTAACCCTGCAGGCGTCGCGATTATTAATGGCACACCGCGACGCCGTTTTTACAATACAAAGTTACAAACATACACACACAGGGCCACAGTAGTACATGTGCGAAATTAGTGGTTTTGTAATTATTGTAACTGGGGTAGTTTTTAATTAGAAACTCCGAACAGAGAGGTAGGTAATAGAGAGAGGGAATTTAGGGTGCAGGAATATTTTATACTTAGTGGTTTATATTTTTAAAGAAAGCTCATGTTACAGTGCTTATCGAGTTTTTGAGTCGATAAAGCAACGCTTTAACCGCAAGGGTAGATAAAGTAAAATTAAAGTGTATAAAGTACCTACAATAATTTTTTCTTCAAATTGGTTTTCACACATTTTTGCATCCACTTTGTGAAAAAAGTAGGACGATAAACATTATGTACAAACAAACTCCGAAATTGTGTTCTAAAGCATTCAATTTAAAATTGGTTTTCTTATATTTATTCTTTATCATCAGCTATAGGAAATAAAAAATTGTACAAGCCGATAAAATTATATTATTGACTCGAAAAAATAATTCACTTCCTCCTTCGTCGCTTGTGAATTAACGCTTTTTTTCGTCGATAAAATATAATTTTATCGTCGTGTATAAAAAATAACTAGATTTGTTTATTTACTTGTACTAATTAGACAAATATTTGACGGTTTCATAATGATATTTAGATTTAGATTTAATATACTTTCACTTACTAAATATATTTAAAATATTTCCGCTGATAATTATTTGTATGTACCTTTATCATAATTGAACTTATTACTTAATGACCCTATATCATAATTGAACTTATTACTAAATGACTGTTATTTTCCATTCCTGAAGACAACTTATTTATCAGACAAACTAAATAAACAACAATCAAGATATAGATCAGTCAGAATGAAATGCTCAATTTTTATTTCAAATAGCTACAAAATAAATTCAACATTTAAAAAAATTGACATTATAACTAAATAATTATAAGTAGTTGGGCACAGGTCACAAAAAGTTAACAAATTGTAATAATTAATGGTAATATGAAAGATGTATTTAAATTTTATACTCCAGGAAATAAATTCAGACTAGATACTACATATTTGAAAAGTTTTAAAAAAATTCAATTTACTTAAAGTTTGTTATGATCTATAGATAGATTAATTTCTTATTTGTGCAGTAATAAAAACAAATAATAAATTATAACAAATAATATAGTAATTTATTATACAAGACGATAAAGAGATCATTTATCGAAAAGTGAAAGATGTTAGTTCACGAGTGACGAAGGAACGAGTGGGCTATCTTTCACGTGTCGATAAAGACTCTTTATCGTCGTGTACAATATATTATTTTATTTTGTACTTAATGTTAATTTGTGTAAAAATATTCTTATTTTACTTAAATTTTATTTTATCTACTCAAATTTTACTTTATCTACTCAAATTTTACTTTATCTACTCAAATTTTACTTTATCTACTCAAATTTTACTTTATCTACTCAAATTTTATTTTATCTACCCTCGATGTTAAAGTAATACTTTATCTACTGAAAATGAACGTATAAAACCAATTTTTAACATTAAGTACAAAATAAATTAATTAATTCTGTAAATTTTTTTCAATCTAAAAGATAAATAATAATTTATAGTGTTTATTGTATTATTTAATTAATTTCATTTGTGATGGCAATTAATTATCAATTAATTTGTACAAAAATGTAAATGATACGTAACTTGATAATAAATTTTGTACAGTTTTTATTTCTGATAATGCAATATCTACACTTATAAAAATAGAATAGTACAGCTTTGATTTACAAAACTACTTTATAGTTAATAATTTATTTGATAAAAAATTACCTTTATATTAACAAAGCAAGTTAACGCCAACAACACTATTTCAAACTTCTATTCTTCTACCGCTCTTTTTATGAACAGCAGTAATAACACGAATAAAATCAATACCAAAATAACCTCACAATATTCAAGGCCACAGGAATGTAAACATTGCTACTAAATATAAGTCTCGTGTTAAAAATGAATAAAACTTACCTATTTGACAACAATTCGACAACTGAACCACACTGTTTTGGAGGAGTGATTATATAAACAAATTGTGATTACACAATGTGAAACACCACTGAATAACCTCGTCAAAATCAAGCGTGCGTTCCGACGATCATATGTTTCAATGCCACATGGCTGTGACGTCACATGGAGTGGCATTAATAAACGCGTTCGCCTGATGTGCGTCACCGAATACGCGTGCGTGTTTTGTTGGTTAGTGAGCGCTCGAAAATTAGAGAATTTAGTACGATTTTACAAACTCTAAATAAAAATTATTTATTTTCTGTCGTGTCACAATGACTACATTATAAGCCTTAATTTCAGGATCATATGAATCCGTTATGGTACTTAGTACCATAAAATTTAAAAAAATATATATTCGCAGTACCAAATAATTTAAATTATTTTTTAATTAACAAGATAAAATTTTATATGCAACGAATCTTAATCAATCATTATGGTACACGGCATCATGTTATCAAACTCGGCTTCGCCTCTTCTCATTTTCTTCAAAACTAATTTCTACTTCCTATAATAATGATTGATTATTATTTTATAAATAGCAATTAAATCAAAAGATAGATAGACATATCGAAGTAGGAAGTATCGGACTATAGATGATCCAGTTACGTGATCAATAAAACTAGGTACTAAAAGGTGCAATTATTGAACTAGTTAACTAATCGAATCACCAAATAAATCACACATTCACCACTCATGTCGTGGACCAGTTCAACGCGATATACAAACTGTGACGATAAGGAAAGATGGCAATTCCTGGGCACGTGCTACTCGTATTAAAGTATCTTCAAGACTGCCGATATCAGACTCACACCTAGCACGTAATCCTAAGTGTACTAACGTAATCAAACAAACAAACAAACAAACACGATCATAACTTATTAGTACACTTGCATTCCTATGTCATTTATTATTACTACTATCAACATGAATGCTAACCCCAACAAATAAATTAATAGTAGATATATTATTCAACGAGCGTTTAATCAGTCATCAGGAATGAGTCGCAGGAAAGTTTCATTGAATAATTATTAATCATGGTATCAAACTTGAATCAAATATTATGCTGTATCTATGACTATAATTAAATATAAAATTTATTTTAATAGGTTGTAGGAACTACTAGTTTGAATATTAAGAATGTGTACATTATAAATAGTTTTTTGTTTAAAGAGCGTTTTATAATAGAAATTACTAATAAAAATGAAACTTAAATTTTGATAATCAAACATATGAGCTTCATAAAGTATACAAACAAAGTAAGCAATTGGAAAATCTTCCATCAAATGCACGGCAGTGAAATTTCATTACCAAAGTTCTAGCGCATTGAAGTAATTCAGAGATAAAACAAATATATGCGCATGGGGGTGAAGTAAAAGTATAGAAAGATTTCTAACAGAGTTGGAGCACATAGGCGGCGGTGCAGACACCCTAAAACATACATTGCAATACTGGTAGGACTTCTAGAGCAAAAAGTATTAAAATGGCCTAAATTTTCACGTTCCCGATTTTTTGCACTATTGGTCTTTTTTATTCATAAGCAAATATTAATTTCTTCGTAATTAATATTAAATTTACTTACCGTTTTAGAAGGTAAGAACATTACTTACCGTTCTGTTAATTTACTTTCCGTTTTGTTTAGCCTGGCAACCGGTAAGATTAACATACTGTCTTGGAAACAAGCATGGTAAGTTGATAAAAAGACCAAAATCAAAAAATATTATTCTCTGTTCTTATATTTTTATTTGTATAATAAATTGACTAACTTGTGTTTCTTTTTTGCAGGTAAGTCATTTCAAGATTATTTCGTCGCAAATATTTTCTGGAATCTAAATCTACAAACTTTTTAGTTGAATTGGTAAGATTGCTCAATTTTTTTTAAGGAGTTGCCATTATTAAACCATAAAAGATAATTTCTTTCTAATTACGGCATTGGATTTATTATAATTTGTAAATATAATTTCGTATAAAATTAGGTTTAACGACGAAATAGCACAGAGGTAGAGTACTTGGCTCTGATTAGATTACAGAAGTGTTAGTCCCAATTCACAATGAGCAAGCATAAGAACTACATAACGTAAAACTTTAAAAAAATTACGTATGTTCACAATGATCATAAACATAAGCGGACATAAAGTGAATGAATTAAGTGATTTTTGGATGTGAAGTTGGTAGTAAGTAGGGTTAATATTATTTTCTTGGTGGCTGTATTGCATTAGCTCATTGTGTTTTGTTTAATAATAATAATAATAATAATAAATTTATAATTCAATTCATCTGTCAGATTTACGCTGCCATGTCGTGAATGCAGAAATGCAAAATTATTGTTCATTTGACGCATGCGCTTTGTACAAAATAATACGTAATTTTGACATAAAGTTGAACTGATCCTAACTTTACGTTTTTCTTACGTATCTACATAAACGTGATATAAACGTAAAAAATACATAAATACATGTTTACGTAGTTTCTTATGTAGTTCTTATGCTTATGTTCATTGTGAATTGGGACTTAGGTTTGATCCGACTCGGTTAGAAATATTTGTTGTTGCGCCGCCTATGTGGTATCACCCCAGCCAGTGGCGCCGCGCACGGCATAAAGTGAGTTATACTATGTCGATTGCAAACAAGACTTCGAACTCCTCGTGCTCGAAGTACGCGATAAAGAAGTAACTAGCCTCACAAAGACTATTCAATAAATTTGTTACCAGATCTGCGCCAGATTTCCAAAACGGGATTTTAAAAACTTCCTCGAGAATATAAACGGCGCGGCTACTTTTATCTGTTATATTACGAGGATAACTTATGTACTGCGCTCTACGCCCAAGTAACTCGTAAAACTGCTGCTGGAAATTTTAAGCAGTGAAATTGTGAAATTGAAACGCTTTGAGCGCTGGCTACATCAACGAGTTTCAATTCAATCCGCGAAGATTAAAACCGTGGAAACTTAATCCCTCTGAGGGAAACATGTTTGCTAAACGCAAAAAGAAACAATGAGTGTACGATACAGGAACACAAATAAAACATAATGGCTAATGGACAAGCTTTAGCTTATCGGCCTTTCAAACAAACACCGCAACTTTTGATCAGGCGGGAATGAGGATTCACAAGGCGGGGAATCTAAAATGCTAAAGATTTAAACCATCTACTCATTTATTAAGAGGCTCGTCTATATCCTAATATCCAGCACACAACGTACTAACGTAGCGAGTGTTTTGTGGCCAGTACAAGGATTATATATACTTAGAGGATCAATAAATTAAAAGTGCCTTTTTAAAATTTTAATTTAATTTTAATAAAAATTTCCAATTTATGCAAACTTTAAACGGTTATATCTCCTGAATTTGATTTAAAATTTTAAAAAGGCACATCTGTAAATCTATTCCTACTCTATATTAAATGATTATAAAAGCATATTTCATTGAAGTCAATAATAAAATAACAGTTTACTCGCTACGAAAACACTTTTACAGTATTTTTCAACTTCAAAATGACATTGCATTGCTAGGATGCGGTAAAGTACCAGTTTCGGGCTGGTTTTAGGCAGTCGTAGTAGTGGGAAAAACAGTGGAATAGAAAACATAAATTCGAGAGTTTTCTAAGAATTCGGAAAAATCGTAGACGAGACGCTTAAATGTAGTTCTTGAAGAATTTCTCCGTTGCCGCTTTCAAAGATTGTCGCACGAATTGAGTTTCTGACTGCACCGGCCTGGTTGAATTCTGCAATTGGGAGCCAATTCTGTTGAATGGTTACCATCAAAATAAATTAAGGATGTTGAAGGCTCCTGCAATGGCGTACCCAGGCATTAGCCTTGGGGGGAAATGAAAATAAACACATTTTTGATAATGTGAAACAAAATTCGCTCAACGCGCGTTGGCTGATATTGCAATTCGTTCAGTTGCGGTGATATATTTTTACAATAATTACTAATTCACTAATCAAAAAATCTGAAGTGGCCTGCACACAACCTTCCGCCAAATCTAGACTTATAAACATAAATGTATACGTATACAATCCGGTGTCCCTAAAATATACAAATAAAAATCTAAAATATTCAAACATAGAAATTTGCATCACCTGAATCAAAAGATTCGTTCACAGGCAAACTCTTCTGTGTTGAAGCCATCCTCCGTTGAATTACTACATTTAATATCTTACTTATGACTTATATGGCGCTAGTATGTCAACTTGTCACCCGTCTCACGCAGAAACAAAAATCAACCGAACATGGATCACAAGATTTCAACGTTTTATCTGATAAATTTATTTTTTAAATTTTACTGCAGTTCTTTAATGCTACCAGATAAAGACAATTTTTTTATAACGTAAGTTGCAAATAACTTTGCCTCCTATTCTTATTACAAATACATATTATATTTATCAAAATTTATATAAATTTTTGACAATTATCTTGTTCAATCTTCAAAAAATATCACTTCCGGTAAAGATATTTGTACCAAAATCTAACGTACTCTTCCTATTCGTATATAATTATATCAAATTTTTTGGGTAATTCGTATTTGAGTTATGCGACATCCGGCATCGGTCCGGACCACACACATACACACACACACACACACACACACACACACACACACACACACACACACACACACACACACACACACACACACACACACACACACACACACACACACACGCACACACATACACACATACATACAGACATCATCGAGAAACTATCAAAAATGAGTTGTAAGGACCCTAATTCGTACTCATCCACTTAAAACTCACAACCCGATTTTTTGCATGATTCCAATACCTTCCTTTACAGGTAAGCGGAAGGTAAAAATGCTTGGCATGCTTACATTTTTCTAAATATCTTGCAAATGGTTTAGAAAAAGTACACAAAATCTTCACGAACTAATTTTTAAAGGTTTATAGGAAATATTAATTATTATTAACATTTAATCACAGAGTTTAAAGCATGCAAAACAAAAATTTAGTAAATTGCCATAAGAGTGCATGTAAAACGAGCATTCAATTACTCAAAAACCGGATAGACGAAAATTTAAAAAAAAAATAGAATCTCAATAGTGTAGGTAATAAAGGCACTGTATAAATTTCAGCCCCTCATCATCATTACAATGGTCACCAAGCTCCTTAAATTAGCAAAGTGCATTTAAAAATGCAAACAGGCAGTCAATATAAAATCCGTTGTTATCATTGGCCGTCAGCCGGAGTATCTAGGATTACGGAGCGTCTCCCCGGAACCGGACGCATATATTTCCATCACGCGTGGTTCAGCAGTGCGTGTGTCCGATAAGCAGCTCTAGCCTAGCCTAAGCCGTCGCAGTGAGCCGTGGAAATGATCTGTATCTGTCCGGTGGAGGTATTTTTAACCTTGACACGTGTCGCAAGGGCTCAACCCTCGGGGTAATGGATAGTTTCCTAAACACTACTAAAGGGTGAGAATTGTCTCACGTGAGTGGAACATCCCCAAATGTTTACGAAGATTAGAGGGCGTTTGGAAAAGTGGCCAATGATCCAGAACGCATTTAGAAATGGAGAAAATTGTCGTTGTGTTGTTCTCTAAACGCCTGTCGTATTGTTGAAGTTCATTACACCAGAATAGTTATATAAGTAGTCTAACTTAGGCAGCAAATCTGTATATTTTGCCATGTTAAACACATTATTTTTTCGGCGATTGTTATTAATTAATATTAATTTAGTGAGTATTTTAAATATATTGATAGGTATCGGAATCAAATTATGTTGCTATGTGTATGTTGACAGTTGCTAAGAGAAAAGAAAATAGGTTAGGTATGTTGATGAATTTTATAAATGTCAAATTTGTTGATTCACCATAGTAACAATTACGTTTGCTGCCTAGGCTTTTTTTACTATTTTTGCTGCCTAGGCAGCAAAAGTGATACTTTGTTGACTCTCAGCTATCAAAAAAAAAATACTTTTAATGTCAATCGCCTAAAAAGAATTTTTGGAACATGACAATTTGACAATTTTTACTACCCCGATCTATATAATAGGGGAAGTATTGTAATCTTGATTTTTTCGTCCGATTTCGTTGAAAAGGTTCCGAGTTATGAGCCAAAAAACCCCAAATGCGAATAACTTTGTTTCTACACATCGTAGACATTTCGTTTTTCATGGAATTTACAGTAAATTGATTCAACTTTATTGTTCAAATGGTGAATCGATTTGAAAAAAAATTTCCGGTGCCGTACAAATCGCCAAAGTTGGACTTTTTTTCACAATTTTTTTTTTCATAGGGGTGTTGACGAGGTTGCAAGGGGTTACACCTAATATCGCATGCACTTTTCGTTAAAGACTTAATTGGTCAAAAACACGCCGAGTTATGACGGTTTTAAAATTGTCAAAATTTAACGAATTTCAAGTGTTTTCTTTTTTCCGCCAGTAGTAAAAACTGTCATATATAATACCATTAGTGACTATGATTTTGCCGGCAATTTTTGCCGTCTGGTCACGACTGTTTATTTTCTAAATCAACAAGCAGGAGTGACCAGACGGCAAAAATTACCAAAAAATCATAGTCACGTATGGTATTCGGCTTGACAATTTCTCGAATTATTTTATTTATTCCAAAAACAGTAATATATTTTTAAAACAATTTTCACTAGTGAAAATTGTCAGTGTAATTTTCACTAGTGAAAATTGTCACTGTAGTTCGTCTGTGATTGGTACAATTCAGCAAAATACTGTGTTTTGATTGGATGAAAAACTATGAGTGGAATTGTCTAGAAAATGCAATTCCTATTCTATATATTTTCATTTCGTCAATGTTTAAAGTCTGCATCGCTGCAAGAACAACATGCGAAACAATTTACAATCTGTGCACATGTCAATAAAAACAAAAGCATCTCGAGCTCATCAGAAACAAATGACAATCTCCTGCGTTTGATTGTGTGTTGTTTCTCATTCTCATTACATGCACGATGTGCAGGACGGTTTAATGTGCGCCCTGCAGGAAAAACCACCGCAGGAAATTATTCCACGTGTGAGACAAGTGCACGTCGCCACGTTTGCCAACTATGATTTGTGCAGTGGATTTACATATCATGCACACGTGTGACGCCTAAATAAACTAATACACGGCCAAATGGCACCGGAGAACGTCGCTTTCATACGTGAACAAGCAACAAAATGCGCAATGTAATTATAATAGATTTGAAATACGGCGGAGGATACAACTTTATACAATTTTACTGTATTTGAGTTTTGAGTTTACGGTTTACTTTAATTCTAGATGTAAACCTACAGTGGCGTAGCTGGAAGAAAAATATCGGGGGCTGAAAATATTACTATAGTCTGTCATAATCTTAGAGTATAGAAAATTATAGAGGTAGCATACTCTGATTTTTCGGGTGAGGGATTGAAGCCATGAGACAGAAGAGGGTGTGCTACTAGAGCATACCAATATGGCGGATATATTTATATTTATTCTGAAAGTTTTATGAACAGTAAACATACCACGAAAAGAACAGAATGCAGAAAATGTTATTACTGACCTTATATTTCAAATAAAACATACTTTATACTACGTTCAAATAAATTTTACGACATAATACAAAAAAATTTCATCTGTCAAATGCTGAGAAATGTCAATGTCAAAACAACCTTACTTATGGCCATTTGCATCGTCTCCACTTAAATTTTAAGTGTCACTTAAATGAAAAATATCGAATCGAATTAATGACAGCAATGTTACTTCTACGTTTGACAATTTGATTTTGATTCGATATTGTTCATTTAAGGAAAACTTAAAATTTATGTGGAAGCGGTGCAACTGGCCATTAATTATTATTTTTCCTTTTATTTATTTAGGTGTCATTCTGAATAGCATGGCGAAATATTAACGTAAAAATTTGTATTACGGCACGAATATTTAAAAAAATACTTCGAACACTAATACATAACTGCGTTCAAATGTGCAAATAGAGCATACCAAAATGGCGGATTATTCAAAGTTGCTTCATTGTTTTGTTCCTTTGCTCCTCTATAAACTTCTATCCTCTAAGGTAATAATAAAATAATACAGAGTAGTAATCATAAATACCTACCTACTTATTAATCAATAAATTGGTATTCAATATTTTAAAAATTGTTCTTATCAAAAAATAGTTTTGATAAATTATCACAAAGAAGCAAAAAATAATTTTTTATGAACGCAAAGAAATATACAAAAACAAAACATAAATTAAAATGGGTTAGGTGTACGAGTAAAGTGAACACTGTTCGTTTTTATTGGTCTCTCCATTATTAATTTAAAAATATGTGTCCTGAAATCTAATGCATCTTGTCTGAATTAGAAATGCAAACGAATTTATTTTTTGGTTAGGGGTTGCAGTTAGGGGATGCATCCCCTTATACCGGGAGTGCGTACTAATCACATCAAGCACCCCTGCAATTTCGCAATGTGTTTTGATCTAGTAAGTATAGTCACTTCAAAATTTACAACCAGACATTTTACCACTGGTCCTTTAAAAACACCTTTCTCGTTTTTAAAAAATAAAATATTAACTGGGTATAGGGTACCATCTATTTTACATGGATTGCATCGGTTAAATCAATAAGAATAACCGAACAAATATTATATTTTGAATAGTTTGACCCTTCGACCATATATAGGTATAGACAGATAACACTCAATGCTGTAGTATACAATGTTGTGAAGGCAAGAAGTACGGTAGCGGGGAGCAGCAACTATAGGCGGGGGTGAAGACACCCTAAAGTGTTGCACATTGCTGACTTCTGGTTTGTTGTCATGGAATAGAGAATGAAAACAGGCAAACTGCAACACTTCCAGGTGTCTGCAGGTCATACTCCTTTTCACACCGCTACGCTAGTTCTTTGCTTCACAACAAAGGCTTGCGTTGTTTGTCTATTCCTATATATGGTCGAAGGTTTGACCACTTTAAAATCGAGCTTATTACCGTAAATGTATTTTATTTTATTATGTGCTCGGTGCATCACTCTTAAGCATGTTTATTCCTTATTCGAATGATAAGAATAAGGTATATATGTGTAATGTAAGCCTATAATTTCATTCCCGTATCTTTAACATATAACAATAATAGGCATTTCTATAAAATAATCTGACTTTTGCAAAGTTTCTCAGCTCAAAGTTGACAATAGATAATAATCTCGCTAATCTCGTGTTTGTGCCGGCACCTGCGCCGCGACGCTATTGTAGCGTCGATAAACACCGCGCCATTCGCCGCCGTGCGCCGCACTGTCGTTAACAGAAATGGACAAAACGACGCGCGCCCTCGGGACAGATCCTCCGGGATAATGTGCTGCCGTGATTTCATACAAGACGGCGATACCGGCGACTTGTACGACAAATAGTTTGATATGTTTCATGGTTATTGCCACACCGAATCAGACGAGAGAGGAGAATAAGATACTTTTATAGTTAATAGACTGTTCACACATTCGCCTGGATTTTTTAATGAGATAAGGAAATATTCATTTATTTTATTTGTGTAGTATTTAATATAATCGAAAATTTAATTATACATTTTGATTATCCATCAATATTATATACTGTTGACGATATTAGTAGGTTTTTAATTATTTATGTAATTTGCAGAAAATGAACTTTGCTAATATTATTTTAACTTTCTAAAATGTATTAATTTCTTATGAACTGAAATAATGGTTTAAACTAAACATGGTAGTAACGTAGTAGGTATACAAAATAGTATGTTGTATCAAGTTTTATAAACGTCATTTTAGTCACGAGTTGTTTAGGAACGAGCGCAGCGAGTGTATAAAAAACGAGTATCTAGAGAATTTATAAACGAGTCACATATACTATACTTTTTCTATGAGCAATTCATAAATATGTAAAATTACATTTATAATAATTTGAACATTTAGGTTAAATCATATTACATAAATACAATTTTCTACTTAGCACTTAGGCAAGTATATATTAACTGTTATAGTGAAAAAGAAAAATCATTAAAATACATCATTAAGCAGAAAACATAAAAATATAGAAAATCAAAACTCCCTTAAAACTTTCCAGGTAAAAATCTCTATCGCCTGGATTGAATAATTTAAAAATATTTTGTACTAGTGTTATCAAGGTTTTAATATCAGAGCCATTGTTATGGAAGTACCATTTTAAAGTAGCAATTAGACATGCAAAATATTAACACAATTTAATAAATGATGATCGGTTGATTTTTGTTTCTGCGTAAAAAATATTGACAGGTGAGACGGGTGACACGTTGGCACTAACGCCATATAAGTTATAAGTAAGATATTAAATGTAGTAATTGAACGGAGGATGGCTTCAACACAGTAGAATTTTCCTGTGAATGTATCTTTTGATTCAGGTGATGCAAATTTTTAGATTTTAATTTGTATATTTAAATGGGCATCGGATTATACGTATACTGTATACATTTACGTTTATAAGTCTAGATATGGCGGGAGATTGTGTGCTGGCCACATCAGATTTTTTATGATTAGGTACAATACGATTTTTTGCCCGTTAATTTATTTGACGAATAATATATCCAAGAGTATACCAACAGAAAGTACCCTACATAAAATGACTTTTATTATTTCTAATATGATAAACATCTGACCAAATAATCAATTCTCCCCGCTTCAAGTATCTACTTTTCAATATTCCAGTATTAAATTCAATAACGTCCCTACTTATGTCAATAGCAAACAGTATCCATCATTTCTGCCATTTATTCTGGGTTGGTCGGCCGCCACTAATCTGAGATTTCCCCTTGTGACCAATATTGCGAGAACGATCGATCAGGGCGGTCAACAGTCAAACAATATCAGCTGACCAAATAAATATGCATTTTGACGCAATTTCACCCCACTTCTGGTCACCAGCGACCAATGAAGCGTTAAATGTGGCTGGAAAGTCACAATCACAATGGGTTGAACCGAGATTAAAGCTGTGTAAGCTCTGAGCAGTAAATTATAGTGTTTTTAAGCGGAGCTAATTTACGTTTTGCTAGATTTGTAGATCGAAATGCCGGCGAGCAATGGTTTGGTTGCGCATATCGATACTGCGTTTACTTCAATACGTACAATAAATTAATAGTAAATTAAAGTATTTTTTGAGGCGGAGCAAATGATATGGTTTCTTAAAAATTGTTGGTTTGTATGTCGGCAAGTAATGATTCGGTTGCACACTGTAAAGCCGGGGCCAGACATGCGGCATTCGGCGAATCCCGAGCACCTGTTCGCCGAACTTCGCTCAGTGTGTATGGAGAGTTCTTGAGTTGACGAATCGTTCGGCGAACTGTTCGCCTCTTCCCGTCCAAAGTCGGTAAACTAGCACACATCAAAGTGGGCGAACGTTCTTTTAGAGGGGGTTCGGACAACCGATCACACATTCAGGATTCGGCGAACAGCGAACTGTCGAATCACTCACTTCAGTTCCAGCTCAGTAGCGAGTAATTAATTTATCAAACTTATTCGTAGTTAGAAATTTTTATTATTGTATATACAAATTGTTTCTATAAACAATTATTTAGACTCCCAGACGGCCTCAATCTATTATCTTTGTTGTTGTTGTTAATTTGATTGATTCATATTACAAAAGGTTTATAATCTCGTTAAGTCCTCTATTTTGTATAAATAAATGAAAAAAATAAAGCCATTTTGTCGTCTGACAATTTAATGTTCAACTTGGCGAACGTTCGGCAGTTTCCCATATTTTTGCTCGTTATTCGCGAATGCCGCATGTGTGAACACAAAGGCGAATTCCGTTCGGCAAATCACGAACATTCGGGATTCGCCGAATGCCGCATGTCTGGCCCCGGCTTAATACCGAACTAGCTTCAATGCACATAAAAATACACAGTTTTGTATTTTTAAAGGCAGTTATTTTGTCAATAATATACTAGTGCATAAATAATTTTTAATGAATATTAATCAAGCAACTATAGTTTAAAAAGGTACAATGTATTTTAATTTATACTCATTAAATTAACTATCAAACATTTTACCCAAAATAGGTGTAACAAACATACATTATTGTATAATTCTTCAACTGTAAAGAAAGATTTGTTATTAAGGGACTCGTCTACCTTTTTTCGAATTCCTAAATACTCTCGATATAACTTTTTTGTACTCATAACATTGGAAATGACAATTGCCACACGTTACTGACAAACGGGAACTTCAATTTCCCATTGTTCATAAACGGGAAAAATTAGCAAAAACACTGGCCTTTCTGGACAATGTGAAGTAAAATCATCTTGGAAATAATCTAATTTATTCTTTTAAAAGTTTCTTCCCGCTATATTAAATACACAAAAATCATCAATAACCGCCAATATTTAAATATAAAATGTTTGATCAGCGCGCCATCTGTTTACGATCTACAAAAATGTCATACATAACCTCAAATTTTAATTGGGACTGTAGAACACAACGTGCCACATTGCCACATACCATTGTAGCATTGTGCACAATCATTATTTATTAAAAAATCTGGTAAGTTGTACACAACATAATATTTATTATTATACAATTTATTTTATTTACAAATACAACAAACAGCTAGCAACTACAGTTTCCCAGGAAGATTCAGACTGCTCATAGTTTAGACTCTGAAGAATAATTGTGATTTACATTAACATTTATTGTACACTGATTGCCAGTAGAAATTGAAACTCCTGGAACAACTTCATTTGGTTGAGTAAGTCTTGTAGAAACATTTAAAGTTTCGGATGTCGCATATGTTACTGTTTGTTTGTTTGTTTGTTTGCAGATGACGTTCCTGGTTGTGTTAATGTTTGCGCCAAATTTATCCTACTCTGTAACGAATTTTCTATGTAACCTTCAGCCACCTTTGAAGATTTCCATCCTCCTTGCTGTTTAACAGCTAATAAATCGCCACCATGGTTGGCAAGTAAAGTGGCTGAAGTTCTTCGGAAACAGTGTCCAGTAAATTCACTAGGATTGTCTAACTTAAGATAGGCAGCAACTTTAGATGCTATTTTACCAAATGTATTAATGCCAACTGGTGAATTTATACATTTACCATTATGGTAAGTTAAAAAAAAACGTGTAATGTTCGTTTTTGGCCTCAGGTTTAGATATTTTTGCAGCACTGTAATCCACAATTCCTTTACAATCACAAATTGTCGGCTTACATTAGTTTTTGTGACAGGTATAGTAACTATAATTACACCTTGTTTAAATTCGACATCGTTTATGGACATATTACACAGTTCTTCACGTCGGCACGCACCAGAAATGCCCATTATTACAACAGTCTAAATTAAAAGGTAATATAAGTTAATAAATAATTAATTGAATTTACCACTAAATTTACCTTCATTAACAGGAACGATGAATCCGGAGCTTCATCAATAAATTTATTTATGTGATCTTCATCTAATACTCGAGATTTTTTTGGTGTGTTGTTTTTAGTCTCTTGTTTTAAAAATGCAATTAAATTATGGAACTTGGATATATCAATTTGGTAATGAAATTTTAAACAAGCCTTCAACATCGAATAGTTTGATTTCTTTCTTGTCATAGAAAGAGTATGAAAATAAGCAAGAAAACAATTTTCGGAGAAGGTACGGATTTTTTTTGACTCACACCACAGTCTAAATTTTTTATATACCGATTCGTATCGTTCTTTCGATTTTTCGGGTATAACCTTATATCTTGCAATATTTGCACCTTCCCGAACATCGGGAGGAGTACAATAAGAATCAGAATCTGAATTAGACATTCTTGAAAATCGGATAAACTACACAAATATTTTTGAGATGTTTACAAACAAAACAGTTGTCAAAGTTACTTAGCAACCTGTGATTGTTGTTGAACACTGCTGTATTTAATTATTGTATGTTCGCAAATACATGATTATTTTAATGAATTATGTTTCGTTTTATTCGTTACAAAAAACATTGTACAACACTCTTGCGGGAAGACCCGTCTCAGCATTCGCGTTAATGAAGCCCTCGCTTCGCTCGTGTTTCAAAAAGCCGCTCATGTGGGACAATAATCTTCCCGCATTTGTATCGTAAATAACTATTATTCTATTTCACTCTCTTCCCCACTACTACGGTTGTCCGAAACCAGCCCGAAACTCGTACTTTGTCGCATCCTAGCTATGCAATGTCATTTTGAAGTTGAAAAATACTGTAAACATGGCTCAGTATTCCCATAATAACTTCTGTATTTTTTAAATAAATTAAGTAAAACAAAAATTATTCGAAAAAGGAAGGTTAGCTGCAGACTGTATCAAATAATGACAAAAAACGTAATTTTTAAATATTTTTTACTTCAAATTCTTAGCCAAAGACAAAAAATAAAAAACTAGAGGCATTAAGACATCCTTTGTTAATACACTCATATGTAAAAGCATCATATAATTCAATTATAACTAAAGTAAACGTGGGAGGCGTACATCTCTGTAACACTGTAAAATTTTAGGCTAGACGAACACCTAAAGAATATAGCTCTTTTTTCTCATAGCTACATGATATTAAACATATGATTCCAGTGTTGGATTCAGCAATGTTTATTCGTTTCCTCCCGGCGGAAATATACACAACTCCTGTTTATCGCCACTCCTTCCAATACTAAATATTCTCTAGCACCGCTCTAAATCCGTACTATTTACAAGTCGTGCACTTTGCACTGATTGTTCACATTACGAACGATGACATTTAGTAGTATTTGCCACCACGTGGCGCTGTGGCGCTCGGATCGCGCCACTACTCGTAAACAACTTGCAATAATTCGCCACGTGTAGACAACTGTTGTTTAAAATTAGCCGGTAACGTGTGGACCGAGGGTGAAGGAATGAGCTGTGGTGAGTGAATATTAAAGCGATGCAGGACCGCTGCAGGAAAGTCTCAAGCCTTTAAATTTTTAAAAATTTTGATGCTATCCATTCTACAGGATTAATCCCAATAGGAGTTTCCACGATTATTATTGGTTTTTTAATATGTTTACATTAAAATATTAGACCTGTATTTTTCTTTTTGATAAAAATATGCTAATGAGCCAGAAAAAATTCACAATATTTAAAAAAAATAGGTGCTGCGAAAAAGATGCTGTGGCTGTGTGACGTCACTGGCCCTGAGAACATACCTTGCATACCTTATTTCAAGTCCGTCGTCCATTCCGTAGTCAAAAAGTGCGTTCGTTTATGCAGCTCTAGCGCAGAGCGTACAGAGCTTGGAGCTAAGTCACGTGATGTCAAATCACTCCATTTACTCCGTGAATTAAAGAACGATTCAACTGTCAAATGTATCTAAAATTTTAAAATTAATGGCGTTAGAACGGTTGGAAGATACAAATATGAACAATTTATTAATTAATTCGATTCAAATTGGTTATGATTTAATTTTTGACGATGATGATGATGAAAATGGTGTATTATTAGAGAAAGTTAAAAATTATGCAGAAGAAACTGTTCCTCGATTTACAAATAATCAATAATTTAAATCCCACTTTAGAATACTGCCAACAACATTTGAAGTATATGAGTATTTCTTAATATCTCATGCCCTTTCATCTTGCCGCTTAATCCATTAATCAATTTTATCATTTGAAGTATTGTTGACAAAACTACATACTGTTACTCAGTTTAATGCAAAAAGACGACATGAATTACAAATAGACAAGCAAGTAATGATAACATTGTGGTATTCAGCAAACAAACCTGTCAGGTTTACGTACGTTTAAAATTTGGCGCGTTTTGTAGCATTCACTCCGCGAGCACCACCTCTTACGCTGGTGCATTGAGAGTGAACTCCAAACACTCCACTTTGCTATTACCGAACGTTACTATTTCCGGTCTGTCTCTGTACCATTTACGCTCTTTGCTATTAAAGAACGCAAAAGAGCAGATAGAGTAAAAAGATTTGCATTACCGAACGCACTAAAAACGACAAGAAATGAACTTACACGAATTAATCTACTCATGGTTTGGTCTCAGTGCCGTTTGCGTCACACATGACGCATTTTAATGTACGTTTCAAAAGAGTTACATTTTCATTTCGATAAAAATGTATAAAATTATAAATCTATCAAAATTAACAATTATTATCACTTTCCTATGACTATATGCTGAAAATTTATATCCAATAAGTATTTCTTTAAAAGCTGTAGCCAGGCTTACATTTACTAGAAAAAAGTATGGAAATCGAGCGGAGCTCGGATGGGAATTTCTGATTATACTAGAAATAGCTAGGAATTTATCGGATGAATCTCGAACTCGAATCTAGACGAAAAAATTATAATGTAATTCAACCTTCAGACAGTCTTTTTTACGAATTGAAATGAAAATTTATTTGAATTGTTCTTGAGTCCGCCCCTGTGCAGGCGTCGCGGTCGTCCCCAGGCTGTCAATTTCCACTGTCCACCCTCCACCACGAGTACCAACTTCCCAAATTACATCCCCCTAAAATACTAACTAGCTAACCACCCTCCAAAGTTGCAAGTTCTGTATACGAATATAACTCCGCTTCCTCTGGTGTTAAAATTCACTGGTTCGTACTATTTACAGCGGATGTTTCAATCATTAGATGAGATTGAAAAAAATAGCTACAGGATGTTTTATTATTACTATGGCCTCACAGCTTTTAAATTTTTTTTAATGATATAAAATAAAGTAAGAAATACTGAATCACATTTTCTCGAAATGAGTTGTTTCCCAGTTACCAGACGTCAACTCACAGGATACGTTAGGTTGGTAATGAAAAGTACACCACAGGGGATATTTTGTACAATTAATTCCTAGAATACTCTCGATTTAACTTTTTTTCTATTCCACTCTTTTCTCCACTACTACGACTGCCTAAAACCAGCCCGAAACTCATATTTTACTGCATCCTAACAATGCAATGTCATTTTGAAGTTGAAAAATACTGTAAAAGTGTTTTCGTTGCGAGTAAACTGTTAATTTATTTTTGACTTCAAGGTAATGTTTTTATAAACATTTAATATAGAAAGAATGGATCTACAGATGTGCCTTTTAAAATTTTAAAAATAAATTTCTATCGGGAGATATAACCGTGTAAAGTTTGCATAAATTGGAAAATTTTATGAGTTTTTCGAACTTTGTATAATCATGTACCTACAATACAACAAGGTACTGTGAATTGATCCTTTAAGTATACAATCGAAGCATCTGAGTGCGATTTAATTATAAGATATCGATCGTTTAACATTTGTTACTATGTAAAATTTAAATGATTATGACATGACAGTGACAGTGACAATAGTAAAATATTGTTTATATATTCTTCTGCAGTTTGATTAAAATGAATAAAATATATTTGTCAGTAGAAGTACTAGTAGTAAGTATCTGATGTGCTGGCCACATCAGATTTTTTTACTAAAAACAATGAAGGAGGTAAAACAAAATTCAATTTTCCCAAAATGTTTCCCAATGCCGGCAAGCGACCGTTCGCAGATTCGTTATCGTGTTCACTTCACCTGAAGTTCGGTGATGTTCACAACAAAATCTCATTCTTGTTTCATACCGCACAATAATATGTTTATTTACTTAACTAGTGAACTACACGGTTCGTAATCACGTTTGGTAATTAGCAGATTGGTAAAGCAACATAACTAGCCCCTGGTTGTAAGCAGAACTGTCATTGTTATCGCTCGTGGTTTATTAACCACAGGTTATCGAGAAACTCGACTCGGGCGATCTCACGTCGATATCTCCAAGGACCTAACCATTGTTTTACTGCCAGATAACCGCATTTCATTCAATAAAAACCACATTATTATCCCCGCGAAGAGAGACACGGAATTATGTTTTGTTGAACGGTTTTTAATTATTTGTAACTCGTTATGTTATTGGAAATGTTTGGTAAGATACTCTGGGGGTTTGGACATGAAATATTAATTGATTTAATTATATATTCTGTTGTCAAATTAATCTGTGAATGCTGACGTGACAGTAGTAGAAATATTCATAATTACAGCTAAATGGGCAGATTCGTAAATGTAAATACAATTTTTAACACCATACCCCGAGCTGTAAATGAATCAATTAAAAGTAATAAAAATATGTAATCATGTTGAGATCATCGATTAAATATTTCTTAGTAGAAATTATACCCTGTTTCAAATAACGAAATAATTTTGAAAGTTGGGGCGTGATTTAGGAGTTACACCAAAACATTTTCGATGTTCGCCACAGCGAAAATTAAAATAATTCAAATATAAAGGCCTTCATGCTAACCATTCCTGTATACTAAATTACTATCAGGCCATAATGTTTAAAAAGAAGCACTAATAGCTCAAAAAACCGTAAAAGAATAATACTTAAAAATAGCCGGGTAAATTAATAGTATATTATTTAACGAGTAAATAATGTAGGCTATAATTAATGAGGATGAAAGTTTGTTCACGAGCCGAAGGCGAGTGTATAAATCATCCGAGTTAATTATAGCCATTATTTTCGAGTCAAATACGACGTTTTATCTACAACTTTTTAAATAAAACAACATTTTCTTACTACAAATTTGTATTGATATTAACTTAACCTCAAACTTTGGTGTGATGACAATTTATCCGAGTAATTTAGAACTAATGGGCTAGTCATATACAGCGTTTTACAAATTTTTATTATTTTTACTGTTTCTGCTTACAACGTCATAAAATGATAACTTGATGTAACACTAATATTAAAACAGATGTGATGGCAGTTTGACAGTTCGAGAGAATAAAGTACTCATTATTTAACAGTGTGAAATAATGAATTCATTATTTCATAATGTGTCCTTATGGAGGGGTTTATTATACTACTTTCACGTATATAATGAATACATTATTCTATTGTTGTAGATAAAGGTTATTAAAGAACAACAAAATAATAACAAATAACGAGCAGCACTAACAAAGAATGCAGTCAGATTAATTGACAATCATTGACATAACATTTGAATTGTGTTTTGTAAACCCTCTTGGCTACAGCACGTAGCAACCAATAGAATCACAAGAATCTATCTGTCAAAATTCTTTCGTTGTTTCAAACAAGGTACCTATAATTAATTTTTAAATTATTCATGACATATACATTATTTTTAAAAATCGAGTGTTCGTAAAAGTACGCTTATATTTTTCACAGCTAGCAGTTTTCGTGGAATAGGTAATTCATATAATATTTTTAATGAAAATTATACTTATAAAAATAATAGATAATTTTTATATTCTGTGAGAGTTATTTGATATTTTTTGCATTTGATAATTCATTTTAGTTACCTGATATTATTTTGAATAACAACATTTGCTCTTTTTATTTTTATGAACCTACACAGTTTAAAAAAAGAGCACTTTTTTTACCCTTATTAATGTTTATATAAGACCAAGGCCATATAACGCTCTATGATAAGGGTAAAATAAAAAGGGCACTTAATTCAGTAATATAAATAGGGTAAAACACGAAATAATACTTTTTTGTATAAAAATATAGTAAACTAAAAGAGGTTCTTTAAATTAAACTAATATGGGTAAAATGTAATTCTTTTAATGTAATTATTTTTAATCAATTATAGGTACTTTGTATTCTTAAAAATGTATAAAATTTGCTCTTAATCGAGTAATAAGTTTCTTTATTAAATTACAATTTTGTATTTTTTAAGATTACACTATTATACATGAAAGTTTACTACACAAGAATATCAATATAAGTTGATTATTTAATAACATTACAAAAATATGTACCTTGGGCACTAAATATAAACTTTTGCTTAATAATTTGGCACCGTGTAGTTCAAATGGTTCTCTAACATTTTTTGCAGCATATGAAGTTCAGTGGAAATATTATTATCTTTAACTATTTCAAAGGCGTGCAAATTTTCACAAAAATTATATTTAGTTATATTTAAGACTAAATATCATTCTTCATCAACCAGAAACACAATAACTATTTCACTATCAATATTAGTATGGTTACATACAACGCTGTCTGTATTTAAGTATCTAGGTAGATCAGTCAGACTAGTTCCAGTTACTTTGCTAGACTAGATCTGACCAGGGGAAGAATTGATTTGCTTACTAAAGGAATTAGTACCCTTTCATGATGTACATTGTGCTGTTTTTAGTGTTTCTCATTAAACGTAATACATTTAAAGGGGTACCAATCTACACTAAAAGTGTAACATATGCACTAATTTGGGTAGTTTAATACTTATATTAGTATACAATAACCAAAATTATAATTTAAAGGGTAAAATCAAGTACTAAAAAGTATAATAAATACTCAAAAATTAGTACTCAATAAAATTCAATAAAATATTACTCTTGCCCTTTTATAAGAATACATTTTTGAGTAATGTTTCTTTTATAAAGTGTATTATTTTACACTTATAAGAGCAAAAATTAGAACGCTCTTTTAAAAGGGTACCAACAAGTACTCTTATTTTAAACAGTGTACTTATATTAAACTAGTTACTTTTTATTTTTAAATAAATTGTAAGTTGTTTCATTTGTAATTCTTGTGCACATTAATCATGATTAATTCTAATCTATTAAATGTATGATGAATATTAATACATAGATACATATCACGCCTATTACCCATCTTATATATTCATCGGTAATTAATTATTTATTATTCATTTTAATAAGTAACATCAATCAATTATTCGTACAATTTTATCATGAACATAATTAATCAAATATTTTTTATAATAGTTAATTGTTAATCATTAATCGATTAAAAGTTAATGTTTCCAGGTTTTTCTGCTTTCCAAATAACTTTAAAATAAATGTTTAAAACAATTCTGCTCTTATGATTATTTTACAAGACTTAAAAATTCGGTTCTATAAATTGTAATCCCTTGTTTCACTAAATTCGCACCAAAATAATGAATACATTACTTAAAAGATAAAACTACGTGATAGACAAAATATTGAAAACATTTGATACACTTTCTGCCTTCTGTGAACTCATCCCCCTGACACAATTATTGTTTCTCGCTGGAGTCTCGTCTTTAGTTATTTCTTTTATTCTGGTGACTGGGGGTGGATGGGAGGGGGTGAGGGTGTGAAGCAGTGTATTTTTTATCCGCTCTCGTCAAACAATGCCGCATTTATCACACTCTTTTGTCAGCGAGGCGACCTGCGCTCGCTTCCACTTCCTGAATTATTGTTTTCATTCTTTGACGATGGAAAGGAAGCCTGATAGCGATACTGATATAAAATACTAAAATACTGTCATTAGAGGCGACGAAAATTCACCGAGAATGTTTAGGTGACGAGATGCGGCTGAGCGCATTTTTAAAATGACTTAAGAGGGCCGTCTACCTCCTAAAATCCAGCATAAAATGTACTAACGTAGCGAATGTTTTATGGCCTGATAAAATTTCATTCCAACAGGGATTATATACTTAAAGTGTCAATTATTAACAGTTGGGCCTTTTTAAAATTTTAATAAAAAAATTGTACCTACATGATTATAAAAATTCCGAAAGATTCATAAATATTTCTAATTTATGCAAACTTTACATAGTTATATCTCATGATAGAAATGTATTTTTAAAATTTTAAAAAGGCACATCTGTAAATTCATTCTTTCTCTATTAAATGTTTAAAAAAGAATTATCTTGAAATCAATAATAAACTAACAGTTTACTCGCAACGAAACACTTTTACAGTATTTTTCAACTTCAAAATGACATTACATAGCTAAGATGCGGCAAAGGTGACATTTGTTGTCGAATTTTCTAATTTAATAATTACCGGCATTTTTGCGATATTAAGATGTAGTACGTCAACCCTAAAATTTTACAGTGTTACAGAGGTGTACGTCTCCCACATTTACTTTAATTATAATTGAAATATATAGATGCTTTTACATATGAGTGTATTAACAAATGATGTCTGAATGCTTCAATATTTTTATTTTTTGTCTTTGGCCTAGGAATTTGAAGTAAAAAAATTTAAAAATGACGTTTTTTGCGGTTTTTTATCATTATTTGATATGATTATTTTCGGTCACTTCACTATAAATGGCAAGAAAAATTTAAAAAGCAAGAAGCACGCAGCTAAGCTTTCTTTTTCGAATAATTTTTGTTTTACTTAATTTCTTTAAAAAATACAGAAGTTATTATGGGAATACTGGAGTTATGTTTACAGTATTTTTCAACTTCACAATGACATTGCATAGCTAGGAAGCGGGAAAGTACGAGTTTAGGGATGGTTTCGTGCAGCCGTAGTAGTGGGGAAGAGAGTGAAATAGAAAAAAGTAATATCGAGAATAGGTATTCTAGGAATTCGAAAAAAAGGTAAACGAGCCTCTTAAGCATTAAAACAGTCGGTGGAAATGAAGCTTTGTCTATTTTTATATAAAAAATCTGGTCATCTTACTCATGACTGTAATGGTTAAAAATATACCGGGTGGTTCATTATTGCGGGCAAGTCAACAAAGCACTGGCAACTTGATAATGATCCCATTACCGTGCCGGTTTCTTGCCTCGATCAATTCACAAGGATTATTTTTCACAAGATTAATTGCAAATTAATTCACACAATGATTAATATCACAAAATTGCAAATACTTTTTTATCAGATTCTCATTTCGTAAGTCGCCGCCAGATGACTGAATAATAATTAGAGAAGAACTTAATTTATTGACAGTTTCATCACGCGCTATTTCCCCGCTATTTATCATCGCTATTTATCATCGCTATTTCTCATCGCTATTTCTCATCTCCCGTGCGCGATTATTTCCGCGATGGGAAATTTAATTTCATATTCCAACATCAAAGATAAACATTTGAAGCTTCCACGCACGCTAGATCAGTCGGTTCGCTAGGAAGGATTGTCGCTTCGTCCTGTTTCGTTTGGATATTAAATTCCCAGCAAAGGACAAAGAAAAATACTAAATACCAATGGAGGACACTTTCATTTTTTACTGTTTGAGGGATTTTAATTTGGAGTTGGAAATACTTTCACCTAACAGCAAAAGCAACATCATGAAGAATTTTTATTGTTGTCACAGAGATTTAAACCTCTATTTTTAAAATTAATAAATAAAAAAAAAATTGGGGAAGTAGTCAATTAGTCTGCATCAGGGTGATACCTAATTGGTTATCAAAAATTAAAGAAAATCATGTAACTTTTAATAACCAATTATTACCCTGAGGAAGATTGATTTGCAGTCAAAACGTTGGTGTTTTAATTGGAATTTATAAAATGTATTGCTTCTACAAGAATCTTCTTTTTACCTTCCGCTTACCTGTAAAGGAAGGTATTGGAATCATACAAAAAATCGGGTAGTGAATTTTTAGTGGATGAGCACGAATTAGGATCCTTACAACTCATTTTTGATAGTTTCACGATGATGTTTGAATATTTTAGATTTTTATTTGTATATTTTAAATGGCCACCGGATTGTACGTATACATTTCTGTTTAAAGTCTAGATATGGCGGAAGGTTGTGTGATGGCCACGTCAGATTTTTTATTTAATATCCACGCACAGCACAATCAGAATTGAAAATAATTATTGACAAAGCATATGAATTGTGTTTGTGTAAACCGCTCTTGAAAACATCACATAGGAACCAATAGAATTACGAGAATCTATCTGTCAAAATTCTTTCGGTAATAATAATATAATACCTATAGGTACTCGTATTGAAGATAACCTATAGTAAATTCATTTTTGTTATTAGTGTCCTAAGAAAATTTATAATTTAAAATGTTTGTGTATAATACTAGCTAGCGTAAGATAATTTTTGTGTGTCCTGTTCGCACGAGGATTCTTTGAAGATTCTACCAAGATTCTGAAACCTGGAAAAGAAGTGAAAATTACCTGTTTAATTGCGGTGCCGCTAAATGGCATCTTCAATGAGTCTTGGAAAATAATTTATAATTTTTTATGGATTGCTTCAAAACCATAAATTCTCAATAGTAATATATCAAGGGATCATTATTTTGCTGGTAAAATTTATTTCAAAAGATTGTTGCTTGGTAACATTTCGAGACAAATGACATGATCAAAATCCCGAGCTGAAGGCGAGGGATTTTATCATTCAATTTGTCGAGGAATGTTACCTATAAGCAACAATCTTAAGAAATAATTTTACCTGCAAAATAATGAGACCCGAGATATATTTTGTTAGGCTATTTTTCAAATAAACAGACATAAAATATGAACTAATAAATTTACGTTGGACTGTCCTAATATTTTTATTATTAAATGTTTTCTAATGCCGGAGTAAGCAAAATTTGACACTGCTGCAGACCGATTAGAATAATTATTCGTGGTTTTTCGTGTTTTTAAATAAAGACTAATTTTTTGTGCTGAAACGGTTGTTTATTTTGACATTTAATTTTTTTACTAACCTTTGAGTGTCAAAATTTTAAATTTTAGTTTCTTTCGTTTCACAAGTTCATTAATAATTGGTTCCAAACTAAGGTTTTGGACGTAACTGTATTTTTTGGCGTTATATTTGATATATTTTTATTTCATCGTAAGAAGTTGTCGCAAAAAGGTTCATTTGACACTTTTAATTTCAATTAATAACAATACAAAATCAATAAAATTGTCATACATGGCCATGTAACGGGTAAATTGTCACTTGAACAATCCCTAGGGAATTTTTTCAATTTTTGCCGATATATTTTGTACGTCATTGGTCAGAATTTAAAAAATTGAAGCAAATGATTGGTTTAATTAATATGTGGGAAATAGTCATTAAAAAAAACTTTTACTTTACCAGGATTCAGAATCTTGATAGAATCTTCAAAAAATAGAAATACACAATTAAATTATTTAACTACAAATGCAAAATAAGTTGACAAGTAGTCTGTCATATAAATGGCGTGTTTGATAATTCCTGGTCGCAAGTTTGGGGCAACGGTTGCATTTTAATTCAGCGGAATTAGTTGTCAGCGAGCCAGGAAGAGATTTGATTGTCTCCCGTCCTTCGTTTCCGATTTAGACGTTTGTAGGTTGGTAAGCGTGGCGCGTACACAGCCCATCTTCTCCCTTGCTCGCACACACTGTGCGTATTGTATCGTCTTTGTCTTACACACGGCCGGGATGATTATTACAAAGCATTGCAATTTTCTTGACGCTTCAGCACTTTTAATAAAATGTTGGGAGTAGTGATATATGGGCGCTCTAAGCGGATTCTTCAAGTGTACACTAAGTTTATGTCGTCCTCTTTCCGCTGAAATAAGGAAACATTACTTCACGGCGCTCAGCTCAGCTCAGACCCACGAGAAAGAGGACTTTTAAATCTCAGGGAATAGTTTCTTGTTTGTATTATTATATTCTCAGAGACATCTACGAATATATGACACTATTAATTTTAACTTGGTGTCAAAGACATTTCAACAGCAATTTTATTTATTTGCGAGAGAGCGAGTTTTTTTTGCATTACCGAACATAGGTACCTGTTTAAAATATTTTATTAACTTTTTTTATTTAAGTTTAACGTGCTTCACCTATTGGTATTAGCATTTTACTGATCAAGTTAAATTATAATAAATAAAGTATAAATTTATATTCAGTAATGTACATAATATCATGTGAAATAACGGTTTATATTATTATATTTTTTTAAGTGTCCTTTATAAACATTAATGTTTTGTTGCAGTGGGTTGTTTTTATTAAGGTGGTTGGCTTCTAGCCGTTAAAATGGTGAAAAGTATGTTTAGTTTACCCATTAAAATTGAAGTAAGAATTGAAAATTTTGCATTAACTAAGATATTTTTGAAAAATTTAAGGATGCTCCCTCTTTGCTCTAATGCCAGTTTTTTCTTCAATTTTTTTATATGCATGGCTAAACATGTCCAATTTTGTGAATATTTCATGTGTATTTTAATACAATCCTACATAATAATTCAAAAAAAGTGGCATTAGAGCAAAAAGAAGGCAACTTCAAGCTTTTCGAAAACATCTTATTTGTTTAAAAAATCTTATTGTTTAAACCAATTTTATGGGGAAAACTGCATGTTGTTTTTCGCTATTTTGACGGCTGGTGTTGATCCATTTTAAATTTAATTTTCTGGAATACAAAATTCAAAAAGTGTTCAATTTATTTATTAAGACATATAATTATAATGTTTATTAAAGTAATACAGAGCATTCAGCAAAACCTATCATTTGACTGCGCAACCGCCTTAATTTTATATTCCTTTAACTGCTACTATCGAATACCGTTATTATAATTACACTTTGTGTACGTAGATCAAATAAACCATAAATTCTCACTAGAAATTATATTCTATTAAGATGCACTAAATAGCACATTTAGCTTCAAATAATTTTAAGATTCTTTGAGGATTCTTTTATGCTAAATTTTGAGAAATCCTGGTGAGAAATGCCTGTCATACAGCGGCGGCGCTAAATTGAATCTTTAGTGAGTCTTAGATAAGTGTAGCAATATTGAGGGAAAATATGGGGAAAAAAAGAAGGAAGTTTACTAAAAGGAAAGGGGATAAACTAGTCGTGGTCGAATTAGGAAAGAATGTTTTGGGAGCGTTGCGTCATGATGATGATACTTTAAACACTCTTTAAATATATTGAACACAAAATTCCGAATAAACACGAATACAAACAATAAATGATTAAAACTAAAGAACTTATACGTTTCCACTAACTTAATTACGATATTACGAGTGTCTATGCTAATGTTTACTTATATGTATTTATACATAAACGCGTAATGTCTAGCACGGCTACATCGTCGGACTATATTTTCCCCGGCTGAACAAGAACTAAACGCAGACGCCCAAAAAGTTAAGATAACAATAATCTAAAGCATATCAGATGCTAAGGCCATCTTGTTACAAAAAAAAAATGTTTATATGCCTCCGGTCGGCATCGCTAGTTTTCCATATCTCAAAATCCGCCAGAAACTCTTTGTTGCCAGCCTAGGCCGGCAAACAACCGGAAGTTATAGGTTGGCATCTTGACATTACTACAGTTGTCAAGCAGATGTCAATTTTATGCGTTGAATATTTTTTATACAAGAATTAACAAGATTTTGACAAATTTTAGACGTAAATCGTTAATAGAAACTGAAATAAATATATTTTATGTACGACTGCATTATAAAGTACTGTTTATAACATAATTTTGCAGCAATAAAGCAGCTCTTTATAATACTAGTAAAATAAAATTTCTTTATTTTACTAGTAAAATAAAATAATAAAATAATAATAGAAATAGAAAAGGCACACTTCGCTAGAGATTAAATTTTAATTTGTCATTTGTCAAATGTGTCATTTTGTAAATGTCATTATAGATAATGGAAAATCTTGCGTATAGGGCAGTCAAACATAAAATCTTGTATGCAACACGTATATAATAGGGTTTTATTGACTCGCCCATTTATGTGCCTCGCTTCGCTGCGCTCGCTCGTCCTCTAAACTGTCTCGCCAATAAAACCCTATATTATATACTTGTTACATAAATAGCTATTAAGATCAAATGCAAGTATTCAGTGCACAATTTTTTAAGTTATGTATAATAAAATACAAATTAATTAAATTCATTTTATATTTTTGTAATGAAATCGGCACATAAAATATTGTGTATTACACGTCCAGAAACTGTTATGCTAGTGCTCGTAATTTGCAAGCCTCGCCTGTGGCTCGGCGTGTCAAAAATACTCGCTCTTGCAAAAGGTCAGTTTCTGGCCTTGTGCTACAAATAACTATTAATTCATTGATAGCTTCAAAACGAGAAGCATGAAATAATCATTTCAGCTTCTCTAGCTCAGCTACTGATATAAATCGAGTAATATTAGTAATGTTAATCATGAACTAAACTAGTTATTAGTTAGCAGTAACTAGTTGCAGTTCTTTGTTGTGGTTGTCCATTGGTAACAAGTCCTGTGTGTGAAAATGAAGCAATTACAATTCTCCCCCGTGCCATGCAAATAGCTGTGGAACTAAAACAATCGAGCATCGCAGGACTTGCGGCGCCGGAATCAATGCGACCGAATTAATCCCTAAACAACACCCCCCACTCCACTTCCCCTCTCTGCCATTGTCATTCATACCAACGCGATTTAATTACTCCTCTCTTAGAGGGATTTCTGAGCAAGGTGTCACAGACGTATTGGGATCTAGAGGCAGTGGCAGTGGTACAATGATGTGGGATTCAGGTGCATACAGAACAACGATAGTTTACCGCATTCAATTATGGGCTTAATTCAATCTATGCCCAATGGAACGACTGACCACTGATGTATTATGTGATAGGATGATGGATCAACAATCAATACGAGGATATACCGGGGAATTTACTCAGTGGAAAGGAAATTTGATTACGTTTGGGTTTGACCATTCCAAATTAATAATCATTTCTGCATAAAAGGCCTTGTCTACGTTTTTTCTGAATTCCTAGAATATTGTCGATTTTATTTTTTCTATTTCACTCTTTTCCCCATTACTACGACTGCCTAAAACCAGCCAGGAAAACGTACTTTACCGCATCCTAGCAATGCAATGTCATTTTGAAGTTGAAAATACTGTAAAAGTGTTTTCGTTGCGAGTAAACTGTTAGTTTATTATTGACTTCAAGGTAAGATTTTGTAAACATTTAATAGAGAAAGAATGGATCTACAGAGATGTGCCTTTTTAAAATTTTTAAAATTAATTTCTATCAGGAGATATAACCGTGTAAAGTTTGCACAAATTGGAAATATTTATGAATTTTTCGGAATTTTTATAATCATGTACAATTTTTTAATTAAAATTTTAAAAAGGCCCAACTGTTAATTGATCCTTTAAGTATATAATCCTTGTTGAAATACAATTTGACCATTCTTGTACTAGCCACAAAACACTCGCTACGTCAGTATGTTTTGTGCTGGATTTGAGGATTGACCATTCAAAATTAATAAAAATTAATGCACGACTATTATGCTTTACTGTATTTCTCAGGGTTGAATTGGCTACTTGCATGACTAAAAAAATAAATATACCTACAGAACGATACCCAAATAATAATTTATTAATAATTATGGGTTCTGAAAATTTGTATCAATCTATAAGGATTAGGTAGGTACTTAAAGAATCAAGTTACAGTTGTTTGTTTTTAAAATTTTAAAAAGTACACGATTATAAAAATTCCGAAAAATTTACACGGTTATATCTCATGATAAAATTCATTTTTAGAATTTTAAGAAGGCACATTTGTAGATCCATTCTTTCTCTATTATATTTTTATATAGAAGCATTATCTTGAAGTCAATAACAAAGTGACAGTTTACTCGGAACGAAAATACATTATTTTTCAACTTCAAAATGAAAATGACATTGCATAGCTAGGATGCGGCAAAGTACAAGTTTCGGGCTGGTAACGGTCAGCTGTAGTAGTGGGGAAGGGAGTGAAAAAGAAAAAAAAGTAAAATCGAGAGTATTCTAGGAGTTTGGAAAATAGGTAGACAGGCCACTTGTGAACTATTCTACAATAAACTGATTTCTTTTTGTTGTTGAACCCGTCTTACCTTTTGAAGTCTCTTCCCACACTTCTCGATCGTCGATCGTTCAATTGTGAGCATCTTTTCATTTTCACTTCTGAGCAGAAACAAATAACCATTTCTCTTTGAGAAAATTTATGTCCTAATCACTGGAAGTTCTTTATAGAAACTTAAATTAGAGGAAAAGAATGTCACTTTGAAGTTTCTCAATAAAAGTGCAAAGTTGTACGCTTGATTGGAAAATAACAAGAAATGACGTGAGTGCGAAAGAGAGCGAAGCAAGACTGAAAATTAAGAGCGGGAGGGGGGGGGGAACTAAATTGGGGCTGAACCCTTCTGTGACGTCATGAGATTTAAATCATTCAACTGTCAACGAGAATGTATCAGATCACGTTTATTTGTGGATCAATTGTACTTTCTGTTACTTTCAATTCTAGTGATTTTTGAAAACTATTGTAAGTATATTAAATTTTATATTGTTTCGGGTCGTTTTATGACGTCAAAATGACGTAAAATATGCTGTTTAATATCTTACATCTCATCAAATAATTGTCAAATAGTTGTCGCCATCTTGTTTCACAGAATAATTGGACATGTAAGATTTTAAATTATTTTAAGTCATCATGACCTAAATTGTACGTGTTTAAGTAAAATGGTAAAATTTTATTTTAAAAAGTATTTTAGACTAAGAGGTTCAATACAAACTCTACACGATTGTATCTCATAATAAAAATTTATTTTGAAAATTTTGTAAAGGCACATGTGTAAATTCGTTCTTTATCTACTAAATGTTTACACAAGCAATATTTGGAAATCAATAATAAACTGAGAGTTTACTTGGAACGAAAACACTTTAGCAGTATTTTTTAAACTTCAGAATGACATTGCATAACTAGGATTCGGTAAAGTATGAGTTTCGGGCTGGTTTTGGGCAGACGTAGTAGCGGGGAAGAGAGTAGAACGGTAGAACAGAAGAAAAAGTTAAATCAGGTAGACGGGTTGAAGGTAAAAAAATATAAAATGCATTTCAATACAAAATACTTTTATTAATAAATATCTTAACAATGTCTCTGTCGATATATCTGTCTCCATGATTCTTTTTTACAAAATATAAGCTTTATAGAAGAAAATAAAATATAAAAATATCAGCTAAAATATCATTTAAAAATATACTTAGATATATTGGAGTATTTAAGTAAACGTTTGCTTTTAAAAATAGGTTTGATACTTACAAAAATATTAATAATAATAATAATTTATATAATACAAAAATAAGTAACGATGTTTCAGTATATAAGAAAATGACCAAAGGAAGAGAAATTGTACTTGATATTTGGTTTGATCAGTAAATGAATATATAAAAAATAATTTGTCATTTTCGTATACACTGAACCACCCTCAATCGAGGAATGCATTCCAGTGGTCCCAAACAGTCACCTTTCCTTATCGACGGATCCTACATAACACAGTAAGCCACAATTCGATTTAGAAGAACACATTTACGAATTACGAATTAGAATCACTAATTACGAAACTACCTTATCAAAAAATCACAACGTTATAGATACTAGAAGATAAAATTGACATCTTAAGTTAGCCATTAAGTCACAGAAGCAATCACTAGTCAAACATTCACACGTATTTACAAGATGGCGGCCATTTTCTCTCAACGCTTGATATCAGGATCGTGTTTAGATATTTCGTCTATCGTCGCGACCGATATTTTGGTATCCGCAGGAAATTTGAAGTTTATTTCCCCGTGATCGGAAAATATCGCGTCGTTGGCGTCGAACATGGGGTCGTGATCCGTTCGTGATTCTTCGTGAGTGTAATAATCGGCATGATGACGTCTGGTGTAACAAACAGCTGCCAGTAAGGCAGTCAAAGTCAGGATTAATAAAAACAGTCCGGCACTTGCTGCAATTATTCCTAAACCTTCTTCGTTGATTTCGTCGTCGTATAACAGTTCCCGGTTTCCGCAGTTTGCCAAGTCTTGTATCCGTAACGTACTTAGTTTCCTGTGACGTAATACGCTTGGGCTGTAACATATTATATCTTGCAATACTTGGCTGCGGTTCATTGCGGTCAGAATTGGTCCAGTGTTGCACAAATCGCAAGACCAAGGATTCTTTTGCAACCTTATATTCGAAATAGCTTCCATTCGTAGTAGTACATTACCGTCTAGACCTCGTAGTCGATTTCCGGTTAGATCAATTTCGTCTAGTTTCGCAGTCGGTGAAACTAACCCCAAAGGAAATTGGGTCAATCTATTTCCGGACAAATTCAACCCAATTATTTCCGGGTTGAAGTCAAACAACCCCAAAGGTAAATTCGCATCATGTATCTTCATATCCGATAGACTTAACCGTTGCAAATGTCGACTGTCTTTGAAAACAACACCGAGGTCTTCAACGTCTAAACCATGGTTTCCGCTCAAGTCCAGGCTTACCAACGTATCGCCGAATCCCCTAACCTCGTTTAGCTTGTTGTAACTGACGTCTAGGTCCGATATGCTGGTTTTGTTTTCGAACAGATCCATGGGCAAGTGATGCAGTTTGTTCCTCGCTAGGTTTAGTTTTCTCAGACCAGGTTGGGAGCCGAATAGGCACGCTTCGAGGTGGTGTAGTTCGTTGCCGTCTAGCCAGAGGGCAGTCAAGTCGGACAGTGATGCCAAGTGGTCGGATGTGAACTCTTGTAAGGCGTTGTTGCCAAGGTCCAAGGTGGCTAGATGTGGCAGGCTGTCCAAGACGGAAGGGTCGAGGGTTGTTAGGCCGCAGTCTCGGCATTCCAGGACTTTTAGATCCTGCAACAATGGAAATAAGTTGCAGACAATTTGGGACGATTGTTGTGAACATTACATTGAAGCAAAAACATTATTGGACCTTACAAAAATATAACTGATTGTTAAAGAAAATACTGGTGGCACTTGGAATTCGTCAAATTTTGTCAATTTTCAAACCGTCATAACTCGGCGACCAATTTGGACGAGTCTTTGACGAAAAGAAAGTTTCAAGTGTTAGCTTTAAGGGCATTCATGCGGTCTTAGGTGTAACCTCTTTCAACCCCCTCAAACCTCCTATGAAAAAAATGTTTTGTGAAAAAAACGTCCAACTTTGGCGATCAAAGCGATTCACCATTTGAGCAATAAAGTTCAATCAATTTTCTGTAAATTCCATTAAAAAAACTAAGTGTCTACGTTGTGTAGAAACAAAGTTATGCGTGTTTGAATAAAAAGTGATGGTGAAAAGCCAAAATGTATGATAGTTTTACAATTTCTTCCAGGTCATCAATAATTGATTTATTAAAAATGCCTATACTCTTAACTGTTTAAATGTCCAGCTTAATTATCAATAATGTGACGTCTTATATCGTAGAACTAAGTCAGAACTAAATAGTTACGTCATACTTATTGGCAAATTGGACATTCAAAATTTCAACAATCTGATGAAAAATCTGACTATCTTTTACAAACAAGGGCAATTTTAGAAATTGTTAAAAAAGGGGCCAACGAAGAGATTAGACTTCTAATATGAAATTTTCAAAATATTCTTTGTTTTTTAAAAGTAAATCTGCCATTAGCTAAAGTTTACTAATAAGTAGACCACTGGATCACTATACCTATACTGCCGTCCTTAAGAAAAAGGTCCTATCTGCAAAAATTTTGTTTTAGCTATTATTTTATATAAATTTTTTTGTGGAGACAACTATGCGGATTTTTACTATTAAAATTGCTTTATATAAATATAATACTAATAATAATCAATTCTACCTTTTCTTAGGGCAGCTGGACATTCTATTTTGGTATATATTTGTAATAATTTACGCAGATTACAAAATCTAAAAATTTGCAGATAGGACCTTCTTCTTCGTCATTTATACATTGGTAAAAAAAATTTGGTGTCCGGAATTCGATTTCTCAAGCATGTTCCGTTGTGTTCAAAATCTACTTATGTAGTAGTAAAAAATATACCTTAATATCGGCGAAGACTTCCGGATTAAGCTCCAGCAGCCGATTTCCGCTCAAGTTAAGCTCCTGCAACTTGATCAGCTTCTCAAAAGTCCTCGTCACAAGTTCATGCAGCCTGTTCCTGGCCAAAGACAGCGCCGTAAGTGCCGTCAAGTGCCTGAAAGTCCCACTGACCATGTGCTCGATTCGATTGTCACTCAAGTCGAGCCTTTTCAATCCGGGTAGGCCGTTGAAGTTCTGATCCAGGAGCGTGCTGATGTTGTTGTCCCTCAAGCTCAAAAGCTCGAGCTTCGGCAGCCTCCAGAAGGAGTTGGGGCCTATCTCCGGGATGCTGCAGTGCACGATGTAAAGCTCTTGCAGCTTTTGTAAGCTGCTGAAGATTGGTCCGATCATGTAGGCGTTTTGGTTGTCTGGTGGGGCAGTGATTTTTAGTATTTCGGTTGTGGCGTCCACTCGGCTGATGTCCAATGGACCCTCGATACCGCCCTGCACGCAGGTTACAAGATGGCGGCCTCGGTCGTCGAATTCGTGCGTGCAACCTTCCGCCGGCAAGGTGAATCCATTTGATAAGTGGATTAGTGATAGGATTAAAGTTGGTAGCAGTGGTAGCGCCATTCTGAAATAAAAAAAATATTTGTTAGCGGTTTGCGGCATTGTTTTTCTCGTATTTTAATTTATTTATTAAATTTGCTGAAGGAAACTCCGAGGGTTCCCTACAAAATTTCAACAGGGCAGTGTTGTAATTGATAACAATATTTTTTATCTAGACAAAGATAAAGATAACTTATTATTTTACACTTCATCTGCCCGAGTGTCCATTCCTGTCCTGTCGTATACCTATACTTCGTGTTTCGTACCTACGATTTTTAAAATTCTGTATATTTATTTATAAGTAAATTAAAGTTAAGGCCCGAATGTAGCTGTCTGCGAGAAAAGGATAGATTCATACAGATTGGGTGTGTCGAACAAAGGCAGCAATAGAGAACGCGCTCCCGTAGAGGGATCAAAATTGGTACTAAATATGAACATTATCATCATCACAAACACGGGTTCAATTGAAAGATAGAAGTTCAATCTAGATCCGTCTAGTGTTAAAATTTGCAATTTTTGTTGATTTACTGAGTAACAGTTATGTGAAGTTAGCTAAGTTATGACAAGTTTATGGCATTGTAAAATTGAAACAAAACACTTAATGGACGTGGAGCTCATCTTTATCTTTAAATTAAAAAATTAAAAAGATCCGACCAAAACAAGACCCAATTTCATTCCCAATTCAAAAGCATGTTTTTGCTGCGCACAACTTCACTACATTACGCTCTTAAATGTTAAGTAATGAACAAAACCATTACCATAATCACATACAAACAACTTTCATAGCCTAAACAGTTCCTACTATCAATTTCAAGCCGTTATCTACGTGATCAGCTTCTTACTTCTTCGAGGCGTGCGTAGTGCACGCGCGCGTTCACGTGCGACATCCAGCGCATCTCGGATTACGGCGGAAGTGCACGTGTGTGCACCGGAAGTAACGGACAAGGGCCTACGTCATCCGCGGCCCGTTAAGGTTCAGTGTTAAGTACAAGAGCAAGAGCAGCAGCCGACATGGCTTCGGCACGCATCAATCATGTTAATGATGTGGTGGAAATCTGGAGTCATCTGGAAATTGGAATTTGGAGGATTGCAAGCGACAATCTCGAGATGGGAGGAAATTTTGTAGCGTGATTTGATCTTGAAGATATCGTGCAGACTTCTTGTTACATTTTCACGAATTTAGTTCATGTTTCAATATAGGTACAAAAAACATCTCATTCAATTCGGCACTCAGATAATCATAAAAATTAAATTTTGAATATTTCAATATAAAACGAGATATTTCGCGAGATATAAATTGAAACACTTACAACTATGAGTACTTGTGAAATTGACGATTGCTATTCGCACACACGATAAAAATTTTACTTATACCAATGGCTCAACCAAAATGCCTCGACAAAATTAGATTTGATCTGCTGCAATTTTGTATTTATTATAAAAGTTTTTACTTTTAAGGCGGGAATGTAGCTGTATAAGAAAGAGGTAAAACAGTGCTCTACGGTTTGTATAATATTGAATCTAATACTAACGTAAGATCATTGAAATTTTTTTACGACAATATTTAATATTCATTCTATAGTGCGACGCATCGATTTTACCAAATTTTTTCATAGTATTGTTTAAAAAAAATGCCGAATAAAGAGAAAAATACTACTTTTACATGTTTAATTTAGGTCATTTTAAATACAAAATCTATTAAAATTCATGCGTAGCACTGTAGGTAACATGTTATACAATATATAAATAACGCGTTTGATTATTTATTTTGTCTTATAAATACAATATCATACAAATACGATGCCACTTTTAGAGCGCGTTCTCTATTGCTGCCTTTGTTCGACACACTAAATCTGTATATATCTCTCCTTCTTCTCGACGAAATCGTGGACAGCTACATTCCGGCCTTAAGGTATTCGTCTACCCTAAAATTTTACAGCGTTACAGAGGTGTACGCCTCCCACGTTTACTTTAGTTATAAATGAAATATATCATGCTTTTACATGATATGAGTGTATAAACAAAGGATGTCTTAATGCCTCTAGTTTTATTTTTTGTCTTTGGCCTAGGAATTTGAAGTAAAAATATTTAAAAATGATTGGAGTGAAGAGCAATAAATCATTAATACTCGCGATTCGATACTCGTACTGATTTTGTGTAAAACATTGAATACTTGTAATCTTTAATTGATCCTTACTGCCTTTAAAAATGTAAAATTTTGATTGATATTGTAATGCTTTCTAAAATAGACGGTTTGAACCAGTGTTTTGAACTGGAGTAAAATATATTTCTTTGTGAGCTAGTATTTGTGTGTTCTGTGTGTGCGAATGATTCTCTTGTCTGTGTTGATCGTCATCACTTGATAAAAGTGAAGCTTTGCTTAGTCCGCTGAATTGTCGCCTTCGCTGCACGTTTCAAAATTCGGTTTATCTCCGGAAAAATTTTTATCGCGGAAATGATGATGGGAGTCACCGACGCCCAACGCACGCCGCTTTTCTTTTATTTTCGACGCCAGTTTTGCAAGCGTCGCAGTATCGATTAAGCGACAGAAGCCCTACGATCAAGACATTACTGATATTTTCACCACGGTGACAACTTTCTCTTCTAGATAATATACGCATCATACCACCACCTAATTCATTTCAGAATTCAGATATTATACTTTCTGGAATTAGCTCACAATTTAGTCTGTGCGATGTTACAATTAATCTCACGGAGATTGCATTTGTGATATCACATTATTCTATTCCACAAACATCACAGGGACGTCACATTTTTATCATTGCTTAAACCATATCACAGAGAGGTTAAATATAAAGATTATGTATTTGTAATATCCCCATGATTGACCAAATTGACCAAAAAGTAATATCGAATAAGTGATGTCGCTGAGTGACCAATTTCGCGAGGTCGCATGGTTATCATAATAGAATATTTATGTGATATCACTGAGAGATCAATTTTGTGAGGTCGCAGTGGATTATAAAAGTAATATTACCGAGATATCTATTTCGCGAAACCGCAGAAGATCACAAAAGTGATTTCGTTGAAAGATCGCTGTAGACATCAACAACATAATTAATTATATCTTGTCAACAAAAAACAGAAATACTTAAATCTATTTGAGATTGCTGAGACATTTTTAAAGATTATCTCTGCGACAATGCAAAAAAGGTAACATTAGCTGTCGCTGCAAGTGATCTTAGATGTTTCTGGGAAATTTAATTGAACATCGCATGTGTGATATTGATATTAACATCTCTGCGACATTGTAGAGGTTGAATTTTGTTTACTAGGCATATACCTTCAATTTTTATGGGCAAAATAATTTACCTATGCTTCTACTTAAGTCCAAAGGCATTCATTTCTATAGTCAGTGAATTTTTCTTTTGCTTATCCCTAAAATATTTTGTATTAATCTTCATAAATATATTCAGTAGATAATTAATATTTTAGTGGAAGATGCAGTTTAAATTTATACTTGTTGTACTCAGTTTTTTGATGTACATACATCATTCTATATTATAAACTCATTTGTTGGGCACTAAAAAATGCACTGCATGCGGACTTAGAGTAATTTGGTCGTGATTTAGGGTCAAATCGTGAATTAGTCCCGGCAAAAAGCCATCGTCGTAACTCACGCGGGATATGTGCGGGATTACAGCGCTGTGGCGGGATTTGTCAATACAACCCCGCAGCAAAAACTCTACTAGTGTGCCGTGATTATTATTTGTTTAACACTGAGTCCGGAACTAATTTCATTTTACTTCCCGCGATTAAAACCAACACAATGTCGAATCAAATTATTTTCAATCTATTCACAGATTTAATAAAATTGTTTCATTTCCTAGTGATGTTTGTTTTACGGCGCATTTTATAAATTAGTTCAATTTGAACTCGGAAACGGATGTTGTTTAATCCCTTCGATGAAACAAAAACCACTCCATTTCCACTCGCTTTTAAACTAAATCCAAATTCATTATTATACAAACAATATATACATGATTTTTATTAATAACATTGTGAGCTAATATTTGCATTTCCTATAATGCCCTGTTCACACGAGAAAAGTTTTCACTAAAAAGTTTCTTGAAAATAATACAAGTGCTAGGAGCTGTCATAAAATAAAACTGTCAATACCGGTCGTACGGATAATGTAATAATTATTTTTATTAAATATAATTAATTTAAGTTAGCAATGCAATGTCATTTTGAAGTTGAAAAATACTGTAAAAGTGTTTTCATTGCAAGTAAACTGTTAATAAATTATTAACATCAAGGTAATGTTTTATAAACATTTAATAGAGAAAGAATGGATTAGGGGTGGGAAAAATATCGATATATTGATAAATATCGATATGCTATAACTTTTCTTTTGGTATCGATGTATCGATAACTCGATATTTGTTGATATGTCGATAATTATCGAAAAATATCGATAATATTGAGTTATCGATGCCAAACGAAAAGTAATATTGACTGACGTTCATATCGATATTTATCGATATATCGATATTTTCTCATCCCTAGAATGGATCTACAGATGTGCCTTATTGAAATTTAAAAAATATATTTCTATCAGGACATAACCGTGTAAACTTTGCATAAATTGGAATTTTATGGAATTTTTATAATCATGTACAATTTTTTAATAGTAATTTTAAAAAGGCATTGCTGTTAATTGATCCTTTAAGTATATAATCCTTGTTTAAATATATTTCTACCATTCTTGTACTGGCTACAAAACACTTGCTACGTTTTGTGTTGAATTTTAGGAGGTAGATACACCTCTTAAGGATAAGCATTAAAGCGAACTAATTCAAAAAGAATTATCGATAATAAAAGAAAGATCAGATTCAGTTAATAAATGGAATACATTTATCAAATATTAATAAACAACACAATAATTTACTTCGTCTGGCCTAGTGATTATTCGTGCAAAACTAGTGTCAACCATTTGATTGGAACTCCACTATTCATTGTCACCTTTCGATGTTGAGCCCACCAATCATCAGCAACGTAACAACAATCGACATCGATATGAAACAGAAGCAATCGACTCTCACGGCAGACATGATTGATACGTTATTTTATTTCCACGGAGGAGTAATCCGGGTGTGAAAACTGGTGCGGACCAATGAGCTCATTTTAAATTTTAATCAAACAATCGCACATCGCGTAGTGTTACGTGTTACATCTGTACAGGGTTGTATCAGTTTTGGATTAAAATGTTCCTCTTGTTTTGGTACACGAGAATTCGAAATTAAATGTTTCATTTTGAATATTATATAATTCATGTATCACGTGGTACATATTTGACTAATTTGATTGGCTGAAATAGGGCAGTAAGAGGCTATCAGATCGAAGAAATTTTTTAACATGTAAACTGTTTCTGGTTATTAGTTGCAAACTGTCAGTTTCTCAATCTGAAATTGCTGTGCGTCAAAAATCAGACTCAAAGTAATTATTCGAAACTTTAGAGAGAACTCATTTTCTGAGACGTGCGAGCCAGACCACGATCATCTACTGACTTTACATAAAGTCATACTTAAACTTTACTCGAGAATATATTTTCTCGAGCGTCTGAACTTAAGAACGATTACCCACTAAATGGTGATACTTAATAATTTTCTCATGCTTTTTGATACAGCTGCGTATATGGATCATAAATTGTAATAATACATTTATCTTCAGGCATAAAACAAATCCTCTTTTTATTCAACATCCAGTCGAGAAATCAATCTTCTATAAACAATAATAACCGAACAGTATAATGCACTTATGCCTGAAGACAAAGGATCCACATACACAACTAACTTAAGAGTGTGTTTTACCTAAATGACCAAAACATGCTTCACACAAGTTTGTGATTTATTTAACAACAAACAAATGTAATACACAAAAATTCGCGATGTGTGTCAGTTAAAAATAGTATTATGTCTATTAAATATATTTAAAAAAGTGTAGATGAATCTCTTCGTACAAGTTGGAAAACAATTGATGTTCCATTTTCCCTCTTTTCTAAATTTAAAGGCCGATATCTCAAACACTAAGCGAGAAATTAAACTCGTCTGCAGCATTGTATTTCTAACACTTAAATTTTTTTTTTTGATCTACCAAAAACCGACCACCCTCGATTTCTCAAAAATGGTTCGATATATCGACTTAATTTATTCACCAATGAATTACATATGTGTACCAATTTTCAGCTCAAAATTCCGACGGGTACAAGATTTATCACGGTTTCCCCATTTTTGAAGATTTCTTGAGGGGTACCCCTTACGATTTTTTCTAAAATTGACAATGTTAGATACATCTTGTACCTACCTGTCGGAATTTTGAGCTGAAAATTGGTACACATATGTAATTCGGCGCGAGGAATTCATTGGTGACTAAATTAAGACGATATATTCAACCATTTTTGAGAAATCGAGGGTGGTTGGTTTTTGGGTGGTCAAAAAATTTCAAAATATTATTCAAAATTCTGAAAATTTGGTTATAGGTTAATTTAAGGGGCTTTTATCACAGTAAAAAAGTATTTAACAAATTACTCCCAACCTATTAATCCTATAAATCTAAAAAAAATACCATATAAAGATAAAGGCAGTAAAAATCTAGCTACGTTGTCGAATTTTTTAAATTGTTATTATTTTATTTATAAACAATTAAATAACAATAATTCTGAGAAAAACTCTTCGTAAGTTTGATTGCATTGTAAATTTAAATGTTTATATCACATTATTATATAAACTTTTCAAATAGTAATCGAGTAATTTGTTAAATAAATTTAAAAATTGTATGCGCGCTAGCCAATCAAATTGAGTATTTTCTAAACAAAAATGGAGCGAAACATAGCAATTAGATAAATAGAGACAACATGTGCTCATAAAACATAGGCTGTCAGCGCGGATACCTGAAATAACGAGGATTTGTGATTTAGCAGCGCTGAGCGATAAAACCCCCTTAAGTGTTAGAAATATAATGCTGTACACTAGAGTTGATTTCTCGCTTAGTTTTTGAGATAAAGTTGGAAAAAGGGGAAAACGGAACATCAATTTTTTTCCAACTTGTACGAAGAGATTCATCCACACTTTTTTAAATATATTTAAGTAATAGATATAATACTATTATTAAACTGCAATTAAAAGAGTAGGGTATCTTGAGTAGGCAGGTCATGTGCTGGCCACATCAGATTTTTTTTTAGTTGTCATTGATGTTTTTTTTTCAAAATCAATTATTTTTTACCTTTGGGGGAGGGCTGCAACCCGGCAGCCCCCCTGGCTGCGCGCCTGTTCTAAGCTTTCGAAATAATCGTTTTTAACCAACGAATTTATCAAAATATTATCCCTTTTTATCACTTAATAAAGCTGTTTTCAAATCTCTCCGTTTATTTTCATCGTTTTCAGCTGATTGCAAACAATTATTTTTTCCGTTTTCATTTGGTTCGTTGGCCAGTTAAATACAAAACATTGCTGTATTTTTTTATTGTGCAGTATCCGAGCTAATTTCCTATAATTCAATGAAATTTAAATTTGTTTGCATTTGCAATGACAATCGAAGCTAATATCGTCAGCGTTATTTTGCGACGACTGATCAATGCCGCTATCGGATCAACAACTTCACAGTTTGACGAGATTAACAATTTATTATGACTGCGACCGACACTTGCTGTATTCATTCTATTACCTATCTTATTTAGATAAATAGCAAAGATTATAAATTTATAAATGAAATATAAAACATGACCTATTGGCTATTGCTGATTATATAATTTTGCTGATTTGATTATAAATAAAATATTTATCCAGCTGTTTAATAAATTAATAGACTGATGTGTTTATAAGATAAAAACTCTAGACATATCAGTCATGCAACAAATAATAATACACGTTTCGGTTTATATCTTGATCTTTTCTTAGTGTTAATAACAATTTTATATTATTATTTTCTGGATCTTACGTTGCACCTCGTGTTCCGCCACTGTACTCTATCAAAAAATCCGATGTGGCCAACACATGACCTCTCGCCATACTCTACTATTTTACTAAGTGTGTATGAATACCATTGTAGAAGGGAATTCGGGAATTGTAGTTTTTATAATATTATTAAAGTTTATTATGACCTTATAAATAATAAATGACATTTCATATTTTCCATTTCAATTTGTCAAAAAGTCAAAAATGACATTAACACTCAAATATTTTATTTTTTGTTTTCATAGGTAGGCAGATAAATCAAAATTGTAACAAATTGGTCGAATGTTTAACATCTTGTAATTGGAAAATGGTGCCAGATAGAAACAAAGTTTTGAATTCAAATTGTAGACAGTAACATTAAGTATACAATGTTATTAAAAAATTTCTATTAATTCATAAATTTTGAGAATATTCCAGAAAAACCCTTCAGATTTTCAAGAAAGTACCACTTCCGGTTGCACGATCCACATTAAAATCTAATCAGATCTAATCTAGGGTGTCAGAAGAATATTATATACAAAAAAATTATTCAGTGGTATTTGAGTTATCGTACCTCAAACATCCATCCACACACACAGACATCATCGCGAAATTATCAAAATCGTGTTCTAGGGATCTCAAAACGTATTATCCATTGAAAACTCACTATCGAAATTTTAGCATGATTACAATACCTTCTTACAGGACTGAGTGGCGAGAGGTAAAAACCACCCTTACAAATCGTTCCGTCCACGAAAGGGCACTAAACCACCAGTTTCAAAACTTAATTCCCCCGTTGACACACAACGCCGGTAATATTTTAAAACATACAAATTGCCGCGCGGATAAAAACTGCTCCAGATTGGATCTAATTTAAAACACCTCGCGTGCTAGCCGGCAGTAACAACTAACAACCGAATGAAGTGATTACTATAAACAAAGCATGACAGAGGCGTTCCTGAATTAATTAGCCCCCGGCAGATAAGACTGGTGCGCCACTGCCGCTCAAGGGCCCATTAGCCAGTCAAGTGGGCTGGGGATGCATTTGTTTCGCTTTCGGTTTGGCCTCTTAAGGCCCACGTGCTCTGCAGACCAACAGGCTTGTCTAAGGTTGATGCTCATCTTTATTTTTATTCTGCGAAATGTATTTTGGAAGAGCACTACTTCATTGTGAGTCTTATATAGAGACTCGAGAAAAATTTCATATTCTGTCAATTATACAGTTGTTTACGTCAAAAACCTTAGTTTGGAACCAATTACTACTGAATTTGTGAAACGATAGAAACTAAAATTTAAAATTTTGCTACTCAGAAGTTAGTTAAAAAATTAAATGTCAAAATAAACAACCGTTTCCACAAAAAAATTAGTCTTGATTTAAAAACACGAAAAACCACGAATAATTTTTCTAATATAATCTTAAACATTTTCAATTTATTTAAACTTTACACGGTGTTTATATAATTTATTTTTAAAGTTAGGCAATACATTTCTGCAATATTGATTTAAAAATTAATGTTATAGTTGTGGTGTTATATATACGTACAAACATGAGTTGACGGCTGATAATGGCACAAACGATGTAAAATATAGGTACCTACTACCTATCTCTTTTTAATCCATACAGTTTAATTTGCGCATATTCAATTAATTTACTTGAAATGACTTAAAGGTTTAGGAATGGTACAAATAGATTTATTCGGATTTATTTTGTATTTTTATATTTGTTTCGTTCATTAAAGTAGTCATGTAAAATAGAAATTGTTTGCTAATTTAACCAACATCGTAACTATTATACTTCTCGAGTTAGCAATGGTGCGCCACTTAAAATGAAACACTCTGTATATTATGAATCATATCAATAAAACGAATGGAATAGTGTTAAATCTCTTAGAAGAATAAGTCATTTCGTGCATGTAAATGGAAGGTAAACGATCCCCTTAATATGATCTGAGCTGCTGTCATTTTTCTCGCGAGTCTTTTATTTTCGTCAGTCAACTTTCATATAATAACTTTTGACAGGCGGCTAAGAAGAATAAAACTGCTATTTAAATAATGATCTCCGTTGCGAATTTTTATTAAACACATTTTTATTTTTGAAAAGAATGAAAAAGCTCTAGCGGATATTAATGTAATTATATATGCAAGAGACATTTTTTATACGAGGTTAAAAATAACATAGATTGCGAAATTCCCATCGTGATACATATCAAATTACTGCAAAAAATGAGACACATATTACTTTAATTTCTTCTGCACTTGCTGCGACATTCAAAGCCTCGTTAAATACAAATTGAGAGTTATAATCCATGATATCACATTTAGATATGATATAATGTTATTTTTTAAAAATCTATGAAATCATATTTCTGCATGATAAATTAAACTTGTTATGGTATGAAATAGTAATTTACTAAAGATTATTCGTAAGTTGTTTTTAAATAATAAATTATATAAACCTTTAAGCTAAATTCAGACCTGCCCAATTATAAATGACATAATATGACAGTAAAGTTTCCGCTTATTAATTTCAGTTAAGTTCCTCAAGTAGTAAAAAATTACCGGTAAATTTTTATAACCATGGTTACTAATATTTTAATCTATTCTTCCATTGGTTGTTATATATATATATATATATATATATATATATATATATATATATATATATATATATATATATATATATATATATATATATATATCATGCGATTTTCGTGGAAACGGCAAATCAGTTCTCGGGGGTAATATAACTAGTGCTATGATTATCATCGGTGATAGCATGAGTTAGTCGATGAAAATTGACCGAGTGCGCAGCACGAGTTCAATTTTCTGAATGCTATCACCTATGATTAATCATAGCCCGAGTTATATTTGGGTAGAATATATAATGAATGAGTCCAAAATGTTTGGTTATATTTTTTCAATAGCTATCAAAAACGTTTTAAATTCTGTTTACCTTTCTCAATTTTGTCTTCACTGACATTTCCCCACCGAATACAATCAGGTTCATTCAATTTAAGTCTTATTTTTGACAAACAGCAATATTTAAATATGGAACTGACAGTAGGAAATTAATGGACAGAAACAGTTGACATGTAACAGCGGTGATAAAAATATCATCGATTTGATAACCTCTTACTGCCCTATTTTAGCCAATCAAATTAGTCAAATATGTGTCACGTGACACATGAATTATATATTCAAAAAAATATCATCTTGACAGTGTCACACTGCCGGTCGGGAGACTTGAACCACGGAACTTCGGGATCATATGAGCTGTGCTTAAGCCCGTAAAACATGAACTATGGCTGTCTGCAGCCGGCTTCAGATTTAAAAGAGCCACTAAAAAGCTACTGAGTTAAAAACGGTGAAAACGCAGGAATACATCTCTGAGTTCTGTAGACAATGAAGAAGTTGTCAGACAAAAAGCACAGAGCAGACAAAACCTCAGGACGTGTCAGACAATGAGATGTCCTTAATCCGGGCCTGCGGACAAGTCGGAGACAGTTGCCTGCTGGGTGACAATGGCGCGCAGGAGGAAACAGCCACCGCGGATCCTGCAGCAGGACAACACCGTGTGTGGCTGTTTCATTGCTGACGCCCGTCATTTCAGTTTGATTAATGTTCCGATGTATGCTAATTCGCACACAATTATAACCAAGTTTCTGTACCGTCTTGCTGCCCAAAGCGCATCACGTATGAAGTGGCAATTTCAAATCTATAAGCTATTGCCGGTACAGTTTCATATCTACAAAACCTTTTTTATTAAATCGTACATTAATGAGTTATACTGAGAAGTACAACTTTAACTCCGCATTTTTCACCTATCAGAGCGTTACATGGCTCCTAAAACGAATGGGGTACTTGCATGGTACTGAAAATTAGATTTTTAACACTATATCAACATAATGTTAGGTCTAAAACATTGGTAAGAATACAAATTTTATTTAAAAGGAATTATGTTTTTAGTAAATTAAGAAAGAAATTTTACTGTGACGTCACTATTTTGCATTAAAAATATGGCAACTTTCCACGTCACACCACATTTTTATTAATTATTTTTGGGCTTGTGAATAAATAATTTGTAAAAATAAAAAATACGGGTCCCAAGTTTTTATCTCTTCTTGAAAAATATTAAATAAAAAAAAACATGCAAGTATCCCATTGCCGAATTGACCCGAATTTTACACTACAACTAATGCAACCTGTAATAACCATTAGTTTTACATTGACTTTTTGTGCATACATTTTAATGGCAAAGGTATAGTTTTTAATTTACTGACTATGGAACTAAAGGAATTTATTTTAAATTCGCAAATTTAGTTTACAAATTTTGAAATTTTTATACAAAACAGATTTGAGTCACTGTTTCCGTATGGAATTTCAGGTGTTTATTTAATTTTTATTTTGCCATTGTATAATTTACTAAAATTTAATTTTATTATGCAATTTTAAATCCAGTGGTTTCAAAAATGTGTTCATTACAAAAACTGGCCTTAAATTTACCAATTTAAAAAAATTATTAATTCCATGATTGAGTATGCTATTAAAATATATGCACGAAGTTGGAAGTGGTTCTTGTCCTCGGCTAGCGCCTCAAAAATAACTTCTCCACATACTTCGTTACAGCCTAGAGATATAAATAACGATTATTTGATTTCTAAGAAATAAAAGATAGTAAAAAACATCTTAAAACAAATTCCAATTGTCAGATTACTGGGAAGAAACACTTGACGTCGATTACGCCAACTAGATTCCTTTCTTGCTCTCATCAAAGATGCATTACCGCAGGAATCGTCCACATCCTATAATACCCCCATACGTTCCACTTCCAGATAACAGTACTGTGAGCGCTCTTCAATGCCAACTAAGATAAAGAGAGTCTCGATCGTCTTGTTATTAAGCAGACAGATATCGCGTCACCTGCCACATGGAGATAGTGCAAGTGCAAGCCACACTTGTCTCTATCTGCGTGGCGCCACTGGCGCGGTAAGTTGTGCTCTGCTGAGTTCACTGTCACGCACAAATCACCATACATGTAATGTAAAGCGATAGAAGACGGATTATTTTCTGTCGCGTGCGAGAGATTTCCGGTGGAAATTGAAACACAAGTCTGAAATAAGAGTTTTCACTGCTTTAATCAAAAGAATATTTTGCTGGATTTACTCCCATATATAGAATGGTGATGTTATTCACCACTTCGACCAATTCATCTTGGTGCAGTCAGAATTTCCATCCGTCCGATTCAAAGCGGCAACGAAGTGATTCTTTTTGCAACCAGACTTATTCTAATTAGTTGACAACTGTAATAAGCGACTTTATGACGTCGTAGTTAGCGACTGTATACTTATAATATTTTAATGAATAAAATTTTTAAAAAATCTTAAATAAAACGTCGTATTTGGCTTAAGCTATGTTCATATAGCTTATGTCATGTCAACATGTCATGTCTGTGTCATGTCATTATATTATGTTATTTCTATTGACATAGACATTTTCAGGCTTGGTCACATAGCTTATGTCATGTCATGTCTGTGTCATGTCATTATATACACATTTTGTGTAAAGTATCACAACGGAGAAAATTAATTTGGATTTGCAGGCATTTACTAATGGAAAATAAGATAAATTTGTATTAGTAAATTAACAAGAAACATTTTAATAAAATTGGGAATGGTATATTTTAAATTGTACTTACTTTTTATTGCTTTTATTATCTTCATAATCAGCTTTTATTTTATCATACAAGCTTTATTCTTAACTTATTGGTAAGATTTTATGTATATTAATAAAATAATATATGTGTAATTTTGTCAGATATAGACATAGACATAATATAGCAGTGAAAGTTGAGTTCAAATCAACTGTTATGTTATGTCAAAAAAAAAACATACGAGACATACCCTATGTGAACCACTTCATTAGTTTACCGTGTGCTCAACATATTGACATGACACAGACATGACATCATGACATAAGCTATGTGAACCAAGCTTTACATATAATAACTACAATTCTGTCGCTTTCAGCTCTTACATAAACTTTTATCCTCTTATATTATAGCCTACTACTATTAAGTTTATTTATGGATTCAAAATTTGTTCAAATGATAATAATTAATAAACCAAAAGAGATAAATTAAATCCGATTGCGGCGTTGAATACAAAAGGATTTTGGTTCGATTTGAATTTAATTTTTAATTTTTAGTAAAAATCTGCTTCTCAGAATAAGGGAGAATGGGTTTCAGCGGTAGTTAATTCTTACAATTTTAGCTACCGGAACTGGACCTGAATTACCAAATAAAAACCCAACAGCAACAGGACTGCTTTCCATCTTTCACCTCCTGTACATCTGTTCCCATCATATTCATACACAGCAGCCAGCATCTTGTGCATATCTGCAGATGTAAACACACAGACACAGACGCCATCTCTCTGTCGGCACCTGCAACTGATTCCACTGAATTATCGCTGTCTGCTTCAATATCCTCGCCCATTATTCACCGATCCAGGATATCGCGTTCCGTAGCCAGACTCGATCCGGGAGAATTTTACTGACACCTACAATTCGCGACGAGCTGCAGTTTTTTCCAATGGTTGCTACGATGTTATAGGCTATTGAGGAGAATTATGGGGAACGAACAAAATATGAAATTTTTTGAGGGGTTTACTTTATAGTGATGTGGATCAACCATGCCATGGAAGTGATAAGATAATATTGGTGGACACTGTAGCTTTTCTTCAAAGTTAGTGCCCATATGATTTTATTCATATCTCTTATTAAAATGAATTGGCCAAATTTTTATATAGCCACATAAGTGCGTTCGAATTCAGTTAGTTACTCTTTCCAGTTTAACAAAAATCTCCTCTGTGGTGTATTTTCTACTAACAACCATGAACTCCTGATAGTTGTTGACAACTGATAACCGCACACACCGCTAATAATTTCTATACCGATTTGTAAGTAAGTAAGAATATAAAATAAACTATGTAGGTACCTTTCATGAATTTTTGTGAATAATTTAAAATATGGCAAACTAATTTTTTTGTAGTAAATGCATAATTTAATGTATTTACTAAAGCTATATTCAGACTGACTCAATTATAAGTATAAATGCTAAAATATAAAATTAATTTAATTTAATTATTATAAATAGTAATGAATACAAATATCGGATGCTTGTGTGTATTATAAACTGTTATTACCTTTTAATTTGCAACATTTATTGATAATTATACATTAGTTATAATACTTTAGATACTTATAATTCATTAGTTACGAACTTAATACGTTAGATACAACCATAATAACATAATAAGAACTATGCGAACTATCAACTGATTGACAGATAAAATTGTTGATTTGTTTTAACATTTCTGTCGTTGATGATACGATTAAGCTTTGATATATCGCGAATGCGATTTAAGCCCCCTTGGATGTTCAAAGAGACTCGGTTTCACATCGCCGCTTAGTAACATCCTCGGTATTATAAATCGCATAATATTCTTGTTATATCAATAGCTATAAATAATTTAATCTTAAATTTTGAATTTAAATATTTTCATAATTTCTAAACGTTTCCAATAGGTGTTCATCCACTAATTTGGTAGTTCTGTATGATCCATCTGATTTATACTTATAGATAATTATTATAATTGTAAATATTTCACTATCAGTCAGTAGGTATCAATGAAGCTTAAGATATTGAAATTAAAATAAAAGGAGATAAAAAATTGTGGTCTTGTTGAAAAGGAAACCTTCAAATCTCCGTTTTTGCTGTTAGTCATCATTGTCTAGTTCCCAGAGAAATCACAGAAAACAGATCGATTTCACGTAACCGCAGTAAAAACCAGTGTTCACTAACCACACTGGTTACATTACCTTCAGCCCAGATAAAGCAAGATGCATGTTACCTATTTATAACAGAAAATACATTCCCATTCCGCCATCCTCCACCCCCCTGGAAAGTATTCCCAAAGTTGTAAATCACATCGAGATTTTAAGACTCCCGAGCAAATTGAAAAATTATTACCAGCTCTAGCCTCACAAGAAAACATCCACTAAGTAGAAACAAGGAATGATTGAAAAAATATTTATACAGTAAGAATATCCCGGGATAAAGACGCTGTTCACTTCATAAAATGAATTTAAGGCATCGAGAGCATTCTTTTATGTTTTGTGAGTCTGTATGTGTACCAATATATCCACAATGGCTTTAATAAAAAATGCTATAAACGCTACCGAAAAAGCAATTTCGATATTATACTCAACCGATAAAAAATATACGGAGAGGTATGGCATACACCACCAAAACCATGCGTGAAATCACATAAAAATAATTGGATATTTGAATAGCGCTCTGGTTTATTTGATTTGGGGGTAAAGTAGCCCTAGGTCAGATTTGCGGGCCGTTAAACTCGCCCTTTACGGCCGGATCATCATATAATGATCATCGTAAAGATGATACATATATCAACGCGCCTCTCTCAATTCGAGCATCACTTCTACGCCCACCGGAATTTTATCTTTTCCTTCATACTTACTCATCTGCTGGGAAACTAGAACAAATTCATTTCTGACACTTATTTCATTATCTTTTTACTACTGTACTACTGAAATCTGTCGTTAATTAGTTCTTAATTAGGAATTACTGTTGCTAGTCGACTCTCGTAACTGCTGACATTTTTACTAATTATTTTTTTATTGCACTTTCACAAAAAATGCAACACATATTGTTACAATATTCTTCAATGGAACTATACCAAAATTAAATAGAACTTAATGTCGCGTTCAAAAAAATTTTCAGACAGTCATTTTTATGCACTTTATCTCCATAAATTTCTGCAAATAGGAACAAGCAATAGGCATAAAAAATATATCAAGAGAATCATTAGAGTTTCTAGATTGCACATAAGCATTTAATTTTAAAGATAACATTTATATTTACGTTTAAGAAAGTTTGAATACATCTGACTAAATATATAATAATAATTTGACAGCCGCGCTTATCTATTTTTTCGGACAATTTACGAAGCAATGCAATATTTCACACAATTATCTGTATGATACTACACAAATTAGAATGTTTCAAAAATTGAACAATATCTTGTTCAAGATTTAATGTACCTAATGTAAAACGGGCTTAATACATTAAAAAAATGTTAATTTAGTTTCACGGTGTTCCAAACTATAACAATATTATGATTGAATAACTCCGTAACGTGTTTCTGTCCAGTAATTTGACTAACTCTATTTTTTGTTGTTTTTTAGGTAAGTCCAAATTACGCTGGAAGCCCTGCACCTGTATTTAAAGCTGGTAAGACAACTTTTTGCTCAGCTAAACTGAACTCTCTCTACCTCCCACTGAATGGGTTCAGTCTTACGTCAACGTTATTCGTTATGCGTCGTTATTTTAATTCAGCAATTTTGTAATTCCTCTAATTTGAGATGCCTAGGAGAGGCAAGTCACCGACATTGTAAAATTTAGTGAAAGAGTCGGGCGGAAATTACGGATTGTGAATAGCGAAGCGTTACACTGGCTTGGCTACTTTTTTTTGTTGGTTAAGGTGGTCCTCTATCCATGGCATAAAACAGTCAAAAACATTGTTTCCGTACGCTATTATACATCAGGGTGTTCATTTTAAGTGGCGCACCATTGCTATCTCGACAAGTATACGAGCTAAGTTGGTTAAATTAGCAAACAATTTCTATTTTATATGACTGAACGAAACAAAACAAAAAATTAGACCAGTGGTTTTCAAACTACGGTGTGCAACTTTCTTATTTTAAATGGGGACCTTTTTTATTCGCTTATTCGATTCAGTATTTTTTTCTGAATTCAACAAGATATTAGTTTTATACCCTTGCATAACAAAAACATAAGAACAACGCTATTGAAAATTATGATAATTTAATTAAAAACTGATTATTAGTGTTGTGGAAGAAAACAATTTAATATTTTGTTTCATATTAATTGTTAGTGAAAAAGATTCTAGTATAGTACACTGATCAGACCAAATAAGGTCGAAACACGTGTCCGTAGTTACCGCCACCATACACCCTAGTGAGTACTTAGTACCCTGAACTCATACACTCAGTCGCGGTCCTGATCTCCTGATTAAAATCAAAGAATCTTTTTCATTAACAAATAACAATTAATATGAAACAAATATTCAATTGTTTTCTTCCATAGCACTCATGTAACAATCAGATTTTAATTAAATTATCATAATTTTCAACAGCGTTTTTCTTATGTTTTTGTTATGCCAGGGTATGAAACTAATACCTCACAGTAAATAGAACTGCTTTCTATTCACTTGACTAACCAAAACCAATGATGGAGTTTAGTGCTACAATATCTGTCTACACCAAGCAAGTACTAAAATCCAGGGCTGGATTTGAGTGAGTTGAACGAGTTACTGGCACCGGGTAACGTCGCCTCTACTGCCTGGTTATGTTGTGTAAAAGAAGATCGAAGGCTTCGGCATCAGACTTTGGCCAGATGTCTGAATCAAGCGCCGATGTCTCTACTTTTTGCTCAAATGACGCGAGAGATGAGAGGATGAGACGCTGTTCAATGACATTTGGTTTTTTTGCTTTTTTTGGTGCTTCGGTTCTCACTACTTGTCATGTTACCCTAGTTAAGAAGGATACGGTGGAAATGTTATCAAGAAGAGTGAAAACCCATTTTAATATTAATTTAGAAACTAATTTAATAATAGCTGAAATTCATTTACCTACTTGTTAAAGATAATATTTTTTGATACGAATAATGTAGTCGGTAATATGGTTGTTATGATTTTTACGCACTGGCTTCTTGACCAATAATATTAGGGTTTTGACCTCGGTTTTGACCATCAAAACTTTTAGTATTTGCAGGATTATGACAGTATTATGACAGAACACATACAAATTTAAAAAATTAAAAGATTTCTGTGGCTCACGAAGTATAATCTATGATAGGAGTGGACACTCAGGCGGCCACACCCTTTCTGTTTACCTTTTAGACAGAGACAGAAAATACGGGCCAGTTCGGACCATGCATTCTATGACAAACAACGGTAACGATGATAACGCACGTGCCCAATAGTACACAGGATAAACAGAAATGCCACGAATCTACAGTATAGCTAAGATATGGAGTGTCCACTCCTGTGTTTATATTATACTTCGTGCTGTAAACTGTAAACTGATCCAATTTTGCCTCATAAAATGAATAAATTATTAAATAATCGTATCGTAAATAAATTATGGTGTCTAACATAGCAAATACTCACTCGAATGACTACGAAACTCGTCTTCTTCGGTAAAGCCTCATTGAGTAATGTACAATTTCTAATAGTAATAGTACAAATATGCCATTTCTTATAATAATAATATCTATTTTATTTTCTGTTGGCATGTACAAACATACATAGAACAAATCAGTTTAAAAAAATTACAATAGAATATAATGTACAATAAATTACACTTTAAAATATACAATAAAGTACAATTTAAATTGTAATTTCTTGACTGTTTAGGTAAATGGAATGAAAAAGTAACAGAGTTCTCAGTCTTCAAAGTTAAATTTATTTATTAACAGATGATAATCATCACCGACGTTTCGGTAGCAAATCTACCTTCCTCAGGGTTAATTATCAAAATCTTGAAAAATTAAACATTTAGATACTAACTAACTAAATGTAACTATGTAACTAAATGTTTAATTTTTCAAGATTTTGATAATTAACCCAGAGGAAGGTAGATTTGCTACCGAAACGTCGGTGATGATTATCATCTGTTAATAAATAAATTTAACTTTGAAGACTGAGAACTCTGTTACTTTTTCATTCCATAAAGTACAATGTCCACTAAATTACTTATGTAAATAAAAGTTTTTCAATTGTTGAGAGCCTCCAACCTTGATCCGCCATGACATGACAGGGTCCGTGGTTAATTTGTTTTGTAATAAAGGATCAATTCTCTTTTGTCTCAAAAAATAGATTATTTTGTTCTGATTAGTTTTAAAATAGGTTTACCTTCATTCTCGAACCTGAAATTTTAAATATATTGGAAACAACAAGAAAATTATTCCAGTATAGCCGCATTCTTATGAAATTTCCTACAATAAACTAACCCCCAGTAAAATTGGCAGACTTCTTGGAAGCGAACCTTCGTTCGTACTTGACAAAAAGCAGATTACAGCCAGCTGCGAAGAATCGTGGGTAGTTTCATGTAAACTCTACCTGGAAAATCAAACCATATATCGCAAGGAACATTTCTCCACAAAGCTGTAGTTGGGAAACCCGCCAACAACTGCGTTTTTTTACCTGTACTGCACTTTACACGGAGTTTGCAGAGGCGTCCGCGAAAGGGGCCATATCGCATAATCCTAATCTCGCTACCTGACGTCAGCCCGCCCCACAATGTATTCTTTGCCGGTTTTTAAATTGAATTTCGCCCGTCAAGTTGTGAACACGACAGAGGAACTTGTCACAGTGCAGTGCGGCGAACAACTTTGATTGAATAAGTTTGTTCCGTTCCGTTGTTCTACTCTAGACGTGCCAGTGGCGCCTGTCACGCAGAACCGACGCGTGAGATTCGGTTCTCGGTTGGTAGTTTACATGCTGATCACCGATAATCAAATACTTAGACGCGGAGAGAGTAGGAATTGTTCTTTAGCCTGGCCCCTGGCGTGGGAACAGACAAAATACTCAAAATTTTGGACGCATATTTATTTGATGTCAATATAGAAAATTGAAAAATCGGCTTTTATTGTATTTTATGCGAATTACCCAAAAATTTTGATATTTGGTATTTTACAATCGTATACGAATAGGAAGAGCTCATTAGATTTTGGTACAAATATCTTCACCGGAAGTGATATTTTTTGAAGATTGAAAAAGATAATTGTCAAAATATTTTATAAATTTGGATAAATATAGTATTTATTTGTAATAAGAATAAGAGGCAAAGTTATTTACAACTTACGTTATAAAAAAATGTCTTTATCTGGTAGCATTAAAGAACTGTAGTAAAATTAAAAATATAGATTTATCAGATAAAACGTTAAAATCTTGTAATCCATGTTCGGTTGATTTTTGTTTCTACGTAAAAAATATTGACAGGTGAGACGGGTGACAAGTTGGCATACTAGCGCCATATAAGTCATAAGTAAGATATTACATGTAGTAATAATTGAACGGAGGATGGCTTCAACACATCAGAGTTTTCCTGTGAATGAATCTTTTTATTCAGGTGATGCAAATTTCTGTGTTTGAATATTTTAGATTTTTATTTGTATATTTTAAAGGGACACCGGATTGTATACGTACACATTTATGTTTATAAGTCTAGATATGGCGGAAGGTTGTGTGATGGCCACGTCAGATTTTTTCACATTGGAACCGTGAAATAGTATATTAAAGAACAAGTTTTATTTGTGTGCGGTTACCAGCCGTCAACATAAGACATCTAGTTATACTTATCATAGCAATGCATCTCTTGAATTATCATTGCTGTTATTAGTTAAATAAATATAATGATTCATATTCACTGAAGAGGAAAATTCGTCCGAATCCAAATATACCGGTGACACCACACAATACAAAGAATAAAATCATCATGATTGCATCCGCCATCATCAAACTAAATGAGTTTAATTAGAGTACAAGTGAATAGCACAGCATACTTTAATTCATGTACGACGCTGTTCAACCATCTAGTTTGGAATTGATGGTAGAGTTTGCCTATTATTTATCAATTAATGGTTTCGTGACGGTAATTCTAGATTGCCTCCTCTAATTTTAGTATTAAACTATCATCAACACAAATTACGTAGGACGGAATCTCGTTAGATTTCTGATTACATCGAGGAAGATCGGAGAGATTTGTTTAAGAAATTAGTTGCGAGTATTTTACAATATTGCTAAATATAGATATATAATTTTCGGGTAGTTCAAATCTTTGAAACAAAAAATTGTATGAGGAAGAGATTACTCGACTGGATATATGAATAAAAGTAGAGAAGTTCTTGGAGAATTCAGTCAATTTATTAAAATACAATAACACACCAACGTTTCGGCTTCAATTAATTCCTCTTCATACAAGAAAACACATTAAAAATAAATTTACAATATTCAGGTAGGTACACTTACATAATTGTCAAAAACTAAAATATATAAATTGTCATTATATAAAATTTGTTACAGAAAATGTTCGTGTTTCAATTTATTTTATCTCCTTTGGACGAACATTTTCTGTAACAAATTTTATATAATGACAATTTCTATATTTTAGTTTTTGACAATTATGTAAATGTACCTACCTGAATATTGTAAATTTATTTTTAATGTGTTTTCTTGTATGTTTGACTTAGCACCCTGAAGAGGAATTAATTGCAACATCCTCGGTATTATAAATCGCATAATATTCTTGTTATATTAATAGCTATTATTGTCTTAATGTGCAGCAGTTATTTATTTATTTAGTTTAAAAACCCCAATAAAAGGACATGATAGCAATTTTAATGCAGCTATAAAAATATAGAAGTAATTACTAAGAAAGTACAGTAGGTAAATAATTCGAGTAGTACAGCACAGTTCAGTTAATTGTCGCTTAAAAGTAGCATACCATTTTATTAGCAAGTATTACAGAAACGTAGCTACAGTAGTAAAGTTGCCACTCCTATTCCAGAAAGCATAAAATAGTTTACAGTAAAGAAAAGTACCACAAACCAAATAAACATCGCAGTTCAATTACCGGTTTTATACTCTTTGAAAGTAACAATTCAAAACAGCAGCACATTAACATATCAAACAAAACATTAAAGTTCCTCTGTCAAGAAACCCAATCTCCGAATGCAAATAACCGGTTGAAGCTCACTTTTAGCGTTTTAACATCGCGCCTTAACCCGGTCACGGTGGTCAGCAAACAATCCCAACGCTCTCAATTCCATTAACCGATGTTTACAAATAATTATCCAATATCGACAAGCACTGATCGAACGTGGGAAGTTTTCTCCAACTTCGTGGGGTTTGGTTAGGGGTTATAGGACAAGGACCATTTATTTTGCAAGAGGGGGTGGAAAGAGCTTTGTTCATGCACGAGGGAGGGAACTGTGACATTGTAGGTGTTATGGAACACCATCATCACCAGAGCTTTTAAGATATTTGCTTTGTTGGCAAGCGTATCTGATTTTTATGTCGCTTACAATGTATTGGAACCAGAAAAAAGTTTATGGATAGAACGTAGGTATACTCGTAGATTTTTTTGTATGCATATCACAAAATAGTTATTTACTTTCCAAGTGGGCTAGGTAAGAAATTACCCATGAGGTAAATCTTAACTTACGAGGCCGTAGGCTCAGTGAGATAATTTTCTCGAGTTGGTCATTCTTTTTTGCCCACGTGTGAAGTACCTACAACGTTTTATCCAACACGTCTTAACTTTTAAGTTCCAACCTAAAACATCGTTACTATGGTGACTTCCAACAAACAAAGTAACAATTTACCAACTATAATATTTTTTATTAAGAGGTATTGGATAAAACGTTATACTTCACACGTGGGCAAAAAGGAATGACCCACTCGAGAAAGTTATCTCAGTCAATCTTTGGCCACTCTTGTGGGTAATTCCTTTCTTTGTCCACTAGTAAAGTAAATTAGGTACTATTATTTGGTTTTCTTCATAACATATTTAATGTAAACTAAAATTGTGAACTGAATCCCTGTATGATAAAGTGAAGTTCATTTTCTGTTTATGAATCAGTTGCATTACCTAGGTAGGTACAAAAAATTTTAGAATCAGTTAGTAACCCAGCAGGTCTATTTTATAATTTATATTACTTTTATTTTTTGTTGTTGCGTTCAATATTTGTTATTGAGCAAAGTTAATTTAATATACAATCAATTTTAACAGTACATAAATAAATCACTCTGTGTACGGGTACATTAGGTACTTATTTATTTTACTATTCAATTGTTTCTATTGCTGATTTGGGCCATTTCTGATTTTAATCATACTCAACGAATTAACTAATTTTAACTAGCAGTTAAATGAACTAAACTGATTTAAGTTAACTGATATACTAATAACATTAATAAGCAAAACATCTTTACTCATGTTCAGATTGTCTGAAATAGTATTTCCTGGTTTAGATTTTGGCATATATTTCGTTAACGGTAAAATAGGAAAACAGCAAGTCTTTCGGAACATAAAACTGTCCATTTTATTGAAATAAATGACTTTCTAACTGACATACAAAACCAAATAAATTCAACGTTCAAATCGTTCAAATAATCAATATTCGCCAATAGGCTTGTCAATATTTTGACAATAATTCATTATTATTTATAAAATAAAACGACCGATTGACCGCTCAAAGATCTTCCTTAGCATTATTAAATGCGTCGTAACAACTATGGAGCTATTCAATTGCCCCATTTCCTTGAAGAATAACTTGCTGCCCTATATTCTCACGTGAAAAACCAGCCCAACCTGTCCGAAATAAACAAACTCGTCGACTTTACAACACGCGGACTTCATCAAGACTAGCTAGCTTCCATCGTCCAGGTCGGCATCTCATACAAAAACCCGCGCAGTGAGTAAAGACTAAAGTCGTCGATGTCGATGACACATCACATGGAATGTGTCACGATCATTCTCAGGATAATTATCACAGAATGGACCCACATCCGTGTAACATAAAGGTTTAGATACACTTGACACGATACTAAGACGTTACTTTGTAACCTTGCCGTGCGGTAATCAGTACTTCCGGAACGGGATGCTGGAATATGAGGTTTAAATTGGACGAATAATGCATATTGTATTGTTTTCCCACAATAGTCAATAATCTTTATGAGTCCACCTCATTATCATTGATAATAAACCCTTTGTAATATCAAAGCCTTGTTCACATATTGATTCATTGAGGATTGAGTCCCAAAAATAACTGTTTTGAAGCTGCCAAGAATTAGAAATTCTTCTTTTCCAAGACTCATTGAACATTTAATTTAGCGGCGCCGCTATTTGACAGACAATTCTTTTGTTTGGATTTAGAAGCATGAAAGAATCCTCAAAGAATCTATGTGTGAAAATGGTTCAGTGCTTCTCTTATGATTGGAGAATTATATTATTTATTCATAAAAAATAAATACGTACTTACCTATAAGTACCTTTTGTTAATAAAAACTTGGCCAACAGTTTTCTATAGAACAACAATTGACTTAATAGAAATTTGCTGCTAATATGGCAAATACTCATACAAAATTATTGCTATTAATATAACAAGAATAATATGCGATTTATAATACCGCGAGGAAGTTGCTAAGCGACGTGGTGAAACCGAGTCTCTTTGAACATCCAATGAGGCTTAAATCGCATATATTCGCGTTATATTCAAAGCTTAATCGTATCATCAACGACAGCGATGTTAAAACAAATCAAGAATTTTCTCTGTCAATTAGTTGACAGGTCGCATATTATGGAAGGTTTTGATGTTATTATGGTTGTATCTAACGTATTAAGTCCGTAACCAATGAATTATAAGTATCTAACGTATTATAAGTACCTAACTAACGTATTATGTTGTTTATAATTATCAATAATTGTTGCATATTAAAAGGTAATAACAGTTGATGATACGATTAAAATGATAATTGTATTGTATTGACAAGAAGTTGTTTAATCTCAGCAAAAACTTTGCGAAAAAAGTCCTTCCAATGTACTATTAAAAACAATTTAATTTAACGTATTTATATTTGAAATATTTTCTATAAAATAATCCATATTCGATAAGCTGATAAAACAATTTTGGTTAACCATCCTAAATCAAAAGTGCGTTTCCTATCTTCATTTTAAATTACAAGCAAATTAGATTCATAAACTTCAGGATTAAACTCAAACTCCAACAAAAACTTCTTCAAATTCTGATCTCCATTTTGCAAATTAACCTCGCAAATCAATAATTTAAAACCTCGTATTAATTATCGTTTTTCATTAGTTAACTCCGAAACCAATGCAGTAAATTCGCAATAATTTTAGGCAAACAACATCAAAGAACAAAATGTAAGCTGTTTAAAACTCACAACTTCCGTATCCGTATCGCTTTCGACAAAGTTTCCAAGTTCCAAGTTCTCCAAATGAAATTGACAGCTTAGCGGGAAGCTGCATTTTCAAACCGCAAACATAATTTTTAAAATATAATTTTCAGTGTAAAGTAGCGTCTTCCTGTCAACAGCAGTGGGGAATTTTAACTTTTTTAAGTTTTTTAACGCGTATATAATCGCGAGTGTAGGAGACACCCGGCCCTCTGGTGAAAAGTGAGAAAAAACCGCCCCTGGTTTCCACAAAAAATTATTTTCGCCTCAATAAATTCACCACTGAGTTGAGCGCGCTTTGAACTATACAGAGACGATTTCTGATGGCCACAATTTTAGAGCAATATGATTTTTCTTAAATTATCTCGATAAATAAAACATTTATGATAATATAGATATGTTTCAGAAACAAATTTAATAGAATTTTCTGTGTACGTTTTATAAACTATAAGTAAGACAATTTAAAATGTACCTAGTGTTTGAATTTTTAAAATCTTGTAGGCTATGATTGTTTGACAAGATTGATATAACAATATCTTGTTGTCCATGATATGAAATTTGTTTCTACACAAAATTTGAATTATTATGACAGTACAGTTGACATCTATTGCTTGCCGTTTACATATTATTTTGAAATAGTATATTATATATTGAGGGACTAAAGTGCATGATTTAATCCTGAGGGTGAAGTTTACTTCACGAGCCGAAGGTGAGGGAAATAATCACCTGAGGGATTAAAGATACTTAAGTCCTGTGGTATATACGCTATTTTTTGCACTTCATCCCCAAATGAATGCAAAATAGTTTAAAAGAATACACATTTTGCAATTTTGACAGTAAATTTTATGACAAATATTTATATTGTTACCATAGATACTCTGTAACAAATAGCACGTATTTACTTGACAACGGGAATAATTAATTCAATTTCTTGACAACGGGATTAAATATGAAAAAAAATCTGCTGTGGCCACCACACGACCTCTCGCCTAATTCTGCTTATTCTACTAATCTAATAAATAGTTTTACTTACATTTTAATAGTTTCATGTTCATGTAATATGTAAACGATAATGTAAACCAATATGCAAGCAAAAGATGTCACCTGTACTGTCACTGTCATAATAATTCAAATTTTATGTAGAAACAAATTTTATATCATGGACAACAAGATACTGGAATTTCAAAAAAATAGAATATTAATTGTACTTTATTTTATTGTTAAATACTTCCAGATTCAGCAATTTGTATTTATAATTAACTGTACACATAGATAATCACAATTTCTTTTATTTTTAATTGCAAAAATTGTCATAAATAAATAATGTACCAATATATTTAAGGAAAACTTTTCCAAACTTCTAAAAGTACTACTTCCGGTTTGCGGATTTCTACCAAAATCTTATCCGGTGTTAAGATACTTATTAAAACCTTAAATATGAAATTTGGTTATAAACGGTTTGATACTTTTTAAGTTATCGTGGACGAAAAATCGTCGGTTCATACAAACGCACACACACACACACACACACAGACATCATCGTGAAAATAGTAAATTCGTATTCTAGAGACCCTGAAACGTTCTTATCCACCAAAAACTCATACTCGAAAATTTTGACCCATTACAATACCTCTCTTATAGAATATGAGGCGAGAGGTAATAATCCCTTGGGATCAAATTAAGAACCTTAGTCCCTAAAAATATAGACTAAAGAAGAGTTTTAGTCCCGGAAGTGCAAAAACGTACATTTTACATATTACATGAACATGAAACTATTAAAATGTAAGTAAAACTATTTATTAGATTAGTAGAATAAGCAGAATTAGGCGAGAGGTCGTGTCCTGGCCACAGCAGATTTTTTAATAGTAGCTTGAGGAACTTAACTGAAATTAATAAGCGGAAACATTACTGTCATATTATGTCAGTTTAACAGTAAATTAAAAATTGGTTAAATTGTTTTTTGAGTATAAATAAGTAGGTAATGAATAAGGTAAATAATACATATGTATTAATTTTAAATTTAAATTTAGAGAATGATTCAAGTTTCGATTGTAAAAAAAAATCATAAATATTGCGGCAGTGTCATTGCGATTTTCTTACCGAATATGCACTCGTGCATTAATATTCATCTCCAGGAAATTTTTAATCGTGCATTTCAACAACGTAATTAAGACGTTGTTGGAAAGCACTCAAAAAAATTCCGGAAAGAATCAATGCACATGTGATATTATAATTGAAAATTGTTTTACAAAAATAATTAAATTTGCACCATAGTTAAAGTTGAAAGAGTCAAAGATCTGAAGAATGTGAAAAAATCTGACGTGGCCATCACACAGCCTTCCGCCATATCTAGACTTTAAACAGAAATGTATACATACAATCCGGTGCCCATTTAAAATATACAAATAAAAATCTAAAATATTCAAACACAGAAATTTGCATCATCTGAATAAAAAGATTCATTCATCGTAAAACTCTTCTGTGCTGAAGCCATCCTCCGTTCAATTACTACATTTAATATCTTACTTATGACATATAGCACTAGTAGGTATGTCAACTTGTCACCCATCTCACCTGTCAAAATTTTTATACAGAAACAAAATTCAGTCGAACATGGATTACTAGATTTCAACGTTTTATTTGATAAATTTATTTTTTAAATTTTACTGCAGTTCTTTGATGCTACCAGATAAAGACAATTTTTTATAACGTAAGTTGCAAATAACTTTGCCTCTTATTCTTATTACAAATAAATACTATATTTATCCAAATTTATATAAATTTTTGACAATTAATCTTTTCAATCTACAAAAAATATCACTTCCGGTGAAGATATTTGTACCAAAATCTAATGGGTTCTTCCAATTTATATACAAATGTTAAATACCAAATATCAAAATTTTTGGGTAATTCGTATTTGAGTTATCCGACTGACAGATATCCGGCCCTGACCACATATACACACACACACACATACATACAGACATCATCGTGAAACTATCAAAAATGAATTGTAAGGATCCTAATTCGTGCTCATCCACTAAAAACTCACTATCCGATTTTTAGCATGATTCCAATACCTTCCTTTACAGGTAAGCGGAAGGTAAAAACGGAATAATTTATATTATATAATATTGTTACTGGTTTACGGCATTGAAATTCTCAGGATTAAGAACCAAATTAGTTTATATTTTAACACTTTAGTAGATATATGAAAATTTCGATCTATCCTACTTTGAGAATAAAATAAAATAAAACAGAGTGCATACAAGCCCAGCAGTATAAAATATACAATTAAAGTAAAAAACCCATAAATATCAAGTAACAACCAGTAAGCGTAAAGTGACTTTTTATTAGAAAGTCACGGTCAGTACTCCAATTTATTCCCTAGTCAGCCATCCTTACTTCCCGGCCCTTCAAGACCAACTCCGGCCGGAGTGTGAATCAGATAAAGGTGAGCTATTCCTATAAAGCATAATACGCCTTGTTCCGTACGAATTACGCAGTTTCCGCTGCGTATACAGGGGGGGGGGGGGGGGGTAAATCAGTTCACGTGCGACGCGCACGTGTGCAGAGATCGAAGGGTGCTGGCATCAGGCCGCCAGAGCCTACTTCGACGCATTGTGCACGGCAGCTGCACTGATGCAAAGGGGAGGTTTTTTAGGGAATCACAGGGGAATAAGCGGAGGTACAGTTTGTATTAATATAAATATCACAGTACGATTACTTATAAAAGCCTACACTACAACTGTTGTTGAATTAGAGAAATTATCGTTAATCGTAGTAAACGCTCTAATTGTCTAATTATAGTAATTTGATGACATGGACTAGATGTCCAAATATGTGACATTTAAATTACAACCATGAAGTTGTGGGCTCTTGACATGTATGGTTTTTATCATATAATAGAGCACAATTAATAAATTTTCTAAACAAGCAATCATTTTTTTACCGTTGCATTTTTGTACGTTACAAGACAACATGCATGTAATATGCACAAAGTTCAGTACTCTGTTCAAACATGAATTCTTTGATTCTTGCACTTCAGGATACTGGAAAAATAAAGATTACCTGTTATAAACTACACAAAATGTATTAATCGTATATATTAATGTATATATAAAGAGGTAGTACCAATGGGCACTAGCCTCACGCACGCTATGTAAAACAGATCAAATCTGCTTGTTGGCTCTGTAGGCCAGTTGTAGATAAAATAAAATAATTTAAAAAAAAAGGATAATGGAAAAAAAAATTTGCTTTTATGAAGATTCAATTTAGCGCCACTGCAATTCTCCCCTGATTCTTTTTCTTGGGATTCAAAATCACGAAAAAATCTTCAAATAATCCGTGCACAATCTATCAATGTTCCCGAGTGAAATGTCATAGATTGCATGCTAATTTATAAATAGTAAATATAGATAATCTATATTTTGATACTTTTTTACTAAATTGAAAGCCTCATTCACATAAGCATTTAGTTTTAAGGTTTACATTAAGAAAGTTTAAATTCATGTAACTAAATATGAGCATTCATAGTGCTTCAAAGTGGGAAGTGTGAATGCTCGTATTTAATTACATGAATTTAAACTTTCTTAAACGTAAACATAAATGTAAACCTTTAAACTAAATGTTTATGTGAATGAGGCTTAAGTGTGGCAGTGTATTTATTTTATTTTAAAGTGAAAGTGGGATTTTTTCATTGCTTGGTTACGAACTTGGCAGCAATGTGGTAGAGTATCATTTTTAAAATGAAACATAATTTACCTGAAACTATTCCTGAACAACATAAATATTTACAAGCAGCTGTAATAGGAAGAGACGTTTACAATATTAATATTATTAGGTACACCAATTCTAAACAAATTCGATTTTATTTAAAGAAAGAATGTGTACCTGACTGGATTTGAACCAGAGTTGCTAGAACCACAGTCGGTCACGTTTCGCACTCAACTATTAAAACACAGCGGTCCTAAGCTGCTCGCAAGTAGAGTAACATTTTTTTCCCTCTGTCATAAATTGACTCAACATAATGGTAAATCGGTCTCTCCTCTGAATAGATCTATGGAAAACTTTTTTGTCCTTCAAATGCAGAAGAAAAGGCGACAGAAGAATCTGTCAAAAAGTGACAAATACCTCTCCTCTTGTAAATTTTTTCACGGCCCGTTTAAGTCATAGGGTTGCTGTCTAAAGTTACAACTATCCGTATTCATGGATAATTAATTCAATTTCTTGACAACGGGATTAAATATGAAAAAAAATCTGCTGTGGCCACCACACGACCTCTCGCCTAATTCTGCTTATTCTACTAATCTAATAAATAGTTTTACTTACATTTTAATAGTTTCATGTTCATGTAATATGTAAACGATAATGTAAACCAATATGCAAGCAAAAGATGTCACCTGTACTGTCACTGTCATAATAATTCAAATTTTATGTAGAAACAAATTTTATATCATGGACAACAAGATACTGGAATTTCAAAAAAATAGAATATTAATTGTACTTTATTTTATTGTTAAATACTTCCAGATTCAGCAATTTGTATTTATAATTAACTGTACACATAGATAATCACAATTTCTTTTATTTTTAATTGCAAAAATTGTCATAAATAAATAATGTACCAATATATTTAAGGAAAACTTTTCCAAACTTCTAAAAGTACTACTTCCGGTTTGCGGATTTCTACCAAAATCTTATCCGGTGTTAAGATACTTATTAAAACCTTAAATATGAAATTTGGTTATAAACGGTTTGATACTTTTTAAGTTATCGTGGACGAAAAATCGTCGGTTCATACAAACGCACACACACACACACACACACACACAGACATCATCGTGAAAATAGTAAATTCGTATTCTAGAGACCCTGAAACGTTCTTATCCACCAAAAACTCATACTCGAAAATTTTGACCCATTACAATACCTCTCTTATAGAATATGAGGCGAGAGGTAATAATCCCTTGGGATCAAATTAAGAACCTTAGTCCCTAAAAATATAGACTAAAGAAGAGTTTTAGTCCCGGAAGTGCAAAAACGTACATTTTACATATTACATGAACATGAAACTATTAAAATGTAAGTAAAACTATTTATTAGATTAGTAGAATAAGCAGAATTAGGCGAGAGGTCGTGTCCTGGCCACAGCAGATTTTTTAATAGTAGCTTGAGGAACTTAACTGAAATTAATAAGCGGAAACATTACTGTCATATTATGTCAGTTTAACAGTAAATTAAAAATTGGTTAAATTGTTTTTTGAGTATAAATAAGTAGGTAATGAATAAGGTAAATAATACATATGTATTAATTTTAAATTTAAATTTAGAGAATGATTCAAGTTTCGATTGTAAAAAAAAATCATAAATATTGCGGCAGTGTCATTGCGATTTTCTTACCGAATATGCACTCGTGCATTAATATTCATCTCCAGGAAATTTTTAATCGTGCATTTCAACAACGTAATTAAGACGTTGTTGGAAAGCACTCAAAAAAATTCCGGAAAGAATCAATGCACATGTGATATTATAATTGAAAATTGTTTTACAAAAATAATTAAATTTGCACCATAGTTAAAGTTGAAAGAGTCAAAGATCTGAAGAATGTGAAAAAATCTGACGTGGCCATCACACAGCCTTCCGCCATATCTAGACTTTAAACAGAAATGTATACATACAATCCGGTGCCCATTTAAAATATACAAATAAAAATCTAAAATATTCAAACACAGAAATTTGCATCATCTGAATAAAAAGATTCATTCATCGTAAAACTCTTCTGTGCTGAAGCCATCCTCCGTTCAATTACTACATTTAATATCTTACTTATGACATATAGCACTAGTAGGTATGTCAACTTGTCACCCATCTCACCTGTCAAAATTTTTATACAGAAACAAAATTCAGTCGAACATGGATTACTAGATTTCAACGTTTTATTTGATAAATTTATTTTTTAAATTTTACTGCAGTTCTTTGATGCTACCAGATAAAGACAATTTTTTATAACGTAAGTTGCAAATAACTTTGCCTCTTATTCTTATTACAAATAAATACTATATTTATCCAAATTTATATAAATTTTTGACAATTAATCTTTTCAATCTACAAAAAATATCACTTCCGGTGAAGATATTTGTACCAAAATCTAATGGGTTCTTCCAATTTATATACAAATGTTAAATACCAAATATCAAAATTTTTGGGTAATTCGTATTTGAGTTATCCGACTGACAGATATCCGGCCCTGACCACATATACACACACACACACATACATACAGACATCATCGTGAAACTATCAAAAATGAATTGTAAGGATCCTAATTCGTGCTCATCCACTAAAAACTCACTATCCGATTTTTAGCATGATTCCAATACCTTCCTTTACAGGTAAGCGGAAGGTAAAAACGGAATAATTTATATTATATAATATTGTTACTGGTTTACGGCATTGAAATTCTCAGGATTAAGAACCAAATTAGTTTATATTTTAACACTTTAGTAGATATATGAAAATTTCGATCTATCCTACTTTGAGAATAAAATAAAATAAAACAGAGTGCATACAAGCCCAGCAGTATAAAATATACAATTAAAGTAAAAAACCCATAAATATCAAGTAACAACCAGTAAGCGTAAAGTGACTTTTTATTAGAAAGTCACGGTCAGTACTCCAATTTATTCCCTAGTCAGCCATCCTTACTTCCCGGCCCTTCAAGACCAACTCCGGCCGGAGTGTGAATCAGATAAAGGTGAGCTATTCCTATAAAGCATAATACGCCTTGTTCCGTACGAATTACGCAGTTTCCGCTGCGTATACAGGGGGGGGGGGGTAAATCAGTTCACGTGCGACGCGCACGTGTGCAGAGATCGAAGGGTGCTGGCATCAGGCCGCCAGAGCCTACTTCGACGCATTGTGCACGGCAGCTGCACTGATGCAAAGGGGAGGTTTTTTAGGGAATCACAGGGGAATAAGCGGAGGTACAGTTTGTATTAATATAAATATCACAGTACGATTACTTATAAAAGCCTACACTACAACTGTTGTTGAATTAGAGAAATTATCGTTAATCGTAGTAAACGCTCTAATTGTCTAATTATAGTAATTTGATGACATGGACTAGATGTCCAAATATGTGACATTTAAATTACAACCATGAAGTTGTGGGCTCTTGACATGTATGGTTTTTATCATATAATAGAGCACAATTAATAAATTTTCTAAACAAGCAATCATTTTTTTACCGTTGCATTTTTGTACGTTACAAGACAACATGCATGTAATATGCACAAAGTTCAGTACTCTGTTCAAACATGAATTCTTTGATTCTTGCACTTCAGGATACTGGAAAAATAAAGATTACCTGTTATAAACTACACAAAATGTATTAATCGTATATATTAATGTATATATAAAGAGGTAGTACCAATGGGCACTAGCCTCACGCACGCTATGTAAAACAGATCAAATCTGCTTGTTGGCTCTGTAGGCCAGTTGTAGATAAAATAAAATAATTTAAAAAAAAAGGATAATGGAAAAAAAAATTTGCTTTTATGAAGATTCAATTTAGCGCCACTGCAATTCTCCCCTGATTCTTTTTCTTGGGATTCAAAATCACGAAAAAATCTTCAAATAATCCGTGCACAATCTATCAATGTTCCCGAGTGAAATGTCATAGATTGCATGCTAATTTATAAATAGTAAATATAGATAATCTATATTTTGATACTTTTTTACTAAATTGAAAGCCTCATTCACATAAGCATTTAGTTTTAAGGTTTACATTAAGAAAGTTTAAATTCATGTAACTAAATATGAGCATTCATAGTGCTTCAAAGTGGGAAGTGTGAATGCTCGTATTTAATTACATGAATTTAAACTTTCTTAAACGTAAACATAAATGTAAACCTTTAAACTAAATGTTTATGTGAATGAGGCTTAAGTGTGGCAGTGTATTTATTTTATTTTAAAGTGAAAGTGGGATTTTTTCATTGCTTGGTTACGAACTTGGCAGCAATGTGGTAGAGTATCATTTTTAAAATGAAACATAATTTACCTGAAACTATTCCTGAACAACATAAATATTTACAAGCAGCTGTAATAGGAAGAGACGTTTACAATATTAATATTATTAGGTACACCAATTCTAAACAAATTCGATTTTATTTAAAGAAAGAATGTGTACCTGACTGGATTTGAACCAGAGTTGCTAGAACCACAGTCGGTCACGTTTCGCACTCAACTATTAAAACACAGCGGTCCTAAGCTGCTCGCAAGTAGAGTAACATTTTTTTCCCTCTGTCATAAATTGACTCAACATAATGGTAAATCGGTCTCTCCTCTGAATAGATCTATGGAAAACTTTTTTGTCCTTCAAATGCAGAAGAAAAGGCGACAGAAGAATCTGTCAAAAAGTGACAAATACCTCTCCTCTTGTAAATTTTTTCACGGCCCGTTTAAGTCATAGGGTTGCTGTCTAAAGTTACAACTATCCGTATTCATGGTCACATGTTTAGAGTTCGGTTACGTTCATAAATTAGATCAAACGAGACAAGGATACCCAAAAAGTGATCAGCTTGCAGAATTATCAAAATATCAACTAGTTGGCGAGTCAGTATTTTTTAAGAAGATTTGTTTATAATATTCTTTTTATGGTTTTCATGTGCCTCGAAACAAATTTTGTTTACGTCAGGAAAAAAATTGTTTATTTGATCAAGTGCACTTGGTTTATATTCCCTAGTATAGCGAGTCATATGTTCTAGTTATTAAAAATCATGCAGTGTAAAAGAATGCTTTGTGTGTGTTCATATATTCGTTTATTTTTGTTTGATTCACTCATGTGCGACGCACGTATGTAGGGCGGATATTACATTTTATACTGCACTTTGTTATTTATTCACGTTTTAGTGAATTATAACTGTTTGAATAGTGAATAATGTCACACGAAAAATTGTCAAATTAACACTGAACCACCGCGTGGTTAATACAACGAAAATGAACACATTTGGGGCATTGTTCGGGGGTTTGAGCCTTGTTCAGCCCTTCGTGAACATGTGTTACTTCCAAATGTGCACAATAAGAGTAATTTACCCTAAGCCCTTAAAACCCTTAATAGCTACCCAAACATGTGACTGAACCGAAGTGACGTACTTTACATGTAGATATTTATTTGAAAATTGTAACAAAATTGTGACGGGAGATCAAAATCCCTTTGGACACACTCCTCTGGGAAATATATTACTGGACAACATCCTTCTGGACAAAATTACCCTTCATAATAACTCTCGGGCAACATCTCCCTGGACAATGCTGGGTTGGACAGTAATACGTTTTTAAATTAGTTTTAAACCCATAGAACTCACGGTCCTATAGAAAACAAGCTTGTTTTTGGTGTCAGAAAAATATACATAATATTTTGTTACTTTTTACGGAAAATTTATAACGGAGAATAAATGGACAAAATTGTGACTATTTTTTTGGTCATAAGTCATAGAGTTTTGAGTAGGGGAGACCGGGGTAAGTTGTTACAGGGCACATTACAGATATGCAAAAGACTTAGAGATGTGCTATCGCCTCCTGTACGTAGTCACTGAGTACATCTGCGTACGTGGTGACCAAAAACAGCATATTTGTAACTTTTATTCTTTTTCGTAATTTTGGTCTCGTGTTGTAGGTAATTTAGATAATATATTGGATTTTAATTTTGGTATTGGGGCAGAAAGTTATATACAAACGGGGCAGATTGTTACGCGTTAAAATCTGGCCCATTACTACTTTTTAAATCATAACAATTTCATTTTAATCGTTTTACCTAATGAAACGTTATTGAACACTAGGATACATTTTCTAATAAATGTCATAACCAACTTCGATCTCTCATATTTATAGCAATATTTCGTTTAAAAATATTCTTAAAGATGAAACCAAAATCTATATTTCCGCGTATTCAAAATTTGATTTAATTATGTTTTACAGGCATAATACTATTTGGTACTGTACTTCAAATGACTATAATATTTTACGGCTATTTTTAAAATTAGTTAACGGAACAAACATCTATGCGAGCATCTATGTGTTCTTCAAAGTTATGTTGCATTATAAATTATAAGAATAATACATTTAAAGTTATAATCGATTACAGCGTTATTCACACAACTAGCAGGCTTCTAAATCTTGGAAAAAATAAATTTTATATTTTGAAGCAATCAATGAATTAGAAATTCTTCTTTTCCAAGACTCATTGAAGATTTAAAAAAAAACTCTCACCAGGATTATGTATTAAAATAGCGAGACAAAAGAATCCTTGTGTAAAACAGCATGTTGTTGTTTGAGACGGGCCGCTTAATTACAATAATTGCTATCAAAATCGTATCGATACGGACCTGCGTCCTCGCTCGACCGATCAGTGGACATTTCCACTCGTAATTGTGCGGAACGAGTCAACCGGACAACCGGAAATCACACACACAGACACACACACGATCACGGTAGCTGACGTTGTGTAGCGTTCTGTAGGCTGTTACTGTTCACAGTGTACAAGTTGTACAGGTTGCTACGACTTTACTTCGCAGCCGGCCGGTGAATGATCATGATCATGAATGATTCAATCATTGTTTATATGCTCGACGTGTTGTTTGGAAAAACGGAATATTGGTAATTGGATAAATGGACACTTCCGGGGACTGGCAAGTTGTCATAACAAACGTAGGGGAAAGCAGGTTGATTTTAACGTATTTTTCATTTCTTTTAGTTAGATTATAATGCTCTGTACATACAAGGATTTTGAGAAAATTCTTTCATGCTTCTAAATTTTAGGAAAGTTATCCTGGTGAGAATTGCCTGTTAAATAGCGGCGCTGTTAAATTGAATCTTCAATGAGCCTTGGAAAAGAAGAATTTCTAATACATTGATAGCTTCAAAACAAGAATTTTTTTTCAAGATTTATGAGCATGAAAGAGTCACAAAGAATCCTTGTATGACCAGGGCTTAAAATTTTGTTCAATTTCCTATTGTTCGTATTAATTAATTAATTAATTTCCTTAATGAATAGATAATAAGATTTACACCTATTTAAGCCTCGTTCGCATAAGAATTTAGTTTTAAGTTAGATTCATACCTACCCAATTATAAGTATAAGTGGTAAATTAACCAACCAGCGTTTCCACAAAATTCCAATTTCAATTATAACTGCGAACGTTGAGCGCTTGTTGGTTAAATTAGCCACTTATACTTATAATTGGGTAAGTCTGAATTTAAGGTTGAAATTATTTATGTTTACGTTTAGGATTGTTTAAATTCATGTACCTATAGTCCATTTGAGAATGACTGACAGTAACAAATCATTATTTGCAAGAGTAGTATTGGATTTTTGCCAGCAATGCGGCAAATAAAACTACCAGAAAAATCAGTTGTAACTACACTAGGATGGTCAAAATAAGCCTCACGCTTTGTACCTGGAACGAAACTTACTTCTCGAACAATAGCTAACGCTCTGATAATCCCCGTCGGCCTGTGTCATAGACGTAGATAGGAGTGATCTGTTTATACATTTACTAAAAATAAAAGTTTTTAATATTTAAATATAACTTTCTTACTCATTATTATTAAAATAAATCTTTTCCCTGAAAAACAATTTAGACCTAAAACGATAGTTCTCTACCGAATTTAGACATTTTGACTATCCCTGTGCAAACAATTATTGACGCGCCACTGGAATGTCTTTGACAGAATGATTTATTACTGCCAGTCATTCTCAAATATAGTATAACTATACGAGCATCAGCACTTTTCACTTTCTAGCACTAAAGTTTGAAATCTCCAAACTTTAAATTTATGTTTACCATACTTACTAAAGCTCTCGCTAAAGCTATTTTATGTTCATTGTATTTGAATTCTGCGTTTGTGAGCTACTGTTTAAATTTTTTTATCCAACTTGGGTATGGCCTTATTCGTGTGTGCGGTTACCAGCCGTCACTCATGTGCACTCATGGTTGTTAGTGAGTTCATACACATAATGAACCGCTTTTACATTTTTTTAGGAATACTGTTTAATAATTATAAATTCAAAACTCTTACCAACTAACAAAAAATGAAGCTTTTACAAATACTTTCGTTAATTTATTCCCCTCATACGTTCCTCATTTTCTTGCTACCGTGTTTGTTAATCAAATGAAAATCTTTCCCCTGTAATTTATGCTCGATGCATATGCATGGTCACGTCCAATCAAAAAGTAGTTAAAATCTGTGGGATTCCGTCACGCGTTTTTATCTTTCTTGTATCGAATGTAAACAACACTTCACGACTTCACGTTGCGTGACCGATGCCTTACAAGATATCCACCTACCCTTATTTTTATTAGTTCATTATAATTAGGACACCTTACGAGGTGATGAGTAGACGATAGACGATTCAGCTCTGTTTCTACATGGATTCTTTAGGAACTCTTTAAGGGTGTCGACTCCACGTAGCTCAACACCGCGTTGAGGCATGGAAACATTCGCTTCAAATACGTAAAAGCAGTAAAATGCTCACGAAGTTTTATAGAAATTAAAAATTACAGACGAAGAATGGAACTAGGTTTATGCCGAGTTATATTTTACTAATAAATCTCTTAAGAGCCTATTGCATGGCAATAATACGCATTGAAAAACGAGTAATTTTTGTGAGGATCTCAATCTAATACTGTTATACGTATAATGTTGAATTTTTGTATGTAGATTAAGGAAGCATACTAAAAGTGCGGAATCTTTAACTAATGTAATTAGTTTGGCTTTAATAATTACGCGAAATTCGGCGAAAATTGTACAAGTTTAGATATAATTTATGGCCATTCTGTTGATAAAATTATAGTTTTATTGTTTTTCCGCCCTTTTTACATCTATGTTCTACTCATTTTGTCTTTAAACTCAATGATAACTTTTATAGTTTATTCAAGAGATCCTCACGAAATTCTAGTGTTTAATTTCTTTTTATCTCTAATTGTTGTCGGAACAGTATATAGTTTGAATTTTTCAATTCAACAATGCTCTGTCGTTACTAATATAAAATTTCAGATTTTTATTTTGAGCAATATAGCCAGAATCGTGAATTATGATTCTTATTGCACTCAAGAAGTATAGCCCCTTAATCATAAGATAAAGCATGTAAATAATTGCAAACACACTTTTTCATAAATTTTTTATACAGATTCCAAAGATTTTTTTAGTATTCTAACTGGGCATAAACCTAGATTAATTTTGTCACTAACATCTAGTACCTGTTTTTCTTAAAAATTTTAATATGTAGAAACTGCTGTACCTCTAAACAGGCAATATTTTGTTACGGAGACGAGACCTTTTTAATGCATGTGGAAGAAAATTCACTGTTTTGAAGCTCAATGAATTTGAAATTTTTCTTATCCAAGACTTATTAAAGATCCAATTTAGCAGCGCTGCTATTTGACAGGTAATGCACACCAGGACTATTTTCTCAAAATGAAGCATGAAAGAATCTTTAAAGAATCCATGTGTAACTTTTAGTAACAAGAAACAGGTTAATATAAAATAAATAAATAAATTACCAAAAACAATTATTTTTAAAATTGTTAATAATCGGTTAATAATAATTCATTTCATTATTATTTTACACATTTAACTAGGATGTGGTAGCCTCACATACTGTGAGTTATCAAAATAATATTTACAAAAAAAAACTGACGGAAGGGAATCATTTTAATTGGTTTCAGCAAAAATTAAATTCAATTCTAGCAAAGATTTATAATTCATTTACTTCTCAGGCAGCTTCAGATATTGTGCGACACCGGTATAAATATCATTTGTGTGTGCGGTTACCAGCCGTCAACTCATGGTTTCAAACTATTGGCGATTAGGTTCATTATAAAAACATTGTATCAACTTATCAGCAAGATCTTGAACGTGTCTGAGTGTCCATGTAAACTACCATCTGCTTAAAGGGAGGTTTATACTTAATAATTATCATGCAAAAAATCCATACCAGATCTTGGTGGATAAGCACGTTTTATTATCCTGAATATGTTCCTGATATTCTTTCGATCATATCTTGTTTGTATCGGAGGGTCAAAATAATTTACTCCTACTGTTACTCATTTATTTTTACAAGTAGAACAAATAAAAAAATATTTTTTGCTTATTATATTTTGGTTGTAATGTTTATCTCGTTATGCTCCAAATATTTTTGGGAGATTATTACGGTTGATACAGATACAGATCTGCAGTTTTGACAAGAATAACAGAAATGTTATTTTTAAACAAATTATTTATATTGCCGAAAAGATTGTTTGTTTTAAATCAATGTTTAGGTATGGTTCTTGATTATGTTTTTGTTCGTATCTTTTTGGTAATATTGATTTAATATTATTATCATTATATAAACTTTGGTGCAACATGCAAACCTACTATATTTGTGTCGATAATATTAAAACAACAATCAGTAGGTATAGGTAGGTACATTATATTTTAGTTTTTTAGAATAATATTTAAATTTATCTACGATTGCTAATAGTTATTTACTTTACAAGTGGGGAAAGTAATGAATTACCCACGAGGGAAATCTTAACTCACGACGTCCAAGGCTGAGTGAGATAATTTTCTCGAGTGGGTCATTCCTTTTTGCCCACGTGTGAAGTATAACGTTTTATCCAACACCTCTTAATAACTGCTTAAATATTTAAAATATATTAAGTTCTAACCTAAAACATCGTCACTTTCAACAAACAAAGTAACATTTTACCCACTAGTAAATATAATTTTGATCAAAACCATTAGTGGGCAATCTTTTATTTTGCTTGTTTAAAATTACCATAGTTATGATGCTTTTATTAAGAGGTGTTGGATAAATAATATATTCAGTAGGTATTTTTTACTTGGGTGTTTTGTAATGAAAATCTGTATCAAAATGAATGTCATTTAAGTACATACATGCAATTAAAGCATAGGAGTAAAAAAGAAATGTTTAAAACACATATACACTCAGGCAACTTTTAGACCAAATACACTAAGGTATTGTATTATGGTCATTGGTCAATAGAACTTCCTGTTGTAGCTGTACTAATCCAAATATGACAGTCCGTTGCCAGGTAACATACACACATTTCATAAACAAAACATTTTTGACAACTGCCATATCAAATTTAAATAACAAATAAATAAATTCATAATAACTTGAATGATCAAAATAACACTCCACCCATTGACCCCACAAATCACAACAAACCCAGTCCCCACGACCCTAGCGCCATCCCACTCACCCGGATTTCTCCCGGAAGCTGCGCGCAGACTCCCCCATCGATCCGGAGTTCTAACCTCTGTTTGTGGTCTCTGGAGCGGTCCTCCAGGTGCGTGTGACACTCCACCACGTCCACGGGTCCTCCAGCTCTTGTGACAGAGACTAACACAGCACCAGACGAGACGACACAGAACACAACACGCACGCGACGCTAGCTACGGCAGCGCGACAACTGCAAATGTACGCCAGCGAGCGAACACTCTGAACAGTGATGTGAATGGTCGAGGGGGGAAAGGACGGGGGTAGTGAGAGCGGTGGTAAAGGGGGCAAGGGTGAAGGGAGAGATTGTGGAGGTTGTGAATGAACGTAGAATTAATTAGGTGTGTTTGTAAAAAATAATATCACATTAATTAAATGAATATCTAATTAATAAATACTGCATACATACGTATGATTTTTATTTTACCTAATTTGGGTGTGATAGTTTTATAAGGCTGTTCCACAACTTAAAACAATTAATTAAAGGGTATACTGTACGACGTGCTGATCATGAAACAAAAGGCTTTTTTTAATTCGCAAAAAAGTTGCATCGTATTTCAAGCAAACATTTTTTTGCCACTGGTCGGTAGTTATTTTTAATAAATTTTTACAAATCTTCTACAATGAAAGTAATTGTTTACATAATATCTAATACTAATAAATGTCAAATTATCAAATATACCTTCAAAACAGTGATACTTAAAATGTACACACGTCAAATAAACTACCCTTAATTTTGCAAATTTAAAAAAAAAATTGTTTCATGATCAGCACGTCGTACAGTATATACCCTTTACTTTTTTGTCCTAAATTGTGGAACATCCTGTATGTATCGACATCAGTATATAAAAACATTAGCAGAGCTGTGCATTACTTATATATTTAGGTACTTAAGTATAAATTTTTATTAACTATAGTACTTACTACTTGTACTTAAGTATAAATATTTTTGGTACTTCACTACTTACTACATTAAAATTTTAAGTACTAAAAATAATCGAATGAAGTACTTGTTAAATACTTAAGTTTTTCGGAAAAGAACTTTAAATAAGTATACGATATTAATATAATTTGTAACACATCCCGCTACAAAATTGGCGCCCAACGTGGGGCTAATATTGTACCCTATAACATACTTTAAAAATAAATTTTTAGATTTCTAATTGCTGTCATATATTTTACCTCATTAATTTTTATTATAATATTTAAAAGTAGGTACCTACTAAAACTTGATATTTTTGATTCTACTGCCCAAATATGCTAAAAAATACTAACTATGAGTCTCTGTTTGGTTAACTAAAAATATTTTTTAAATAATTATCGTACCAATGTAAACAAACATAAGCCATCTTTAGAAAAATTACAGAACTACCCCGAAAACAAGATTTCTATAATTAAAGATATATGTACAAACATACATCTTTAATAAACAATATTGCCTTACTATGCATGCTAGTTTTGTTAATAAAAATAATATCACACGTAATATATATATATATAAATTAATCATTATTAATGCTGATACTGAAACATGCAGTATTGTTTTTATTTTCAATTTATTTATGCTATAAAATACTCATTTTTTAGAGTAAGTTAAATTTATCTTATATAATAATAATAATAAATTTCACCTTAATATCAATAGTAGACAAACACTGGCCATCTTCAGTTTGATAACAGAACCTACCCTTAAAAACTAGACATCTGTGCCTATCTAAAAAGGTAAACTCTATTTAATTGTGTTAATATTTTATAACGCTTAAATTATCTTCAATATATTTTTGGTTTAAGTATCCAATAATTATTATTCTGTATAAAATGAGGGTTGAAAAGAGACATCTATCTGTGGAGGGTGAATCTAGCAGCTGCTTGTATTGACTTTCACCCCCTGTTGTCGGTAAAGCCACCCCTATTTGTGCTACGCAATGGCGGCTGGTTTGGAACCCTCTATCGGGTATAATTTTAACTAAAACAGTTTTCCACGAAAAGCTGGTACAGTGCTGCCGCAGGGAAAAGCTCCAGAACTTTTAATTTACTCGGAAACTAAACTTGAATTTGCTGTATTTTATTCTGCAATGGTTTTACCATTATTTCATAAAACATCTTCAGAAATACTTAATACAGTATATTCTCATTATGTTACATAATCAAATAAATTATAATATATTAGAATAACAAAGAATTTAATTAATTAGCATGCTTTTAACTAAATCTGGGTTGTAAAACATGTTTTAATTAAATTAATGTAGTGTTGTCATGTGATTGTGATATTAAATTTACAATGTATGGCACCATCGCTCGGAATTTGGAAAATAAAATTTTGGTAAAATATTTCTCCATTTTATCATAATAATAATAAATTAAAATATTATTAATAATAAATAAATTATCTGTAACATTTATTTTGTTCTTAAGTACAATAGTATTACATATATTAAAATAAATATATACAATTATTTTATTTACATTTTATTATAAATTAGGAGGGAAAATCGAGCTTTTTATTAATGCCCTAAAATATTATCAACTAGGTAATTCATAGATTCACAAAACACGGTAACATTTTTACCAAATATATTTCGTAACAAATCTTAATTTATTTTTGATATGAATCTCAAATATGTAGCAAGCCAATAGGCTACTTGCATGATTTTTTTATTAAGTATTATTAAAACATAGATAAAAACTTGGGACACGCATTTTTTATTTTGACAAAAATGTTACACATATTTATTCAAAGAAATATAATTGAATTTGGGAAAACAAATAAAATGATTCTATTTTATACGATTTAAAGTCTATACCGAATGTTATAGATTGCTTTTAACGCTCACTATACTTTAATTTTCTTACTAGTTACTATATCGACATTATAGAAATGTCATATACTTATTTCATCTTCCTATGCTTTGGAACATGTCGCAAGGTACAAACAAATTATGTATTATGTATATACTAACTGGACTATCAGACAATGAAAGGTATCAAATAGGTACTTAATAATACAAAATGCAACCAACGATCCAAAAAAATATTTCCCTCTGAAAAAACATTCTTCTTCAGTAACCGAACAATAACTGCATTAGTCTTGAAACAACGTGTATGATTTTATTTTCAACAGTGTTGTCAAATTCTACTTGAAATTAGTATATTTAACGCTAGATGTGGCTGCAATTGATGTTGTAGGTACATGCGTCCCAAGGTACAACACTCTCCCCTACAATTTTCAATACCATGCAAGTAGTCCATTATTAAATAAGTGTAACATCTACCCTGTTTTGTGAATCTAGCCAAAAAAATTTAATTAGCTTCAGTATATCTCGTCGACAGTCGATTACTCCATTTGGTGCTCCTAACACTTTCAGTATTATGCAAATCAAAATTTCTATTTTTCTTACAACACCTAAACAAATTCAAAAAAGATTTCCTGAAACCACAGTTCATGAAACAATAAGTGATGGGGTTACAGCAGCTAGACGAATAGGCCAATAGCTGAAAAATACTAATAGCAGTGTACCCCAAGCCGTTATAAACAGCCTCGGGGTTAAAAAGCGCTATTGTGTTAATCACATACAGGGGTGTCCAGCATATGAAGAACTCTAACACTACTGCGCACAGCATTTTGATGACTCTCTTCTTATTGGTCAAGCTTTTTTCAGCGTTGGTGCGTCTTAGGCCCCGGATGTGCCGGTAGGAGCCGATCGTGTGGTTGGATTCCTCGTCAGGAAGCTTGTAGCATTGATTGTTGCTGTTGTTACTTCGCCGGGATGAAGTTGATGGATAGCGGTGGCTTAAGGAGTATCTTGTGCTTGAAGCCCCGCTTGAGTTTATGTAGACTTCTATTGTTGCGCTACCTGCAATGTCAAATTATTACTTGAATTAAGGCGCTAAACTTGTAAATCCAGAAGATTAACAATTTGAACGATTCTGGCTGTATTATAAAAAATTTCAAATTGAAATTTAACATGAAGAATCGTGACTCATTAGTGAATCAATAAATGCAAATTATTAATTGCTGTGACATGAATTAGCAAAACTTGGAGCTAATTTTTATCATATAATAATCCATATTATACGTAGATTAATACGCTACATTATACAAAATTTATACATCATTGTAAAATATGATGACATCGATTTCAAAACCAAAGTCACAAAATGATTTATAGTAACATGCTATTTTGCTTTGCATTTGATAGCAAGATATGGGCCTTAAGACGTTCTTGTACCGCGCCAGAAAACAGCCAAAAACATGGATTTCGCCAATCCACAGCGTTTATTGTTTTGTTAAATATAATAATCTAACGATATTGTTGAAGATAAAAGTACAATCTACAAAATGCAAGATGCAGAATTTTAAAATTTAAAATCGCAATATGTTAATTTGAATTTTGACAAATTTGTTATTTTTGAACACAAATATCTTCTATTTTAAAACTAATTTAAAACATTCGAGCGGTTATTTCGCAGATCCAAGCTTTTTTGACAACATATTAAAATTTGAAGTTAATTCACTGATTCTTTTTTAAATTTTAAAAAGGCGCATCTGTAGATGCATTCTTTTTCTATTAAATGTTTAAAAAGCATTTTCTTTAAGTCAATAACAAACTTACAGTTTACTCGCATCGAAAACACTTTAGCAGTATTTTTCAACTGACATTGACATTGCATTGCTATGATGCGGTAAGTACAAGTTTCGAGCTGGTTTCGGGCAGCTGTAATAGTGGGGAAGGGAGTGGAATTAAAGAATAAGTAAAATCGATAGTATTCTAGGAATTCGGAAAAAATCTTTAATTATTAACCTTTCACGAAATTTTATAAGGCACACTTTTACCTAGTAATTTATTTCCTGGAGCCCTGTTCACACATGGATTTATTGAGGATTATGTCATCTTCTGAATTCTGAGCATGTTGAGAATTGCCTGTCAAATAGCGGCGCCGCTAAATTGATTCCTCAATTAGTCTTGGATAAAAAGGATTTGTAATTCATTCATAGCTTCAAAACAAAAATTTTTCAGGATTCAAAAGCATATGTGAACACGGGTTAAAGTATACATAATATACGGTTTAGTCGGAATTAATAATAATAAAATAAAAAATAAGTTCAGTATTTTTGACAACTAAGATTTGAATTCAGTTAGGTACACATTTTAGATTACTGCACAAAATTTTCTCCTGTAGTTACTCTACCAACAACCATGAATTGATGGCTGGTAACCGCACACACCGTAAAATAGGACCGATGACTCTCAGTCTGAACTGCACACTCAAGTGTTCAAGTTTGAAAAGAAGAATGATATAAGTACCTACTTATGTAGGTATAATATAAATGATTATTTTTCCAATTTTATTATAGTTTATTAATTTATAAATTTGTGTTTTATAATAAACAATCTTAAAAATTTCTAGGATGTGTGCATTGTGCATTTACCAGCCCCCAATGTATTGTCAAAAATAAATACACCACATGGGAAATTTAGGACAGACGAATGTTACTTCTTCATTAAATTTAAGCAAACCAGACATAATTTTATTTCATTAGTTCATAAAATTTTGTGAGCTGGCATTATGAACAAAGTTCAAAAGTTAGTTTGTTCGTAGTTTGTTTATTAATTTTTGTTTGCAATATTGAAACATAAACATGTGAGGCGGTAATTTAGAAGCTTGGTAAATTATATCTTCTCTTGTACGTTGTGCGGTTTACAAAAAATATTTAAAATTCTCTGAAAATCCGGCGGATGTGTTTACCCTTATCCGGAAATTACTTTTTAAAGTTTGACATCGTAATGCAGAAGTTCTTTAAAACTTTATTTACAACAACGGAAAAGTATGAATTCTTTTCTGGCCTGAATTTGAATACGATTGAGAAAATTTTATAATAGTAGCAGAAAATAATCTTGAAAACATTATTCTCTATAGATTTATTTAATTTAAGGGCGTTCCGCCATTTCTATGTTCTCAAATTTATTATATTGTTTTTTATTAATTGCTAACAACAAAATATTGAAATTTTTCAGTTAGTTTTTTAATAAAGTCAATAAAAATGTTATACCTTGATTATTATTCACGATATGAAACAATCTATGACAAATTTTATTATTTTTATATCAGAAAATAATAAAAAAATTCAATAAATTTGAGATCAATAAATTAGTCGTATACGAGGTCGTATACACCTCGTTATGATGGCTACTATTCACTCCGGCGATAAAAACCCTTGTTCCCTTTGCTCGCTAGTGTTGTAAACTTTTATCTTCGGGAATAATCCCACTTGACGAAATAAAATCCCCAGAACATTTCAAGAATGTGAACATCCTGGCTCGTTACTTGCTATTTTTGCCCACTAACATCCTATGTTAATAATTTGGTAATAATATCCCAACCGTGTATAGGTATACCATGTAATTCTCTGAGATGTTTATATTGAGTATGTAATTTTTCATCGTACCTACTTCAGATGTGGCTATTACTTAAGCGGCTCGTCTACGTTTTTTCCGAATTCCCAGAATATTCTCGATTTTATTTTATTTTTCTATTCCACTCTTTTCTAACCCGAAACTCGTACTTTGCCGCATCCTAACTATGCAATGTCATTTTGAAGTTGAACAATACTGTAAAAGTGTTTTTGTCATACCTGCACAAAAAGTAACCTTTTTCGTGCCTGTTTTACGTGCGCAAAGTGGCTTATTTTTCAACTATACAAAAATGCGTGCGCAAAGTACAAGCGTGCGGGAATAGCATGCGCAAAATTTCACTTTGCGCACGCAAATTGAACACTCACACAGTTTTCTGTAGTTACCGACACGAAATGTGCGCGCAGCACTAGCGCCACACACGTGATAATCTAATACTACAAGCACGTGAACAGCTGTAGTACCTACTTTTCTATGCATAGTTTCTACTGTCGACTTTGTGCAGATTGTGCATTGGATATTGGATTTAATGGACAATAATATTTTATTCTTATATTTTAATGTTCTTTTCTTTACTGTTAATAATTAGTTTCTTATGCTTTTACATGTAGGTAAATATTAGTTACTTTTTTATTTTATACATATTAATTTTAAAAGTATTAATTTTATCTTTTGATAAGTAAGGTCACTCAAAAGGTTACTTTTTGTGCAGTAATGACAAAAAATATCGTGTGCATCTCGTGAGCAAAGGCGCAATTGAGCTTGGCTTCGTTGCAGCCCTCGCCGTAGCGACCCTCGGCCTCCTCGGCTCGCCTCGGTAGGCCTCGAGCCGCTACTGCTCGGGCTGCAACTCGCCTCGCGCAATTGCTTACTTTGCGCACTAGATACACAATATACTATTTCGTTGCGAGTAAACTGTCAGATTATTATTAACTTCAGGATAATGTTTTTATAAACATTTACTAGAGAAATAATGGATCTATAGATGTGCCTTTTTAGAATTTTAAAAATTTGTTAAAGTTTACTGTCAAAATTACAAAATGTGTATTCTTTTAAACTATTTTACTTCGTTTGAGGATCGAGTGCAAAAATAGGACTAAAGTACATTTAATCCAACAGGTGATTATTTCCCTCACCTTCGGCTCGTGAAATTAACTTCACCCTCAGGATTAAATCACGCACTTTAGTCCTTTAATATATAAGATACTATTTATTTAAAAAGGTTGAATGGGCTGTCAGCAACTTACCGACATAATTCAGAGCGATTTCGGTCCTCATTCCTTTCCATAGAGTCCTTGTGATTAAGGTGTAGGTAATGGCAAGTACTAGCAAAGGTACAACCAGTAGCACCATATCCAAGAATAAGTTGTACATCCTCTCGTAGTCGCCCGCTGGCCAATCTTCCCTGCACTTGTGGTGCCCTGGAACAAACAGCTCAACATAAGAGTTGATTTACACTTTGTGCTAAAGAAGAAGAGTCCTATGTATTTACATGCATTTCTGCTTCAAATACAATGTTACTGAGGTTTCGTTCTAAGTACAGATTTTCGTGTAATTCATATACTTTTATATTTTAAAACATGTTTACAGTTAGTTTAAGGTTTCATCAGGTTCGTCTAGTGTTGAAAATTTGAAATTTTAATTGTATTATATTAAAAATTGCTGTTGAAAACAGACTTTTTTGAAAATTTTCTGAATTTTTTTCGATTTAAGCGGCTCGTCTACGTTTTTACCGAATTCCTAGAATACTCTCGATTTTACCTTATTTTCTATTCCATTCTTTTCCTGACTACTAGGGCTGCCTGAAACCAGCCTGAAACTCGTACTTTGCCGCATCCTAGCTATGATATGTCATTTTGAAATTGATAAATACTTTAAAAGTGTTTTCTTTGCGAGTAAATTGTCAGATTATTATTGACTTCAGGATAATGTTTCTAAACATTTAATAGAGAAAGAATGGATCTACAGATTTTAAAAATTAATTTGTATCATGAGATATAATCGTTTAAAGTTTGCATAAAATAGGAATTTTTTGAATTTTTCGGAATTTTTATATTCATGTACAATTTTTTAATCCAAATTTTAAAAAGGCACATCCATTCTTTCTCTATTAAATCCTTATTGAAATAATTTTTTTTACAATTCTTGTACTGGTCACAAAACACTCGCTACGTTACTATTGCTGTTGAAAAGAGATTTCTCAATTTTTTTTCGATTTAAGACAAAATAAACAAAATCTATCACTAGACGAACATAGATACGTTCTTTAATTTTGTAATTGTTTTTGAATGAAGTTTATTTAGATTCTGAGATATGATTTTATTTCTGTAACACTTTTTGAAGTTATAGAACGGATGTAAATACTGCTCATAATCGCCAAAAATTTGAGAGAAATGCCGGTGATGTTTTGCCCGCATAGATCAATAATTTTGAGGTATCAGCATTTTAATATATCACACTTTTTGCTGAAACCTTTTCACGCGAAAAACGATAAAAGATATTATAATTTCTTTTCGACACTACGAGCAGGACGGTTTATTTGATATATTGCCAATTTTTCGGTGTTTAAAGCATGGTTTTATCTTTATTTTCGACTTTAGCACCGGGTGGTCGTAATTTATTTTTATTATTATAACATAATAGACAGATCAGATGAATTATTGTAGAAGTTGTCAAAACAATACGTAGTCTATTACCGATTATTTCAATGTGGCATGACGCATGAGTTTTCATATTCGTTTTTTTTTTCACGAACTAAGCAAGGTGCATTATTTACACCATTCAAGTGACGCATGCCTTTTTACCTTCCGCTTACCTGTAAAGGAAGGTATTGGAATCATGCAAAAAATCGGGTGGTGAATTTTTAGTGGATGAGCACGAATTAGGGTCCTTACAACTCATTTTTGATAGTTTCACGATGATGTCTGTGTGTATGTGTGTGTGTATGTGTGTGTGTGTGTGTGTGTGTGTGGTCAAGGGTTGTTAGTCGCATAACTCAAATACGAATTACCCGAAAATTTTGATATTTGGTATTTAACATTTGTATATAAATTGGAAGAGCTCCCTAGATTTTGGTACAAATATCTTCATCGGAAGTGATATTTTTTGAAGATTGAAAAGGTTAATTGTCAAAATTGTATATAAATTTGGAAAAATATAGTATTTATTTGTAATGAGAATAAGAGGAAAAGTTATTTGCAACTTACGTTATAAAAAAATTGTCTTTATCTGGTAGCATTAAAGAACTGCAGTAAAATTTAAAAAATAAATTTATCAAATAAAACGTTGATATCTTGTAATCCATGATCGGTTGATTTTTGTTTCTGCGTAAAAAATATTGACAGGTGAGACGGGTGACAAGTTGGCATACTAGCGCTATATAAGTCCTAAGTAAGATATTAAATGTAGTAATTGAACGGAGGATGGCTTCAACACAGCAGAGTTTTCCTGCGAATGAATCTTTTTATTCAGGTGATGCAAATTTCTGTGTTTGAATATTTGAGATTTTTATTTGTATATTTTAAATGGGCACCGGATTGTACGTATACATTTCTGTTTAAAGTCTAGATATGGCGGAAGGTTGTGTGATGGCCACGTCAGATTTTTTAATACTAGCTATATAAATTTAATTTTATTTTATCTACGACTGTTGTTAAAATTGGGTTTTTAACGGTTGCTTACCAAGTTAAAAGTGTCAATTTATGGCACCAGTTTTAAAAGTAACAACGTTTTAAATAGTTTATTATTTAATGTGCAAATAATGTAGGCTATAATTCAAAAGAATCCTCAAATGCGACGTTTTATCTACAACTTTTTAAGCAAAGCAACTTTTCTTACTTATTTACAAATTTGTACTCATATTAACTTTGGTGTGATGACAATTGACAATTACTATTATGGACTAGTCATATACAGCGTTTTACAAATTTTTATTATTTATTTAATTATTTTTACTGTTTCTGCTTACGTCATAAAATGATAACTTAATACTAATAATAATGTAACAGGTGTGATGGCAGTTTGACAATTCGGATGAATAAAGTACTCATTATCTAACAGTGTTAAAAATAATGAATTCATTAATTCATAATGTATCCTTATGGTGGGGTTTATTATACTACTTTCATGTATATAATAAATACATTATTCTATTGTCGTCGTTATTTTATTGTTACTTTTAACACGTTGCTAACGATTTGTATATCAACAAATATAATCTAACCTGTCGAAATGTTATTCATTAATTTTTAGTTTTTATAAATACACTACTAAGGTCGTAGACAAAATATTGTATGATATATATGTTAAATATGATATATCACTTTCGACAATCATATCATAAATAATTATTTTCCAATCCAGATTTTATTAAATGATGTAAATTGTATTAATTTTTGAGCTTTTTTAATTTGCGTATAAAATATTCACTTATTTATTACAAAATTATACCTGTACATGACAAAAGTGTTTCGTGACGTATCAATATTAAATTTATATTAATTTTTATGGCCTTATTAATAAAAAAAATTTAAAATTAAAAAATATGTGTTCCAAGTTTTTATCTCTTCTTTAAAAAAAAATTAATAAATAGTATATTATATATTGAGGGACTAAAGTGCATGATTTAATCCTGAGGGTGAAGTTTATTTCACGAGCCGAAGGTGAGGGAAATAATCACCTGAGGGATTAAAGGTACTTTAGTCCTGTGGTATATACGCTATTTTTTGCACTTCATCCTCAAACGAATGCAAAATCGTTTAAAAGAACACACATTTTGTAATTTTGACAGTAAATTTTATGACAAATATTTATATTGTTACCATAGATACTCTGTAACAAATAGCACGTATTTACTTGACAACGGGATTAATTAATTCAATTCCTTGACAACGGGATTAAATATGAGAAATAATCCCTTGGGATCAAATTAAGAACCTTAGTCCCTAAAAATAAAGACTAAAGAACAGTTTTAGTCCCGGAAGTGCAAAAAATATATTAAAACTTGTAGGTACATCCAGAAATAGGTAATAATTTAAGCACACTATAAATTTATCATTTATTAAAAATTTTCTCATCAGAATAATACAGCTTCTTTATCCAATTACTTTGACATTCCAGCTAACAAAGCAATTTAGATTTTTAAATTAGTTATTCCAAAAATCCATAAAGCACACTATAAAACCCTTTCTCAAATAAAAATAAAATAGTAAAGCCCCACTAAAATAAAATTCCACCCCATCCAGTAACCGCGACATTCCATCTTCAAAGCAATTAATAATAATTTCCTCGTGTGTGATCCTTCGCAAGGATAATAAATCAAAGGCACCGCACACTACGCATGTTGTCCTGTTTATAAGAAAGGACGCGTTGCCGTGTCTACGTCTAGGATATCAGGTGCTTTCTTGTGCCCTCGGTAATTCAGCGCTCTGTAATACGGTTACCCCACGCGATTCTGCCAGGACGAGGGCGGAAGGACTATTATCCTGAAGGAACCACAGAGCTGGCAATTTTTGCCAGAAAATAGGGGCAACTAATTTGGAAGGAAATGATCAAAAGAAAAAAGGTTGTGAAATTGACTGGGATTAGTCCTGCAGGATTGTGATTTTGTTTATCTATGACCACGGTTAAAAATAATTAGGTTTGTCCACATGATCGTTTCTAGCGGTCAGAATGTGTAATAGATCTGTATCAGGTCATACCATATTACTTAGACACTGATTTAAGGTAGAAAATCCGTCGGTCATAAGCGTGCGTGATTTCGGTGTGAGATGAGGCCGAAGCAGTTAAATAATCAGAAATAAATCATTAAAAATCGTAGATTTGGATGTAAATTACAAATCATAGGTATCCAATTAAATAAAAAATATAATTGAAATTTAAGTTTACACTGAAATGCAGTAGTAGTACGTCAAAAACATAATTTTTCTTGAGACTGGAATCTTTTGCATGCGATTTCTCAACCATTATTGCGGTGACTCATATTTTTTATTTTTCTTATAAATACCTCAAATATCAAAGAATTCGTTTTCCAAATATGTGTTGGGTTGTTATGATAGAAAATTTTCTAATCGTTTAGTAAATCTACTGGTAACCTCCATATACGCAATGTATTTTAGCGCGTTTTTGTGTCAACTTTAAATTCAATTATCTTCGTTATTTCAACGGTTACCTATAAATTTTAATTTTTATTCAAATTCTACGACTTGTAATGAATGCTGTATATTAATTTAAGTCATATTTTGGGTTGTCACTACCCATGGATTTACTACCTTAAATGTAAAAATACACTTTAATACTATAAATAGTATCTAAAATTGTTATTTAGATATATCCAAGCGGTTATGTTCCATAATTGATCTTTAGATCGAAAATATTATGACAAAACTTGTCTACGAGGAAGATCGTCGTTATAAATAAATAATTTCACAATATATGAACACAGTCTCGTAGTGCATCTATTCATCTTCATTATTCAATTTATAAAACATGTCAATTTTTACTAAGTTCTACTAAAATTAAAATAAGCTGTATCTACATTGACAGTTTTACTGTCATCTATCATTACTCCAAAATTTACGACATTCGCATACAGCTAAATAAATTAAATTCCAATCGTTAAACTCTTAAATTAAAATGTAATTAAACATATTCAAATTTTAATAAAAATATCTTTTAATTAAGAAGAATGCTTGAATAAATCAGTATTTAATAATTGAATATCAATTAATTTTTACTAAAAAATTTGTTGAATTGAATATTGATATATTTTTCATATGGCCCCATCAAAAACTGTTTGAGAACTGCAGTTTATTAATTAGTAGATCGGCCATCTTTCAATAGTTTATAAACGTAGACGTCAAACGTTTTGTACGTAGTGACAATAGTGAATAACAATACAGCTTTCATAATCATTTTAATAGTTTTATTTTGTTTATAATATTAAATTTCAACAAAAAGATAAATGAGTGTTAGTTTTAGTTGTAACTTGCAACCCTTTGTTTAAAATATTTCCCCGTGTGGTGTATGAATAGTATGTTCATTTTTTAAGGTTATTTCTATGATAACATGTGTTGGATTAAATTGACATATTTTGTGTTTGTGGATTGTGGACTATTATGGAAATTTCGAACATTATTTCAAGGTGCATCACATGCAGTCAAGAATTGAACCTCATCGAATAAGGTAATACAACAAAATAATAACTAAAAATAAAACAGAGTAGTGTCTGAAAATTAAAACATTTGAAATAAAGGACGCCAAGGTAGGCAAAGGCCACTTGAAATATATGCGCCCCAAAGTAAAACAAAACAACAGTAATAGAACTTATGCATAAGTATGAAAACTTAAAATTTTTATTGTAAAGATTTCGTGCTAATCTTGTGCAAGTGTTTATATTTGTCGAGGTACCAACCTCTTATGGGAATCCTTAGGCATATTATTAAAGAAATATAAATATACAGGGTGTTTCATAACTTCGAGTACATACGTCAATGGTATAATGATGTTTGATATGCTGATTACGAATCTAAAAGAATTTTTTTTAAATTCGAAAAATTAAGGGCTGTTTACCTAAAACATTTTTTGTAGTACTGCACTGGATTCGCTTCTTTATTAAACACAAACAATGAAGTAGGTAATCAAGAATTTAAATTACCTACATAGTACTAGTAAAATAAACAAACAAAATTTCATTATTTTTAATGAAATGATAATTATTATAGTTAATTATGTATTCAAAATAATTGTTTACGGGGTCGTGATTTTATTTTAAAACAATTTTTCTTTATAAATAATAAATTATTCAAATTTTACCGAGTTTGGTGTTAATTTAAAGCTCTCGGTTAGATAAGTTTAGTAAACATGTAAAAATGACATTTATCCGATTTCCCGCAATTTACAATTGTTTCTCCAAAAATTATTCAAATTTTTAAATTAAAGCTTTCTGGGGAAAAATCTATTTGAAGAATAAAAATAGTTATTTGTCCAACTAGAGAGGAAAGCGCTTCTTTTTCCCACTCGAGCTCGAAGTTTGGATCACGAGCGAAGCGAGTGAGACAATCGAGCAAGAGTGGAAAAAGAGCTTTCCTCTCGTGTTAGACACAACATTTTTTTCACGACATATTTCAAAACATTGTAAATGTAGAAGAAACATATAACTAGAAGTTAGGTTATAACTGCCATCTGTCAGAATGACGTTTGAAAACAATGAAATGCAGCCAATATGCCAAATTAAATTTAAGTTGTAAAATCGTGAAATAGTAGAAAAAGATAGTATAAAACATAATAATTGTAAAATAATAGTTTACAGTATATCACTATAAAATCAGAATTTTCAATAAAATAATAAATTTACTTACAATTTTTAAAATATTTCATCGTAAAATAACACTGGTGGTAACACTGCTTACTTTCCTCTCTAGAGAGGAAAAACCTACTTTCCTCACTATTTTGCGAGAAGAAAATTGTGTTTCCTCCGCATGTCGTGAAAAACAACATTTAAACGATGGTCAGTTGTTTTTTCAGTTATTCAAATTATGCCGAAGTTGGTATCAACTGAAATAGTTCAGGAATTTTGCTAAATAAAGCATAAAATGAAAGTCTTTACGAAAGCAAGTTATTAAAACTTATAGTCGGGGAAGTACTGTGGAGGCCAAAGCAGATTTTTCCTCAGTGTCATCTTACCCTTGTTGGTGAGTATGAGCTGACTTAGTAGAGCGTTTTTCCAGTTATTCAAATTATGCCGAAGTTGGTATCAACTGAAATAGTTCAGGAACTTTGATAAATAAAGCATAAAATACGAAAGCAAGTTATAGTCGGGGAAGTACTGTGGAGGCCAAAGCAGATTTTTCCTCAGTGTGATCTTACCCTTGTTGGTGGGAATGAGCTGGCTGAGCAGAGCGATGGGAGTCATGCACAGGAGACTGCCGATCCAGATGGAGACAATGAGTCGGTAGGCGTGATTCAACGTCTGCCATCGTCGCGACCTGAGCGGGTGACAGATCGCGTAGTACCTCTCCACGGAGATGGCCACCAGTGTCCACGCTGACACGGACACCGAGCTCGCTGCAAACACAAACACAATCATAACCTCACAATACGTCAAGTCATAACGAGCGATCGTTGTCGTTAATCATCTAATGAAGCCAAGTGTATAACGTCCAGGTTCATGGATTGTTTCGTTTCATTTATTTTACTACAAATTAATTGAAAGATATAAATGACACTCGTACAGAAAAATGGTCAGGAAATATTGTAGGCTATTTCTCATCTTTGATCTTGGGGTAAGAATAAAACGCTGATCAGCGCTGTGGCCGCTGAAACGGTGTAGTGAGTGTGGATTCGTTCACCTATCTTAATAGTGCTAGTTCGTACGCTCGGACCTATTACCTGTAGAACTCTTATTCCATCGCAGCGGGGGGTTACCAAGTCTGTGCTAGTTCGTATTACGTTAATCGCACACAAATACTTGATGTAGTCGAAGATCCACTGACCTTTAGTTGTCATGCTAATTGCAAAAACGAACTAGTAGTTTACTTGACTTCAAAATACGATTAATTACTTATTATTATTTAATTCTTCCAAAAGAATTCGCCAACCACGAAAACCCTAATTCTTTCTAATTTGTAGACTGTGGAGAAATAATGTCATTTTGAAGTTCAAAAATATTGTAATCGTGCTTTCGTTTCGAGTAAACTATCAGATTGACTTCAGGATAATGTTTTTATAAACATTTAAGGCCCGAATGTAGTTGTCTGCGAGAAAAGGATAGATTTATACAGACTTAGAGTGTCGAACAAAGGCAACGTAGGGGGATTAAAATTTGTACTACATTTGAACGTATCATCACAAACAAGGGTTCATTTGAAAGATAAAAGTTCAATCTAGATCCGTCTAGTGTTGAAATTTGCAATTTTTGTTGATATACTGAGTAACAGTTATGTGAAATAAGGCAAATTATGACAAGTTTATGGCATTGTAAAATTGAAACAAAAAATAAAACTAAAATTTCAACACTAAGCGAATGCGGAGTTCATCTTTATCGTTAAATGAAAAAAAAAAATTAAATCGATCCGACCAAAATTAGTCCCAATTTCAATCCCTATTCAAAAGCATGTTTTTTCTGCGCGCAACTTCACTACATTAGGCTCGTAATAGAGAAAGAATGGATCTACAGATGTGCCTTTTTTAAATTTTAAATTAATTGCTATCAGGAGATATAACACGTGTAAAGTTTGCATAAATTAGATTTTTTTACATTTTTCTGAATTTTTATAATCATGTACAATTTTTTAATTAAAATTTTTAAAAGACACATCTGTAGATCCATTCTTTCTCTATTAAAACCTTGTTGAAATAAAATTTTACCAATCTTGTACTGGCCACAAAACACACTCGTTAGTACATTTTATGCTGGATTTTAGGAGGTAGGCGAGCCTCTTAAAATCGAGTTTTCAAAGATGAATATTTCCTGTATTTTCTCGTAGGCAACGTCTGCGTTCTCCCAAACAAAAGATTGCAATTATTCTTTGGGTCGGCGTTGATTTTTCATCTCTTATCGATTTTCCAAGTTATTATTATTTTCTCAAACATTGTTGACAATAAGGGAAGTAGTGAAGCGCGTTTGTTTAATCTAGGACCAATCAAAATTGCCGTCACCGGAGCTTATCGTCTGATGGTTTTGTGTAAAAACAAAAACATGTTTGATTTAACACGAAACGGAAAATGGCACTCGGAAAATTAATCAAAACAAACAAAAAAACCGGAGTGCGGAAGTTGCGGCGTTCATCAGAGAGACAGTTGATTTAACTTTGCAGGACTTTAACTAACTATAGTAATTTATAAGGCACTAATTAAGTGGGAAACTAACTACTAACAAACAATTAGAGGAATTATAAATCATTCCTGGTCTTCAATATCAAGTTGCAATTTTTGATTAAACCAATTATAACTTAAATGAAAACCTGAAGCTTCAGTTATTTTAAATTACTTGTTTTGTTGATTAATTAAAATTAAATACCTATATCTATGCGTAATTTAATATAATGTTATTGTCACTAGTGAATATTTTAAAATTATTTTGACCAATAAAACTTCTTGTACGAGTACTATAGTATATCAATACCTCAGAGTGGGCTACTTGCACGATTTTTTTATTAAATATTTTTAAAGAATGCCATTATCTAAAGGATGGTTTATAATGGATATAACTGGTGACTTCTTCTGTGGTCTGTTAACATGAACTATAGGTATTTTCAATGATGATTGGAAAACAGTTACTGGGATGCAGTCAACAATAAAATATATATTTCTCAATCCTCAGGAGCAATGAGCAATGAAATAACAATTAACAGGTTTTTTTTTTAAATATAATAATTAGTACAGAACAATAACTTAAATGAGAAATTTAAATTTGTGTAATTTACATGAAAAGATTATTAAAATTTACCTAATGTAAAACATTAGGAATTATTGTCAAATAATATTATATTTTTAAATCCAAAATATTTCAAAAATTGTGGTTAAAATATAACTTGAAAACGTTTTCACACCTTCAACGATAACTACTTAAGTAAAAGTTAAATCTTATTATTTATTTATATAATATTACGGTTCATAATGACACTGGACTATAACAGTAAGGTTCGTCAACATTTAAGAAAATTTCCTGGAATATCACTATAATATATAAAGTGTGTGACCAAGGCGCTATATTGCAAACAAGTTGCCATGGTTTACTCTAAAAAATGTGGAGTTAATTAATGTTTAACTGTAACAATATGGTATCCAAAAATTAGTTCAGTATCTAACTTTTAAACTCTTCATGTATTACCAAACATATTATTTTATTCAAATATTTAAAAGTTTAAAGTCACTCTGTTACATACTTCACTCTTTCCCAAGAAATAGCAAGCAAGTCCTATTTTTTGTTCTTTGTTGATCTTTGTTTACATTTTTATGAGTATTTTATATTTCGCTACAATATTTATTATTATAAACATTGCAGATCCAACTATGTCACTTTCAGCTAACTGATCCATTTCTGACAGTTATAAAAAAGGTTATGTCGTCAAGTTAGCAGATTCCTGAAATGATTATGAACCACACACTTCTCATTCACATCACACATCTTACAGAATACAGAAGAAATAACCGATTACATCTATTATAAACCAGCTCTAACTTTAGAGGAATATTACTAAAACTACCGAACGCTCTTTCGTGTAAAATTGTCCCAATTTAAATGCCATGTACGAAATTATCATAACTGATTATCGTCATCAGCGGCAGTGGTAGATTCCCACGCTTGTGGCAAAGACAAAGTTCTCTGTTTGAAGAACGAACTTCAATGCCTCAGACCTCGAAAGCTTCGGAGGTAAGACGCAGCACAATTTATAAGACAAATTGAGTTGCGAGTGTTGATGAAACCAAATCCGTTTAGGTAATAACGTGCACAAAAATTCACTGACAAAATGACGAATTTCAATCAGCTGAGCGAAAACGATAGCCCACGCGGGAATCGAATACGCGCTCTTTATTTCACAGGAATGTATTATTGAATACAGGCGCGCAGCCAGGGTGACTGTGTGACGTCACCAGCCCTGAGAACATACGATCACCGCGCTGACAATGACCGAATACGATACGTAGATTTTACCTTATTTCAACACAAGTCCGTCGTCCATTCCATAATCAAAACGACAAAAACGATCTTACACGAACAAATCTACTACTTTGGTTTCAATGTTGTCTACGTCACGTTTCAAATGAGTTACATTTTCATTTCGATAAAAAGGTAATAAATCTATCATAATAAATCTATCATATTAATTATTAACAGTTATTATCACTTTCCTCGCTTTGAATTTCAAAGGACGTCGCACGGATTGAGTTCTGACTGCACTAAGACGAATCGGTCGAAGTGGTTGGATTCCACTATTGCCATTCCATAATTGGGAGTAAATCCTGTTGACTGGTTTCCAGCAAAATAAAAAAAAAAGAATTATCGAAAATTAGTAGGTACCTACTATGCCGGTGTTTTCATCAGATTATGACATATACAACTTTGTAAAGTAACTTTTTAATTTGTACTCCCGTCCGTAAAATTTAAAAATGTTCACGGTTTTCAAATTTGCTCAACAGTTTCTCGAGTATTTCTGTTTAATAAAAATGTGGTGTTCTACATTGAAATAAAACTGGTCTTCATAAAATGATTTTAAGTACGGCACTGCAAATGTAACGCGACCCTCTCAAACGTGAAAGGTAATAAAAATTTGCAAGTTTATTTTGTTTAAAATATACGTGGAAAGATTTTATATCATTTTTGTTCGGAGCTATGAATTTCAATTCTCGTTACCACCTCATTGATGTCTGCCTGTTTATTTTTTTGCTAGACGTGTATATGACACTAATCCCAAAAAGAGACGTGTATTCTTGTTGTTATTATTTATTCTGAAATTTAAATACACAGACAAAACTTAGACACTTCAGTAGTTTTTACGTTTTTCACACCAACAAAAGGTTTTTCTTTTTTCTGATAGAATAAAACATTTTGGAGAAGAATCGCAGACATTCAAAGTAGAAAATTTTATCAAGTTTTCTTTCAAAAGAAAATGTAATATGAAATTTCCTCAGAAGTATAATGCAAAAGTTTATAATTTGTTAAGGAGATAGCGACAGAGGTATTTCTTTCTGGTATTTTATTGAACAGTTTAAGGCAAACATGTTTACCGGGATTCTAACTTTAATTGTCAGAACAACACTCAAATAATAGTATATTATGTATCAAGTTTTATAAAATTCTAGCCACGAGTTTTATAGGAACGAGCGTAGCGAGTTTATAAAAAAACGAGTACCTATCTATAGAAACAAATTTCAGTATAACCTCTAAATCTGTTTTGATTAAATTACGGCAATATTAATATCACCAACCAAAACGTTATATACATAAATTTCTCTAAATCAATTTGGTTTATTATTATGACAGTTTTATTTAAATTTTAACATTAAAAAGATGTATAAAGAACTCATTTTATACTTTTTCGCACTTGTCTTTTAGTTAACTCACCCTCAGGCGAAAAAAATTACTTATGTCTTATAAAACGTGTTCGTTAATGTACTATTTAGCACTTCCGGGAATAAAACTCTTCTTTAGTCTTTATTTTTAGAGACTAAGGTTCTTAATTTGATCCCGAGGAATTATATTTCATATTTAATCCCGTTGTCAAGGAATTGAAATTATTAATTCCGTTGTCAAGTAAATACGTGCTATTTGTTACAGAGTATTTATGGTAACAATATAAATATTTGTCATAAAGTTTACTGTCAAAATTGCAAAATGCGTATTTTTGTATTCGTTTTGGATGAAGTGCAAAAAATAGCGTATATACCACAGGACTAAAGTATCTTTAATCCCTCAGGTGATTATTTCACGAGCCGAAGGTGACTTCATCCTCAGGATTAAATCATTAGACTTTAGTCCTTTAATATATAATATACCAGGAGTAGAAAATAGATATTAATGATACAAGTTTGATATAGCCAAGGCAATGAAAAGTGTGTGTTGTTAAATCACGAGTTGATAGTAAAAAATTTTAAGTTTGCTAAATTTTGTGTCAAAATTTTCAGAATCTTCTGGTTTAAACTTATCCAATTGTAAAAACTTAGTCTTGAATTTTTATAAAACATAAATTTATGTGTATTCATAGTTAGTTATTTGATCGAATTTCTATTTTTATTTCTTCTACAAAAATGTGTGTCATTAAGAATTCATCAAGACACAAGTGCCATTAAAATATTCATAATGACACGCAAATTAGTGGGCGAATCAGGTATTAGTATGAATTTTCCTACCTTCGAAATATTTTGCTCATAATTTTAGTAGTTTTCCCAGCTTTTAAGGAGGTTCCCTAGACATTTTAAAAAATGTTCTAATGCAACCAAACTTTAAATTTATGTTGTCTGTGTCATAAAAATGATACCTGAATTTTTTGGAAATTTTTGACCACGTAGTTTGAACGAAATTAATTGTTAAATTTTAATATTTTACATGGGCTCTTATGGCTTTTCATTAATTGATTAAATAAAAAGATGTTAGAAATGTTCTATTTACTTAATTTTTGGTATATACACGTATGCAAGCACGGACATCAATTTCCCAAAATTTGAAGAAGGTTGACCACATAGTTGTAACAGTATTGTCGATTGAAAAAAAATCTTCAAGCATTTTTTGATTAGTGAATTAGAAATTATTGTAAAAATATATCACCGCAACTGAACGAATTGCAATATCAACTAACACCCGTTGACCGAATTTTGTTTTACATTAATAAAAATATTTTTATTAATTAAAGACTGATATCTGAGTACGCCACTGCATGTGTAGGGAACCTCCTTAAGGAGAGCATTTATTTTTTGCTGAAAGAAATAACTACGCTCATTAATATTTCTGACAAAACAATTACCTCTTTCTCAGTGATGGTAAATCACTGTTTAAAAATCAATTGTGCTGTGATTTGTATGCTGAGTATGTTTCGAGTTTCTCGCGTTGAAGGAAGATTGATAGATGCCATAAAGGCGATGCTGGGGGCTGTTCTGACGAGCCCCAGCAAAGCTAAGATTTAACACAGAAGGAGTACAATTTACTACGCAATTTGGATTAATGCTGCTTAATTCTGGATAACATGTTTAGCATCTACGCATTATCGAACCTCTCTAAACTATAGACTAGACTACCGTAATTGGAAGCCACGAAGTACTTCACAACTTGAGATAACTGAGATAACTCAATCAGAATTTTTTTTTAAATATTCAGTAAGTTATGATTAGACACGGAAAATTATAAGAAGCGAAATAACTGAATATAAATATAATGTTGTATAACGTAATGTAAAACTTTGTAAGGATCGGAAAAATGGTCTAAATTCTACATTTTTAATTATTGTGCCATAGAATTAAGCCCGATTTATAAACTTGACGTTGCCGTTGCTGTTGCTGGTAACGTTGCGGTTGCAGTTAGAATGTGGCGATTTATAAACTCAAAGTTCAACTGTTGTTTTTGGCAAGTGATCATAACCTATTTGGTATTTTCATATGATATTATTTATACATTAAATAATTACCTGATTGTGTTAAACTCTGTGAATCATCCATGTCAGTTGTCAGATCACCAAATTATAAAATTGACATGCAAATTCAAAATCACGTGACCCGATCGCTCATTTTCATTGGTTGGACGTTCATGTACCCCAACGGTGAACTTCAAAAGTTAAAAGTTGGTTATCTCGAACGTCATGCGTATGGAACGCCAACTACGTACAGGAACGGCAACGGATTTTATAAATGAAACATGTTTCTCCTACATTTAACTTTGAACGTCAACGTCAACGGCGAACTGCAACGTCAACGTCAAGTTTATAAATCAGGCTTTAGAACATACAAGTACCTTCAAATTTGATTCTGGTCAAAAGAGACCTCTATGCAAAATTTTATAAATGAAGATCGGACAAACGTCAAGATCTTGATGTTAACCTTCACCTGTTATAGACCGAACGAATTTAAACATAATTTATGACCCGATTAAAAAAAAATCTGGTGTGGTCACCACAAGACTTTCTTATACATAACTATATGTAGTCGTTTTCTTGCACTTGACACACGTTTGACGTAATAGAAAAACTGACGTAAGTGACTTGTTTGTTTTCAAGCAACTATGATTATTGAAATGTAAGTATTTATTAAAAATATAATTTAGTTTTCCTGAAAATTGAAAGCATATACAGGGAATTAATATAACGATAATTATCCCTTATGTTATTGTTAACAGTTTACATATGAATCATTTTTCATTGCTACTTATATTTGAAATAAATTGATTTTATTGTTGTGTTTTAAGAATACTTCCTTCCGGTTTTCGAAATAGACCAGAATCTTTTCAGCTCTGCACAATGTCCTAAATTTTATAAATATCAAGTTTCATAATTTTATCAGCTCTCGTTGAGTTGTTGAACATACGGACGATACAAACGTACATCCATCCATCCACACACACAGACATCATTGAACCTTGTTGCCTGGCAACTTGAAAAGAAAAATTGTTTAATAAAATCACGACACCGTAGGTGGAGTAATTTTATTTTAAAACAATTTTTCGAGTCAAATTGCTGTCAGGTGACAAGGTTGAGAATTGAGATGTCAAACATAAATTTATCTGGCGGCAATAAAATGCTCGAGTGTAATTCAACAAGATAATTTAACGACTCCTTTGGTTCTTCACAAATATTCCCAAACTCTAATCATTTCACTGACAAATATTAGAAATAGGAAGCAAATGACATTTTAGTGTTTTGTTTATTGTTTGGTTTCTAAGAAAAAGGTAAATAAGGTTTTATCACTTGCAAAAAGTTACCTTTCTTTTTACCTCTCGCCACTCATATCTGGTAAGAGGGGTATTATTTCTGACACCCTAGATTAGATCTGATTAGATTTTGGTGTTGATCGTGCTACCGGAAGTGGTAGTTTCTTGAAGATCTGAAGAGTTTTTCTGGAATATCCTCACAATTTATGAATTAATAGGAATTTTTGTAATAACATTGTATACTAAATGTTACTGTCTACAATATGTATTCAAAACGTTGTTTCTATCTAGCACCATTTTCCAATTACAAGAAGTTAAAAATTCTACAAATTTGTTACAATTTTGATTTATCTGCCTACCTATGGAAACAAAAAATAAAATATTTGAGTGTTAATGTCATATAAATTTTTGACTTTTTGGCAAATTGAAATGGAAAATATGAAATGTCATTTAGTATTTATAATGCCTAGTGCACACGGAGACACTTTTTGACATGTTTCCTGGAAAAAGTTTCCGCAAACTTCAAAGTTTTAACGGCGCCTATAAAAATGAGGCGTTTTCAGGAAACATTGTGAAGTGCAACTAACTTCGTATTTGTCAAATCGTCAAATGTGACATGTGATCATAAACATATTTATAGTTTTCAAAGAAAATCTCCATTTTCTGGAAACTTTTTTCAGGAAACTTGTCAAAATGTTTCTCCGTGTGCACTGGGCATTAGGTGATAATAAACTTTAATAATATTATAAATACTACAATTCCCGAAGTCCCTTCTAGTACAATGGTATATTTGTGAGTAAGTACCTTCATACACACTTAGTAAAATAGTAGAGTATATGGCGAGAGGTCATGTGTTGGCCACATCGGATTTTATCCCCTGTCAAAGCGATAAAATTAGGTTTTGTTTATGGCTTACTTTATACAGGAGTGGAATTTTCTTTCTTAATATATTTCTGTGGCATAGATATACTGAGTTTCGTTACGAAAAAAACAAAAATTGCGTCCGCCAGAGCATTTTTAATTTTTACTCCCACTACTAATGGTCTAGATGTAGATACAAACAATCGGACAGCCAGACAGACATACAAACAATCAGCTTTAAATATTATTTGAGTTTCGCCACTCGCCTGCGGCTTATTTTTACGAGTAAATAATTTCCATCGTAAACTTTCGTCGGCATAATATTTTTTCAGGTGTGTGGTAAACGCGCGTATCTTTGTCAGTAATGAAATTCGTGTTGTTCGGATCACACCCGCGGGAAAAATTTCGATCATACAAATCACAAATTCTCTCTGGTGTGGCGGCTTTGCGGTGTGCAGAATGTTACGACTGGTTTAGCAATCGGAATTAGTAGGCGCGTATCGACATATGGAAATTAAAAACGTTGGATCCGCTAGAAATTGAATTTATTACCACGCACAGAAAAATACAATCCAAGGGCTTGGAAACACGAGATGAAAAAGGATTGTTCATTAAATATTTTGTAAAATCCGCGCCTGTCTTTCATAGTAAAAAGTTAATTAAATTTTTGGTATAATATTTTGATTTACGACTTTTTCGTTTTTTGTTTTATTGGAACACTCAAAGTTTTTTAGTCTGTCAGCAAATATTTAAAACTCGGCACCTTTTATGCAACATTGCTGTCACGGCGAACGAAAAAGCGACAGAAAATTTCTTCATAACAGAATGAGACTTTTATCACGACCGAATAATATATTCCTTATATACGTAACTTTAGTAAGATAAACACCTACATAATATACACTATTGTATTATGAGTCCATTATTTAACTCAACTATAAGGCGTCCGCTTATTTAGTCAAATATTGTTTAGTCAAAGCGTCGTTTGACCAAAAATAATGAAGCCAAACTTTATTTTAGTCAAACTGTAATTTGTTCAACTGGAATTTTGTCAAACCGTAAATATGCCAACCCGTAATTTAGCCAAACTGTATTCTAGACAAACTATAATTTCACATTCCGTAATTTCATCAAACCGCAACTTCGACTAATATTATATTGTCAAATCGTTTTCAGATAAACCGTAATTTAGCAAAACGCGACTGGAATAATTCAATACGGAATTTATTCAAAACGCATTTTTGTCAAATCGCAATTATGCATAACCGTAATCTTGCCAAACGCATTTTACTCAAATCGTAATCTTACCAACTGTTTTTAAGACATACAAGTTCGTGATTATTAGTACAATCAGTATTTCATAAATTTTTCTGTATCTGGTATCATTTATGAATAATTAAAGTATATATACTTATAATTAAGTATTTCGGAATCTTGTAGTCCATGATCGTTTTACATTTTTACTTCCTTGTACGGAGTAATAAGAATGTATTGTAATCGCGAAAAATTTCGGTTTTCAGATTTTAATGGAAATATCCGTTTTGACCTTTTCTGAATCCATTATGACTAGTTTCGTCGTGACGTCTGTACGTACGGACGGACGTACGGACGTACGTATGTATGTCGCATAACTTAAATACGGTTAGACGTAGAAAGTTGAAATTTTGTATTTAGGACTGTTGTAGCATCTAGTTGTGCACCTCCTACAATCGGTATTTTATAAATATTTTTGTATCTGGTATCATTTAAGAATAATTAAAGTATATATTTATAATTTAGTATTTCGGTATCTTGTAGTCCATGATCGATTAACATTTGTTACTACGTAAAATTTAAATGATTATGACATGACAGTGACAATAGTAAAATATGCTTTATATCTTCTTCTGCAGTTTCAATAAAATGATTAAAATATATTTGTGAGTATAGTAGCAGTAGTAGTAGTACATATATATATTAATATATTTGTATAATAAGTTAAAAGAATAAAGGCATATTTTTTATATTATTCTTCATTTTAGTTATTAAGAAAAGTATGAACAGTTTAATAGGCGTACAAGGAAGTCATATGGTGTCCACGTCAGATTTTTTGTTATTAACTAGGTACGTAAAATTTAATTAATACGTCATGACAGTGACAATAGTAAAATATTGTTTATATCTTCCTCTGCAGTATAATTAAAATGATTAAAATATATTTGTGAGTAGTAGTACCTATAAATTAATTATTATGTGTATGCCTAAATAAAGAGAATAGAGTAAGTATGGCGGGTGGCGGGAGGTCTTGTGCTGGCCACATCAGATTCTTTTTATTAAGTAAAAACATTACACTCTTAATTTGTCATCCTGTATTATAAAAGATTGATCGTTGTTTCTTCTTATGACAAACATGTACTGCGATTTGTCACCTTGAATAAAAAATTTCACCTGCGGCGCATTTTCTTATTACGTTTTTTATTTACGTATCTCTGAAAACATCCTCTGGATCCACTCTCCTGTTACATGACTGAAAAAATATATTTTTTAAAAACTTTTTTATCGTATTAAAGCAAAGCCCCCACACGGATTTTCAAGTTGACGGCTATGTAGGAGAGTTCTTTTCGTTGATGGTTTAATTTAATTCAAATTTTATCCTTAAATCTGTTTTGTCCGCGTTAATTTATTATTTGTGTTGCTATTCATAAAACTGGTTGAATAGGTGGAATTAAATACAAAACTTGATAATCTGCTACATTTTAAAAGAAATGTGGACTCAAATAAATTAAACATTTCAGTACCATTTGTACACTACCTACAGTTTTTTTTATAAATTAATTCAATTTTAATTTTATATAAATATAAATACTTTAACTTAACTAAATCTTTTAAAATTCTTATATTACGCGCGGTAACGGTTCAGATTAATATTTTAATTGTTTGTTTCTTTTCTTTTTTCGCCGATTGACATTATTAACAGCTGACAGTTTGTGAAGTGTCACTTTTAGTGCCTATAGGCAATAAAATCATTTTTAATACCTAGACAGTAAGAGTAATTGTTGCTATGGTAAATCAGTAAAATTTAAGATTTAAAATAATCACTAAGTTAATATTAATTTATAATAATCAGCGAAAAGTAATGTGTTTAACATGGCAAAAATACAGATTTACTGCCTAAGCTAGCTACTCTAGCCGCGGAAGTAAATTTACCTGTCATAATAAAATCCCCAGAACATTTCAAGAATGTGTTACTTGATATATTTATCTATTAACATCCTAGCGACTGCTAATGTCCGCCCTTAGTACATTATCAGCTATAATAACCCAAGGACATTGATAATTACGAAATAATAGTAGCACGTTGCTTGGTAACCGCCCGACGCCGCAGACGGAGGGCTGTTAACCTAAAAGCAACGTGTTTGAGGTAGCTGTTACAAAATTATAAGTATTTATCAATGGTCGAGGGTTATTCGGACAGAAAATTTTATTAATTGAAGTATCATTTTCATTACCAAAACGTGCAAATGACATTAGTATTCAATTATTATTATAAACATAAAAATGAACATAAATAATTGTAACCTAGCAACATATTTGACATAAGTGATAATGTCCCATGGGTTGTTATCAGTTAAATGTTGTATTCATTGGTCAATTTCGTACACGTGATCAGAAATGAACGAAATTCATTGGATATATAGTTAACCTAAAATTTTTCTATGTAACATCCCAATGTAAGTATAATTTGGTAATAATATCCCAATTATGTGTCCCATGTAATTCTCTGAGATGTTTGTATTGAGAATGTAATTTTTCATCGTACACAGGATGTGGCTAGGATAGACTTACGTAATATCACTTAAAGCACAAGAATAAGATATTTTTAAACATCCCATGGACGACTCATGTCTAGCGTTTTGTATTTTGCCTAGTTAAACAAAAACTATTGCACGATTTTTTAGATACTAATTTGTTCTGGGTATGTCATTGCATTCAGGAGCGTTAGGTGTTTCAATAAGGACAATAATTCCAAAGTTGGGTGGTTAGGTTTATTTTTGCAGACGCACACTTTTCTCTAAAAAATTCTTTCCGTTATTTGCCCATACATATTTTTTCGTTAAAGTAAATTGACTAATTTTGTTTCTTTTTTGCAGGTAAGCCATTTCAAGAATATTTTCGTCGCAAATTACGGTTCCGAATTCTAAAACTTCAGCCTTTTCGTTCCACCGTCTGGTAAGATAACTTTTATCATTTGGTGACAATATTTTACGCTTTACAATTCCTTGTGTTTAAAATTTAAATTCCCTTTTACTGATAACATTCAAATGAAAATGTATTTTTAATTGTAATTGACAAAAAATTACAATTTGTTAATCCAGCGACTGGTGCTTTAGAAGTGAATGTTGTGATAAAAATAATTATAAATTGTTAATTCGGGATGAATATTTTATGTTTACAGCGCTTTCAAACAGTTGACGTTTGATAAATTGCTGGTGATCCTTCATCGTAAAAGCAACGAGAATTTGTCTTGTGGTATTATCAAAAACAACAACTTTTTGCTACAATACTAGACTTTGATAATAAATGGTTTAGGCGGACTTACACTAAAATTATATTGTTTTGGAATGAGTAATGAGGTTATACCAAATATATAAATAAACAGCCTGTTTCATAATTTCTAGTAAGTACATTCGTTAAGGGCCCCGTCTCCGTAACAAAATATTGCATGTTTAGAGGTGTAGCAGTTTCTGCTTTACTCATTGCATATTACAAATTTGAAGGAAAAACAGGTACTAGACGTTTGTGAAAGAATTAATCTAGGTTTGTGCGCAGTTAGAATTCTGAAATAATCTTTGGAGTCCATATAAAAAATTAATGAATAAATGTGTTTTCAGCAATTTTTTACATGCTTTATCTTATGATTATGGGATTTGTTAACTCGGCATAAACCTAGTTCCATTCTTCGTCTGTAAATAAATTTTTGAATTATCTGTAAAACTTCGTAAATATTTTAAAAATTGCTAGACAGCTTTTACGTATTTTAAGCGAATGCGTGCGTTACCATAGGACAAACGCGGTGTTGAGCTACCTGGAGTCGATACAATTAAGGCCCATCTCTTGCTATTAAATTGACGACTTCATATTTTACAATGATGTATTTATAGGTTGTGCTTACATGACTATAGAATTAAATTTACAAAAAAATTAATTTCTAAAAATTACTAAAAGTGCGAGTTTTACATAATTTATTATTACAGTCAATGGGTTAACTGTTTAAAAAAATCTGTCTATACCCGTCTTCCGACTAATGTACATTATCGATTTTAAAAGAAAATTTTTATTTTTGTGCATTAATCAACGTATAATATGGATTATTAAATTATAAAAATTAGCTCCAAGTTTTGCTAATTGATGTCACAGCAATGAATAATTTGCATTTAGTGATTCACTAATGAGTCACGATTCTTCATGTTTCATTTTAATTTGAAATTTTTTATAATACAACCAGAATCGTTCAAATGGTACATCTTTTCGATGTACAAGTAGCGCCTTGAGTGTTTATATTTTTATCTACGACCATTATGTGTAAGTAAGTGAGTTTGCAAGGATTTACTATACACCAGTTATGTAATATATATTATTATGTTACTGTTCCCAAGAAATTTTTCATTTATTACTATCTTATGTTTGTATTTGTAGATAAAATGTAATACACAACTCGAATTGTAATGCAATTAAATTGACAATTCAATTGATATTTATGGCACAAGTGTTTTATGATATATTAGTCACGCGAGGGAAAGAAGCACATAGTATGTTGTGTAAAATGAGCTAATTTTGTCAAGTAACATCACAATATAATTTTATATATTTTAATTATTTTAAAGTGTCATCCACAGTACGCGAAAGAAGAGATTGCACTCGTTTAATTAATTAATTTGTAATGGAACATCAAAATCAATATTTGTCTATAAATTTTAAATTAATTTCAAATAAAGTTACAATATTGAACATACCACATGCAATTTTAAAAATACATTTGTAAATGTAATTAAATTTCAGAAAGACATAAATGTGTATTTATTTATCATTTTTAAGAAACTTTGTAAACTTTTGCAATATATCAAATACCTATAAGAAAATCAGATACAGAACGAAGTTTATTGTAATAAATAATCACAGTTTTAAGATTTAAATAAAATATATTTTTCCAAGAAAAACTTTAAATTCGCTATAATATTTAACTCGTGTACAAGGCTTAGCGTTTAGTTTGGTTTGAAATCTCAAAGTTCAGCTCTGAGATTACACCGTATCTCCATTGTATCTCTAATGAGATCAATATTTAAAATTTAGTTATCCAAACTTAAATGTATTAAAATGTAAATGTAGGTAACGTAATGAAGTTAGAAACTCTGAGTTTGTGTTATTTAGTATTTAGTTTGTTTTTCAGTTAGACATGCTGGCTGAACTTGAATGATGTTATAGCGTTATTACTTTGATGTGATATAGCAGAATCTACGGCGGCGTAAACCCATTATTTCATGGCAGACCCGTGTCAAAATAGAAAATATTCATTCGCCGTGCCACTTATCAAATATGACACACGGTCGTCGCGTGTACCGTGGCAATATTGTTCTATTCTACGAGGAAGGGCCCGGACCCGGGTTAAGGAGGAGGGCACATTTCTTTTTATCAAGGATTCGAACCGAAACGTTAACGTTATCGGTCTTAACGGTTGTGAAATTTTGGTTTCGGTTATCGTTTACGGTATTTAAAAAATCTGACGTGGACACCACATGACTTCCTTGTACGCCTTGTGTGTTCATACTTTTCTTAATAACTAAAATGTAGAATAATATAAAAAATTCTTTTAACTTATTATACTAGTACTACTAGTACTGCTACTATACTCACAAATATATTTTAGTCATTTTATTTAAACTGCAGAAGAAGATATAAAGCATATTTTACTATTGTCACTGTCATGTCATAATCATTTAAATTTTACGTAGTAACAAATGTTAATCGATCATGGACTACAAGATACCGAAATACTAAATTATAAATATATACTTTAATTATTCCTAAATGATACCAGATACAAAAATATTAATAATATACCGATTGTAGGTAATAATCACATAATCTTTCATTTAAAATTAAAAAATTTGTGTTAAATTAAATATTTATCGAAATATTTGAAAAAAGTACTACTTCCGGTATATAGATTGAAACCAAAAATAAGAGGTGCACAACTAGATGCTATAACAGTCCTAAATACAAAATTTTAACTTTCTACGTCTAACCGTATTTGAGTTATGCGACATACATACGTCCGTACGTACATACGTACGTACGTACGTACAGACGTCACGACGAAACTAGTCATAATGGATTCAGAAAAGGTCAAAACGGATATTTCCGTAAAAATATGAGAACCGAAATTTTTCGCGATTACAATACTTCCTTTACTCCGTGTACAAGGAAGTAAAAAGGAAATGTCTATTGGCACAAAAAAAACGCGAAAAACGCGGAAAAACGCGATACGCGAAATACAGTGTTGCCGATTATTTTTTGATATAAACTAATCTATGCTAACAAAACCCTTCTTGAGTCCAACAGAACTCAGTTTTTATGACATAAATTAATATATGCTAACAAAACACTTCTTGAGTCCAACAGAATTCCGTTTTTTTGACATAAACTAATCTATGCTAACAAAACCCTTCTTGAGTCCAACAGAACTCCGTTTTTTTAACATAAACTCGGCAACACTGTATTTCGCGTATCGCGTTTTCCGCGTTTCGCGTTTCGCGTTTTTTTGTGCCAATAGACACTTTCTTAAAAAAATTCATATTGGTATTGGTTTCGGTAAATTAAAATTACAGCATCGGGTCTTTTAAAATGTTTGCATTATTGATCAAAATGCAAAAAGATGTTTTTGTGACTTATTTAAATTTTATTTAGTTAATTTGGATTGTAGTGTAGTAGTACTATTTTAAAACAACATTTTAAAAGGCATTGTTCACTATTCTTTGAAGCTGTAGTATTCAAAATTGTTTTTAATTTCAATCTAAAATAGACCACAACGGTGAGAAGTTTTTCTTTATTGAAGGTAGCTAGTCCTCTTAATACAACTTTCAAATTTAATATTTATTTAACTAACTAGTGTGTTGATGAGGAGGATTATTAATTGATTATTAACACATGAGTTAGGTACAATATTTTTCCGTTGATCATAATCTTCTAAATTAGGAGAAAATCTAATTTTATTCCATGACAAATATTTTAGGTTATACTCTGGACGCCGAACAGATAGAGTAATTAAATAAATGGGCAGAGCCTAAACTGCGCAGTACTGGCAGTACGATGTGCTCAGAAGTCTGCTTTACAAGCTACAAATTTTAAAACGCTGAAGAATTGAATCGTTTTATTTGAAATGAACATAATTAAAATTAAAACATTATAATATTTTACCTATATGTATAACATAATTTTAAAAGTAATGTAAAGTAAAATTTAAACATTATGTATCTATTTATTCATACATAACTTCATCAGCTGTCGACTTCGTCGATCAGTGTAAAACTGGCTTACCAATAGCAATACTGTATTTCAATTTCGCGCACATTTGTGGGAGGAGTATCTACTATATCTGTTGGCCGTCCAGAGTATAGTATAGTTTGACACTCTGAGCATCAGTTTTACGTGAATAATATTTAGCTAGAACTGTCAAATTAATCTCGTTTAATTCTGTTAACTACAACTTAATGTTAGCTAATATACTATATTACGTGTGTTGAACGCCGCGATAAAAAAATCGCTGATTAATGCAAATCATGCATTAATAAGATTCATTTTACACTAATGATACCTACTCATTAATATACGATCAACGGAAAAAATATTTTGGTCGCCTATATCTTTCTATTAAAGTAACCACAATCCTCGATTTTAGTAGAACTCATATTAAAAGGAAAAAAATTTAGTTCAACTGTAGACGTTGAAAAATAACGCTTGAAAAAGTTTTTCCTGAAACTGTATTAAAAATTTGTATTAATTAAAATGGCGCGCACTTTAGTACTATTACTAATTTCATTTTGGTAATTTGTTTTTACTTTTTACAAAATTACCAAAGTTTGTTTTGAATTGACATTTTAGTGTTGCGTTGATACAATTATTAAACAAATTAAATTTGTTTCTTATTTTCATGGCAATAATGACGGGTTATGATCCTCGGCAAACTTTTATAATTATATCTTTGGAGGTAATAAATAGCTGACAGCACATCTGACCTTTGCTGACCTTTCAGTCATTTGTCTGTATATCTGTCTACCTGTCGAGCTAGCTTTTTTCGTTTGTCCAAATTTATACATTCACTATTCATTCGGTGTGACACGAAGCAACCCCCGTTGTTAAGATTACTTGGAATGATATTAATGAGTGACAGATAAGTCTTAAAATAGCTCAGGAAAAATCTACACAATACTCTAAATTGGCCGTAATTAAAAATGATATATTTCCTTCTTAAGTTTCGAGATTTTCCTAATGGAAAATGTTGAAATTCGTCCATAAATTTTACTCGAATTATGACACAATGAGAATGCATCTTCATGGAGCTTTCAATGTTTTCTTAAACTTCATAGAAAACTTTGAACAAGTTAGTGAAGTTGATCAAAACCAAATTAATTTACCGCGGGCTGCATCATTGCCGCACTCGATTTTACGCCATATTTTACTTTTAACGTCTCATTCAACTAGGAACCGGAAATAAATTTACCGAAATTATCTTGGTCAAACTAAACTGCAAGATGATTATATAATAATCCTTTATCTTTTAATATGTTTGACATAACATCAAATGTTGACTGACCTCACTAGTCATACAGGCAGTGTATTATACAATTTGAGTACCTACGCTGATTGCAGGTCAAATATAATTTTTCCAAAAGTTTAAAAATAACAAAACTTTTTTAAATTCTAATTCTAAACGAGTTTAAGTAAACTAATTCGCAATCAGCATATCACACTGATATAATATGTCGTAGGCAGATTGTAAAATTAGGCTCTTTTTACTTCCTTGTACGGAGTAAGGAAGTATTGTAATCGCGAAAAATTTCGGTTCTCAGATTTTGACGGAAATATCCGTTTTGACCTTTTCTGAATCCATTATGACTAGTTTCGTCGTGACGTCTGTACGTACGTACGTACGTACGTACGGACGTATGTGTGTCTCATAACTCAAATACGGTTAGACGTAGAAAGTTGAAATTTTGTATTTAGGACTGTTATCTAGCATCTAGTTGTGCACCTCCTATTTTTGGTTTCAATCTATATACCGGAAGTAGTACTTTTTTCAAATATTTCGAGAAATATTTAATTTAAGACAAATTTTTGTATTTTAAATGAAAGATTATGTGATTATTACCTACAATCGGAATTTTATAAATATTTTTGTATCTGGTATCATTTAGGAATAATTAAAGTATATATTTATAATTTAGTATTTCGGTATCTTGTAGTCCATGATCGATTAACATTTGTTACTATGTAAAATTTAAATGATTATGACATGACGGTGACAATAGTAAAATATGCTTTATATCTTCTTCTGCAGTTTAAATAAAATGACTAAAATATATTTGTGAGTATAGTAGCAGTACCTAGTAGTAGTACTAGTATAAGTTAAAAGAATTTTTTATATTATTCTACATTTTAGTTATTAAGAAAAGTATGAACACACAAGGCGTACAAGAAAGTCATGTGGTGTCCACGTCAGATTTTTTATTATAATACACAATGAATAAAGGTTTTTTTTCGACTGGTGAAATGTAAGGAAATTGATTTAATCAGGAATGCAGCTTTACAGAATTTTTTTATTTTTCTAATATACCGACGTTTCGGCTCACTCTAATTCTAATGCCTTCCTCAGGGTTAATTAGAAAAGGTTGATAAATAAATAATATATGTAATTTTTTTTTAAATCTACATAACAAAAATGTATAAATTGTAGATCAGTCAAAAGAGCAAGAAAAACACGTTTAATGTTGAAGAACATCAGGACAACACAATACACAATGTCACACCATTTTATTTCATACTCAAGAAAAGTATTAGGTTCTTTATTTAGTTCAATTCAATCAACCAAAACTGAGTATGTGGAACTCACGAAGGGTATTGGGTTTTTATTACCTTCCGCTTACCTGTAAAGGAAGGTATTGGAATCATGCAAAAAATCGGGTAGTGAGTTTTTAGTGGATGAGGACGAATTAGTGTCCTTACAGCTCATTTTTGATAGTTTCCCGATGATGTCTGTATGTATGTGTGTGTGTGTGTGTGTGTGTGTGTGCGTGTGTGTGTATGTGTGTGGTCCGGGCCGATGCCGTCTGTCGGATAACTCAAATACGAATTACCCAAATATTTTGATATTTGGTATTTTACAATTGTATACAAATAGGAAGAGCTCATTAGATTTTGGTACAAATATCTTAACCGGAAGTGATATATTTTGAAGATAGAAAAGATTAAGTGTCAAAAATTTCTATAAATTTTGATAAATATAGTAATTATTTGTAAATAAGAGTAAGGGGAAAAGTTATTTGCAACTTAGGTTATAATAAATTTGTCTTTATATGGTAGCATTAAAGAACTGTAGTAAAATTTTAAAAATCAATTTATCAAATAAAACGTTGAAATCTTGTAGTCTATGATCGGTTGATTTTTGTTTTTGCGAAAAAAATATTGACAGATGAGACGGGTGAATCGTTGGCATACTAGCGCTATAAAGTCATAAGTAAGCTATTAATTGTAGTAACTGAACGGAGGATTGCTTCAACACAGAAGAGTTTTCGTGTGAATGAATCTTTTGATTCAGGTGATACTAAATTCTGTGTTTGAATATTTTAAATTTTTATTTGTATAGGTATTTTAAATGGGCACCGGATTGTACGTATACATTTCTGTTTAAAGTCTAGATATGGCGGAAGGTTGTGTGATGGCCACGTCAGATTTTTTAACCCAATGCAATACAAGTTTATAATTAAACCGAATCTGTGTATTTTGTTGTTTATTTCGTTCAGTTCAGAAATTCTAGCAAAATACTGTGCAATATGACATTATATGCAAAATCATTTTAAGAAAGACTAGGCGTTTTATAAAACGACTGTTATAACTATCATGTTACATTACACAGTGGTAAAAATAAACGATCAATTTTTACTCAGGAATCGTTAACTTTTATTTACCGTAACATTCTTAGGTATTATATTATACATCAAAAAAAGCCTATTGAATTGACTTGAGTTTAAATATGTAGTGGTAGTAAAATTTCTATAGACCAGCCAGTTTTTTTTTACATCGGTTGGCTGGTTCAGTATCATTAATACTAATATTTTTAGTACTAAATTAAAACATAATGCAATTTTATCAGAGTTAATAATAATAGAAATAAGTATCTCTGCCTCTGGAAGTGTTAAACGCATAGCCTTCTATAAAAGCAATAAAAGCTCCACTTTGGCACTAGGTACTAGTGACGTTTAGGGCTTCACCTTAAACTTCGTTTCATTTAATTACTTTCAATCAGAAGTTAAAGCTCTGGAAGCTCGAGCTTCTCTGTGAAGCTGTGAGTTCCCTTTGGAGCATGAGGGACCTCGGACCACGCCTAAAACTTTCGTCTAATATCCGCTCTGATCTGTCGCACCAACAAGAAAAACTGCCAACCACAGAATCATTACACGATAAGAGAGACATCAATCAATTAAGAATTTAACTAAGGGATAACCACGGTTCAAAAATAATTAGGTTTACGTTTTTTATTGACAACCCCGGTCAGAAGTTGTAATTAGTTTCTAGATGTCTCTGCTGATCACTACTTACTTGACAGTTGTACAAATTCATTCTGTCACTGAATAGTGTTTTTGAAATGTAATAATTTGTGCGTTATGCCCATGTCACACCGGCGTGGCACGAAGCACGGTGCTCGATGGAAAAAAATGAATAACGTAAAAATTTATCGCCGCTATTCCTGCGAGCAATTTGACATAATGGAAATTTGTTGCTGATTTCACAGTGAGTCGTCAATATAATTTTTGACATTTGGTGAATAATTGATGTGAAAATAGTAACAGTAAGTAATTAGATAATAAGAATATAACACTTTAAGCTTTTGTCAATATATGAACTAATTAGTATTGATTTAATTAGAACAAAAAAATTGATGAATTTTAATTCTCAGCTGTCAAAAATAATTTTCAAAAACCTTCAAAGTACGAAGTGAACATAGCAATATACAAATTTTCGTATGGCATTTTGCTATACCGGTGTGACACTCTTTTGACAGCTTTGAACGAAGCAAAATGCCACATCGAGCACCGTGCTTCGTGCTACGCCGGTGTGACATGGGCATATATAGTGATATAGAAATATATGTCGGAGTACGAGCGGAGCGGACAAGATCAGTTACGTGATCAATAAAACTACTAAAAGGCACAATTATTGGAATAGTTAACTAATCGAAACACCAAATAAATCACACATTCACCACTCATGTCATGGACCAGTTAAACGTGATATACTGTGACGATAAGGAAAGATGGCAATTCTCGGCCACGTGCTACTCGTATCAGAGCATCTTCAAGACTGCCCATCGTAATCCCAAGTGTAGTAACGTAATCGAACACACACGATTATAACTTCATTAGCACACTTGCATTCCTATCATTAATTATTATTACAATCAACTTGATTGCTAACCCCGACATATATGTAAAATATAAAGAACACGTAAGCTTATTATTACAATATAAAGTAACAGGTAAATATTGTTGTGAAAAAATTAAAAGTGTTTAAAAAAAACTGTCAATGTAGATAAAGGTTATTTTAATTTTAGGAGAACTGAGTAAAAATCGATATTTTTAATAAACTGAATAATGGAGCTGAATAGATGCACTACGAGACTGTGTTCATATTTTGTAAAATTATTTATTTATAACGACGATCTCCCTCGTAGAAAATGAAAGAATTCTGACACGTATATGAAGAATTGAGCAGAACTTTCAAATACAGGGCATTTGACTTTGGATAAAAAAAAATTATTATTACTCAACCAGCACAATTTAATTTTTTTAAATCTTTGGGCCCCTCCCGTCAAAAAATTCTAGATCTGCCCCTGGCTGTGATTACAAACACAACCCATTTTTACTTTTAAGTAGGTACCTACCTAGCTGTTGACATAAAATTGGATGAATATTAAGTATTATAAAAACCTTTATTCAAGTATTGAAATAGAGCACGATTTAAAAAAAATATAAATAAATAAATAATAATGTTCAACATTTTTATACAAACTACAAATCTTGGATATGATTCCATTAAATATATTGCATTATTTAGGTACTTAGGTACTATTCTTGATTATATTTTCCATTTAATAAATAAGTAATAAATTTTCAGCTTGTTTACTTATTTTTATTAGACCAGAAACTATTTAATTTTGTACTCTTTTCATAAATCTTAAACGTGACATCTTATGTTTCCTTTTATTTCCTCATTAATCAAATTAATAATTTCTGAAACTATTTCTGCTCGTAAAACATGTTAATCCGTTGTTGGGCAATAAATTTAAGAAAACAACTAAAACCTCATGAAAAATATGCAGTTTTTTCGTAATAAAGCATTAACTATATCACTAGTGAAAACATTATTTCGTTTAGCTATAAATACATTGTAAAAGTTCCACCGAAGTTGATGGGTATTTAAATCTCTTTAGAATCTGATAGTATTAAAGTTTCAAACATTGCTAATAGTCATATATTTGCTAAACCTAAACAAGTTTCTTTCTGAATGAATGGTTTTTGAAGTTTTTTCCAGACGTCCCTAAAGTTGGGCCATTAAAAAAGAACTTAAACATTGTTGGGATTTCGGACCAGACTTAAATACGATGTAACTCAATATTTATCACTGTTTTGTGAGAGGAATAATTTATAATTTATTTCAGAAAATTTGTGATGCGAGTAGCTCACTGGATTATTTATAAAATAAGAATTTGATCGACATTTGAAAGACGAAAAAGTAATAAAAAATGTTTTATTTTATTCAGTCTGCTCTTGAAAACACTCCATTAATCATATTCACATTGGAAGTCAGTCATCTTTAAACAACATCCTTAAAGGGTAAAGGGTTTGTTCACAATATATCATTCAACATGCGATGGAAATTATTAATAACACCGATTAAGAATGAAAATCCACTGAATTAAAATACTAAAAGCGAAGTTCTATGAAATAAATGTAAGATCTAAAGTAATTGTTAATGTAGAAATTTAGTTTTTTAGTGCTTTCCAACAACGTATAAATTATGTTGTAATGTGCACGATACAAAATTTCCTGGACAAGAATTAATGCACGAGTTACATATTCGGTAAGAAAATAGCAATAATACCACCGCTCTATTTTTGAATTCTTTTTAAAATAGAAACAAACTAAAAATTTAAAATAAGTCATGTTCACACAAGGATTATTTTATGCAAAAAATCGCGGTTTTGAAGTTATCAATGAATTTAACTTTTCAATGACTATTTAGGTTACAATTAAGCGGCCTGTTTAGGTTTTTTTCGAATTCCTAGAATACTCTCGATATTACTTTTTTTCTATTTCACTCTCTTCCCCACTACTACGGCTGCTCGAAACCAGCCCGAAACTCGTACTTTCCCGCATTGTCATTTTCAAGTTGAAAAATACTTTAAACATGGCTCCAGATTCCCATAACAACTTCGGAATTTTTTTAAAGAAATTTAGTAAAACAAAAATTATTCGAAAAACGAAGCTTAGCTGCATGCTTCTTGATTATTAAATTTTTCTTGCCATTTATAGTGACCGAAAAAAATAATATCAAATAATGACAAAAACCGCAAAAAAATTTCATTTGAAAATTTTTTTATTATAAATTCGTAGGCCAAAGGCAGAAAATAAAAATATAGAAGCATAAGACATCCTTAGTTAATACACTCATTTATGTAAAAGCATCATATATTTCAATTATAATTAAAGTAAACGTGGGAGGCGTACACCTCTGTAACGCTGTCAAATTTTAGGGTAGACGAACACCTTAAGCGGCGCTGCTATTTGACAGGCATAATTTTTCTCAAAGAAGCATAGAAGAATCCTTGTGTGAACAAAACAGCTAACAATTTATTAAATTATAATCTCACCTTGCAAGAAGGGCAGGAACTTGCACATAACCCTCCCGAAGATAAAATCCCTTAGTAGAGTCCCCACTAGCGTGAAGGGCATGCACAGAACGCCCAGTAGCAGATCAGACACCGCTAGATTCAACAGAAACACATTCGTGATGGTTCTCATTCGTTGGTTCTGCACCAGTGTCAGGATAACTAGCGAGTTGCCGATCACTGCTAGCAGGAATATGACGGCGTATAGCGGAATCTGAATCTTCCCTGACTCCAGCCCTGGACTGATGGACGAGATGTTCTTCACGAGTATCTCAGCGGAGAGAGAAGAGTTCCACGGGGAAGGGAGGGTTGAATTCATGGTGATGGACACTTGATTTAGTTTGTTAGTCTAGCATGTTTATGAATCACTGTTTATTTTATTCTATTATGCTAAACATTAATGAATAATTGTTTCTTATTATTAAATACAATGAATTGAAGGTGGCAGATATGTTCCTCTAAAAAGTTACCTCTAAAAAAGTTCCTATAAAAAGTTTCCTCTAAAAAAAGTTCCTCTAAAAATGTTTCCTCTAAAAAAGTTTACTCTAAAAAAACTTCCTCTAAAAAAAGTTCCTATAAAATGTTTCCTCTAAAAAAAGTTCCTCTAAAAAAGTTTACTCTAAAAAAACTTCCTCTAAAAAAAGTTCTAATAAATTTTAGGGAGTGTCTAACGCCACACAGCGTGAACCTAGCGGGAACGATTTATGTTGGACTCAAGAAGGGTTTTGTTAGCATAGATTAGTTTATGTCAAAAAAACGGCTTTATGTTGGACTCAAGTAGGGTTTTGTTAGCATAGATTAGTTTATGTCAAAAAAAACTGATTTCTGTTGGACTCAAGTAGGGTTTTGTTAGCATAGATTAGTTTATGTCAAAAAAACGGAGTTCTGTTGGACTCAAAAAGGGTTTTATTAGCATAGATTAGTTTATGTCAAAAAAACGGTCCACGCTAGGTTCACGCTGTGTGGCGTTACCATTTAGAGGAAACTTTTTTTTAGAGAAAATACCGTTTATAGGAAACTATTTATAGGAAACTTTTTTAGAGGAACTTTTTTTAGAGGAAGTTTTTTTAGAGTAAACTTTTTTAGAGGAAACATTTTTAGAGGAACTTTTTTTAGCGGAAACTTTTTATAGGAACTCTTTTAGAGGTAACTTTTTAGAGGAAAATGCCCGGAATCGAATTGAAACAGTTGTAAAATAAAGATGGAGTTACACAGCGGTAAAATTATTTTTTTAAGTTACATACCTATGAACTTTAAATATATTTTAAGTAAAATTAAACTTTAAAAAATATAATTTGGATTAAGAAATTATACAGGGTGTATAATAACTTCGAGTATATACATGAAAGGTATATGTTGTATGATATTCTGATTACGAATCAAAAACATTTTTTTTTTAATTCGAAAAATTAAGGGTAGTTTACCTGCTGCATTTTTTGTAGTACTGCACTGGAATCGTTTTCCTATTAAACACAAACAAGAGAAATAGGTAATCAAACATCTTAAATTACATAATACTAGTAAAATAAATTTTTAATGAAACAATAATTACTTCACCCACTGGTAGTGGCAATGAAAATGTTTTGACTAGGAAACATGAAAATTAATTTTGCGATTTAAAAAAAATTCTTAAGGATTCGAAATCAGCATATATCAAACTACATATACCATTAACGTATATACCTGAAGTTATGAAACACCCTGTATATCTTTAATATATTTTAAGTAAATTAAGTTTTCAAATATAACTTAGTAGTATACAGCTGGCAAATATTTTTATTTTTTGTTCTAATTACGTCACTTTAATTTTTAAAACTGTTTCATTCGTTGTGGCATCTCTTAAAAAAATAGCGTACCGGTAAAAAATAATGTACTTTCTGCCCTGCAGACATATATCATGCATCTGACGTTGTGTCTAGGAAATGTAACCTTTAATAAAATGAAAATGAAACGGTAAACACAAAGGTTGGCAACGACAAAACTAAAAAAATCACTCTCTAAAAGAATTGAAGAAAATGGAACACGTTCTATTTCGTTAATAAATAATTGATAAATTTATTGGTAACGAAAAATTGATGAAACTTGTTATATGTATTGATCAATAAATTGAATCGTGCAAACCAAGTATAATAATGTTCTCCATAATAAATTCATTTAACTTCTATAATGTAAATAGTCCAAATAGCCAATTGAGTTCGCTGTGCTCGATTATTAATTTAGCTGCGAATTTAATTTATTTTCATTGTCAAATATTTATCTCTTTGACATTATGTACCTCTCTGAGATGAGAGGTTTTAATATCTCAATTTATCTGCACCAAAACTGTACTTTATATTGTATTAACAACTAAAGGTTATCCTTAGAGTATAAAATATTATAGAGGTAGCATACTCTGATTTTTTGGATGAGGGATTGAAGCCATGAGACGGAAGGGGGGTGTGCTATTAGAGCAAACCAATATGGCGGATATATTTATATTTATTCCGAAAGATTTATAAATAGTAAATTATACCACGGAAAGAACAGAATACAGAAAATGTTATTACTAACATTATATTTCAAATAAAACATACTTTATAATACTACGTTCAAATAAAATTGGACGATGTAATACAAATAATTTTCATCTGTAAAAACACTGCAATATTTTTAAAAAAGGATGGTTTTTGTGCGCCAATGTACAGCATTTATTTATAAATGAAAACTTCAAATTTTAATATGTTGTCAACAAAGCTTGGCTCTGCGAAATAACCGATTGAATTTTTGAAATTCGTTTAAAAATAGAAGATATTTGTGTACAAAAAATATCAAAAATTGTCAAAATTCAAATAAACATATTTCGATTTTAAAGCAAAATTTAAAAGTCTGCATCTTGCATTTTGTAGATTGTACTTTTATCTTCAACAATATCTTTAGATTATTATATTTAACAAAACAATAAACGCTGTGGAGTGGCTCGCGAAATCCATGTGTTTACCTGTTTTCAGGCGCGGTAGAGGATCGTCTTAAAGAATAACATATTCGTTTTCCAAATATGTGTAAATATATAATATTTTTTAATCGTTAGTAAAACTACTGCAATGCATTATAGCGCGGTTTAGTGTCAACTTTAAATTAAATTATCTTCGTTATTTCAACGATTACCTATGAATTTTAATTTTTATCCAAATTCTACGACTTGTAATGAATGTTGTATATTCATTTGAGTCATATTTTGGGTGTTGTCACTACCTATGGATTTACTACCTTAAAAAACACTTTAGGAAAAATTATATTAGTAGATATTATATTGTCTGTACAGTTAAATTTAGAATAAGTATGTGTTCAATGAGTCCGGGAATAAATTTTCGATGTGCTACTCCAAACCATAGCTTGCCGGCGGGCGTCAGAAACAAAAAAATGGGCAAAGTGTAACCTCCTAATACATAATTTATCATCGAAGCGGGAAGATTAAAAATGATATTTGTCTTTGGGTAGTCACTTACAGTTTTTGTGTTAAAGCAAAGTTTATTTAGGTTTTGGGCAGGCGCGCGAAATATGTAAATATAAATCCTCTGCGCGAATTTATTTATTTCACATAAGTTCCACCGTTTTGAAATTAGGTTTTTTCCTGCGTGTTTTGTATTCATATCCTTCACCATCATTAGTCTCCGCAGTCTTGCGGTATCGCCTAAACACATCTTCTAGATCTGATAAATTGGAAGGCGCGGGTATCCACCGTCTTCTAAGGTATTGCCCTTTGGGAATCGCTATATCACGAAGGAGATATTGTTTGCGCTATTACTCATTATACTAATTAAACGTTTGTGATTTGTATCAATTTAATTGCGCGTTCTTCTAATTGATTTGACGCAATAATGATTTCCATCGTTTCGTAATTAACTTTATTTTGCCCCTTCTGTTTGCGGAGTTGTTTTGTTTGTTGTTTTTTGTCGTTAGATATTTTGAACAGACATTAATTAGAACATTTTTGTGTTTAGGAGTAAAGTAAATAATTGTACAAATGGGCTTGTGCTTATTTGTTTAGTGTGCTAAGCTCGTAAATTATGAACATGGCTCATGGCAGCAACGGTGATTATTAATCGTAAGTCACAAAATTTCGACAACTTATTTTATTCGGGGCGATTTCGACGGGTAATAATTAATTTTACCCTCTTTGTTCCCACTTCATTAAAATTATTTAAAAATTAAATTATGCCATTATATTGTTCTATTTTTACCTCTCGCCTAGAGAGGTATAGGGATCGTGAAAAAATTCGATGTCGAGATTTTTGTCAATAAGCACGTTTTAGTACCTTTAGAACCTATTTTGACTATTTTCACGATGATGTCTGTGTGTGTGTGTCTGTTTGTGTGTCTGTATATGCGCCTACTATAGTCTTTCGTTCTGATTCATTATCTCAAATTCTACTGAACATAAAATTCTAACATTTTGCATTATACATTTATACATGTTAATGAAGAGCTGATTAGATTTTGGTAAAAATCTGCCAACCGGAAATGGTATTTTCTTGAAGAATTTTAACATTTTTTGCAAAAAATATATGAAATACTGCGATAGTTACAATTTGTCATGCGACATTTGAAAGAACAAATTACCTCTTACAATATTTATTTAACAACTTTTCTATATCTCTTACCAATAAATTAAAATTATTTTTCACAAATGTGTAATTTTACCTACCACGATTTGTAAATTATAATATAGGAAAAAAAATTAAAACAAAAATGAAAATGTCAATGTGACAGATGAACAGACGTATACACAGTTTCTGAAATTTTGTTGGCACCATTTGTAAAGAAATGTGTAATATTAATAACTGGGTTTGAAATTTAGTAACTATCGTAGCCGAAATTTAATAAATAAAAAACTGACTCAATTCCAGTAAGTTTTTATCCTTCCATTAAACGTATCCAGTCAAGAAGCATCATCGATTCATTATTGACTGGATATAATTTAATATGGTAATAATAAAATAAAAGTTGTATCCACAAAGAGCTAATTTGATTTCAATGTCAATCGAAATCGGTACGTTGCTTGAAAAACTATAAAATAAATTACAAAAAGTAGCCTAACAAAAACCAAATTCACATATTACAGTGTCAAGGCGGGAGGTTATGTGCTGGCCACAACAGATTTTTATTATTTATTATTCTACCAAAATATTTTACAAACTAAAAAAAAATTATTGCTAGGTATTAGTTTTAATTCTGATTTAGAAATCTAGTAGTTACTAGTTAGGCTTCCTTCTTTCTCTAAATTTATGACCATTTGCCTTTAAACGTAATGCCCGTTTTTTATGTAACTTTTTCTTTAACTGCACACATCAAATTATAGATAATCTGAAATTGATAACACGGCGATAATCGACTGGGGGTATAATTGAAATAAAAAATAATAATTTTAATGCAGCAACAAAAAAACTAATGATTTTTCAAATTGATTTTTTCTACGTTAATTTGAATCCAAAAACGATTTATTTATTCTTAGAATTGTATACCTACCTGAGGAATAGTATAGTAGATAATATTTTCCAATAAATTGTAATTGTGAAACATTAAAATATTATTTATTTTACGCCATGGATTCCTAAGGCCTACAATTCGAAGAATAAATAGGCTCTTTTTCTCGTTCATAAACATAAGGCCCATTTTTAGTGTAACTTCTTATATTCAGTTGCACACATCATTAAAATCTTAACATTCAATTTCTAATCCATAATTATTATTTTTCAAAATAAAAATGGTATTCGTTTTTCTAGTTAGGCTCGCTTCGCTTTAATCTCACTATCTAAATCCAACCAAATAAAGCCGGCTGAAATACGAGTATGACTATTTTATTTGCATCAGTTCTGAAGTGAAATTACATTGAAAATCAAATTTGATTTACAAGAACAATAGAACATATTATTGCGTTATTTTTTAATATTTTATTTTAACAAACGAATGATAATGACCTATTTAGAAACTTTGTTATTTATTACAGTTTAAAGTATTGTGCTAAGAATATATCATTTATATTCTACTCCAATAGTTTATAACTACAATACAATACAATTTATAATGAATTACATTAACTGAAAGATGTGTTAAATTAAATACTAATACTGCTAAATTAAAATTTTGTACCCACTAATTTTTCGAAACCACAAAATAAAATAAATTTAAACAGTACCTAATAAATCTGCTAAGTGTCAATTATTTTTACCAATAGTTTTTGTAACACATACCACCACCGCAAAATTTGACGAAATTCAAAATGAATTACACTAAGTAAGATTAAAAATAATAAGTGAAAGTTGTTCTAAATAAACACTAAAATTAATACTAAATTAAAATTTAGTGTGCACCTCAAAATAAATTTAAACACTAAAAACAGTGTTTTAATTTTTTACCAATCATTAAACAAAAAATAGTTTTATAACACTTTACCACTGTCGCAACTGTTACTGTCACCCGTATGACAAACGACAACAATGAGTGACAAGTGACTCGCGGCGCGTAGAGCGTCTTGGTCGAGGGTCGCGCGTCAACTGTTCCTCGCGGTGGCGTCGCGGTGCCTCGCGGACGCTTCATCGACGCCCTCGACGCCCGTCCGCCACCTAAACTTCGTCTGACAGCAAATGAAAATGTTTTCATTTGTATTATCCGCAAGCAATTTCGTGAATTGAATTACGAGTGGTAAACAGGTCTTTTTCTACCCGGATTGAGGCCGCAAAGAGGTTTTTTATTCAAATCGACTTAATTGAAATTGAACGCAACGAGAAGTTGTTGCTTCGTGTTTTGAAGAGCTTGGTGGGGTTGTTAGTATAGGTTTTCTTGCAGTCTAATGGTTGTATTTTAATATTATAATTGATTTTGATGAAAACTCTGTCATTAAAATATTAATTTGGCTTTAAGTACAGCCCGTAAAAAGTACTATATTGAACGGAGGATGTAAAAATCCTTAGGAAAATAAAACACTAGAAAATTAATAAGTAATGAAAAACCTGCATCAAAAGCATATCATACAAGATTCAATGACCGAGTATGTGAGAGTCAAGAATGATTCTGGGTTATTCTAGTCAGTTTTCTACGGCGGGAGGTTGTGTGCTGGCCACATCAGATTTTTACTCATACTAGACGTCGCTTAGCGTTGATAGCATTACTTTATATCGCAATTATTCTTTTAAAATCCCTCCATTCACGGCTAAACAATGACCCAATTGATTATAAAACTCTTGAGTAACATTAGTTATTTGGGCAACTGTAATAGAGAGACATTTTGAAAATTTATTATAGTTATTGTTTATTTGTTTGTTATTTTGTAACTTTCATATAATTGAAAATATAATATATTTTAGTTAAATTGATTCCCTATGTTCTATTTTAAAAAGAACGCTCTAATACATCGCTGTCAAATTCGTGACCATGGATATGAAAAGTCCTATGTTTCATGTTAAAATAAACACACGGTATTATCTAGTATTCATTTGAAATTTAGGTAATAATAACGAACCCTAATTTATTGCCTTATTATTGATTTATTTATTATTTTTTAATACAAATATGTACAAAAAATCAAAGAAATACATTTATATCTGGTTTAATTGAAAGCAAATAATCATGAACATATCAAGCAGAAAAATAAAGTCTGCAAACTTTAACATAATTTCTTTTAAAAATCAATGACAACCGTTTAAAAATGTAATTAATGTAAAGTTAAACAAAAACTAAGATAAAAATCTTTAATAAAATTAATGTAGCATGAAAAATAGGGCATAAAAAGCCGCCCTCTCACCTGGTTCAATTTGAAGCTGTTGTTGTTTATGAAGAAAGATATAACACAGAACGCCAAGTGTAGCAGAACAATGAAGCGTTTACCAGTTGTTCTGACACGTTAATAACCATGGCAACGCACCAAATATATACTCTTTAGGTTAGGCACATTGTTCAAGCTATTCACCCCTTTTTATTATTTGACACACACCGTCAGAAAGTTAGGCACCAGCACTGAATACAACGCACAGACAGAACAGAACAAAACTTTATGTCTGAAGGAACCCCAGAGAAAATATCACAACTTTCTCCTTCTGCAGGAAATCGGAGGTGTTAGAAACACACACAAACAAGAAATCAATTCTCCAGTATGCAAACATATCTTGGAGCTTCAAAATATTTTGGATTACTTTAAAACAATTATATAAGTAACTGCCAATTTTATTGGCTGAATTCTATTTTTATAAAATCCACTAGTACTTGTCAAAATGGTACAAATTCTGTAAAATATGAAAAAAAAAAAGACAGTGTTTAGAGATCCGTATACGGATCCGCAGTAACAGAAATTAGAGTTCCGTATACGGACTTTTAATACGTTGCATCACAAATTAAAATTAGATTAATTAAATTAAAAAATTGAATTTGATTTATGTACCTACCTTCGTTACATAATGGACACCTTGCACGATTTATTCTTATTAAATATTTTTGAAGAGTTACAAACTTGGGACCCGTATTTTTATTTTTACAAAAATAATTAATGAAATGTGATGTGACGTAGAATGCTGCCATATCTAAAAATAATGACGCCACAGCAAAATTTTTCTCAATTTACTAAAAAACATTGTCCAGTGTGAAAATATCCGGCTCGAAGGACCATAATTTTTAAGAAAGGACGTAAAATGATTAAATGTGTTACAAGAAGATTTATTTAACTATTACGCTTTGATATATAATAAAAAATTATTTAAATTTCAGCTGAATTTTTCTCAATATTTTTTTATGTAAGAATATAAAACGAATACATGGTTGAATTCAGAAAAAAGTACTGTATAGAATAGGCCTAAAAAAAGTTTTTTATTAAGTATTTAGTTAGGTACTTTTACAACAAAATTATTTGATGGTTTTATGAGATGCAAAGTTTATAATACCTATTTTTAATTAGCAATTAATTAACATTTTGATAATCACATAAAAATTTCATATTAATAATCTCGCGAAAATACTTTTATGGCGCTGTTAAATTTTTACGACATTAGAACAGACGCCATCCAATAACAGTTTTAATTAATTGTGATTTTTGTAGAATTTTTGCAATTTTGTGCTGTTTAGACATTAATCTAGCCGAACAGTGGCAGCGTCAACCAACAAAAAACTTTTGGATTCTTCTTTATGAAATTAGATTAACTCGCCATCTTCCCTGCGGTTTAACTTTGTAGTGAGCTTCGTAGGTGTTAAGACTTTTTCATTCACAACAACAACACGGTTTTTAATTATATTTCCACATATAGAAAAGAAATTTAATTAGAAAAATATAATATAATTACTTTTGTATTCTCACTTGACATGAATCGTCCATGGGATGTTTAAAAATATCTTATTCTTGTACTTTACGTATATTATGAGTTCGATCAAAAATTACATGCTCAATACAAACATCTCACAGAATTACATGGGATGCATCATTGGGATATTATTACCAAATTACTAACATGGGATGTTACGTAGATATTGTTACTAAGGGCGGACATTAACAATCGCTAGGATATTAATAGGATGTTATATTAGGCAAATTTGCAAATGTGTTCACATTCTTGAAAAGTTCTGAGGATTTTATTTTGTCAAATGGATCAGTTTCTTAAATTTTATTATATACAAGGTGGGCCAGAATTTGAAAAAATCATTTAAAAAAACTAAGTACAATTCACATACAAATTTTTATTTCTATAAAAATTTACATCTGGGAAATTCATTTAATAAAAATAACGTCATCCAGGTGTGCACCATCGCGCTGCAAACCTCAAATTGGTAAAAACTCGCTGGCACATTGCACGGGGAATAGCTGCCATTTCTTTCCGGATATTGGTCTTCAACTGGTTAATCCTGGCTGGGTTATTGCGGAGTAGACTTTTTTGTGGGGATATCTAAATAACCCAGCCACTATTAACCAGTTGAAGACCAATATCCGGGAAGAAATGGCAGCTATTCCCCGTGCAATGTGTCAGCCAGTTTTTACCAATTTGAGGTTTGCAGCGCGATGGTGCACACCTGGATGACGTTATTTTTATGAAATGAATTTCCCAGATGTAAATTTTTATAGAAATAAAAATTTGTATGTGAATTGTACTTAGTTTTTTTTAATGATTTTTTCAAATTCGTACTTCTTTCTGGCCCACCTTGTATTTATATTGAATGATTAGTTTTCTAATGTTTAAATTGAACAATATATTGAGCAATAAATTTCTTTGTTTTTAATGAACTCTGTTTTACTGTTTTATACTGAGACAATTTTTATATACCTACCTACAATATTTAGTTTGTGATTCTTCGCAGTTCGCATATTATATAATAATAATTTGACAGCCGCGCGTATCTATTTTTTCAGAAGCAATGCGATATTTCACACAATTTGCTGTATGATACTACACAATTTAGATTGTTTCAAAATTTGAACAAGATTGTGTTCAAGATTTAGTGTAATGTAAAACGGGCTTAAAGCATAGATTTATGGATTAAATAACAAAGGAAGTTATAGTGAATTACAACGAATTTTCCGTTAATAGAGGTAACGTTGATTGAAGTCCTCAACGCAGAACGATGGCATTGAATATCGTTCGAATTTCCGAATGACGTATGCTGCAAAAATGTTTTATGTATTAAATTGGAATCGTTTATAAATATGTATGGAAAGGACTCATGTTTCTGCTTTCCATGTTTAATATTTGTTTTATTTTTAGAGTAAAAGGCAAAAGGTTTAGGATATTAAGCTTTTAAGTACTGAATAGAGAATGAATGGTAATTTTTACATGCAGTAAATACTTGCAATTTTCATTGCAGTAAATCCGCTTTGGGACTGGGACTGAAAACTTCTAAAAAGCTTTCAATTCATTATTTCGTACAAAATAAACAAACTCTTTATATAAACAAAAAGATTTAGTTGTTATTTTAAACATTTTTTAACAAACGTGTAACAATAAGAATACAAATTTACAGCATGAACTGCAAATGTCAATCATACAAATAACAAATAATAGTATATTATACAACGACGCTATAATGGATGCTATTATTCCTGAAGATGAAGTTTATATCATCTGAGGAAATAATAGCCATTATAGCGAGTTGTATACTGTACTTTATCTAAGACTAAATTATTACTTACAAGATATTAATGAAATAAATACCAATAACATTTTCAAATGTCAAATCTCTATCACCATAGTGACATCATTAAACATTGCAATGAAATGATTGACGTTAAGTCCATTTAACATTGAGCAATATTGCAGATGCAAGTGCAACTTTTGACAAGTTGCTTCAATATTGCATGAGTGTAATACAGAAATTGCACGCTCAACAGACAGAAGCAATCTCGAGGCAACGGTTGCATGGAATAGAACATGTTCTAATTTTTGTAAGGCTTGCAGGCAATTCACATTTATTTCTAGTTATTTTTATTTTATTTTCCAATAATATACAATACAACAAATCCAAGAAGTTAAGTTGACAATATAATAACAAAATTTGTAAATTTGTTGATAAATTGCATGCTCAGTGTAAAATGTTCTGGAGCAACTTATTAAAATTCGAGATATTACATTAGCAAGTTTACTACGAACGTCTGCCTTTGTGAAGGTATACTGTCACCTTAATTGTGCTTTTTGAAATGATTATTATTTTTAGTTTCTGTTCCTCTTTTCTGTGAAAATGCCGCAGTGGAATAGAAAGGATAATATTATTTCTTGTGATTATCAATTATAATATCTGCATATACATCAAATATTACAAACACAGCAACGTCGAGGGTTAATTAGTCCTTAATCAAGCCCACTAATTTGCAGAATTAGGAGCTGGAACCCGTTATAGCGATATAGCCTTATCGTTAACGTGGGGACTCCAATGTCAAGTTCTGGACAGAACGGCAGAACGCTAACGTTTCAAATATCTCCTTCTACCACAACACAAGATGCTTTATGAAGTAAATACCTTCAAACATAACTCAACATCATATTATAATTTAAAACAATATAAACTGTTTTACTGGAATTCAAGAAGTATTTATACAATTTTATTTTTAAGGAATTTTTCTTTCATTTTTATGAGAAAAATGAACATGACGAAAAAGAATAAGTCTATTTTGATGATAGTGAAGAGATATTGGATATAGGGCTTGGTGAAAAAATTAATTAATCATTAATTTTTTTATTGAATATTCTGTGACGTTTCGACCAGTATTTTGGTCATTATCAAACAAGATTATGGTAAAGAACAACAAAAATTATACTGGTAGTCAAAAACACTTGACCTCTCGCCATACTCTACTATTTTACTAAGTGTGTATGAAGGTACTTACTCACAAATATACCATTGTAGAAGGGAATTCGGGAATTGTACTTTTTATAATATAGGTATTATAAAAGGACTAAAGTGCCTGATTTAATCCTGAGTATGAAGTTTATTTCACGAGCCAAAGGTGAGGGAAATAATCACCTGAAGGATTAAAGGTACTTTAGTCCTGTGGCATATACGCTATTTTTTGCTTTCTCAAACGAATGCAAAATAGTTTAAAAGAATACACATTTTTCAATTTTGACTGTAAACTTTATAACAAATATTTGTTACCATAGATACTTTGTAACAAATAGCACGTATTTACTTGACAACGGGATTAATTACTTCAATTTCTTGACAACGGGATTAAATATGAAAAATAATCCCTTGCGATCAAATTAAGAACCTTAGTCCCTAAAAATAAAAACTAGTGAGGACTTTTAGTCCCGGAAGTGCAAAATAGTATATTTATATTGAGGGACTAAAGTGCATGATTTAATCCTGAGGGTGAAGTTTATTTCACGAGCCGAAGGTGAGGGAAATAATCACCTGAGGGATTAAAGGTACTTTAGTCCTGTGGTATATATGCTATTTTTTGCACTTCATCCTCAAACGAATGCAAAATAGTTTAAAAGAATACACATTTTGTAATTTTGACAGTAAATTTTATGACAAATATTTATATTGTTACCATAGATACTCTGTAACAAATAGCACGTATTTACTTGACAACGGGATTAATTACTTCAATTTCTTGACAACGGGATTAAATATGAAAAATAATCCCTTGCGATCAAATTAAGAACTCTAGTCCCTAAAATAAAGACTAGTGAAGACTTTTAGTCCCGGAAGTGCAAACAACTTTTTTGTTGTTTTATAAAATCCAGATATTTGTAGCAATACATATTATACGTAATTAAAATAAATTGACTGGCTTTTGATTTGGTTTCTGTTGTTGTACAGTAGCGACAAACTGTTTTTATTGGCCTCCCTTGTGTGTTTCGGGGATTAATCGCAGCAGTCGTGTTTGTCGTTTTTGAATGTGTGTTTGTGACAGCGGTCAGCAATCCGTCTTTTCGTCGCAGGCCCGCAGGTAATGACGCTTGATAGATAAATCGCTCCAATGTTCAACTGCTGACTATTAGGATTGCGACAAGAATCGATCTTAAGGTTGCGTGACATCTCACAGTTGAACTCTTTCAAAAACTTATACACTGAATGATCCAATTGCAGAATGATAACTGTTGGTAGATGTTATTCCAACAACTTCTAGAACTATTCGTCTTGGTGCAGTTAGAATCGGAGGGATTCTCATGCAACCAGGACTACGTTTAAGGCGCTACACTTGTCTCAAAAATATAGAGAAAAAGTAACCTGCTATATTACAAACTGAGCTCTTGTTAGTACACCTACACTGTTCATATTTTATATATACATAGTTAAAAGATGACTCTAGAGTAGAACACTTAATGGTATCTTAATGATAAATTTGTAAAAATTAGGGCTGTCAAAATCCGAAAAAAATTGAATCCGGATATCCGGATATATGTCTATCCGGTATCCGAAAAATCCGGTAACCGGATATATCCGAAATCCGGTATCCGAAATCCGGATACATCCGGAATCCGGTAACCGAAATCCGGATTTATCCGGATACCGGATTTCGGATTTATCCGGATACCAGATTTCGGATTTATCCGGATACCGAACGGATTCCGGTTTATCCGGTTTTAAAAATTTCGGATTCCGGATAATTTAAAATCAAAATATCCGGAATCCGTTGACAGCCCTGTGTTTACGTTAGTTCAATAATTATTATGTTTCTATACTTGTTTGATATCTGCCTCCAAATTCCTTTGTATACGTCGTGCGGTAGCATGATAAAAATGTCTAAATCTTTAAATTGAAGACCACAGGCGCGCATTGGGACATTTTCATCCATGCGAAAACTGTTACTGTAAGTTTTGTTTTAAGTTTTAATTTTAAATTAATATAGTTGTATCCGGATATCGGATTCATCTAGATACAGAATTCGGTTTCATCCGGATATCGGATTTATCCGGATACCGGATTTCGGATTTATCCGGATACCGAATTTCGGATTTATTCGGATACCGGATTTCGGATTTATCCGGATACCGGATACTGAACGGATTCCGGTTTACCCGGATACCGGTTTATCCGGATTGAAAAATTTCGGATTCCGGATAATTTAAAATCCGGATATCCGGAATCCGTTAACAGCCCTAGTAAAAATAGTCAATTTGGCCGATTTTATACTATTTTTTATGTCAGATTTTCTTAGCACTAACTACTAAGTTGGGTAGAAACTGTAAAAATAATGTATTTTTGTTCATATAACGCAACTTTTCAATTTGAAATAATAGTATATTACATTACAAGCCATGAAAATGTGTCATTGCAGACGAGGAGGCGTTTGAAGAATGCGAGGATGCGCAGCGTCCGAGCATTTCTTCAAAGCCTCCGAGTCAAGCAAAGACATTTTTATGACGCGTGATGTATTCTATTTTTTTTAAATCGGCAATTAAGGTTAGAATTATAAAAAAAATTAGGTTTGCATAAATCATCAGAGCTGTGACAAATCATCAGAGCTGTCACAAATTTTAGAAAAAGTTGTCATGACAAGTAAACAAAGTTGAAAGTAAAAATGACTAGGCATGAAAATAAAATTTTCATGCCTAGTCATGAAAATCTTACTTTCATGCCGCAAATTAGTCTGGAAATGACGATTTTCATGCCGATTTTGAAAAAAAATATTTTGTAATATATAGCTGTACGAAAAATACTTCGTATAAACATATTGCTGGGCATTTTTAAAAGGGTCAGACCATCCATTGATAAACGAAAGTGTCGCACGTTTTTCCTTTCGCAATGTTTTGTCTTCTCAATAACATTTTAAGTGATTTACAGCTTAGAGATCCGAATTTCTTCTCTCCTGGCATTGTGTGGACGCAGCACACTTTTCGTCCTTTGGTGTATAAAAGTATATTTGAATAAATACCGGTTTCGTTCCGCGGAAAACCGGAGGGACATGACGGAAAATTTGTTGATTTTGGGAAATATTGAAAATTCTTTAGCAAATACTTACATTCTTCCCTTACACGTGAGATACATTGTGATGTGTGAGAGTTAAAGGATAGTAGAAGCCAACAAATGTTTAAAGAGATTTAAGTTTAGAATGGATAAGTTTAGTCTTATCTTTGAATGGAGAGTTCTTTTAATGTTCAATTCACAATAGAGCTTACTCCAATTTTCCTCTTAAAGTCTGCTCAACTATTTTAAGCTATTAATTATTTTATCTACGACTACTATGAAAAGATAATATTCATGCTTTCAATTTTCAACGTAAAGTTGATTGTTACTGAGGAACAAGCAAAAAACATTTTATTGCGCGTCTTCTATGACAACGCGCAATAAAGTACTTTTTGATTACATTTTAAATTTTGAAAAGCTTCAAAATTCGTTTTTTAAAGTCTCAATACGACCATTTTTCACCGAAATACAGCCTCTTAAAAATGACCGAAAAATTTGTAATTTTTTGCACCCTTAATTTTTTTGAGTACCTACTTAGTGTATTATCTGCCTACATTGATAGGTAAAGCCAATACAACATTTTTGTTCTTTACTATCGAAACCAGATAAATTTTCGTGGACCCCCAGTTGCAACTTGTGAACCCCCATTTTTTGTTCACGCCAACGTAGACCCCCGTCGAGTCTCCCGTGGAAATTTTTTTCAGATTTTTTGGCTAAAATTTTTTAGAAGCTACGGTTCTCATGCAGTCCTAACCAGGGTTGGCAAAAAACATTTTTTTATTTTAAACAAAAAAACTGTTTTTTTTGTTTAAAACTGTTGTTTTGTTTAAAACGTGTATTTTACTGATTTAAAAAAAACATGTTTTAAACACACAAAAAACAATGTTTTAATCAGCAAGGAGTTCTGAAATATGCATCATTACGCACTATGGCGATAAATATGCTGGGGATTCCCCTACCTATACTTATTATTATGGCTATGGGTGACAACAATAGTGAGAAACAGTATATGTTATAGGTACACTATTATTAGCAATATGAACTTTGTTTTGTTACGTAGTTAAAGTATTAAAAATGTTTAAAACATGTTTCAAATATATGTTTAAAACGTGTTTTAAACATGTTTTAAACATGTTTTAAAAACTTGCTTTGTTTTAAACAAGTTTTAAAAACTTGCTTTGTTTTAAACAAGTTTTAAACATTTTTTTAAAACGAAATGTTTTAAACGTGCCAACCCTGGTCCTAACAGATAGCGCGAAAAAATAATATTGCAAATTTTTTGCTCCTTTTTTTGATCCACGGGTTTGAAATTTTTTTTTTCATTCAGCTCGGCATATGGATCAGATAGCCTGTTTATTTAGAATTAATTTCCTTTTTATTTATACCTCCCTTAATATTTTGAGTAGTGTATTTTAAGAAGGTCAGCGGCTGTTACTTGTAAAAACTTTTTTGACGAGTTTTGGGAATATGGTAGAAATGTAGCAGCAGGGGGTCCACCGAAACCAGTAAAATTTTGAAAGTGGTCTACGAGAAAAAAGTTTGGGAATCTCTGCTCTAGAGTCATCTTTTAACTATCTATATAAAAAATATGAACAGTGTAGGTGTACTAACAAGAGCTCAGTTTGTAATATAGCAAGGTCTCTTTTTCACTATATTTTTGGCACAAGTGTAAGCCTCAGAATTGGACTAGAAATTAATTTAATAAGTAATTACACTACTACTACTATACGCTAAGTACGCTGGCTCCTTATTAACTTTTGCTTTGTTTTATTTAATGTAATATAATAGATTTTATTTAGATAATGGGAAAGTTTATTACAGAGTTTCCATCTTCTCGCATAGAGTAATTCATTCTCTGTGCGTTTCTCCGTTTTTCCGTTTCATCTTTTATGCTTCCCACTCAAATTTCTCACAAACCATCAATCAATTTGCACCTCAACGTCTGCGCCGATTCTTAATATAATTACACCAAATTACTTCGTTTTACAAAAATGTTCACAGATTTTTCTGATATTGACATTTTAAATTGACGTTCAAACAAAACTGAGGGCTTTTTTCACTTCGCGCAATTTGCTGAATTTTTATTTCCATTGAATTCCTAAACTTTGCCAGATTCATAAATTATTTATGCTTGTAAATTATTATTTCTGAACTTGTCAGATGAATGGGGAGTATTATCAGACAGATATTGAATTATAAGTTGAATTATTTGTCAATTCTGTGCAGAAATAAAGTTTTACTACCTACTCGAACACTCACGAATTCTAGCTTATGCATTATTTATAAGTTTAATGATATTAATTATTAAACAAAACTGTCACGAATGATTAAGTACTCAAAACAGTAAAACACGATACAGAAAACAGAACTAAACAAATACCGATACTGTACTATTAAAACAAAGATGACAATTCTCTGAATAAATAATATTTTCGATTAAACTTTTTGTTATTTCATTTAAAATTTAACAGTTTTCTTAATTGAACTGCACATAAAAAATATAATAATTTGTCTACGGCTAATATATAACATGGTCAATGATAAAGTATACCATAGTAATTTAGCAATTACTAATTTGAATATTTGCAACACTCGCTTATTGCTAAATAAAATAAATTACCATCGTTAAACATATTCAAATTTTAATCAAAATAATTTTTTTATTAAAAAATTTATTGAATTTTTATATTGATATATTTCTGATATCGTCCCATCAAAAACTGTTTGAGAACTGCAGTTTATTAATTAGTATATCGGCCATCTTTCAATTGTTTATACGTACCTCAAACGTTTTGTACGTAGTGACAATAGTGAATAACAATACAGCTTTCATAATCATTTCAATAGTTTTATTTTGTTTATAATATTAAAATTCAACAAAAACATAAATGAGTGTTAGTTTTAATTGTAACTTGCAACCCTTTGTTTAAAATATTTCCCCGCGTGGTGTACAGTTATACCGTTCATTTTTTAAGGTTATTTCTATGATAACATGTGTTGGATTAAATTGACATATTTTGTGTTTGTGGATTGTGGACTATTATGGAAATTTCGAACATTATTTCAAGGTGCATCACATGCAGTCAAGAATTGAACCTCATCGAATAAGGTAATGCAACAAAATAATAACTAAAATAAAACAGAGTAGTGTCTGAAAATTAAAACAGCTGAAATCAAGGACACCAAGGTAGGCAAAGGCCATTTGAAATATTTGCGCCCCAAAGTAAAACAAAACAATACATATAGAACTTATGCATAAACATGTAATGATTTCGTGCTAATCTTGTTCAAGTGTTTTGTGTACAAATATTATATTTTGTCGAGGTACCAACCTCTTATGGGAATCCTTATATAAATATATATATATATATATATATATATATATATACATATATTTAAAGAAATATAAATATATTTTTCTACTCCTGGTATTAAAACATCATTTAACGAACTGGTTTCCATGGCGCTAAATAATATTTTAAACACACCTCGACAAGTCGTGGCTTTGACCGTTTTTAGTCACGGGCTGAACATAGCAACTGACATATTAAGCACGGGGTGAAGTTGGCTCCTATATTTCACATTTAATTTTTGTGAAAAACTGAAAAATTAATTATTTCTTTCAATTATGTTTAACTAAGTATATATAAAATATAACAGTGAAATACACTTGTCTAAGTAGAATTTTGTAGCTATGTATGTATAATTTCAATATGATTTAACCTAAAATTATTATAAATGAAATATTACATAGTTATGAATTTATGCTGTGTAATTTGTGGTCGTAGAAAAAGTATAGTATGTGACTCGTTTATAAACTCTCTAGATACTCGTTTTTTATACACTCGCTACGCTCGTTCCTAAAAAACTCGTGGCTAAAATGACGTTTATAAAACTTGATACATAATATACTATTATCTACGACTAATGTATAAAATGAACATTAAATGCATGATGTTTTGAACAGTTTCTGTCAAAACGTAATTTAAATATTATTTTCATGATACAAAATACCTATAAAACTGCATATAACATTGTATTACATTGACAGTTTTCTTTAAAGTTAATATAAAACACCAGTTTGACAGCTGCCCCCTCACAAATTCATTTGTTATGGATTCGTCTATTCGATTGGATCATTGGGGGTTTTTCTTCTTTATCTGGGTAACGCTTGGTACCCACATCAGCTACTAATAAATAACACAAAAGATTTGATATGCGAACCTCGCTTATGGAATCTCTACGTAAACAATTTTGATTCTCATCGAACATAATGAAATTCCATTACAGAGCATCCGTATATGAAAGATGCTAGTGATCTCGAAGTAAAGGAAACGAGTAATTCTACTACAAAACTTTGTGTGCTCATGTGAGACGATTAAATAGCTGCCGCTCCGGCTAATCGTCTGCTGATTGTTTTCAACATTTCTGCATCGATCTTCAGCGGCAGAAGAGAATTTATTATAAAGTTAACTTGCCACGCCTTGGGGTAGGTTTGGAACTATGCGAATCAATATCACCCAACCTGTAGCGTTAGAAGAGATTTTTTGCTGCTGAGGCTATTTATTATAACTTCATAATTTTGCCGAAATTTTCACGGCGACATGTTGCCATTAGATGACGGGATTTTTTTAAGTTGTCCCTTGGGATCGCAAAAAGTTTAATGGATCTTAAGATTAGTCGAATCGGAACCTTTAAGTATTAGTGTTTTGACGGTAACCATTCGATTTTACACTAGTTACAGAATGACAGATCCTCGAAGTATAACATATGAGAGGAGTGGACACTAGGGCGCATGAAGTGTGGCCTTTCTGTTTACCTTTTAAAGAGAGAGAGATAATACGGGCCTGCTTGGAGCATGCATTTTATCCTAAATCGAATTCTTTAGTTAAATCACCTCTTCACTATATGTTTTCAAGTTAAAATATTCTTGAACCATATATTGATCTATTTTATAATAACATGACTGACATTAAGAATTGTGTTTCCTATTTCACATGAACTTAGCTATATGTTTTTCCCTTACCCTATAATTGGGATTACGCCTTTTGGGTATTGTAGTTAATAATAATAATAATAATAATAATAATAATAATAATAATGACGATAAACAACGTAAACGATGGTACGATGGTACCTAACACATCTTTCTCTCTGGCACAGGGTAAACAGAAAAGCCACGAATCTACATTGTTGCTAAGATACGGAATGTCTACTCTTGTGTTTATATTATACTTCGTGGATAGATCCAACCACTTCTCGACTGATTCGTCTTGGAACAGTCAGAATCTCGATCCGTGCGACGATCTTTGAAATTGAAAGCGGCATCGGTGCGATTCTTATACATCCAGGACTACATTTAAGACGATCAAGTGGTCAGCTTGAAGCATCCGAATGCGATTTAATTTCAATATGTTTTTACAATCACACACTACCGACCGAAAGTTTTTAACCACCCCACTTAGCATGAATCGTCCATGGGATGATAAACAATATATTATTCTTGTCCTTTAAGTGATATGACGTAAATTTAACCTAGCCACATCCTGAGAACGATCAAAAATTACGTACTCAATACAAACATCTCGGAGATGGATAATTAGGATATTATTACCAAACTTTGGGATGTTACATAGATAATGTTACTAAGGGCGAGAGCGGACTTTAGTAATAGAATGTATAGGCAAACATAGCAAGTAATAAGCCGGAATGTTCACATTCTTGAAATGTTCTGAAGACTCTGAAATGATCTCCGGGTTTCTACATCATCACGTACAGAGAGCTGTGCATTAACCCGCGCAGCTATACTGCCTCTGTTTAACTAATATATTATTATTTTTATTAAACAATCCTTTTAAGATGAAAATGTCACTCATTTTTCAAATACCTACCAGACAGAACATAAACAGAAAATAATAAGTTTGTTTCGAAAATATGCAAATGTAGTTGCTTTAGGCTATTGGAGTAACTAGTCTAGTTTGTCAAACAACATTATTTTTCTGAAAGTACATAACATTGTTATTGCAGAACTTTGTTTGCGTACGAAATAATAATTCATCTCTGCATGTGATAACGTCCTAAATAAATGTTGATTTTAAAACACATAGATCATTTATTAACGAAAAATTATTTTTATATTTAAATCTGATGATGTTGAAATATTGATAACATCCATTATAAAATAAAAGTTTACCTTGAGATAAATTTAAATTCTACATAAACTAATTATTTGTAAATGTGATTGTGAATATACTAAATACAATTCAAATACTGAAAACTAATACTATATTATCGCATTTGCCAACGGAAGCGAAGCGAAATTATGTTTATATGCCTCCGGACGGCATCGCTAGTTTTCCATATTTCAAAATCCGCCAGAAACTCTTTGTTGCCAGCCTAGGCCGGCAAACAACCGGAAGTTATAGGTTGGCATCTTGACATTACTACAGTTGTCAAGCAGATGTCAATTTTATGCGTTGAATTTTTTTATACAAGAATTAACAAGATTTTGACAAATTTTAGACGTAAATCGTTAATAGAAACTGAAATAAATATATTTTAAGCTCAAATGCAAGTATTGAGTGCACAATTTTTTAGGTTATGTATAATTATTTTATATTATTGTAATGAAATCGGCACATAAAATATTGTGTATTACACGTCCAGAAACTGTTATACTAGTGCTCGTAATTTGCAAGCCTCGCCTGTGGCTCGGCGTGTCAAAAATACTCGCTCTTGCAAAAGGTCAGTTTCTGGCCTTGTGATACAAATAACTATATACCTAGCATTAGGAATTATCAGAAGGAAATGAACATATTGCATATCGTTAGTTTGCAAATTATTATTTTGATTTTAATTAAAATTAAATTTTCAATTGGCGAATTGTATGATATAATGTTTAATATTATGAAACATTTTATTGGACGTCGTGTATTTAATCATTTATTATGAGGACAGAAATATAATTTAGTCATTTACCTTTTAATTAAAAATAAGAGTTATTTACTAGCACATCCACTCAAACTGAATGCTAATCTACTGGCCGAGACTCTTTAACCCGAGGATTATATAATCCTCTCATAATACTTACGTTTTGAGAAATGAATTGGTTAATTAAATTTATAATTGTTAATTAAATATAATTACTAAATAAATATTCGTAACAGTAATGACAATTATATCACTATTTATTACTTACTAATTGATAAACGTTCAAGAATGATGTTCTAAGTTGAATCGTAGTTTAGTTTGTATTGTAAAGATTGTTCTCGTCGATCTATTTGTGGAGAACGATCCTCGTCTACGTTATATAATAAAAATATAAGTATATTTATGTGGTTGTTCATCTTTCCGATGTCCAGGGTGAACGTCATCGAATGAAAAGTCAGCGAAGGTTCTTTTTAAATCTCAATCGTATCGTAGTCGGCCGAATTCAATTCTGAGGATTCAACTTTCGGGCGCGGTTTCAATTCGATGGACGTCGTTTCCGACAAAACCAATTGTATACATATGCTGCTGTATTTCTTTGTTCTTGTTGCTTTATCCACTTAGAAATCATCCGAAATTTGAATAAACAAATATTATTTATTCTCTTCTGTGATTTTGATAATTTTACAGAGATAATTTAACGATTTAATTTCGTTCGAGCGAAACCTTTGCTATTTAACTAACACTTTGTTCGTCTGAGTTTGCATACATTTAGAATAATAAGATTTGTCTACAAACTTGATGTGAAGCACCATGATATGTAAATGATACATAAAACTTATTTCACATCGTTTTCAAACAACTTTTTCTGGAAGCTTATTTTTTGTTAAAGAACAGAATGAGTTAAAGTAAACACTGTATTGGGAAAAAACATTTTTAACGATACTAAATGTCTATTTATATTCTCAATAAACAACACTTTGAAAAGATATTATTAGAAATGAATATTTTTATTTACTCACGTCTTTTAGTCCCACATACAGTGAATAATCGATTTTATATTTTACGAGTACTTACTTATGTTCTTAGTGTACGTTACAGGAGAAATTTTGGAAGCTATTCATATTTCATACCATATTAATAATATCAAATCAATAATTATACTTTATTATCTTTTAATAACGAACTGGCTGGCTTCGAATATAGGCGACGTTACACGGTGCCAGTAACTCGGCCAAGTTGCTAAAATCCAGTACTCAATCTCAGTGATTTTGAAGAAAGTTGGTGTACATTAAATAGCTGCAAAGGCAGCAACTTGTTCAAGTAGCTCCCTAAAATCGTAGTTTTTTTCAAAAGGGGCGTATTAAATTTTAGTTGACAGGAATCTTTAAAAATATCTTATTCTTCTAGGTAGGTACTTGAAGTGATAGTCTAACTACATTCTGAATACAATCAAAAATTATATATTCAGTACAAACATCTCAGAGAATTACATAGGATACACAATTAAGATAATATTATTACCAATTTATGAACATTGGGATGTTACTAAGGGCGGACATTAGCAATCGCTAGGATGTTAATAGGATGAAAAACGGGATGTTCATATTCTTGAAATGTTCTGAGAATTTTATTTTGTCAAATGGGAGTACTTGTACTGCTTTCTGGATTCATAACTAAAACCAATGAAAGAATTTAGTGCTAAAATATCTGTCTATACCAAGCAAGTACAAAAATCCAGAACAGGATTTTAGTGACGTCTCCTTATGAACCACAGTCGGTCAGCTATCGTCTATCCGCTTTGTGTATAATTCTGTGAGTGTCAAATCGGATAATCCGAAGTTACACCACCCGTCCAATCTCCCATAAACAATATTCTAATGAATCTTAATATTCTAAGCAGTCCATTTTGATGTAAATGATGTCTACCTTCGAGTAAGTTATGAAAATATTAGAAATTTCCCTGCTGCAGAGATCGTTCTCCGTTCTCTCGCCCTGTCTGACCTGTGAAAGTTGCTGTTGTCGGCAACGTTGGCAACCCTTGCTGGCGAGACACGACATTGTCAAGTGCTTACACATGTGTGCTTTCTACCCTTATTTCACGCCTAACAGGGCTGTTATGTCGCGAGAGGGCGTATATCTTGCACGTAGAATAGAAATTTAATAATTAGTTGAAGAGAGATCCTATAAAAACTTATCTTACTCAATAAAGTTTATAATACAGTACTTACCTATCTGAATATTTCTTGTATAGTGTTGTGATCTTTTTTCTGATTTAGATCATCTTACCTTTTAAAATCTTAATCTAGATCAAAATGTTCTTTAATATTTTTAAGCTACCTACTCAAATTTTAAATGAATGAAGTTTGAATCGCTTGTTTCTTTCTTAATGTAATGTAATTTAACAGTTAAATATAATTTTTAATTTCGCTATTACTACTTATCCATAATTTAGAAGATATAATATTATATAATAGATTCTAAATTTTAAATGTTTGCGTTTCTTGAAAGAATTGCCATTCATAAATTATTGAATAGGTACGCTAAATAAGAGATGGCTGGACTTAGAAATTTTAAATTGGTAACAATATTTTTTATCGAGCGGACATTAGCTAATTTTTTGGCAGAAACCGCTTCGCTATCTTGAAATAGTGTATAAAGAAGTCGTCCAGCTCGGTTTTTCTCATGTCTCAGTAATAAGTTTTATTCGGTTTTATTATTTCTCTCCAGCCACGGAAAGTAGGTTAGGTACTCAAAAAATAAAATAAAAATACGGAACTGTCGACATTTGCTTTAAATTTTATGGAAGAATGTTACCTACCTATATTAGAAATATAGGAGTATACCTATTTTATAATATTTTTACAACGTAATAAAATTTAAAATATCTGAAAAGGCATTAAAATTTTTAAAGCCAAATATTTTGGATTGTACGATATATCCTCCTTTTTGAAGGTCGCTGATTATAGAAAAATTAGTGTTGGTGTTAGTGGCTCCCAAAGCTTCTGGGAAAAAAATACGTCTTTGTGCTGCTAAAAAATCTCAACAAAAGAAACCATTAACTCCACGAAAAAATATGTCCCAGAAAACGATATCTTGCGTGTTTCCTGCACTCTCCAAAATTTCTCATTCTTCACACATGTTCAGATTCAGATTGAAATGAGAAATCATTAGAATAAAAACTAACGATCACTTATAACAACTTCAGAGGCTTTTAGATTAACGAGAGTGATTACAACACAACAGTTGCCGTCATCAGCGTCAAATCGCCAGACTTTCGATTCGTTTAGGGGTTTTATTATTCTCATTAAATGATTTCTGCGGATTCTGAATGCGTCAGATTGTTATTCGAGGCACGTAGGGCTGATACGAAGCCTGTGGAAGTGTTTTGGTTTAACTTGGACAGAGTAAACAACTTTAATTGTCCTTCGTCATTTTGCGGACACAATTGAGTAATTGTGACGAACTATTTTACTCATGCATTATAGTGAATTTAATTGTTGAACGTCTAAATAATAACTAAGTACGTTTGATCGCGTACTAAGTTTCAGATGAGCTGTCAAACTTGTTCAGAAGCCACGAGATTTACTTGAAGCTTAAACTGATTATCGTCAATTTTGACGTACGCTTACCAATCATTTATAATAATAATACATATTTATTTCTGAGATGTAATATATACATATGAAATACGTCAGGTACAGTACAAATTTGACTAGATTTTACAATCAGTAAAACACATAAATTCATTAACAGTGTAAAAACAATTAGTAATTAGAAATTTTTTTAATTTGAATTTAAATCCTGGTAAAGTGACACAATTTAAAATATCATCTGGTATTTTATTATAAATTTCTACGCCCTTTACATTAGGAGAGTTTTGCCTGCAATTATATTTCGCTAAAGGTTTTCTTAATTTTAATTTGTTTCTTGTGTTGATGTTATGTATATCCTCATTACATAGAAATGTATGTTTATTTTTGTAAATATAAACAGCAATTTCAAAAATATAAAGAGAAGCTATTGTCATGATCTTAAATTTTTTAAAGAACATTCTGCAAGATTGCGTTCTTGAGATACCAGCTATACATCTAATAATTCTTTTTTGACAAATAAAAACTTTAGTGGTATGTGTAGAAGAGCCCCAAAAAAGAATTCCATATCGTAATTTCGATTCCACTATTGCATGATAAAAAACTAAGAGATGATCGTGTCTCAGTACTGTTTTTAAATGCCTGATTTGATAGCACATGGAACTGACAGTAGATACAACATAATCACAATGTTGCTTACCATTTAAATTTTTGTCAATTAGAAGTCCAAGAATTTTTGAATTATCAGTACTGTGAATGGAAAAATCATTCAACTTAAGTTCTATATTTTTTGCATTTTTATTTTGAAATACAATTAAATTCGTTTTAGTGTTGTTTAATATTAACGAGTTATCTTTGCACCACTTTTGAACTGTCATTAAGCTATTATTACACATATCAGACAAAATGTCTTCGTTTTTATTCGAGATGAGTAAGGATACATCGTCTGCAAACATTGTAGTTAAGCAATTATTGCCGAGTGCATCGAACAGATCATTGATGTACAAACAAAATAGAATTGGAGCTAAGATAGTTCCCTGTGGGGTGCCTATACTCAATTTGACTTTATTAGAATTAATAATTTTGCCGGATTCGGTCAATAAACTAACGTACTGTTCTCTATCAATTAAAAAAGTTTTTAACCAGTTTAAAGGAGTTCCTCTGATGCCAATCGATTCAAGCTTATTTAATAATAAGTCGTGGTTGACACAGTCAAACGCCTTACTTAAATCACAAAATATACCGACAGGTTGCTGATTATTTTCAATGTGAAAAGTGATTTCATTTATTAAGGTTTGAATTGCATCATAAGTAGAGACTTTAGCACGAAACCCAAATTGATTGTTGTTAATGATTTTGTTTAGTTCTAAGAAATTTTGTAATCTCACCAAAAAGCAATATTCAAATATCTTAGAAAAAGCGGAGGTAACAGAAACCGGTCTATAGTTATCAGGAATACACTTATCATTCCTTTTGTGAATAGGGATCACTTTAGCCAACTTTAATTTCTCAGGAAAACATCCTGTTTGAAAGGATAAATTTACTAAGTAAGTAAGAGGTTGAATAATATGAGAAATAATATTTTTGACAAGAAATCCGGGAATCTCGTCTGGTCCCGATGATTTCTTGTTTTTTAGTTTATTATTTAATAGTTCGTATAATTCATCTTCACTAAAAGGTAATAAAAACAAGTTATTTGCATTATATCTGACACTATTTCCAAATTCTGAAGCATTTTCATTTTTGTTTCGCGAGGAATTTACAAGATCTACATTTTTAAAAAATGTAAGAAGTAAACTAATAAAATAAATATACTAGCATATTAACAATTTGATTAAGATCTATTTTTTTAAGTTAATATAAATTATATCGTACCTACATAATACTATAAACAGGTTGTAACCCAACCTGGTGTAACAAAAATTAAGGGTGTATAGTATTGGACGCACTGATCATAGATCAAAAAGAATTTTGTTGAAATTCGCAAATTAATAAATGAGTTCAAGCAAATAAGACATTATGTAAGCAGGTACCTACCTACAAATTTCATTTTTCCTGTTTGTCAAATAATCATTAATACATTAATGTAATTATGATTCATTACGCTGCATAACTATTGTTTAATATTTTTTGTATTTAAATGTGACAACCAGTGGTACCCAAAATGATATTGTTTAATGTTAATTTTACGAATTCTTTTTGATTCGTGATCAGTGCGTCCAATACTATACACCCTTAAATTTTGTTACACAGGTTGGGTTACACCTTGTATAATTATAATACACTGAAAAAATTATTGCTGTCATTTTGAAATCATAATCTTAAAAATACTTCAATTCAGTATTTATTATTTTTATAAAACGAGCAATTAAACTACACACGAACTACACATTAAGTACATTTCAATTCTCAAATTAAAATAGTTACTATAAACTATTTTTTACCTTCCGCTTACCTGTAAAGGAAGGTATTGGAATCATGTAAAAAATCGGGTAGTGAGTTTTTAGTGGGTGAGTACGAATTAGGGTCCTTACAACTCATTTTTGATAGTTTCCCGATGATGTCTGTATGTATGTATGTATGTATGTATGTGTGTGTGTGTGTATGTGTGTGTATGTGTGTTTATGTGGTCAAGGAGTGTTAGTCGCATAACTCAAATACGAATTACCCAAAAATTTTAATATTTGGTATTTTACAATTGTATACGAATAGGAAGAGCTCATTAGATTTTGGTACAAATATCTTCACCGGAAGTGATATATTTTGAAGATTGAAAAGATTAAGTGTCGAAAATTTCTATAAATTTAGATAAATATAGTATTTATTTGTAATAAGAATAAGAGGAAATGTTATTTGCAATTTACGTTATAAAAAAATTGTCTTTATCTGGTAGCATTAAAGAACTGCAGTAAAATTTAAAAAATAAAACGTTGAAATCTTGTAATCCATGTACGGTTGATTTTTGTTTCTGCATAAAAAATATTGACAGATGAGACGGGTGACAAGTTGGCATACTAGTGCTATATAAGTCATAAGTAAGCTATTAACTATAGTAACTGAACGGAGGATTGCTTCAACACAGAAGAATTTTCGTGTGAATGAATCTTTTGATTCAGGTGATTGTGTTTCAATATTTTAGATTTTTATTTGTATATTTTAAAAGGGTACCGGATTGTATGTACGTATACATTTCTGTTTAAAGTCTAGATATGGCGGAAGGTTGTGTGATGGCCACGTCAGATTTTTGTTATTTGTAGTCTTGTAGGTATTTTAATGGGATCTTCTGTCTCTTGGGTAATAAATAAAACTGCGAAGTTAAATCGTGAATACGCTAAGGATATCCCAGAAAAAATTACGAAAAGCCACCATTCATCAATTAAGAGATTAGTGTCTGTTCTAGCGAAAACTTTTTTCTAATTACATACTTTTTGCGTTAGCACACATGGTAATAATTAAAACCACTATTTGGCAAATAGCGGATCGCGGAGTCTCAGCTTTAACCGTGAAATCCAATCAATTTAACCGAATCCAATCGCCAATAGAGAAGGTCAGTGATCAAGTTTGAATATAAAAGCCAACATTACCGACAGTACCTCAGTTTATTGTAACCATCGGAGTAGCAAACAGAAAAATGACGAGAATCAAATTCGCGATTGTTTACTTGGTTCTTATCTACTGTAAGAGTGGTTCAACCTCCCCTGTAGCTGTGCAGAGTGGGGCGACTGTAGTCGACGAAGGGGCCCAACACAAAGATTTGAACACCTTTGGGGTCAATTCTCAGCAAGGATTAGCAGGAGGGCGCTATGCTGCTGGGTACAGTCAGGAAAATGAAAAGAAACATACGTTGGCACAAGATACTGGTGGATATAACAATGTTAATAATAATAGAAATTCACATGAGGACGCCGGACAGTATTTTGGGGAGAAGGCTCACAACCAGAACGCAGGTATATAACTATTTATAGTTTGAAGAGGACCCCAAATACAGGTGGTTTCATAACTTCAGGTACATACGTTAAGGGTTATGTTGTTTGGTATACTGATTACGAATCAAAAAGAATTTTATTTTAAATCTCAAAATTAATCTCCATGTTTCCCAGTCAAAACATTTTCGTTGCCACCCACTGGATGAAGTAATTATTGTTTCATTAAAAGTAATTAACTTTTGTATGTTTATTTTACTAGTATTATGTAATTTAAGATGTTGATTAGCTATTTCTAATGTGTGTGTTTAATAGGACAACGAATCTAGTGCAGTACTACAAGAAATATGAAGGTAAACTACCCTTAATTTTTCGAATTTAAAAAACAAATTTTGATTCATAATCAGCATTATCAAACAACATATACCTTTAACGTATGTAATCGAACTTATGAAACACCCTGTTTGTATTAAAGTACTTTGTTCCAACAAGACCTCTTATTTGACATTACAATTTATTTATCAATTTAAACGGAAAGAAATGTATTTTTTGAGAATGAGGATACCTACAGGAGAAAAATTGTTAATCAAAATTTGGGGAACTATTGCTTGTCGACCAAATGTCCTGTTTTCACAAGGATTCTTTGAAGATTCTTTCATGCTTCTGAATCCTGGAAAAAAAATTTCACCATTTTGAAGCTATCAATGCATTAGATTAGAACTCATTGAAAATTAGCGGTGCTGCTATTTGATAGGCAATTCTCTCCAGTCTCCAAGATTCTTTTTCTTAGGATTCAGGAGCATGAAAGAATTCTCAAAGAATCCTTGAGTGAACAGGACATATAAAAACCTGTAAATTTTAAAGGAAAACGTAATTACTTATTATTTTTATATGAAAAATTAACTATAGTTAATTATATTAATTATTTATATATAATAATAAAAGAATATACAGACAGACACACTATTTTTTAAGTACAACAACTTAAAAAATTTAATTAAATGACATGGAGGAACAGGGAACAAATTTACGATGTGCACAAGCGAACGATCGTTTGCCGAAATTTTTTATTTACAAGGCGTAACCAATTAAATATTGGGTAGGTAAGGTACCTGTGCAAAGATTTTAGGAAATTTACAAATTTGATTTTGAACAAAACATTCCAAATGCCAAATGATTTTAAAGGTACTTTGATTAGAGCTAATAAAAATAAGAGATTTGGCACAAGCACTCCATTATAATCTCCCCAGGGTCCGCCTCGCAGTTCGGTCGTCAGGGGGGGCATCGCAAGGGACACCACAACTCCGGTTTCAAAAACTCCTACCACAAGGAAGAGTCCGAAAACAACCACAGCTTCTACGACGACAGCGACGACCAAGGCGGCCATTTTGTCTACGACTCACAAAATGGCGGCTTCCATGCCGCAGGTTCGGACCGGAACCAAGGTTCGAGGAACGACGGCCACTTGTACGCAAAAGAAAACGCGCAAAAGGGGGGCTACGACAAAGGGGGGAACTTTAATAAAGAACAGGCGAACAAAAACGGCTACAACCAAAATGGGTTCTACAATAATCAGCAAAACCAGGGCCTGCAGAATTCTGCCAACGCGCAAGGGCTAGGAGAACGACATTTACAGAGCCAGTATTACGATCAACAGCCGGTTTATCAAACTAATTATGCTCCTAGAAGAACTATAACTATTTATGAAGATCCAAGAGATCTCTATCCAGCTCCTGGTTATAATTCTTATAGAGAACCACTTCCGTATGATTCTGGATTGATTCATTTGAATTATCAACAGAATCCTTATTTGCAATACCCGCAGAATTTCAATGGATACTATTATTAATTTATTTATCTATTTATATTTGTTGCTTTTAACTAGATTTTAGTTCTTTTGTATACTATGTAATTACATTGACCTATTAATAAATTAGTGTATCGCCGTTTTGTTGAATACGTTCGTTGTATTGTTATTTTACTACGCTATTATTATGCAACTTTTATTCTAACAACGAATGCACAGTTAACAATTAGTCACTAAATAAACAAAAAATAACTTAGTAACTTACAGATTATGTTCCAATTTAAATTATAGCAGATAAGTGTACCTACTTATTAATAAAATTTGTTAAGGGATCAAAAAAGAACTGAACACTGAACGACAGATTTAAAAAAAAAAATAGTTGTATTTATACTTAAAATATAGACTACAATTTTTTTTCTTATTACGATCTTCAAATAAAATAGCGCATACTTATATAATAAATAATAAAATTTATATTTCAATCTTCACTTAATTATATTAGTCGAAAATGATGTGGCCAACATTTTTCGTATAAGATTCTATTTTCTAATTCAGTTCAGATACATAAATTTCTTTCAGTCTGATATAACGCTTCTGTTCGGAGCACTAAATCATTTCAGACGTTTTGACGTTATAACTTATTGCTCATCTATCGATTATTTCATTCTTAATAATTTGAATTATATATAAATCACAGCAATCAATAAATTACAGTATTTATAGTTTAAGAAAATAGATAATAAAGTTTGCATCATACTATAATTAATAACGAAAATGTTGCACAAATAAAAGAAAATGTATTTGCTGCTCAATTAGTGAATTTAATTAAAAATAATCCTTTAAATTATAGTACGCTGTTGTGTAATACTGGCTGTAGCACAACAGGCTAACAGGTTTCACAGTAGAGACTAAACTTCTGCAGTCATGCGCAGTTAAAACGTATAATACGAAGGTTGGTATAGTCCGGTTCAATTTCATATTCCTGACTTTAAAAGCCCATAGTTAAACACAACAACAACTTAAGGGGCTGGTCTACCTATTTTTCTAATTCCTACAATACTCTCGATATTACTTTTTTTCTAATTCACTCTCTTCCCCACTACTACGGCTGCCCGAACATCGTACTTTGCCGCATCCTAGCTATGCAATGTCATTTTAAAGTTGAAAAATACTGTAAACATGGCGCCAGTATTCCCATAATAACTTCTGTATTTTTTAAAGAAATTAAGTAAAACAAAAATTATTCGAAAAAGGAAGGTTAGCTGCAGGCTTCTTGCTTTTTAATTTTTTCCTAATGACGAAAAAAATAATATCAAATCGTACCAAATAATGACAAAAAACGTCATTTTTAAATATTTTTTACTTCAAATTCCTAGGCCAAAGACAAAAAATAAAAACTAGAGGTATTAAAGACATCCTTTGTTAATACACTCATGTGTAAGCATCATATATTTCAATTAAATAAAGTAAACGTGGCAACGTGGGAGGCGTACACCTCTGTAACGCTGTAAAATTTTAGGGTAGACGAACACATTAAACCACAGATGACTGAATAGATACCAAGAAAATGGTCCTTACAGGCACCTTCCTTATTCTCCGCCTTAGGTATGAAATTTGTTACACTTCTCAGTAGAAAGCAGTTGACCTGATACATTAATGCTGAAAATTTGGTTCTTGAAGTGTTCTTCACAATTTCGAGAACCGTACTAAAATATTTCTTGGTTTTTTCATTTATCAAGTTAATCTTGTAGTACCTATCCTACTTAGAAAAAAATAAGTCCGTGCCCCTACCAATATCTGTGGATTAACTGTTATTTGTACCTACTTTCATTTTGTGAGTGGTGAGTGGAGGTGCCTGTGTATTTATATCTATTTTTATTTTTTTTATAATCTCATTATTCTTCTAATTTATTTAAACGGTATTTTAATCCGGTATATCTCCAAATAATAATCTTGTACAATGTACAAGCAATTATGTAGGTACCTTATAGGAGTATGTAAATAAGGACCATTTTCCTTTGCTATTTATTCTGTCATCTGTGGTTTTGGCTATTGTTGCCTTTAAGGGGCTTTTATCACAGTAAAAAGTATTTAACAAATTACTCCCAACCTATTAATCCTATAAATCTAAAAAAAATACCGTATAAAGACAAAGGCAGTAAAAATCAAGCTACGTTGTCGAATTTTTTATTATTATTATTTATAAACAATTAAATAATAATAATTCTGAGCAAAACTCTTCGTAACTATGATTGCATTGTAAATTTTAATGTTTGTATCACATTATTATATATAATTTTAAAATAGTAGTCGAGTAATTTGTTAAATAAATTTAAAAATTGCATGCGCGCTAGACAATCAAATTGAGTATTTTCTAAACAAGAATGGCTGAATGGAGCGAAACATAGCAATTAGATAAATAGAGACAACATGTGCTTATAAAACATAGGCTGTCAGCGCGGGTACCTGAAATAACGGGGATTTGTGATCTAGCAGCGCTGAGCGATAAAATCCCCTTAACGATGGGATTTTGAGAAATATGAAATTGTACTGAACTATACCAAGGTTGTTAGTCTCTCGAATGCCATGCGTAGAATGATAGAATAACGATCATTCCCTCTCCTTTTCCTAAACCAACGTCAAAAACTCAACCCACTAACCTCACAATGGAGAGTGTAAAAGTAAGACGAGAAAATAAGAAATTAAGCTTAGAAGAGTTACAAAAACTAACCAAAGAGGTTCTTTATCAACAAACACAAGTCTAACGAATATGTAGAATTAATATTAAGGTATAATTTGCAGGAATTGATAGAAAAATTAATATGTGCAGAAGCACACAACACACAACTAAGAAATATCATTGCAAGAGATGTAAACAAAACTGGCACCGGCAACAAAATGAAAAATCAAAAAGCTTTTGATTTCGCAAAGTATGGCAACAAAATAAGAAGCATGCTAAGTATTAATGTGTATATTTTAGGGTACATTTTCGACATGTGCTATTAAAATTTTATTACTTGGGCTGGGATTACCAAGGATATGTAGTACAAGAAGATACGACAAACACAATAGAGCATCATTTATTTGAAGCTTTACTAAAAACATGTTTAATAAAAGACCGCGAAAGCTCTAACTACCACCGATGTGGCAGAACCGACAAAGGAGTTAGTTCTTTCGGACAAGTAATATCAATAAATTTACGTAGTAGACTACCAAAAAAAGACCAAACTAATACAAAAGATGAAATAAATTACTGCAAGATATTAAACCGCGTTCTTCCTGACAATATCCAGTGCATTAGTTGGAGCCCAGTGTCTGAGGATTACAGTGCCAGATTCAATTGTAAAAGTCGGACTTACAGATATTTTTTTCCTAAAGGGGACCTAAATATTGAAACCATGAAAATAGGATTAAATTATCTATTAGGTAGCCATGATTTTCGGAACTTTTGCAAAATGGATGTCGGAAATGGAGTTGTTGCGTTTACCAGAAATGTAAAGAAGGCGACAATAAATTTGTTCGCAAAATCTAATTCCGAACACCGTAAGACTATAAATTTGAGTTAAGAAAAATATTTAAAAATAAAATTTTTAGAGTATGATATGTATGAGTTAATAATAAATGGACAGGCATTTTTGTGGCATCAAATTAGATGCATAGTTTCCATATTGTTTCTAGTTGGACAGGGTAAGGAACATCCTGATGTCGTTAAAGAACTATTAGACATTGAAAAAAATCCTAGGTAATAATTTTGTTATTAATGTGTGTCATAAAATTAATTGATAAACTATTAGGAAACCGGATTATAATTTAGCTCGAGATGTGCCTTTAAATTTATTTAACTGTGAATACAATGAAATAGAAAATTGGGTCTATGATCATACTGCTTTATCTGAAGTTATATCAAGTCTACAAAAATTATGGACCATCTCATCTGTGCAGTAAGATTAATGCAATTAAATTCATAAACTAAATTTAAACAATATTTTTTTAGAACCACGATGATGAAAGCAATGCTAGATCAATTACAAACCACTTACAATGCACAAAATTATGAACAAAGTTTACCGTACGATTTGTTAACTGAATCTTTGGTACAAGGTGTTAAAGCCAAAGTTTATAGACCGCTAATGGATAGGCAAAAATGTGATGCATTAGAGGAGCGAATTCAACATTATGTGAAAAAGAGAAAATTAATTCCAGTTGAGGATGAAACCTCATAATATTTTGTACAGACTTTAAATAAAATTTTATAATTGCATTTCATGTTATGTACTCCTTCTTAATATTCGCTCCTCCCCTTCCACAAAAGGTTTTGCACTGAATTGTTTTCGCCCAACCTACCATCAGCACTTATTGGATATTGCGATATTTATTGCACAGTGCAGTTTAGTAGGCTGAGACGCTAGGTGGCGCTACGAGTGTTGGTTGAGGTTCTATTTACATAACCTATAAATCAGCGCGAATGACATTACGTCAAATGTCACTTCCCAAGTATAACTAAATGTTTTCACGTTTTAATTTATTTCCTTGGCATTAATTATGATTCATTTTATTCTACAGGACATTTAAGTTCCTAATACATGTTAAATATATTTATATATCAATCATAGTGTTTGTAAACAGTGTAAATTTTAATTGTAATCATGAAACGAAGTGAAAACTTTTTTACATTTAATAGTAAAAGGCCTAGACTAGAAGATCAGTGTGACGATATTTGGGGTGATGATCCGGAAATAGATGAAATCGATCGGTGTATTAATATGGCAACTCAAATGTGCTCGCAGGTAAATATACAGTGCAGTTTTTAACACAGAACTCTGAACTTTAAATCTTGAATAGAATCCAGACAACAATAATACGTTCAATTATACAACTTATGATGATTTTAAAGCCAAATCAAATCTTTTTGCGTCAACTCAGGCATTTTTACCGCCTACCAATAAACCATCAACAAGTGGTTTTGTTCCAAAACAGGTCAGAAACAATGAAATACAGTAGATATCTTGATTATTAACGATCAGTGTTGTGACTGATATTTAGATCACCGATCTATCAATTTATGTGATCTTTGATCTGAATCATAGGTATATCTTTAAGGATTTTGGTCTAGGTCAAATAAATATGATCTTAAAATAAGATCAGATATTTTCTACTCTATGCAAATTAAGTAAGATAGTACACCAAGTAATATTTAATGTTTCAATTTTAAACTGTAGATTGTATCGCTTGTGTACTAGATATATTTTTAATGTAATCCAACAGTAAATATTTTGTTTAATATTGATCTAAAGAAGATCCGTAATTCCTGATCTGATCTATGATCTATACCTCATTTCACGTATAGATCCTTTTTAAATGATTTGTCACAACACTGTTAACGATACAAATACTGTATTTTATTAAAAATGAATTTTAAACAGGTAACTAAAATCGTGGGTAGCATAGAATCGATTAGCAGCACTGGCACTGTATTACCTCGTGACACCTCAAATGAGGAAATTCCAAAACTTTTGCAACAAATTAATTTTCTTCAGTCCGAGAAAAATAGGCTAACAGTCATGAATGAAAGTAAAAATGGAGAAATAACTATTCTAAGATCGCAACTGAAACAAGTTCAAAAAAATATGGACAGCGAAAAAATGGAAAAATTAAGGGTTGTACAAGAAAAACAACAACAATGGGATTCTAAATTCAATGTAGTTGATAAAGAACTAACCAGTTATAAATGTGAGTTGGATTTGAAAAAATTAGAGATCGCAAATTTGAAAGATAAATTATCAGAGCTCAAAAAAGTATGCAACTCAAATTATTTGAATATGACCATTTCGAACGAAATTAATGGTTCTCAAATTATGCACAGAAATAAATACAATGGCGAAATTAAAAAATCTACCACATGTAAAGTTATTCAAACCGATCTTAGTAACTACTCCTACCCACTCACCTCCATTACAAGTAAGTTACCTCCTTAAATTGTACCACAAAAAATAAATCATGTTATTATTTATAGAGTATCCTTTACAAAAGGTTATTCCACAATCGTTTTTTGAAAAATGTCGAGACAAAAATATTAGTTTCAAATTAAATAATACAAAAAAAAATTCTACATCACTGAACGGTATGTTATTAATATTTGTAACATTTGATGTATAAACAATAAAAAATATTTTATTTAGATAAATCTACAGAACAAATTTTACGATCTCAAGGAAATAATTTAATTTGTATTTCTTATTTCTATCCTGATATTCAAAACCTAATTAACTGTTCAAAAGAAGATCTGAATAATTCTGAACGTGTTTTTAATTTTATTGAACATATATTAAGGCTGACTAAAAGTAGGTTATTCAAATTATTAAATCAGTTAAATACAATCAAAGATACACTTACCTACGATGATATCGAGAACATGAATAATTTTTATCTTGAAGAAAGAGACAACAAATGCGAACATTTTTGCATTTACAGTGCAAAGTAAGTTATATTTTATTTATTAAATACATATTTTTAATAATATTTTTATTAGTTTATGGCATGACAACGAAACAGCAGTGGAACTTAGACGATATATTGCAATTTTGTCTGCATTAGTTCCACATTGCGAAAAACTACAAAAACAATTATTTGTGTCTTACACTTTATGTGACAGTCAAAATCAAATGGAAATAGATAAAACAGAACAAGAATTTTTAATCCTTCTCCTTGAAATTGTAACTGTGATTAAAAATATTGTAAGTTTTGACACTTTTTTCCATAGCTGATATTAAAGTCCTTTTGACAGCAAGAGTAGATAAAATACTTTAATATGTTTACATTTTTTATTCAAATTCGTTTTACACATTTCTGCACCCACTTTGTGAAAAACATTACAAACAAACTCCGAAATTATATTATAATTTTAATTTAATATTGGTTTTTTATATTTATTCTTTAACATTAGCTATAGAAAAGATTACAAGATAAAATTATATGTTATCGAGTCGAGAAAAATAACTATTAACAATAATACATTTTCAGAGAAGATCTGATCAGTTTTGTGGATTGCTGTCCGCAATTTTAAAACTTTTAGGTAATTTGTCATCATGCAAAACGTTGCCTATCCAATGGTAATTTTTTTTAAGCACACAATTTCTATAAATAATGTAACAATGTTTTAGCTACGAAGTAATGAATCAAATTTTGAAACAAATAATATTTTCTCGTCCCACAAAACCAGTTTTAATGTATGTGGCCAAATTTTTGAAACATATTTCCAGGCATATGTTGTTTATTGTCAAATTGTGCAATTTGAAAAAATATGATGCCACACCAGCTAGTGTCAAAGATGGGCTGCTTTTTTATTCAGAGGGTAAATCTAATTTTACGTGTAAGCAATGAACTTTATTAATATTTTTTGTAGATTCATGCGCGCTTCGAATTTTGACAACCGAATTAGAGACTTGCAAAATGAATTCAGAAATGTCTTTTAATGTGATGCAGTTTTTAGTAAATTCTGTAACTTGCAATGTTTTCTGGATGAACTATCAAGAAGAACATCGGTTGGTAATTGGACTCTTATTGGAATATTCGTTGTAATTATTTTTTTTTAGATGTGAGTGTTTGGCTGGAGTATACAGTTTAGGAATTGATGTATTGTATAATATACTACAAAAAAATAGCAAATTGAAGTCGAAAGGTAAATAAATACACACAATAATGTACAAATATTTTATTCAACAATTTTTAGATACAACAAAAGTTAGATTACATTATAGAATTTTTCGAAGTGGACTTATATTTTTAGACATATTAACAGCCCGAATACCTGACTTGATAGTTAGGCGTTCTAGACTTCATCCACAATATAAATGTATTATAAAATATCTAAGCAGAGTACAAAAAGAAATGTCTTTAGAAGAAAATCTTGGTAAACTACTTTATCTATAGTTATGTACAACTTTATTAACAATTTTTTTTTTTAGAAACAGCGCTAGAAAACCTGATGTCTCAATTTCATTCTGAAATTCAGAAGCAGTCACAGAACAAAAATAGTGATTACATATTTAACAATCAAGTATTTTTATAACAAATAAGTACTTATATACAAAGTCTACAACAATAATGCACTAATCAAGGCGACGTTTTAATATTGTCCTAAGTGAACACTATTTCTGATCAGGTTTCAATTTATTTATTAAATTTTCTATCATGTTAGCATCTACTAGACCTATAAATTTATCAACAATTAAGCCGTTTCTCACCGCTAACACAGCTGGCACGGCCTTAACTTCGAAAGTATGAACTAACTCTGCGTTATTTTCAACATCGACGATTGCTAAATCGATGTTTTCTTGAGGTTCGACTAACTCTTTCATTTTTGGAGTTAGTATTTTACAAGGCTCACACCATTCGGCGTGGAAGTTTACAATTACTGGATTAGAGCTACTCATAACTTTGTCCATAAATTCATCGTTATTCTTTATTACAAAGATTTTTTCTAGCACTTGTGAACTAGAAAAATTTTGTTTGAACAATGTGGATCTTAAATTTAGGAGTTTACGACTTATTATCTTTGTAGTGGACATTATTATTCACTTATCCAAGAACGAATACGAGTAGTTTTGATTGGTTCAATTGCAAATTCAGTAAAAAATAATACTATGCTTGCTACTGAACATAAGCCGAATAATGTTGCTAACAAATTGTGCCAGATGAAATTGTAATCACTGTCCTAAATAATAAAATAAATATATATATTGAAACATTCATGGAAAATTGTTTTGTAATACCTTTTTTTCCGGAGATGACTCACTCTCAGATTGCTTTGGAATTACTATTAAAACGATTGTTAAAATGGCAGCGACTATAACTGCTACTATTCCAATGATTTTCTTCGTTCGAATAGCCACCAGGCATAAAATAAATGCTACTATCCAAGTACTAACTAATATAAACGATCCAAACCCTATTCCTATAACAAGAGCGCTCATAACCTAAAAATGAGACAAACCACTTAATGATTATCAAGTTTCTGATGTTTAATCAAACGTACATTAATTGATTTATGTAATATTTGTTTATTTAAATAAAATTCGCACGTAAAAAAAGTTATTTGACATTGACATTTCTCTTACACGTCATGCCAAATCTAAAGCATTGTTAGAGTTTACACGTGGCAGATTTACGCGCGTTGGCGTTGCGCGCAAATTCGCAGCGAAAATTAGAGTATACGTTATTAGCTAATTTTTTTTTTAGAATATAAATTTGTAATTATAGACAAAATTAATGTTTTGTATATTTTATCAACAAGTAATCTTTGAAACTTCAATTTTAATTGTTGGATATTCCGTTATGGCCTGTCTTAAAACAACCTTGAATGTAGCTGTCTTTTTCTAACGCGTTATCTTTGACGCCTGAAACACGTTGCGTTATTCCAGGCGTTAAAGAGGCGCATTTACTTTAAAATTATAGTGTAGAATGACTTCAGTACTTTAGAATTTCAGTGACGTTTAATAATTTACTCTGCAACGTGTGAATGCAAATAGTGTATGTTAAAGTTTTATATGTTTCTTATTTAAAATGTTAGATTTATTTACTATATTTAGCAAAGGGGGAATAGTACTTTGGTGCTTCCAAAGTACCTCCCAAATTTTTACTCCTTCTGTGAATGCTTTGATCAGAAGTGTTATTTTACAGGTATGTATAACATAAACATATGTTAATTTATGATTGTACGTATTTCAATATCTATTTGTCATTCTATTAAAGGAGCGTACTGGAAATAACACATTTGACCACAATGGTCTCACCCTCCAATACAAATTGGATAATGAATTTGAATTAATTTTTGTTGTTGCATATCAAAAGATATTACAATTATCCTATGTAGATAAATTTCTAAACGATATACACTTAGAATTCCGTGATAAATACAAAAATGAACTTACTGACGGGTTGTTATACTCGGAATTTAATTTCGTCGATAGATTTAAATCGGTTTTACATTCATCTGAGCAATGGGGCAAATCACAAGCTAAGGCTCCAAAGCAAATGCGTACTTTCGAGGAGTCACAGAAATCGAAAAAAACTGTGGCTTCTATGATTGAACGCAAAGGGGAAGAAAAGCCCGGTAAACAGAAAAAGAAAGGAGTTGACTTCACTGATGAAGTAAAAAATGACCACAAGAGTAAATTACCTTCGCCTGAGATTTCTCCAAAGACAAACGGAACAGAAAATGAGGATGTCATCGCAGCAAATCGAGCGAAATTTGCAGAAAAATTAAACAAGAAAAAAGCGGACAAACCGTAAGTGTTCCCCTGTTTACCCTACAATTTTTTCTATTAATTATTTTTCCAGTAAAAGTCCGAAGAGTCCCCCTCCAGAAAAGGCTGGAAAGAAACCTCGAAAATGGGAATTGGGTGGAAATTCTAAAGACCTCGTAAATCTAGAGCGTACCACCGATAGACCAGAAGACGTACAAAGTCATTACACTCCTGATACCGAAATGGTCGGCCAAATGATAGGTGGCATCCGCGACATTGAAGTCGAATCCAGTTCCGAGGAGGAAGAAGAAGAATACGAAGAAGAAGTTGAAAAACCACAAAACAAAACATCCAAAGGCGGAATGTTCTCAATGTTCCGTTCTTTGGTGGGAGCTAAGAGTTTAACCGAAGAGACAATGAAACCAGCCCTCGATAAATTCAAAGACCATTTAATCGGAAAAAATGTAGCTTCTGATATAGCAATAAAACTGTGCAACTCAGTGGCTACTAAGTTAGAAGGCAAAGTGTTAGGCACTTTTGATAGCATTGCCACTACTCTAAAAAATGCTCTAACAGAATCTTTAGTTCAAATTTTGTCTCCAAAACGTAGAGTTGATATTCTCAGAGATGCCATAGAAGCTCAGAAACAGAATCGTCCATACGTAATGACTTTTTGCGGAGTAAACGGTGTAGGAAAGTCAACCAATTTGGCAAAAATTTGTTTCTGGCTGATTGAGAACAACATGAGAGTTTTGATTGCGGCTTGCGATACTTTCAGAGCCGGGGCAGTAGAACAATTACGTACACATACACGTCATTTAAATGCTTTGCATCCAGCGGAACGACATGGCGGCCAGCAAATGGTTCAGCTGTACGAGAAAGGTTACGGAAAAGATGCTGCAGGCATAGCCATGGAAGCAATCCGTTTTGCGAATGACTCTCAAATCGATGTTGTGTTAGTTGACACCGCCGGTCGCATGCAAGATAACGAACCGTTAATGCGAGCTTTGGCTAAATTAATTAAAGTGAACGAACCAGATTTAGTTTTGTTTGTCGGAGAGGCTTTGGTGGGCAACGAGGCCGTTGATCAGCTGGTGAAGTTCAACCAAGCTCTTGCGGATTATTCTTCTTCGACCAATCCGCACATCATTGATGGAATTGTTTTGACTAAATTTGATACGATTGATGATAAGGTTGGGGCTGCTATTTCTATGACTTATATCACTGGGCAGCCGATTGTATTTGTGGGCACAGGACAGACTTACACGGATTTAAAGGCGTTGAATGCTAAGGCAGTTGTACATTCTCTTATGAAATAAAATTGTTATCGTGTTTACATAAAGGATATGGTATTCATATTATAAATAAATTTTACAACAGTTAATTTGTGTCTTCTTGAAATAGAGCATGATATTTTGCTGGAATAAACAGCTTAATTAAATTTGAAATTTATCGTTTACCGTTGCTTGCGCAACCACAGTTGTAAATAATAATGTAATATTGAAATATTTCAGTACAAAATAAATAGTGTGAGTGTAAACAAGTGTTGTATGTCTCCCAGAACTTCATAAAGGTTTGTAATTTTTTGTATATGGAATAGGAATGGAATATCTTTAAGAATTGTACGAAATGTGCGTGCAGTTATTATATTAATAAAAAAATCTCTTTTATCGTTACATTACACTTAAATAACAACAAAACCGAACAAAATATAAATACTCTTTATCTTAAGTCGGGGAACGTTTCAACGCTTTACGTATTAGAGACCAATCTTCTAATATATCTTGTTGACTTAACATATATACAATATACGGACCAGAAACTGTGACAGCCTTTCTCCTGGGGCCATTGCTGCGAGATCTAGACCGGGAGCTCCAGTCACCAATTTCGCCCCAGTTTAATTCTACGTTTTGACGATCTTCCTCCAGTCTTCGAATCTTGTCCATTAGTTCGCTGTGAAGCCAGTCCCAAGCCAGACGTTTTTCACTCTGAAACAATCATTAATTAATATTCAATAATAGAGAGAGGAATATTTGAACTTAGTACTTCAAAGTTTTGTCTGGCCGCTTGTTCCTCAGCATCGAATTTATTACTAATGTTTGCTAGCCTATAATTTCGTAGAACCCCGGCGACTTCGGTACGGATTTTCATATTGTCTTGTAAAGTTTGTAGCCGGCCGAGGTATTCCTGTGACGTGCCCCGTTTGACTTCTACTAACTGCTGCTCTACTTGTGCGACCTTTTCCCGGTAGAGTTGTTCCCGAATGACGTTTGACTGCCGTTCTAGGTCAGCTAGGATTTCCATGCATTCATTTCGCCGCATGTCGCATTCGCTCTCATCCATTTCGGAGCTGTCGTCCGAGTCTGCTTCTTCGTCTCCTTCGCTGGAGTCGCGCGCCCCCTCGCCATCGTGGCTGGACCCCGAATGGTCGGAGTCTGCCCCCGACATGTCACCTTCACTCTCGTCGCCGCCCCCGTTGTTACTAGGCACTTTCATTGGAGACATTTTAATGTAAATATGTTGATATTTCGTACTTGGTTATGTTGTTGTGTTGTTCACAAAGTCGGAGGCGTCATTTTGCTTTGTGACTAGTGTTGCCAACGCATGTTATTCTGTTATTTTGTTTTGCTGGGTTGGTTGCCCTGGTGAAAGTACCGCGTACGCATAGATCGCACAGTTCGAGCGCGAAATTCAAAATAATTTGTTTTGTGTTTAATTTCTACACTGCAGAAACATAGATTTTACTTTAATTAATTACATAATAAATAACATAATTCTAGCAAAACATTAATTATTTGGACGGTTCGAGGTCTATGACCCTTATCATCTGCTTCGGCTGTAAAATTATTTTTACTTTAACTTTTATGTAGAATTATGTTAATAAAAAAATGCAGCCGAGTTTAATAGTTGGTTTATACAGCAATTAAATTATAAAATTAAGAAATTTAACTCAGAACTATTGACGATAGTTTAGTTTCCTAATTTAGTTGCATAAACTATTATAATAATAAATAATGGTGTCTACTTTCTTTATTTTCATAATGTAATTTCGCATGGAAAATTTCTCTAGAATACGTAAAAGCCGAGTTAAAAACAGTCTAGTTAATTAAAAATTGATTTACAGACGAATAATATGGAACTAGGTCCGAGTTACAGTTTCTAATAAATCTATTAATTATAAGAAATAGCATCTAAAACATTGCATACAACCAACACACTTTTTATTAATTACTTATATAGATTCCTAAGATATTTTCAGAATTCTAACTGGACATAAACCTAGATTAATTCTTTCACAAACATCTAGTATTTGTTTTTCCTTCAAATTTTTAATATACCATGTTTGGACATAGATTTTTTTGACTATTTCCCTCATTATATTTTAACAAATTAAAATGCACTATTTTTCACAAAAACCATAGAAACTATCAATATAAACAACTATTCCAGTGCATATTTTTGAATATTGACATAGTATGCGTATATTCAACCATGATACAACAATCAATAATAAATGTTTGTTTATTTTTCACCAAATGTCAAAATATTTAAAATGAAATTAAAAATTATGCTAATAAATAAAATTGTGTTATTTAAAATTGTTAAATTTGATTTATTCATGAAATAGTTAATGCGTATACCACTCGATCATCAAAAATAATAGAAAATACTTTTGCCTCCTGGTTCGACGTATTTCCGCAAAACATCTCTCGACCTCCGGTCTCGAGTTGTTTCTATGGAAATACGTCTCATCAGTCGGCAGTATTTTCAATTATTTTCGAAGCTCTTGTGGTATAATAACTGACTATACTATGCATCTTCTGTATCCTAGACAAAAACGAATTTACTTTTTTGAAGCTTTTTCTTTTTTAAGACTCATTGAAGATTCAATTTAGCAGCACCGATATTTGACAGGAAGTTATCACCGCATGATTATGGTTCTCAAGATTCAGAAGCATATGGAGCTTTAAATAAATTAAATATTTGAGATAGTGTGTTAATGTGAATGGAAGGGTACGATTGACTTAAGAATGGTTTATAATTAATTTTATTGATAATAATATTTATTTACAACTTATACACTGATGACTTAACGTAGGTTGAATGTTTACAAGATACGCACATTATAATAACGAATAAAATTTGGCACATTTATGTATAGAGAATTATGAATTATAATGACGCTGCTTGCAAACGCCAAAACATACATTTTTACAATTATTTACTTAATTTATCAAGTATGAAAAGCTACATTTCCAAGCAGCATCATCCCTTAATTTATCCTAATAATTATACATTCATTAGTGATTAAATGACTTGCAAACAACATAAAATAAACCATAAACATTTACATGAAAAATACACATCTATAATATATAATATAAACAAGACCTAACAGTCCGTGTTGGCTAATGGTTACCGGTAGGGTATGAAGAAAGGAACTAAAATTTGTAGTCAGGTTCCCAGACTCGTTGTCACAGACGAGAGAACAGATCTTGGTTCTCGATGGCGGATGGCTAGTTGTTCGAGATGATGGTTTCCAGGCTCTCACAATCAGACTCTGACAGGAATGTCTTGGATTACGTTTGGTATTGCAGCATCGGTGCAGCGAGGTTCGGGTGGTGAGATGAATTCATCCGCAGGGCTGACAGGCTTTTGTTGTACCATTCGTCTTCCGGGGTCATCCCTGTAACACAAACATAAATTGTTTATTATTTTTTAACAATATTTATTTATTAACAAGACTTATAATTAAGGCGGGTCTATAAAGTCCTATTATGCACGAGTTGCATACAGTGCTTCATGTTCTTCTGCCAAGATGAGATTTTTTTAAACAATATGTTAATATATTTGAAAAATTTGCATGTCATAGTGTGCGATATTGTTATTTTGTTTGACAATATTTTGATTATTTAATCAAATGCATTCATTAAATTGTAACATTTATTTTAACATGATATAAGCAGCAGTACAATTGAGCATTTTATCGTACTAATCCAATAAAGTACCCGTTTATGGACAGTAATCAGTGTCATAAAACAAGGTAATATGATGCAGTCGAACATAAAATAATATAAACTATATTATTAGAATGGAATGTCATAAATTTACTATTCTTGCCATTTTATTTTATTCCATTCATAGTTAATCAGATATTCATTATACAATCAACAATCCAGCGGTTTCAAAAATCTGCTTCTTACGAAAATCTCTTAAATTTACGAATTAAAAAAATGTTGTTCCATGATCAGTAAGTTGATTTAAATATGTGCACAAAGTTGTGAATCATTCTGTATATACAGGTTGTTCCACAACTTAAGACAAAATATTAAAGATTATACTGTACGACGTGCTGATCATGAAACAAAAAGATTTTTTTTAATTCGCAAAGATCAGGGTAGTTTACTTGACGTGTGTATATTTTAAGTTTCACTGTTTTGATGGTATATTTGATAATTTGACATTTATTAGTAGGTATTAGATATTATGTAAACAATTTCTTTCATTGTAAAAGATTTGAAAAAAATTATTAAAAATAACTACCGACCAGTGGCAAAAAAATGTTTGCTTGAAAAACGATGCGGATTTAAAAAAAATTCTTTTTGTTTCATGATCAGCACGTCGTATATACCCTTTAATTTTTTGTCCTAAGTTGTGAAACATTCTGTATTTTAATAGCATATATTGTGCTCAATTTATACTTATTACGGAACTGAAAGAATTTTTTCAAAGTTCCCAATTTTAGTTTCTAGGCTTTGGGTCACTGTTTTCATATGGAGTTATATGACATTGCACAATTAATTTAAATTTAATTTTATTTCATTCACAGTTAGTCAGATAATCTACAAACAATCCAGTAGTTTTAAAAAATGTGCTTCTTGCGAACACTTTCTTTAATTTGACGATTTAAAAAAAAATTCTTTTTGTTCCATGATCAAGTACCTAGTTGAGTTGCCATTAAAGTATATGCACGAAGTTGTGAATTTTATTAAAGTCATATTTATAGATCAAACCAACATACAAATATTCTAATTTTTTTAGATCATTTATCTAATTCTCAAACTCCGAATTATATTATGTTATTTTGATAAATCGTCGAATAAGGTCAAAATGTAAACATATCCTTTATCCCTGATCAAATAATCTGAATCTATCTTGGTACCATTAAAAACACCTAAATGATTTGACAGCCTACACTCCGACAGCTCGTTTCGGATATGTTTAAAAATACATAACCAAGATCGGAGATTATATTGACGTGCACGTTTCCAAATCATTGAACCAAAAGCTCCTCTAAGATTACGAAGGGCGTCTTCGAAATCGTTTCATTTCCGCTGTAAGATGAAATCCTACATGGCAAGACGTCGCGATGGTACAGGTGACGATATTACCGACGTTGAGAAGGGAGTATTCCTATTCCTAGGGGGGTTATGAGGAAAATGTCTTAAACTTATTCAATAAATTAGGAAGTTTATTACTGGAGATTCGTTTACAGATTCTATTAATAATTCAAGCAAAGATAGCCTATTTTCACTTTATTCTTATTGAAGGGAACCATCTTTTCTCTGCCCAACAACTGCACAAAATTATGTTTTTTTTACTCCTATGCTTTAATTTACTTATTAAATAGGTATTGTCTGTACTTAAATGACATTCATTTCGATACAGATTTTAATTACGACACATCCAAGTAAATTTAATGACCTCCCGCCTCATATTCTATAAGGAAGGTATGTATTGTGATGGATCAAAATTTTCGAGTGTGAGTTTTTGGTGGATAAGTACGTTTTACGGTCTCTAGAGTAAGAATTTAACATTTTCGAGATGATGTCTGTGTGTGTGCGTTCGTAGGTATGTTACAATTTTTTCGTTCAAGATAACTCAAAAAATATCAAACATAAAAATTTCAAAATTTGTATTTAAGATTATAAAACTAATCTTAAGCGCTCATTAAATTTTGGTACCAATCCACAAACCGGAAGTAGTACTTTTTTTAAATATTTCGATAAATAATTAATTTAAGACAATTATTTTTATTTTAAATGAAAGATTATGTGATTATTATTTTGTATAATAAGTAAGAAGAATAACGTATGGTGGCAGGTCTTGTGCTGGCCGCATCAATTTTTTTTTAATGAAAGCATGGGTAGAAAAATAGTGTATGCAACTCGTGTATAATGGCTATTAATACACTCGTATTAATAGCGAATATACTATTAAAGAGACCATAAAATTAATTTGAACTGATAAATATAGCATCATTCTGGTCTTCTATTATTTATGTTAATTTATTAAGATTCTTAAAGACAGAACATTTATTTGTATTTTCTGCCCTTTGAAATTTAATTTAATTATACAGGGTGATTCACAAATTCGTACTTATCCTTATCACAGAACTGAAAGAATTTTTACAAAATTCGCAATTTCATAAATTTATTATTCTTGCCATTGCACAATAATTAATTTAAACTGCCCTCAAATTTCAGAATTAAAAATATTTTTTTCATGATCATTAAGTTGATTACTAGTACATGCCATTCAAATATATGCACGAAGTTGCATTTTAAATTTAGATGCTCAATATTTTTTGCTGCTATATCTGAAATTATTTTTATATTTAGAAATAACACCAACATAAATTTATTCATTAATTAGCAACGTACTTCTTGCTGTTTTAGACACAGAAACTTTGCACAATTTTATTTTTGAAATTGTTGCATTTTTCATAAATTTATTCCTTAACTCTGAATGAAGTGTAAAGCCTCATTCTCATAAGCATTTAGTTTGAAGATTTATATTTATGTTTAAGAAACATAGCATTCACATAATAAATTAAATTAGTAAGTCGTAAAGTAATAAACCTAAAGTTTGGAGTTTTCAAAGTGAAAATTAAAAATGTAAACCATAAAACTAAATGCTTATGTGAATGAGGCTTAAGTATGATTATAAAACGTGTGTGGGTAAAGGTCGTTCTTACCCATGGCGTCCTGCCGCATGCCTGTGACGGCGGACATGTTGGTGGCGCCGTGGGACATGGAGAAGGGTTGTCCCATGCTGGTGTATGAGCTGGTTCCCATCTGGAACACACCGTCCAGCTGTCACAAACGTAATTCAACTGTATTAATTCACAATCATACAACACATTATTATATTCAACTAAACATTCTTATATGGTACTGAAGTTATAATATATTGACGTCATAGTCGAGCATTATCTTTATTGAATTTAATATTTATTCGTAAAGAGAAGCAAGAATTATAGCAGGAAATTATAATCATTGGAAAACGACGCGTGATGGTGACGTACTTCTTGTTTACGGTTACAAGCTCACACGGAAAAAAATATACAGGCGCATTTAACTTCAATGTTATTGTAATTTGGTTATGATATTTTTTTATATATTTGCTGTAGTAAATTTAAAAATTTTCAATACATTTCACAAAATTATATGTTATCAACACAACCATTTTGTGATTTATATATTGATGTTTAAGATAATAAGATGCGTTAATAACCAGCATATCAACATTGTATATTTTAGCGCAATATTTGTGGTAAAAGTACAACTAAATATAAACCAAAAATTTCACGTAAAATTTACCACAATAAGTGTAATTTCCAATATTTGCTGAATTGAAGTGTTGAATTTACCACAATGGTTTGTACTTTGTAACTATTTTCTTGTATAGTTTTACTGCAAGTTTGTTTGAACCGGCAAGCTTTATTTTTCTCATTTGTGTATCAGCGTTTGTTGTGTGCATACGTGTCGAAGAACTTACTTAAAGAACTCACAAATATTTGATAAATAACTAATGAAGGAATAGCTGATAAAAATGTTAAGGAGAAGTTAATTGAATGGGATTCAATGGGATTGTCCCGATTTTTGAAACGTAAGTTAATTATGTATTATATCAAGATATTCTAATTCTAGGTACATTACCAAGTATCTACATGGTACATATAATTTTTATTCATAGTTCCTTTTTTAGAGTCGCATAACTGTTGCTGGGGATGTTTCTTCATATTGAAAATATTTGATTTAAGAAATAATCTATATGAACTGTTTTGTATCTCAGTATGTCACATTTAGTCGTAAGATGTTTTTTTCCTAATTTTCTTTATAAAATATATTATATTTTGGTAAATAATGCAGTGTTCTTCATTTGTTCTTGTTGTTAATTTAATGTTAACCTCATGATCCAATTTTTTATATCATATTATGGTATTATGGATACAATGAATGCAGTAAAAGTAAGAAAAATATTTTGTTATTACTTTATAATTTGTAAGAGCACAGTGTTAAAATGAGACACCTTCGTTACTCTTTCAAATTTAGCAATGCACTATATTGCTAAATTTGTAATAGTAACGAAAGTGTATAATTTTAACACTGTGCCCTTACAAATTATAAAGTAATAACTGAATATTTTTATTACTTTCACTGCATTCATTGTATAAATAAAACCATAATAATTATCACTAAAAGAAGTATTATTAAAATCTGATATTTGTAAATAAAACTAAATATAATTTAGATTTTTACAATTCATTGTGGTAATATATAAATATTATATGTAGTAATTATTTCCAAACGTGTATTGTGTTCTATACCACAATTTATGCTGTATATTTTAAATCTAAAATTTAATCGCAATATTGTGGTAGAAAGTAACATACAAGAACTACCACAAAACGTTGGTAACTATATCAACACGTTGCTGCTGTCCTAATAATAAACCGTGTTTGTGTAAAATAAAATCACAATTGTGTTAAAAATGTCACAAAATTTCTTTGCGTGCAGTTTGACGTAAAAGTGAAAATCCGTAAAATATTAGATGTAATTAGTATTGAATCTACTTTTATAAATTTTTATAACTGTACAGAAGCCCACAGAATTATTATTAACCATGGAAACATAATGATCTACTTATTATTGTGTAATGTATAATAAATGTTGCATGCCAAATGACATTAATAAAATGAGCAGGATTGCAGGATTTTAAGAGAAGAAATGAATCCCTGGAATTATTTTACGTATAATACAAATTACATAATTATTGTTCTTCGATTGTAGCCTCTTGATTGTAAATACAAAAATAATAAGTAGTTTTTTTAATGTACTGATTTTTAGTTAAAGATAAGTTTAGGGATTAGATGGTGGCGACACCATGGCTGTATGGCAGATAGAGGAACTAAATTCGCAGTTGGCGAATTTTGAAATAAGTTTTGTAATAAATTAACAATTCTTTCTATAAAATGTATTATAGCGGTGTAAAATTATGCTATTTTTAAGATCAGGGCTGAATTCCAGAGATTATTTTGAAGTAAAATATGTTTAATGAAGGTGGTTCCCATGTTAAATATGTATAGAAAAACCAACAGGCCAACAGGGTATAGCTGTTTGGGGCCTTCCAGTATAGACACATAATTTTTGAGATCAGAGCTGAGTTTCTGGTATCAATTATAAAAAGAATACAAATGATAATTTTTGTACGATTAACTATGGAGAAACAGGAGGTCCTTATGTAAAATGTATAGGGCCTTTCGGTATAGGTACATAATTTTTTAGATCAGAATTGAATTCCTGGTATTATATTGAAGTAAAATACAATTTTTCGTAATATTTTTATTATTTTTAATAGAATTGTAAAGGTGGTCCTCTTATGTTAAAATGTATAGGAGGTATAGCTATTTCAGTATAGGCACATAATTTTTTAGATCAGTATCATTTTGAAGTAAAATATAAATTACCATAATATTTATATGATTTATAAGAGAATTGTAAAGGTGGTCCCCCTAATGTTAAATGTATAGGAGGTATAGCTATTTGAGGCCTTTCAGTATCTATAGGCACATATTTTTTAGATCAATATCGTTTTGAAGTAAAATATAAATTATCATAATATTAATATGATTCATAAGAGAATTGTATAGGTGGTCCCCCCCATTATGTTAAATGTATAAATATCTAATTTGAGACCTTTCAGTATAGGTACATAATTTTTTAGATCAATATCATTTTGAAGTAAAATATAAATTATCATAATATTTCTATAATTTATAAGATAATTATTGTAAAGGTTGTTCCCATATGTTAAATGTATAGGAGGTATAGCTATCTGAAGCCTTTGAATATAGACACATAATTTTTGAGATCAGAATTAAATCATTTTAAAGTAAAATACAAATTTACATAAAAATTCTATAATTTATAAGAGAATTGTAAAGGTGGTCCCCATAGTTAAATGTATGAGAGGTATAGCTATTTGAAGCCTTCGAATATAGACACATAATTTTTGAGATCAGAATTAAATAATATTTTAAAGTAAAATACAAATTTAGATAAAATTCCTTGATTTATAAAAGAATTGTAAAGGTGGTTCCCACGTTAAAAATCAGATATAAGAACCAGGTTAAATATCCAAGTACAAGACATCCACCAACACTTGTCATCCTCAACCAAACTACGTTGCGATCACTCCGTCGGCCATTCGCCGTCGCGTCGTGTACCGTCGCCGCGTTGCCCGCCACACCGCAAGGAAATGCGGTGTCACACGTAAACTAATCACCTCAACCTGTTTGACCTCTGCTAATTGCGTTAAGCTGCAGTGAGTAATCAGAGATACACACGGCACGACGCTTCCAATATCTGCCGAGCGACGGCTGCAGAACTTCATTCATAAGTCAGCTAATATGCTAAGTAGGAGAGTGGGAGAATAATTGGGGATTGTAAATTGTAGCGGGGGAGGGGATAGTGGATAATTCATTTTTTCTAGAGTAATAGTTGGACTTCACTTTGTTGCTTGCAAATTAATAACTGCAATATTTCTTTGAAGGCCGAAGCCATGGAATAAAATGTAACAGAAGAGAAATCGACGAATGTTTTCATTTTTGTCATGTGTTTAGGACGAGAGAAACAAAATGAGTGGCTTTTCAAATCTGCTGATATTTAAGCAGTTATTTAGTTACGAGTGATTATGGCGGTTCGCAAATAAATATTGCGTAGAAAGTATGAGACTCATACAATAAACTGCTAAATTATAAATTCTCTCCTGTCATATTTACTCAATGACTGTAGCTTATAGGGACGGTCTGAAAATATTTTCAGACCGCTGCTTATAAAAATATGTTCCAGTAATAATAAATCGTTTTTTTTTAATCGATATTATAAATTTGATACATCGTCACTATGGTTGACATATTGTAGGCACGGAGTGCTTTAAAGAAATGTTCATTTATTCTTTAAAGCACTGAGTGCCTTAAAGAAATGTCATTTGTATTCCATACGAATAACGTCAAAAAATACATAAATAAACACTTTCCCGTTACATTGCTATGACTACCATGTATGACAATTTTATTAATTTTGTATTGTTTTTAATTGAAATAGAGAAATCCAGAATGACGTCATAGCCAGGGGTCAACCTACTATTCCAACCTTACTTTTGCATATTTTTGATTAAATTTTCAACAGTTTCTGTTAAAACGTAATTTAAATAATATTTTCATGATAAAACTGCATATAAAATTGTATTTTATTGACGGTTAGCTTTAAAGTTAATATAAAACACCAGTTGACAGTGTCAAATGAATCTTTTTGTGACTTCTTTTGATAAAATAAAAAAAATCAAATATAATGTCAAAAATACAGTTACGTCAAAAACTTTAGTTTGGAACCAATTACTAATGAACCTATGTGATTCGAAAGAAACTAAAATTTAAAATTTTGACACTCAGGGATTAGTAAAAAAAATTAAATCTCAAAAACAAACAGCCGTTCCGGCATAAAAAATTTATCTCGATTTCAAACCACGAATAATATTATTCTAATCGGTCTGTAGCTGTGTCAAATTTCATTTCTCCGGCATTAGAATTTAGAAAACCTTTAATAATATAAATATTAGGACACTCCAACGTAAATTCGATTAGTTCATATTTTGTGTCTGTTTATTTGGGAAATAGTCTAACAAAATATATCTCGGTCTCATTATTTTGCAGGTAAAATTATTTTTTTCAAAATCGGCATGAAAATCGTCATTTCCAGACTAATTTGCGGCATGAAAGTAAGATTTTCATGACTAGGCATGAAAATAAAATTTTCATGCCTAGTCATTTTTACTTTCAACTTTGTTTACTTGTCATGACAACTTTTTCTAAAATTTGTGACAGCTCTGATGATTTGTCACAGCTCTGATGATTTATGCAAACCTAATTTTTTTTATAATTTTAAGCTTAATTGCCGATTTAAAAAAAATAGAATACATCACGCGTCATAAAAATGTCTTTGCTTGACTTGGAGGCTTCAAACGCCTCCTCGTCTGCAATGAAACATTTTCATGACTTGTAATGTAATATACTATTTTAAGATTGTTGCTTAGGTAACATTCGCCTTCAGCTCGGGATCTTGATCATTTGTCTCGAAATGTTACAACAATATTTTGAAATAGATTTTACCAGCAAAATAACGGTTCCTTGTTATATAACTATTGAATATCTTGGTAGGATTCGTTGACTTGACATACCTGGGGGTATCGGTTGATGGCGTTGGGGTGCGGGTAGGGCTGGTAGCCTCTGGACGCGCCGGGGTAGATGTTGCGCATCATGGCGCCGTTGCATCCGGGAAGTACCGACGGCGCCAACGCCTTCTGCAGCTGCTTCTCTTGCTTGCGGTACTTGGCGCGCCGGTTCTGAAACCACACCTACAACACACACAAACATTACAATCATTTATATTACTGATTTGTTTGTTAAAAAGACTTCAACAAGCAGCAGAGTTTAAAGATATACTTATTGGATATGAAGTTTCAGCACATATAAGTTATAGGAAAGTAATAATAATTTTGATAGATTTATTACCTTTTTATCGAAATTAAAATACGTGCATTAAAATAAGCCATGTGTGACGTAGACAACATTGAAACCAAACCGTGAGTAGATTTGTTCGTGTAAGATCGTTTTTTGTCGTTTTGACTACGGGCGACGGACCTATGTTAAAATAAAGTAAGATCTACGTATCGTGTTCGATCCTTGTAGCGCGGTGAACGTATGTTCTATGTTCTTAGGACCGGTGACGTCACACCGTCACACACGGCATCGTTTTTCACGGTATCTATTTTTTTTAACTTTATGAATTTTTTCTGGCTGATTTGCATCGGAAGAACTCATTTAATGCAGTTTGAAGATATTGTGGATGCTTCATGTTTTATTAAAAAAATATTCCAAACACAACAACGAAAATTTTAATACATTAAATTTTCAAATTGATCCGGACGACTTTTCTGAATTTCTTTTGCAAATTATTGTGCAATCAATATTTATAAACAAAGTGTTAATTTATGAATTTTTGACGTTATTTATTTGTTTGAATTCCTATTAAATATAAAATGAACACAAGCACATTATTAAGGCACTCGTGTCCTTTCGAAACCATAGTGACGATGTAAATATCAACTGTATTTATATCGATTGTAGAAAATAGTATATTCTGCAACAAGTTTGGAATGAAGCATATTCAGCTCGAGTGGAAAGTTTGTGAAACGAGCCGTGGGCGAGTATCACGGTTCCACGAGAACGGAATAGCCATTCTAAACGTGTTGCAGACTATACCTAAAACTATTGAAATTATAAAATAATATTTTACATAAAATTAATAAATCTAAACGTCCTATTTTAAAGTTACCCACCAACCAAAAACATTAATTAAAGTTGAATTATTATAACTCGCCACATTTCATTCCATCACGAGTGACAAAATGAAACCATTCCGTAACAAGTGACATAATGTAACCATTTCATAATTGAAAATGATGTAATAATGATAACATTCTACAACAGTCGTATAAAAAATATATTTTAAAATTAAAAATGTAATGTGGAGCAGAGATCCAGTTTCACGAAATAAAATCTCCATTTTTCGTGCATGGTTTTCTTGTCAGGGCTGTACAGTCGCCCTCGTCTCGGTAAGATGTGCGTGCTCTTGCTCTTGTCCCGCCCCGATCCCATCAAATGGATCCGTAATGAAATTACCGCCCCCAAACAACGCCCGCCGTGGGGGCGGAAGACGAAGACAACTTCAACCCCCCTGCGCGCGTTTAAGAGGGTGGGGGTTAATGCATATTTTGTGACCTTATACACAGCCTGTTTTGTTTATCAGGGGGTAATATAAGTGTTCGGTGTTCTCTTTTACCAACGTCAAGAAAATATAAATTATCTCCGCGCTGCAAAATCAAAATGAAACGAGAGATGCAAAGCGGAGTTACGATGTTAGTTTGCGTTTATGCCGTAATGAAAGGGATTGTTATTTTAAGTCGCGTAATAACGAATGGTAATTCATATCTAATTGTGCGATTGTACCACTCAAATTAGCTCTTTGACGAGACTAACTTTAAGTATTTTAAGGTACCTAGATCAAAAATGAGTTAATTGATCACAACTCAAAATAATAAAGTCGTACAACTTTGTTGTAAATTAGAAACCAAAACCATAACCATTAAAATAACATAGATATTATGCACATCTTCTGTCATCTGTCAAAAATAGACCAATAAAAATGCAGAATATTGAATTTCACGGCCAATCAAAATGAGTGGACTTGATTATTTTGTACTAGTAAGGCTGTGTGTCGACTATTCACTACTAGTAGGTACTTTTAAGTGATAATTTAACAAGTGAACATTTTTATTATAATCTAAATTTCTCATTGTTATTGCACCATTTCTATTTCTGGGTTTTTTTCAAAGGTCTAGAACATTTTTCCTTGAAATTCACTATTTTATTTGCATAGAAATACCAAAAAAACACATAACACACATTTGATGTTACGTATATAAATTTTATTAAAATATTTGTTTTCTGCAGTCATGGATAACTGCATTTTTCAGCATTAATTTTAGAACTGGATCTGATTCAATGAATAATCTCTTGAATACCATTCGTAGTCGTAGCTAAATAGATTATTTTTCTGATCGTATATTATACACTCATGTACCTTGTGCTCGGGAATATTACTCGTGCTACGCACTCGTAAGATTCATATCCAAGCACAAGGAACATTCGTAATACTACCAGAAAAATAATCGACAGAACTACGACTACTTATGGTATTATAAGTGATTATATTTTATATTCATATTACCAACATCAACCCAATATTCATAAAAACAGTTTTGGTATCACTGATTTTCTATACTAAAATCAAATAATATTTTAAACATAATATTCTTATGAGAGGAACGAAGTAAACCTGTCCAAACCTTGTTCACGCTGAGCAAGGAACCAATATTTGCGAGTTTAGTTTAACGCGGATTGTCAGAGTGCATGTATCAATGTTTATAAGATCAAATTAATAATTTTGTGTGTATATTTTGATGTATTTAAATGTAGAAATGTCTATAAATTGCGCGCAATGGAACTTTTTAATGCGTAAAGTGATATAATAATAATAATGACTATTTTAGATTTATTGTGTAGTGCCATAAGCGATTTAAAGACTTTCTGGGACATTCACCATCGTCAGAGTGCACCAAAGGTTAGCATTGTAAGAAACTAAACAACACACTTAGGTTAAATTTTTTATTAGTACAAGGATTTGAAAATTACTATAGATCCTTTAGGTTTCTAGATACTGACAAAATCAGTACGAATGTGCACACTATTTATTTATTTATTGAAATCAGTTCAACAGGATGCGAAATCCCAATTATAGAACGATTATATTACAAAAGAAAAAATTTAAAAATGCATAATCACAAGTAAGTGTAACATAAGTCATACGTGAAAGTAATAGAATATAAAACAAAAACAAAATAATACCATAGAGAACAACAATGCAAACATATATGGTTCGGTATAGTGCTAAACTTCCTTAACAGCGAAATGTTGATGTAACGAGTTTTTAAATTTTTGGTAAGTGTCATAGAAAATGTCTGTAAAGCACGTAATATCGTTATATGAGCTACATAATAATCTTATAAGAGATCTTAATTCATAATTGGTTTTAATATGTTTTAAATTGAAAGGCGCTTTATTTCTGGATGAAAAGCGACAGACATTTGTAGGAATTTTATATAACAAGTTAGCGTCATTGATCTCACCATTCAGTAATTTGTAGAGAAAGATACAAGAATGTATAATTCTTCTATAGTTTAAAGGCTGTATGTTGAAGCGAATGAGAAGATCCTTAGAGTTAGAGCTATAATCGAAGCTAGGATAATAGCCATTCTGTTTGAAAAAACAATATTTTAAAAACTTCTTTTGTATAGATTCGATGACGTAGGAATATTTGTCATAAATAGGATTCCATATGAGACAGCAATATTCTAGCTTCGATCTAACAAACGAGTAGTACAAACGTTTCAGAGTAGATAAGTTGCGCAGGGATTTTGAGTTTCTAATTATGAAACCAAGACTTTTCTATAGGCAGATTTTATAATATTCAAACATTATTAACAATCTCTCGATATTAACGTAGAAAATCCGTCGGTCATAACCATAAGCGTGCGTGATTTAAGTGTGAGACCAAAGCAGTCAAATAATGAGAGATAAATCCATTGAAATAAACAATCTGCTGTGGCCAGCACACGACCTCTCGCCTAATTCTGCTTATTCTACTAATCTAATAAATAGTTTTACTTACATTTTAATAATTTCATGTTCATGTAATATGTAAACGATAATGTGAACCAAGATGCAAGCAAAAGATGTCAACTATACTGTCACTGTTATAATCATTCAAATTTTGTGTAGAAACAAATTTAATATCATGTACAGCAATATACTGGAATTTCAAAAAAGTAGATTTAAATTGTCCTATAATTTATAAATGGTACAGAAAATTCTTTTAAAAAAATTTCTGTTATATTTAATGAAACATATATTATCATAAATGCTTTATTTATCGAGATAATTTAAGAAAAATTATATTGCTCTATATGAAAAGTCTTACTTCCGGTTTATGAATTGGTACCAAAATACAATAAATTGGTCTATCGAAAATCGTATTTAAACTTTAGATATAAAATTTGATATTTAAATGTTTGATATTTTTTGAGTTATCTTTTCCGAAAAAATTGTAACATACAAACGAACGAACGCACACACACAGACATCATCTCAAAAATGTGTAATTCGTATTGCAGAGACCCTAAAACGTGTTTATCTGCCAAAAACTCACACTCGAAAATTTAGATCCATCACAATACCTCTCTTATAGAATATGAGGCGAGAGGTAATAAATAAACTAGTTTTGAAGCTCAATGAAAATCTTCTCCTTGCAGATTTAATTTAGCGGCGCCGCTATTTGACAGGCAATTCTCACCAGAATTATTTTTTCAAAATTCTAAAAAATTCCTCTTGTGAACAGGACTTTAGAAGCATCACCCTAAACAATTCTTCTCTTTTCCCCATTCGTCATTCGTCATCGCTTGCTCGTTCTTGCTCCTGCTGGTGGATGTTGGATCCACTTCGACAGAGTCTTTGATTGAATTAGGTGTTCGTTAGGCGCTCCCCTGCCTCAGGGGGCGAGGGGGCGAAGCCCGACAACTGTCACTCGTGAATCACGTGGTGCAGAGGGTGAATGGGAATGAGAATCCAAATCATCAATGTAAATCATTACGAGAAAAATCAGACTGTGATACACTGACAATCACACAGAGATATGTGTGTATAATTGGCTGCGATATTCTAGATTTTTAGTTTTTTATATAAATAATTATAAATCTGTTAGAGTTAGATATCGCGGTATAATTATGTTTACCGATTGGCCACGTTTTTCATTGACAACCCCGGTCAGAAGTTGTAATTAGTTCATAGGTGTTCCTAGGTGTCTCTGCTGGTCACTACCGATAGACATTCATTCTGTCACTTGCTGTCACTGAATAGTATTTTTAAAATGTAATAATTTGTGCGTTATATTAGTGATATAGAAATATACTGGGTGTAGAATTTTTTTCTGACCTACGAAATACAATGTTACACTTCGAGACTGTGTTCATATATTGTGAAATTATTGATTTATAACGACGATCTCCTTCATAGAAAATGGAGGATTTTCAAACACGTTTTGTTTTTTTACTTCCTTGTACGGAGTAATAAGAAAAATTTCGGTTTTCAGATTTTGATGGAAATATCCGTTTTGACCTTTTCTGAATCCATTATGACTAGTTTCGTCGTGACGTTTGTACGTATGTACGTATGTGTGTCGCATAACTCAAATTCGGTTAGACGTAGAAAGTTGAAATTTTGTATTTAGGACTGTTATAGCATCTAGTTGTGCACCTCCTATTTTTGGTTTCAATCTACAAACCGGAAGTAGTACTTTTTTCAAATATTTCGAGAAATATTTAATTTAAGACAAATTTTAAATGAAAGACTATGTGATTATTACCTACAATCGGTATTTTATAAATATTTTTGTATCTGGTATCATTTAAGAATAATTAAAGTATATATTTATAATTTAGTATTTTGGTATCTTGTAGTCCATGATCGATTAACATTTGTTACTACGTAAAATTTAAATGATTCTGACATGACAGTGACAATAGTAAAATATGCTTTATATCTTCTTCTGCAGTTTAAATAAAATGATTAAAATATATTTGTAGTAGCAGTAGTAGTAGTACTTATATATTAATATATTTGTATAATAAGTTAAAAGAATAAAGTCAGATTTTTAAATATTATTCTACATTTTAGTTATTAAGAAAAGTATGAACAGTTTAATAGGCGTACAAGGAAGTCATGTGGTGTGCACGTCAGATTTTTGTTATAAAAGTTTATGTTTATAATAATTTAAATTTAGGTTTGCTTTTATATATATTTTTATTTATAAATTTATTTTGATTGCAGGTTCATCTTTGAACCAGGGCCTTACAACTGGACTAAAACAGTAAGTCTCTTTTACATTGTAATTTACTTATATTAAACAAATTATTTAACGCGGCAGAAACAGTCAAAAACATTGATTCCGCACGCTATTCTATAGCGTTTATTGTTTTGTTAAACATAAATATAACAAATAATTTATGTTTGAGGGAAAAAATAATTTTGGCACCCATATTTGTAAAAAAACTGCAATATTTGTAAAAAAGAGGGTTTTCGCGCGCCACTGTACAGTGTACAGCTTGTATTTATAAGTAAATTAACTGCAAATTTTAATATGTTGTCAACAAAGCTTTGATATGTTAAATAACCGATCGTATTTTTTAAATTCGTTTCAATAAATAACATAACTTGTTAAAATTCAAATTAACATATTTAGATTTTAAAGCAAAATTTTAAAATTCTGCATCTTGCATTTTGTAGATTGTACTTTTATCTTCAACAATATCTTTAGATTATTATATTTAACAAAACAATAAACACTGTTTTCTGGCTCGGTAGAGGATCATCTTAAGTATGTCGTCATTAATTTGTATCTGCTCATAACTTCATCTCTAAAAGCTACGCAATTTTAATTCCACTATTTTATTCGTAGTAATTTGTTTTATTAAAACATAATCATATGTATGTAAGGTTCAACCATTTTGGATAAATATTGATTCTAAAAAAAATGGCACCTACTTAAAATTGACACTAGAAATGTAATTATTTCCTCAAAAACTACTTAGATATCTCTACTAAAAGAAGGGTTAAAGATTTTTAAATTAACTATTTATAAAATGATGATATCGCACCGCGTGCATGAATATTAATTCTCGCGCGATTAATTTGAATCCTAATGCTAAGCTAATTCTGCGGTGCAAACAAAATGTCCATGTCGACATGAAAGCAACATTTTACATTTATTTTCCTTCCTTAGCCATGAATATGATTCCTTAATTATGCAGGATTTAATGCAGAGTGTCTTCAGAAAATTATTTAATATTTCATCAAAATCCCTAATGTACACGACAGACGGACAAACAGACAGACCGGGACGGATCTCGGATTACTTTAACGTCAAGTAATTAAAAAACAATTACAGAGGGATGTTTTCGTTTCGCGGTTTTTCTTCTTACGGACTTTGTTCATTATTAATTGCACATGAAAAATTTAAAAAGATACGCTCGGCGCTTCCAAATATTCCATTAATATGCTCCTTCCAAAAAATGCCCTTAATATATAAAAATCTGATGTGGCCAGCACAAAACCTCCCGCCATACCCTATTCTTTTTACTACTATACAAATATATAGGTAGTTAATAGTATAGTATATATTGCGGGACTAAAGTGCATGATTTAATCCTGAGGGTGAAAGTTTATTTCACGAGCCGAAGGTGAGGGAAATAATCACCTGAGGGATTAAAGATACTTTAGTCCTGTGGTATATACGCTATTTTTTGCACTTCATCCTCAAACGAATGCAAAATAGTTTAAAAGAATACACATTTTGCAATTTTGACAGTAAATTTTATGACAAATATTTATATTGTTACCATAGATACTCTGTAACAAATAGCACGTATTTACTTGACAACGGGAATAATTAATTCAATTCCTTGACAACGGGATTAAATATGAAAAATAATCCCTTGGGATCAAATTAAGAACCTAAGTCCCTAAAATTAAGGACCAAAGAAGAGTTTTAGTCCCGGAAGTGCAAAAAAATATATTTTAGTCAACTGTAGAACTGTAGAAGAATATATAAATGATGTATCACTATTGTCACTGTCATTATCAATTAAATTTTTCGTACCTAGTAATTGTTCAATAATCATGGTTCATGGATAACAAGATACTGAAGTTTCATACTCTGAATTATAAATATAAATAATACTTTAATTCCTAAAGTACTATGACAAAATAATTTACAAAGAGCTAAAACTTGTAGATAATTAATTATTAACCAAAATATTTAAGAAAAGTACTACTTCTGGTTTGGAGATTGCTTCCAAAAATAACTGGGTTCTTAAGATTTGTATTATGACGTTATATAAAAAATTTGGTTGTTAAATGTTTGTAACTTTTTGAGTTATGGAAGCCGGAAAAAATGTTACACAATCTAACGTACACATACATACCTACACACACTCACACAGACATCATCTCGAAAATACTTTATTCGTATTCTATGGATCCTAAAACGTGCTTATCCACAAAAAACTCACACTCGAAAATTTTGACCCACCACAATACCTCCTTTAGTATAGAATATGAGGCGTTTTACATTACACTAAATCTTGAAGATTTTGTTCAATTTTTGAAACAACCTAAATTGTATAGTATCATACAGCAAATTGTGTGAAATATTGCATTGCTTCGTGAATTGTCCGAAAAAATAGATAAGCGCGGCTGTCAAATTATTATTATATGCGAACTATGAGCAGAATCACAAACTAAATTATGGTAGGTAGGTATATAAAATTGTCTCAGTATAAAACAGAGTTCATTAAAATAAAAACAATTTATTGCTCAATTTGTAGCGTAAATTCTTGTTCAATATTTAGCGTACTGTAAAACGGCCATAAGTTGAGTAGGTACAATATGACAATAAAATATAAATATATGTGTTGATGTGAGTATACGGCTATAAATTTATGATGACCGAACGGTCGCTTGCCGGCTTCTAAAAATTAAAATTTTGGGAAAAATTATCACTGTTTTTCTTTTTGTGCAATCGTCTTTAAATAAATAAATTATAAGCTGTCAAGAGGTAAACTGCACAAAATTTGATAAAGAGTTCAATCGGAGTTCAATATTTATCATTACGTACTGATTTTATTGTATTACTAATTGAATTTTGTAAAATAGGTATCGTTTTTTATGGCATTACTATATTGTCGTTTCTGTTAAGTGAATTTGTTAAAAAAATAATTGAATCAATTTAAAAAATTGATGCCTAATAAAAACTAAATAATCGTGAAATTGGTTTCATTATTTTTACATTATATTTTATTAGGTTTCATGGAGACAGCAATTTATGCAGATACATACAAATAAAGCAAGAGTTTAAAAGAAGAATTTCTATTTATAATTATATTAAGTAATTTGGATGCAAATGTACGCAAGCGAACCATTAAAAATTAAAAACTTGGACCAACACAATAATAGTATTTGTTCATTTTTACGTCATGTTTCATATAACAAGTTAATGGAATAATATACTAGCACACACTTTACTAATTTGTAATTTAATATTACATTAATTCGCTCAAGACTGAACTATTCTATGACATTAATATTGTGCTGATAACTATGCTGATTACAAATCAAAACTAATTTTTTTGCAATCAATAAAAAGTTGACATTTTAAAACTGTCAATAGCACGTAAAGCTAGTTATTTTTGTAAACTGTTTACAATACGTGAACATGAAACAAATAAAATGTAAGTAAAACAATTTATTAGATTAGTAGAATAAGCAGAATTAGGCGAGAGGTCGTGTGCTAGCCACATCAGATTTAAAAAAATTATAATTATGAGTGTTGAGTGAATTAGTAAACTTTACTTTTATTAATTGAACAACAACTTTCTTGGGTATCAGCCACAATATATTTGGGATAAACTACCCTCAACGTTTCGGCCCTACCAGGGCCATCCTCAGGAGCTATAACATTTATTAAAATTTTACAATGGAAAAATACAAAAAATATATAAGAGAACTTACGGTGGTGTCAACAAATTTTTGTGATACATGTTAAAAATCATTAAAATAATAAATAAGTAATAAATAATTAAAAACAACTTAAAAAAGAGACATACATCGAAATACCAAGCAATGGTCGTCAAAGAAAAAACGTTAAGTTCTCTTATATATTTTTTGTATTTTTCCATTGTAAAATTTTAATAAATGTTATAGCTCCTGAGGATGGCCCTGGTAGGGCCGAAACGTTGAGGGTAGTTTATCCCAAATATATTGTGGCTGATACCCAAGAAAGTTGTTGTTCATTTATCAACCTTCCAGCTAGGAAAATCTTCACTAACATTTACTTTTATTATTTAAATTTCTGAAAAATTATTTTTAATTTATAATCAGCACTATAATATCTTGAAGTTATGTTACATCCTGTATAGTAAGACCACTTTAGCGTTTAACTATTAGTTATTTAAAGGCGTAAATAAATCCTTCAGGTCTCAGTAACAAGTCGGTGAAAAATCTCCGATTAGATTTGTGTGCACCCGCGAGTGAAAACTAATTCAGATTCCCGTTTAACTTGTGGAATAAGTTCGAATCTCGAAATATGATAACGTTGGTAAGGATAACATTATTTTATTACATAAAGCGGAGTAGGATAATGAGTTTTCTTCTTCTTCGTCATGCGATTACCTATGATACGTAGCTGTAGCCACCTTTGATCGAGTTCTCCACAACTCTGCGGCTTCATTAATACGGCCACTACTCCGCTCCAGCACAATTCAATTTTACAATCGATTTGTTTCATTTCCTACCGACTTGATCTTTTTTATCAAATAATATTTTCCACGAGCTCGAGAGCTTTCAAACTCCATTTTGACGAGAAGCCAGCGGACAATGATCATAAGTGTTTATGTTTGGAGAACATTGATATCCAAAGAGATTTTAAAAGAATACTGAAAATGGGACACCATTTTAGAGGCCCGTCTACCTCCTAAAATCCAGCATGAAATGTACTAACGTAGCGAGTGTTTTGTGGCCAGTACAAGAATGCTAAAATTTTATTTCAACAAGGATTATATACCTAAAGGATGAATTAACATTTGTACATTTTTAAAATTCTAATAAAATTTCTTTACATGATAATAAAAATTTTCCAATTTATGCAAACTTTACACGGATTACATCTCATGACAGAAATTTCTTTTTTAGAATTTCAATTTTTCTCTATTAAATGTTTAAAAAAGCATTATCTTGAAGTCAATAATAAACTGAAGGTTTACTCGCAACGAAAACACTTTACAGTATTTTTTAACTTCAAAATGACATTGCATAGCTGGGAGGCGACAAAGTACGATTTTCGGGCTGAATTCGGGCAGCTGCAGTAGTGGAGAAGGGAGTGGAATAGAAAAGTAAAATCGAGAGTATTCTAGGAATTCGGAAAAAACGTTGACTAGACACTTAAAAAGGTTTCAAGAAGCAGCAAAAATTTTATGAATCCAATTGAACCTGCAGAACTAGACCTAAATATTTAAAAAAGCACAAGACGTATATCTCGTGCTTGGTTTATTTTCTGTTCTATAATAGAAAAAAAATGTAATCGGGTCACTTAAACATTTATAATTCCACCCAACTTCGAGAAATTTAATGTCGCAAACCGCGTTTCAAAATCGTGTTTAGTTTTCGAGTAAATCCGAGTTTTCACATTTTCCAAATCGCAATTTTGATGTTACAAATCTCGAAAACTAAGCGAGATAACAAATTGCGGTTTGCAGCTTGTATTTCTCGTTCTTGCATTCAATACTCAAGTCTTAATTTTTTTAAAGAGTGCTGTGAAATTATTCAAGTTTCTGTCTTAAAGTACCTGAAGCTAATATATTCTAATAATTGTTATGAATGTTTTGGACTAACCTGTATTCGTGCTTCGTTTAATTTTGTGGTTCTCGCTAATTCTTCTCTGCAGTAAATATCTGGATAGTGTGATTTTGCAAATGCTGCTTCTAATTCTGCTAGTTGTTCCTGTAAAGATAACAAACATTTTTAGTTATAAATTACTCTACAAAATTTTAAATCAAATGTCGAAATATCTTTGCAACCCTCTGATTCTTAAATTAATACTGTACAATTACAATTGTATCAAGATATTATAACAATATAACTTAAGGTATTGTTGATATAAATCATCGTTTATGTACTTAAATATTCGTAAGTAATAATATTTCTCCTTTGCCTTGTCATAATCTTAGACCTTGAATTATTGATCGAATCTTGTCTAATTCAATTTAATTAATTCAACCTCAGTTGTAAACCAACAGTGTTCGGTGCAAGATCTTCTATTTTATATTGAGTGCAAACGGAATATTTGAATATTGGAGCAGTGTTTTGTGTTATAGTTCTATTCAAAATGGGCATAATAATTCATAATATTAACAGAATAATCTATTTGTGAGTGAACACGCATTTTATGAGAAATACGTTTCTCATCAAAATGTAGAATACGGTATGTTTTTTAAAACAATTTTATACTGGAATAGAATACAAAACCGTTTATGGAATGTAAGCCAAATGTTAGTTCAAAATATGCACAAACAAAACAAAGTATTTGTTATAGGATACTTCATAAAATTAGTTTTTATGTTTCTAATTTTTAAAGAAACAGTTCCAAGCCCTGTTCATACATGATTTTTTGAGGATTCATTGTTTTAAAACTACCAATGAATTAGAAATTCTTCTTTTCCAAGACTCATTGAAGATTCAATTTAACAGGCAATTCTCACCAGGATTTTATTTAATTCAGAAATTGTCACTTTAATAACACATGTGCATTAAATTTTTCCGAATTTTTTTTTGAGTGCTTTCCAAGAACGTGTGTCACTCGAGCTAATTACGTTGTTGGAATGCATGATAACAAATTTCCTGGACATCAATGAATGCACGAGTGCATATTCGGTAAAAAAAATCGCAATGACACCGCCGCTCTATTTTTGAATTCTTTTTACAATAGAAACTTAAAATATTTACTAAATTTGTATTTAACATTAATAAACATGTATTATTTACCTTATGAATCGGTTATTTATACTCAAAATAACAATTTAACCAATTTTTAATTTAATGTGAAAGTGACAGATGACTGAAAAGTTTTCGCTTATTAATTTCAGTTAAGTTACTCAACTACTAGTAAAACCGATTAAAATTTTATATAACCATGGTTACTATTATTGTAATCAATTCATCCATTGGCTTAGATTTGTGTCATGCGATTTTCTATTTAATTTTCAAAACACACGGTCTCTTAAGAATTCTTTCATGCTTCTGAACTCTGGCAAAATAGAAATACACTGTTTTGAGCAATCAGTGAATTATAAATTCTTCATTTCCAAGACTCATTGAAGATTCAATTCGGCAGCTATTGACAGACAATTCTTACCAGATTATTTTTTCAAAATTCAGGAGCATGAGAGAATCCTCTAAGAATCGTTTTGTTGTATGTTACGTGTTCTCTCACCTGAGTGAAGGTAGTCCTATGCCTGCGTCGTGCAGGCGTGGGGCAGGAGGCCGTGGTGGGCGTGTGGCCCGCGTGTTGGGGCCCACCAGGCGACACGCCCCCTCCTGAAAGGCCCCCGCTGCCGCCGCCGCTCACCGGCTCCGGTTTTAGTTTCTTAAACGCGCCCTCCGCTGAAATCAAAACAAACAGAACACGTGTTACCAGAATCATTGTAAATCAAACGGTTCGTTCAAAAAGGATAATAAGGCAGAAAGAATTACATTTTATTCCTGCTAAAATTTATGTGGAACTGACTATAATTCTGAATCCGATATAGTAATAATAAATTTCAGTAACTCAATTTATTGACCAATAAATTTATTGTTTCAAAAAATAGTTGAAAAATAGGTTAATTTATTCGTAAATAAAATGGACGAATTATTGATCAATAAATTAAGTCGTGTTTCGTATAAAACAGGAATATCGAATAAGTATTAGGTAAGCCAGAATTCTTGCTATTACAATAATAATTCGGTTCGGTCAAAATTCTGTTTAGATTATTTTTCAATTCGAACTGGTTCCTTAAAAAAACGAGTCAAGATTTAAATTTGTTGGACGTCAATTCATTACATTTCAGAATTGTTTAAAAATTAAAGAAAACAATTTTAACAACAACATTCTATCTAGCTATTTGTTAATTTTGACATTTATTTATTTAATCGTATCATTAACTGTTATTGTATTTAATATGCAACATTTATTGATAATTATAAATAACATAATATTTGAGTTACTTATAATACGTTATAGATACTTATAATTCATTAGTTACGAACTTAATACGTTATACAACCATAATATCATTAAAACCTTCCATAATATGGAAACTGTCACAGAAAAAATTATTGATTTGTTTTAATATCGCTGTCGATGATATGATTAAGCTTTGAATATAACGCAAATATATGCGATTTAAGTCCCCTTGGATGTTCAAAGAGACTCGGTTTCACCTCGTCGCTTAGCAACATCCTCGGTATTATAAATCGCATAATATTCTTGTAATATTAATAGGTAATTGTATTCTCAGCAATTAACGCTTGACAAATTCTAAAACATTAGAACAAGTAACGACCTACCATTCTAAAATTTATTTGAAAATTACGTCATGCTTTGCTCATTTTGTATAATTTTTAAATATTTTAGTAGCCATAGAAAAAAAAATTGTGTTATACATGGGATAGACAGATCTGTTACTTCTATCCTTTATACCGTGAGTTAATTTTAATGTGAAACATGGGATTTTTCATATCCATGGTTACGAATTTGACAGCAATGTATTAGAGCGTAGGGAATCAATTTAACTCAAATATATTATATTTAAAATATATGAAAGTTACAAAATAACAAACAAATAAACAATAGCTATAATAAATTTTCAAAAATCCCTCCATTCACGGCTAAACAATGGCCCAACCGATTATAAAACTCTTGAGTAACATTAATTATTTGGGCAGCTGTAAAATAGTTCCATAGACGTTTTGAAAATTTATTATAGTTATTGTTTATTAGTTTGTTATTTTGTAACTTTCATATAATTTTAAATATAATATATTTCATTTAAATTGATTCCCAATGTTCTATTTTAAAAAGAACGCTTTAATGCATTGCTGTCAAATTCGTAACCATGGATATGAAAAGTTCTATGTTTCATGTTCAAATAAATTCAGGGTATAATAAATAACTATGATTGCATTGCCCTCACGCTACGCACGGCCATGACGAAAGTATTCGCCGCCTTAAAAACTGTGTTAGTGGTTAAGGTGGCACTAAATGCTAATGTAAACGATTCCTGTGTGTCACAGCGACCTGCATTCATGAGTAACAGGCAAACACCTCGGCTCTACTAAACTTTATTGAATTCATTACTGTTTATTAATGCAGTTAGTAGCAACCTAATTACAATTACTGACACTCGCGCGCCACGGACGATGCGCGCCACAAAGAATCTGTGAATACAATCTTATTACCGCCGCCACATTCCTCCGCCAGTGCTAAATGTTTGTTAGCGGCCGCATGCCCACTTTCAATGTTAGCCCGGCCATCAGTTCTTTTTCCCGAACCGACCAACAACTCGATTTATTCAATTTTCACTTTTTAAGATCTCTTACAACAACAGTTCGAGTCACACTAACTAAGAACGGTGTTATATTAGCTTCAATTATTATAAACACATTGTTTGATGTTTCTTTCGGACTTATAGGCTACTGGTATTAATTTTTCGATTCCGGGAATTTTCCTCTAAAAAGTTACCTCTAAAAGAGTTTCTTTAAAAAGTTTCCTCTAAAAAAAGTTCCTCTAAAAATGTTTCCTCTAAAAAAGTTTACTCTAAAAACTTCCTCTAAAAAAAGTTCCTCTAAAAAAGTTTCCTATAAATAGTTTCCTATAAACGGTATTTTCTCTAAAAAAAAGTTCTCTCTAAATGGTAACGCCACACAGCGTGAACCTAGCGTGAACCGTTTTTTTGACATAAACTAATCTATGCTAACAAAACCCTTCTTGAGTCCAACAGAACTCCGTTTTTTGACATAAACTAATCTATGCTAACAAAACCCTTCTTGAATCCAACAGAACTCCGTTTTTTGACATAAACTAATTTATGCTAACAAAACCCTTCTTGAGTCCAACAGAACTCCGTTTTCTTGACATAAACTAATCTATGCTAACAAAACCCTACTTGAGTCCAACAGAAATCCGTTTTTTTGACATAAACTAATCTATGCTAACAAAACCCTTCTTGAATCCAACAGAACTCCGTTTTTTGACATAAACTAATCTATGCTAACAAAACCCTTCTTGAGTCCAACAGAACTCCGTTTTCTTGACATAAACTAATCTATGCTAACAAAACCCTACTTGAGTCAACAGAAATCGTTCACGCTAGGTTCACGCTGTGTGGCGTTAGACACTCCCTAAAATTTATTAGAACTTTTTTTAGAGGAAGTTTTTTTAGAGTAAACTTTTTTAGAGGAACTTTTTTTAGAGGTAACATTTTATAGGAACTTTTTTAGAGGAAGTTTTTTTAGAGTAAACTTTTTTAGGGGAAACATTTTTAGAGGAACTTTTTTTAGAGGAAACTTTTTATAAGAACTTTTTTAGAGGTAACTTTTTAGAGGAACATATCTGCCACCAATTTTTCTAATAAACAACTTGATTTATTCAATTTTAACTTTTCAAGATCTCTGACAACTTACAACAGTTCGAGTTACGCTAAGAACGGTGATATTGAAACATATTAGCGTCAATTATTATAAACAAATTATTTGATGTTTCTTTCGGACTTATAGGCTACTGGCATTAATGTTTTTAATAAACTATTTTTGAAGGTAAATACTTCGATACGTTTTGCATATTATGGAAGGTTTTGATGTTATTATGGTTGTATCTAACGTATTATAAGTAACTAACGTAATATGTTGTTTATGACACGATTATAGCTATTAATATAACAAGAATATTATGCGATTTATAATACCGAGGATGTTGCTAAGAGACGAGGTGAAACCGAGTCTCTTTGAACATCCAAGGGGGCTTAAATCGCATATATTCGCGTTATATTCAAAGCTTAATCGTATCATCAAAGATAGCGATGTTAAAACAAATCAAGAATTTTATTTGTCAATTAGTTGACAGTTCGCATATTATGGAAGGTTTTAATGATATTATGGTTGTATCTAACGTATTAAGTCCGTAACTAATGAATTATAAGTATCTAACGTATTATAAGTAACTAACGTATTATGTTGTTTATAATTATCAAAAAATGTTGCATGTTATAAGGTAATAACAGTTGATGATACGATTAAAAATATAATGACATAGTAGATACTTATATAAAATATGTCAATTTATCCGTTTGTTGTTAAATGTTCTCGTTTTTTGTTTCTTTTAGAATGTTTTTGTGCGAAATCTATAGAAAACAATGTGTGTGTGCAATTGCAAGCCTTTAAAACTCTATAATACTTTACTCAAGAATTACAAAAACAAATATGTCATTTTATCCAAGACTTAGCAGATATATTTTTAAAAATTTAAAAATTAGCACTGTTTTATAAAATATGATACTGTTGTTTTTATATTAGATTTATCTATTCTTGTACAAATGGTTTAAAAATAACTAATTTTCTCTGATAAATACAACCGCAATCTTGAATTTAAAAAGTGGTATGTCATTTCGCAGGTACACTTTTCCTATGTTTACCAGAAAATAAACCACTAAAAATTAGAAGTCTATTTAAAATTTTCAGCATATTGTTCTTGCAACACAACTAACGAATTCTATTTATGCATCACAAAAGTTTATAAAAAGCAGAGTTTTTTTCCACAGCATATTTTATTTGTTGTAGGTATCACATACGCGCATACTTATATACGTGCAAAATTTAAATAACATACATGAAATCCGTAATATATTCCAGAAATATTGAAATACCAGCATGTATTAATTAGTGCACATTTCAATCATGTTATATTCGAAATTAGTCATTATTCTATTAAAGTATCATTAAAACATTAGCCGAATAATAACATTGTAAACAAATATTTCGGAGTTTGAATACGCGTAAATTTTAATGAATAAAATGTTTCTTTTAGATTTAAAAGTTTCCCAACTCTGAAACATCTTAACCGAATTTGAAGTTAAATGAAAGAAATACAGTAATTGCGGTTTATGACAGACAGGCGGACAGACAAACAGGCATCGCGCGACGCGGTGACGTCATGAATATGTAATGTGTTTCAGTGTCGCTGCGAAGATAAAAGCTGCATTTTAAATTACGGCGGCGCGTTGCAATTACCGCATTCTTTATCGCACGGCCTTATTAACTATTTGCGCTTGTTAAAGCGAGCTGTTGGACGCCGCCTCGAATACGCGAAATAATTGAGTTACGCGCCATCAAAAACAAATTCAGATATTGAGTAGTTGCTAGTGATTTTACAGGATCGTTATTTTATTTTGTATACATTCACTTGTAACCTGAAGAAGAGTTTTCAAATAGACGCCATAAATTGCAACCAGGGCCTCTATTCTAATTCATATAACAACTTGATAAACCAAGAGGATCTTGTTATCCCTCTAGCGGATTTTGTTTGGAAGTATCATATAAAGCATGCTATAGACGATTTATATTTCGCTGCCAAGTTATTATGTTTTAGTAGTGGGGAAGAGAGTGAATCAGAAAAAAAAGTAATATCGAGAGTATTTTAGGTAGACGAGCCCCTTAATATAAAATTATTAGAGATAGATATAAATATATTTATTGTAAATACAGGTTGGTGGAGGTGAAATGCGAACATAGGGAAATATGACAATTCAGTTGTTACCTTGCTAGGCATCTTGATATACGTGGAATACTGTCAATGTCAAAGTAGCTGTCATATTATTGAAATTTTTATTTTACCCGTGGAATAATTCCTTGACCAGATAGGTCTGCGGACTTAGCTTCCCAACATTTTTTCTTGTAGTGTTATATTGAATCTAAAATTTATAGTTGTCAAGAAGAAAAAGTGACAACCCTGGATGAACTGCAAATTAAAATTTTAGACGCATTTGCAACAATTACGTCACAAATGTTAAATAATGTTAGAACTGGATTTTACAATCGTTTGGCTACTGTTTGGCAGAGGGAGGAAATGTATATTGTAAATTCTAGCTTTATAATTTATTTAACAATTAAAATAAATATGTTCCTGCTTTATTTTCATAAGAATTACTTTTTTCGGCGATTGACATTAAAAGTGCTGTTTTTTGAAAGTTGACAGTCAGCAAAGTGTCACTTTTGCTGCAGCAAAAATAGTAAAAAAGCTTAGGCAGCAAAAGTAATTGTTACTATGGTGAATCAACAAATTTGACATTTATAAAATTCATCAACATACCTAACCTATTTTGTTTTTTCATAGCAACTGTCAACATATACACATAGCAACATAATTTGATTGCGATACCTATCAATATATTTGAAATAATCACTAAATTAATATTAATTAATAACAATCGCCGAAAAAATAATGTGTTTAACATGGCAAAAAACAGATTTGCTGCCTAAGCTAGATTATCTCTAGCTGCGGCAGCAAATCTAATATTTTAAACAAATAACTATTACTACTCGTATTATACTAACGTTCAACATTTTATTATTTTTTCTGTTATTCATTACTCTTTTTGTCAGACAAATTCACAGATACGTCATGATTGTCATGTATGTTCCCTATGTTCGCATTTCACCTCCAGCAACCTGTATACATTTTTGTCAGTGAAACCTCAAGTCTATTATTTCTTCTTTGATAATACACCCCGGTCGTATGTCATGTTTGTGTGTCTATCATGTCGAGGTGTCACATTAGTACCTCGGCTGCAATACTTAAACCCTAATGAAGTGTCAATTTACTGTTCTCTGCCTGGGCTGTGCACTACTGTGCATCGTAGTGAGCATATGCGCGCCGGCACTCCGGGTGCTCCGCCTGAACAAAGGGCCCTGTGGGGCCACTAGTTAACACCCAATTTGACATATTGTGTCCGCGAGGGGCCGGAGAGAACACATGTGCGTGGAGGCCCACCACTGTGACGGATAAAGAGATGTATGTTTAAATGCGATGCTATCGGGACAAATCACACAAATTAGACGGAGATTCTGTGATAGTAATGGAAATAAATAATTAGGGTTTATCATAAATCATACAACACTTGTGCCAAATAGTGAAAAAGGGACAAAATGAGCTCTTGTTACTACACCTACACTGCGGTCATATTTTATATATAGATAGTTAAAAGATGACTCTAGAGTGCTAAGAAATATTTTTGAAATGCTTAATGGTATTTTAGTAAAAATAGTCAATTTGTCCGATTTTTTACTATTTTTTTCGTCAGATGTGTATTTTTTTTGGCAAAAAATATTTTCTTAGCACTCTCACGAACAATGCAAGGAATCGACTATTTAAAACAAAATTAATAAATATGCAATAAAGGCCATAATTTGTAATATTAAAATGCATAAATCAATTCTTATTTTCTCTAATTTTTGTTGTCGCATTGTATGAATTTTTCGATCAAATAATGCCTCGTAAATTACTTATGGTAAATTTCAGATTTTTATTTTGAGCAATATACCAGAATCGTGAATTCTGATTCTATTGCAGCAATATTGCGTTCAACAAGTTTAGAACCTTTAATAGTTTAGACTTGCTGGACACTAGTTTATAAGGTGCACTAATTTTCTTACAAAAGATCAGTTAAATGTTTATTTCAATTTATATTTGTTTAGAAAATAAATACTGTTATATGCCAGGAACACGGTTAAAGAATAATTATTAGGTGTGCCAACATGATCTTTTCTAGCGGTCAGAATTTGTAATAGGTCTAGGTGTCTCTGGATGTATCAGGTCATCTTATTTAAATGTAAAAATACACTTTAATACTATAAATATACTGGCGCAAAAAAAAATGAAACAAATTTCGTCCATTTTCAATCCGCTATAACTCGGCGTATTTTCAATCGATTTCGATGAATCTGTGTGGGCGAAAAAACGTGTTTTTTTGTTCGGGTTTAAAAGGGTACGAAAAGAGATTATCCTAATATGAGAATATCCCCTTAAAGTACACCCACAATGCCACAATTTGGTTTTCCCCCGAAAGAATCGTCTAATTTGGTTGAAAAGTCGCTGAGTTATGTGCAAAAAACTAAAAAATGCCCTTTTTAAAAAAAAATTCATAACTTTGTTCCAAATCATCGCAAGAACTTCGTTCTTTGAGTCCTGCACAGGGAATTAGTGAATTTTAGTGCCCTTTGTTTTGATGGATCAGGTCAAAAAAAATTATTAAAGTCCATACACATCGTCAAAGTTGGACATTTTTAAAATTAAAATTTATTATTTTTCACCGGGGTGCTGGAGGGGGGCGGAAGGGGTTGCACTAAAATTCGTAGGCATGACTTTAAAGTAGACACTTCAAAGTTTTTCGCCCACAAAGATTCATCGAAATCGATTGAAAATACACCGAGTTATGGCGGTTTGAAAATGGTCGAAATTTCACGAATTTCTAAATTGTAATTTAGATATAATCTAAGCGGCTATGTTCCATAATTTACTTTCAGATCGAAAATATGACAAAACGTGTTTGAAAATTCTCTATTTTCTACGAGACAGATCGTCGGTATAAATAAATAATTTCACAATATATGAACACAGTCTCGTAGTGCATCTATTCATCTTCATTATTCAGTTTGTAAAACATGTAAATTTTTACTCAATTCTCCTAAAATTAAAATAACCTGCTATATCTACATTGACAGTTTTTCTGAAACACTTTTCATTTTTTCACAACAATATTTACCTGCTATGTGGTCTTTATATTTTACTTTCTATATCACTATAACGCACAAACTATTTCATTTCAAAAATACTATTCATAGTAACAGCAAGTGACAGAGTGAATTAGTACCAGTATAGACACCTAGAAACACCTACGAACTAATTACAACTTCTGACCGCGGTTGTCAATGAAAAACGATCTGAAATATTAACTGTGAAATATTTGAATTAATAATTAATGAAAACCGGCTCTATTTGAACGTTTCTAAAACGTAACTAAAGCAACGTTTCTTCTAGGCTAATAGCTAGCGAGCTTTCTGAGTTATCTAGCTTTTTGTCAAGCAGGAATATTTATAAAATATTATACCACTTTTGTGACAAAATGTTATACACGAGTTGCATTAACTTTTTCAACTTCCATGCTTTATTATAAAAACTTTTTTTAAATTAATTTTATAATGTGTATCGAAATAAGTGCATCAAAGTACATATAGGTAATACAGTTAACTAAAGCATCGAAGTAGAAAAAACATTTTAAAAAACGCAATTGATTGGATGTGAGTTGTAAAAGCGACTTTAAAATAAACAAAGTAATTTTAGTAAACATGAAATTTACCGTGATTAAGGAACTGTCGTACTTTCTGCATCATTTTTTCGTTTGGAGGATATTCTATGTAAACAGAAAATGGTACAATTATTCATCTTGATAAAGAACAACTTTCCGGCCTTGTACAGTAAAGTAAACAAAGAGGTTCTACTCATGCTGCAGGGATTGACGGTTGATATGCTGGTAACCGAGTCATCTTCAACGAAGAAGAAACAGTGCACATTCATCCGAAGATTATTAGCTAATTTTAACACCTTGTCTTCTAAAAATTCATAGCTACCATTTTACATTTTGTTATTGTTACAATAGGATGGAGAAAGGTGTTTGAAACATCTACTTGGTTATCCTTATAAGTTTGTTAATAATAAGTCATTTAGACAAATTTTACGCAAAAATACTTTATCATTCTCATTTTTTAGTTTTTTACAAAGTAAATAATTTCGGATTATTGAGGTTTTTCAAATACCTTTCTCCATTTCCATCTAATTTTTTGTGTACTTTAAATTATTCCTTTATCTGAACAGAAATAATAGAATCTAAAGATTTTTAATTTGTTGTTATATATTATTTGTCACTTCATAAGTGTACTTGGACATCTAAATTTATTAACAAAATTTATTTTATTCCTTATAATGGAGAAAATCCTTTTTAATCATGAGGCATATAGGGCTCATGAACATAACAAAGACAAATCCTATAAGATTTTTAATGCAAGTAACCAATGGTCTGGTGCTATAAAATCTTAGAAGACAAAGGATCACCTAATAACCTTTGGATAAAAGTGCACCAGTATTTTCTTCTACGGATGTAAGAAAACGGATGTTGAGCCCTGTTCACACAAGGATTCTTTGACGGTTCTTTCATGCTTTGAACTTTGAAATAAATAATCTTTGTGAGAATTGTCTGTCAAATAGCGGCGGCGCTAAACTGAAATTTCAGCGAATTCTTGGAGAAGAAGAATTTATAATTCATTCATAGCTGAATTAATCCCAAAAGTATGAAAGAATCCACAACGAATCTATTGAATTAAATGATAGAATTTCCTTGATAGCGTATTCTATTTCAATGTGTCATGCCACTTGACATGAATTGTCCATGGGATGTTTAAAAATATCTTAGTCTTGTACTTTAAGATGCCCGTATAAATTTCAGCATAAAATGTACTAACGTAGCTAGTGTTTTGTGACCAGTACAAGATTGGTAACATTTTATTTCAACCTGGATTTTTATAGAGACGGAATGGATCTACAGAAGTGCCTTGTTAAAATTTTGATTAAAGAATTTATGCAAAATTTACACGGTTATATCTCATGATAGAAATTAATTTTAAATATTTTAAAAACACACATCTGTAGATCCATTCTTTCTGTACATTATCCTGAAGTCAATAATAAACCAACAGTTTACTCGCAACGAAAACACTTTTACAGTATTTTTAAAATTCAAAATGACATTGCATAGCTAGGATGCGGTAAAGTATGAGTTTCGGGCTGGTTTTAGGCAGCCGTAGTAGTGGGAAAATGAGTGGAATAGAAAAATAAGTAAAATCGACAGTATAGGAATTCGGAAAAATATTACGTTAGTCTATTTTAGCCACATCCTGAGTACGATCAAAAATTATATACTCAATACAAATATCTCACAGAATTACACACATCATTGGGATATTATTACCAAATTACTAACATTGCGATGTTACTAAGGGCATTACAAAACATTTAATAATGAAAATATTAGGACACTCCATCGTAAGTTCGATTAGTCCACATTTTATGTCTGTTTATTGGGAAATAGTCTAATAAAATATATCTCGGTCTTATTATTTTGCAGATTGTTGCTTAGGTAACATTTCTCGACAAATTGAAAGATAAGCGTGATGTATTTCTATCATTGAATCTCATAGAATCCTTGTGTGAAGTGAAGTCTTGGTTAGTGTCTCACCTGTGTGGTCGGGCAGCGGCCTGGCGGCGTTGTTGGCCGGCGGCGTGTGGGCCGGGGTATGCGGATGGTGGGCCTCTGCGTGGGCGTGCGGGAGCCCACTGTACAGCGCGCTGAAGTCCTCGGCCGACGAGCTGCTGGTGTTGCACTTCCTGGTGCCCTTGTCACCTCCACCGTGGAGGTGATGCTCGTCCAGCAGCCCAGACACCCCCAGGAGGTTGAGGTTCGGCCTCAGCTCGTCCATCATCTTGTTCTGTGGACAAGCGTTGCTGAAGTTCAGCTGGCGGCTGAAGATCGCCGGGAAGATGTTGAACTGCTGGGGGACCTCTTCAGGGGAGCCCGCCGCTCCCAGGCAGGACCCCACGCCCTTGAAATCCAACGTGCTGACGATGCTATCCACACATGCACTACACTACACCAGAACCACGTGCTGGGATGATTTAATTAATGCAAGATCCCGTAGCTGATCTGACTGGTTTATGCCTTCGCCAAACGACAAGTGACTATAACATCATTAAGTCGTGATAGTGTTGTTGTGTTATCTGGACACACTGTGCGTGCGGCGTCTCTGTTTGCTGCATCATCCCCCGTCGCGACGTCTGTCGGTTCTTGTGGTAGAGTTTCCCCTCCAATGAGCGCCGGCGTCCTAGCAACCCCGCACGGTGATTGGCTGCGGGGTGAAGCCTCTCCATGGCAACACCAATCAAGGGGCGAAGCGCTCAAAATGGTGGTTCGCCAGCCTAAGGCTACAGTTCGATTTTTACGTTTTGACTCAGAACCTGTTTCATTTTTTCGTTTAAGAGTATTGTGTATTCTTGTGCTATATGTTTGTGTTTCAATGAAATTCAGTTTCGATCCTAGACGGATTTCGTTCGACTGTCTTCATGTTACATTCGACTTGACTGTATTTGTCATTTAAGAAATGGGAATTCAGGATGTATTATTCATATGAGAATGAGATTCGAGCGAGATACACATTTTCATGCACGTAAACTGCAACGTCACAACAACATACCTACTAAAAAAAACTTTATTGCAAAAAAAACTACATAAAGTAATCATATTAATTTGTTGTAGGTAATATTAGCAAATTATGTTTGCTACGTTTTAAAAAAAATATATACAGTTATAATGTTTTCTTTTGATACTAAAATATATACTGACGTATTTACACCGTTTATTTAAAATAATTAGCAAAAGGTACTTATTCAACTATTATTAAATCGGATTATTTGGACAATTATACTTCGTGCATATATTTTAATAGCATACTTATCACAAAACTGAAATAATTATCAATTTAAGTTTTCAGGTTTTTTAATCAAACATATTTTGAAATGTTAAATAGGCCGAAATTGGAATTCTAAGGTTGGAAATATAAATAAATCCTAGTTCTTTGGATGACTGGCTTTATTATTGTACACCGTAGTTACATGATTTGCGACGTTTCGACCAGGATCTTGGTCATTATCAAGCTACAAAGTTTAGTTTGCAATTAATTTTGTTATAATCAATAATCTTACAATTTATTGTCTTACCAGAGAGTTCAATGTGGTTAATTTGATTTATAATTGTTGAGTTACATTGTATAAAATATTACTTAAACAACTATTAGTTGGAGTGTGTTACACACTTTTGGGTCACTGTTTTCATATGGAATTATATTCAGCCATTGCACAATTAATTAAAATTTAATATATTCCATTGAAAGTTAGTTAGTCAGTTACCTATCTATTATATAACCAACAATCCAGTGGTTTAAAAAATGTGCTTGTTGCAAAAACTGCCCTTAAATTGACGAATTCCTTTTAATTTTTTTTGTTCCATATTTAGTATGACGGAAGGTCTTGTGCTGGCCAGATGTTTTACATAAAAAAATGTTTCAATATTGTTTTAAAAGTTCCTCATTTAGTAACAATTCAAACATTTCTATCAAAATAACAATTTTTAAAAATATCGACATACTGATTAGAAAATCTGTATGTACATGCGATATTCGATAGAATTTTTTTCATAAACTATGTACACCTATATAATTTGACCCGAGGAATCTAATGGTGCAAAAATATTTGTTTCATTTCGATCAGTTTTCGACTTACAAAAATTATGTCGAAAACTGTGGGTCGAAAGTTTTTTTCGACTATAGATTTAAAATCCTCGTGGTCGAATTAGTATATAACCACATTTTAAGCAAATTACCAAAATTATTCTTTTAGAAAATAGACAATAAGTTTTATCTCTTCGATTTTGTACCATTTTTGAAATACCTCGATTAAAATTATACCCCTTAGAATGTTTTCTTAAAAATTTGGATTCCTACATAATTTGACCCGAAGAGTCCAATGGTGCAAAAATAAATTTTCCATTTCGACCAGTTTTCGACTAAAAAAAATTATGTTGAAAAATATTGGTCGAAAAAATATTTCGATTGCAGATTTGAAATCCACGGGGTCGAATTAGTATATAACCAAATTTTCAGCTAATTCTGAGAGAAAAAGTTATTTTGGCCAAAATTTCTTCGTTTTTGGCCATTTTCGAAAACCCTTCATAAAAATTGTACCCGTTGGAATTTTTTCGCGAAAATTTGGATTTATATGTAATTCCACGCGAGGAATCCAATGATGTAAATATTACGGTCATAGCTACTCCCGTCTTTAACCTATAAAAATTATCTCGAAAAGTATTAGCCGCAATTTTTTTTTAGTGACACCGTTGGATTCCTCAAGTTCAAAATAGGGTATAACCAAATTTTGAGCGAATCGAAAATTTCGATAATTTTCGACATTTTTAAACATTTTCAAATTGTATTTAAAATTGTACCCGACAGAATTTATATATATGTATGTAAGATAAAAATACAATCTACAAAATGGTCCTTGCAGAATTTAAAAATTTTGACAATTTCTGTTATTTTTTGAACACAAATATCTTCTATTTTAAAACGAATTAAAAAAATTCGATCGGTTATTTCGCAAATCCAACATATTAAAATTTAAAGTTAATTCATTTATAAATAAAAGCTGTACAGTGGCGCGCGAATACCCTTTTTTTACAAATATTGCAGTTTTTACAAAAATATGGGTGCCAAAATTATTTTTGCCCTCAAACATAAATGATTTGTTGTTATTATTATATTTAACAAAACAATAAACGCTATAGAATAGCGTGCGGAATCAATGTTTCTGACTGTTTTCTGTTACCTTAACACGTAAGAAATATTAAATCTATTGAGGAATTTCTAACCTGTTGTTTATACTAAGAAGCATTTTATTATGTGCTGGTCTGAATCTATTCCTCTTTCAGATGTAAAAATTATTTCAATACTTAGTTAACGCCAACGTCCACCACTTGTAAGTCACGTGACTTAAAGTGAGTACACGTGCCTAGCACGTGCCCACACCCCCTAATATACACTGTCAAAATATTTACCAATGAAAATTATAGCTCTTATTCATTGGAAGTCAAAGTGCCAATTATGAAATCACGACAAACAAAGCCGCGTGTAAGTGTCTCGTCAGAGGGTGATATTTTCAATTGTAGTTCAAATGAATTGAATTATTTTTTAGTTTTGGTTTTTTATTGCTAATTGTGGCTTGGTAAAGTAGGCTGGTCACGGTATTGTTGAGTCGGGCTTTGTGAGACGTGGGAGAAAAAATAGTTTTATTGAATAGGCATTGAAATCGTATTTTATCAAAGCTTTTATATTATTTGTTAATATATTTTCGTAAGGTTGCATCACTCACAACTTGGTGCTATTAGAATTGCATAGTGTTCAGCTAACTTATCAAGGAACTGATTTTTTTTTTCAAAATTCGCAATTTTAGTTTCTAGGTTTTTGAACAGTTTTGGGTTTCCAAATGGGACTTAATAAATTTAATAATCTTACCAATGAACAATTAATTAAAATTTAGATAAAATTAGATAGGTATTCAGGGTATCCATTATAAAATCAACAATCCAGTGATTAAAAAATGTGCTTCATACGAAATAATAAATTTACGAGTTTTAAAAAAATTAATTTTGTTTCATGATCTACAGGTTGAGTCAGCTAAGTGTTCCCTATTTCATTTGTTTGTAAAGTCTCAAGTTTTTGTGTAAAGTCCGCCAAATTTTTGCTGTAAATACAGTAGCCACTTGAGTTTTTGTTCGCAAAGTTTTATCATTATTGCTCTATTGCTTCCTAATTGGTGACTGAAATAATGATTAATTAATTAATGATTAGTCAAACGACTATTTGTAGGATTTTAAAGGACCTTAAGTGGCATCCTTATAAGATTCAAATTCTGCAGGCAATTTCTGAAGAGGATAAAGCAAACCGATTGGAATTTGCAGAAGACGAAATTGAAGGAATGAATGAAAACCCTGGTCATCTGAATAACATCATGTTTTCTGATGAGGCACATTTTCATCTTGATGGTGGATTTAATAGACACAATCATCGGTATTGGTCAGATGAAAATCCCCACTGGATTGCTGAACAATCCTTGCACTCTCCTAGAACGACTGTTTGGGCTGCAATTGGAGATTTTGGATTAATTGGTTCAATTTTCACATTAAAGTGAACCACTCGTGAAGTTTTTGTCTGATCGATTTGAAATTTCGGCAGTAAAAATTCCTTTAGATAGTTCATGTTTTGCAAAAATTTCGTCACTTTCTGATAAAAATTGCCTAAGTTATAAAAAATCCAAATAGGGAATAGTTAGCTCTCACCCTGTACTATTATATGCCGTTAAAATATATTGTCGTAATTGTATAAATGCAAAACAACCCAAATAACACAATGACCTAATATCGACGTAATAATGACGTACTAATTTACGTCGATTGTTAGTCGTGTTAGAGACATATCAAAGTGGAGCTTCTAAACGACTATTTCGTCGTTATTTATACCTATGTCTATTTAGATATCGTTTTAGAAACTTTTGTTACGTGCCTTTGCCTAATGATATTTTTTTCGATGATCAAATATCAAATTATCAGACATACTTATACATACAACGTGTAGGTTGGAAATGTTATCTCAGATATTTAAAGAATGCATTATAAAAGTGATGTTTATGTAAGATGTTATTCTTAGAACTACTATATTTTCTGGGGTTGTAATGTTGAGTAGTCAGTATTATCTGGTGTCGTCGCACGAGTCAGCATTATAAAGTAAATCTGTAACTTAAGAAATAAATTTTAATTTCTATACCTGAGCCCCTGAATTTAAAGTGTACATTTATTGTATTTGATAGGAAAATATCGCAGTAAATATTTATCAACAAATTATCTAATAACATAATGAGAACCTTAAGAGGAATGCCCCCCTACAAAATTAAGCAAAAATATGTTCTCGTTGGGCCCATGAAATTGACTTTAATTTTGGTCCGATTTCTTTGCTCTTTTTTTAAATTTAAAGATAAAAGATGTCTCTAGGTCTGTCTAGTGCCATTTTTTTTAATTTAAATTTTTACATGTATTTTTTAAGCTCCAAAGTTAGTAAAATTTTAAGAACTTTGAAGATAAAATATTAAAAAACTAAAGTAAAAATTAAAAAAGTGACACTAAGCGGACATAGCCTAGACTTTAATCTTTCATTTAAAAAAAAAAATATTTAAAAATATTTAAAATTAGTGGTAATTTCATGTGCCCAACGAAACCTCTTTTGTAGTAGAAAATGGCTAAATACGGTTCATTCATCGAATCAACCGATGTCGTCACAATGGGTAACAATGGGTTGTGACGGCATCGCTTCATTCGTTAAATGGATCTTCAAAACTAGTGGGGATTCCTCTTAAAAAAATCTATGCACTAAAGAAAAGAATAAAAAGTTTGTATACTGAGCCCCAGAATTTTGAGTGTACTTACATTGATTGTGCTTAATGACTTTTTGATTCGTGTTATATCTCTTTGAAATCAATGTAATCGTTCTGTTTTGAGATGGTTTGATGTTTGTTGTGTTTTGTGATTTTTGATTTGCAGGGCGTTGTGTGAAGTCTGAAACGCGCGATTCTGAGATGATTGTGAGAGGAAACGCGCCGCACACAATCAGTCTCCATTTCCTGTTGGCTTTCTCACCGTCCTGTACCTTCGCTCTTTTATCATTCTCTTACTTCCTTCATCCGACGAGAATCTATACCCTCTAACAGCCAATCTATCGACAGATCGCGCAAATCCTAACTATTATTACTATTAGCAATTTCAAATTTCATTTATTTTATCCAACACCTCTTAAGTTTATACAAACAATTTAAAAGATTTCCCGCTAGTGGCTTTGATCAAAATTATATCCACTTGTGGGTAAATTGTTTAGTACGTCCGAAATCCTAGAACACTCTCGATTTTACTTTTTTTCTATTCCACTCTTTTCCCCACTACTACGGTTGCTTTAAACCAGACCGAAACTCGTACTTTGCCGCATCCTAGCTACACAATGTCATTTTGTAGTTGAAAAATACTGTAAAAGTGTTTTCGTTGCAAGTAAACTGTCAGATTATTATTGACTTCAGGATAATGATTTTATAAACATTTACTTAATAGAGAAAGAATGGATCTACAGATGTGCTTAAAAATTGAAAAATTAATTTCTTTCAAGAGATTAACCGTCTAAAGTTTGCATACATTCAATTTTTTTAAACTTTTTGCAATTTTTATAATCATGTACAATTTTTTAATCAAATTTTTAATAATAATATATCCATTCTTCTTCTATTAAATCCTTGCTGAAATAAAATTTTATCATTCTTGTACTAGCTACGTTAGTATATTTTATGCTAGATTTTAGGAGGTAGACGGGCCTTTTAATAAATTATTAATGATTAGTACTAGAACAGATTTTTATAAAAACAGCTGCCTGAAAATAATTTGTTCATTTTTAAGTAACAAAGTGAAGTTCATAGAAAATTTGTATTTGTACGGCAACAAATTTACGATGTGGGCACCGGATCGTTCCGTTGCCGACATTGAGAAATGTAAATCTTGGGAAAGATAAAATGAAAATAATTCCATCTTCAACAAGTTGTTTGACGGCTACTTAAGGCCGTTAACAGTAGTAATTATGATTTAAATTGTTGAGGTTTCCCGGGTAAATAAATTTAGAATAGAGAGGGCAGAGGCTGAAGGGCTTGCTAATTCCATTTTCAGCACTCTTTCAGTTTTAAATAATTTATTTAGCCGTTCGTTGATTGCGTAACCGAATATAATCTTAAGGTCGCAGTTAGGATTAAATCACGTATTATTTATCACACATGCAAATTCGTTCTTTTTGGGACGGAATTTATTTTTTAATGAATTACATAACGAAATTAAGATGACAGAAACGGAAAAGCAAAGCCTCTCTCTCTCGGTGTGTTTGCGTTACAAAAACGCAAATAACTAAAGCTTTTTCCCAACGCGAAACGGGCGAGCTTTTATTAGCGAGCATCACGTATGCACGAAGCTTTTTACCTCGGTAATTGGCCACCGGGCTTTAAGCTTTTAAGTTACATAAAGCAGGAACGCTACCTTTATGCATTTTTAAAAAGGTTTCCCAAAAAAAATACTACAGGATGCCGAGCGCTTGGTAATGCGTGATTCGTGCGGCAGGTGTACCAACCGAGTCTAGGGTGAGGCGCACCACAATGGCGCCGAGAAACACCCTAAGAGCCTTTAATGGTATTTTTACCTACATCACAAATAAATTTATTACTTTATTTCTGAATAAAAACTTCTTATATTCAGACACAAAGGAATATGCTTCATATTTCAACCGATAAATTTAATTTTGCGGAGTGCGTGCTTTCAGGAATATATGCTTTTACTAATTTAAAACCGATATGTTTTATTCGTCAAGAGATTTAAAAGCCATATTTCAATTTCTCAAAAATGATAGCAAATAATATTTAATTTTAAATTGTTTAGTAGTCCAATAGCTAAATAAAATAAAATGTTTTGTAATAAATTAGCAACCAAAAGAGTATATATGTATTTATTTTTGTTTCAGGTTCAGTTTTGAGCCAGGACCTTTTACCAAAAACTACACGAGTCAACTGGGCTCAAACAGTAAGTCTTTTTTTTTAATCTTTTACTTTGGCCTCTACTAATTTGGCTATTTGTAATAATTTATGAATTTGCATCTATACTCAATATGCATACCATTTGAGTCTATGTGTATAGCCAAAAACTGACATCAAGTTTGATAATGAGCTTTATTCAACCAGTGGTACCAACATTATAAACTGAACTTTTTTTATTTTTATTAAAATACTACCGTGTGCGGTATCTCGGGGAGATAACTTTAGTGAATTGTAAAAAATGACATTTATGCGATTTTCAATTGTTTTTCCCAAAATTATTTAAATTTTTTCAAGTGTATTATCACATTAAAGCTCTAGGGAAAAAATCTTGTCGAAGAATCAAAAACAATTTTTATACGATGGTCAGTTATTTTTTCACATATTATTCAAATTATGCCGAAGTTGGTATCAACTTAAATAGTTCGGAGAAAAAGATAAATTCATTTAAATTTTACTGAATTAGGCCTTTACGAAAGCAAGTTATTAAAACTTAAAGTCGGGGAAGTAGTGTTTTGGCCACAGCAGATTTATATTAACAAATTCTCATTATTAGTTTAGTTAGAAGCTTAAAAACGTCTTGAGCTTTAAGAAAAGTGGAGAATTCTATCTAAGATCTTTTGGTAGAACATTTAAAAGCATTTTTGTGATAAATTTGATTATTATAAATAGTAATAAACATTTAATAATCAACTATTATAGATATAGATAGATAGATATTTTATTAACCACTTTACAATACAGTTATTGTTTGCAGCAAGTCAAAGGCAGTAGGTACAAATTTAAAAATGGTTTTTGTTTTAAAAAAAAAACACAATACACAATTTAATACATTAAAAATCAGTATCAAGTCCAGTCACCATCCACCCAAGTATGGTTAAAATACTCTTCAACAGAGTAGAAACAATAGCGTAAAAGGAATTTTTTTACTTTAATTTTGAAAACATTTATATTTAAATTTCTCACATTTAATGGTAAGAAGTTATACAAACTAATATAAATAGTAAATAAAACCTTTGTACAATACCATTTTGTTATGTAAAAATTTGAAAATCTTTAGATTATTATTTTAAAGAATGCAATAGGACTAATAAAAATAATGAGCTACGGGCAGACATCAGACCTTAAAATCAAACACCCCAACATTTTGACACTGCCACACAGTAAATAGTGAAAAACCAAACTCCTTGCCACTTTTCTCTTGTAAGCATCTCAGGTATCATCAGCAGCACACGAGTCGTAATTGTAAAAACAGTGGTTTCCTAAAAGCCAAGTCCGTCCGGCTAATGGCGTGGGGGCGGCTGCCGCCCCTCCCGCCCCTCCCTCGGCCCCCGGCCAAGTTTGTAATTGCTAGAGATGATGTTTAATGACTTTTTAATGGACGCTCGGCGTCCCGACGCTGTTGAGAAACTGGAGCGAAGCGCGGACGCCGCGGCGTTAGTTGCACGAGTTTTTACAGGATCTGATTGCCTACACTGAACTGTGAACTCTGAACTGTGAACTGTGTTTGTTACCTGATGTCAAAGTCGCTAATCAGGAGAGGATGTTCTTTGGTAATGGGTTTAACTACAATAGACAAAGATTTGCTCTTTAGCTCATTTTTATCTCTCGCCTCATATTCTGTAAGAGAGGAATTGTGATGGGTCAAAATTTTCGAGTGCGAGTTTTTGGTGGATAAGCACGTTTCAGGGTCTCTACAATACGAATTTATTATTTTCACGGTGATGTCTGTTAGTCCAGGAGCTGGCGTCAAATTTGACCGGACCATTTCAACAAAGCTGATTTTTATAATATAATTAGTTCTATAATAACTAATTAAGAATTGCAGTGTTAGCTGGTCCGAAAGCGTGGCTCAAGATTTTTAGAGGCTTGCAAAAAATAAAATATTTTTAAGTGAACCAGCAAAGCTAAAATTTTGTATAATGATAATTTACCAATTATATTTAACAAAAAAATATGTTAGCTGGACAGGGCAGGTGGAAAACCTTGTTAGCTGTGCAGGTGAACATTGACAGTGACAGTGTCAAAATAGTGACACATCGTTTATATCTTCTTCTACTGTTTACAGAAAATGAAAACGATGTGTCACTATTTTGACATTGTCACTGTCACTGTCACAGTTCACCTGCATAGCTAACAAGGTTTTCCACTTGCCCTGTCCAGCTAACATATTTTTTTGTTAAATATAATTGGTAAAGTATCATTATACAAAATTTTAGCTTTGCTGGTTTCACTTGAAAATCTGATATTTTTGAAAGTTTCGCAGGCCCTTAAATCTGCAAGCCACACGGTCGTGCCAGCTAACACTGCAATTCTTAATTAGTTATTATAGAACTAATTATATTACAAAAATTAGCTTTGCTGCAATCACCCATGAAAATTTGACGCCAGCTCCCGGACTACGTGTGTGTGTGCGTATAGACGTATGGACGTATGTGACGATGTTTCGTCCACGATAACTTAAAAAGTATCAAATTTCATAATAAGGATCTTAACACCGGATAAGATTTTAGTAGAAATTCGCAAACCGGAAGTAGCACTTTTTGAAATATTGTTTTCCTTAAATTATTGGTACATTATTTATTTATGACAATTTTTGCAATTAAAAATAAATTATATATGGGTAGGTACAGTTAATTTTAAATACAATCTGATAGTATTTAACAATAAAATAAAGTACAATTAATATTTTACTTTTTTGAAACGTCAGTATCTTGTTGTCCATGATCATATGAAATTTGTTTCTACAAAAATTTGAATGATTATGACAGTGAAAGTACAGTTGACATCTTTTACTTGCATCTTGGTTTACATTATCGTTTACATATTACATGAACATGCAATTATTAAAATGTAAGTAAAACTATTTATTAGATTAGTAGATTACGCAGAATTAGGCGAGAGGTCGTGTGCTGGCCACAGCAAATTTTTATATTGAAGATTTTATTTAGCGGCGCTGCGCTAGATAATATGTAGCTACAATACACAATTTGGTCTTTAAGCTCATTTTTATTCTAATGCCCTGTTCACACGAGAAAAATTTTTACTAAAAAGTTTATTTATATTTATCTACGACTAATATATAACATGAACATTAAATGTGTGATGTTTGCTACATACTGATATATATTAATCCCTCAGGGAATAATAGTCAGTATTCCCCACACTGCACCAATCAGAAAATTTCTTTGCCTTAATCAATTAAAAAATTTGTTGAATTTGTATATTGATAAATTTTTGATATGGTCCCATGTAAAACTGTTTGAGAACTGCAGTTTATTAATTAGTAGATCGGCCATCTTTTAATAGTTTATAAACGTACGTCAAACGTTTTATTGTACGTAGTGACAATAGTGAATAACAATACAGTTTTAATAATCATTTCAATAGTTTTATTTTGTTTATAATACTAAATATCAACATAAAGATAAATGGGTGTTAGTTTTAGTTGTAACTTGCAACCCTTTGTTTAAAACATTTCCCCGCGTCGTGTACATTTATACCGTTCATTTTTTAAGGTTATTTCTATGATAACTTGTGTTGGATTAAATTGACATATTTTGTGTTTGTGGATTGTGGACTATTATGGAAATTTCGAACATTATTTCAAGGTGCATCATATGCAGTCAAGAATTGAACCTCATCGAATAAGGTAATGCAACATATAATAATAACTAAACATAAAATTGAGTAGTGTCTGAAAATTAAAACAGCTGAAATCAAGGACGCCTAGGTAGGCAAAGGCCACTTGAAATATTTGCGCCCCAAAGTAAAATGAATGAACAATAGTTATAGAACTTATGCTGCATGAAAACTTACAATTTTTTTACCTCTCGCCTCATATTCTATGAGAGGTATTATTGTAATGGGTCAAAATTTTCGAGTATGAGTTTTTGGTGGATAAGCACGTTTCAGGGTCTCTAGAATACGAATTTAATATTTTCACCATGATGTCTGTGTGTGTGTGCGTATGGACGTATGTGACGATTTTTCGTCCACGATAACTTAAAAGGTATCAAACCTTTAATAACCAAATTTCATATTTAAGATTTTAATAAGGATCTTAACACCGGATAAGATTTTGGTAAAAATCCGAAAACTGGAAGTAGTACTTTTTGAAACTTTATATAGTTTTCCTTGAATAAATTGGTACATTATTTATTTGTGGCAATTTTTGCAATTAAAAATAAAAGAAAATATAAGTAGGTATCTATGGGTAGGTACAGTTAAGTTTATATTCAATTTGCTGAATCTGGTAGTATTTAACAATAAAATGAAGTACAATTAATATTCTACTTTTTTGAAATTTCATAGTAACTTGTTGTCCATGATCATAATGAAATTAGTTTCTACTCAAAAATTGAATGATTATGACAAATGACAATGACAGTACAGTTGACATCTTTTGCTTGCATCTTGGTTTACATATTACATGAACATGAAACTATTAAAATGTAAGTAAAACTATTTATTAGATTAGTAGAATAAGCAGAATTATGCGAGAGATCGTGTGCTGGCCACAGCAGATTTTTTTGTAAAGATTTCGTGCTAATCTTGTTTTGAGTATACAAATATTATATTTTGTCGCGGTGCCAACCTCTTATGGGAATACTTATATATTTTTTGCACTTCCGGGACTAAAACTGTTCTTTAGTCTTTATTTTTAGGGACTAAGGTTCTTAATTTGATCCCAAGGGATTATTTCTCATATTTAATCCCGTTGTCAAGGAATTGAATTAATTAATCCCGTTGTCAAGTAAATACGTGCTATTTGTTGAGTATCTATGGTAACAATATAAATATTTGTCATAAAATTTACTGTCAAAATTACAAAATGTGTATTCTTTTAAACTATTTTGCATTCGTTTGAGGATGAAGTGCAAAAAATAGCATATATACCACAGGACTAAAGTACCTTTAATGCCTCAGGTGATTATTTCCCTCACCTTCGGCTCGTGAAATAAACTTCACCCTCAGGATTAAATCATGCACTTTAGTCCCTCAATATATAATATACTATTATATCCCGCATGATGTAACTATGGTGATAGAGAATTGACATTTGAAAATTAGTATGTATTTTATTAAAATCTTGTACGTAATAAATTAGTCTTAGATAAAGTACAGTATACAACTCGCTATAATGGCTATTATTCTCTCAGATGATTAAAACCCTCGCTCGTGTTATAAACTTCATCTTCAGGAATGTCGTTGTACCTATAATATACTATTATGTTTTTTCAGAAAACTAAAATTATATTAACAATTTCCAAAATACAAAAAAATATATTAAATTTTTTGATTGACAACAAGCTCCTCCCAACCGAGATAAAAATGATCACATCCCCATCTTACATCTGAGAGACAATTCCTTTCCCTGCGGATCGGCCTTCTCTGTCGGCGGCGGAAGAAGCAATCATTCTTACGCTGCGAGCTGTCATTTGTCCCAGCCAATGGGGGCCAAGCCCCACGGGCCCTGGGGCGCTGCGCCCCCCTCAGACACTCACTAAGATCTGCCAGAGATGTCTCGATCAAACGGACATGTCACCAGTAAGTACGTGAGAGGAAGAAGAAGAGGAATTAAAAATATGAAGACGAGGAGGATGGTTTATTTTAACGTGAAACGTGGATTTATTATTATGCTTGGATGCGAATTTGACAGCAATGTATTAGAGCGTTCGTTTAACATGAAACTTAGGGAATCAATTTGAATTTGTTAATTGGAGTCACACTGCTGCTACTTGGAAATACGATTTATACTTTGAATAATTAAAAGTTTATGTTAAAAGCGTTCCTTGGAACTATTACAGCTGCCCAAATATCTTATATTGTTCAAGAATAATACAGTTAAATTTTGTTTCATTTTAAAAAGGACGCTCTAATACATTGCTGACAAAGTCGTAACCATGGATATGATAAATCCCATGTTTCACGTTAAAATTTACTCACTGTACTAATTCCCAACCATCTTTTTTTTTCTTTCTTTTAATTCCTTCTTTTTCTCTCACGTATTGTCGTGCATTGCTATAGCAATGCACTTGAAAAAATTTTCGGATTTAATCCATGCACTTTTGGGATATTATACCTAAGTGAAAATCGCATGACTTAAATAACAGCCAATGGAAGAATTGATCTCAATAATAGTAACCATGGTTATATATAAAATTTTTACTAAGTATAGTAACTTAAGGAACTTAATTTAACTCTTCTGTCATATGTCAGTTTAACATTAAATAAAAAATTGGTTAATTTGTCATTTTGAGTTTAAAAGAAGCAATTTATTACTAAGGTAAATAATACATAATTTATTATTGTTCAATAAAAATTTTGCAAATATTTCAAGTTTCTATTGTGAATATAATTCAAAAATAGAGCGACAGTGTCATATACCTACAATAGTTTTATCAAATATTTCACTTTGAATATATGCACTCGTGCATTAATACATGTCCAGGAAATTTTTTATCGTGCATTCCAACAACGTAATTAGCTCTCCTGTACCACTCGAACTAATAAACACGTTGTTGGAAAGCACTTAAATAATTTCCGGAAAGAATTAATGCATATGTGATGTGATATTCAAAGTGAAATATTTGATAAAACTACCCTTACCGCCTTACCCTTTGTTGACATTGAAAATTTTAACACTTAAACTGTATTATTTTGACATTTGTAAAATAATCAAGCAAATATAATTCGAGCCATAAATTAATTTGGTGAAATTATACTTATAATTCTTGCGTATATACAACTTCGGAAAAAATTGACTCTTAAATCACTCCATCTTCGCTGCCGTGATTTAAATATGTCAGTTTTGCAACTATTCGTAATTTTGCCAATAAATTTATAGCTCATTTTATATTATTTATGAGTTATGAGTATTATTGTACTGCGTTATCAAAAACAATATTGCTGTTCTTAAGGCGCAAAATTTTCACATATTTAACGATCCCGTATTTAAAATTCGTTCTCTTCATTGTCAACTATTCCTGTCACCATCCTCATCATCATATTCTGCAGCACATGTCACTGTTGCACTGGAGGCGGCGGCGGCGGTGGCGGCGGTGGTATTATGATGCAAAGCGGTATTGTTCGCCGTCGACACGCCCCGTCAATCTGTCGCCGAATCACCCCCAACCTACCCCCACCCCACCCCCACACAACCTGCTTATTAATAATCATGACTACATTTCAAATCGCAATTGTTTTCTAGGGTGGAATCACTGAGCATTAAAATGGAAAGAAAATTGGTGGATGCGTTAAAAGACATTTGAGATATTTAAATTTGTTTGGAGGTTCAGATTCGGGTATATCTCATGATAGAAATTTATTTTTAATATTTTAAAAAGATATCTGTAGATGTATTCTTTATTTGTAAAAATGTTTATAATAAATAATTACAATAAAATCTTTTCCGAACAATATAGTTTTTAAGGATCGTAACATCAATTATTATGGTACTAGTCGTGAAGATTTTCAGATGAGGCGAAACCGAGTTTGATAATACCATGTGTACCATAATGATTGGTTACGATCCGTATTGCATACAAAAATTTATCTGCTGGTGTAAATTAGTCAAAAAGTAAAATGAATTATTTGGTATTGAACATAAAATTCAAATCTAAATTTTTTTTGAAAGTGCCGAGTTGTTTGTTATTTCATTATGGTACTGGATTCATTATGGTCCTTGGCCTATAAAAAACGCTATTATGGTCCTCAAATTGAGGTTTATAATATTGACGTTATGGCCCGGCAGCCGGCATCGTAATAATACTATATTATTTAACGAGCACATAGCCATCATGAGAGAGTCAAATACGAAAAAAAATTCATATTTAAGAATTAAAAATTAAAGAAAATATAATTTTCTATGAGTACCTACAGATAATTTTAAATACAATTTGCTGAATCTGGTAGGTATTTACTTAACAATAAAAGAAACACAATTATTAATATTCTAATTTTTTTTAAATTCCAGTATCTTGTTGTCCATGATCATAAATGATTCTACACAAAATTTGCATTATTATAACAGTGACATTTTTTGACATCTTCTGCATTACATTATCATTTTCGTATTAAATGAACATGAAACTATTAAATTTGTTATTATTTATCAGATTAGTAGAATGCGCAGAATTAGGCGAGAGGTCGTGTGCTGGCCATAACATACTGAGAAACATTGTTCTGGTCTTCTAGAAATTACATTTTTCCATATCTACGGAACTGAAAAAGTAGCAAGAAAGAAAGTTCCTGAGTTTAGTAAATAATAATAATTGTTTTGATTAAAATGATTTTTAATATAAATGAGCAATTCAGAACAAACGCATAAAATAAAATTTGGTTTGTATGCGCCCTGGCTCACAAAATCCAGCAATCGAGTTTAAAAAAACAGGCTTCTCGATACAAAGGATGGATGTGCATTGTCAGCTCTGTATGGATGTGGTATCGCACTATTGAAATATTCTGCATAGCTCGGAGCGATACAAATGCGACAATTGTCAATTCAAGCTCTGAATTAAACTGCGAAATGGATATGAAGCCGATGGTTCTCAAAAACCAATCCAATACTCCGGCGCATTAACATTCAAACAGAATGGAATATGCTGCATTTGACGTACTATGACGCACACGAACGCCAATCCACTCAGGGCCGGACTGCTCCGTATCGAAACACCGACCAAAACACTATTTTCAGTATACATATTTTCAATAACTTTAAAACAATAACAGAAATTCAGTTTGGTGTTTGGTCAACTCACTTTACTTCCGGGACTAAAACTCTTCTTTTAGTCCTTATTTTTAGGGACTAAGGTTCTTAATCTGATTCCAAGGGATTGATTTTCATATTTAATTCCGTTGTCAAGGAATTGAATTAATTAATCCCGTTGTCAAGTAAATACGTGCTATTTGTTACAGAGAATCTATGGTAACAATATACAGGCTGGTGGAGGTGAAATGCGAACATAGGGAACATACAGGACAATCGAACTTTCATGCCAGGTATCTTCATATATTTTGTAGTATAGTGTCACAAAACGAAGTAATGTGAATTTGTGTGGCAAAAAGAGTAATCAATAACAGAAATAATAATAAAATCTAAAAGTGCATGTAAACTTTCTCGTTCTGCTCGTACACATACATTATTATGCAAAGAAAATAGTTTAATGAAAATAAAAATTTCAATAATATGACAGCTACTTTGACATTGACAGTACTTATTCCACGTATATCAAAAGATGCCTAGCATGATAACTCAATTGTCATATATTTCCCTATGTTCGCATTTCACCTCCACCAACCTGTATATGTCATAAAGTTTACTGTCAAAATTACAAAATGTGTATTCTTTTAAATTATTTTGCATTCGTTTGAGGATAAAGTGCAAAAATAGCGTATATACTACAAGATTAAAGTGATTATTTCCTCACCTTCGGCTTGTGAAATAAACTTCACCCTCAGGATTAAATAAATCATGCACTTTAGTCCATTAATAATATACTATTTAATTTTATTAGTCACTTCCTAAAGCTGTATTTGATTTAAGCAGGGGTTAAAAATCCTATGTATTGATGATTTAAGCTAGATTCAGACCTACCCAATTATAAGTATAAGTGCTAAATTAACCAACCACAAAATTCCAATTTGAATTATAAGTGCAAACATTGAGCACAGGTTGGTTAAATTAGCCACTTACTCTTGTAATTGGGTAGGTCTGAATCTACCTTTAAACTTTAAATTGTATCATATCTCTTACTTAACTTGTGTGTGGCAAACTGTAATTGGTACTACAAGTCATAAATCATTTGGTATAATATCGCAGGCTAGTTATAAAATCTGTAGTTTTATAAAACGTCTAGTCTTTTTCTAAATGACTCGGCATATGATGTCGTATCATTTTATTACACAACATGCCGAGGCTATGAACAGAACTAAATAAACAATCCAATACCCTACTTAAATCCCACAAACTCGGTTTTAGTCGGCACTCTTGGTTGCACTGATTTAAGTTAAAAATCCAATACCTTTCTTGAATCTTAAATACTCGGTCTCACTGAACTGAACTAAATAAACAACCCAATATTCTTCGTGAGTTCCACATAGTCAGTTTTGGTTGATTGAACTGAATTAAATAAAGAACCTACTATAATACCCTTCTTGAATGAAATAAAATTTTATTATGACATTGTGTTTTATAAAATGCCCACATGCCTAGGTTTTTTCTATAAAAAAATCTGCCTTCGTAAAATACTTATTTGTGTGTACAACCAAATTGCCTGTATTTGAACCTGAGTTGTCAGAATCACAGTCGGTCACGTTACGTACCCAGCTATTTCATACTTTATGACCTCAGTGTTCGAGTTTATTTAGGGTTTTTGTTACAAAAATCCCTAAAACTGTAACAATCCGGCTCTGATTCTACACTAAAATTGCACGCGAGGTATTAGACATTTCCAACAATAGTGAAAAATGTTCAGCATTTCAAATTTTGACGTAATGATTATTAGTTTTGTTCTTCACAATGGTAACGTTTTTATGACAGTTTCACTTTTTATTTTATTCTGAATGCGAACTGGAGCGATTGTAATTACTTTTACTTTTAAAGTAGAAGAACAACGGCAGTTATCACTCTAACGCTCTCTTTAATTTGGATTATTATTTTAATCAGGTTTTGGAACAAAATAATTTCTTTGTGACAATGAGTAGAGTGATACATAAAAAATAATTAATAATGTTGCACAAGTCACCAAACGTAGAAGTTTCCACCACAAATAAAGTTTCCAATAACATACCGGGTGGAACACCATACATGTGTACATAAGTGATTATCATTGCATTTTACATTTATGCAGATTTCTGCTCCCCTTTGCCACGTAGAAATATGGTATAGGTATCAATTGAAAGGTCATATTATTTTACACCATATGCAACTAATAATTTCGTTATAAATTAATTTTTAAGAACAATATTAGGCAATTTTAATTTCGATATTTTCAAATCTAATCTTACATTGCTCCGTTACTAGGTACAATTTTAAATTTCGATAGAGATGTCAGATTTATTTTTAAATTTATTTATTTGAATGAAGATTAAACTAAGTGAATACTATTATTGTTAATAATAAATAATTTCAATCCTACATACAATTATGTGTGCATTATGAGCGGCATAAAGTGTATTTGTTCCTCTTGCACTATTGCAGCTCCCGCCTTCCCTGTACGCTCTTGTACTTCTTGAGTGCAATAAGAATCAGAATTCACGATTCTGGCTATATTGCTCAAAATAAAAATCTGAAATTTTACATTAGTAACGACAAAGCATTGTTGAATTTAAAAATTCAAACTATATATTGTTCCGACAACAATTAGAGATAAAAAGAAACTAAACACTAAAATTTCGTGAGGATCTCATGAATGAACTATAAAAGTTATCATTGAGTTTCAAGATAAAATGAATAGAACATAGATGTAGAAAGGGCGGTAAAACAATAAAACTATAATTTTATCAACAGAATTGCAATAAATTATATCTAAACTTGTACAATTTTCGCCGAATTTCGGATAATTATTAAAGCCAAACTAATTAAATATTTTGAAGATTCCGCCGCACTTTTAGTATTCTTCCTTAATCTACATACAAAAATTCAACATCATACGTATAACAGTATTAGATTGAGAATTTCACAAAAATTACTCGTTTTTCAATGCGTATTATTGCCATGCAATAGGCCCTTAATACACAAATAACTATTTTGATATAAATGAATAGTTCCTGGTTTTTATATCTGTAATAATTATTTACTTTAACGTATCATCAACTGTTTTTATAAACAACATAATACGTTAGTTACTTATATACTTCATTACTTACGAACTTAATACGTTAGATACAACCATAATAAAATCAAAACCTTCCATAATTTTGCAAATTGTCAAGTAATTGGCAGATAAAATTGTTGATTTGTTTTAACATAGCCGTCGTCGATGGTACGACAAACCTTTGAATATAACGCGAATATTTTTTAAACACCTATCCGATGTTAAAAGAGACTTAGGTTTCATCTCGTCGCTTAACAACATCCTCGATATTATAAATCGTATAATATTCTTGTTATATTAGGAAATATTATAGTAGGAAGTGAAAGAAAATAGTTGTGAGTAATAATCTATTAATCTTAAATATCTTCATGACAAATGAGTTGTCAATCAACGATTTAATCTTGAAGATATCTTATTTCCGGCCAAACAAAAATATCAGGTTAAAAGTGACATATTCCCAATTGTGTCACTCTTTTCACTTACCAACAGCCTACAAAGGCTTTGAATAAAAATAAACACTTCCATCTCTCTCGTTGACAAATGTTATCACCCCTAATGATAGGGTAATCCCTCTATAATTTCACTCTTGTGACTCCGGATGGGGCCCCACTACAGCAGGGGGCGCAGCGCAAGTGGGGCGACGCCACCTGCCACCCTCGCTCGAGTTACACGAGTTACAAGGACACTACATTATCATTACAAATCCGATGCGGGGATAGTGTATCGAGAGCTGACTTTCACGCACGGAGAAGTAGAATAGGTTTTACGGATTTGTGGGCTCTTGTCATTTTTATGGAACGGGTAGTTCAGTATGTTGCTTAACTGACTGTGGTTCGAAGGACTCAGGTTCAAATCTACTCATGTACATTGTACTCCTACATTCCTAAAATGGTCTCGATTTCAATTTTTTCTGTTCCACTACTACGACTGTCCAAACCAACCCGGATTTCGTATTTTGCTGCATCCTAGCTATTAGCTATGCACTGTCATTTCGAAGTATAAAAATATTGTAAAAGTGTTTTTGTTCCGAGTAAACTGTCAGTTTATTATAAACTTCAAGATAATTTTGTTATAAACATTAAATATTTAATGAATAGATCTACAGATGTGTCTTTTTAAAGTTTTAAAAATAAATTTCTGTCACGAGAAATAACCGAATCTGTACAATAAAGATTATCTACGACCATTGAATAATACATTGAAACGAAGGAAACAGGAATTTCAATAGAAATCGTGTCAAGTTTTTGTGTCGAAATACGTTACTATTTTCGAATAATATATTCATTGTTTTATGTAGGTAACTGTAGTAGTAAGATAAACTTATCCATAAGACACATGATTGTATTATTAGTCCATTATTCAACAATACTGTTATCTGTTATCACACCAAAATATGAGGTTATGTTAATACAAATTTGAAAAGAAATTTCTTATTTAAAAGGTGGTTAAAATTTAGTTATTAAAGGTTTCATACTTTCTACGTTATCGTGGACGAAAAATCGTCACATACGTCCATACATTGATACATCCATACGCACACACGAAAATAGTAAATTCGTATTCTAGCCTGAAACGTGTTTATTCACCAAAAACTTTGACCCAATACAATACATCTCTTATAGAATATGAGGCGATAGGTAATCAATAAAAATGTTCTATATTTTTACTACTATCGGTATTAAAGTAGGTACTTAGGTTTTTTAGACTTGTAGACCAATGCTTCTTTGTAGACCGTTGCTAATAGTGACGGTCTGAAAACATTTACAACCCGTTGCTTAAAAAATAAAGTCGACACACAACCTCACTAGTACAAAATAATCAAGTCTACTGATCTTGATTGACTATAAAATTCAATATTCTGCATTTCTATTGGTATTTTTTGTCACATGAAGTTAATAATCGTAAATATTTTTCGTATAATCCTCGCATCGCAATTCTCATGTCACCTCTTCGTCTGGTTCACATGTACGTTGTACTCCTACATAACCACGGAATCAATAATGGCGTATGTTGTACGCAACGCACTAACATCCAGAACAGAACAGCTCGGAACTCTGTGGCTCTGTGAGGAGCACACAACAACGTCGTGTTCTTCTTCTTCTTCTCTTTGTCTCTGCAGATCCGCGCTCGCATCGCAAAGCCCCGTCGTCTTTTGCTTGTTTTGTTACAATGGGGATTTTTACAACAGAGATAGAATTGTGGTTAATTGAAGCACACACAAAAGATAGAAAGATACTGGGTTGGCTTTCGTTTCAGATGTTTGCTTGGAATAATTGTACAAGAATATCAGTGGTACTTCTGTTATTATAATTTATCCATTTAGTTCATTTCTTTTCAACGGCTAATTTTTTATCTAAATGAATTGACTAAATTAGAAATAAAATGTTTATACTGATTCGTAACGACTGAAAGTGTTAAATTACGGTTCTATTTTTACCTTTCGCTTCCGCTTACCTGTAAAGGAAGGTATTGGAATCATGCTAAAAATCGGGTAGTGAGTTTTTAGTGGATGAGCACGAATTAGGGTCCTTACAATTCATTTTTGATCATTTCACGATGATGTCTGTATGTATGTGTGTGTATGTGGTCAGGGCCGGATTTCTGTCAGTCGGATAAGTCAAATACGAATTACCCAAAAATTTTGATATTTGATATTTAACATTTGTATATAAATTGGAAGAACCCATTAGATTTTGGTACAAATATCTTCACCGGAAGTGATATTTTTTGAAGATTGAAAAGATTAATTGTCAAAAATTGATATAAATTTGGATAAATATAGTATTTATTTGTCATAAGAATAAGAGGCAAAGTTATTTGCAACTTACGTTATAAAAAAATTGTCTTTATCTGGTAGCATCAAAGAACTGCAGTAAAATTTAAAAAATGAATTTATCAAATAAAACGTTGAAATCTTGTAATCCATGTTCGACTGAATTTTGTTTCTGTGTAAAAAATATTGACAGGTGAGATGGGTGACAAGTTGACATACTAGTGCTATGTCATAAGATATTAAATGTAGTAATTGAACGGAGGATGGCTTCAGCACAGAAGAGTTTTCCTGTGAATGAATCTTTTTATTCAGATGATGCAAATTTCTGTGTTTCAATATTTTAGATTTTTATTTGTATATTTTAAATGGGCACCGGATTGTACGTATACATTTCTGTTTAAAGTCTAGATATGGCGGAAGGTTGTGTGATGGCCACGTCTGATTTTTATTAGATTATTTCACAAAAATTCGAATGCTCTATTTTTTCGAAGAAGAAGTTTGATATAGTGATACAATTTGATAAAACCACTACAGATAATATTCAATAGTATATCAAGGGAGCATTAGTTTGCTGGAAAAATGTATTTCAAAAAATTGTTGCTTGGTAACATTTCGAGACAAATGACATGATCAAAATCCCGAGCTGAAGGCGAGGGATTTTATCATTCAATTTGTCGAGGAATGTTACCTATAAGCAACAATCTTAAGAAATATTTTTACATGAAAATAATGGGACCGAGATATATTTTGTTAGACTATTTCCCAAATAAACAGATATAAAATATGAACTAATCAACTTACGTTGGAGTGGCCTAATATTTTTATTATTAAATGTTTTCTAATGCCGGAGTAAGCAAATTTGACACTGCTGCAGACCGATTAGAATATTCATGGTTTTTCGTGTTTTTAAATCAAGACTAATTTTTTGTGTCGAAACGGTTGCTTATTTTGACATTTAATTTTTTTGCACAATTATTGGTCTTTTTATCAACTTACCATGCCTCTTTCCAAGACAGTATGTTGATCTTATCGATTGCTAGGCTAAACAAAACTGTAAGTAAATTTAATATTAATTACGAAGAAATTAATATTTGCGTATGAATAAAAAAAGACCAATAGTGCAACAAATTTTATAAGCATCACGAACGTTAAGGAATTAGGTACCGATGTCAGACAAAATTGGTGCCTTCGCTTTGCTTAGTCTCCTAACATTGTCTTCTATCGGTAAACTGTCCTTATCGTTCTTGATACTTAATAATATACTATTACTAACCTCTGAGTGTCAAAATTTAGGTTCTTTCATTTCATTATGAATTGGTTCCAAACTAAGGTTTTGACGTAACTGTATTTTTATACAAAATTGTCATACATGGTAGTCATAGGAATGTAAGGGGAAAATTGTCATTTGAACAATCCCTAGCCTAGGGCATTTTTAAATTTTTTGCCGTTATTGTGGTCAGAATTAAAACAATTGAAGCAAATGATTGGTTTACTTAATATGTAGGAAATAGTCATATATAATATCCCAAGTGCATATCGCACTTGAAAAAATTATCGACAATTACATGCACGAGGGATATTCGAAGGACTATTTCCCGATTAAAATTTAGCCAAACGCTGTTTCTCTCATGAAAAATAAAGCAAAATTTAAAAACTTCCTTTGACAGCAAGTCAGAATCACATTGCCACGCCGTATCCAAATGCGATAATAATTTTGCACTAGTGAAAATTATCGGTAATTTGTATTAGTGCAAAATTATCGTGTAATTCTACGTTGATTGGGCGACATTCAAAAATGTTAGACTTCTGATTGGCTTAAATTTTATGAGGGAAATAGTCAATGTAACATTCCAATGTTAATATCCCAATTACGTATCCCATGTAATTCTCTAAAATGTCTGTATTGATGTAATTTTTGTCCTGTACGTAGGACAGTAAATCTGATGTGAGCAACCGAACCATTGCTTGCCGGCATTGGAAAACTAAAATCTTGTGCAACTGAATCAAGAATTGATAACCAAAATTGGGATTAGGGACAAGCAAAACATTTGAAGATATCATCTGTCAAACAATAAGAAATGATTAACAGAAACTAAAGTGTAATACTTCGTACTGCTACAGAACATTTAGTTGTATCCCTAGCGTCAGCCATCTCCGCTTCCCTCGACATGCTGGGGGTGCTTTACTTCTTGAAGAAAGTTGTGCAGAAGTTGTGTAAGTTCTCGTCGCGTCTCGTAAGCCTCGAGGGCCTTAGAACTCGGCGAGTTGGCGCCGCCCGCGCGTCTTGCGTCTTGCTACTTAGTGCCTCGTGCCTATTAGCGGCCTACAACCGGTTACCGCTAAACCTAATTTCATATTCGTTCTGATTGAGGATGAATTTATAATCAGATGGGCTGATATTATCTGATACGCTTGATGGAGAGCTAAAGGGGGTGTTATCTTTTAGTTTGGGAACATAATATGTAACAGAACTCATTTCAATAGTTTAAATGGGACAGATGCACAGTTTGCGCGAGGATTTTTTCATTACTTATAATCAAATAGCGGCGCCGCTAAGTTGAATCTTCTAAGAGTCTTGGAAAAGAAGTATTTCTAATAGTCCGGCGGCTTACTGTAAAGCTTGAATTACATTATACTTTTTTCGGCTAGAAAAAAGAACTTTTTTTAGATACTTAATTCGGCTAGAATCTAGTTTTAAAATTTGTTCTTGCACTGACATATTTTATTTAGCTCATCGACCAATACTGCCATTGAAAATTTAAAAAGAAATGTAATTGTCAGTTGAGGTTGTCAACGTACTCGGTTAATGTATTAGTGATGAAGTTTTATGTACCTACAATTTAGTTATTCTGCTGTCACTAACTTTATTATTTTTGAGGTTATATAAAAAGTCGGTTCTAGTATGAAACTTGGATCGAAATTTTCTTGATTTACATTATCCAAGTGAGCATTCTAGAATTAAGTATGAAAATTGTCAAAGTTTCTAGTCGAAAAAAGTATAATGTAATTCAAGCTTAATATACAATATGAATTGTGCACTCTGAGCCAAAAGCAATTTTAATTTTTTTTTTCATTTAATACACCTTATTGAGTATTATAAGGAGTAGAGGCATCACCGGAAGTGTCCGCGTCAGCCGCCATTTTAAAAAAATTGTCCCCGTTTTTATTTTTTTGCGTTTATCTTGGAAATGGTTTACATTACGAACAAAACTGTTACACTAAAATGTCTTTAAGTTAGATTTATATAGATTTTTTTGTAAACGGCACTGTTTGCTGGAAAATTGGGAAAACGAATATTGCATATACCTATTCAAATTATTTATAAAGTTGTTTTTAGTCATATCACAGGAAAATGGCTGTAATATTTTATCGGATAAAGATATCGACTTCCGGTTGTAAGCATTCAATTTCTGAAAGATTTTTCTATAAAAAACATAATTTTAAAAATATTTGAGGCTCTGGTGTAGCTACAATTCAATCATATTCTTCGAGAAAACAAAATAAATATTAGTAATTTTTGTGTTTATTCATCAAATAGTCCAGTCAGGAGAATCAAAAATTGATTGAAACCCAAGACTAATACATAACCAAGTGAAATTTGGTATGTGAGTAGTTAAGAACATACAGAAAAAAAAAATTCGCTCCACCTCGGTATGCTCCGCTTCCCAAAAAAATTTTCAGTTGAAACTCAATTTTCTTGTAACGCATTTTCCTCGAAAACTATAAAAGATTTTGGAAAATACATGCCAAATTTCACTTGGTCACTTCAGTCAAAACCTCTCCTAACTAATATAATAAGCCTCACATACATTAAGTTAAATTATAGAGACTGCACAAGATGCACAAACCAAGCACCCAGCAAACAAACAAACAAACAACCATCCATCGACTTTTTTTCGTGCATTCCAACAATGTAATTAGCTCTCGTGTACCACTCAAACTAATTAAGACATTATTGGACAGCACTCAAAAAAAATATGTGATATTATAAGTGATAATCTTACTAAGGGAGACATTTGATATTAATAGTATGTTAATAGGCAAATATAGTAAGCAACAAGCGTGATGTTCACATTTTTGAAATGTTCTGGGGATTTTATTTTGTCAAGTGGGATGTGGGTTTTCTTTGCACACTATTATGCAAACAAATGACAAACTAACGCGCTCGGCAGCATAATAAGCCTCACATGCATTAAGTACAATTATACAGACTGCACAAGATGCACAAACCAAGCACCCAACAAACAAACAAACAAACATCGACTTGTCTCTGTCGCCCGTGCGTCGTGAACGCGAAATTGGTTTTCGCAGTTTATAGCCCGAAGTGGTGGCTTCTTCAAGCGTGCGATTATTTAAAAGCAGCCAAATATGGGAACATCATCATCGCTGCGTGCTCTCGTACACGTTGCCATGGCGACTTGGGCTCGAGAACACCGCTGTGAGCGATACACAGCGCTTATTGATTCGCTGCTCGGCGTTGCTGTTGCTGTCAGCACGGGATGTGAACGCCACAGCCAGCTAGATGCTAGCAGGACGTACGTGGATATGGGGAATCTCGAGGGATTGGGACAATTGGGATGGGATCGGTAGAAAAATTGGGCAATCAATGACAAGTAGAAGCCTTGTTCGAAATCTTGTACTAAAATGATTGGTTCACCTAATGAGAACAATAATAATACTTAGCTTATCTTTCACCTGAAAATTTTTATACAGTATCGTGATCATTGTATTACCCATGAGAAAGATTGTTATAAAACCAAAGGCGAGTGTCATTCGAATGAGTTTCATAATTAAACTCAAGAAGCATACTACCTAAATTAGCTCCTCTTTTATGTATATTTGAATTAGCTTAGTCATAACACAAGTCACAAGTTATCTTGGCCAATAAGTAGATTAGATTAGATTTATTTTTAAGTATATAAACTAAGTCAAAGCAAAAGTACAATAAACAATATACATCTTACACATAAGGAATTCATTAACATAAAAGCGTGTATAATCATTTATAAAGTTTCTACACTTATTATCTGGATGTACGAGAATTGTTGAACAATTAAACATACTATACTTAAACTACGTCCATAGTGATTATTTATCCCTTCTATAAAGCACATTTGATTTGGCTTACTCATAATCCAAGAAGTTTAATTGATCAAAAAGTATGCTCAGTAATTTTAAATATTCATTATTTAGTATTCTGTATCAAGTTTACAAATTTTAAAACAATTTTTTTTTAATCTATAGGTATTATTATAATTTTTTTACTATTATTAAGAACACACTAATATCTACTGTGAAAAACTATATAGTAATAATAAGTTAGTTAAACTCTATAACAATTTTGTTACCATCGAATCAATTTTTTTAAAATTTTGAACAGTGTACGATAAGAAAGCTCATAAACGTCCTGGTTTGTTAAAGAATAAGTCGAATTAAAAAAATCTAAACTACCAAAGAAACAACCTACTGCGTATAGGTACAATACTTTTCTGATGCCGTGTCACAATACAACATTTGTGGACCATAATAGCGTTCATTATAGGGCAAGGACCATAATGAATCCAGTATGGTACTCAGTAAGAAAGTTTCAAAATAGCATAGGTACCTGATTTTTTTAGATTTAATTTTTTTTTGTTCAATACTAAATAATTTATTATACTTTTTAACTAATTTACGCTAACAGATAAAATTTTGTATGCAATACAGATCGTAACCAATCATTATGGTACACATCGTGTTATCAAACTCGGCTTCACCTCGTCTTTACGACTAATACAATTTAAAATTAACATTACGATCCTTATAACATAAATAACTATTATAGTAATTATTATAATTTTTTTTAATACACATATTATATAACATTTTAATTCAAACTATAATGAACCAACAAATGCAAGCTAAAACAAACGTATTAGGTAGGCAGTTCAATTAATATTTAAACCGTTCATTTTCAAAATACAAAATTACCTCTACATCTTCCAAGCATTTATGCAAACTTCATAATCCTTTATTCCTTAATCGGCCTTATTAAAACACCCCGATCCTGCGACTCCCACCCACTCTAGCGGCAAGATTCCTTACTAAACATTCCTGCAAAAGCAGGACTAAACCTCATCCTAGTGATGTTTGCGCCAACTGGCGGCAGCTTTAGAACTAACCTGGAGCGCTGCAGAATTCCAACGCTCAGCAGGAATATTGATTTGTGTTTCCTGCTCGGGTTCATGACTCGCGGTGTAAACATTATGTTGAGGTTAAAGAAATAAGAATTGTGAAAAGTATGGTTGTTGTCTTGGAGAGGAGAATTCGTGAGTATCTTAATAATAAAAATATTGAAATATGTTTTAGAATTGGAGTATTTAGTCAGAATCGTATTGAAACCTCTCTTGTTATTGGTAATGGCAGTATAATGGTCAATGCCCCAAAAAGGGTAGGCACGAACTCTGCAAAACAAAATGTGTCTGTTCAAACATTCAGTCATCTACTCGTAAATAGGTTTTACAGTTTTAAAGGCTGAATTACATATACTTTTGTCGTCTAGATTCATGCTAGATTTCTAGTTCGATTTCCATCCGAGATTCGAACTATGAATGATTTATAAATACTTCTTTTTCAAGACTCATTGAAGATTCAATTTAGCGGCGCTGCTATTTCACAGGCGTTTCTAACCAGGATTATTTTTCTCTATATTCAAAAGCAAAGAATCCCACGCTTTCACACAAGGATTCTTTCATGCTCCTTGCTCCTGAAACCTGGAAAAAAAGAAATTCATTGTTTGTCATGAATTATAAATTCTTCTTTTCCAAGATTCATTGAAGATACAATTTAGCGCCGCCTCTATTCTCACTAGAATTGCTTTTCTCAAGATTTAGAAGCATGAAAAAATCCGTAAAATATATTTTCACTTAAGGTGTTCGTCTACCCTAATATTTTACAGAGTTACAGAGGTGTATGCCTTCCACGTTTACTTTAATAATTATAATTGAAATATTATGATGCTCTTACATATGAGTGTATTAACAATATAATAATGCTTCTATATTTTTATTTTTTGTCTTTGGCCTAGGAATTTGAAGTAAAACTAATTGAAAAATGACATTTTTTGCGGTTTATTGTCATATTATATAATACCATTAGTGACTATGCTTTAGAAAATAAACACTCGTGCTACGCACTCGTGTTTATTTTCGACACAACAAGCAGTCGTGACCAGACGGCAAAAATTACCAAAAAATCATAGTCACGTATGGTATTCGGCTTGACAATTTCTCGAATTATTTTATTTACTCCAAAAAAAGTAACGTATTTTTAAAACAATCATCAACTGACATAATATCTAAGCAACGCTTCGCGGCAATTTTCACTAGTGAAAATTGTTAGTGTAATTTTCACTAGTGAAAATTGTCACTATGTAGTTCGTCTGTGATTGGTACAATTCAGCAAAATACTGTGTTTTGATTGGATGAAAAACTATGAGTGGAATTGTCATTATTTGATATATTATTATAAATGACAAGAAAAATGTAAAAAGCAAGAAGCATGCAGCTAAGCTTCCTTTTTCGAATAATTTTTACTTTTTTCTTAATTTCTTTAAAAAATACAAAAGTTATTATGGAAATACTGGAGCCATGTTTACAGTATTTTTCAACTTCAAAATGACAATGCATAGCTAGGATGCAGCAAAGTACGAGTTTCGAGCTGGTTTCGGGCAGCCGTAGTAGTGGGAAAGACAGCGAAATAGAAAAAAGTAATATCAAGAGTATTCTAGGAATTCGAAAAAAGGTAGACTAGCTCCTTAAAAGCGCATCATGATCCTCTCATCTTTCGAATCAATTCCCGCAGATAATCTTCTTCTCTCCCCGAGGGCTGGCACTTGTGCTGGACACCCCTGGCTGCCAGGGGTGCCATAAGCCCCTAAGCCGCTAAGTGCATCGGCCATATGTTGCTTTGTCCACCCCTGCGAGCGCGCCCCCCTCACGATGCAGTGGTGAACTACACATGTTCAACGACAGATAATCATCGCATGTAACTTGTATTTGAGAGATATTGCGGAATGTATTACTATATTGATAGATGATTCAGATTAATAGATTCGGGTAATTTGGGGTGCGGAGTTGTTGAGAGATTAATTATGCGTGGTATTTATGGTGTATTTATGGTTTATATTTACTGGAAGTCGTGACGTTTGGATTCTTTCATCAGCAAAGTAGTATTATTTAATTATGAATTACATAACAATACTTTTAATTGGTGCAACGAATAATAAATGTAAATAACGAATATTATGCAAGACTCTGCCAATAACCGAATATTCGGCATTCGGCGAATATTCTGCACATTTGGCGCCAAATGAAAAACTATAACAAGGACTGACGGAGCTGCTTTGAATGCACAGAAACTTATTTTTTTGCTCTATATTTTGCCGCTTTTAATTTTTAGTCGGAGTAGTGGGAAAAAAGTGCTATAGATTAAAAAAGTAAAATTAAGAGTATTCTAGAAATTCTGAAAAAACGTAGACGAAGATATTTTTAAACATCCCATGGACGATTCATGTCAAGTGGATTGTCATTATTCCTAAAAAAATAATTCTGGTGACAATCGCTTGTCAAATAGCGGCAGCACTAAATTAAATTCTTAATATGTCTTGGAAAAGAATAATAATTTGTAAAAGGTGAATCAAATATTTTATCTTAGCCAGTAATCATTCCTTCCTGACACACTTTTATTGCCTCTTCCACATTCATTTTTGCATATAAGATCTTTTATTTTTAATCTCAATCAGCAAACAATCTTTGTCGCAAACCCTTTTTTTACTTCTTAACATATTACGCTATATAAATAGATAAAGCCCTGTTCACACATGGATTCTTTTATGCTTTTGAATACTTTTGAATACCGCTAAATTTAATCTTCAATGAGTCTTGCAAAAGAAGAATTTGTAATTCATTGATAGCTTGGAACCAGTGAATTTTCATTTTCTAAGATTCAGAAGGATGGAAGAATCTTCAAAGAATCTACAAGGTTTAAAAAGGTGAAATTCACACGCATATAATAAAAAAAAATTCGCATAGCATTCCTATCCTGACACGCTTCTTTTGCTATGTACATATTTATTATAATTCGAAGGTGTGTCTGACTAAATTGGATTTGCGCATACATTTATGTCACGTTAGGTAATCTTCATTTAAAATTAATTTGTTTTTTAATTAACAAATGGGTTAGATAATGATTTAATAGAACTGTTTACTTGTTTATTCAGTTGGTATATGGCTGCTGAGATAGACAGATATTTAGTAAGTGCATCTGCATGCAATTTAATAATATCATTGTTTTTAGAAACGTCATTTGGACAGTTCTTTATGATTATTGTCTCATGTGTGTTTTTCCTTTGACTGGTTCGGTAGCTCAACAAAAAAATATTAAAGAAAATGATAAATTTAGTTTTTCAAAGATATTCCAATTTCGGCAAATAATAAGGTTTACTTGCACTCATAGGTTACTTTCTCCCATATTCTGAACATATTTATCTACATAAATTTAATATTAAAAACTAAAATATTACTTTTAAAAAGTTCAAAGTACTTATACTATAATTCATTTAATATTATTTATGTACTACCACGGCTGTACAAAACCAGGGTTGGCACGTTTAAAACATTTCGTTTTAAACAAATGTTTAAAACTTGTTTAAAACAAAGCAAGTTTTTAAAGCACGTTTTAAACATGTTTAAAACACGTTTTAAACATATATTTGAAACACGTTTTAAACATTTTTAATACTTTATCTACGTAACAAAACAAAGTTCATATTGCTAATAATAGTGTACCTATAACATATACTGTTTCTCACTATTGTTGTCACCCATAGCCATAATAATAAGTATAGGTAGGGGAATCCCCAGCATATTTATCGCCATAGTGCGTAATGATGCATATTTCAGAACTCCTTGCTGATTAAAACATTGTTTTTTGTGTGTTTAAAACATGTTTTTTTTAAATCAGTAAAAAACACGTTTTAAACAAAAAAACAGTTTTAAACAAAAAAAACAGTTTTTTTGTTTAAAATAAAAAAACATGTTTTTTGCCAACCCTGTACAAAACTAGCCCGAAACTCGTACTTTGCTGTATTCTAGCTATGCCATGTCATTTTTAAGTTGAAAAATACTGCAAAAGTGTTTTCGTTCCGAGTTAACTGTCATTGGCAAATGGTTCTACAACAGATGATGTGCTTTTTCAAAATTTTGAGATATAACCGTGTAAATTTAGCACAAATTTGACATTTTTAAGATTTAATATAGTTTGCTACAATTTTTTAAAGACACAATTGTTCATTGATCCTTTAAGTCGAAATAAAATTTTACCATTCTTGTACTGGCCACCTCGCTACGTTAGTGGGTACTACATTTTGTACAATAATAGTCCTGCTACAGTCACCGTACTGTAATCTGAAAAAGAAGACACAGTGCTGTCAAAATAAATAAATAAAAACTCTTCTGAAATTAAACTAAATAATGTTTGTTTTGTTGCAGATAATGTCCTGTCACCAACTCTTCGGTCTTCTCCTAATAATCTCAACCTGTTCACAAAGTCGAGGTCCTCACCATCCTCGCGGAGAAGGCATCGCCAAGCACCACGTTCACTACCGACCGACAAAGAACCAAGAAACCCACGAGAAGATCACCCAAGATGCAGACCTCCTCCACGACAAAGAGTAAGTCAAATCCTTTCCAAGTCTTCTCCCGTTGACGAAGGCTTCTCTGCTAATGCAGACCTTCCTTTATAGACACATCCGAGAAGACCTCGGTTGGATCGACGGCAAAACCATTGACGAGATGTCAGACGAAGAACTTGAGTTTCACTATTTTAATCTTCATGACTCTGACAAGAACTCTCAGCTTGATGGCCTTGAGATCCTCCAAGCCATGAGGCACACCTCTGAGCATGATGATCATGATGATGATAATGATGATGATGATGATAGTCATGATGATTTTGAGTTTTTTGTTGATTTGATTGATGAGGTTTTGATGCAAGATGATGTTGATGATAATGGGTTTATTAGTTATCCGGAGTATGTTGCAGCTAAGAAGAAAGATGTGCAGTCTAAAGTGTTGAGCGATATAGGAACTGTTACTAATTTAAGTTAATGAATGATTATTTATTGTTATCGTATTTAAATTGACATAATTATTATATAAGTCATTGCTTTTGCTATCATATGAAATAAATATTACTTAGTTTATTACATTGCTTGAATTATTTTTTATACTTACAGTATTAGACAATTAAGAAATCATTTATCATGGAACTAAAAGAAGAAATTAGCAATTTAGCAGTGTTGAGTCACTGTTTTCAAATGGAATTTTATAAATAAACTATTCTGGCCATTGCACAATTAATTAAAATTTTATTCCATTCATAGTTATTCAGATTTCCGTTATAAAATTAACAATGTGCTTCTTGGGAAAATTAATTTAATTTACGAATTTTTTAAAAAATTCTTTTTTTTCACGACATGCGGAGAAAACACAATTTTCTTCTCGCGAAATAGTGAGGAAAGTAGGTTTTCCCTCTCTAGAGAGGAAAGTAAGCAGTGTTACCACCAGTGTTATTTTACGATGAAATATTTTAAAAATTGTAAGTAAATTTATTATTTTATTGAAAATTCTGATTTTATAGTGATATACTGTAAACTATTATTTTACAATTATTATGTTTTATACTTTCTTTTTCTACGATTTCACGATTTTACAACTTAAATTTAATTTGGCATATTGGCTGCATTTCGTTGTTTTCAAACGTCATTATGTGTTTCTTCTCCATTTACAATGTTTTTAAATGTGTCGTGAAAAAAATGTTGTGTCTAACACGAGAGGAAAGCCCTTTTTCCACTCTCGCTCGATTGCCCCACTCGCTTCGCTCGTGACACAAACTTCGAGCTCGAGTGGGAAAAAGAAGCGCTTTCCTCTCTAGTGGACAAATAACTATTGTTCTATGATCATTAAGTTGAGTACTATATGACATTAAAATATTTGCACGATGTTGTGAATCATCCTGCATATTTGAACCACACTACAAATTATAATACAATTTTTTTGTTGAACTAACAACGGATACACTGAAATCTTTAAAAAATTGAATAAGTAAAAAAAAAATTAAATATTTTATTATTTAGTGTGAATTTTGTCATTTTGAGTGACAACTACTGACATAATTTATATAAGCGTGCTATTATATTAATAGAAAACAATTTATTAAATTAACTCATATCGGATTTGAACTGACATAAAATAATAATATAAGTTGTTGCACTTGCTATCATCTGAAATACACACAAATAGTTTAATACATTTTTGATCATATTTTGTACTTACAGCATATATTAACGTATTATCAATTTCAACTAGATTACAAATCGTAAATACAAATTTTTGTTGCTTAATTAACAAGAGTTCAACTAAAATCTTTCACAAAAATAATTAATAAGACAACAAATTTAAATTATATTTTTTACCATTTCTGCAAATTGTTCGGTACAGTTTTCGTCGTATCGTAAATTATCCACTATTTCATAAAATTTTGATGCCTACAAATTATGTTTCAATGAATTATTCAATTATCTAAGAATTATTTACCTCTTCACGTATTCCATTTATAATAATGACTAAATACAATGCATTATTTATACTGTACATACTCCACATTAAATATTTAAAAGTTGACACAATCGAAAAACTTTTTTTTTGTATCAAGGGTTCGGCAATAAAAAATATACTTAAAACTACTGAATAAAAACAGTTAATAAATGTATTTAGTATTGCTATTTTGAATACTTTTAAAATTAACTGGCACTGTCGTTGTAAGTGCATAAATACGTCTGTTGATTGGTGTAATATATTAAAATAATTTGTTGAAACTGTTGATACACTTTGGTCAGTAAAAACATTGCATAATTTTTTATTTAAAACACTAAATTTTAATTTTATATCGTATAAAAATGAACTCATATATATAATAAAAATGGTTCTAATGTAATACATAAGATAATATGGTATAGCCAAAAGTATACCAATTTCACTTATTCCTTCGTCTTGAGAGAATATATAAATAATGTTCACATGTAATAAAATATGTATGACTTTTGTAATTAAAGAAATTTTATTATAATTCACTTTTAAATCCACAGGTAGATTATTTAATAAATTATCAATCAAATGCGAATTGTTCAATATTTGAATAAAGTCCTTGCCGTGAAAATAAAATATTGAAATATGTATCAACAATGTAAATAATCCTAACATCAAATCTGAAGAAGTTAGAACATCATGAAAGGTATCTCCAATCACGAGTATCTTAAAATGAATCAAACATGTTGAATAAAACATTATTATAATTACTAATATTTGATAAATGTTTATTATTATTTCTCGTTTTCCCATGAGTTTTCGGTATTTTCCCTGAAATTTTCGCAAAGAAAACGGGCATATCGGCAGTAGTTTACTCAAAATATATATATGCCTTATTGATTCAAATAAACTTTTCGCCATGATAGTATATTGTACACTTGTACTTGTCTTTTCAAATTGATTACCTAATTATTTTATAATACAGAAACACATTAACAAAATTAATTCTTTTATAATTTCAATCGACATAAAATAATTTTATAAGTTGTTGCACTTTCAATAATCTGAAATAAAAAATATACATTATTAACTAGAATACCTACTTGATTAATGATGTTTTAACTTACAGCAAATATTTGTGTATTATCAATTTGAACTAGGTCACAAATTGTAAATACAATTTTTTGTTGTTTAATTTATAACATATTCACTGAAATCTTTAAAAAATTAATATATAACAATTTTTTTAATAGTTTATTGTTTATAATTTATTAAGACTGGAGTGTCATATTCAAAATTTTAAATGATAACTACTCACATCATTTTTTTATAAAAGCGTGCTTTTATGTCAAAACGTTTACTTCCAATAATTTTAATATATGGTTATTCAATTATATTAACAGGAAAATAATTTATTAAATTAATCCATATCGGATTTGAACTGACATAAAATAATAATATAAGTTGTTGCACTTGCTATCATCTGAAATACACACAAATAGTTTTTTAAATTTTTGTTTATACGAGCCCTAACCACTTAATGTTCGGACACTATTGTTTTATGAATAAAACTGTGTCTACTAACATAAAACCTTTAAAATATTTTATTCTTATTAACTTTTTGAAACTATATGTATTCAAACATCATTTTTTTTATATACGTATTTAAATTATTTTAATTAACAATATTTTTTAAATATTTTTACAATAATGGCAAAAATCACTGACAACTTATTGTTCGGACAGAATTTACAAAATCCTATGATATATCCGATAAAATATAATTATTGTGTCCAGTTATTATAAAAATCATTAATAAGGTGTAACATCGCCTTTTGCCTTAATTACAGCTTGAATTCTTGCGGGCATAGTCTCAACAAGAGACCTACACAACTCAGGCGCAAATGAGTTCCATATTTCAGTGATCTTTTCTTTTAATTCAGAAATGGTTCTTTGAGGGTGATTCCTTAAATACTGCTTAATTTTATGCCAAAGTGTTTCAATGACATTCAAGTCTGGACTGCTAGAAGGCCAAGATAACACTCTTAAATTTTGTTGTTCAAACCAACGTTTAGTGGTTTTTGCAGTATGACAAGATGCTCCATCTTGTTGAAATATGAAGTCTCCATCAGGGTATAATTTTTCTATGCTAGGTAAAAGACTCTGTTGTAGGATCTGCTGGTATTTTGCAGCGTTTATAGTACCGTTAACAAATTCAAAATTACCAAGGCTATTTGAAGACATACATCCCCATACCATCACACTTTTTGGAAATTTTATGGTTCGCTTTAAGCAATCTTTGTGAAATGCCTCTGCTTTTGTGCGTATCACTCTGCTACGACAATCTCCAACACACACATCGAATTTTGATTCGTCGCTGAAAATTACCTTTGACCAATCGTTCATAGTCCAAGATGATTTTGATTTCGCCCATAAAAGTCTATTTTTCTTTTGTTTCATGGTTAATAAAGGTTTTTCTTTAGCCTATTTGAGTTAAATGCATAAGTAAAATTGCGTTAAAACAAATTAACCTTAACATTTTACTTACGTACCTTGTAAAAACTAAATCCAGTTTTATGGATCCATTTTCTGCAACATTCGCGTGATAAATCTAGTCCTGTTTCAGCATTCAATTTTGCCGTTATTTCCCGTAATGTGTTTCTTCGTCCTTTTCGGCAAATTTTTGTTAGTACTCTTTGAACTCTGGGAGTCACTTTACAAGGTTTTCCTCTTGATTTACCACGTATCGTAGTGTTTCCGGTATCCCCATACAGTTTAATTATGTCATATATCGTTGATTTTGGAATATCGAGTTCACAAGCTATTTGACGTATGCTTTTGTTTTGATGGAATAATTTTATAATTAAATCGCGAATTTTTTTATTTGTTGCTTCTCCACGACCCATTCTGCTGCGGTATAAACAATATTTGCACCAATATTACGTAAAATTGACGCAATTGACAGCTCAAAACAAAACTTTTGTTTTCCAAAGCAACTTTGATCAAATATTCCGTTATATTTAATCTATTAAACAACTGTCCGAACAATAAGTTGTCACGATTTTTTGCCATTATTATAACAAATATTTTTAAACATTGTTGATAAAAATAATTTCAATGTACAATGTTAAAATAAAATGATGTTCGAATACATTTATTTTGAAAAAATTAATGCGAATAAAATTATTTAAAGCTTTATGTAAATAGAGAAATTATTATTCAGAAAACAATAGTGTCCGAACATTAAGTGGTTAGGGCTCGTATTATACAGGGTGTAACAGCGAAACCAACCAACGTCTATATCTTCTTTATTATTATAGTTACAAAAAAATGTTAAATAGCAAAGTTGTAGGAGACCAAGGGGGACATCTGATTAAAGAATAAAATAATTTTTTAAACCAGTGGTTCTCAAGTTAAAACACAAAGTTATATTTTTTCAAATGGGAATATTCATATTTTTTAGGCCTATCCGATAGAGTATTTTTTTCTGAATTCAACCATGTATTCGTTTTATATCCTTACATAATAAAAATTTTGAGAAAAATTCAGTTGAAATTTAAATAATTTTTAATATTAATGTGCAGTAATCTATGGATGAAAAACAAGTGATAAATTAAATATAGACGTGGTTTCTTTGGATATCTCGTGGCATAAATATCGCAAGCTTGTATGGTATTTTTATTTATTTTTTAAAATTTATCACTTGTTTTTCATCCATGATTACTGCACATTAATATTAAAAGTTAAAAATTATTTAAATTTCAATTGAATTTTTCTCAAAATTTTTATTATGTAAAAATATAAAACTAATACATGGTTGAATTAAAAAAAAAAACTCTACCGAATAGGCCTAAAAAATATGTATATTCCCATTTGAAAAAATATAACTTTGTGTTGTAACTTGAGAACCACTGGTTTAAAAAATTATTTTATTCTTTAATCAGATGTCCCCCTTGGTCAGCTACAACTTTGCTATTTAACATTTTTTTGTAACTATAATAATAAAGAAAATATAGGCGTTGGTTGGTTTCGCTGTTACACCCTGTATACTTACAGCATATATTAACGTATTATCAATTTCAACTAGATTGCAAATCGTAAATACAAATTTTTGTTGTTTAATTGTCAAGAGTTTAACTAAAATCTTTAAGAAAAACAATTAATAAGACAATTAATTTTAATTATATTTTTTACCATTTCTGCAATTTGTTCGGTACAGTTTTCGTTGTACCGTAAATTATTCATTATTTCATAAAATTTTGATGCCTATAAATTATATATTTTTTAAATGATTCAATTATCTAAGAATGATTTACCTCTTTACGAATTCCATTCATAATAATGACTAAATACAATGCATTATTTATACTGTACATACTCCAGATTAAATATTTTAAAGAAGACATAATAGAAAACCTTTTATTTTCTATCAAAGGTTCGGCAATAAAATATATACCCAAAACTACTGAACAAAAACCATTCATAAATAAATTTAAAATTACTATTTTGAATACTTTTAAAATTAACTGACACTGAAGTTTTAATTGCAGAAATACGTGTGTTGATTGGTGTAATATATTTAAATAATTTGTTGAAACTATTGATACAATTTCGTCAGTGAAAATATTGCACAGTTTTTTATTTAAAACACTGAATTTTAATTTTCCATCGTATAAAAATGAACTCATATATATAATCAAAATAGTTGTAATATAGTTCATAAGATAATATGGTAAATTCATCATATTGGGTTTACTTGTTATTATATCATGAATAAATACACAAGTAATGTTCAAATGAAAAAGAACATGTATAAATTTTGCCATTAGAGAAATTTTATTATAATTTACTTTTATGTCCATTGGTAAATTTTTTAATAAATTATCAATCGAATTAGAATTGTTCAATATTTGAATAAAGTTCTGGTCGTGAAAATAAAATATTGAAATATGTATAAACAATGTAAATATTCCAATCATCAAATCAGAAGAAGTTAGATGATCATGAAAGATATCACCAAGCACCAACAACTTAAAATAATTCAAATATATGAAATAAAACATTGATATAATTAATACTATATGACAAATTATTATTAATATTTCTCGTTTTTCCATAAGTTTTCGATATTTTCCTTGAAATTTTCCCAAAGAAAACGGACATATAAACAACAGTTTACTCAAAAAGTATATGTGTCTTATAGATTCTAATAAATTTGTCGCCATGCTGGTTTTGTACTTATATTTTGAATAAGCTTATTGGCTTTATAAATTTATTACTACCTACATAACGTAATTACATATTTTAAATAAAGAAACACATTAACAAAATTAATTCTTGTCTAATTTGAATTGACATAAAATAATTATATAAGTTGTTGCACTTGCAATCATCTGAAATAAATATACTTTATCACCTTGAATACTTGATTAATAACTTTAACTTACAGCAAATATTAGTGTATTATCAATTCTAACTAGGTCACAAACTGTAAATACAATTTTTTGTTGTTTAATTAATAACAAATCCACTGCAATCTACATTAAAAATCAGAATAAATTAATAAAACTTTTAAAAATTTCTTACCATTTCTGCAAATGTTTCTGTGCATTTTCCGTCATACCGTAAATCATCTATAGTTTTATAAAATTTTGCAGCCTAAAAATTAATTTTAATAACAATTGTTTAACTTTAAATATTATGTTATTACACATGCTTCTTAATTGATCTTTAAGAGACGCAAATGCATACAAAATCACAAGTCTAAATACACTGTGTTTTAAAGGTTGCTAAGCAAAAACAATGAAAACTGTAAACAATCTCCTATGTAATATTTTGACACTTCACACAAACTTCTTTATAAAATTAATCAATATAAATTAATCAAAATTAATATTCTAGTTCTACCTCTATTTTTAAAATTAGGATGCAGGTGTAATAAATAATAGCGTATGACTAGGGATGTTAAAATCACTCCGCTTCGCGTCGTGCGTGCTTTAAAAGCTTATACACTTGTATCATATTATACTATTTTACCTCTTTTCGTATTCCATTAAAAATAATGACCAGAAATATTATAGTATTTATTTCAAACATACTCCAAATAGAGTATCCAAAATAAAAACTTATTTTTGAACTATCATTTATTATTACAGGTTCCGCAATAAAAAATATGCTAAGAACAATTGAAGAAAAACAACTAACAAATAAACTCAATATTGCTATTTTAAAAACACTTGAAATTAACTGACATTGATGTTTTAACTGCAAAAATATATTTATTGATTGTTGTAAAATATGAAAATCATTTTGGACAGATACTGTAGCCACTATATCGTTAGAGAAAATGTTACATAATTTTTTATTTAAAATATTTAATTTTAATTTGACATCGTATAAAAAAAATGCCAAGTAAATGACAATAATAGCAGTAATATTATACATTATATAATATATTACTGCTAATGTTGTACCAGTTAAATTTTTTTCAAGACGATCTAAAATTTGTATCAGAGCAACATTAATACCAAATAAAATATGTATAATTTTTGACATTATAGAAATATTAATATAATTCACTTTGAAATTCATTGGTAACTTATTTAGCAAGTTATCAATCATTTCAGAATTATTTAATAGTTGGACAACTTCTTTGCCATGACAATAAAATGTTGTCACATTAGCTGACACAGTAAGCAGTCCAATTATCTCATCAAAAATTGATAATAAATTATCAAGATTATCTTCAGTTTTAAAGGTGCTGTATTGTTTTGCGAGAACTATATAAAATATAACAACAATAAGTGATATGTGATAAATATTTATTATTATATCTTGTTTTCCTATATATTTTCGGTATGTTCCTTGAAATTTTCGTACAGAAAATGGACATATTGGCAATAGCTTGCTAAAAAAGTATATATGCCATATAGATTCTAATAAATTTGTAGCCATGATCGTATTTTGTATGCTTATGTTTTCAATAAAGTTATTTTTTGATTGGTTGGTTGCTTAATTATTTAAAATACAGAAACACATTAATATAATTAATTTTTATCTAATTTGAATTGACATAAAATAATGATATACGTTGTTGCACTTGCAATAATCTAAAATAAGTATTTTTTATTAACTAGAATACTTGATTAGTTATTAACTTACAGTGTATTATCAATTTACATAACGTAATTACATATTTTAAATAAAGAAACATATTAACAAAATTAATTCTTATCTAATTTGAATTGACATAAAATAATTATATAAGTTGTTGCACTTGCAATCATCTGAAATAAATATACTTTATTACCTTGAATACTTGATAAATGATAAGTTTTAAACTTACTGCAAATATTAGTGTATTATCAATTTGAACTAGGTCACAAATTGTAAATACAATTTTTTGTTGTTTAATTAATAACACATCCACTGCAATCTATATAAAAAATCAGAATAAATTAATACAACTTTTAAAAAATTCTTACCATTTCTGCAAATTTTTCTGTACATTTCTCGTTATACCGCAAATCATCCATAGTTTTATTAAATTTTGTAGCCTAAAAATTAGTTTTGAATAAAAATTATTTTACTTTAAATATTATTTTATTGCACATGCATCATAATCGTTGTTGAAGATACGCAAATGCGTACACAATCACACCAAGTCTAAATACGCTGTATTTTAAAGGTTGCTAAGCAACAACAATGAAAATTGTAACCAATATTTTAGTTAACGACATTTCACACATCACACAAAATTAAAATTCTGTTTTCCAGCTATATTTCTTAAATTAGGATGCATGTGTAATAAAGAATAGCATATGACAGACGTGTACAAGAGCTTTTAAAGCACTAGCGATGATAAAAATTTCTCCGCTTTGTGCCGTATGTGCTTTAAAAGACACTTGTATCATAATGTACTATTTTACCTCTTTCCGTACTCCATTTAAAATGCTGACCAGAATTACAATAGAATTTATATTATACAAAGTCAATACAGAGTATTCAACATTAAAACTCATTTTCGAACTATTATTTTGTAATTGAGGTTGCGCAATAATAAATATACTACAAACAATTGAAAAAAAATAAAATGCAAATAAACCAAACATTGCTATTTTAAAAACACTTGAAATTAATTGACACTGATGTTTTAATTGTAGAAATATATTAATTGCTTGTTGTAAAATGTTAAAATAATTTTGGACAGATATTGTTGCCGCTATGTCGCAATTGAAAATATTACATATTTTTTTATTTAGAACATTTAATTTTAATTTGACATCGTACAAAAAAATTGCCAAGTAAATGACAATAATGGTAGTAATATTATACATTATACAATATATTATTTCTAATGCTATACCAGATTTATTTGAATCAAGACAATCTAAAATTATTACCAGAGCAATATTAGTAACAAATAAAATATGTATAATTTTAAACATTATAGAGACATTAATATAATTCACTTTAAAACTCATTGGTAACTTATTTAGCAAGTTATCAATCATTTCAGAATTATTTAATAGTTGAACAACTCCATTGCCATTATAATAAAATGTTGATACATTTGCTGATACAGTAAACAGTACAAGTATCACATCAAAAATAGATACAAAATTATCAACATTATCTTCTGTTTTATATAATTTATATTGTTCTGTGAGAACTATATAAAATATAATGACCATAAGTAATATGTGATAAATAATAATTATTATATCTTGTTTTCCTATATGTTTTCGAAATTTTCCTTGAAATTTTCGTACAGAAAATGGACATATTGGTAATAATTTGCTCAAAAAATATATATGCCTTATAGTTTCTAATAAATTTGTAGCCATACTAGTTTATTTACAAATATGATTTGACTTGAGTTATATTGACTGAAAATAATCAATTACTTAATTTCATGAAAAAAGAATTAAATTCAGAAAAACATTTATGTAATTAATTATTTATAGTTTGTTCATTATCAAATTTGAATTGACATAAAATAATTATATAAGTTAATGCAGTTGCAATCATCTGAAATAAATATACTTATCATTAAATTTACTTATAGTTGCAGTTTATTATATTTTTATTTCTATTTTATACTTACATCATATATTAACGTATTGTCGATTTGAACTAGGTCACAAATTGTAAATACAATTTTTTGCCGTTTAATTAAAAACAAATCTACTGCAATCTGCAATCAAATAAAAAATAAATATGCTTCTATACAAGTAGACAACAAATTAAAATTTGTTACCATTTCCTTAAGTTTTTCTGTGCAAATTTGGTTGTACCGCAAATTATTATTCATAATTTCACAAAATTTACTTGCCTAATAATTATTTCCCATTAATAATAATTTTTTTAAATTTAAAATGTTCATATACCTGTTTCCGTATTCCATTTAAAATAATAAACAAAAATGTTGCACAATTTATATCAGACATACTCCAAACAAAATTAAAATATATAACTTTTATATCTAAATGTTCTATTAATGGTTCGACAGTAAAATATATTGCAACAACAATTGAAAAGAAGCAACTTGCAAATAAATTCAATAGTGCTATATTAAAAACACTAAAAATTAATTTGCACTGATGGTTCAGTTGTAGAAATAAATTAGTTGTTTTTTGTAAAATTATACAATAATTTTCTACTGATACTGTTGACATTATTTCATTAGTGAATATATTAGCCAATTTTTTATTTAAAACAACAAATTTTAATTTCACATCGTATAAAAAAAATCCCATGTATAAGATAATAATATTTGAAATATTGTACATAACAAGAAATATTGCAGACAAAACTGGTTTAGCATCAGCTGGATTCTTTTCCACAAATTCAAGAACTTGTATCAGAACAGTATTAATAACAAATATAGTATGAATTACTTTTACAATTAGAGACATATTCTTATAGTTCACTTTTAAATCCAACGGTAAATTATTTAATAAGTTATCAATGAGTTCAGAATTATTTAAAATTTGAATAATATTTTGGCCGTGAAGATAAAATATTGTTATATGTACTACGAATATAAAATGTCCAAGAATAAAATCAAAAATATCTATTAAATTGTTAATATTATCTTCGGTTGTAAATGATTTGAATTGTGTTGTGAGAACTATATAAAATATAATAACAATAAGTGATACGTGATAAATATTAATTATTATATCTTGTTTTCTTATGTATTTTCGGTATTTTCCTTGAAAGTTTCTTATAGAAAATGGGCATACTGGTAATAGTTTACTGAAAAAATAAATATTTTTAATAGATTCTAATAAATTTGTAGCCATGTTGTTCGTTTCGCAAACAAAAACGTAACTGTTGTTTTAAATTGATTGCTTAATTTAATTAATACAGAAAACCATTTATGGAATGAAAATTTATTCATTTCTCAAATTTGAATTGACATAAAATGATAATATAAGTAGTTGCTGCCGCCATCATCTAAAAATATAAAATTTTAAACAATGTTTCGAAAAATAAAATAACTTCTTACAGTAAGTAATAACCTGTTGTCGATTGCAACTAATTGGCAAATTGTAAATTGAAATTTTTGTTGTTTGAGTCTTAATAAATTGAGGGACACCTACAACACAAAGCATTATTATTTAAATTTATTATTATTATTGACAAATCACCATTTCTGATATTTTTTGAGTACAGTTTTTATTGTAATGAATATTATTCATATTTATATAATATTTAGTTACCTAAAACAAGTTTGAAATTATAATGTAATACTCAAAATACAGGGTGATTCACAACTTCGTGCTAATATTTTATTGGTATTAAATGCTCAACTCACTTATCACGGAACTAAAAGACTTTTTGTAGTCGCAATTTTAGTTTTCAGGTTTTTTAATCAAACTGTTTTAAACCACTGTTTTCAAATGGAATTTAAAAATTTATTTTAAATCAATAATCCGGTGGTTTTGAAAATGTTCTATGGCCAGAATAATATGCCTTTAAAATATGAACACGATGTTATGACTCATCCTGTATACTAATAAAATACTTCGCTGTTTATTCCATTTAGAATTGATATAAAATATACGGAACTGCTAATAGTATAAAAGTTTAGTACAATATATACAAACAACATACTGGAATTTCTTTTATGAAATATATTCAGTATAACCTCTTCCCACAATTCTGTTATTGAAATAAGACATTCCACAAATTTCAACAAAATCGGAATTTTAAAAATACGAAAAATTAAATGTGATTGCTGTTTTAATTCTTCATACATATCAACTGATGATTGTAAAGATGATATAATATTGTCTTCATTGGTATCTTCATCAAACAACACATTTAACATTTTATTTACAGCTTGAAATTTAAGTTTTACATCATATAAAAATATTGTTAAATATGTGTGTACAATAATATTCATCATACTGCGAATAAAATACCCAAAATTCAATATGATTAGGTATGTTTCTTTGCCAAATTCTAGTACAAACTGTATAAAAATGAACACAGAGAAAATGGTGCACGCTGTTAGGCTAGAATATCGGAGTTTATCATAATTTATTTTAATATTTGTTTGTTGTTTTCGTATCATCAAGTCTATTTTATCTGAACTTTCTAATATTTTACAGAAATTTTTACGATGAAAATAAAAGATAGTAGCCAAAATATGAAAACTAATTAGAAAATTAATTATATCAACCATCATTAATAAAAAATCAATACTATCTTTAACTATAAAGGTTTCATATTCTCTTGTAAAGATAAAATATGTTATAGTTGTTACTATTATTCCATGATATATAAGAAATACTATATCTATTTTTCTTATTTTCGCTTCGTAGTTTGTCTCACTTTTTTGAAAACTAAATGGACACACTGGAAATATTTTACTTATAACGTTAATTATTTTTAACACTTCAAATAATTTCGTTGACATGGTTAACCTCTTCAATGCTGCGTACCTATATTGCTATGTTTACTTTAAAAAATGAAAACCACTTAAATTTACTTAATATTGGATGGTATAATTATGATAATTGAAAATGTACTACTTTTTTATTTATCCAATTTGAATTGACACAGTATAATAATGTATGTAGTCGTACTAGCAATCATCTAAAATAAATGTTTATTAATTTATTGATATTAATGATTTTCACAAACATACTGAAAATAATAATCTGCAGTCAATTGGAACTAAATCTAAAACTGTGAATATAATTTTTTGCTGTTTAGTTCTTAATAAATTAAGTGATATCTAAAAAACAATAATTAATACAAATATTTAACAATTATTTGATGTATTACCATTTCAGATACTTTTAATGTACAAGTTTCATCATACTTCAATGCATTTATAAGTTGAAAATATTTTTCTGCCTATAAAATAAAAATGCTAAACAAAGTAATTATTATGAAAATTTATGTACCTACCTCGTTATATATCCTCATGAAAAAAAAAGTTACTAGTATAATACAGAATATAAAATAAAAACTCCACGATGAAACTAAAACTACATCCCATAAATATAATTTTTGGTCTTTAATTATAAAAATGACAGAGATAACCCATATTTGAACTATTGATCTAAAACCGTTTGCAAATACTGTCACTATAATTATTTTAAATATACTAGAAATTAAATAGCATTGATATTTTAATTTTTCATATACAGTCACTAATACTTGTAATAATTCTAGTGTAGTCTCTTCATTAGTCTGTCCATTAAAAAATGTGAATAATTTTTTATTTACAACCCTAAATTTAAGTGTGACGTCATACGAAAATGTGCCCAAATACATAATTGTTATTAAAAGTTGAATATTATGCACAGTGAAAGATATGTTTAGTAAAATATACCATAACTCATTTTTTAAATTTGATATAAATATTAAAATATAATTTAGGATATAAACAATAAGCAATATATTTCTAAACTTGAATATTTTATTGTAATTCATGCGTTCTGTCAGAAAATTATGTATCAGTTCGTCAATTTCATTAGAATTATTAAATATTTGTGCAACTTTGTTGCGATTGTAGTTAAACATTGTCAACATAGTAATTAATCCAAATGAATAAAATGCCATATATGCATATATTAATAATACATCAATATTATCTTCAACTTCTTGAATGTAAACTTGATTTAAATATACCAAAATAATGATAGATGTTGTAAAAATTAATTGATAAATAAATATTATTATGTCAGTTTTTGCAATCGTTGTTTTAAATTTGTCATTACATTTTGATAGAGTAAATGAGTATATTGGGAATATTTTACCCAAAATAGAAAATATTTTTAGCGTTTCATATAAGTTTGTTGCCATTGCAATACAATTTCAACTAAGTACTACATTAACATAATCAATTATGTTTATGTTACAAATTAACTTCAAAGTAAATTAAAAGGATTATCAGATTATAAGAAATACTATATCTATTTTTCTTATTTTCGCTTCGTAGTTTGTCTCACTTTTTTCAAACTAAATGGACACACTGGAAATATTTTACTTATACCGTCAATTATTTTTAACACTTCAAATAATTTCGTTGGCATGGTTAACCTCTTCATTACTCCGTACCTATATTGCTATGTTTACTTTAAAAAATGAAAACCACTTAAATATATTTAATATTGGATGGTATAATAATTATGATAATTGAAAATTTATTTCGTTTTTTATTTATCCAATTTAAATTGACACAGTATAATAATGTATGTAGTAGTACTAGCAATCATCTAAAATAAATATGTTTATTAATTTATTGATATTAATGATTTTTACAAACATACTGTAAATAATAATCTGCAGTCAATTGGAACCAAATCTAATACTGTGAATATAATTCTTTGCTGTTTAGTTCTCAATAAATTAAGTGATATCTAAAAACCAATAATTAATACAAATATTTAACATTATTTAATGTATTACCATTTCGGATACTTTTAATGTACAATTTTCATCATACTTCAATGCATTTATAAGTTGAAAATATTTTTCTGCCTATAAAATAAAAATGCTAAACAAAGTAATTATTATGAAAATTTATGTACCTACCTCGTTATATATCCTCATGAAAAACAAAGTTACTAGTATAATACAGAATAAAAAATAAAAACTCCACGATGTAATTAGAACTACATCCAATAAATATAATTTTCGGTCTTCAATTATTGAAATGGCAGTGTGAAACCATAATTGAACTATTGATCTAAAACCGTTTGCAAATACTGTCACTATAAATATTTTAAATATACTACAAATTAAATAGCATTGATATTTTAATTTTTCATATACAGTCACTAATACTTGTAATAATTCTAGTGTAGTCTCTTCATTAGTCTGTCCATTAAAAAATATGGATAATTTTTTATTTACAACCCTAAATTTAAGTGTGACGTCATACGAAAATGTTACCAAATACATAATTGTTATTAATAGTTGAATAATATGCACAGTGAAAGATATGTTTAGTAAAATATACCATAACTCATAATCAAAATTTGATATAAACATTAAAATATAATTTAGGATATAAGCAATAAACAATATATTTCTAAACTTGAATATTTTATTGTAATTCATGCGTTCTGTCAGAAAATTAAGGATCAAGTCGTCAATTTCATTAGAATTATTGAATATTTGTTCAATTTTCTTGCGATTGTAGTTAAACATTGTCAAATTAGTAATTAATCCAAAAGAATAAAATGCCATATATGCATATATTAATAACACATCAATATTATCTTCAACTTCTTCTTCTTGATTTAAATATACCAAAATAATGATAGATGTTGTAAGAATTAATTGATAAGTAAATATTATTATGTCAGTTTTTGCAATCGTTGTTTTAAATTTGTCATTACATTTTGATATAGTAAATGAGTAAATTGGGAATATTTTACCCAAAATAGAAAATATTTTTAGCGTTTCGTATAAGTTTGTTGCCATTGCAATACGATTTCAACTAAGTACTACATTAACATAATCTATTATTTTTATGTTACAAATTAACTATAAAGTAAATTAACAGGATTATCAGAGGCGTATCTAAGAAAATGTGTAAGGAGAAGGCCATAGAAAGTAAAAATAAATGTTGATTTTATATTTATAAACAGTTTGAGTGTCACTGATTTACTACACTTAAATCAAATAATATTTTGATTTTTACAGATGTAATTTAACTTTAAAAATTTATTTCTATCATGAAATATAACCGTGTAAAGTTTGAATAAATTGTACAGTCTCAAGGAAAGGCCATGGCCTCCCCCTAAAATCCACCTCTGACCTAAAGAATATTAAATAAACATATTTCATTGCGTGTTTCAGCTTAATTAACAATTTAAGAAATAATAAAAGATAGTAGCCAAACTATGAAAACTATTTAGAAAATTAATTATATCAACCATCATTAATAAAAATCAATACTATCTTTAACTATAAAGGTTTCATATTCTCTTGTAAAGATAAAATATGTTATAGTTGTTACTATTACTCCATGATATATAAGAAATACTACAACTATTTTTCTTATTTTCGCTTCGTAGTTTGTCTCACTTTTTTGAAAACTAAATGGACACACTGGAAATATTTTACTTATAACGTTAATTATTTTTAACACTTCAAATAATTTCGTTGACATGGTTAACCTCTTCAATGCTGCGTACCTATATTGCTATGTTTACTTTGAAAAATGAAAACCATTTAAATTTTCTTAATATTGGATGGTAAAATTATGATAATTGAAAATGTAGGTGCTACGTTTTTTATTTATCTAATTTAAATTGACACAGTATTATAACGTATGTAGTAGTACTAGCAATCATCTAAAATAAATGTTCATTAATTTACTGATATTAATGATTTTTACATATACATACCGAAAATAATAATTTGCAATCGATTGGAACCAAATCTAAAACTGTGAATACAATTTTTTGCTGTTTAGTTCTCAATAAATTAAGTGATATCTAAAAATTAATAATTAATACAAATTTTTAACAATTATTTGGTGTATTACCATTTCGGATATTTTTAATGTACAATTTTGATCATACTTCAATGCATTTATAAGTTGAAAATATTTTTCTGCCTGTAAATAAAGATTCTAAACAATGTAAATATTATGAAAATGTACCTACCTCGTTATATATCCGCATGAAAAAAAAAGTTACAAGTATAATAGAGAATATCAAATAAAAACTCCAAGATAAAAACCAAACTATATCCAGAAAATATAATTTTTCGTTTTTAATTATTGAAATGACAAATTTAAACAATAATTTAACCATTGTTCTAAAACTGTTAGCAAATAGTGTCGCTATAAATATTTTAAATATACTAGAAATTAAATAGCATTGGTATTTTAATTTTTCATATACAGTCACTAGTACTTGTAATAATTCTAGTGTATTTTCTGCCTTAGTCTGTTCATTAAAAAATTTGGACAATTTTTTATTTACAACCCTAAATTTAAGTGTGACGTCATACGAAAATGTTCCCAAATACATAATTGTTATTAGTCGTTGAATATTATGCACAGTGAAAGATATGTTTAGTAAAATTTTCAATAAATCATTTTTAAAATCTGATATAAATATTAAAATACAATTAACGATATAAACAATAAGCAATATATTTCTAAACTTGAATATTTTATTGTAATTCATGCGTTCTGTCAACAAATTATCGATCAATTCGTCAATTTCATTGGAATTATTGAATATTTGTGCAACTTTCTTGCGATTGTAGTTAAACATTGTCAACATAATAATTAATCCAAAAAAATAAAATGTCATATATGCAAATATTAATAATAAATCAATATTATCTTCAGCTTCTGGAATGAAAACATAATTTAAAGATACCAAAATAATGATAGATGTTGTAAGAATTAATTGATAAATAAATATTATTATGTCAGTTTTTGCAATCGTTGTTTTAAATTTGTCATTATATTTTGATATAGTAAATGAGTAAATTGGGAATATTTTACCCAAAATAGAAAATATTTTTAGCGTTTCGTATAAGTTTGTTGCCATTGCAATACGATTTCAACTAAGAACTACATTAACATAATCAATTATTTTTATATTACAAATTAACTATAAAGTAAATTAAAAGAATTATCAGATACGTATCTAAGAAAATGTGAAAGGAGGAAGCCATAGAAAGTAAAATTAAATGTTGATTTTATATTTATATTATTTGATATTTAACATTCATATTATCAACATCAACACAGAATACATTAAAACAGTTTGGGTGTCACTGATTTACTACACATAAATAAAATAATATTTTGAGCACAATATTCTTATAGAGAAATAAACCTGTTGAAACCTTGTTTACGCTTAGCTAGGAACCGATGTTTGCAAGTTCAGTGTACAGCCGTTTGTTGAAGTGCATGTCTCAATGTTTATATGATAACCTCAATAATTTTGTGTATAATGTGTAATTGCGTGTAATTGATTCTTTTAATGCGTAAAATGATACAAAAAATTACAACGACTATTTTACATTTAAAGTGTAGTGTCATAAGCAGTTTAAAGACTTTCTGAGACACCTATAGGATGCACCATCGTCAGAGTACACCAGGGTAACATTTTTATTTATATTATAAAATGCTGACGCTTTTTCTGAATTCATAAAATACTCTCGATTTTACTTTTTTTCTATTCCACTCTTTTCCCCACTACTACGGAAACCAATCCAAACCTCGTACATTGCCGCATCCTAGCAATGCAATGTCATTTTGAAGTTGAAAAATACTGTAAAATTGTTTTCGTTGCGAGTAAACTGTCTGATTATTATTGACTTAAGGATAATGTTTTTATAAACATTTAATAAAGGAAGGATGGATCTACGGATGTAATTTCATTTTAAAAATTAATTTCTATTATAAGATATAACCGTGTAAAGTTTGCATAAATTCTACTCATCGAGAGGTCATGGCCTTCATTGCCTCCCCCTTAAATCCACCTCTGATGTAAAGAATATTAAATAAACACATTTTATTGTGTATTGGTAGTAGGTACTATAATCTAATATATTTAATTTAATTAATCGCAAAAGCAATACAATTTCTAGTTAAAATATCATTGTGGGATGGATTCAGGATCGAAACCAATCAGGTAAACATTTTAGTTTACTAACGACCATCCCACTTGACATATATCATACATACAGGGCGGACATTAACAATCGCTAGGATATTGAAAGGATGTTAATGAGCAAAATTAGGATGTAACATGCCGGGATGTTCACATTCTTGAAATGTTGTGGGGATTTTTTTGTCAAGTAGGTGATTTGACGGTAACTAATGACTAAGACATCCATACCCAAACTGGGTAAAGGGCATAAAATTATGTATGTTTATGTTTGTATGTATCTTATTACTCAATCAATTCGTTAAGGTACGTACATACCTCTTAAAATATTTTTTTATTAATTATCTAATTGAAATTGACACAAAATATTAATATAATTAGTTGCAGTAGCAATCATCTGAAACAAGTGTAGTGATTATTTCATGATTTATAAACTGAAGCATTTCTAAACACGTACTCCATATAATAAAGTGTTATCTATTATAACTAGATCACACATTGTAAATGTGAATTTTTGTTGTTTAATTAGTAATAAATTTAATGAAACCTGCAACAAAAATATGTAGCAACAAATTGAGCTCTCAAACAATGTAACAACCATTTCTGATGTTTTGTCAGTGCATTTTTCATGGTATCGTAAGTCATTCAAAATTTTATAAAAATTAATGACCTAAAACATACTGACATAATAAAATAAAAATGTTTAAATTTATAAACACCTACCTCTTTACGTATAGCGTTTAAAATAAAAACTAAATACACAGTTACAGCGATTGTAGAACCATTCCAAAATACAAAAATAATGACAGAATTAAACAAACTTCTATTAACCGTATTGGTCACTACATAAAAGATAGTGGATACAAGTGACAAGAGACAGTTAATAACCACAAAAATGATTGCCACTTTAAATACTTTGAAAATCAATTGACACTGATCTTTAAGTTTTAAGTAAACATTAATTATTAATTGTAAGACATGCCAGCTTTTAGACACAGATACAAATTCGATAATGTTTAAGCTATTTACAGCATGAAATTTTAATTTGACATCGTATAAAAAAATACCCAAGTAACTTATAACATGTGCAGTTTGCAAATCTTCTACAATAGAAAATATAATTTCGATATCAATTAATTTTGAATCATATATTTCATAAATGTGCCCACAAAAACATATCACATTGTATACAATAAAATAAGTTATGCCAAATTTATAAACTTTACTGTAATCTATTTTAAGATTCAGTGCGTTTATTATTTTGTCCACATTTTCGGAATTATTTAATATGTTTGCAATATTATTTCGGTGCAAATGAAAAATTAATACATTTGTAATTAAATTGATTGTAAATGAAATTGTCTGAACAAATAGTATAAAATTTGCTGCATCGAGCAATTTATATGATTCTATTTGAAATATAACATAAAAAACACTCGAAAAAATTAAGAAAAACGTATGAAAAATTATTAAAAACACATCAAAATTTTGAATTTCTGCTGAATATTTTCCTCCAGTTTTTAATATAGTATATGTACATATGAAACATATTTTACTACATATGTAAATAGTTTTAATCGAATCAAACAAATTTATAAATTTATACATATTATTGTGTAGGTATCTTAGAAGCAGAAATACTTTTTGAATTTAATACTGTATTAATTATCTTGGAACATTATTTTTTATTAATTATCAAGTACATTAAATATTAATTCTTAATTATCTAATCGAAATTGACATAATATAATAATGTACGTTGTTGCGGTAGCTATCATCTAAAAAAATATAAACATTATTTAATTTTTGTAATTATTTTATTTTACTTACTGTATATAACAACGAATTGTCAATAGTGACTAAATCACATATTGTGAATACTATTTTTTGTTGTTTAATTCGTAGTAAGTTCATTGAAATCTACAATAAAATAAATTAAAATATTACAATTTAATAACTTTAAAATAGTTTGTACCATTTCTGATATTTGGTCAGTAGAGTTTTCATTGTATCTTATGCTATTTAATAATTCATAAGATTTGGTTGCCTAAAACAATAATTTAAATATATATATTTTTCCCTCAGTATTTGCAGTACCTCATGTCGTATTTTGTTTAATATATTAATGAGAAATATTGTCATTAAAATATTATTAATATTCCATATTATATGAACAATCGTATATGATAAATCTATATCCTTTTGTTGTAGTATAGCAATAACTTCAGTAAATATTATTGAAACAAACGACATTAAACAAGTAAAACATAAAATAATAATTGCGAATTTAAATAATCGAAAAATTTGAAAAAGTTGTTTTTTTAACTCTATTGTAATAATAACTGTTAACTGCAATGAATTATAAAATTCAGTATTATTATAAAAAAATTGTTCATTATTATTGGCAATCATATTTAATTTATTATTCAAAGCGCAAAATTTTATTTTAATATCGTAAATAAATATAACTAAATAAGTATTCATTAGAATAGTTGTCATATCTAATATTACAAAAAATATAATTAAAATTGATAAACTATACATTGCTATAATAATAATATATTCTGTAATTATTATTCCAAAGAAAAATAACATATATTTTATTCCAAAAGTATAAATAGCATTATAGTTTATTTCTGAAGACATAATTATTATTGATAAACTATTTAACATATTATTAATAATTTCTGCATTAGAATATAGTTGAGTAATGCTTATATGGTTGCAATGAAAAATTAATATATTAGTTATTATACTACAAAAAAAAATTGCATATATTATGGTATCTATTATTTTGTCTACATCATTTAACCCTTCAAAATTTTCATATTTTCTTTTTAAAAAATATATAGTTAAAGGCGGTATTATAGCTAGTTTATAAAGGAAAATTACTAAATCAAGTTTTGTAAACACCGATTTAAACTTATGTTCACAATTTATAATAGTAAATGGGCACACAAAAAATACTTTGCACAATATGTAAATAAATTTAGTGGAGTCAAATAAATTTGACATTTTGATATTGAAGAATTTTATTTAAATGACAACGCAATATTTAACTAATAAACTAATAAATTATGTTTTTCTGTTTCATTTAGTTGAGTGTTATTATATAAATTAATGATACTTACCTCGTAATTTATTTTACTAATTATCAAAGTCAAATATAAAACAATACATATACTATACAAACAGTAGAAAATTGCAATAAAACTTAAGTGTATATCAATATTTCCAGCTACAATGATAATGTTCATTGAATAATAGAAACCGATAACAATGTATACGTAGGCATTAATATAATTTGCACAAATTCTTATTCTGTATCCCTGATTTAACATTTTACAATGTTCATTTAATTTGACATAATAATCTATTATATTCTGTAGTTTATTTATTATTTGAATATTCTTTTGTGTATTATTTTCAATTATAGCAGAGGTTCTTTGAATAAATATATTTTTCAATTTGATATTTAACATTTTATATCGTCGATCTACATCATATAATAGTATACCTAAAAAACTATTTTCTGCAATTTTCATATTTTCATGAATAAAAAAATTTACATTAGCAATGAAAGGCATTCTACTATCACAAAAAACATAAATAAAAATGATTGTAATTAAAGTAAAAAAGAGTATTTTTGATTTGATTCCGAATTTTCGAATAATATCATAATTTTTCTGTACGATTTGTTCTTCCATAAATTCATCTAATTTAATCATATTAGTTAAAATTCTTTCAACATGTTTCCGGTTAAAATAAAAATTAATTAATAATAAAGAAACACCAAAGTATAAAGCAAATAATAGCACAGCAAATGTCATTAAGTCGACAAATTTAGTTTCAGTTTTGAAAAAATTTGATGGGTCCGAATAAAAAACAATGGAGTATACAAACGATGCTATTATTAACACTTGCCAAATTATTATTAGAACACAATTTGGTGTAAAAACACATTTTGCAACATTTTTTTGTACAACCAAACTATATGAACAAATTGCGCATATTTGACAAAACACATAATGAGGTTTAATTGCATTATATAAACCGTTCACGGTTTTTGACATCTTAATCACACGAAATTATTGCTTCTATTGAAATTGAACACGTAATTTTATTGATGTAAGTACTTAGCAGTATCAACACGATCATTCCTTATTAGGAACATGGTTTATTGATGTAATTATTTAGAATGATATAATTTTTATTTGTTTGTTATGATTAAACTCAAAAACTAGTTGATCAATTGTATCTACAGGATGGGCCATAGTCACTGACCATTTTTGATATATTTTTTAAATTTTTTATTGAAAATAAATAATTTTGCATACAAAAGATAGTTTTAATCATGAAGAGTTTTAAAAAAATTTAATTTTAAAAATAATATTTTTTAGTAGGTACTTTTGTTTTTAATCAACTTAAAATATTGACTAAATATTTTGCATGGAGTAAAATATTACAGGAGAGAAACCGTTCGTTTCTATGCGAGAGAGAGATAGCTAGAGTGGCCTGGAATTTACCAGTGTTTATATGAGCGCGAAATAAAAATGTTATTACATTTTAAATTATGATTGTTTAAAATCATACGATAATAATAACAGCATGTGGAACACATTATACAAAATTTCTACCATCACTTATTTTACGAAACTTAGAATGTATTTCTCTACTCATATCGACCAAATATTTATTTGCAAACTACCACAATTATTCGTAACTAAATTGCTTAAATATCAGCAGATTTGAAAACTATCTCTTTTAAAAAAGTTTCCCCTCCTTTAATATTTTACTCATGATATTTTATTATCTCGACAGCTTAAAACGAATTGGTGGTGAGTTATATCTTAAATAATAATAGATATCAATTAAACACAATTTAATATACAATAAAATTTACACAACTTTAACATACTAGACCACCAACTAATCTATTTCTTTCTGTTACTGGCGCAACTAAATTCAACATCACAACTTCCTCCTTGCTGGCCGAACTCCGCCGCTTTTCTGAGGTCCACCAACGTCTGCTCATGGGTGGGATCCAGCTCAACAAGACTGCAAGAAGGATTGAACATTAAACCACGAAGTAACACTACAAGAAGATGGTTTACTTCGGCATGAACCTAGCAGCCTTCATGAGGAGGCCTCCGGCCTTGGCGTACTGCAAGGCCTGCTGAGGACGATTGCACGCCACGTAGCTGAGGTAGAGGAGAACTTCTGTGTCGCTCACGAATCTGTCCTCTGGATCTTCAAGATCAAGTTAGTATTTTTTGTTATTAATATTTTGTCTGTATTGTTATCATTAAGATATCATTTGATATTAGATTTTATTGATATCTTCAATAAGATATCATTGGATGATTTGAAAGGGATGACTTTATAATGGAACTTAGTGATCTATATCTACTAATTTTAATCTATTGTTATAAATAAGATATCTTTTGAAATTATCTCACAGATATCTTTCATATGAAAACCTGTAAGTTATCTTGTAGATATTCTTATATTTGGAAGAAGAAGTTTTGCTTTATTGCATAATATCCTTGAGTTAAAATACTTATTGTCTATTTTCTTAATTGCCAACATGCCAACTTTTAGACACAGATACAAATTCGATGATGTTTAAGCTATTTACAGCATGAAATTTCGATTTGACATCATATAAAAAAATACCCAAGTAACTTATAACATGTGCAGTTTGCAAATCTTCTACAATAGAAAATATAATTTCGATATCAATTAATTTTGAATCATATATTTCATAAATGTGCCCACAAAAACATATCACATTGTATACAATAAAATATGTTATGCCAAATTTATAAATGTTACTGTAATCTATTTTAAGATTCAGTGCGTCTATCATTTTGTCCACATTTTCGGAATTATTTAATATGTTTGCAATATTATTGAAAAATGAAAAATTAATACATTTGTAATTAAATTGATTGTAAATGAAATTGTCTGAATAAATAGTATAAAATTTGCTGCATCGAGCAATTTATATGGTTCTATTTGAAATATAACATAAAAAACACTCGATAAAATTAGGAAAATCATATGAGAAATTATTCAAAACACATCCAAATTTTGAATTACTGCTGAATATTTTCCTCCAGTTTTTATTATAGTATATGGACATATGAAACATATTTTACTGCATATGTAAATTGTTTTAATAGAATCAAAGAAATTTATAAATTTATACATATTATTGTGTAGGTATCTTAGGTAGGTATCTTTTTGAATTTAATACATTAAGTACATTAAATATTAATTCTTAATTGTCTAATCGAAATTGACATAATATAATAATGTTAGTTGTTGCGCTAGCTATCATCTAAAAAAATATAAACATTATTCAATTTTTATAATTATTTTATTTTACTTACTGTGTATAACAACGAATTGTCAATAGTGACTAAATCACATATTGTGAATACTATTTTTTGTTGTTTAATTCGTAGTACGTTCATTGAAATCTACAATATAACAAATTAAAATATTACATTTTAATAACTTTAAAATATTTTGTACCATTTCTGATATTTGGTCAGTGCAGTTTTCATTGTATCTTATGCTATTTAATAATTCATAAGATTTGGTTGCCTAAAACAATAATTTAAATTTATATTTTAACCTCAGTATTTGCATTACTTCATGTCGTATTTTGTTTAATATATTAATTAGAAACATTGTCATTAAAATATTAGTTATATTCCATATTATATGAACAATCGAATATGATAAATCTATTTCATTTTGTTGTAGTATAACAATAACTTCAGTAAATATTATTGAAACAAACGACATTAAACATGTAAAACATAAGATAATAATTGCGAATTTAAATACTCGAAAAATTTTACAAAGTTGACTTTTTAACTCTATTATAATAATAACTGTTAACTGCAATGAATTATAAAATTCAGTATTATTATAAAAATGTGTTCATTATTATTGGAAATCATATTTAATTTATTATTCAAAGTGCAAAATTTTATTTTAATATCGTAAATAAATATTACTCAATAAGTATTTATAAGAATAGTTATCACATCTAATATGACAAAAAATATAATTAAAATTGATAAACTATACATTGCTATAATAATAATATTTTGTGTAATTAGTATTCCAAAGAAAATAACATATATTTTAGTCCAAAATTATAAAATGCATTATAATTTATTTCTGAAGATATAATTATTATCGCTGAACTATTTAACATATTATTAATAATTTCTGTTTTAGACTATAGTTGAGTAATGCTTATATGGTTGCAATGAAAAATTAATATATTAGTTATACTACAAATTTGTTTTTATTTAAATGACAAAGCAATATATAAATAATAAACTAAATAAATGATATGTTTTTCTATTTCATTTAGTTGAGTGTTGTTATATAAATTAATGATACTAATTGTCTTACCTCGTAATTTATTTTACTAATTATCAAAGTAAAATATAAAACAATACATATACTATAGACGCAGTAGAAAATTGCAAGAAAACTTAAGTGAATATCAACATTTCCAGGTACAATGATGATGTTCATTGAATAGTAGAAACCGATAACAATGTCTATGTACGAATTAATATAATTTGTACAAATCATTATTTTATATCCCTTATTTAACTTTTTACAATGTTCATTTAATTTGACATAATAATCTATTATATTCTGTAGTTTGTTTATCAATTGAATATTCTTTTGTCTATTATTTAGAATTATAACAGAGGTTCTTTTAATAAATATATTTTTAAATTTGATATTTAATATCTTATATCGTTGAACTACATCATATAAAAGTGTACCTAAAAAACTATTTGCTGCAGTTATCATACTTTCAAAAATGAAATAATTGAAATAAACAATGAAAGCCATTCTACCATCATATAATTCATAAATCAAAATTAATATAATCACAGTTACAAAAAATATTGTTGATTTTATTCCGAATTTTCGAATAATATCATAATTTTCTTGTTCGATTTTTTCATCCATAAATGTATCTAGTTTAATCATATTACTTAAAATTGTTTCAACATGTTTTCTGTTAAAATAAAAATTAATTAAATGAAAAGAAACACAAAAGTATAAAACAAATAATTGTACAACAAATGCCACTAAGTCGACAATTTTAGTTTCAATTTTGAAAAAATTCGAAGGATTCAAATACAAAATACCGGAGTATACAAACGAAGCTATTATTAACCCCTGCCAAATTATTATTAGAACACATTTTGGTGTAAAAACACATTTTGCAACATTTTTTTGCACAACCAAACTATATGAACAAATTGCGCATATTTGACAAAACATATAATGAGGTTTAATTGCATTATAGAAACCGTTCATGGTTTTTAACATCTTAATCACACGAAATTATTGCTTCTAATGAAATTGAACATGTAATTTTATTGATGTAAGTATTTAGCAGTATCGACACGATCATTCAGAATTAGGAACATGGTTTATTGATGTAATTATTTATTTGTTTGTTATGGTTAAACTTAAAAACTATTTGACCAATTGTATCTACAGGTGGGCCATAAGTCACTGACCATTGTATTTTTGATATAATTTTTGTATTTTTTATTGAAAATGAATAATTTTACAAAAGATAGTTTTAATCGTGAAGAGTTTTAAAAAATAATTTTTTAATAATATCTTTTAGTACTTTTATTTTTAATCAACTTAAATATAGACTAAATTTTTGCATGGAGTAAAATATTACAGGAGAGAAACCGTTCGTTTCTATGCGAGAGAGAGATAGCTAGAGTGGCCTGGAATTTTCCAGTGTTTATATGAGCGCGAAATACATTAAATTATGAATGTTTAAAATCATACGATGATAATAATAATAACAGCATGTGAAACACATGCTAAAATAATAAGACTGTATATGTTGTTCTATCATCAGTTATTTTACGAAACTTAGAATGTTTCTTTCTACCCATATCGACGAAATATTTGTTTTCAAACTACCACAATTATTCGTAACTAAATTGCTTAAATATCAGCAGATTTGAAAACTATCTCTTTTAAAAAAATTTCCTCTCCCTTAATATTTTACTCATGATATTTTATTAATCTCGACAGCTTAAAACGAATTGGTGGTGAGTTATATCTTAAATAATAATAGATATCAATTAAACACAATTTAATATACAATAAAATATACACAACTTTAACATACTAGAACACATACTAATCTATTTCTTTCTGTTACTGGCGCAACTAAATTCAACATCACAATTTCCTCCTTGTTGTCCAAACTCCGCCGCTTTTCTGAGGTCCACCAACGTCTGCTCATGGGTGGGATCCAGCTCAACCAGACTGCAAGAAGGATTGAACATTAAACCACGAAGTAACACTACAAGAAGATGGTTTACTTCGGCATAAACCTAGCAGCTTTCATGAGGAGGCCTCCGGCCTTGGCGTACTGCAAGGCCTGCTGAGGACGGTTGCAGGCCACGTTCTGAAGACATTGGTATTTTCCTGGGGAACCTGCCAAGTAGCTGAGGTAGAGAAGAACTTCTGTGTCGCTCACGAATCTGTCCTCTGGATCTTCAAGATGAAGTTAGTATTTTTTGTTATTAATATTGTTATCATTAAGGTATCATTTGATCTTATTAATATCTTCAATATGAAATTATAGTGATATCATTGGATGATTTCTTAGTGATCACAGTATTTATATAATATCTACTAATTTTAATCTATTGTTATAAATAAGATATCTTTCATATGAAAACCTGTGAGTTATCTTGTAGATATTCTTATCTTTTGGATAATTGAATAATATCCTTGACTTAAAATAATATGACCTACTCGTATATGTGATCCAGTAATTAAATATTGTCTATTTTCTTAATTTAATTAAAAAGTTTAGTGGAAAGTTGGATGAAATCTGGCAACAGATTTTTTTCTTCATTTCTAATTTATTATTGTACACTTAAAAATAAAGCATAAATCTGTGTTTGTGCTTTTATACATTTTAGTAGTTAGTACCTAGTCATTCTTTTTTAAATTGCTCTTTAAATAATTATGTTCAATTATATGTTTGAAGTATTTCTGCTGTAGTCAAAATTAATTTTATAGTTGAAACAGTACAAACGTAAATTAATTATTTTATTGTTTGTTCAATTATAATTTATAGTCAATACGTAATCATTTTATCTGATAAATAGTACACAATTAAATTAATTAGACTTAAAATTGTCGTTCTGTTGTAGATCACAGCTACATTAAATAAATCAAGACTTGTAAAGGTCGTTCTGTAGTAGATTACAGCTACTACTAAATAAATCAAGACTTGAAAAGATCGTTCTGTTGTAGCTTAAAGCTACGTTAAAAAATCAAGACTTGAAAAGTTCGTTCTGTTATAGTTTAAAGCTACTTTAAATAAATCAAGATTTGAAATGGTCGTTCTTTAGTAGATTACAGCTACATTAAATAAATCAAGACTTGTAAAGGTCGTTCTGTAGTAGATTACAGCTACAATTTTGTGATTTTAACAATCTAAATTTATTTAATAAATAATTCTGTTTGTTTTAGGTATTGGCGAACGAACTTTACCATCTGAGCTTCTTCCGTGGCCGTATCCGTATCCGCCTTTGTAACCACCAGCGCCGATGGACCCAGCGGCAAAGATTAAAGCCTTGAGGAGCACCAGGATAAGAAGATTTGACAAATTCAAACTCAGCACCTAGAACAGAAGATTTCACATGGTTCTAAAGAAGTAAATATGTTAGTAACTTTTTTATTAACTTGGCAATCACCGTGAAATTTTATATGAACAAACTAGACATATAATACTGGATGATTCACAACTTCGTGCATATGTTTTAATGTCATACAGTGTTAAACTCACTTGTCACGAAACTGAAAGAATTATTTTAATAAAAAAATGATTTCTTGGAGAAAGCAGTCAATTTATTGCTTCTCCAACAAATACTCTTTTTATTCAACATTCAGTCGAGAAATCAATCTTCCATTGAATTATTTTAAACTCGCAATTTTAGTTTCCAGGTTTTTGAATCAATAATTTTGGATGCATGAACGAATTTTTTTTAATTCTTTTTGTTCCATGATCAGTAAAGTAATGCTGGAAGTTTTGAATCATCCTATTACATCTAGTTTATTAAATTTAAATTTGATTGATTGTTTAAAAATAAATTAGCACTAAAAGTAGACTAATAAATATATTATTACCTGGCTTGAAGATCCATCCGATCTAGTCAAAAGTGAGGACGTAATTTTCTCAAGCAACGTCCTCGGATTCAACCCTCTAGAGATTTCATTATAATCAGTATTATCAGTATTAGTTTCCTCGGTTGAAACAAACTCAATTCCGATGAAGCAGAAGGCCACAAGTGCCCAAGCACCCACTAAGTTAATCGCCATTGTTGACTGTGCCTTCCTCAGTGACATCTCTTAATATTTATACCTGCAACAATGTCCCCACTTGCCGCATTATTGTATTATTTTATTAAACAATGCAGTATTGTTTGCAAGCAACAAGCGTAGAGGAAAATTGTTAAATTTGAGCATTTATGATTGTGGAGCGAGTATGATGTTCTTGCTGGTTAAGTGAAGCGAATCCAAGTAAAACACTTGTACATTGTTGTGGTTTATGTACTTAGAGATTGTACTTTCATGACATTAAACGTTTGGCACTTGGATTTATGTTAATAAAGCCAGTTAAATTAATTAAATACTTTAATTGCTAAAATTATACATTGTTTGTTTGTTTAGCTGTCTTACAATTTATTTTTGTTTACAGGACCTTCTACAACAACTACTGATGTCAACAAAGGATTTGAAGTCTAGTCTACAATGTGGTGCGCCCTGAATCTTCTTAAACAACTGGAACCATCTTTACCAGCATTATAAGATTTATATATTATTATTTTAACTGTATGCTGTATAAAAATAAAGTAAAAACCCTATTCCTTGAATTTAATACCCAATTTGGATATGGCGTTGTTGTTAATATACTAGATATTGATTTGTATGAAATTTTAATTCAAATTTGTCATTGCTTTATTTGGAATACAAAAATAAGTAGGTAATTAAAAATGTAAATACATGAAAATCTATCACGCCATTTACCCAACTTGGGTATGACAGCTTCACATACTTTAAGTCATAGACGTAGATATATATTTTACCGTGTGTGCGGTTATCAGTCATCTACTTACTGATACTCTTCAAATGTAAATGAAGAGTAACATAAATAATCTTATTTTTGTGTTGTTCAATAATATTATGTACAAGACTATTACCCAACTTGGGTATGGCAGCTTCTCATACTGTGGGGTGTCGATATAGATACATATTTTACCGTGTGTGCGGTTATCAGTCATCTACTTACTGGTACTCTTGAGATGTAAATGAAGAGTAACGTAAATTACATTATTTTTGTGTTGTTAAATAATATTATGTACAAGGCTATTACCCAACTTGGGTATGGCTGCTTCTCATACTGTGAGGTGTCGATATAGATACATATTATACCGTGTGTGCGGTTACCAGTCAACTACTTGTACAATATGAAAGATTGTTAACTTCTGAACTTATTTCTTTGTGATTGTGTATTATTATATTGAAGTCCTATTGTTGTAATGCATTGATTTTAACAACCAGGAGTACCGGTAACTCAATGGCTGGTAACCGCACACAAAATGTAATATAGGAGACTGCCACACCCAACTTGGATAAATGGCGTGATGCAAATATAAGTAATTTATTGTATTATTCTCATATTACATTTTTGTAAATGTTTAAATAATTTATTTATCTTGTTTTTCGTTGTGTAAATAATTAAAAAATAACTATTATATTATTGTTATATTTATTTGTTTTTATTTATTGTAATTATTATTATTTATATTGTTTCTATGTGTTAATTTGTTCAATGTATTGTTAACAAAATAATAAACAATTCTAAGAATTAAATAGATCTATTATTTCAGCTTCAAATACCAATTATTAATTACATTAATTGAGCTATTCTTAATTATTTTTGCCCTCTCGCAATTCCTGTTTAATTTAGGGGTGAAATATCTAAAACGAGATTGGTGCTGCCATCTATTGGTGGTGGCGTCCCGTAAGTTTTTGTCCAGTGTCCTAGAAAATCGAGCTTGGTGGAATTTTCAAGCAAAATTACAACTACGCTAGGAAAATTTTAAAACGCTTATATCTCGTAAAGTAAGGGTAGTAGGATAAAGAGGGGTAGTCTAACCCCTCAATTAGGACCTGCTGAATCCAAATATGCACCTTATTTTGTCACGCAACCCTTAGTTTTCGAGTTGTACGCATTTTAAAATTTTCCTAGCGTAGTTGCAATTTTTTTGACGATTTTGCTAGCAAATTTACAACTACGCTGATGAAATTTCAAGAATGAATAACTCGTGAACTAAAGGGTTTAGGGCTAAAGGGAATTAATATAGGTTGTAGAACTTTGTATTCTCTACAAGATGGTATATAAATAAGGCCGTTTTGAGCGATTTTTAATGATTTTTTTAGTCTCCCACCATTCATGTTATCCTGATACTAAATCTGTGGTTTTTGATCGACTCAAAAGTGAACCTAAGTGAGGGTGAAAATTTAAAAACGCGATTACGTAAAAACTAAGGGTTGGAAAGTGATTTGCGGGCCATAATCGTGTTCCCCGCGTTAAAATACACCATTATGTATATTGCTACCCCTAAATGTTAATTAGGACAAAAGTTATTCAACCCTTATTAGTATCTCTGGTCCTAAGGGTCGGATCATAATATACCCTTAACAGATCGATAGAGAATTAAAAACTGAGCATTTTTTGTATTTAACTTTTTTCTGTACAACCCCCTGTTTTCTAGATAATTGCAGTTAAAGTCGTCAAAATCGCTAATTAATTAGTGTTTATCTCAATAATTAGGGGTTGTACAGAAAAAAGTTAAATACAAAAAGTGTTCAGTTTTTAATTCTCTATCGATCTGTTGGGGGTATTTTATAATCCAACCCTTAGGACCGGAGATACAAATAAGGGTTGAATAACTTTTGCACTAATTAACATTTAGGGGTAGTTTTATGTATACTGGTGAATTTCAACGCGTAGAACACGATTATGACCCGCAAATCACTTTCCAACCTCTAATTTTTGCGTAATCGCGTTTTTAAAATTTCACCCTCACTTGGGTTTAGTTTTGAATCGTTCGAAAACCACCGATTTGGTATCAGGAGAACATGACTTGTGGGAGAACGAAAAATTAATTAAAAATCGCTCTAATTGGACTAATATATAGACAGGGTTGTAGGGAATTAAAAGTTAGACAGGGTTTACATTTAACTTTTTGCCCTAAAGCCCTTAGTTCAGGAGATATAAAGGGTTTAAGTTCATCAAAAATCCCACAAAAATTAGTAAAAATACTCAACTTTTTACAGTTATTTGTACTGCATACTACTAATTAAGACCCGCTGATTCCAAATATGCACCCCGTTTTACCATACAACCCTTATTTTAATTATATTTTAATTGAATATTGCACTTACCGACTTACCTTTTGATTGCTGTCTCGCGAATTATTTTTATGCTCAATTTTCTGACCTACTGCACAAAAACTCGTTCCTCTGGGGTACCCTCTACCAACAGATAGCAGCGCCAAGATCGTTTTGAACGATTTCATCCCCAAATAATTAAATTAAATAGAATAACACTGTATTTTACGGGCTAATTACGCCCTTAGGAGATTAAGAGGACAATAAGGGTAGTTTAAAGTCAATATAAAGCATATTTATAAGTTTAACGTATGAATTATTTATTTTATCATAAGAATACATGAATACTGATGAATTTTATTTACTAAAATTATAATAAGACTAATAATTGACATTTAATTTAATATAACATATTTAATTTATAAGGGGTAAATATTACTAAATAAACTAAGATTAGGTACTCATTTTTTCTTCAATTTACATAGTTACACAATAAATAATATATAAACAATTATTTTAAGTACATTTAACGTAGAATTCAAATTTGTAATGTTTATTAACGTGTCTTGAACCATGTGTATAAAATTTACAAAACAAAAATATTTCGTACAGAGCAACTTGAAATATATTATTATATAATTTGATGTTTAATTATTACAATTTAAATTAAAACATTAACGGGTTCTTATGACACGTTTCCAGATTCAGATATAAATAATAACAAAATTGTTATATTTTCTGAAGCTAAATACGATGTTTTATGATGTTACAGATTGCGAAGCAGGTTTAGTCAACATCTTCCAATGATCCACTCCACGTCCATGATGATGCTTGGAGACACCAGCAAAGGCCAAGACACTCTGACATAACCCTGTAACACACAAATAAGCATTATATATTTGTTTATAATATAATTATTGTTTATAAAACTTAGTACAAATAAACAAAGTATGAAATATATTATATTGTGTTCATAATTTTACCAGGTAAATTAAATAGTACTTACTTAGTACTTTTTATGTGAAAATTAACATTTTCGCAGCGGATTATACTAAGTAAATTACGAGGAATCCAATGCCGCAAACCGCGCTTTGATAAGTCTTTTAGTTTTCGAGATATGAGCTCTCAAAGTTTAGATCCAAAATAAAAAAAAAACAAAGGTTAACCACTTAGTTCTTTTTTGGTCAAAATTTGAAACATAAACGAAATATTAGTAACACGAGTACTTCACTCTCGTAAACCGAATATAGACCGAATTTAGACTGAATTGAATTTTGTTACAGAGATGTGATCTTAGTTTATGTTTAATATAAGAAAATTTATACATTAGTTAGACTTTAAATTATTTGAATACGATACCACAGATCGCCACAGACCTTAGACAGTTGACATCTGTTTTGCTCCTGATGCTCCTGAAAACCTGGAATCAGTGAGACATCTGAAGATCCAGAAATGGCTCGTTGAAATCTGAAACATTGCAGAAAAACACGAATAATAATAAATTGAAAGAAACTATCAGTTTATAGTTTATAACATACTCTTAAAATTATATCCTATTTCCAAGTGATGGTATTTTACTAGCATTTTAAATTTATTTTTAGTAGTTTGCAGTAAATAAAATCATTATTTCAATTATAGTTACAATAACAACATAACCTATTTGTCAACTTACTTTTGATGTTTAATACGTTATTTTTTATTAAGTGCTGCTTTCTGATGAATATCCTTTTCAAAAGGGCCTAATAAGTATTGTCATCTCGTTGTTTTCTCATTTTCTATGTAGTTTGTCTGCAAAATATAAACACAAACACCACAAAAAATAATTTTACATTCAACACATGTTTCAGGAATGTCCGGAACTTGGTCCGGAATGACGCCTGAAGAAGCAAGGTTATTGTACATGTGGCTCTAAAAATGTTTAAAAGCAGTCACTATTGTTATAAATTATTCTTAAATAAATAAAATTATATTCAGAACGGTAATAATTTGAAGATTTTTTCTTATTATGATTTATATTATTTACATAATTGTTTGTATAATAGTTAGTATTCTTGTAAAAATACTAAGAACATTTAAAATAATATTTTATATGTATTTATTATAATATTTTCACAGAATACACTGAATAATAACAAATATATTACAATAAAACTATAGTTTATGTAGGAAATTAGTTAACATTGTAAATTTAAACTTCACATAAGTAAAACATACCTTATAATATAAAATTAATACAAAATTCGTAAAAGTTTTTGAGAAATTGCGTCTTTAAGACATTCAAATCACAAATTTGAGGACAATGCAGTCAAATTTATGACAAAATGCAAATTTTCTAATAATATGTTAATTAATTTTGTATTGTTTTTATTTTCTGGGTATTAATTAAGGTACGAACGTATGTAAAATTTAAAATTAGGCTTAATTTTGTTATTCAAGACTGCAAAATATTGAAACAATTTAGTAATAAATAAAACAGTTAATAAATAAAGCAAAGATTTAAATTTCAACTTGAATATTTAGTTTGGCAGCGTGTTATAAATAATTAACTATAAATATTCTATCCTAGAATTAATACTTGGTATTAAAAATAAATTAACAAAAATTCAACTGCAAACATTACTCAGTGGCCATTGATTGTCTACTTTGGTGTGACTGTAACTATTGTTTAACAATTCTTTTGAATATTAACTACTTACACGTAATCTAAACTTTAGGAACAATGATAACAGTTATCTCAACGCACTCATTTCTCGAAACCATCCACAAGAACGAAGATCCATTAAGAATTAACTTGGAATGGTTCGATTGCGAATGATTCTGCTTTGGCACACTGTAAATTTACATGTTTATTGTACGGTTTGCCTCAATGTTTAATAAGTTAGTTATTTTCTCGGGAGTTGCGTTCTGTTGCAGACGAACGATGAACAGTCGTTTCGTCGCACGGCCGACATTACTTCTTGCAGGTGATTGGAAACGCTGTTGGCAAGAACTGGATGCACCCTAGAAAAAAAAAATACATTGTAGTTTTGTCTAAAAGGCCCGTCTACCTCCTAAAGTCCAGCACAAAACGTACTAACGTAGCGAGTGTTTTGTGGCCAGTACAAGAATGCTCAGATTGTATTTCAACAAGGATTATACTAAAGGATCAATTAACTGTTGTGCCTTTTTAATAAAAAAATTGTACATGATTATACAAATTCCGAAAAATTCATAAAAATATTCAATTTATACAAACTTTACATGGTTATATTTCTTGATAGAAATTTATTTATGAATATAGGCACATCTGTAGATGCATTCTTTTTAATAAAAAAATTGTACATGATTATACAAATTCCGAAAAATTCATAAAAATATTCAATTTATACAAACTTTACACGGTTATATTTCTTGATAGAAATTTATTTATGAATATAGGCACATCTGTAGATGCATTCTTTCTCTATTAAGCCCTGATCGCACGAGGATTCTTTGAGGATTCTACGGAGATTCAGAATCCTGGAAAAGAAGAAATTTTTTCTTTCTAATGAGAATTATGTGTTAAATTGTGGTGTCGCTAAATTGAATCTTCAATTAGTCTTGGAAAGTAAGAATTTATAATTTATTGATTGCTTCAAAACCACGTAATTATCACCAGAAAGAACAAACTTCTTCTTTTCCAAAATTCTGAATCTCCGTAGAATCTGCAAACTATTACCTTGCGAACAAGGCTTTAAATGTTTATAAAAACATTACCTTAAAGTCAATAATCAAGTTACAGTTTATCCGCAACAAAAATAGTATATTACATATCGAGCGGGGAAATGGTTCATTACAGCCGAGCATTTCATTAGATGACTGAGTTTTATTATAATTTGTTTTGATACTTCAACATAGAGATCTATGAAAAAGTTGCTAGGGTTGCCAGGTAAATTGAAAAAATGTTTATTGATTCTGTCAATAATTAGTTTCTTGCTGCTTTTTATCGAGATCGAGCATATTAATTATCATGTTGTCTGAAAGTGAAGATGGTGAAGACGAAAATATTCCTTTAGAACTGCGAGAAGCTGCAAAAAAAGCTTCTGAAAGTGACGTTTACCTAGCTGGAAAACGCTCACTAAAGTAAAGTAAACAATGACTCGCTTCCCAACTGTTTAGAAGGTTGGAAACGCACATATTACCAACCGATTGTGAATAAACACCTTTACAGTATTTTTCAACTTCAACTAGGGTGCTGCAAAGTACGAGTTTCGGGCTGGTTTTAGGCAGTCATAGTATAAGTAGTGGGAAAAAGAGTGATATAAAGAAGAAGTCAAATCGGGCATATTCTAAGAATTCGGAAAAAACGTTTAAACCCTAATAATAATCTTTGTGTCGGATTTTAGGAGGTAGACGGGTTAGATTCTCTAAATGTAAGCCTTTTTTAGAAAGAAAGGAAAATTAACAGAATAATTAAATATGTATTTATACTGGGAGATAAATACCATATTTCTACCCGCACATGACAAAAAGATTAATGTTTTTAAATATCATTTAGGACACCAGTTCAAGCTGGACTAGTAGTATAAATATCTAAATAATTTTCATTTCAAAATCGAAAGTCCTTATTTTGGAAGCATTTAAAACGTGTAATAGTTGAGTGGAAAGTGTCCAAAACTTAGGAATGTGCGTATGTGTGTGCGTTTGTCGACCGCGGGAAGAGAGAACGAATACCTCCGAGATGGAACTTTCACTGCGGATGACCTAGACACGCACAGCGCAGCACAACAATCGACTGAATTACGAATTCAACGTACACGTAATCGCTGTTTCCGTTATGCACCTGTACGGCGTTTTTGTCATAATACTTTTGAATATTTAACGCAGTGACAAATCTGTACTCTCACTTGTAAGGTTATGTTGCCGAATTTGTATTGTTGTGCTGATTATTCGTTAATGTACTCTAGTGGTAAAATAGATGTAGAAAATTAGCAAATATAGCGATGCTTATGTGGAGTTTATTTGTTTTTAATTAATACTTAAATATTCAACGGTTTCCGAGACTACAATATTTTTAAGACAAGTTTCTATTTGCATGATTTCACTTTGCGTTAGAAAAGTGGTTTAATTTATTAATTGGAAATATCGGAATATGGTACTACATAGCTTGCGTTCGTAAGAGGATTCTTTGAAGATTCTACCAAGATTCTGAATCCTGGAAAAGAAGTTTTCTTCTTTCTAGTGAGAATTATCTGTTGAGTTTTTGAACAGAAGAATTTATAATTTATCGAGTGCTTCAAAAAAAATTTTCAAGATTCAGAATCTTGAATCTTCTTTTTTTCCAGGATTCAGAATCTTGGTAGAATCTTCAATCTTCGTGCGAACAGGGCATTTTTCAAGACAAAATGAGTAACCGTTGGTCCATCTTAGCCAAATAATTTTATTGGTACAATTTATAATGGAACATAAAGTAAATAAAAAAATTTCAAAACTGGCTGCCTGTCAAAAATAAATTTTAAATGGTACAAACCGCGAAGTATAATATAAACACAGGAGTGGACACTCCGTATCATAGATATATTGTAGATTCGTGGCATCTCTGTTTACCCTGTGTGAAAGAGAAATATCACTACAGGGCCCGAGCGTTACCATCTTTACCTTTGTTTAACGTCCGAACTGGCCCGTATTTTCTGTCTCTCCCTAAAAGGTAAACAGAAAGGCCACAATTCATTCGCCTTAGTGTCCACTCCTGTCATAATATTATACTATCACGTGGTACAAACAAACATAGATTTAGATTATGATTTATCTAAGAACCAGAACAGAACAATTATAAACGCATACAAACATACGTAAAAGTCATGGCATTTCACTAAAGCCCTGTTCACACAAAGATTCTTCATGCTTCTAAATCTTGAGAAAAATAATCCTGGTATGAATTGCCTGTCAAACTGCGGTGCTGCTAAATTGAATCTGCAATGAGTCTTGAAAAAGAAGAATTTATAATAAATTGATAGCTTCAAATCAGTGAATTACTTTTTGCGGGATTTAGAATCATGAAAGAATGACAGAATGGTAGATGTGGGGTAAATGCTAATCCAACCATTTGAACCTAGTGGTAATTATTGTGAATTACTGGGATCGAACTAGAGGCCTCTTGAATGCTAGGCGGACACTCTACTGCTGAGCGAACCACTGTCCGTACACAGTTCTTCTGCCTCGTCCATATTCATTATTATAATAATCTTTATTTTCTTAGCAGTTTACCAGTTGTTAAAATTATGCATTTTCTATTTTACAATTTTGTACAGTTAGTTTGTAGTTTACTGTTTTAAATTATCAAGTTCATATCTTTAGGAATAAAGTTTTGAGTCTAAAAGAGTAGATGGTCCTCTTAAATTAAATTAAATTCGTTCCTAACATCTGGTAAGCACTGTACTGCACAGTACATGAACTTGTGGTCATCGCATGAGCTTAAATCATCCGCATTGCTCATCCGAGTCTCGAGCGAAGCGCCATGCTTTCTCTAGAACCAACGTTGCTGACCTAGATCTTAGCTTTTCAATGAACCTTCGCCGACAGAAAAAAACTACTTTCTACTGATCGTCTGCACAACAATCAACACCGGTGATAAGTAATCACTCTAAACGTGAGCTAGTTTTACAAAAATTACTTTTAAATAACTGTTGTTGGGAACCACCTTTGTCACATGTTTAATTATACGTGAAACAAACAGTTTTACACAGAAAAATTAGTTTTTGTTCTTTAATTAATTACTGAAGAACATAAAATGTTTACATTGTTAAGGTGATACTGAAAATATTTAGTTACAAAATTATACCATGTCTGTGAAGTATCTCTAATGTTTTGATTACTTCATTTGTGAAAAGATTGTCCCTGTTAACAAGAATTCTTTGAGGATTCTTTCATGCTTCTGAAACCTTAGAGAATAAATCATGGTAAGAATTGCCTGTCAAATAGCGACGCCGCTAAATTGAATTTTTAATGAGTCTTTGAAAAGAAGAATTTCTAATTTATTGATAGCTTCAACTTCAAAACAGTGAATTTCTTTTTTACAGGATTTAGAAATATCAAAGAATCCATGTGTGAACAGGGCATAAATTATTTAATAATCAATTAAAGAGCATCTCTTGCTAGAAAATTTAAAAAAGCAGTTTATAATAAGTAATTTTGTGACTCATATTTTACAATGATGTAGGTACTTAGAGTTTTCTTTCACGGCTATAGAATAAAAATTTCAGAACATCTTGCGGTACTTTATTTTAAAAATTCTAAAAATAAATAAGGAGAATTTTATATAATTTTTTCCAGTGAATTGGTTAACTGTTACCCTTTCTCCACTGAAGGGCCGAGGTTTAACATACCTTGCTCGGGATGGCCCTTCAGGGGCGTACAATCTTTTATAGCGTTTGCCGACTAATGTACATTACTGATTTCATAAGAAAACATTAATTTGTGTGTATTAATAAACATACAAATTGGATTATTAAATCATAAAAATTAACTAAACGATGTAATAGTAATTTAAATGATTCTTCATGTTACAATTTGAAATTTTTAAAATAGCTGCTGCCAGAATCGTTGAAATTGTGAATCTTCTGGATTCACAAGTATTGCGCCGTAATTATTCCTAAATTATGTCGATTTTAAATTAAAATGAATCACCTTTCGTTCAAGAATGACTGATAGCATCCGCAACAACTTTTCAAACTGATAAGAATGTTGATCTCGAAAGTTCTTGTCACCTGTTACTTTTCCATTTGAAATATGATATGAATTATGATACTTACATCAAAAGAAATGAATCCATTTTCTTTTCCATAAAGTTGACTTCTTCATAAGGCTGATTAACCATCACATCGCAGAACATTCTCTTAGCACAAGGAGTATCCGCCCAATTTGTAGACCCGGCGAGATGTTTTCCCAAATTTGTGGACGCAAAATCGTGCTCGACGCTTTGGATCAGCTGTTCTAAGTATTTGTCGTCTTCCAGTGAAGCTGAGGACCGTTTTCTCCTCATTTTATTTTGTTTATTATTAGATTCAACAACTAAAATGATATCTTTATTGTTTCCGTAAGTGTTCAAAGCGCGTTTATGCTGCATTTCTAAGTCGTCAATCAATGAAGAACCATCTTGGCTTCTGCTGTTGCCAACATCTAGGAATCTACCAACAGCAGCTGCTCCTAGACCTAGGGCAGCTCCCCCTGCGACTAATCCAAGAGCAGGAAGAAAAACAGAACTTCCAAGAACTGGAGTAGCTACCAGTCCTACTTTTTCTTGCGCGGTTGAATCATATTGAGGTGGGGGAAGATGGACAAGACCTAAATTGTGCCCGATTTTTTGTGTGGCTTCAACAATTGGGTCGAGGACTGGTCTGGTGAACTGCTGCATTCTTGCAATTCCGTTCTGAAGGTTGTCTTTAAGTGATTCGCTGATCTTCATCCAAAAAGGTTGTTCCGGACGAAACCTATTATAATAATTATTAGGACTATAAGATTGGTAAGACGTTTCTTCTTTCCTGTAATATTTGTTTCCATCGTAATATTTGTTATGAGAATTTCTACCACTGTTGCTGTAGTCATCTACATCGTACACTGTATTATAGTTTTCTGTGAATGTGACTGAATTAGGATTTTTTTCGTATTTTGTTGTATCTTCGACAGAAGGCATTTTAGCTGGTTGCACACCCAATTCTGGGTGTGCGTATTGCAAGACGGGAGTTCTGACACCATCGTTATAGTTGACACGATTTGTATTAGGCGAATATAACATCGAATTAGGATAATTATGGTTGCCTCCATAGTGCAGCATTCTCCTCTGGATTTGGTGGTTTTCTTGATCGTACTTTCGGCTTGTGAAATAATCTCGTTTAGATTCTTGTTCATTAATTTGTTTAATATAATCAATGAGTTTATTGTTAGCTATTCTAGCGTTATCAGCTTTAGTGAATGGTCCGATTCCGCCATCAGTACCGAACCTAACATAATTATTTCTGTTTCCAATGTAGTCGTTGTCATCAGTTAAAGGTTTAACCTCTCTGTTTTCATTTACGGTGAACGGGCCAATACTGGAGCGAATTCTAGCGTTGAGTGCGAAATTATCTGCGGTGGTGAACGGGCCAAAACTGCGGACATCTTCTTTGGTCTCTGGGGGTTTTGACGCGAAGACAAGTTGTCCGACAGGAACTGCTGGCTGAGGAACATAACCTCTTTCGTACGGAACTAATTCTCCGTTGATAACTCTAGCGTTTCTCCATACTTTAGTGTCTGATTCGTCATCGGGTACTCTTACTCCGTGAATCACCGGAATTCCATCGCTACCGAGTTCTAGGATAGATCTTCCACGCTTGTTCTCTTCTTGAGCGTTTTTGACAAACACATCTCCGGATCGAATGATCACTGGTTTGGGTACAGAAGGTTTGGAGTCTTCGTTATGTATTTGGTTTCCGATTTTCTGGTCTTCGTTTTGAATTGGAACCCAGCTGCTTTGAATTGTGTCTTTTATTAACTGAAATTCTTCGGTTTTGGTCGTTGGGTGTTCTGTGGTGGTTGATTGTGACTTTCCATCGCGTCTTTTGACGATTAGTTGGGCTACGGAACCATCTTTTGTCATGACGTTGACAGTTTGCATTGATGAAGGGTCTAGACTTCTTGCTACTTTGAGTTCTGTTCTTGCAACTGCTGGCTTTGGCTTTACTTCGATGGACGATGTTATGTCCATGAAGATTAGGGCGAAGATCAATATTCTCTGGAAAAGAAAAAACTTAATTAATATTTCAAAAATTGAACAACAGCTACAATAAAAGAAAAAGAAATTGGTTTAGTTTAAGTAATAATGGCACAATAGAGCAGTGATTCAAAAAACGTTTATAAAATAAATATTATAAAGCTTAAAATATCCAATTAGAAATTAGGAAAGGTTGTCCTATATTCAAAAATAATAAAGAATAAATTAATAAATAGTAAATATATTATTAATAAACGTTTTACAAAAATTACTACACTCAACAAATGAAATTACAGCACAAGAATCAAACAATTAATGTAGTAATCAATGTAATAAATAATTATTGACATAATAAACTAAAGTAGAATAATGACTATTAATAAATAACTATTTCATTAAGTAAATGCTAAAATAATAGCTATTAGAAATATGTTTATTTTTAAAAATAATCTGCTGAAACTATTTTGAATTGGGTGTTTTTTGACACGCTAAAAACTAGTTTATAATTAATTTAAGCAGTTACTTATTCCATATTCTGTTACGTTGAGCAAAGGATTTTAAGGTTACGGCTCCGTGTTATTATGAACCGTAACATAGAAATGCGTATAGTTCATAACTTTACAGAATACAGAATAAGTAATCGATTACATCCATTATAAACCAAGCCTAACTAGCAAGATAGATAAATAAAACATAATGAATGTATTATTTAATAGTCTACTAAACGTAGATAAAAGTGTACCAATTTGCAACACTAATTATCTTTATAAAATCTTGTTAAAATTCCACTAATAATGTTGTCAATCTTAGCAAAACTCAACTTTTACTAATAATAATTAAAATACATAAAAACACTTTTCATATTTAGAAACTAATAGAAATTTTTTGTCCATATAGAGTCCTGAGCCACTGCTTTTTGTTTTTCTAGAAGAGGCTATATAAAATCTTTGCCATCGATTAGCAATAATAAAAAAGTGAAAATCACTTGTTTTGGGTGTAAACTTTCGGTTACCGGAGAGAGGAAGAGGCGTAGCCGTGCGAGGTGTGCGGAATGTTTCGTTCAATGTTCTCTGACAATTCGGCTCGTGTGAGGCCAGGAATCTCTCTAGGTCACCCGTGTTGTGTACTGGTCAGAGACTGCTAACCGACAGTTAGAAATTTATCTGCTTGTGTTTTACAGATTTTATCAAACGATTTGATGGTTGATTATTTAAATCTGGGCTGGACCAGTGAGTTTATTTTATCCATGGTTACGAATTTGACAGCAATGTATTAGAGCGTTCTTTTTAAAATCAACATAGGGAATCAATTTGAATTTGATTTGGTGTCTTGTATCTATCTGAAAAATACGATTTATACTTTGAACAATTAAAAGTTTATGTTGAAAGCGTCCCTTGGAACTATTGCAGCTGCCCAAATATCTTATATTTTTCAATAATAATACAGTTAAATTGATTCCCTATGTTTAATTTTAAAATGAACGCTGTAATACATTGCTGTCAAAGTCGTAACCAGGTATGAAAAATCCCATATTTCACGTTAAAATTAACTCACTGTATATGACAGGAGTGGACACTAGGGCGGATGAAATGTGGTCTTTCTGTTTACCTTTCAGAGAGACACAGAAAATGCGGGCCAGCTCGGTGCATGTGCATGCATTTTATAACGGTAACGATTGTAACATACGGGCCCTGTAGCGATCTTTCTTTCTCATATAGGATAAACAGAAAAGCCACGAACTACATAGTATTGCTAAGATACGGAGTGTCTACTCCTGTGTTTATATTATACTTCATGATATAAACACAGGCAGTTGGGTAAAATAAGCAGTCAAAGGCATGATAGATAATGTGTAAATCAGACAAAATAAAATGCATTGAAAACAAGTGTTTTATTTGGAACAATTTTCCTAAGATCAACTCATTTTCTTTAAAGAAATCTTATCATTTACTTTGTACCCTCTCTGTAACTTGTAATTGGTACTTAGAAAAAAATTTTATCTACGACTAACTAAAGCACACTTTTTTCCCTTACTTAAGCAGGTCGGCAATAAATAAGATATTATCTTTCGTATGTATTAGATGGAACAAAATTAAGGTCACTTAAAATTATGATTAAATTTTTGTACCAAAACATAAATGAATATTTGATCGATAGATATTTGAATTTATAAAACGGCATATCTTAATTCTTTATATCCCAGAGAACTTATTAAATAGAGGATGAGGATATTCAACTAGAAATCGATGATGGCGACAATGTTTATTTGGTGAACTGCACTAACAAAAAATTCGGTTTGATACATAATATAAACGCGTATACTGTCAAATAATATGCAGAATAAATACAATACAATACCATCTTACGAAACTTACAGTTTTCAAATTATGTATTGTGCATCCCGTAAATTTAACAGTGATTTTCGGCACAAAGATCATAAGAAAAATTTGAATTTTGTACCATTTATAAAACCTAAACAAGTTTCACAATTATATACTTAAATTTTGTCCCATGGACATCTTCTTCTGCCAATTTTGTATTAAAATGCATTCTTTACACTTTATTTTCATATAAAAATGCAATATTTGTAAGAATACTTCAAAAACTTGCCACAGCGCTGAAATCGGTGATGTCACCACGAATATCGTCTATTAAAGATTCTAAGTAGCTGCAGAAAATAGTTTGTGAGTAGAATTAAATTGTGTTTGAATTTTGCAACAAAATTACAAACAGCCACAACATTGCATTTCAATTCAGTGTTCAGTTATTATGTTTGTCAATACACCACTCCTATGAATGCATTTGTTATTGTGTGCTAAGTATTCAACCTTGTATGATTTGTTCAGTAAGCAGTTAAACATTTAAACAGCTGTTAATCTGTCAAACACTCATTGAGAACCCGACTTTATAGTTTGAAAATTAGGCCAGTAACATTCAATATGATTAATTACAAACAATGGACAATAATACCACATTAAAAAGAGATCAGCATATGGTGTAAAACGCACAATAATTAGAAAAGACAAAGATATTTTCTCAAGTGGAATAATTTCTCTGAAGACGTTTTCACTGTTAAACAGTACCAGCAACAGCAGCAAATGTTGCACATCTGACAAGTATTGTGCGCAAAGCGTGTGCGCGCTTTCCATGTTAAGTTTTAATTGAATCAGCTTATGGACGTTGATTTAATTCGGCCATTAAAACCCCAACTCCTCGTTGAAATTAGAAGTAAAAAACCGATCACATGCTCGACATCTGGCCTTGATCTTGGCCGTAAAACTTATTCACGGCTGCATTTTTTTGCCTGAGAAAGTATTTTGAAAGTATTTTTACAAGCTGATCGACTAGTGGCCATTATCTGATTTTGAATGTAGAAACAACATTCTAGATCTATATAATTTATTTATTATTTATCTACACTTGTAAAGGAGATAACTCGTGTTTTCGTAATGATACACATTAGGATTATTAAGTTAAGAGCTTCGACAATACATTCCATACACAAAATAGTAGGCATCTTATAGCTAGAGGGCTGTAATATAAAATCATGCCTGTCAAAAATGACTTTTTGTGTTAAATCAAGAAATCTTGCCTTCAAGAAAATGTAAATATAAAATTTGCATACAGGGTATTTCAAACAGAGCGCTATTTTAAACTAGTGTTTAACACTTATTGAATTACTTTTGTTACTGAAAGCCCTGTTCGCACGAGGATTCTTTGAAGATTCTACCAAGATTCTGAATCTTGGAAAAGAAGAAGTTTTTTCTTTCCAGTGAGAATTATCTGTTAAATTGCGGTGTCGCTAAATTGAATCTTCAATGAGTTTTTGATAAGAAGAATTTATAATTTATTGATTGCTTCAAAACCACGTAATTATCACTAGAAAGAAAAAACTTCTTCTTTTCCAGGATTCTGAATCTCCGTAGAATCTTCAAAGAATCCCCGTGCGACCAGGGCTTAATGTAAATAATAAGAAACATTCAAAGAAATTATTAAGCACCATGTCACAACAATTTACAGGTATACATGCTTCAAAATGCTTCGACGTGCGCAAATATCGAGAGATGTCATTTGACACATGTCACCATGACGTCTCTCGATATTATGCACACTTCGACGCACTTTAATGCTTAAGGCAGACATGTACAACCATGGTTTGCCCGTATGATCGGTATTGACACTTTATTTTGTGACAGCTCCTAGCACTTGTTTTACTTTCAAGAAATTTTTTAGGAAAACTTTGTTCGTGTGAACTGGGCATTATGGAACATACTAATACTTTTATGAAAATAGTGTTACTAATCAATAATTAAAATGAACCAATGAACGTTCATTTTCTCACAGTGTTTCTTCTTGCCATAAGTAAATTTTAAATATTTATGAGTCATAAATCCGTCTGTTGCAACCTCAACCTCAACTAATGTACTCTCAAAGTCTGTAACGAATTCTAAAGAATAAAGTGTAGTGTACACTTTCTCCACACGTTGTTTTATAATCATTAAATGCTGCACAAATCAAACAAAATGCAGCTCTTCACTTTGCACATCGTTATACAAGAAATCCTGAATGCATTGTCTTGTACCAGGATGCACGTTTAAAAGGAAAGCGAAATAAGAAAGCATTATTTACTGTATTTGCTTTCAATTTAGAAGAAATTTTACCTTAAAGATACATTGTTTGTGACTCATTAACGTAGATATAAAATAAAAAGAAACATAACTTAAATACTTACAAGCATCATTATTATAAATTCATAATTTAAACTGACAAACATTGCCAAGTTCTGATCTGCAAGCAATTTCATATTTTATAGATATTGTAAAAGTTTATTTAATAGATAAAGTTGTTTTGAATCCTGGAAAAATTACTGTTTTGAAGCTGTCTATTTGCGGGTTGCTATTCTAAATAATAAATAAAATTGCAATTTTAATTAAGTCTTAAAGTACACGTTCACGTTCAAATAAAATAAAAGATTAAAGCTAGATTCAGACCTACCCAATTATAAGTATAAGCTAAAAATCAACCAGGACTTCAACAAAATTTCATTTATAAGAAGTGCGAACGTTGAGCGTTAAATTAGTAACTTACATTTATAGATAGATCTGAATCTAGCTTAAATCAATGTTTTCGCCGGTTTCTAATAATAATTGTAAAGTGATTTTATAATAACGAATTTATAGCAATGCAGTTTTAAAATAGAATTAAGCCTGTAAAATATAGTCAAATTAAATTTTTTTAATGCACAAATATAAATAATTATGTGGTTCCGTAGAATGCAGAAAAATGTGTAGTGATTTTAGTAAATTTTTACCCATGTCATGTATTTTATGTTTTTTAATTATTTTTTTATAAACATGCATTTACATTAAAGCATAAATATATTTTTATGTTCATGTCGCACGCATTTTAGTAAAATTTTCTATTTGGGATTTAATTTTGTATAGTTCGTTCTCAAATATTTTCCATTGTTTGAAATTTCTTCGGTAGGTATTTCTTCTCTCTGTAATTTACGATAATTATTTATTTGTAATTTACAGTAATTTAAATATTTTTCATTAATTTATATTTTTAATTACCCGGTAATTTATATGCCCCACTTGACAAAATAAAATCTCGAAACATTTCAAGAGGTGAACATCCCGCTTTGTTACTTGCTATATTTGCCCATGAACATCCTATTAATGTCCTAGCGAATGCTAATGTCCGCCCTTAGTAACATTATCTATGTCACATCTCAATGTTAATATAATTTCCCAATTATGTGTCATATATAATATTGTGGATGTTTGTTTTGAGTACCTATGTAATTTTTGATCGTACTCAGGATGTGGCTAGAACAAAATAAAATATTTTAAACATCTCATGGACGATTCATGACAAGTGGGGATAATACATTCTGACTACAAGGAAGATCCGTCAATTCGCCCTAATAAGGATATGTAAATGTAAAATATGAATGATGGATTTTCCGGGTTGGTTGCTCCCATGAGAAAATCGTTGGAAAACTTGGAATGCGCAGTTCAAAGATCTCGGCGTTCATCATTACCTACTTTCTCCGTCTGTCGAGTATCTTCTCTTAAGTCTTGTGTTGTGGTCAGTGGAAATAACCACGGTCCATGCCATGCCTACTTAGATCATGTATTACTAGCTGCGCACGCGCACAATGTGACATAGTAAAAACGCTGCCAACTTTCATTGTTCTAAATGTAAGGTTATCAAAATCTTCTGCAACTGCCAATGGTAACAGAAAGGAAAAGGGAAGTTGTTGTTATGTTTCCGATGCAAAAACTAAGCAGTTCTTTTGTTGGAATGGAATTATGCGTAATTTGTTTCTTTATTAGTTCCTGTTCGGATTTTCCGGTGGCTTTTTATGAACAGATTAACTTGTCAACAGACAAACAACTTATTTAACAAATATGTTTGTAGCACGAAGTGGGCGCTCGGTTATATGAATACCTACTTCATTATTATGAATGGTCAAAATTTAACACATGATGTTCTATAAAGTAAACACGGTCAATTTCGATTATGTGCTTGGTACAAAGTACAGATCTATTTGGTAGGTACCTTGGTAGATAAACAAACTATAAACTGTGACTTCCTCTAAACACAAAGTTTTAAAACATAAATATTAGAACTCCATTTTTTTATTTTAAAGCTCATGAGAAATAGTATATTATATATTGAGGGACTAAAGTGCATGATTTAATCCTGAGGATGAAGTTTATTTCACGAGCCGAAGGTGAGGGAAATAATCACCTGAGGGATTAAAGGTACTTTAGTCATGTGGTATATACGCTATTTTTTGCACTTCATCCTCAAACGAATGCAAAATAGTTTAAAAGAATACACATTTTGTCATTTTGACAGTAAATTTTATGACAAATATTTATATTGTTACCATAGATACTCTGTAACAATAAATAGCACGTATTTACTTGACAACGGGATTAATTAATTCAATTCCTTGACAACGGGATTAAATATGAGAAATAATCCCTTGGGACCAAATTAAGAACCTTAGTCCCTAAAAATCAAGACTAAATAACAGTTTTAGTCCCGGAAGTGCAAAAATAATATTTGTATCTTGATTATTTACTTGTATTGCGAATATGTAGAGATATGACCGATATGACAAAATACTTGAGTGCTAAGACAGTGCAAAAACAAATAACTAATTAGGTATCTTATTATAAACATGAATATGCTTCGATTAATATTAAATATAATAATGTACATTTAAAATACTTTTTCGATTAAATGAACAATTCGATTTTATTAATTGTTTTGCTTTTTATTAGTTCACATAACCGAGCGTCTACTGTATTATTATGATAGATTAGGGCGGATGAAGTGTGGCCTTTCTGTTTACCTTTTAGAGAGAGACAGAAAATACGGGCCAGCTCGGAGCTTGCATTCTATGACAATAATAACGGTAACGATGGTAACTTAATATCACATGTGCATTAAATATATCTGGAATTTTTATGACAGAAAAGTTTCCACTTATTAATTACGTTAACCATGGTTACTATTATTGTAATCAATTCTTCTATTGTTTGTGATTTGTGTCATTTTCAGTTTCATTACATACTTACAAAAATAATAATTGTTGCATTACAAAAATAAAAAGTTTAACGATTCAATTAATGAACTAAGAACTGTTAAAGCAAATGTAATTACCTATATTATTTAAAGTAATCATTCATTCTCAAGTTAAATTGAACTAGTGTCAATTTCGTGCTTTCTCTTTCAATTTAATATTATCGAATGCCGAATGGTACATTAGCAAATAACAATCTACAGTGCCGATAATACCGCGTGCGTCTGTGACTGACATATAATTAAACATGAGTCTTAATTTCCATCTTTAATTCGTGTACATAATTTTTTGCTTACATGAGCAATTTGGATTCTAGGTCAGGTTATAATTATTATTACTTGATGTTTAGCCACGCGATTAAAACACAAGAAATTAGAAGAATTGAAAAGCCATACTGTTTGTTTAATTAGAAATTAACAAATTGTTAATGAGGGCTTACATAAATTTTAACCGTTTCACTTGGGTTATTTACAATGTTAAATGCGTCGTTAAAATATAAAGTAAGTTTATTAACAATAATGGCTGCAATAAAACAGACCGTTGTTATTGAAAATTAAAATTACCTACGCCAGCATTTAATTTCTGTTATCATTCTCATGTTTATGCGTTAGTTTTATTATTATTTAATTAGTTTACGATTTATTGTAATTATACCTGACCTTAACATACCTGTTATTTTGATTATATATTTGATTCTGCATTTATTATAAGAATAAATAATTACAATTTTCCACAGATGATATTATCTCAACTAGTAATTGATATTTTATTACTGAATTATTAGTTTCTTTGCAATCAACAATAATTTATGATCATATTACTGTACAGATGGTTTGTTAATTAATTATATTTTTAATTAATTATTGTTAATGGATTGTGATTTTATCAGATTGAGGTAAAGAATGGTTTCTAGTTAAGAATACATTTTTGGCAACAATTAAATATAAACGAGGACAACTTTATAATAACTATACTTAAAAATGCTCCAAATTTACTTCATTCTACTAAATTTGTACCTACTCTAGTTTCTGCAAAGTTACTATTAACAATGGTGCTCAAAATAATATTAAAAGTAATAATTATAATTAACTAACAAATACTAGATTCTACCTACTTGTGTAATAAAATAGTATATTATATATTGAGGGACTAAAGTGCATGATTTAATCCTGAGGGTATGAAAGTTTGTTTCACGAGCCGAAGGTGAGGGAAATAATCACCTGAGGGATTAAAGATACTTTAGTCCTGTGGTAAATACGCTATTTTTTGCACTTCATCCTCAAATGAATGCAAAATAGTTTAAAAGAATACACATTTTGCAATTTTCACAGTAAATTTTATGACAAATATTTATATTGTTACCATAGATACTCTGTAACAAATAGCACGTATTTACTTGACAACGGGAATAATTAATTCAATTTCTTGACAACGGGATTAAATATGAAAAATAATCCCTTGGGATCAAATTAAGAACCTTAGTCCCTAAAAATAAAGACTAAAAAAGAGTTTTAGTCCCGGAAGTGCAAAAAATACTTTAATCATTTTGTATATAGAACCTTGACAGTATATGTATAAAATTTCATATAATAAATTTGAGCTAATATTAATTGAGTTTTAAGATACATATTCTTTGAATCTAACACAAAATAAGAAATGATAAAAAGGAAATGACAATTCCAAAGATAGATACATGGTATAGATATGATTAAAATTATTTTGTAACAACATTAAAATATTGACATTTACCCAGCTCAGGTCAGATAATGGCAACCGCACACCATGTGCCGTGTGTGCGGTTACCAGCCATCAACTCACGAGTACTCATGGTTGTTAGTGAGAGTACACAAAGAAGAAAAAAATACGGATTCCTCAAAATTTCTTCTTTAAAATCTATTATATTATTTGAATCTTTACTATCAAATTTAGAGCAGTTATTTTATGAAATTGGAAGTAGTAGAAAGATAATATGTGTGCGGTTACCAGCCGGTAACTCACGAGTATTCATGATTGTTAGTGGAGATGGAGAGTACACGACAGGAGAGATTTTGTGCAATTAACTGAAATGTACCTGACTGAATCAAACCGTAATTGTCAAAACCACAATAGGGCACATACCACGCTCGGCTATCTACTCAAGGAAGAAAATTAAACTACAGTTAAATCTACTACAGTCAACAACATAAATAACAATATATTGCCTCTTTGCAATTCCGTTCAATTACTAAATTTAATATCTTATGACTTACCTATATGGTTCAACGTTTTATTTGAAAAATGTATTTTTTAAATTTTACTACAGTTCTTTAATGCTACCATATAAAGACAAGTTGCAAATATCATTTCACCTTATTCGTATGACAAATAAATACTATATTTATTCAAATTTATAGAAATTTTTGACAATTAATCTTTTCAATCTTCAAAAAATATCACTTCCGGTGAAGATATTTGTACCAAAATCTAATGAGCTCTTCCAATTTATATACAAATGTTAAATACCAAATATCAAATTTTTTAGGTAATTCGTATTTGAGTTATCCGACAGTGAGAAATCCGGCCCTGGCCACATACCTACACACACACACATACATACAGACATCATCGTGAAACTATCAAAAATTAGTTGTAAGGCTCCTAATTCGTGCTCATCCACTTAAAACTAACTACCCCATTTTTAGCATGTTTTCAATACCTCCCTTACAGGTAAGCGGAAGGTAAAAAGGGAAGATAAGCATAGTTTCAGTTCAATTATTAAAGAAAATATCGTTGTTTTTTTAAATAAAGCCCAGTTTATACCGGGATTCTTAAGGATTAGGTAAATCATGTTCTAAATTTTCAAAAAATAATCCTGATGAGAATCGCCTGTCAAATAGCGGCGCTGCAAAATTTAATAAAATGAGTCTTGGAAAGAAGAAGTTCTAATGTATTGATAGCTTCAAATCAGCGAATTTCTTTTTTCCAGGATTCATAAACATGAAATAATCCTCAAAATCCATATAGGATCACTGAATGACATGAATCGTTCATGGAATGTTTAAAAATATATTATTCTTGCACTTCAAGTGATATTATATAAGTCTATCCTAGCCACATCCTGACTACGATCAAAAATTACGTACTCAATACAAACATCTCAAAGATTGTCATAGGACACATAATTGGGAGAACATTGGGATGTTACATAGATAATGTTACTAAGGGCGCACATTAGCAATAGTTGGATATTAACAGGACGTTAATTTTTGCAGCACCAACCTTTACGGTCTCCATATCGACTTCAGCAGCCTTTCAGCTCTTCAGCTTCGGCTCTCACAGCTTCTTCACTTCTCTGTAGTTCCTGTTCCTCAGCGTGTTAACTCCTTCTCACTTAAGTCACTTCACTTCACTGTCACTCCACCTCTTGTGCTGTGCTGTGTTGTCCTGCAGGTGAACTGTCTCACTGACTGTTGCTGACTACTGACTGACTTACAGACAGCAGCGGCAGAAGAAAGGCCGGGGAACTTTCCACCTGTGTCCTACATCAGCAAGTGTCGGTGATGGTAGCGTGGATGGTAGATGGTAGACAAGCAGGCTCGAGATAAAAGTGAATCTCTGTGGAATGCTTTTGTAACAGCGGCGAGAAGGATGAGGATAGGTGCGGACAATCTTTGTTTGTTTATAATAATTAGTTCTTTTACTTGTATTAAACTTTGGATGGTTCTCGACATTAAACCGTGTCTTCAGAAAATGCGTATATGTACTGGAATGCCCTTGCTGATTCTCTTATCCATCCCAAAAATTTAAACCCGGTCCTTAAAAATAGTGTATCTCTATTATAGTTAGTACCTACATACCTAAGTACATTTAATATTGAGACCACCTTGCACGGTACCTATTCATAGTACAAAAATTATGAAATCAGGTGTTCCACTTATAAATGATCCCAGAAATTTAACTCTGTCCTCAAAAATTCTGCATCTTTACTGGTGGGCCCACACAACTAAACCCAGTTAGTTCTCCTATACATTTAACATTGGGACTCCTATTGCTCCATTATTAATCGTGCGAAAATTATTTAAAAAAATATATTCTACTTCAAAATGATACCAGGAATTCAACCCTGTCATAAAAAACCGCGTGTCTTTACTGGTGGGCCCCACACAGCTATACCATGTTGGTTTTCCTATACATTTAACATGGGAACCACCTTTTCCTACATTATCAATCGTGCGAAAATTATTAAAATTTGTATTCTACTTCAAAATTATATCAGGAATTCAACCCTATACTTAAAAACTGCGTGTCTTTACTGTTGGGCCCCACACAGCTATACCCTGTTAGTTCTCCTATACATTTAACATGGGAACCACCTTTTCCTACATTATCAATCGTGCGAAAATTATTAAAATTTGTATTCTACTTCAAAATTATATCAGGAATTCAACCCTATACTTAAAAACTGCGTGTCTTTACTGTTGGGCCTCACACAGCTATACCCTGTTAGTTCTCCTATACATTTAACATGGGAACCATCTTTTCCTACATTATCAATCGTGCGAAAATTATTAAAATTTGTATTCTACTTCAAAATGATATCAGGAATTCAACCCTATACTTAAAAACTGCGTGTCTTTACTGTTGGGCCCCACACAGCTATACCCTGTTAGTTCTCCTATACATTTAACATGGGAACCATCTTTTCCTACATTATCAATCGTGCGAAAATTATTAAAATTTGTATTCTACTTCAAAATGATATCAAGAATTCAACCCTGTCCTCAAAAACCGCGTGTCTTTATTGTTGGGCCCCACACAGCTATACCCTGTTAGTTCTCCTATACATTTAACATGGGAACCATCTTTTCCTACATTATCAATCGTGCGAAAATTATTAAAATTTGTATTCTACTTCAAAATGATATCAGGAATTCAACCCTGTCCTCAAAAACCGCGTGTCTTTATTGTTGGGCCCCACACAGCTATACCCTGTTAGTTCTCCTATACATTTAACATGGGAACCATCTTTTCCTACATTATCAATCGTGCGAAAATTATTAAAATTTGTATTCTACTTCAAAATGATATCAGGAATTCAACCCTGTCCTCAAAAACCGCGTGTCTTTACTGGTGCGCCCCACACAGCTATATCCTGTTAATATTTCTGTACATTTAATATAGGGGACCACCTATACCTACATTATTATTAATCGTGCGTAAAATATGAAAACTTATATTTTACTTATAAATGATATCAGGACGAACCCTGATGTCAATATATTTATATTTTTACTGGTGGGCCCCACACAACTATACCCTGTTTATTCTCTTATACACTTAATATGGGAACCACCTCCAACTACATTATTAATCGTACAAAAATAATGAAAATTTGTATTCTACCAAAAAATGATCTCAGGAATTGAACTCTGTACTTATTTTTTATTATTATTTTTACTAGTGTGTTGATTCTCTTATACAATTATGGGGACCACCTATTCCTACATTATTAATACTAGTACAAAAAATATGAAAATTTGTATTCTACTTCAAAATTATTCAATAATTCAACCTTATTCTCAAAAATCGCATATTTTTACTGGTGGGCCCCACAAAGTTGGTTCTCCTGTACATTTAATATAGGCACCGCCTATTACTCCATTATAGTATAAAAACATCAAAATATTGTGTAGAAATTCTACTTATAAATGATTCCAGAATTGAATCCTTGTCCACAAAAATTGACAGCTATACCTGTAGATTTGTATTTAACAACAACCTTCATTAAGTAAAATTTACACTCTATTTCAATGATAGTTTCATATCCCAGTATTCTTGTAATAATAGTGTTGAGTTATCCACGCGTTTCCTGTAATTTAGTGTCGAGATTGATTAATACGTTAACTTCCGTAATTATTTACTACGAAAAATGTTAATTAGAAGTTTCTTAATGTGTATACTTAACGCAATAAAAGAAACACATTAATGATGTTAAAAACTTTGCCATGCATCCTTCTTATGAATGAAGAATGAATCAGGTTTTATAAGATTTCATTTGTACATATACAATAATTGTTAAAGTTAAACATGATTATATCTTTATCATGTCTCACCAAAAGACTAAATAATAATTTGCAAATTGTTGTCTGTTTTATAGATTCCATAAACTAATGAACTTTGAATCTACAAGCTTCCAATTGCATTGATGTATGTATTAATTATTTAATTTGTTTTTTATTTAAACCATACATTAGCTCAAGTAAAAATTATTTTACTTATTTTATGATAAATTTCTTTGTAACATGCTCTTTAAAATTATTTTCGAAATGTAGTCCAAGTAAAATTTAGGCAATATGGTTCGCTCAACCATGCTGACCAACTTATTACTTCTTCGCAGAAAAATTAATTACCGATTTAATTATTAATTAAAATATGAAACATATTAATTACCTTTACAGTTTATGTTTGTAATTTTTCATGTAGAAGTTTTTGTGTCATTGCAAATCTTTTAAAAATGATTTGTACCTTTCACAGGAAAGACTTTCCTGTTGTTATCTTTTCACTTAAGATTTTTAATTACACTTTTAGTATTTTCCGTCAAAATAATGAACAGTGTTATTACTTTAATGCAAAAGGAAATTGTTTTGGCATTAAGATACGCCGTTATAATTATTGTTAAAGAAGAAATAAATTACTGTACCTACCAATATATTTTACAGAAAATGTTACATAAATTATTTTATGTCTTCCTAGTATGTAATTGTTTAATTATGTCATGGATACGAGGTATGTTATATACTACATTATACCCTAGGGCATTAAGAAATTGCTATGGTAATATTGAGACATCACTAATGTTTTTCTTCTGAAATTAATATATTTTCTGTCTGTTACTAGGATACCAAAAATATTAACAAAATTCGAAACGTCAAAGCGAAATTTCACGCGCGCAATATTTTAAATAAAATAGTAAGACGTAAAATATTGTATGCACCACGGGCATCATTGATGTTTATAGCCCAAGGGCCTCTGGCCCGAGGGCTTGTAAACATGTCGCCCTCGGATGAGCATAAACATCATCATGATGCCCTTGATACATAAATAACTATTATGACTGATATTTCAAAACCAACATGGTGCAAAAAACTGATTGCGACAATAGATTTGGCACATTAAAAATATTTTAGTAGTTCAGTTAATTTTTATTTATTCTGTAAACTATAAATTATACCTATAGAAGAATTCTTCTTGCAAAGTATCTATCTGTTTAATGTATTTAGTTCAATGTCATATTGACAGATCTCATTACAACAATTATTGCCAAGGTTACACCGATCTCACGTTGTTTGTAAATAATAAAATAATAATTGAAAATTGTCCGTAACTTTTCTTTTTATTTTATTGTTGCGCATAAAGCGCATAAATAAACAGAACCATCTTTGCATTCATGCAAATGAACAGATGTTGTACTACTAGAATAAATGTTGCAATTTACAAGAATGAGTAACTAACACACGTGGTTGTAATGTGAATTGTAAATATATGTAGGTACGTAGACGCTTCATTATTCCATGGACATCATTTAAATTTATAATTATTAGGAAAGAGCACCTTTATTCTTTGGTGATGACTGTTACAAACATAAATAGAAAATATTTTAATATAAGAACAATGTTTTCCTAATATTAAAATTATTTTTGATAATTCCACTCCTGTATAAAGTAAGCCATAAACAAAACACAATTTTATCGCTTTGACAGCGGATAAAAAGGAAGGTAACTTTTTGCAAGTGATAAAACCTTATTTACCTTTTTCCTAGCATCCAAACAATAAACAAAAACACTAAAATGTAATTTCCTTCATATTTCTAAAATTATCTCGTTGAATTACACTCGAGCATTTTATTTCCTCAGAATAAATATCTGTTTGACATCTCAACCTTGTCACCTGACAGCAATTTGACTCGAAAAATTGTTTTAAAATAAAATCACTCCACCTACGGTGTCGTGATTTTATTAAACAATTTTTCTTTTCAAATTGCTTGTTTTAAAATAAAATCACTCCACCTACGGTGTCGTGATTTTATTAAACAATTTTTCTTTTCAAATTGCTAGGCAACAAGGTATCAATACAAACAGAAATTTATCCGGCGAAATAAAAAGCTCTTGTGTAATAATTACAGTTGATAACAGTATGACCTAATACTGCTTCATTAAAAACCTGCAAACTAAACTATAGCGAATTTTGAAAAAATCTTGCAGTTCCGTGATTGTTGCGATGATGCGATGTAGATTTTGTGTAATTTTTCGCGTAGACAAACGTAATCTATACGCATGCAGTATGTGTATAAACAATAAAATTATAGGTTAGATTTTCTGACAATTGAATTATTTACATACAAGAAACTCATAACAGATAACATCAAATACTGACTGCTCAACATTACAACCCCAGTTAATATAGTAGTTCTAACAACAACACCTTACATAAACATAACTTATTCATAATTCATTCTTTAAATATCTCACAATTGTCTACATTTTTCATAGTTTGCGCAAACTTTACGTTTACCTGTACAAATGTTTATTTATACTAAACAGATAATTATTTTGTATAAAATTAATGAGCAATTAGTAACATATTCCGAGATACTTGTCAATAGCTATTAATGTCACCATGTTAGTAGGTGTTTGAAAAACTCTTGATATATTTTTCTTCTGCCTGAAATACAATTTAGACTCCTGCTTTAATATTATGTTTGTAATTATGTATTAATAATCTATTAATATTTTTCCAAGTTGCAGTATTCTTTGAGTGACACATATGTAATTATTCTTATTAATATAATTTATGAGAGCAGAAAAAATGGAGAGAAAGAAAGTTAGGCGCAAGAAACGACGCACAGTTTTTACTAAAATATAATTGCGTGAAGAAATAGTTGCTTGCAACCGTTTAATTCAAATAGCGTGCTGCGTCTGCGTGCGCTATTCTAGATTCAGGCTAAACGTATTAATTTTTTATTTGGCACCTGCGTTTTCGTTAGCTAAACGGCCGATTTTTCACGGCATTGGGCAGTTTTAATTTTTAATGACAAAATTACGGGAATTTATCATGTTACGGAGGTTAATTCCGTTCAATTGCAAATCTTGTTACCGAATTAACCATCCGTGAAGTTCTTTATCGGCATTGTAAGTGATCGGTGTACTCACTTTTTATTTTAATAAAACTGCTGCTCATTACAATGCAGAATGCATACTGCACATTATGGAAAAGTGAGAGAGTCTAACTTTTGCTCGTAAAAATAAATGTAGCAAGTAACTAACGTTCCACATTGTTGCCATGTTAAATCTATTCTTTTTTACCACCCTTCATAAAATTCCAATTTGTTACAAAAAAATTTACATTAACAGTTGTGTGTAATTCGTAAATAAACAAAGTACCTAACTGGAATAATTCAACACGGAATTTATCCAACACGTATTTTTGTCAAATCGCAGATATGCATAACCGTAATCTTGCCAACCGTATTTTACTCAAATCGTAATCTTCCCAATTCTATATAAAGACATACAGTTGGGAAGATTACGATTTGAGTAAAATGCGTTTGGCAAGATTACGGTTATGCATAACTGCGATTTGACAAAAATACGGTTTGAATAAATTCCGTTTTGGATTATTCCAGTTAGGTATAGTTGCGTTTTGGCTAAATTACGGTTGACCTGAAAATGATTTGACAATAAAATATTAGTCGAAGTTGCGGTTTGGTCAAATTATACGGAATGTGAAATTACAGTTTGTCTAGAATACAGTTTGGCCAAATTACGGGTTGGCATATTTACGGTTTGACAAAATTCTAGTTGAACAAATTACAGTTTGACTAAAATACAGTTTGGCTTAATTATTTTTGGTCAAACTACGTTTTGACAAAACTATATTTGACTAAATAAGCGGACGCCGAACATTAAATGCGTGATGTTTGCAACATAATGCTTTATCATATCCATGGTTACAAATTTAACAGCAATGTATTAGAGCGTTCTTTTTAAAATGAAACATAGAGAATCAATTTGAATTTGTAAATTGGTGTCACACTGCTGCTAACTGGAAATACGATTTATACTTTGAACAATTAAAAGTTTATGTTGAAAGCATCCCTTGGAACTACTGCAATCTTATTTTGTTCAAGAATAATACGGTTAAATTTTGTTATGTTTCATTTTAAAAAGAACGCTGTAATATATTGCTGTCAAAGTTGTAACCATGGATAAGAAAAATCCCACGTTTCAAGTTAAAATAAACTCACTATATTAGACCCGCAGGGATTAATAGTCAGTATTCCCTCCTCTGCACCAATCAGAAAATTACTTTGCCTGAATCAATTTCTCTGTGCAAATTATTTTAAGAATGCATTGCACTATTTAATGATATAACTATGGTGATAGAGAATTGACATTTGGAAATGTCAAAATTTTTGCGAATTTGTATTTATTTTATTAAAATCTTGTACGTGTACGTAATATGTAAGTCGTAAATAAAGTACTGTATTTATTTATTTAACAAATTAAAGAGCTTCAACAACTAGGTTATTAGCTCCTGGTACAGTGGTTTACATTTTTTAAGTTGTCTAACTGGTAGTTTTACAATTTCTCGTATATTTCAATGTGTTTAAGAAAATTAATTATATTATTTAAATGATCTGTGTTATTGTTTAGTGCTGCTTTTAGGGTGTTTGGTATACTGTATTGTATTCTTTGTTGGTTGTACATGTGGCAGTTAATTATTATGTGTTCGATGGTTAAGTTTGTGTTACAGTGGCTACATTGTGGGGGTTCTGTTTTTTCAAAAATATATTTATGTGTAAGGGTAGTGTGTCCTATTCGTAATCGTGTGATAATGACATCGTCTCTTCTTTTGCTAAGCACTGTTCTAGGTAATGTATCTTCTTTTAGTTGTCGGAGTTTATTTGTGGTGTTCTGTTTCCATATTGTTGTCCATTCTTCATTCATTTTCGTCTTAAGATTGGTTTTAAAATCTGATGGTGGTACTGGAATTTGTGTGATTTCGAAAGTACTGTATACAACTCGCTATAATGGCTATTATTCCCTCCGATGATTAAAATCCTCGCTCGTGTCGTAAACTTTATTTTCGGAAGTATAGCATCCATTATAGCGTTGTTGTATAGTACCTATACTATTAGGCATACCATTTAATTCAGCGTATTTTCTTTTCTAAATAAACTTAAAATTTTTCTAAAGCAATTCAGATATTAAAAACTGTTTTTAAAATTAACAATTTATGGCTGTTCATGTTATAATAATATTGAAGATTGAGAAAAGTGTTTATTTTTAATTTCGAGACGTCGATTAAATTTAAGAGTACCAACATCAAATATGAGATTGGTTTATTCTTACAAAAAAGTCATAATTAAGTATTAGTGTAGGGTTAAAGAACTTTAACTGTTTACCGTTTAAATTTTTCATTTGTGTAAATAAATACGATAGAATGTATTTAATGGTTTGTTAAGTATTTCAAAAATGTTTGATTTAAATTTTATAGCTATAACAAAATTTGAAGGCAAAGGAAATAACTAAAATTTGTTTTAAAAGCATTTTTATTAGTACAAAATATATTTTATATCTCTTAATAAATAACTATTCATAAATATTGCGGTAATATCAACTTTCTATAACAATTACATATTAATTCAAATATAAATACAAAAATAAAATCATAAAAGAGTATTGATATGCTTCAGAACACCACAGATCCTGTTACAAATTTAAGCAATTATTAATTATTTACAATCATTCATTAGCATAAACATTTCATTGTTTGTAACAAACATATAATTTACGCACTACAATAATTATATTGACAACATTGGATTCTTGACATTTATTGTAGTTGTGAAGATGAATAACATAACATTGTAGTAATAATGAATTCTGTTTCATGGATGTAACATTTAACTTGAAGAAGAATAATTATTGAACACTTTATATTGTTTTAGTCTCAATGTTAATTGCAAGATTAACAAATTCAGTATTAAGTTTTGATCTCGTCTCTTGTCACAGTAGAAAGTCAGATGCTCAGTCTTGAAAGTAAAAAATGCACAAGAAGTGAGTAAAAATGCCAAGAATGTTGCGACTTTTTTTTATTTCTTTTCGACTACTTTCTTTTATGGGTTTGATACATTCTGACGAGACGTGCGCATAATTTATAAATTATAATGAACTTTAATCATGTCAAACATTGTCCCTAGTTGATTTTTTTCTTATTTGGCGACAGGTTATTTTGTCGCACCGGTGTTCTTTTATAGCGTTGGACACAGCTTCCAGTTCTTCAGGTGTTTCAGAATCTTCTGCGTTCCTTAACACGTAAAAAAAATTAAAATTTGCTCATTCGTGCAAAAAAAAAAAAAACTTACTGACTGACGAAGGACCAAAATAGCTTTTTAACATTTTCTGCGTCCATATTATCTTCTCTGATCGCTGTTTCGCATAATAATCTTGCTTCACAACCTGGTTTAGACCATTTTTCAATTGATTTTTTGTCTAAACCTAGTTCTTCTGCTCTTCCCGCCAATTTTCGACATGTTCTGATAATAAAATATACAGTTACACATTTTTCCGCCAGTAGCGCTATAGTCAGTTTTTAAATTTGGAGGGGAGATTGCCACGCTTGTGATTGGTTGGAGCACCGTTAGTTTTACACTCAACAAGTCAAAATGTCAAATGTTTTTGTTTGCTGTCTAAATGGAATTTGGAAATTTATTTTACAAGGTAATATTATTTAGAAATTCGATCCTCTAATTTGATAACAGTAACTTGTGAATTAGGTACCCTAAGATGGTTTAAGAAATTTATATTAATGTTTAACAAAAAATTCTAATGGTTTATAAATCTGATTTTTGCCCTCCTAATTTAAGAACTGACTGAATGTTTAAAGTATTGTAGAAGTCTAGAAAGTGGATGATATATTTTATAACTATAATAATAATTTGCTGTAAAATTCAAAGCAAAATTAAGTGTTTTTGTCTTTGAAACTTATGTTAAATGAAAAGCTATGTATATCACACGTGGTCGTGTAAATAACAGGTGAGTGATGTTTATTAAAGTGATTATGTTACCGTTTAAACCCGAAGCTAGTTAAAACTGGTTTAAACTAGTAAAAACTCGGAAAAAATTAAGGCTATTTGTACAAATTACCTTACCTAACTTCGTATATTGACTATTCAAAACTCGGGTTAAGTTAGGTTAGGTTAGTTCCCAGTTTTTACTAGAGTTCATGCCAAATAGAAATGGGAATGTCAATCATTCCTCGCGCATCTTCTGTCTCACACCAGCAGCGTACAAAGAAATAGCATTGGCTCGTTCAAGTAAGGAGGGTGGAGCAAACGCAAATGCGTCTTCTGCGCATCGGATCTTATTCCCATTACTATTTGGCATGAACTCTAGTTAAAACTTCAGGTTTTGACGATAACAATTATATCAAATTTCTCACTTACTGTGTGCTATTAACGGGTCCAATAGTCAAAATATTAGGAGTCAGTGCTGAAATCAACAGACCAATTGGTAAAATAGCAGCGAAGATTTTCGCGGCTTTTTTCCACGGTGCCATTTTTCCCATTTCATAGAACATGTTTTTAGGTCCACTTAAAACTGGTGCTTCCTTTTTAGTAAAATCGGTGATAAAAGGGTAAGGATGTTCAGCTACAGGAATAGGAGAAGCTTTGGCGGGAAAATTAAACTTGTTATACCATTCCAAAGATGGCGGAGAAGAAGGATATAAAGCATTAGCTCCTTGCGAAGATGGGTAATTATATCGTTCGTAGTATTTGTAGTTAGGAAATTCGTCTGTTCTGATCGGCTTCTCATAACTTGTAGGGAATAGTTGCTTATCTTGCGCATTTTGCTCTGGTTTTTCTGTAGTGCTGCTGCCATATTCCGCCTTCATGTAATAATATTTGTTATCTTTTTCTGCTTTCATGTTAGCTTGGGTCATTCCAGAATAACCTTTTTTGTCTTCGGCTGGTTTAGGAACATAACTAAACTGAGAATACAATTGTTTAGCTTCTGGAAATGCTGGAATTACTGGGAACTTATTATATTCGATGTAGGTTTCTAGTTGAGGGCTGGGTATAAACTCAGATGATTTAGAAATGTTTTTTCTAATCGGGATTTCATCTTTAATTGTTGAGAATCTTTCTATGTTAGATGAGGGTTGGGTTATTCGAGCTAAACTAACGTTTAGTTTGTTATCTGTAGTGTTTAGTGCTATGTTATCAGTAACATTTATAGTAGTTGTTGCTATTATTGATGCTACTGCTGTAGTACTATCTTGCGCGTTAGTAATTGCTATAATTGTTAGTAACAAATATATTTTTAGCATCTGCAAAATATGTAATATTATTAAATTGTTTAGTAGTTGTGTTATTGTACTTACAGTCATGATTAAATTTTATAAAGGCACTTGTGCACACATTCCCGTCAAAACTTAAAATGAAACTATTGCAATATAGTACTCCTCATATATTTATAAACAATGACAACATTTTTTCGAATTGTTACCCTCGTACAATATGTCATTGTTTGGAAACAATGCTCATTTTTGTAACAAACTCCTACGTGTATTAAAATTCCATGCATGAGACGTTATATTTCTTTCTAATAGGTAATACAATTATTTTTACTACGCTCTGATAATAATGGATCTACTTATTTGGTTCTTCATACATAGGTATGTTTACTAAATAATTTTACTAGAGAAAGTTTGATGTTCAACAAAAAAAACTTGGTTTAATCAATCTCAAAAAGGTTTGTTTATTAATATGTACCTCACGGATAATTTCACTCTAAGTATTGTTGCATTAGATTATTTGCATACGTAGAAATGCTTTCACTTAAACGGTATCACGTACTTTATCAGGAGCACGAATCGGACTTTATTAAATAATACGGATGTGTATGAGAAAGTGTAAGCAAGAATTCAAGAAAAATTTAAATTTTTGCTGATTTAAATCCGGTTCATTGACTTCCAGGAAGAAAATCGCCAATGGATTATAAGACATTAATAGGAAACATGCAAATTTAGTTTATACAATGTTTTACAGAATATACTTAAAAAATTATTAATGTGGTAGGTAAAAATCTGATGTGGCCAGCACAGGACCTCCCGCCATAATTCTTTTTACTTATACAAATATATTAATATACCTATAAGTAGGTAGGTACTACTCACAAATAGGTATATTTTAATCATTTTATTTAAACTGCAGAAGAAGATATAAGCGATATTTTATTATTGTCATATTTATAAATTTTACGTAGTAACAAAAAATTTTGAACGATTATGAACAACAAGAGACCGAAATACTAAATTATAAGTATATAGGTGGGAGCTCGGTTAGGTGAATACTTCATTATATGAACAATCCACTATAGTGAACAGTCAAAATTTAGCACATGTGGTTCAATAGAGTGAACACGGTCAATTATCGATATGGCATTACTAAAATGTTTGAGTGTTAAAGCCCTGTTCGCACGAGGATTCTTTTGAAGATTCTTACAAGATACTGAATCTTGAAAAAAAATCCTGGTTTTGAAGCAATCAATAAATTATAAATTCTTTTTTTTCAAGGCTCATTGAAGATTCAATTTAGCGGCACCGCAATTTAACAGATAATTCTCACTAGAAAAAAGAAAACTTATTCAGGATTCAGAATCTTCAAAGAATCCGCGTGCGAACAGGACTTCAGTCAATGCAAATACAAGGAACTAATTATCTTAATGTATTATAAACATGAATTTTGACTCTTAAATTTTGATTTATTAAATTTTGAGTAATTCAAGTTTGCCTTTTAAATTTTTAATTTATTAAATTTTGCCTGTTAAATTTTGATTTATTAATTTTTAACTAAAAGATACCAGATAAAGAAATATGTTTAGAATAAGTACCTACACTGCACAACTCCAAAGTTGAAATTTGGAAAATGTGAATCAGCATGATCTGCTAAGATCTAATCAGTGACCCTGATATCAGGCAATGACTTTTAAAATTTGATTTATTAAAGTTTGACTTTGAAATTTTGATCTATTTAATTTTGCCTTTTAAATTTTGTTTCATTAATCTTTGACTAAAAAATACCAGATACAAAAATATGTTTATAATGTAAATACACTGCACAACTTCAAAGTTGAAATTTGGAAAATGTGTATCAACATGAGCTGCTAAGATCTAATCAGTGACCCTGATATCAGACGATGACTATGAATTTACGGTAATGAGCGTATAGACAACCGGTACAACTTCACTGTTTGCCTGTTTGCGTTTAAGTTACTTATCAGAAAATAACAAACGGGTTAAAAACTTCATACTTAAACATTTATTGAAAAATTTACAATATATCATTTAACACCCTAGTTTATCCTTCTTCTCAGTCAATTTAGTTTCATAGATATCTTCTCTCCTCTGCTTAAAAATAGGAATCTGTTCTCTAATGGTGCTACATTCATCCATATCCAGTTCCTGATACAAGATATCTTCCTCATGGGAAAGGGTTTTGAATTTACCCCACGGGTCTGTAATCTGTGAAAAACCCCACGCTATGTAACCTTTGTCACCTCGTGCCGGGCTGATGGTGGCTATGAAGACCTGGTTGTCAATTGCACGACCTCTCTGGAGAAGCTCCCAGTGAAGCGGCCCAGTTGTCATGTTAAACGCAGCGGGGTATATGAGAATATCGCAACCCAACTGCCTATAAATTGTCGCTAGCTGGTGGAATCTTAAATCGTAACATATACCAACACCGATTTTTATTTTGTTCGCTTCAAATACGCAGATATCATTCCCGGGTGCTAGCACTTTGGATTCCTGGAACGTCATTTTGCCGGGAATGTCTATATCGAATAAATGCATTTTGCGGTATTTACCAATTAGGTTTCCTTCTGGGTTCCAAACTGTGCAAGTGTTGTATATTTTATCGCCATCTATTTCGGGAATTGTACCTCCGACTATGTAAATATTGTTCTTCTTAGCTTCTTCGGATAAAATTTTACTTGTTTCTCCTTCTGGTATTGTTTCTGCATACTTTTTGAAGAACTCTATGCCGTACGGACAATTAAAACATTCTGGTAACGCGACTAGATCTACTTTTTTATTTTTACTAGTTGCCTCTAGAATTTTTTCAACTGCTCGTTTTAAATTCGTTGTTTTATCTTTTCCAACTTGGAGTTGGATCAAAGCGAGAGACAATTTTCGTACCATTGTCGATAGTGAATACGTACAATACGAACTCATGACAGGTCAAATAAAGGTTGCCTTATCAATCCCCACTTATTTGCAGTCACATGAGAGATAACGCCTTATAATGTACAATTTAAATCACAAATATATTGTTTACATTGTTTTGATGTAATTAATAAATAAATATAATAGTTTTGTTGTTAAAATGTCAATATAAATGGTTGCGTTCAATGTGTTCATACTCAGAAGAATCTTCCAAATCATGAGCAAATTGAACGAGAGTAGTGTCTTAAAAATCTGTGCAGACTTACAAAAGAAGTCTAAACACAGTTTTAGTGCAAATATAATTTCAATATGCATTAGAATTTATGACAAAAGGGCTCTAATGTCAAATAGACTAACGCACATTGAACGCAGTGCAGCAATGCTGCCTCTACCGGCAAAGCTCAAAGCTTCTCTGACAGTGTCGATAAATAGATTCTCGCACTCTCTGTTTTGACGTTTCGTGGTTATGCGCTGCATATGACAATTTCGGTAGTTATTTTTAATAAATTACACGCAAATAATCGTTCCAAATATTTTTTTCTTGTTCTAGATCATCTAAATGGTTGCTCCAGGAAAAATGAATAGTCGGGAAGAATCAGTCTACCACCAGTTAAATAAAACAGCCCTTCTCGAGCGGTAAGGCATGAGCATTGTTTACACTTTCTCATACTAATGTTTATAATTTTTCCAGTGTTAGAGAACTAATGAGGGTCCGATTGATGGAATGTGGTTGGAGAGACCAAGTTCGATTAGAATGCCGGAAGATTTTAAACGAAAACTCAACAGAAGATACAATAGTCAGTGTGAATGATTTAGTAAAATTAGTGACGCCTCAAGCCAGAGCCCTAGTGCCCGATTCAGTTAAAAGAGAGTTATTAAGAGAACTTGAAATGAGTTTAGTTGATATGAATCAAGTGAATTCTAGCTATCAGGATTAGTTTTAAGTTGTAATAAGTGACTGTGATTGTAATAAAGTGTTCTGTAATTTATACTGGTTGTTATTATGCATTGTAATTCCATTAAATTATTTTTCACCACAAATAAAACATATTCATTCAGATGTGTGTTATTTATCATAAATCTTAATTTATTTGTTCCGGATATTTTATAGATAATTTGCATGAATTATAAAACGCCTTAGACATATTTTAATTGCTAATTATTTAAGATTTACTGATGATTGATACCATTGTTATGTAAGATACGATTAAATCAATATTAACGCAATAATAAATATAAGAAATATGAAGAGTTAATATAAATAGAACATTACGCTTTGTATGCAAATTTTGACATGGAAATTATAATAATCTGGTAAATAAATCTTATAACGCAGGCAAAAAACATTTTGCGACGCGTGTTCACATATGCATAATTATAAAGAACAATATTTTTCATTCATAATTTATTTAATAGTGCAATTTTAATTTAAGATAACAAATTATTTGATAATACTTTATTAAAACATTAAATAAGCTAAGCAATTAACCGTATATAAAAATAAATTACCATGAGTTTTTTAATAAATTAAAATTTACGTCCAAGTTACAAAATATTTTACTAATAAACTAAATCAATTTTAATTTGTTTCTTAATTTTGATATTCAAGTATATTATTTCCGAATAGAAAATATACAACCAACCATGCTTCCGAGAAGTACGAGTAACATGTACAATTTTCTGTACCAACTAAATAAAAAAAATGTATTCCACGTGTTCAAAACATCCAAATAACTTTCTTAATTAAAATTATTTCAGTAAACAAATCACTAATATTTTATTTAAATAAAATTCTACCAATGACGCAAAAATGCAGACGCGAATATAAAAAACCAACCAATTAGAATTTAAGTTTTTTGTAAACAGCCAATGCCGTTCTACATTTCAGTTGAACAAATTATAATAGTGTTAATTTCATTTACAAACACTAAAATGACGTGAGTTACACTTGAGAAAGAGTGGTGCCATGATACATCACGAGAAATAAAACATCAACATATTATTTATAAAATTGTGGGAAAATAAATTTTATTAGTCTCATAGTACGAATTTTTCGATAAAAATTTGTAAATAGAACTCTTAAAACAATCAGAAACTCAAGTATTTGGTTTACAATTATTTGTAATAATTATTATCAGTTATTGGCGTTGCTCGTTTAATAATATATTTCAAGGAAATAATATAAATGTTTACTATTGAATATTTATTTATATCTTGTGTTGTAAACTAAATAATTAAAATAATAGTTGTGTACAGTAGAATAATAACCATGTTAATACGCTAATTCATTTACAAACATTTGCCGATATTTTAATAGCGCTAAATGTAGCAAATTTGCTTTAAATGTTTTGTAATGTGCTATTTTTATTTTCAATACTTAAACTTGGTTTTCCTGTCAATTTGAGAGCGATCTTTTTGTGTTTCTATTCAGAATTCAATTGGCAGGTGTGTACCTTTTGTAAAAGATTCAATACTGAGTTATGTAAATTTCCCATGATTATATGTTCTAATTTGTTGTATTGTTTGTCCTTTAAAATTAGACCTTTAAAACTTCTTCCTTCAAAGAACTTTTATTTATTTTACTGTACTTTTATTTGTATTATTTACATGAAAAATGAATAAAGTCAAGTTGAACCAGTGTCATAAAAATTGCACAATTTATAGGCCTACATGTATATAATTTTCTACCATATTTCATGTTTATTTAGTGTATAGTATACTGTATAATATTAATAATATAAAACATAGCCCATAAACTAGATTGTAAGTCTTCTTTAAAGTATAGGTACCTACTTTAACAATTTACTATAGTCTGTTTAGGAGGAGCAAATGTAAAACCAAAAGTCATAATATATGTAGGTATGTATACTTTCTAAGATCCCCGAAAATTTATCTATACATTTAATCCATTAGGTACTATACTGTTATACACAAGGTATTTTAAAACATACTATAACAACAATTATTATTTTTGCTATATTATAAACAAAATTTAAAAACATTTAAGATTTTCAATACAAAACACAAACAAAAATTTATAATTAAACCAATTATAGGCACTACGATACAATAAAATAAAATCATTGAATATTTTTTCCTAAAATTTAAAGTTTCTAAATTTCGGCAAGCAATGGTTCGAATGCCCATTTATCAAAGATTGGTTGCCAAGTTGACATGTACCTACCACAAAAATGATATCTCAATTAAATGAATATTAAACAATTAACAATAGTTTCCGGTGTCAAATATCTTTAAATAATCGTTCAATTTGACTTTGGCATCAAAAAAACTACAAAATCTTAAAAGTTCATCACTCATTTCACAATGTAGATAATAATTAAATTAGCAGGTAAGTACAAATGTCCCCCACTCAGCAGAAAAACGCTTAGTGATAGCTAGAACATCACACTTCAATTGCTTTTAGTATCAGATACCATAGTATAAAATTTAGTGCTTATAAAGAAAAGATAAATAAAATAATCAGTGTTTAGTAACTATAAAAATTCTTGTGGTAATTTCTTCGGAGATGAAAAATCACCATGCGGGTTCGCCATGAAAAGATCTCTTCTGTGATATGCTTCAAGACTTTCCAGTCTGCAACAATCGTGTCGTACATTTCGGTTTTGATGCTGATATTGTTGCAAAAAGATTTGCCGGAGGAAATTTGACGAAGTGACAAGAAACTTTATCTATTTTATTATTGAAACGGTTGTGGTATTATTTTCTAGTATTATTTATCAATTTTCTCAAAGTTTGTTATAAGAAATCTGATTACAATAATCTCACAAGGATAAGTTCATTTGTGGTGAGTATTGTTGGAATTGTTTTTTAGTTAAAGTAAAATTTATTGAATTGTTACCTGGATAACTAGTACAAGATATTTTATAGATTAGAACCACGTGAAGTTCACAGATTAAAATGTTTTACTATTAACATTTGAGATAATCTTTATACTTATTATTGAACTTTACTTTTTTCTCTACACAAATATATAGAACTATACTCTTAGGTACTCTTAGAGACCTACAAAAATAAGTAGGTAATACCTATTTTACAAAAATGCTATAAATTTGAATAGATAATTATTTATATTATAATGAGAGATTGAATAAACAAATTTGTACAAAAAATCATGTATCTAAGTAAAATTTTATCATTTCAAATTAAGATTTAATAGATTGTTATCAACAATTATAATCTAAGTTATTTCTACAAAAAGTAAAAAATTTATAGACATAGGTAGATTGTAAAATTAGGCTGTTTATAAAAAGCCTAGGCATAGGCATATTATAAAACACAATGTCACATAATTTTATTTCACTCAAGAGAGGTATTAGGTTCTTTATTTAATTCAGTTCAAACAACCAAAACTGAGTATGTGGGACTCATGAAGGGTATTTGGTTGTTTATTTAGTTCCGTACAATCAGAGTTTGTATGAGAACCGAATATTTAAGACTCAAGAAGTGTATTGGATTTTTTATTTAATTCAGTTCAATCAACCAAAACCGAGTCTATGGGATTCAAGAAGGGTATTGGGTGGTTTATCTAGTTCAGTTCAATCAGAATTTGTATCAGAACTAAGTATTTAAGACTCAAGAAGGGTATTGGGATTTTTATTTAATTCAGTGTCTACCGAAACCGAGTATGTGGGATTCAATAAGAATATTGGATTGTGTATTTAGTTCAGTTCAATTAGAGTTTGTATCAGAATTGAGTATTTAAGACTTAAGAAGGGTATTGGGTTTTTTATTTAGTTTTTATTAACAGAGTGTCTACCAATACCGAGTCAGTGGGATTCAATAAGAGTATTGGGTTGTTTATTTAATTCAGTTCAATCAGAGTTTGTATCAGAACTGAGTATGTAATTTTTATTTTTATTCAGTGCAAACAGAGTGTCTCCCAAAACCAAGCCTGTGGGATTCAAGAAGGGTATTGGGTTGTTTATTTAGTTCAGTTCAAAGTTTCTACCAAAAGCTTCGTTATATTGTGTAATAAAACGACTAGGCGTTTTATAAAAACGACTGATTTTATAATTATACAAAACACCACAAATAATGTTATGTTTTATTAATTCTATTTAGTTTTCTTAACAAAGTAAAAAAAAACTATTACTAGTTTGGAGATGTTGGAACACTAGTGTTTAGCCTGACATTACTTTTACAGTTTACTGTACTAAAACACAATTTAAACACTAGTTAGTACACATTATTTTAAGATTTAATATGTTCTGTAAACATAATATTATTAAAGAAATAGCTTTATTACTTATTTTTTGAATATGAAATTATCAGTTAAAATATGGAGCAAAAATATATAATATCAAATAAAATACTTGTGTATCTCTAAGATTTTGACGACGTCAGGTGTCAGACTATTAGTGTATAGGTACCAATGTAAATTAAATATATTCTTGCATTAGATTGCATTTTTTACAAATAAGGCACTATTTCATAAGTTCCATATAATACAAAAATTAGATGATGGTGCTAGTTTAATAATTATTTAATAAAAACAAATAATAATGCTACAAAAAATTAAAATTTGCCACTATCTTTAAAAGAAACTATTTCAAAACTGCATATGCAAATGATTTTTGTATTAATAAATAAGACAAACGTTTTATAATAAAAATACAAATTTTAGATGATGTATTAAATCAAAGTATCCGAATTAAGAATATTCTGTGATCTGTGGTGATATGTTTGCCAATCAGAATGAACTTCAAGGAATCCCCACCTTTAATCCACAATCTAACACTTGCCATATATAAACAAATTCAAATGACAACTTCCTTGTTTATTTATTTACTGTGATACTAGAATAAGTGCAACAATTACGCGAATAAGCAACAATGAGATTAACAGTGTACAAATACTTAATTAGCAATAACGTTGACATTAAACAGTATTATTTTTTACAAAGCATAGTTTTTAATATTTATTAATAGTTGTAAAACTGGTTGACAAAATGACTTGTACTAGTTGCAAAAAGCTGGAAGGTAACAGAAATAAATTTTGCTATTACGAGTACGAGTGAAAGATTGATTATTGAAATATGGGTTTTTATCTTAGGGGAGGCCGAAAAAATGATGTGCAAAAAGAAATGGTTTGCGCTACTTACTGTATTTATTGTTTATATTTTACTTGGTGCTAGTTTCTTTTATAAAGTTGAAAATAATGAAGAGTACAAAAGGAGACTTAAAGCTGATGAAGAACGAACAGAAATTAAACGTAAGTATATTTACAATCAAATGAAACCCGGAAAATATAGATTATGCCCTTGATTTATTATTATTAATTAATTTCAACATAATAATAAACAAGAAATAAATAATAATAACATGACAACTTAAAGTGTTGTCACAAATTTACATAATACTTTCTGGATCACATAGCAAATTTGTTTAGCATCAGAATTGCTCTACAATTAAACAATTTGATAACACTTCAATTTAATAATAAAACACAAATATGCAATTAAATCGTGTATGACTGTGGCAATAAAACAATTAATTGTCTATTATGTACAATGTTTAAAGAAATTTTATGCCGAGAAAAACATGAGGCCTGCAATTAGGAAATTATTTTTAAAACATATTGGTTTAATCGTTGAGAATTATCCTTATTTTTCATTACGTCAGTTTGTAATAATTTATGTATTGTCTTACAGTCGATAGTAATTTAATATTTTCTCTGCTAAAAAATGAAAAGTCTTATTTATAGTAAAGGACGTCAAGTTTCACTCATTTAAATTTGTAATTTTATGTTCATTTTCCAATAAAAATGATAGAAAAATGTTATGTAGTAAAAATTGTCCACCTTTAAGTCAAGGCTTTAACAGTTGACTCTATTCACATAAACTGTGGTTTCTTTTGAAATACAATATTTTTTTGTAATTTCCGCGTTTTAAAAATGAATAAAATGCCTATTTCACGCTTTTATTGTAACACTCTGTATAGTTTATCTCAAACGAAACCAAAGTTCTATTGAGCAATCAAGAATTTCAGAACAGTTAGGAAAATACAGCAATATTGTTTGAAGAAAACCCAAACCTGTCTAGAAATTTAATTATTATCATTTAAATATTAAATTTAACATGTCTGGATACTAGGTATATACAAAAAAAAATTAAGAATATCTTCCTAAACCAAACGAAAACGTCGTTCTCAAAATTTGTGATCAATTCTGCATTAGGTAGGGGAGATGTGTATAAAATGACATACTAAGATAAAATGTCATACTGGCCATTTCTCAAATTTGGTGGTGTGGTTATAATTTTATTGTATGGTATCTCAAGAAAATGTATTGACTAACAACCAGAAATGCATACACGTCAACTTGTTCATGTGCAATGTGAAAATAATGAATAAATTTAGTGTGGAAATATTCCTCAAGTTAGTATTTATTTTCTATAAGCATTATAAACTTACATTTTATTTTTCTCATTATCGTGCATAATTGTTTGTTGCTTGGGACGTTGGTAAAATGACAGTAGATATTTGTTAATTGTTTTCGTTTTTGTTTCTTTTAGAATTTGTTTGCGCGAATTCTATAACACAGTGTATATGTGACAAATGCAAGCGTTTAAAAAAGGGAGTGTCTATTCGTACGCTACCGGTCCACCCGTGCACCGGTGCACCGGTGACTCGGGTATCATCGGCTACCGGTGCTCACCAGTGGCACTGGCACACCGGTAGTACCGAGGCACCGGTCATCGGCACCGGTGGCACCGTCGCACGGACAGCACCGGAGCACCGATCATCAGCACCGACGCACCGATGGCACCGTCGCACGGGCAGCACCGGAGCACCGGTCATCAGCACCGGCGTACCGGTAGCACCGAGGCACTGGTCATCGGCGCGGCGCACCGGTGGCACCGTCGCACGGGCAGCACCGGTCATCAGCACCGGCGCACCGGTTGCACCGGCGTACCGGTGGCACCGGCGCACCGGTAGTACTGGTGGCATCGGCGCACCGGTAATACCGGTAGCACCGGTGGCACCGGTAGCACCGGTAGATAGCACCGATACACCGGTGCTACCATTTTTCATCATCTAACAAATTGCAAAAGTTATAAACAAATAAAGATGAAGAAAAAAATCTGACGTGGACACCACATGACTTCCTTGTACGCCTTGTGTGTTCATACTTTTCTTAATAACTAAAATGTAGAATAATATAAAAAATTCTTTTAACTTAGTATACTAGTATACTCACAAATATATTTTAGTCATTTTATTTAAACTGCAGAAGAAGATATAAAGCATATTTTACTATTGTCACTGTCATGTCATAATCATTTAAATTTTACGTAGTAACAAATGTTAATCGATCATGGACTACAAGATAAAGAAATACTAAATTAAAAATATATACTTTAATTATACCTAAATGATACCAGATACAAAAATATTTATAAAATACCGATTTTAGGTAATAATCACATAATCTTTCATTTAAAATAAAAAAAATTGCCTAAAATTAATTATTTATCAAAATATTTTTCAAAAGTACTACTTCCGGTTTGTAGATTGAAACCAAAAATAGGAGGAGCACAACTAGATGCTATAACAGTCCTAAATACAACATTTCAACTTTCTACGTCTAACCGTATTTGAGTTATGCGACACACATACGTCCGTACGTACGCACGTACGCACGTACGTACAGACGTCACGACGAAACTAGTCATAATGGATTCAGAAAAGGTCGAAACGGATATTTCCATCAAAATCTGAAAACCGAAATTTTTCGCGATTACAATACTTCCTTATTACTCCGTACAAGGAAGTAAAAAGGTATTTCGTTTTTCGCTAATATTTCAAAAACTATTCATAATTAAGAAATTTAAAAACAAGATTCTTAAAGATGAGGAAATTTCCAATAAAAAAGTCCTAACTCCCGGAACTCTACTTTCATTATCAAATATCAATTTAAAAATTTGAAAAAATTATGGTGTATTGTCAACACTTCAAAGAGTCCCGTTGGAAAAAAGTTATTTAGTTAATTTTTCGAAAAGTTATACAATTGTTGATTAACAATATTTTGTCAGACCTTCGTTGTCATTGAAGACAACAAAAAATGTTTAAATAATCGGATTAAAATTTTTAGCTTCTTGGAGCCCTTCTTTTATATATACTTAACAATATCACGTCATGAAAGTTTTTAAAATTTCAATATTTTGTTTATTATAATTTTTGCAAGTCAACAAAAAATTAAATATTGAAAAAATCTTATCAACATTTTTTTCTTAAACTAACGTTAGATTATTACTGTTTTCGCAACTAACAATGACGTTAAATAACGTAACTAAGGATTTTTTTATCTCATTTGTTTACAAATTGTTTATAAACAAATTGACTAATGACTAATTTCATACTAATGAAAAAATTTTGTTGTCTTGATAAAATAATGATTTTTAAGAAAAATAAGTTTTCTTTAAAAAATGTTTTTAAAATCGTTTTTTCCATATTTCCATTGTTTAAATAATAAGTTAAGAAATTACTTTATCTTTAAAAATCATAATTGGCACTTTTCAATAGAACAACCAAAAAGTTTTTGATGATATTGTTTAAAAGTAAATAGGTATCGTAGATTTTCCGATCAAATTTTTTAATTTTACTCGAATTTTTTCAAATTTTCTTCGCTGTGACTTTAAAATTTTTATAGATTAATAGTTTATACTTACTGTCAAAAACATTGATTCCGCACGCTATTCAATAGCGTTTATTGTTTTGTTAAACATAAAAATAAAAAATAATTTATGTTTGAGGGGAAAAATAATTTTGGCATCCATAATTATTGTAAAACTGCAATATTTGTAAAAAATAAATTTTAATATGTTGTCAACAAAGTTTGGATCTACGAAATAACCGATCGAATTTTTTAAATTCGTTTTAAAACAGAAGATATTTTTGTGTTAAAAAAATAACCAAAATTGTCAAAATTCAAATTAGCATATTCAGCTTTTAAAGCAAAACTTTCAAATTTTGCATCGACCATTTTGTAGATTGTACTTTTATCTTCAACAATATCTTTAGATTATTATATTTAACAAAACAATAAACGCTGTGAACTGGCGCGCGAAATCCATGTTTTAGGCTGTTTTCTGGCGCGGTAGAGGATCGTCTTAAGGTTTCAATACTATTCTTATTGGAAATCTCCTCCTCTTTAAGAATCTTTTTTTTTCTTAATTATAAATAGTTTTTGAAATATTAGCGAAAAACTAAATAGGTAACTTTTTCTTCATCTTCATTTGTTTATAACTTTTGCAATTTGTTAGATGCTGAAAAATAGTAACACTGGCGTACCGGTGCTACCGGTGCCACCGGTACTACCGGTGCGCCGGTGCCACCGCTACTACCGGTGCCCCGGTGCTACCTGTGCGCCGGTGCTGATGACCGGTGCGCCGGTGCCACCGATGCTACCGGTACCACCGGTGCGCCGGTGCCGACGACCGGTGCCACCAGTGCGCATCGGTAGCCGATGTTACCCGAGTCACCGGTGCACCGGTACACCGGTGGACCGGTAGCGTACGAATAGACACTCCCTTTAAAAAACTATAATACCTACTGTACCCAAGAATTACAAAAACAGGTATATTTTTAAAAATGAAAAAATTAGCACTGCTTTATAAAATGTTTTTGTTGTTTTTATATTAGATTTATCTATTCTTGTGCAAACGGTTTAAAAATAACTTATATTTTCTGATAAATAAAACCGCAATCATGATTTTAAAAAGTATATGTCATTTATGCACAGTTCGCCTACTTAATCTATTGCGGCTTTTACCCAACTATGAGTAATCGATATAGACTTAATTAGATCATGTGTGCGGTTACCAGTCATCAACTCAATGGTTGATAGTGGAGACTACTTACAACACTTGATTGGATTTGAATTGTATTGAGAAAACTTCACAGTTGGTCGCTTACAAAAAATGTTGATTGTTTCAGTAACGCTGTTCAATCTTTTGAATGAAACCCATCCAGATCAACTAAAAAATATTGTAGAAGAAATATCAGAATACTGCAATAAACCAATATTAGATCCTGATCCATCTCCACTAATATGGGATTACTACCATTCAGTATTTTTCGCGATTACTGTCTGTACTACAATAGGTAAGTTAATAGATATAGAATACAAATTTTGTCAAAAATTTCATGCAATAAATTTTCAAGGACTAATAGAATGATATTTGCAATAATTTACATTAACAGGAGACAACCTACGTATAGAATACCAATCTTTTTAGTCCCTACCAATAATTATTAATTATTAATTGCGTCGTATGTTAGCTTCCCGATATTAAGATATTGTTCCAGATAGATAATAATTTTATAAAAAATCAGTGCAAATATTGATAATATCTTTTACGATTTTTTATATCAGTTCTAGTTTTCTAGGTATTTATTTTTGTTTTTGTTTCAGGGTATGGAAATCTAGCTCCTACTACTCCATGGAGTAGAATTTTTATGATTGCTTATGGTTTAATTGGAATACCAGTTAATGGTATACTTTTTGCTACCCTTGGGGACTATTTCGGAAAAACTGTAAGTTGATAACTACAATTAATAATCGTTGTTTCTACGAATGCCCTTTTCACACAAGGATTCTTTAATACTCCTGAATCCTAGAAAAAATAAATTTCATGTTATGAAGCTATAAATTAGTTAGAAATTCTCCTTTTCCAATAACGCATAGAAGATTCAATTTGACAGGTGAATTTCACCAGGATTATTTTTCTCAAAATGAAAAATTCTTCATGTAAGAGGTTTTTGAAGATTCTTTCATGCGTCTGAATCCTAGACTAGAAAGAATAAATTCACTGTTATAATTGTAAAGCTCTATCAATGAATTAAAAATTCTTCTTTTCCAAGATACATTGAAGATTCAATTTAGCTTCCGATATTTCAAATTCCGAATTCTTAAAGCATCCATGTGTGAACAGATAAGAGAAATAAGTTTGGTGCTTGCTAAATTTCACTCAACCAGAATATTACCTATGAAATATTAAAATTGTTCTTAAAATCAATTTATTTAGATCAATTAACACTAATCTTTGGTTTTAGTAGTCTATTGACGTGTGCTGATATCACGCAAAATTTTAAGAATAATTTGGAGTCTACAAGGTAAAACTTACCTTACATCTAATCTTTATTTACAAATCAGTTTTTAGATTCATTATGGATTTTATTCGCCGTATCTTTCAAGGTATAGCTACTTGAAAATTAGTACGAAAAATTAAAATGAATTGATAATATATTTAAAAATGTACAATGTAAAATATTCGAGTTAATCTGCGTAATCTATTGAATTCATATAATGCAAAAGCATGATTGTTTTATATCTTTATAATGTTTGCAAACAAGATTTTCATAAATATTTCATCTCTAATTGACATGCTATAAATCTAATCTAGTATAATATTTGAGAAACATTAACATTCTATGTATTTTTTTTTAGTTTACCAACATTTACAGAAAATGGAAGAACAACAAAGTAAAGAACTATGCCGACAATTTGTCCCTCCTGAGTAGAATTATTTTGTATCTCATTCCTGGGTTGATTATATTTTTATTTTTGCCCGCAATTGTGATCCAGCATTTTGAGGACTGGGATTATGTTTTATCTGTTTATTATGCTTTTGTTACTTTGACCACAATTGGATTTGGGGATTATGTTGCAGGTTTGTTTATTTTTAAATTTTGATTTGTTTATTTTATTAATCATTGTTTGTTTATAAACATACCAACTATTTATATGGAGTACTCTGTATTTCATTATTAATTATTTGTTAACTATATTAACAGACTATTTTAATTCTTATTACTTAGTTATTACGTTGATAATATTGACACTTTACCTATCTTAATTATTGAGTTCTGCTAATGTAGCTGGAAATACCATCCGCAAAAATACAAAGAACTCCCAATAATTCTTAATACGCAGAAAAGTTTGCAATTCCTCCAACATTTTTTTAAAGATAAATAATAATTCCTCCACGTATAGATGGCTGATCGATATGCAATATTACCTACGTCTATACCTTATCGTATCACGAATTTAAAGTTCAAGATTGCAATTTATTTCCTAATTATTGTCTCCAGATTAAATCACATGCTATGATAAAAGTTTTCCGTCAAAATAATGATAACATTTGTTGTAGGTGTGACCAACAAGAATTTCAGTGAGCTCCATTTCACTTTGTACCAAATATTTTTGGTGATTTGGATCATATTTGGACTTGGTTATCTTGTTATGGTTATTGGATTCTTAACAAGAGGTTTGCGATCGAAGAAGATGGCTAAATTTGAGAAGCATTTAACACATAATATCAAAACAACTCATAATAAAATCTGGCATGGCTTGGTCAAAGATTTTACGTATTTACGACGAATTATGAATGAGCTGTACATGGCTAAATTCAAAGTAAGAATCCTACCTTTTGTTGACTTCTTTTGTGATGTATTGTTAGCCCATTCGTGACTCCAGAGTTTCATAGTTGAAATCCACACTTTACACTGTTAAAAATACAATATTTACTGCATAAAACTGACATAAAATCACTGTAAACTCAAACGAAACTAAGTGTTTGGCATAATATTTTTGTACTAAATGAAACAATGAAACAAGCTAAATCTTGGTTACGCAATGGTTTATACAATTTTATTCCAATAATGCAGTGTATTACTGGACCTAAAAACATTGTCTTATTTTAAATAAATATCACTTGCAAATAAAATAGTGTTCAACATGATTCACAAAAGGGATTAGCAGTATCAGCATAACATTTATCCATTTCGTAAATTAGCTAGTTGAATGTTAACAGGTAAACCGGTTACTTTTTAGTATTTTTTTGTTCTTATATTTAAAAATAAATATTAATTTAATTTTTAAGTAACTGTGTAACACATATGGACTGTTAACAGTCATAGTAATATTCAGTTTTACAAAATCATAAATCAACTGACTTATTTTTTTAGCCTGTGTACCACGACGACGACAGCTACGCAACGCCTCGAAAACTGGGCAGTCAAAGCTTCCCGGATTTGCGCAAACTGATCCAAGTCGATCTATCTCCAAAACCATCTCGCCGGCGCGCTTTTTCAGAATGCTTGACAAGCCGTCCACTGACTCGCGTCCAATCAGACAGCGACTTACACCGGATAGACAAAGAGGCAACATTCGCCGGATTCGGCGTAGTCCAACCTTGCGAACTGTTAGCGAACGTTGCTACAGCTTTAACCAAGTCTACATTTAACGAACCGCTATCAGAATCAGAAGATGAAGCAGGTTACCACGGATTTTCAGACAGCGAGATATTGGCCAGTGAGATCTATGGATCTGGATGGACTATTGGTAGCCAAGATGTTCCAATGCAACCGCCTAAATCGCCCAGATGCAGAGCTGCTAGTGAGGTTAAGATTCCTATGAAATATCAACAAGATATTAATGCAGATTGGACTTGGTCTGGACCATTGGCTACACAAAAGATTCAAGAACTACGCCAGAGGACTAAATATAACCGAACAAGAGTTCGAAACAACTCCTCGAAAACACTGTTTGATAAAATCAAATCATCTTGGAGTAAAACAGTGGATGAAGGACTCAACAAACAAATTGATGTTGAAAAACAAGCACCACAACCTTGGGAAAATACTGTAAACAGCAACAATACAATTTACAGTCAATTCAGTCAGACCAGCCAACGCAGTCAGCGTAGTCAGCGAAGTGGAAGCATATTTACAATAGAACAAGAACGCTACATGAACCGAACCAAAAGTGGTCGAGTCAGCGTGTTTTCAGTTCCGGAAACCAGAGCAATCATGGAAGAAACTTCAGTAGCAGATCTTCTGCGTGCTTTGACATCAATACATTCACGAGTAGCTGGAATGACAGAAGGTATTCCAGAACCAAAACGCAAATTTGGAACAGCTACTCCGCCGAAAGTGCCGTCCATTCTTGAGCTGTTCAATCCTCCAGCTTCGCACACGCCTTCAAGGGTTCCAAGACCTCCGGTGATGGCACGCAGAGCTTCGGCCATACCCAGCACTTCGACTCTTGCAAGAAGAAGATTCTCTCTTCACCCGGTTAGTGAAGATCAGTTGATGGCTCCTCCTCCGCCGTATTCAGCTTCGAATATCTCGGTTCCTCCCCCACAAATCGGAAGAAATTCACCTACTTCGCAGCCTAATTTGGTGCATAAGCAAGTGCAGAGGTTGCGTGGACCTGTCAATAGGATTTTGAATACTCGGACCCGACATAATAGCTTGACTGATGTCAGTAGAATTTATCGAACGTAAGATTCAAGACGAAGAATCCACCATTATTATTTATTAGTTCCTATTTAGTTTTAATTATTTATATTGCTACTAGTAATCTGTGATTTCAGGAATAATTTAAAATTAGTTGTAGATAAATAGTTTAATTAGGTACTCACTACTATCTAATCAATTAAACAGAACGTCAAACATTGCATTGTTCTAATAAAAATAGGTATATTTTTACAGTTAACGGCAAAAAGTATATTACATTTTGTTCTCTATAAGTATGAGTAAAAATATATACTATTCTATTTAATAAAATAAATACGTAATCATCTAAGTTTAATTATTTACAACTAATCGTGATAATACTTACAAGTAATGAATGGCACTGACGAGATTTAGAAAACGTATTTTCGTGCCTACGTTAAGTAAAGCTAGGATGAAACAAATGTACATGAAATGAGCATTATAAATTAAATGAAATGCATAAATTAGTTACACTGTTTCTGAAACAAATACTTTACAATATCAGGAACTGTACAATCAGTTTAGGTAACTACAGATGTAAGTCACTGTTTTGCAGCCACTGGTCAAGGAAATTATAAATACACTTACTGAGCACAAGGGTCAACCTCATTCATTATTACGTAAAAACTATTAGTCGTCAAATTTCTTTTAAAAAAGTCGTCAAACAATAAATCCAATGGCTGCCTACTTGCCTTCTTCGTCTCTTCTTCTTTATGATTTATCTTTTTCTTGGTCATCAGAATCGTGAATTGGAATCGCGCTCGTTATATCCGGTGGCGGCGGCGTTATAACCAGAGGTTGCTGCTCCAGCATTGTTACGAATATAGAAATGAGATTGTTGATGCCAATTAGGTAGCCATCTTCGTGGTTCCCCACGTTCCACTTGGAGAAGTGGTCTATGAGGACGTCGTCCGGCAAAACGAGGGTCTTGGCGAAGTCGATGAGCCAGACGTTGGCGTTGTAGCGGTCGTGCACAAAAAGGAGTGAACTGCCGATTACCTAAACGACAAATTTGTTAATAGGATCCTTGCATGATTTTTTTATTCGATATTTTTGAAAGAGAGATAAAAACTTGGGACACAAGCCCACAAAAATCATTAATGAAAGATGAATCTCTAATATGCCAATTAAATAAACCAAGTTTAGTCCAATCAGAACCAGATCAACATAATGATTCGACTGAATATTGAATACCATTCATTCTGTTAAAAAATTGAATTGACGTTTATATTTTCTATTTAAACGTCAGTCAGTGGTAGAGTGCTTAGTTCTGGTGACCGAGGTCGTAGATCCTAATCCGAGTCATGTGTAAAATTTTCATGACTTGATTTGTTATCTGTATCTACTATTATTGTCATTATTCCAAGTTGGGATACAATTAACTTGGCAACTACAAAATTATCGGGCACTGGCTAGTGGTTGTATTGTTACATGGGCTTGCACGAGGGAGTTAGATTTGCTGAATCTCGCCCATTGTCGGGAGCCAATAAAATTTACCTCTCTTGGTATTGCCTTTGAAAATCGTTTAGGTCTCATAGTAGTAATTGCATTTTTTATACAAAAGGTTTAAAAGATTCTTGGAAATTGAACAAGTGTTTTTGGAATTTCATTTCATTATGGTTTACAGGCCTAATATAATTTTTGATAAATGGCTAAACGATATTGTCTATTTAAAATGGAAGGTAAATGCTATCTTATGAAACTTACTTCGTGAGTCTTGAAGAAGTCAGAAGTCTCCAACGTAGCCTTAATGGCTTTTAATCTCTGAATGTATTTCGGCTAAAACAAACAAAAATAAAATAATTATAATAATGAATAACTCATTATGAATAGCTTTAGTTCAAGTAGACAACTAAGCATTTATGCAAACAATATAATTGAAACAGCAGTTAAAAAATTCCACTGAAATTATCTACAAAAAATATACAAGTTGTTGGGACGAGTTTTTGCCAAAAGATAAAAAATGTTACAAACTTACAATAGCATGAGGGAAACCTTCTGTGAAGTCTTTGAAGGCTTCCATGATTTGATCTTTCGATTTGGTGGTTTTGAAGTCTTTACTCGAGGTTCCGTCGCCTTTCTTGATGCCTTCTATTCGGAACCCTAGGGTTGCTGTTGATGAGATTGTTTCTCGCCAGACCATGTATCTGGGTTTTGTGACTCCTTTTAGACGATGTTCTTCTTCTGTGGGCGCAGTTGGGTCGATTTGGATCATTTTGTCGTACATATCCTAAAAGAAAAAAAATTACCATTGTGGTTGACGTTAATTAGCTAATTTTTTCCACCATTCGGTATTTAATTTTTATTTTGATGGTAACCGTTCAACAGAATTCGTTCCCAAAGGGTTACTTGCATGATTTTTTTTATTAAATATTTTTGAAGAAGAGATAAAACTTGGGACTCGTATTTTTAATTTTCACAAAAAATTTATCAACAAGCCCAAAAATAATTAATAAAAATAGAATAATATGTGATATGTGATAAACACATAGAAGTGGATATTCCATATCTTAACAATGTTGTAGATATGTGGTTTTTCTGTTTACCCTGTGCGATAGAAAGATCACTACTGGGCCCGTTCGTTACCAAGTTACCATCATTACAGTTGTATATCGTCATAGAATGCATGCTCCGATCTGGCCCGTATTTACTGTCTCTCTCTAAAGGTAAACAGAAAGGCCACACTTCAACCGCCCTAGTGTCCACTCCTGTCATATATTGTACTGCGTGGTGTATACCTTATTTTAAAAATTCAATAGTTTAATAAAGTTCGAGATAAGCATAGTAACAAATTTGTAAAAACATAGTTTTTCAGTACATACCAGTAAATAACAAGAAACAATTCATAAACTTAAATCAAAATGAACTATCCGTTTTACTAGGTATGTAAATCAAATATTCGTCCTTGAATTCAAAATAATACATCTCTCACATAACTAATAAGGTATCCCATTACAGATTATTTTAATCTCAACAGAAATACTAGATCGTGTATTTGTGATTAAGTTACAATTGAATATTGTTTTATTTCTCACCTTTCTAAGTTTAGGTTTCTCTTTGGCCTTGGCTAGTTCTTCTTCAAGGTACGTCCTAACACCTATTTTGCAGTCCATTACACATGGTGAACTGAAGTCTCCTAGAAGATCCTGTAGCTGAAGATATGTACCTGAAGACTGCGTTAAGGAAGACCAGGACGTTACTGAATGTGATTGTTAAAGAACAATGCCAACAATGTTAACTATAATCCTACCTATTTGAATTTTAATAAAAAGGTGTGTCTAGGAATGCTAAATGAATCAATTTTTTGTGTAGATAATTTGATCTTCTAAAGATTATATAATTTGTTTATCCTAATTTAAATTCCAACAATATGCATTTTAAGATTTTGGTTGTTGTAATCAAACCATGAATCATTAGTTGCACTAAGGATGTGTCAACCGCAAAATTCTAGAATGCTTAAAATTTGATGACAGTAATTTGACGTCAAATGATAACACAAGTATCAGTATACCGAAAGTATGAATTATTGTAATTGTAATGTAATTGCATGCAATTTAAATACCTATTCATGAAATGCGTCATTAGGCATAATTAATTTTAATGCATATTCTATTTTGTGGCTATTGTCTGCAACTATTAATAGATTGTAGAAAAGGATACATTCTCCATCATCGCTGGTGACTTGTCCTTTATATTCTGGAACGTAGGGCCTTAACACGTCTTTCATCAAAACTTTAAAGCACTTTTCTTCCTTCGGGCAGAGTTTTTTCAAGATCGTTCCTTGGTCCGGACCTGCTTTGAAGTTACCCTGATGCCCAGCAAGTTGCACCCATGGATATCTTTGTTTTTTGTATGTTTGGAAGAATGGAGTCCATTGAACAATATTTCTTAGTTTCCTCCAACCTGACGGCTAGAACAAAATAAATACAATCAACAATGTGTCAACAATAATCTAATCAAATAGTCAACCATTTGGCAACAAATAACGTCCATTGTTGAACATTTTTTCAGCTTGTTTTCAAGTATGCGACTTGAATGTGACGGTGGAATATAGTGGTGTGTATATAAAACCACGTAAAGATTAAATTTTCCCGGTGTTGTTGAATCATGACGTCAAATTTTCTGATTGTTTGCTTTCGGCGGAAGTAGCGAACAAATAATTAACGATAATTTTTAATAAATGCGTCCGCTTTTGATTAAATTTGGCTGTTTTATCAATTATCAACAATGCACGAATGTGCCAGCAAAATAATTTAAAAATTTAGGACAGCTCTACAAGAAAATATATCTTCGTTGGAAAACTATTAGAAAGTTATTAATAATTATAATTAACTAATTAAAAGATGATAACCTATTTGTTTTTGCATTAATACCAGTAATTTTCATTACTAAATTATTCAAAATTGCTCGTTAATTGCTGAAATAAAATTAAATTCTAATTTGCTACTTTCCAGACTGCATAATTAATAGCGTTAATAAAAAATATTATACTTTAAATATTATATCACGGATATACGAGAATAGAATTTGTAAACCATTATTTATTCTTTAGGAATTTGTACGTGCACATATTTCAAAATATCTTTAGTACCTACATGTTTTGCATTACAATAAGAAACTGGCTTCGTAAATTTGCGAGCATTTCTGCTACTTATGTTAAATGACAAATTAAGGATTTAAAAAAGTTGCAGATGCATTTTTGAGCAAAACAAGGTTGTTTTCCTTATTTGATTATTGATTAATTGTTGTAATTATATTAGTAAGTTGTTAATGCAAATGAAGAGATATCAGCCAAAGAAAAACTGCATTAACCTCATATTTTATTTGTACTTCTGTAATGTAATATATTTTTTATTTTCTTAATGTATGTCGTATAAAGTCCGTTTATTTTCTCACGTAACAATAGAGTTTTCTGTCTCTACCGTGACGAAAACAATTTAAAATGACGTCAAATACCTCATGTGTAAAAAGATACAATTATACCTTTACGTTAACGCAACGTAGAACTTCATAATAATTTAGACCAATAGAACAATACAATATGTTGTAATTTTTATATATATATATAAGTTATATTTAGCACAGTCCATAGTTCTTTTGCATCATAGACATAACATAGGTCACTGCTTATCTCAATTAAATTAATAAGTATGCGCCTAGAGATATTTTTATTTATCTGAAGATACAAATTAACATAATAGTCGTGCGTTAAAGAAATGTGTCACTTGGAAAGTACTTTGGGATTATAATTTTCAGTCTGTCCCGTAAATGGAAGTAGCAAGTATATGAGAGAAAGCTGCATATATTACACATACGTACATACATAGTAGTGTGTAACAATCATTAACAAAAGAATTTTGACAAATTGGTAGTCTTTACATATTGGCAGAGCACGTGCTGCTATAGAAAATTTCAATGTTCCATGTTTGAGGCGGAGAAAATGTTACAAATACATATTCATTTATTTAATCGTAACAGCAAATGCAAACAGCACGTAACTAATAATAATATTGTTTCACTAACCTATCAAAATTACTTTATCTACTGCTATTTTATAATATTTCAGAGATTGACTAAAGCTTATTATGATCTACATCTACTTTAATTATAACCGAGATAACTTCATTAATTTATTCTCTTTGATTACTTAAATGCAGAATGAAAAATTTTATTTTTTTCTAGTGTAACTCATCAAAAATATTATTAAACCACCCCATAGAACAACTCCAGTTCGATGCCGTTGACAGGAATTCCTTGAGAAATTTTTAATTTAACTTTAAGAGGCCCGTCTACCTCCTAAAATAATCCAGCATAAAATGTACTATTGTAGCGAGTGTTTTGTGGCCAGTACAAGAATGGTAAAATTTTATTTCAGCTAGGATTTAATAGAGAAAGAATGTATCTATAGATAAACCTTTTTAAAATTTTGATTAAAAAATTGTAACCAATAACATTAGTTGTGTGATAATTTTTGACCGGGAAATTTTTCTGCAATATACCATATCCAAACGTTATAGCGGTTATAGCCTTTTGCTAGGTAGTCTCTCAATCTGATAATGAAAGCAGTCATTTAAAATACACCTTATAAAATAAATGAATTCCTCAATTAATATATATATATATATATATATATATATATATATATATATATATATATATATATATATATATATATATATATATATATATATACAGGGTGAGTCATCGAAATGCCCGTCGTCGATATCTCCCTTGTCGTTAAAAATACAGCATAATTTTTTTAACAGAATTTTTCGTCTACTCAAGGAGCATAACTTAAAATTATTTTCACATATACAGGGTGTTGCATAACGACTTGGCAATAATTGTTCGTCGTTTTTTAAATGAAACACCCTATATATTTTTATATATTTTGAATTGTATTTTACTTACCTGTACGAACATATAAATTTCATTTTAGTTTTCCGCGGCGTTGCCAAGTTATTCAATTTTTTCTTTTAAAAAAGCCGAATACACGTACTGTTTTATAAAGGCGTACTGAAGTTATTTTAATAGTAAAAATTATGAATTTTTTTTTCTGTACAACTGTAACTATACTCTTTGTTCTGACATAACTTTTTTTAAATGTTATTATACAGGATGTTCAGTACAGAGAATCAAATTTACTCAATTTCAAATGGCTATAACTCGTCATTTTCAAATGGAACACCCTATATTTTATTATTCTGTTGTGTGTATTTTTGCATCTTCTTATGTTATAAAAGGTGTCCTATGCCTAAAAACATTAATTTAATTAATTTCGAAATTAATGTTTTTAGGCATGGGACACCTTTTATAACATAAAAAGATGCAAAAATACACACAACAGAATAATAAAATATAGGGTGTTCCATTTGAAAATGACGAGTTATAGCCATTTGAAATTGAGTAAATTTGATTCTCTGTACTGAACACCCTGTATAATAACATTTTAAAAAAGTTATGTCAGAACAAAGAGTATAGTTACAGTTGTTCAGAAAAAAAAATTCATAATTTTTACTATTAAAATAACTTCAGTACACCTTTATAAAACAATACGTGTATTCGACTTTTTTTAGAGAAAAAATTGAATAACTTGGCAACGCCGCGGAAAACTAAAATGAAATTTATATGTTCGTATAGGTACATAAAATACAATTCAAAATATATAAAAATATATAGGGTGTTTCATTTAAAAAAAGACGAACAATTATTTTCAAGTCGTTATGCAACACCCTGTATATGTGAAAATAATTTTAAGTTATGCTCCTTGAGTAGACGAAAAATTCTGTTAATAAATTTATGCTGTATTTTTAACGACAAGGGAGATATCGACGACGGGCATTTCGATGACTCACCCTGTATAGTCAGTAACCCCTTTTTATACCTTTCGGTGTAAGGGGGCCGGGCACACCGAGCCGCAGTGGGTATTACTTTTGTCTCGATGGTCACCCATCCAAGTATTAACCGCTGTGAAGCGTGCTTGACTATATCAATCACAACGCTGTCACGTTACCACACTGCCGTACTGCCGACTCCTCAATTAATAGATAATAGTTATTTACTTTACAAGTGGGCAAAGTAAGGACTTACTCACGAGGGTAATTTTAACTCATGAAGCCGAAGACTGAATGAGACAATTTTCTCGAGTGGGTCATACCTTTTTCCCACGTGTGAACTGTGAAGTTATAACGTTGTATCCAACACCTCTTAATAACTGCTTAAATATTTAAGAAATATTAAGTTCCAACCTAAAACATCGTTACTATGGTGACTTCCAACAAGCAAAAGTAACAGTTTACCCACAAATGGGTATAATTTTGATCAAAGCCACTAGGGCAATCTTTTACTGTACCATAATTATGATGCTTTTATTAAGAGCTGTTGGATAACATTTATAATGTTCTACTAGATTCAACGAAATTTGTTAAGTAAACTTTCATTCTATGATCTCGGATGAGTAATTTCCATTGTTAACACTCATTTCAACCTCGATATCAAATACCTACTGTAACTACTTTACTATGATGTGCAATGTGTGCTTAAACTATCATTCTTTGACGTCACAAGTTAGTTCAAACCGGGTACAAAACCAACATTTACCAATAACAAGATAAAACACTTGATAATATAGGCGGTTCTCAACCAGGTGATAATTTTCATGACCATCTTAAGAGGTCGAAGGTGAGACCATAAAAATCAACAGAAAACATACATTAAATACGAAATAACATGGTGATGACAACAAACAAAACGAAGAAGAATATTTATGGAGCATTGTTTGCTGATTTGGTGAAATCGTTTGTTGCGCAAACGCGAAATTTTATTGTTGTTATCTTATATTTCAATGTTTTGTAGTTTTGTATGGTGTATTCAATAAAATATAGAAATAGTTTAAACAAGCATAAAAGGCCTAATTGCAAATTAAATCTTTGATAAATACACAAACCAGTAAATAATAATAAAGCCTTTTACAAAATAACAAGTAACATTGACGTACTGCAAAAAACAAGATATAATTAGCATTTACCTGTTTATCTTTTGAAATTAGAGTACTTATTAGTTATTACATTACAAGGATTAGTTTTACGTAAACAGTACATAAATAGTTACTGTGAAAAATAATTAGTTCGTTTAATAAGATAAAAAATGCAATAACTGTTACTGTATTTAAACTAAATTAGCAATTAAAACTGTTTCTTAAACGGTATGTAAAAAAATTCATTGCATAATAATAATTTATTTTTTGTATGAGCAAAAATAGAGCCAGCCATAAGCTTAATATTTTTTGTACCATTTTATTCATTAAATTTTTTAAATAATAAGGAAAACTGTTTTTACAAGTATGACAGGAGTGGACATTAGGGCGGATGAAGTGTTGTCTTTCTGTTTATTTTTTGGAGAGAGATAGAAAATACGGGCCAGCTTGAACCTTGCATTCTATGACGATAAACAACGGTTCAATGGTCTCGCACAGGATAAACAGAAACGCCACGAATCTGCAGTAGGTATTGCTAAAATACGATGTGTCTATTCCTGTTTTTTACTTGGTGGTTTTTACATTTTCATTTAAATTCTGAATATTATGATACAAAATTCTAGGTGTCAAGGAAATTATAATTCAGTATGATATTATAGTTGTTTGATGAATTGTGTTAAATTTTCAGGTAATCTATTGAGCAAAGATATCTCTGACAACAATGTATAATATTTCATAATAAAACGTAGATTATTGAGCTATAAATAACTCACTTACTAGGTAAAAAACTAAAAAATGATAATAGTTTTTCAATAGTTATAAAGAAAATTAATCCACGCAAAAACAAAATGTCAAGGGCGTCAATTTGTTCTGTAGTTTATTATTAAAAGGATCGCATTATCCTGCCTACGCTTTTATGTATCAAACAGTTCGTAATTCGAGTAATAAAATTTCTTTCTTACTGGCGTAACCTTTGAGAATTGTCACAACAATTATTTTCATTTTTTATCGCACTTATATTAATAACTGGGATGTATTTTTAGCACAGGTGCTAAAATTTGACAAGATTGGCATATTGAATTTTAAATTATTATTTATAATTATGTTTTGTGCAAACGCGTCATTTTTAAGTAAATAAGAATTTCTCAGAAATTTTAATTATGAATTATGTAAGTAATTGCTACGATAATTAAACTGTAATTTGTCTGTGTAATAAATAGGTACATTCATATTAAAATTAATTAATATACATATTGTCTCCTCATTACGACTTTAAAATTCATACGAAATAGGGTGTTTCAATATTCAGTATTGTGTCTCTGTTTTTGAAACGTATTTTTTATATTAAAATATTTATCTGCTAGTGTGTCATAATGCCAATATTATAAGCCTCAATTTTAGGACCATAATAGCGTTAATTATAGCCCAAGACCATAATGAATCCAGTATGTTAATTAGTACCATAATGAAATAAAAAACAACTTGTTACTAAGGAAATAAGTAAAAATAGTAAAAAAAAAAATTTTATAGCAAGAAGCATGAGCTAAGCCTTCTTTTTCGAATAATTTTTGTTTTACTTAATTTCTTTAAAAAATACAGGAGTTATTATGGGAATACTGGAACCATGTTTACAGTATTTTTCAACTTCAAAATGACATTGCATAGCTAGGATGCGGGAAAGTACGAGTTTCGAGCTGGTTTCGGGCAGCTGTAGTAGTGGGGAAGAGAATGAAATAGAAAAAAAGTAATATCGAGACATCGAAAGTATTCTAGGAATTCGAAAAAAAAGATAGACGATTCTCTTAAGACCACACCACAAGGAAAATTTAAGTGCATGTAAACTGAAATGTGTATCTGACTGGATTTTCAAAACCAAAGTCGGTCACACAGCGCACTCGCAGTAACAAATACAAAAAATATATTCCAACCTTTGGATGCGTTGATCTAGGCGGATCCACTACAACATCCGGCACATCCGAATCCCACTCAGAGCTCAAATCGTCGCTAGACGCGTCGCCATAGTCGGCCACTAGAGGCACATGCAGCAAACTCTTCGAGTACTGTTCATATCCGGCATACGACCCTCCCATTGGTGACGGCGACCTCCTGAAGGGAGAAGCGGACCTCCTAGTGCTTCCTCGTCTACCACTCTTCGGCGATGGTGACCTCTCCTTGCAATAACACCTCGTGGGGATCTTCCTCAGCGATGGTTCTTCGTCGTCAGAGTTGAAGCTCTTGGTCAGGTTACCCTGAGACTCCGTGGATGTTAATGTGATGTCGCATTTGCTTAGTTTTCTTCTTACTGTGCTCTTCAGGGTCTCTTCTGTACAGGTGCAGTCTGACGTTGGGGGTGGTGATGGTTCCATTGTTGCGTATGATGAGAAATGGTGCGTGGTTACTATTTTTGGGACTATGAACTGGTGGTAGATGAACTGTTGCTCGCATTCAGGCATCATCGAGATGGTTAGAGGACCATTTTAGTAAATATTTGCTTCGAATTGACAACAGTTTATAGTGCTGACTTTAGTTCAACAGTTTCTGTTATCTAAATTTAATGTTGTTTCTGTTTCAAAACACTGTAGTAGTCACTTAACAATACAGATGTGTAAAGTCCAATACAATATTGTTATTAATTTACGATTTATCTGTTTTGTCACATAAATAGAATGTTCAATTGTTCTATTTATGCACAAGATTAAACAACTTTTAGTAGTACTGTTGTACTATAGTAGTTCTTGTATAGATGAACAGTCACAGTTTTTAGCTTAGATTGTTATGATCAAATCACAATATTATAACAGTCATGTATTAGATTTTTTTTAATTATTGTAATTTTCAACAAATAATGTAACAAATTTGTTAATAGAATGTCCAATTGAATTATTATTATGGAAGTTCAGAATCTTTTAATTCCTGTAGATGGATAGTCACAATTTTTTACTTTAATGTCATAAACAAATAGAAGATTAGACAATACACTCTTTAATTATTGTAATATTTCCACAAAATGTAACATAAATATGTCTAACTATGTATTAAATGCATATTTTAAATTCTTGTATAAATGCAGATAACAGTCACTGCTTCAGATTGTAATAATCTTGTTATAATCAAAGCAGGTTATTATTCGTTAAAATAAGGCACTTTTAATTATTGTAATCAAATCTCCAACAATACTCCCGAATATTTTCAACTATAATCATCACTGTCACTGCACTCACTACATTGTCTGCCGGACGATTCACTTCACACTGACACGAAACATTCCCCAAGTAGGTTCTTATCGTCGTTATCACGGCGTTATCACCGCGTTAAACCCATTGGTCAAATGACCGCATTTCGAATGTTTGGAATAGTTTGTCATTTGTGTCGCACATCGCATAACGCCGGCTCGTTCGTCTACGCTTCTTCATTCAGCAATGAAGAGAGCGAGCAACATGTTGAACACGCTGCTTGCAAGCGACCGACCAAGCCAGGAGAGGAAATCGTCGGCGAACAGGGGAATATTTTTGGAGGAATAAATATAATGGTGGCCTGGTTTTATTTGGTTTTGTAAAGAGATCTAAATTTGGTTGATTTATCGTGTTTCCGAAATAAATATTGGCCCAATTTGATTGCTTGACAAAGTAGGGTTGCTTCAAACAATATAAAACGATTAGACTCATATAACTCATAAGAATTAATGTTTTGAATCTATCACTGAATAAGACCAAGACTCATTGAAGATTCATTTAGCGACGCCACTAATTGACAGGCAAATCTCACCAACCAGGATTAGGAAAGAATCCTGAAAAAATCATTGTATAAACAGGGCTTAAGTGGAATATTATACTGTAGCAATAACTATTAAATAATAATTCTTTTTATAAGGCAAAGAATTGTCTAGATTATCTATATTTTATTTTGTATTTTGCTATTCAGCAATTTGTATGGATTTGTTATAGTACAAGTTCTATTTATTAACCAACAACTAAAAAACTAAATCTCCTCTGTGGTGTGCTCTCAACTAACAACCTTGAGTACCCGTGAGTTACAGTTATGGCTGGTAACTGCACACTCTGCAAAATGTGTATCTATAATAATTGCCACATTCAAGTTACCTAGATAAAAAGTATCATTGGATTATGTTATTTGTACTAAATTTAAAACAAAACGTAATTTAAAATAGGTAAATAATGTTTTTACCTCTCGCCACTCAGGTATTGTAATCATGCTAAAATTTCGATAGTGAGTTTTCATTGGATAAGCACGTTTTGAGATTTTGATAGTTTCGCGATGATGTCTGTGTGTATGTGTGGTTGGATGTTGGAGGTACGATAACTCAAATTCCATTGAAAACAAAAATTTGAAATTTTCCATATATTATTATGACACCCTAGATTAGATCTGATTAGATTTTGGTGTTGATCGTGCAACCAAGTGGTAGTATCTTGAAGACCTGAAGAGTTTTTCAGAAATATCCTCAAAATTTATTGATTAATAGGAATTTTTTTAATAACAATGTATACTAAATGTTGCTATGTACAAATAGTATTCAAAACGTTGTTTCTATCTAGCACCATTTTCCAATTACAAGAAATTAAAAATTCAACAAATTTGTTACAATTTTATCTGCCTACCAATGAAAACAAAAAATAAAATATTTGATTGTTAAATATTTGACTTTTTGACAAATTGAAATATGAAATGACATTTATTATTTATAAGGTCTTTAATAATATTATAAAAACTACAATTCCCGAATTTCCTTCTAGATGTATTTGTAAGTAAGTAGACTCTTATATTAGTAAAATAGTAAAGAGTATGGCGAGAGGTCATGTGTTGGCCACATCAGATTTAAAAAAAATAAATTCAAGCAGTAAGTAACTCGTTTTTAATTCTCGAGTCAAATTTAAAATACCAACATAGACTCTCCATGTATCGCGGTTGTTTTCTGTACTAATAGAGTGACTCAAAAATAAATGATTAAATTAACAAACTATCAGATGATGATAACTGGCGATGATGTTTATGTTCAAAGAAAAAAATTACTAATTGTGGGTGTGTTACTATCAAATGATGATTCATTTAATACAAGCATGATTAAAAATTAAGTAGAAATATTACTATTTTTCCAGATACATTTTTGCGGAAGTAATCAAAATGACCACCGCATTAGTCACTGTCTTTCCATTTAGGTAAAAATTTGTTTTTAAAAATCGAAAGTTCCCACTTTCCCACATCTTACGTAAAGTGAACAACACATTAATAAAAATTTCATAAAAAAATCTGACATTTACCAAAAAATATCAGCAAATTAAAGTCCAATAAATCTCCGATTTCCTCCGACTTCTCCCGAACTGTCTCGATCTTGACAAGCAAAACAACATACAAACAGAACAGGAGGGGGTACAAACATGTTATGATACACATGTGAGTGTGCGCTGACGTCACTGTGACGTCACACCGTCGCTCAGTTGTCTATGGCACAGTTTTGAATGGTGCAGGCGTTTGTTTCCTGCCGTTGTTTCATTTGGACCGCTGACTACTTGATATAAGAAAACGGATTTTTATTCTCCACAAGGATGAACATCGAAAGATGTTTGTTATTAAAAATTCCGGAGGAAATGCTGTATTTTGTTAAGAAATATTGTGATATACTTTCTTAGTATATTATAGTGGATTGACGTATTATTTTCTGGTAAGTAAAGTGCGTCAAATAAAGATAAAAAGACATTTAATTATTTTAAATATATTTTAAATATTTCCTTCTGTTTCAACAGAAACTATTAACATTTCTTATCTAAAAAAACTTAGACATAACAATAACAGTTCTAATAAATATAGCTTATTATTCAACACCTTACCACTTCAGAAAATGGACTACCTACTTAAATTGTATGATGTTTTAATTAAATATTTTTAAAGAGATTAAAACTCAGGACATGTATTTTTACCTTTCGCTTACCTGTAAAGGAAGGTATTGGAATCATGCTAAAAATCGGTTAGTGAGTTTTTAGTGGATGAGCACGAATTAGGGTCCTTACAATTCATTTTTGATAGTTTCACGATGATGTCTGTATGTATGTGTGTGTATGTGTGTAGCTATGTGGTCAGGGCCGGATTTCTGTCAGTCGGATAACCCAAATACGAATTACCCAAAAATTTTGATATTTGGTATTTTACAATTGTATACGAATAGGAAGAGCTCATTAGATTTTGGTACAAATATCTTCACCGGAAGTGATATTTTTTGAAGATTGAAAATATTAATTGTCAAAAATTTATATAAATTTGGATAAATATAGTATTTATTTGTATTAAGAATAAGAGGCAAAGTTATTTGCAACTTACGTTATAAAAAAATTATCTTTATCTGGTAGCATTAAAGAACTGCAGTAAAATTTAAAAAATAAATTTATCAAATAAAACGTTGATATCTTGTAATCCATGATCGGTTGATTTTTGTTTCTGCTTAAAAAATATTGACAGGTGAGACGGGTGACAAGTTGGCATACTAGCGCTATATAAGTCCTAAGTAAGATATTAAATGTAGTAATTGAACGGAGGATGGCTTCAACACAGCAGAGTTTTCCTGTGAATGAATCTTTTTATTTAGGTGATGCAAACTTCTGTGTTTGAATATTTTAGATTTTTATTTGTATATTTTAAATGGGCACCGGATTGTACGTATACATTTCTGTTTAAAGTCTAGATATGGCGGAAGGTTGTGTGATGGCCACGATGACGTAGAAACGGCTAAAACCTATGACTGGTCGTAAGCCATAGTACCGACACAAACTAGTGTTGTAAGCTAAAACGGCCCACCACAGGTTAATACATTCTTAATAATTTTGCTTCCCTCCTCCTGTTCAAAATAATTACGTAACATAAAATTTTCTGTCTCAATTTACTAAAAAACATATACTAATTTTTATTTTTACCTCTCGCCTCATATTCTATAATAGAGGTATTGTGATGGGTCTAAATTTCCGAGTGTGAGTTTTTGGCAGATAAGCACGTTTTAAGGTCTCTAGAATACGAATTACACATTTTTGAGATGATGTCTGTGTGTGTTCGTTCGTTCGTTTGTATTCTATGTTACAATTTTTTTGGAAACGATAACTCCAAAAATATCAAACATTTAAATACCAAATTTTATTATCTAAGGTTTAAATACGATTTAGAATAAGCAGAATTAGGCGAGAGGTCGAGTGCTGGCCACAGCAGATTTTTACATATATTTTCGACCTAACAGTACATAGTAATAGAAATTTCATTTTCAGTACCGCATGCAAGTAGCCCATTAAAATGAATTAGAATTTGTTCCGGTTTTCATATTTCTTCTTAAAATGAGCCGGTTTCTAAAGTTTTTTAAAAACCTAACTAAACCACAAAAAATAGTACAATTTTCACAAAATATTGACGAAAAACCTTAAATTTGAATTAATGCTTTAAATCGTTATGGGTTGTCCAATAATTTTTAACGGTTCGGTTTGGTTTTCGATTCGCTTAAATTGCTACGGAGTTGTTTCGGTTTTCGTACCTGTTCCTGTTCGATTTGAATCCCTGCTTTAAAATAAAAAGTTACACTTAGTTTTCAAAAAATTTGTCTGTGTCGTGCTGAGTAAACGTCGTGTAATTTTATATATATATATATATATATATATATATATATATATATATATATATATATATATATATATATATATTTTCCGATGTATAAAAACACCCTGTGAAGTAATAGAAGTTATATAAGTATTGTATTTATATTATATATTGTATTTTGATTAGTCAAAAATCAAATTAAGTAATATTTATAGTAATTTATTGCGCTAGACTGGAATCATGTTATAATGAATGTTTTATTTAATTGCCGTAGATAAATATTTATTTTTAAATATTACAAGAAACTCTATCTTAAGTATTAGGTATTAGTAATTCTTGCTAATACACTAATACATACTTTTTATAGTGTTGTTATGTTGTAAAATAAAAATAGAAAACTATAAATGGTTACAAAATTACATAAATGTTTGTGACCATATTTATTATTTTCTATATTCACGCATTACATTTTATCTTTTACATACTACGTACTACGTACTTCAATCAGAGGCCAGCATAGATATTTTTTAGAAGAAACAGACAAGACAATTTTTTAATTTTATATGAAAGATTATGTGATTAGTATCTACAATCGGTATATTTTATAAATTTTTCTGTATCTGCTATCATTTAAGAATAATTTAAAGTATATATACTTATAATATAGTATTTCGGTATCTTGTAGTCCATGATCGTTTAACATTTGTTACTACGTAAAATTTAAATGATTATGACATGACAGTGACAATAGTAAAATACCGTTTATATCTTCTTCTGCAGTTTAAATAAAATGACTAAAATATATTTGTGAGTAGTAGCAGTAGTAGTAGTACTTATATATTAATATATTTGTATAATAAGTAAAAAGAATAAAGTAGGTATGGCGGGAGGTCTTGTGGTGGCCACGTCCGATTTTTTCCAGTTTTAATCATTTTTGATTAGATCATATAATTAATATAGTGGTACGAATTTAATTTGGCTGAGTTAGTCACTTATTTTGACAAAAATAAAGAATTTTATTTTACTGCTGTAAGTTGAGCACAAAAAAATGACTTTTGTCTCAAAAATTTATCGCCTGTCAATTGAGAACAAGCTGACAAATTATGCAAAAGTTTATAGCTACTTTATAGGTGCTAAAATAACAATATTGCATTTTAATGCACGTTGCAGTCGTTTTTATGGCACGAATGACGAAAGTATTACCTGCACGACTTTCATTGCTGCGTTGACCATGTCAAACAAACACCATATCATATGTTGATAATTATTTAATAAAACGGTATCTATTTTTGATAGCTGCGTATTATTTAAGAAGGATGTACGTCAAAGGAAGCTCGTTATTTTATAATACAATATAATTTTCATAAATTTACCTGTTTGTGTTTGTGAGCATAAATTTTAACATTTACGTAAAAGATTGCTTATCGTTTGCTATGCATTTGTTTTACTACATTAGTCGAGGACGTTTTACCACTGCTACAAATAAATATTAGTAGGTACTTAGAGAAAATTTGGAGGTATTTTTATATTGGTCCAAAAATGTTAGCAGCTTTCTGGTCTTCTTATATTTGCATTAATTTATTGAACAACGTTTAAAAACATACATTTCTATCATTTTATTTTTTGTCTATGACCTAGGAATTTGAAGTAAAAAAAAATTAAAAATTACGTCTTTTGCGGTTTTTTGTTATAATTTGATATGATTTTTTTCGGTCATTTTAAATGCCAAGAAAAATTTAAAAAGCAAGAAGCTAAGCTTCCTTTTTCGAATAATTTTTGTTTTACTTAAAAAATAAGTACAGAAGTTATTATGGGAATCTGGAGCCATGTTTATAGTACTTTTCAACTTCAAAATGACATTGCATAGCTAGGATGCGGCAAAGTACGAGTTTCGGGCTGGTTTCGGGCAGCCGTAGTAGTGGGGAAGAGAGTGAAATAGAAAAAAAAGTAATATCGGTTGTATTCTAGGAATTCGAAAAAAAGGTAGACGAGCCTTTTAATGGCATATAGTAGGTAGGTATACTACTTACTGATTACAGAACTGGAAGAATTTTTCAAAATTCGCAATTTTACTCGTTTTGGAGCATTGTTTCCATATGGAATTTCATAAGTTTACTTAATTTTTAACTGTATAAGTAATTCTTGCTATTCATAGTTAATTTGATATCAATTAGGTACACAATCTTAATTCAGTGGTTCAAAAATGTTCTTACATTTTGAATTTGTAAATGGAATGCATTAGATTTAGATAAATGACAACTGGTCTTCATTTTGTCCATGAAAATTAGAGGTAGATTAATAGAACATTAAGTAAAACTTTCTTTCTTTTGGTTTTTATTTCTGTTTTCTATTCAATAATGATTGGCTTGCCGACCTCTTCCTCTACATAGAGATAAATGTATTCATTCGATAGATACAGCATCACAAATGGGTCTGATCCAGGTCATTGAAGGTCATTGCCACTACGGCCTAAAAATCTGCACTCTGCCTTCTACACTCCGTACAGCACACATTCTATCTATCGACAAAATAAACAAACAAAAACAACGCCAGATCTTTCAACGCGAGAAGAAATTTCTTCTTTATCTTGATCCAAAGTTTGATGAATTCATTTAGAACAACTTTGTGACAGCTAGAATGAGACACTTAAGAAAAATAGTCATCTTTTTATAGGTACAATCATTTACCGTTGTGGTAGATCTGTCACGCCTTTTACCCAACTTGAGTATGCAGTATCACATATTATGTAAGCCATTTTAGTTTTTTCAAACAGATTTCAAATAGAATTTCATAAATTTAATATTCATGTTATTGCATAATTAATTAAAATTTTATTTTATTCCATTCATAGTTAATCAGATATCCATTATACAATAAACAATCTACTAGTATCTTGATATATTTTGTAGTAGTGTCACAAAACGAAGTAAAGTGAATTTGTCTGACAAAAAGAGTAATGACTAACAGAAAAATTATAAAATCTAAAAGTTAGTACAGTAAAAGAAACTATTATAAAGCTGGAATTTACAATAAATATTCAAACAAATTTCCTTCCTCTGCCAAACAGTAGCCTAAACGATTGTAAAATCCAGTTCTAACATTATTTAACATTTGTGGCGTAATTGTCTCAAATGTATCTAAAATTTTAATTTACAGTTCATCCAGAGTTGTCACTCTTTCTTCTTGACAACTATAAATTTTAGATTTAATATAACACCACAAGAAAAATCTTGGGGAGCTAAGTACGGAGACCTATCTGGCCAAGGAATTATTCCACGGGTAAAATAAAAATTTCATTAATATGACAGCTACTTTGACAGTATTCCACGTATATCAAAATGCCTAGCATGATAACTCAATTGTCATATATTTCCCTATGTTCACATTTCACCTCCACCAACCTGTATATATTCCTAACTACCTTATTGTAAAAATTATGTCTGTAATAATAGTTTATTTTGCATAAAGTTAATTGCAATTTGATGAATTTGCTCCCTCTTCTTTCATTTCTACTGCAATTTAAATTTATTTTCAGGTATTTTTATTTAGAATAACGCAATCTAGAAACTCTAATGATTCTTTTGATATATTATTTATGCCTATTGCTTGTTCCTATTTGCAGAAATTTATGCAGATAAAGTGCATAAAAATGACTATTTGAAACGAGTAATTTTTGTGAGGATCTCAATCTAATACTGTTATACGTATGATGTTGAATTTTTGTATGTAGATTAAGAAAGAATACTAAAAGTGCGGAATCTTCAAAATCTTTACTTAATGTAATTAGTTTGGCTTTAATAATTATGCGAAATTCGGCGAAAATTGTACAAGTTTAGATATAATTTATGGCAACTCTGTTGATAAAATTATAGTTTTATGGTTTTTCCGCCCTTTTTACATCTATCTTCTACTCATTTAAACTCAATGATAACTTTTATAGTTCATTCATGAGATCCACATGAAATTCTAGTGTTTAATTTCTTTTTATCTCGAATTGTTGTCGGAACAATATATAGTTTGAATTTTTCAATTCAACAATGCTTTGTCGTTACTAATGTAAAATTTCAGATTTTTATTTTGAGCAATATAGCCAGAATCGTGAATTCTGATTCTTATTGCACTCAAGAAGCATAGCCCCTTAATATAAAATTTATATAAAGTAGCCTCTATTGATAAAGACGGTTTAAATATTTTTTTAATTAGGTCAAAATGTGAATTTTCCTTCCAAATTTGGTGGGTTTTACTCAGTGTTCCTTAGGAAAATTTCATCGTTAAATATGTATTATTTATCAAAATTCTTTGATATGCTAGAGTAAATAAATTACTAATGACGTACATGCTAACCTAATATTTAAACGGTAAAGTAAATAAATATCCTGTTCAAGGAATGTAGTAGTTAGTAAATATTTTTAAGTTCATAAGGAAAATTGACATTGATAATAAACGCCTTCGCTTTATAAATTATCGAAATGGAATCATAAATTGTGTCGTAATTTATAGGTAAATAATACGAACTGGTTATAGATTATCACATACATAGATATACAGATAAAACACAGATAGTAATAATATAAATATCTGATTCATTGAATATATAACATCTTAATAAAAATAAATTAGATTATGATATAATTTAGTAACAGTTCAAACATTTCTATCAAATAAATAATTTTTCTAAATTTCGACATATCCTAATTAGAAAATCTGTATGTAGGTACATACGATATTCGATAGAATTGTTTTCTTCAACTATGTATACCTATATAATTTAACCCGAAGAATGGAATGATGCAAATATATTTTTTATACTTCGACCAGTTTTCGACTTAAAAAAATTATATCTAAAGCTGTGGGTCGAAATTTTTTTTCGACAACTGATTTAAAATTTTCGTGGTCGAATTAGTATATAGCCATATTTTAAGCGAATTCCCAATATAATTCTTTAGGCTAGAATATAAGCTAGTTTTATTTCTTCGATTTTGTACCATTTTTGAAATATCTCAATAAGAATTGTACCTCTTAGAATTTTTTCGTAAAAATTTGGATTCCTACATAATTTGATCCGAGGAATCCAATGGTGAAAAAATAAATTTTCCATTTCGACCAGTTTTCGACTTAAAAAAATTATGTCAAAAAATATTGGTCGAAAAAAATTTTCGGTTGCAGATTTGAAATCCTCGGGGTCGAATTAGTATATAACCAAATTTTCACCCAATTCTGAGAGAAAAAGTTATTTTGGCCAAAATTTCATCAAGGAGTGCACCTTCTTTTTTGGCCATTTCCGAAAACCCTTCATAAAATTTGTACCCGTTGGAATTTTTTCGCGAAAATTTGGATTTATATGTAATTCGATGCGAGGAATCCATTGGTGAAAAAATTACGGTCATAGTTACTCCCGTCTTACACTTACAAAAATTATCTCGAAAAGTATTAGCCGAAATTTTTTTTTAGTGGCACCATTGGATTCCTCAGGTCCAAAACAGGATATAACCAAATTTTGAGCGAATCGAAAATTTCGTAAATTTTCGACATTTTTAAAAATAATTTTCAAAGTGCATAATACAGAATTTTTTAAAGAAAATATGTATTTATATGTATTTTGATACGAGGAATCCAGTGGTGTACTTAAAAAAAAAAATTATACCCTGAGTTGTATAGTAGTAAAAAGAGTAGAGTATGGCGGGAGGTCTTGTGCTGGTCACATCAGATTTTTTAAACTTATATTTTAAATGTACTTCGAGAAAAAATTACAATGTCACCAACCGAACCATCGCTTGCCGGCATCCATAAACTATACATTTTGGGAAAATTTTTCTCTATTATATTTTAATCAAATTATACCTATTTTGGGAAAATTTGTTTCTAATTTTTGTTAGGTATTTAAGTTAAATAAATTACATTAAAATTAACTAACAAAAGACTTACTTTTTAAAAAATGCAACAGTTCTTTAAAATTATATTCCAAACGTAAGTACCTACCTCAAAAGAAGTACGACACAAATTCAAAAATGCAGCTTTAGTAAGTAGGTACTTACTTTATTATTTCGGAGACATACAAATAATGGAGCATTATATATATTATATTATTTTAATAATAATATAAATAGATACTTAGGCGAAAAAAAAATTAGTCATCGATAGGTCATGTAATTTGTCACCAAAAACGTAATTCCGATTTATTATTATTTAACAATATTTATACGGAAGCATTACTCACACAAACTTACTCATAAAAAATAATAATAAAGAAAATAAAATTATATTACCTTTTATAAAGTATTTTACGACGCAATATTTTTGTTTTGATGCATACACTACAAGGAAGATTATTATTTGTGTACTTGACTGGATACAAACCTGAGTCGTCACAACCACAGTCGGCCACATAACATAAAAAATCTGATGTGGCCAGCACACGACCTCTCGCCTAATTCTACTTATTCTACTAATCTAATAAATAGTTTTACTTACATTTTAATAGTTTCATGTTCATGTAATATGTAAACCAAGATGCAAGCAAAAGATGTCAACTGTACTGTCACTGTCATAATCATTCAAATTGGACAACAAGATACTGAAATTTCAAAAAAGTAGAATATTAATTGCACTCTATTTTATTGTTAACTTCTACCAGATTCAGCAAAGTGTATTTAAAATAATTAACTGTACCCATAGATAATTATATTTAATTGCAAAAATTGTTATAAATAAATAATGTACCAATTTATTTATGGAAAACTTATCAAGTTTCAAAAAGTACTACTTCCGGTTTGCGGATTTCTACCAAAATCTTATCCGGTGTTAAGATCCTTATTAGAACCTTAAATATGAAATTTGGTTATTAAAGGTTTGATACTTTTTAAGTTATCGTGGACGAAAAATCGTCACTTACTCGTACGTCCATACAAACACACACAGACATCCTCATGAAAATAGTAAATTCGTAACTCATACTCGAAAATTTTGACCCATTACAATACCTCTCTTAAGCCCTGTTCGCACGGCGATCTTTGGAGATTTTACGGAGAACCAAAATTCTGGCAAAGAAGAAGTTTTTTTCTTTCTAGTGATAATTACGTGATTTTGAAACAATCAATAAATTATAAATTCTTCTTTTCCAAGACTTATTGAAGATTCAATTTAGCAACACCGCAATTTAACAAATAATTCTCACTAGAAAGAAAAAAACTTCTTCTTTGCCAGGATTTTGACTCTCCGTAGAATCTCCAAAGATCGTCGTACGAACAGGGCTTTATATAATATGAGGCGAGAGGTAAAAATACAAAATTCATCTATGATTGTTTGCTGTCTAGTCTCAAGTGCAGCTAATAGATCTCCTGCTTCTTATAAGTAATCTCTTCTGGTCACAAGGCGTGAAGTCTGTGTCAATAATTCCGATTCGTGCCGTGAAGCTGGTCATTTAGTTCGAATAAAAGCAACAAATACAACCGTTCAAACACCGGCCCAGACATAACGCAATGAATGGTCGCTGCGAAAAGAACGAAAACGCAAAAACCAGCCGTGGTACTTTTTCTCAGTTGGAGAACAATATAAATCTTGAATCTTGGATGGAAACGAAGGTAGATTGATGGTTTTGATTGAAGAATTGGATTCGGAAGAGTTTTTTTTAGTATGCAAGGATATGTTAACTTATTTTTGTTATTTATGAAAGAAGCTGTTAAATGATCTTTTAAATTAAACTTGTTCATACATCAAAAACTAATTTAGATTATTTAATTTATCTTTACGTATGTCACCAACTTTTTAGCATGGTAATATTTTTATTGGTACCTTTTCTATGCAAACAAGAGCTAGGTGCTAGACAAGTTTTGAATATTACAGGTTTCTATTGTAAAATGAATTGAAAAAATGTCTACGATTTTTTACCGAATTGTACTCGTGCATTAATTCGTTTCCAAAAAATTTTATATCCTAGGCGTTTCAACAACGTAATCAGCAATCGTGTACCACTCGAGCTGATTGAAATGTGGATAGAAAGCACTCAAAAAAAAATCCGGAAAGAATTTGTGCACCATAAGCGAAATCTTTCCTCGTAAATAAATTTCTATACCTGAACACCTGAATTTTTAACAAATTAATGTTTAAAATGTTTTGAATGAGTGTACATTTTATTGTGCTCAATATGATTATTCACATAATCTGTCATCTGTCAAAAAAAGACAGAATATTGAATTTCACAGCCAATCAAAGTGAGTAGACTTGATTATTTTCTACTAGTAAGGTTGTGTGTCGACTATTCACTACTAGTACTTTTTGGTGACTATTTAACAAATGAAAAATTTTATTACAATTTATATTCTATATTTTCCATTTTTATTGCACCATTTGTATCTCTGGGTTTTCTTCAAAGGTCTAGAACATTTTTCACTTGAAATTCACTAGGTATTTCATTTGTAAAAAACACCAAAAAACACATTTGACGTTACATCTATAAATGTAATCAAATTATGTGTTTTCTGAAATCATGGATAACTGCATTTTTTGCTATTTTAATTTAAAACTGGATCTGATTCAATGAATAATCTTGAATACCATTCGTAGTCATAGTTAAGTAGATTATTTTTCTGGTAGTATATTATACACTCATGTACCTTGTACTTGCGAGAATTACTCGTGTTGCGCACTCGTAATATTCATATCCAAGCACAAGGAACATTCGTAATACTACCAGAAAAATAATCGACATAACTATGACTACTTTTATGGTGTTATAAGCGAAAATATCGCAGCAATTAATAAATAATATTATAAGAATCTTGTCATTTAAGAAATAAATTTAAATTTCTATACCTAAGCCCCTGAGTTTTCTAACAAATTAATTAATAACATAATTATGAGAATCTTAACAGGTCCATAATTTAAACTTATAGATTAAAAAAAAGTAATTAAAATGCCATCCGATGGTCTGTGAGATACCATCGTTAAGATTCGAATCAAATTAACGGCTGGTAACCGCACACAAAGACAAACAAACAACATAACCAGCCATTCGTCCGCAAATCTCAAGAAAACAAGATCACAACAACTTAGATCTCTATTCCGTAATCGCTGACATCCTTGTTAGAAGATCACTGAGTGATTTCACGTACTGATAATTGAACTTGTGCTTAGTTAAAAAAGGAAATAATTCATTAGGGGGCCCCTGTGCCCCGCTGCACGCCACTGGCTGCGCTAGCCGGCAGGTGAGACGTCCATGTGACGTCAATGGCTGCGCGCAAACACGAAGAGGTAAGTTCAAGGATAGTAGAATGAGAATTCATTATATTGAATACGTAGTAGTGTGACGGGGGTGGCCAAATGTATACTTTGGATTTGGATAGACAGATTGTTAGTAATGCCGCCGAGACGAGAAATTTCTCGTCTTGTCTCGACATTACGAGACGAGAACCAATAAATTTCTCGTCTCGGTTTTTTGAGATAAGACGAGAATTAAAAACTATACGAGACAAGCCGGAGACAATATATATTTCTCAAAAAATCGAGAATTCTCTAAACTCAAACTTTTAAAAATTAATATTTTTCTCTTCTAAAATGTCAATTTTTTATTTTACTTTTGGCATAATAGTATATTACATTACAAGTCACTGCAATGTTTCATTGCAGACGAGGAGGCGTTTGAAGAATGCGAGGATGAGCAGCGTCCGAGCATTTCTTCAAAGCCTCCGAGTGAAGCAAAGACATTTTTATGACGCGTGATGTATTCTATTTTTTTTAAATCGGCAATTAAGCTTAAAATTATAAAAAAAATTTGGTTTGCATAAATCATCAGAGCTGTGACAAATCATCAGAGCTGTCACAAATTTTAGAAAAAGTTGTCATGACAAGTAAACAAAGTTGAAAGTAAAAATGACTAGGCATGAAAATAAAATTTTCATGCCTAGTCATGAAAATCTTACTTTCATGCCGCAAATTAGTCTGGAAATGACGATTTTCATGCCGATTTCGAAAAAATATAAATTTTAGTAGGTATACCTTTAATATGACTCACATTTAATTATTTCTTCCGTCGATGGTTTATTAATGAGCATCATTAATGTAAAAAAATCATACATTAATGACCCCCTAGTAATGGTCTTTTATCACAGTAAAAAAAGTATTTAACAAATTACTCCCAACCTATTAATCTTATAGGTAAATCTAAAAAAATACCGTATAAAGACAAAGGCAGTAAGAAACTATAACTACGTTGTGGAATTTTTTAAATTGTTATTATTATTATTTATAAACAATTAAATAATAATAATAATTCTGAGAAAAACTCTTCGTAACTATGATTGCATTGTAAATTTGAATGTTTGTATCACATTATTATATAAAATTTTCAAATAGTAGTAGAGTAATTTGTTAAATAAATTTAAAAATTGCATGCGCGCTAGACAATCAAATTGAGTATTTTCTAAACAAGAATGGAGCGAAACATAGCAATTAGATAAATAGAGACAACATGTGCTTATAAAACATAGCCTGTCAGCGCGGGTACCTGAAATAACGGAGATTTGCGATCTAGCAGCGCTGAGCGATAAAATGATTTTTATTAATCAATGATTTTTTTAAATATAGTTATATTATCTACCCGTGAGTTGTAAAAAAAATGGTAAATAAAATAAAACGAAATGATTTTGACAGTTCTAGCTAATAGTATTCACGTAATAAATAAAACCACTGGATCCGTGTAGTTGGATTCCACTATAATAACATCTACCATCCTATAATTGGGAGTTAATCCTGTAGGTTGGTAACCATAAAAAAATTTAAAAATAAAATAATATTGATGCTCAGCAATATCAATTGTGACTAACCTAACATATTTGTATTGAAATAAAATTAGATTTTCTCCAAATTAAAAATTAATGATCAACGGAAAAATATTGTAACTAACTCATGTGTTAATATGCGATTAATAATCTCGACAATTAACGCGTTCGCTTCTCTCACGCGTTAAAATGTCTCAATTATTAATTGCCCTCATTAACACACTAGATAGTTAAATAACTAATCTCACTATTCGAAGAAAGAGAGGATATCGTCTCTTCAACAAGTGAATAAAAAGGTTAAAATGTGTTCAATGGTTAATTGCGCGGATATGAAACGTAATATGCTTGCAAATAATTGAGACATAATTATTATCGTGCAAGCGTCGGCTAAATAAATAATTATCCAGTGATACGAGTGTTTATTTACACTTGATTTGTCCACAAGTAGTAAATTACTAATTTCATTAACACACACACACACCCACACACCATAACACAGTGTACATGCGTGTGAATAATCAACATAAATGCCTGAAGTTCAGATTATTTTAACGAACTTTGAATTTAGATATTTTGGTGGCAGCGGTGTTAGAAGATAAAATAATATTTATACAAACTAGAAGTTTGGGCATAATAATATGTGCGATGACTTTACAAAATTGTTTCATTTTATTACAAGTTGGTATTTTAATCATTTGTTTATATGTGTATACAAATCTATCCCACTTTTTACAGTGTTTAACAACCTTATTAATTATAATTAAGTTCCGTAGTTAATTTTGAGAGTAATTGGATGTGCATGTTTTATGCTTATGTATGTACGAAGTTTGCCAACTGAATGTTTGTTAAAGGGCTTTTATCACAGTCAAAAAAGTATTTAACAAATTACTCCCAACCTATTAACCCTATAAATCTAAAAAATACCGTATAAAGACAAAGGCAGTAAAAAACTAACTACAATGTCGAATTTTTTAAATTGTTATTATTATTATTATTATTATTATTTATAAACAATTAAATAATAATAATTCTTAGAAAAACTTCGTAACTCTTATTGCATTGTAAATTTAAATGTTTGTACATTATTATATAAAATTTTCAAATAGTAGTCGAGTATTTTGTTAAATAAATTTAAAAATTGCATGCGCGCTAAACAATCAAATTGAGTATTTTCTAAACAAGAATGGAGCGAAACATAGCTATTAGATTAATAGAGACAACATGTGCTCATAAAACAGGCTGTCAGCGCGGGTACCTGAAATAACGGGGATTTGTGAGCTAGCAGCGTTGAGCGGTAAAACCCCCTTAACGAATGTATCTTTGTAAGATCTTACTAATCCCCTGAAGAAGGTTTAAGTGTAAACCGAAACGTCGGTTATGTAAGAAGAAGAATATAAATGTTGTATGACTGATATTTCAACCTTACATATCACCACAGTCGATTACACAGTATTTAATAATCATAAAAGATAAATTTATAGAATCTCATTCTATGTGAATTATATGAGTTGTACATAAAGATTGAACACTGCTCTGTTCAGCGTTCTTGGGTGCGAAAATGTTCGTTGAGCGTTAAAAGAATAGTTTGCCAATTGCGTGTAAAATGCACAAATCCGCATCAAATCAGTTACATCACTATAAGAAAAACCATCATCGATTTGAGTGAAAGTGATTGAAACCAGAATTTCTAATCTAATATTAACCAATATTGACGCTTCACACTTGAGCACGCAGCCATTTTCACCCGCAAAAACTGCAAAACATTGAGTATAAATACCCTAGGACACATTGTCACAGCATCATTCAATCAGCGCTTGCCAACATGGCGTCTAGAGGGTTGTGTGTGCTGGCTCTAGTAGCAGTGATCGGGTTTTGTCTCACTTCCGGTCGTGAGATATCCCGGGAACGTCGCGACTTGGAAGCAGCAGCTTCCGGTCACGGCCACCACTGGAAAAAAGGCGGAGGCAAAGAACACCACAGTGACCACCACGCTAGCCACGGAGAAAAAGGCGACAAAGGTTACAAAGGCCACCATTCCCACGAAAAGGGTTCCAAAGGTCATCACGACAAAGAGGGCCATAAAGGGCACTATTCAGACCACGGCGGACACAAGAAGAAACACCACCACGATGATGGATACTATGGCGAACACCACGCTGGTGAAAAAGGCGAAAAAGGTCACAAATACGGCGAAAAAGGCAGCTACAAAAAAGGACATTCCACCAAAGGAGGTCACGATGTCCACAAACTAGACGAATACAAAAAGGAAAAACACTTCTACGACGAAGATCACGATGCGGGTCATCACGAAAAGCACGGAGGGTTCCATCATGAGCACGGTCACAAGAAGGGCGGTCACAAGAAGGGCGGACACCACAAATCCGCCTACCATGACGATCATCACGGCAAGAAGGGCCACCACGAGAAGGGCGGACACTTCAAGGAGGGCAAAGGTCACAAGCACGCCGGAGGTCACGACGAACACTGGCACCATGGCGACAAGTACGGCAAGAAGGGAGGTCACGAGGGCCACAAGAAGTGGGGATACAAGAAGGGACACCATTGATCTGTTGCATGTTTTGTTTTTGTTGTTTTCGTTGAAGTACTCAATAAATGTTGATTGATAATATTATCTTTGTTGTTTTGGTGCTATCCTTTGGAAGTTTCCTCAATACTAATTATAGACTGTTATAAAATGATTTGTAATGACGTTTGAAAATAACTGTTTTGCAGACGCATGGAAATTTTTATATCTACAGCACAAAATTACCAGTTATTTTGAATACCATTTACACCTGATAACTAATTGATAAATTGTTATTAATTTATTTTTCTAAAAGATATCTTCATATTGTTCAGTATTTTATTTATTAAATTGCTTAAAAGACGAAATAAACAAGTAAAACATTTAAAAGTAAAATGCTGGTAAATCCACTTTACACTTCAACGGTTTTTCCTGTAAAAATTTCTCTTGTAATTTGTAACAAGTACTAACCATATTTTGACGTCAAACTGTTTCCAATAATTGTGTCCACAGTGCAAAATGTACTAAATCATTTAGTACGCAGTTTTTAAAAATGGGACTATTAATTAATTATAAAAATAATTTTATGTACAAAAATAACAGTTCAATATAAATTGGGTACTTCCCAACTACAATTAAAAAATGTTCTAAATTACCTTGTGTCAAGATAAATATTGACGTTTTGAAGTTCGAGATAATAAATTTTATTGTGAACGTGGACCAGTACTTGCTAATTGTTTCCAAGGAGCTAAATCCGTAGTTAAGCTGCTATTTTAATAATAATTTTTGTAAATAGAATTAATAAAACAAATAGCAGATCATACAAATATTTATAGTTAGCACATGTATTTTTAGAATTGATATATTTATAGTTTTCCATTCGCTATAGATACAAATTTCATAAAATTGTGATTAGTAATACAGATTTTATTGAACAATAATTTAAAATAATAATAAATGATTCAAGGAATACAATCCTTCCGTCAAATACTGGGAATACATTTCACTTATGGGAACCACCTCTAACTCCATTATTAATCGATTGAAAATTATGAAAATTTGTATTCTACTAATAAATTATGACTGATATTCAACCTGTCTTTAAAAAGCACGAATCTTTATTGGTGGGCCCCACACAGCTATACCCTTCTGATTATGTATTTAATATGGTGGCCACTTATTTCTACATTATTAATCGTAACAAAATTATGAAAATTTGTATTCCACTTATAAAAAATAATCTAAGGAATTAAACCATGTCTTTGAAAACTATGAATCGTTACTGGTGGGCCCCAAATAGCTATACCATGTTGGTTCTCCTATACATTCAACACGGGAACCACCTATACCTCCATTATTAATCGGACGAAAATTATGAAAATTTGTATTCTACTAATAAATGACAGAAATTCAACCCTGTCCTTAAAAAGCACGCATCTGTATTGGTGGGCCCCACATTAATATACCCTATTATACAATTATTAACATTGTGACCACCTATTGCTAAATTATGAATCGTACCAAAATTATGAAAATTTGTATTCTACTTATAAATGAACTAAAGAATTGAATTATGTCTTCAACAGGTGGGCTCCACACAGCAATACCATACTGGTTCTCCTATATATTTAACATGGGAACCACCTTTACCTCCATTATTAATCGTACAAAAATTAATAAAATTTGTATTATAAATGATCTAAGGAATTGAACCATGTCTTTTAAAATTATGATGACAGAAATTCAACCCTGTCCTTAAAAAGCACACATCTTCATTGGTGGGCCCCAAATAGTTTTACATTTAACATAGTGACCACCTGTACATTAATCGTACAAAAATTACACAACCTTGTATTCAACTCTTTCTAATGAGTAAAACTAAATTCTTTACCTTTTTCCTCTGCGCTCCGCTCTCAATGGGGCCCATCTGGTACAAATCCGCAATACCGAGCAAGCAATCATCACAGCGACAGACATCCGACGAGACAGACCCCAAGCTACTCGTAGAGTCTGCGGAATCCGTCCTGACAAGCGGCCTGACCGCCAGTCCAGTGGGGCCCACCAGACCCCCGGGGGGCGCAGCCCCACCCACGCCCACTTGCTCCATCTTCGCCACCAGGAGGGACTCCATCAGCGACCGGGGCCGACCGGTAGTGGCGGCGGGTGTCTGGAGGGGCGGCAGGGGTGGTAAGCCCCCCGCAGGGAGGTTTGGAGGGGGCGTAGCGCTTGTCATGGTTCAGTGGGGCTCAGTTTGCCATTTAATTGAAGAATTAAAGTTGGGTTCGTAACCAGCAATACTGGAATGAATGCGGGCTGTATAAGTTTAGGCGGAGGTTACTTGTGTGATCTAACGTTGCAGTCGCTGAGTTTTTCACCGAAATTTGATGTTTGTAGCTAGATTTTTTTATGTAGCAGTATTACATTTATTTTTATACTTATTTTAGCACAAAATACAGCTATAATTGTTTTTATTACATGAATAGTTCATCTAATATTGACACATTTATTTTATATTTAATAACAAATTATATTTTAATCATATTCTGTATATTTTAAATACACACATACATAAAAGTTACGATATATTTCGAAAAATATATTGATTCTTAGCGAATTCTTTTGATAAAAATCATAACTACCTGTCAAATTAAATAGCAGCGCAGCTAAATTGAATCTTCAATGAATCTTGAAAAAGAAAAATATCTAATTCATTAATATTTTCTAAATAGTGAATTTCTATTTTTCAGAATTCATAGAAGCATGAAAGAATCTTGGAAGAATCCATGTGTGAACACGGCATAAGGAAACCAATTAATAAAAGGTGTCCTATTTATAGTACATTACTTTAAGAACTATAGAGTTATGACGATAACATCATTTATTTATTTATTTTTTTAATATTTATCAAAAATGTGTTTTACTCATATTTTCTGAATAAACAATTATCAATTTAAAATGTCTGCCTTCTAGTTTATCCATTAAATAGTTTGACAAATCAAAAATGTACATTTCTGATTGATATCAAAGTAATTAACAATTAATACTGTTCCAAATTACATTACATATTCATAAATTCACATCAACTTGTCTTAATCAATTTCTGATTGAAATTATTACAAGAGCATTATATCATTATTTGTCAGACATAATTGCATTCACGAATACATGAATAACGAATTTATTAGTAGATTAGTACCCGTGAGTTCACAGGACCTGTGAATTCACTTCTTGCCGCTACATAATAAATACAAATGTTATTTTATTCCATTCATAATCAGTCAGATATCTAAGAAGTAACAATTAGAGAAAATATTAATTAATTTATGCATTTTAATATTAAAAATTATGGCCTTATTATTGCATATTATGAATTTTTTTAAAAAGTCGATTCCTTTATTGTTTTCGTGAGAGTGCTAAGAGAATATTTTTTGTCAAGAAAATTACACATCTGACGAAAAAATAGTAAAAAATCGGCCACATTGACTATTTTTACTAATATATTACTAAAATACCATTAAGTATTTCAAAAATTCTTAGCACTCTAGTCTAGAGTCATCTTTTAACTATCTATATATAAAATATGAACAAGTGTAGGTGTACTAACAAGAGCTCAGTTTGTAATATAGCAAGATCCCTTTTCACTATTTTTGGCACAAGTATAGCGTCTTAAAAATACATTTTTATAACCTTAATCTCTGTATAAAATTGCATTTAAAAAATCTGATTCCGCCATATCTAGACTTATAAACAAAAATGTATAGGTACGTACAATCTGGGTGCCCATTTCAAATATACAAATAAAAATCTAAAATATTCTATTCAAACACAGTGCATCACCTGAATCAAAAGATACATTCACAGGAAACTCTTCTGTGTTGAAGTCATCCTCCGTTCAATTACTACATTTAATATCTTACTTATGACTTATAGGGCTCTAGAATGCCGACTTGTCACCCGTCTCACCTGTCAATATTTTTTACGCAGAAATAAAAATCAACCGAACTTGGATTACAAGATTTCAACGATTTATCTGATAAATTTATTTTTTAAATTTTACCTACTTAAGTTCTTTAATTTTTTTTATTTTTTTATAACGTAAGTTGCAAATAACTTTGCCTCTTATTCTTATTACAAATAAATACCTACTGTATTTATCCAAATTTATATAAATTTTTGACCATTAACTTTTTCAATCTTCAAAAAATATCATTTCCGGTGAAGATATTTGTACCAAAATCTAATGAGCTCTTCCAATTTATATACAAATGTTAAATACCAAATATCCAATTTTTTGGCAAATTCGTATTTGAGTTATCCGACTTACACCCCGGCCTTGACCACACACATACATACAGACATCATCGTGAAACTATCAAAAATGAGTTGTAAGGAGACTAATTCATGCTCATCCACTAAAAACTCCAATACCTTTCTTTACAGGTAAGCGGAAGGTAAAAATATATACCACTCTTAAAAATAGCGTCTTAGAGAATCCTGAATCTTTGTTAAAATTGCCGTACAAAATACCCAATACCGTCCTTCTTGAGTCATATACTCAGTTTTGGTTGATTTGTATTGAACTAAATAAAGAACCAAATATCCTTTTGAGAGAAAAATAACGATGTGACATTGTGATTCAGCCTACTTTAACATTCTGCCGACGACATATATTGTATCTCTTGTGATAAATGTTTTAATCTGTCTGGCAACAGAAACAATTCATATAATTATCAGAACTTCATTAGCTCCTCAATTAATTAGCAGCCCATTGCGCTTCGCAATCTATAATTAAGACTTCTTTTAATAACAGATCTAGCCACCGAGGCGTGTCTTAATTATGCAATTAAATAGTGATAGATCTAAAGCTAATAATCCTAACCAATATCTATGCGCGGTGAATTTATTCCGTCTGTCTCTCTCTACAGCGAGATGCAATTCGTTCCCTTGGTAACGAGTTAGTATTTCGTAATTAAAATCAAGTTGTCTGGATTTACATGAGGTAATGCCTGATTTTATGGGTGTTAGAGGAGATATATGGCCCATTTACATAAAGCGTGGTTATTTATTAGCCTAGTTTTTCAGCGAGAAATTTGCGTTATAACAGTACAGAAAAACTGATTTAAAAAATTTATAAATAAGAATCTGGTTCTAATTTTTAGTAACTTGTTAATTATTTGATAAATATATACATTTGTTAAGCTTGTACCAGACTTATGATTCAAAAATATATAAGTATAGTTTTTCTATTTGGCATCAGATGACATTTACTTGAATTGTTAAACGTCAAACCTCAGAACGGACAAATTTCAGTACAACCTCTAAATCGGTTTTGTTTAATTAATTCAATATTCGATAAAATTAATGAATCTAGTAATAGAAATCATATAAGTTCAATATTTTCTATAATGTCTATACTTTTATCACCTAGAATAGTGAAAGAAGAAATTATATACTTTTACAGTGACAGTGACAGTTAAATAAATGGCAATATTTATGTTACAAACTAAAACGTGACATACATAAATTTTCCTAAATCGACTTGTGTATATTGTGGCAGTTTAATTTAAATTTTAATATTAAAAAGACACCAAATAGAAAAAATAGTAAAGAACTCATTTTAAGACTTTTTTCGCACTACTTGTCCTTTAGTAAACTCGCCCGAGGGCTCGTTTTACTAAATTTGGAGCGTGTGCAAAAATCATGTCTTATAAAACTTGTTCTTCAATATAGTATTCTAGAATCATCAACATTACATTATTATATCGTATAAGTATATTGGTTATTCAAAATATAGCAAATTTAATAAAGAATTTGAAGAAATTTTGATTAAAAATTTTGTATTACTACTTGTATTAATATATTATAATCAATTGTTTATATCCTTTGAACAATTACAAATATTAGTTGTACATTAAACCGCATTCACAGCCCGAAATTTGGTGAAGTCTGTGATATGGCAACGTGTACTTGCGTTCACATCACTTAAATTTGGTAATTTGGTGCTGTAAATGCAAGTACACATTGCCGTATGACAGACTTCAGAAATTTAGTTTAGTTTTAATTTAATTTCTATTTTTATAATATCAAGTGACAAAAATTGATTTCTATATTAAACAAGATTGTTTATTAAGTTTTAAACATTAAAATACAATTTATTGTTATCAATTATTTTATTTTCAGTTTCTAAAAATAAACGGTAATCTTACCGGTTACCGTACTTGTGTATTTTTCTTTTAAAATTAATATATTGTAATTCTTTGTTTCGATCTTCCTGATTATAATACAAATTTGGTATTCAGTATTCTAAAAGGATACTAACAGCTAGAAAACGGCCATTAGTAAGTATAATTGAAAATAATTGTACATTTTTCACCAGCAATAGTATCTGAAGACGTTTATAGAATACAGTAGACATTGCTAACGTTGCTGAATTAAATTAAATTAAATCTTAAAATTATTGTAATTGTTTTATCAGCGTAAGTATACATCCGTTCATTATTATTTGTTTAAAAATATATGACTATTAAATAATACAATCATTATATTGTTTGCTTTTACGTAGTATTTCAAACTGAATCAACCAACAATTAATTTTAATTTTTAATCAATGTACATTATTATGTATTATGGTTTTTAACCAATAGAACTTCTTGTATTGCATATCTAAACATAATAATAATAATAAAAATATAATAACCGAATAATAACAGAACGTAACCCAAATAATAATAATAATAATAACCCGTCTATCCCCTAAAATCCAGCATAAAATGTACTAACGTAGCGAGTGTTTTGTGACCAGTTGGTATAAAATTTTACTTAAGCAAGAATTATGTAATTAACATTTGTGCCTTTTTAAAATTTTAATAAAAAAATTGTACATGATTATAAAGATTCCGAAAAATTGTTAAAAATTTATGCAAACTTTACATGGTTATATCTCATGTCATGATAGAAATTAATTTTCAAAATTTCAAAAAAGCACATCTGTAGATCAATTATTTCTCTATTAAATGTTCATAAAAACATTATTTTGAAGTCAATAATAAACTAACAGTTTACTCGCAACGAAAACACTTTTACAGTATTTTTCAACTTTAAAATGACATTGCATAGAGATATGCGGAAACTACGAGTTTCGGGCTGGATTCAGGCAGCGTAGTAGTGGGAAAAAGAGCGGAATAGAAAAAAAGTAAAATACAGAGTATTCTAGAAATTCGGCAAAAACGTAGACGGGCCGCTTAAAATAAAATAGAAGTTCAAATTATCTTTAAAGTTAATAAATTATTATTAAAAACACTCGTAGACATATAGCATTCTAATTAAGTATAACTTACTTAAATAGTAATTGCGACTTTCATTCATTCAGTCCTAGCTTATGAGTAATTCTTATCAAAAACTCTCGTTCAATAATGCTGTATTATTTTATTAAGACCCTGCAAACTAGTCAACTCAGATATGCAAAGACGGAACAAAGAAATAATAATAAACACGATCTAACAATCACTTAATTTTTTTTATCGCACACCATCAATTATTCTAATGGCTCTTTTCCAACCTTGGTCCTTTTACTCATTACTAACAAACAAACGCTGACGAAAAAAACGCAGTAGCCTTTCGCAGCCTACTATTTTATCGTGGTATATTTATCATCAAGAGTGCTGGTGCTGTGTGTTATATATGACATGACGGTCGATTGACGTCAAAGGGAGGTGGGGAAGGGGCAGCAAAAACAGCTGAACAAATGCATGAGAAACAACTACGAATCAAACAAACCCACATGCGATTGTCAAATGTTCCATACGCACGTGACACGGAGGTAAACAATGCGCGGGAAACGAAGAGAGAGAGAGAGAGATATTTTATTGTTCTGAGTATATTATTTTAGGAAGCTATTAAATTGATTGGATTTGAGCAACGAAAATAGACGGTCAGCAAAATAACAACAAATTTAAATGGATTTGAATGAAGCTATACTACCAATGATGATACTATTTCGGTGATCGAACGCACAATTATATCTATTATGCGTGTGTATAATAATAAAACGATTTGTCCCCATATTTACCAATCCCTATTTACCACCGTCCCTTTTTTACCACCGTAATTCTTTTACCAATCCATTTTTTACCAACATTATACTTTTACCAATCCATTTTTTTACCAACATTATACTTTTACCAATCCATTTTTACCACCGTCTCTATTTTATCAACGCTAACAAAACCGTACTAAAGCCCCTGAAACTCAGTTTTGGTATTTACTACACTAACAAAGCTAACAAAACCGTACTAGAGACCCACAAACTCGGTTTTTGTTTTTACTACACTAACAAAGCTAACAAAACCGTACTAGAGCCCCACAAACTCGGATTTGGTATTTACTACACTAACAAAGCTAACAACAACGTACTAGAGCCCCACAAACTCAGTTTTGGTGTTTGCTACACTAACAAAACCGTACTATAGCCCCACAAACTATTAATGGTAAAACGGAATAGCGGTAAAAAAGTATAGTGGTAAAAGTTGTAATGGTAAAAACGGAGTGGTAAAAATGTCTTAGTGGTAAAACGAAATAGCGGTAAAAAGTTTAGTGGTACAAATGCAGAGGTAAAATTTGGAGTGATAAAAAATGGGTTAACGGTAAAACAGGATAGCGGTAAAAAAGAATGGTGGTAAAAATGCTGTGGTAAAAATAGAATGGTAAATATGTAGCACAACGTAATAAAACAGACTATTTCTCTCATTATTATTTTAACCAATTAAAATGCACTATTTTTCACAAAAACCATAGAAACTATCTATATAAACAACTATTCCAGTGCATATTTTTGAATATTGACATAGTATGCGTATATTCACCACAAAATATTTAAAATGAATTTAAAAATTCTTTTAATAAATAAAATTGAATTATTTAAAATGGTTAAATTTGTTTTATTCCTGAAATAGTCAATGCGTATACCATTCGATCATCAGAATAGAAAATACTTTTGCCTCCTGGTTCGACGTATTTCCGCAAAACACCTCAGTCGGCAGTATTTTCAATAAGTTTTGAAGCTCTTGTGGTATAATAACGCAGTGACAGAGTGGCACGTTTGATCACCAATAATAATCTGACAGTTTACTCATAACGAAAACACTTTTACAGTATTTTTCAACCTCAAAATGACATTGCACAGCTAGGATGCGCCATAGTACGAGTTTCGGGCTGGTTTCAGGCAGCCGTAGTAGTGGGGAAAAGAGTGGAATTGAAAAAAAGTAAAATCGAGAGTATTCTAGGATTTCGGTAAAAATGTAGACAAGCCGCTTAAGTATAATAATTGTAATATTTCCAGTGTACTCGATGCACATTTTTGTGATCTTTTCTATTCTTGGCAAAGTGTTCATGTTTACGGCAGGAAGCAAGTAAATGACTATCAGTGTAGATTCTTCAAGTTGTTGTGATTAGAGAACTTGTATCTTGTGCAGATAATATTTCAAGGTTCAGGCTTCCGTTAGCAAGATTTAGCTGTTTGTATTCGGAGTGTAGTTCTGCAAGTGCATGATAATTAAGTGCACTTTACCTGCGCACAGCGGAGCACATCCGGTGAAGTGACGGAGCAAAAAGTTCACCTATCTGTCACCCGACAACGAACTTCTCCAGCAATAGAACAAAAAATTAATCGTTTTATTTTTTCTTAAATGAGGTAGCAAGCTCGTGCACACCATGTGGTTTATCTATCGTAATAAAGTATAGCCCAAGAGCTAGCGGTCAAATTAGTGTGGACATTTTATTAGTCGTGAAATTGACCTCCCTTCCGCTAGCGGTACCAACTCACAAAAAAAATTTAAAAAATATGGAAAATAATAGGCTAATTATAGGCTAATTAAATGCCTCATTCCCCAATTTTAGGCTCTTTAATTTTTTTTGTAATAAAAAATTCCGCTAGCGGAAGGAATGCCAGCGAAACTTACGGTAACAACAAAAACTTATTGGAACTTAGTTGATAATTAAAGGCTATTTATAGGCTCCAGAATGGTATATATAAACTTAATATAGGACAATGTCTTAAATAAATATTTAAGATACTTGTTGAGGGGAAGTAGCAGAGATTACATGAAGTACCGACAACGCAAAATTGTCAGTGGCACTGAAACAATGGTTTTGGTACAACCATGTTTGTAGGTTAGCCTGCGGCGCACTTTAAAAAATAACTCGAGGACTGCGCGCTCCGCGCTCCAACTTGCGCTGCGCGCGCCTTTGGGACTACAGTGAGTCGTTAGTCGGGGACAAGGTCCAACTGGGATAGTGAGACGTCAATTGTGGAGCCTATAAATAGCCTTTAATTATCAACTAAGTTCCAGTAAGTTTATATTGTTACTACCGTAAGTTCCGCTAGCATTCCTTCCGCTAGCGGAACTTTTTATAGCAAAAAAAATTAAAGAGCCTAAAATTGGGGGATGAGGCATTTAATTAGCCTATAATTAGCCTATTATTTTCCATAGGTTTTTAATTTTTACCTCTCGCCTCATATTCTATAAGAGAGGTATTGTAATGGGTCAAAATTTTCGAGTATGAGTTTTTGGTGGATAAGCACGTTTCAGGGTCTCTAGAATACGAATTTACTATTTTCACGATGATGTCTGTGTGTGTGTGTGTGTTTGTGTGTTTGTATGAACCGAGGATTTTTCGTCCACGATAACTTAAAAAGTATCAAACCGTTTATAACCAAATTTCTTATTTAAGGTTTTGATAAGTATCTTAACACCGGATAACATTTTGGTAGAAATCTGCAAACCGGAAGTAGTACTTTTAGAAGTTTGGCAAAGTTTTCCTTAAATATATTGGTACATTATTTATTTATGACAATTTTTGCAATTAAAAATAAAAGAAATTGTGATTATCTATGTGTACAGTTAATTATAAATACAAATTGCTGAATCTGGAAGTATTTAACAATAAAATAAAGTACAATTAATATTCTATCTTGTTGTCCATGATATGAAATTTGTTTCTACATAAAATTTGAATTATTATGACAGTGACAGTACGGTTGACATCTTTTGCTTGCATATTGGTTTACATTATCGTTTACATATTACATGAAGATGAAACTATTAAAATGTAAGTAAAACTATTTATTAGATTAGTAGAATAAGCAGAATTAGGCAAGAGGTCGTGTGGTGGCCACAGCAGATTTTTTTTTGTGAGTTGATACCGCTAGCGGAATGGAGGTGTGAAATTGAACGGTTTGGGTTTTGCATATCTGCTGAAGATGGAATGTCCGGTCTGCCAGTCTTGTGAAATGGCAAGTATAACAGTTTGGTCAAATGACGGATTAACTATACTACGATATAACCACATCTAGTGTCCTAAAGATACTAGCGTCTGTCTCTTTTGCAATTTGGTCAAATGACGATTTGGTCAAATAGCGTTTTGGTATAACAGCGTTTCATTAAATAACAGATTGGTAAAATACCAGTTTGGTAAAATAACAGTTCGGCCACATACCCGTGTAAAATAACCTTCGTTTGGTGAAATAACAGGTTATAAGAATAAAAAAGTTTGGTTAAAAAAAGCGCTCCCGAAGTTTGGTGTTAAGTACACATTGCCATATGACAGACTTCACTTTCGGACTGTGAATGCGGCGTAACTTAACTATACCAAGATGAATCTTTCTACAAGACTACAAGTGGTTGGATTCCACTCGATTCCACTATAACAACGTCTACCAATCTATAATTGGGAGCAAAATGCTGTGGACTGGTTACCATAAAAAACCATAACCCACGATAATTTTTATTTTCTGTGGAACTGTATTTGAATAAGTGATGCAATTTTCTAAATATGTCCATTACAAAAATTATAGGTACAAATTTGATGTATTGCAGCATTAAATAAAAATAAGAATTTAATATACTCTTAATTATAATTTGTAGTGACAGGCATACCTAACACATATTAATGAATCTAATAGTAATAAATCTTATAATGAAATATGCAGTAAAAATAAAAATATTCAAAGCCATAAAAGTCGCTAGAAATTTATAAGAGTTTACTACATACATTGAAATTGATTGATGTTTTGAGGCGTAACTTTTCACTGAAACTATACAGGGTGGTTTTCAAGTTAATGTCATAAATTGAAGGTTAAGTAGCATTATGTAGATTACGAAACAGAAAGAATTTTATATTTTATTTAAATCGCAAAAAAATTTAATTCAATTTTTTTGTTGCCGCTGCTACTGGGTGGAGTAATTATTGTTTTATTAAAAATAATTAAATTTGGTTTGTTTATTTTACTAGTATTATGTAATTTAAGATGTTGATTACCTACTTCTATTGTTTGTGTTTAATAGGAAAACGAATCCAGTGCAGTACTACAAAAATGTTGCAGGTAAACTACCCTTAATTTTTCGAATTTTTAAAAAATTCTTTCTTTTTTGTAACCTAGAAATGTCATACTACTTAAGGTGTTCGTCTACCCTAAAATTTTACAGCGTTACAAAGGTGTACGCCTTCCACGTTTACTTTAGTTATAATTAAAATAATATATGATGCTTTTACATATGAGTGTATTAACAAAGGATGTCTTAATGCCTCTAGTTTTATATTTTTTGTCTTTGGCCTAGGAATTTGAAGTAAAAAATATTTAAAAATGACGTTTTTGTCATTATTTGATATGATTTTTTTTTAATTACAGCTTTATTAAGAACAATTAAGGCTTATCAGTTCTCTCAATCGCTTTCAAATAACATGAAGTTTCAATAAAAAACTTTTTTTAAATGGTAAACTACCCTATTAAAATTTCATGACTAAATCAGAATGAAACAATGCATTTTATCTCCCTCAAGGGACGTCATCATCATCATCATCTCCTCTGTTCAGCGCAAACAGAACAATCAGCAATGAAGAAAAGCTCACATTCCTTATTAAACAAAACAAACACGCCGTTGGCAATTGTCTAGAAACAGTTGAACAAGGCTTGGCCGCCATATTTACGAGTGCTTGAGATAGACAGACAAACGACAATCGCTGCAATGTGCACTCGCCTCTCGAGAGAACAGTTGACGGTATATCACGTGGGCTGTGCACAGGTAATCGAGAACAAATTGACATCCACACGACGGAGACAGCGATAGGAATAGGCAGAGAGGTGTGGATGTTGCATGCACTTACTTGAATGCAGTTCTATTATGCCCAGATTTAAATTTTTCAAGAACTAATAGAATAATTTTATTAAAACATCATCATAGATTGAAAATGTGTGGATTGTATATTAGAATTTATAATTACAAAGTTGTAATCGTATAGTCATTGAAAGATACATTTTTTGGATCTATAGTCTTTGGGATACATGGAAAAAAATTTAGAAGAAATTAATCTTTTCGATTTTAATTTATTTCATATTTCTTGGGACACAGAAAAAAATTTGAATTTACATTTTCTTGATTTTAATTTATTTAATATCGTAAACGTGTAGACATATTTGATTTTTAAAGATTTTTTATAGTCTTGGGACACTTAGATCTATCGTCTTGGGACACTTAGAAAAAAATTTAGAACACTTTAAATTATTTCGATTTTAATTTATTTTATATTTCTTGAAACACTTTTTAGTAGAATTCTAATTTTTTTGATTATGGTCTTGGGACACTTTCTGAATTGAATTTAAATTTAAATAAGACTAAAAACACATATATTATGAAATAAATTAAAATTTAATAAATGCAAATTCTTCTAAAAAAATGTCCAAAGACCATAGATCTTTAAAAATATTTAAAAAAATCAAATATGTCTAAAAACACATATACTCGCACATATACGATATGAAATAAGTTAAAATCAAAAATATAAAATGCTCTAAGTGTCCCAAGAATATATTACCTCTCGCCTCATATTCTATAAGAGATGAGGTATTGTAATGGGTCAAAAATTTCGAGCATGAGTTTTTGGTGGATAAGCACGTTTTAGGGTCTCTAGAATACGAATTTAATATTTTCACGATGATGTCTGTGTGTGTGTGCGTATGTATGTATGGACGTATGTGACGATTTTTCGTCCACGATAACTTAAAAAGTATCAAGCCTTTAATAACCAAATTTCATATTTAAGGTTTTAATAAGTATCTTAACACCGGATAAGATTTTGGTAGAAATCCGCAAACCGGAAGTAGTACTTTTTGAAACTTTATATAGTTTTTGTTAAATATATTGGTACATTATTTATTTATTACAAATTTAGCAATTAAAAATAAATGAAAATATAATTATCTATGGATACAGTTAATTTTAAATACAATTTGCTGAATCTGAATAATCTGATAGTATTTAACAATAAAATAAAGTACAATTAATATTCTATTTTTTTGAAATTCCAGTATCTTGTTCTCCATGATATGAAATTTGTTTCAACATAAAATTTGAATGATTATGACAGTGACAGTACAGTTGACATCTTTTGCTTGCATCTTGGTTTACATTATCGTTTACATATTACGTGAACATAAAACTATTAAAATGTAAGTAAAACTATTTATTAGATTAGTAGAATAAGTAGAATTTGGCGAGAGGTCGTGTGCTGCCCACAGCAGATTTTTTTTTTAAACCAAAAAATCTTTATTTCGTACAACAAGCATCGGCTAATGTTTGTTGAACTGGTCAGTAACAAAAAGTTTATTAACTAAAAATTCAATTAAAACATTATTTACTAAATTTGATATTTATTTGTACCACTTTTTTTCACTGCGTGTCTTAAAAATAACATTTCGGGTTTTGAATCTACCATTTACAAGCTTCTATAACTAACATAATAAAAACAGTTAGTTCAGTAATCAAATAAACTAAATAAAAAATAAGCTACACATAAATTAATTAGAGTATTTTGTTTAGAACCTGCGAGTAGAATACTAAGCGTCTCTCACGTACTAAAATATCTCCGTCGGCTCTAATTGTATCTTCCATTCATTACTACATGTCATTTACTATAAAAACCTCTCATTAATAACTATTAACTATCGTAGTTAATTACTACCATTATACTTGTAGATTAAAATTTATTTAAAAACTCTCTTCGCAAAAACGTAATGAACCAACGTAATTATTTTCTTCTAAAAACTGGAACTAACTAAACTAACAAAAAAATATTTAAATGATGTGGAGCTTAGCGGAGTTTTTGATCTGAGGATTTAATTAATTGAAGAGGATAATTAGAATTTATATTCAATGTTTATGTTTTGTCATAATTTGAATTTACATATAAACAGTTCAATCAGTAATTGGTGCGGTGGATATCGGTTACTGAAATCAAAAATGTTTTGTAATTGATCGTTAAGATGCAGTGTGGGTTGAAAAACTATAAAGATTTTTAACACTGATAAACAGCAGTATCTAGAAGAATATAACTTCATTATTACATGACTTGATACTCAAACACAAATAAAATAAATTAGATCACACCTCACCGAATATACTTGCTGTAAAATTTAAAAGCGCGTTTAAAACAAAATGCAAAATTATAATATTCAATACGGTATTTTAAAATCTATACATGCATAAATTACGCTTCTTATACAGGTTGTTTCTATACCTCTGCACGCAACTTTAATAGGATATATAATTTCATTATACTGATTATAGAAAAGGAAAATTTTTCTTATCAAAATTCGCAAAAATAAGGGTAGGTAGTACAAATATTAGTTCCATTGTTTTGAACGTCCATTTAACTGTATATTTATTATCAGAATATCTACAAATAGTCACTTTTTATTTAATAATTAATAAATAAACAGTTAAATTGATTTGCAAACCAGTGGCACAAAAATTTTCACTATCCTTATTTTTGCGAATTTTGAAAAAAATCTTTCTTTTCTGTAATCAGTATATCAAATTATGTAACCTATTAAAGTAGCGTGCAGAGATATAGAAACACCTTGTATATGTCGGAGTACGAGCGGAGCGGACTATAGATGATCAGTTTCGTGATCAATAAAACTACTAAAAGGCGCAATTATTGTAATAGTAACTAATCGAAACACCAAATAAATCACACATTCACCACTCATGTTATGGACCACTTCAACGTGATCTACAAACCGTGACGCTAAGGAAAGATGGCAACTCCCGGGCACGTGCTACTCGTATCAGAACATCTTCAAGACTGCCCATAACCGACTCACACCTAGCACGTAATCCCAAGTGTACTAACGTAATCGAACTAACACGAGCATAACTTCATTAGCACACTTGCAACAAGTTTGATATAGCCAAGATAATGAAACTTGTGTGATGTTAAATCACGAGACGATTAGCCGAGCGTTTTTATCACCCAAGTTTAATTAATTAATAATGTACTAATAGTTATTTATTATAAAAAACTTAAAATTTGATCGAATTTCTATTTTTATTTCTCCTACAAAAATTCGTGTCATTAAGAATGCATAAGGACACAAGTGCCATTAAAAAATTCATAATGACACTCAACTTAGAGTACCGTCGTAGATAAATAAATTAAGATATCCTGTAGTTAACAATATGTTTAAAAAGTATGAACTCACAAAATAATGAGTTTTTTGTTAATTTTAATTTATCCCAGTAGCCATAGCTTCTGCCGAGCATCAGTATTTTTTCTTTCTTTTTTCTCGTCTGTTGTTTTTGTAATGACTAAACACTGACTGGTAACTATGTCGTATAAATATGGACAAGTTGTAATTATATTTTTATTAGTAACATGATACTAGGCTTACGCATCATCGTTCAAATATGACGTCATATAGGCGATAAAAATCATTTTAGTATTGTGAAGATAATACAAAGTGCAATGAAATGTTTGTTTTTGTAATTACAATGCTGGAAACAATTTATTCGAAACAGATTCTAATATTTTCAACACACGTTAAGTATAGGTACATTATTTATCTATGAAAATTTTTGCAATTAAAAATAAAAGAAAATATAATTTTCTATGCGTACAGTTAATTTTAAATACAATTTGCTGAATCTGGTAGGTAGTATTTAACAATAAAATAATATTCAACTTTTTTGAAATTCCAGTATCTTGTTGTACTTGTACATAATCATATGAAATGTTTCTACACAAAATTTGAATGATTATGACAGTGACAGTACAGTTGACATCTTTTACTTGCATCTTGGTCTACATTATCGTTTACATTTTACATGAACATGAAACTATTAAAATGTAAATAAAACTATTAGATTAGTAGAATAAGCAGAATTAGGCGAGAGTTCGTGTGCTGGCCACATCATATTTTTTTCAAAAAGAACAAATAAAATTACTTGTGTGGTTGTCATTTACTTATAAAAATATTAAATAAAATTGGCCCTAAATGAGACCCTTGAGGTACTTCCGATGATGCATGAAAATCAGTTTATTCGTGCCCTTTTACATTATCTTGTTGATATCTGTATGTGCGGTTACCAGCCGTCAACTCACTCATGGTTGTTAGTGGAGAGTGCACCGAATGGGAGATTTTTGTGCAGTGGATTCGAACCTGAGTTGTCAGAACGACAGCAGATGTCTAAAACTCTTCTGTTGTGTTAAAAGTGGGTGTATCTCTCATGGCCCACGGCATAAACAGCCGGGCGTATTTTACATTCACAAACACAAATACGAGAACGCTGTATTGCAAACCCGTATTCGTACGTTAACTTAACACATGCACAACTCTGTCAAACTGCGCAACTTTCGCCATTTATCAACAGAGATATTTCGTAGCGCGATTGCAAAAATCATGTTTCAGACCTGAAATCCACCAGTCGATAAACAACAGCGAAAAAGAGGTTTCATACACAAAAAGAAGAAAAATATGATATTATCTACTTCGTTGTTTACTGGCAACTTAATTTCAAAACATAGATTTCATAAGGAATTAAATTAAATACAATTCACAGAACAGGGCAAAATGAATAATATCGAATAATATATTAGTAAATTAAATTAGTGCAATAAAATAATTTGAGATATTTATTAAATTGTTCTGGTCTTTTAATATTGTATTATTTATTTTATATTTTGATGATAACCATTCAATATAGGATTAACTTCTTATTACAGACTGGTAGTGGAATCCAACCTCTCCAACGAACTGGGACCAGTGTTATTCAACAAGAGTTTTAACGTAAAAGTTAGTCATGAGAATGTATGAAGTTTCAATAATTTAATTTGATTCATTTTGATGGTAGCCATTCAAATTCAACATGATCAATTCCCAATTATTTACAGATTGCTAGATGTGGAATCAAACCACTCGGGCCTAGTGGCATTATTGTCCATTGCTGGGATCCAACTAGGAACCGATAACCACTGGCCATATTGCAAAAGTTTAACAATTTTTTTAGATATAAAACATAAATCTATGTTTGTACCTATATTCAATTTCAGTATCATTTAATTATGTTTCGCATACAAAATACTATTTTAAAACTACTGTTCCCTAAATTAGATTTCAGTCTACCTCAACTGTTAGTTATGTTATTCATGAAAATAAAAGATTTTTTTTAAAAATAGTATAGTAAGTATAGGTATAGGCGGGTATAGGTAATCCAGTCAGGGATATATTCCAGTTAAAGCCTCATTCACAATACAAAATTAGTAGTTATAGCCAGAAGTATAGTTAGTAGTCATAGTTGATTAGTTAGTTTTGACCACTGTCGTTCACAATTACAAAATTAATGTTAATCAGAAATTGCTTTGCCTTTCATAATAATCCTTTAAATATAAATGGCTAAAGAAGCATTTATATGACACAAAATTGTAATGACAAAGATGATCTCGAATATTAATGTCATTTTAGACGTCAAACGTCAAAATAAGTTCTCGTTCTAGATTTTGATTGGTTGTTCATACAGAAAATCCTACTCCTAACTACAGGTTTGGAGTTTGCAAATCCCTGTGCTAACTGTAATTACGTGGAGCTAATTTCCTTATTGTGAACGCTACAAGTAAAATGCATATGCCAAATCACTAACGTTAACTATACCAACTGACTATAACTACTAATTTCGTATTGGGAATGAGGCTTCAAATATACAATAATCTTTCTCGTAGTGTACAATCCACTAACAACCATGATTGAGTTGACGGCTGATAACCGCACACACGGTAAAATAAATATTTACACCGATGACTCACAGAATATGAGGCTGCGACACAAGTTAAACATCTGTTGTTTCAATTTATTATTTTTCATAGATACAAAAACCTCTTCTGTGTAATATCTTGTGGTAGCATTCAATCTTAAAGTGTCGTTTAATGAAAAAACCTCTATAATGAAGAATATTTTGCTCTTGTAGAGGCAAGAAGCCGGTAACATATCGCAGGAATGTTCAATTAAACCTAATTGTATCGTATTTATGTGCAGTCTTGAGTGAGATTGTTTTTCTCTCGGTTTTTCTGTTTGATTTTGTTGTGTTCCTGGTGCCACTAACAGCTTCTAACATCTCACAAATTGAGTGCGTGAGAAAGGTATGTGAATATTTTTAAACCGAAGATGTGATTGGTCAACAGTCAGAGACGTTGTGGAAGATTGGAAGATTTATACCCAAAAATCGTTTAAAAATAGATTAGTCAATTATTCATTTTATAAAGCCCTGTTCACACATAGATTCTTACATGCTTCTAAATGCAGGAAAAAACAAATTTGAAACCATCAATGAAATAAAAATTCTTCTTTTCTTCTCACCAAGTTTGTCTCAAAAAAAAATTTTCTACGGCTACCACCGAAATTGCACTTCCGACATTCACTGCCTCTTCGAAAATTTTATCTTACAAACAAAAGAACAGCCGTGTGGGAATGTTAATCGAAGACGCAACATGAGCGTGCCGTAATGATTTAAACATGCATGTTTCCTATCTGTCGCTGATCATCAAAAATAAATAATGTCAAAATGTCAAAGTGAGATGTCATATAGTAAATGTAAGTAAATATAGAGGTGTAGAAAAAGTATAGTGTGCAACATTTGTCGAAATGCTCTTACATGTTTCTTGAAACATTCGCAAGTAAGATGCTTATTTCGGCACTATACTATTTCAATTAATTTTCAAATTTCTTTAAAATTCTTTTTCTATTTGGCGCTCACAATTCCAGTATGTCCATATAATAATAACTTCTGTATTTTTTAAAGAAATTAAGTAAAACAAGAATTATGAAAAAAGGAAGCTTAGCGCAGGCTTCTTACTTTTTAATTTTTTTTCTATTTGTAATGATCGAAAAATCCATATCAAATAATGACAAAAAACGTCATTTTTAAATATTTTTTATTTTGAATTCCTAGGCCAAAGACAAAAAAATAACAAAATAGAGGCATTAAGACATCTTTTGTTAGTACACTCATATGTAAAAGCATCATATTTCAATTAGAATTAAAGTAATCGTGGAAGGCGTACACCTCTAGAACGCTGTAAAATTTTAGAGTAGACGTACATCTTTATACTAATTTGATTCGTAATAAGCATATCAAACTCGAAGTAATGAAACACCTGTACATTATTGTTTCAAGGGATGCGTTATTATCAGTAAACGATTCGGCCCTGAAAACTCTTTTGCATGTCGACAATTGTTCAACATTTCAACCTTGTTTTAAACAATGTGTATATTTATGGAACAATTATTTTTAACAAATTACTTTGTCATGTTCATAATTTTCAGTTTGCATAACTTGTGGCGTTGTTGTTATTTTCCTACTGCAATTATTAACGCGTTAATTAAAAACTGGCCTCATTTTGACATCTTTCCATTGATATGATAATTACACACATTATCAATTCATTTTATTGTAATGTAAATTTAAAATTAATTGGCCAACAATAAGCCCCATCTTGATTAACATTTGGTTTGCGTTTGTTCTAATCTTTTGTTTAACCTAATTCTAAGACAATTAATCATTTATGATTGATATTTTCATTGTTCTATCTGCATTTACTTTTGTATTGTAATCTATACTGCAAATCATATTGAATATAAAGTTTTATTCAATAGATCATTTTCACTAACCAATTTTATATTTTTATCTGTTAAAGATTGTTGATACGTTTTTTATTTCATACGCGTTTTAAAGTAATTTTTTGTTATCCAGTGATTCATTTGCAAAAAATACTTAAACATAATGTGTTTGTCGTTACTGTGTATCATAAAAAATGTATGATCTAATTGTTTTTATTTAATGTCATATCTGTTCTATTAATATATTCAGCAGCTTATTTGATATTAAAAATATTATCTTTACAGATTTTTAACCAATAAATATTTATTTTTATACAAGACGATAAATTATATTTTTCTCGAGTTGATAATATAATTTTATCGTAGTATACAGAGCTGGGCAAAGTACCACAAAAAATACTTGAAGTACAAGTACTTTTCTTCATAGTTTCTACGACGAAGTATCAAGTACTTTAAATATGTACTTGGAAAATCAAGTACAAGTACTTTATAAAGTACCTACTTGAAAAGCTGCAAGTAAAAATTAATATATTGAAGTATTAAGTACCAAGTAAAAGTACTTTACACAGTATTTGAAAAGCTGCAAGTAAGAATTTAATATCATGAAGTATCAAGTACCAAGTACGTACATTACTTCCAAATATACTGCAACATACATTATACATAAATACATACATATCGCTTTTAACTCAATTTGGGTTGATCAACCTCATATGTTGTAACAACGTAATAGTCAGGATACAGAAATTAACTTCCTAATTTTAAATTATTTATTGTTTATATAAAAAAGAAGTAAGCATACGAATTACGAAGGCACAAGCAACCAACGAATGACTGACTAAGTTAAATCAAATATTTTAAATAGGTACCTACTTCAAGTATTACAAAAGTACTTGAAGTACGAAATATATTTAAGCAAGTATCAAGTAAATTGTTTAAGTACTTTAAGTACTTCAAGTATTAACATTACATGAAGTAATTATTTTTTACTTCAAGTACTCATAAAGTACTAGAAGTACAAATAATATTTAAACAAGTATCAAGTAAATTGTGAAGAAGTGCAAGTACCAATAAGTACAAGTATCAAATTTTAAAAGTACTTAAAGTAATACTTGAAGTACAATACTTGCAAAATCAGTAGGAAGTAATTTTACTTGAAGTAATGCCCAGCTCTGGTCGTATATAAAATTGAATTTTTTTTTCTATAGTTGATGTTGACCAATTTTAATTTTAATTATTATTAGAACACAATTTCAGAGTTTGTTTGCAATGTTTTTCAATACTTTTTATCACAAAGTGGATGCAGAAATGTGTGAAACCGAATTTATGAAAAAATGTAAAAAAACAAATATTTTATCTACTCTATAGTTTTACTTTATCTACTCTTGCGGTTAAAGTGTTATTTTATGGACTCAAAATAGTCTATATTATATAAAATATATTGAATTAAATGTTAGTTAGTTTACAGTAGTTTTGTCACAGTTATTTAGTTCACTTAAATAAATTGCGAAAATATACAATTGTCAGTTTCCTGCTAAATTTTGCTGCAATTTAAAAACTTGATTACAAAATTGTACAATAAAATTATTACAACGTTTACCAGAAAACTTTGTCAGATTTTAATTCAGACAATTTAAACTGATCCCGTTTTTAATTGCATATGACATTTGCAATGAATTTTCGCATTTAATGCGAACAAACATTTTTTATTCAACTCTAAAACCACGCAATAAGCAAATGCACATGCGAACGATATAAATATGTCACTAGAAGCGAACGAATTATACGCATTAATATCTTTAATTAAAGTTTTGCTTGTTTTGCTACAGTAAAGAACCAGAAAAGAAAAATACATTAATGATGAAATGATACTAAGTATAATAAAAAGATTATAATGATTAAAGTAAGGCATTAATTATTTTTCTTTGTAGTACATACGTTGTACTTTTAATTTGTTTTTATAAATAATAATATGCGTGTTACTACATTTTTTATTTCTGAATGGTATAAATTAAGTCACTATATTTTTGCCGCAAGGTTTAGTCAACAAGCAAAAAATTTAACCATATACAATCAACTTAAATTATTATACTTAATTCGTTAAGCTCTGTTTACGCATAAGGATTGTTTGAGAATTCTATCAATCTTCTAAAACACGAAAAAAATTCACTGTTTTGAAGCTTGAATCAATTTAGCGACGCCGACATTTGACACACAATCCTCACAGGAATTTTTTTTAAATGTGAGCTGTCAACTCAACAGCTATAATAATTATAATGATTATTATCTTAAACTTAATTTAAAGTTGGTGTTTTGTTTATATATTTGTACCGTATATAATTATAAATGCATGAAAATTCATGTGTTATCGCAGTAATTTTTCTAACAAATGTGAAAATAATTTGTTTATTAATGAGTATACTACGTCAATGATAATCATGTAAATATTATAGCTGTACTACCTATATGCCAAATTCGTTCAATTGCAATATTAATTTGAAACTACAACCTACAACATTCTGTACGTAACATAATTATTAAGAAAACGTTTATAATTAATATTAATATTAAATAATCAAACAAATGTTCATTTAATTTAATTTTTGTACATTTTTTTACATTTTATTTATCAGGAAAATCACCAGGACCGTTGCCAGGTTATGTTATATAAAAGGCAAAAGATTTTGTGAACAGGGCAAAGAAACACCGCCTATTTTTACTTCCTTGTACGGAGTAAGGAAGTATTGTAATCGCGAAAAATTTCGGTTTTAAGATTTTGATGGAAATATCCGTTTTGACCTTTTCTGAATCCATTATGACTAGTTTCGTCGTGACGTCTGTACGTACGTATGTACGTACGTATGTACGGACGTATGTGTGTTGGGTGTCGCATAACTCAAATACGGTTAGACGTAGAAAGTTGAAATGTTGTATTTAGGACTGTTATAGCATCTAGTTGTGCACCTCCTATTTTTGGTTTCAATCTACAAACCGGAAGTAGTAAATTTTAAAAAAAATTCGATAAATATTTAATTTAAGACAAATTTTTTTATTTTAAATGAAAGATTATGTGATTTTTACCTACAATCGGTATTTTATAAATATTTTTGTATCTGGTATCATTTAAGAATAATTAAAGTATATATTTATAATTTAGTATTTCGTTATCTTGTAGTCCATGATCGATTAACATTTGTTACTACGTAAAATTTAAATGTTTATGACATGACAGTGACAATAGTAAAATATGCTTTCTATCTTCTTCTGCAGTTTAAATAAAATGACTAAAATATATTTGTGAGTATACTAGTATAATAAGTTAAAAGAATTTTTTATATTATTCTACATTTTAGTTATTAAGAAAAGTATGAACAAACAAGACGTACAAGGAAGTCATGTGGTGTCCACGTCAGATTTTTTCATTCATGGCCAAATTGAAAGTAACATTTTTCAAGGGATGTGAAGCTGCATGTTTTTCATCCATTTCATAAGCAAAAATAAATTGTCGGTTCATAGAAGAAAATAGTATTTAGCAAAAAATGGGGCTAGATTCGTGTTACATCAATATTATTTTGCAATAATAATATAATAGTTTCATTCATTTTTAAAATTTTATTTGTAAAATATTGAAAGTAAGGTATAAATTAACTTTTCAGCCCCAGGAAGGGAAAAGTTTTTACTGTCTGGTCCCCTCCTGGCTAAGGCACTGTACTATTTTTTATTCAACTTGTGTGTGGCAGCCTTACGTACTGTAAGTAGCAAAGAAATATATTTTCACTGTGTCTGCGATTACCAGCTCATGTCTGTAAACTGAATACATCACAGTGGAAATATTTGTGCAGTTTGTACCTAACTGGATTCCTGGATTATCAGAATAGTACTTAAAAATAAGTATTTCAGGCATAGATTTCATTTTAAATATTTAAATAAAAAATAAGAAGTCGTTTGAAACAAATTGTATTTGAGCAATTCGGCATTTGAATGAATATAAATTTTATTTTGGTTTACGGACAAACAATTTATTTTCTCGCGTGGACTTGCGTCTACCGATTACGACGACCAAGCTAGTACAGTACATTGTATTTACTTCTAAAATCAAGAAACCAACGCAGTATAAAATTACTTAAAGTACAGAAACTTTAATAAATTATTAAATAATGTGGATATATTCAATACAACACTGAATTCATTTATTAAAAATATTCATGAATGATTTGATTTTCATTATATGTAATTAATTCCTAGTTTTCTTTCTGTTTATATTATATTATTGTATGTATTTATATTTAACCTATATTACTTTGTATTAAATGTATTTTTTCAATATTTATTCATATATTTTGTCTTGTAATTGGTCGAAAGACTGTTGGACAAATAAATATTATTATTATAAAATAAATGTGTCATTATTAAAAACAAACCAACAACAATACATACAACAACTTTTTAAATTTCCTTGTTTTTCCGCCCAAACATCAACAGCACTGCACACTCCTCTGTTTCTTATCACTGTTCACTCTTATCACTGTTAACACTGTTACACTATCTGTCTGTATAGTGTTAATGCCCGTGTAAAGAGCGTGCGAATCTTCGTGCGTAGAACGATTAAGCAGCGCGAGAGGTTTGTGAATAGAGCACTGGCTCTGCGCGACGCAGGAATTGTACTGAGTGATACTCTGCTGAACCAAGTGAGGCTTGGGAGAGCTGTGACGTCACGCTGAAGAGGAACGAGCTTGTTCTTGAGGGAGAAATGTGTGAATTTTGTTATTTCTGTTAAGAGCATTCTGTACAGGAAGAATGTACACGTTAAGCAATTTACACTCATACACCTCATCGACACATGGTTGCACATTTTAACAAAAACAAATTTTTATATGGTAGATAAGGAATAAAACTTCGTTCTATTAGTGCAATTTTCCAGCACGTTCAACGGTCGAAATTACTTACTTTCAACCGCTTTCAGGCGTTTAGAAGCACCTACGGATTTTTCTTTATATTTCGCAGAACATGATATTTTAAACTTGAATCATGTAGTTTAAAGTTTAATCTACGTTGGGGTAGTGTTATTTTTTAGAAAAACTTTCTGATTTCGAGAAAATTAGAGGTAAAAAATGTGAATTTTTGTAGTTTTCTTTATTTTATAAACTAAAACTTCGGTACAAAACAGAAAAAATGGCACTAATAGAACGAAGTTTTATCCCTTATCTACCATATAAAAATTTGTTTTTCTTAAAATGTTCAACCATGTGTCGATGAGGTGTATGCGTGTAAAGTGCTTTTTACGTGTATATTCTTCCTGTACAGAATGCTCTTAAGGAGGTTTGTGACCGTTTATATTAAAATGATGGGAGACTGAAAGGACCCTGCAGGAACCCTTATGGAAAATGGCTTTCTGTCAAACCATTCGAAACCACCTGAATTTAGTAGTTTTTGGGTAGTTGATCAAAAGTGTCAATGGGCACTATGCCCTAAAAACTCATGGTCTTAAGTTATACGCCGTTGAAGTTGTTAACTTGGTGTTTCTACCAGAAAGCTAGAAATGATATTTTTATGTTTTTGGTGTGCGGAATCCGAATTTGATACTTCCGAGGCCCAGCAGCAGAATTCGAAAAGGGAAGGTTAGCTGCAGGCTTCTTGCTTTTTAAATTTTTCGTTTCATTTATAATGACTGAAAAAAATCATATCAAATCATATCAAATAATGACAAAAACGTCATTTTTAAACATTTTTTACTTCAAATTCCTAGGCCAAAGACAAAAAATAAGAAACTAGAGCTCTAGAGGCATTAAGACATCCTTTGTTAATACACTCATATGTAAAAGCATCATATATTTCAATTATAACTGAAGTAAACGTGGGCGGCGTACACCTCTGTAACGCTATAAAATTTTTAAGTAGACCTTACGTAGAAGACGTAATAAATATGTTTATAACTAAATAATCTACACGAAAAAATATTAATACTTTATTAAATAAACATTGCATCAAGTAAATTTATAAGTGTTTAATAAATATTACAAAAATATCTTCAAATGTACACTGTCCGGCACACCTTCCATTTAAACAAATCTCTCAGCTCCCAAAAATTAATTTAACTTCAGTTAAAAATAAACCAAGCACATGATTCTGTGTTCATATCACTCCATCGCTACGAACTAATAAAACTAATCTTCGCATCTGGGAGTCAGGGCACGTCAACGAGATCATTCCTTCGTGTCTCTTTATTTGAATACAAATCTAATTGTGCCTTCCTCGGGCTTTAGAATTAAAGCGTTAGAGCTACAGCCACAAGGCGGCAGATGGCAGCTCAAGCGCACTTCCTGTTTGCTAGTGACAAGGATTTAATTATGTTTGGAAGACCTGTCACTAATAATTAACTTTTGAATAATTTCTACTTCTACAATTGCCAAACAGAGCTGGGAGTATCTTACGAAAAAAGATACTAGATAGTATCTAAGATACAAAAAGTATCTTTATTTAAAATACTTTTTATGAATAGGTATCTGTATCTTTTGTCTTTAAAATGATGATACCTTATCTTTAGATATAGAATGGGCCATAAGTCATTGAAAATTGTATTTTTGATATAATTTTTTATATTTTTTTATTGAAAGTGAATAATTTTGATTACAAGCTGCTGCTCTTTGCTGTACTTGTCCATAACTGAAGCCAAAACTTATTGATCTATCGCAATAATTTAACATCTCCAAATCGTGAAACGATACGGTTACCAAAAACCGTTCGCAGAAAATTCATTGTTTTTACTTCCTTGTACGAAGTAAGGAAGTATTGTAATCGCGAAAAATTTCGGTTCTCAGATTTTGACGGAAATATCCGTTTTGACCTTTTCTGAATCCATTATGACTAGTTTCGACGTGACGTCTGTACGTACGTACGTACGTACGTACGTACGGACGTATGTGTGTCGCATAACTCAAATACGGTTAGACGTAGAAAGTTGAAATTTTGTATTTAGGACTGTTATAGCATCTAGTTGTGCACCTCCTATTTTTGGTTTCAGTCTACAAACCGGAAATAGTACTTTTTAAAAATATTTCGATAAATATTTAATTTTAGACAATTTTTTTTATTTTAAATGAAAGATTATGTGATTATTACCTACAATCGGTATTTTATAAATATTTTTGTATCTGCTATCATTTAAAAATAATTAAAGTATATATTTATAATTTATAGTATTTCGGTATCTTGTCGTCCATGATCGATTAACATTTGTTACTACGTAAAATTTAAATGATTATGCATGACAGTGACAATAGTAAAATATGCTTTATATCTTCTTCTGCAGTTTAAATAAAATGACTAAAATATATTTGTGAGTATACTAGTATAATAAGTTAAAAGAATTTTTAATATTATTTTACATTTTAGTTATTAAGAAAAGTATGAACACACAAGGCGTACAAGGAAGTCATGTGGTGTCCACGTCAGATTTTTTTAAAGAAATATTTGTATCTTGAGTTTAAAACATCTAGATACTTATGTATCTTGAACAAATTTATACAAATATCTATAAAAGTATCTAAGATATTTTTTAAAAGTATTTTTTCCAGCTCTGTTGCCAAAGGGACATTATTTGTTTGAAAGATGCTATCTTATATACATTTTCTTATAAACAACCATGAGTGAGTTACAGCTCGAAAATTAGCCCTGTTCACACTTGGATTCTTTGAAGATTCTTTCATATCCTGAATCCTGAAAATCCTGTGTGTGTGCGTATGGACGTATGGATGTTTGGACGTATGGACGGTTACGATTTTTCGTCCACGAAAACTTAAAAAGTATCAAACCTTAAGCTTTAATAACTAATTTCATATTTAAGGTTTTAATAAGGATCTTAACACCGGATAAGGTTTTGGTAGAAATCCGCAAACCGGAAGTAGTACTTTTTCAAGCTTATAGTACATTATTTATTTATGACAGTTTTTGCAATTAAAAATAAAAGAAAATATAATTATCTATGGGTACAATTAATTTTAAGTACAATTTGTTGAATCTGGTAGTACTTAACAATACAATAAAGTGCAACTAATATTCTACTTTTTTGAAATTCCAGTATCTTGTTGTCCCATGATCTATGCAATTTGTTTCTGCACAAAATTTGAATTATTATTACAGAAGGTACTGTTGACATCTTTTGCTTGCATCTTGGTTTACATTATCGTTTACATATTACATGAACATGAAACTATTAAAATGTAAAACTATTTATTAGATTAGTAGAATAAGCAGAATTAGGCGAGAGATCGTGAGTCGGCCACATCAAATTTTTTATTATTAAATTTTAAGAGGGACCTTAAAGTTTTTTTGTTTCTATTAGGCTTATGTCGGCATGAAAGGTCCCTAACTAATCGACATTGTGTCACACTTGATTTTGTTTAATAGAAATTTAAATTAATTCTGAAAAGACCATATTGATTCCCTTTTATAGACGATTATTAATTTATTAGTTTCAAACAAGCTGCTTATTTAAATTAAAAATTCATTTAGTAGATAGAAAAAAGTTATAAACTAGAACGAAAATATTAACTATTTATCCTGCCAATGGTTAAAATAAATTGTTTCATTTCTCTTCAATACTTTTTATAACGAGTTCGCTTTATCTGAGGCTTTAATCTATTGACAGAACAAAAAGTCGATGCAGAGATTAAGAAGTGTAGTCACCGGTGAAGAAAATAAATAATTAAGACGTTTAATTAATTCTATTTTGTAAGATTGTTACACTCTAGACGTATTGGTACACCTACGTAAGTATTTGTATTTTTTTAAATCGCGATTATTATCATTTTGTTTTAATTATTAATATTTTTAACAGAGGTAATAGTTATTTGTTTAACTAGGCAAAAAATAATAGATTTGTTACAGCCGCGGCTAAAGTTTATAAACGAGGCGCAGCCGAGGATAAGAATATAGCTTTGCAGTAAACCTGTATTAATTGTATTTTATCTTAGAGTATATAAAATTATAGAGGTAGCACACTCTGATTTTGTGGGTGAGGGATTGAAGCCATGAGACGGAAGGGGGTGTGCTACTAGAGCATACCAATATGGTGGATATATTTATATTTATTCTAAAAGTTTTATAAATAATAGAATGCAGATCTTATATTTCAAATAAAACACTTTAAATTTGACGACGTATACTAATACAAATAATTTTCATCTGTCAAATTCTGAGAAACGTCAATGTCAAAATAACCTTACTTAACTGCATTTTCCATTTTATTTATTTATAGGTTGTCATTGTCATTCTGTATAGCACGGCGAAATATTACAGTAAAAATTTGTATCACGGCACTAATATTTAAAAAATATTTCGAAAACTGATACATAACTGCGTTGTGCAAATAGAGCATACCAAAATGGCGGAAGGATAACTTTATTCAAAGTTGCTTCATTGTTTTGTTCCTATGTTTCCTCTGTAAACTTCTATTCTCTAAGTATTTTATGTATACTAATTTGGAATGTGGAATGCTTGAGATATAATCTTATTAATATGACAAGGCATTAACAGATAAAAAATGGAAGTTCTAGTTTTGTCATTGATAAATATCAGTGTCAAAACGTCAAAAATGTGACTATAAGTTAACAGAGATCTAATTAATGTTTGTTTCCACCATTCAACAATGTGATGTAAGTTTTGTTTTTGTTGAATTTTCCTTAGAAACTAAGCGATAAAACAAAAACAATAAACAAAGAATTTCGCATAAGGCATCTATGTTAAATAACATCACCAAGGTTACAACGTCATCACTACTACTTTTTGTGTTCACCTATGACGTCAAACTATAAATCTTGATTATATTATACACTGTAATTTTTAAGGTACAAGTAGAACAAAGATAAAATTTATTATTTAATGCGCTGATACTAATCTATCCTAATGGTATTCATCCATGTAGGGTACTAAATATAAAACTTAATTATAAACAATTCGCGTATCCAGGCTGTTAAATGATAAAAATTAACAACTTTCTCTCCGCATTTCGCGAATAACTAAACTTGTCTGGGAATAAAATCGCTAACTGCGAACTGGTTCCCTTCAGCTGATTAATAAAGAAAAGATTAACATCGAGAAATAAGTTTTTGATAAGACCCACTACCAAAAATGGACCGGCCGCCTAACGGATAGAGAAATTTTGAGTGTTGTTTTATTATCACATTAAGATAAATTGTTAGACGTTTTGGTTTACTAGGTTTTGTGGAAAAACAACACAAATTGCAGTAATAAATTGAAAAATTTGAGGAAAAAAAACGTGATTTGTATGTTTAATTATTAACAGTGGCCGCGACATTTTATTTATATATTTGAAGAAATTATTAATACATAAACAACTCATTAGTTCATTTTAAATTTATACAATAACTAAACTGACCTCATTATCTTATAATAATAATAAAACTTAATTGAACAGTTCATTAAACAATATTACATAAATATACGTGATTAATATTAATGCCGTGATCAAAAAAATGTGTAATTCACCTCGATGAAATTGATTTTGGGATTTTGCAAAATTTTAAAAATCCATTTTGTAGCGCAAGTACTATTATTTTTTTTCTTATAGCAATATGCAAGAATTAGGAAACATGGTCAAATACCTATCTTATGCTTTAGGATTGACAATGACATGATACAAGATGTTTCATTGTTAAATTTAAAAAATCTGCTTACCAATTTGTGGATTTTGCTAGAAATAACCACACAACAGTCTTTAAAAGGATGATTCCTCGTCCGGACTAAAATACAGAGTGTTCTGAAATGGATGTAAATCATTAGCAGCTGATGCTATTCTAATCTAGATTAGTTTCCATTTCATTAGCAGAACCTAATAAGAAATACATACGAATATGTTAATAAAAATGTTTAAAATTAAATTATAACTATTTATTCTCTAGCATTTTAATACAAACACACACCCTACAAATTAAATTTGAAATACCTACTTATATCGTCACCCAAAAATTGGTTTTTTCAACATCCGTTTTTTCGAAAATTGAGCTAAGTACCTAGAATTATTTTGTTCAATATCCACTAACAAAATGACCGTATTTATGCCTTTAAATAATGTTTTTAAAATAAAATATGTTCAACATCCACAAAACCGAAACAGCAGGAGTATTTTCTAGTTCAATATCCGGATATTGAACAGTCTTATCGTTAAACAGCTACTATTGGGTTAATTTTTGTTCAATATCCAGAATTCTTTTACTATACGATTGTCCAATATCCTATTTAGCCAATAGAGATGCAAATTTTGTTTTTGTAAAGATGTTCAATATCCAATAAAAAATATAAATATCTACTTAATTATGTAAAAATATAGTTCTATTTATGTGTATTTAAGCATAATTAATTATTATCGTTGAGTTAAAAATAACAAAGTTGTATTAAATCAATTCATTGCAACAGAATAAAATGTTAAACTTTAACCGTGATTTCCCAATAATGCAAAATACGGATGTTGAACAAACCAATTCTTGGGTGACGATATGTTGAAATATACAAATAAATTACAGATTTGTCAGCTTTAATTTTACTTTATAGAAATAAATTTAAAAAATTATAAATTTTAATTGTTTAAATACCTAGTACATTCAAAACTCACCTACAATAAACCAAATCCGATATACTCATTCTTGGTACAATTTGTCTATCTTCACTGCAACGAAAACTATACGACTATGAATCTCCAGAATGTGAATTTCCAGATTTCGTTATCGTCTCACCATTCTCAAACAGTTCACCGATTGGTCAGAATCTAATTTAATTATTTATAATTAATTTGTTGTGATGTAGTCATATTACGATTATATTTCGGTTCATTTTAGTTCAATAAATAAACTAAACGCAAACTTTTTTTCTTTTCCAATTTTCGTTGAAGGTCCAATTTAGCGGCGCCGCTATTTGACAGGATCACTAGGATTATTTTTCATAACCATATGGGCTGCAAGATTCTTATTTAAATTTTAAATAAATTGACTTTGAACTGAAAACAAATTTCACCTACGGCGCTTTTTTTAAATCACTTTTCATATCAATAAGAACATCATCTAGATCCGCCTTTGCTATTTGTCTAGTTAAAGCCCATCTCTTGCTATCAACTGCAAAGCAAAAATCATGTTACAATAAATTAGCTTGTGACTTTGGTTTCGAATAACTTCATATTTTACAATTACAATGATGTACTTATAGGTTGTGCTTACATGGCTATAGAATTAAATTTGCAAAAAACCTTGCCGTATTTTGTTAAATAATTTCTAAAAATTATTAAAAATGCGAGTTTTACATAAATTATTACAGTCAATGGGTTAACTGTTTAAAAAATCTCTCTATACCCGTCTTCCGACTAATCAACGTATACCTAACGTGGATTATTGTATGATAAAAATTAGCTCCAAGTTTTGGTAATTGATGTCACAACAATTAATAATTTGCATTTATTGATTCACTAATGAGTCATGATTCTTCATGTTAAATTTCAATGTGAAATTTTTTATAATACAGCCAGAATCGTTCAAATTGTTAATCTTCTGGATTTACAAGTAACGCCTTAATATGAACATAATCTGTAAGTTAGGTACATTGGAGAAACAAATAAAATATGTTATTATACCTAGTTTGTAACTTGTTATGTAGGTAAGTATAGATGATTGAAGATAATTGACTTTACAAAGTTGCTTGATGCTTAAGTACTCATTGTATAGTTCTTTGATTAAAATTTATTTACTGTAACAATAACAAAGGAACATTATTTTCATTCTTCAGAATAAGCTTACATTAAAATATTTCTTATTATTTGAGAACTGTTTGAAGCTTTAAAATTAAGAGGCCCGTCTACCTCGTAAAATCCAGCACAAAATGTACTAACGTAGCGAGTGTTTTGTGGCCAGTACAAGAATACTAAAATTTCATTCCAACAATGATTATATACTCAAAGGCTGTAATTTCGTACAAGTTGGAAAAAATTTATGTTCCATTTTCCCACTTTTCTAAATTTAAAGGCCGATATCTCAAAAACTAAGCGAGAAATCAAACTCTAGTCTGCAGCATTGTATTTCTAACACTCTAATTAACCTATAAACAAATTTTCAGAATTTTGAAATTTTTTGACGACCCAAAAACCGATCACCCCCGATTTCTCAAAAATGGTTCAATATATCGACTTAATTTATTCACCAATGAATTCCTCGCGCCGAATTACACATGTGTACCAATTTTCAACTCATAATTCCGACGGGTACAAGATTTATCCAACATTGTCGATTTTAGAAAAAATCCTAAGGGTACCCCTTAAGAAATCAAAAATGGGGAAATCGTGATAAATCTTGTACCCGTCGGAATTTTGAGCTGAAAATTAGTACACATATGTAATTCGGCGTGAGGAATTCATTGGTGAATAAATTAAGTCGATATATTGTACCATTTTTGAGAAATCGAGGGTGGTTGGTTTTTGGGTGGTCAAAAAATTTCAAAATAATTTGGTTATAGGTTTAATTTAGGTGTTAGAAATACAATGCTGCAAACTAGAGTTTGATTTCTCGCTTAGTTTTTGAGATATCGGCCTTTAAAGTTGAAAAAAGGGGAAAACGGAAAATCAATTTTTTTCCAACTTGTACGAAGAGATTCATTTACACTTTTTTAAATATATTTAAGTAATAGATATAATACTATTATTAAACCAACTGCAATTAAAAGAATATAGGGTATCTTGAATAGGGAGGTCTTGTGCTGGCCACATCAGATTTTTTTAAATTGTCAATTGTCATTGATGTTTTTTTTTCAAAATAAATTATTTTTTACCTTTTAGGGAGGCTGCAGCCCGGCAGTAAAAATATTAAAAATGCACATCTGTAGGTAGATCCATTCTTTCTCTATTAAATGTTTAAAATAGCATCATCTCAAAGTTATTTTATTTGCAAACACTTTTACAGTATTTTTCAGCTTCAAAATGACATTGCATAGCAAGGATGCGGCAAAGTACGAGTTTCGGGCTGGTTTCAGGCAGCTGCAGTAGTGAGGGAGTGAAATAGAAGAAAAATACAATCGAGAGTATTCTAGGAATTCGGATAAACCTCTTAAAGCAATAAACTATTACAATTGCCCACATAACAATTTCAATCTCAAGTGAACAATAAAAGAAAACTGCAGTCAACCTAGTTCAAGCAACCATTGGATATCCCTGTGATTAGAAATCGCGGTTTTGATTGGCTACTATATCTCGGTCAAAAGATATCGGCTTGCAAGCAACCAATCGATTAATTGTTAACATAAGTTATCGATAGATTAGAAATCTGATATGTGATTGTTGATATATGAAATGAAGGCAGATTTGTGCTGCGTAAGGACTCATTGCGATATTAGGATGTATAATAATTTGCGAAATGACATGGCTTTATTTATCATTATTGTAATTAAGAGTGTTGAGAAACATTATGACCAGCAAAATTATTATTTGTGATTATCTGTAAGTGGAGAACATAAAAGTACGATATTTTTGTTTGTATTATATAGCATTCGATTCATTGTACTATATAAATCAAATTTCATCTTATTTAAAAAAAATATAAACATTTACATTCTACTTCAGAATGGTACCAAAAACTGCGTGTCTCTACTGGTGGGCCCCATACAGCTATACCATTGTTAGTTCTCCTATACATGTAACATAGGAACCACCTATTCTTACATTATTAAATCATACGAAAAATATTTTTTTTAAATTTCTACCTGAAAATGATATCAGGAATTCTACTCGGTTCTCAAAAACTGTTTATATCTACTGGTGGGCCCCACAGAGCTATACCATGTTGGTTCTACTATACATGTAACATAGGAACCACCTATTCTTACATTATTAAATCATACGAAAAATATTTTTTTTAAATTTCTACCTGAAAATGATATCAGGAATTCTACTCGGTTCTCAAAAACTGTTTATATCTACTGGTGGGCCCCACAGAGCTATACCATGTTGGTTCTACTATACATGTAACATAGGAACCACCTATTCTTACATTATTAAATCATACGAAAAATATTTAAAAAAAATATCTACCTGAAAATGATATCAGGAATTCTACTCGGTTCTCAAAAACTGTTTATATCTACTGGTGGGCCCCACAGAGCTATACCATGTTGGTTCTTCTATACATGTAACATGGGAACCACCTATTCCTACATTATTAAATCATACGAAAATTATTTTTTTTTAATTTCAATCTGAAAATGATATCAGGAATTCAACTCCGTTCTCAAAAACTGTTTATATCTACTGGTGGGCCCCACACAGCTATACCATGTTGGTTCTTCTATACATGTAACATGGGAACCACCTATTCCTACATTATTAAATCATACGAAAATTATTATTTTTTAATTTCAATCTGAAAATGATATCAGGAATTCAACTCCGTTCTCAAAAACTGTTTATCTCTACTGGTGGGCCCCACACAACTATACCATGTTGGTTCTTCTATACATGTAACATGGGCACCACCTATTCCTACATTATTAAATCATACGAAAATTATTATTTTTTAATTTCAATCTGAAAATTATATCAAGAATTCAAATCCTTTCTCAAAAACTGTTTATCTCTACTGGTGGGCCCCATACAACTAGTCCATGTTGGTTCTACTATACATGTAAGATGAGAACCACCTATTCCTACATTATTAAATCATACAAATAATATCAAAATTTTGAAAATGATACCAGGTATTCAACCCCGTACTCAAAAACGGTTTAATGGTGAGCCCCACACAGCTATACGCTGCTTGTTCTCCTATACATTTAATATGGGGACCACCTGTAACTACATTATTAATCATACGAAAAATATAAAAAAAATTGTATTCTACTTCAAAATGATTCCAGAAATTAAATCCCGTTCGCAAAAATAGCGTGTCAACAGTGGTGGGCCTCATACAGCTATTATACCCTGTTGGTTACCATACATTTAACATGGGAACCACCTATTACTACAATATTGATAGTCCGAAAAATATAAAAATTTGTATTCTACGTCAAAATTATTCCAGAAATTCAACCCTGCCCTTAAAAACTGCGTATCTTTAATGGTGGGCCCCACACAGTTATACCATGTTGTCTCTCCCATACATTTAACATGGGAACCACCTATTCCTACATTATTAATCTTTCAAAAAATATAAAAATGTTTCCAGAAATTCAACCCTGTCCTCAATAACTGCGTATATTTATTGGTGGGCCCCACACAGCTAATATACCCTGTTGGTTACCATACATTCAACATGGGAACCACCTATTCCTACATTATTAATCGTCCGAAAAATATAAAAATTTGTATTCTACTTCAAAATGATTGAAAAAATTCAACCCTGCCCTTAAAAACTGTGCATCTTTATTGATGAGCCCCACACAGCTATACCCTGTTGGTTCTTCTATACATAACATGAGAACCACCTTTTCCTACATTTTTAATCGTACGATAAATATAAAAATTTGTATTCCACTTCAAAATGATTCCAGAAATTCAACCCTGTCCTCAAAAACTGTGCATCTTTATTGGTGGGCCCCACACAGCTATACCACGTTGGTTCTTCTATACATTTAACATGGGAACCATCTATTCCTACATTTTTAATCGTACGAAAAATATAAAAATTTGTATTCTACTTCAGAATGACATAGGAATTTAATCCTGTAGGTACTCAATAACTGCTTATGTTTACTGGTGGACCCCACACAGCTATAAATTTAACATGTTGTCCTGTTATATAACCACATTGGTGCTCCCCATATAGCTATACTATTTTTTTATATAGTATTTTTTAAATGATTAAATTTTCTGTTATAATCAAACCTTGTTCTCACTTTATAATCAGCGACAAATTAAGGTCTCACCACCGTATGAACGCTGACTATATTTTTCCTGTTGGACGCCCAATTAGCAACAAATGATTACACTAGCTGTCAGACAGGTGTTGTAGGTATTAGCTCCGGTCAATTTTTCAATTACTTGTGCAAAAAAACTAATTACAAAGTTGGATAACGAGTCAAGAATAAATCAAAGACAATTTTGCTTCATAGACAGCCAGTAGAATTAGCTGGTAATAACTCAGACATTTTTTGAAGCTATGAAAATTAATTTTGTTGAGTTGAATAAAACATCAACATAAATTTTATTTTAAGGAGAAAAATTATGCAGAATTGTATTTAGGAGGATAATAAACACTTTCCTCCAAAAATTGTTTTCTAGAATTGTACTCTTGTTTATAATTATTTATTTGAATGATTGCAAAATTGGCTTGCGGTTTCGATATTATGCCATTTTGACTTTTCTTTTGCCGCGCCCTTATCTTGAAACTCCGCCCTTAGAATAAGGGTAGCAAAATACTAAGGGTGAATTTTCTTATTCTCTTATAGTAGGTATTATTATTTGTTACCCTAAAAATTTCTACTGCTATAGGTACAGGAAGGTATCTTATCTACTTATAAATTCAAAATGAAGGTTTTTTTAAGTGATATTTTTGAACAAATATTTATACATATGAGAAAGAATAAAACGCTGATCTGCAAAGAAATGTCCAGAAAAATAAATAAAATCAATCCAAACCGAATATTGGGACTCAAAAAGGGTAAGGTTTCTTTATTTAATTCAGTTCAATCAGATTTTCTACCAAATCTGATAAGTGGGACTAAAGAAGGGTGTTAAGTTTCTTTATTTAGTTTAGTTAAATATAGATCAAGAGGTTTTTATATGTGCATATTTATTATTTTTATTATTATTTGCAAGTGATATATACCAATCCACATTGAACAAATTATGTAGCACCTACTGATTCAAAATTGCTCGCAAAATTGTAAAGTCAGATGTGATCCAATACAAATATTGTATTAAAAGAAACCCACAAATTTAATTTTAACAATTAAGTTATCAATTGAAAATGATTTGCAATCTTCATTAAATATATTTCAATCATTAAACAAACCATGCAACTACTGATTCAAAAATAAGTTAGATGTGATCACGATTCATATTATGTATCCAACTATGAAAAATAACTCAATATATTTTTTTCAGCAACAATATTCAAGTTTCTTATCATCTGTAAGCAATTTAAGTGCAATAAACAGTCGCGCCGAATGTTCCAAGGGTCGGTGGTTCCCCGCGCGATCTATTGTCGTGCAAGAATAAACAACACAGAACTTGTTAGAGGTATAGACATTTCGTGTATTTTCGCCTGGTTTTCGCTGATGCAGATTAGTGATAGTTTAGCCTTTGAACTGATAGGTTCTTCTCGGGAAATGACAGAAAACTGCCCGAGAAAATGGGAAACTAAGAAAACTGAAGCTTGACACCACTAATGAAAGGTATGATTTGTTTGTTGCTTATGCTTGAGTTTGAGTATATTTAATTTGATAGATGATTAATGTAAAGAAGCAGGAAGGTAAACTCTCGTTTAAGATAAAGGCTTGATTAATGGATGTAACTGGTTACTTATCTGTATTCTGTAAAGTTGAACTATAGGCATTTGTATGTTACGGTTCATAATGATGACATGATAATGACCCGAAATAGAAATGCCTTTGTTCCACTTTACAGAATACAGAATAAGTAACAGATTACATCCATTATAAAGCAGCCTTAATCATTATAGTTTTAAATAAACAATTATTCGTCTAATAATCAATACGACTGTTAAAATGTATAATATGTTTTCTTTATAGTAATCAATATGATATTGTTTGAGACAATTAGGTTTGATTTATTTGCAGTTAATAAGTTTTTTAAATTTTTAAATGTAGCTAAAGAGACAATCTTTTAAAAAATATTATAGTTTCAATTATGGAACATATTTACTCAACTATTTCTTAAATTATAAACAGATTATTATTTGTTTGATTTCGAGTTTGATTTTAATATGAAACATGTTTTATAACTTTCGGTTTATTTGTTCATATTTTACTACCATCAAGTACAATTTGGAGCCCTCCTTCAAAAAATTGTAGCTACACCTATGGCAATTTTCTACACATGCGCCTAATTACTCTAACTCTACCATACCATTTTTCATTGAACCAACCTTTATTTCCACGAAATTTATCTAGGTAATCCAATCATTTTAGTAACATAAAAAATATAGTTTTATCAAAAATTGTGTTAAACATTAAATACATTAATTAGTTATACTAATATTTTTATGATAACATTTTTTTTTGTTAATATTGATAAAGTTTTGTTTGTTCTTCGTAGATTCTGCTTGATTTAAACATCTGATTGGAAGAACAAAACAATATTGTAATTAGGTATGTCAATATTAATTATTTTTAATAATTAAATAACAAATTAAACTTAGTGCAACTTATCTTATACAAGCTACAAATAATAATTCAACAACCACATAATATTAGAATTTCTTAGTATATTAATAAATTAAATTATTAATAATTAATAAATTTAAAATGCTAAACAAAATTCTCTGTTCGACAATCGCCAGTAGCAGGAGGCTGTGAACCGTGCTTAATGTATCTAGTCGGCGTGCAGCAACAGCAACCGCCAAATCGTTCATTTGTTTCAAGACAAGATACGACACGTTTGCTGGCCCACTATTTCCTTCAATATTACAGGTAAATGTTTGATTTGTTATTATAACTTATTATCAATCGATTCAGTAATGTTTGGCGATCATTTTGATATAAAATTTGTTACCTGATACTTATTACTTAGTTTGATTTTGGTTCATGTAAATTCTGGAGGGATTTGAAGGTCAAATAACAGTCAAAGTTGTTGATAGTGTTTTGTCGAATTGAAGAAAAGTTAGAGTAATCCAAATTATGAAATTGATTTATAATATTGTTAATTATCAGTTTGATCGCCATACAAATAAGTTTTCTTTGTTTTTATCAAGAAATTCGAATGTTCTTGATTACTACAATTTATTAGAAGCATTGAGAAAGAAACTTACAATGCAATATAGAATTCATGATTCACAACTGACTTACTATAATAACTTATTAAAGTAGCTTGGCTTCTACGATCCAAATCTTATATTTCATAATTGATAATAATTAAAATGAGATCTTAACCCATGGACCAGGTAATCATCTAAGAGTAGTAAAAATTCTCATAAACATGCTTCAAGACTTATACAGAAAGATAAAATTGTAAAAACATTTATTTATTCGAAAATAAATATAAATAATAGTTAACGTTATATAATACCAATAAATACTACCTAATAAAATAATATGGCAAATAATTTCGCGCAAAAATCTGTTTGAATTCTTTTGTTTGGAACGAACTTCATTGGACTATTCCAGCGCACGCGTAGATTTACCACGCTGCGCAAATCTCAGCCAATCAGAGTTAAGCGTCTTCTAACGGTCAGCTGTATGTTCGTAACGTAAACATGACCTTGCATATTTCATCAAAATCTTACTATCAGATTGATTTGTACGAGATTAACTTGTTAATACACCTGTAATATATTGCTAAAACGGTACTAACTAACCAAACATGTGTTTATGACTGAAATAACTAACAGAAAATCTTGTGTTCATAGAATACGTCCCTGCACGAAAGGAACGGCCTACTACGAATCGACTACGAGGTTCCAGAAACTGTGATGTACTTACAGAAAACCAGTAAGTTAAATATTAAGAAATTGATTATTAATAACGTTGATTATACCCAAATTGGGTGTGGCAGAGTCACAGAACATTGTACTTTATAAACTAGTGCAGCTATTCGTGTTTCATTATGAATTATGATATGGAACACAATATAGGGCCGGCTTCAGTTTTTTTTGTGCTCTTTAATTGTAAGTGTCACTTACATGAAAAATATCGAATCGAATTCATGACAGCAATGTTATTTCCACGTTTGATTTTGATTCGATATTGTTCATTTTAGGAAAACTTAAAATTTTAGTGGAAACGGTGCAACTGGTCATTAAACATGCATTTGCAGACTTAACAATGTTTCGTTACAAATATATAAGCTATATTTAGACTAAGTTTTATTCCTTTTTTGTTTAATTAACAATTTACTCATTTTTCTAAGAGTCAAAACTAAGGGACAAATCCAGTTTGATACACATTTCAGTTTATCTGCCCAACATTTCCTTTGTGGTCTGTTCTCCATTAACAACCATGAGTAAATTGATAGCTGGTAACCGCACACACGGTATAATATGTCATTATACAGCAATTAGCAATACTCACTTTTCTAAGAGTCAAACTAATGCCTAGTGCACACGGGGAAACTTTTCACAAAGTTTCCTGAAAAAAGTTTCCAGAAAATGGAGATTTTCTTTGAAAAACTATAAATATGTTTATGATCACATGTCACATTTGACGATTTGACAAATAAGAAGTTAGTTGCACTTCACAATGTTTCCTGAAAACGCCTCATTTTTATAGGCGCCGTTAAAACTTTGAAGTTTCCGGAAACTTTTTCCAGGAAACATGTCAAAAAGTTTCTCCGTGTGCACTAGGCATAAGGTTCAAATCCAGTTTGGTACACGTTTCAGTTTAACTTCACTTAAACCTCCTTCGTGGTGTGTTCTCTACTAACAACCATGAGTGAGTTGACGGCTGGTAACCGCACACACAGTATAATTTGTCATATATACAGCTTTAATTAGCAATATAACTACTAATTTTTCTAAGAGTCAAACTAAGGTTCAAATCTTGTTTGGTAATATTTTCTGTGGTGTGTTCTTCACTAACAACCATGAGCGTATTGACGGCTGGTAACTGCACACTGTTGACTCTTGTATGTGAGGCTGTCTCACTCAAGTCTAAACAATTTTGTCCCTGATTATAAATTTTAGTAATGTATGTAGTGTTACCAAATCTTTATTTTTTTTTCTTTTGCAGGGGCATTTCCTGAGTTACTGTAAGTACAGGATTCGCAACGGTAGGACAACTTTGATTAATAGCTTGTGTTTCTTGTATTTCCCAGCAATTCGGCTTGTTTTTGTGTATTTCTTTCCCTACAGATGAAGATAAAAATAGATTTTTAAGTTCGTTAATAAAATGAAGCGAAGCAAGAAGTTTCCTTGAATTTTATAACAAGTGGAATGAAGAATAGACATTACAGTTGTGCGCGAAAAGTTATATCGAGAAAAAAAATAGACAATATAGTAGTGCGCGATTGCTGAATTTATTTATAAAAGAAGAATTCCAGAAAGTTCCAGAAGACAACAAAAAATCCACAGGAGCAAATCTTCAATATCAAGTAAATGTTTTGGTTTAGCCGAGAGTTCAAATAGTTTCAAATAATTTGGTGATGACAATAATTCGAGCAATAATTGCATTGATGATACAATACTTGAATTAATGAGTACAATAATAATTCAATCTTTACAATAATTGAATTAATGATTACAATATTCAAATAAAGATTACAATAATTAAATAATTTGAACTCGCATTGTTGGGAAATGCAAAGCAAATGATGATGAAACAATTGTTCTGGTATTTTGTTTTAAATATTTTGCAATAATAAATAAATTTCATTACAAAGGGTTTAGTCGAAGCTGGATATTTTAAAGTGAATTATTTTTTTTTTCAGAACAATTCTTCATTAAATTTGCACACAAGCACGAAGTGCGCGCCGTTCATCCTATCTTAAATTCATATCCGTTTTGTTATTTCCGGTAATAATTTTCGAAAAAAAACGGGAATCGTTTGATGTAAGTCACGTTTGTTTAAATTATTTTAAACCAGCGTGGCTTAAAAACATTGGACGATTTTCTGGAAGCCTGGAAGCTGGAAGGCTTCTCCAGAAATTACGTTAAGACCTGGAGGTCTACACCAACGATGGACCGCGAAAATTCTCAAAATTTTGAAAAATTAAAATCGCGATTAGCTAAAATTTAAAATATGGGGTAGGTAGTTGAGTAGTTACAGGGTTAGTTTATTGTTTTTTATTTGCGGTGCGTTTAGGGGTTTTGCTATTCTTTAGAACCCATTTTAGAACTAAAATGGCAATTCTATTGAATTGTAAAACAATTACGGTACTGGCGGCAGCAATTTAAACTAGATCCGGATCTGGATTCTGGTTTAAATCGCAAGTAAGGATAGAAGGCAACGAACAGGGCTGGCCTTAGCAATAAGGACCCTTGCCCCTTGTATTCTTCAAATTGAAACAAACTAAAACTTTAACGCGACTTGAAATAATTTACTGACAAATTAGACTGACCACAAATTTTAGAAACAAAATTTATTGAACATAGCGATATTTATAGTTTATAGTAGGTAGCACCTAAAATATATGCACTACATTTTCTGTCTTTGCAGACTGGTTGCGTCACCAAACAAAAATATAATTTTCTGTGCTAACAGGAAACTATAATCATTTTAATGATTACTTATCAGAACGGACGGAAATAAAATTTAAATACTTTTGATAAATTTAAAAAAACTGAATTTTTCCTGTTATGTTAAACAAATCATTTTTATGCTTTTTCTAAATTTAAAAATATTGATATGCGTGTGATAATTAGAGCAACATTCATTAGTTCTCAAGTTCCAAGGTTGTTAAATACGTAATTTTATGGCAATACAAGTAATAAATAAAATTATGCATAGGTATCTTGCCAATAAAATCAAACAAGTTTTTGAAACATTGTCTGCGACGTTATTGTGTATAATTTTACAATAGAAAATAGAAAATTCGATTATGTAATATAATCATGTGCTGAGAATTTATTTCAAAGATAATTAATTTTTTTTTTAACAATTCAGTAATACAGGATGTGTGTAGTATGATTACGTGAGTACGTACTTGGTTTGGTTGAAACCGCATAATTTTTATATTTTCTGAAAAATGATTAACTCTTTAAATACTTGTTAATGTTTACAACATTAGTTGATAATGCATTCAAGAACATTAAACAAAATTCAGCGTTTTTTCATAAAAATTCGATTACATTTTCATGACAATTCCACTCATAGTTTTTCATCCAATCAAAACACAGTATTTTACTGAATTGTACCAATCATAGACGAACTACAGTGACAATTTTCACTAGTGAAAATTGCCGCGAAGCGTTGCTTAGATATTATGTCAGTTGATGATTGTTTTAAAAATACATTACTTTTTTTGGAATAAATAAAATAATTCGAGAAATTGTCAAGCCGAATACCATACGTGACTATGATTTTTTGGTAATTTTTGCCGTCTGGTCACTTCTGTGTGTTGCTTTAGAAAATAAACACTCGTGCTACGCACTCGTGTTTATTTTCGACGCAACAAGCAGTCGTGACCAGACGGCAAAAATTGCCGGCAAAATCATAGTCACTAATGGTATTATATATGAAAATCGCATGACACACATAATAGCCAATGAAAGAATTGATTACAATAATAGTAACCATGGTTATATAAAAATTTGGCGGAAATTTTTACTAGTAGCTTGAGGAACTTAACTGAAATTAATATGCGGAAACTTTACCGTCATATTTTATGTCAGTTTGACATTAAATTATAAATTGGTTAAATTGTCATTTTGAATATAAATAACCGATTCGATAATTTTTGCGGACCTGAACAACAATATTTTTCCCAAAATATAAACGATCTGATCATTTTACTTTTTATAAATACACACAGTAATATTGATATTAATAAATTCTATCTACTAATACCAATTATTTATTTTGCGGTACATAAACAATAAAAATGTTTTGCTTTTTGCAACAATGTTTCGTCTACAGTTCTATCTAACTCGAATAATATTTTCTTTGTTATTTTCTTCCTGGAACTGGTAAACTGTTTACAAATATGCACCGCTGGTAATGATTCATATTCGACCACATCATTGTGTGATATTTAACAAAACAGCCAAAGCTAGACGAGTCAAGTTGTGAACGTACGATTTTATAATAGAAATGCTAATGAATGACGGATGGTTCAAAATCGAACAAAACGCCGGTGCTACTTGCGTCAATTCATTTGAATAGCGAGCAAAAAGGTGAACGCACCTGCCAAACACAACAACTTCATCGAGAAATTCATTTAGGGGGGAATTTTATAGCAGTACCCTTGATGGTATATGAAAATATTAATTTGATTCAAATATTAATCTATTTTTAATTGTTTCATCAATTGTATAATAAAACAATTGTTGGTCACGGCCCACAAACAAAATGAAACAATATCCAACGTAAAAAAAATTCTCAATTCTCATGACAGTTGAAGGTGGAAACACAATATCAGCAGAACCTAAGGCTACTAGATCCTTTTACAAGGGTACACATTCGCACTATCGCCTATCGTAATTCCCAAACAAATGATAACACAGTCGTGACGTCAGTCGAAACACAGGACCGAATCATAAAAATTACACCGTGAAGAACGTTCGTCTAGACTTAGACAAAAACAAATTGTATCGTGTTAGATACTTAACGCTTCATTATTTCGCAATTAAGAATTAATTTATCACATGGCTTAAAATAAAAAGTGATTACGTCTTTAGGACGTCAACAAAGAGGATTCGTGTTCAACGATTTCGATTATAATTGTTGTAATGAAAGCACAATTGTTGTCAACAATATTGATAAAAAGGTTCCTACCTTGTTCCCATAGACGGTGTTTCCCAGGGGTTGAAGATGGTTATCAATTTCCTCATCACCACTAATAGTACTACAACTACTACAATCCGAAGCTTTTCTCGAAGGAGTCCTCAAAGTATACTCATCCAGAACACTAACACTGCTTCCACAATAATTTAAATTACTACACGAACTATTCAAACTACTGTCCGGACTAGAAAGATCTTTTCTCTGATTGCGGAAATACTCCAGCTCTTCGTAAGACAAAAACCCGCCGATGACGTCGTCAGAGTAGTCGCTCACAACTACAGAAGGCGTCCTCCAGTATCGGTATCGTGGGGGATCCTCCCCATCGTCGGTAAAACAACTTTGTCGGCGACTGGAAGAGAATTTTTCCGATTCTTCCACTGACTCACAGTCGCTGAGTTTGCGGTCTAGAGGAAATGGCACATAATGTGCTTCGATTAACGTTTTTGATGGCACGTTGCAATAATCAATTGAGCCTCGTTTACTTGTTGGATAGAAAGGTGGAACTTCATCACTCAATTCTTGGATCAAATCAGGTTCATCGATATCTTCAGGTTTATTGGCAAGTTCTTCGTCGCTTTGCAGTAAACCTAGTGCAGAATCCGAACTGCAACATCTTTTAACATTGTATCTACCTTCATCATCGCTGTTGGAGCTGCAGTATCCGCTGGTTGGAGGTACAAGCGTTTCTTTTTTCTGGTCGGAGAACTTGTCCATCTGTTGGTGGATGAGGTCGGTGTACTGAAGGATGAACTTGCCAACACTCGGGAACTTGCGAGGGTCGCTAGGCTGCACTTGCATTTGCACGACGCCGGTGCGTCGCTGACGCGGTTTGGAGGCTTCCGCGGCAGCATTTGCAGACAGACTGGCTTCCCGCGTAGTTTGAACATCGCCCTGGTGGAGCGAGCTGGAACTGCGGCCTGTAGTTCTGGCGCTGTCCGCTGGATGTAGCTGCTCGTTGAGCAGGTTCTTGTAGAACTCTGAATGCTTGGAGGCTTTGTTCTTGATGACTCGCTTGACGGACTCGAAGTCTTCCATGACTTCCTCGCAGACCTGGTGGTCGATGTCGGCGGACTGCTTGCGCACGATGTACTGCAGGTACCAGCGGTAGGTCTTGTTGCGGTAGCCCTCCGAGGGCGCTAGCGGCAGAGGGCACGGCCGCTCACACGCAGGGGTGCGTTCTTCTTCCACCCGCCGAGACCAAAAGCCGTTGAAACTGCAACACAAAGAACACAGCCGTCACAAACCCGCATCCCAACTGGAAGACCTAAATAAATACAAGATACACGTGTTGACTGTCGAGTTACACTCGTCTTTCTAAAATCTAAAGGAAATTTCGTTATCATATCCGTTGTCAGTTGCGGAAAAGTGCTTCAAAATTAGATAATTGGATCGCTATCTCAATGCGCACCACTTTGATTATCAAATGTTCAGATAATTTGAACATACAAAAATGCAAAAACAATGGGAAACAGGTGGTGCAATGTTTGGTTACCAAGTTAACCCTTAACTTTTATTATCAAATCTGCAGATATTTGGACATGCAAGAATACAGATTTTTACCATTTTTATAGTCACTACTTTAATAGCATATAGACCTCAACTTTCTTATTATGGACTGAAATAATTTTTTTAATAGCAATTTCAGCAGTTTTGAATCACTCTTTTCATTACCAATGTACAATAAATTAAAACTTAATTGTATTGCATTCATATTTAGTCAGATCAATCCAGTAATGTCAAAAATGAGCTTCTTGTCCTTAAAATAACGTATTTAAAAAAATTCGTTTTGTTCCATAATCTGTAAGTTGAGTGTAATAAAATTTAAAATATATGCACGAAGTTGTGAATGTATGGGGTAAAAGGTGGTGCAGTGTTTGGTAACGAAATTAACTCTTTTAAATTTCCAGGAATAAAAATGTACCGTCTGCGTTAAAAAAAACACGTAGCCATGTAGGAAAAAAGAAAACGATGATGTAGGTTTATAAAATGCAGAAGACTTCCTCAGCATTGACGTAAGAGCACGTATCAAGTTATAAGAAAACGATTGCACATCTAAAAACTGAACTAATTCCAAAACAAGCTGATCTTTATCAACTCCATATACGTATACAAAAAGTATTTATTTATAAACTTGCAACATCAACAATAAATTAATACAATCTCTGCTGATAGAATTTTGTTTTGAAATAACTGTATTGTTGACTGGTTCTTGGAACCATCTGTTATAGGGTGTGTTGACATTATTATCTTATAAGTCGAGACACCTAGTGACGTAAATCGGAGTTTCATGCCTTGAATAGATTTAAGTTGACCGGAAACTAAAATCTTGTTTCGTTGACCCCAACTTGAATGAAACTATAGTAGATGCTAGTACGCAAACGATAATAACAGTAATAGATACTTTTGTCGTTTAAAATTCTCGTGTTTGGCGTGCGATTATGAAACAATGTTCTCAAGGAATAAAATCTTGAAATTATTGTAAAATCATCTTCAGCTGTTGATGTTTTTACAAGTGATAATTATTGATCATAAAAAGATTTTCTCTTACGTCAATGGATTGAGAACTTCGAAATATTAAAAAAAGTAGTAAAAAATCTTTATAAAATTTTCTTGAGTCTCGTTAAATATTTATTGATTTATTTGTAAGTAAACGACGTTCACCGTCAACTGAAGGACAAAATGATTGCTAAATACCTAAGCATCGAGTATATAAACCATCGGTAAAATGTGATAAATTAGTCAGATACATTACAACAAAATATATAAATATTATTATAAGTTTCTTTGTAGTACAAACAAATCTGGTAAGATTTGTTGATAACTTAATAAGCAGGTTCAAAAATTGATAAGTTTTTTTAACACCAATTTACATATTTTTTGCATTTAGCTTACATAATTTACGTGTGTACATAAAAATTGTAATTAAATCAACAAGTTGTTCGTTAATTATATCAATTAAATGTCGATTTTTTTGCAATGATGTTTAAATAAAGTACATTCTTAAACATTATCTGTTAGTGATGAGAACATGCTTCGAAAAAAATAATTCAAATTAGTTCCTCCTTTAAAGACTTTAACAAAAGTTAACATAATCATTAAAATAGACAATTGCCGAATTAAATTTAATTTAAGTAGAGTAGGTACTATACTTTATCTTTATTAGAGATTACATTAGAAGAAAACTTCAATCGTACATTTTGTACATTTAAATTTAAAAAATAATAAAAACCTCGTTTTTAAATAACCTAACTTCTAATTTGGTTACAGATCTCGGCTACGCCTCATCACATACGTCTAAATTCTGGAGAAAATAAATTATTCTCTGTTTTGAAGCTACCAACAAAGTTTCAATTTAGCGGCGCTGATATTTGACATGCAATGGTCACCAGGAACATAAAAGAATCTTCAACGAATCCATGTGTGCACAAGATTTTAAGATTCTTTGAAGATTCTTTCAGAATTACTTGTCAAATAGCGGCGCCGCTAAATTGAATCTTCAATGAGTCTGAAAAGAGAATTTAAAATAATTCATTGATAGCTTCAAAATGGTTCAGAAATATGAAAGAATCCACAAAGAATGGGCTGTAAGGTGACTAAGTTTTCCTGATACATAAACAGCAATTTTTCGTACAAAATATTTTAAAGATAAAGTAAGGAAACTGAAAATAAAACACATGTGGCACATCTTGCCAAAATTTCCCTTTCATTGTAGCTTCTCGCAAAAATAAAAGACCAGTTCTTCCATATACAGCCACAACTTTAACGAATGTTAAGCCTCATTCACTTAAGCATTTATTTAGTTTGAAGGTTCACATTTATATTTAAGTTTAAGAAACATAGCATAAAATAGGAATTTTTTTAAATTTAAATCTCGATTAAATCCTTGTTGAAATACAATTTGAGCATTCTTGTACTGGCCACAAAACACTCGCTACGTTAATACATATTATACTGGATTTTAGGAAGTAGACGAGCCTCTTAAAACGAAATGCTTCTGTGATTGAGGCGTTATTCCTCGAGTTTAACTCTGACCCAGTGGTTCTTACTTCTTACGACAATAGAGTTCAACCTGTCGGCCTTGTCGCTATCATTGGCCCAAATACATTCATAGCGGGCAGGGGACCAATAAATCACTCGCGTTCGCGCGCTGACTGTACACGCAGAGTGTTTGGCAGGGTGACTGTACAGCTCACAGCTCTACCGCTACCCGAGTCTTTTGATAATCGTTTGCAGTTAGAGATTTTGATTTCTCCACTTGTGATGCAATAGTTATAACGCTATAAGTATGTGATTCATTGCTAGGTTTATAGCTTTTAAATGAGATAATTTGATTGCTGTTTATTTTGATAAGTTTATGGTTGGCTGTTTTTATCGGGCGTTTAATTCACTCGGTTTCGGTTTGAATGAGTTTAATGCTTTATTTTTGGAATTATTTTGACCACAACATTATGGTATGGTTTTCTTATTAATTTACTGATAAATGATAAATAAGTATTTAAATAGTTATTAAAAAAGCATTTTCAACTAAAATTTGTATTAAATTTCGTAGTAGATTATTTATAATATTTTATTTATTGATGTCAGTAATAAAATAAATATTAAAACCGGAATAAAAAATTAATGGATTGTAATGAAAAAAATTAATTTTTTAATAAAATTGTAGGGTTCTGATAGAGATGATTCTATATAATCGAGAAATTAGCTTTGAAACAAGACACAAAAATTCTACTTTAAAAAAGAAAGTAGTTTAAAAATATTTAATTGTTAAATTGTAATACGAGTAGCCCTGATCATTGTGCAACCAGTACATTGTCTTTTGAACAAAACAGCTATTTATGTAACAAGTAAGGAAACGATGGAAGTTACCCTACGTATATGAGGCGTAGCCGAGTTCTGCTAACAATATTTTTTCTATAGTTGATTTCTTAACTAAACGAAGCAATCTGAAGTTGGACTGGTAAAACTGATCGTTTTTGATTGGCTGATGTAACACCAGTTTTACACCACACAAACTTTGTAATGTAAACAAACGAATGTTCTCCATCTTGTCTCGTCAGCTGTTGTCACTGACTGTATGGACTATGGAGTATGCCCGCTGTATGGAGTATGCAGCCAAAAAAATCTAGTGAAATTTTTCTCGTATTTACACTGTAAATACGGCTCAGCGAGACAACTTCAGGTTGCTCCGTTTAGTTAAGAAATCAACTATACTTTCGTTCGGATAAGTGCATTTTTACGAAATGGTAACAAATACATCCTAATTAGGTTATCTACAAACGACGTTATTTAAAATTTAAATTGTAGGTACTTGTAAAATACGCGATTGCAATTTTATTTATTTGTGCACATTTTATTAAATAAAAACAGTGAAATTGTGTGTAAAAATAAGTTCATTACCTAACGCAAATTAGTGTAATGAAGAGTATTACCTAACAAAAGTAGAAAAAAATATTTTAAATGACATTTCTGCTAATGCATTATTTAAAATTATAAATGTTGACAGTACATAACAACGCACCCGAAATTATTTTCAATAAATTGATAATAAATAATATAACTTATATAAAATGGGTTCCTTATAAGGTATACTTGGATAGCTATGTCAAGCATTCATTCGTATATTAGAATTTATGTAGAATAGAACAAACTTGATATAAAGGTAAATTTTATGTGTGATGTGTATTTATTGCGACCATAAATAAATCGCGATTATCTAAAATATGTAATATTTATTTCTCCGTGTACTTGGTAAAATTTCATATCGCAATATAGTGTTTGCCAATCTCATGTTGTTATTTTCTTGAATATCATTTCCATTGACGTCATACTTTGTGTGTTTTTAGTTTATCGTTCAGTTCGCACAGAGTATGCGGTTTCGGCTTTTAACTTAAAGAGTCCAACTCATTTTTCAGCTGGATTTTTTGGTCAATTTGTTAGTGGCAATTAATTACATAATTAGTTTTTTAAAGACTAGATTAACTTCATTGTATAACTTTTTGTATCTACGTAAAAAGCAAATATTTAAAACAAAATTTTGTTTGCTCTGTAAGTCGCAAGGTTGGATAAATTTCAATGAATTACACTAAACACAATTAGCATAGTAATTCTTTAATTAGGTTCTTTTATTATCGGAAAATCACTATTATTATTCATGTTTTAGAAATTTTTGCTGTAATGTAATAATGAATGCTTGTTTGAATTTTTAACTTTGTAATAATATGTTCTCATATTTCTTAACAGTTGTGAAATGCATAAATAACACATTAATTTGATTGCTAATTATCTAGTTGTACTTTACGAGAAAATTATATGCACTAATCAGCCATTTAATTATCTATAATACTTGCTAGATATTGGCAAACTATAATTAATAAAATATACATCATTAATACCCATAGTACTTTTGTAATGTAACATAAAATGGACCGTATAGGTATACTTTCTGTCCAATTCAATTTTAAAACCTATATAATTTAAAAATATGAACTTGAAATTTTAGTACAAATTATAGTAAGGTCAAATACATAGGTATTAGTTAATACGGCTATAAACAAAAAAATATAGGTATTAGAAACAGCATTCTGGTACCTACATTAATTGAAGCAAAATTTTTAGTAGATTCTCAAAAATAAAATCCATATTTTAGTGCATTTTTGATCATTTATTTAATAGAAGTTTCCAAGTCTAGGGCTTTTAAACAAATACTTATTGGATATCAATTTTCAAGTTATAGGGGAGGAAAGTGATAATAATTTTTAATTTTGATAGATTTATTACGTTCTTATAGAAATAAAAATGTAACTCTTTTGAAACGTGCATTAAAATGCGCCATGTGTGACGTATATAACATTGAAACCAAACTGTGAGTAGATTTGTTTGTATTAGTTCGTTTTTTGTCGTTTTGACTACAGGATGGACGACGGACCTGTGTTGAAATAAGTTAAGATCTACGTATCGTATTCGGTCCTTGTCTACGTGGTGAACGTATGTTCTCAGGGCCGGTGACGTCACACCATCACACACGGCACCTATTATGAATTTTTGGCTTATTAGCAACTTTTTGGCAAAAAGAAAAAAATACGGGTCTAATATTTTAATGTATAGATTAATAAAAAAACAAAAAATCGTGGAAACCCAATTTTAGAACTGCACTGTATAACTACTTTTGTCCAATATTTATTTGTAGTTTTAGACACCAACAAAAATTTATTCTTTAAAGCCTCATTCACATAAGCGTTTAGTGTGAAAGTTTACATTTATATTTAAGTTTAAGAAACAAAGCATTCACAAAATGAACTTAAAATAGGTTTAGTAAGTGGTAAACATATACTTAAAGTTTGGAGGATTCAAACTTTAGTGCTAGCAAGTGAAAATTGTGGATGCTCGTATAGTTACATGAATTTTAAGCCTCATTCACATAAGCATTTAGATTTAAGGTTTACATTTATGTATACGTTTAAGAAAGTTTGAATACATCTAACTAAATATCAGCATTCACAGTGCTTGAAAGTGGGCAGTGTGAATGCTTGTATTTAGTTATATGATTTTAAACATTCTTAAACGTAAACATAAATGTAAACCTTAAAACTAAATGCTTATGTGAATGAGGCTTAAACATTCTTAAACGTAAACATAAATGTAAATGAGGCTTAATAGGTTTAAATCTACCAACAATTTTTTTTTCTAAAATATTAAATATAATGAAGGAAAATGTTAAGCGACTGTGCGTGTTGTAGTAGAAAGAGAGTACACAGGAATGCAGTCAAATTGAATCTTTATTGATCTAATTAAATTGATCTATTAAATATAATATGAATCCTCTTACCACTCCATGAATGTCGCGTTTTAGTTTTACCCCATGGCAGCAAACCTGCAAAAAATAAAATACAAAAATAACTACTTACATCAAAAAAATCTTCCTTCTAATTCAGCTATCACATCATGCAAATAACGACCTGGGCCGTAGCCAACTACAAAATGAGTAAAATATCAGATTCACTAGATAACTGAACGTATGACTCCAAAAGATATGAACTGCTGATAAAAAATCCATGCAGAATGTGTAATTTTCCATGACTACGGTAATCAGACTGGAAAATATCATTATCTCACCCACATTTACGTAGAGCAACTCATCATTCGTAGCCGTGGAATGCAAGTTTTTATCAGCTGAATAATTTTAACAATCGCTCTAACAATAACAGCCACATAAAATAGAGGACGTTCTAGATATTTATTTGTTGTACGAAATTACTTATGTCGTAGGCGATAGTAAAATTAGGCTTTTTATATTATAAAACACAATGTCACTTCATTTTATTTCACTTGATAAAGGTTTAAGGTTCTTTATTTGGTTCAGTTCAATCAACCAAAACTGAGTGGGACTCACGAGGGGTACTGGGTAATTTATTTAGTTCAGTTCAGAGTATTTTGTTCCATATGCCATTAAAATATATGCACGAAGTAATGAATCACCCTGTATATTTGTTCTGCATTTAGCAAATAATTATTTAGTATAGTCATTGATGCGGTACATTTTTAATTAAATATTATTTGCGTTTGCAAATTTTCTTCAAGGCCTGTATGCTTGACAAACAAAAATGATTTAGCACAGCAAATTTATAAACAAAATAATGTTCTAGATTTCACCATTAATAATGAAATTGATAATTTACACCTGAATTTGCATAAATAGGCAGTTATCAAAATAACATAAATACAGTAAACATTCTATATATCAGTCAATATTAACTAAGCTATAAATATCACACTTTAAGGTCTATAAACGTAGTATTTGCTTCACAAATTGTGCTAAGTACTGTATTACGTGTTATACAGACTCAATAAATTGTTTAATAATAGAAACATGTATAATGCCACCCACAACGTATGAGTCCATTTTCAAATGCAAATTTTGTACACCTGCCAAAGCAACAATCAAATAAAAATTATATTATTGTAATCAAATGATTCATATTTATTTTTGTAGTGGTTTAAATCTTTCAATGGCAACTCTCTACAAATTGCTGTAGCGTTAATTCAGTTAGCGCAGGAATTAATTCAATTTAATTTAATTTAACTGCTCTACGCCTCACAGATAAATATTGCTCCAATTGTGTTACAGTTACGAACATTTAACTTTTAACCTATAACATTCGCACATTGATTCTCAGAAACAATAAATTAGTTTACGTTGGACAATAAATTTTTACGATAATAGTAAAAATAGCAGTGATAAGTTTAAAAGTTATCATTCGACTAATTATTTATAGGATGTAAGTATCGTTTTACACAGAAATAATTCATCTCAGCTGATGTTGACCTCTTACTCTAATTCGCTAACCTTGCTAGAAAAGAACCTGTTGAGGCTGTAGATCTCATTCAACCTATTTCACAGGTATATTCATAGTTAATTAATTTTTTATCACAATTATTATTATATTCACAACTTCGTGCATTTATTTTAATGGCTTTAGTACTCAACTTACATGGAACAAAAATATTTTTCAATTCGTTTATAGACGATATTCGTGGTGACGTTAGCGATTGCAGCGTTGTGGCAAGTTTTGGAAGTATTCTTACAAAGATTCTGTGAAAATAATTGTAAAGATGCAATTTAATACAAAATTGACTGAAAAAGATGTCCCTGGGACAAAATTTAAGTATGTAACTGTGAAACATGTTTAAGTTTTATAAATGGTATAAAATTCACAATTTTATTATGATCTTGTGCTTAAATCGAAAATCACTGTTACATTTACAGGATGCACAATACATAATTTGAAAACGGTAAGTTTGTAAGCTGCATTATATTATTTAACGCTATTATGCGCGTTAAAATATATGCACGAAGTTGTGGATCACCCTGTATAATTGATAGTTTGTTATTTATTTTAAAATTAGGACAATTTTATAAACCGCGTTCAACAATCACGAAAGTCGGCAGTGTGCTTGATACATTGATGACAAAAATATAAATTTTATCAATTTATTTTTCTCTCAATTAGATTTCAGTGTCAGGAAGGTACCAGTAATAAATATACAATATTAAATATAAGACTTACAATTAAAAAATCAACGTACAGTTTGTAAAAAAATAATTTCGAAGTAATTCCATGCGTATCACCCCTCATGAACACTTCACTTGTTACATTTTTCGTCACAAACTCACTCGGTGTTTTAAAACGCCGAAACTGTCGTGTTTTCGAAGCAAAACGAGTCTTAACGTCTGCCCAACTCACCATTCACCAATGCACTGGATTCTACTCGGCCATTATTTCATTGAGTTGATCAAGACTCTGAACGCATGCGTAGCAAGAATTAATTGTTATTAAAACAATTGACCTAAAAAATTAGCAAATTGTCAACTTATCGTTTAAAAAATATATCTATTGTCAAGCTATTTTTGTTTGGGAATACAAATATCTTTGTTATCATGTCAACGAACTTCGATTCCTCAATGTCAGTGATAAGAGTTTCTGTGCGTAAGACATGTTAGGGGTTATCGATATTATCACTGTAGCTGCAGTTTAAATAAGGGGTATAATAGTATATTATACATCGAGAGAGAGAAATGCATGTTTTTTTCATGAGGTGCAATTTGTAGCCAGAGGGCGAAGCGAAGCGTAGCCCGACAAATAAAAATAATAATATAAACTCCCTAGGGAGTGTTTATTTCCCTAGGGACTAAATGAATCACTTCTATCATGATTTTTAATAAGAAAAAGATGACGTTTACTCCCGTCCGTGTAAAAAAGAGCATTTACTTCAAACAGTCTTTCGTTTAGTAGTTGTATTATTTTTTAAATTAATACAATGAAAAATTATATGAAAATCAGAGCTTTATAAATTCGTGCCTCATACATATTTTGTGGCACCTTTTTTTAAAACAAGACAATTTGAGCGCGAAAAATTATATATATTCTTAACAGATATCATGCTCTCTTTTGGCAAAATGATTTAACTTTAAAATAAATGCTGAAAAATTGACGTACCTAGTTATAAAAGTAGAATAAATTGATCAAAGCAGTCAATTTAATTCTTTATCCTCGAATTGAAGAATGATAAAACAACGAATTATTTTCAAAGGACGAAGGAAATAATTTGTTTAAAGTAGTTATCTGACAAATTACTAAGGCATGAAAATACGATAAATAGTAAGTAGGTAGTACAACCAAAACCACAAATTAAAAAATGTATTTAATATGTTGTATGTAATTACATATTATGAAAACAGTAAACAATAAAAAAGTAGTAGTAGAGTAATAAAGTAAAGATATACACACAGTTGATATAAAATTTATATTAATATTATTTTCGATTATTTTGAATCGATGAAGTAAAATTTTAACCGAAGGGTAGATAAAATATAATTAGAGTAGATGATATAAAACTTTAACAGCAAGGGTAGATAAAGTATCTATTACTAAGTTTTTACAATTTTTTTTTTCATATCCGTTTTCACACATTTCTGCATCAGAAATTGTGTTTTAATTATTATTTAATTCAAAATTTGTTTTCTTTTCTATAACATCAGCTATGGAAAAATCGAATTTTATACACGATGATAAAATAATACTATCTACTCGAGAAAAATAATTCACTCGCTCCTTCGTCGATAAAATATAATTTTATCGTCTTGTATAAAATAACCATTTTATGTACTGATGTTATTTAAAAATTATTGTTTAATTGGAAAACACAATTACTTAAAACATTAATGCAATAATTTATAAGCCGTAGTTGTAATATTTGGTGTAGGTTCTTATTATAAATTGTTATTTAAAATAAATTTAAGCAGCAAAGGGTATCGCACTACTTCCAGACAATAGTCCACCAACAGTCGGAAAATTAGGCAACTCATTTTGTAGTCCAGGAATATTAACAAAATCAGAAATCTCACAAGCAATCATGTACCCATACAAGAGAATCTTTGCTTTACGAATATCCAACCAATTGATACTGCCCATGATATCTCTACAAAGATCAGGACTGGAATTAAAAATATCATTGGACCCAATAATCGCAACTCCAAGGGTTTGAAAGTACTCTCTCTTTATAACAACTTTCCAGAAGTACTTCGGAACGGGAACTTGTGAATTTTGGCTGGACAGATAATAATCTTTTCCTTCTATTTGAAGAACGCCGAAGGTCCCAGTGTAAACTTCAAGCTCGGTTTTTTCTTTTTGAATATATTCTCGTATATTTGCTTCAAGAGTATTCCAGTTTCCACCAGCTCCGTTGAATGATCTCCATTGAGGAGCAGCGTTTGTGTAGTGAAATGTCAAACGTCGTTGAGCATCGTAAACGAAATCACAGTTCGCCACAAGATGGCCGGTTTCTAATAAGTTCGTAGTAGTGTTGATTTGGGGAGGAATACGGTGGTACAGGCTTGTTAAAGTATTGAGTTGTTCTTTTTGAGTGTAGTATTTTGATAGCGACGATGGGAAGTAGTTTCCTGAACGAAAATGTGGACGAGTCGAATGCTAAAAAATATTAATAAATAAATGTACAATTACCTACAACAATTTAACTAAAGTCCGACGAATTCAATGACTGTTTTTATTAAATGTTTTTAAAGAAGAGATCAGATCTTGGGACAAAAAATAATTGCATATTACTATATGACGTAGAGGAAGCTGGAACCAATTACTGGTCTTAAGCCATAACAACGACTCAATTAGTGATCGCATTATAACGACGGTTTGTGTGGGAAGCTAAAACATTCTTAATAATGCTTCCCTCCTGTTCAAGATAATGACGACACAGAAAATTTTCGATCTAACATTAGGTACCTACATAGTGATAGAAATCTCATTTTTACTTCTCCGGTCTATATAATAAGGAAAATATTGTAATCGTGATTTTTGACAGTTCGAGATTTTGATGAATCTTCACGTTTTAGACACTACTGAATCCAAAAAACATAATTTGAAAAAAGTCGGTCTATCACAATAACTTGAAAACGCGTACTGACATTTTATATTTTTTACAAAAAAGTTAGTTATAAGTTCGTTAATGAGCTTAATATTCAGTGGTACCAGTGGTTAGTTGAAGTTTGACATTTCTTATTTTAAATTTTTTAAATGTACCTAGCAGAAAAGTTCAATTCAATTTAATGACATTGCGCAATTTGAACAATTTAGTACGCGACAGGCATGAAGCAAATTAATAAAATCGTTAAAAAATTGAAATTAAATTTTGACATTTGTACAAATTTGTCAAAATACGCTCGCATCACCAGGTTTGGTCTATTGACGTCACTTCCTTTTGCCACAAGCATACGCACAGCATATTGCGCACCAGCTTGCTGTCTCACTCAACACAATGTTACTAAGTATCTATCGCACTCGGTTCTTTTCAATGACTGCTGTCACTTTGACATTGAGAGCTGTCATTTTGACATTGAGAGCTGTCACTTTGTCACCGCCGAAGATAAATTTATGGTCGGGGAAGTACTGTGGTGGCCACAAGATTCAAGTACCCCATTGAATCTAAGTAAAATTAATTTTTCAAATCAACCAAACTACATTATAATAGAGGAAGGTGTATTAAGCTCTATTCACAGATTCACACAGAGATTCTTTAATGATTCTTTCTAGCATCTGAATCTTGATTGTTTTAAGCCATCAATGAATTATAAATTGTTCTTTTCCAAGACCCACTGAAGATTCAATCTAGCGGCGCCAGTGGCGGAGCCATAGGGGGGTCAGGGGGTGATTTTACCCCCTGACAACAAGAAGTAAACTGATGGCGCCTTTTTAAATATTTAAGTTAATTAATCAGTTATTCAATAATATATGAATCAAGATACAGTACGAATGTATGATACCTATATTGAATCCGATCAATTTAAAAAATTTAAGTTGTGTTACAGTTTCTGAATATGAAAAAGAGTGTACCAAAATGCTGGTTAATTTTTATAAAAATGATTTAGGTTATGAAATAGAAATTTTGCAGGAATATGAATCATTCAAATCTTTTTTTATTGAACTTTTTCATTCTGATCAGAAAAATTATGAACATGACATAAAAATTTATGAAATGGTTTCATTTATCCTTGCAAATCAGCTCAATGAGATTGACATAAAAATTTATGAAATGGTTTCATTTATCCTTGCAATATGTTAATATTGTACAAATTTTTTTAAACTATTCCTGTTTCAAGTGCTGCTGCAGAGCGTAGTTTCAGCAGACTTAAAATAATAAAAAACTATTTACGGAATCAAACCGAGGAAGAGCGTCTTTCTTATTTTAAAATTATAAGTATTAAACTTGACGTATCTAACGATTTAGATCATGCAAAAGTAATAGAGTTATTTTCCAATATAAAATCTCGACGCAAGCAATTTTAATTATTTTAGTTTCTTTTTCTTTATGTTACTTTCATAAGTGTGATATTTACAGAATAATATTTGTTTTCTATTTATTTTACAAAAATAAATTACTTTCAAAGTAAAAAGAGTTTTTTAAAAATCAGTACTAGGTATGTATTTTGTCCTATATTTATAAAATTCTGGATGGCGCCTTTTTGATGTACGTAATACCCTGCTGACGAGAAATCCTGGCTCCGCTACTGAGCGGCGCCGCTACTTGACAGGCAATTCTCACCAGGATTATTTTTTCAGGATTAAGAAATGAAAGAATCCTTGTGTGAACAGGGCTTCAAAGTTTACACACAGGTGCATTTAATTAATTTGTTCACGTATGCAACATTTAGTATTTTTAAAAGTACTTATTAATTAATATACTTACAACAGTGCATTCCCCTAAATTTTTCTGCAATTTCGTGTAAGTCCAAAGTGCTCTTTTTTTCGTATCATCCCAGCACAAATCTATATGAGGAATAAATGTGCCATGTGTACCCGTATACTGGTAACCAATCTGTAGGAGATAATATCCACCACTACAGTTTCCTTGTCGTCGTTCTCTGCTTATCAAAGTTTTAACACAAGTTACATGCGCAACATTATGCTTATACATATTTTTATCACAAGTCATCATCACTTTGATCATGCCGGATTTGATGTTTAAAGAACTTCCCGGACAAGCTAAAGTTATAAACTCGCCCTCCTTTTTGACGATGTTTCCTTGGCCATCGTTTGAATACTCGATGTTGTCGTTGGAATCAACTACTAGAATATTTTTGAAGCTGTTCACCGATGATACACAGTCTAGAAAATATCTATTAGAAGGGATTTTAGTTTAGTGTAGTGTAATGTATTTTACCAGATTTGCACTGTGTAATAATTAATGTGATGCAGAAAATGTGTGTGATCTGTGCGAGAAACATTATGGTGACTGATAAACTTTGACTCGAACGGTTATTTAAATATGGAAGTACAGGAAAACTTGTTGAATAATGTGTTATCGTTTAATATTTTTATTGCATTTATTTTTGCAGATTAGAATACATTAGATTAGAACAGTAGTAATAGCTTAAGAATAAAGAATATCATTTTATGTCTACTTACATTTTTTTTCGTTGATCATTACCTTTTTAATTTGGAGAAAATCTAATTTATGTTAGGATAGTAACGTTTGATATTGCCGAGTATCAATGTTACGTGAATATTATTTAGCTAAAACTAGAACTGTCAAAATCTTTTTTTAATTCTGTTTATCATTTTTCTACAATTTAGAACTAGCTAATACTATATTCCTTTTTTTGAATGCATTAAAAAAAATCGTTGATTAATTTTTCATTAATAAACGATCAACGGAAAATATTATTACAGATCCCAATAAATATAGTCCGGGAACTGGCGTCAAATTTGACCGGACCATTTCAGCAAAGCTGATTTTTGTAATATAATTAGTTCTATAATAATTAATTAAGAATTGCTGTGTTAGCTGGCCCGAAAGCGTGGCTCAAGATTTTAAGAGGCTGTGGAACTTGCAAAAAATAAAAAAATTTCAAGTGAAACCAGCAAAGCTAATATTTTGTATAATGATAATTTACCGATTATATCTTCTTCTACTGTTTACATAAAATGAAAACGATGTGTCACTATTTTGACACTGACACTGTCACTGTTGACCTGGACAGCTAACAAGGTTATCCACCTGCGCTGTTCAGCTAACATATTTTTTTGTTAAATATAATTGGTAAATTATAATTATATAAAATATTAGCTTTGCTGGTTTCACTTGATAATCTGTTCTTTTTTTAAAGTTCCACAGCCTCTTAAATCTGCAGGCCACACGGTCGTGCCAGCTAACACATGTTTAAGTGGTTAAACCAACAAAATATACCACCTACATATAAGAAATTTTTTGCTGCAATCACCCATGAAAATTTGACGCCAGCTCCCGGACTAATAGCAATAGTAATATAGTTTAAAATATGTATGTAAAACAAAGTATTGTATGCACCACGGGCATTACTTGATCTTTATACCCCTCGAACTATTTAAATAACTTGGATCAAAATGTTAAGGGGAGACGATACCAAAATGCTGGATTTCACTGTGCGGCTTGTTACACATTAATCAACAAAAAAATAAAATGATTAATTTAAATAAATAAATACTACTCTTTATGAGCTATTTAATTCAAAAAATTAAATTACAAATGATTCAATACAAACCGTCAAAATAGCGAAAAACGATATTCAGTTTTTCCCTTAAAACTGGTTTCAATATTAAGATTTTTTAAACAAATAAGATATTTTTAAATGGCTAAGGGTTGTCCTCAAGTGCGTCTAATGCCACTTTTTTAATTTTTTGTTTTAAATATGTGATAAAATACGAATAAAAAACTCACAAAATAGCTCAAATTGGCCATGTTTAGCCATGAATATAAAAAAATAGAGTACAAAAATGAAAAATGTGGCATTAGACGCATTTGGAGACAACCTTTATCTATTCAAAAATGTATTTGTTTTTCTAAAAAAGTTAATTTTTACTTCAATTTTATTGAAAAAAACTAGACGTACTTTTCACCATTTTTATGCCTTAACTTTTAGTTCTCGGATAAGATCTGCTTAATGCACTTGATACCATACTTAAAGTAAATATGGAGTATCGTATATAAAAATGTATTATTGAATATATTATTCGGTTAGGGAGTTATATTAAAATTCCTGCTACTGGCATTGGAATAAAATTGTTGTCAATTGTCAATGAACGAATAAAATCAGGAATACTGCAGACTATCATATAGCCTTTATTTTGATCTGTTGCCGATTTAATGTTTAGCCATGTTATTTGATGTAGTATATTAGTACAATTAGGAATAGTTGAACTGAATATATCGTTCGATCCTATTATCGCTACACCCAAATTACCTTTTATCACAGATTTCCAGAAAAATTTAGGTACAGGCACTTTGTAATTGTCGCCATCTAAGTAGTATTCACGTCCATCTATTTGGAGAATGCCAGAGGTTCCCGTGTAAACGTCAAGATCAGTATTTTGGTCAGAGGCAAATGTTCGTATTTGAGTTTCAAGAGTTTTCCAATTTCCGTGGTTGAAAGAGCTCCATTGAGGGGCTGCGTTGATGTAGTGAAAAGTTAATTGTTGTTGAGCATCATACACGAAATCACATTTTGCTACCAGATGACCTTTCTCTAAATATCTGTTATTTAATTTTGGAGGAATTTTACCGTTGAACATTATATTTAAAGTTTTATGTTGTTCCACTATAGTGTACTTTTTTTCTAAGTATTTATCAAAATACTCTCCTGTCGCCCAAGATGGTCGGCGTGAATCCTTTTTAAAACGAACATATTTTAGGCAAAATTATATACTATAATCTGAACCAGGGTTGCCAAAAATCATGATTTAAAAAAATCTGACGTGGACACCACATGACTTCCTTGTACGCCTTGTGTGTTCATACTTTTCTTAATAACTAAAATGTAAAATAATATTAAAAATTCTTTTAACTTATTATACTAGTATACTCACAAATATATTTTAGTCATTTTATTTAAACTGCAGAAGAAGATATAAAGCATATTTTACTATTGTCACTGTCATGTCATAATCATTTAAATTTTACGTAGTAACAAATGTTAATCGATCATGGACTACAAGATACCGAAATACTATAAATTATAAATATATACTTTAATTATTTTTAAATGATAGCAGATACAAAAATATTTATAAAATACCGATTGTAGGTAATAATCACATAATCTTTCATTTAAAATAAAAAAAATTATCTAAAATTAAATATTTATCGAAATATTTTTTAAAAGTACTACTTCCGGTTTGTAGACTGAAACCAAAAATAGGAGGTGCACAACTAGATGCTATAACAGTCCTAAATACAAAATTTCAACTTTCTACGTCTAACCGTATTTGAGTTATGCGACACACATACGTCCGTCCGTCCGTACGTACGTACGTACGTACGTACGTACGTACGTACGTACGTACAGACGTCACGTCGAAACTAGTCATAATGGATTAAGAAAAGGTCAAAACGGATATTTCCGTCAAAATCTGAGAACCGAAATTTTTCGCGATTACAATACTTCCTTACTTCGTACAAGGAAGTAAAAATATCAAAAATCATTGATTTTTTTTAATTAATTATGATTTTTTTGATTTTTTAAATTGTCTTTAATTATAGCACTAAATATAGTTAAAGTAATTATTATTTAACCATTTATATGAAAAATTCCTTTTAAAAATATGTAGTTTGAATTATTATTGCACATTTCAAGTTTTAACACGAATTTCTTAAACTATAGGTACGCTCGACTTATGATTCCATGAAATGGATTTTGTTTTTTGTTTAATATTTTTACTTCCTTGTACGAAGTAAGGAAGTATTGTAATCGCGAAAAATTTCGGTTCTCAGATTTTGACGGAAATATCCGTTTTGACCTTTTCTGAATCCATTATGACTAGTTTCGACGTGACGTCTGTACGTACGTACGTATGTACGTACGTACGTACGTACGTACGTACGTACGGACGTATGTGTGTCGCATAACTCAAATACGGTTAGACGTAGAAAGTTGAAATTTTGTATTTAGGACTGTTATAGCATCTACACTGAGAAAAACGTATATTTGTGATTAAATTATATTATTTACTATAAACGAATAATTTATTTGAATAGCGCGCAACGAACCTAGCTTTGCAAGAAACGTAGTATGCTATTAAAACATATGAGTACACATCGTTATGAATAAATATAGGTAAGTTGAAGTGAAAAATTACATTGCTTAACAGTTAAAATATATTAGATTTTTGAAAATAAATATTGGTATTATTAAAAAAATAATTCGTTAACTGTTACTACGTATCTTCTAACAGGTAAAAAACATGTTAATAATTACCTAACAGTTAAAATTATTCTTTTGCTTGAAATATATAATACAATTACAAACAAATTATATTAGTTTATTATCAACAAAATTATTTAATAGATATCGTATTTTGTTCTTTTAATATTAATGTAATAATTTTAAATGTTGATGAGGTTGATAGGTTGGCGTAAGGATTTTATTTATTAAAAATTGTTTGTATGTGTACAAACAATTTTTAATAAATAAGGTCCTTACGCCAACCTATCAACCTCATCAACATTTGAATTTGGATCAACCCATCACTTTTGGAAATATATTTTAAATGTATCATTAATAGTTAGTAGATATTTGTACCTGTATTGTATTAATAGGATTGGTTTGGAGAGATTTAGTACAATATATAAATCAGTTTTTATAAATACATTTATTGTAAACAAACAGAAATTAAACTATAACGCAAAAAATGTATTTCGTACAAAAAAGAACACATTTTATATTACAGATAAGTCAAACATCATTTACCTAAATATCTTGTTTCATAATACTTATTGCCTTTTAAACCATACGTCTGTGTACAGTTTGCAGGAATTGAATGGAAAAGGCTATTGTCTATCGTATTGTATTATATTTATGATTATCCGTTTGATTCTTCAGTACGAACAATACACTCCTGAATATTATAATAATTATTAGCTGCAACCAAGTAGAAAACATTATAATATGATGTATCTTTTCATTATTGAATTGAACAATGCACTTTTTCAATTTTATTCTCTGTCTTATTTTAGGAACGAAATTTGCAAAACTTTTGTCATCCAGAGACAATAAAATTCCAATATCTATTTGATTTTCTAAAATTAATAAATTATGAAATATATTTTCAACATTAAACATTTTGTATGAATTGATTTACTTACCTTCAAAAGTTGGAATAAGAGTTTCAAACTCCCATATTTTTAACAGTTCAATAATTTCATTACCCAGTGCTGGTATTTATTTGTTATAATTAGGTACAATTAAGCACAAACTACAAACTACAAACCACATTTATTGCAAACTTACTGTACGTTCTGCAAGATACACTTTCAATGTGTGGTGTCGACCGGTATCAACAAGCACGTTTTTGTTTCTACAACGCTAAGACATATTCTTTAATAAAAGAATTATTACATTTATATTTTAAATATACAGATTCATGGGAAACAAATTCAGTTAATAGTTAAATTAAAATGTTTATTATAATATCTGGATCATTTTCTTGCAAATATAATTCATTAACTGTTAAGTTATTACTTTCTTTACTATAATACTAATATATTTGGTTACAAACAACACTATAGTACATAGTAACTTAGTAAATTTACAATAAAATATTTGAAGTGTTAAACGAATTAAAAATATGCAATTGTTTATTGTTAACTTTGTCTAATAAATGTGAATAGATCACTGGTAAATAAATTATTCGTTATAGTATAATGTATTAAAAAGTTATTAAATAAAATAGTACGTTTCTAATGTAAACATTAAATTACATTTTAAATTATCGAATTATATATAAAGAAACCGCCTTCAAACTTGAAATTTGTTTAATATTAGACCATTTTTTTTCTCAGTGTAGTTGTGCACCTCCTATTTTTGGTTTCAATCTATAAACCGGAAGTAGTACTTTTTAAAAATATTTCGATAAATATTTAATTTAACACAAATTTTTTTATTTTAAATGAAAGATTATGTGATTATTACCTAAAATCGGTATTTTATAAATATTTTTGTATCTGGTATCATTTAGGAATAATTAAAGTATATATTTTTAATTTAGTATTTCTTTATCTTGTAGTCCATGATCGATTAACATTTGTTACTACGTAAAATTTAAATGATTATGACATGACAGTGACAATAGTAAAATATGCTTTATATCTTCTTCTGCAGTTTAAATAAAATGACTAAAATATATTTGTGAGTATACTAGTATAATAAGTTAAAAGAATTTTTTATATTATTCTACATTTTAGTTATTAAGAAAAGTATGAACACACAAGGCGTACAAGGAAGTCATGTGGTGTCCACGTCAGATTTTTTCATTTAATAAATACATATTGAAATTGAATTAAGTCACTTGTTTTGTTCTGTATCAAAAATATAATTAAATTAATACATTTTTTAAATCAAAAAATTATTTAAATCAATGATTTAAAAAAAATCACTTTGATTTACATTATGATTTAAATCATGATTTAAATCAAATTATTTAAATCAGGCCAACCCTGATCTGAACAATCTATACTTACTGTTGAACATTCGGCTACTTGTTTTTTCAATTTAACAAAGGTCCAACGTGTTATTTTATAATAAGGGTCCCAATACAAATCAATTTGTGGAATAGGATTTATAAAATATGATGTAAATTGAAAATTAATTCGTATATAATAATATGCAGAATTAATCTCTGTTATGAATTTTTCTTTGCCTTCCAATTTTGTGTCACAAGTTACATCGTTAATATAAGGCTCATAAGCATTATTTTTACAAAGAGCCTGTGTTACTTCTTCATAAAAACCCCTTACTGTTGTTCCTGGACAAGCTAAAATTAAACATTCGGAGTCCTCCCTAACAATGTTGCCGTTACCATCATTTGAATACTGTATGTCAAAAGAATTATCAAGTACTAAAATGTTTTTGAAATTATTCACTGGTATTACACAACCTAAAAAATATCAGTAATAATAATAATTACAAATTAAGGGTCTCGTCTGTCGTCTCCGTAACAAAATATTGCGTGTTTAGAGGTGTAGCAGGTTCTGCTTTACTCATTGCATATTAAAAATTTGAAGGAAAAACAGGTACTAGATTTTTGTGAAAGAATTAATCTAGGATTATGCCCAGTTAGAATTCTGAAAAAATCTTTGAAATCCATATAGAAAATTAATGAAAAAGTGTGTTTTAAGCAATTTGTTACATGCTTTTTCTTATTATTAAGAGATTTATTAGAAAATGTAACTCGGCATAATCCTAGTTGCATTCTTCGTCTCTAAATAAATTTATGAAATTTTGTTATCTATAAAACTTCGTGAGCATTGTAGAAATTGCTAGACTGCTTTTCCGTATTTTTAGCGAGCGTTTCTATGCATTAACATAGGGCAAACGCGGTGTTGAGCTACGTGGAGTCGATACCCTTAAAATAAAATATTACCTGATTTAGCCTTCGACTGAACCAATATTATAACCGGGCTTATAATCAAACAAAATACTGCAACGCCCAGGAATAATAATGTCCAAAACATTGTGTTGACTAATAACTTTTATGATCTGATATTTATTTAAATATAGAATTAAATAAAAAATTGTCATAATGTCGTCTGCTCTTGCTTAAGTATATTTGCAGATAAGAAATGTATACAGGCAAATCTAATAAATCATGCCTTGCTTAAGATTTAATTTAAACTGCGAAATAAGCAAGCTCATAATATTAATGCATACCGGGTGTTAGGTTGTATGCTTGTATGTAACATTTTTTCAGGATTCTATAACTCAAAAAGTTACAAACATTTAACAACCAAATTTTATATTATATACCTATATATAACGTCTTAATACATATCTTAAGAACCCAGTTATTTTTGGAAGGAATCCCCCAATGTTCAGAATTTAAAAAACTGCATCCAATAAGCTTAAATTGTTATTCAAATCGATTTATTTCAAGAAATAAACATGAAACAAAATTTAACAATTTAGGCTAGTTTCAGACTGCCATGTAAAATTAAGCAAAACAAAAATATTTATGCTGTCACTCTGACAGATGACAGTTGACAGATTTGTTCGAATTGATTTATCGAACCATAAGAACGATTATTCACTAACCAGAAAAGAAATTAATAATTATTTTCTTTTCCTCCTTTTTCTTCCTACATTGAAGTATTTATTTTTTTGATCTGACTAATTCGTTGTATTACTCATGGCACTCTGTAAACAGTTCAAATATGACAAATTTAATTTACGTTACCTCGTGACAGGAACGTTTTATGTATATCAATATCAATAAATAAGGGCTCGTTGGATGCCGTTATTTATTCTGAACATCTTTTGTATTTACAGTTTTACTCTGAAATAAATAGGTAAAAACTAAAAGTTTAACAATGTTTTTCCTATAGATCAAAAAAAGTCTACACCCGGTATATGTATATATAAATTTGAAAATACGAGTACAACGCAAAAGAATACGATTGCAGAAGACATTGTGTTGATGACTAATGTTCTTATGATCTGATATTTATTTAAGTATACAGGAGTAAATACAAATTGTCTAAATGTGTTTTCTGATCATTTCTTATTTATATCTGCGTATACATACATAAATACTTGTTAATCTAATAAAACATTAGTAATAAATAGTTAAAAATAAATATAAACAAATTGTGCAAGATAATGTTTATTATTTGTTTAGGGAGTTATTTTAAGACTCCTGTTACTCTTGGAAAAGTGGGCATGCAACATTTCAATGATTCAATTTTCTTTTTTTGATCTGTTGCACAATAGTACAATAATTAGGATTAGAATTGAATATATCGTTGGATCCTATTATCGGTACACCCAATTTACCTTTTATGATAACTTTCCAAACAAATTAGGTACAGGCACTTTGTAATTGGCGCCATCTAAGTAGTATTCACGTTCATCTATTTGGAGTATATCATTGGTTGTTTTTTTCCTATTTTAAAATCTTTTAATATACTTCCTGCTTCCTGGACAAGCTAGAATGATGGATTCGCCATTTTTCTTAACAATATTTCCTTGGCCATCATTTGAATACACGATATTATTTTTTTGATCAACAACTAAAATATTTCTAAAACTTTTCACCGAAATTTTACAATCTAATAAAAATAATATTAAGTAGAATGGATCTTAGAAATAATATAATAATTTTACCTGATTTACACTGGCCAATAAGTAAAGTAAAATATAAAATGGTAGTTACCTTATGGTGAACAATGATTTTGAATTAATTTATCTATATATTAGAGCCTAATGAGGAAAATAATTTTTATGCATAGGTTGAACTTAGCTTTTAATGTTTGTATTAGTGGAAAAGAAATAAAAATATTCTATTTTCAAACAAAATATAACATAAGATAAAAGAAAATTGTAAAGGTTTTACAAAAATAATAACTTATATAAGTATTAAAATTATATACAGAGTGAATCATAACTTCGTGCATATATTTGTATGACATCTTACTTATCACGGAACTAAAAGAATTTTACAAAATTCGCAATTTTAGTTTCCAGGTTTATTGAGTAAGGCAGTAATTTCTGGCATCACAGGCAGCACTCCTATTAATTCAGGAATTTTTACAAACTCCTCGATTTCACAAGCAGTCACATACCCTGATTTGACAATATTCGCGGTAGGTAAACTTAACCAAGTAAGTTTCTTAATAACATTTGTACAAGGATCAGTAACTGGTTTAACAAAAATATCATTCAGTCCTAGAATAGCAACACCCAAAGCTTTATCAGGATTGCTAGCAGTTTTTTTCAAGACTACTTTCCAAAAATATTTCGGCACAGGAATCTTAGTTCCGTGGAGATAGTAGTCTCTGTCTACCATCTTAAAGACACCGTAGGTCCCAGTGTACACGGAAAGGTCGTTCCCTCCTGTAACGACGAGCCTCCTGATTTGCCTCTCAACTTGTTCCCAGTTCTGTTGGTTGAAGCTGCCCCATTGTGGGGCAACATTGGTGTACTGGAAGGTTAGCTTCTGTTGGGCGTCAAGTGGAAAATCAGCTTTGGGTACTAAGTGGCCTCTATCTAAAAGACTGTTTTCTACTACTTCTGGTGATATAAAGGCTGGTATTGATTTAAATGTCATGCACAAGTTGTACATTTGGAAATGTCTGGTGTAGTATTTTTCGAGAACTTTTTCGAAATATTGACCTGTTCTGAAAAATGGTCTGCTTCCTTCCTGAAATTAAATGGAATTATTTATTTTTTGCATATGCCGAGAATAAAAACCCAAAATATAATCCATTTATAGCTAATTTTAGTATTTTCATATTCAAAGTGTTAATTTAATTTTGTCAATTTACGATTTCCTTTATAGAGTAAAATTCAAATATTTAGGACCCTGAGCTTGGCGAGAAGACAGAGCTTGTCATGTACTGTCCGTTTTAGAAAAGTGGAGCTAGCGAGTATATGCTAGGTACTCTGCACTTCACTTAATTTTCAAAGAAAACTGAAATATAACTCAATCACAATCAATTACAAAATTCACAGCGTTACGCGTAGCAAAACACTATGAACGTCAACATGAGAATAACAGTTATTGAAGCTGATGTTCTGTAGAACCGACAGTAGCGTAGTTTCTTCTTGTTTATCATCTATGCCTCTCTTTCTAAGACGAGAATTTGTACTTCGCGCAGGGTTCTGCTTAAATGAATTTATCTCTAGTCCGGGAGCTGGCGTCAAATTTTCATGGGTGATTGCAGCAAAACTTTTCTTATATGTAGCATGTAGATGGTATATTTTGTTGGTTAAACCATTTAAACATGTGTTAGCTGAGCTGGCACGACCGTGTGGCCTGCAGATTTAAGGGGCTGCGAAACTTGCAAAAAATAACAGATTTTCAAGTGAAACTAGCAAAGCTAAAATTTTGTATAATGATAATTTACCAATTATATTTAACAAAAAATATGTTAGCTGGACAGGGCAGGTGGATAATCTTGTTAGCTATCCAGTGACAGTGTCAAAATAGTGACACATCGTTTTCATTTTATGTAAACTGTAGAAAATATGAACGATGTGTCACTATTTTGACACTGTCACTGTTCACCTGGACAGTTAACAACATTTTTTTGTTAAATATAATTGGTAAATTATCCTTATACAAAATTTTAGCTTTGATGGTTTCACTTAAAAATCTTTTATTTTTTGCAAATTCCATAGACTCTTAAAATCTTGAGTCACGCTTTCGGACCAGCTAACACTGCAATTCTTAATTAGTTATTATAGAACTAATTATTACAAAAATCAGTTTTGCTGAAATGGTCCGGTCAAATTTGACGCCAGCTCCCGGACTATTATTGTAAAACCAGAATAAAATAATAAATACTTACAACGCGCCGCCCATTGGGAATATATTTAATAGTTGCTAAAACATACACCGCCGTTTTCTTCAGATTATTCCAACAAACTTCGATGTGAGGGATGAAGGTTTTATCCTTAAACTGAAAACCAATGACCACTCGTTCCGAATTTATATTTTTGTCACAGAACCCTGTCTTTGGTTCTTTCTTTTCTACTGGTTGTAGCGCATCACAAGTTAATTCGTTAATTTTATAACTTTTAAGTTGTGAATGCTTACTAACATACCCGTTGTTTGTACACAAAAATTCTGAGTATTCAATATTGAATTTTTTTATTTTATTTTTTTTTAGAACTATTTGGTCGCCAGGACATCCTAGAGTTATTGATTCTCTGATTTCGGTAACAATTTCGCCGTTGCCGTCTGGATATAATATATTTTGCCCCGAAGAATCCGTAGGTACAATATCTAGTAAACTAAACATTGAAACTGAACAAGCTAAAAAAGTTTTAAAATAAATTTTTAATAGAATTTTTGGTCTAAAAGTATTAGATGTAATAAAAGTTTACCTGATTGTGCTGATTTGTATTGCGTAAGTATCACAAAACAGAAGACGATCACCTTTGCAAGAAACATTGTGCTAACTGATTAATTTAATTTTAGTAGAATTAACCAGGAAAATTTTAAAAATTATATTTTTATCACTGTTGAGGGTAAGTAAAGATACAACGACGAGTTGTATATCAATGTGAATAAAATATGGAACTGAAAACTTTTCTTAAAAATAAACACAACCCCTCACAAAATAACCAAGTGGGGGTAGTGACTCACAAGTACCTAACGGTAATATTTGCTCGACGAGTGATAACTTGTCGCCAGATGTTTATGTAGTTCTGAAAAACAAAGTCCTAAAATCATTGTGATCGCCAAATGTAACCATGGGCGTCTTTAGCCCGGGGGCAAGGAGTGGCGCTTGTTTCCCCCCCACCCTAGATAATGATACAAAAACTCAAATTTCATACCTATATGACAAAAAAGACCAAACACCTGCAACAAATTTTTTAGAAATTTCAATGTACGAAATACGCGAATCATGAATAATGCTCCTGTACTCAGAAAATGAGTTTAATAGTAGTAGTATTTTCCTTGAAAATCGAAATGAAGCAACAATGGGTTGCAGCGAGCTTTGATATGCTTTTTTTGCCCGAAGTTGGCTAAATGTATTATATCTTATTAAATATAGGTCGAGATTTGCAAGAAACTGTATAAGGTTTATTCTGAATCTTTAATGTAGGTACTGGATATCAGAAATTTATAGTTGTAATCATAGGCGTTTTTTTTTTAAATATATTTAACTACCAAATTATTTTTAACAGAACTACAATACTGGTCCCAAAAAATATTTTGCCCCCCTAAGTTACGTAACGGCCCCCATGTTTTTTACATTTAAGCATTTAAAGGAAAATGGTACCCGATTTCTTTTTGTTTCTAGCTCTATAGATGACACTGTCGTCGTACATCTGAAAAAATATTGAGTAGCTATTGTAATTTATTTTTTAGGTATATATAATAGAATTGAAGCACATTATATTTAAAGATTGAGTACGAAAGATACATAATTATTAATATTTATTATTACTTCATTGAATCATTAGTTACTTCATTTATTTATATTAGATTGCGTTTTTATTACAAATTATTAAAGATGATTCTACTCCTGTGTAAAGTGAGCCATAAACAAATCACAATTTGATCGCTTTGACAGCGGATAAAAAGAAGGAATCTTTTTGCTGATAAAACCTTATTTACCTTTTTCTTAGCAACCAAACAATATACAAAACAGTAAAATGTCATTTGCGTCATATTTCTAATATTTATCAGTGAAATGATTAGATTTTGGGAATATTTGTGAAAAAGAACCGAAGGAGTCGTTAAATGATCTCGTTGAATTACACTCGAGCGTTTTATTTCCTCCGAATAAATTTCTGTTTGACATCTCAACCTTGTCACCTGACAGCAATTTGACTCGAAAAATTGTTTTAAAATAAAATCACTCCACCTACGGTGTCGTGATTTTATTAAACAATTTTTCTTTTAAAATTGCTAGGCAACAAGGTTTCAGTACAAACAGAAATTTATCCGGCGAAATAAAAAGCTCTTGTGTAATTACAGTTGACAAATTTTTATTTGAGCAAGCCAATATTAGCTGATGACACTGGTAACGTAGGCAGCACTCCTTTTAATTCAGGGATTTTTTCAAACTCCTTAATTTCACAAGCAATCACATACCCTGATTTGACATTATTCGCGGTGGGAATTTTTAACCAATTAATAGAGCTCATAACATTTTTACAAGGATCAGTAACTGGTTTAACAAAAATATCATTCACTCCTAGAACAGCAACACCTAAAGTAGTTGCCCCAGTTTGTTTCAAGACTATTTTCCAAAAATATTTCGGTACAGGAACCAGCGACGTAGGTTCGTAGAGATAGTAGTCTTGGTTGTTGATCTTAAATATACCGGAAGTCCCAGTATACACAGAAAGGTCGTTCTTTCCTGTAACGACGAAGTTCCTGATTTTGGCTTCAATTTGTTCCCAGTTCTGTTTGTTGAAGTTGCCCCATTGGGGCCCAACATTGGTGTACGTGAAGGTCAGTCTCTGTTGGACTTCATATGGAAAATCAGCTTTGGCTACTAAGTGACCTCTGTCAAGGAGACTTGTTCCTACTATTTCGGGTGTTAGAAAAGATGGTATTGATTTGTATGATTTCCATAAGTTGTACATTTGCAAAGTTTGGGTGTAATAATATGGTAGATCTACGAGTTTATCAATAAGTTGGCCTGTTCTGAAAAATGGCCTCTCTGCTTGCTGAAATTAAAATAATTGCTTGGTATTGTAAAATACGCCTATTCTAGATAATAGTTCTTTTTGATAAACATAATCCAATTAGAGCTAATTTTAGTTTTTAATATTCAAAGTGTAGAAAAAATTATTACGTTATTTCTTTGAATCATAAAAATATGATTCAGAATAAACTGTTTTTATTAAAAGACTGAGGTATTTCAAGAATATCGTTACGTACATATTGAAAAATTTAAAAACACCATCGGTACTGAATATTATATCATCTTATTTGAATTAAATGAGTAAAACTTGCACAAAGTATAAACTTACAGCTTTCCACCCATTCGGAATATATTTAATAGTTGCTAAAGCATACAGCGCCGTTTTCTTTACATCATTCCAACAAACTTCGATCTGAGGTATGAAGGTATTATCATTAAACTGAAAACCGATGACCACTCGTTTCGAATTTGTATTTTTATCACAAAAATCTTTCTTTGGTTGTATCTTCTCTACTGGTTGTAGCGCATCACAAGTTAACTCATCAATTTTATATGTTTTAAGTTGTGTATTCTTACTCGTGCTCTTATACACGTTATTATTATCGCAGTTAAATTGTGTGTAGTCAAAATTGAATATTATATTTTTATTTTTTTTGACTGCGATTTTGTTGCCAGGACATGCTAGAGTTATTGTGACTCCTTTTTTGGTAACAATATTGCCGGCACTGTCTGGATATAATATGTTTTGTCCCAGATCATCCGTAGGTAAAATATCTGTTAAAGTTGATACTGGAACTGAACAATCTAAAAAAATATTTAAATAAATTTTTGGTTTAATTAGATATAATAAAAGTTTACCAGATTTGCACTGCGTAATTAGTACCGCAAAACAGAAAACGATCACCTTTGCAAATAACATTGTGGTCACTGATTAATTTAATATTATTTTATTCGGTATATATAGTAGAATGAACAAGGAAAATTTTATAAATTATATTTTTATCACCTATCTTTGATAAAATATTATGTTTTTCAAGGATTTACATCTAAATGCATTAAATTAAAAGATTAATTGTGAAAATATAGTACTTAACAATACAGTAAACTTAGATAAGGTTAAAAATCGCACTACTTGAAAAACAAAAACACTGACTAATTAACGGATTAGATTAGACTAAAAATATATTCCACTCTTAAATTGTATCAATAAGGAAACTTTTCCAACGAAAATTTTAAAAAATTGTTGTTTTTCACGTTTTGATTATAAATGTTAGTCATTTTTCCATAGCTGAAGTAATAATATTGAAAGCGTAATATTTATAATATATTCATAAATTCAAGTACTAATTTAAACAAAATTTAATTAATATAGTTGGTTAAACTGATTGTATAAAGATCATTCACTAACTTTTTTCTAAAAAGCTTAAATACAAAATTTCAGTCGAAAATTAGTTTCGTTCTCAAGTTATCGTGCATTTGGACAGATCGACTTTTAAAAAAATTATGTTTATTGGATTCAGTAGGGTTGGAACAAGATTCATCAAAATCTCGAACTGTCAAAAAGAAGATTACAATACTTCTTCCTCTATTATATAAGCCGGGAAAGAAAAAGTATAAATCATTCAATTAAAAAAATTGCTGGAAACAGTATTAATAAGCAATATTGTATGGTCATATATATTTGAATTGAAGTCCACATAAGGTACAGCAAAATTGTATACAAATAGGTAAAACGAAACCAACAAAACTACGAGAGTTTGTTTGCAAATAATAATTAACTAACCTATCTATTTATAATATATAACAATTAAATTAGACAATAATTACAGTGATAAAATGCTTCATTGAGTAAATATAATATTAATTAATAGTACCTATAGTATTATTGGTTTTGATAACCTTAACCCATATACTAAATTAAATAAAATCAAATTATTTTTTATCAAGAATCGTAGTCTTAAAAATTGGAAGATATTGACTTAGAGTTTAGAGTCAGGCAGATCACAGATCATCAAGTAAACCTGTTATTCCCGAAAAATTAGGCAAATCTTTTTGAAATGACTGAATTCCCGCAAATTCAGTAACATTGCAAGCGATCATACAGCCTCTTTTAGGATCTGCTGCAGTTGTAAGATTAAACCAATTAATTTCATTTAGTATATCTTGACAAATCGGTTTAGGGTCGCATTTTGTTTTAAAAATATCATTAGATCCTATAATCGCCACCCCTAAATCGTCTTTTACAATCACTTTCCAGAAATATTCTGGCACGGGTAGTAATTTATTGGTATAGTCCAAGTAAAATTCTTTTCCATTTATTTTAAGAATGCCATTCGTTCCCGAGTATACCTCAAGATCAGATTTTTTGTTAGTGGCAAATTCTCGTATTTTTTCTTCAAGTTGTGACCAATGCCCACCGTTGAAATATTCCCATTGTGGGGCTGCGTTGATGTAGTGAAAAGTTATTTGTTTTTGAGCGTCATATACGAAGTCGCTTTTTGCTGTGAGATGACCTCTGCTTAAATAATGGTTTCCCAAAATTGGAGGAATTGTGCCGAACATTTGTTTCAAAGTTTTATCTTGTTCAGCTTGAGTGTACTTTTTTCCCAGGGCATTGCTGAAAAATGTTCCTGCTTGCCAGTTATCTTTCTGTAAAAGAGTACTTTATCAGAAATCACTAAATGCTTCAGTTTCTTATCAATATTATTTTACAATAGATACTTCATATCATCAAGTATGATAATGCAATTTCTTTAAATTCGTTAAAGCGAATATTAGGTACTGATACATAATTTTATAGTTTGTACCGTTTGTACCTATTACAATACATGGTTGGCAAAAAGTACAAATAATTTAAAATATCTAAACCTACACAATTTTAGCGATTCTGGCTATATTTATAAAAAATTTCAAACTGAAATTTAACATGAAGAATAATAATTGAGAATAAAACACTTTGTGATTTTTAAAAAATACAACAAGGTTTCTTGTAAATTTAATTCTATAGCCGTGTGCGCAAAATTTATAAATACATCATGGTAAAATATAAGATCATAGATTTCAAAAACAAAATTTCAAAATTATTGTAACTTGCTTGTTTTGCTTTTAATTTGATAGCAAGAGATGTGCCTAATTTTTATTTTTGTGAAATTTTATATCATGTTAATATTTTGATAATTCCACTCCTGTATAAAGTGAGCCATAAATAAAACACAATTTTATGGCTTTGACAGCGAATAAAAAGGAAGGAATCTTTTTGCAATTGATAAAACCATATTTACCTTTTTCTTTGATACCAAATAATAAACAAAACACTAAAATGTCATTTGCTTCATATTTGTAATATTTGTCAGTGAAATTATTCGATTTTGGGAATATTTGTGAAAAAGATAAAAAGGAGTCGTTAAATTATCTTGTTGAATTACACTCGAGAATTTTATTTCCTCCGAATAAATTTCTATTTGACATCTCAACTTTGTCACCTGACAGCAATTTGACTCGAAAAATTGCTAGGCAACAAGGTTTCAATACAAACAGAAAATCCGGCGAAATAAAAAGCTCTTGTAAAATTACAGTTGATAATTTTGTAGTATAAAATAGTCATTAAAATGCCTAAATGACAAAATTAAAATCTTGATTTAAGTCAACCAACTGTGTTACAAAAAACACATACCTTTTCTTCACGTTCTTTTATCTGTTCCTGAATTGTTGCATAAGTCCAAAGCGCCCTCTTCTTCGTATTGTCCCAACACAATTCAATTTGCGGAATCAAATCATTTGTGTTTTTATATTGAAAACTAATTTGTAACTTGTCATAATTTCCATTGCATATTTTATCACCTTTTTTCTTATTTTCTATACTTTTTAATGATGCTTTACATGTTACACCCGTAATTTTAGGGTTATAAGTATTATTTTTACAAGTATATTGTTGTTTTTCTACTGTCAAACCCTTTATTGTACTTCCGGGACAAGCCAAAGTTACAAAATCGTTATTTTCCGTAACAAGGTTGCCTTTACCATCACTTAAATACTGAATGTTATTGTTCTGATCAAGAACTAAAATATTTTTGAAGTCTTTCAATGGAGCTGTGCATCCTAGGAAAAATATTATTAAATAAGATTTTAAATGTAGTAATAAAAACTTACGTGAGTTGCATTGCGCTATTAGTAACGCAAAACAGAAAATGATATCCTTTGCAAGAAACATTGTGGTAACTGATTTATTTTATTAGAGGTAGTATATATAGTAAAATTAAACCAGAAAAATTTTATAAACTGTATTTTATCATCTACCTTTGATTTGTAACATTAATGATTTAAAAGATATATCTACGAGGATAAGCACATTATATTGACGATTAGTACAAAAGATATGTATCTTTTATACAAATGTAAAGAAATAATATTAAACAATACAGTCAATTTAGATATGATTAAAAATTGCACTAGGTACTTGAAAAGCTTATTCAACAACGGATTAGATTAGATTGAAAATTATAATCCACTTTTAAATTGTATCAATAAGGAAATTTTGTTAACCTAAATTTAAAAAAAAATATATTTTTAAAGATTTTCACCGAAATTTTGCAATCTAGAAAAAATATTAAAAAGAATGAATTTTACAAATAATATAATAATTTTACATGATTTACACTGCACAATTTACGTCAAGTAAGGTATACAAAATTATCTATTTTATTTATATTAGAGTCCAAAGACGAAAATTATTTTTAATGTTAATTATATAAGAAATTAAAAACATTTCTGGAAAAATAAATTAAAAAGCTGCATTCTATTTTTAGACAAAATATACAGAGTACTACATAAGATAAAGACAAATTGTTAAGGTTTTACAAAATTAAAAAAGAATATAAGTATTATATAATTATATATTTGTTTGCTATTAAAATATTATTTATTGCTTGCTATATATATATATATATATATATATATATATATAGTAACCAAAAGCCAACATGTTAAAATAATATATTATGTAACATTATTATTATTTATTTACTACTATTAAGTAATGTATTCATTATAATTATTGTTACAGCTGATTAATAAGTTCTTGTATTAAGTTGAGGTATATGGTTTTGTCGTCGTAGATTAAGTTAAAGTATTATTTTGAGTTTAATTAACAATTCTAAACATTAATTCATTGAATCACTAGGTACCTACTTCTTTATTTATTATCATGTTAGTTTGCGTTTTTTATTACAAATGATTAAACAAAAATTTGCTTTTGAGCAAGCCAATCTTAGCTGATGACACTGGTAACGAAGGCATCATTATATTAGGAATCTTTTCAAATTCCTTAATTTCACAAGCAATCACATACCCTGACTGTACATTATTATTGGGCAAATATAACCACAAAATACTGGGCAAAACATTTTTGCAAGGATGGGACTTAGTGACATCTTCAGTAGTAAAAATATCATTTAGTCCTAGAATAGCAACACCTAAATAAGGTGGTTTGTTGGTTGGTCCAATTTTTTTCAAGATTATTTTCCAAAAATATTTCGGTACAGGAATTTGCGGCTTATTTTCGTGGAGATAGTAGTCATATTCGTTCATCTTAAAATTACCGTGAGTCCCAGTGTACACATCGAGATCCTTCTTTCCATCGACGACGAATCTCCTGATTTGCTCTTCAACTTTTCTCCAGTTCTGTTTGTTGAAGTTGCCCCATTGGGGCGCAGCATTGGTGTACTGGAAGGTTAGTCTCTGTTGAGCGTCATATGGAAAATCAGCGTTGGCTACTAAGTGACCTTTATCTAAGAGACTGTTTTCTACTATTTCCGGTTTTATAAATTCTGGTATTGAACTAGGTGACTTGCATAAGTTGTACATTTGAAAATGTCTGGTGAAGTATTTTTCGAGATCTTTTTCGAATAGTTGGCCTGGTCTGAAAAATGGTCTGTCTGCTTGCTGAAATTTCAAAGTGTTATATTTCATTAAATATAATTTTGTTTTTTTGCATTAAATAGCAAACTAAAACTATGATTAAGAATAGACTGTTTTTATTAGAAACCTATGAGGTATTTCAAGAATATCGTCTTTGTAGCAAGGAACCACCTTTACGTGCAGTCGGTACTGAATATTGTAACATCCTATTTGAATTAAATTAGTAAAACTTGCATAAAATATAAACTTACAACTTTCCAGTCACTCGGCATAGATTTAATGGTTGCTTTAGCATACAGAGCCGTTTTCTTCTGATTATCCCAACATACTTCGATATGAGATCGGAATATATTCTTACGTTTTATCTGAAAACCAATTTCCACTCGTTTTAAATTTTTATCTTTATCGCAAATATCCTTCAGTGGTTTTTGTAACTCTATTGGTTGCAGCGAATCACAAGTAAAATCAACAATGTTATAGTTTTTAAATTTTGGATCCATATTCGCATACTGGTTATTTGATCCACATTTAAATTCGGTGAATTCAACATTAAATTTTATTTGTTTATCTGCTTTAAGGACAATTTGGCTGCTAGGGCATTCTAGATATATTGACTTTCCGATTGCAGTTTCAAGAATATTGCCGATTTTGCCTGGATATAATATTTCTTGGTTATTGTCCATAGGTAGAATATCTATGAATTTATTTATTGAAACTGAACAAGCTAAAAAGTTTTATTTTTAATATAATTTTTCGTCCAAAAATATAAGACAAAATAAAAGTTTACCTGATTGTGCTAATTTGTATTGCGCAAGTATCGCAAAACAGAAAACGATCACCCTTACAAGAAACATTGTGTCTACTGATTAATTTTATTTTATTTTATTAGGTATATATAGTAAAATTGAACCAGGAAAATTTTAGAAATTGTACTTTTATCACTAATCTTTGATATTAAACATTTATGCTTTTTAAGCATTTTTATTAAAAGATTGAGTACAAAGATACTTTTAACAATTGTAAACAAATAGTACTTAACAATCCATCAAAATTAGACATAGTAAATCATTGAATTACTTGAGAAACACTTATTGATTTATGGATTAGATTTAAGTTGTATCAATAAGGAAAAAAATATGTTTTTCACATTATCACGAAATATTATAAATTTGTTATTTGAATAAGCCATTAATTTTCGGCAATTCAGAATTTTAAAAAATCCTTGATGTCACAAGCAATCACATATCCTATTAAATGAAGCCCCTTTTGTTGGTCATTTTTTGTGTATAACATTTTTCTCTAAAGTCATTAGTTCGCCCAAAAAATCGGTGGTTGTTTTAAAGGAAACATCCTGTATATCTATAAGCACATTAGGTATATTAAAAGATTGAGTATAAAAGATACATAACAATTAATGTGAACAAATAGTAGGTACTTGATAATATTTGAAACTTAGATATGGTTAAAAATTGCACTACTTGAAAAATAGGTACCTACTTATTAATTAAAAGATTTAATTAGATTAAAAACATATTCCACTCTTAAATTGTATCAATAATGAAACCCTCATGTTAAAGTGTTATTTTATCGACTATTTTGAGTCGATAAGTGGTTTCAATTTGATTCAAGACTAGGTCGTTCTGCCCTGTGACGATGTTCCTGATTTGGGCCTGGATTTCTTCCTTCCTATCCTAAATTTCTATTCATTTCTGCAATTTCAACAATATTATTTAAAATAGTTTATATTAGGAGATAAAAAATATAAACCATTGAATTAAAAAAAAAATTCTGAAAGGAGTTGTATTAATAAGCACTGTTATTTTATCAAAAGATATTTATTTGAATTGAGTACTACATAATAGCAAAATTGTAGACAAATACTTACTTACAATATGTAAGTAACTAATAATTAAAATAGACAATAATTACAGTGATTGCTTTACTGAGCAAATATAATATTAATTAATAGTACCTACCTTATATTATTATTGGTTTTGATAACATTAACCTACACACCAAATTAAATAAAATCTAATTTAAATCAACAATACATTAAGCATATCATTGTAAACAAGTAAGATATTGAATAGGTTTATTTTTATTGATTAACAATCTGATTTAGGGATTAAGATCAGGTAGATCTTTAAGTAGCGCTGTTATTTTCGAAAAATCAGGCAACTCATTTTTAAATGATGCAATATTGTTAAATTTAGAAACTGCACAAGCTATTAAACAGCCTGCTGTAGTATAGCTTGACAAATCAGTTTAGGATCGCATTTTTGACATATTATTTGATTCTATTATCGCCACACCTAACTTGTCTTTTGCAACAACTTTCCAGACATATTTTGGTACGGGAAATATTTTATTTTCATAGACTAAGTAATCTTTGTATTTGTCTGTATTTTACCTGATTTACACTGTGTAATAAATATTGTAATGCAGTAAATGTATGTGATCTGGTAAACTTTGACTCGGATGGGAGTACAGGAAAAGTTATTGAATAATGTGTTATCATTTATTGCATTTATTTTTGCAGATTAGAATACATGCAAATATATAAAACAGTAGTAATAGCTTAAGAATAAAGAATAACATTTTATGTCTTGTTAGGCTTACTAGTCAAAAAAGAGAAATTACATTTTTATTCATTTCTGGGATACTAAAATATCAATACGTTATAGTTACCTATGCTATAAATTATTCAAATAATTTTGGCCCAAAATATAAATAAGTTCTTGTTTAATATTGTTTTTGTCCAAATAGAACGTGTTATTTTGAGTTTAATTCACATTACTTCATTGAATCATTAGTTACTTCATTTATTTATTATCATTTTTAATACAAATTATTAAACAAAAATTTTATATGAGCAAGCGAATCTTAGCTGATGGTACTGGTAACGAAGGCATTATTATCTCAGAAATCTTTTCAAAATCCTTAATTTCACAAGCAATCACATACCCTGACTGTACTTTATCCCAATCAGGCAAATTTAACCACTTAACTTTGGGCAAAACATTTGTACAAGGATGGGACTTACTGATATCTTCAGTAGTAGAAATATCATTCAGTCCTAGAATTGCAACACCTAAATAAGAGTTTGACCTAAGTTCTTTCAAGACTATTTTCCAAAAATATTTCGGTACAGGAATCTGCAAGTTAGGTCCGTAGAGATAGTAGTCATCGTCGTTGATCTTAAAATTACCGTAAGTCCCAGTGTACACTACGAGATCCCTCGTTCCTTTAACTTTGGGATTCCTGATATGTTCTTCAACTTGTCTCCAGTTCTTTTGATTGAACCAGCCCCATTGGGGCGCAACATTGATGTACTCGAAGGTTAGTCTCTGTTGGGCGTCATATGGAAAATCTGCGTTGGCTACTAAGTGACCTTTATCTAAGAGACTGTTTTCTACGACGTCTGGTGTTATAAATTCTGGTATTGACATGCATAAGTTGTACATTTGAAAATGTCTGGTGTAGTATTTTTCGAGATCTATGTCGAATAGTTTGCCTGGTCTGAAAAATGGTCTGTCTGCTTGCTGAAATTAAAACGAATTATTTATTGCTTGCTATTGTAAGAGACTTTTTTCCATTTGGGGGAGTAAATCATTTATTTATTCTTAATCGTATATTTTTTATTTCTTCTAATACATAAGAAAGTATTTAACAACAAATTAGGACTCGATGGATGCAGTTTTTATTCTGAAGAACTTTTGTATTCACACTTTTGATTTAAAATTAATAGGTATGTAATGGCAAGGTATTGAATTACATAATACCGTTGTCAAGTAAACGTGCTAATATTGAAAGAAGTTGCTGTAGGCCCTCGTTGAAACATTTTATATTTGCCTACACTTTAAAAAGACTCGACCATTCAAATATTACTAAACACCTTCTAGAAAATAACCATACTATTTCATTGGAAAATACACATATTTTACACATCCAAAATAAAGGTTTAAAACTGAACTACTTAGAAGCTCTGGAAATTCAAAAGGCGGTTAGGTCTAATAAAAACCTTATAAATGAACAGTTAGAACTATATTCATTTCCCTTGTTAAAGCCCCTTTAATGGACGTTTTGTTTTTCCTTTTTCGATTTTGTGATTTCCTATTTATTTCCCTTTTCTTTTCTTTATCTTTTTATATTGTATTTTGTTAAACCATTTAGGTATTTATGTATGTACTTTCAATTTCTTTCACATTCTAAGTTTACTTTTGAAGATGGCATCACAGCCGTAATACGTATAAACTGTTAAATAAAATAGTTTTGAAATATATAACCGAAATATTATCCTATATGGTAAAAATATACAAGTTTGTATTGTTCTCACCTTCGGCACGTGAAATAAACTTCACCCTCATAATTTATTTCCTTAGTGTATAATATACCTACTATTAACTATTCTGGATAATTTATTTAAAAAATACAACCCAAAAAATTATGTTGATAAATATAATCCAATTAGAACTAATTTCAATTTCAAAGTGTTATATTGCATTAAGGCGCTACACTTGTGTCAAAAATATAGTGAAAAAGGGAGCTTGCTATATTACAAACTGAGCTCTTGTTAGTACACCTACACTGTTCATATTTTATATATAGATAGTTAAAAGATGACTCTAGAGTGCTAAGAAATTATATTTTTGAAATACTTAATGGTATTTTAGTAATAAATTAGTAAAAATAGTCAATTTGGCCGATTTTTTACTATTTTTTTCCTCAGATGTGTAATTTTTTTGACAAAAAATATTTTCTTAGCACTCTCACGAACAATGCAAGGAATCGACTATTTAAAACAAAATTAATAAATATGCAATAATAAGGCCGTAGTTTGTAATATTAAAATGCATAATTTAATTCTTATTTTCTCTAATTGTTGTCGCAACAATGTATTGTATGAATTTTTCGATCAAATAATGCTTCGTAATTACTTATGGTAGGAACCACCTTTACGTACTTGATAAAAAAAATTAAAAACACAGTCGGTACTGAATATTATAACATCCTATTTGAATTAAATTAGTAAAACTTGCATAAAATATAAACTTACAACTTTCCACACTCTCGGCATAGATTTAATGGTTGCTTTAGCATACAGCGCTGTTTTCTTCTCATCATCCCAACATACTTCGATGTGAGGTAGAAACACATCGGTATCTTTTATCTGAAAACCAATTACCACTCGTTTCGTATTTTTAGGACAAAACCCCTCCGGTGGTTCTTCCTTCTCTATTGGTTGTAGCTCATCACAAGTTAAATCATCAATTGCATAGTTTTTAAGATTTTGATTCTTATTCACATACTTGTACTGGTTATTTTTTTTCTCACATTTAAATATGGTGTATTCAACTTTAAATTTTGTTTGCTTATCTTTTTTAAGGACAATTTGGCTGCTAGGGCATACTAGACGTATTGAGTTTCCGAATGCGGTTTCAATAATATTGCCGGTTTTTGGATATAATATTTGATATTCATTGTTCGTAGGTAGAATATCTATGAATTTATTTATTGAAACTGTACAATCTAAAAAGTTTTATTTTTAATATAATTTTTCGTCCAAAAATATAAGGCAAAATAAAAGTTTACCTGATTGTGCTAATTTGTATTGCGCAAGTATCGCAAAACAGAAAACGATCACCTTTACAAGAAACATTGTGGCTACTGATTATTTTAATATAATTTTATTAGGTATATATAGTAGAATGAACCAGGAAAATTTTAGAAATTGTATTTTATCACCTTTGTTTGATAGTGTAACATTCGTAAACAAATAGTAATTAACAATTCATTAAACGTAGATATGGTTAAAACATTGCAATTTAATTTAATTTATTTTTATTAGTATATACAGGGTGGCGCGCTTAAAACGATGCATCCTTAATAACTTGGAAACGGATTGTGATAGGCATACCCGGTTTTCGCTATATATTTTAACATCTAGGGGGGCACATTTTACTAATATTTTTATTTTTTAAAATTATTCATCTCACCCCCACCACTCTCATCTCAATTTTAAAATCTTAAATGGCAATTACCCTTTATAGCATATCAAATGATTGCTCTTGAAAAATCCTACACGCAGTCATGTCAATAAATTGATATTTGAATAAACCGTTTTAAAGTTAGCAACAATAGTTTATAATATTTTTATTTTTATTAAATGCATGGAGAGCTATGAAAATGACAAGAAAACAAAAAAAAAGAACAATGGTACCTAATAATTTGTTTTATAATTTATGTATGACAGTTATCAGGTACTATTATTATTGTTTCACATTTTTTTAGTGTTATTATAAAATGCATGGAGTGCTATGGAAATGACAAAAATGTGAAACAATAATAGTTACTGATGATAACTGTCATACACAAACTGTAAAACAAATTATTTGTTATCATTGTTCTTTTTTTTGTTTTCTTGTCAATTTCATAGCACTCCATGCATTTAATAAAACAAAAATATTATAAACTATTGTTTTAGATTAGATTAAATTAAAACTATAATCCACTTTTAAATTGTATCAATAAGGAAATTTTTAAACCTAAAATTAAAAAAGAATACGTACTATAATTTCAGTTTGATTCAAGACTATTTTCCAAAAAAAATTCAGTACAGGAAAGGTCGTTCTGCTCTGTGACGATGTTCCTGATTTGGACCCGGATTTCTTCCTTCCTAAATTTCTATTCATTTCTGCAATTTCAACAATATTATTTAAAATAGTTTATCTTGGGAGATAAAAAAATATAAACTATTCAATTAAAACAAAATTGCTGGAAACAGTTGTAGTAATAAGCACTGTTATTTTATCAAAATATATTTATTTGAATTGAGTACTACATAAGGTATGGCAAAATTGTAGACAAATACCTACTTACAGTATGTAAGTAACTAAATACTAATAATTAAAATAGACAATAATTACAGTGATATACAAAATTGCTCTAGCAAATATAATATTAATTAATATTACCTTATTGTATTATTGGTTTTGATAACCTTAACCCATATACCAAATTAAATAAAATCTAATTTAAATCAACAATACATCGAGCGTATCATTGTAAAAGAAGTAAAATATTGAATAGGTTTATCTTTTATATGTTATTGAATTACAATCTGATTTAGGGTTTAGGATTAGGGCGATCTTTAAGTAGCCCTGTTATTTTCGAAAAATCAGGCAACTCATTTTTAAATGATGCAATATTGTTAAATTTAGAAACTGCACAAGCTATTAAACAGCCTGCTGTAGTATAGCTTGACAAATCAGTTTAGGATCGCATTTTTGACATATTATTTGATTCTATTATCGCCACACCTAACTTGTCTTTTGCAACAACTTTCCAGACATATTTTGGTACGGGAAATATTTTATTTTCATAGACTAAGTAATCTTTGTATTTGTCTGTATTTTACCTGATTTACACTGTGTAATAAATATTGTAATGCAGTAAATGTATGTGATCTGGTAAACTTTGACTCGGATGGTTATTTAAATATGGGAGTACAGGAAAAATTATTGAATAATCTGTTATCATTTATTGCATTTATTTTTGCAGATTAGAATACATGCAAATATATAAAACAGTAGTAATAGCTTAAGAATAAAGAATAACATTTTATGTCTTGCTAGGCTTACTAGTCAAAAAAGAGAAATTACATTTTTATTCATTTCTGGGATACTAAAATAACAATACGTTATAGTTATGCTATAAATGATTCAGCTAATTTTGGCCCAAAATATAAATAAGTTCTTGTTTAATATTGTTTTTGTCCAATAGAACGTGTTATTTTGAGTTTAATTTACATCATTTCATTGAATCATTAGTTACTTCATTTATATATTATCATATTAGTTTGCGTTTTTATTACAAATTATTAAACAAATCTGTCTTGGAGCAAGCCAATCTTAGCTGATGGTACTGGTAACGAAGGCATCATTATCTCAGAAATCTTTTCAAAATCCTTAATTTCACAAGCAATCACATACCCTGACTGTACTTTATTCCAATCAGGCAAACTTAACCAAAAAACATTGGGCAAAACATTTTTACAAGGATGGGAGTTACTGATATCTTCAGTAGTAGAAATATCATTCAGTCCTAGAATTGCAATACCTAAATAATTTTTAGAATTCTTAGCACTTTTTTTCAAGACTATTTTCCAAAAATATTTCGGTACAGGAATCTGCGAGTTAGGTTTGTAGAGATAGTAGTCATCGTCGTTGATCTTAAAATTACCGTAAGTCCCAGTGTACACGTCGAGATTCTTTTTTCCTTCGACGGCGAATCTCCTGATGTGTTCTTCAACTTGTCTCCAGTTCTTCTGTTTGAACCAGCCCCATTGGGGCGCAGCATTGATGTACTGGAAGGTCAGTCTCTGTTGGGCGTCAAATGGAAAATCAGCTTTGGCTACTAAATGACTTTTATCTAAGAGACTGTTTTCTACTACGTCTGGTGTTATAAATTCTGGTATTGAACTAGGTGACTTGCACAAGTTGTACATTTGAAAATGTCTGGTGTAGTATTTTTCGAGATCTTTGTCGAATAGGTCGCCTGGTCTGAAAAATGATCTGTCTGCTTGCTGAAATTAAAACGAATTATTTATTGCTTGCTATTGTAAGAGACTTTTTTGCATTTCCGGGAGTAAATCACTTATTTAGTCTTTGTTTTAAGAGAGTAAAGTTAATTTGGTCCTCCCAAGCATTTATTTTTAATATTAAACCCGGCGTAACATACCTATCAAATAACATACTAAAACTATGATTAAGAATAAACTGTTTTTATTAGAAGACTATAAGGTATTTAAAGAATATCGTCTTGTGGCATAGGAACCACCTTTACGTACTTGATAAAAAAATTAAAAACACAGTCGGTACTGAATATTATAACATCCTATTTGAATTAAATTAGTAAAACTTGCATAAAATATAAACTTACAACTTTCCAGTCACTCGGCATAGATTTAATGGTTGCTTTAGCATACAGCGCTGTTTTCTTCTCATCATCCCAACATACTTCGATATGAGATCGGAATATATTCTTACGTTTTATCTGAAAACCAATTTCCACTCGTTTTAAATTTTTATCTTTATCGCAAATATTCTTCAGTGGTTTTTGTAACTCTATTGGTTGCAGCGCATCACAAGTAAAATCAGCAATGTTATAGTTTTTAAATTTTGGATCCATATTCGCATACTGGTTATTTGATCCACATTTAAATTCGGTGAATTCAACATTAAATTTTATTTGTTTATCTGCTTTAAGGACAATTTGGCTGCTAGGGCATTCTAGATATATTGACTTTCCGATTGCAGTTTCAAGAATATTGCCGATTTTGCCTGGATATAATATTTCTTGGTTATTGTCCATAGGTAGAATATCTATGAATTTATTTATTGAAACTGAACAATCTAAAAAGTTTTATTTTTAATATAATTTTTCGTCCAAAAATATAAGACAAAATAAAAGTTTACCTGATTGTGCTAATTTGTATTGCGCAAGTATCGCAAAACAGAAAACGATCACCCTTACAAGAAACATTGTGGCTACTGATTATTTTAATATAATTTTATTAGGTATATATAGTAAAATTGAACCAGGAAAATTTTAGAAATTGTACTTTTATCACTAATCTTTTGTATGGAACATTTATGTTTTTTAAGCATTTATATTAAAAGATTAAGTACAAAGATAACAATTGTAAACAAATCAAAATTAGATATGGTAGGTAAATCATTGAAATGCTTGAGAAACACTTATTGATTGATGGATTAGATTTAAGCTGTATAAATAAGGGAAAAAAATGTTTTTCACATTATCACGAATTATTATAAATTTATTATTTGAATAAGTCATCAATTTTCGGCAATTCAATAATTCCTACCAACTCAGGATTTTTTTCAATATCCTTGATGTCACAAGCAATCACATATCCTGATTTGAATTTTTTGTTGGTTATTCCTATTAAATGATGCACCTTTTGTTGGTCATTTTTTGTGTATAACATTTTTCTCTAAAGTCATTAGTTCGCTCAAAAAAGCGCTGGTTGTTTTAAAGGAAACACCCTGTATATCTATAAGCACATTATATTAAAAGATTGAGTATAAAAGATACATATCAATTCATGTCAACAAATAGTACTCGATAATATATTAAACTTAGATATGGTTAAAAATTGCACTACTTGAAAAATACTTATTAAGTAAAGGAGTTAATTAGATTAAAACATATTCCACTCTTAAATTATATCAATAATGAAACCCTCATGTTAAAGTGTTATTTCAGTTTAAAATTCCAACGCGTTTTTAAGTTATGCAACATCCAGACAGACTGACAGACCGACAGACTAACAGACGGACTTTTTTTATTATGTTTTTTCGGCTCAGTAGGGTCTAAAACGTGAAGATCTCGAACTGCCGAAAAATCACGATTACAATAAGTACTTCCCTCTATTACATAGGTCGGGGAAGTAAAAACACAAGAATAAGTTTATCATTATGATAAATTTTATTATAAATTGAGTAATTTAAAATTTACATTAGCGAAGTGCATAATAATTAATAAAATCATGTTTTAAATTTGTTGTAAACTGAAATCTAATATTATTCATATACTAACATATAAAGATACATATTTTATTATGATTACAAGAATATTAATTTCTTATTCTTCTCAATCTTCAGAAAATAAATAGATCGCGTATGATATAAAACAGAAAAACCATAATATTTATCAAATACATTATTAATAAAAAACGTTGAATAAAGTAGTTTAGAATTAATATTAAAAGAAATAATTTAAAATAATTGGATGAATATCCTGCAATTGAACTACTTTTTTAAATTGTCGGAATTTTTCTAACTATTAAGGTTCATTCGCAGCAATGAAAATAAAAATAAAAATTACACAATATAAATAAGAATTTAACAAATAGATTATTATGGGAGTGTTCACAGCGGCCAACGCAGGGATATGCAAATGTCATATATTTTACACAAGCATAATCGTAAACATAAGTACCTATCTGTTAATCAGAAAGATTGGGAAAAAATGGTTACATCTGTCTCTGTAATTATCATAATATCATTGAACACGAGTCATAAGACTTATTTAATAGTTCTATTTATATTTCTTATTTTATTACTGCGAATCTGCGAATGAGGAATGAACTGCACTGAAAACATTTGAATATTGTTCTTCATTTGTTCCAGTGTGGCGGGAATCACTTCAGCGCCATCTACCAGCCTTTGTAATTACTAAATTATATTATCGCCTTGAGCAATCGAGCAAAGATAAAAAAACCGGTCGTACATGACTTTTAACTCTTGTCAAACACAACTTTTTATAGTTCGCCAATAGAACTATGTTGAAACATCCTATAAGTTAAACAATAACCAACAGACAGTACGAAATTCGATCATGTCGTCTGTGTTATTTTCTCTGCCTGAGTTATATGCATCTTACAAAAAGTGGGTTAGTACTCATCCACAACTTGCAAGTGACTTTGAAACGACAGCCAAATGGATATCGTATTTTATAGCTGGTAAATTGAACATAACCTAAGATTTGGTCCAGATTTAACCACCAATTTTTAGGGAGGATCAATAATTCTACTATTGTATCAGAACTGGTATATTCCTTATCAAACCTGTTGGTCTTATTCAATGATAGAATAATTAGAAACGCTCAAAAACTAGAGGTACCAGGTTCGGGCGATAAGATCAAATTGTGGTTGACTGTCTTAGACTACTCAGAAGTATTTTTTGAGCTGTCAGCTAAAAAACTATGGGGAGAGGCGGGAAAATGGATCGTCATCGTTGTCTTACAAATATTCAAGTATGTCTACAAGTTGAAACAAATTTACATATCGTAATCATCTCCATACTTGCAGGTGCTTATCAAGGCTGCTGCTAGTTTTCCAGCACAAGGAAACTATGGTGGAAAATCCGCCTATTCCTATTTTAAAACGGAAAAAGATCGAGCAAAACTACACGACCGATTTTGCTGCTAACGAAGCTCGAACTCAGCTTGAATCTATGTCTTTTGTTTTAAAAAGGTCTGGAAAAGTCGTTAGAAAAGTTGAAGCAGCACCACCTGTTAATCTGAGAAATTGGAAGCCTCTAACGATCGAAAATAATAATGACACAGCTGTAGAAGGAAAATGTAATAGTTCCAAACGACAATTAGCAGCTGAAACGTTGTATATTTTAAAACCCCTAGCACATTTGGGGTCGGTTATGTGTTTTGGGAACAATACTTGGAAACCGTGGTTGGTTGCATTACTCGTCGACTTAACCAGGTTCGTTTCATATCATTCAAATATATTTTATATGGAGTTGCAACGATACATTCATATAAAATTAAATCAAAATATGCAGAATTAACGATTGTACCATTCGGTTACATAAATATAATTTTATTATTGTCAAAAAATTTAACCTAAAATTAATATTGTATAAAACATGAAACTAATTCAAAGACTACGAAAATGTAAAGTGAAATGGCGTCCAAGCTTTTGATTTCGAGATAAGAGCATTTTAAAGTAGGTACCTGATAATAAATGCGCAATTTCATGTATTGTGAGATTTATGAATTTTGTGAACACCATTGAATTTCTAAATATATTTGGTACATGACCAATTTTTTATCATTTTATTAGAATGTTTAACGACAAACTATAATTCAAAATACAATATATTAACAATTTTGACTACTATCCGTGCAGCCAGAGTTGGCCGGGATTATTACTCGCCTGAACGCAACTGAATTAATAGAAAACCCGAGCTTGACGACTTCATTATTATAATCTATGTCCGCTCGATTAATATTGTTTACCAATTTAAAATTCTTTTGCTCGGCCATCTCTTATATCGCGTACTGTACAATCAACTGATTGCACGCAATTAATATTTTAAATGTTTTTAGTCTCCATCTTCATAAGACATGCCAAAGAGCGAAATCCAATTCGCTGACACCAAAAGAAAAGCTGCAACTGTCTAGGAGGAATCTTGCCTTAGCAATGTATTTGCTACGATCGCCATTTTACGACAGACATAGCAGAGACCGAATCCAGTCCTTCTTGACTGCCCTGGGAAGAAAGATTCCTCTTGCAGCTATAATTTGTTCGCCTCTTGCGCAATACATTCCACAATGGCAAAGAACATATTTTTATATGTGGTCTACTTGATTTGTTTTATATGGGAAAGAATAAAACGATGGTTTGCATGACCGCTGAAACGCGCTGATCTGCAAAAAAAATAATAATCCAAACCGAGTATGTGGGACTCGAGAAGGGTATAACGTTTCTTTATTTAGTTCAGCCCAGTTAGAGTTTTTACCAAAGCGAGTATGTGGGACGTAAGAAGGGTGTTAGTTTTTTTTATTTAGTTTAGTTAAATTACTTTGCAGATCAGTGCGTTTCAGAGGTCAGCGCTGATCAGCGTATATTGGGAAAGGATTTTATTTTTTTATTATGTGATACAGAATAATAAATGGTTTGACAAAATATTTTATTGTATAAATATATGGGATAATTTTACATACAAAATATGTGGTACATTTGTATAAAAATATTTATTAAAATACGTAAAAAATATCTACGTATAATTTATTTACCTACTTGGTTAACAAACAACAATTCACAGCTTGTATTAAAAACGTGCAAGGCCCATTTAAATTAAATAATACTATTAAATAACTCTAACATAAATAAAATTTCCTACATATTGGTCCATGTATATAATACTTGAAACCTTTAAATATTAAATTATTTATAACACAGTTCTTTTTATATACAAAATTAGACTATACTTGTCAAAATTTCAAAATATCACAATTGGTTGCACTAAGGCACTTGTAAGACTCTACAAGTCATCTAAATTCTCGTATGACATTGAGGGGATTTTGTAGGGCTTCCTATAACTTGGCTCTTCTAGCGGTTGATCTGATTCTGGACGAGAATCTAGGACATCATCCGACTTCTCAGACTGCAAAGTTGCGTTCCACTCACTTTCCGGGTCGGAAAAAATGTTGCGAGTTTCTTGGTCGTTGAAATCTTCGATAGAAATATCCGACAAACCTGCTATGCTGCACTGATCTTCTAGATAGTTATCTGCAACCAAATAAACAATAAATACCTCGAAGAATTTTTCTCAGTCTTGACACCCACATGACTTCGGGACGTCACAAATAATCGTTCAAATTTAAGATTTTTGTAACTATTTTACTCGATTACCAGTACAAAATTGAAAAATACATGCATCACAATCGATGTTTTAAACACGTTTGCGAGGTGGCGAAAATACGAGTTCCCTAACAGTGGCCACAATACTTTACAAATGTTAACCTGTATATGTTCAAAAGATGCTCCGAAAGTGAGAAAATCTAATGCCTAGTGCACACGGAGAAACATTTTGACATGTTTCCTGAAAAAAGTTTCCGGAAACTTCAAAGTTTTAACGGCGCCTATAAAAATGAGGCGTTTTCAGGAAACGTTGTGAAGTGCAACTAACTTCTTATTTGTCAAATCATCAAATTTGACATGTGATCATAAACATATTTATTGTTTTTCAAAAAAATCTCCACTTTCTGGAAACTTTTTTCAGGAAACTTGTCAAAATGTTTCTCCGTGTGCACTGGACATAATGAATTAGTTGCAGTAGGTAGTTGATTTAGCTTTCCAACAGAAATATTTGCAAAACTGCAAATGTCGGTAACTTCACCTTAAGAACGTACAAAAGTGGGTGTCAAGAAAACTTAAAGACTGTAACATCTCTTACTTCCTATGGGTCGGTCCGCGCCCCATTCCTCGCTATTCCAGTCATCATCGTACTCCAGACACATGTTGGTTTCCTTCTCTAGCGGACTTTGGAGCATATGCGTGTCGCTTTCCGTCACGTCGAAGATCTCAGTGACTTTGACCTTGTTGTCTTCGTCCATGTAGTAGTAGGCCATGACGGCGTCGTGTTGCGCCGTCACCTGCAGGATGTGCTCGAAGGTGTCGTCGTCCACCACGTCTGTCTTCGCCACGGAGAGGTTGTGGCGCCCCGATAACACGCTGCTGGTTGAGAAGCGACGGTTGGTGTTCTGGATTGAGACCTCACTGAGAAACAAAAACGTTTTTAGGTGTTTAGGACATCTTCTATCTAAGTACAACTAAATGTTAACTTCAAATAAAAAGTAACTGTACAAAAAATAGTACCAGGAAAGAAAATTACTCCAAATCTGTCAACTGTTGAAGGAACCCTTATTGGTTTTTGTAACCAAATAGTTACTTTGATTTTTGTAACCGTTTATGACTTTATAGAAAAGAAAACCAATTTAAATAAAAGTGTGACTAGATGGTCCGGATTTTCTGTTTGTATAGAAACCTTGTTGCCTAACAATTTAAAAAGAAAAATTGTTTAATGAAATCACGACACCGTAGGTGGAGTGATTTTATTTTAAAACAATTTTCCGAGTCAACTTGCTGTCAGGTGACAAGGTTGAGATGTCAAACAGAAATTTATTCGGAGGAAATAAAATGCTCGAGTGTAATTCAACGAGATAATTTAACGACTCCTTTGGTTCTTCTTCACAAATATTCCCAAAATCTAATCATTTCACTGACAAATGTTAGAAATATGAAGCAAATGACATTTTAGTGTTTTTTTTGTTGCTAAGAAAAAGGTAAACAAGGTTTTATCACCTGCAGAAAGTTACCTTCGTTTTAATCCGCTGTCAAAGCGATAAAATTGTGTTTTGTTTACTTTATACAGGAGTGGAATAATTTTCAAAATTGGTAGGTAACAGTACAAAAAATACATAATTTATACTTTCATTTTATAGTCAGTATAAATTGTAGATATTTATCTAATGTAAGTTGGCTCAAATTTTGCTTAATACATTATTATAAGGTGACTTACTTGTCATCGTAGTTGAGAGTGAAGTTAAGATTGACTTTGTTCTTTGAAGAAATGGGGGTATCCTGACAAGCCTCTACGTCGTATTTACCTAAAAAAAATATTAATAATCAAACAGGTTTTAACTTCAAGTGTGAATGTCTTCTCGGATTAAAGTGTTACTACTTTCACCACGAATAAAAACAAAAGTTGACTTACTTCCGCCGTACTCGGTGATAGCCAACTGGCAAGTGACTTTAGCGTGCTGTTGCTGGTCCAAATTGACTTTTTGAAGCAAAGAGTTCATTTGGTCCATCATATATTTACTCATATCCCACAAACTGTTACCCATAACAGGTGCCGCAGCTAAAAACCTGAAATCATCATGCGATGTTAACACTCTGCTAACGTTGCACTAACGCTCGGTTAGTCTACTACGAAGAGCTGGTTAGTCACATACAGGAAGCTGGAAGCAGCACGGCACAGGGACGACTAGCTCCGGCCGGGAAAAATCCGAGAAAGTCAACCACAACCACTTCAAATTTTATTTTGAAAAGCTTTTTACAATTTCAGCAAGTGCTTTATCTACGACTATTAAATCATTTGAAATGACAGCTGACAAATGTTTATGTTTGTTACTTCGCAACAGATAATATGTTTGGATTATCATTGTACGGAAAATTAAAATTTAAATAGAATTTATATTATTTAATGAAAATATTGTATCATGTATTTCATAATCGTGCTATATTTGTTTCTTCGTAAAATTAAAATTATGCCAGTGACTTCTAAATAAATAAAAATTTTAATATTTATAGTAGTTGGAAAAATAGTGTAGGTACATGATTCGCGAAAAAGTGTCTATCGAATGTTCGTGAGATTCTCACTCACACGATATCATTCAGTTTCCTTGCTAATTATGTAATATACTATTATTTTTTCTGTCAAGAATTCAGTTTAATAATTTAAAAACGCACTAATGAGTAATGGGGTGCATTATTCACTGCGAACAACTGTAGAATGGATGTATTATTCAATAGTCATGTATAAAAATGTTATTTTCTCTGAACTATACCTATAATATGATAGTCAAATGAAATGGATAAGCAATGCTCTTAAATTGAAATTATTCCAGCGTTTACCAGGTTAAGGGATTTGATTATTATAAGGCTGATGAAGTGGTAATGTTATTCTCGTGATTTTGCCGGGCCGGGCGGGTAAAGTATGTATTATCTACCTCTCCTGACTTGAAGACGTTAATGAAAGATGATCGCGCCCAACGAACGCCCTGCCCATGACGTTATACTGAAGTGAATGCGTTTCAATCGTGTTACCAATAAAAGTCGCAAAATCTGTTTCGGTTAGTCTAGTTAGTAAAAGCCTCGGCGTTTTCTTAACTCTAGGAATTATTTGGAACCTAGAAAGTGGCCTTGCATTGCAGAATTGTTACGTCAAAAACACCCAGGGCTCGACAAATCCATCTTCTAATTATTATTCCTCGGTCCTTTGTAAATTTGTCGGGCCCTGACGTAATTTGAACACCCTGGTTAGACACATTATAGAATGAGTTGCTGAGTACTTACTTGGTAAATGTTGCGTACACGATGTCTGCGGGTAGGGTGTATGGAAGACTTAGAACTGACAATAATTTCATCCCTCGATGCTTGAAGATCCAATTGATTAGCCCTTTGTTCGCGGAATCAATCGCGTCTTGAAAGATCGTCATCACTGTGTCTGGCATATTGGACACCAACGCTTCCTAAACAAACGAACAAACATCACACGATATTCTTGCTGGATTCATAAATATTAAGGTGTTCGTCTACCTTAAAATTTTACAGCGTTACAGAGGTGTACGCCTCTCACGTTTACTTTAGTTATAATTGAAATATATGATGCTTTTACATATGAGTGTATTAACAAAGTATGTCTTAATGCCTCTAGTTTTTTATTTGTCTTTGGCCTAGGAATTTGAAGTAAAAAAATATTTAAAAATGACGTTTTTTGTCATTATTTGATATGAATTTTTTCGGTCATTATAAATGGAAACAAAAATTTAAAAAACAAGAAGCCTGCAGCTAACCTTCCTTTTTCGAATAATTTTTGTTTTACTTAATTTCTTTAAAAAATACAGAAGTTATTATGGGAATATTGGAGCCATGTTTACAGTATTTTTCAATTTCAAATTGACATTGCATAGCTAGGATGCGGCAAAGTACGAGTTTCCGGCTGAGTTCGGACAGCCATAGTAGTGGGGAAGAAAGTGAATTAGAAAAAAAAGTAATATCGAGAGTTATAGTCAGTTTACTGATGAAGTTATATTTTCTTGACTGGAAAAATTATAGGGTAGAAAAGCAATACTTTAGAGTCAGTAAAAATTGTATTCATCCGAATAGATTAATCAAATTTAGTTTAATGGCTACCTATTTAGATTTTTTGTAAGAAGAATGTATCAATACATGATGGCATGCTCTAAGAAACTAAACTGATAAAGAATCCTTACTTGTCTATGAATTTTGCACTCCATGCACTGAGGGTCATACTCTGAATCCTCTGTGCTTTCAGAAACAATAAACGTGGACTGAACAGCAAGACACCTGGTGCAACTCAGCAAATTATTCCTGTGCAGAAACCTCAGCGCATCATCGAACCCTTGTTTGCACATATTGCTCAGTATCTCAGGTTTGGGTGGAAACAGAATCCTAGCAAATCTGTAGATGTTCTGCTTGGACAACTCGATGCTAGTGTTGGCAAAGTTGATATGGAACAACTGCGAAGATTCGTCTCTTGGGCAGATGTCACTCTCGCCACAGAACGGAGACACGGTGATGGTGTTCTCGTCTAGGGTTGGGAGGTTGTCGCTGAAGCCGCCGTCCATGTACCTAGTGCCGTGGAAGTCTGGAGGCAGCCAGCCGGAGAAGAAGGGGATGAAACTCGATGCCATTAGAGCGTTGAGGAGGTCTTCACGACTGTCGAACTGACTGACGATTACATTTTTGCCGTCCCGAATTCGCGTGAGAGATATGTGCAGCTTGCCGCTTACGCGGATGTGGGCGTCGTCGGGAAGGAACTAAAACAATCAAAATTGATTATTCAACCAGAAGAATAATAATTATTGAAACGAAAGCTGTCACTTTAAACATTATGAACCTAATGTAAAGTCTAAAACACTGGTAAAAATATTTTTTTAGGAAAATTTAGAAAACTAAATCAATATTGAACAAAATCACATCAATGTTAGTTACCAAATATAAAAATGTTCATTATGATTGTAAATTTCATTGCGATTTTATTTAATATTTACAATTTCATAGATCTGTAGAAACTACAGAATATGTTTGGATATGTTATAGTACAAGCAGATCCATTGGCTAAAAACTAGTACAAGAAATTTTACTGGTCAAAAACAAGTTGAATAATTTTTTGCTCAAACGTTAAATGAAAGTATTAAGCCCTGTTCGCAGGAGGATTCTTTGAAGATTCTAAATCCTGAAAAGAAGAAGCTTCAAGATTCTAAATCATGAAAAAAAATCATGGTATTGAAGCAATCAATTATAAATTCTTCTTTTCCAAGAGTCATTGAAGATTCAATTTAGCGGCGCAGCAATTTAACAGGTAATTCTCACTAGAAAGAAGAAAACTTCAGAATCTTGGTAGAATCTTCAAAGAATCCTCGTGCGAGCATATAAATAGTCGCAGAGTAACAATGGGCTACATGTATTTTTTTTTTAATTTTAAAGAAGAGGTATTTTTTATTTTGACAGAATTTTATATCGAAAATTTTATTATTTAAATTGGGATGTAGAATGCTTTCTCCTATACTAAATAATGACGCCACAGAAAAATTTCTACTAATTTTTAAAAATAAAATTGATATTTTTACCTAGGTTTTCCAGCTATTAGAAATTTAATTTTCAGTACCATGTAAATAGCCAATCGTTTTATTATAAAAATATACTTACTCTTTCCAACCCCTCCATAAGGACAGTCTGGACATTGAAGGTAGGACTGAAAGGGCCCAAGGCTCTCGCCCGAGCTTCTGTACAAACCCTAAGTACATCAGAAGTGATGTCACCTAAAAAGAATACTTCGTTAATCTACGAAAATATTATTTATTATTCTAAAAACATACTATGATAAATAAAGTAATTAAACTTTGAGAAATATTCATTAGGTCAGAGATGTGTTTTGGAATGGGAAACAAAAACAAACCACACGTGTAAAGAGGCGTGTTTATAAAATCCACGTGCGGAAATGACGTAAGAAACACTCAAGGGCAACGTATCAAGTGAGAATATTGACATGTTTTGTTACAATTTGCATCTGCGTAGATGATAATAAATCTTGTGGATAACATTGTAAAAAACTTGTGCGCATTCGGAGCAAAAACTGTTGTTGGTTCCTGTTTTGAAAACAAGAGTTTGACGTCAGTTATCATCAATATATTCGCTCTATCACAGATACTGAATAATTTAAAATTCCGACCGAGCTTCAATAAGTGTAATAGCTTAGATAATGATTAGGTGTAAGACTGCATACTTGCAAAGAAAGTTTGTTTACGTTAGCATCATTTTTGCTTTATTTTGAAATGATACAAATACTATAAATACAAGTGATTTCGGTCATGAACTGTTGACCCATGCATATGTTTTGCAGTTATAATTTGATGATGATTTAATATAATCGTCGTTTTGTTTATAATCTGCAGTAGAGGTCCTCATTTTGCGTCAAGATACAAATGAGATTACATTTTAATCTTACTTTCTTCCGCACGAATCGAAGAGTGTTGACTCTAAAATTATTTGTTCACACTTATAATCGTAAGATATTCAATAAATGAATAAACAGAAAAATTTAATTTAAGTGAATCATGTTTCTTATCGTGTTTGCTGTGTTATTGTTCTAAAGAAGATAATTTTATTGTTATTCAAAATTCCCACTTTAAAAATACCTAATTAAATAATTCTACATTCGGAAAATACGAGGCTAGTCAAATATTATTACAAAAAAATGTTATTGAACTTTTATTTAACATCGAGCGCATTTGTATCTTGATTGAGAAGTAAATATTTGGTATATTGTTGAATCTGATTATAAATTGTTGTAATCATACGTATTTCCCACTTTTATCAAATCCTTTACACAAAGAAACTAAATATTGAAATTAGATCTTTGCTTATCATCTGATTTGTGATTCATAATCAATTATTAAAAATTCTGTACAATATCCAAAGTTTAATGCAAAAATATCCAGGTACACGCTTGCAAGGTGATTTTAAAGTTATCAATTTTTATCTTAAATTTAAAACTTATTGTTCTGGGTGCAAAAATCACCAAACAAAAAAATAAATTATGCTTTATCAAGGACAGGATTAAAAAACCTTTGTTTTTTTTGAAAAATAAGAGTGACAGGTTGATTATTTAACAACTTTCGAAAAATGTTGGCTAGCAGTCGGGAAAACAATGCCAAGGTGACTTCCCGTTTGTTATTATAACATCCGGATCATTATTTCAATGTTATTGTAATTTAAAACTATAGAACCGGCAATCGCTATTTTAAAACTTGAATACAGACCCCTGATTTAATCATTTCCTATTATTAGAACATTGTTAGAAGTTCACGCATGTAATACATTAAAAGAACCTGTTGCATGTAACCAAAATCAAAACAAACCGTTTTATTTCGGGTCGTATAACTGTTCAGAAATATTTGACTTTTAATGACGATCTTTTTTATGACAAAAATATACGACTTACCTAGGGGCAAATCGCAAAGAAGGCAACATGCGGCAATAGCTCCAGCGGAGGCTCCGGAAATCTTGTTCAGTAGCAAATGAGGCGCGTACTTCCGAAAACAAACTGCAACCCCAACGTGATAGATCCCCAAAAACCCACAGCCGGCAAAAGACAAATTCATTGTTGTACCGTCTATCACAACCGTTCAACTACAACTCCAATTTTATATAACTTCTTTATATGTCATATATATCACTCGTTAAGAATACAATGTTATCAGGGACTAGATAGTATATCACTTCACAATGCGCGTAATAATCTCTTGTTCAACTTAGTATGTTTCTCTTTGGAAGTTTAGCTTCAACTGAGCGATTTCACGTCCAGTGCTGTTATACCAACATCTGTAATGTGTGATCCACGATCGTTAGCTCTGTGACGTAGTGAGATTTTAGCTTTTCCATTGGTGGAAATTCGGTGGTGTGGTGTCTGAGACTGCGCAGTAGGATTTAAAAATTCGCGCGGTGCAAACTTATCGCAAAATTATTTGCGGAGATCGAGAATAGTTGAAATCTGATAACTATTGATGGAATATTTTGATTTGGTGTGACCTACTTGAATAGTTGGCAAAGTTTTGTGAAGGAATTGTTTGATGGGGATAATATGATTGTTATTGTTAGCGTTTTGTTTACTTTGGATGACCGTGGTACAGCGCTGACCCGCGAAGTGTCAATACGTCATTCTCGGTCATACTGTGTGACCTCTTCAGATCTTCAGTACATCAGTTTAACATCAGCGCACTGGAGCTATAATTATAACTTATTATTTAGTTCTTCCGTATTGCATTATCGCATTGTATTTCCATAGACCATGTTGCCATTCAATTGGAACATTCTATTGTGTTGCCATTCTTATATATTTTACTGCAGAAACCGAAAGGTGCAAGGAAAAATACGCGAATCAAAGGAAAATTTACTTATCAAGACAATTAGGACAGTTCCGTTAATATTAGGAAACTAACTATCATAAGATCGTTAATGGCTAATGTAGTATTTCCATTAAAGTTCCCGATAAACATTCGTTGTTCCTCGTATTTTCTTTAATGTAGTTATTGCGTTTAACTTCTACTCCGTTATAAGTAGTTCCTATGTCTTATTTATCTGTAAATCTTGCAGGAATCTTTTAAGTTTCAACACGATTTTTCTTGTTCAATAGTTGGTAATGTATATTACAGGTATAAAAATGCATTCCGAAACATGTGGCATATTTGAAATACTACGAAATAGAACAATGCTGCCGTGGGGGTTAGTGGTCTTTCTGTTGAAGCCGCAGGTAGAAAAGTCATCCCTATTGGGTAAAAGTGACACACCTTTGGATTCCACCAGTAGAAGAGCAGTATTTTGTTGACCCCCAAACAAGAAGTAAAAGAATCTTCTCATATAAAGACAAAACTTTCTTTTTCTTGTGGCCAACCTTTCCGTAAATGAATGAAACATTGTAACACAAAGTTTTCCAGAGGATATGTGGTACCACAAAAATAACTATTAAGACTGCATTTAATTCGAAAACAAACAACAATGAAATTCATGAAGGCAGTAAGCAAAATGACTAGGAATACAGTCTCAAATAAAATTTTCTGTAAGGATCTAACGATCTAAGAAAAACATTTTTACATATTTATTCCGGCTAATTGATAATCTATAATGGACAATGGACTGGCCAAATTATTAACCAGTGCCATTATCTTTTAAACTGGAAAAGGGAAATTGATTATTTTTGGAGAGTTAATGGAAACGTTTGGATTTTGGAATCACCTAATACCTAATTAATAATTGTTCTGAACCTACGGATATTTGAAGTGACCTTTCAAATACTTATAAAAGATTTATGATTATTAGTCATAACTATCTTTGAATCCAGTTTCAGATATAATATTATCTTGAACAATTGGACTTCAGTGTTTGTTTGTATTGTATCTGGTAAAAAATCATTTATTATTTAGTTAAAGGGTTTTTCTAAACATGTAACGTAAATATATGTCATACTGTAATTAGAAATCAAATGCGTTTAAAAATGTATTGGTATTCAAATTAAAATACAACTTTCACTTGTATAAAGTATGTTATTAATTGATGCCTGAAGCTTAAAAAATAATAAAATGAAACATCGCAATTACAAGTATCATACACTTCTATTTATATTTAGTTACAAATCTTTGATTTAAGCAGTGAGCTAACTAATGAGTAATTTTAATTAGAGTACAATTTCGTGATATATCTGTGCAAATAAAAATAGGACAATATCAAACATATTAACCAAAATTTCACAATCTCATCTACGCAAATTGTAGAAGAATTGACACATCTTATCTTAGTATATTTTCCATCTATCTTTCAAGGCTTAATCTGCGCAAATTTTACGAAAAATTATCAAAATCATTCATGGAAGTTCAAGATTATGCGCCGATACACGTATTTATATTTACATATTTTAAACATCTTACTTACGTCTTTTGAGTGTTTATAATTGTAGAGTGATTTGTATCTTTTATCAGAGTTGTATAACTCGTGGCTCTTAAAATGTTTGTAAATATGAAGATTCTACTTGACATTGCAGAAGATCAAGAGATTATCTGCAAATGCAATCAAAAAACAGGCGTGTGGGCTCTATTTTCAGTGATTTTGGAAAAGAAATGTATTGTTCTTCCTTATCTTTACTTAAAAGATAATAATATATCGTCCAATTCATGTACAAGATTATATTTAATGATGGTTGACTAACGATTTTTTAAGTATCTGCAGGCTTCAATAATTTTTATAATTTTTAGGTTAGGTTAGGTTAATAATAATCAGAACAAGGTTATCCATTTTATAAAATACAGATTTTCCCTGTATCCTTATATTTATAGAAATAAATTACGAAGTAAATAATAAAACACATTTTTGGTATGTTAATATTACTGAAAGCACAGGTGAGTCTGCCTTTAATAACATAGGAAAAATAAAAATAAGGTTTATAATGTAGGACTCGAAAGGTAGTTAACTTAAAGAGAAACTTAGTATTTAAGTAGGCCTCTTGTATCTTTTGATATGGTATCGCTAATCAAGATAAATTATAGTCACAGCAGATTTCTACCTTTAAAGAAAAATAATTTGGCTAGATTTCAAGCTTAATTACCATACTTTTTATCAATTAAACGCAAATTATAGCAACAAGAAACTGATTATTAGTTAGTCAAATTTAGTGGACTTTGATCCTTTTTAGTTTTTAAACCTCTGATACCAACATTTGCTTACTACCGTAAAAAGTAATTGGTTTATACCAGATTTAATTTCAATTTAAATAACTAGAATCTGCAATACTTTTAACACAATTTTTTCTTTGTGATTGTATCTTGTAATTAATATAATTGCACTTAAATGATAAGATTACAAAAGAAATTATTTTTTGAGATGATCTCACTTTGACTATACAATAGATTTTGCGCCCTAAGTATATATTTATTAATCCATAGTTATTTACGTAACTATTTCGCAAAATAATAATTTTCTTTGATTACAAAACGGTTTTAAATGCCAGAAAAATAATTGCTATAAAAACAAAATTATTGTTATGTCATCAGGTACTTTTTTGCAAAGCTGGTATTTTAATTCGGTTCAAACTCCACTGTTCAGACCAGTTCCGACATTATAGGTTACTGAACCAACAGTAATTGTACAATTTTATATTTTGCACTTAGTTATTCATTTTATTTAAATTTATTCCTTTATCAATTATGCGAAACGAACTTATGTAGGTAACATTATTATTTATAATGCTTAGTTGCATTGCAGTTGATGTAAATTGTGTTAAAAATTTCCCACGACCTTATACGAAAGTGACAGTTGCCATACAGTTACCTAACTACGAAAATAAACAATATCACACTTCCGTCCAACCCGTTCGATATGATATCGAACAGGTCATATGGACAAACATCAAACATGACACTAAAAGTGCTTTATTTATCTGGTATTATTATAAAAAATAAATAGAATTTATATTTTTGTTATTAAAAATATTGTATCTTGTATTCCATGATCGTAGCATATTTGTTTCTTCGTAAAATTAAAATTATGACAGTGACAGTTGACATCAAAATATATTCATTAATAAAATGTACCTATATTATTTATAGTCGTGGGAAAAATAGTGTCTAGATTGTTCGTCAGATTTCCGAACTCGGCAAGCCTCGTTCATTTACATTCTCACTCACACGATATCATTCACTTTCGTCGCTCATTATATAATATACTATAATTGTCAGCACACATTCAAATTCGACAAGAATTCAAAAGGCAGTGGCAAAATTGACCAAGAGTAAATAATTTCTTCTTTTTATTAACCTTAATTACTTCCTTAAAATACAAGAAACAAATTTCTCAAACAAAGCATTATATCGTGACATTATTCGTTTTTGCACCATAATGTTTATTTTGTAATCAAGAAAAAAAAGCCAGTAAAAAATACAAATCAAAAGTCAATTTACAATTTTGAAAGATGTAAATCTCACTTATGAGTTATGAGTAATGTCATTTTAAATAATTACAATTCAAGATAATTTTACAGGTGAACAAATCCAAAATGAACTTTGTAAGGTACAAATTTGTTTATACCTTGATCTTGGATTCATGTTTTTTTTGTTGCTGAGAGCCTATTTGATCACGTGATTACTTGATGCACAAAATTGTGACTCATAATAATTTGATGTTTCAAATATCATTGTTGTCTAGGTTAAGATTAAAATTAATTGCAATAGATTTATAAAAAGATATTCTTCAATAGAATAAGTCAAATAATATTGTTGTGCAAACAGGTAAAATAATATATTTGTTTTGTAAAAGCTATCTTTTATTAAAAAAATAAAGTACAAAATTCAAAAGGTGTAAGTACCTGTAGTGAAAGTAGTAAATATGATAACATCTGGTAATAAACAAATAAAAAATAGATAAATACAGGTAAACATATATGAGGTATACTTTCTAATGTACTGCAAATATAATGCATGCAATATTAAAATTAACTATACCAAAAATAATAAAATTTAAAGCTTTCTCTTTTCGAATGACAATTTCTAGTGATGTTTTTTATTTGTTGACCTCGCCCATGACCTGATAAAAAATATTTCAAGGTGCAGATTGACAGTTAATCAAAAATTTAATTATTAAATTTTATTTACTCAAATGATAAAATATTTTTGATATGTAATATCGTTACCTTCATTCAAAACTATGAAGAAACAAAATTACGTAAATTATTTCTAGAAATTTCTCGGCATATCAAACAGAGTTTATGATTTATTTCCGCTGATAAATCTAAGACAATCTTTGTTAGAAATGCTACAAAAATTGATTTATAGTTTTATTACAATTATATCTTCATTTCTACAACTGTTAAATAGCTAAAAATCATCGTAACACGTGTTTATTTCAAACAAAGACATCTTTATCGCCCTATTAGTCATTTCTGTTTATATTGCTAATTGAACGAAACTTTGTTTTTATTGTAAATCAAAGTTTACCAACTGCAAATGCGAATGTGGAGATAGGTAGACACAAAAAATGGTTTAAAAAACCATTAATAGCTAAATACTAAAGGTTAAGTTGGGTATTCGTTGATAATTAATTTGTTTGTTATGAGAGAATCATTTTTAGATTTTTTTTCGTTGTATAGCACGCAATAGGACAGGAATTTTTAGCAAAACGATTTGTATAATAATATTATTGATTTTATTGCACGCATTTTTTTAAGGAAGAATAACAAATATGTAATAATAGTACAAACAATGTAATTATTATAATCATTTTATACACAATTTCAAATATTTGTATCTACGCCTTGCTGTTTAACCAATAATAATTCTTGTTTTATGATTATGTACCAATAGAATTTCCTGTATTATAGCTAATAAACTGTTGCTGAGTTACGAACATGATCTTCAAAATAAATTATAATTCGTGGTGTATTCATAACCTGACAGGTGACAGCTGTCATCTTAATTTTTGTTTCTAAAATAATTATTCAATATTGTTGTATAATAAATATTGTTAGTTTCATGTTTTATTTATTTAATATTAAATGAAAGTTTATTGTTTATCTATTGAATTATGAACTTTTACGAATAGATAATACCATTATCGATAAATCAAAGATACTTCTAGTTCTATTGTATATTTCCTTCATTTTTATACCTCATTAAGATCCAAAGATTATATTTAAATAATTTGTGACATCCGTTTATACATTTGACCGACAATATTTGACGTAAAGTCTAATGATCATCTTATTATAAATAAATTGTTGCTTATTATGTAGTGTCATGTGGCATGCCTTTTATGTATTTAAATCATGGAAAATTTTCAGTTTTTATATATTTTATCGATGTTAATAACTGAATATTAAAATGATGATATACAACTTCCCTGATTCAAAATATGAGGCGTTATTAAAACGATAACAAAATAAATAATGATGTATTATCATAATGTACATTATTACATTTTTGTGATACTTAAATAAACATTTAATATTCTTTTTTGATATAATCTTGAATGCTCTAGAATTTAATACATTATCACTATTATTATTGTTGATATAATAAAACAGAAATATATTTTAATATAGCTTTAATTGCTTAATATATCGGTAGCTTTTTATAAAAGTACCGTCAATATAATCATAATATTTGTTGTCCTAAATATTATTTAAGTGCAAATATGGTGTAATACGGGATATCCCATGTACCATTTATTTGTATAGACTCAATGAAATAATTTACAATTTATATTTGCGTCACAATTCTAAGATCTATTTAGTTACAATAAAACAAATAAATTGTGTCAATTGCTATTTACAAATAAAAGTTTATATTCTGATTTTTAACAAATAATCTTTATTTATAAAATTAAATCTAACGATTTTTAAGTTGACGTCAATAAATTTTCGGTATCAAATTTTGATAATCTCTAACGTGCAGAAGAAAACAAATTTATCAAAAATTATCTGTAAAAATAGCCACGCGCCGATTGGTATTGTCAACATTTTTATCCTAAATGTGCGTTTACACTAGGTGTGATTTTCATGAGATTATTTAACCCAAAGACCCAATTTGATAAGCTAGGTTAAGGGTTATTTATTTTATATATTATTAAACTATCGTGTACGCATATTCATTTTTACTTTTATTTTGTATCATACGATGCAAAATGTTTTGAAATCAAACTAGATGATTAGAAATAAGTTATTTTATTTTTAATGTAGTCTGTACAGTTTTCTTTCGTATAAAATGATTTCCATTCGGAGTAGTTTAAACCTATTACATTGTAGCCTAATATTTCTAAGTGCCGTTTCTTCAGTTGATAATAGCCTTTTAAATTTGGTACATGGTTTGTGAAGGCTTTAGAGTTTAATAGTAATATTGCCGTCCTAAAACAACAAAATTAATAACAACAAATTGATTTATTTTAATCTTACCCTATGTCATTTTCGTTTCGATTTGATTTTGTTACAAAATCTATATTGTATCCGTATGGAGTATAAAAATCTGCAACTATTTTATTGTTTTCATTAGATAGTTCTGTTAAGGTTGAATACACTTCTTTGTTAAAAAAATCCTTTTTTGAGTCTATAAAATATATACATTATTTTCCACCTTTATTAGTTTCATATTTACTTACATTTTTTCTTTATTTCATCGATATATTTTTGATGAAACCAAGGTACATTGAATTCGGGATAATCTATACAAACTGCCCGATTTAACTGCATTAGAAGGTCCCTCACTCTACTTGGATACGTAGTCTAAAACAAATTATACGTTTTTAACAAGAGTAGGTATATTATTGAATATTAAATAATATCTACGACTTAAATTTTAAACGACAGCTGTCAAAATTCTTTTATTTTTGTTATTTCCTAGCAACAGACTGTTGTTTGGATTTGTTACAGTACAGAAATTTCTATTGGTCCAAAACCATAATGCACGATTATTGATTGGTCAAAAAAACAATATTAGTCGTAGATAAATAATATTTTGTACATACTTTCGCGTAACAATTTGCTATTTCCTGATCTAATGTTTCTAGAAATTGCACCGAAAAAATGTGTTTGATAAGCACACCAGGAAGATGTTGGTAAAAGCATAATGCTAAGCATGTTTGAAGAAATGTTAAGCCACTGAATCTGTCTTTATCTCTAAAAATGATCAAAAAAATTATAAAAATATTATTTAGTTATTTATTAAAATACCTTTGAATTATTTCTGAAGCTGTGCTAAAAAATTCTTCCGAATTATCAGGATGATATCCTACTGAATAACATAAATGCAGAACTTTGTCTACCGTGTTGCCTAATATGCTTTCCTTTTTATTAATTATGTAATCAACTATTTTATTTATTATTTCAGGTACTAAACAGTTATTTCTCTGTAGACTGAATACTGTGTCTCGTATTATATGCGAAGATAATTCATTACAGTTTATTACGTAATATTTGATTAAAGTTTTGAATAAATCATTTGCAATATTTTCTTTTCGCATAACATAGCCGCGTAATAAAATATTAATATTAGAAAGATCTGAATTGGTTTTTAATTGTTTTATGATACAATCATTTAATGCAGTTTTAAGTAACTGTATTCGATCAGTTATATTACTATTTCTTCTAATTTCTTTATTTTCGGATAATATTTGCAAACCTTTTGAAACATTTAAACAATCAAATGAATTTAATCGATGCACCATATCTAACAATTGATCTAAAATTTTCTCTACGTAATTGTAATCTGTACTATATACAATTATAAATGACGCAATTCGAACAAATTTTCCTGGAATTAAACTTAATATATTAGACTTTAATTCATTGTTAAAATAATTAATAACAGATTTTTCAAAATAAAAATATCGATACCGATAACCAATATTATTACTGAAGTGCATATATTTTTGCGATATATTCATCATGTTATTCAAATCTCCCATAGCCAATTCTAAAGATTTCGACCAAAAATAATTATACAAATCTGCTTCAGGAGATTTGACATAATATAATATTTTATATAAAGGCGAGATGGAATTAAGTGTTAAATTTTTTATATATTGTCGTATTAGTGCTTGAAATTTTGGTCGTTCTAATGGCGAAGCAAATGCCACAACGCACGACACCAAATCTATTATTATTTCAGAGTTGTTGTCTTCTGATTTTGACAATAGATTCCTTGCATGTTTTTGTATTTCTTCGAGCATGTCTGCTGGTTCTTTCAGAACTTGAAATACCTAAAAATAAATAATGTTAACAAATACATAAACTACGGTTGTTAAAATTATACTTTAAATAATGACACAACTTCAGTAGCTGTTAATTGATTTATTGAACCTTTTAACAAAAGCATCAATGTTTTGGTACATTCAGAATTGTATTCGAACCATTGAGGTTGGTTTAAAAATCTGACTGCTTTTATAATAGTCCGAGGATTATTCTTAGTCACTGTATTGTTTTGCAGTAATTTTTCAGTAAGTTTTTTGTACTTGTTCAATATGTCTTTTGATATAAGAACTTTCATTTTGTGCATACAAATTGTTAATAGCTTAAAGTCTTCTTCAGTATGACAGTTATCTGTAAAATATATTAGAATAAGCAATTATTACTAGTAGTTTAAATGAGCAGTTCCTACCTAGTTTATATTGTATAATAGGCATACTGTCTACTGTTACTAGTATGGGATATAAACCGTCTTGACTATAAACAGTAACTACAAGCCTTGATAACGAAGTTAAAGAAAAACTATCAATATCATTACAATTTTTAATTTCTCTTTTGCATCGTTGGATCATAAGTTGCATTACATTTGTTTTTAACTTGACTCCCATACGATTCAAGTACAACAACGTACAAGTTAAGGCTTCTAAAGTAAATTTATTATAGTTTTCTTCTATTAATTTGATTAGGGTTTCAAAATCTTCATGATTGTTAACTTGAGTCATATAGTTTTGGAGAATAGCATTGCCACTTAATAAGCTATTTGTTGTGCTGTCGGATTCGTAGTAGATGTTGTGTTTGTAGAAGATTTTTTGAAGATCCCATAAGACTAGAACAGCTTGACTAATATGTTCTGGATTCATTTCTGCATGGTATTGTCTTATTATGTTGAACACGTTTTGTACTGAAGCAGAATCATTTAATTGTAAAATAAGAGGATCTTTAGAATCTTTGTACAACAGATTTCTGATTAGTATTTTGTCTACATGTTCATCCATTTCTTCTAAATCATTTTGATCTATTGCTATTTCATTGGTAATTGGTTCATCAGTTATATAAGTCCTTTTTCCAAGTATGTTATTGCATTGTTTATTTATGAAAATAGTGCTATAATAATTATTAATAAATGGTTTATGAGAATGTATCATAAATTTTGATGGAACAATTTTTAAAATATTTCTAAGCGCCATTTAACACAACATTATCTAACAAAAATTTATTGTTCTGAAACGCGTTTGAAAAATAAAGTACTCCTTGTTTTCTCTGTCCGGCAAAATGAGAAACGTCGAAATTAAAGCAAAAGTTCGTGATTTAACGAAGCTAATCGCAAACGCTAAACTTCTGACTGAAACTCCAGAAAAAGTTATCCTCCAACATGATACATTTTATGAAATTGAGAAGGGAAGATTAAAATTACGAAAATATGAGGTTAGTTTTTTGACATTTGCGGGAAAGTTAATTCCTAGATCGTCGATTGAGGCAGCACAGATCAAAAAGAGCGGGAGATTTACCAGGTATGATTTTAGGATGGGACTGCTGACTTAATTTACTACGAAAGAGAGAACACAGAAGGACCGAAACTCAGCAACTATGAAAAAGCTCTGATTCCAGCAAGTGCTGCCCATAATGTTGACAAAGTCCTGAAAAAAGCTCTAGGTGATAAAGGCGTTGTAGCAAAAAGGAGATCCCTGTTTATGGTCGGCCAAACTAGAGTTCATATTGATTCTGTTGCTGGGCTTGGCGATTTTATGGAATTAGAGGTACTGAATCTAAACTAGACAGTAGAATCTCTTTAAAATATAATTGTAGGTTGTGCTGAAAGACGATGAGTCTCCTGAAGATGGTGAAAAAATTGCCTTGGACCTGATGGAAAAACTGGGTATCCAGAAAAGCGACCTTGTTGCTGGGGCTTATAAAGATCTTCTGGACAATGAAAAAAAATCTTAAAGTATACAAAAATGCTTTTACATTCCGTTTTGTATTATGAGTTGGCCTTGTTTTTGATCTGACGTTACCAAATAAACGAATAAATTTATATTCAAGATTACATTTTTATTTTTTGTCTACAAAGAAAGATTAACTATACAAAATGGAGCAACATTTTACTATGCACTCAATTGATCGTAACTCTACTATACAAAATCAAGTTGACATGAACCCTCGACTAATCAATAGAGTAGTTGACAGAGGTAGATTGCCAATCCACAAAAATACTTTATCTAATATGGATTACTTTAGCTTTGTTAAAGCCCAAGATAGATTGTTTCGATAAAGAACCTCCTTTTGACCGGCTCTGCGCAGAACAACCTGCAATTCCAGTAGAGCACGTCGATGTTGTCAGACGACCACTTGCTTTTGGCCGTTGGGCACTACCTCGACTTGTAATATTAACAATCCCTCTAATATAACTGCTTAACTGTAAAATACATTTAGTATAGAGAACTGCATGCTACCGATCCAACAGTACAACTACAGGCCATTAATTCTGTTTGCGATATATGCCACAATGCCGAAAAAACTTTTGAAGCCATTCGTCTGAAATTCATTCCCAGGTATTTTTTTGATCAAATTTTCCCACACGGAAACTTTCGCGCATCAACAAACCATCAATTACTTTGATCCATTTACTCACCGGACGTTCACACAATAGCTCACCAACTATCTCACCCGGATATATTCGCTTTGCAAGCTGCTAGCCTTTTATTCGGCATTCGTTCCACATGTCCGAACCATCGCAATTGAAGGGTGTGGGGAAAGAACAAGATATGTCCATCATGTATACGAGTAAATCAAATTTTAAGTTTTTCTTCCCAAAAACATAATATATTTGATTTGAAAGCAAGTCAAAAAATGATTTAAATATAATATACTGTTTATTACCAATTAAGTTACACAATCAAATAAAAGTTCTATTTATTTTTTTAAATAATATTCCTTGTTCTTTAAACTTTGCTCGTGGACAAACCTTGTTTTGTTTACTATTGGAGATTCTACGGAGATTCAGAATCCTGGAAATGAAAAAGTTATTTTCTTTCTAGTGATAATTGCGTGGTTTTGAAGCAAACAATAAATTATAAATTCTTCTTTTCCAAGACTCATTGAAGATTCAATATCGTGACACCACAATTTAACAGATAATTCTCACTAGAAAGAAGAAAACTTCTTTTCCAGGATTCTTAATCTCCGTAGAATCTCCAAAGATCCCCGTGCGAACAGGGCTTTATATCCCCATATTATTGTACCTAATGTTAAAGACAGGTCTTTCAATTTTGAAAAAATTGGACAAACCTTGTTTTTCCCCACACCCTTCAAACTGACTTATAAACTACATTCTTAACTGCCTCTAATTCTGTCTCACAGATTAGGAAATTTACTAATGCGAACTAAAAATGACATATTTCAAGAACGCATTCTGATAGCTTTGATAACAATAGCTGAACAGGCACAAGGCAAAGATGAAATTATTAGCAGAGCAGTTTTGGTCAACGGTTTGAAGGAATTGATCGCTAGTAGTTTTAAACACGTGCGGTGCAAAGCTGCTGCTCTGATAGAAAGGCTTTCTCAGAGTTTTCCTAGTATGCAAACATTTATAAGTTAAAACATTTTGTTAACCAACAATATAGTTTCATGTACACTGATCGAAGAAGCATATGTTCCCACTATTGTCCAATACGTGACTTGCGATGACACTGAAGTAATAATCTATCATCTAAAAACACTGGAAAGATTGTTCACTCATGCCAATGGCCAAGAAGAAGGATTATCTTACGACGCTACATCAAAAATGGTTCTAGTTTTAATATATTTATTCATTTTACCCGCCAATTTAATTTCCAGGTCTTCCTGTTAGAATTCCCAGACCCCACCATAATATCTTTAGCGTCAAATTGTCTTGCTATGTTATTATCTCATCCAAATGGAAAAAAGATTTCTGTAAAGGAGGAAATGTTGTACAAACTAACTGAATTGTTATTGAGCGAGGTAATATCGACAAATACATGAAGATTTGAATTAAGTTTTGATGTCTTAGGATCGCACTATATATACAAGTGCTGCAATGGTTATAATGTACGCAACTCACACTGTCAAATCTAAACACCAGGCTGCTGCCGTTCCTGGACTGGCAGAGAGATTGGTGTATCTTTGTAATGATTTTAATCATCCTCCTTGCCAAATGTTTGCCATGAAGGTAACAAAGAATGTCAATACTAGCAGGCAATCCAAATTAATAAATATTTCGTTGAAGGCCCTTGGCAATATAGTAGAACATCCAGATGTTCGTCGTGATGTGGTACATAACTATTTGACTAAATTGAAATGTATCAGAATTTGTGAAAGTCCAGAATTAAGAGATTACAAACAAACTTTATTGAAATTGGTTTGCTGGAAACCATGGCTAGGATGAATCTTTGTTTATCAATTTAATAAATTTTTGTGTATAAATAAAGTTTAAATGCATTACCATTTTGACTATTATTTTGTTACTAAAACGGCAATATTATATAATACCTGTAAGAATCATGTAAAATCGGGTAGTGAGATTTTAGTGCATAAACACGAATTAGGGTCCTTACAACTCATTTTTAATAGTTTTGCGATGATGTCTGTATGGGTTGGTCATCTCATGTTCGAATTTCTGGAGGTCGGATAATTCAAATACGAATTATCCTCGAAATTATCCAAAAATGTTGACATTTGGTATCTTACATTTGTATACAAATTGAAAGAACTAATTAGATTTTGGTACAAAGGTACGAATATGTAAACCGGAAGTAGTATTTTATAAGAGTGAAAAATTTCTTTTTAATTTGGGTAAATATTTTTGTATTACTTTTTAATGAGAATATTCATATTTTATTTAAAAAAATTAAGACATAATTGTAGTAAAATTTCAAAATTTAATTTATCAGATAAACCGCTAAAATCTTATAAGCCATGATCGGCTGATATTATTGGATTCTTAAGTAAAAAATATTGACATAAATCAAATATTGTCAATACTTGTTAAAATAAAAATACATTTTTCTGGATAAGGCGGAATATAGGCTGGACACATCAAATTTTTAAATATATTTAGTCTTTGACTTTATGTTTCATTATAAATTATATAAATTAAAAGGGTCAATTTGGCTTAAATTGACCTCAATGATAATTCATTTTGTCCATAAAAATTGATGGTATAGGACTGGTATAGGTAAGCCAAATAGCATGATCTATTACCATTATAATAGAAATGTAGAGTTTGGTGCAAAATCTAATCAATTCTTCTATTATATTTTGCCGTAAATCGTGACAAAACTAAAAATAATCAAGAAATTTAACTTGCAAAAATGTTTGATATCAGATAGTCTCCAAGGTGACTCGGTAAATAATCGGTATCAGATGACAGTTTTTTAATAAACCTATTTACTAAAACAAAACTAATGGTGACCTTTTTCGCGATAATGAACTTACTACATGTCGCGCTAAACTAGAGCAAAGCGTAGTCCATGTGTTCAATAATGACAGAATTCACTTGAAGGCCATATGCAAAATAGCGCATGTGTGAGTGTGCTGTGCATGCTCTTTGTTTATATTACTTCTCCTCTCACGTCGCAACGTTTTCGCGGTTTGCGATGTGCTTCAATTTATTGAACGGTCATGCGCAAATCTCACGAAAAGAAAGGATTGCCTTATCGTGGGAAGTATAGCCACGGATTTGTAGCCAAAATGGCGGCGATCACAAAAACATTCTTCAAGAAAACTAATTTTTAAAACAATTTATCAATATAGATTCCGCAAATACGTACCAGTTTTTGGCCAAAAACTTTTTATTCAATATAGTCCTACTCGTAGATAATAATAATATTTCACTTTAGTTTGATTTAGGTACTTCTTGGTAGTACTTCTTCATGATAATTACAGTTGCTTACCACTTGTTGTATATGCCCTGTTCACACAAGCATTCTTTGAGAATTCTTTTAAACTTCTAAATTCTTGGAAAAAAGAAATACACTGTGTAGATGAATTATTAGAAATCTTCTTTTCCAAGACTCACTGAAGATTTAATTAAGCGACGCCACTATTTTTCACCAGAATTTTTTTTCTTTTATAAAAAATGAGTCCGCATAGAATCCAGACTCATGAACAATAATTTTTATCCTTAAACTGCTTAAAATTATAAAGGCCATCGAACATTGTTATGAATAGTGAAGATAATTCTTGACTGAATTTGGAATTTGAAGAAGGAAAAATAATGGGTGCACCAGTCACTGTGATAACTATTATGCTTATTTATTCATAATGTCGACGTTTCGGTCTTAAATTGAGACCTTCCTCAGGACAACTTATGTCGACATTGTTGATTGTTGCTTGTATTATGAGACATTCCAATTTTGTATTTTTTGTAGTTGTCCTGAGGAAGGTCTCAATTTAAGACCGAAACGTCGACATTATGAATAAATAAGCATAATAGTTATCACAGTGACTGGTGCACCCATTATTTTTCCTTCTTCAAATTGTTATGAATCCCTTGAAATTCTTACTTACATGATAAGCGTAGTAAATTAATCTTTACGGGTGAGCTGGAAAGTTTGGGGAGCGAGCCACGAAGGAGCAAGACTCCTTAATCTAGTGACAGTAAAGATTATTTGCAAGCGAGCCGCGAAAATTTTTTTTTTCCACGTTGATAAGGTTTTTTGATAAATTAACTTTATAATTTAAAAAATCTGATGTTATTTCTTTTTACTTATTACAAATATATTAATATATAGGTACTACTACTCACAAATATCGAAATATTTAAAAAAAGTACTACTTCCGGTTTGTAGATTAAAACCAAAATTTAATGGCGTATTAAGATTCGTATTAAAACCTTAAATACAAAATTTGAAATGTTAATGTTTGATATTTTTTGGAGTTATCGTTTCCGAAAAAATAGTAACATACAAACGAACGCACACACACATATGCAAACACACAGACATCATCTCGAAAATGTTACATTCTTACTCTAGGGAACCTAAAACGTGCTTATCCACCAAAAACTCACATTAGAAAATTTTGACCCATCACAATACCTCCCTTATAGAATATGAGGTGGAAGATAAAAAAAAAACATTACATTTTGTAGTCAAAGGTAGCACAATTGAGAGAATAGACTTGTAATGTCATTTTTATGAACCTTGTACGTTATTCCATAATATCTACCTACACAAAGATGGCAGAAGAATTAGGGGTTGAACGAGAAAACCATTGAAATTTTGTTCGATGACTTCATAGTAATAATTTCCACAATATTTCCACACTCTAATAAATGTAATACTAATTGTAATCTTCATTATTATCAATACTAGCACTAAATGTTGTATCCTCGCACAGTAGTATTTCGCCTTTCTTGTCCATACTCCGTGATAAAGTTTTGCTTTCTGCGCAACCATTTATAAGCTCTACGGAACCCGTTCAGCTGTTTTGTGTTTGTATCCATTGTCGTGACGACGGCGAGAGTGACTTTTGACAGTGACAGTTGAGTTGACAGTCAGTATGAAACACTAGTCGTCAGTTCAGTAGTGTAGCTAGAGCTAGTGATAGTGAGTTCCACTGACAGCACTTAGTTCAGTAGAGTTGCACTGACTGCAATGACTTCTCCGACGCAAGTGGTGAGTGTTTACAAACAATTACAGCGATTGCCAATTGTTATTCGGGTTTGGTAATTCGCCGGTTGATTTTTACTTGAATTGATTGAGCGTCGTTCGTTGGAAGATTTTTTAATTGGGGTCTTAGACGGGGAAAGAAAAGGACAAAGGAAGTTTAATAGTCCTTTGTTTGTTTGTTTATTCGCTTCTTTGTAGGACTATTTTACCTTTTTATCATGATTATATGAATTGCGGTTTTCTAATTATATACTTGCAGTATTCAACCTTAGGGTCATTGGACAAATATTGCAGTATCATTCATACATGTATGGAAATAATTACCAGATTAAATTACTGTACTCAGGGGAAAAGTAAGATTTTTTTTCTAGTGTCCTCAAAAGTGTGGAAATAGTATTAAAATTATAGATACAACATAATACGTATTGTTAATTATAAATTCACGTTGTACCGGCTTCATTTTTCTTACTGGTACGGCGTACCGGTCCGTACCGGCTTGCTTTTACCACTGACTGTTACGTCACCTTCCTGCCTAGATTATTATTATTTTTATAGCGATTTTACTTCTTCAAATAAATAATAAAATTTACAGAACAGTACAAACTTTCTTTACCATTAATACAAATTTACGAAAAAACTGATATTAAATAATTACCTATATTATTTCATAAATGCACATCAATAAATTTAATAAACTATCAAATTTATCGTTTCTCAAAGTTACGTTACGATCGGTTACGTTTTATTAAAGCTTCTTTATTTTTTATTTTTTCTGGTACCCATCCTACAGGATTAACTCCCAATTACAGAATGGTAGATGTTATTATAGTGGAATCCAACCACTCGGACCCAGTGGTATTATTGTCGGTTGCGCTGGGAATGATTCTATTTAAAATTTTAAAATCAAATTGAAAGATTAAGTAGATTATAGTTAGTAATTGATATTTTTCAGTATAGGTACGTATATTGATCTACAATTTTATAAATTAGAATAGTACATAATACAACTCGTGTACTTAGTGTAATTATTAAACATATTTCAATTAAAACTGATTACCGTGTTACTGATCTATAAATACACCATTAACATATTTAAACCCACGTAAAAATTGATTTTCTCTTCTATTTGTAATGCAAATTTAATAACCAGTGAGAAACAAAATGTAATATAAAATCGATGTTCGAGTCAACATAATTACAGGCTGGATTGTCCGTGTAATTTATTCATAAATGCCGGTATTTATGCCCTGGTTATTTGTAGCTGAAAAGCGTGGGGCCGAAGCTAGTGCCCTTCTTCAAAACCGTCGCCATCTACTTCGTGCTGTTCATTCCCGTGGAACGACCAACATGGTTCGCGATGTTCATCAAGTGTTTGCCCATCTTCAGTTTGGTTATTTTTGTACTGCTCCATGGCATGAGTTTGGGAGATGAGTAAGTAAAAAGGAGACATTTATTCTGATGCTTGGTGCTTCCAACGAAGAATATAAACAAGAGTGGACACTATCTTAGCAATACTGCGAAAGATCATTACCGGGACAATGCGTTTTTAGTGTCTTTCTAAAGGTAAACAGAAAGGCCAACTTCATCCGCTTAGTGTCCACTCCTGTCATATTATACTTCGTGGTACTTGCTTACCTATTTGCTAAAACTACTTTTTTATTTTAAAGAAATGATGACATTTATTCCACTATTACAATATACCTTAATGCAAACACTGTAAAAGTAAACAAAAAAAATCTGCTGTGGCCAGTACACGACCTCTCGCCAAATTCTGCTTATTCTACTAATCTCGAGACTACTCTAAACATTAGTTTTACTTACATTTTAATAGTTTCATGTTCATGTAATACGTAAACGATAATGTAAACCAAGATGCAAGCAAAAGATGTCAACTGTACTGTCACTGTCAGAATCATTCAAATTTTATGTAGAAACAAATTTCATATCATGGACAACAAGATAGAATATAAATTGTACTTTATTTTATTGTTAAATACTACCAGATTCAGCAAATTGTATTTATAATTACTGTACCCATAGATAATTATATTTTCTTTTATTTTTAATTGCAAAAATTGTCATAAATAAATAATGTACCAATATATTTAAGGAAAACTTTATAAAGGATCAAAAAGTACTACCTCCGGTTTGCGGATTTCTACCAAAATGTTATCCGGTGTTAAGATACTTATCAAAACCTTAAATATGAAATTTGGTTATAAACGGTTTGATACTTTTTAAGTTATCGTGGACGAAAAATCGTCGGTTCATACAAACACACACACACACACAGACATCATTGTGAAAATAGTAAATTCGTATTCTAGAGACCCTGAAACGTGCTTATCCACCAAAAACTCATACTCGAAAATTTTGACCCATTACAATACCTATCTTATAGAATATGAGGCGAGAGGTAATGATTACTTATCAATTTTTATTATGCGTAAAGGTCAATTATATACTAAGTACCTATACTTGTCTAATCAGAAACAATACTAAACTATTATCAATAATCAGTTTGCTATAATAAAGTTATTAATATGTTATTTTTACCTCCCGCCTCATATTCTATAAGGGAGGTATTGTGATGGGTCAGCACGTTTCAGGGTCTCTAGAATATGAATTTAATATTTTTCCGATGATGTCTGTGTGAGTGGCCACAGCAGATTTTTAAAATTTAAGTTAATAATTTATAGTTCTTTAACCGTTTTGGCTAGTTTTTCAAAGTTCAAGCAAACAAAAACTGCATAAATTTATATATAGACCCAATGACGTCAACAATGTTTTGTTGATAATAAAAACATCACCTACGGTCGTACCTATGCAATTTTCACATCATAAAGACATGTGTACTGTAGTTTTACGAGAGAAACCTTTCATTAAATTTAAAAGAAACATGTTGAACTATTTTAATAACATCTGTTGCAAAACAGGATATCCTACGAAATATGTTTTGTCTTGATAATTTGAAAACTGTTTGATAACAAATAATGAAATGAGTGTAATATGCATTGGTGAATAGATGTATTACAAGCGTTAAATGATCTGTCATTCTTTGTCCTTTACAGGAAATTGTGCTCATTGTTGTTATCACAACATCACCACGTTACTGCTTGTGTATGTTAATTGATATTTACTTAAAAATAAAATTGTTTGATAAGTGAAAACATTCCATCGGGCTACATTAACGTTAATGCATTTCTTAAATTTTAAATTAGAATTATAATTTAAGAACGTTTGTTTGTTTAAAAAAGCAATTAATTTTGCGTCACAGTTCCATTACACATTCTACGTTTACATACCACGTGCAAAATAACACGATATGTTTTTTGTTAGATATATTGAAACAGGTGTCTTGTTTCATGTTGTCTACAATTAAAAAATATTAAGCCCTGTTCACACAAGGTTTCTTTGAGTATTCTTTCATGCTTCTAAATCTTGAGAAAAATAATCACGCTGCGAATTGACTGTCAAATAGTGGCGCAGCTAAATTGAATATTCAATGAGTCTAGGAAAAAGGAATTTCTAATTCATTGATAGCTCTAAAACAGCAGAATGAAAGAAACCTTGTATGAATATGCTTATTATGCACTACACTGCAAATAATTATTTTCGCTGTTGCATTTTTATTCTCCTGCGCATATTTCTGCGCATGCTTCCTGTTTTTCCCGCCTTTTCTCCTGTCAAATGTGTAATACGTTGTCGTCTCCTCAGATATTCGTTTTCCCGGCGCATAATAGCGGGCCTAGTGTTCTCAGCTCTTGGAGATGCTTTCCTGATCTGGCCGAATTATTTTCTGCACGGAATGGCGGCGTTTGGAATCGCTCAAGTCTTCTACAGCTCAGCGTTTGGATTCACGCCGCTTAAACCTAAACTCGGGGCAGCGTTGTACTGTATCAGTGCCATTGGTGAGACAAAGAGTTCAAAATACACCACCCTCTACTAGAATGAGATTATTTTATTTAGATATATAATGCCGCAATCCGCGATTTGATATTTTGTTTAGTTTTCGAGTTATCCCGACTTTAATGCTACATCCCATTTGACATGAATCGTCCGTGGGATGTTTAAAAATATTTTATTCTTGTACTTTAAGTGATATTACGTAAGTCTATCCTAGCCACATCTTGAGTACGATCAAAAATGACATATTCAATACAATCATCTCAGAGAATTACATGGGACACATAATTGGGATATTATTACCAAATTACTAACATTGGGATGTTACTAAGGACGGACATTAACAATCGCTAGGATATTAATAGGATGTTAATGGGCAAGTAACAAGCGCGATGGTCACATTCTTGAAATGTTCTGGGGATTTTATTTTGTCTAGGGGATGTTTCAAAAACTAAGCGACATATTGAAGTACTTAACTTATAACCAAATTTAAAAATTTTGAAGATTGACTATGCCCCAAATCTTGAAAATGGTAAAAGACGTCGACTTTATTTTGTCACCATTGAATTCCCCGCGCCGAATTACGTATGTGTACCAATTTTCAGCTCAAAATTCCAACGGATGCAATTTTTATAACAGATTATCGAAATCTGAGAAAATTTTACTAAGGGTACCCCCTTAGTAAAATGTCGATTTTTGATAATTCCTCATAAAAAATGTACCAGTCGGAATTTTGCGCTGAAAATTTGTATACCCATGTAATTCGGCGCGAGGAATTCAATGGTGGCCTTTTTGTAATCTCTGAATCATAAGATAAAGCATATAAAAAATTGCTTAAAACACGCTTTTTCATTAATTTTAACTGGGCATAAACCTAGATGAATTCTTTCACAAACATTTAGTACCTGTTTTCCTTCAAAATTTAATTGCAATGAGAAGCAAAAACTGCTACACCTCTAAACACGCAATATTTTGTTACGAAGAAATGCAAAATTATTACAAATTATTCTTGTATTCAGAAGAGCCCACTCTATCAGCATTATCTGCTTGTATTTTCATTGAGTTTCTTACATAAAGTTTAAAACTACTAAAATGAATCAATCTCAAATGTCGTCTCCTAGATGAATCTTTAGTCTTCTTCATTATTTCTTTTTCAGCGAATTACATAGTCATTCCCGGGTTGCACGGGCCTCTAGTAATCGGGGTCCCCATGTACAATGTCTTGCTGATGACAATGGTTTGGCGAGCGATGGCAAGGGTTCAATTCTTTGAGGTATGTCAACTAAATGTCAGAATAAGAATATCAATAATTATGTAAGGTAAAGATCGTTCCAACGTTCGTGATACGCGGTATTTATAGACCGCAGCAGGTTGCTATAATGAATAAGTTAGGGGAGGTTAAATTTTAAAAGATAAATAGGTTTTTTGATACAGATATACAGATTTTGCTGTTTTATTATTGCGTGTTTGAATATTCGTTACTGTATAAAAAAGATAATTTGGGTATTTTGCACGCAACCTATTATTTAGTACAAGAAACATTTATTTCGTCATACTTTCCGACTTATTTCAAAAGATAATTCGGAATAAGTTATTGTAATGACAACAGCTTTGGCAGAAACTAAACATATTTTTCTTTTTTATATTTCTTCGTATTACATAAACAATTAATATTATTACAAGTTTAAATTATTGTTTATTAATAGTTTTTTATGCTCCATTTAAAATAATCAAGTTAATTACTTGTTGATAATTTTTTAGTACACATGTACTGCTAGTAGGTACTTCTAATGTGCTAAACAATGAAATAAAAAGTTATTTATTGTTTTCTTGATAATTTTGTTTTTAAACTAATCGATCAAAGGTTAATTAGTAATACAAAATAAATTATAGTATAATTTTCTTGAAATCCTTGAGACGTATTTTTTCTTGATATTACCGTTATTTTATTCAAAATACCTTTAGCAATAAATGAGGAACAACATTTGTATGACGTTCACAGTCTTAATTTTGTCATTTCCTCATCCTCATCATGTTAAAATAAATAATTTTGTGACTTGGTTCTGAAATCTATAAATATTTTGCAATGATGTACTTACTTAAAAGTCGAGTTTTATATATTTTTTTACAGTCAATGCATTAACTGTTAGCCGTCTTCCGGCTAAAGTATACTATCTATTTCAAAAGAAAATTTAATTTTTGTGTATCAATATACGTGAAAATGGATTATTAACTGATAAAAATTAGCTCCAAGTTTTGCTACCTGATGTCAGCAATTTATAACTTGCATTTCAGTTTGCAATTTTTACTAATGCAGCCATAATCTGGCTTCACAAGTGTTGCGCCTAAAGTTAATGCCTCTAATTGTTTTTAGGATCTGTGGACATGGACCAAGCTATGCTCATGTGCCGGTGGCATAGTATTTGCAGTTTCTGACAGTTTAATAGCGTTACATCATTTTGTGACTCCAATTTCATACTCTCAGGTTGGTTCTATCCTTGTTTAGTATCGTCTTCTTGCTCACTCAACACGTGTCGTATAAATTTAGATAAGAGGTTACTAAATATTTATCACTGAGATAAAGATCAAGATTATTTACGCTATCAATGAATCTAACGAATTATTCAATGAGAAAATGACATCGATTTGGCTATTTTTATCATTCAATTTCAGTTGACAACATATTTGGAATTGATACAATAACTAAGATAAATTGATTGATAACTCGAAATATTTTATTCAGAGTATGAATCGGACATTTATGTATTGAATATTAAGTATTTTTAGATATGTATTCATGGCAAACAATAATAGTTTTTATTATATTTTTGTACAAACTTATATTTAGACTGTTTACATGTTATGAACATGAACGAAAAGAACAATATTTTTACATTACGTTTGGAATAACAAAATTTTTCGATAACTGTTTAATGATAGTTATTACTCACAAAACTTAATGTTGACTATACAGTATACAACCATTCGAATGAATAATGGTCATTTAACTTTGAAACTATATTTTGTAAGATAAATTACAGCTGTCAGGTTAATATTGTCCCAATTGCCTATTTTATTTTTGAAATTAATGTATGGCACTTACAACAGGGTACAGGGTATTATGTTAGGATAAGCCGTAGGTATAGTAGGTACTGAAGTTCTATTGGCTAAAAACCATATAAAAGTATACAATTATACATACCTAGTACGATTGGTCATAAATACTTCGTTCATCTACAGGATGTCTCAAAAAAAGGTACTCCCACTTCGAATGACGAGAAAAATATTATTTATTAGCATAAATTGAAATGAAATACATTCGAATACAGAAGATAAATGTAATTGAAGAATCATGTTCGTAAATGTTCAAATTGATGACCATTATTGTTCAGACAACGCTGATAACGCGCACTAAGAGATTCGCAAACGAAAGTTAAAGTGTGAGTACATTTTTTTGAGACATCCTGTATTTTAATGGCATATAATATTCAATTTATCGATCATGGAACAAAAAGAATTTTTTTTTTATTCGTCAAATTAAGGGCAGTTTTTGCAAGAAGCACATTTTGAATCCACTGGATTGTTGATTGTATATTGGGTATCTGATTAACTATGAATGGAATAAAATAAAATTTTAATTTATTGTGCAGTGACAAGAATTCCATTTTAAAACACTGACCCATTATGGAACTTGAGAACTAAAATTGCGTATTTTGAAAAAATTCTTTCAGTTCCGTGATAAGTTGTTTTTCCATCAAATTTTTAATAAGTAAAGCAGAAACTGCTACACCTCTAAACACGCGATATTTTGTAACGGAGACGAGATTCTTAAGAATCTCTTCTTATTGTTGAGTTCGTTTGCAGGTGTTGATAATGGTGACGTACTACGCAGCCCAACTGGGAATAGCTCTAAGTGTTGTGGACTCAAGAAATTCGTTCATGGAGAAGGCTTTAAAGGAAAAAGAAGCGGCCGAAAAAAAAGAAAAATCTGCAGTTCCTAGCAAACAGACTCTCACTGCCAGTTCACACTGAGTACAAAAAATACTTACCTTAACTGGGATCGCAAAGTGAACAAATCAATAAATAATGTGATGAATTGTAAGAGTGGATATTGGTGTTTGAAAATAAAAGATCGCAATTTGATTACAATTAGATATAATTATTATTGCTAAAACTGTGTTATATTTCGAGATTACGTAGGATCTCATAACTACCAAATACATATCTTGTTATAGTTCTCGAAATTGAAGCAATCCCAGATTAACATTCAGCAATTTCGATCGATATTAGAATATTGGAAGCTCAGTGCCAAGATGTTTAAGTTAGTCTAGTCTTCCTGCTTCGTTTCTTAGTTAATTTAATAAGTAATAAATTGAGCGTTACAATAGTTGAGTGTCTTACACGGTGTATAATATACAGGCGATGTCACGACCATATAAAAACATTGCAGTTTTAGTCATTTAGATCCACTCTTAAGTGGGCTGTTCAGATATTTGACCGCTAGATGTCTTTCCGTACCGGGATCCTATTTATGACTTTCATATTTTTAATTCGAAATAAATGTCAAAATACTTTTCACACACAGCATCCCGTGGAGATTATTCATTTACAATTTGGCACGTAACACGAGAAGTTCTTGTATTTTGTACTGTCAATTTTGTAATATTGTTTATCAAAGGTTACTATTACTTCTCATATTTCCCGGTGCTGACGCCATTGATCAATCAAAAGGTGGGTCCGTTTGGCGGCCATCTTGCCTATTTAATACGTCAGATTTCAGTCTTTCGTGACCTCACCTATAGTTTATACACCGTGGTATCATATAAAGCAGGGACTCGAACCACACAAATGGTTTTTTTTTTCTTGAAATGAATTTGTAACCGGTTTTCAGAAAAGCGGTCTAAGTTCCGGTTTCTGTTCAATAATGCATTTAATAACAATCAATTCAATATTGAAGTAAACTGAAAAAATTCTATGATGGAACAAAATAATGAATAAAATTACAATTTTCTTAAAAATTCAATAGGATTTTTTCAAAAAAATTATAAATTTTAGTTCTGAACCGGTTTAGAAACATCAGTTCTTCGGTTATGGGTTCGACATAAATTTTAAATTGGTTCAGGATTAGTTTCGGTTTTCGTTCCTGATCCGGTTCGGTTCGAATCCCTGAATGAAGTAATAGTAGGGAACGAAATAAGTAGAACCATTGCTCAGATAGTCTTCCGTTTAGTCTTTATTTGAAATAATTTTTTATGTAACAGTTGAACTGGCACAACTTTAAAAACTGTGATTTGATTTTGTAATGTACAAATTTGTTTCATTTTTACATTTTCTTAACTTAATCTTGTTTAAACTATGTAAACTGATGGACTGTATAAAATTATACACAATATTTGTAATAGATTAAATATTAGTCTTACACTAATAAAATAAATAAAATGTGATATCACATGGTGAATATTTGCGTTACTCAATTCAGTAACGTTATGTTTTTTTTTATATATTTTAATATTTAATAAGATCTTTTCAACGGAAATAGCTTTGCTATTTACATGATAAAAAGTTACAAGGGTGTAAAAAAATCTTTAATTTAGTGCCAACGTAAAACACCCCAATTCACTAAGTAAATACTTGCTAGTCTAAAACTCACAATATATTCATGACTGTTCGACAATTTCAATAAAACACCAAAATATAAAAATATATAAATAAAATAATAAAAAGTGATGAATATATCGCGGATTAAGTTTAACTTTGGTGTTCCTCAACAATTTGAGAGTTTATATTGCCTACATAGTTTAGATTTGCTAAAATTCACTATACTTTTATAAAAAATACGTTGGTCCAAGACGAGAACTCACGGAGGCTCGAATCCCATTTTGTCCCAACAAAGTACACAAGTAACTCTGAATTCGTCAACAAGATGATGAGATCGGGGCGCAGCACTATTCTCTTCACGGGGCGCTCCATTTACCTAAACGTTATTCTTCCTACGCAGTTATTCTTGTTGTTAAACGCAATTTCACCTATACATAATTATTCCTAATCGTTCTATACGCCTATCTTGTCAGGAGTGAGTGCGATAGATACAATAACGTCACAGCAATTTACAGAAATTACACTTTTTCCTTACAATTTAAACATTTCAAATATATAAATTGAATCTTGACTGTTGGAAGGTCGAATACACCAGTCGCAATTGTTGTAGATTTTGTTCTTTATTCATACAATCGACGTTTCGGCTACTTATGTAGCCTTCATCGGGACAAATGAATTTTACAAAATCGATTCTCGAAGGCTAAATAAGTAGCAGAAACGTCGACTGTATGAATAAATAACAAAATTACAACTATTGCAACTGGTGTACCCGTTATTCGAACTTCCAACATTTTAAATATAACCACTGTTTGCCAACTCACTCAATACATGTTGCTTTGTATCTATCGTACTCGCTCCTTCTAACCGGATGCCAATATCCAAGCCTGCGCGCGAAACCGAAGTCGACAGAATAGGTTAGGAATTAGAAATGACGACGGGTACGTGGGTATCCGGAACCGACCCAATAAGAATTTATTACTCGATATCTGTTCACTACCCGAAGAGCCTAAATCTACCCGTTACATGATCATCTCTCTGTCAATCTTTGTTTCGCAGATGAAGTCGCGACTTCAAGGGGTAGTTGTTTGGGTACGAAGTTCGTCATTCCTATTAGGAAATTAGGAATAACTGCGAAAGAGTGTTTGCGTTTAGCAACTACCTGCGGTTTGAAATGTCCTTTTTAAGAAGAATAGCGTTTAGGAGAAATGACAGTCCATGTCGTCACTGCGCGGCAGTGGAGAGGTTAGAGAGTGTTTGATTTCATTCTCCGCCCTGGATGGGGGGGCCCTGCCAGTGTCAGACACAGGACTCCTTGCTGACAGAGGGCTGGCAGGTGGCGGCGGCAGTGGAGGTGGCGGCAGGGCAGGAGCAGTCGCCGGAGCACTCGCAGGTCTTCTTGCTCAGCAGGGCCCCCTGCTCCATCTCGTTCATCTCCTGGAAGCGGTTGTTGAAGCTACCGAAGCTGTTTCTCTGCCTGCACAGATAAGGGGTGTCACCTGGTGAGGGGGTGTCCCGGCCCTAGCAAAAACCCAACGTCAACACCTGGAACCACTCCGCGGGGAGGCAGAACTATTCTCAAAACATCACCAAACACATCCAATCTTTCATTATTAATAGTGAGGAACTCGGTAAAGATGTATAGTCGAACATTGAATGTGATCAGCTATTGGAAGAGTTTTTCGGCTGTCTTCCAACAGCTAATCGTCATTCGCAAACGACTTTCGACTATACATCTTTGGCATGAACGTTCTTCATAAACTTGATGCATGTGGCGCCTCTCCCCACTATTAATAATCAAAAGAGTCATCTAGTCTTTTGCATAAATAAATAATTGTCCAAGAAGGAATAAGGAAGGAAAAAGTTCGTCTTGATCATCAGGCATTTAAATAGTTCAAACTGGTAGCAAGTTAAATAAAGGGAGTGAAAATTACTTATTCCTTCTTGGACAATAATAATTTCGCTGGATTTCCAATTGTATCATAAATAAATTACTTATTTGGAAATACATCAAATACTAGAATGTTGGCAATTGCATAAAACTCTGTTCACATATAAAATCTTTCATACTCTGATTCCTGGCAAAAAAGAAATTCACTGTATTGAAGCTATAAATGAATTACAAATTCTTCTTTTCGAAGTCTCATTGAAGATTCAATTTAGCAACGCCGTTATTTGACAGGCAATTCTCACCTTGATTTTGTTTTTCAAAATTTAAAAGCATGAAAGAATCTTCGAAGAATTCTTGTGTGAACAGGGCGTCATGAAAGATTAAGAAAATGTGTTTTAAAAACCAAGTAGTATGTAAATGGTGAATAATCAAAATACTAAGAAATTAAAGAATGATAAAGGAATGCGGATAATGAAAGTGCAAGATACGTATCTTGAATCAAAGGTTGTCTAGTAATTTTGAGAACTATAAAAAATAAGTACCTTGGCAGAAAAAAAGATACGGTGTTACTAGGTTCAAATTGGGACTATCTACGAGTACAATGAAATATTAATAAAATGTGTTGCAATTAGAAAACGCAGACGACACTTTTACAACTTCAGTCTAGGATTAACTAAAACTCGCGTGTTATCATAACCCAACAATCAACAAATAATAAACCATCTAATCACTCTGAAATTACATCACCAAAACAAAAAGATTACTCATGAGGGAAGATTGCAAACACAACCAACAGTGTAAACAGTTTATTAACAATAAATACTTTGAGAATAGTTCACTGGATCATACCCAACGTCTCGACGTTAACTCTACCTGTTTGGAGGGTCCACAGCACGTGGACAGAACACAAGTGTGGCTATCGGTCTTCGGACAATCTAGAACACAATCCTCTTCTTCGTTATCTGATTTGTGCTTATCGTAATGCAGTTCGATAAACTCAGGCTGGATGGTGGTCGAATGTATTCCTTCATTATGGAAGAACTCTTTGACCTTTTCGGCTATTTTCATGTACTCAGACAAATTTCTGCATCGTATATGTGCGGAAGCGATGATTCGATCGCCTGCCAGCTGCCAGACATGAAACTCATGGACAGCAAGCACGCCATCAACTTTGGCGAGCAACCTTTGCTGCATGGCGTCGACCTGTATATGAGTAGGAACAGTTTGGAGTAAAATCAAAGCTGATTCTCGTAGTAAAGGCCAAACTGAATGCAGAATGAGTAAGACAAGAAGAACGCTCAGAGCCGGATCGATGTAATACTTGTACTTCCAGTCGGTCAGCCAGAAGACGACGGCGGAACAGATGACGATGACGGATCCCAGGGCATCTGACAGAACGTGAAGGAAGACTCCTCGCATGTTCATCTGGTCGCCGCTGCTCATGTGACTGTGGCCGTGCGACGCGGTCTTCGGTGGCGGTTGAAACGTTTCGTCGTTCTCATTGTCGTCGGTGCTCACTAACTGGGTTAAACGGTTTCTACTTCGCGAGATTGTGCCGTGAGAGTGGCCGTGCGAGTGCGCTGAACCGTGCTCTGCAAATTCATCACAAGTATTAGCAACAGTGAAAAATGGTTACTCTTAAGCCGCATTCACAGTCCGAAATCTGGTGTTGTCCACGTTTTTTTAGTGACAACCCCGGTCAGAAGTTCTAATTAGTTCATAGGTGTTCAGGTGTCTCTGCTGGTCATGCCTGATACGAATTCATTCTGTCACTGAATAGTATTTTTGAAATTTATTAATTTGTGCGTTATATAGTGTTATAGAAATATATGTAGGTAATTATATAAAGAACATGTTATTATAACATTATAAAGTAACAGATAAATATTGTTGTGAAATAGTGAAAAGTGTTTCAGAAAACTGTCAATGTAAATATCGGTTATTTTAATTTTAGGAGAAATTAGTAAAAATCGATGTTTTATAAGCTAAATGAATGAAGATTATGTTCATATATTGAGAAATTATTTATTTACTTATAACGACGATCTCTCTCGTAAAAATGGAAGCTTTTCAAACACGTTTTGTCATAATATTTTTGATCCATTGCAATTCAGTTGAGTTCTAGTAATTTAAAAACAGGCTAAATGTAGTTTCATATAAAAACTGATTGTAAATAAGAATGTTTAATGTTGAAATAAATAAAGTATTTGTTAAGAATGTATAAGATTTTATTGTACAGGGTTAATGTAAACCTTGTTTAGAAAATTGACGTAATATTGTGTATTTATATTTTATGTGTACCGACGTGTAATGATTCACAATCATGTTTTGAAATAACGATAGAAAATGCAGGGAGTGCCGTTCTAATGAAACGTAATAGAAAATAGTTTTGACAATGTTTATACAGTATTCTAAAATCACTTTGATAATGAAATTAAACCAAGATGACATAGTTATTTGTATAACAAGTTTTGAAAATATAGTTTTGTCGAACGCGAACGAAAATTGCAGCCCGAGCGAAGGGAGGGTTGCAATCGTTAATTAATTATTAACCATTAATTTTATTAACATTTACTGTCAAATTTTTTAATTTTTGTGAAATGTTGTTGCGAAAACATTCAAAAAAGAAAAACTGTGTTGCAAAGTGCCCAAAAGTGTACTTTGTCTCACACTTGCGACAGCTGCTTTCAATATTAAAAACAATGTAGCAACATGTACTTTCAGAAGCGGGCGTAAAAAACATGTACAACAAACTAAACTAAATCAATTTTAAATGAATTATTATATTTCGGTGTACAGTTCTGTACGTTTTTATTTATATATTTATAATTTATATTTATCAATCTATAAATCAATGTTTCTCGCGAACTATAAACAAGCAATAACTTCGTAATCAGATCCTTATTACCGCATATCAATTGATAAGGCACGTGTGCGACAACCTTCAAAAATTAAAACTCGATGCAATTTACTTTCTCTCCTTGAGCAAGACTGCGACAGTTCGGTCTAAGAATAACTTCCCAACTTTGAAACTCACCATGAAAGAGGCACAGACCGATGAGGTTGACAAGAAGACCTATACCACCCACAATGACAAGAAGTTGAGGGTCGTGGATTGTCTCGACTTCGATGAAGCGTTTGCAGGCCTCAACAGTGATCGAGAAGCACAGAGCCACGAGGAAGACTGCGTTTACCAAAGCTCCCAGCACTTCTGCGCGCGCCCATCCAAACGTATTTTTTGACCACTTTTTCGGAGACATCTACAAAGGACAAAGATGTTTATATTTAGTCGCAAGAAATATCATAAACATAAGTACACAAGGTATCATTCATTCTGTTGTTGAAATTATGTTTGTAAAATCTCCCAAACGGAGACATCTACAAAGGACAAAGATGTTTATATTTAGTTTGCAGAAAAACATTAGCACAAGCACACAAGGTTTCATTAATTCTGAAAATTCTGTTTGTAAAAATGGGCTACTTGCATGATATTATTATCACTATGAACCTAATTGTTGGTCTGAAACAAACAAATTTTATTTTATTTGTAAATTGAGAAAGAAATTTTGCTGTGACGTCATTATTTTGTATAGGAGATATTAATTATTATTAATTAATTATTTTTGGGCTTGTTGATAAAATTTTGTTAAAATAAAAAATACAGGTTTCGAGTTTGTATCTCTTCTTAAAAAATATTTAATAAAAAAAATCATGCAAGTAGCCTATTGGAATCAATCTACAAAAGACAAAGATATTTATATTTAGTTCCACAAAAAACACATTTTCGCATTTTTAGCAAGGTTCTATAAATTTTATTGTACCAATTCTGTTTATAAAATTTGTTAAAATAACATTACGCTTTGTTCAACTTAATTTCAATAAAATTACTTAAAATTTTAATTTCATGGGAACAATAGATATTTTGGTTCCACAAAATATTATCGTTCTGTTATTCAATTATTTGCATTTATCAATGCAAAATTTTGAAAAGAATCTTATGTCCTGTTCACACAAGGATTCTTTGAGAATTATTTCATGCTTCTAATCCTGGAAAATGAGAAATTCGTTGTTTTGAAGCTATCAACAAATAAGACATTTTTATTTTTCAAGACTCATTGAAGATTCAATTTTGCGCCGCCTCTATTTGACAGGCAATTCTCGCCAGAATTACTTTTCCCAAAATTTAGAAAATGAAATAATCTATTGTAAACAGGACATTATAGATAAAACACAAATCTGTGTTTGTACATTGTTGAAATTTTATTTTATTAACATGTATAATATTTTGAGATTGCATTTTAAATAGCTATTTAATTGAAATTATTTTTCAATTTGGAAACAGCACAAACATAGATTTATTCTTAAATTTTGTTTCTTGTTGCTCATGAAATTGGAAGATACACGATTCCGTTCATGACATAAAATAACTTTTAAAAGGCTACTCTTTCAGCCCTTGGCACAAAATATCTATTATAGAATAGTCCAAAATGATTTTTTTTATTTGCTCATCGTAATTCATGTCATGCAAGGATTTCTTTTAGTGATTGTGAAAAAGTGTCCTTACCTTAACAGATAAAAATGCGACGACCAATGCCGCAACATCGCTGAGCATGTGAAAACTATCAGCCACCAATGACATAGAATTTGTAATGTACCCAACAACGATTTCCACGAAGAAATATATTGTTGTCAACCCCAACATCGACAACAGTCGACATTTTTTGCCGGAGAATCGAGCCATCTTCTGTAAACTGTTACATTTGTGTTAATCATTTAATGTAAGGATGCCATCTAATTGTTGTGGCCATCAGACGGTTGTTAAATACAATAAAGTTAAGAATAGCGGCAGACTACTTGTATTCAAGTGGCCTTTATAAGTTTGAACCCTTTAATAACCTAGTATATTTTGTTACATTGTACTACACATTATACAAATTGTAGTAAGCACTTGTAATCAACAAAATTCCGAGATAAAATCAATTGTCCGCGATAGTATGTCACGAGATAAGGAATATTTGTCGTACCTATCTCTGTTGAAATGTTAAAATTTAAAAGAAAACCACCGACGTTCTGGTCACACGGCACTACTCAAACTAATAGAATATTCAATCTGTTTCTGAATTATAGTCGTGTAAGAATTGCGCACGGCTCAGCCATTCCAATGAAACGCGAAAACTATGACATCATACAAAACTGGAATGACGATTTAACATCTCTTCTACCTTAGAGGAAATTTATCCTCTTTTTGAGATAAGTACTTTCCCGTGCGTCATGGGCACAAAGACTTCTTGGAATACGCGAAGGCCAAGTTTGCAAGTTTTCGTGCTTGATTTTCATTACTGAAGTAATGCGAGAAAGTGATCTACAACTATCTAGTTCGATGGTTCAAACAGACAAATAGAAAGCACGATTATGTAAATCGAAACAAAATTAAGTCTGAAAATTAAACTGTCATGCTTTCATAGCGGAAATTTGATGATCAAGGAAAAGACTGTTACATAAATCAGCAAATATGTGTTCGAGTACGTGGTTAAATTGAAAAATAATGTGGTTATTGTGGTATTTGTCAACGAAGCTACATTATCTCATGTCAAACAGTAGATAGGTGGAAATAGCATTAGCATAAGAATTCAAAAGGACGTCATTCGTAGTAGCTGTATACGAACAAAGATAATATGTGAGATGCATTTAAATTATTATAAACGAAGCTTGCACTTCAAAGAGTAGTACGAATCAATACACTTGCAATTTTAGGTCAACTACCTAAATCTGTACACAAACGAAATATAATCTTACTTTTCCTGTCGTTTCGTTAATAGAATCGTGCACCCGTGCCAAATAAAAATTAGTGATCTTGGGATGGATTTACACATGTAGAATAAATTTTGACAGTTTTGACATACCTACTAGACAGTTAGACCATTTCCAGATAAAACAAAACACTATAACAACTCCATTAAAAATTTATTAACAGACGACGATCATGATTCCAATGAGTTTTAAAGAGCATTCACTATCACTGCACACAATACATTACACCAATTACATTCACCACTGTCTCTTCGCTCGCTAGTAACACGGACACAAAACTCAGGCCAAACACTCGACGAACCTGCTCAGAACGCTGTTTCCACCCAACTGAACCTAGCTGACAAAGATTGCCTCCATCCAGCTGATGGGACAAAGACTTTACCCCGCTCTTTTGTACTAAAAAATCCTCAAAATCATTTCCTTTCTTCGTCACATGCTCCGAATCATTTTAGAAAAGAAAGAAGAAATTTTTAAGCCTCTTTTTGTAATTTAAAAAGCGTTTGAACGCGAGTTAGTTATCTTTTGCGTACGGTAAAGGCATCTACTGTCGGTTGATAAAAGCAGTGATAGTGATAAGAAGAAGAAGAAATATTGTGTTATTATTGCTAGTATTATTTATTTTGTTAATTATAATTTGAAGTATTAACAAATGCGGCCGTATTTGTTGAAGACTTTAGGAGCCTTAGGATATCTTTTAAAATGTGGTTGCGTAGCACATTGCACCTTTGAATACATAGGAGATTTCATCGTGGTAAGAACTAATAATATCTTTATTTAATTGATTCTAATTAGACAATCAAACCTAGTCTAAATATCACGACTACGCTAAATGATTTAAACAAATCAAATAGTTTGTAATGGTTATGTGCGTCAATTGAAAAACTAACAGACAGAGATAGCTCATTCAAATAATGGCGGCAATTTTCCTGTAGTGCACCGGCCCATCAATGGAACCAACAATTTTCACCAACAACATTCTTTTCACGGAACACCTCACTCCAAGGTTTAGGAAATTGGAAAGAGGAGATATCATAATTGCCAAATGTCCAACGAATCCAAAGCAGCACATTTGCAAACGAGTCACAGGCCTTCCAGGGGATCACATGAAAGTGGGACATTTCGGGACAGAAATCGTCCCGAGGGGCCACGTGTGGCTAGAAGGGGACAATAAAAGTAATTCTGCTGATTCTAGAGTTTATGGCCCAGTGCCTCAAGGACTTATTAGAAGTAGAGCTCTGTTTAGAATATGGCCACTAAATGAAGTGAAACGGCTAAATGATAAAGAAAATTGTTAGATAATGTAGGTAATTTAATTGTGAATAAATTTTATATGCAATGTTACTATACATTGTCCTTTTTACTGAATCACTAAACTGTATGCAATCTTAATATAAATGTCTTCCAAAATCTATCTCATAAATGTCATTGATGCTATAAAATTATAAGTCTTAAATAAGTCGAATTTTATGAAAAATCTGGGTTCGAAAATATCATGATATTTATATATCAAAATATAAAATATTGTATATTATATCGTTGTTTTTTGTCTCATTAATAAATTATCCACAATAAAAAGGGTTTTTAATAAGAATATTGAAAAAAAGTAAACAAAACACTTAAAACAGTACAAAAATAACACAAATTTTTAGTCTAGACAAAAAAATCATCAAATTTTAATTTCTTAAAAAATTAATAAAAGGAATGCATGCTCTCTATTTAAATATTTTTAAAAAGTATGTTTTCTTTTTCTCTAGGTTCGATCTGTGATATAATCATTACTTATGTATGATAAATATAAATTATATTCTATTCTATGACTTCTATAATATTACACAATATTACATAACAGGTCCATTAGGAACAATAAAATAAAAAATGTAAAATTATGTTGATAGTAAAATTAATATTTATTATCAAATGATTTGCGGTTTTCATAGCTGTTTTCGTATTAAATGAAAGATAATTTTATGAAACTCATTTATTTTATATCTATAGTCATGATATTGTAATTACTGGAAACTACGCTTATTTACATTTCTAGATAAATTTAGTAGGAGGAAGCAAAGCTCATATTTGCATGTCAATATTTATCTAAAGTAAACAGTTCGATTTGAGCTGGAGATAAAGATTCGATATCTCTGATTTTTATTTGTTTACAATATCGTTATCTTATCGATATCTCGATACCTGCTTATCCAGATAACCCTGTTCAACCCTTAAAATTTAAAACATAACGCTGCGAAATTGTTACAAACAAAATATCTGAAAGTCTGGTAGATGGCAATAGTAGAAGCCGCGAACAAACGCGCAACGATTTTAGTTCGTGTCGAGTCCACGACTGGCGGGGGCAGCACTGCAGCAGCGCGGCGGTTATACCCACTGTAGCTGTCATGGTTAGCTAGTGTTTGCCGCAAGGCAGAGGGCGGTTAGCTTCTGGCCACTAACTTTACTGCATCTCATACAAACTGTGATATTAATGTCTGTAGTGAATGAAATCTTACTCCGCTAACCGTTCCTCTCCAAGTGAAGCATCGTGCGGGTCTCGCACCAATGTTCGCGAAGTGTGCGAAGTGTTAGCTTAGGGTGAGGTCGATCAACCCCGCTCGTTCCCACTGCTGCAGACAAAATGTTCCGCAAAATCGTCCTCACGAGCCGGGCCAAGCACCTCCTGCATTGCTGTTTGCTGTTCACGGTCATAGCCGTGTTCGAAGTCTTTACTGGGGGTGTTAAACTGTTCCAACAAAACGCAGTCGAGTTCGATCCCTGGGAGCGGTATGGATTTGCCGGCACACTGATTTTGTATCTACTTCGTTTAATAACGTTTTTGCCTCTACCACAAGTGCTTTTCAATTTCGCCGGGTTGACTTTGTACAACGCGTTCCCGGATAAAGTAGTTCTGAAGGGCTCGCCTCTTCTCGCGCCGTTTATTTGTGTAAGAATCGTCACTCGGGGCGACTACCCACAGCTAGTGCGGTCCAATGTGGCCAGGAACATGAACAAGTGCGTGGAGGCTGGCTTGGAGAACTTTTTGATTGAAGTTGTTACGGACAAGGCGATTAATTTGCCACCGCATCGCCGAGTTCGCGAGATTGTCGTTCCTCCGTCGTACCGCACCAAGAGTGGCGCTTTGTTCAAAGCCCGCGCGCTGCAATACTGCCTCGAGGACTCCGTCAATGTGTTGGCCGACACGGACTGGATTGTCCACTTGGATGAAGAGACTCTTCTCACAGAGAACTCTGTTCGAGGAGTGTTGAACTTCGTTCTGGATGGCAAGCACCAGTTTGGGCAAGGGTTGATCACGTACGCGAATGAAGATGTCGTGAACTGGGTGACGACTTTGGCGGACAGTTTTCGAGTTTCTGATGACATGGGCAAGCTGAGGTTGCAGTTTTCCATGTTCCACAAGCCGTTGTTTAGCTGGAAAGGGTCCTTCGTTTGTACACAGGTAGATTACAATCTGTAGCATAAGCAAGTTCAAAATATTCCAAGGGTAGATCATTTGCTAATCAAGATTTGTTGCACAACAAGTGGAAATGTTTGGAAAACCCATTGTTATCTATGGTTTTTACAAAGTTTCCTTAGATATAATGCAGTCATTTCAATACACTGACTGTCTGTTACACTTGACTAAAATTACACTTTAATGACAGTAACGTGATATGATTCATGAATAAGAATTAACATTACGTTTGAAATAGTACCTCGATCGAAGCAAGCTTCGTTCAAGACTCTCAAAAAATTCTCTCAGGTTGCTAGATCTATATCATGTTACAAATTTAACCGCTGAAACGTCTCTCCGTTGATCGATGGCATATAATAACATCAGATATCGCCGGGCTAATGCAGATGCATTTTCAAGGCAACCTTGACGTGTTACGTGAACATTAGGCAAGGTCGTGCCGATATGAAACAGATGAACGTCGCCAGGTTTCCTACTAACCTGTGTAATATTTAGCAGACCTACTTTCAATTGGCGCGAGCTAAAAACTAAAAAGATAATTAAACACTATCTCAAACACCAGTCACTGCTATTTCCTACTTATAATGATCTAATCAGCTATTTCCAGCTTTGTTGGGACTTCACAATGTAAATTAATTCGAAATAAGGCTAGTACGGTTCTTGCAACTACACATAGACAAGGCAAAGAAATTCTAAATTTTACAGGTAGATTCGTAGAAACCCATCTTGTACTGTATAGGTGTATGTAAATTAGGAACATTTTCCTTTGCTATTTATTCTGTCATCTGTGGTTTAAGCTATTGTTACGTTTAACGACATAGTCATCAAGAATATGAAATAGAACCAAACATTACAGTCAATACTGTATCTTTGATTTTGAAGTACTATACATATTATAAGTGTTGAGATCGTATTCTTACAGTGTACCACAAAACGATTTTCTACATACTATAGATATTTAATAGTCTTTTGATGATCAATAAATAAAAACAGTCAAGGTTTGTCTATAGTCGTTTTCAGATATCATTCAGCACAAAGTATTAAATCAAGTGCATACAAATTAAACAAACGATTGATTACAAAAATATAAAAATCCATTCTAATTTTCTTTCATTGTTGTCAACAATATTCATCGATTGAACAATGTGTAATTTGTCGTGTTAAATTTTACAGTGTTACAAGCATTAAAATTATGAATATTGTTCCCCTCTGGTAAGCCAATTAGGTCCCCTAACTTTTATAATCAAAAGCTCTCGCGCTAAATTAATTATTGCCCTCTAATGTGATTACAACAATGTTTACCTTGTTTTCTAATCAATGACAAATCAATTGTGTTTATGCGTCCAAACGTCCAAAGAAATCAATAGGTTTTCTTTGTAAGGTAGTGAACATAACAATATTTAGTTTGTGGTCATGATTGATTCTCTGTTTAGTGTCTAACAAGCAATTAATTTTAATATTAACTGGTTATATTCAGAACAAGACAGCTGGATCTAGAAAGAGTTGTCAATAATAATTAAGAGGCAATTGTTTTCAAGAGGAGCTAAATCCTTTTATAATAAGCGCGACACCATTTTTAATTAAACAAACAAATGCTTCTCGTTATTACTTTTCTTATATAAACACACTTACCACAAGAGATTTGAAAAAAGTTCGTTATTATAATGCTAAAAAATTTCAATTCAAAGTGCACATTACGTGTTTGTTTTTAAGATAAACTGTATTTTACGACGTAGCAAAAGTGTTGGTCTGTTTTCTACTCTTTTTAAAGTTCTATTTTTAAAGGCAGGCTGTAAAAATCCCATTTAGACACGACTATATCCTGTGAACATTATCGCAAGTATGATTCACCATTCAAAAAAGATTTTAAAAAGTGTTTGACTTTAATTCGTAAATAGAATAATTATGTGCATCCTTACGCGCCGGATGGAGTACCGGATTTAAGGTAGGGTTCACTTCTAAACAAATATGAAATAATACGTCAGTCAACGAGTGTTTAACATGATATTACTCATGGCAATGAGAGAAATCGAGAGAAATATTCATTTTAGGTACACAATACATTTGAAATGACATGTGTTTTTTATGTTTATATAGACATTACCTAGCAACAGACAATTATGTTTGGATATGCCATAGTACAAGTAGTTCTATTGGTCCATAATCGTAATACAAGAAGATTTATTGGTCTCAAAGCTAGTCCAGTGATACAAAACTAATATTATAAATCCTACATATAGATACTCGCGTAGATTAGATATTTATTTATCAATGAAACAAAGGTATAAAATGCTCTTTTAGTCTTCGTGAAATGTTCTCATTGTTGCGGTTAACACAATTGGTTGAAACCTTTAACCGTCTAAACGTTTTAACGTCTTCCTCGCTTCTTCCACGCCCCCATTTCCTGATTCATTTATTTCTTGCACAATTCCACGGCTCTCTTTCCTTTAAGCAAGTCTATAAATAGCAACGGAATAAAAGCAAATCACAACAATGCAACCAAGAATCCATAACAGTTGAGGTTCCGTCAATAAGTAAACAATATTTGAAATACTTTACGCATTATTGGACGAGAAATGCTGTTTTCTATTAATAATTATTGTTCTTTGGCGGACGTGACTGCAGTGCTTTTACTGAAAAGACAACATAGAAAATGCTTTGAAGCTGGAATATTTTGTCTTATCAAAGCTTTTAAGAGATTAAAATTCTTGTCTACTTTTATCTTCCCAAGTTTTTGAAATATTTGAAACAAAACTTTTCAGGTTTTACATTCATAAATTAAAAATGTCCTGGATAGTTGATTGTTTTTTTAAAATTAAATTTGGAAACTACGAAGTATAATAACAGGAGTGGACACTCTTCTTGTGTACCTTTTAGAGAGAGACAGCCAATACGGGCCAGCTCGGAGCATGCATTGTATGACGATAAACAATATGATAACGCACGAGCACAGTAGTGATTGAACGGAAGATGGCTTCAACACAGAAGAGTTTGTGAATGAATCTTTTGATTCAGATGATGCAAATTTCTGTGTTTGAATATTTTAGATTTTTATTTGTATATTTTAAATGGGCTCCGCATCGTACGTACATTTCTGTTTATAAGTCTAAATATGACGGGAGGTTGTGTGTTGGCCACATCAGATTTTTTTTAGTAAAATGAGACATTTTTTATTTTTTTTGCTGAAAATGATTAGTAGGCGATCCTCTTAATTAGACACAATTGTTTATAAAACAGGCGGGACTCATCTTTTCTTCTTTATGTATGTAAACATCTCTTCCATAATCATAATTGCCTACTGCTGTCGTGTAAGTTTCTATGAATGAATCAAAGATATAATATTCATCTCGCGTCTGGCCTGTAGAACATACCTTTGACAGTCAATTAACTTGTTCTTACAAGGCAATATCTCGTCCTTGACCTTGTACTCAACTTACGATTCTATTTCGCAAATATCAACTTGAAACTAGTATCAAAAATTCGGGAAAACATTTCGACAAATTGATAATTTTTAACAGCAGATGTAAGATTTCTTCTATGAGGTTAAGGGTCAATTGAAGTAGTATTTTAATGAAGTTATTGAGATGGTCTAATTCGCAATCATGGTGTAATTGACTCAGATATTACATCATTGGCAAGAGCCTTTTTATTTGTTGAAAAATGTTTCCTTATGAATAGGTGGCAAAAATAAAACTTCTTGTACTATTACTATTGAAAATCGTTGCATGGTTTTGCAAATGATATTTCTATTATTATGTACCTATTGGCTATTGTTAGGTCTATGCTATTTCTAAGTTCGTAACCATACAGAAGTATAACTTATACCTTTTTAAAGCTATTGTTGTTTGTGAACATACCAAAGAAAATTAATTTGGGGATATTTTCTAAGAAATGTTGTCCAAATGTTCTCCTTACATTCAATTATAACCAAATTAATTGGATTGTCCTTTAGTCAAATATAAAAATAATTTATCAATGCTTGAAGAAAACAGGTGTATGAAAATTGGTTGGGAATCAACAATGAAATCTATTCAATTTGACTTAATTTTGAGGCCTGGGAACTAATCCAAGGTTTTGTATTCACTTTTATACCTTCCGTGCTGTCTAATTTCACACTAAATGTGAATGTTTAGACTTATTCAGGTTTTAATCGCTACTTAGCGCTAAATTAACAAACCTAGGTTAGAATCATCAACAGTAACAATAACATGTTTTAATTGTTGTAATCCATGACAACTGCATCTGCTTGTTGCAATTTGTTTCGCTTTGTTAGATAAATAGTAACAATTAAATGTTTTATTTGTTGTACTCAATGACAACTGCATCTGTTGCAATTTATTCGTTGTTTTCTTGCTGGTTGCTAAGTTAATACTTTCTCGCATTTGTTTACAACTATAACGTAATTTGTGATAAGTCGTACCTATGTTTAAAAGTAATAAAACTATCATAAAAACGAAATACGTTTGTTTTCTTTTGCAAAACAGTGTCAGCATAATTTTATCTTTCTCGGTATTCACTGAAACATCATAAAAGAATTTGTATTCATGACACACGTTTTAATGCGGTTTTAAAAATAGTCATTTTGAAATAAATCATTTATGAAAACTGCCTGCGTGCATTTTAAAATAAACACCATCTAAGCAAGATGCTGCATTCGCAGATGAACCACATGTTTGTTTATTAGCAAAATTATTTCAATTATGAATACATAAAGAATGGAAAAGTCGATCTTTCTATTTTTATTTGTTCCACAAAAAAGCGTGTCATTATGAAGTCGTAATGATATTAATTGTTATCATGAAATTCATAATGATACGCTTTAGCGTGCGAATTAGGTGTTAGCGTACTGTTGTAAATAAACATTATAGTTAAAGAATAAACTTATGTTTGTACAATTATCATATTTTAAAACAATTTCAAATTACGTTACAAAAAATATTATATTTTGGAGTGCAATTTAAAAATAGTAGGTATACATGGATTTATGTCAAAACCGAGGTCAAAACGATTCTATATCGTGAATTTATTTTAACATAAAACATAGGGCAGCAATGTATTAGAGCGTTCTTTTTAAAATGAAACAGGGAATCAATTTGAATTTGTTAATTGATTTCACAGTGCTACCAGGAAATACAATTTATAGAACAATTAAAAGTTTAAGTTGAAAATGTTCCTTGGAACTATTACAGATGCTCCAATATCCTGTTGTTCAAAGTCAGTTAAGAGTTGTATTTACACTTTGTGCTCGCGAAGAAGAATCCTATCTATTTCATGCATTTCTGCTTGAAATACAATGTTACAGAGTACAGATTTTCGTGTAATTTACAGACTTTTATATTTAAAACCATATTTACAATTAGTTAGAGGTTTAAACTAGGTTCGTCTAGTGTTGAAATTTTGAATTGTATTGTATTAAAAATTGCTGTTGACAACAGACATTTTAGAAAGATTTCTCAATTTTTTTTTTCGATTTAAGACAAAATAAACAAAAAAGTATCACTAGGCGAACATAGATACATTCTTTAATTTTGCAATAGTTTTTGAATGAAGTTTATATGTTATGTAGATTCTTGAGCTTATGATTTAATTACTTTTCGATGTTATAGAACTGGTGTAAATATTGCTCTTAATTAGATTCCCTATGTTTCATTTTAAAAAGAACGCTCTAATACATATTGCTGTCAAAAAATATCTCATGTTTCACGTTAAAATAAGTACACTGTGTACTGTATAACCTAAAGAAATAATTATTTAGTCTTTTCGAAATATCTTAAATCTAAAATAACGACTAAATTATTTGTTATTGCTTCAGGTAATAAACATAAATTTGCTAGCAGGTTTTCTAAGAATCTCTGTGCGTATTTTGCTAGTTTTCTTTCAAATTGTTTACAATTTCGCCAAACACGTTAAATAAATTTTGTAAATGCTTCAGTTGAGCCTATGTAAATTTACGGATATACCGTAACACGATATGTGACAAAACACGGCAACTTCCGGTCGGAAAGAGGATATTTCCGACTGTCGTTTGTTTGTCACACACGCTCTTTTGTTTTATTACTTTGTTTTGAACTGGAATAATTGAGGGGAGTAACAAGTGAAATGAAATTTTGTTTCAATGGAATTTTTATTAACATGTGTTGATAAAAAATACAGACATAATAAATTGATAATTTGAGTTTTGACTTGACTCATAGTTGATAGCAACACTGACAAATTGTGATAATATGTTACTGAAGAAGAATAAAAATTTGTAATATTTATTTCCATGAATATGATTAATACTATGTAACGATTTTATTATCAAAATTATTATTCATTTATCGTTGAGTAAACTTTTCTTATAATAGTATAATAACTATTAAACGATATAGTTTAACGACTGGAATTATTATAAATACAACACAATATGGCAAAAGTGTTCGTAATTATTCGAATAGATGTTTGTAGAAAAAAAATGTAATAATTGTGTAGGTATCTATACGTAGGATAATTTTGTGATTTTTGTACTATTGTACTATTGTTCCACACTAGTCATTTTTGACCAATTAGAATGCTCTATTTGTTCAAAGAAGGAAGTTATTTAGCGATTTGATAAATCCACAATACAGGGTGTCCTATGAAACTGTTTAAGTATGGGGATCTCGAGAACCATAAGAGATACGAAGTTGGTTAAATTAGACAAAAATTGATCCTTTAGGGAGCCAAGGTAGATTTTTTTCCCACAAAAATGCATAGGTGACTACGGGTGACTATATACGCAAAAATGTTAATTTTGACAATTTTTTTTTCGCCTATAACTTTTTTGTTTGAATTAGTACAAGTTTCTAATTTGCATGTTGTATAGGCAGTTTTTAACGAGAAATTCACAGCAGTCCTCAAATTTTTTTATCTTCTACAGATTTCGAGAAATTCAAACAAAATTCAAATTTTCATATGGAGGTCATAATTGGCTATGACCCGTCTTAATAGAGATTTTTTCTCGATATAAAACACGAGTACATTGAAATTAAAATAAATGCAGAAATTACATAATAATTATTATATTTTAAATTGTTGATAGGTTGTGCTTACATGGCTATAGAATGAAATTTACAAAAAACCTTGCCGTATTTTGTTAAATAATTTCTAAAAATTACTAAAAATTTTTACATAAATTATTACAGTCAATGGGTTAACTGTTTAAAAAAATCTCTCTATACCCGTCTTCCGACTAATGTATATTATCGATTTTTATTTTTGTGCATTAATCAACGTATAATATGGATTAATGATAAAAATTAGCTCCAAGTTTTGCTAATTGATGACATAGCAATTAATAATTTGCATTTATTGATTCACTAATGACTAATGAGTCATGATTCTTCCTGTTACATTTCAATTTGAAATTTTTTATAATACCGCCAAAATAAATTGTTAATCTTCTGGATTTACAAGTGTAGCGCCTTAAGAGACTAACTAAATAGATATATTATAATTTTCTGCCTTGTTCCTTAAAATTTACGAGCCGATAAAGTAATTTCATCGTCCTGGCGTGACGCTTAGCCCGTTAAACCCATTCGAATATAAAATCAGAAATTACAGCATAAGTTATCCAAAAATAGAACATCAGACGCTGTTCATGAAAGTAATAACAATAATAATATCTCGCTGATAAGTTTCGGAATGCGTCTAAGTCCGGCCTTGGTCGAAGTCGAGGATTTAGAGCACTGTTTACTGGTGGCCAAGGTGAAGCTAACTTCACAAGAACAAGAAGAAAAGAAGTCAATTTGACCGGTCAAACACAAAAACAAGACAAAAACAAGCAAATAGAATTGCTATCTTAGAAACAGCGAGAGATGGGAAGACCAAGTTTTTTGTTTATCTACAACGGTGTGCTAATATCCGATTCGCGTACTAATTCGCGTGTCATTATGACATTTTAATGGCACTTGTGTCGTTATGACTTCTTAATGACACGCATTTTTGTAGGTGAAATGACAATTCGATCAAATTTTAAGTTTTTGTTATAAACTAGCGGACCCGGCGCGCGTTGCTACGCCTCCAACTCGAATTTAAAGGAATCTCGTTATAAGAATTACCATACATACATGGTGGCAATTCTAACTACGCCCATAATACCATACCAAATTTGAACCCAATCGGTTGAAATTGATTAATTTTTAGTACACAACACATTGTTATAAACAATGCAATTTGACATCGTTATAAACATCAAATAAATAAAAAAAACTTAATACTAACCAATACTAATAATCCACAACTGTCTGTTTCAAAACACCTATACTTCATTTCAGCTAAGAAAATAGCGTTGGGTTAGATAGGGCAACGATATTCTTGAATCTGATTGGTTGAGATGAGAGGTAGATTTACACTAGCAAACATTTTCATTTCCGTTAACATTACTTATATCTTCTTATTTTGAATTTCATAGTTACTTCGAAGTACTGCATTATTCTATAGATGACAGCTTTATTCACAAAACATAACTTATTTAAGATCGCGTCAAATTTTGAACTAATAAAATGTGTGAGTGTAAAACTTACTGCATTCGCAGTGCCATCTGCTATTTTCTTAGCTGAAATGAAGTATAGACCAACTGAATTCGAAATTCCTATTCAACAACTAATACATAGTATAGTTTTAATTAAATGTCTGGTTTTCTAATCTGTTTGTTCAATTAAGTTTGTTTTTTAATTTTCTGGGTTACAAAATGTAAAATGAGTTTTATTTATTTATGCAGATATGGTAATTATTGTAGTACTATGTCAATGCTATTTTGGAGTACCTACCAATCAAAATAATACTGTAAAATAAACTCATAAATAATTTTGTTGTGATAGTAATATTTTATCGGTAATGGTACGATTCATTATAATAGCAATTAAGCGTTTTTATAGTTCTTCAAATTTATATTGTAGCGTTCTCACATTTAACATGAACTATAAATAATTGAAACTGTTATTTCTGCTAAACAAATAAATAATAAATTGATTTCCGTGAGTCAGTTTTAAACTGTTTTAGAAATATTTATACAATTGTTAACTGGAACGGAAATCACAAAGGAGTTGAAAGAGAAATTGCTAAATAAGAGAAAAGAATCATTATTTTAAATTATTTCTAATTATCGAAAGTTAAAAATAATACTGGTACTTTCAATAGGATTTAAATTCATCCTGGAAGGATAACTGTCAACAAAATAGCATTAAATGTTTAGAACCTATACCTATAATCCTCTCAAAACTGTATATAGTCGAAAAATAATTTGAAAAACAAAAAATTATTTGAAAAAGGAAGCTTAGCTGCAGACTTCTTGCTTTTTAAATTTTTCGTGCCATTTATATTGACCGAAAAAAATAATATCAAATAATGACAAAAACTGCAAAAAAACTTCCAAATTCCTAGGCCAAAGACAAAAAATATAGAAGCATTAAGACATCCTTTGTTAATACACTCATATGTAATAGCATCATATAATTATTTCAATTATAATTAAAGTAAACGTGGAAGGCGTAAACCACTATACGCTGTAAAATTTTAGGGTAGACGAACACCTTTAAAAAAACCTTTTTTTTCGTCATTTTGACGGTTTGTATTGATAATTTTCCGAATTAAGTAAATAGTTCATTAAGAGTAGTATTTATTTATTTAAATTAATAATTTTATCCCACGTTTATTCCTGTATAACAAGCCACACAGAGACATCCAGCATATTGTTATCGATCTCCAAGCTTTCGAAAAAAAAAACTTGCAATGTAAATATTGTAACAATAAAAACCTACATATTTTCCCTAATGGTTAAATTTACTATCCATCATTTTATATATTTTTCCACCGTTTTCATAATGGCGTCGAGAAAATGCATTAATTATTAAAACGATTTGTAAACATTACTCACCTAATAAAAAAATGTTATATCTAGGGCAAAAACATACGTACCTCCAATGTATGTTATTATAAATGAATAATGGAGAATTGAAATGAGTCAGTTGAATTTACAGGAAGGTCAGTGTCAAGGGAAACAATTGTAAAATATTCTATAAAAATGATAAAAGCAGATACAATAATCATGAGCAAACGAAGTGATCGCTAAATATATTTATTGTTTATTACTGTGGATTCACAGCGACCTGTACAACAGCCCACCCAAATTGGATACAAGATGTAATCAGTATTTACGTCAGTAACATTATTACATATTATTATATAAAAATAGAGTACAAAAATGAAAAATGTGGCATTAGACGCGTTTGAAGACAACCTTCATCTATTCAAAAATGTATTTGTTATTCTAAAAATGCGAATTTTTACTTCAATTTGATTTCGGTGTGAGGTGAGACCAAAGCAGTGAGAAATAATTTATTAAAAATAATAGATTTAGATGTAAATTACAAATCATAGATCATTGAAATAAGAAAGATACTTGAATAAAATTAAGTGCAGTCGTTCGATGCATTGGCGGATCCAGGGGGGGCGGTCGCCCCCCCCCCCCTTGGCGGTTGGTAAATTTTAATTTAATTATTTAATTATACCTACACTAAATATAATTTTAAGAAAATAACAATTGAAAAATATATTATTTTGTAATTATAGCAGTGGCGGATCCAAGGGGAGGGCGATCACCCCCCTTTGAGAGAATTTGGTCTTTAAAAGTTTAAGAAATCGTTGACAAATTTAAGATAAAGAAATTTCCCAACTTTCATTTCATTTATTTTTTAAATTTGCTATTTATTTTAATTTTTACTCGTGAATAAGGGTAAAATATATGTAATTTCCGTGTTATAGATAAACTTGACTTTTAATGAAACAGCCATTGACCTTGAACCCTACAAATTTTTCCCCTGCGGCGCTATTTTTTCTTTCTTTTCAAAGAACAACATCGAAAATTACTTTTGATAACAATTCGCCCCCTTCTTGGAGATTTTCTAGATCCGCCCCTGGTTCGACGTCAAAAATATAATTTTCTTGAGACTGGAACATTTTACGTGCTATTTCTCAACAATTATTTCGGTGACACATGGTTTTAATTTTTTAAATAAATACCTCATTTCAAAGAATAACATATTCGTTTTCCAAACATGTGTTGGGTTGTTTATATATTTTCTAATCCTTTAGTAAAACTACTGCTAATGCATTTTAGCGCGTTTTAGTGTCAACTTTAAAGTCAATTATCTTCGCTATTTCAACGGTTACCTACATATTTTAATTTTTATCCAAATTCTACGACTTGTAATGAATGCTGTATGTAAATTTGAGTCATATTTTGGGTTGATTTACTATTTAAGTTTGTATTAAGAGTTCTAGTAAAAACTTGTGCATATTTATTACTATAATTATGTTAGAAGTATTATTTAGGTCATGTACAAAAATCGTTACTTCAGTAATTAAAGCAACATGTTTATTTGCTTAAGTATATATGAATAATAGTGGAACTTTCTTACACATATAAGTATAATAAAAACAGTCATATGTTATTCATAGTCATATGCTAGATAGCGCACAAATATTTACAAAGAAAACCTATTTACCTACATTTTTATCGATTTATTCATTGTAAAAATTTACAGTAACCATTTACTAAACCAATTCTTCAAGCATTGTAATAGAATTAGTGTTCAATTGAATAAAACTCTCAAAACTGGAGCACAATTTTCTATATTTTATTCTTTTCCAACATAAAAACATGAAAATGATCCATTCTCTATACTTAACATATAAGCACGCAATGTATATTAAACTTATGTAACTCTTAAGTAGATCTAGAAGGCCATGTAACAACTGAAGGTCGAATTAGATCGTCAATTGTCACACTGCGATGCTTTTGTTTACAATGCAAGATGGGAACAAAAGAAGCACGGGGAAGTTTTGTTATTAACCGGAAGTTAATGATAGAGAACATGAAAAATAATATTTTTATTCTACAATATTTTATTGTTGCTGTATAGCTGACGCGAATAATTATATAAACCTTGGGTTTTTTTGTAATATTTTATATAAAAACTGTACTATATGTAGATAAAATAGATTATTTATAGCATCTATCGGCGACAAAATTCAAAGAGAATTTTTTTTTCATAGGAATGTTGTTATTGAATACTTAAATCCCGAATTCGTGTTAATAAATTACAGTCGTTTTTGTGTAATATGATAAAAAATCATGATTTAATCAAATCGGCTTAGATTGTTAGAATTATAAAAATATTCATTTACGATTTTTTCAAAAACTGGGTGAATAAGGTAAAAACAAAAGGGATAGTCCCTTGAAGGAAATTTCATGCTCTTTCTGTTTGGTATTTGGCATTTTTGCTTAAAATTACCCATTTTCGAGATAATTGCAACAAACCGGAGAAAAGTCGTTTTGTTCCACCATTTTTCTAAGATGGCGGGCTTAGCACAAGGCGGATCGATGGGAACTTTTAGTATGTTAATTAGGAAGTCAATTACAATATTCCTATGAAAAAAAATCCCTTTGAATTTTGTCGCCGAGCCCACAAAAATTTTTCTAGTTCTCCTGGACTATTAACAAAACATTATTTTTATTTGAGTACATTTTCACTTTTGTAACTAAATATCGTACGAAAAAGAAAATATAATAAACGGCCATTAAAATAATACGCAAGAATACCCACAAATAAATGTAAATTTGCTGTTAATGGTCCGTATGTTAAACGAAGACTTTACGTAACAACTTCTGGACACGATATTTAGTAATAAATTTCAAATTTTAGATAGTACAATAAATGTATAAGTACTTGCTTATTACTCAATTTAGGTAACAGTTATTCAAATTATCTCAAAAAATATTTCAAAAAACATTTCCATGACGTGACAAATGTGTTAAACAAAAAACAAATAAATAAAACTATGCATACATTTTCTTGTTGTTTACAGATATCTGTTGAAATGAGACATTTCTGATTAATTTATTTATTGTATTATCATAAATGCACATTCTTTCCTTGAGAAATTAATTCTAAGAGCATGATTCACAATCAGTTGCTCAAAGGATGCTTGCAATTAAGATCTGTAGTCAACAATTTGTCATTAAATATTTATTTAATTCTAATCAGTAAAAGATACTATTGCACAATCATCCGCGGATCATAGGCGTGCGTGATTTCTGTTTGAGGCCGGGCCAAAGCTGTTAAATAATGAGAAATTATTCATTAAAATCGTAGATTTGGATGTAAATTACAAATCATAAATATCCATTTAAATAAAAAAGATACTTACACAGAAGTGCAGTCGTACGACGTCAAAAATCTGATGCGGCCAGCACACAACCTCCCGCCATATCTAAACTTATAAATATAAATGTATACGTACAATCCGGTATCCATTTCCCATTTGAAATTATACAAATAAATGCTACCAAATAAAGACAATTTTTTATAACGTAAGATGCAAATAACTTTTTCTTACTAAAAATGCGAGTTTTACATCAATTATTACAGTCAATGGGTTAACTGTAGTCTTCCGACTAAAGTATATTATCGATTTTTATTTTTGTGCATTAATCAACGTATAATATGGATTATGAAATGATGAAAATTAGCACCAAGTTTTGCTAATTGATGTCTCAGCAATTCATTGATTCATTAATGAGTCATGATTCTTCATGTTAAATTTCAATTTGAAATTTTTTATAATACATCCAGAGTCGTTCAAATTGTTAATTTGCTAGATTTGTAGTGTAGTGCTTTGAAGCTAAATATCCCAGTAAATTTTTAGTAAGCAATTATTTTATAGTAGTGTTAAGATTTTCGTAATTCTCTGTACAAATTTATTCGATTATTTTAAAAATATCTCTTGTACTTTGAACCAACACCTCGCCAATCTATTAATAAAAACATGTTTCGTTTCACACTCAGTAATAATAAATAAAATAGTAGTAGATGAAACTTAAGTTACATAAATATTCAAGTTCCAATTTATACAAACACTAAAAAAACAATTTCAATGTAGACAACAATTAATTCTAACCTTTATTGTTATCTGTGTAAGTAACAACCATTATCTTAATTTTATACTAAACCTATTTTTGTAATAATTACCATGCATAATATATTTTTCTAAATATACATTCGAACTTTACGATTTACGTAGTTGTTTAAAAATGTATGGTGTTTAATATTTATTAGATGTGGGTGGATCAATGTGCTTCCTGTGTGCCCCCTTGTAGCTGTGACGTACGCCTATGAATGCACTAATTTATTATTGATAATAACGTTAGCTTAATTCATATTTATGGCGGTAAAATATGAATGAATTCTGAGAAAGCACAAACTACGTATAGTAAACATTTTGCATTTATGGTTTTATACTAATATTTAAGTATGTTTGACGCATACAGAATTGTTTACAAATGGCTATTTATAACAAAGAAAATTAACTTTAAATTTTAATGATTTTTTAATAATAGTTATCCATGCATTTTAAACATAATTTATAACAAAATGACATACCGTTTGACGTTAATTTATTATGCATTTTTTGTTTAAAAACAAGTACCAAATTTGCTGTTAATTTCTTAATCGAATCATCAACTGTTATTACCTTTTAATATACAACAATTATTGATAATTATATTATAAACAACCTTGAGCCTTAAGGCTCTCGCTCTACACTTGTTGAACGCAATATTGGTGCAATAGAAAATAGAATCAGAATTGACGATTCTGGCTATAAATATTGCTCAAAATAAAAATATACCATAAGTAATTACGATCGAAAGATTCATACAATACATTGTTGCGACAACAATTACAGAAAATAAAAATTAATTTATGCATTTTATTATTACAAATTATGGCCTTATTATTGCATTTTTTTTTTCAAATAGTCGATTCCTTGCATTGTTCGTGAGAGTGCTAAGAAAATATTTTTGTCAAGAAAATTATGCATCTGACGAAAAAAATAGCTAAAAATTGACCAAATTTACTATTTTTACTAATTTGTTACTAAAATACCATTAAGTATTTCTTATCACTCTAGAGTAATCTTTTAACTATATATATATATATATATATATATATATATATATATATATATATATATATATATATATATATATATATATATATATATATATATATATATATATATACAGTGTGATCAAAACCAAGTGATAATCAAGTGACCTGGGTAGTGCTCAATTTTTACTCCACGGAAATAAGTATTAGCATCAGCTGTCAATCCATTGACGTGTATTTTTATGTCAAAATGTTATTTGGTTTGTAAGTGTGTTTAGATTAAGTTTACTACTCGAAACGGTGCCTATTGTAACTTATACTTATAATTATTCATTTAAAAAATATTGTTGAATTGAATTTAATTACTAAAATAAAAAATCTTTATTATCCTAATTCGCACGCCCATGAACTTGGATATCAAACTTTTCTTCCTTGAAATCAAATTTTGATGTCATTTAGGAAAATTGCGGGTCACGTGACTATCAGATTGTTTTGATCACTCTATATATATATATATATATATATATATATGAATAGTGTAGGTGCAGTAACAAGAGCTCAGTTTGACTCTTTTTCACTATATTTTTGGCACAAGTGTAGCGCTTTGTAACGTTTTATTAAATAATAGGATCCGCTATAAAAAATTGTTTTGCGGACGCCAAACAATTATCAAAGAAACAATTTAGAGAACATAAAAATGTCTATTAAATTATTATGTAATTATGTAGTCAAAATACAGTATTTTTAAAATTATATATTGTGTAAATAAATAGTGATTATGCTATCAGAAAACGACAAATTCTACTTAAGTTTTCGTAGTCCTTGTACTAATTCTATCGTATAACTTTACATACATTTATAAAATACGCAGACAGGATATTTTCATTACAAATTAATGTAATTAATAACGCTCCTCCTCTGCTAATATAAACATTGTTATTTATTTTGCAACAGGAAAAATAAATATTTTGATGAACCGAGAAACTGTTTTACTTTCGTTATCTTCTTTGCTCAGCAGAATATTCTCAAACAACAAGAGCCAACAGTGAGAGAACACAGGAGTTGATATTAACAAAGTGGTGTTGAAAAAAAATACATGATACAATTAAGACGACTGACTTCTCTTTGTTTAACTTAAGGCGCATTTCTTGCTATCAAAGGCAAAGCAAATAATCTGATGTGGCCGGCACATCACCTCCCGCATTGACACTAATATGTGAATTTGGTTTTTGTTAGACTATATTTTGTAATTTTTTTATAGTTCTTCAAGCTACTTACCGATTTCGATTGGCATTAATGTCAAATTAGCTTTTTGTAGGTATAGACCAACTGAATTCGAAATTAATACATACCTAGTAGTTTAATTAAATGTCTGGTTATCCAATATGTTTGTGATTTTGTTCAATTAAGTGACAAATCACTGTACATTTTCGTCATAAGAAGAAACAATTTTGAATTTTTTTTTGAAAATATAATATAGCCTGTGTCATCCGAGGATAGTGTAGCTTCTCAACAGTGAAAGAATTTTTCAAATCGGTCCAGTAGTTTCGGAGCCTATTCAATGCAAACAAACAAACAATCAAATATTTCCTCTTTATTATATTAGTATAGATTACATTATATCCAATCCAGTTAATGATGTTTCTTGACTGGATACGTTTAATGGAAGAATAAATACTGATTCAGTCAGTTTATTTATTAAATTTCGGCTCCTAGGTACTAATTTCAAACCCAGTTAATAATAATTATACATTTCTAAAAAAATCCTCTTAAGAATTCGAGGACGTTTTTAAGTTCAAAGCACGACACAATCGTTTTTAAAGAACAAAATTACAAGTGTTTATATTTTATTTGACAAGGAAGACTGGTACAGGAAAACTTTGTTAAAATTGAGGTGTATTTTTAGATAATTATACCTGATTATGTTTGTCGTACATTTATTACATATTTTCCTGGAAAAATTTAAATGACAATGAGCTAACCACAATGCTCATTTCGACGTAAGAGGCTCTTCTATACCTGCTCTTAAACTGTAAAAGGAGTTAACGTAGTTTTTAAGAAACACTAATGACATGAATTTGTATAATATGCATCATTATGAATTATGAATTATTTTAGAATTGGTTATTGTTCAGCCGAAATGGATGTAAAGGAAAGAATTAAAAAAAATTAATACACGTTTTTGGATAACATCGCTCTAGTTTTATTAATTAAGTTATGACAACGTTTCGGTCATGATTATGGCCATCTTCAGGTCAACTAAATGAGCCTAGAATAGATGTTGATATTTAAAATACATACATATTTGTAGAAGTGATCGCTTCATTTAGTTGACCTGAAGATGGTCATAATCATGACCGAAACGTTGTCATAACTTAATATCAATTAATAAAACTAGAGCCATGTTATTCAAAAACATGAACTAAATTATTTTTAATTTTTTCTTTATTATTAATTAAATCCTATACATTTAGAGTGTACTTTAGGTAATAGTGTTTGTGTGAGTGACGCCAGTTGTCCTGCGACGTCTATGAGCGTCGCGACGCTTTCCGACAACAGAACAAAGCTCGCAACTTCAAGTTCACACATAACACAGTTTGTGGAATCAATAATACGCGATTTCGGTCGCAATGCGTTACAAGAAACGATACACCACAATACATTTTACACCGTTTTAACGACCACCAAATAGCCAATCAAACTAGATTAAAAAGAACTATTAAAAATGATTCATAGTAATATAATTAAATATAAATAAATGTGTTCAATTTTGACGTTTTAAATTGTAATTAATTATTAACTCTATAGCAACAATTTTAATAGTTATTTATGTATTAAGGATGTAAAGAAACTTTTATGGCTTGAGACGTGATTTTGATCCCGAGCGTTAGCCGAGGGCTAAATAGAAATACACGTCAGCAAGTTACGCCCGTGGTACCTACATAGTACATACCCAACTTTATGGACAGTTTAATATTTTCTAATAAATTAATTAATATAATTTACTTGTTCCTAAATTCTTTGACTGTTGCTAAGATACCAAAAAATTCCAAAAATAGACAAAAATCTAAATGTCAAAGTTATCATAATTGAATTAAACATTTACAAGATAATATATGTTAAATGTAAGGAAAAATTATGTTACTTAAATAAAAAATTGTACAGCTAATTATAGAAAATGGTTATTTATAGGATTATTAGTAGTTTATATGAGGAAAATTGAAAATCTAAATTGTTTACATTAATTTGACGTTTTTTTATGGGCGCACTGCGCTATAAAGTGGTTTGTGACGTTTATGCGTCAAAGAAATTCGTGTATTAGTGTCAAATTATGATATGACCGTGCATAAAGTAAAGTTTATTTACCTGTAAATGTTTTTTTTAATTAAGTCTGACTGTCATTATTTGCTCAATAATTTATAATAACAATGATAACTTGTTACTGACAACTACATAGATTATTACTTTTTGTATTATGTCAAAATAATTTTATAAGTAATATTTTTGAAATTATTTCGTCAAAATTGAATAAAATCGGAATGCTTATTCTCTCGAAGAAATTAACCCACTCGCCCTTCGGGCTTAGTGCTAAACTTTCTTCTCTTGAATAAACATTTATTTCACTTGGTGTATAAATTATCGATTACAATACCTATAAACTTTTGGCATAAATTATTGTGAGTTGAAATAAAAATATGGATAGTTTAATTTTTTTAAATGACCTTCCTTTTACACTAAGCAGACATGAAACTTAATATATTTATGTTTATACATTATATTAATAGATTATTGATTCAATATATTAAAAGTATAAACATTTGTTCTAGTAAAGCCAACATCAATTTTACCGCAATGTGTAAATCTCTTTTTTGTGTGAGGGTTGAGGGTACCCGCATTCATAGCAACATTATGTTAATTCCAATTAATTGTAAGTTAATGACATTTAAGTTCAAGTCAAAGTGGAATATTTTGAACACTTATAGGTTTATTATTTATTAATACAACAGCGCTAGATACATTATTATTATTACTTATTGATTTTCACGGCTATTCAGAACAAAAATAAACAGTACCTACTAATTTAAATAGTGTTCAATATTAATACCACGGGTCACAAGTTTTTTAACGTACAGTCTTTTGATGATTGTAATAAGGAATATTGAATAAAACTATTCTTAATATTTTTATACTCAAGATACTATTGAATAACAAATCGTTTTATAGAAAAATAGAAAAATTAATTAATTTGACAGCTGTCATTTAGTGACATTTACAATAGGCTCCTTCACTGTCTTTTTAATTTTTTATTGTACAAAACTACATAAGAAACTATGACGATAAATGAAAACGCGATATAAAAATTCCGCTTATTAAGCGAGATATGTTTTTTTAAAGTCTGGTATTTAGTGGTGACGTCGGTGGTATCTTCATTGGCACTCAAACAGTTTGTTTCACATTTTCCTTAAAACAAATTATTTATTTTATATTTAAAAATCGTCTTGCTATGCTGAAAACATATTTTGTAGCAGTTAAAAGAAGAAAATAAAATCAAACACAAGTGAAATATGCACGAATAATGTAATAATGACTGATGGTAGTTGCGTTTTCTGCCGCATCGTGTCTCTTCTTCTCATGTTCTTATCGCGCGAAGATTTTTATGGCCAATAACAACGTTCCATATGAAACAAACCACGCCCAATACTATCTACGTCATGGAATCTTAAGGGCGCGCTTAAAAGTGAAAAAACCGTTACACGAAGTCTGTGATGGTAATCTTTTCAGCCTGATAATTCGCAATATATTATTATAGGTCATAATATGATTTTTTTAAATGTTTTTACTTCCTTGTACGAAGTAAGGAAGTATTTTTTCTGTAACTATGCCACGTCACACGTCAGAGACACTTTAAAACTTTTACATGGCTCATTTTGCACATGCTTTCTGCATTTTCGGATAAACTATGTAACCTACAATAAAAATTATGTTACACAATTAAAATATATACATTCCTAATTGCTTTATTCTTAAAATTATGTCTGTAATAATAGTTCATTTTGCATAAAATTCATTGCAATTTGATAAATTTTGCTCTTTCTCCTTTCATTTCTACTGCAAATTATATTTATTTTTAGGTATTCGTATTTAGCATAAGGCAATCTAGAAACTCTAATGCTTCTATTGCTATATTATTTTTGCCTATTGCTTGTTCCTATTTGCAGAAATTTATGCAGATAAAGTGCATAAAAATGACTGTCTGAAAACGGTTTGGAGCGCGACCTTAAAAACTTTTTTTCTTCGCTATTAGTTAGTTAGTCTTGACTGGTTTTTATCGTTAATACTTATTTCGCTTATGGTGGAGGTTGTTATTCCTTGAGATGGTCGTCGCACAGACTCGACCATAAAAAACCTACCATTCTATAATTGGGAGTAAAACGAGCAAAATAAAATATTAACCAATGATTGTATTTCCAGGCGGGCGCAGAGAAGACCGTCTCTTTCGACAACGGCTTGGACGGCTCAGTAGCCGAAGACTGCTACTTCGCCATGCGAGCCTACCAACACGGCTACTCCTTCAACTTCGTCGAGGGCGAAATGTGGGAAAAGTCCCCCTTCACCCTGTGGGACTTCGTTCAACAGCGCAAGAGATGGCTGCAAGGAATCCTCCTAGTCGTCCACTCGAAGACAATCCCTCTCCGCAATAAGATTCTTCTCGCTATATCGTGCTACTCGTGGGTGACTCTGCCCCTGTCCACCTCCAACGTGGTCCTCGCGGCGCTCTGCCCCATCCCGTGCCCCGCCACCATCGACTTCATCTGCGCCTTCATCGGAGCCGTCAACATCTACATGTACGTCTTCGGCGTGGTCAAGTCTTTCTCGCTCTATCGATTTGGAATGCTGAGATTTGCGCTTTGCATCTGTGGAGCCCTGTCTACTATTCCCTTTAATATTATTATCGAAAATGTGGCAGTTATTTGGGGACTGTTTGGAAAGAAACACAAGTTTTATGTTGTTAATAAGAATATTAGACCACCGATTACTGTTTAAGCCGAAACTCGTCCAAAACAGGGGAATGACCTGTGCATTGAAGGCTGACTTTATGTGGAATTGAAGAACTACACTACTATACTTAATAATAAGTAATTTTTTTTGTTACGCCCCGTTGGTCTATACTTTGTCCCAAAATTCGAAGGTGCTTTTTAAATTTGTCACGTTTTACTCCGTTTTGAGCCAGGTTTACACTCAATCATTTAGCTCCAGTGTGACTTCTTTTATAGCATATAAATAATAAAATGCGCCTTGTTTAAATTTTATCCCACTCGTTGAGGCAAGTATAGTATGTGCCTTGGAATTTAATTACTGTCAAAATTGAATATTTTTTAAAATAGTGCTAAAATTCATGAAAATGCTAAATTATTGTGTGCTCTCTTTATTATTACTTAATATAATTTTCAATTTGCACATAAAATTTATATTACTGTATATAAATATATCTGAAATTGCGAATTGGAAACGTCAGTTTGACAGAATGTAGTGTTGATATCTCAACAAGTGAGATAGAAATATATCTTCTATCGCATATTTCTTGCAACATTATACGTTAGAATTTATTGAACAAGTCTTTAAAAATTCTCTGCTTGAGCCGAGAATTTAATTCGGACCTTCGGATTGCCGGTTCACTGCAATCTGAAGGTTCAAATCTCGGCTCAGTCAGAGATTTTTAAAAAACTGTTTCAATACATCAGGATAATATTCTTTCTCAGTTAGAATTAGTTAAAATTTAATTTATATTGTTATAGTTGTCAACTTCACTAAGGGCCGGTTTCTGAAACTGGCCAGTTAATGTAACTCTTCAATTTAAAATAACGCGGTATACTATATTTGTAGTTCAAATATTACATTTAATTTTACTACACTCAAATTTATTTTCCCGGTAGGTGCTCCTCCGAATTTTGAGACAAAGTATAATGTTATTAGATCAATGCTACGCTCTGAGCTAGTTAGTTGTTCCATGATAGTAAAATAAATCCTTTAAGTCTTTTTAGAAATGGAACGTTTTTTCTCTCCCAATAAGACTTAACTAGTGTCGCCATATTAGCGTTTGTACAAATCATTTGAAGTCCAGCTTGGTAGTATTATTTGGTGGAACTATTTAATTACCATTGTTTTGTTTTTATTTTTATATTATTTAATTATGATACCTCACATTGAGGTATGAATCACCAGAGCCTGTCTTTAACAAAGGGCGAAGTTTTTTCGGCCCTGATTTCAGTTGCCTCGTCTTGGGCCTCCCTTTTCCAAAGAATATAATTTATTTTTCTCGATCGTCTCATCTAGATGTTTGTATATCTTCGTAGAAAATTTTCTCATTGTAGCACAGTGATACTCAGCACAGATATATAATATGGAATCTCAATCAGTGAATCTTTGAAGCTAGTCTTGTATTCTAAAGACGATTTAATCGGCACTAAAATCCCTACATAAGACGGATCTTTGTTTTTGTCACTCGATATTTAATTTCTGTTGCGCTTAAGTATTGTTTGAGTGATCCAAAGATGAAGATCTTCAATGCAATTGTAACACTACAAGATTCAAACTCGTATATTAAGAACTGATGTATTTGTTGTTATTGTACAAAATGAGATTATGAATAAATAGTAAATTTGCACTTGACTTTGTTGGTCTCGGAAAAACAGGTATAAATATTACAAAAAGCTTTGTAAAATACACAAATTGTACATGTCTTAAAATAAATTGCGAATTTTTAATCACGTCATCATGTATTAATTAGTTTGAGAGTTTTACTAATAATTTTATGTATATAAGTTTATGGGCACAAGTAATAATAATAAAATGTTAGTAAGGCTCTCTTTTATAAGTTGCTGTAAAGTTTTGTTAATATTTTTTACAGCTATAAATCTACGAAATAAAAGTCATAATTTTTATACACAATATTTATTCTACACATGGCAATATGACACGCATGTATAAAGACAACAAAACATTTTACAAACATTTATATCCATCACAAATATTTTGTGTTCAGTTAGATTTTTGTAATTTTATGCCAATACAAAAAATAAACAAATACAAACTTCTAATTTGTTTTATTTCAGATACAAAAGAAAAAACGAAATAGAGAAGGCACTTAGATAGTTATCAGTCAAAATTAAATCACAATACAGTGGCAAGCAGGGAAGATAAAGACAGTACATTCATATTTGGTACAGAACTTTCTATATAATATTTGGTTTAATATAGCCCTGCTACATTTATATACATACACTTAACATCTGAACTTATACACAAAAAATATTTACAAAAACCAGTTTTATTACATCTTTTAGATGTTTGAGATTGAAAAAAATTACTTTACTTATAGTAAAATCAAAAAAATAAATATCCTTATTGTGGCACAAAATCATAACAACATCTAGATGAATTATTCTTTATCAGTAGATTCCCCCGGACTTTCTTCTTTTTCTTCCACATCTGATTCAGATTGCACGTGTACTGTCACGTCTTCTACAGATTCATCTTCTTCATTCTAAAGGTAAAAGTGTTAAGTATAAACCTATTTTACATTATACTTTTTTCGTCTAGAAACTTTGACAATATTAGAATCCAAAATTTGATAATGAAAAAATATCCATCCAATTTTCATACTAGAAGTCTATTTCTGACTTAAAAAATTGTCCGGACTTATTTTTCATCCAAGTTTCATACAAGACCTGTGCATTAAACGCGCATTTTGCGTTGCCAACCTTCTGTACATACATCGACATCAACAACCAAAGTGACTCCGGGTTCTTGACTTCTTCATTATTGCACATTATAATATTTCATAATACTAATGATTTATGATACCAATTGTTAATTAATAACAAATCGTCAAAATTTCGATTTAAAAATTTGGTTACCGGTCGATCAAGAAACTATTACAAAACTTCGATATGATTCTAGATAATAAAAGTTTTTAAAGTTTGTTCCAGTTTCTAGCCGAAAAAGTATGATCAAAACAGGGTAAATTATTGTGGTTATATTGTTGTGATTACCTCTCTGTCAGATTGCTCCTGCCGCCATCTTTCTGCATCAGTGTTTTCCTTCATAACCAATTTGACGTATTTCATGGCATCGCAAGTTTTCTTACATTTGTTTATTGTCATTGCATCTTTTTTATTTTTCCGTAACCGTGCTTCTTTAGGACTGTAATAATACCCAGGATATTTTAGTTTGTGTTCTTCGTCAGCTTTTCGCGAAGCACTGTAGTAGTTTTCTTTGACATCTGAGCTAAGGTTTTTCCACATGATTCCTAGACGAACTGAGATCTCTTTATTGCTCTCTTCTGCAAAGACAACGGAACAATATTCGTAAAAAGGTTATATTATTTTATCTTACTTGGATACTCGGCTGCCAGTTTTCTTCTCCATTCGTTGGCGAAGATCATGAAAGCGTTTGGAGGTCTCGGAATTTTGACCCCTTCTAGATGTGGAGGCAATTTTGGCATAACTTTAGGAGGCGGACTAGAATAATCTTCTATTTGGTAGGTTTTCGGGCGAATGACTCGACCAGATTTTGAAGTTTTTACAGATTTCGAGGCGGGTGATTCATACTTGAAAGAAGATGCTATAATTCTTGTAAGGTATGTGGTGTGAGAACACTTACTGTGATTTCAGAGCTGGTTTTCTCTTCCTCTTGGTCAATGTCTCGTATTTCTGGCGGTTCTATCTTAATCTGCAAACAGAAGTTGTAAGATTTGTTGAAGTGTTAGGAAGAAGAGACGTACCGTACTAGATAGCGATTCATCGTCAGATACTGTGTCATTTTTTTCTTCCTCATTCTAAAATCAAAATAAATATTATCTTACATCACATCCCAATTGGTATTTTGTACTTCACTTAATCCTATTATTGACCCTGATCTTTAAATCTACATTCAAAGTAATTTATAAGAAATAATACATAATGGTTTTATAGTTTTTTATCACATTTGTTTTAACAAATTCACGTCCTAATAAATACATTCCAATTTTGCAAATCTATTCGTTCACTTTCCATTTATAAATTTAGGCATTTTCCACAATCATTCTAAATCTTCATTCTCAATAAACCAAATCTTTTGCATTTCATAAAAGTTTGTTCTTACTGATAGCTTCCTCTTCTTGGCCTTTCCGTGCTCCTGCACAGGTTCAATAGTAGGTTCGTTGTTTTGTGTATTATCATTCTTATCATAATTATTCCGAACTGTGCATAATCCTTTAACCTGTAGAGATTCGGCAACAGCTAATAAAGAATCTAATTCTGCTTCTAGAACTTTGACTTCACCTCTGTACATGAAATCTATGACTTGTTTCACATCGGAATATTTCATACCGTTTATTATTATGACTGGGTGAGGAACTACATGTATTCGAAACAGTTCCTAAAAAAATAATTTAATATTTGAAGTTTGAAATATGTTTTTATTATAAATACTTGAAAGTATGGACTGCAAGCTGATAGAATCATTTTATGAGCCTTTATAAACTGTCCCTCGCAAGAGATAGTTATGTCTGTGAGAGCCTCAGTAGCAAGTTGCTCAGTAAAAACTTGTAAAATATTATGGGTATGGTTGTTCCATCGTAAATTGAATTGTTGTTGCCCATTGGACAAATTGGTCGATTGTTTTTCCTCCATTCTGAATTTTATCAAATTTTTCCTTGAAAACATCAATATCAGATTATCAAGCATGCCTTGGAAAACAAATGATAACAACTGCTGCGATGTTGTTTTGTTTAACAATTGAATAATAAAACAATTAAAATACGAATTACTGTATGAACAAATAACAATAGAATGATTGGTTTTTTGTTGTTATGTTATAAAGTAATTGTTTGATAATGCAACAATGTACTTGACATGTCAAATTGTTACAATTTGGTTAGGTTTCAAATAATTGAATTCTTTTAGCACAGTGGTTTAATTTATAAAAATGATTGGACTCCTACATGCATACATTAAAAAGAACAATACTATTTAATAATCATTGCTGATAAATTTCACGCACTGCATGACGAAAAATTAAATGACTGTCATATTGAAAAATAAACATACTCTGCATCCTTCTAACAACGCAAGGCTGCGAGTTGTAGGATGTTCCTATTATTTATTTATGTTCATAAACAAATGATAATCTCCCAGCTTAATACCATCGCCATGTTTTTAAAACAATGGCACAGTGGTTAATCTAACAATAGCAAGCAATAACCAAGAAATATAAATGAACCGTTGATTGTACGTACCTCAGATTGTTACAAATCGCTCAGATCATAAAATTCTGCTTCTAAACGTGTGGAAAACACTCACAAACGCCTAAATCGTGGTCTGTCGTCCTTGATCAGTTTGTTTGTTAGTATTAGCAATTTCCCACTGTTCGCTAACAATCGAAGACTGAGGCGACACTATGCGCCCGAGTTAGGAACGAAGCATATCGCGTTTTTTTGAACAAGGCTGCATTAATTTCTGTGCGTTCTTCGTACTGATAATATACGACGCAAGTGACACACATACTGGTGTTAGGAATGTAATGTAAACATTTTGCAGCTAGAAAAATAATTATGGGAGTTGTTAAAATAGATGCAAGTACGTAAGATGTGCGTTGTAAAGAAACCGTCCGTAGATGCAACCAGAATGGTTGGCCTGTAATGCAGGCATTATTTCATGGTGTAGTTACATTTTTTTATCAGAAAATTATAGATTTAACACATGTTAATTTTATCATCTAATTTTATATTGTCATAATGCCATAACTCATAACTTTAAAGGATTTGTTATATACGTACAATCAAATAACGGAAAGAATACAAGACATCTAACATAAAACTTTTTTTTAAGTGAATGTAATTATTATAGATTAATTTGATTTATAAGCTATTTATTGTAGTACATTATGGACAAAAAAATATGTAAAAGTACATAATTTATGTAGATACTTTTATATTCTTGTATTCTACTGCAAATTTAAGAATTATTTTGTAACATATTGAATTAATTTTAAGCCTCATTCACATATGTATTTAGTTTTATGGTTTACATTTATATTTAATTTTAAGAAAGTTTGAAAACATCTAACTCAATACGAGCATCCACAGTGCTTAAAAGTGGGACGTGTGAAAGCTCGTATTTATAGTTATGAATTCTTAAACGTAAACGTAAATGTAAACCTTAAAACTAAATGCGTATGTGAATGAAGTATTTTAGAGTTATCAAAAATAGTAGTAAGAATTGCTGTAATTTTCTGATTAACAATTAAATAAAACAACAATTAAAAAAATACTAATATCAGTTATTTTTTGCTGAACGTAAAATCTAGGTGCTGAAAGAGCTTTAGAAGAATCCTTTGTGAATGTGATATCTATTTATTTTAATATAACTTTAAAAAGTTTATAAGTATATTAATAAATTGTTAAAAGTGATTGTAGTCCGAAAATTGGTATGTAGATGTCATAACAGTGCGTATCGTATAATTTATAGATTTGTATGAATTTCCAGTCGCATAATGATTCCATTATGCTACCGGTAGCAATAAGTGCGTAGTTTAGTATAAATAGAGTTGTCTAGTATGTAGGTGTTATTTATATAGTATGAATTCCGTATTTGCCATGACGCTCGTTTCTGAATGACAGTCGACGTAGTGCTGCGCACGCATTGGCTGCAGTTTAGGCGTCGTCATCGCCATGGCAACCCATTCAACACCCCTGCTGACGTCAGAGCGCGAACGTTCATTCGGTCCTGAAATCACAGTGTGCGGTGACGCGTGCGCGCCCTATTGGCCGCAGTGGACTCCCACGCTCTCTGATCGATACACATCCTCAATGACAAATGAATACGAGCTTAATTATTGCCGAGTGGCGGTCGACATGCAGCACGAGCACGAGAGCTGCCCCTCGCTGTAGACGATGTCGATGTCACACCAGCAGGCCTACACCGTAGTGCGACTGCGCTACTTCTAACGAGAACATGGATAGTGACACTTAGTGCAGTGCAGTGCGAGATCGACTCATATCCTGTAATTCTTATTATATCTACCAAACAACGAATACAAGTAAGTTTATTTCATCACCCTGATGACAACAATCAGTATTCAGTCGTTTCATTGTTGTTCCTTCTCATTTGTCTATTGATTGATTGATTGTTGCGATTGTTTGCTATCTCCTGGTGATGTCTTTTGTTGCAATGAGCAATGAGATGAATATTGTCTGAATGTTTTGTGGAAATGAGCTTTTGATGTTTCGTGGGGCGATCAATACGAAGGCAATACAGAGGCGGCGGCGGCGGTGGTTACAGACTTCGGTTGCCGGGGAGTTGCCGTCGTCTCTGCTGTTTTTACCCGCCAAAATTATGCAGGATTTATTGCCGAAATGCAGCAAAAACCTTGATTTATGTTGATGCTTCCACCGTCATCTCCAAACTTGCCTTCATTAGTTAGTTTGCTTCGCTTGGCTCTGACAGTACCCCAGACGAAATTTGTCGTCAGTTTGGTACAGCTCGACATCCCCAATAAATTTCCCCAGAAATCATCTTTGGTTAGCTCTCATGATGTTTTTTCTATTTGCCCAAATAAATGCAATATTTTGATCTTTCTTAGTAAGGTGTACCAAAAATTGAAACACCATTGTTTCAAAACAGCTCCAAAGAATTGCTTTTTAGACTGTATTCATCAATATTCCTTAGTTTTTCCTTCAGGTTTCCTTTATTATATTCATTTACATTTAGTCTGTAGCGGTCTGCAGGTATAAATACATACATTAGTTTAGAAAAATACCTTTTTAACAGTATTCATTATATGGACATTCGTGTGCATGTGCATGAATTGGGTATCTAAGTATGTATATTAGTTAGACAAATAGTGTAAACCAAAATTGGACATTGCGTACAAATATTATCCTGTCAATAATAGTCTTAATTGAAGACTACAAACAGCTTCAGAACTTGGATATGACAGAATCTCGCAGATCTGGACGATTGCTATTGCTAGTATGCTAGTTACAGTTCTAAGCAATCTATAAAGGCCTATCTACGGTTTTCCTTAAACACACAATACCATTCATTCTTATACTACAACTATTATTATTTAACATTTTTTGTGTTGGTATTTCAAAAGAACAGATATTGCAAAATTTGTGTACATTGATATCTCAAATCAGTAGATTCATCTGTGAAACCAACAATACCAAGAAACTGTTAAAAACCTTGCGAAATACCAAAAATGGTGTAGTTTAATTATTTTATTATAGGCATCATAGTATAACAGTGATTTACTTCTGATATTTAGATATATTTTGAATTCGTCAGCCATGGTATTTTTCTTACGCAATCCTAAAAAAATACCTTAAAATTTTATTCAATTATCATCATTGTAGATAGGTATATTTTATTGCAGACGTCATAAAATATAATTCAGCATTAACATATTTTGAAATTATTTCATCATATCCTTTTCCTAGACAATCTTTAACAAGTAAAGAAATTTTGAATAACTTATTACCAACCGAAATATCATTGATTCTGGTGGTGGTGGAGTTATATATTTTGATACAAAAAATATCAGTGTTAATTTCAATCATATTATCATGACAATCTTTAATAACAAAAGTAATTTTGAATAACTAACTTCTAACCAACATATAATTGATTCAGGTGATCAGGTGATAGTTTTGTTCAGATTAAAAAATATCAGTGTTTATTTCAATCTTTTATCTATTATTATTATTACATGTTTTGTTCTATACATATAAAATATCAGTCTTAATACATTTATAATTCTTTAATAATAGTATTTTTCTATACATTCCTCAACAATTCAACGAAAAAACAATGAAATCTTTCCATATTCTTGCATATTTTGATCTAAAACGCCAAACTCCGCTGTTTATCTTCACCAGTAGTCGTCTTATTGCAGCACACTGCAGTACTCTTCCCAATCCGAATCCCTTTGGGACATGGAGCTCGGTTCTTCTTCTCTGCCCTCTGTCGACGCTAGACACTTGCCGTAGACAGACATGACCCAGTGACACATTAACCTCGCATCACAATGTGATAAGCCCCGTCATTTGACCCTGTATCGCCATCCTGCTCTAATTATGCCGCCATTGTTCGCCCAAAGAAAAACGCTCTGTTCAGCTGTCATTAGGATTTGTTGCTGTATTCAATCGCATCATTATCATGAATAATTTAGGGAGATTTTATCGCCAGCGTTTTAGGGTTGGTATCGTTTGTTATTTGATTATGCTTTATAGCTAATATTTGGTTTGCTTTGTCCTGTTCTAATACAGATTTCAATAGATAATTTATTTTTAATAATACTTATTTTAGCTTGCTTTCATTCCCAATAGTTCGGTGAGAGGTTATTCACTAGAATGTAAGTTTTCTACACGAATCGAAGGCGAGTGTTATAATCATTCGCTCGGGTAGAATACTGTACTTTACCCACGACTGTACTTAATAATTCATTTGTTTAAGAGATAGATTTGCACAGATACCTATCAAAAATTTGTATACGTAATAACGAACTATTTTGAAGTTCTATTGTTCAAAAGTTCTAACACAACAAAATTTATTGGGTGCCGTTGAATAATTATTACATTACAATAAAGTTATTAGTGAGTAATGAAGCACTTTATTCACTGGAAATAATTATATAATTAATGTATTATTCTATAGCTATGGATAAACAAAATGGGGGTAATTGATGTAATCGTTATTTGATAATTATTGTCATTTTAAATTCTCTTTATAAAATGAATTATAGGTAATCGTGCCATTATAGTATACTTAGTATCTTTATTTAGTTTACTAGTCAAGAAAGTATAATTTGGTTCTTAATATATACCAGCATATTTTTAACACAAACAGCAAACTAGCTCAATGTTAACACGCTATTCTCTTGTACCATTTATATCTGATTTATATTTAAAATAAATTATGAAAACAATAATAGTGTTCCTAAAATAAATCTAAAATTAGAAATTCTACTTCTTTAGTAATTTTAACGGGAAGGCGTAACAATCCACAAATGGTTTATTTTATAAAACTCCGCAGCGCACAATATTGTCCATGTTTTAATATCTTTTTAATGTGGCAAATTATTCATAATTTGTGCTCGTTTATAAGCAAATAAATTACCGTCAGCGATATCACCCTAACAATGGTTCTGGTTACAAATAAACCGGAAGCCAAATATAGGGTGGTTTTGTCTATACTTCCTTCTGATTTGAAATACAATGCAAATTTGCGCGCGAATACACCTCTTGTTGTATAATTGGTTTATGTTGTAATTCACTTTGTTGGAGAATAGAAAACATATTATTTTATAGTAGGAGAATAATTTAGTATTCTATGGAGAGTTATTTTTAGCTTGAATACGTAATATTGTTAATGTTTTTTATATCTGAGTAAATCAAATATCTACCCCAAATGTATTATTAATTACTGTCTGATGACAGGTCCGATGAATATGTTAAACGAATAAAATAAATTACTATCGGAAACCAGATTATACTCCTCAAACCGCAAGGAATAAAAAGATCTGGGGAAATTTGAATTCAGTCGTCGTTTAGGCTGGTAACGTACTGTGAACATAAGTTGGCAGCACCCCCCCCCCCCCTCTCCCTTCTATATAAAGAAGAGAATTTATTGCCGAAACGCGGCAGATCCTGAGATATTTCTCAACACGAATTTTTCGTGTCTTCGATCATTTTTGTATTTGGTTGTTTGTTTTCAATGTAAAGTTTTTTATTTTATATTGTGTTACGTTTATTTTTGAGAATTTATTTGAATGTAAGATTTTTGTTTGTCGCACTGCGAACCACTGCTGGCAACATGACAAAAATAAGAATGTGAACAAGATTCTCCCGTGTTCCACATGATGTATGGCGAAATCATGAGCAAATTCTTTGATGGAAAACGATATTTCTTCCGAAACTTTAATAGATATCGGTGTGGGGCTTCCAAAATTGAATTCTGCACACTATTTTACATTAGTTCCATGTCTTTAACTTGTTATTAAAACACGTTAGAGGAATATTATCAACAATAATAATTTTTAAGAGCAAAATGGCGAAGTAAAAATGTGATAAATCGTATAAATATTAAAGCTGCTACTTACCAACAGGCTTTAGAGTTTATAACGCCGCCATATCGTAAATACGTCGCAATTCTTAAATTTTTAAGCAACAATTTCATCCAAAGTTCCGTCTGTTCTAAAATAGCCCTCCCAGACTCACATTTTATAGCGCTATCGTTACAGTTGATTTGTAGGCGATCGATATGTTCAAGTGATTTCGAATCGTGAGTGTGTAAGACCCGTTGCCAAAACTCAAGCAAGGCAATCATTTTTTATTAGTGCAATATTACAACATAACTAACACTACACTTGCAGCTTACGAGAGCTTAAATGTTAGTTACTGCTGCAAAGAGAGAACTAAGAAAAGAGTGGAGCTGAGCTCCGTATTACAAAATGGGGTTGCCTTGTAGTTCAATTATAATTATTGCAGATGGCACTGTTTTACTGCATTTTCCCACGTATTTTTAAACGAAAATTGGCTACTAAGTAATTCATGAGTTTTATAAAAGTTAATAGTACTCTTTAGTTTGTTGTAGTCGAAACAATCTATTGGCTAGCAGCAAAATTGTTGGAATTATAAAATAAAAAATACAATGGAACAAGAAATTTGTTTAATATTATAGTTGTGTATAATGGCTCTTACTCATTAAGGTATATTCCGTAATTTATCTTTTGTCCATTAGGATTATTTAATTAGATGTGTTTCGTAAAACTTGTAAAGTTTTGAAGAATAATTTTGTAAACTTTGGGTTAAACTAAGTTCTCCAGTTAGTCCTGCTATCTTATCAGATTAATCTACCAACTTTGCGGGTAAATTTTACCCGGAAAATTTTTAACTCTTGTAATAAACTTGGTTCATTACTTCATTAGTAATTACCAACATAATTACGGATACTCATACAGCAAAATTTTAAATAATATCCGATAATATAAAAATGGCAAATGGTTGTTGTTTTTGGACAATTAAAGGTTTTAGTTAATTTTTTAAAACGAAATGTGACTATTGCAAATATAATAAACCGTCAAGTAAAATTGGGAGTTAATTTTGTTTGAATAGTTATCATTAAAAGAAATAAGATAAAATTTATTGACTACACATCTGCGTCTGTATTTAGATACTAATATTGATTAACATGAGAACGCGATTTTCTGAATGGCAAGCTATTCTTTGTGAGTGTACATCAATAAATAATTGGAATCAAACGGAAAAAAGTGGAAATGATCATTATGACTGTGTTGTAGGTGCGCTCCCCATGGCCTCGAAGAAGGCCCCCAGGTGCAGCTCGTGATGACGTCTTCAGTGTGCGAGGAGCGAGTGGCGCGCTCGGTAGCCTTGGAGAAGGCGTACGTGCACGACGTCTACGAGCAGTTCTCTGACGGACCCAGGGGCCGTCCGTGGCCCAAGGTCAACCAATTCCTCGCCGACCTTGAACCCGGCTCCATCGTCTGCGATGTCGGTGAGTGCAGATACCACGGGGAGGAGAACTTGGTCTTTGAAATTTATTTGGAAGAGTTCGTCTAACTGTTTTTTATCGTTGTGGATTATTTTAGCCCAATTGCAGTTATTATACCGATTCAAAATTTCTTATGGTGGTAAGTAACTGCATTGTCGCCATAAGAAGAAACAACATCTTTTATCAAATAATAATAACTCGTGGTTGTTTGAATTTCATTAAATAAATAATGAAAACAGCACTAAAAAGACGGACGTGTTTCTACTCCCAGTGAAATTATGTACAGAAATCGTACACGAAAATATGTTTTTCACAAGATCAAGATGAATCAAAATTAATCAAAAACTACGATTTAATGTTAAGTTTAATCGTTGTTTAAAACCCCCATCAAATTCAATGTTGTGCTCAAAAATACTTTTCCTCATTTATTATGAACCATTTGGACGACTTGCCATTTTAAAAGCATTTTGGAAGAGATCGTCTACCTTCTATTTTTGTGGAATAATTAGGATCCGTATCTTGTGGTTTACGGTACTAAATTTTGAAGAAGAAAAACGTTTTAAAATTACTCAGGCATTGTACTAAAATTTTGAGGTGAATAGACTAAATAATAAATTGATGGAAATCACCCTTCCCACCACACTACAAGAATTGGTACAAACGCAAATTTTCGTTGATGTGAAATAATTTTTTCTGGATTTCTATGCAAATTTCTAAGTGGTTGATTCTCCTGTTGAAGGTGTCAGTAGAGGTGGCAAAAAGGTATCTATCTATTGAATGTTGTTTCTAGGGTGCGGCAACGGGAAGTATCTGGGCTCCAATCCGTCTGTGTTCAATATAGGTGCAGATAAATGTATTAGACTTACGAAAGTAGCCAGAGAAAAAGAAAACGAGGTAAGAAACTTCTCAAACTTATTGTTCAGAACAATACAATCCCGTCATATTGCTTTGCTAGGTATAAACTTTCTTTTTAATTCCAAACTTTAACTGTGTGACACATTTTCCTGAAAGATTTTAAAGAATTTATCGTTTCCAATCGAACGTGAGGAAAATATAAATACCCCCCCCCCCCCCCCCGGAAATGAATCTAAAATTAACAACGTCACCCCGCGGACGATTTCAACCGACCCGACCTTTGACTTTTGGGTTGAGTCATTAATTCGCCCACGAACCAACTTTATAATTTATGTATAATTGTTTGAAATCAGTTGGATAATTAGACATCATCGTAATGAATAATAAAACTAATGCGAAATGAATATTGGAATTTATATGCAACCTCGTGAACTTTAAATATGCGTGGGTCGCGCAATTTTAAGTGAGGTTTATGTTGCTGATTTATTTACAAAGAAAACAAATCGCAACTCGGAACGTAAATGTCACGGCGGTTTTCTCCGCAGGTGATCGTCTGCGACAATTTGGCGCTACCATTTCGCGATGAGAGCTTCGATGCGGTTCTATCTGTCGCCGTTGTCCACCATTTTGCCACCACCGAGCGTAGAGTCTGCGCCCTCCGAGAATTGGCGCGAATTCTACGCATCGGCGGACGGCTCATCATCTCAGTGTGGGCAATGGAACAGACCCACAGGTAGGGGATTTTATCTACCAAAAGTTGGCAATGGTTTTTATTACTTGTTTGTATTCCAGAAAATTCGAATCTCAGGATGTGTTAGTACCTTGGCACAGGCCTCAAACGCTAAGTACACCATCGTTGGAATTAACTTCGACTACTAATACGTCAGAGGAAGATGTTTTGCCTCCTTATCACGCATACACGCAGACTTCCGACAGCGATTCCAACAAATCAATCAGGTATTAATACTTAAGTGAATTCACATTATTTTGATTTCCCATTTTTTTATTCCACTTTCTTCTCCACTACTACGACTACCCGAAACTCGTACTTTGCCGCATCCTAGCTATGCAATGTCATTTTGAAGTTGAAAAACTGTAAAAGTGTTTTCGTTCCGAGCATAAACATTTTATAAAGAAAGAATGGAAATACACATGTGCTTTTAACAATTTTTTTCGCTTTGGTCAGTCTCCATACATTGTCTTCCATCGGTAAACTGTCCTTACTGTTCTTGATACTTACAATTTTTTATTAAACTGTTGAAATGAAATGTTACCATTCTTGTATGGGCCACAAAACACTCGCTACATATTATACGGTAGACGTTCCTAATCTTGGGCAATTATTTTTTTACAGAACGAAGGTGGGTCTTCGAAAAAGGGGCCGCACACGCCACAAGGGGCGCTCGATCGATCCGGGGCGCAGCTCCTCGCCGAGCAGCTCAAGCCTGTCAAGCCCGAACGAAACGTGCTACAGTTTCGTGCGGCGGGCGATTCAAAAACTGGCGGGAAGTAAACGTAGCGGAACTTCCCACCGGCCTTGGTTCCTTGACACGTGGAACTCGTGCACCAAAGAACCGACGCAGAAACCATACGACCCCGACGGCTGCGACTGCCTCGAATGCGGAAACGTCCAAGACTTACCTATAGAGCTACGAAGAGTCGACGACGATGAGCCCCCGCAAAGAAGGCAAACGTTCCCCTCGTCGCAAATCATCATCGGTAGTGATTTATACGGAGTGAAATCTAAAAGTTTAACTGACATTAAAACGTTCGAAGACCGCCTTATAGTGAGATCGCAGTCTAGTTTTCCTAGCCTGTCGCAAGAAGCCAGCCAAGAAGAAGAAACCCCACCGGTTGTTGAACCTAAAACGCTCTCGACTAGAAGTCTCAATAAACCTAAACTAGTCAAACAGAAACAGTCCATCTGTGATGAAGACGCCGAAGAAGCATTAGACAAACCGACAGATATGCGGAACTTAGTGAACGCGTTACCTGATTTCCGAGTTCAACACGGGAACAACCGTCACAGGGGAAGTGTTTTCAAACAACGATCCATGAACGAAGAATTAATGTCAACTGAACGATTACGAGAAAAAGAACGAGTCAAACGAAACATACAAAAACAAGCCTCACTAAACGAAGACCTAATCTACCAAAGGCATACCTTAGATTCGTTACGAGATTCGTTTTTTTCCACGTCAAAACGGTTCCAGTTAATCAAATCAGGCTTTACTAATACAATAAAGAACTCAACAACGAATATAGAGAAAGTTGCGGGCTCGTCTCTGAAAAATGGCTTCGTGCGGATGTTTCAAGGCTGGAAAGCAAATGAAATAATAGTTTCCCCTACCCAACCTGATGCCGCTGTCGACCAGACAACGAACCCCGCGCAGGTCAAAGCGGTAGTTGTTAATAGTGAAGAGAAAAAAGATGCGACGACTGGTGAGCGCCGGCATTCGCGCGAAGATGGTTCTGATTCGTCCAAAGATAGCAGCTTGCAAAGTGATACTAGTGTTGACAGTGAAGATAGTTTCGCTTCGGTTATTTTCGTACCTAAGACTGACCCTTTATCCCCCACTCCCTTGTCGCCTGGGCCTACTTCCCCGAGGCTTAAGCAGACTTCCGTCCCGAATTCCCCTAGGATGAAGCAGTCATCCTGTCCAACTTCCCCTAGAATTAAACAGATGCCTTTGACTGTTTACCCCCTCACCAAGCAGCTTAGTTCGCCCAAACCCTCCACTAATACTAATACTGCCACGAGTAAAACCACCCCAATCGCGGAGAACACAGCACGGGACCAACCAGAAACAGAACCGGAAACCAATCCTTCTACTTCTGTCACATCTCCTGAAAACAAAACCACTCCACCTGCGATAGATGCGGACCCGGTCGATAAACCAGAGACCCTCGCACAAAAATACTCAGTCGTGGTCATTCCCAAGTTCAAGAAAACTGCAATTGAGCCTCCGAAGAAAAAAATATCAGATAAAGAAGACTGCAAAGTAGAAGATAAAAAACGTTCCGAACGGTTACGACAAATTAGAGAATTGTTGAACCAACGACCAGGTTTTGGGATTCGTTCTAGTCGATCTGCTTTTCCTATTGTGCGACACGCATCAGTTCGAAGCGGAGGAAGACTTGAAGCAATTGCTAGACCACTACCAAGATTATTATCATTAGAATTATTTAACCCGGAAACTGATGACAAAGATAGCGACAGCAGTGGAGTTTCCTCGCCTGATTCTGTAGATAGCGTTATTAATATTGAAGTTACCGATAGTTCAAATGGTACTTTATACTTGTTATCTTTTTTTCAGGTTATTTTAATGGTTTTGTTTTTAACAGGTTCTAAACCGGAAAGTATTCCAGAAGAAAAACGACCGTCTCCTACTAAATTCGCATTTCCTCCGATTGCTGAACTTCCACCTCTCCCAGAAATTCTTCAATCTGAACTTGAAGTCGTTCCTCAACTGGAAGAACAAAAATCTCCTTCTTCGATGAGTCTTCTTGAAGCAGCAGCGGACGTTGCTAATTCTTTAGACGAAGCCGTTGATGCTGTTATCCAATCAAGTCCTAGAGCTAAACGGAGACAACTACCGGTTGAAACGAACGAAGTGAAGTCAGTAATAGAACGATTTAGCACTGGCTCTCCGACGCATCCAATAGAATCCACATGGGACGAAGAGTGCCATAAACACTTGACAGATTTCGCCGATAAACTTAGTGAAAAACTACTCTTAGAAATAGATCAATATCAAGAACAGTCTAGAAAACAAGAACAAAAAGAAGTTAAGTTCAACGTATCCTCATCATTCCAACACATCGATGATCCCTACATCCATCGGTTAAGTGAAGAACTTAAAGACTTGAATAAATTAAGTGCCGAAATCCAAAAACAAAACCAGTATTTATCTCTGCTTAGCAAACTCGACGCCACAGCCGAACAGTGCACCAAATGTAAAGCTAAATGCAAGTGCAGTGAACGGATACATTCAGACAGTGATAAAAAAAGTGATAAAGTGCCATATTTTATTAAAAAAGACGTCGCCGAAGTTAGAAGTGATCTGAATACAAACAGTGTGGTCGAGCAGAGTTTAGAAACCGCTCCAGTGGAGCCCGACCCTGTTCCAGTGTTTCGCACCTTGCAAGGAAGGTTAACTCGCGAATCTAGCGATGCTACTCAACACTCGATAGATTCAAACGACACCGCCGATATTTCCAGTGATTCCCAGAAAGACACGTGTTCGATCAGCCGGTATAGCGATGGCGGAAGCACCGCAAGTCTAGCTTCTTGCACCGAGTGGCGAAACAACAACAAACCAAACTCGCGCTGTGCCGGTATCGGTTGTCGATCTGTCTCTCAAGACAAGCAATCCGACGAATCCGAACAAATGCTTCCAGGAGGTCCGAACTACGAGAGTTTGAACGCATCTTTGAGTGACACATCTCAAGATTCACTTCCTAGTGACAATATCGGCGGGAGCATAACCTATCATCGGTACTACCACGTGTTTCGCGAAGGAGAGCTCGATCAGCTGATTGAACGTTACGTTGAGAATCTGCACATAATTTCGTCGTATTATGACCATGCGAGTTGGTGTGTAGTAGCGGAGAAGGTGCAAGTTTGGACCATTTGACATGGTTATGTAATGTTTCTGACCACACTGTTACTGTTGTTGTACACTGTATTATACTTATCATCACCTGGGGCCAGCTCTCGATGTAAACTAATCTTCATCTCAAGTGGCGCACGCGGCGTACATATTTACTGTACATATGATGTAGTTGACGATACTGATACTGACGTAATAGACACTGACTAATTGGCGGGATTTTTTAAAATTACAAGACAGATTTGTATTGATGTAGCAGCAAGCGCGCAGCAAAGTATTATCGTACAAGTACTTCTCATATACATATAGACAATAAATTACCTGTTCATGCACAGGTGTTTTATTGATGTCCTAAGTATACAGGAATAATATTTACCAATACATATGTAAATGTTTTCATAATACTTTTAAAAAACGATCTATTCCATTTGAACTTACAAATTACGTATAATCAATATCTGTTTTCTAATTTTAAAAACCAACTATTCAGATTATCTTGTAGCATAATTTACAAACGAACCTGCTCTGCTACCAGGCTTGAAGTAGGTCCAAATTTTATGTGGCTCAAATTATAAATATCTAAAATACTACTATAGGATTGAGGTTGTTAAAGTTTGATCATAAAAACAAAAAAATAAAACTTCCTTTGCTTTATAGTGTTTATCAAAATATTTAGATCAGCAATATATTTTTATAAGCGATATTCGAATAAAGAAGTAAAATTAATTTAGTTATATTACCGTTACTGTTTTTTAATTACTAGTTGTCAGTCACAAAGATTTAGCACAATTGTTTCAGAGATTGTTTTGCTATATACATATTGTTACACGATTATCAAATTTACTGTTGAATATGGTCGTCTAGAAATACCACAGACCTGTTGTTACAACTACTTTACCTTCAAACTTACAATACGAGAACACGAACAAGATTTCATATCTATATTCTCTATTACCTTTCTTCGCTTCTAACTTTTCTTTTCTAAATACTTTCACCCTTTGGCCACACAAACAAATCTTTTCGAATTTAAACTAAATTATAAAACTACCACATATTTTTCTAGATATGTCAGGCAACCAATTCTAAAAGGTATCTTTGTGTGTTTAAAGGTGTCCTGTACTTTTCTGTATACTGTTTCTTCAATTTCATTGTGTTCTGTTAAAGATGTAAGTGAATCTATATATACATATAATATAAAGAGAAACAATGATTTAATGAAACTGTTCATAACATAACAAATATAGAATGGTGCTTTAACATAGCTCGCACATACATAATGTTAACAGACAACAATACTACTAACTAACTACTAAACTAACTAAACTAAACTAAGTACCCAGTAACCGCTTAAACACACATCCTTCAAAGTGAGAATCCATCAGAATAATTTAGAGTAGGTCGTTAACTTATCTAAATATTTTTCCTATATGTATAGAACATAAAACTGACAAATAATATTTAAGTCTTGATGTAAATACTACGTACAATACCAATACCATTACCATCGTTATCGTTGCGTTCGTTTCTCTTTATCTGTTGGTTGTAATGTTACCCTCAAGCTGTAAGATGAACTTTGTGCCTATCTAATCCGGTACTGAATCTTTTTGATACTAATATTACTACATTTCAGTCTCCTCGGTGGCAAATCTTAAATTCAACAGATCATTGTTGATGTAGCACTTAAAACGTATACTAAATCATTCTAGTTGCTAGTCTTATTCTAACTAACCATGTACTATTCTAGACAAAATACTCAGTCATGATAAAACAGATTTTAATGATAGATTTTATGATTAGCCATCGAAGGTACAGTTACAGTTTTACTTATACTGATATATTGTACATTACAAATATATTATAGTTAGCATCGGAAATCTGGATTTGAATTGTTGTGTTCAATAAAAACTATAAACAAGAAATTCTTACTATATGACGATTAGATTACTACAATACATGACATAATCACAACAATATATACGTATACCATACCTACTTCAGCATTCTATTTGCCACAAGATCACTTCACTTATATCAGCTCATAACTATCACTTCACTCAGTTTAGATTCAGATCATAATTTAATAAGATTGTTGCCATTTCATCCATGCGTTTCTCAAGTAAGTATTGCTTTTTAACACACGCGTAAAATAAAAACGTGACTTTCTGATCTGAACAAGGGCTAAAAGTACCCTTTTGCAGATTGAGGCTAGAGATTATAGCACGAGCACAGCGAGAGCTCCAACAAGTCGAAGTCTGTAAACATACTTTCAGTCAGAAGTATACATAACATTTTTTCTACGATTGATTGATTTTAAATTTAAGCAAATCTCAATAAATCATATAGGTATGATTTTTATTGAACGGTGTGCAAAGGAGCATTGGTCTGAAATTGTTGTAGTAACAAAGTGAAGTCCAAAAGGCCTACTTTTAATACCAGTCGTAAAAAAATTGGTTTACCTGCGTCAGGAGATGGATTACTTCAACATATTCAGATCATAACGTCTAGTTTTTAAACCGATTCAGTCAAATAGAATTACAAATAAGCTATATGATTCTTGTGGCAAATAGAATATGGCTCATCAAAAAAATGTAAGTATGAAATGAAACAACAGTGTAGGTATCTTATTAATTTATTTATTTTGCTTGCCTGAAGCATTAGTACAAAGTATTAGTATCAGCACTACTAAAAAATAGAATAAATATTAATTTATAAATCATACAAAGTAGGCGGCAAGTTGGGCCATTTTGTCTTTCGGCTGTTTGGGTTTGCCTCTTCCTCTACCGCGTCCGCCTTTTCCCCCGCGGTTGCTTCTGGGTCTAAAGACAGCTTTATGTTTTTCCACCAATCGTGAAAACCCTTCCGAACAGAACACGCAACCGGACATATCCGTAGCCTCTTTCGGAAGTTTGCTTTTCTCGGGGCGGTACTCTACGGCCACTTGTTGGGCCCCACAGTCGCACACGTCTTCAAGAACGGTTATTTTCTGGGCGTCTTCGAAGAGATGGATTATAACGTCACACCTGAAGAGAATAATTAGTTTTGATTTGGAGTACTGGAGTAAGTCGAGGGAATGTTAGTAATACCTATTGCATCCTAGTTTCCATTTTGGAGCTGAAGATGGATCTAAAACTAGCACACCACCTTCGCATTCTATACAACTTGACACACCATTTGAGTTCAGACTATGGGCACATGTTGGGTGGGTGCACGTATTGCAACCACTGCCTTTTTTCATGTCCCTAAAACATAATATTCGGCAATGAGTAATTGCTATAATTTATTTTATAAGATAAATTTGCACTGACAGCTGTCAAATATATTTTTATTTGTGTACGTTACTTAACTACGGACTATCATGTTTGAATATGCTTTAATACAATAAGTTCTATTGGTCAAAAGCTCAAATACAAAAAGTTTCATCAGTCAATGAACCAATTGAATAATTATTTAAAAACTCACTAGTTTGTTGAAACACAAAATTAAAATTTAAAACGAATAATGAGTTGACCAGATACGAATACTAGTTATTAGAAGAATATCGTTTTGTGGCAACCACGAGACAATCTTTAAGGTACTTATATAAAATATTAGTACCTACTTAGATATTGCTATTATAAATTTAAAAATCTACCTGAATGGTGGGTGGTTGTAGCAATACGGACAAAACGGAAAACTTTTTCCTTTGCTTCCCATGGACCAGCTCAGCAGCTCAAAATCATCCAAAGGACATTTCAGTTCTTTATACAATCTAACATTACCATTTTGTGGCAAACTATAAGTCTCATCACAATGTGGGCAATGCAACCTGGCAGGTTTGGCTTGAATATATTTCATATATCTCCTACATTTACCACAGCGAGAATGAGCTTTTCCACTCGCACTTAAAGGCGAGAACGAAACTTCAAAAAGCTGATCCATCCCCTCGATGTTTTTAACAAAATATTGAAACTTTAGTTTGAATATTTCCACAGTGTGGTTGAGAACTGCGTTGAAATTCGCTCGACCTAAAGCGATTAAGTTGAGCTGTTCTTCCAAAGCAGAACGCATAGTTGGCAGAACTAATTCAGGATCGATTTTTTGATATCCATGCACTAGAACAATCCCTAAAGTTGTTGGAATCAACCGTCGACTGCCGCTGACTGTCACGTAATTCCGCTGGCAAATATTATTAATATGCACAGGTATTGACGCATCAGTTCCAATGCCATGTTGTTCCATCAAAGTAATCAATTCAGCTTCTGACAGATAATCCGGGGGACAAGTTTGATGCTCAGTGATCTTAACATCATGGATATTAACAATTTCTCCTTCAACGAAAGTGGGAACGATTTCATTTTTGCCAAAGGCTTGCCAATGCATCACGCTTGTATATCCAGGATCGAGAAGAGTCTTCCCAGTGGTTGAGAATGTCTCGCTGCTGACTTGTAAAGTAGCCGTCGTGCTCAAGTACTTGCAGTCGCGAGCCAAGGAGCCGATGAAGTGTCTCGTGATGTAGTCGTAGAGTTTCCAAGCATCGCCGTCTAACTCGTTACGTGTTGCTAGCTTCATTGGGGTTATCGGGGGATGGTCCCCTGCGTCGTGGCCTTTCTTGGGGCGCGGAACGCCCTCTGCTAGGATGTTGCGGACGTCGGTGCCCCAGTCAGGGCTGCTTTGTTGCACTTGGAGCGCGCCACTAAAACAGATACATTATTGAAAAATTTATTTACATCATAAAATTGTGGAATAAATATGAATATGCTACTAAAATAATGGGCTACTTGCATGATTTTTTTGACAATATTTTTGTTAACAAGCTAAAAAAATGTGACGTGGAATAACGTCGAACCAATGAATGGCCGTAAAGCCATAGTGAACGCCCCTAACAACGGATTGTGCAGGAAGCTAACACAGCCAACTACAGGTTACATTCTTAATATGCTTCCTTCCTACTGTTCAAGATAGTGACGCCACAGAAAATTTTCTTTCTAAATTTACTGCTAAACCTATAATTTTTTTAAAATAAAATTTATATTTTTTACATAAATGTTTTCGACCTAACATTAGGTACATAGTAATCTCATTTTCAATACCATGCAAGTAGCACATTATACAGCTGAGAAGTTGAAATATAATTTTTTTAAAAATTTAAATGATTAATTTTTGGAATGATTAAATATGTTAAGGGATTCGTGCTATGCTATGACGTACACTAAGTCGTAGTTTTCTGGATATGAAGTAGTTTCAGTTCTGGGATAACTGATATACCCTTGTGTATATAAACGTTCAGCTATTTGCATGGCATGGTGCGGACCCATACCTAAACCAGAACTGGCTACCCTCATAAGTTCAACTGTATTTAAAGCAATTGGTCGTGATTTTGCTTTTTCTTTACATGTTACACTTGTCACCCTAAAACACAGCCTGTAACCATCAATTTATAAAAAAAATTAAAAAAATATACTTGGCTTGTTTCACATCTTTAACAATATTATGAAACACCCCAATAACTTCTTTGTCAAAACATCTGACTCTCGCCCAATCTAGAGCAACTTCCCGTCCGTCTTTTGTTTTGACAGTCATTTGTAACATCCAGTAAGGTTCCGGTTTAAAGGTTTGAATTTCATCGTGTCTCTGAACACAAAACCCTAAAGTCGGAGTCTGGCAAGGGCCGTAAGAAATCAAAGAAGCATCGAGGTTTCCATATCTGCCTTGGAAGAATTTCGTTTGAAATCTTGTAAAAGCACAACCTATTCGTAGGTCAAGCTCTTGGCGAGCATCCACGCTTCGAGCTTCGTTCTCATTAGGTTTTCCGAGATTGTTGTAAGCTGCTTTGATGTCTTTGTCAGTAATGGCTGAGAATTTCGCTCGGTATGTGACAGCATCGCTAAAAACATTGCCGTTCATGCTGCTTTGCACACTGTTCATTACTTCGTAGCATATATTTTCTCCTTCTTTGTCACAATCAAGCCAGAGAATTAAATAATCGCAACCTCGAGCTTCTTGAGACAGAAAATATGGCATTTTTAGTTTCGGCATGGCTTCTTTCTTTTCTGTAGTACAGGAGAACAGTTCTGTCGGGTCAACTTTATCCCAATTGTTGTATTTAGAAATGAAATCTAAACTCATAACATGTCCACAAACTGACGTCATTTTTAATTTCGCTGGTATATTGTTGAAAGTTCCATTCCATTCGTGCACTGAGCAAGATCCATTTAGCCCTAAAATTTGCATCGTTAGTAATTTTCTCAAATGGATCTCTGTGTGGCTAACCTCTTCTGGAAGAGCATTTGCCATTGCTTAGAATATTAGCTAAAGAAGCCGCAAGAGACGGCTTCTCAGCTACCATTAACGCAGTCTTCATTGTGCTACTCTGAACAATATTTCAATCCTGTTTTTAATGTGTGTATTTCATGCCGGATTTCAATCAGTTGCTATCTTATACGTCTAAAACAACACATGAAAATAGTTCAGAAAAATTCCGCAGTGTAGTTGAGGGCACCACTGGTGAGGCTCTTATACGCCGTCCAACGAAGGCGAAAATCTATAAGTGCGTGCGCTAGGAGTAACAACGGAAGCAGATTAAAAACTACCAAAGTCTCATTCGCATAAGCATTCGGTTTTAAGGTTTACATTTATGTTTACCTACGTTTAGGAATGTTTAAGCCTCAGTCACATCATTTAGTTCTCAGGTTTTCATTTGTTTACGTTAAAAAAAGTTTCAATTCATATATCTAAATACGAGCATTCACATTTCCCACTTTCAAGCACTGTAAATGCTCGTGTTTAGGTAGAAATACTCAAATTTTCATAAATGTAAACATAAATACATACATAGAACCACGCCATAAATGTAAAGTAAGTCCCAATTCACAATGGGCATAAGCATATAAGCGTTAAGAGACTTTTTTTAAACTAACATAACAGATACATAAACATAAAGTTGAACTGTATTCAAACGTATCTGTAGATAAAATTTATGCAGTTTTGAAATCACTTAGTTAAAAAATAATTGTAATTTATCATTTAAAAATGTTTTCTTACGTGATTCTTATGCTTATGCTCAGCTCATTGTGACTAAACTAAACTAAATGCTTATGTGAATGAAGCTTCAGATTCATGCATACCTACTCTACTTTCTAATACTAAGTTTAAGTTTGCAAACTCTAAATTTTAGATTTATGTTTATCACTTACTAAAGCCATTTTAAGATTATTATATGGATTCAATGTTTTCTAAACCTTAATATAAACGCAAACCTTCAAACTAAATGCTTATGTAAATGGGGTTACTGCATTGTTTTTGTAAAGGATTATTTAATAACTGCTATTCAAATCTGTATTTTTTTGGTTTTATTACTAAGAAACCCATTTCTACCAATTATGTTTTCCACTACATTTATCGTATTCTATTAAATCTTTTCTATTCGCTGATGAATGTTCTTTTCATTGTCTTCTAACAGTTCATATAGAAGTTCTTTATGGAAGAACCATCACCTTTCTCAAACAATGAAAGGTTTCCATCTTTATATTATCGGATTCCATTTTCTATTCTCACATTTGGTACTCACCGGTAAAACAGCTTCCGCGGGTAAAGCTCTCAGCTCTGAATGAAATTCCCGCGATACGGTGAATGAAAGCGCGAAACATTGCTCTGGTCAAGGATATTGATTTTTGAAGGGAGAACAATTTGTTTTGTGTATGAAATATGAAAATATTTGTTTTTAGTGCACTGCTGAAGTAATGAACAATATATCATGGAAACTAGAACGTAAACTAAAGCTTAATATAGATGCATTGTTCGGTTTTATGCCATAAGTTTGCTGAACAAATTAATTTGCCATAGTGTGATAAATTGCTGAGCACTAGAACGGAGCTTCGTTTACTATCGGGATATTATTCATTTCAGCAGGAGAAAATTGATAATACAACAAACTTTAATCACTTATAAGGATTAAATTAGAAAACTGCTAAATGACTGTAGTGTTAGCAAGACAAAAAAAATTCTTGAAGTATTTGAGGTCGTGTTGTTCCTCTAAAAAACTGGCGTTTCTGTTTATTCTTAATCCTTCTTCTGGGTTAATAATTATTCAATTGTATAAATGAATGGTTTCCAAATGATTTTCACACGATGTAATATTGCTGATAGATTTTCTAATGGCTCCCATTTTAAACTGTTTCAGGTTTAAATCTTTACCTAGAACAAAATACATCAATCCAAATTTAGGGAAAAGATATTCCGTACTGTGGGAATTAATTTGAGTAACTTAAAAATTAATAATTCGTGTATTATTGTCAGTATTTTCACACCACATTTTTATTGTTGTAATATTTTTAGTTTTCATGGACTATCTGATAAAAGAACAAAGCAAAATTGGTTACATTAAAAGCTTACAGTTGTTTCTACGGAAAGTAAAAAATGCGTTAACACAAAGCTCACGTATTTGAGATGCTTCGAATCGCATGCAGTAGAATTAATTTAATCAATTTATTGTCAGCTTTTTTTACAATATTTCTCTTTCTTCAGCAATTTATTTAAAGGAATATCTAAACACCACCTTTGTAGGTATCTCTTTGAGGAGACTGGCCATTAGTACTGATTTTGTCAGTACAGTACTGATAATCAATTTAAAAAATGTTTTGTATAGGTACTGATTTCCATTTCTGGACTTCCCCAAACCTTAGAAAAACTTATTTCTATTGTTATTATTCAAATTCATCATGTACAAATATGCGGCACATTTTCTTACATTTACTAAATTTTTTTGGTTAATATTTTTTTTCAATAATAATGGATATTCAAAATATACATTAGGCTACTTGCTACTTGTCCATGGCATGTTTAAAAATATCTTATTCTTGTACTTTAAGCAAGTCTTTCCTAGCCACATCCTGAGTACGATCAAAAATTACATACTCAATAGAAACATCTCAGAGAATTACATGGGACATATAATTTTATTGTGTTATTTTTTAAATTCCTTATACAGGACAATGAGAACAACCATTTTCGACAAAGGAAACTCACTATTTCACATAACAGTAAATATTTCTACTTGACATGAATGTTTAAATATATATTATTCTTGTACTTTAAGTGATATTACGTTAGTCTAGCCACATCCTGAGTACGATCAAAAATTACGTACGCAAAACAAACTTCTCAGAGCATTATTACCAAATTATTTAACATTGGGATGTGTACATAGAAAATGTTACAGGGCAGACATTAGCTAGGATATTAATAGGATGTAAATGGGGAAAAATAGCAAGTAACAAGCCGGAATGTTCATTTTTCAAATTTCCCTTTATAAAACATAAGTCTCTAAACTCTGCTAGAGTTCTGGTTGGATCCCGTGAAAGAGCGCGACGGTGTTGACTCCGTGTTTTCAAAGTATCAAAAGGCGTGCCGGTCAAAAAATCCCACCCCTGCATGCTCCACCCGCGATCAATGACGTCACGATTTGACCGCGCGTTGTGGCGCACGGCAGGTCACTATCCACGGATCTCGACTTGACGCACTTAGTCTCGCGGTATCTGTCGCCCCGGCTGTGTTGCTCGCGTCTTGCTTCCCATCGCTCTGCCGTGCGCCAGTCCAGGTCGCTATGTACCTGCAACTGCTGGCCACGGCTGTCTTCCTCGTGGCTAGTGACTGTGTGTGTGTCACCGAACTCCTGGTGAAGTGTCAGTGCGGCAACCACGATGCTGAGTACGTCTGCAAGGCTGCCGCCTTCGAAAACGTCCCCCTGGAACTACCCCACCACATCACCAAACTGTAAGTCCAATTGTCATTCATAACACTTACCAAAAATTACACACATTCTACTTGTACAAATTCCAATTTCGATTCAAAGTGCGAGCGTTACAAACTTGTGAGTGGGTAGGCCTGAAGGGTTGCATTTGGTTGTCAGGATGGTTGGTGGTGCCAGGGAGTAATATTTCGGGCTGTTTTCTCGGCGTATGTTGTCATCGTCAGCTGTGGTCCCCCCCTGCCCGCCGGCCGGCAAGTCCAGTTCGAGGCCAGCCGCTTACCGCGAAGCGATTCTCAATCGCCTACTTCTACTTTACACACGCGCATATATGAATACTTCTGCGTGTAGCCGGTGTCAAGAAACTCCAGCGATTTTGGTAGACGCAGAGTGTTCAACATCAACAAACCGTGTAGGAAATCCATCCACAAACTTTAAAGCTAAAAATGTACCAGGCATGTGCTGGTTCATGTGGTTTTTTTGAGAAAGTATTTGTGTCAAGCTGTATCAATGAATTTTTTGTAATGGAGTTTAGGAGAAAACTAAAATAGAAGGTCTACTTTGTTGTCGGACTCACTCAGTTTCAAAATAACAAATCCTCGACAGAAAACTTCCAAGGTATTTCACAATTTTGCGCAACTGCTTTCAGAAGGTATTCGTTACTGACAACTTGACAATCAAGGAAATAAGAAAACGGCCAGCTGAAGACGAGTTCCGCTTATTCTTTCCCGCGCCACTTAAAGATTTTCAAATATATATCAATCCTGAATTGATTATTTATTAAATAATTGAACGTTATGACCTGTGTTGAGGCCATTTTACATTCAAGAGTAAATTGTGGTCAACAACAAAAAATAGTAAAGCTTCGAAAGATGATCGAAGCATTCCACTCCAAATATAAGTTATGCCTCATCGAAAAGTTCAAACGATATTTATGATTATTGGCTATACAGGTATTTTTATTTTATACCTATGTCAGTACTTTTAACAAATGGATATGTGGGTGTGTGTTAAAGTGTTGCTGACTGAATATAAAATGTTTTATTGATAAGTGATTGTGTTAAAAGATTGAACAGTTATCCAGAGATATGTATATTGGTTATGAGCTTTTGCGTACCTATACAAAGATTCGCGTTTCATAATGTCTTGAGCCTCTGGTTCTTGCATTCAGATTCGACTTACTACATAACACGATGCAGCAGATGCATACCATTGCTATAATTAGTACGCCACTAACATAGTTCTGACGAAAAATACACTTTTTATTTTTGGTGTTCGAAATGTTTTCACTCATGTAGAATGGCGCTTTTGATGTTTTCATGATGTTGGGAAAAAACTTCTTTTACTTGGTTTGCAAATTGATGGTTTTTGGTAATGGCGCATAAAGAATACATGGGTTTATTTCTTATTTGTGAATGTCGTATAAAAATATAAGCGTGTGTATATATTGGTTTATAAAAAAGTAAAAAAGGTAGAAAACAAGTTAAGAGAAGGAAAAAGTGTTCATATTTTATTCCAGTAGACTAAACTCTTACACGAATATTTCTCTCCCATGGCGACGCTTTCACATATTTAACAAACCATAAAAAATCGTTGTCTACGTTTTGGCAACGGCCGCACTCAGCCGTCGAAGGAAACGACGACAGAAGCGTTCGGCGTTTGTTTAGGTCCGCAGTCGTCTCCTAGCAAAATGTAAACAAACTAATAACAAGCGACGATCGCGAATAGTTGAAAGTTCCACGTGCCATTAACGTTATGAAGGCACTGTATATGCTAAACAAATGACTCGCGGGACAGCATCACCGCAAGAAAAATCGATTAAGATAAAGGAGAGAATCGAATGGACATAGCGTTGTGGGGATTTGCCACCACTAATGTGATTCCAAATGATTTAGATGTTTGTCTCTGACAGAGAAGAATACCACTACATCTTCCGAATTACTTTCATTGTTGTTTTTTTTAAATTCCTTATACAGGACAATGAGAACAACCATTTTCGACAAAGGAAATTTGGATGATGCACAATAAACATAACAGTAAACCTTCCTACTTGACATGAATCGTCCATGGGATAATTAAATATATCTTATTCTTGTACTTCAAGTGATATTACGTTACTCTAGCCACATCCTGAGTACGATCAAAAATTACATACTCAATACAAACATCTCAGAGCATTATAACCAAATTATTAACATTGAAATGTACCTATAGAAAATGTTACTAAGATATTAACAGGATGTTAATGGGCAAAAATAGCAAGTAACAAAGCGGGATGTTCACATTCTTGAAGTATTCTGAGGATTTAATTTAGTCAAGTGGGCTATAAAAAAATAATACGGTTCCATAACGTTTTTAATCAAGTTTACTTCTTAGAGAACGATCTGAAATACATGAGATATTTTTTTAATGAACCTCTTTTAAAAATATCAGTTGCTAAATTACTCACTTGAAGGATTTTTTTCCAGTTCCCTTGAAGTGGATATTATTTAATTATTATTGAATCAAAATATAAATGTATTATTTGCCCTTGTTCAAATGCCTCATCAGTCTAGTTGTCAGTAAATAAACCACGTCCCGCAAAATCAAAACACTCCTGACAAATTGCGAGTATCAACATCAATTCCTCTTTCTGTAGCAAATTTGTTTCAACTCAAATAAATCTCCTTGTAATCTCGTAACAAGTACTTATCAGCACCATAACGTATACTGGCCAATCTTTCTCCTCGGCAGTAAATTGCTGATGTGCTGTGTCTATAACTGTGATTTTATTGCCATAAGCGCAACTTTGCCAACGTGGGATTCTGATTATTTGGAAGGACCAACGGACCCATAAAATATCACTTTTGGCCGCCGTGCCAACACAGAGTTCTATTGTGAAGTTAATGGAGACACCGTACCTTTACGTTATCATATCTTTTGACTTTTATGCTATATATGGCATATTTTCATTTAGGTACATCATAACTCCTATACCACTGGTTCTAGTCATTTTAACTTGATTGAGAAAAAGGGTCAGATGTATATGTTTGTCTCTTTTGCTTCTGGTGTTCCTTGAATATGATTGGCCCTTTTGTTTGAAAGCAACTACGCAACAATGTAAATTTCTAAAACACTGTACGCATGCGCATTTATGTCGTACAAAAAATAGAAACGAAATGTATTATGTTCAACTAGAGAGGAAAAAGAGCTTTCCTCTCGTGTTAGACACAACATTTTTTTCACGACATATTTAAAAAAACATTGTTAATGTAAGTAACAGAAACACAAAACTATAATTTATAATATAACTGTCATTCTGTCAAAATGACGTTTAGAAACAATGAAACGGTTCACTGCAGCCAATGGAGAAATCCAGAATGACGTCATAGCCAGGGAGCAACCTACTATTCCAACCTCACTTTTGTATATTTTTGATTAAATTTGGAACAGTTTGTGTCAAAATGTAATTAAAATAATTTTTTCATGATACAAAATATCTATAAAACTGCATATAAATTAGTATTATGTTGACAGTTACATTTAAAGTTAATATAAAAGACCATTTTGACAGCTGCCCCCTGACAGATTCATTTGTTATGGATTCGTCTATATATATGCCAAATTTGTAAAAACAGAAAGTATAATAGGTACATAATTTTTGTAAAATAATAGTTTTCAGTACATCAATAATCAGAATTTTTAATAAAATAATAAATTTACTCACAATTTTAAAAATATTTCATAGAAAAATAATACTGGTGGTAACACTTTTTACTTTCCTCTCTAGAGAGGAAAAACTTTACTCACTATTTCACGAGAAGAAAATTTGGTTTTTCTTTTTCACGAATTACCATATTTTGCATTGTAACTGGAGAATCAACACTTAGAAATATTATTTTATGTAGGTATATGCATTTTTAATACAACTACAACATAGTAACTATCGAGGTAACTATTAAGTTTTTTAGATTTTGACGTCTAAAAACACAAAGACAGTACAAAATATGCAATTCCCTCTCTTGCTGAGCAAATCTAACTATTCCTCGTGTAAAATAAGAATTAAGAATCGTTGATTTTCTCAAGCAACGTGTTTCGTTTCTGTGTAGATTTTGATAGACGATATACTTAATGCATGGCAGTAATTCATCATGACTAAGACAAAAAGAAATCGGTTTTTAGAACGTTGAACTAGAGGGCGTAGATTATCCGTCTGATTGATTGCGAGATATACAATCATATTTGGAGTTGCAATCTTTACACACGTAGTTTTTCACCGTTCGAATTTAAGACTCCAGACATTTGGATGCAAAAGTTGTCCAAGCGAGGCGCCAACGAAAAACAGATCTCCAAATGATAGGATGCAAGTTTCCTACCATGGTATTGCTACTTGCTAGCCGCCACTGAAGATGTTAACACTAAACTGCCACGCAGATGTTCACGATTATTGTCCATGAATTCACGAAAAATGTTTCCAATTTATCAGTAACTTCGTTCAACCGGTTACCGAATCACTACTGCAAAAATTTATTTATTTGATTTTACATTCATTATTTCATAAAAACAGTTTGGGTGTCACTGATTTACTAAATTAAAATGAAATAATATTTTGAACACAATATTCTTATAGAGGAATAAACTACTGAACCTGTCAAAACCTTGTCTGCGCTAAGCTAGGAACCGAAATTTGCAGGTTTAGTTAATTGCGGGTTGTTGCAGTGCATGCATCAATGTTTTTAAGTTAAAACTAATAATTTTGTGTATATGTTGTAGTGTGTAATTGAACTTTTTAATGCGTAAAATGATATAAAAATAATGACGACTATTTTAAATTTCAAGTGTAGTGCTATTATACAATTTAAAGACTTTCTGGGACATCTACACAGGACGCACCATCGTCAGAGTACATCAAAGGTTAGCATTTTTATTTATGGTATAAAATATTGATACCCCTTAAGCTAGCACAACACATTGGGCAAAATCATTTCAAACCATATGGAAATCTAAGATTATTGCCTAATTTGTTATTTATTGTAAAAATCATGTGTGTTAGCAACTTTTAGAGTACAAAAAATCTGACGTGGACACCACATGACTTCCTTGTACGCCTATTAAACTGTTCATACTTTTCTTAATAACTAAAATGTAGAATAATATAAAAAATTCTTTTAACTTATTATACAAATATATTAATATATAAGTAGGTAGGTACTACTACTACTGCTACTATACTCACAAATATATTTTAGTCATTTTATTTAAACTGCAGAAGAAGATATAAAGCATATTTTACTATTGTCACTGTCATGTCATAATCATTTAAATTTTACGTAGTAACAAATGTTAATCTGTTAATGTTAAAATAAAAAAAATTGTCTCAAATTAAATATTTATCGAAATATTTGAAAAAAGTACTACTTCCGGTTTATAGATTGAAACCAAAAATAGGAGGTGCACAACTAGATGCTATAACAGTCCTAAATACAAAATTTCAACTTTCTACGTCTAACCGTATTTGAGTTATGCGACATACATACGTCCGTACGTACATATGTACGTACATACGTACGTACGTACAGACGTCACGACGAAACTAGTCATAATGGATTCAGAAAAGGTCAAAACGGATATTTCCATCAAAATCTGAAAACCGAAATTTTTCGCGATTACAATACTTCCTTATTACTCCGTACAAGGAAGTAAAAAGGTAAAAATTTAATTTTTATCTAGTTGCAAGAGGCGGCCATGACTACTGTCTTTATTTTTAGTTCTATTGGTTCTATTAAAATTAATATTACAGACAGTTGGTATGTGTGAATTATCGTGGCGGCAATTTTAATTTTAAGGGTAAAATGTTCTTTATCTTGATAAGTTGAATGACTCGAGTTGTCGAGTTCTGCTGGTCATTTCAGACCGTATGTAGTACCTAAACAATACATATTTGGAAGTGAACATAAAAAAGATAAGCTTATTTGAAAGTTGTACTGCTTATCTCTGAGCTTATCGGCTGTGATCTCTTCCACATTAGGATAAGGAAACTAGTGCTCAACAGATAAATCATTACATGTTTAAAACAAAACACTTGCCTTGCAACAGGATCTATCCGTAATATAGGTGGTCGAACAAAGAAGTATTTCTTTCGATTTAATTGTTTTGTGGCAGTTACACCATAAATTATGTGCCAAATAATGAACACGAAACAAGCTTTTTAAGGAGCAAATAATATAATAATATTTCATCACACAGTTTCATTAAAATCTTATTAAAATATCAGATTAATAATCTTCATAAATAATAATATGAAAGTATCAAATTACTTGGATAAATGGACAGCCGCCAACTCTACCATATAATTATAACCATGTCTTTATGAATACCAAAAATAATAAATAAGAATGTTATCTGGTACTGACAAATAAGAAATATTTCTACTTTTGCAACCTAAATGATAATTAGAGAAAAACTTTAAACAGGTCAAATACTTTTGCTGTGTATGTGACGAGAATAACAACATAGCACATGTATTTCAAAAGATAAACTTCAGTTTTCAATAAATTATTTTTACCTGTGAAGCCTAAACTTGCTGTCAATTTACAACAAAACTTTAAGAGCTTGAATTTAATTCTACAACTCCGGTTATATTGTTAAACAATGAGTAAATAAAACAATTTACACAATATATTGTAGCGACAACAATTAGAGAAAATAAGAGTTATTTTTTGCATTTTAATATTAAAGATTCTTACTTTACTAATGCGTACAATTAAATTTTGTTTGATTAATTGATTCCTTACGTTGTTCTAAGGAGTTCCACAAGAGGTTTTTTTTTAAAAACATTACACCGTGAGTTAATTGACGAAATAGATTGTTTTATCAGCAGACTATTAGGTATTATAAACTGACATGTCAAATATGAGTTCATAGATTTTAAAAACGAAGTCACAATCCGATTTTGCTTTGAATTTCATAGCAAGGGTATAGCCTTAAAAGTTTGTAAGACCGATAAACTGTGTTAATCTAAAATTGTTCTCTTAGATTATTCTGTATGATGTAATCCTTCTGCGAAAAATACTTTCTAGATAATTAGATGGCCGCCATTTTTGCCATTATTAAATAACGACACGTAACCATCAATAATAAACCTGATACCAGGTTTATTAATTTTTGTTAGGGTATAATTATCTTGCAAAAAATTAATGAAATTTCGGTAATAATTAAATAGAGAAATTTCATAAATTGTTTTTGACATTCTATTAACTATTACGTTCAATAAATATTTCCACCTTATATTTGTTCCAATTATTTTAATTTTGCTGTTTTTTTATTAAATTGAAATTAATATTCTATCTTTGTGGAGATATGTTGCATTGTTGAATTATGCATGCAAACATAAGATCGATGAATGATATTTAATTTACATGTGGTAATTATATTAATTTTCTCTTTAACTGTCTGTCATGCACTGACATTATGAAAAATATCCTTTTAAAGATAATAATCACTACATTTGCAACACTTTGTAAATGTATAATTGAATATTGCTGTTTTTATGCAAAAGATACTCAACACGAAGCAAAGAAAGCTCAAGAAACTTTCCCACGAGATTTATACAGACATTTCATTTTACTTTAACTTGGAAAAAATTACACAGTTCAAAAAAAGAGCACTTTTTTTACCCTTATTAATGTTTATATAAGACCAAGGCCATATAACGCTCTATGATAAGGGTAAAATAAAAAGGGCACTTAATTCAGTAATATAAATAGGGTAATACACGAAATAATACTTTTTTGTATAAAAATATAGTAAACTAAAAGAGGTTCTTTAAATTAAACTAATAGGGGTAAAATGTAATTCTTTTAATGTAATTATTTTTAATCAATTAATGGTACTTTGTATTCCTAAAAAGGTATAAAATTTGCACTTATTTGAGTAATATAAGTTTCTTTATTAAATTACAATTTTGTATTTTTTACGATTACATTATTATACATGAAAGTAGGTACATAAGTACATAAACATTATTTACACAAGAATATCATATCAATATAAGTTGATTATTTAATAACATTACATTACAAAAATAAGTACTTTAGGTACTAAATATAAACTTTTATTTAATAATTTGGCATCGTGTAGTTCAAATGGTTCTCTATATAACATTTTTTGCAGCGTATGAAGTTCAGTGGAAATATTATTATCTTTAACTATTTCAAAGGCGTGCAAATTTTCACTAAAATTGAATTTTGTTATATTTAAGACTAAATAACATTCTTCGTCAACCAGAAACACAATAACTATTTCACTATCAATATTAGTATGGTTACAACGCCTGTCTGTAGGTAGATCAGTCAGACTAGTTCCAGTTCCCTTGCTAGACTAGACCTGACTAGGAAAAGAACTGCTTTGATTACTAAAGGAATTAGTACCCTTTCATGGTGCACATTGTGCTTTTTTAGTGTTTCTCATTAAACATAATACATTTAAAATGGTATCAATCTACACAAAAAGTGTAAAATATGCACTAATTTGGGTAATTTAATACTTATATTTGTATACAATAACCAAAATTATAATTTAAAGGGTAAAATCAAATATTAAAAAGTATAATAAATACTCAAAAATTAGTACTCAATAAAATTCAATAAAATTTTACTCTTGCCCTTTTACAAGAATACATTTTTGAGTAATGTTTCTTTTATAAAGTGTATTATTTTACATTTATAAGAGCAAAAATTAGAACGCTCTTTTAAAAGGGTACCAACAAATACTCTTATTTTAAACAGTGTACTTGGTGCATCATACAAGAAAATGACTTGATTTAAAAACTAGAAAGAGCAATATGAAATTGGTGTACTTACCTACTAAAAGTGATCGTTTTTTATTGTTGATGTCACACCAGTTTTACACAAAACAAACTGTAAGATATTTAAAGAATGTATAATGCCCATGTCACACCGGCATGGCACGAAGCACGGTGCTCGATGGAAAAAATTAATAACGTAAAAATTTTATCGCCGCTATTCCGTCGAGCATTTTGACATATGGAAATTTGTTGCTGATTTCACAGTGAGTTCTCAACATAATTTTTGACATTTGGTGAATAATTGATGTCAAAATAGTAACAGTAAGTAATTAGACAATAAGAATATAACCCTTTAAGCTTTTGTCAATATATGAACTAATTATTGATTTAATTAACACAAAGAATTGATGAATTTTAATTATCAGCTGTCAAAAATAATTTTCAAAAACCTTCAAAGTACGAAGTGAACATAGCAATATACAAATTTTGGTATGGCATTTTGCTATACCGGTGTGACACCCTTTTGACAGCTTTGAACGAAGCAAAATGCCACATCGAGCACCGTACTTCGTGCTACGCCGGTGTGACATGGGCATTATGAATAAAGTGATGTTTATGTAAGATGGTGTTGTTAGAGCTACTATATTAACTGGGGTTGTAGTCAGTAGGTATATCTTCTGGTGTTGTCGCACTTGTCAGTAATAGAGCATTATAAAGTACGTGTATTTGGTGTTATCTGCGATTAGTTGTTTCTTACAAAACTTTGTAAAGAGTAAACAAACGCATGTTCTCCATCTTGTCTCGTCAGCTGTTGTCGTCAGTGACTGATTCGTTTCACCGTGGTTTTTTGTTAATAAATTTTATATAAATTTATTTGTATTATTGAACAACTGCAGGTTCTTCATAAATCAGAAATTCTTCATTGAAGAATCAACACCAGGATTATTTTCCTGAAAAAATCGTTAATAATTCTCATTATTAAGCAACTTAAATACTAGATTTTTGTGCGGTTTTTGACCTTTCTGAGATGTTTCCCAACTGGAGTTTCCTCGTCTAAGATCAGGATCAGATCGGCGTCACGCAAGTATTAAATTTCGGTTAATTTCCGATGAAACCAGACCGGAAGTAAACAATATTTAACAGTAATTTCAGCAAACAACACGCACACGCAGCATAGTTGTGAGTATTTGAGTTTTACAGCCACCTGTGATGTTGTAAATTTACTGCAGACGTTTCAAATTGCCCGTAAATCACGGAGTTAACGAATGGCGACGCATATTATGCGCCTTTGATTCAGGAGGACGTAGAAGTATATTTTTCAGAACGATCTTTACCGAACAACTAAATAATAGTTTAATATTTAACGAGAACATAATGTAGGCCATAATTCAACAGGATGAAAGTTTATGCACGAGCTGAAGGCGAGTGTATAATATTCCGAGTTAATTATAGCCATTATGTGCGAGTCAAATATATCTAAAACTTTTTAAATAAAAAATTTCTTTACATATTTTTATTCATTAAAATATTAACCTAACTTCACGTTTTGATACGATGACAGTAGTGTGACTCATAATACAATAGTGTTGAATTAAGAACTCATAATACCATAGTGTGTCTTATCTTAAACAGATAAAATTTTGTATACAATTCGGATCGTACACGTCGTGATATCAAACTCGGCTTCATCTCGTCTGATAATTTTCACGACTTGTACCATAATGATTAACGTTACGATCCTTATAACATAAAATAACTATTTTGGGCCCTTTCAAGGCATAAAATAATTTTGAAACAAATTTTACGTTACATAGTTTATAAAAATGAAACTATTGTATATAATTGTGCCTTAATGTACTACAAATTGATTTAAAAACTAGAAGGAGCGATATTTGAGCTATATTTACACTGTGTAAATACGAGAAAAATATCACTAGATTTTTTTGCAGCAAAATTAAATTTGACTTTTCAGCGTAAAGATCATCTTCAATTTTATTTGATTAAATAACACGATTGGAATGGCTATTCCGCTCTCGTGGAACCGTAAAACTCGCCTACGGCTCGTCTCACAAACTTTCCAGCTGAATATGCTTCATTCCACACTTGTTGCAGAATATACTATTATTCATGTTACCGAAAAAAGTTTTAATTTGTCGACTGATTATTATAAGTCTGACCAATCCTTTTCTTTTGAAGATTTATTATAACTAAGTTCGCTATATCCGAATGCAGGTTCGTAATAAACGTACACTGATTTATTTTGCGTGTTCTTCGAGTTAATCGGTAAAGTTGGATTAAGCTCAGATTAAATCTAAACTTGCTTATTGCGTTATCCCGCCATAAATAAATGTCGAACCACATTGTGCATCGCTCGGACACGAAGTGAATTTGAGTTTAACTCCAGTCTACTGATTCCATATCCTCTGGGATTAAGCAATTAAGGTTCAAGGAGAACGCATTGATTTGAATTGCTGTTCGATAAACCAATTGCTTATTTTCATTATGTGAGTTTCTTTTCAATCTTTGACATCTTAATAACGCAATTATTTCTGCATGCAGAAATCCAAGCATGATTGAGATTGACTCGTACAGTTTACATGTGATGTGCCATATGTGCACTTAAAAAAAATGGAAAAGACGACGACGTTGCAAAGATCAGTAGGAGAACCAATACTGGGTGATTTACATATGCTAATATCGGTGAACAGAAGTCCTCAAACTGTTGAGAATAAAGTACACGTCTTACATCAAAATAGTACAGGAGATTCAATAGAGTATAGCTGTGTGGGGCCCACCAGTAAAACACACGCGGTTTTTAAATATAATTTTATATGCCTCCGGTCGGCATCGCTAGTTTTCCATATCTCAAAATCCGCCAGAAACTCTTTGTTGCCAGCCTAGGCCGGCAAACAACCGAAAGTTATAGGTTGGCATCTTGACATTACTACAGTTGTCAAGCAGATGTCAATTTTATGCGTTGAATATTTTTTATACAAGAATTAACAAGATTTTGACAAATTTTAGACGTAAATCATTAATAGAAACTGAAATAAATATATTTTAAGCTCAATTGCAAGTATTCAGTGCACAATTTTTTAGGTTATGTATAATTATTTTATATTTTTGTAATGAAATCGGCACATAAAATATTGTGTATTACACGACCAGAAACTGTTATGCTAGTGCTCGTAATTTGCAAGCCTCGCCTGTGGCTCGGCGTGTCAAAAATACTCGCTCTTGCAAAAGGTCAGTTTCTGGCCTTGTGATACAAATAACTATTGAAGTAGTATATATATTTTCGTACGATTAATAATGGAGTAATAGGTGGTTCCCATGTTGAATATAGTAGAACTAATATGGTATAGCTGTGTGGGGCCCACTAGTAATGATATATGATTTATGAGAACTGGATTGAATTTCTACTATAATTTTGAAGTAGAATACAAATTTTTCTAATTTTCCTACGATTAATATTGGAGTAATAGGTGGTCCCCATGTTGAATGTATAAGAGAACTCACATGATATAGCTGTGTGGGCCTACCAGTAAATGTGGGCGGTTTTAAAGGACAGGGCTAAATTTCTGGTATCATTTTGAAGTAGAATACAATTTTTTATAATTTTTGTAGTTTTAAGAATGTAGGAATAGGTGGTCCCCATGGGGAACACGCCACTGCGCCAAATTGCCACTGTGCCAAATACCTGATGTGTCCAATTGCCGCAATGCCAAATTGCCACTGTGCCAAAACGCATCCCCACCACTTACATACTTGTAATAACGTATGTCGAGAGACTACTGCAAATTTATTTCGACACAGAGGCAATTTGGCCCAGTGGCAATTTGACTCAGCGGCAATCCAACACAACAGCAATATTTAGACATACTGGCAATCGGCCATAGCGACAATTGGACATAACAGGAGCATTTTGACATACACTAACAAAGCCGTACTAGAGCCCCACAAACTCGGTTTTGGTATTTACTACACTAACAAAGCTAACGCAGTTTTTAATAACAGAGTTGAATTCCTGACATCATTTTGAAATAGAATACAAATTTTTATAATTTTCGTACGATTAATAAAGGAGTAATAGGTGGTCCCCATGTTAAATAGGAGAACCGATAGACTAGAGCTGAGTGGGGCCCACCAGTAATGACATGCGGTTTTGGAAGACAGGGTTTCATTTTTAATAAAATGTTATAGCAGAATACAAATTTTCATAATTTTCCTACGATTAAAAATGGAATTAGGTAATCCCCATTTTAATTGTTAGGAGAACCAATAGGATATAGCTGTGCGGGGCTCACCAGTAAAGATACGCGTATTATGAGTACAGGGCTGAATTCCTGGTATCATTTTGAAGCAGAATACAAATTTTTATAAATTTCGTACGTTTAATATTGTAGTAATAGGTGGTCCCCATGTTTACTGTATAAGAGAGATAGATGTGGAAGTAAAATAAATAATTTTAAATGACAGGGTTAATTTTCTGGTATCATTTTGAAGCCAAATATAAATTTTCATATAGTTTGTAAGAAGTAATAATTAATAATTAGGTAGTTCCCATTTCTAGGACTTTATAAGTATAGTACAAAAAAATACAAAATATAATTTTGTTTGGCAATCTCTGCATCACTGCATATTCAGTATCTACACGTATTCAAAAAATCTGGGTTAAATTTACTACACTCCTCTAAATTTGCTCAAAAGATAAAGCCTCAACTTCAATATCTCGTATATTTGATTTTAATAAAATGTTCATGCAATTTCATTTTATGAAACATTTTATATTATTTGTATTAAGATTTATTTGAAAGTATATCTTTCATGTAAGGAGACACTGTGTGCATGTGTGTGTATGTGTGATATACATGAAACATGACGTGTGTGATTTGTAGTCTTCATAAAACTGACTGTGAGTGCAATAATATGTTAGACATTTTAACTTTAAAATACCCACCGCCAGGAAAGAAGAATTTTTAGAACAGAAAATTATTTTATAAGATATACAGGGTGTAACCCAGTACAGTACAGTATTGGACGCACTGATCATGAATCAAGAAGAATTTTGTTGAAATTCGTAAAATTAACAGTAGTTTGTAAAACAATATCATTTTTGGTAACACTGGTTGTCACATTTAAATACAAAATAAGTTAAACAATAGTTATGCAGTATTTATTGGCGAATTGGCGTAATTACATTGTAATAATAATTTTACAAACAGGAAAAAATTAAATTTTTCGGCGATTGACATTAAAAGTGCGGTTTTTTGACAGCTGACAGTCAGCAAACTGTCACTTTTGCTGCCTAGGTAGCAAAATTAGTAAAAAAAAGCCTAGGCATCAAAAGTAATTGTTACAATGGTGAATCAACAAAGGATCCCGCACGTAATTTTGTCCTGTAATTGGAGTATTCTGTTGGGCAATAAATTTATTATTATTATTATTATAATCCTATGATTTTGGCCCTAGGTGAAATTAGTTGAAATTTTGGGAATCGGTAGATTTCGACTTGCTGATCAAAAAAATTTCAACTAATTTCACCGAGGGCTAAAATCATAGGATCATGTGCGGGGTCCTTTGACATTTATAAAACTGTCAACATACACATAGCAACATAATTTGATTGCGATACCTATCAATATATTTAAAATAATCACTAAATTAATATTAATTAATAAAAATCACCGAAAAAAAGTGTTTAACATGGCAAAAAATACAGATTTGCTGCCTAAGCTAGATTCATAGCCTCGGCTGCGCTTCGTCTATGAAACTCTAGCCGCGGCAGCAAATATAATATTTTTTTGCCTAGTTAAACAAATAACTATTGTAGGTACTACAGAATGTCTCATTTGCTTGGACCCATTTTTTAATTTGCGAATTTCAACAAAATTCTTTTTTATTCATGATCAGTGTGCGTCCAATACTAACCCTTACACAGATTGGGTTACATCCTGTATAACATCATCTAATAATAAATAAATATACTAACACTAGATATATTTTTTTATAGGTAAGTCCAGTCAACAATAATTCAGCTCAACTTGATTCGTAAGTACCTCTCTCCAATTCCCTTCTTCCTGGTTTCGACTGGTCGTATTCCCACAGGATAACAATATCCCAATCCCGATATTCGGGCCTCCCGATGCGACAGCTTGTTATAGCGGAACGGGAAGGAATTTGAATGTGTCATGACGATTTGATTTGGGGTTGTTACTGTGATACAGTTGCAATCCTGCTCACACTGGGCTGATGTTCGTGCCACATGCGGTCATCGGGATGATGATGATTTAATTTGCCGCTATTGGGAGGCACGCAATTAATTATGTTGACGAGAGTGCCTCAAAATTATAACGTATTCTGGCTACAGGTTTAGTTTAGTTAACTGCACAAAAATATCTCCTGTGCTGTACTGTCCATTAACAACTGACGACTAGTAAACGCACACATGGCCAAATACTTATATCATTATCTGTCGCAGGGTAGATATAAAATCAGTCGTTTTATAAAACGCCTAAATGTCTCGACATTATAATGTTATATCATTTTATTACACAATATGATTGAAGTAACAAATAAAAAACCCAGTACTCTTCGTGAGTTCTACATACACAGTTGTGGTTGATTATACTGAACTAAATAAATAATTTGAAATTTTGTATAGTGTCCAAGATTTAATAAAATGATCCTAATAGTCGGGAAGTGGATTAGATGTAGCAGAAAAAATACGAAGTACAGCTAACGTTTCGTTTTATTTAAAAACTTCATCAGAGCGTTTTGGTCTTCAAAAAATTATAACTTGTAGTCAAATGTTTAAACATAATTACATCAGGATGAACAAAGTGATTTTTTTTACAATGCAAAGTTGATGAACTGTGTGTGACTGTCACACATTATTTATCAAAATATTTAAGAAAAGTACTACTTCCGGTTTGGGGATTGCTTCAAAAAATAACTGGGTTCTTAAGATTTGTATTACGACGTTATATACAAAATTTGGTTGTTAAATGTTTGTAACTTTTTGAGTTATAGAAGACGAAAAAAATGTTACATACAACCTAGCGTACATACACACACACAGACATCATCTCGAAAATACTTTATTCGTATTCTATGTATCCTAAAACGTCGTATTTGACTCGCACATAATGGTTATAATTAACTCGGATTTACTTTCATCCTCTTGAATTATATAGTCTACATTATACGAGTATGTGCTTGTTCAATACTATACTAGTGATATAAAAATTTGTAGACTGCTTAAAAATGTTTATAAATTTTTACAGCTGTTTACCTGACTACTAAAAGCTTCTTAAACGCAGTAATAAACCAGATTTATTTACAAAACCGTAAACTTTAAGTAGGTAGCCAAATATTTTTATCTCAGAATAACACCAAAATTTTTGAATATAAAGTGTATTTATGACAAATATAACTTAACAAAGACCTCCATTCTTATCAATTTGGTGGACGTATTATATTTTTCTTTGTAAAGAATTTGAATATAAAATGGACGAACCGTGTTCATGTGGAGAAAATAAAGACATCCATAAAAAAACCATTTATATCGTGTGTATCATATTTGATTTATATTTCATAAGATTCTTCTGATGTCAAGGTGGTAATAATTTGAGAGTTGACATCGAATAGTCGCCTGGAAAACTGTGACAAATTGACAGTATTTTCTTTCGGTGTCATCTTTTTTCCATTACAAGATCGTTATACTATTTTCTTTACTTGGACTATTGAATAATAGAATGACAGATACAAACGCATGTTGTTTCTTGACAATTAATTACTGTTCTAATTGCTCATTGTAGTGATTAATATAAAGAGTTTAATCAACTACTATCTTCATTTGTAGGACGTTTATTCTTTGAAATTCTTTCATGCTCAAATATGGATTACCCAAAAATTTTGATATTTCGTATTTAACATTTGTATATAAATTGGAAGAGCTCATCAGATTTTGGTACAAATATCTTCACCGGAAGTGATATTTTCTGAAGATGGAAAAGGTTAATTGTCAAAAATTCATATAAATTTGGATAAATATAGTATTTATTTGTAATTTGTATCTGGTAGCATTAAAGAACTGTAGTAAAATTTTAAAAATAAATTTATCAGATAAAACGTTGAAATCTTGTAATCCATGATCGGTTGATTTTAGTTTCTGCGTAAGAAATATTGACAGGTGAGACTGGTGACACGTTGGCACTAACGCCATATAAGTCATAAGTAAGATATTAAATGTTAGTAATTGAACGGAGAATGGCTTCAACACAGAAGAGTTTTCCTGTGAATGAATCTTTTGATTCAAGTGATACTAATTTCTGTGTTTGAATATTTTAGATTTTTATTTGTATATTTTAATTGGGCACTGGGTTGTACGTATACATTTATGTTTATAAGTCTAGATATGGCGGGAGGTTGTGTGCTGGCCACATCAGATTTTTTTTAAGTCGGAAAAAAACGTTTCTAGTATGTAGTGTTTTACATATTCGTATTTTGATTCTAAAATCTAGTATGAAACTTGCAAAACTTGTCAAAGTGTCTAAGCCGAAGAAAATATAATGTGAAACAGGCTTTAATGAAGTCATGTGTGAACATGGGTTTAGATTTCGTACAATGATACTATTTAATTATTTTTTCCAATTGATTTTTGGCTTGGTTTCGTTGGTATTTTAATCTAACGTATGACAGATCATATTTCATGCAATAATTAAAATAGCAATCAACAAAAAACTAAATTAATTTCAGATAAAATATTCCTAATATGATTTATGGACCCATTTGATATATGATTCCCAGGTTATAGGTGACTAAAGTTTGCTAAATCCTTACAAACTATTTATAAAATTAATCTTGTTAAAATATACAGAAACGAAAGTTCATTGATTCTAACATTAGCAGCCAACAAATTTGCCAATCTTTAATCTTAAAAATCAGATTAATTAGTGAATGAAGAATTTTAATTACTATCTTAAAAGTTAATCAATGATTGGTATCAGTTGCTTAATTAAATGCTGCGAGTTTATAGCAGTGTTTATTGCATTTTTGTTTTGCTTAACCTTTAGCATGAATTAGTTGGACCACCACGGCTGAAAACATTACAAATATTATATAAATTTTCAGAACACATTTTATTAAACTATTTATTTGGGTTTAGTTCTGTATACATTTTTTATTTATTTACACATCATTTGCGAATCTTTGTAAATCAATAAAAATTGCCGATTAATCCGTTAATAAATTTATCATTAATAAAAATGAATTTAAAACTATAAACCAAAGTAAATGATTTAAAAATATTACATTTGGATAGCCGAGGACTCAGTTAAGTACAAATTTAACTGCACAAATCTTGTAATTTACTAACTTATTAGAATAAAAATCTGATGTGGCCAGCACCTAACTGCCCGCCTTGGCACTGTAATATGTGAAATTGGTTTTAGTGAACATTTCTTAAATTATAATTTTGCAATAAATTTCATAATTCACAATCTTTTTACAAAACTGTTATAGTTCTTAGTTCTTTAATTAGCTCTTTGTAGATAATTTTTTTACTTTATTATTACCTTATTACAGTTAATAATATTTGTACATTTCTTTAAAAATGGTGCCACAAACATTTCAGAAATTGTGTCACATTGATATTATTCATTTTTGTTTTTAAAATTTTTCCTCTATTGTGATTTACAAATCGTGGTATGTAAAATTACATATTTTTGAAAAATAGTTTTCCTTTACTGGTAAGAGATATAAAAAAGATGTTAAATAAATATGTAAGGTGTCTTATGGCCAATTGTAACTATCGCAGAATTTCCTATATTTTTTGCAAAAAAATGTTAAACTGCTTCAAGAAAATACCACTTTTGTACCAAAATCTTAGCATCTCTTCCAATTAATATACAAAATATCAAAATTTTTGGGTAATTCGTATTTGAGTTATCCGACCTCTAGAAATCCGGCCTTGACCACATACATACACACATACATACATACATACATCATCGTTAAACTATCAAAAATTAGTTGTAAGGACCCTAATTCGTGCTTATCCACTAAAAACTCAATACCCGATTTTTTGCATGAGTCCAATACTTCCCTTACAAGTAAGCGGGAGGCAAAAAGCATGAAATATAGTCAAATTTACCTTATAAAGTAAATAAATTATTGAATATACCTAATCGTAGATAAACCACTTATAGTACTGAATATGGCAATGTCTAATAATATGTCTTTAATAGGGTAGTTTACCATATTTAAAAAGTTTTTTTATTGAAACTTCATGTTATTTGAAAGCGATTGAGAGTACTGATAAGCCTTAATTATTTTTAATCTTCTCAAACAATGGGGCTGGAATTAAAATGTACTCTATGTAAAATCAACTGTTTATATGTTACAAAATATAAAATACAATTTGGTAGTATATTACTGTAAGTAAGAATACACGTGAAACGCATTACTGTGACGTAGATGTATCGATACATAAAATCTCAAATATTTAAAGAACTATTAACTTTTTGAAAACTTTTTTCATGGCAATAACTCATTTTTGAGGTCTCATTTCAACATAATTGACTATTTTAGTAGAATACCATTTTCCATATTCAGAATTTTTCGATCTATTTTACAGCATATTTGAGTATAGAACCTTCATTTTCCACATATCCTTCGCTATGCTCAGTAGCCCTGGGCAAGGGCATAAAGGGGGCGGTGGGCACTGGGGAGGGATGTTTTGTCGCCTCTCAGTCTGTGTTTCTTGCCGGACATTGACACCAAGCCCCGGAGCCGGGAATCGAACCATCGCGAGACGAGGTGTCAACCACTTTAAATTCTCGATCACTTTGATGAGAGCGTTCAAATTATTGCTTAAATTTGTGAATAAAATATCGTGTGTGTATGATAGTCTGACTGGAAAGTTTCATTTAAATGTAAATTTTATCACTTCTTGTATAGTTATTTGGTTCTTTTAGTAATTTGCATTCTAGTACGACCGCCAAAGTGTTACTTCTTCTGTATCTTATCTTTTTAAGTTATTGCGTATGGTTCAAATTTAAATACAAATCTACCTCGCCGTTCATCCAACTTGGAGTCATCGGTATGTGTGTGCGGTTACCACGTTACCAGCCATCAAATCATTATAAACTGTGACTTATGGCCGTTTTACACTACGCTAAATATTGAACAAGAAATTACGCAAAAAATTGAACAATATCTTGAGCAATAAATTGCTTTGTTTTTAATGAACTCTGTTTTATACTGAGACAATTTTATATACCTACCTACAATATTTAGTTTGTGATTCTGCGCAGTTTGCATATAATAATAATTTGACAGACATGCTTATCTATTTTTTCAGACAATTTACGAAGCAATGCATTATTTCACCCAATTTGCTGTATGATACTACACAATCTAGATTGTTTTAAAAATTTTATTTGATCCTGTGTCAAATTCAAATACTTTACGTCAACAGTTTGAGTCCGGAAAAACGCAAATAACGGCCTTTGTCCGGTAAAGTGTTGGAATAGAAATTAATCAACGCAATAACAATTAAACAATCGCCAAATTGCAGTTGTTAATTATGTTTCGAAAATGTTACTAGATTTGGAGCATTAGGTAAATTATTTTGAAATTAATATTACTGTTTCTTTAAAACGGAATTTGACACAGGATGAAATAAAATACATAACGACATTCGTCCGTGAATTCTTTTAATAATACTCGTTTCGAGTTTCAAGACTCGGCTCCTTCGTCGCCTCGTCTTCAAACGTCTCACTCGTACTGTTAAATATGAATTCCCGGACTTGTAACGTTAATTACTATAACAAGATCTTGTTCAAGATTTAGTGTAATGTAAAACAGGCTTTATTGATAACTTCTTCGTCCCAGGAATTTGTTTGTAAAAAAAATTATTTCTTTTTAGTTTGCTTGGGCGCGCTTAAAAGTGAAAAAATCTGCTGTGGCCAGCACACGACCTCTCGCCTAATTCTGATTATTCTACTAATCTAATAAATAGTTTTACTTATATTTTAATAGTTTCATGTTCATGTAATATGTAAACGATAATGTAAACCAAGATGCAAGTAAAAGATGTCAACTGTACTGTCACTGACATAATAATTCATTTTGTGTAGAAACTAATTTCATATCATGTAGTTTATAAATATACCTATAGTTTTTAAATGGTACAGAAAATTCATTAATACAATTTTCTATTGTATTTAATGAAACATATTATTATCATAAATGCTTTATTTATCGAGATAATTTAAGAAAAATCATATTGCTCTATATGAAAAGTCTTAAGCCTGATTCAGAGTTTACATAACATAACATAAAGTATCATAACATAACATAACATAACTTATCATAAGCAATAATTTAACCTTTCATAGTTTACGTACTGCAAACTTCATATCATTTTATTGCTCATAACTTCAGTTCTATTTTGACATTTTCATTTTGGTTATGTACAATCGGAAAAGTTCGATAAAAGAATGGATACGGACGATTTTATACCTCTTATTACTGGTATTAATATGTACGCTAATAGCAATAAAGTTAAAACGATGAAAAAAAAAACGGAAATCTGTAAATTATTTAACAGCAGTTTTCTAAATCACAGACACAACTTGGCAGTTGTCACGAATAACCGTAATTAAATGAAATTTGGCCATATTCTATGTTTTGTTAAGTTATGTTATGTTAAGTTATGGTTCTTAAGTAAACTATGAAACATTATACGTCTATATACACATTTATTTTTTCGTTATGTTGTGTAAAATCTGAATCAGGCTTTACTTTCGGTTTATGAATTGATCTATTGAAAATCGTATTTAAACCTTAAATATAAAATTTGGTATTTAAATGTTTGATATTTTTGGAGTTAAAAATGGGAAATATGAATCGTAATAAAAATGTTCATTTGTTAAATAGTCACCCAAAAGTACTAGTAGTGAATAATCGACACACAACCTTACTAGTACAAAATAATCAAGTCTACTCATTTTGATTGGCTGTGAAATTCAATATTCTGGATTTTTATAGTTTTTTTTTGACAAATGACAGATGATGTGAATAATCAACCTTATTCTGGATAGGGAGTTAATCCTGTTCAATTGTTACCACGTTCAAACAGTTATTCAATCACCAAATAAAAAGAATTGTTCATAATATTATAATACTTAAATTCGATCTAGTTGTGGTACTTTTATTTTAATTTTAAACTTTTGTGCGTCAAAGACTAACTTATTCAAGTGTTCAACGATTTCCACAAATTATAAACCAGTTTGCGATTCATCATATCGTAGTATAATTACAAGCTCTTGAATATTAAATGTCTGTACTCAGCATTAATTTGAATATTTGCCTCCACGGTGTTAAAAATATTAATTAATATCTCACAAATCATTTCTCCGTTTGTCCGGGAGTCGAAGAAAGTTTTTACGACAAGTTTTTATTTGTTGAGAGCGCAGGAAGAAGAAGTAGAAGGAAGAAAAATAAATGTTATTACTTGAGAACACGTTTTTAGTTATAGCAGTTCGAAAGAAACATGATAAATCTTCCCATAAACATAAACAAGCGTTGCGTTCAATAATGTCTTCTCCATTTCACTTTCGTACATTTCGCGGGGTAGTTTATCATTTTAAAAGTTTGTTCAACTCAGGATGAGAGCTGCTGGGTTCATTCATTACCTGCTGAGAAGAATCTCAAAACTTCCAACTTTGCCGGAAGCCAAATATTTGCATTCTAACACGTTGAAATAAAATTCCTTTACCTACGGAGATTATTAACAATACATTCTTTAGTATTTTAATGGGAAGGGCTACTTGCATGATTTTTTTAGTAAATATTTTTTTCTACTCCTGATATTAAAATAGTCCGGGAGCTGGCGTCAAATTTTCATGGGTGATTGCAGCAAAACTTTTCTTATATGTAGGTGGTATATTTTGTTAAACATGTGTTAGCTGGCACCTCGGCTGGCACGACCGTGTGGCCTGCAGATTTAAGGGGCTGCGAAACTTTCAAAAAACAACAGATTTTCAAATGAAACCAGCAAACGTATAAGAAGTTGACCCACCCATACTAGCCTACCCTGTTAAAATCTATCGCAATCGTTAGTTTTACGTTAGTTGAGTTTAGTTTTGTAGAAAATTTCGTTAGTTTTGAATGTTTATACGTATTTTTTAAAAATAATATTTGGGTGGGCTAACTTCACAACAGCCCAACCCTTAATTCGAAAGTGCGAGGAAAACATATTAACACCTTTTAATTGATTAGTTGATGTTAGTTGTTCTACATATTACGTTTGTTTTGTTATTCTAAGCTGTCAAATTTGAGCCGAGTGGGTGGGCCAAAATCACGGTTCCCCAGCCCATTGCAGAATTTCACGCGTAGATTTTACATACGTTGTCACCGTGGTTAGTTGAGAATAGTTTTGACGAAAAATACGTTAGTTGTGCCATAATTTGCCCGCCTTAACCAAAATAACCATTTTCGCTAACCGTCCGGACTTGATGCTACTATATATCATTGTTTTCTGTAAAAATAGGAGGCCATTCAGAAATTGTTTATGATTATTATAGCAATTGTACAAAAAGTAAATCATTTTTTAAACTAATACAAGAAATTATTGTTGTCATGGTAGAAACAAATATGTTGTTATACGTTATATGTATGGATGAATTTTTGCGCACTTTATTTGTCATTATAATTTTATTATTATAATCTCAATTTCTACACCAACATTATATTATAATAATTTGCATAATACATTTGTACGTCTTAAAGAAGAACTGATAAGATTTTTGTAAAATTCTGTTACCGGAAATAATACTTTACTTGAATACTTGTTGCAAAAATCTTTTAAAAAAAAATCTGATCTTTTAGCCAATTTTTAATTTAAATATCAAACTGGAATGTGACAGAAAAGTTATCCATTAATTAATTATTATAGTTAGGTTCCTCAAGCTAATTGTAAAAAATTTCCGCTAAATTTTTATATAATCCTTGTTACTATTTTATAATCAATTCTTCTAATTGGATGTTATTTGTGTCATGCGATTTTAATTTTATTAATTCAATATTTTATTTTTAGGAACTAATTTGATTGTTTTCGGATAATTACATAGTTCTAGAGTTTTAAGAATATCTCTCAATTTGATTTGCTAATACCAAAATTTGTTCTTGTTTTCAACAAATATACCTAAATATAAATTGTAAAAAAATGTATTACTGCAATTTTTTTATTTTGCAATAATTTATTTTAATAAATTGCTTCTTTGTTTTTATTCAGTACCGTTTGGCTTACTGCATGCACACTAAAAAAGAAAGGGTAAATTAGATTTTGGTAAATACGTCCAACTATTGCATTCTTTAAGAATTCCTCACTTCGAAAACTATTGTACCATATTATTTGTCAATCATAAACTAAATTTTAAAAAATCTGGTAAATGTCCAACACTGCTGTTGGTTGTTGCCGGTTGTTGCCTTCTATTTTATTTCCAATTTTATATTGTAAAATTACAGCAATCAATGACATAATAGCATCAAGTCCGTACGGTTAGCGAAAATGGTTATTTTGGTTAAGGCGGGCAAATTAAGGCACAACTAACGTATTTTTCGTCAAAACTATTCTCAACTAACCACGGTGACAACGTATGTAAAATCTACGCGTGAAATTCTGCAATGGGCTGGAGAACCGTGATTTTGGCCCACCCACTCGGCTCAAATATGACAGCTTAGAATAACAAAACAAACGTAATATGTAGCACAACTAACATCAACTAATCAATTAAATGGTATTAATGTGTTTTCCTCGCACTTTCGAATTAAGGGTTGGGCTGGTGTGAAGTTAGCCCACCCAAATATTATTTTTTTAAAATACGTATAAACATTCAAAACGAACGCAATTTTCTACAAAACTAAACTCAACTAACGTAAAACTAACGATTGCGATAGATTTTAACAGGGTGGGCTAGTATGGGTGGGTCAACTTCTCATACGTAACCAGCAAAGCTAAAATTTTGTATAATGATAATTTACCAATTATATTTAACAAAAAAATATGTTAGCTGGACAGGGCAGGTGGGTAACCTTGTTAGCTGTGAAGGGGTGCGTTCCAAAACCATACTCCAGAGTATAGAGTATGCTCAAAGTCGTTCCAAAAGGTTTGAGTATATCTCCAGTGGAAACTCTGAAGTGTTCCAAAACTGTTCGAGTTTACTCGAAGAGCATACTCTTCGTACCCTGTAAAATAGGAGGGTACAAACGTACTTTGGTGACTTTGGCGCCAAATAGTGCTAAACTAAATTGTCTGTTCCATAATATCTTATTATTATTAATTTATAATGGACAACAAATTGGAATCAGCCACAAAAATTGATGCAAACGATTATAAAGTAATTTGTATTCTAAAAGAAGATAATATGTTGATTTTGGAAAATAAAGGTATATTCATAAATATATTCGAAAACCTTACCAGGACTACATTTATAAATTGGCGCGAATAATCATAAATATTCGTAGTTATAACACTTAACACCCTTCTATTATCCATGATGCAAGATCAATTTTGTATATCAAATAAATGTGGTTATAGGTTATATCACCATAAAATATTTCCTACTCTACGTCGTTCCGAAACCCCACAAAACCCTGGAGTAACCTACTCTTACTCCAATACTTTACTCTGTGCTCCATGGTAAGGTTTTGGAACGCACCCCAGGTGAACAGTGACAGTGTCAAAATAGTGACACATTGTTTTCATTTTATGTAAACCAGGGGTGCGTTCCAAAACCTTTTGGAACGACTTTGAGCATACTCTATACTCTGGAGTATGGTTTTGGAACGCACCCTAGAAGAAGATATAAACGATGTGTCACTATTTTGACACTGTCATTGTCACTGTTCACCTGCACAGCTAACAAGGTTTTCCATCTGCCCTGTCCAGCTAACATATTTTTTTGTTAAATATAATTGGTAAATTATCATTATACAAAATTTTAGCTTTGCTGGTTTCACTTGAAAATCTTTTATTTTTTGCACGTTTCACAGCCTTTTAAAATTTTGAGCCTCGCTTTCGGACCAGCTAACACTGCAATTCTTAATTAGTTATTATAGAACTAATTATATTACAAAAATCAGCTTTGCTGAAATGGTCCGGTCAAATTTGACGCCAGCTCCCGGACTAAAACACTTAACACATTTAATAGGATGTTATTGGGCAAAATAACAAGTAACAAGCCGGGATGTTCACATCCTTGAAATGTTCTGGGGATTTTATTATGTCAACACCTAATTTGGGTAAAAAGAATGATAGATATTTGTGTATGTTAAATTGTTCTTTGCTTTCCGAGTAAAAATAATAAGCGGGTTGAAAACAATTTAGCAATGATAATGATCATATCACCCCCATCTGCTGTTTCCGTTAGCGGGTCGGCTTCAAACTACCCTTAATGACGGTCATCAACAGTCATCAACCCTTTATTGAGCTTGGGATCTCTATTGCATCTGTCTGGTTGCAAATGCACTTCGCACTTGTACAATTGTAGAATCAAATCAGGTCCGCGTTGCTGGTAATGATAGCGACATTATGTGCGGCTGAATACGTGACCAACCGGTAATGCCGACCGGTATAATGGACTCTAAACCGGAGAGATGAACCAGTCATTTGTACAGAATTTTGGGTGCATTAAATAATTAAAAATTCTGGCCAGCACACGACCTCTCGCCTTCTGCTTATTCTACTAATCTAATAAATAGTTTTACTTACATTTCAATAGTTTCATGATCATGTAGTATGTAAACGATAATGTAAACCAAGATACAAGCAAAACATGTCAACTGTACTGTCACTGTCATAATCATTCAAATTTTGTGTAGAAACTTTCATATGATCATGGACAACAAGATACTGGAATTTCAAAAAAGTAGAATATATTAATTATTGTACCTAGTTTATTTTATTGTTAAATACTACCAGATTCAGCAAATTGTATTTAAAATTAACTGTACCCATAGATAATTATATTTTTTAAAATGTTTAATTGTAAAAATTGTCATATATAATACCACTAGTGTTCCAAGTTATGTCGACAATTTTTGTTGCTGTATCACGAATGGTTATTACGCTTGATGTAGCACGAGTGCTATTTTCTCAAGCGTAATAATCATGAAAAAATTCATTTCAATTGGTGGAAAATTTATAAATCCTCAAAATTGATTGGTCCATTTTTGACAGATGACACATGAGTTGAATTGTCATAAATAAATAATGTACCAAATAATGTAAGGAAAACTATATCAAGTTTCAAAAAGTACTACTTCTGGTTTACGGATTTCTATCAAAATCTTATCCGGTGTTAAGATCCTTATTAAAATCTTAAATATGAAATTTGCTTATTAGAGGTTTGATACTTTTTAAGTTATCGTGGACGAAAACCGTTATTTTGTGCAGTTTGAGTCCCAGATTTTATTACGTATAAAATATTCCAAGTTTGAATGTTATTACGGTTATTACTATTAAATTATTTTCTAGATTTGAATCACATCACACCAGGAGAAATTCTTTTGCAGTGAAACTGAAATGTGTATCTTGTATTTAAAACTGAATTGTTAGAATATTTATTACCAGAAAATTAATAAATATTTGTCGCGTATTCTCGTTGATGGCAATTCGCGCGGGCATTGGACCCAGCATCTCTGCCGCGCCGCGACCTTGGTAAAAAATTAGAAAAAGCTCTCTCGTTCTCCGTCACTTGATTGTGAGTGGTCGGAGCTTGGCGCGAACAAAAAGCTCTGCCCAAGGGAAAAAAGCTCCACGCCGTACGTCAATGACATTCGCAAAGCTCTGGGATTAGTTTTATCGGCCGCTCTATGATGATATCATTATTACATGAACTCCACACAACCTGATGGATGACCGCCAAATATTACACTTTTTGTCCACACATTTCAGAAGCTTTTTATTCAGGATTCAATCATAAAATACCCGAGAAATGGACAAAATCTTCTCAAGACATAATCAAAGAAATGGACAGAATTTATTTTATTCAACTCTTTTCCCCACTACTACGACTGCCTAAAACCAGCCCCGAAACTCGTACTTTACCGCATTTTAGCTATGCAATGTCATTTTGAAGTTGAAAATACTGTAAAAGTGTTTTCGTTGCGAGTAAACTGTTGGTTTAGTATTGACTTCAAGGTAATGTTTTATTAGCATTTAATAATTAATAGAGAAAGAATGGATCTACAGATGTGCCTTTATAAAATTTTAAAAATAAATTTCTATCAGGAGATATAAGCGTGTAAAGTTTGCATAAATTGGAAATTTTTATGATCATGTACAATTTTTTAATTAAAATTTTAAAAAGGCACAATTGTTAATTGATCCTTTAAGTTAATAATCCTTGTTGAAATACAATTGTACTGGCCACAAAACATTCGCTACGTTAGAACATTTTGTGCTGGATTTTAGGAGGTAGACGGACCTTTTAAATTTTAGTATTAAGAGCTGTATTTACCTTTAGTGCTCGAGAAGAAGAGCCCTATCTATTTACATGCATTTCTGCTTGAAATACACCGTTGCAGAGGTTTCGTTCTAAGTACAGATTTTCATGTAATTTACATATTTTTATATCTATAAACATATTTACAGTTAGTTTAAGGTTTAAACTAGGTTCGTCTAGTGTTGAAATTTTTAATTTTGAATTGTATTAGGTATATTAAAAATTGCTGTTGAAAACAGGCTTTTTTGAAAGATTTCTCAAATTTTTTTTCCGATTTAAGACAGAATAAATAAAAAACTATCACTAGACGAACATAGATACATTCTTTAACTTTGTAATAGTTTTTGAATGAAGTTTATATGTTATGTAGATTCTGAGATATGATTTTATTTCTGTAACACTTTTTGAAGTTATAGAACGGGTGTAAATACTGCTCTTAAGGGAGCAAAGTAGATTTGAATTTTAATGTGCATGCATTTTCCTGTGTATGAAAATACTAGAATTTTATTTTCTGATGTTGAATTTCAAACCGCAAAATAGTTTTCTTTTCTTGTGCATCTTTCTATGTTTGCATTTACGCCGAACCAAAAATTCTAGATTTAAATTTTGCTGTAAATGAATTTAATATATTTTATTATACACATATATTTTTGGATTTGAATCTTGTTGTTTTTGTGCTTGCATATTCCTGGTATGTGAAAATTTTAGAATTTTATTTTCTGGTGTTGAACCTATTCCCCCTGTATTTATATTTTCATATGTACTTTTGTATGAATAAATGCAATTACAAGATCAGATTGAAAGCGATGCTTCAGCTCAACAGATCGGAAACATATTAAATTTATTCAAGTATTAATTGACAAGAAATTCATTTATTTCTTTTGCGTTTTTATCTTGTATCGCGCGCATAACTAATCTTTTCTTTTATGGCGATAAATTAATCTTATTGAGTTCAGTAATGATGTTATCCAAATCAAAAAAATAATTAGACGTTGCTTGACTATTGTAGCACAGAAATACTCCTCAAAGACATAACCGAGTTTGGCAGATTTCATCTTAGATACTAGAAGAGTGCTTATTAGAACAGACAGGTTTCAAAATAATAGCGTAACATTATTAAAGGAGACTGTTATTAATAATTAGCTGGACAGCTGCAGAAATAGAACGAATTTGTCTTTCATTTGTAGCTTTAACACTCGCGAATTCATCTACATCGAGAAATATTCGAAATTCGAATAATCAAATTGGTTGGGAAGAGGGCTGCAGTGAAGTTAGTGGCGAGCTGTCAGTTTAAAATGTAATCGTATCATCAACTGTTATTACCTTTCAATATGCAACATTTATTGATAATTATAAACAACATAATACATTAGGTACTTATAATACCTTAGATATTTATAATTCATTAGTTACGGACTTAATACGTTAGGTACAACCATAATAACATCAAAACCTTCCATAATATGCAAACTGTCAAATAATTGACAAGATAAAATTTAACTTCAAATTGATAGGTATATTTAATTATTGCCTTACAAAATAGGTGACAAATAGTATATTATAATTAAAGGACTAAAGTGCATGATTTAATCCTGAAGGTGAAGTTTATTTCACGAGCCGAAGGTAAGGGCAATAATCACCTGAGGGATTAAAGGTACTTTAGTCCTGTGGTATATACGCTATTTTTTGCACTTCATCCTCAAACGAATACAAAATAGTTTAAAAGAATACACATTACGCAATTTTGACAGTAAGAGAAATATTTATATTGTTACCATAGATACTCCGTAACAAATAGCACGAATTTACTTGACAACGGGATTAATTAATTCAATACCTTGAAAATGGGATTAAATAATATGAAAAATAATCCCTTGGGATCAAATTAAGAACCTTAGTCCCTAAAAATAAGGACTTGAGAAGGGTTTTAGTCCCGGAAGTGCAAAAATAATATTTTATACTTTTCAGAGGAGGGGATTTAGATGTCGGTTCTATTTTTTTTATTTAAATTTTTTTTAGATATGTTTTCGATTAAGTAAATTGTAATAGAAATCTCATTTTTAATATCATGCAAGTAACCTAATAAAAAATTTCCTGCAATTTTCTTGAAGGAAACTATTGAAATTTTATAATAATAAAAGTTTCCGTGAGTATTAAGTCGATTGAAATTATCAGATGAAAAGCGACATGAAAATGAGCATTATTATAGTAAATAGCGCAATGAAAAATAATTTATACCAACCTTAAGAGTTTTCATAATTTCGCTCTCAGATAAAAGAATGAAACACAGAAGCATTAAACTCATTTTTAAAGTTTTTACGACATTTTCCCGCTGCGAATCTATATAGAGCAATCTAAATTAAAAATAAGAAGGTAAATAAACTTCACAAGCATTTTGAATATAGATGTCTGCAATCAGATTAAATAATAACATGACCGTTTGTAATATATTTCACCGACGTGGATATATTACAATAATCAACAGAAATTAATCAAATATTAAATGGAGTTCTCAATTTAGCAATGGGTAAAAATAACTGTTTGGTTAAATTCTCCGCATTTTAGCGCAGATAAGATGCTTTTTTAGTCGCCGGTTAAACACGAATAAATAGCGTGGGTCAGCTGCATGCAAATATAATTGTCTAGCGTTCGTTTCTTAGACCAACTTACTTACTGTTCAAGTTAATTTGCATCTAATTATAATAATTTCTTTATTTATATAATATCGTGTATAACCACATCTTGAGGTACATATTGTACTGGCATATAGTACCTATTTAACTCTGGAACAAAAATATATTTTTAGAATTTTCTATAAATAAGGGTAGTTCACTTCAAGAGAACATTTTAGTACCACTAATACTATTTATTTTGAATAAAATTGTATATTCTGCAACAAGTGTGGAATGAAGCATATTTAGCTTGAGTGGAAAGTTTGTGAGACGAGCCGTACGCAAGTTTCACGGTTCCACGAGAGCGGAATAGCCATTCCAAACGTACTTACTTACATTTCTCTACATTCATTGCATTAAAAATAACCTAAAACTATTAAAATAAAAAATATATACGTATAAAATAATATTCTACATGAAATTAATAAATTAATAAATCTAAACGTATGTAAAAGCTACTCACCAACCAAAAACACAAAATAAAGTTAAATTATTATATCTCGCCTCATTTCATTCCATCACTAGTGACGGAATGAATCCATTCCGTAACAAGTGATATAATGTAATAATTGAAAATGATAACATTCTATAACAGTCGTATAGAAACATAGTTATGTGTCCGGCTACTTGAAACTAAATTTAATTATTGTATTATTCAAACATGGTAATTAATTAGTTACAACGTAATATTTTATTAAAACTACTTATTCAACAAGTAGCCCAAAACTGTTTCCATCACAAACCTCAAAAATTAGTTTTCGATTTTTGAAGAAATTCTTTTTGTTCTGTCAAGTTTTTTGTGCCATTTGAATATGTACCTCAAGTTATGGTACGAATAATAAACTCAAAATGATTTGCCGTTCCTAAATTTTAAAACTACTCCAAGAAAATATTTTTAAACTTTTGCATCAATAAATGGTATAGAAGCTATAGAGGACCGGGACGATGTTTAATTCTTTTCTTTCTTAATTTAATTTTTATTGAATAAAATTTGATACTTTGCAAAGTGTGAAATGTCTCTGTAGTTTATGAGCTAATTAACCCACAAAATAATTAATGATTTTTTCTTAATTATACTATAAAGTTTATCATGTTATGAAAAGCTATTTATCGTTTTAATAATGCAACCAGCATTCTGCACAATTTTAGATTTTAATTAGGATAACACTGGAAACATCAATAATTTAATTTATCTGATGTAATGAAATTAACATCTCAATAAGAAGAAATTTAATTATGTTGCATGCATTTATCGGAAAATCTTTCACATTTTTTAAACAAATAAATATACATACGCATACTAATACGCCTATTATACAGGATGTCTCATAACTTCGTAATTATATTATATTATTATTATTTCAATGATATATACAGGGTGTAACCCAACCTGTGTAACAAACTTTAAGGATGTATAGTATTGGACGCACTGATCATGATTCAAAAAGAATTTTGTTGAAATTCGTAAAATTAACAGTAGTTTGAAAAACAATATGTTTTTGGATACCACTGGTTGTCATTTATATTTATAAGTCTAGATATGGCGGAAGGTTGGCTGACCACATTAGATTTTTTTGTTAAACTATGTACACCTATATAATTTGATCCGTGGAATCGATTGGTGCAAAAATATTTTTTAAATTTCGACCAGTTTTCGACTTAAAAAAATTATGTCGAAGACTGTGGACCAAAATTTTTTTTCGGCTACAGATTTGAAATCCTCGTGGTCGAATTAGTCGAATATAACCATATTTTAAGCCAATTCCAAATACCTATTATTCTTTAGGCTTGAAAATAAACAATTTTTATATCTTATCGATTTTGAACCATTTTTTAAATAACTCAATAAAAATTGTACCCCTTAGAATTTTTTCGTGAAAATTTGGATTCCTATATAGTTTGACCCGAAGAATCCAATGGTGAAAAAATAAATTTTCCATTTCGACCAGTTTTCAACTAAAAAAAAATTGTGTCGAAAAATATTGGTCGAAAAAAAATTTCGACTGCAGATTTGAAATCCACGGGGTCGAATTAATATATAACCAAATTTTCAGCCAATTCTGAGAAAAAAAGTTATTTTGGCCAAAATTACGTTTTTGGTCATTATCGAAAACAATTCATAAAAATTGTACCTGTTGGAATTTTTTCTCAAAAATTTGGATTTACATGTAATTCGACGCGAGGAAACCTGCTAAAATTTTCTCGAAAAGTATTAGCCAAAATTTCTTTTTAGTGACACCATTGGATTCCTCGGGTCCAAAATAGGGTATAACCAAATTTTGAGCGAATCGAAAATTTCGACATTTTTTAAATATTTCAAGTGCATTTAAAATAATTGTCCCCGACAGAATTTTTTAAAGAAAATATGTATTTATATGTAGTTTGATACGAAGAATCCAGTGGTGTTCTTTAAAAAAATATTTGCATTTTGATTTGTATAGTACCTATAAAAAAGAGTAGAGTATGGCGAGAGGTCTTGTGCTGGCCACATCAGATTTTTTGGTTAGTGAATTAGTAATTCTTGTAAAAATATATCACCTCAACTGAACGAATTGCAATATCAGCTACTGGCATTGAGCGAATTTTGATTTAATCAAAAATATTTTTATTTTCATATCCGCCCCCAAGGCTAATATCTGGGTACGCCACTGCAGGCATTCTCAACCTCCTTACTACCCCCCTGGATAAAATTCCGTACCGTTGCAAAGCGCAATTATGGAACAATTTCACGATTTTTCTCGATAGTTAGGAATCTGCAGAAACACAAAAACACCATAACTAACAAGATGTGATACTCTTATGGTTTCTACAACTTTTTATCCACGCTCTCTTGATTTATTATGGATTATACTGTAAACACGTTTCAAGCATCTTCCTTAAATCATATTAAAGCGAAGTTATCAGATATAGTTATGAAAAATATTTCTAACCATGTTTTGATAACTGTTATTTTAACACTTCCATATATCAACAGTGTTAATTTATGGGAAATTTTATTACATCAGAAGCCAAATTAGAATTTATTAATTGTTAAAACGAGCTTGGAGGAGCTAATGGGTTAGAATTGAATTGAATTTTAGCTAGATACTATCTGTAATAGTTTGCGAGAATAACTTATATTCATATTCCTTAACTGATCGAGACTTTGAGTAGGTACTGGGCTACTTGCATGGTATTGAAAATTAGGATCCTAATAATATTAGGTCGAAAACATAATAAAAATATAAATTTTATGAGAAAGAAAATTACGTTGTTGGAATGCACGATAAAATTTTTCCTGGACATGAATGAATGCACGAGTGCATATTCGGTAAGAAAATCGCAATGACACCGTCGCTCTATTTTTGAATTCTTTTCACAATAGAAACTTGAAATATTTACTAAATCTGTATTTAACATTAATAAATATGTATTATTTACCTTATTAATTGCTTATTGCTTAACAATTTAACCAATTTTTAATTTAATGTCAAAGTGACAGATGGCGGTAAAGTTTCCGCTTATTAATTTCAGTTAAGTTACTCAAGCTTATAGTAAAAAATTTCCGGAAATTTTTTTATATAACCATGGTTACTATATTATAATCAATTATTCATCCATTGGCTGTTATTGTGTCATGCGATTTTCACTAAAAAGTTTCTTGAAAGTAAAACAAGTGCAATAATAATTTTTATTCAATTTTGACGTTTTAAATTGCTATTATTAACTCCATAGCAACAACTTTAAACAACTGTTTACTCACAAGTGAATTAAAACTTTTAAATCACTCAACACATTTTTAAATTACTCCTATGTCATTATTTCGTCAAAAATTAATAAAAACAATGACAACTTGCCACTGACGACTACTTTGATTTTCTTTTTTGTTATGTCAAAATAAATTTATAATTAATATATTTGAAATAATTTCGTCAAAATTGAATAAAATATTGTATAAACCACGTGAGATACGAATGTTTATTCACTCGAAGAAATTATCCCAGTCGCTCTTCGGGCTCGGGGGCTAAACTTTCTTCTCTTGAATAAACATACATGTATCTCACTTGGTGTATAAATATCTATTATTAAATATATTTAAGATCACTAACTTCCCTACTCCAGGTCATAAAAGATATATTTACTCAATACATTTATAGGTAAATTACTTATTCTAATGATTACGACACTTCTTTTAATTAATTTTGCACCGTTTAAATTAAATAAAGCCACAACGTTAAAAACAGTAACGTTTGATAAGCTTTGAGTTATTTCTTATTGCACAAAACACGAAATAAAACCTCCTTAATTTAGCATTTCCGTCTAAATTGAAAGTAATCTCTCCGGCTGATATCTCTCCAACAAAGAGTGTCGAAAAAGCCCTCGTGGACGTTGAGGGGCCAGTGAAACAACAGAAAATAAATAAAGTTGATGAGTGGAGCGTGTCTCTGTCGGGTTTTTTAAGTCTTGATGATATTTTAGGCGGCAGGGCGGCTGTGAAACAAACACTTACCCCGCCCCCTGGTTTTGAAACAAAAGACGCGCGAAGCGACGCTTGAGATTCGCATCTCATTGCGTCGAAGACGGCGACGCCAATGGCGTATTGATCTACATGAAACAGAAATGATTCAAAATTAATTTTTTAGGATTTCCACATGACAAAAACATTTCAAGGATGTGAACATACCGGCTTGTTACTTGCTATTTTTGCCCATTAACAACCTATTAATATCCTAGCGATTGCTAGTGTCCGCCCTTAGTAACATTATCTATGTAACATCCCAATGTTAGTAATTTGGTACAATTGTGTATCCCATGTAATTCTTTGAGATGTTTGTATTGAGTATGTAATTTTTGATCGTACTCAGGATGTGGCTAGGATAGACTTACGTAATAACAATTAAAGTACAAGAATAAGATATTTTTAAACTTCTCATGGACGATTCATGTCAAGTAGGTATGGATGTAAGTGGAGAAAGTACACCACAGGAGAAATTTTTGTGCATGGATTCGATCTTGAGGTGTCAGAATCGTAATCGGGCATATAACACACTCGGCTATTCATTTGTGTATAAGTGAATTAATTGTAAAGTATAAATATTTACTTGTAATGCCCCTAAGATTTACACATTATTTATTTCAGTAATTTTGTAATTAAATATGGCATTTATTTCTATTTAAATAATATTTCATATTTCAAAATTAAATTCAAATAATTTTAAGCATTACACATTTATATAGCATGTTTCATATTCATAAACTACCTCTGAACAGTATAAATAATGCACAAAATTAAGTTTCTTCAAATTTATCAACTTAAAAAAATATAAATATTTTTCGGACAAAACCTCACGGGATTGCTTATCGCAAAAAGTGCGACTCTGGCTGCTTTTCGATGCCGGCGAACGCCGCGTCAGATGCCGGTAATCAGAAACACTTTAGCGGAGTTACGCAAATACGGACAAAACCTGGCCGAACGAAGTAGGATCAATTAATCCATTGCAATGAACAATAATTTATTCGAGCAGTGGCGCCTCTTACAACTATTTAGGAACTATTTTTGTCAGTGTAGATTACACAAGACGGAGATATGATTTTTATTGATTTTTTAGTCTGAGTCTGAGGAGCCAAGTGTAACACGAATGTACTGTTCGTATTAATTATTAAGACTTATGCGAGATTTAGTTTTTAGCATAAAAATTATTTTTCGTACAGGAAATAAGTGTGTTTGTATATACAGAATGCTGTTAATTATAAATGTTAGAAATTTATTTAATCCTGAGATTAAGAAAGTACCTATAGAAATTTTTGCAATTTTATTAAAATTTTTGTTGTATACTCTTCCAAAAGAAAAAATAATTTAAAATTTTGTCCAATTACTTTTAGAACTAAGTTACAGATAGATCTTTGAGGATTCTTTCATGCTTATAAATCCTGAAAAAATAAAAATTCCCTCTTTTGAAGCTATCAATGAATTACAAATGATTCTTTTCCATGACTCATTGAAGATTCGATTTAGCGGCGCCGCTATTTGACAGGCAATTCTCGCCAGGATTCAAAAACATGAAAGAATCCTCAAAGAATCAATGTATAAACTGGACATTAGCCATTTGCACCGCTATCACTTAAATGAAAAATATCTAATCGAACTCATGACAGCAATATTTTATTTCTATGTTTGACACTAATTTAATTTTGATTCAATATTATGTTCATTTATAAGAAGCCCGTCTACCTCTTAAAATCCAGCACAAAATGTCGTAGCGAGTGTTTTGTGGTCAGTACAAGAATGCTCAAATTGTATTTCAACAAGGATATACTTAAAGGATCAATTAACAGTTGTGCCTTTTTATAATTTTAATTAAAAAATTGTACATGAAAACTTTACAGTTCTCCTGATAGAAATTTATTTTTAAAATTTTAAGACATCTGTAGATCCATTCTTTCTCTATTAAATGTTTATAAAAACATTACATTGAAGTCAATAATAAACTAACAGTTTACTCGCAACGAAAACACTGTCACAGTATTTTTCAACTTCAAAATGACATTGCATAGCTAAGATGCGGTAAAGTACGAGTTTCGTGCTGGTTTTAGGCAGCCGTAGTAGTGGGGAAAGAGTGGAATAGAAAAAAGTAAAATCGAGAGTATTCTAGGAATTCGAAAAAAAAGGAAAACTTAAAATTTAAGTGGAAACGACTGGAAATTAAGGGTTTAAAAGAAATGAGTACTGTCCATCCTATTAATATGAACATAATCTGTAGGTTACAGTTAAACAAATTCCACACAAGTTTACAATTTCGCTTCTCCATTATCTTGTGTTGATGTTCTGGGTACATGATGTGCATTGGTATCTGTCTGTATGTCCGTATCTGGTGGCTTCTAATGACATCCTGCTCTATACGTACGTATGTTCGTGTGTGTGTACATCACATCAACGTAATTGCCTGCAACTCAGAAACGAGTCATGCTAAATTGTGCATTTTATTTTCTAGTTTTTGTCAGAGAAACATTAGTGCAATACTTAGAAAGGGACTTTGAAAAGGCAGATAAATGTCAATTATTGTTTAATTGTGCTGGCATTCATCTAGTAAATATGCATATTCTAAACACTATCATTAGTAGAAAGCTAATATCACACTGATTATATAGTTTTGACACTATTATAAATTTTATTAGAAAAATCACACATTAAATTTTAATAGTACCATATTGTTTTTAAAATTTTGTAAAATTATTATAATTGTTGTAGGTATAGTTAAATATAATGTTTATCAATCTTTAAAACAATTTGTGTCTGTCCCTATTTGTACTTCAATTTGCAGTGCAGAAATAGACAATATTGTTTTATAATTTTCTACAATTTTTTCTCTGTGATAAGGTGCTTTTTGTGACTACTCAGGTTCAGGTTCGAATCCTGTCAGGTACACGTTACAGTTCACCTGTACAAAGATCACTCCTGTAGTGTACTCTCCACCAACAACTATGAGTGAATTGATGGCTGGTAACCGCACACATGCTATACCGTTGACTCATATTGTACTAGTCCACTACATCCAAATTGAATCAAAGGTGTACCTATATAATAAATTTAATTATTCGTATTGGGTTTTTACCTTTTTCTTAATTTGTGTATGGGTATGTTAATGGTATGGGATTCTGTGCAAATCTAGAGGTTTTACAAATTTTTTGTCAATTGTTTCCTATTTACAATTTTAAGCTTGAATTACATTATACTTTTTTCGGCTAGAAAAAAGAACTTTTTTTTAGATACTTAATTCGGCTAGAATCTAGTTTTAAAATTTGTTCTTGCACTGACATATTTTATTTAGCTCATCGACCAATACTGCCATTAAAAATTTAAAAAGAAATGTAATTGTCAGTTGAGGTTGTCAACGTACTCGGTTAATGTGTTAGTGATGAAGTTTTATGTACCTACAATTTAGTTATTCTGATGTCACTAACGTCACTAACTTTATTATTTTTGAGGTTATATAAAAAGACAGTTCTAGTATGAAACTTGGATCGAAATTTTCTTGATTTACATTATCCAAGTGAGCATTCTAGAATTAAGTATGAAAATTGTCAAAGTTTCTAGCCGAAAAAAGTATAATGTAATTCAAGCTTTATAGAACTCAGAATTTAGCAGAATTATTAAACGTAATCTATTTTGTAAATACCTAATATTATTAATATCTAAAAAGTTAAAACATTTTTTATTTATTAAGAATTGCTGTACATAACACCATTTATTTATACAATAAAATTTAATGAATACCTAATGAATATGAATACATATACAAATAATTTTTATATTCGTTTTAATCATAGTTCTATTTCACAGCATCACAATTTTGTAATAAGTAAAAATATAAATAAATAATAACATATTATTACTTATTTTTGGCTATTTTATATCAATCGTAATGCCAAAATATATATAAAATAATGAACATAAATGAACGGGGCGAAATAAATGTGACCAAGTATACCAGGAATATTACAAAAAATATTTATTATTCATCTGTAGATTAATTTTAAATTAATCGTTAAAATAATCACGAATAACAACAAATAACACTAAATAAAATAAATAACAATATTTATTTGTTCAAAATCTCACAATTTCTTATATAAACAATCTAGCCCCACTGTTTGGTGGTCACTGTTCTAAATCATTTATAACAAAGTCCGTTAGGGGGCAGTTCTGTCTTCTTGTTTATCTCTTTAGTTACAACAAAAATGGCTGATTTATTACAAGCATAAACATTATTAGTGAAGTATGTGAACATTTTTCTGGTTTAATATTGGCAATCGCGGTTGTTTTATAGTGTTAAACAGTGTTAGACTGATTGCAGTGTCGATATTTAGTGTTGCTGGCAGGATCTAAGCAGGAGAGGAGACATTTTCAAGGTGTTGTTTATTTGGATTTTCGTTTGGCCATGCGGGTGAAAGGACATGTTGGAAAGATGAAACTTGTATACGATTTTATTTGGATAAATGTTTTCTTCAGTGCTTTTCATAAATGATTTATGTGATTTTTAGAATAATTATTTAGTATGTTTTGTTCATATCGCACTCTCAGTACATTACTGTGTTAACTCAAAATCAAGGATTTAAGAGAAAATGATGTTAGGCTCACATAAATCATTAAGTCTTGAGGTGTTTATTATAATTCGATTATAAAACAGGGCTTTGAAACATATAGTAAGCGAAGCATACTAGTGATATATATTTCTTAAGTTGATAATTTATTTATTAAAGCAAATATTAATTTTTTTTGACACTATACTATAATGTTCTGAGAGTGCAATATTATATGCTCGAGATAGATGTGTTTGTAAGTGTATGGGAAATGTAGCCAAGAATTATGAATAATTGATAATTAATTATTTTATAAAAATCTGATGTGGCCAGCACACAACCTCCCGTCATATCTAGACTTATAAACATACCTAAATGTATACGTACCGTACAATCCAGTGCCCATTTAAAATATACAAATAAAAATCTAAAATATTCAAACACTTAAATTTAAATCACCTGAATCAAAAGATTAATTCACAGGGAAACTCTTCTGTGTTGAAGCCATCAATTACTATACATTTAATATCTTACTTGTCATTTTGAAGTTGAAAAATACTGTAAACATGGCTCCAGTATTCCCATAATAACTTCTGTATTTTTTAAATACCAAAGACAAAAATAAAAAAACCTGAGGCATTAAGACATCCTTTGTTAATACACTCATATGTAAAAGCATCATACATTTCATTTATAACTAAAGTAAACGTGGGAGGCGTACACCTCTGTAACGCTGTTAAATTTTAGGGTAGACGAACACCTTAAATACTGTAACTAAAGTTAATTTAAAAACTAGTAGAAAAGCATCTGGAAGTAAATGTTCTCTGTGCTTTATCTCACTAGAATCTAATCTCTCCGCTCATGTCAGTGTCCACTCCCAATCAAAACACGTTCTGGTATCTAGCAGGCGAGTCGGTTTGGTTGGCTACTACCGTCGACTACCGTCTACCGTTGTAGTGATAAAACCGCGGTTGTATGACGTCCTGAGATTTATAGCATCTTTCGCAGTGTCAAAACCGAGATATTTATTGATTCTCAACTCATACGAAGTCTCAAGACAGACTCTAACATTGAACATTCCATAAATAACCCACACTGATCAGATCTAGCAGACCATTGCTTTATTCCTTAGTTAGGTTTTATCTTCGAAACTAAATTTTGTGAAGAAGTAGCAGTTTTTGTTTATGCAGCACATTAATTTTGAAGTATCTATATACATTTTGTGACAACTTGAAATACTAATGGTATTTTAGAAATAAATTAGTAAAAATAGTTAATTTGGCAGATTTTTTACTATTTTTTTCGTCAGATATGTAATTTTCTTGATAATTCCACTCCTGTATAAAGTAAGCCATAAACAAAATACAATTTTATCGCTTTGACAGCAGATAAAAAGGAAGATACTTTTTGAAAGTGATAAAATCTTATTTACCTTTTTCTTAGCAACTAAATAATAAACAAAACACTAAAATGTCATATGCTTTATATTTCTAATATTTGTCAGTGAAATGATTAGATTTTGGGAATATTTGTGAAGAAGAAGCAACGGAGTCGTTAAATTATCTCGTTGAATTACACTCGAGCATTTTATTTTCTCCGAATAAATTTCTGTTTGACATCTTAACCTTGTCACCTGACAGCAATTTGACTCGAAAAAATTTCTTTTCAAATTGCTAGGTAACAAGGTTTCACTACAACAGAAATTTATCCGGCGAAATAAAAAGCTCTTTTGTAATTATAGTTGACAAAAAATATTTTCTTAGCACTCTTATGCCCATGTCACACCTGTAATACACTGTATCATGTATGGTCAAACCTGTATATGACGAAAAATAGAAGCGCTGCTATTTCTGTCATACACGTCATACCGAATCAGACGAAACTGTTTGTTACTCCAAATAATTTATATAATTTTTCATATGATTTATATCATACAGGCGAGAGATTTTCGTCACACACGACAATTTTCATCATACATAATACAAGTATTACAGGTGTGACATGGGCATAACGAACAATGCAAGGAATCGATAATTTAAACAAAATTAATAAATATGCAATATAATAAGGCCAATTTGTAATATTGTAATGCATAAATTAATTCTTATTTTCTCTAATGTCGCAACAATGTTTTGTATGAATTTTTCGATCAAATAATGCTTCGTAATTACTTATGGTAAATTTCAGATTTATATTTTGAGCAATATAGACGGAATCGTGAATTCTGATTATATTGCAGAAAACGAATTTTCGACGGAAATTTATATTTAAGATTTTTACAACAAAGTTTTAAGTTCGATAATGAACTTTATACAATCATTAATATATAAATAATTTTTTTTAAATTATTGAATTGATAAAAATAGTGTAAACATTTGCGCTATCACTAGTATTATTTAATTTAGTTTACATATTGCTCGTATTCTATAACATTATAATAAATGCAACTAAAAACTCAAATTTTAAACGTCTCTATAAATAACTACTATCACTTTAACATTGACAACTGTCATTTTGACACCGCTTACGTTATTTCAAAATTATATAATATGTCTACATGATACGCCAAGGCTTATTACAAAAGCCTAATTTTACAGTCTGTCTACGACATATATGTGTAAACAAAGTAACAATTACAATAATAAAATCGGTGTTAATCTGACTGGTATCGCGTAACCAGCAGTACAAATTTATATCGTGTGAGAGTCTCGCGGCAATTCTCAATAGATTTAATGCAATTCCAAGTGCTGTAGGTAATATTATAATCATAAATAAGTGATAATAAAGCCTAACAATTTCACGGCTTATTAAACGCGAGTTGTTTATTGATTCCAATTATCAGATCATTACATGCTAAACAGAAGATGAGATAAATACGAGGATAAATAGCTACACAATCCTCATAACTCAAACTCGATCGTGATTTAAATATTCATTTTATTTATCTTGTAGATAGCTGATGATTTTTTTAACGAGACTGTACTTATATGTAGGTAGCTAATTATGCGTTAGATGCTGATTAAAATTCTAGTAATTATTGTGATAAAAATAATGGAGGACCATAAATTTTGAAATGATCGAGTAATAAATAATAGGATCATATTTATTATCGCATAGTTTAGATAGCACTCGTAATAAGCAGAGTAAAATTAATTATACTTTTAATATTACCGTACCATTCCTGTATTACGTACCCGGTTATAACGAACTACAAAAATATCTATACAGTAGGAAATCAAATTTCATAAGAAACATTATTTGTTACGTTAAGGTGTACGTCTATCCTAAAATTTAACAGCGTTTGTCTTAAACTATGTACACCTATATAATTCGATCCGTGGAATCGAATTGTGCAAAAATATTTTTTTATTTTGACCAGTTTTCGTCTTTAAAAAATTATGTCGAAAACTATAGGCCAAAATTTTTTTCGACTTCAGATTTGAAATCCTCATGGTCGAATTAGTATATAACCACATTTTAAGCCAATTCCCAACATTATTCTTTAGGCTAGAAAGTAAGCAAGTTTTATCTTTTCGATTTTTTATCATTTTTTAAATAACTCAATAAAAATTGTACCCCTTAGAATTTTTTCGTGAAAATTTGGATTCCTACATAATTTGACTCGAGGAATCCAATGGTGAAAAAATAAATTTTCCATTTCGACCGGTTTTCGACTAAAAAAAATTATGTCGAAAAATTTTGGTCGAAAAAAAATTTCGATTACAGATTTGAAATCCAAGGGGTTTAGTTAGTATATAACCAAATTTTCAGTCAATTCTGAGAGAAAACGTTATTTTGGCCAAAATTTCATCAAGGGGGTGAGCTACGTTTTTGGCCATTTTCGAAAACCCTTCATAAAAATTGTACCCGTTGGATTTTTTTCGCGAAAATTTAGATTTAAATGTAATTCGACGAGAGGAATCCAATAGTGAAACAGTTACGGTCATAGCTACTCCCGTCTTTAACCTGCAAATATTATAATATATTATTATTGGATTCCTCGGGTTCAAAATAGGGTATAGTCAAATTTTGAGCGAATCGAAAATTTCGAAAAATTTTGAAATTTAAAAAAATTTTCAAAATGCATTTAAAATTGTACCCGACAGAATTTTTTAAAGAAAATATGTATTTATATGTAGTTTGATACGAAGAATCCAGTGGTGTACTTAAAAAAAATTGTATCTTGATTTGTAGCTGTAGGTATAGTAGTAAAAAGAGTAGAGTATGGCAGAGGTCTTGTGCTGGCCACATCAGATTTTTAAAATTATAATAAAAACATTGTACATGCTTATACATTTAATATGGGGTTCAACTAATACTCCATTATTAATCGTGCGAAAAATATAAAAACACAGCTTTTGTCAAGCAGGCTCGCAGTTAAATTACTGGGCTAATGTATTTGTATAGTAACGATTTTATATACTATCGCATGATGACAGCATTAAATATTAAATTGTACACGTTTCGTATTGGAGCTTATACATAGAATAAATTGTGTTCACTTATGTATCAATTATTAACGGAACAATTTTACTTTTGTCTCAGAAATTAGGTTGATGAGTTCTTAAATTTTCTATGCTGTACTTCAGTATTCATAAAGTGTCACCTGTTTGATATTATGTTTATTGAAGTAAGTATATTTCCATGCTAATTAGATTAATTTAAAGGCCATATGTGTTAATTAAAAATACGGTTAATTATAAATTGTTTCTAACCGTGTGAGTACTCGAAAGTAATTAGCTAATTAGGTTCCATAAATTCATAAATACTAGTAGGTACTAACATTATTAATTATTTAGATCTGCATAATCTAATAGAACTGTTGACGTTTAAAATTTACCTTACATGTATTTCGAAATATTATTATATTTAGTTAATAATTTGAAAAAAAAATCTGATGTGGCCAGCACAAGCCCTCTTGCCGAATTTTGCTCATTCTACATATCAAATTTAATAGTTTCATGTTTAACGATAATGTAAACCAAGATGCATGTCATAAAAATTCAAATTTTGTGTAGAAACAATTTTCATATGGAATTTCAAAAAAGTAGAATATTAATTGTATTTTATTTTATTGCTAAATACTACCAGACTCTGCAGATTGTATTTAAAATTATCTGTACTCATAGATAATTACATTTTCTTTTATTTTTAATTGCAAAAATTGTCATGAAAAATATATCAAGCTTCAAAAGTACTACCTACTTCCTGTTTGCGGATTTCTACCAAAATCTTATCCGGTTTTAAGATTCTCATTAAAACCTTAATGTGAAATTTGGTTATTAAAGGTTTGATACTTTCTGAGTTATCGTGAACGAAAAACGTCACATACGTCCATACATTCATACATCCATACGCAGACACACAGACATCATGTTAAAAATAGTAAATTCGTATTCTAGAGACCCTGAAACGTGCTTATCCACCAAAAACTCATACTCGAAAATTTTGATCCATTACAATACCTCTCTTATAGAATATGAGGCGAGAGTTAATATATTAAATTATTTTAGCTAGGTACACAATTTTTACAAGTACATAATATTATTTTTGCACTTCCGGGACTAAAACTCTTCTTTAGTCTTTATTTTTAGGGACTAAGGTTCTTAATTTGATCCCAAGGGATTATTTTTCATATTTAATCCCGTTGTCAAGAAATTGAATTAATTATTCCCGTTGTCAAGTAAATACGTGCTATTTGTTACAGAGTATCTATGGTAACAATATAAATATTTGTCATAAAATTTACTGCCAAAATTGCAAAATGTGTATTCTTTTAAACTATTTTGCATTCATTTGAGGATGAAGTGCAAAAAATAGCGTATATACCACAGGACTAAAGTATCTTTAATCCCTCAATATATAATATACTATTGTAACTGCAAGAAAATTTACAAAATGATTTTAGCTGAAACTTCTGTTCGAATTTTCCAATTGAAATTAAATTAAATGCGCGTCTTTTCATTTTCCAGGTAAAGTTTTCTCTTTTTCGCGTCAGTTTCCCCGTTTTCCGCCATTATTTTCATCTTTGTTTTCAATCTTGCAATTGAAGATAAATCACACGGCAAGAAACTGTTTTTCATCTCCGTACATTGTGTACGTATGGAAATTTATTGTTTCTCTCGTCAATATGAAAAATGAACACTGCAAGAAATGTGGAAAATCGCCAGAAAATTCGCGAGAAAATTTTTTCATCGAGGACGATGATTGATGGCGAGAAGTATTGGAAGGTTCGAATAATTAATATAATTTTAATAAGAAGGTTTTGTAACTTTTGTCATTAAGACTGGAATTCTTCTGAAGTCGTTGAAAATTATTTCCAATTTCTTTGAATTTTAACTCTCTTTTTAATTAATTCCAAGTAGAAATTGTAAAACTAGGTAACGTTGACTATTTATGAAAAGATTTAACATGACATTTGGTAATGAATCATTTCTTAAAAAGGTATTGGCACAAAAATGGCTTTTCGTAAATTTGTGTCTCTCATTATTTCATGCCTTGTTTGGATATTGTGTGCAATAGCCAATAAGCAACACTTTTGAAAGTCTTTTAATTGGGATAACATCATCACTTTATTTTCATTTAGTAGCTACAAAAAGCGCTACTTAAAACAGTACTACTTAAATACAACACCACTGTTTATAGTTTAGTTATATTTAATCGTAGAAAAATGTTTGTTAAATAAATTGGATTCCATATTTCAAATATTTGAATCCTTAAATTTTTTTTTACGAATACCTAGAATACCTACACCTACACTAACTACTTTTTTCTATTCCACTCTTTTCCCCACTACTACAACTGCCTAAAACCAGCCCGAAACTCGTACTTTACCGCTTCCTAGCAATGCAATGTCATTTTGAAGTAATACTGTAACAGTGTTTTCGTTGCGAGTAAACTGTTATATTATTGACATCAAGGTAATGTTTTATTGCCGTAAAGTGGGGCTACTTTGTGACGATTTTGGTCCAAATGCTTTAAAACTTGCATGGATGGAAAGATTGAACCTTCTGCTTTCATTTGCTATATGATTTGTTAAAATATATGTTGCACAAAAAAAATTATTCGCATAATAAATAATAAAGTGTCACAATTTAACCCCATATGCTGGGTTTACTTTGTGATGTTCATATTTTTCAATGATAACTTTGTGAAAACGCAAGTATGAGACAAAGTAACCCCTGGATATCATAGATAAAACTAAAATACGTAGTTAGGTACTTGAAAAATATTAAAAATCGTATAAATGGTTACTGAAACAATAAAATGAAATTTTGTTGCAAACTATTATTTATTTAATTAAAAATCTACATTTATAGAATATAAAAACATTTTATATAGGTAACGTAAAAGTCAAAAGGAAATAATAATAAACAATATTTATAACAATTTTATCATTGTTATAAAATATTTTATTTTTGTTCGGGGCCATTTTCATTTGGGACGCTCATTAATTGGTCACAAAATAGCCCCTGCATTCTTTCATTTTTATTATAACCTATAAATAATCATTTAAAAATATATATTAATAATTTATGTATAGTGGGAAATAATAACATGGAACTGTGCAATAATATGCTACTGACTTGTTTCTGAATACCTGCACGCGTTTATCTTCACCAATAGAAAGTATCCGGAATTTTATGCAAAGCTTATTTTTCTTGAGATCAAAAATGGCTAAAATAGACAAACCTACACTATAGTTAAGGTTACGATATTTGGTACAAAGAGATTTTTAAACCATCTAGTAGCGATATTTTATTACTAGAATTTTCAAGGGTTCAGTATTTAACCACTGGACGCATATTTGTTGTTCGAGAACGCACTGTCCCAAAGTAACACCCACTGGCACAAAGTAGCCCCACTTTATGGTAGCATTTAATAGAGAAAGAATGGATCTACAGATGTGCCTTTTTAAAATTTAAAAAATTAATTTCTATCAGGAGATATAATCGTGTAAAGTTTGCATACACAAATTTTCATAATTTTTGTCCGATTTATATAGTTATAGGTGATTCCAATATTAAGGTAGAAAATCCGTCGGTCATAAGCGTGCGTGATTTCGGTGTGAGGTGAGACCGAAGCAGTCAAATAATCAGAAATAAATCATTAAAAATCGTAGATTTGGATGTAAATTACAAATCATAGGTATCCAATTAAATAAAAAATATAATTGAAATTTAAGTTTACACTGAAATGCAGTAGTAGTACGTCAAAAACATAATTTTTCTTGAGACTGGAACCTTTTGCATGCGATTTCTCAACCATTATTGCGGTGACTTATATTTTTTATTTTTCTAATAAATACCTTAAATATCGAAGAATAACATATTTGTTTTCCAAATATGTGTTGGGTTGTTATGATATAAAATTTTCTAATCGTTTAGTAAATCTACTGGTAACCTCCATATACGTAATGTATTTTAGCGCGTTTTTGTGTCAACTTTAAATTCAATTATCTTCGTTATTTCAACGGTTACCTATAAATTTTAATTTTTATTGAAATTCTACGACTTGTAATGAATGCTGTATTAATTTAAGTCATATTTTGGGTTGTCACTACAAAAACTTGTAGTTTTCAATGAATTAATAATGAATTCCTGCGGTAACTTATACGTCCGAGTAATTAAATTATAGCTCAGGAACACACGTACGCACTTATACGCACTTACCAGTCCGCAGCTTTGCATACGAAAAACAAGAACAAAACCTCCCAGCGTAATGGGAAGACGTAAACGTTATGTGGAGCTATTTATTTTATGGGAACAGGTAGTTTAATTATGGGAAATTGCTCACATTCTTACAGTACAGCATATTCAATCAATTATCACATAGGTACAAATTTCACTTCATATATCACATCTCAGGTTCAAATTCTGTCAAACACATTGGATTAAAAACGGAAAAATACATGTTCAATATTTTTACCTCCCGCCCAGAGAGATATACTGCCCTCCTTAGGAAGAAGGTCCTATCTGCAAATTTTGAGATTTTGTAATCTGCATAAATTATTACAAATATATACCAAAATAGAATATCCAGCTGCCCTAAAAAAATGTAGAATTTATTATTAGTAGTATTATATTTATATAAAGCAATTTTAATAGTAAAAATCCGCATAGTTGTTTCCACAAAAAATTTTATATAAAATAATAGCTAACACAAAATTTTTGCAGATAGGACCTTTTTCCTAAGGACGGCAGTATAGGGATCGTGAAAAAAATCGATGTCGAGATTTTTGTCAATAAGCAATAGTACCTTTAGAACCTATTTTAACTACTTTCACGAGGATGTCTGTGTGTGTGTCTGTATGTATGTGAGCCTACTATGCTCTTTCATTGTGATTCATTATCTCAAATACAGCTGAACATAAAATTCTAATATTTTGCATTATACATTTGTACTAATAAAGAGCTGAAAAGATTTTGGTAAAAATCTGGCAACCGGAAATTGTATTTTCTTGAAGCATTCTAACTTTTTTTGCAAACAATATAAGAAATACTGCGAGTCGAAATTTCATAAATAAAAAAACTGACTGAATTCCAATAATTTTGTATCCTTCCATTAAACTTATCGAGTCAAGAAGCATCATCGATTCATTATTAACTGAACATAATGTAAATGTAAAGCAAAAATTGTATCTACGAAGACCTAATTTGATTTGAATGCCAATCGGAATCAGTACTTTAAATTTTTTTTGCAAAAAATAGCCTAACAAAAACCAAATTCACATATTAGTGTCAAGGCGGGAGATTATGTGCTGACCAGAACAGATTTTAAAAATGCTATTCCATTGTTGAACTTATTTTGAGATAGTTACAGGCTGTGGATTTCGTCACTCAAATTATATAAAAGATTTGATTCTCAATTTTCGATTTCTCCCCTATATTTGCTAAAGCTTCTTGAATGTTTGTCCCCATCTCCAATTTGTATACGGTAACCTAGTTTCCAAGTATCTTGTGTAGTTCGGCGAATGCAAGTAGTAAATAAAACTTCTTCTTTTCCCCCGGCAAAACCGCTGCTGTATCCCGATCAAGATTACTTAGGAAAAGAGCAACTCTTTGATTTAATTATCTGATAAATTAACGAAAACAGGAACAGAGATAGCGAGAGTTGCACTTGTACAGATTACTAAAGTTTATTTAATCTTGTTTGTAGTTTTTTGCACGGTTAATAATCTATTGAGCATTTTATCCAACTTGGAAATGACAACTTCAAATATATAGGATGTTAATAAAAACACTTTAAGAATACATATTTCAAAGATGCTCAATTTTTTGAGACGCAAAATTAAATTTCTCAGTCGGCAAAATTGTAAAACATCTTGCAATTAAATCGCACTCGGATGCTTCAAGAGGACCACTTGATCTTTATAAATCTGCAAAAAATCTGTCCCTCGATCTGTCCGTTACCGCTTTGAATTTAAAAGGTCGTCGCACGAATTGAGGTTCCTATTGCACCAATACGAATCGGTTTATATTTATTCTGAGAGTTGAATGGTTATCAGCAAAATAAATAAATGTTAAACATACTCTCAGCTACGCCTATGTGTAGTTTTTGCACGAACATCTCAACAAAACAAACCTTTTCGCTTTATTTTATTTGTGCGATCAAAAAAGCGATAAAAACATTATCAATCCAAAGATAAATGGCTGGTTCTCCAGTTTCTTTTACTGTTGTTAACTCGACATTAAGTAAAACACGAAATTTAAACCTTTAGTGTGAGTAATCACTTCGCATCATCTTCAAAGAATCATAATTACAGCAGTGCGTTATACTTTGAGTTAACAGCGCTTTATCCGTCGCTGTAGTCAGACACTTTAATTACACAGCGAGAAAGAAAACCAAAGACTTGTGCTGTTCAATAACTCTTCACTTTTTCTTTGCGCAGCTGGTGTGATGTATAATTATAACTTTATTTCACGCAAAAAATAGGTGTTTACTAAATAATTATTAGGAAGGTTTATTAAAAACAATCTAATTAAGATACTTAACAGTATTATACAGCATGAATAGAATACAAAATTGAATTTTTTTTGTTGGTGTCATAACACTTAAAGTTTCTGTTCGCACGAGGATTCTTTGAAGATTCTACCAAGATTCTGAATCCTGCAAAAGAAGAAGTTTCAAAAAAATAAATTCATGGTTTTGAAGCAATCTTCTTTTCTAAGACTGATTGAAGATTAAATTTAGCGGCACCGCAATTTAACAGGTAATTCTCACTTGAAAGAAGAAAACTTATTCTTTTCCAGAATTCAGAATCTTCAAAGAATCCTCGTGCGAACAGGGGGCTTCAAGTATCCACTGTTAAATTTTATAGTGGATTAGTTAATTTTTTTCTAAATTCGTGAGTTTTAAAGTGGTAAGTGGCGTCGTCACTTGCGAAATTTTGAAAGTAATCTTCCATGAATTTATAGAATCGGCATTTTTTTTTCAAGTAAACCAAAGGTTCAGCTGTATGGGGCCCACCAGTAAAGATGCGCGGTTTTTAAGTACAGGGTTGAATTCCTGGTATTATTTTGAAGCAGAATACAAATTTTCATAATTTTCGTACGATTTATAATGGAAGTATAGGTGGTTCCCATGTTAAATGTATAGAAAAACCAACAGGGTATAGCTGTGTGGGGCCCACCTGTAAAGTCACGCACATTCTTGGCACAGTGCTGAATTTTTGGTATCATTTTTAAGTACAATTTTTAATAACTGTCGTACGATTGTAGGAATAGGTGGTCCCCATGTTAAATGTATAGGAAATCAACAGGGAATAGCTGTGTGGGGCCCACCAGTAAAGACAGGGTTGAATTTTTGGTATAATTTTGAAGTAGAATACAAATTTTCATAATTTTCGACGTACGATTGATAGGGTAGGAATAGGTGGTTCCCATGTTATATATATATATTGGTGAACCAATAAGGTATAGCTGTATGGGGCCCACCAGTAAAGACACGCGGTTGTGAGGACAGCGTTGAATTCCTGAGATTATTACAAATTTTTGTATGATTATAAACTCTAAATTTTTTTGTTTATTTAAAAAAACTCTTAATAAATCTGTACCTATTGCTTAAAATATCTTTAAAAAATTCTTTATTACAAATCGAATGGTCTAAATAAAATTATTAGTTGTACGAAAAACACAGCAAGAAAAAATTGATCCATCTCTAATGATGTTGTATCCTTATGAAGAAATAATTGTCTCTTCTCCATTTATCTGTTCCGGGAATAAAAAGCACATTTAATTAACAAAGTATCTGGGGAATGGCTCTTGGTCTTTTTTCCGTATTAAGTAGTGTCCTGCGCTACTAGTAGCGAGAGCAAGTCAGCGTTTCTTACTCACAAAGAACCATCATTAATTACAAATATCAGGGGAAGCGTTTGACGGCAGCGCCGGTAGAGGCGCTGCTCGAGAGGGTGTTGCACCCTACTGAAGAACAAGCACAGTGCCGGAGATCAGATATTTTACCCCTGAATACAAAAATTATATATGCCTATGAGGTTCTGACAATTTTATTTTTATTCCACAATATACTAAGAGTTCAAATATTTCTATCAAATAAACAATTTTTAAAAATTTCGACATATCCTGATTAGAAAATTTATATGTACATGCGATATTCGATAGAATTTTCTCCTTAAACTATGTACACAAATATAATTTGATCCGTGGAATCGAATGGTGCAAAAATATGTATTTTATTTTGACCAGTTTTCGATTTAAAAAAATTATGTCGAAAACTGTGGGCCAAATTTTTTTTTCGACAACAGATTTTAAATCATCGTGGTCGAATTAGTATATTACCACATTTTAAGCCTATTCCCAATATTATTCTTTAGGCTAGAAAATAAGCAAGATTTATCTCTTCGATTTTGTACCATTTGTTAAATAACTCAATAAAAATTGTACCCCTTAGAATTTTTTCGTGAAAATTTGGATTCCTACATAATTTGACCCGAGAAATTCAATGGTGAAAAAATAAATTTTTCATTTGGACCAGTTTTCGACTAAAAAAAATTATGTCGAAAAATATTCATCGAAAAAAAATTTCGACTGCAGATTTGAAATCCACGGGGTCGAATTAGTATATAACCAAATTTTCAGCTAATTCTAAGAGAAAAAGTTGTTTTGGCCAAAATTTCCTCAAGGGGTAGACCTTCGTTTTTGGCCATTTTCGAAAACCCTTCATAAAAATTATAACCGTTGAAATTTTTTCGCGAAATTTTGGATCATATGTAAATCGACGCGAGGAATCCAATGTTGCAATAATTACTGTCTTAGCTACTCCCGTGTTTCACCTGCAAAAATTATCTCGCAAAATATTAGCCGAATTTTTTTTTTAGTGACACCATTGGATTCCTCGGGTCCAAAATAGGGTATAACCAAATTTTGAGTGAATCGAAAATTTCGAAAGTTTTCGACATTTTTAAAATTTTTCAAACTTCATTTAAAATTGTACCCGGCATAATTTTTTTAAGAAAATATGTATTTATATGTAGTTTGATATGAAGAATCCAGTAGTGTTCTTAAAAAAATATTTGTATCTTGATTTGTATAGTAATAAAAAGAGTAGAGTATTGCGGGAGGTCTTGTGCTGATCACATCAGATTTTTTTAAATCAATTTATTGTGATCTTCAAGGTGCAAGAATAGGTGTGCAGAAAACCTACAAAATTTGAAATTTTTGTTACAGATCTTGCAGGAAAAACTATTAAAATCGAGATTAAAATTAAACAAAATTGTTAATGATAATAACAATGAATATTGAAACATCACTTAAAACTGGTACACTAACTAATATTACAATGATTATTAGTTCTGTTCATTTTGATTAATTTCTCCTATTTCTATATCTTCTTCTCTCTTTTCGTCTTGAAGTTTGTTCCGGCTATGTAACTCGGTGTAACTTCGGTGTTTTAAAGTAAAAAGAGCAGTGTAACTTTTAGTTTTATTGTTGTTGAAAGTCGTGTTAGATGGCAGAGGAGATTCGTTATGGTATAATTTACACTCACGCGATCCTTCGTCCTTCCTGCTGCCGCTAGAGATATGAAATACTTCACTTAGAGTTTAGACTCTCAGGATTATATTCAATCAAATTATTACCAGCAAACAAGTAAATGTAATGATTATCATTAAATATAATATGTTAACAATGTTTCATAATAACTTGTATGTAATGTTGATTACTTATTTATTTATTTAATAACATTACAATCTACAACGTTTTTTTATCCAGTATGGTATGACAGTCTCACATATTATGAGTCATCGGTATAGATAAATATTTACCGTGTGTGCGGTTATCAGCCGTCAAATCATTCATGGTTGTTAGTGTACATTACAGAAGAAATTTTTATGCAATTAAGTGGCCCGTCTACCTTTTTTCCGAATTGTTAATATTCTCAATTTCACTTTTTTTTTACTACTATGGTTACCTGAAATCAGCCCGAAACTCGTACTTTGCCGCATCCTTCCTTTTGAAGTTGAAATACTGTAAAACTGTTTTCGTTCCGAGTAAATTCTCAGATTATTATTGACTTTAAGATAATGCCTTTATAGGTAAATGGATCTACGCAAGGGCGGATCCAGGTGATGTTCTTAGGGGGGGTAATTTTGAAAAAAGAAATGGTAAAATAGCGCCGCAGGCGAAATTTTTTAAAAGTTCAAGGTCAAATGCCTTTATATGAAATTTCGGATTTGAATAACACTCTTTTTTATGTGTAAAAATAAATTAAAACTTAATTTTTACTTTCACGTACGTTAAAATAGTATTAATTTAAGTAGAAATTGGAATAGTATTCGATTTTAAGATCTAACTTTAGGATTCTTGGGTCGGGGGGGGGGGGGGAATTACCCCCCTTAACCCCCCCCCCCTGTATCCGCGCCTGCTACAGATGTACCTTTTAAAATAAATAATTTTTGTCATGAGATATAACCGTGTAAAGTTATCATACATAGGTTATACCACATTATGCCCTAGGGCATTGAAACATTACCATGGTAATATTGACAATAACACATCACAATTTTTTTTAAATTAATATAAGTAGGTATTTCCTGTCCGTTGCTGATACCAAAAGTTTAATAAAATTTGAAACGTCAAAAGGAAAAGTCACGCGCGGTATATTTTAAATAAGACATAAAATATTGTGGGCATCATTGATGTTTATGCATGGTCATATCATAATTTGACAGTTATCCACGAATTTCTTTGACGTATACGTCACTTTATAGCCCACGGATCACCTTATAGCGCAGTGCGCCATAAAAAACGTCAAATTAATGCAAACAGTTTAGATTTCCAATTTTCCTCATATAAACTACTAATAATTCTATAAATAACCATTTTCTATAATTAGTTGTACCATTTTTTACTTAAATAATATCATTTTTACTTACATTTAAGTATCATAAATTATCTTGTAAATGTTTAATTCAATAATGACAACTTTGACATTTAGATTTTTGTTTATTTCCGGATTTTTTTTGGTATCTTAGCAACAGTCAAAGAATTAAGAAATTTTTGGTAATTCGAACAATTAAATTAGGTATATTAATTAATTTATTAGAAAATATTGAACTGTGCATAAAGTAGGGTATGTACCACGGGCGTAACTTGCTTTTATGGCTCTTGACGTGTTTTTAGCTCTCGGCTGACGCTCGGGCTCAAAATCACGTCTCAAGCCATAAAAGCTTCCTTACACCCTTAATACATAAATAACTATTATAGCCCTCGGGCGATTTACAGACCCTTCGGCAGTAAACATCATCATGATGCTCTTGATACATAAATAACTATTTCGGAATTTTTATAATTAGGTTTTAACAGTGTCAACTCATTTATGGCTTTAGAGTAGGCGAGATTATGCGGATTCAAACCTGGGTTGTCAAAACAGCAACCGGCCACATAGAACACTCGGCTATCCTGTTCAAGTATAAAAAGCTATCTTCTTTCTTGTCCAGCATGTTTTGCAGTGAACAGTGTTAAATTGAGCTGAACTGGTTTAATATTTATGAATCGTTTACAAAAACACGATGTACATGTATTGCTCGGTTTCAAATTGATTTGGTAAACGGCAAATCAATTTATTTGCTTCAGATAACTTGTATACATGATTAGACGCAGATACTCTGAGCTACCTTATCTGTTCATAGAGAATTTGATTGATGTGCTACAATCATTCATGCAGAATTCAAATTATTATTCCTGGAATCAACGGAAAATCATGCATTCCAACTATGCTATACTGATTTCACGTAGTTTATTATTATAATTCGACTAAATACAAGACTATCTACAGCAATATTGAATTTAGTTTTGTAAAGGTTCAATTCATCAATACATTTGACAGGCAATTCTCAACAGAGTAATTTTTCTCAAAATTCAAGAATCCTTGTGTGAATTAGAGGCGAGAGGTAAAAATTTGGCAAGAGAAAAATATCATTTTTTTAGTTTTAAGAATTCTCAATTTCTCAGTAACTATTCTCGTCTCTTAGTTTTGAATTCTCGTCTCATCTCGACAATCCGAGACGAGAAATCTTTGGTTCTCGTGTAATAATGTCGAGACGAGACGAAAATGCGACGAGAAATTTCACTACCCATTATTTTACTGACCGTGGGTGGAAACGTTTAGAGAAAAATGTTCTCCGTGATTTGATTTTGGCGATCGGCCGTTTTTGACGTAAGGGTGATTAATTAGCGTATTTAAATTAGGGCTGATTCTGATAGAATCAATACTTAACTGTCGGCTTCAGTGTCAGTTAGCGAAATGAGCGGCGCTACTCGCACTGAATTTCACTTTGTGTGCGAACTATTCCTAGGCTAATTTTACGTCACGCTGCGTTACTGTCCAAATGTAATTGCGTTTGCGAGAGAAATTAAATAGCGGACTATTTGTTTAAAGGATAACAGGCGAGGAAATATCTAGCTACCTGCAAAAGCTCAAAATCCTGAAATACATATAAATGCTTTTTAACATAAAACACAAGTCCTGAAAAGAGAAAAATCAATTTTTTTAGGTTTCCAAAAATTAGCACCTAGATAACTCAATAACGGTAAGATGTGCGGGCTTGATTTTCAGCTAAAAATTCCGACTGGTACATTTCCCATACAACACAAATTCGTCGTTATAATGTCCATGTCTTTAAAACGTCTGATCCAAATGTAATCACAAAGACGTCACATACGTGTCTTATGTCCTCCATTCTGAATGTTTAAAAGATGTCATACCGACAGTCAAATAATTTTCTTTTTAATAAAATTATACAACATAATGACGACTTAAAGACTACCGCATAAGACGTCTAAAATTCGACCAATACTAGTCTCCTTATGACGTCTATAAGACAGTAGCAAGATGTACGTCTTACAGACGTTAATACGATCGATGTGTTGTGTGAGTTTTTATTCAAGGTTTTCAAAAATAGACTTTTACTTACCCTTGCCATTTTGAATTGGATTTATCGTGGTTTAGTAGATCTAGAACCAAATTTTTTTGAACAATTTAATATTTAATCAAAACATTACATGATACGAGGCATATCCAGAAAGTAAGGTGTGAGGCCGCTGGCCGAGGTTCCTCACTTTGCGTTAAGAGTCCGCGGGCGACGGTCTCACTCATTTCTTCGTCATGAGTGTTAGTGGGACCTTCTTTAAACAACCTAACCCACTTGTAAACGTGTTGACATGACATTACCTCAGGCTCATAGGTTTCCACAAGTTGACGATGGATTTCGGCCGCGGATTCTTGACGCAAAGTGAGGAAATTGATGACCGAGGAGGTGGAGCGAACGGCCTCTGCGGAGGTTGACGAAAGCTCCTCCTGTGACGACATTTCTCAACGGATTGAATTGAACCAGGGCTCGGTTTGACCGTTACGAAGCCCCCTACACGCAGGTATGCCAACTTTTGAAAAAAAATTACCTGCACCCTTCAGAGCACTTGTCACCTTACTTTCTGGATATGCCTCGTACTTTTTTCGTCTAGATTTCTAGTTCAATTTCCATCCGAGATTCGTTCGAGTTTCATACTTTATTTCCGAACTATTCATATTCAACCGGAAATCTTGGATGTTTTCTGAGCTTAAACTTTTAAAGGTTGGTCAAACTGACTGTACACTGAATCAAGTCCGTTTCTCTAACCATTTTCAAGATTTTGAGAGCGACAGCAAATTTATAACAAAAACCACACCCTCTGAAGTTGGATGTATTATTTATAACTTTGCAATTAAATTCAAAATTAGATTAACTAATTTAATGTCTCTATTTGAAGTTATTATCCTAAGTCCTGTACATTTTATTTCGCTATAAAACCTCACCTCACGTTGCGTGCAAGCTTGAAAGTGCTGAAAGTACAAAATAAAGTTGTAAAGTTGTAAATAAAATCAGGTTTCATGTAAGTAAATTATTTCACTCGCGAGTCATATTTTACCGCCTACGTAATTTCCTACAGGAAAATTTCTAAATTTCAAGTAACTTAGGCATAATTTACTAGGTAAAGAATAAGTTGGCCTCTTGACAATTTTCTTGCCACATCAATTTTCTAGACGCTAACGACGGTTTCACGATGAGAGATGAAATACTGAAGCGAAGAAGATTTTTAGCAGATAATTAATTTATTTGTCCTTAGCAAACTATTATTTTAACTCATGTTTAAACTTCATCAACAGATCAGTCATAGTTCAGCTATAATTATTACTAAACTGCGGATTATATGCTGGAATATTTGATGAAATATGCATGCAATATGCATAATAACGCATATTTTACAAATATATGCAGATATGCAGCTTAATTTTATTAATTTTTACTAATAATTTATTTATGTAAATCTCAAAATAAACTATGCACAAGACTATCATATAAAATAAACAAAACAACGCATAATTTCTGGAATACGAGTTGTGTATCTACCTTTAAAATAAATGTAAAATGTAAATGAACAAATCATTTTTCAAAAGAGCGGCATGCATTACTTGAGTCACTGGTTACATATTCGACAACGTAACATAAATTTCTGTAAGTGGTATCAAATTTGAGCGAATATAAATTGTATATACCACGTTTAAAATTTTAAAAAAATGAAATTTTGTGTTAAAAGGTAGGTATATATCTTCTACCAATAACTTATAGTATGAGAGGCTACCATGCTCAAGTTAATAAATATTTTATTATAATATAAGCATGTTGCAATTGATCAATTTTGCATTTAAAGACAATAAAAATAAACTTCAGTATTTATGGTGTTTATTATCAAAACTATTCATTTTTCTTGCAAGGCTAAAGCATTTTCTTAATTCATTTAAAAGTAAAATTCAAATTGTTTGCATAACACATTTAATTCAGTCATAAAATTTTTATAGTCCCACAAATTTCATAGTAATTTTCCATGGAAAACAAACAATATTATGAAACTCTCTCATGAAAAATTCGTGTGTTTTTTCATGTAGTAATGTTTGCACAACGTAATTGAATTTGCTTTACAATCTATATGCCAATTTTTCAGCCGAACAGAACAGAATGAATTTAATTTTATACTTTATACGGTTCAGGCAGTAGGTTAAAAACTTGGAGATAATTTTAGCAATGATCAAAAATACAATTTTGATTTGTAGTCATGACTGATTAAAGCATATAATTAAATGTCTCACATCTATAAATCAAAATCATCAATACAAAATAAAACACACTTCCTACAACTCATAAATAAAATCATACCACGCCTAACTAATTTACTGTGGCCAAATTTTCTAATTTTAATTAGCACAGCTAAACAAAAACTTGTACTTAATTACAATCAATCGCAGAATATCAGATTGGTTTAAATCGAAAATGATCAATTGTTAACACGAACTTCACTTACATGTTAATGATCTAAAATCTAAATGATTGATGTGATCTGAATAAAAGATTTTAGATTAAAAAATATGATAAATGACGGAGTTAACAAAATATCGCAAATCTAAATGTACACTGTAAAAAGATTAGTGATTTTACAGAAAAATTATAGGAATTTTTTACTATAATATGTATGTAATCGAAATTTTTACATAAATTATGTAGGTTTACATTTACAGAATAAATAATTCTATAAATTAGCAAATTTACCCTTTAAAATATGCATAAATACAATAATTAGTATGTATAATTTATTTTACAATAAATATATTTGATTCTACAAAGATATGTGTAAATATTTATTAAAATTATGTAAGATTATATAATGTTTATGTTAAAAAACATTGCTTGAATTCAAGTATGTATTAAACATAAAATTAATGGAAAGTAATAAAAAAACTGTGTAGTTTTACTTAAATATGTGAAAAAAAATTTATGTAAATTAATGATATGTAAATTTACTTAAATTATGTGTTTAAATTTATATATAAATCAGGTGCGTATGTAATTTTACATATCGTAGACAAAATAACATTCAAATGTAAATTTACTATACTTCACCTAGGCAAACTAGATTCCAGTAACAATTATAGTAATTTTACAGAATTTTTTTTTACAGTGTAGCTTTTTTAAATGAACAAACTGATTTCATAAACAAGGAACTTAGTAACAAAAATAATATAAATTTTAAAAAAATCTAAATTATGTACGTCATGAGAAAAAAATCTGATGTGGCCAGCACCTCTCGCCTAATTCTGCTTATTCTACTAATCTAATCTAACAAATAGTTTTACTTACACTTTAATAGTTTCATGTTCATGTAATATGTAAACGATAATGTAAACCAAGATGCAAGCAAAAGATGCCAACTGTACTGTCACTGTCATAATCATTCTAATTTTGTGTAGAAACAAATTTCATACTGGAATTTCAACTATTAATTGTACTTTATTTTATTGTTCAATACTACCAGATTCAGCAAATTGTATTTAAAATTAACTGTACCCATAGATAATAATATTTTCTTTTATTCTTAATTGCAAAATGGTCATAAATAAACCAAGAAGGAAGCAAAAGATGTCTACTGTACTGTCACTGTCATAATCATTCAAATTTTGTGTAGAAATAAATTTCATACTGCAATTTCAACTATTAATTGTTACTTTATTTTGTTGTTAAATACTACCAGATTCAGCAAATTGTATTTAAAATTAACTGTACCCATAGATAATAATATTTTCTTCTATTCTTAATTGCAAAAATGGTCATACATATAAATTATGTACCAATTTATTATATATCGTTATTAATTGTATTTTTCTTTTTTTCAGGTAAGTGTCTACAATTTTTCGTATCCACAATCGTTGATTCAGCAAAGGTAAATTAAACAAATCATTTGAAATGTTCTGTCTATTTTTAAATGCATTTCTTGCAAACTGAAATGCATTAAAAACCTTCCAGTAGTAAGATTTATAACCAATGCACTCAAGTATTTGCGAACAAACATTTTTGAGCAATTCAAAATGGCGTGTAGTTATTTCCATCTTTTACAGTAGACTTCACCAGATTATAAATAATACTCGATTTACTATAATATAAATTAGTACTTATTACAATTTATAACCTAACGTGCAAGCTACGTGCTGTAATAAATTTAGAAATGTTAAGTTTTACTCCCAAGACACGTAAAATATGACACACTTTAGGTGTTTTATATGCGGGGGAAAAAGTTTAATTGTAAATTGAGTCAATTGACTTCAAATTGAATTAAAGCTGTCTTTAAATTGAAATTGAGTTTCCTGAAGAATTCAATTATTTGCTTCATTCAATTACTTTTAAATCATTGTTAAAGGATTTCAAACCATTGCATTTAAATTACAAATGAATCAGAATTAAACTGACTTATTTCTGATTCTATTGCAGCAATATTGCGTGCAAGTTGTGTGCATTTATATGAAATTTAATTTATTTATTAAAAAAGGACGCTCAATACAATAAACTAATATGTATATACCTAGCATATTTAGATTCTAAAATTATTAGACGCAAAATGTTACATAAAATGACTGCTAAACTAATAAAGTAATGCAACTTGCAAAATTTTATGCTGGTAGTAAAAACTTTAGCCCGAAAAATAAATTTACATCACAGACAAATATTTTGGATTCAAGGAATTTTATTGAGCAAAAGTAACGCGTGTTCATGTCGTTTTTATTTCATGTGTAGCCATAAAGGTATTTGTAAACAATCTCTGAAATATGAATTTATTTTGACTTTAATGCGTGTTCCAAATTTCGCAGATTAATTCCGTAAAATTTACTAGAGTGTTCTCAGAAAAAATAAAAATAGTTTTGTGCATTGAAAGAAATGATAATTTTAATTAAAATATTAATAGAACTAACACTGTGACCAGCACACAACCTCCCGCCATATCTAGACTTATAAACATAAATGTATACGTACAATCCGGTGTCCATTTAAAATATACAAATAAAAATCTAAAATATTAAAACACAGAAATTAGTATCACCTGAATCAAAAGATTCATTCACAGGAAAACTCTTCTGTGTTGAAGCCATCCTCCGTTCAATTACTACATGTAATATTTTACTCATGACTTATATGGCGTTAGTGCCAACGTGTTACCCGTCTCACCTGTCAATATTCATATCATGGATTACAAGATTTCAACGTTTTATTTGATAAATTTATTATTTAAATTTTACTACAGTTTTTTAATTGTACCAGATAAAGACAATTTTTTATAACCTAAGTTGCAAATAACTTTTCCCCTCATTCTTATTACAAATACATAATACACTCGGCGTCAAAAAGAGCCCCACTTGAAATTGTGAAAAAATCAACAAATTTCAAACCGCTATAACTCAGCGAGTTTTCGATGGATTTCGATGAACTTTCGACTCCAAGAAAGTTCAAAGTGTCTACTTTAAGGACATCCATTCATTTTTGTTATAACCCCCTCTGCACCCCTGCAACCCCCCTATGAAAACAAAGTGTATTTACCTATATTTATTCAAATTTATAGAAATTTTTGACAATTACCTTTTCAATCTTCAAGAAATATCACTTCCAGTCAAGATATTTGTACCAAAATCTTAGCATCTTTTCCAATTTGTATATAAATGTAAAACACCAAATATTAAATTTTTTTGTTAATTTGTATTTGAGTTATCCGACCTCCAAAAATCCTGACCACATACACACACATACATACAGACATCATCGTGAAACTATCAAAAATGAGTTGTAAGGACCCTAATTCGTGCTCATCCACTAAAAACTCACTACTCGATTTTTAGCATGAGTCCAATACTTTCCTTTACAAGTATGGCGGAAGGTAAAAATTATTTAAAAATAGTTTAGTCTCACAAATGTTTGTAGTTGAGGTAGCGAGTAGGTTTGGCGTTGAAGTTAGATATGATTTCTAGGTGATTTTAGTTTATCACTATACATATGTTGTAATGGCAGAACTGGACACTAAATCAGATTAAGATAAGGTTAGATTTATTTATATTGAAAGCTCATAAGGAAGTCAATATGCCAGTTATTCTTTCATTGTCCTATCGCTGAAATCTAAATGTTTACAAATAAACAAAACAGTAGATATAGTTTATTCTGTAGCTGTTTATTCAATTTTACATCATGTGTAGATTGTTTGCCGAGGCTGTAACCGAGATAAATTTACTTCATAAATGATAGAAAAGTTAAGGAATTAATTAATTAATTAATTCAGATAATTAGAAACAAGAAAACTTGATAAATTATTTCAATAATAGAGATTTATTGACTTCTAGCTCGCAAAAATTTACCTTTGCTACCAGATAAAGTCAATTTTTTATAACGTAAGTTGCAAATATCTTTTCCTCTTATTCTCAATACAATTAAATACTATATTTATTTATCTACCTCCTAAAATCCAGCATAAAATGTACTAACATAGCGAATGTTCTGTGGCCAGTACAAGAATGGTCAAATTCCATTCCAACAAGGATTGAATAGAGAAAGAATGAATCTACAGATGTGCAATTTCAAAATTTGGATTAAAAAATTGTACATGGTTATAAAAATTCCGAAATATTAAAAAAAACAAATTTATGCAAACTTTACACGGTTATATCTCATGATAGAAATTTATTTTTAAAATTTTAAAAAGGCACATCTGTAGATCCATTCTTTCTTTATTAAATGTTTATAAAAACATTATCCTGAAGTCAATAATAATCTAACAGTTTACTGGCAACGAAAACACTTTTACAGTATTTTTCAACTTCAAAATGACTTTGCATTGCTAGGATGCGGCAAAGTACGAGTTTCGTGCTGGTTTTAGGCAGTCGTAGTAGTGGGAAAAGAATGGAATAGAAAAAAATCGAAAGTATTCTAGGAATTCGGAAAAAACCTATTGCTTTACTTTTTGCCCTAGATATACATAAATATCTATTACTGTGCAGTTATCAGTCGTCAACTAATGTCATTCTTATTTGTGAAGTGTACACTTGACTAAATTTTGTCTCTGTGTCTTTCTGCACATAAAAATATTATGCAGTTAAACAAGAAATAAAAATTCAGTGCACATTTTTTTAGACGCCTTGACTTGATTGTTTACATACACATCGGCATTTTCAGAATAAAATTAAAATTCAAAACTTGTAAACGCAATCAATTGCTTCATCAATCTTGAAGACACATCAGGTCATGTCGGTATGATCCTTTACCTCCCGCGCATAATAATGATAAAGATTTTCGTTCGTTAAAACAAATTGAAGCCATTTCTCGGGTGCCTGTCGAGTCAGAGATCCTAACAAAGTTGCAAGACCGGAACAAGTAACTATTTAGTTTTAGTTTAGTCTTTAGTCTGAATAGTTCAGCGTTCAGAACGAAGTGTTTTGCTGAGGAAACTTCGTTAAATAAAACGAAGAACAACAACGATGCAGTTGCAAAAGACGCGGACTAATTGTTCCTTAAAAACCCGAACAAGAAAGGACAGTTACAGTTTTAAGGAGAAAATTACAAGAAATTAGGACGACAAGTGCAGGAGCCACAACCATTATTTATTACAAATCATTCTAAAAGAAACCGTATCTCTACCGCGTCAGAAAACAGCCAAAAACAGATTTCGCGCGCCACTCCACAGCGTTTATTGTTTTGTTGAATATAATAATCTAAAGATATTGTTAAATATAAAAGTACAATCCACAAAATGCAAGATACAGAATTTTAAAATGAAAATCGAAATATGTTAATTTTTGTTATACAGGGTATATTCCTTATTTGGATTTTTTATAACTTAGGCAATTTTTATCAGAAAGTGACGAAATTTTTGCAAAACATGAACTATTTTACTGCCGAAATTTCAAATCGATCAGACAAAAACTTCACGAGTAGTTCACTTCAATGTGAAAATTGGACCAATTAATCCAAAATCTCCAATTGCAGTCCAAACAGTCGTTCTAGGAGAGTGCAAGGATTGTTCAGCAATCCAGTGGGGATTTTCATCTGACCAATACCGATGATTGTGTCTATTAAATCCACCATCAAGATGAAAATGTGCCTCATCAGAAAACATGATGTTATTCAGATGACCAGGGTTTTCATTCATTCGTTCAATTTCGTCTTCTGCAAATTCCAATCGGTTTGCTTTATCCTCTTCAGAAATTGCCTGCAGAATTTGAATCTTAAGGATGCCACCTAAGGTCCTTTAAAATCCTACAAATAGTCGTTTGACTAATCATTAATTAATTAATCATTATTTCAGTCATCAATTAGGTAGCAATAGAGCAATAATGATACTCAAGTGGCTATTGTATTTACAGCAAAAATTTGGCGGACTTTACACAAAAACTTGAGACTTTACAAACAAATGAAATAGGGAACACTTAGCTGACTCACCCTGTATTTTGAACACAAATACCTTCTATTTTAAAACTAATTTCAAAAATCCGATGTTATTTCGCAGATCCAAGCTTTGTTGACAACATATTAAAATTTGAAGTTAATTCACTTATAAATAAAAGCTGTACAGTGGTGCGCAAAAACCCTCTTTTTACAAATTTTGCAGTTTTTTTTACAAATATGGGGGCGAAAATTATTTTTTACCCTGAAACATACATTTTTTGTTATTTTTATGTTGAACGAAACAATAAACGCTGTAGAATAACGTGCAGAATCAATGTTTTTGACTGTTTTCTGCTATGGGTAATACCTTAAGGTGTTCGTCTACCCTAAAATTTTACAGTGTTACAGAGGTGTACGACTCCAACGTTTACATTAATTATAATTGAAATATATGATGCTTTCACATATAAGTATATACAAAGGATGTCTTAATGCTTCTATATTTTTATTTTTTGTCTTTGGCCTAGGAATTTGAAGTAAAAAAAATTTGAAATGACGTTTTTTGCGGTTTTTTGTCATTATTTGATATGATTTTTGTCGGTCACTATAAATGGCAAGAAAAATTTTAAAAGCAGCTAAGCTTTTTTTTCGAATAATTTTTGTTTTACTTAATTTACAGAAGTTATAATGGGATTCTGGAGCCATGTTTACAGTATTTTTCAACTTTGCATAGCTAGGATGCGACAAAGTACGAGTTTCGGGCAGCCGTAGTAGTGGGGAAGAGAGTGAAATCGAAAAAAATAATATCGAGAGTATTCTAGGAATTCGAAAAAAGGTAGACGAGCCTCTTAAGCAACACGCAACTACTGCCTGGACAATATAAAACAAACCATCCAGTACTTCTTCAACCATTTTAAAACATTTAAACCACACTTGGACAGTTAAACCACGACTGTCAATATCAATTGATCTGTAGGTGTAGATAACTTTTCAGTTTTCTCTTCGCTGAATGACGTGCCCGGTTCCTGGGGTTGTTTATGCCCTCATGTTGTGATTGGGGCTGAAAGGGCCCCAGCGGAGCCCCGGGAGTTAGTGGCTGCAGTCGTAGACCGAGAGGGCATAAAATTACAATAGATTTTCGGGTACAAGAGCCGGACGTAAACTGAGCCACGCCCGAGAAACGCCGCTAAAACGCAAAATTCTAATGTGATGTCACAGAAGAACTGGAAATGTGAACTCGCATAAAAATTTATGAAATTTGTACGGGATTTTATGGTGGAAAGGATTGAGAAAATATATTTTTGCATAAATGGCGATTATGTTTAAGTTCTGGTAAATATGTTTTGTCATTTTGTTTAATAGTTAAGACGGAAGGTGATGGTTAAATGCGCTCGAATTACATTGTTGACTAATCTTGAAAAGAACTGATATTTCATATATTTGCATATCGTCTTTAGTTCTATTAAATTTTATCTTTTTAATTCACAATCAATTAGCTATTTAATATGAATTGGTAAATCACAATCTTAATATATTTTACAAAATTCCTTTTTTACGTATTTATACTTAAAGTTATTTAGGTACCCAGTTTTTATTTTAAATTAAAGATAATAATAATATAATATAATATATAATATATATCCTTTATTTAGATTCACTAATAAATTTACATAAAGACTGGTATAATGAAGTACATTAATTGACAATTACAAATACAAATACGTGGTAAATAACTAACAATAATTTTGCCTTAATTTAGTTTTAAACTCTTTCAGAGTTGCAGAGTTCTTTATTTCACTACTTAAATTAAAGATAAAACATACCTCTATTATATTTTTGTTAATAAAATTATGCTTAAAAATGTAAAGCCTTGGTAAAGCATTGACTTGATTCGTTTGCATCTGTATACTGAATCTCTGAACCCATAGAACTGAAACTCTTGAAAGAACACCTTGAGCTTGATCAAAACTTTGAAAAAAAAATATTATAGCTTTATTTTTTAACTACACAATACGCAGTAGAAATTGAATACATTTTAAAATTGATCTTTTACCAAACAAAACCCTAAACCCCCTGAACAAGCCTTAAATTGTCTTTAGCAAACATTAACTGATCAAAAAAATCAGGCGTATCTACTACTATTTAGAAAGAATTTGTAAGATATGCTGGCATGCAGATAAATGTAAGAATAACTTTAATGAACCTTGTGAAATGATGTGACATGGTTTTATTATGAAGTGCTAAAAGTGCCTTAATAACGAAGCTTCTGCTTTTCCTCTATGTGTTGTGTGTATTTTGATGATGCTTTTGTTTAGGTATTATGTGTTTTTAACGTTTGTTATACAACTTCCGGGAACCTTTTACATTATTAAAAGTAAATTCAGGCACGTGGTGTTTACAAGGAATTATTTCTTATACTTGTAATACTGTCTGTTTTATCGGTTCACTTAATTAAATTGCTTGCGGAATAAACGTGATACGTATTTACTTACTTAATATTCATTTATAATTCAAGAGCTTTCAATTCACAATTCACACACAGAAAAGTATAATTGATTTTATTACTTTTCGAGTTAAATTCAATTTTAAACAAGGAAGTAAAAATGGGGAGGCAGTTAAAATAATCTTTAATAAAAATATTTTAATTAATCATATAGTCACGTAACTAACGTTCAGTAACAATTGACAAATAAATTAAATTCTTTAATTAAAGATTTCTTGTTGGCAAGTGGACAAAAGACAATGTGAAAACCTTATCCTTAATTTTGCGAATTTCTAAAAAGTTCCCCATACAACACAAATACGTCGTTAAGGGGTCCGTCTGGTAGTTTTTTTTTTTTTAAACAGAGGTGTGCGCGTCCCATGATCATTTGGTATGTAGAGGTTTTTCCTTTATTTACAACATATGAACATGTCACCAAAAGATGTTAGAAGGTCTCTCTGTTTTTATTTTTCTTCTTTAACTTATGATTTTGGAAAAACATGACTTTGAAATCAGCCATTTTTCTTGATTTTTAAGAATTTTTATCTTGTAAACAAAAAGCTATATTAAATTTCTGAAAACAGAGGGACATAAATTGAACCTTTGTTAACAAGAAGTTTTTTTTTTCATTCGTCTGTGTTATAAATTAAATGATATATGATGGGACAACGATGCTATGTTTTCGCTGTTGAAATTGTAGATTCTCTATTTAGCCAACTCACACTATGCTCAGTTTTCTTTACCTACATTTTTTGTTCGATTGATTGTAAAAAGAAGGGCTTGACGTCATTTGAACCCGCCTCACTTTGAAAATGACGACTTACGTTCAGGAGTTCGGTATTTTCCGAACGCGCCTCTTAAGTCGTCTTTATAATGTCCATGTCTTTAAAACGTCTGATCCAAATGTAATCACAAAGACGTCACATACGTGTCTTATATCCTCCATTCTGGATGTTTAAATGATGATACTGTTCTTCCATGCAAATAACGTCTATTTAATACCTTTTCGACTGTCAAATGATGTCTATTATTCCTTCAGATGATTAAAACCCTCGCTCGCTCATCTTCAGTCATAACAGCATCCATTATAGCATCGTTGTACAATACACTGTTATCAACAGTGCGTACAAATTGACATTATTTTGTTTGGAGTACAATTATTTGACTCTTTTTATAGAAATCAACAATAAATCTAATCAGTTAAGCACACCCCAATTTAAAAATATTTCCACAATAAATAAGCCGTGGGTCTGTGATAAATGTCCATCGCGTCAGCGGACAAAGCTTGACCCATTTTCTCTTGTACCCTTCCCGCACACACACGACACGAACACACACACACACACACACACACACACACACACACACACACACACACACACACACACACACACACACACACACACACACACACACACACACACACACACACACACACACACACACACACACACACACACACACACACACACACACACACACACACACACACACACACACACACACACACACACACACACACACACACACACACACACACACACACACACACACACACACACACACACACACACACACACACACACACACACACACACACACACACACACACACACACACACACACACACACACACACACACACACACACACACACACACACACACACACACACACACACACACACACACACACACACACACACACACACACACACACACACACACACACACACACACACACACACACACACACACACACACACACACACACACACACACACACACACACACACACACACACACACACACACACACACACACACACACACACACACACACACACACACACACACACACACACACACACACACACACACACACACACACACACACACACACACACACACACACACACACACACACACACACACACACACACACACACACACACACACACACACACACACACACACACACACACACACACACACACACACACACACACACACACACACACACACACACACACACACAGTGACATTCGAGTCCGGAGTTAGTACGATCACGATGCCGGCGACCGGACTGTGAGCGTCGGTCAAATGAAATTTATGAACTGCGGTCTTTTGAGAAATGCCCACAAAGGTGCAGACATATGTAAACAGTCATGTTATCGCACTGACTAATGGCCACATCCGACAAATTTCGCACGGATTGTAATACCTACAAAAATTTGGAGGAATGCGAGATTTATTAAGGACTGATTTTTTATTTCAATTCTTTTGATAGTATCTATAAATTATTGTAGTAAACATAATAATATTTGATATTTGATGACGTAATGCAAATAATTTTCATCTGTCAAATTCCGCCTCATATTTTATAAGGTTTTAACACGAATCTTAAGAGTATCTATAGTATAGTAAAAAGAGTAGGTAGAGTATGGCGGGAGGTCTTGTACTGGCCACATCAGATTTTTTTTACTGGTACGGTTTTTTTTAAAGATATTAATTTTTCCCAAGTGTTTTCCAAAAATGTGAAAATTATGAAATTATCCCATTTATAAGAAATATTTACCTCCCTAATTACAGTACCTACCTATCAAATTTTAAAATTAAATCAGTGTGCAGTTATCAGCCGTCAACTCACTTATGGTTATTTTTGTGCGGTAAAACTGGAATGTGTATCTGAGTTGTCAGAATCATAGGCATTTAATGCAGTCAGTTATCCGCCTTATTATTTCCTTTTACTGTTTTATGGAAATGACAGTCAACATTTTACTCAATGTTTTTCAGAAATATTGAATCATTAATTGTAAAATAGAATTAATTAGTTCATCGCAGTGCAATCAAATCTAAATATAGCATTTCCTGAGGTACTGATAATTTAGCAACAATCTCAAATTACAAATCTATTATTTTATTTCCTTATTTTCCGAGTATATCTGACACAATAATCAAGCAATCATCCTCGTATTTTGGTATAAATATGCATCCACCGAAAACCAAACTCATTCAACGCATCAGTGCTCATCCACTTCAATCAAAATGAAGTCCAACTGTTTGTTCTTCGTGCTGTACCTCTTCAGTTACTATCAGCTGTGTCCAGCCATAGACTTTGTAGTCGCCAAGGAAGTACAAGTGAACAAATCAGCACTGACATCAGCACCGACTAGCGAAGTAGAAGCAAACAAATCCGCACTGGCATCAGCACCATCTAGCGAGCTCAGGGAGAAACGTTGGGTTCTACCACTCGTCATCGCCATAGCGTCAAATATCGGCATTGCTGCTCTGCGAATCATTGCAAACGAAATCAGCAAACTAATCACTGGGAAACGTCTCCGAAGAGCGGCGGTGAACATGGGGTTGATCGACCAACGTCTGAACTTCAACTTCGACAACGCGGTGGCTCTGAAGAAGAAGATCACAGCGCTGAACCCAGCGGTGGGGGCGGCCATCATGGTGAGCAAGCAGGGCTTCAAGTGCGTGGCTGCCTTCTGCGCAGGCAAGCCCAAGGGGCCCTACGCCCTGGGGCTGTGCTCCAAGTTCAGCTGCCTCTGTGACGCGGGGAAATTCAAACCTTCGGAGTGCGCCAAGGGCTTGGTCTACGATCCCGCCACGAAGAACTGTAACAATCCCAAGAAGATGCCCATCTGTGGATTCTAATTTGTTGGAGATGAGATATTTGTTTTGTATGACAGCCGTATAAGTATTATTAGTTTTGTTAAGATTGTTCATCTAAATGGATTTTGTATTTTTATATTTTTAATGTACTGTTGAATAACAATAAAATAAATATTTGGATTATGATAAAATGCAATTTTATTTTTGTTTTAATCAGTACCACAGTATTCCAGGAAATGCAACACTGATTGAAATTAACAATTAGAATATCATATCTACACAACAAACAAATCATCAATAGGTATTAATTTTTGTAATCAATATTGACTAACATGTCAGAGTTGAATATTGTTACCAATAAAAAATGTATGACATAAATCAATGAATAATTAAGAAATTTATTATTGTAGGTATATATTTTTGATCCTTTTGGTATTACATAACATCCCACTTGACATAAATCGTCCATGGTATGTTTAAAATATCTTATTCTTGTACTTTGTTATATTAAGTAAGTCTACCCTAGTCACATCCTGAGTACGATCAAAAATTACGTACTCATTACAAATATCTCACAGAATTACATAGGATAGCTAATTGGGATAACATTTGGATGTTACATAGATAATGTTACTAAGGGCGGACATTAGCAATCGCTAGGATATTCATAGGATGTTAATGGGCAAAAATAGCAAAGTAACAAAGCTGGATGTTCAATTCTTGAAATGTTCTGGAGATTTGATTTTGTCAAGTGGAATTCATAATCATAATCTAACATACCTTTTACCCAACTTGAATATTGTGAATTATTTGTTACCAGTCCTCAACTCATTGGTACCTTCTCATAATATTGTAGAATACACCACAGATTTTTGTGCAGTTAAATTGAAAAGTGTACAGTCTTAATTCGAATCCACAATCGGAAACATAACGCAATAAGAGATGAAACATTTGGCTGTTTTAAAACGAATTTTGAAGTTTGGAAACGGCACAAACATCATGTTGACACAATAATAGCTCAAAATGGTAGGTGGACGATCTTTTCAATGTTTCTCCAATCTTCTCGTCGATTCTCTCCCGCGTTATAAAATGACAATGGTGTTGTCCTACATTCCTCTGTTGTAAATCCAGAGCAGGCATCTTCCTCACCGCCCAAAGCGACACAAGAAAGAAGATTGTAAGATCTAACATGCGCCTGCAGCACAACTTAAGCTCCGATGTCTAACATATGAAGTTGTAAAATATCAGAGGTTCAACTCAGAGCTTTATTACTTTTAAACTTTTGTCTGGATGGAAAGCTCCGCGGTGCTGGTTTATAGATGTCACATGCTGGAGAAAAATTAAATTATTTTATTGTAAGATTGATCTTATTACAGTACCTACATCCTACATGTTCCATCATTTTGTATAAGTGTAACAAAATAAACAATTATTTTTATGACTGTATTTTAAAAATTTTCATTAAGAATCAAAGTAAATTAACAAGATAAAGACTTGTTCCCAGTGGGAAAGAAGTGAAATAATAGAAACCGAGATAGAAACCAAGAATGTAAATTCTTACATGCTGGTGTGAATGTCATATTAGCTTATCTCTGTTTTAGTTACAGTTAGATTTTACTAATCAACTTGTAGTGCTAATGCTGCCACTTTTTTTTATCAATATAATACGAAACTGCCGCAATCAGACGTTTTTTGAGGGCTCATTCGAATTGAGAGGAACATCTTAATATAAAGAACAAATACAGAAAGAGATGCAGAACTTTTTTGTCACAATAATTTCAAAGCATAATTTCTGTACAACAAATAAAGGAAACGACAGTTGTAATCAAGACCGATTGTTGTATTAATCAAAATAATTGATTATTGTCATTTTGGTTTACATTATCGCATGAACATGAAACTATTTAAATATAGTACAACTTTTTATTAGATTAGTAGAATAAACAGAATTAGGCGAGAGGTCGTGTGCTGGTCACATCAGATTTTTATCATTATAATATTGGACACAAAGGTCTAGTCTTGCTAGTAACTATAATATAATTTTAAAATAATATAGACTGAAATTTAACACATTGATGAATCATTTATTAAAAAACCTGATATTGGTTCAAACTACTGGAATATTTTCCAATATACAACAAACTACGAGTGAGTTTCTTGCACAAGTGTTCACAATTATTTTTTATCTTTCCGGTGGTCCATTGGACGCTCTCTGGTGCATTTGCCAATTTTTAATTGGACCGTGATACACAGCACACAGACTGCATTTCTGTGATCTGTGCTGCCCTACATACAAACAAAACTGGGAAACTCACTGAGGAAAATCAAAACACAAACTTTTAAAATGAAAAGAAACGTTAACATGATTGAACAACTGGTAAAGGATTCACCAGCCAGAATAAATCAATTTATAATATAATAAATTGTACACCAATGTATTGAAATTGATATTGTTGTTAGTTTGTTTATTTGTTACGGTAGTATTCAAGAAAAACTAACACAACATAAACTAAATGAAATCAAATTATATAAATCTAAATGACTAACAACTACGATGAGTACGTACCCATGAATTGACGAATGGTGATTAGTAAATTTTAACTGAAACTAAAACAGTACGAGATAAGCTAATATTACATTCACACTCGCCTGTATAAGCATTTGCATTCTTGGTTTCTATTATTTCACTTCTTTCCCACTGGGAACAAGTCTTTATCTTGTTCGTTTACTTTGTAAAGGTTGTTCGACATGTGGACCAACAATTTTATCTCAAGATCGTCAACGAGAAAAGAACTAGAAGAATTCTAGATGCCTAATTAGGAAAATCGAGGAGATATAGAACTGTATGTTCTTTTAAGTGCTCACGTTAAATATTATATTTTTATCTAACGCAGTTAAATGTATCCCCTGTCATATTTTATCCTTGCTGCTTGTGTATATCTTGCTTGAAATACTGTATACAACACCGTAAGGGGCTATACTTCTTGAGTGCAATAAGAATCGGAATTCACGATTCTGGCTTTATTGCTCAAAATAAAAATCTGAAATTTTACATTAGTAACGACAAAGCATTGTTGAATTGAAAAATTCAAACTATATATTGTTCCGACAACAATTAGAGATAAAAATAAATTAAACACTAGAATTTCGTGAGGATCTCATGAATAAACTATAAAAGTTATCATTGAGTTTTAAGACAAAATGAGTAGAACATAGATGTAAAAAGGGCGGAAAAACAATAAAACTATAATTTTATCAACAGAATTGCCATAAATTATATCTAAACTTGTACAATTTTCGCCGAATTTTGCATAATTATTAAAGCCAAACTAATTACATTAATTAAAGATTTTGAAGATTCCGCACTTTTAGTATTCTTCCTTAATCTACATACAAAAACTCAACATCATACGTATAACAGTATTAGATTGAGATCCTCACAAAAATTACTCGTTTTTCAATGCGTATTATTGCCACGCAATAGGCTCTTAAGCCCCAAAATATAACAGGAAACGTTATTCATGTCTACGTAGTACATGAAAAATTATTCTGCAAACGTTATTACAATAATACGATGTTCCGGTATAAATTATGATTAATAAATCAAATAAATATATACTTAACATGTCAAAATGAATGATGAATGATTAGCATTATTTGCAAATAGATTCGCATTGTCGAAACGTCTCAATCAAGGCGTAGTCTATTCTATTATGTCTCAATTCAATGAATTTCTCAATTATTCAGCATTTTCCGTTGATATATTCCTTTGGGACGTTTGTAAATTCGCGATTTAAGTATTATATTTTTAAATTTATCTCTGAAGTTAATTTTGTCGTTTAGGTTCTAGTTCGAGATTCATCCGAGAAGTTCCTAGACATTTTTAGTATAATGTAAATCAGAAATTCCCATCCGAGTTCCGTTCGATTTCCATACTTTTTTGTAGCATATAAATATGCTTGGCTCTATTTTTACCTTCCGCCTTTTTCTTTGACGATAACTCAAAAAATATCAAACAGTCAACAACCAAATTTTATATTTTAGATTTTAATACGACTCTTAAGAACCCAGTTAATTTTGGATGCAATCCACAAACCGGAAGTAGTACTTTTATTAATTATGTAATTTATGAAAATATTTTTTATTTCTAATTGTATGATATTGAAAAAATGTATTATGAATAAGTTATGTTTATGTAAGATGTTGTTGTTAGAACTACTTATTAACTGGGGTTGTAATGTTGAGCAGTCAGTATTTGGTGTCATCAATCTGCGATCTGATGCATGATTTTCTTACATAATGAAAGATTTTCTATGTGTGTTACTATTTAGGAATTAAAGCATTATTTATTTATAATTTACAGTTTGAAACTTCAGTATCTTGTTCTTCATGATTGTTTAACGTATGTTATTTTTTGGTAAAATTTAATTGATTATGACAGTGACAGTTACAAAAGTGACACATCTTCTTGTACAGTTTACATAAAATGACTCAAATATTCTTGTGAGTACCTACGTATATATTTATATTAGTATTAGTAGTTAAAAGTGTAGGGTATGGCGAGAGGTCTTGTGATTTATTATTTTTCCATTCGAGATTCGTACTAGATTTGTCTATGCAGGCTCAGTTCAGTGTGCAGTCAGTTTGACCAACCTTTAAAAATCTCGGAAAGAAATTACCTAGAAATCTAGAATGAATCCAAACGAAAAAAGTATAAAACCCCATAGAACAACTCCAGTATGATGTCGTTGCTAGCTATCCTTTGAGACAGTTTTGTATTTTGTATGGTATCTTTTTATTATTTTCTAAAAATTCAAGTTGCGATTTTTTTAAATCAAGTTGAGTATTCGCCTTTAAAATATATGCACGGAGTTGTGAATCACCTTGTATATTATTAATAGTTTATTTTATGTTACAATTAAATTATGAAGTATAAATTGATGAGAGTGGTTTGTGATTTTGCGTATGGCGGTGTAAAGGTCCAGCATCCTGTGTAGGAATGTTGGAGACTTCCGGAAAGGGCCTTGATCCCGTATTCAGATGGGATTTGATCCATCAACGAGACTGGCTTGCTGACGGTGACGAGTGATGCCGACGACTTTCTCTTTATTTCTACGTCGTGCTGTGTTCTGTGTTGTGTTGTCTTCTGGCCTACATACAAATATTTTATACCCAGGAGACGATGGCGGAGTATTGTCACGAAAATCAAAACATCTCCACAATTCAAAGCTTTGTAACTTTTATATACTTATCAGATTTACTCATTAGGAGTACATTTAACATGGGAACCACCTATACCTCCATTATTAATCGTACAAAAATTATGAAAATTTGTATTCTATTTAAAAATTATTCCAGGAATTCAACCCTGTACTCAAAAATACCGTGACTTTACTGGTGGGCCCCACACAGCTATACGCTGTTGGTTTTTCTATACATTTAACATGAGAACCACCTTTTCGTTCATTATTAATCGTACGAAAATTATGAAAATTTGTATTCTACTTCAATATTATGCCAGGAATTCAACCATGTTCTCAAAAATACCGTGACTTTACTGCTGGGCCCCGCACAGCTATACCCTGTTGGTTTTTCTATACATTTAACATGAGAACCACCTTTTCGTTCATTATTAATCGTACGAAAATTATGAAAATTTGTATTCTACTTAAAAATTATACCAGGAATTCAACCCTGTACTCAAAAATACCGTAACTTTACTGGTGGGCCCCACACAGCTATAACCTGTTGGTTTTTCTATACATTTATCATGGGAACCACCTATACTTCCATTATAAATCGTACGAAAATTATGAAAATGTGTATTCTACTTCAAAATTATGCCAGGAATTCAACCCTGTACTCAAAAATACCGTGACTTTACTGGTGGGCCCCGCACAGCTATACTCTGTTGGTTTTTCTATACATTAATACATTTAGCATGAGAACCACCTTTTATTTATTATTAATCGTACGAAAATTATGAAAATTTGTATTCTACTTCAATATTATACCAGGAATTCAACCCTGTACTCAAAAATACCGTGACTTTACTGGTGGGCCCCGCACAGCTATACCCTTTTTGGTTCTCCAAACATTTAACATGGGAACCACTTATACTTTATTAATCGTACCAAAATTTAAAAAAAATGTATTCCACTTGATACAGCTATTCCCGCAGATGATCAAACAAAAAATTATCCTAAATGGCTCACAATTAGTGTTAAGTAATTTTTAAACCAACTTTAATCACAAAAATAATTCTCTCAACGAAATACGGAGTATAATCGTTCTGTTAATTTACTTAAACTCATTTTTATTACCCCAAGTCATTCCAAATTCGCTCTCAAGAGTCGTGGGCAATTATTGTCAGATTTAAAATTAAATATTTAAAACTTTTGCCCAGTGCCATTAAAATTCATTCCGCGTTTCCAGCATCAGAAATTTCTCGTTAAAAATTCAATTATATTTTTATTAGTCTTAATTATTTTTGCCGTAAATTTTCCGAATAGAAGAGAAATTGACAGAGATTACGGTAATATAGATGTAAGTTATTTATATGGAACAAATTAGTTATAATAATTTGTTTATAAATAATGAGCAAATTGAACGTCAACATTCATTGATATTTTGTAAGAGTTTCTTTCTTTATTATTATTTCTCGGTCAATTTATGGCAAAATGTGTTTGATACTTATGGAATATAACTTGATAAAGTTACTTTTATTGATATTTGAAAGTATTACACTGGAATAAATATAGTTTTTTAGTGGTAACCTACATACGGAATACAGATAATGCCTTAAATTGGAATCGAAATTAGAAATAAGTGGCCCGTTATTTTATATACACAACTCAATCTAAATGAACTTCAAATTTTAATTTTATTTGCGCAATAATCCTACTACTGTAACTAAGCTATTAATTTTTAAATAAGAATATCGTTCTGATGGCCTTCTAGTTTGTACATTATTCATTGATAGATGCAGTTTAAAATATTCTTAAAGTTAGAGATAAATCTATGTTTGTGTCTTAAGGGGGTTTTATCGCTCAGCGCTGCTAAATCACAAATCCTCGTTATTTCAGATATCCGCGCTGACAGCCTATGTTTTATGAGCACATGTTGTCTCTATTTATCTAATTGCTATGTTTCGCTCCATTTTTGTTTAGAAAATACTCAATTTGATTGGCTAGCGCGCATACAAGTTTTAAATTTATTTAACAAATTACTCGACTACTATTTGAAAATTTTATATAATAATGTGATATAAACATTTAAATTTACAATGCAATCAAACTTACGTAGAGTTTTTCTCAGAATTATTGTTATTTAATTGTTTATAAATAATAATAATAACAATTTAAAAAATTCGACAACGTAGCTAGATTTTTACTGCCTTTATCTTTATATGGTATTTTTTTTAGATTTATAGGATTAATATGTTGGGAGTAATTTGTTCAATACTTTTTTACTGTGATAAAAGCCCCTTAAGAGCTTCAAATACGTCGATTTTTACTAGAATGTTTTTATTATTTATTATTAATCAGTATTTTTATCTGTAAAGGAAGGTATTGGAGTCATGCTAAAAATCGGGTAGTGAGTTTTTAGTGGATGAGCACGAATTAGGCTCCTTACAACTCATTTTTGATAGTTTCACGATGATGCCTGTATATGTATGTGTGTTTTATTTATAATTTATATTAAACTGTTTATTATTATTTCGTTATTAATTAAATTTTTCTTTTTTTCAGGTAAGTGTCTTCAATTTTTCGTATCCACAGTCGTTGATTCAGTAAAGGTAAAATAAACAAACCATTCAAAATATTATTTGTAAAAACTCACAGTATGTAAGCCTACCCTGTCTAAATTAGATAATAGTGTTGCAGATATAAAATAGATTCCAATAATTATTTTGCGCAGAAAAATTTTCAGTTAATCCATTAGCAATTAATTAATTACATGCACTGCGGCAAAAACAGTGACTGGTCAAAATGAAATTATATTAAGGTGTTCGTCTACCCTAAAATTTGACAGCGTTACAGAAGTGTACGCCTCCCACGTTTACTTTAGTTATAATTGCTATAATATGATGCTTTTACATATGAGTGTATTAACAAAGGATGTCTTAATGCCTCTAGTTTTTTATTTTTTGTCTTTGGCCTAAGAATTTGAAGTAAAAAATATTTAAAAATTACGTTTTCTGTCATTGTTTGATACGATTTGATATGATTTTTTTCGGTCATTGTAAATGGAAAGAAAAATTTAAAAAGCAAGAAGCCTGCAGCTAACCTTCCTTTTTCGAATAATTTTTGTTATTATGGGAATACTGGAGCCATGTTTACAGTATTTTTCAACTTCAAAATGACATTACATAGCTAGGATGCGGCAAAGAACGGTTTTCCGTCTGGCTTGAGGTAGCCGTAGTAGTGGGAAAATAGTGGAATAGAAAAAAGTAAAATTGAAAGTATTCTAAAAAATGTTTCACTTTTTGCTCTAGTTATACATAAATATCTATTACTGTGTGTGTGCAGTTATCAGCCATCAACTAATGTCATTCTTATTTGCGGCAAAGTACGAGTTTCGGGCTGGGTTCGAGCAGCCGTAGTAGTGGGAAGAGAGTGAATTAGAAAAAAAGAGTAATATCGAGAGTATTTTAGGAATTAGAAAAATAGGTAGACGAGCGCCTTAAGTTGATTACAAAAAGAATCCGGTAAAACGGTCTTGATGTATAGTTCTACTTCTCACCGTAAAATTCAACCGACAAAAAATTATATTTCACTCTGTTTTTGTCACTTATTTAATATTTAGTTGTATAAGTTATGAGAGTTTTATGTAAGGCGGAGTGTGAATGATGAAGAACATTTCCAAGGGCTTAACGGTAATCTCGTAGGGATCCGGGTAACCAACCGGTTTACGGCTTATTCTGTTTCCGGTTGGGGTCAAAGGTTACCAGGAAGATTAGTGCCCTGGTTGCCAACTGAGAAACATTAAATTTACCAGGTGGACTCATTATTTCAGACCAGAATCATATTTGTCTTCAGCAATGCATCTTGAATCAAATTGAATTCAATATACAGGGTGAGTCATCGAAATGCCCGTCGTCGATATCTCCCTTGTCGTTAAAAATACAGCATAAATTTATTAACAGAATTTTTCGTCTACTCAAGGAGCATAACTTAAAATTATTTTCACATATACAGGGTGTTGCATAACGACTTGGCAATAATTGTTCGTCTTTTTTTAAATGAAACACCCTATATATTTTTATATATTTTGAATTGTATTTTATTTACCTATACGAAAATATAAGTTTCATTTTAGTTTGCCGCGGCGTTGCCAAGTTATTCAATTTTTTCTCTAAAAAAAGCCGAATACACGTATTGTTTTATAAAGGCGTACTGAAGTTATTTTAATAGTAAAAATTATGAATTTTTTTTTCTGTACAGCTGTAACTATACTCTTTGTTCTGACATAACTTTTTTTTAATGTTATTATACAGGGTGTTCAATACAGAGAATCAAATTTACTCAATTTCAAATGGCTATAACTCGTCATTTTCAAATGGAACACCCTATATTTTATTATTCTTTTGTGTGTATTTTTGCATCTTCTTATGTTATAAAGGATGTCCTATGCCTAAAATCATTAATTTCGAAATTAATTAAATTAATGTTTTAAGGCATAGGACACCCTTTATAACATAAGAAGATGCAAAAATACACACAACAGAATAATAAAATATAGGGTGTTCCATTTGAAAAATACGAGTTATAGCTATTTGAAATTGAGTAAATTTGATTCTCTGTATTGAACACCCTGTATAATAACATTTAAAAAAAGTTATGTCAGAACAAAGAGTATAGTTACAGCTGTACAGAAAAAAAAATTCATAATTTTTACTATTAAAATAACTTCAGTACGCCTTTATAAAACAATACGTGTATTCGGCTTTTTTTAGAGAAAAAATTGAATAACTTGGCAACGCCGCGGCAAACTAAAATGAAACTTATATTTTCGTATAGGTAAATAAAATACAATTCAAAATATATAAAAATATATAGGGTGTTTCATTTAAAAAAAGACGAACAATTATTGCCAAGTCGTTATGCAACACCCTGTATATGTGAAAATAATTTTAAGTTATGCTCCTTGAGTAGACGAAAAATTCTGTTAATAAATTTATGCTGTATTTTTAACGACAAGGGAGATATCGACGACGGGCATTTCGATGACTCACCCTGTAGACGTAGATAAAGTACCTATTGGATTGAATAAAATGTATTGTCTACAGTTTTTACCTTCCGCTTACCTGTAAAGGAAGGTATTGGAATCATGCTAAAAATCGGGTAGTGAGTTTTTAGCGAATGAGCACGAATTAGGGTCCTTACAATTCATTTTTGATAGTTTCACGATGATGTCTGTATGTATGTATGTATGTATGTATGTGTGTGTGTATATGTGTGTAGTTACGTGGTCAGGGCCGGATTTCTGTCAGTCGGATAACTCAAATACGAATTACCCAAAAAAAATTATATTTGGTATTTAACACTTGTATATAAATTGGAAGAGCCCATTAGAATTTGGTACAAATATCTTCACCGGAAGTGGTATTTTTTTAAGATTGAAAAGGTTAATTGTCAAAAATGTATATGAATTTGGAAAAATATAGTATTTATTGGTAATAAGAATAAGAGGAAAAGTTATTTGCAACTTACGTTATAAAAAAAATTGTCTTTATCTGGTAGCATTAAAGAACTGCAGTAAAATTTAAAAACTAAATTTATCAGATATAACGTTAAAATCTTGTAATCCATGTTCGGTTGATTTTTGTTTCTGCGTAAAAAATATTGACAGATGAGACGGGTGACAAGTTGGCATACTCTGTGGGCATACTAACGCCATATAAGTCATAAGTAAGATATTAAATGTAGTAATTGAACGGAGGATGGCTTCAACACAGAAGAGTTTTCCTGTGAATGAATCTTTTGATTCAGGTGATACAAATTTCTGTGTTTTAATATTTTAGATTTTTATTTTAAATGGGCACCGGATTGTACGTATACATTTATGTTTATAAGTCTAGATATGGCGGAAGGTTGTGTGTTGGCCACGTCAGATTTTTATTTATTAAGGCTAGGTAATTGTATTTAAAATAAGGCTACAAATCTTCAAAGCGCTAAACTATATCAATTGGGATTAAATGGTAGCAGTTTTACAGCAGTTAAATTTATTTCTGTAATCCTCAATGATTTATTAATAGACTAAATACGCAAATACTAAATGAAATACGCACTGTGAAGATATTTAAAAAATGCCCGTATCGCCGTTAAAGTAAAATATGAGCGTTAAATTAAATAGTGAAAAATCCGCGTTATAGAATTAAACCTAGAAAAACATAAATGTAATTTGGCCTTCTATTCTCTTCACAATAGAATCCTGACAAAACTGGATGTTTTCTTTTATCCTGCGGGATGATATTCTTCCAGAAATCGTTCCAGGATGCAAATTCATCCCCGGAAACCACAAACCCACTTTTAATTGTGTATATGAAATCTGCATAATCTTATTTTCTCCGCAATAAAATGACAACAAAGAATACCTTCTCATATTTTTCCTCATTTATTTTTCCGGCTCCATTCGAAAGATTAATGTAAAAAGATACCGCGTATATTTCTCTACATAAACTTAATTTATTAAGATATAAAATGTCTGATTTTGTTACGAAACCCGCGGTTAGATGAATGTAAAATACATTTGCGGATTGATTCTAGTAGCTGAATGTTTTATTTATGATATGTATATGGGGAGAAACTTTGGATAATGGCGGACATAAAATCGTCTAATCGACTACTAAATTTTGTAAATGTGTTTTGTTTTGTTGTATGATTTAATTTAGTGCAGTTTTCAAAACGGCACACGTATTGAAAACTTTTAAATTGGAGACAATAACTGCATTATTATCAGAGCATTCGAACAAGTTTGAATTTAGTACACTCAGAAATATAAAGAATTTAATGATCACACAGGTGATTCACAACTTTTTAAATTTAGTGCCATATAGAAAAATAATAGGGTACTTTACCATAGTAGCAAATTAGCAATCCAGTCAATTATATTGAAAGGAGACCCCAGTAATAAGTTATTGCCATGAAAAAAGTTTTCAAAAAGTTAATAGTTCTTTAAATATTTGAGATTTTACGTATCGTATATCTACGTCACAGTAATGCGTTCTCTCTCTCACTCTCTCTCTCTCACACATCTATCCTATTCTAAATTATTTCAACGTGTATGCCTTCTATCTTTGTTCAACGTAGTGTTTCTTTATCTATGAACTGGCATGTAAAATAATGTACTTTAAAAATGGTTATAAAATATTGCCTGGTTCGTAATTGTTATAATGATAGTTCAACAACTCCAAACAAAATATTCATAAGAATACCAACTAATACAAAAATTGGGACAGACAAACGATATAATTGTCAAAATATTTAACCAATTTGACATTTTATAATATATTTCGTAGATATCGTGGATCCGTTATCATTCCAATCAATGTCATTAATTGAAGTAACAAAAATAAAATTAAATTCTTTGATAATTCCAATGTACCTTGTCCGAATTTTGTAGTAAAATATGTGCAGTTTAGCACGCTAGCATAAAACCATAGTTTTTTGCTAAATCTGTAATGAAAATTGATAAGCTTTGCCCGAATACTCCCATTGAAAGATAATGTTGAATGACATAGGTCTGCGAATCATATAAGTGGTACTAAAACTCAGGATCCAATTTTTGAAGGCAAATTTATAAATTATATGTCTAAATAATATATTTTCACGTGTATTCTTACATACAGTAATAAAGAAACTACCAAATTGTATTTTATATTTTGTAACATTTAGAAACAGTTGATTTTACACAAGTACATTTTAATTCCAGCCCCATTGTTTGAGAAGATTTTCAGTTGTACATCTACGTCACACAAACTTTAAAAATTAATTACAGCTTTATTAAGAACAATTAAGGATTATCAGTACTCTCAATCGCTTTCAAATAACATGAAGTTTCAATACAAAATTTAAAAAAAAATAATGGTAAACTACCCTATTAAAGCCACGGTTAACAAATAAATTAGGTTTGCCAACATGATCTTTTCTAGCGGTTAGAATGTGTAATAGATCTAGGTGTCTCTGGCTGTATCAGGTCATACTCTATAGAGACACTGTTTAAAATGTAAAAATACACTTTAATACTATAAATAGTATCTAAAATTGTAATTTAGATATATCTAAGCGACTATGTTCCATAATTTACCTTTAGATCGAAAATATTATGACAAAACCTGTTTGAAAATCCTGCATTTTCTACGAGGGAGATCGTCGTTATAATTAAATAATTTCACAATATATGAAGACAGTCTCGTGTTGCATCTATTCATCTTCATTATACAATTTATAAAACGTCGATATATACTCATTTCTTCTAAAATTAAAATAACCTTTATCTACATTGACAGTTTTTCTAAAACACTTTTCATTATTTCACAACAATATTTACCTGTTACATTATAATGTAATAATAAGCTTACGTGTTGTTTATATTTCACATATACCTATTTCTATATTACTATATAACGCACAAATTATTACATTTCAAAAATACTATACAGTGACAGCAAGTGACAGAATGAATGTCTATCGGCAGTGACCAGCAGAGACACCTAGGAACACCTATGAACTAATTACAACTTCTGACCGGGGTTGTCAATGAAAAACGTGGCCTAATTATTCTTTAAGTAGGTTCCCTAGACATTTAAAAAAATGTTCTAATGCAACCAAACTTTGAATTTATGTTGTCTGTCATAAAAATGATACCTGAATTTTTTGGAAATTTTTGACCACGTTAGAACGAAATTAATTATTAAATTTTAATATTTTACATGGGCTCTTATGGCTTTCCATTAATTGATTAAATAAAAAGATGTTAGAAATGTTCTATTTACTTAATTTTTGGTATATAAACGTATGCAAGCACGTACATCAATTTCCCAAAATTTGAAGAAGGTTGACCACATAGTTGTAACAATATTGTTGTTGTTGTAAAAAAATCTTCAAGCATTTTTTGATTAGTGAATTAGAAATTATTGTAAAAATATATCACCGCAACTGAACGAATTGCAATATCAACTAACACCCGGTGACCGAATTTTGTTTTACATTGGCTGATATCTGAGTACGCCACTACATGTGTAGGGAACCTCCTTAACCGTGGTTTATGCTAAAAATGTAACACAGCCTGTATTTTTAACAAAAATTAGACAGATTCTGCAAAATTTTAATAACTTATTGAAGTGCTATAATGAAATGAATGAGTGAAGAACTGAATGATTTAGTTTTCCAACTGATTGAGTTTTGTACAACATGTTTGTTGTTCATGTTTCCCACGTAGACTTGCAATGCGCATCACGTACATTTGACAAAGTCTTTTTGCGTTCTTGCGCTAGAACCGAACGTCTTATGTTTACTGGAATTGTTGCTCAACTGTCATTGATCGCCGATCGGCTATTGTTTATAGATTGACTATTTTTGACGTCTGCTGAATCGTAATCCGTAGCCTACTTTTATATCAACGATTTTTCCGATGATGAAACAAGAAAAACCCAGAGATCTTGCGAAAGGAAATTGACACGTACCTATATAATTATATGAGTTCATGAAAGACTGTTAAATGACTTACCTTTGTAGACGATTTCAATTCGATTGTATTGCAATGGCATTTTGAAGTTGAAAAATACTGGAAAAGTACTTTCGTTGCGAGTAAACTGTTAGTTTATTATTGACTTCAAGGTAATGTTTTTATAAACATTTAATAGAATCTACAGATGTGCCTTTTTAAAATTTTAAAAATAAATTTCTATCGGGAGATATAACCGTGTGAAGTTTGCATAAATTGGAAATTTTTATTAATTTTTCGAAATGTTTATAGTCATGTACAATTTTTTTTTATTAAAATTTTAAAAAGGTACAACTGTTAATTGATCTTTTAAGTATATAATTCTTGTTGAAATAAAATTTGAGCATTCTTGTACAGGCTACAAAACACTCTCTACGTTAGTACATTTGTGCTTGATTTTAGGAGGTAGACGGTCTTCTTATATATATATATATATATATATATATATATATATATATATATATATATATATATATATATATATATATATATATATATATTCAAATATACATAGCCATAATTAAAAATATACATCTACTTAAATAAAAATAATAGGTACAAATAAAACTTATTATTATTAATTATCTACTTTACGAGTAGTTCGCGAGTAGTTAAACATTTTTTGACATCTTGTGCTAAAACTTCTGCAGGTAGTTAAAATAATATGTTTGCAGAATTGAATTCAGCATAATTTTATGATTTAATTAAACATAACTTCATTCTTCTGAATGAATACATTTTGTAAAATCTACAGATGCTCCTTTTAAAAAAAAATTTATCAGTAGATATAACCGTGTAAAGTTTGCATTAATTGTAAATTTTTATGAATTTTTATAATCATGTACAATTTTTTAATTAAAATTTTAAAAAGGTACAACTGTTAATTGATCTTTTAAGTATATAATCCTTGTAGAAATATAATTTTAGCATTCTTGTACAGGCCACAAAACACTCGCTACGTTAGTACATTATTTGTGCTGGATAGACTGGCCTATTAAGCCAATAATGTAAAGAATTAAATTTTTCCAGTAATTTAGTAGTAATCTCAAAGTAAAAGAATGAATTGCGCAATGCGCTGTGGTTTTGCAAATATTTGTCGGGTCTCTCTGTGTAATGTCGGCGTTAAATCTTTATTTCTCTGGCCTTAATTTTGATTATTTAAAGTAGCAGCTCGAGTGGATTAAGCATTGTGCGGTGATTATCCGTATATAGAGCGAATGTTTATTTTTGCAACGTTTCGTAATAAAAAACCAACCTGAGAACATCTGTTATGATGGATTAAACTAATTGCCATATTCGTAATTGGGACAGTGTTCATATCAAATGAATTAAACATTATTTGCCAATTAATCGGCTTTTTGCAAAAATTTGCTAACTACCAATCATGAAATATTTATGTTCGCAGCTCCTATCAATCATAGAACACAGACACTATCGAGAGAGTTTTTGTAACAATCAGGACCTTCGGGAACCCCTTAATCGTCCAAGTCCTTTCAAACAATCGTAGATCCTGATGGCTCAGATGCCATCAAACCTTTGCTCGTCTAAGTTTGTTGAAGTTGCAATTAATAAATTAATTACCACAAAAACAGTCATCAAACTGTCAATGTATTAAATGTCAAACTAATTATTGGCCATTTAACATCCGAAAATAACATTCTAGAAATTTTTTGAATAACTTTTCTAGATTTGCATATTCTTGTGTTTGCATTTATGCTCAATCTAAAACTCTAGATTTGAATTTTTCTATGAATGCGAATCATTTGGTGAAGAAATTTTATTACTCATAAATTTTCTAGATTTGCATCTTCTGGTGTTTTCTTTTCTTTTTTTACCTCCCGCTTACCTGTAAGGGAGGTATTGGAATCATGCTAAAAATCGGGTAATGAGTTTTAAGTGGATGAGCACGAATTAGGGGCCTATTTATTTGTAATAAGAATAAGAGGAAAAGTTACTTGCAACTTACGTTATATTTTTTTTTCTTTATCTGGTAGCATTAAAGAACTGTAGTAAAATTTACAAGGTTGGCACTAACGCCATATAATGCCCATGTCACACCTGTAATACTTGTATTATGTATGATGAAAATTGTCGTGTGTGACGAAAATCTCTCGCCTGGATGTAACACTTGTATGATATAAATAATTTGAAAAATTATATAAATTATTTGGAGTAACAAACAGTTTCGTCTGATTCGGTATGACGTGTATGACAGAAATAGCAGCGCTTCTATTTTTCGTCATACACAGGTTTGATCATACATGATACAGTGTATTATAGGTGTGACATGGGCATAAGTCATAAGTAAGATATTAAATGTTGTAGTAATTGAGCGGAGGATGGCTTCAACACAAGAGTTTTCCTGTGAATGAATCTTTTGATTCAGGTAATACTAATTTCTGTGTTTGAATATTTTAGATTTTTATTTGTATATTTTAAATGGACACCGGATTGTATACATTTATGATTATAAGTTTAGATATAGCGGGCGGTTGTGTGCTGGCCACATCAGATTTTTTCTTTTCAAGTTAAAGTGACATTTTCGTTATTGAAAGAAACAACGTAACACGAAGCCTATAATGGTAATGTTTTTGACCTCATAATAATCTGAACCTATAACGTCATAATTTGATTTTTAAAAAAATGTTTTTTTTTTCTTTTGTAACTACTAGTGCCACGTCAGCGACACTTTAAAACTTTTATGGCTCATTTTGCACATGCTTTCTGCATAAATTTCGGATAAACGATGTAACCTACAATGAAAATTATGGTACATAATGAAAATATATTCATTCCTAATTGCCTTGTCTGTAATAGTTCATTTTGCATAAAATTCATTGCAATTTGATTAATTTTGCTCCCTCTTCTTTCATTTCTACTGCAAATTACATTTATTTTCAGATATTTTTATTTATCCAAGTCAATCTAGAAACTCGAATTATTCTATTGATATATTTGCCTACTACTTGTTCCTATTTGCAGAAAATGCAGATAAAATGACTGAAGTCGATTTAAATTAATAATGAAAACAGTACTACAAAAGGCGGATTTATTTATGTTCCCAATAAAATTATAATTAATAATAGATCACGAGTAAGTACTTTTTTATAAGATCAAGACGAATCCAAAGTCCCCACCCCAATTTATTTCGCGAAGTAAAAATATGACATGGTCAAGAATCGTGTGTCATCTTCTGTCTTATTATACTTCTTGGTTTTGGTGACGTCACTGAGAGTTTGACAAAGACTTTTCCAATACTGCAGAAGTCATTGAGACGCGTTCGTGGTTTTATTTGAAGTTCTTATAGATTCCTTTGATCTCCGACGATGGCGATTGAATTTCGCGTATTCTTCAGTTCATAAAAGAATTCTATTGCGTTTATGAAAGCAAGGATAGCACATTATCATCAGTATTTATTAGTTTTTTACTGTGGATTAATAAGAAAATAAACAGAATTGAAGTTTCTTGAACAAGATTGACAAGATCAAATATTTGCTTACATCGTTGCAGTACAGGTGTTAACGCTCTGCACACAACAAACATGCCAGTGCCGTACTCAGGAGGGCACACCCTGTACACATTTTTAACATGATTTCTTTAAAATTTTAATCTTAAGGTTGTTGTCTAGAAAAATCGATAACGATGGAAATAAATTTTTATAGGCCATTTATTGATAATAATACACTTTAAAATAAATTATCACTTATAATGTGCATTAATTCTTTCGGGAAATTTTTTTGAGTGCTTCCCAACAACGTCTTAATTAGCTCTCGTGTACCACTCGAGCTAATTACGTTGTTGCACGATAAAAAATTTCCTGGACATGAATGAATAATGCACGAGTGCATATTCGGTAAGAAAATCGCAATGACACCGCCGCTCTATTTTTGAATTCTTTTTACAATAGAAACTAAATTTGTATTAAACATCAATAAATATGTATTATTTACCTTATTAATTGCTTAATTATACTCAAATAACAATTTAACCAATTTTTAATTTAATGTCAAAGTGACAGATGCCGGTAAAATTTCCGCTTATAAATTTCAGTTAAGTTACACAAGCTACTAGAAAAATATTTCAGGTGTATTTTAATACAATCCTAAATAAAAAGTTAAAAAAGTGTTGTTTCTATAAAAAATATTATTATTTAAAGTTAAACCAGTTTTATGAGGAAAACTGCATATTGTTCTCATCATTTTAAATTAAATTTTCTGGGTTGCAAAATGCAAAATAATTTAATTTATTTATACAGATAAACTCTTTGTTTATTATAGTAATACAGACAGTTCTGCAAAACTCATTATTTGACAAAATGCAACCGCCTTAGTCGTTCACGTTCAGTACCATTTTATTTTTAGTAAATAATTATTTTTGTCTTCAATTCAAATTTAAATATATTCGAAAATATACGCGATATTATTCTTTGTTTGCATATGCGCCACAACAAACAAGATATTTTATTCGTTCCAACTTGTCGAAATTAATTACACCAGCCTTCAGTAGTGAAACAGCAGTGTTTGGTGCAATGTTCATTATTTTAAACTGAGTCTAGTGTGATTTTTTGATATTTTAGTTGAGTTTTTCATTGAATTTTTAATCTAGAATGGGCATTATAGTGTTAGAATAATGTTTAAAAATATTATAATCACGTGTGCATGTATTTAAATTGGGTGTTGAACAATATTTGAGCATCTAACTTGCGGAGAACATGGTATGTTATACTTTTTACTATTCAAAGGTTATTTATTGTTATTGAAACATCTTAAATTTATTAATTATATCTATAGAGGTCTTATTGTTATACCAACTACTTGTAAAATTCTGGGTACGGTACTGATATGTGCACACACTTAGTGTGTGTGGTTGTAGCGTATTTACAGACCGTGTTACTACAATATTTACTCTGTACTTATTCAAATGAAATGGTTAATTAAATGTTTAACTGCTACCATTTACGACACCACATATTATTCAACTCACACCTGAGTTTTATTATTTATTGTGACTGTAGAATAGCTAACTGGAATCGAATTAGGAAAATTTGTTTCCGGATATACACAACTAAAACAATTATGTTTACGTTTAGGAAAGATTAAATTCACCTATCTCACCCATCTCTTGCTATCAAATGCAAAACAAAACAGCATGTTACAATAAATCATTTTGTGACTTTGGTTTTGAAATCGATGACCTCATATTTTACAATTGTACTTATAGGTTGTGCTTACATGGCTATAGAATGAAATTTACAGAAAACCTTGTCGTATTTTGTTAAATAATTTATAAAAATTACAAAAAATTCGAGTTTTACATAAATTATTACAGTCAATGGGTTAACTGCTTTAAAAATCTATCTATATACCCGTCTTCCGACTAATGTATATTATCGATTTTTATTTTTATGCATTAATGTATAATATGGATTATTAAATGATAAAAATTAGCTCCAAGTTTTGCTAATTGATGTCACAGCAATTAATAATTTGCATTTATTGAGTCACTAATAAGTCATGCTTCTTCATGTTAAATTTCAACTTGAAATTTTTTATAATACAGCCAGAATCGTTCAAATTGTTAATCTTCTGGATTTACAAGTGTAGTGCATTCACACGTTTTACTGTCAAGCATTGTGTATACTCGTATTTAGTTAGTTGAATTTGAACTTTCTTAAACGTAAACATAAATATAAACCTTAAAACTAAATGCGTATGTGAATGCAGCTTTAGTTTCTGAGATACGCAGCTCAAAAACACAAAGAATCAAGACAACTCGAAATCTAAAATCATATTATTAGAATTTTGTATTTATTGTTTGGCTATTATAATGAAAATACGACAAAACGATATGTCAAAACACGGTTAATTTCTTTGTGATGGACATAGAACATTGTTCATTTTATTAATATCTAACATTTCTGGCATTTTTTGTAATTTTTCTGGGGTGGGTTACCTACTGTGAGATTTATACCTCAGTGGCAAAGATTTCATGATTAATAGTTTTCCGATATTGCGTAGGAGAAGAAACGCCCTCCTAACACTGTCGTCGTTTTCTTTCCTGTCCTTTCCACCTACTGAAAACTGAAAAATTATATAATAACGTCTTTACGCCGTACTTTAATGTGTGTTAGGTCAGAGTTAAGAAATAGAGTAGATGAAATTAATAAACAATTACACAAATAAAGTATTTAATTTTATTTTTACAAGTCTTAATAAATATATAATTCTGTGCACCAGTTTATTTAACAAATATTTTATATGAACATATTTAACTTCACAAATTTATTATTTATTATAATTTATTCTACTAGATAATAGATCTGTATTTCACTCGTTCATAGCCATGGATATTACTAGAAATAAGATTTTTGTCAATATTTGACAGCAGTGTTGAAGTTTGGAATAAAACAATTTTGAATTACTGTCCCATTATAAATAATTTATAAACGAATAATACATAAATATTACGTATAAACTTACAAATTAAAAAAAAAATTAAAATAAAATTGACAGGATGTCCTGCTTTCAAACAAATTGTATGTACCATGTTGCTTTCATTTGAAATCAAAATTATAGAAACTGACATCTATCAATTGTCAAAATATATAATTTTAAATCTGTCGTTTAAGGAGGTTCCCTACACATGCAGTGGCGTACTCAGATATCAGCCTTTAATTAATAAAAATATTTTTATTAATGTAAAACAAAATTCGGTCAACGGGTGTTAATTGATATTGCAATTCGTTCAGTTGCGGTGATATATTTTTACAATAATTTCTAATTCTCGAATCAAAAAATGGTTGAAGATTTTTTTACAACAAAAACAATATTGTTACAACTATGTGGTCAACCTTCTTCAAATTTTGGGAAATTGATGTCCGTGCTTGCATACGTTTATATACAAAAAATTAAGTAAATAGAACATTTCTAACATCTTTTTATTTAATCAATTAATAGAAAGCCATAAGAGCCCATGTAAAATATTAAAATTTAACAATTAATTTCGTTCAAACTACGTGGTCAAAAATTTCCAAAAAATTCAGGTATCATTTTTATGACACAGACAACATATATTCAAAGTTTGGTTGCATTAGAACATTTTTTAAAATATCTAGGGAACCTCCATAAACAAAAATATCAATTTTTAATTATTTTGAGCAGTCGTGGATAAAATTTTGTATATCACATGTGGGCTAAAGCATATTATATCACATTCAACTGCTGTAATAATGCTCTTATCCCACTTTTAATATAAATAACTATTATATTTTTCTGTTAAATAATACATTTAATAATATATGCATTTATTTATAATGTTGGAAGTACAATAAAACATAAATAAACAATTTGTTTCTAAATACCTAGCAAAAATAAATATTGAACTTATTATTAAATTAATCTAATGGCTATTACTTATTTGCTAAATTACGACACTAGCCATGAGTAATAGCGTAATAGATACAATTGACACAATTTCTGCAATAAATAAAATTATTTTAAATAAATTTTACTTGAATAGAATTCACATGCGGTATATATTTAACATTCCTAACAACATAATTATTATCTAGATTCAATAAATATATTTCAGCACGTCCTAAAATCCTCATTGGATCAAAAACGGTCAACTTATTGGACCTTAAATTGAGTCTCTTTAATTTATCACTTCCGAAAAAGGCACCTTCCTCAATTTTCGTAATAAAATTTTCCGATAAATCAATTTCTTCAACATCTAAATTATTAAACACGCCAAGCGGAATTCTAGTGAGCTTATTCGTCATTAGACCAAGTATTTTTAAATTCGACATGGTATTAAAAATACCTTCGGGTAGTTTACGAAGCCCACTATAAGCTATCACTAAATGGTAAACAGGAAGTTTAACAAAAATCTTATTGGAGAGCTCCTCAAATTTGCAGTTTCGGATAGATAGCTCTGTCAATTTGTTTAATCTTCTGAATGCAGATTTTTCTATTTTGTTGATGTTTCCATTGATGTATAAATGTTTTAGCTGGACAAAACTGTCAAAACAATCTTCTTTTATTGTAGAAGATACTCTGTTGTAGTTATTAACTATTAATGTTTGTATATTTGAGTTGTTCTTTGGTTTGTTTAGATCAAATATTGAACTACAACTCATAGTGTGTTTACTGAATCTACAGTAACTTTGAGCAAACTGTATTTTAAATAACAACAATATTAAGAACTCACTCTTCATGTTTGATGTTGTTTTAAGACTGACAGCATCTCCGACAAGTGTTCTATATGCTGACCCGTGGAGGGTTATCAAATTTGCAGGAAATATATTAAAAATTATCAATTTATTGGTTAATAAATCATATTGACAGCATTTTGTCTTTGACCTCTTTTTGTGCAAAAATAATGCGCAATATAAGATTTAAAAATCAATTTGGTTTTTGATATCTTTGATCTTGGATGTTGTAAATTAATTTTTATTTCTGAGTGTTGGAGTTAATTTTGTTTATGTCTGATTGTTTCATATTTGTTGTAATATATGCCTGCCAGGTGTAATAAAATTAATGATTTATATCTTGTTGAGAAATAACTGCCTTAAGTAAATTGTTATTTATTGTTTTACAATTAATATTAGATGCATCATAAGTTCATTCCATAAATTAATTGGTTTATTTATAATTTATTCTTTAATACATAAAAACATGTTTGTATTTATGTACCTACTCTTATTTTTATTAGGTACATTTTGATTACAAAATACGTATGTCGTAGGCATATTGTAAAATTAGGCTTTTTATAAAAAGCCTAGGCATGTACACACACACACACACAATGTCACATCATTTTATTTCACTCAAGAACCCATTTGACATTAATCGTCCATGGGATATGGGATGTTTTAAAATGTCTTAAGGCTCGGGTATAGCTACTATAAAAGTGTCGTTCGTACTTTACTAATAACTTAATTCAGGTGCACTTTAGAGAAAAAATTTATTTACAAAAAATGTCTATAATTTTATGCTTAACATCGGATTGATTCAAAAATTTCAAAATTCTCAAAAAAACAAATTTCAAAATTGGATATTTTTTTTAAATTAGAAATTGGGAATAGTTTTTGAAAAAATATTGACAATCCGATGTTAACATACTAATGTAGATTATGTGTAATTTTTTGAAAAAGATATTTCAATCGTAGCATGAGTTATTAGTAAAGTACGATTTTTGATGTTTTTCTAGACTTTCCATTATTCAAAACAAGTGCGAAAAGTCAGAAAAGACAATACATATATTTAGTATACTGTAACCAAAATTTGGTTTATAAAGCACTCGAAATGCACGAGTAATTAATTTAATAAGGAACTACTAAAGCTAACTATACTAGCACCTTAATCTTGTACTTTTAGCCACATCCTGAGTACGATCAAAAATTGTATACTCAATACAAACTTCTCACAGAATTACATGGGATGCATAATTGGGATGTTACGTAGATAATGTTACTAAGGGCGGACATTAGCAATTGCTAGGATATTCATAGGATATTAATGGGCAAAATAGCAAGTAACAAGCCGGGATGTTCACATCCTTGAAATGTTCTGGGGATTTTATTTTGCTAAGTGCGAAAAGTATTAGATTCCATTTTAACAAGGATTATATACCTACTTAAAGAATCAATTAACAGTTGTGCCTTTTTAAAATTTTAATAAAAAAATTGTACATGATTATAAAAATTGCGAAAAATTCATAAAAGTTTATAATTTATGCAAATTTTACACGGTTATATCTGATGATAGAAATGTATTTTTAAAATTTTAAAAAGGCATGTCTGTAGATCCATTCTTTTTCTACTAAATGTTTAAAAAAGCATTATCTTCAAGTCAATAATAAATTGACAGTTTACTCGCAACGAAATAGTATATTGTACAACAAGAGTGGATGTGATGCTTATATCGCACGAGAACGAGTTTGCAGTCACGACCCCACAGGGGGAGTGTCTGCAAACGTTCGCGTGCGATATAGGCAATCCACTCGAGTTGTACAGCCTATTTTTTCTACGAAATATGGTTTTTGCAATAAAATGCACTCAATGTGATGCCAAAAATTATTTAAAAGTAGGGTTACATCAATTATTTTGTGACATATGACATTTGAATTATTGTTGCCAACGTAAAATCTCTAAATTTTATTTACCTTTTTAGCAATGAAATAATGCTTTTAAACATAATTAATTATTAAATAACAGTTGTTTTAATGTTTTTAGTAATTATTTGTCATAATAAAAACATAATTTGCACGCATTAACAATTTTTTGACGTATTTGACTTTGAATTTCATATCCACACATGATAGTATGAAGGTATGTTTCCAATATCCAGTAGGGAGTAGAAAAACACTTTTACAGTATTTTTCAACTTCAAACTGACATTGCATTGCTAGGATGCGGCAAAGTACGAGTTTCGGTCTGGTTTCAGGCAGCCGTAGTAGTGGGGAAGAGAGTGGAATAAAAGAAAAGTAAAATCGAGAGTATTAAGTAAGGAAGCAAACATAATATTTAGTATTGTATAAAATAAAAAACATTATCAAGTATTTTTTTAAATATCAAGGCCAGAATTTATGCTTATGTTCAAGTAGTTTACATGTTTGATTTCTTATTTGTAACAACACTAACAACAAGTGAGAACCACCTAGCAACGATGCGCACATGTCATTGTTTGTAATGACACACATCCCACGAGGCTGCGCCCTTAAATGCCAGAGCTGTACTAGCCCAGGGCCCAATAAATTCATTATTCGTTTCATCGCGTTGGAAATTAAATTATCTCGCGATATAATTTCTGTATCTTGTTTCTGAATAATTAAATTAGCAATTCTGTAGTCGCTCTGGGTTTTATGCCGTGATTTGTGAAGTTTCAGCGCAAAAACAAACTGTATTGGTGTTTGCGAACAATAGTAAAACGGCCTTTTTGCCCGCTTGCAAAGGGCGAAGGGTGATTGTAGTTTAACGATTGGAGTCCTACATGCCTGTACTTCGGTTTTGTGAGGGTTAGGGTTAAACCTTTCATTCCAAAGCAGATATTACAAAGATTTTTTTGTAAGAGAAATTTGAGAAACCAAATTGTTTTGTACTCGTATATTTTTTTACTAAAAATAATTATGTAACTAATATATACAGGCTGTGCCTGTGTGGCCAGCACAAGACCTTCCGCCATACTCTCTACCTACTCTTTTTACTATACTATACTCACAAATATATTTTAGTCATTTTATGTAAGCTGCAGAAGAAGATATAAACGATGTGTCACAATTGTCACTGTCATTGTCATAATCAATTAAATATTATGCCTAGTGCACACGGAGAAACTTTTTGACATGTTTCCTGGAAAAAGTTTCCGGAAACTTCAAAGTTTTAACGGCGCCTATAAAAATGAGGCGTTTTCAGGAAACATTGTGAAGTGCAACTAACTTCTTATTTGTCAAATCGTCAAATGTGACATGAGATCATAAACATATTTATAGTTTTTCAAAGAAAATCTCCATTTTCTGGAAACTTTTTTCAGGAAACTTTGTTAAAAGTTTCCCCGTGTGCACTAGGCATTACGTAGCAACAAATGTTAAACGATCATGGACTACAAGATACTGAATACTGAAGTTTCATACTCTAAATTATAAACAATAATTTTAATTCAGTATCACATACAGAAAAATTTATAAAATGCTAATTGTAGATAAAATAATATAATCTTTTATTTAAAATAGAAAATGTTGTGATAAAGTTATCGAAATATTTAGTAAAGTACTACTTTCATTATTGAATTAAATATTTACAAGATAATTTATGTTAAATGTAAGTAAAAATGATGTTATTTAATAAAAAAATGGAACAACTAATTATAGAAAATGGTTATTTATAGAATTAATAGTAGTTTATATGAGGAAAATTGAAAATCTAAATTGTTTGCATTAATTTGACGTTTTTTATGGCGCACTGCGCTATAAAGTGCTTCGTGGGCTATAAAGTGTCGTTTACGTCAAAGAAATTCGTGTATAAGTGTCAAATTATAACAAATATGACCTGCATAAAATATAAAATTTGGTTGTTAAATGATTGATATTTTTTACGAAAAAATTCTACCACTGACACAAACAGACATCATCTCGAAAATACTTTATTC